>CM057473.1:22572500-25072500 GCA_030035585.1 Dugong dugon | reverse complement strand
AGCCCATTTGAAGTTTCTGCACAAAAGTGGTGTAAGTCCCATCCGCTCACATTGGCCAAAGTCATAGGGCCAAGCTCAAAAGTCAGTGAAGTAGGCAAGCATATTTTAACTATCAAGAATTATGACGAAGCCAGGAATGGAAGGAATAATTGTGAACAAATAATACTATCCACCACAATGACCAAAAACTTTGAAGCAGAGAAATCAACTTTACAAATAAAATAATTGAAGGAAAATAGGGGAAATAACGTAAGTGGCATAGCTATTATTGCTGTTAGTTGTCATCGAGTTGTTTCTGACTCCTGCCTACCCCATGTGTGCAGAGCAGAACTGCTCCACAGGGTTTTCAAGGCAGTGATCTTTCAGAAGCAGATCACCAGGCCTGTCTTCTGAGGTGCCTCTCGGTAGATTTGAACAGCCAACCTTTCGTCTAGTAGTCAAGCACTTGACCATTTGCACCACCCAGGGACTGCTGGCATAGCTATTAGTGAGGTGTATTTAGTTGTGTAAATTCTGAGCAATATCTAGATGGTGCTGGATCAACTAAGAAACTCTCAGAGGGGGGTTTGTCAGTCCCTGATACACACCTTTTGTCCTCTACTTACCGGAACTTGCAGGGAAGAATAGTTAGGATAATAACTAACATTTACTTGTCACTTGGAGTCCCTGAGTGGCACAAACAGTTAAGTGCATGACTGTTAGTCAAAAAGTTGGCTGTTTAAACCCACCTAGAGGTGCCTTAGAAGACAGGCCTGGCGATCTGCTTCTGAAAGATCCCAGCCTTGAAAACGCTACGAAGCAATTCTTCTCTGCACGCATGGGGTCACCAGGAATTGGAATTGACTCGATGGCAGCTAACAGTAACAACAACAACACCCAATCACTTACTGAGAGCCAGGCTTTGTGCTAAAGTCCATGAGCCTTATAAAGCCCTCCCTAGAGTCTCTTTCTACATGGAACTTCCATTAAGCAAACCCTATGTAGAGGAGGCTCATCTACTTCTTAAACCCTGGAATTAGCCTTCTTTGTACAGTTCAATCTTTTCTTTTGATCAGACTAAAACTTTCTTCCTAATTGGTATGTCTCAGCATTTGACGACACTAACTCAGCTCCTGCCCCCAGACTGTACTCGTGTGAGACTACAACCTACTATCACTCTTAACTGCCTTTTAAACTGTGTGTATCCACCTCTACCTCTAGATGGTAAGTGACTGAACCTACCTACTTTACTGTTGTATCCTCAAACAAACAAACAAACAAAAAAAAAACAAACCTGTTGCTGTCAAGCCAATTCTGAATCACAGCCACCCTATAGGACAGAGAAGAACTTCCCCTTAGGGTTTCCAAGGAGTGGCTGGTGGATTCGAACTGCCCACCTTTTGGTTTGCAGCCTGACCTCTTAATCAGTATACCACCAGGGCTCCACTGAATCCCCAGTTCCTGATATATAGCATTACTCAGTAAATGATGACTCATTTTTAAAAAATGACTGAATGAATGAATGGACAAAAACAAAACCCTGGCTTTTTCACATTCTTTGGAGCTTCTTGCTCATGTGTCAGTATATGGCATAATGTTCTCTATTAGTTAGGAATATTTTCCAGCTTAAAATCACCTTCTTCCCAATTTTTAAGAGTTTTATATTAATAGAGAACTTTTATATTCTAGATTGATTACATGTAAAATATAGTATTCCCCAGAAATGTTCTGTAAGGTTTCTGAACTGCTGAATGTATAGCTTCAGATTTCCATAGTGGTGGCTCAGACATTGTCTAAAGGGGGGCTGAGAGAGCCTCACAGAGAATGATCCCATCCTTTCAGTTTTATATGTTGTGGTTTAGTGTAAGACTTGCTATGGGGGGGAAGAGGGACTTGAAAACCTTTATCTTCCTATATGAAACAGTGTAAAAGATGATGTATTTTTTCCTAATTCTTTCAGTGATAGTTGCATTTTGACCTAAAATGATAGAATTCAAGACATTTTGGGAAAATTCTTTGGGGAAAGGAAACTCTTACATTCTCAGAACAAGAAAATGAGTAACAATGGGCTTTGAGTCCTCGAGATGAGGGAGTGGTAAACAGGCACATATTCAGACATTCATGATGCCATGTTGTGTGTTCTAGAGGAAATGGATGTAGGATAATATAGAGACTTAAAGGCCAGGTATCTAGTATCCAGAATCTGTAGAGGACATAAGTGGAATTTAGAAGAATAGGTGTGTATTCTCCCTAGAAAGAGAAATTACGGATGAATCTTGAGAAATTGGTGAGTAATATGGTGGAAACTTGACTTTACTACGGTGGAGGTGACCAAGGAAGGACCTTGGATAACATTATATTGAGTCAGTCTGTCACATTTTTTTTCCACAAGTAAACTCTAAAGAGTTGTAGAGAATCCATCTGCAAATGAAAATGTTTTCTCTATACCCCTAGTCGGACTAGTCAAGGACACAATGCCCATACTGTCGTTTCTGCTAGCTCCTGGCTAATCAGTTTAATAAAAACAATATGCAAATGAGGTTCACTCTTCCCAGGCTGCATATAGTACCCCCCATTCCTCACTTCTGTCTCTGTTACAAATCCTGTTTTTGTCTTTTTTCTTTGACGCTAACAGCTGATTCCCTCACAGGTAAGTAAATTATTTGGATGCAAATCAACTAAGTGGTCTTCAGATTCATTCACTGTCTCTGAGCTATTCTTGGCTAATCTGAGAAGGGTAAATAGTTATTGTTTCTGGGCTATAGCCAGGCAGTGATAGGAGATGGGGTCACAAGATAGGGCTGGCCAGATAGTGAATGTCTTTGCATGTTAGATTAGAAATTTGAATCCATCCTATCATCTGTGCTGAATAATTGAAGCATTTGAGAGAGCAGGATTATGATCAGACCTGTACTTTAATTAATTTAATATTAATTAAGTATACATGATTGTTAAGGTTGTGTATCAGCTTGACTGGGCCATGATTCTCAGTGGTTTGGCAGTTAAGATGTAGATTGGCAGCTATGTAATGATGTAATCACCTCCATAATGAGATGTGATATAATGTAATAACCTACATGATGAGATCTGCTATGAGCAACCAATCAGTTGAAAGGGATTTTACTTGGGGATGTGGCCTGCATCGAATATTTGAGGACTTCCTGGCAAAGCTCGCTGGCTTTTGCTCACTCTGGATCCTGCATCTGGCTGGCCATCTGACTTCCGGTTCTTGGGACTTCAGCTAACAGTTTGATGAATCTTCGGATTCATCAGCCTCTGCAGCCTGTGAGCCAGTGGCCTGCCATCTGACCTGCCAATCTTGGATTAGTCATCCCTGCAGCTACTTGAGTCAGGAGAAGCTTCCAGCCTGACTCACGGATTTAGGACTTTCTAGCCTCTATAACTGTGAGCCATTTCCTTGGTATAAATCTCTCTCTCTACTTATGCTTCACTGGTTTTGCTTCCATAGAGAACCTAGCTTAAGACAAGAATCCACACACTCCCAGGGTTTGTACAATGGTCATCCATGCATTGTTATGACTGTTGTTTAGAGACTCAAAGCTAGTAGGAGGTAAACAATCACAAAAGACACAACTAAACCATTAAATATCTGGTTATAAACTGTGTTAAGTTTTATGAAGAAAAATACTCTAAAGGAGTTAAACATGATAGATCAGAGGGAACTAAGGTCAGAAAGGAGGCAACTGCATCAGTCTGTGTAAAAACTGATGAGGTACTGAATTTAGAAAATGTATTAATCATTGAGGATACTTTTTACCTAAAGACATAGAAATTCCAAATCAACATGTTTTAAAATAAGGAGGTTTATTATCTCTAAGAGTCAATCCAGAAAGAGGGAGATTCCAATATTAATTCACCAGTCTATTATAAATATTTTGGGGCTCTCAGATTATTTCCGTCTTTCTTCTTAGTCATTTTCAACCTCTAGGCATTTTCCCTGAGGCTTGTCCCCTCATGGATTCTAAATGACTGCAACAGCTCTAAGTATCGTATCCTCATACAACTTCCAGATGACAGAAAAATGTCACCCCCCCCCTTTTTTTTGTTCCATTTTTTAAAAGGAGGAAGTTTGCCAGAGCACTCTGAAAGACCCATGTCTCATTAGCCAAAATTTGGTTAAACATCCATTATAGCACAAATCTTTGGTGAATGTCAAGGAAATAATCTTAATTGGTATCTGTCCTTTAACCTTTAGTCACATGTGGCTATTTAAATTTAAATTAACTAAAATTAAAAATTTGCTTCATCATTTGCTCTAGCCATAATTCAAATGCTTGATAATAACGTGTGGCTGGTTGCTACCACACTGAACAATGTAGATTATAGATTATACCCATCATTGCAAACAGTTCCATTGGACAGGGCTGGTTTAGATAAATGAATACTCAAACACTGTAGAACCTAGCCTTTCTTGAATCACATCACCTGACATCTGAACAAAATCACAGTTCTGTTGGAATGATAAAGGAAATGAGGGAATTAATATTAGATGGCAACCAACAGTGCTGCCAAAATGTCAGTGGGATAAAAGAGAATGTGTGAGATATCTTTAGGGACAAGGAGCAATAGGTCTTGCAGTGAGGTGAGAAAGAGGATGGATTCTTGGATAACAGTAAGTTTTTGGGTTGGGTAATGTGTGGTAATGAATTATCTTACCTAAAATAAATTGACCTTTTGTCCTTGGTTCCTGAGAAATAATCCTTGGAATTTCCTGGGTAATTGAGGTAATTCTGTTATCTAAAACCACCAGACAACACTTGTGAATTTGTGCAAATGAGTGGGAGACTGAACAGTCTACACAGATCACACAGTGGACTAACCTCAGGAAGGAGGGGGGCATGATTTAATCAATCATGCATATTCAGTGAGACCTCAGTCATGACTACGCACTGAGGTCCCAATCATGACTATGCAATAAAGCCCATAAAAGGCTCTGATCACTAAAGTTCCTTGGGCTTCCTGGTTGGTGAAAGACATTCATGCATGGGAGAAGGCCATGTGTACCTGGGGACAAGGAAGCTACGTGCTGGGACACCTCTGAGACCTTGCCCTATGCATTTCTTCCTTAGTATTCTTTCTGGTTATAATAAATCAGTTGCTGTAAATATAGTATAAACCAAAAAAATAAACAAATCCACTGCCATCTAGAATTCTGTGAGTCATTCCAGTGGATTATCGAACACAGAGGGGAAAGTAGGGGCCAGCAGGTCAGAAAGTTTGGATGTTGGATAGATTCCCCAAGCCTGAGGCTGGCATCTGCCTATCCGGCAGTCTGAAGGACTGTGTCCTTTTAACTTGTATGCTCTGACCTAGTTCCAGGTGGCTAAGGTCAAAAAAGGGCTCTGTGGACAGTCAGTCTGAAGGATGATGTCCTTTTAACTTATGAGCTCCAGCTTAACTCTGGGTGGCTAGGGTTTGAGAGAGTGTTACAGCAAAACGCAGGTCTGAGCCGCATGCCACAAAAGCCAATACTGAGACAGGGATGAGGTAAGCAGCAAGAGTGTTTTATTGTATACTGATATACAGGAGACAGAGGGGAATGAGCTCCTCCAAAATCTGCCTCCCCCTTGGAGGCCTATCAGAGGACTTTATCGGGACAGGGTCAGGGTCCGAGGAACCTGTGGAATGTTAGTTCCCCTTTGAGGTGGGCGCAATGACCTCGTTCCAGACGTGTTTGACCTTCTGCAGGTATTCTTGAAGATCCTCTGTTCAGTTGTCTCTCTTTCAGATTTCCTCTCTTGTTGTTCTACTCCCGAAGAGGGACTTAGGTTAATTTTTAAACTTTTATAAAATCATGGGAAAACAGGAAGGAAGAGAGAAGGAAAATAAATCAGAATCATAGGAGTGGATAACAAATCAGAATCATAGGAGCGTGCAGAAGTGAACTATGCAAGCTTTGCATTAACAATAGCGCAGTACCCAGGATGCTAGGCCTACACAGCTGCCAATAAATGTGAAATTCCCATGCAGCCCGTTTCAAGAGTGCTGCTTGGGTGGCTGGCAACAAGGATGGAGAAGTGGGCAGGTGAGGACTAGAATCTTATCCACATTTTGGGGATTAGATTCAGGCTGATCCTTACCATACAGGTAACTTGATAGAGGCTGGTCATATCCACTGAAAAAGGGAATATAGAAAAGGAGCAGTTTTGAGGGGAAATGATAGTGGATTTGTTTTAGTCACATGGAGTGCAAGGTACCTGTACAGGCAGCTGGAAATCCAGGCAAGCAGACGTTTGGGTCAGCAGTGTGTGAGGGTGTCTGTAGTTCTGGCTGGAGAGGCTCTTCTACCCTCTCTACTGGAACCCGGAGCAGCACAAGATACTACACTGAAGATTCTTTGGCTTAAAATAGGGTGGTGCTTCTTCATAATGTTAATTTAAATATGGGGACAGGAAAGTAGAATAATAACAGATTCTTCCTTTTCAAAGGAGCCAGTATTAAGTGGTGAAGAGATAACAAACAGGGTTTGCATGCCAGCATAGCACTTGTTCTCTACCGAGACCAAAAATGCTTGCCTTGGTAAGTGAAAGCATCACTAACTGCAGTAAACTAATTAACGGTTGGCTATACCTGCTTTCTTTGCATGCAACACAATATTAGTTATATACTGAGTATGAGTCACAATAATATATATTTGTTTTAAAAATGTATATGTCATTTTCAGAGTTTGCTAGAATGGTTTTTCGCTCAAAACATTAGAAGAAATATTGATACATTTGACTTATGGGGGTAGCTAGCTAGTGGTGTCTGATTCATTTTCCTCCAGTTTGTCTTTAAAACTATCATAAAAAGGCAGAAATAAGGTGCAGTGTCACTAAATGCTAGAGTTAATTGAATTTTTACCTATGAGGAAGAGTACAACAATTTCCCCTCTATGAAGGCAGAATGAAAAACAATGGGTAGAGAAAGGGTAGTTTTCCGTCAGTCCTCAATATACACCCTGCCACATAAATGTGCAGAGAAACTCAAGAAGGAGGATCAAAAAATTTCCTCTTCCCTTCCCACAGTTCCTCACTTTCCTGTCAACATAGTTTATGAAATATACTTCCTGAGAAAACTTGGCACATTTTGTTCCTGTTGTCCATTTTAAATTTCTTTATAAATCATTTACTACTATCTGATACATGCACATATATGTAAATGATCCCAAAACTCAGTGCCATCGGGTCGATTCCGACTCATAGAGACTTTATAGGACAGAATAGAACTGCCTTATGGGGTTTCCAAGGAGTAGCTGTGGATTCGAACTGCTGACCTTTTGGGTGGCAGCAATAGCTCTTAACCACTGTGCTAGCAGTGCTCCCATATAAATGACATATATGTATATATAACCACCACCCTTCTGTCAGCTTATCATACTATGGTGTCTTGCACGTTGCTATGATGCTGGAAGCTATGCCACTATGATTTCAAATATCAGCAGGTCACCCATAGTGGGCAGGTTTCAATGGATCTTCCAGACTAAGACAGACTAGAAAGAAAGGCTTGTCAATCTTCTTCTGAAAAATTAGCCAATGAAAACCTTACGGATCACAATAGACTATTGTCTGATATAGTGCTGGAGGATGAGCCCCCTAGGCTGCAAGTCACTCAAAATGCACAGTGGCCACAGTAATGGACTTGAGCATACTAAAGATTGTGAAGATGGTGCAGGACTGTGCGTGGTTTTGTTCTGTTGTACATTTGGTCACCCTGTGTCGAAGCTGACTTGACGGCAATTAACAACAACACATGTATATATGATACCTGGCACAAGCAGTTAAGTGCATGACTGCTAACCAAAAGGTTGGTAGTTTGAACCTACCAAGAGGTACCTTGGAAGAAAGTCCTGGCAATATACTTCCAAAAGGTCACAGCCATAAAAACTCTATGGAGTACAGTTATACTCTGCAACACATGGGGTTAGCATGAGTTGGACTTAACAGCAACTGGTTTTTATATATGCAATGTGTCTATGCCTATGTGTATTTATATACATACACATACCTATGTAAATTATTTGCCTAGCTCTTCCCTGAGCATTTAAGCGCCATGGCTGAGAGAGTCTTGTTTATATTTACGCTGTAAAACAAAAGAAGACTAACAATTATTGGCTAAATAACTGCAGAAAATCTTTAAAACTTCATCTTTGACTTTTTTTTTTCCTCCTTCTCAGCCTGTCTGGTAATTTGAATAAAAAAGATGTATAGTTTCCCAATCACTTTTACAAATGCATCATGTGACCTTAATGTATCACACACATTGAAAAAAGCCATAATTCTAATGGGACGATGCAACAGCAGTTTGTGTGAGAAGTTGAAAAAATTACCACTAGCTCTGAGAAAGAACCTATTGGTAGGCTAACTGCTGTTTGAAAACTTAGGACTTCATAGTATTAAGGCCCTTGAGATAGAGACAAAAGTGATTTTATGGTTATTGCTGGGAGGTTTTGTGAAATAACAGACTCTCTGCTTCTTAAGACAAGGCACATGTTTGATGATCTTTTCACTGATGTCTAGAAGCTGATTGTTTTTATTTTATTCCTTTAGTCATGGAAGGTATCATACCTCTGATAAAAATGTTTTTATTTAGCTCTTTTATCCAGGGAATGAAACGTGGATACAAAAAATATAAATTTAAATTTCGAACTCTAAAGCTAATGCAAGAGATGAGGTAGTACTATTCTGGATAAAGAAACCAACAGCAAATAAGGCAGGAGGAAGACCACGTGAGTGTTTGAATGTGTACGCTAAGTGTTTATAGGTAGATAGATAACTGACATCAAGTTGACTTCAACTTATGATTGCTTTATGTACAACACAATGAAACGCAGCCTGGTCCTGAGTTATCCTAACAATTGCTGGCATGTTCAAGTTCATTGTTGTGGGTATTGTGCCAAACCATCTCACTGAGGGTCTCCCTTGCTGGCCCTCTGCTTCACCAAACATATGTCCTCCTCCAGCAATTGACACTTCCTAATGACATTACCAAAGCAAGTGTATTAGAGAATGTTCTGTTGTGATCCATAAGGTTTTCATTGGCTAATTTTCTGAAGTTGATTGCCAGGCCTTTCTTCCTAGTCTGTCTTAGTCTGGAAGCTCTGCTGATGTCCGTCATGGGTGATCCTGCTGGTACTTGAAAAAGTGGTAGCATAGTTTCCAGCATCGCAGCAACATGAAAACCACCACAATATGACAAACTGATAGACGGGTGGTAGAAGGAGATGAGTAGACAATTGTAGATGGGATGAGGAGAACTAAGGTGGTAGATAGACTAATACAGATTTTTGTTTGAGTTTTACAAAAACAAACAAAACAAAAACACTCAAGACTTCCAAATGTATCAAATTATTACAGTTATGTACTCACATTCTCTTGAGGATTAGATTACAACTTAAAACACGAAATATATTGCTTCATCTCTGTTCAGTGTGTGTTTAGTATTGCTTGTCTTTTTAAATGTATACTTTCTACCTGGTCATTGTTCTAGGCAACTTGAATAGAGGAAATGATAAGAAGTTGAAAGCAAATATTATTTTAAATCAAGCAAATACTTCAAATTATTTGATTATTAACCAAACAATTTTAGACAGCCATGTTTGTGTGTGTGTGTTAACTAAAGGCATAAATGAAGATGGACATCTTTTTTAAGTCTATATTTTATTAGGTGCATATGAAAAGATCTTTATGGGTGTGAGGATTTTGTGTGGTTAATTGTGCAGGAGCTAGGGACTGATTTAGGTGCCTGCACAAACATTTTATGATGACACGTTAGAGAAGGGATTAGGTTAGAGATTTATTGTTTAAAAATTATTAAACCTATTTTTCATTGTATACTCCGGTCAATATTATTTACAGGTGGTTCACTACCTTCATATAAAAAGTATATCTATTATCTGTATTAAAAGCATATAGCTTATACTTTGGGATATAATTTTAAAAAAATATTTGGAAAACAGAATAGGGTATTGTCTTAGGCTGGGTTCTCTAGAGAAGCAAAACCAGTAAAGCACGTAAATATGTATAGAGATTTATATCAAAGAAACAGCTCATGCGATTGTAGAGGCTGGAACTTCCCAAGTCCATGGATTAGGATAGAGGCTTCTCTCGATTCACATAGCCACAGGGGCTGGTGAGCCCAAGATTGGCAGGCTGCAAAGTAGGACTCTGCTCACAGGCTGTGAAGATCTACGAATCCCAGGATTGACAGATAAGCTGATACCTGAAGTCCCAAGAACTGGAGGTCAGACAAACAGGAGGCAGCCGCAGGATCCAGAGCAAGCAAAAAGCCAGAACATCTGCTTATATTCAGGTGCAGGCCACACCCCCGGGAAATTCCCTTGCAACTGATGGGCTACTCACAGCAGACTCAATCATGGGAGCGATCACATATAAACACCGAGAATCATGGCACAGCCAAGTTGACACACAATCTTAACCATCACAGGTATATTTTAGAATAACAATCGAACCTTCAATTATCGGAACAAATCAATCACAAAAGTTAATTCATAAAAGGCACAGAATCAGTTATACAAATCAATCTAACAGAATTTAAAAAGTAGGCTATCCTGCTTTTTTCCTCAGAAACAAGGGGAAAAATCACAAGACCTAACTGATTCTTGCTTGTATGTTATGGTGAGATTTTTGTATGGAGGGTTCAAATGTCCCCTGGTTTGTACCAGAGGGTTGGCAGTGTGTGTGAATGCTAGAAAATTGTTCACATACAAAGATTAATGAAAAAACAACTCTTTCCTAGAAATAAGAGATGATTTTCCTTGTCCCAACCAAGTTGATCACAGAAAAAATTAGAATAAACAACATTTTCAATAAAGACTAATTATTGGTGGTCTTTTCAGAAGAGAGAATATTTCTATTCCAGTAAAACTATCGCTCTTGCATAGATGACTCTATCCTTTTAGTTTTTTACAATTAAAAATTCTATATGTTTCACAATATTTTTTATATTTTACAGTTTTGGCCAATAGGTATATGTTTGTGAGTAGTGTATGTGTGTGCGCTCATATATCTGTATTTTTGGGCATTGTATGTATAGGTGTGGGCCTTGCTGTAGATCTCTTTCAAAATTTTATAATTTCCTAGCGAAGGCCTCAGCTTCCCTTCTTGCCTAAACAGTCTTTGTTAGCCTTCACATACTCATGTCTCCACTTTCGGTGATCCACAAGCAAATACAATTCACAGCTATTGCTTTTTAAGACATATGTCTGTGAAGGTCTCTCGCTGCACATGTCAAGACATGCTCTTGAGCATATGTGAGTTATTTATCATCAAACAGATTTCATAGTAACAGGTGCATCCATGGGACCCACATGTATAAAAAAGACAAATTTCCCTTCTACTGAAAGACAGTGACTAACAGTGATAAGATAATGGCTGGAATCCTAGACAACTAACAGCTTCCAGCAGATGTAGCTCTTGACGCTTTTACTAAACCGTGGGAAAGCATTATGCAATCATTGCATACATAAGGGAGAGATGACTGAAAGGTGTTAATACACTCGTGTGCCTGTCTTAGAACAACGGAATGTTTAGGGTGAAAGAACCTTCAAAGGTGTTCTCATCCAACCTCCTTATTCACTGAGACCAAGAAAGGATGGACGGTTTGCCTAAACTCAGAAGTTGTTCTTGCAGAAACCAGGTGTTACGACAACTAACCCAGGGTTCTCTGGTCTGACACCACTCTACCTTTTTTGTTAAAAACAATGACGTTGACTCTTTTTATCTCTTCACTGAGTAATTTCATGTAATACAGCCTTTTCCAACCACTATTCATTTTTATTACTATCCTTTTTCTTGCCCTAAATTTGTGAATTACTCTTTGTGCTTGTATGAAAAATTGTTAGATAAACTAGGAGGAATGATTTGAAAATAGAATTATAGGTGGAAATTCCATGCTGTGCATGTCACACCTGCAGTGTAGTAGTATTTTCTCCTGGCAACCTCCAGATGATCACTTGACACAGAATTAAAAATCAGCAGCTTCAAGAGAAGGGCTGTGTGGCTCCCACGAGGCCCTCATCACTGGTGGCTGAGCTCAAGAGCACTCACTTACAGGGAGTACAAAAATTAGCTCTGAACCTGGCCACTCTGCTGTGTTGTGTCACTGGCTCAGACCGTGCATGACAAATCCTCAAATGCATTTGGTGACATTTAGAGAGCACTGTGGACTCTGCCAATATGCCAAGCAATCAGAGTGTGCATGACAAATTATGAAACACATACTGTGAAAATTATGGACTCTGTCACGGTGCCAATCTGCTGCTGAAAACCTGCTGCTGCTAGAAGTAATATTGGCACAAATTTGTTGCTAAATTCAGTTGTATTTCTAATTCAGTAATGGATTGATCTTAATGGTGAGTTGCTGTACCTGTTTAGGTTTCAAACAAGTACTGTGGGGCTAATGACCTCATCCGCTATTATAAGTGGTTGAAGAAGTCGAAGACTTTCCCACCATGCTTCTCTGTTGATAGCCCTTATTTACCTCTCTGTATCACACAGGGTTTAATACAAGCCCTAAATCTTGGGCTCTTCAAGGATTTTTAAGTTGGAGGTGAGTACACTGAGAGACCTATTGCTGCATGCAGTAAAACATTGAGAGTATTTACATTCCCATTGCATCTGAAGATAGACCACACAACCCTCATCCCTGAGATACTTGCCTGAAGACAACATGAGCAGCAGGAGATTATGAACTGGAGCAGTGGAAGCTATGACTAGCTGCACGAGAGAAGGGACAGTTTAGAACCTGGACTAAGTTAGTACTCTACCCTCAGTGAATCATTACATAAAATTAAATAAAAGGCATTGGAGAGAGCTACTTAACAAGCAAACAGCACAAAATGATAATAAAAAAAGATTCCAGCAATCCAATTAAAGGATAAGAATTTAGAAGTTAAATATCCATAAAAGTATGTTCTGGGCCATATATCCCACAGTGTGATAGAAATAAGGGCAAGCCTAATATTTTTTGTCTTTAGAATGTGTACTTTCTGGAGATAATCTCTTACTGATTTATATGGAAATTGTATGATAATATGGGCCAAATTTAAACATGAATATAACCGGTGGTATATTGAGTTTATATTTACAATGTTGTCTATTTTGGGAAAACTGTAAATAAATTCTTTGCACCTATTATTTTAACTTTATATTCGCAGCTCTAATTGTAGTTCTTTACCATTGTTTTAATTAGTACAGATTTAAAAAATAGGATCCACATTTCATTTATAAGGAACATAGAATTTAGTATAGTGATATCATGATGTTTTCTTTTCTGGATATCATATTTTTACAGAGTTATCTTTAGTAAAAGAGATTTCAAATCATGTTGAGCATAAGATGAATTAAAATAATAATAATCACAACATATACTCTTATTGTACCAAAAAAAGAAAGTGAACAGTGATCCCCAAAGCAAGTCTATTTATACCAGATTTGTTGTTATATATGTATACCATCTATGGGTTTTTGTTTTCTTGAATTTAAACCATCTGTTGTATTTAGCTGTTGTGTTTGCTTATGAAATCCACTCATAATTTAGGATTATATTAATTCTATCTGGGTTATTTAAAAAAATAACCATGGTCCAAAATCTATTTTTCTCTATTGAATTAACTTTTGTGTGTAGCTTTTTCCACAGAAGTCACGTGGCCTCAAAAACCACATTAGTGTTTGTAGCTGGTTGTAGTACCATAGGATAACCCTGGTCTAGAAGAGATTTGGAAAAACTTAATAAGTCCTGGATCTGGGGCTACCACCATATGGATATGCCTCATTGTGAGTAATATGAAAGGAAGCAACAAAAAAGAGGGATTGAAGAAGAAGTCTTTCCAGAACTTTCCCTGCAAGGTGCATACTGAGGCTCTGACTTTTGGCTTCTGTCAATACCAGACGTTTTGAGAATGAAGCCAAGATATACTCTTTGAATCAGTGCTCCCTTCCTTTCAATGGAAAGAGAAGTTGACAAGTCAGTTCACCAACGAGGCTTTCCTAAACTTCTAGAACTCTGTCCAAACTGTCAAGACTAATGATGGGCAGTTACCAATTCGTTTTTCAAATGCTATAGAAGAGAACTCCAATATACTGAAGAAAATTGGAGCAAGGATTTAAAATAAGCATGAATCTTACGTCTAGGGAATAGTGACAGAAATAGTAAAATGGTTGTGTTTAGCAATCTGAACAATAATTTTCCTAAATATAAGAGCTTTTTTTTTGGCCAGAAAGAGAGTCCAGGAGGTTGACTAGTGCCAAAGGAAAAAATGGCAGCACTCCCTCCATCTATGTCTCTGATTATAAAGCAGCAGGAGAGATCGTTAGAGTAGCATACACGTTCTGCTTTGGGGCATATGTCAGGTTCAATACTGTGAACAGATTTAAGCTTTGCCAGAGGTGCCAAGTACTTCTTCCTGTGACTTCTCCAACAATGAGGTGCTGGGCTTGTGTTGCTGGCAGTTTTGCAGAAAACTGGGGTGGTGAGTGACACAGATGGTGTGGAGAGTCTGACATTGCATATTATTTACCAATCAGAAAATGACTCAGTTATTTTATGCACACAATTATAAAGGACCACCTGGACCAGTGTGTGCTGCCTGCTTGTGGGCACCAGCGGGGAGAGGGCATGTGTTCAAGTCAACGACAAACTGTTTCACTCTTTGTTATTTATTTTTATAATTTGGAGACCAGCTTTATTCGTATTCAGTTTTTGAGAATTCAATAACATTTTCCTTCCCATTATGACTTTGCCAAAAACTAATTGTGTAGATAGAATTTCTCCCATTCTTGGATCCCATTTATTAGATGTTCTTGTTGTTAGTTTCCATAGAGTTGATTCCGACTTATGGTGACCCCATGTGTTACAAAGAAAAACTGTTTCTTCCTAAAATAGCTACATTTTATGGTAATTTCATTGCCTAGCCCCTGAAGACTGAGACTCCAGGGAAGTTCCAGGGTTGTTTTCAGACACTTTTTGGGAGCAGTTCAGACACTTAGGAAATGTCCTGATTATTTACAGACTTAATGAAGACATTGAATGGTATCTTCTTTGCATTAAAAGCAAGCATTCTACCATTTCTTGAACACCTGTGGTAGAATGTTTATACACAATGACTTCTGTAATGCTCTCAACATCTTTCTGAGATAGATAATATTACTCTTTGTAGATAAATAATTTGAGACTTAGAGAATTTAAATACATGTCCAAGTTTCCACAAGCTAGACTGTGATGCAGAAAGTATTCTGACTCAGTACTGTTAGTTGCTGTTGAGTCAATTCTGACTCATGGTGACCCTATGTATTACGGAGTGAAACTGTTCCCTAGGGTTTTATTGGCTGTTAATGGAAACAGATTGCCTAGCCTTTTCTTCTACGGTACTGCTGAGTGGGTTTGAACCGCCAACCTTTAGGTTAGTAGTTGAGTGTTTGTGCTACTTAGAGAACTTAACTCAGTACTATGTGATTCTAGATTCTGTTCTATTTTCACAAAGGCAATATAGCATGCCTTCTCTGAGAAATGCTACCGTATTCTGAGTCTCATTAGGCTGCTGGATTTTTTTTTTTTTAACATAATGAACATATCTTTACAACTTTGTTTCTGCATATTGTAAAAAAAACTACACCTGTTCTTCACTTATCGACTAACTCATTATCTGATATTTCACATTTACAACAATAGTTGAAAATCTACTATCTGACTATTTTGTGCATTAATGTCTGGGAATAACAAACACTGAGGTGTGAGGCAAGAGTAACGCTGGCTGTGATGTTTAAGGTTATGTGTCAACATGGCTAGGCAATTCTGTAATGATATAATATGGCAGTTATGTAATAGTATAATTTGGCAGTTATGTAATGATTTAATTTGGAAGCTACATGATGATGCAATTTGGACATTATGTAATGATGTAGTCATCCTCCATTTTTGCATAATGCTGATTTTTGCATAATGACCTGGTCTTTGGAACCTAACCATGTCAATAAGTGAGGATTGGGTGTATACAGAAATATGTAAAAAGTTAAAATCCCCTTGTGATGCTACCCACCCTTCCTGCCAACAACCCTCTCTCTACATCCAAGAAATAACCAGAATAAGGCTGGAAAAATATGTGTTCAAACTTTATATAATAAATATATAATATATATTACCACTTATGAATATTTTTCTAATACGTCATGTTTTTTCTTTACTAGTATTTTTCAAGTAGTTTAAATAGTAAATCAGACATACGCTAAAGAAATTTCAAATCAGTAAAGCGGAAGTTCTAAAAAAGCAGCAGAAATGTTTTTAGCCATATCCACTCTAGTCCCTCATCACAGAAGTAGCTATTATAAACTTTCTTGTGCATTCTTTTTTAAATAAACAGCTTTATTGAGGTATAACTGAAATACAGCAAAATGCATATATTTAAAGAGTACAATATTTAAGGCTTTAATATATGAAAAACCAGTGAAATCATAACCAATATTGAGGTAGTGAACCTATTTCATCAACACCTCTTGGTAACCCACCCCAGCTGTCCCTCCCCAACCTTTCCCTACAACTGATGAACACTGATCTGCTTTCTATCACTGTATATTAAATTACATTTTCTAAAAATTTTTTAAAAGTGAAATCATACAGTATATACCTTTTTTTCTGTTTGTGTGGCTCCTTTCTCTCAGCATAATTATTTTGAAATTTGGCAAGCTTGTTGCATGTACTTACTGTCGTACTTATTGCTGTTGTTGGGTGTCATCGAGTCAGTTCTGACTCATAGCAACCCTATGCACAACACAACAAAACTCTGCCCGGTCCTGCACCATCCTCACAATTGTTAATATGCTTGAGCCCATTGTTGCAGCCACTGTGTCAATCCATTTCATTGAGGGTCTTCCTCTTTTTCACTGACCCTCTACTTTACCAAGTATGATGTCCTTCTCCAGGGATGGTCCCTCCTGACAACATGTCCAAATTATGTGAGACGTAGTCTCGCCATCCTTGCTTCTAAGGAGCATTCTGATCTTTCTTTTTCCAAGACAGATTTGTTTGTTCTTTTGGCAGTCCATGGTATATTCAACATTCTTCACCAACATCACAATTCAAATGCATCAATTCTTCTTTTGGTCTTCCGTATTCATTGTCCAGCTTTTGCATGCATATGAGGTGATTGGGAACACCATGGCTTGAGTCAGGCGCACCTTAGTCCTCAAGGTGACATCTTTGCTTTTCTACACTTTAAAGAGATCTTTTGCAGCAGATCGTAATGCTGTCTTTTGATTTCTTGAAGGCTGTTTCCATGGATGTTGATTGTTCATCCAAGTAAAATGTAATCCTTGACAGCCTCAATCTTTTCTCCGTTTATCATGATGTTGCCTATTTGTCCAGTTGCCAGGATTTTTGTTTTCCTTATGTTGAGGGATAATCCATACTGAAGGCTGTGGTCTTTCATCTTCATCAGTAAGTGTTTCAAGTTCTCTTCAATTTCAGCAAGCAAGTTTGTGTCATCTGTATAATGCAGGTTGTTAATGAGTCTTCCTCCAGTCCTGATGCCCCGTTCTTCTTCGTGTATTAATGTATTAATAATTCATTCCATTTTCTTGCTAAGTAGTATTCTATTGCATGGATATACCCCAATTTCTTTATCTATTCTGTTGACAGACATTTGAGTTGTTTTCAGTTTTTGTGTATTACAAATAACATTGCTAGACACATTGGTGTACAAATTTTTGATGGACATGTGCTTTCTTTTCTCTTGGGTAAATATCTAGAAATCAGATTGCAGAATCATATGGTAATTGTATGTTTAAATTTTTTAGGACCCCCCCTCAACTGTTTTTTAAATGTGGTTGTGAAATTTTACTTTCCCATGCATTCCATGAGAATTTTAGTTCTTCCACATTCTCTCCAATACTTGGTTTGTACTTTAGAATACTTTAGACATTCTAATAAGTGTGTAAAGGTATCTCATTGTTATGATTTGCATTTCCCTAATACAAATTAAGATGATTCAACAAAAGCATACAGTGCTAGAGGTGCTCACTCATCTATGCCAAGAAATTTGGAAGACAGTTACCTGGCCAACTAACAGAAAGAGATCCATATCTGTGCCCATTCCAAAGAAACATGATTCATCAGAATGTGGAAATTGTTGAATAACACCATTAATGTCACATGCAAGTAAAATTTTGCTGAAGATAATTCAAAAGCAGTTGCAGCAGTATATAGACAGGGAACTTCCAGAAAATTCAAGTCGGGTTCAGAAGAGGACTTGGAACAAGGAATATCATTGCTGGTATCATGTGGATCTTGGCTGAAAGCAGAGAATACCAGAAAGATGTTTAGCTGTGTTTTATTAACTATACAAAGGCATTTGACTGTGTGGATCATAACAAATTATGGATAACATTGTGAAGACTGGGAATTCCAGAACACTTAACTGTGCTCCTGCATAACCTGTGTGCAGAGCAAGAGGCAGTCTTTCAAACAGAACAAGGGGATACTGTGTGGTTTAAAATCAGGAAAGGTGTGTGTCCATTTCACCATACTTACTCAGTCTTTATGCTGAACAAATAATCCAAGAAGCTGGACTATGTGAAGAAGAATGGGGCATCAGGTTTGTAGGAAAACTCATTAATAACTTGTGATATGCAGATGACACACCTTGCTTGCTGAAAGCAAAGACGTCTTCAAACACATACTGATGAAGATCAAAGACTACAGCCTTCAGTATGGTTTGCACGTCAACATAAAACAAAAATCCTCACAACTGAACCAATACACAACATCATAATAAATGAAGAAAAGATTGAAGTTATCAAGGATTTCATTTTACTTGGATCCACAATGAAGGTCCATGGAAGCAGTAGTCAAGAAATCAAATGACGTATTGCAGATTGGGCAAATCAGCTGCAAAAGACCTCTTTAAAGTGCTAAAAAGCAAAGATGTTACTTTGAGAACTAAGGTGCACCTGACCCAAGCCATAGTATTTTCAGTTGCCTCTTATGCATGTGAAAGCTGGACAATGAATAAGGAAGACTGAAGAAGAATTGATGCCTTTGAATTATGGTGCTGGCAAAGAATATTGAATATACCATGGGCTACCCGAAGAAAAAACCAATCTGTCTTGGGAGAAGTACATCCAGAATGCTCCTTGGAAGTGTGGATGGTGAGACTTTGTCTCATGTACTTTGGACATGTTTTCAGGAGGGACCAGTCCCTGGAGAAGGACATTGTGATGGTTAAGGTTGCGTGTCAACTTGGCTGGACCATGATTCTCAGTGGTTTGGCAGTTATGAAATTTTGTAATTTGGCAGTTATGTAATGATATTTTCAACTCCACGATGAGATCTGCTATGAGCAACCAATCGGTTGAAAGGGAGTTTCCTTGGGCGTGTGGCCTACCTCTAGTATATAAATGGATTTTCCCACAAGGCTCTCACTCTGGATCCTGCATCCATCTCATCATCATCTGACCTCCAGTTCTTGGGACTTGAACTAGCAGCTTACTTGCCAATCTTGGAATCTGTCAGCCTCTGCAGCCTGTGAGCCAGCAGCCTGTCACCTGACCTGCTAATCTTGGGTTCCTCAGTCCCTGCAGCTACCTGAGTCAGGAGAATCCTCCAACCTGATGCCTGACTCAAGAACTTGGGACTTGACAGCCTCTACAACTGTGTGAGTCATTTCCTTGAGATAAATCTCTTTATGTATCTATATGCTTCACTAGAGAACCTATCCTAAGACAGACATCATGCTTGGTAAAGTGGAGGGTAAGTGAAAAAGAGGAAGACCCTCAGTGAGATGGATTGACACAATGGCTGCAATAATAGGCTCAAACATAGCAATGATTATGAGGATGGTGCAGGACCAGGCAGTGTTTCATTCTGTTGTACACAGGGTCACTAAGAGTTGGAACTGACTCGATGACACCTAACAACAACAACAACATAGACTAACGAGAGTCACTGGGTGCTGCAAACAGTTAAGCTCTCAACTGCTATCTAGAAGGTTAGCAGTTCGAACCAACTGAGAGGTGCCTCTAAAGAAAATTCTGGTGATCTGTTTCTTGAAAACTTCATGGAACACAGTTCTACTCTGTGTGGGGTCGCCACGAGTTGGAATTGGCAACTGGTGAGTATGGTGGTAATAGATTAATGATGTTGAATATTCCTTCATGTGCTTATTTGCCGTCCACATATCTTTTTTGGTGAAAGTCTATTAAAATCTTTTGCTCATTTTTTAAAATTGGGTTTGCTATTATTGTGTTCTGAGAATTCTTTCTATATTCTGGATGCAAGTTTTATATCACATATATGCTTTGTAAATATTTTTTCCAACTCTGTGATATTTTTCACAATAGAGCCTTTTGATGATTAATGATCAGAAGTTTTTAATTTTGATGAAGTAAAATTTATCAACTTGCTGTTTTATGAGTTATACCTGTGGTATCATATGTAAGAAATCTTTGTCTAACCCAAGCTGTAAAGATTTTCTCATATGCTTCCTTCTAAAAGTTTTATAGTTTCAGGTTTTATATTTAGGTCTACGATCCATTTTGACTTAATGAATTGATGTTCTGTTTGTTTGTTTTTGTATATGGATATCTTATTGTTCCAGTACCATTTGTAGAAAACACTATTCTTTCTTCACTGAATTACCTTTGCATATTTGTTGAATGCCAAGTGTTCATACATGTGTGAGTCTATTTCTAGACTATTTTGTTCCATTGAGTTACTTGTCTATGTTAATGCAAATACAACTCTGTCTTGATTACTGTATTTTTATAGTAAGACTTAAAATCAGGTAATGTTAGTCCTCCAACTTTTTACTTTCTTTCCTTTTTTTCAAAAGTATATTTTGGCTATTTAGTTTCTTTGCATTTATATATGAATTTTAAAATTGGTCTGTCAATTTTTATAGAAAAGCCTGCTGAAATTAATTTGTGTAGATTCAACATCTTAACAAATTAAGTCTTCTGACCATAAACGAAGTATATCTTTCCATTTGTTTAGGCCTTCCTTAATTTTCCTCAGCAAGGTTTTGTAGTTTTAAGTATCTTTCACACATATTTATCAAATTCATCCCAAAGTATTTCATAGTTTGATTATATTGTGAAGGTTTTTTTTTTTAATTTTAATTGTGAGTTCTTTGTTGCTAGTGTATAGAACTACAATTGATATTTTTTGTATATTCATCTTGCATTTTACAAACTTGTTATATTTGCTTATTAGTTCTAGAAGTTCTATTGTAGACTTTGTTGGGTTTTCTACATAGATACTCATCTTGTCTGCAGATAAAGACAGCTTTACTTTTGCCTTTCCAATCTGAAAACCTTTCTTATTTTTCTTGACTGAGTGTGCTGACTATTAACTTCTATATAATGTTGAATAGAGGCAATGAGATCAAATATCCTTGTATTCTGATATTGGGGGAAAAGCATTCCATCTTTCACCATAAAGTATTATGTTAGCTATAGATTTTTTTTGTGGATGCCTTTTGTCAATTTGAGGAATTTTCTCAGTTTTTAGTTGCTGAGAGATATCAGAAATGTATGCTAGATTTTGTCATATACTAATTCTGTTCCTATTGCAATGATCATATGACTTTTCTTTTTTAGTTAATGTAGTAAATTATATTGATTGGTTGTTGAATGTTAGACTAACCTAACAATCCTGGAATAATCCTCATTTGGTCATGGTGTATTATCATTTTTATATTTTGTTGGATTAAGTTTGCTAACATTGGTTTTTAATTTTTGCATCTATATCCTTGAAGATTATCAGTCCATAGTTTTCTTTTCTTGTAATGCTTTTATATTCTCTGGGTATTAGGGTAATTCTGGACTCATAAAATGAATTGGGAAATATTCAGTCCCCTTCAATGCTTGCATTGTTTCAGTAAAACCTGCTGTCATTCTAATTTTTGCTCCTATGTTTGTAAATCTCTTTTTTCGTCTTGCTGCTTTTAGGATTTTCTCCTTTTCATTGATTTTGAGAAATTTGATTTTGACGTAGCTTATTGTATTTTTATTCCATTATTGTTCTTGGTTTTTTGAGCTTCTTATATATGTGGGTTTACAGTTTTCATCAAATTTGGGAAAATTTCATTCATAATTTCTTTCAATATATTTTATATCTCCCTTCTGTCCTCTCAGGAGCCCAGGTGGTGCAGTGGTTAAGCTCTCGGCTGCTAACCAAAAAGTTGGTGGTTTGAACCCACCAGCAACTCCACAGGAGAAAGATGTGATGGTCTGCTTCCATAAAGATTACAGCCTTGGAAGCCCTATAGGCCAGTTCTACTCTGTCCTATACGGTCACTACAAGTCAGAATCAACTAGATGGCAATGAGTTTTTTGGTTTTTTTTTTTTTTGGTAGGGGGTCCCTCCTCTTTATCAGGCAATATAACTATATGCATATTAGGATGCTTGAGGTTATCTCAGAGGACACTGATGGACTTTTAAAAAATTATATTTTCTCTCTATGTTTCTTTTTGCAAATTTTCTATTGCTATGTCAAATTCATTGATTTTATGAATTTATCTATTCTGCTGTTAATCCTATCGTGTATTTTTTCATCTCAGACTTTGTAGTTTTCAACTCTAGAAGTTTGATATGAGTGTTATTTATGTCTTCCACGTCTCTACATAACGTTATAACATAGGTTCTAATATGATGCTGAATATTTTTGTATTCCTACAAGCATTCTTGTGTTTTTTTCTGGAATGCAATTAAGTTACTAGGAAAGAATTTGATCCTTTCAGTTCTTGCATTTATATTTGTTAGTCAGTTCGAGGGAAGTGCTCAGTCTAGGGCTCATTATTCCTCACTTCTGAGGCAAGACCTTCCTGGACATTCTACTCAATGCCCCCATGAATTATGAATTATTCTATTCTGGCTAGTGGGAACAAGCACTATTCCCTGCCCTGTGGTAGTTCTGGTCAGTGTTTCTTCTTATCCTTCTGGGTGTTTTTTTTTTTTCCCCAGCTTTGAATAATTTTTCATATGCATGCACTAATACTCTCTGCTGGATATGCAAAAAGGTCTCTGAAGATCCCTGGGGTTCTGTGCCCAAGTCTCTTCTATTCACCATGCTGTCCTGCACACTCTAACTGCCTTGGTTTCCCCAAATACTTAGCTTCATTGCCTCAACTCAAGGAATTCACCTGTCCCTGTCAGACTTACCCTCCCGCATCATGTCCTGGAATCTCTCTCAAGGCAGTAAGTTAGGGCAGTCATAGGGTAGAGCCTGATTGTTTCCTGTTTCACAGGAATCACTATCCTTCGTTACCTGGTATCCATTGTGTTAGAAACTATTAATTCATGTATTTTCACTTTTTTTTAAAAATTTGTTCCAGGAGGCTACATCCAGTCCCTGATGTTTTAACTTGGGCAAAAGTGGAATTCATAAAATTTTCATTTAAAAATTAAAATCAATTTGTATCCATCTCCTGCTTAAAACCATGTTATGGCCTGTTTTGTTCTTAGCATAGAATTTAAACTCTCCCTCAGTGCCCACAAAGATTTTGAATCCTGCTTGTTTCTGGCCTCATAGCTCTTCCTTAGGAAATTTGTATATGCAGTAGAGGCTAATATCCTTCCTTCCTACCTGTCTTCTTTCTTTTTATCCTTCTCTCTCTCTCGCACCACAAATAAATGTCTTACACACACTGTTTTACCGCTTGCTTTTTTTTCTTACTAAGTTGCTTCCTACTTACTTATTAAGGTACTTACATCGTCAAGATTTTTCTGCCTCAGCACATAAAAATCTACCTCCCCCTTTTATTTTAATGACTGCAATGTATTTACAGAAGAAAATACAATTTGTTAAATTATAATTAATTATGAGATAACCTTTTCGACCATATAAAACCATCCTGGAATTTTTCTGACTGATTAATTTATGTTCATTTAAAATTTTTTGTTTGTGCAAAGAAGAGTTTCACATACTTTCTTTTCTTTTGGCTTCCTGTACAGAGTGTCAAATGATAGGACTGAGGTGAAAAATATTTTCATTTCTAATTTCAAACCTTATGTAAGGTTAAAAATCTGGCTTAAAATGTACGTATCAGCAGCAATGACTCCCTCTTAGGATGAGTACTTCCAAGAAACTTTCCCTTTGGGAAATTCCTCTATAAGAGCCGAGGATGCCAATGTGTGTTCTAGCTCCTCTGTTACCATATGTACTCCATATGGATACACAGAGGTTTACTGAAAAGGGGGATGGGGCTGGTAGCAACTATGTGAAGCAACTTCTTTATATAAAGTGATCCAAAGGCCTTTAAAGCATAAACACCCATATACACACATGCGCTATGTATGCACATACACTTTGTTTATATATATATATAATATATATACATATACCTTATATATATATACTTTGCTGTTTTAAACTGAAAATTCTATTTTTTCAGATTTTCGATTAGTTTCTGAAAAATTTGAAACTAAGATTTTAGTCAATAAAATGCTTGCCATTAAAAAAAAAATCTGAAATATACATTGAGTCACAATTATTGAAAAAAAAAGAAACTTTCACTCTGTGACCCACAGACTATCAAATTTTTACTTACCTTTCTTTCTTTAGGGGTTTGAACTTACAGTAAGCGTAAAACATAATTAGTTAAAAGAATGAGTAAATAAATGGACTTCAAGTTTCAATAAGAAAAAAGTATGAACAAAATTAGCAATATGTGTTTTATAACCAACCTTTTTCAAAAATCTCATCCTAAGTTTCGATTTTGTATAAGTAATACTGATTAACTCTATTTACTAGAATATAAGGATGCAAGCTCTATAAGAACAGAGATTTTTTTTTTTTTTCTGTTTTGTTCACCACTATCAATGAAATGCTTGACATAGTGGCCGCAACAATGGGCTCAAACATAGTAACGATTGTGAAGATGGTGCAGGACCAGGCAGTGTCTTATTCTGTTACACACAGAGTAACCATGAGTTGGCAGTGACTCAGTGGCACCTAATAACATATCTCCAGCACTCATAAGAGTGCATGACACATGTAGGTGCTCAATAAATATGTTAAAAATGAATTAATAATTTCAAATATATTGTTTGAAAAAATATAAAATGTATTTTTAACTATATAATTTAATGAGTTCGGCTAAAATATATAATTAGGACTTTGTATTGGTATATATAGAGTCAAATATTTTAGATAAAAAGAAATTGAATATAAATTTTGTATTGTTCCTGAATAGCACTTGATTTTTTGGTCACATATTTATACTAGCCGTAAATTCTGGGGACAAATAAGATTAATCTTAAGTAAATATTATGAATCACTAATATAGCTTTCACAAACCAGTATTAAATACCTTTGACTTTCTTTTCTTGTCGACATCTTTCTTTCTTTTTTGAACCGTGTAGTACCTTGACTTCACAGCGTGCGTATGTTTGAAGGAGCAACCACTTTGCTATTTTCAACCATATAGTTTTTGGCAGGTTGAATACACCCATAGTACTAGTCATGGGTTATTATTGACATCAGTCAATGAGCAATGTCAAACCCTGGCCAAAGTGATTTTCTTTTTTTTCAGAAATGGGCCTATAACCCAAGTAGTGCAATGAGAAACAAACAAACAAACAAAAAAAATCATAAGAATTTCTGAGAAAAAGAAATCTTTTTTTTCAAAAAGGCTGTTAGAGATTTTTTTTTCTTCCTTCAGATAGCTATGTGTGGCATGAAGACAGGAGGTGTAGAATTATCATACCTATTGTGCTACCAATCAAGGAATTGCCTAAAGCTATGAGGGGGGGCCATTTTAACGAGTGTGAATATAAGGCAAAATTCATGAAAGGCTAGATGGCAGTCACAGAGAATTTAGTCTAAAGTAATATTGTTGAGCTAAAAGCTTAGAGCTTCCTCTAAACTTTTTCCCTAGATGAGTCAATAAAAACCCAGTTGACGAAGAGTCCAGGGGCCATGCTTTCTGGGGTTCCTCCAGTCTCAGTCAGACCGTTAAGTCTGGTCTTTTTACTAGAATTTGAGTTCTGCACCCCACTTTTCTTCCTGCTCCAACAGGGACTCTCTGTTGTGTTCCCTGCCAGAGCGGTCATTGGTGGTAAAAACCCAGTTTAAGTTGAATTTTTTTTTGTTGTTCTTATAACACAAAAATTACTAAATGATAGTAGGTTAAAAAAAATTCTCTTCTTTTGCCAAATTCAGCGTTTTATTTCTTTGAAATATATGTAAACTATACACATGTAAACAAGAATTTCAGAAAATAATTATTTTTATTTAGTTTTTGTTTGAGTGGATCCTGTGCTTTTCATTTACTGGTGAAATGGTTCAAAAAATCATATTTGTAAAAATGCATAATAATTAATAAAATTCAGTGTTGAACTATTTGTTATAAGAGGTTATAATTTAGGTTTGTAATTTCACCTGCTTATTTTGTGTGCAGATTTTATAGACAAGTATTAAAAAAAGTAAAGTATGTATTAAATTAAGTTCCAGTGTAAATAAAATAGCAGTTTAAAATAGTTTTCCAGTTCATATTTATAGTAAACTAAGTCTCATGTTCACCAGTAAAATTCATTGAGGTTTTATTATAATATTCAACTCTCTGATGTGCACATGTAAATTCTGAAGGTTATATGAGTGATACCTAAAAGAACTGTCTTTGTCCAAGATTAAAGGATACTTCAATTTATGATGAATAACATTAAATATACAGAACCTTGACAGGCCAAGAAAAGTAATCTTGTGATAATAAATGAAAAATGGCCATTTGCCCATGTCATGGATTGAATTATGTCCCCCAAAAAATGTGTGTATCAATTTGGCTGGGCCATGATTCCCGGTATTTCGTGATTTTCCTATATGTTGTAAATCCTGCTTCTATGATGTTAATGAGGGAGGATGGGTGGCAGTTGTGTTAGTAACGCAGGACTCAGTCTGCAAGACTAGATTGTGTTCTGAGGCAATCTCTTGAGATATAAAAGAGAGAAGTGAGCAGAGAGACAGGGGGACCTCATACCACCAAGAAAGCAGTAGCAGGAGCAGAGCATGTCCTTTGGACCTGGGGTCCCTGTGCAGAGAAGCTCCTAGTCTGGGGGAACACTGATGAGAAGAAGGCTGATGGAGACAGAAAGACTTCCCTTGGAGCTGATGCCCTGAATTTGGACATTTAGCCCACTTTACTGTGAGGAAATAAACTTCTCTTTGTTAAAGCCATCCACTTGTGGTACTTCTGTTATAGCAGCATTAGATGACTAAGACAGCCCACATTTTGAAACAACTGAAAAAAAGAAACTAAGAAAAGCAGGTACAGTTAACTTATCCATGTGGAAATGCTTCCCAATCCTAAGACATATTTATAATATTGTAGTCATGGTTAAGAATGATACATCAGGGGAAAAAAAAGCCCCACCTGGTTGAAAATATGTGTCACAGATTACACTTCTTCTCAGGGTAGATACGAACTGTATTGATCTAAATCCCATCTGTGGCTATACAAACCTCATATTGTCAGTTACATCTAAAATATATCATTTGGTGAAACATTCTTATTTTAACTTGAAAAATATGAAAACAATGTGTTCCCTAAAGCACATGTAGGTGGCATTTCTCTTAACTATGATTTAAATATAAAGCTTTATGATAAATTGGGAGGATTGAAGTCATTTTCCAGAGTAGTAGAGTGAGGTGGTACAAACTGTAAATGCACTCATCTGCTAACTGAAAGGCTGGGTGTTTGAGTTCACCCAGAAGCTCCTCAGAAGAAGGGTCTGGTGATCTACCTCCAAAAAATCAGCCATTGAAAACCCTATGGAGCACAGTTCTACCCTGACACACATATGGTCACCATGAGTTAGAAACAGCTCCATGACAATTGTCTTAGAATGAGGTAAAATCTCATTCTACAGGGTACCATTCAGATCAGAGTTCCTCACCCCGGCCCTACTAGGAAGTTTTACTATCTCTGACTTAAAGATGGGGAAGCTGAGATATGAAGTGTGTGAGAAAGATCCCAGTTGGGAAGCCAGGGTTTGAAAAAAAATCTTTCTGCATCCAAAGTCAATGTGTTTTCCATTCCTTCACATTACCTGTCACTTTTTATTCTTGACTGTTGTTGTTAGCTGCTGACCTTATGATAACAGAATGAAACATTGTCTGATCCTGTGCCATCTTCATGATCATTGGTATATTTGAGTCCATTGTTATGGCAACTGTGTCAATCCGTCTCATTGATGGTTTCCCTTGTTTTCTCTGACCCTCTACTTTACCAACCGTGATGTCTTTTTCTAGTGATTGATCTTTCCTGACAATGTGTCCAGGAACTCTAAGGAGCATTCTGGTTATATTTATTCTAAGGCTGATTTATTTGTTCTTCTGGCAGTCCATGGTATATCAATATTCTTGGCCAACATCATAGCTCAAAAGCATCAATTCTTCTTCTGTCTTCCTTTTTCACTATCCAGCTTTCACATGTATATGAGGCATCTGAAAACACAACGGTTTGGGTCAGCTGCACCTTAGTCATCAAAATGACATCTTTGCTTTTTAAAACTTTAAGAGGTCTTTTGCAGCAGACTTGCCTAGTGCAATACCTTATTTGATTGCTTGACTTCTGCTTCCATGGACATTGATTAATGATCCAAGTAGAATGAAATCATTGACAACTTCAATTTTTTCTTCAATTATCATGACTTTGTTTATCAGTCCACTTGTGAGGATTTTAATTTTTTTCACATTTAAGTCTAATCCATACTGAAGGCTGTAGTCTTTTACCTTCATCAGTAAGTCCTTCAATCATCTTCACTTTCTGCTTGCAAGGTTGTGTCATCTGCATATCACAGGTTGTTTATGAGTCTTCCTCAATTCTGATGCCACTTTTTTCTTCATATAGTCCAGCTTCTTGGATTATTTTTTAGCATACAGATTGAATAAGTAATGTGAAATAATATAACCCTGCCACACACCTTTTCTGATTTTAAACCATGCAGTACCTCCTTGCTCTATTTTAAAGACTGCCTCTTGATCCATGTACAGATTCTGCATGAGCACAATTAAGTGTTCTGGAATTCCCATGATTCTGTAATTTCCATAATGTTATCCATAATTTGTTATTGTTTATATAGTCAAATGCCTTCAATTAGTTGGTAAAGCATAGTTAAACATCTTTTAGATATTCTCTGCTTTTGGCCAAGAGCCATCTGACATCACAATGATATCCCTCAATCCATGATCTCTTCTGAATCTGGCTTGAATTTCTGGCAGTTCCCTGTCAATGTATGGCTTTAGTCATTTTTTAGTTACCTTCAGCAAAATTTTGCTAGCATGTGATTTTAATGATATTAGTTACTAATTTCCACATTTTGTTTAACCACCTTTCTTAGGATTGGGCATGAATATGAATCTCTTTTAGTTGGTTGGCCAGATCTCTATCTTCCAAATTTTTCGACATAGACAAGTAAGTGCTTCCCGTGTTGCATGTTTGTTGAAGCATCTTAATTGATATTCCATCAATTCCTGAAGAGTTGTTTTTACCTAATTCCTTCAGTGCAGCTTGAGCTTCTTCCTTCAGTGGCAATAGTTCTTGATTGTACACTACCTCTTGAAATGGTTGAATATCAACCAGTTATTTTTGATACAGTAACTCTGTATTCCTTCCATCTTCTTGTGATGCTTCTTAGCATAACTTTTTTTCCCATGGACTCTTTCAGTAATGTCACTTGAGGCTTGAGTTTTCTCTTCAGTTCTTTTAGCTTGAGAAATTCTGATTCCTTTTTGGTTTTCTAATTCAAGGTCTTTGCACATTTCGTCATGATATTTTACCTTGTCTTCTTGAACTACTCTTTACAATCTTCTGTTCAGCTCTTTTACTTCATCATTTCTTCTGTTCATTTTAGCTACTCTGTGCTTACGAGCAAGTTTCAGAGTCTATTCTGACATCCATTTTGGTCTTTTTCTTCTTTCCTGCCTTTTTAATGACCTTTTACTTTCTTCATGTATGATGTTCTCGATGTCATCCCATAACGCTTGCGGTCTTCTGTTACTAGTGCAACAAATCTATTCTTGAGATGGTCTCTAAATTCAGGCAGGATGTATTAAAGATTGTACTTTGATGCTTGTGGACTTGCTTTGATTTTCTTCAGCTTCAGCATGAACTTGCACATGAACAATTGATGTTCCGTTACACAGCTGGCCCTTGGCTTTGTCTTGACTGATGATATTGAACTTCTCCATCTTCTCTTTCCACACATGTAGTCTATTTGATTCTTGTGTAATCTGTCTGGTGAGCTCCTAATTTATTGTCATTGATTGTGTTGTTGAAAAATGTATTTTCAGTGAACATGTCATTGGTCTTGCAGAATTCTATCATCAATCTCTGGCGTCATCTCTATCACCAAGGCTATATTTTCCAACTACTGATTCTTCTTCTTTGTTTCCAACTTTTGCATTCCAATCACTCGTAATTTATCAATGCATCTTGATTGCTTGTTCAATCAATGTTAGACTGCAACAGGTCATAAATATCTTCAATTGCTTCATCTTTGGCTTTGTGGTCAGTAACTAAATTTGAATTAACTAGTATTCCTTGTAGGCATATTGACATTAACTGATAATACTTTTAGATTACTTTTCATATATTTGAATAGGGTACCAACTTTATATTTATTTACATATTTTATATTATAGCACTAGAGTTATGATGTAACCAGAAACTTCAGAAATTTATTCAAAATAAAATAGGAAGTGCTGTAAAAAAGAAAGCGTTATCTACTTGGAGAATATTAAACTATTTATATTAAGGGATGCAAGTTATAAAAAATGGTTAATGGATAATTGAGGACTAGCTAAAAAGATAAATTATTTTATGTAGTGAATTATGAAGAACAAGTTTTTCTCCTCTATAAAAACTTTGAAGGTATCTCTAGGATGAAGTTCTACAGTTTTAAGTAGTAGCCAAGACATAGAAAAGCCACGCATTGTCTGTTTCCCCAAAACTACTTCAATTGTTTGGAAGGATATTCATATATCTCAATAAAGGATGCATTTCACAATTTCCAGTAGAATTGCCACAGATGTATATTCTAATCAATCAAATATTTATTGTGTAAATGATTGTTCCATTAATAACAATTTAGATAATGGTGAAAATGTAGGGGAAAAAAAACATTGTATCTTACCCATTTATAGTTAAACACCGAATTTGACTACTATGGAAAATATTTAGTTATACATTGAAATCACCCTTTACATCATGGTGGGGGGCTTGATTAACTTTTTGATTAATATGAATAAGAAATAAAAGTAAAATCTTGAAGTGACTGGTGAACCTGTATCCAGAAGTTAGCACTACGGTAGATTGTTTGAAAACCTACTCATATCCCATTTCCAAAGTAACATACCTTGAATATGGAATTTAATGCTCTATCCACATCTAATGGAATAACACACTGAAAATAAAAAATAATTGCTATACATTCTTTGTTGACTGTCTTTTCATGTGCTTATTTGCACTGCATATATCCATTTATCTGTTTTTGTCCATTTTTTAATTGGTTTGTTTCCTGACTGTTGAGTTTTTATAGTTCTTCATATAGTCTGTATGCAGGTGCCCTGTTGAATATGTAATTAGCAAATGTTTTCACCAGTCTGTGGCTTGTTTGTCATTGTTTTGTCTTTAGCACAGCAGAGATTCTAATTTTGATAGCCATGTTTATTATTATCATTTTTTTCAAGGATGATGCTTTAGGTTTCGTAGCTAAGAACTCTGTGCTAACTCCAGGCCATAAAGATTTTAAATTAATTTTTGAATATAGTATGAGGTTTGGCTGAGGATTATTATTATTATTACATATGATCGCCCAACTTTTTTTAACAATATTTTCTGAAAAGACTTCTTTCTTCATTGAATTGCCTTTGCACATTTGCCATATTGATGTGAATCTTTTTCTTCTCCCCCTCTAGGCTCTTGATCTATGTGTCGATCTCTTTGCCAATATCACACCATCCTGATTACTATAATTTTATGATAAGTCTTAAAATCTGATAGTGTGATTTCTCCAACTTTATTCTCTTTCAAAAATTGTTTTGAATATCCTAATATCTTTTTTCTTTCCACATGAATGTTAGAACAGCTTGTTTTTTATCTACAAACTATTCTTCTGGGGTTTTGGCTGGAATTGTGAAAATTCTATACATCAGTAGAGGAAGAATTTATATCTTTACTATGTTGAGTTTTCCAATCTATATTGCACATCATTTGTTATGTTAATGAAGGAAGATTAGTGTAGGGTGTATCTTGATTCAATCTTTTTTGAGATATAAAAGAGATTAATTAAGAGGGAAAAGCAGAGATCGGGAAGAGACATGCCAAGCCACATGAAGATCTCCCAGGAGCAGAAGCTCAGAAGAGACAAGGACATTCCTCCAGAGCCAACAGAGAGAGAAAGACTTCCCCTAGAATTGGCACCCTGAATTTGGATTGCTATCCTCCTGAACTGTGAGAAGATAAATTTCAGTTTGTTAAAGCCACCCGCTTGTGGTATTTCTATTATAGCAGCATTAGATAACTAAAACAGGACTTGGTACCAGAAGAGTGGGATGCTGCTATAACAGATACCTAAAATGTGGAAGCGGTTTTGGAATGGGGTAATGGGTAGAGACTGAAAGATTTTTAAGGTGCTGAATAGTAAAACTCTAGCCTGCACTGAAGAATTATGGATGTAGAATTATGGATGTCAAAAGCAATTTTGGTGAGGGTTCAGAAGGAAGTGAGGAGAGCTATAGAGAAAATCTCTATCATCTTAGAGAATGCATATGGCACCAGCAATAGGATGTTGCTAGAAATGTGGACGATAAATGTGCTTCAGGTGAGGCTTCAAAAGAAAATGCTGAACATGTTATTGGACAATGAAGGAAGGGCGATGTTTTTTATGCAGTGGCACAGAACTTGTCTGAATATGTTCAAATGTTTGGTGGAAGGTAGAATTTGTAAGTGATGAACTTGGATATCTGACCGATGAGATTTCTAAGCAAGATCTTTAAGGGGCCATGTGATTTCTCCTTGCCTTATAGTAAAATTCAAGAGGAAAGAAATGGACTGAAAAATGAACTGATACTGGCCTGACAGAGACTGGAGAAACCCTGAGACTTTGGCCCCCAGACACCATTTTAGCTCAGTAATGAAGTCACTCCTGAGGTTCACCCTTCATCCAAAGATTAAACAGGCCTATAAACCAAAATGAGACCAAAGGGGAACACCAGCCCAGAGGCAAGGACTACAGGGCAGGAGGGGACAGGAAAGCTGGTAATAGGAAACTGAAGGTCAAGAAAGGAGAGTGTTGACATGTTGTGGGGTTGTTAACCAATGTCATAAAACAATATATGTACTAACTGTTTAATAAGAAGCCAGTTTGTTCTGTAAACCTTCATCTAAAGTACAAAAAATATATATATATTAATTCAACATACACATTTTTCATGTATTTTCTTGGCTCTATCCCTAACTATTTCATATTTTTTAATGCTATTGCATACGGGATTTTAAAAAATTCTAATTTCCAATCAATGATTGCTAGTGTATAGAAATTAAATTGATTTTTAAAATATTGGCCTTGTATCTTGTGACTTGCTAAACTTGTTTTTAGTTCTAGTTAGCCTTGTATGTTCCTTAGGATTTTTCTACACAGATAATCAATGTCATCTATGAATAAAGATACATTTATTTTATCCTTAAAAAAAAATAAACTGAGCAAAATGAAAACAGAACTTAAAGATTTAGAAAATTCTATTTTCCAAACTAAGGAGGTGTGTCTTAGAATTTTCACCAAGGACATGGCTACACAATCTTCTGTTAAAGAGATTAAGACTGTGACTGATGGATCTAACCAACTCCCACAGAAAAAAAACCATCAGTTTAGAATGAAGGATATAGAGAAATAATGCTGTGTGCCTCTTGGTACACTACAGGTAGGAAATAGGTCAAAGGAGCTACATCTATTATCCTCCAAGAAAATAAAAGGACCTTCCCTGGAGTAGCTCAGAGATCAGAAGAACTATTGGAAGGAGCACAGGAAGCAGGGCCTTCTCAGTTTCAAAGGGTGGGGACTATGATCTCCTGGATCTCAGAGTGTTGGTCCACAACCCTCCTAGATTTCAAGGAATTGGATCTTTATTAACTGGGTTCTAGTTACAGAATGTGGGGTTACCGTTAAGGTGTGCCAGGGGAATGGGACCACTGCCCAAAGCTGAGGGGCAGCGCTGCCATACTCAAGGGTCAGAAGAATGGGCCTGGAGGGCAGAGGGGATGGGGTTGCCACTCAGATGGATTAAGAGAATGGGGCCACCTAAAGCCAAGGGAGCCAAGTTGCTAAGCCAGAAGGCCCGGAAGAAGGTGATGTAGCCTAGGGCCCAGGGCTCTCCACACAGACTCCAGAGGGTCATATATATATATATATATATATATATATATATATATATATATATATATATATATATATATATATATATATATATATATATATATATATATATATATATATATATATATATATATATATATATATATGTATGTATGTATGTATGTATGTGTATATATATGTATGTATACATGTATATATAAATATATATATACATATATACATATGTATAAATATATATATAAAACCATTGCCATTGAGTCATTTCTGACTCATAGCAACTCTATAGGATGGTAGAATTGCACCATAGGGTTTTCAAGGAGTGGCTGGTGGATTCTAACTACCAACCTTTTGGTTAGCAGCCAAACTTTTAACCACTGTGCCACCAAAGCTACATACATATGTCTTAATTATATATATATATTTATACTTATGATTTATATATAAGACCCTTATATATATATATGTGTGTATGTGTATGTATGTATATAAGGGTCATATATATATATATATATATATAATTTTTTTTAATGCTGTCCATTGACCTGGTTCCAATCAGCCTTCTCAGGATCATGAATTGAACGGCAATTCCATTTTCAAAGCCTTTGCAGTGCTATTTGTGCGTTTCCTGTGTGTTCACCATCCAGCAACCATTCTGGGACCTTATTTTTCAAATCTTTTGTGTGCTGTTTAGGATTGGATCCACAAATGCACAGCTTGTGGTGAGTCCAGTAATTCGTAGAAAATTTTAACGGGTTGCTTTCTCAAAGTCCTTTCTCGCTGTGATCTTCCTGCTGCTTTTCTGTTCTTACAGTCTCCTTTTCTCAGTTCTCCAGCCAGAAGACTGGTGCTTTAGTTATCTCTTTCTGTTGTGTACTTCCTATGACTCTACCTATGTCTTGGGCCAAGTAGTTGGAAGACTGAGAGGGGAAAATAACAAAGCAAAACAATGGAGGTTCAGTTTTGAGCCTTGGGACCATAGTTCCTTTATGGGAGAGAACGTTTTCTCTTTTTCAGAGGTTGAGGTGCCTGTGGGCCCCCACTGCCACTGATTGCCTTGAGACGTAGGTGTGAGAGAAAGGGGAAAAGATTAAGAAAGGAGAGAGAGAAAAATGGGGGAATTCCCTCCAATATCACTGAGTATTAGGAAACCCATTTTTCACACTTTGAACATTAGAGAGCTTTTCCTAGCACACACTCTGTCAGTGCCAATGCCTACTTCTAGGTTTTGTGCTGACTTGAGTCCAAGTTGGGAGATCCCGGTGGGGAAAAAAACGGTAAACTCATGGCAGGTTTAGTGGTACTTCAAAGTCTGGTCTTTTATCCCAATTTATCTGCTATTATTTACTTCTCAGAGTCGTCAAGTGGGAGAGACAAGATAGAGTGTGCTTACTCCATCTCACCCAGAACCAAAATCTCTTAAAAGGAGCATTATTGAGCTAAATTCTATTATCAGTTTCTCTATCTTGAAAGTCATGCACACTTCATTTTAGGTAAATTTCTTTTTTTTGTACAATGTGATGTTTTATTCATTTATCCACAAATATTTATGTAATGCCTACAATATAGTGCACTGTTCTAGACACTGAGTATTATATACCAGTGAACAGACTACCAATACATCCTTGTTCACATTGAACGTATGTTCTAAGGGGAGGAGACAGACAATATACAACTAAAGAAAAGATGTAGCCTGTGTCAGATGGGGTAAACCCACTGCTGTGGAGTCTATTCCAACTCAGAGAGACCCTGTAGACAGAGTGGAACTGCTCCATAGGGTTTCCAAGGAGCGACTGGTGGATTGAGTGCTGACCTTTTGGTTAGCACCCTATCTTTTAACCACGGCGCTACCAGGGCACCCAGATGGTAATAGGCGTGGTAAAAAAAAATATGATGGGGCAGCAGGTAATTTGAAATGCCGTAGTAAGAGGTGTTGCAATTTTAAAGAATTGGAAGAAAAGTTGTCAATGAAGAAGGGGCATTTGAGTGAAGAAAGAGGTTAGTAATAGATTGTGTACATTGTGATTACCATCTTTGAAAACTGTATTGAAATAGATGAAGTGGACAAGAATTATAGATTATATGTAATTAACTCTCCAGTTGAAAAATCATAGTTATCTTAATCAAAGATGCTACTTTTTTGGTATAGTTAAATTATTTTTCAGTAAATCTATGAAATATAAAGCCTTTATTAAATGTCTTTAAATTACTACCGTTATATGTCAAGTCAATTTTAAATTTAATAAATCTTGGTAATCCTTGTAACGTGCACAACAAAATTGAGTTGACATGGATAAGGCAATAACTTCCATTTTTCTAACTAAATTCAGTAGGTTTTTTTTTTCAGTTTTGAGGTTGGCTTACTCATATGATTTATCATAGGGGAAACTCAAAATACATTCATGGTCAAGTTTTAAATAAACACTGTTTATAAGATGCTAAAAGATCACCTCCAATGTAAGTACTGAATGTCAGCTTCAAACACACAATTTAATTGCTTGAATAGCTTACTTGAACCTTCGTCAGGAGTGGTAAGAGCAATGTGGACAATGCTAGGGCAGAGTTAGCTATCACCAACAGGGAAAATGCCACGTCCAGATGTTGCCCTCTGCAGTTGCTATGTAATTCTAATTAACTCCCTGGGGAATCTCAGTTTGAGCCACTGAGGGCCAAATTCAGCGTTAGAGTTGTGAGTCAGTAACTGATGACAGAGGTTGACTCAGTGTGTTTGTGTATGTGCAAGCGTTGAAAATTTGAGGTTATGCAAAGGCCAACCATCATTACTCCTAAGACTCAATGGAACTTACAGCTTGGTTATCAGCTTTTACCTTTAGCACACTTAAGCATACACTTTAAAAAATGAAAGCTATTGAAACTTATTTACCAGCAGGCAACACTTCTTTAGAAAACAAGATAAAAAACCAAACCAAACCGAGTGCCATTGAGTTGATTCTGACATACAGAAAACAAGAGTGAAAGCTAATATAAATATATATGTATATTTATACACATACATTCACAAACATATATATACATGTACATGTACGTATATATATATATATATATATTTGGAACAGAAGTAAGTATAATATCTGGGAATAGTGGCATCCTTCTTGAAGGCTCACACAACATATAACATTTTCAGTGCTATGCCAAATATATGTACTTGCTTGTGGATAGTCTCTTACATTTTATCTTTTTGTTCTTGAACACAAGCTTTGAACATACATTCTTTTTAAAGAAATTAGTCTACCTTCAAGTCCTCTACCTTACAGTAATTAAATTCTTCATATTCTCAGCTAAAGGGGAAAATGTTCATATAAGAATGTCTCAGAAAGTCTCTAGGGATTTCTTTTTTCTACATAAGTCACCATAACCAATTTTTCAGTTGGATGTGGCCCAACTCTAAAACTACAGCGCTCTTTAATGCACAAATACTGACTTATTTTGTTTAAAGAATTTTAATTTAAAATAACTCAGTAGTTTTGTAATAGAAAAAGAAAACAGAAGAATACTTGAACTTATGCTGGAGAGGACCTTGTATTTCACATCAGTAATTAAAGAGAACCATTCTTAAAACTTGATTTAAAATTTCATAACGTTTTATCTGAATAATCTGGCTTCACTCTGAAGATCTAGCCTGATGTGAAATGAAGACATGAGGAAATGAAGAAAACAAATCCGCAGAAAAATATAAAGTTGTAAAAACTATAGAGAATCTAGCTAAGGAAAAAAAGGCTCATAAGCAGAGGATAACGCAGTATTTGCTTTTAAAAGATTCATCTAAATTGAAATGAATGGTAATAAGCTATTGATAAAAATTGATTATCCTTTTCTTCTGCACTCTCTTAGGATACTTCTTTCCTCTAATTCCCTTTACACATGTATAGAAACTTTAATTCTGTCAGGATTTAAACAAGAGAAAGTTATAGGCATAGTGTTAAGTTGCTTATATGATTACAATTTTTTTAAGTAGTTATATTGTTAATTTCTATATGTACATTCAAGGAAAGAAAAAAATCTCTTTAAGAATCTTAATATTACTTACTTCCAAGAAGAATACCAACTTATCTGTTGGACATTTCCTATGGGACAGGTGAATATTTCATGTTTAATTAAAATATTCACAAATAAGTTATCTGTTACATAAAATAAAATGTAGCCATTATATGACAAATAGAGACATCAATAAAACAAGATCATAAGCATTCGTTATTTGACAACACAAAATAGTCATTATAACACGTATATGTATCATAAGACAATAATCTATAATCATTATGACACTTACGTAGCTATGTGTCACAAAACAATAATCGACATGTGTCATAATGATTATTTTGTGCTGTCAAAAATAATGATTTCTGCAACCATCTATTTTGTGAGTCAGAAAATTCTCCACGTTGAAAATGTGTCTACCTTGTTACTTGGTGAATATTTTTTCATGGCCATTTCCGTGACTGGTTTCAGTCCTTTGTTCTTAACTATGGTTATAAATTGTGAATATAGAAAGTCAGAATGAAAAAAAAAATTTTCTGACTCCATGTTTCATTTCTTATGGTTTTGTATAAAAAAAAAGGAAAGGTAAATAAATATTGGTAACATGTCAGAAAATTAAGTGGTATAACTTAGAAAGATTTAACTATAGGATAAACTCTAAGTTCCCTTAAGGGAACTGAACCATAACTCTGTTATATTGAAAAATACATGTTTACAATGCTGAGTTTTTAAGGAAGTATAAAAATTTAGAAAGTGTTAAAATATTACATTTTTCAATGTTAGTAATCTCCACCTTCATATTTCACTGTTTTTCTTTCTTTGTTTTTAAAAGTTTTTTTCAAATTCTACAAGTTTCCTTTACATGGCCTTGCTTACTGTTTTTCAAACTGCAGGCTGAAATCCACTAATTGGTCATAGTGAAATTTTTTAAATTAGTAAAGAATAGGAAGTATTAGAGTACTTTCCATACATTAGGGCCCTGGTGGTGCAGTGGTTAAGAGCCACAGTGTGCTCTGTCTGTGAACCAAAAGTTTAGCAGTTCAAACCCACCAGCAGCTCCTTGGAAACCCTATAGGGCAGGTCTACTCTGTCCTATAGGGTCACTATGAGCCGGAATTGACTCAACGGTAAACGGTTTGGTTTTTTTATTTTGTTTTGGTTTGCATGTATTATTCTAAGGATCAGTTTTGTTTCATGGAAATATTTGCTTCACTTTTATATGATTGGGTTGCAATGGAAACTTAATTTCTTACTCTAGGTTTTGATTAAAAATTTTTGAAAAGTCACTGGAACAGATGAAAAGCCAACTGGAGAATACTGTACATATGCTCTTGCTACTTATACCAGTTGTCCATTTACTGTGTTTTATACATCTTGGAGTATACACAAATGAACCTGATCACATGGCCCACTTTCAATGATGCAATCAAGATTTCACTGATGGTTGATGAATCGCCCATAAGGATGAAAAACGAAGTGTTAGGCTTAATTGTTTAACTGTCAGAGAGCTATGTATCAATCATTGGTTAAAAAAACGTCCTCAAGAGAAGAAGCTGGCTATTACCTAATTAGTGTTGGAATACTACAGGCACAGATTTTCATTTCATTATAGTATTTCAGATTAATTATGAAACTTAATAGAAGTCAAAGATGTAATACAGGCTGTACATTCTACAAAATTAAGATGGGTTTGGCCATATGTAACAGACCAGGCAAAGCAATCAATATACTTAACTCAACTGGGTTCCTATGAAGTTAAAAAAAAGCCCCTGAACATAGAGAAACTCGGAGCATGGAATCATTGGTAACAATTTTATACCTAATTTAGATGCAATATTTGATAATTGCACTAGAAGAATTAGACAGTAAGCTCGGGTTTTTTTTTTTTTTTTAAATGAGATAAATGAAGGTAAGACAGTGATAAGCTGATAGAAACAATTATAACCAACTTCAGTCTAAAATTTCAGATACTGAGGTATTCATGGCAGAATTGCTTACAACAAGAATGGGACAATGGAGCTGGAGAAGACATTTTGGTTCCTGTTTAGCACGGTTAAAACTTTAGGTCACATCTCTCATCACATAAAACACTGATGGTTGTTTCCATAGGTTGGAATGTAATTTCTGTTTTCTTATTCATCATTTTTATTTCTTCAAATTTTTAACACTAAGCCCATACCATTTTTATTTTAGATTTTAACTTTAAAAAAATTCTTAATATCACTTCCCCACGTGTGACAATGAAAATGTCTTTAGACATTGCCAAAGGTCACCCCCATTTGAGAAACTCTGCTTAAAAGCTGGAATACAGACAGGTAAAAGGGTTACTTATGAAACTGGAGTTCTACACTTGTGCAGCAAGGAGGACCAAGTGATTCAGTCAGGGACTGACATCTTTCAGGATGTATTAGGCATGAGTCAGGTGGAATGGACTCCAGACAAGGGAAACGTGGGGATTTGCAATCTAACCTTGACCACCTGTATGGAGCAACTATTAAGAGAAGCTGACCAAGCTTCAGATACTTGTAGAAAATGCATCCAAAGTGTGTAAAGTCTGCTAACTGGAAAATATGTGGCGTTAGATGCTCCACAGGTGGCAACAGAGGTGGCATTACAGAAAAATGGGGTACAACAATGGTGGGTACCCAGAACAAGAAATACTTGCATGTCCCACAATAGGCCTAGGTTTAAATCACAACCCAGGAAAGGAGAAATGACTACAACAAATTGTGCACCAGTTAGGATTGCATTTAACTGTGTAACCCAAAATAACAAAGAGGTGTAAACCGACCAGGGGGATTTTCCTGACACAAAAAGAATCTGTGGTTGGCAGTCAAGAATTGGTGCAACTGTTCAAGGTTCTGCAAGGACCCCAGAGTCTTCTTTCACCCTACTCTGTCACCCTCACAGTTGCCTCTCATCTTTATGATTGCAGGATGGCTGCTGCACCTCTCCAGGCATTATATTAGCATTTTGGAAAGGAAAAAAAGTCACACGTCAAGTATTCAGGGCCAAGAGCCAAAAGCCAAAGGATTTCATTTTAGAAAGAAAAAGTGAAAGATGTTATGCCTTCTCCATAGACATCCAGTTACACCTCACTGCCTAGAATTCTGCCAGTAGATACCCTAAGCTTTTAGGGAATCTGACTGATAGAATATTTGGGTTGGACACATTGCCACTCTAATAAAATCCATCAGTATGGAAGAAAAGGGAAGGGAGAATGGATGTTGGACAGGCGATTATCAGTGTCTGCAACAAAGGGATCTGCAATCTCATCTTGCTCTCTGGAAGACCGTAATTCAGAAGTCAGGGTTATAGCTCAGGCAGTAGACATGAGATAAAAGGAAAGAAGTTAGCCTGTAACTGAGCCACACATCTATCTCACTCAGAAGGCTTTTGTATATTTTCTAATGAGTTTTGGGCCAAAGTCACGGTGCAATCATCCCAAAACCTGTAAATTGACAGAGAGTGGGGAATGTTAGCACAGAATATGAGTAAAATCTGATTTGTATGTAAGATTATGTAATTTACAATATGCTGTCATCTTCTCATTGGAGTCCTGATGGCACAGTGGATAAGAACTTGGCTGCTAACCGAAAGGTTGGCAGTTCTATTCTAGCAGCCGCTCCTTGGAAACCCTATGGGGCAGTTCTACTCTGTCCTATAGGATTGCTATGAGTTGGAATTTACTGACAACAGGTTTGGTTTTTGGTTGTCATTCTCTCAAAGTATAAAAAAGAAATGGGTGCAAAGTTAAGATTTCATAGAATTATGGGATTTCAGACCTCTTAGGGTTAATGTTATTCCTTAAAACGTACTCTTACCTTTTCTAAAGTCTTAGTTTGAAAGTGTTAAGCATTAAAGAAAAATACCACTTGAAATGTTATTGGCATTAAGAGTCAGTTTTTTTCACTTAGGTTTTCTCTTTTGTTAGCAAACCATGCCTTTGCTGTATACTCCTTAGCAAGTCTGCTTCTTTTACGTCTGTGCTCGTTAGCTAAAAGAGGACAAGTGCGAGATTTTACTTAGTGCCTAATGGGACACTTCATTTTATGGGGAAGATTTTTATATTTCACAGTTGTTCAATCAAGGACATACTTATTTGTTTTTATGCATCTCCTTTTCATCCTTTAGAGATATAATATTGAGTATATTATGTTTATTGATCCAGAATTGTTTCAATATTTCAGATTGTAATTTTTCTCTAAAAGAGAGTACATAAATTATAGTAATGGATTCAGAACAGTGTGATTTTTTATTTGTACAACATCTTTTTCTTGGTGTTATATGCAAAGAAATTTCTTTATTTTCCAGGCTCTCATTAACTTGTGGTTATAATTATTTCAATAAGGAGTTGTGGATATTAGCTATAATTTAAGTGTAAGGATCATTTACATATTTGTGCTGGTATGACAGTGGTGGCTAATTTTCACATTCAAATTGGATTCAAAAAGATAAGTATACTGGAGTCAAATATTTGAAAAAGTGCAGTTTTTAAAAAAATTCTTTAATCCATTGGTATTTGTGAAGCCTCTAGGGAATTAAATGGCTTCTTGTAAGCCTCAAGAGTCTATGAAATAGTTCTGAAGCTAGAACTTAAGCAAAATTGAGGCATTCTTCTAAGTATTAAACTTGAAGTCTTGGTTGCTAATAATTAATTTTAATTTCTTATATGAGGTTCATACACGATTAGGGAAATAGTCTTTGGACAGAAGTTTCCAATCCTACAAATACTGGTTTTCTACTTGACCTTGCACATATTGTGAACACCTGGAAAAAAATCAATGGCCTGACAAGATAATGGCGCCTTTTTTGGTAAATCCCCGTGAAAAGTCACTGATGCTTTCTCTTAAGATCGATTGGGGGAGGGGAGCTTATCTTCTGCTTTTTAAACTCAGACTTCTAAAATCATTCATGACTCCAAAAATACATTAAACAACTAACTAAAACGTTTCAAATGTTTCCTTCTGAGAGATTAGTACAAAAAGAATATATTATATAAATAAGAATATTAGAATCAATGGTTGTCCATGAAATGACTTGTCAAAAATGTAATCGTATTTACCACAGGTTTCAACGTCTTACTGATATCCTCACCAGAGTGTACTGTAAGCACATGTCTAAAAACTTTCAACTCCTTCTCCTAACATCTCTCTTTCACCCCTTTCTTTTTCTTTTTTTATTTTATTGTGGTAAAATATATATTTAAAAATTTTGCCATTTTAACCATTTTTAAGTGAACAATTCAGTGACATTAATTACATCCCATGTTGTGCAACTACCCCACTATCTATTTCCAAAAGTTTTTCATCACCCCAAACAGAAGCTTAGTACCTCTTAAGCAAACTTTTATCTCTATGCATTTGTCTATTCTAGATAATTCATATAAGTGGAAACGTACAATATTTGTTTTTTGTGTATGATCTATTTCACTTAACGTAATGTTTTCAACCACAATCTGTCTGTCAGTTTGTTGTGCTGTGGTGGCTTGTGTGCTGCTGTGATGCTGGAAGTTATCCCACCAGTATTTCAAATACTAGCAGGCTCACCCATGGTCTCAACAAGTTTCAGCAGAGCTTACAGACTAAGATAGACTAGGAGGAAAGACATGGTGATCTACTTTTGAAAATTAGCTTATGAAACCCTTATGGATCACAACAGAACATTGTCTGACTCACTTGTTTTGGACACTTTCTTAGAATGGTTCAATTGCTGGAGGAGGACATTATGTTCGGTGAAGCAGAGGCCCAATGAAGGCAAAGGAGACCATTGGTGAGGTGGATTGACGCAGTAGCCACAACAATGGACTCAAACATGCCAGCGATTGTGAGGATGATGTAAGATCAGGAAACATTTTATTCTGTTGTACATAAGGTTGCCATGAGTCAGAGTAAATTCCAGGGCAGCTGTCTCCATCCGTCCATCCATCCATCTATCCATCCCGTCTATCTTATCTATCTACAATCATCTTCCTCCCTCCCTCCCTGGTGGTGCAGTGGTTAAGTGTTTGGCTGCTGTCTTAGTTATCTAGTGCTGCTATAACAGAAATATCACAAGTGGATAGCTCTAACAAAGAGAAATTTAATCTCTCCCAGTCTAGTAGGCTACAAGTCCAAATTCAGGGTGTCAGCTCCAGGAGAAGGCTTTCTTTGTTGGCTCTGTATTAAAATTAGTCCATTCTTTTATATGATTCAATACATGACAGTTTGCTCTTTCCTGAGAAATAATATTTTGAGGAAAAAGTGCTTAATTTTATTTACATACTCATAGCATTTACAAGTCATTTCCCCTGAATGTCTGCAGAGTTCCCAGACGGGTGGTACAGTCTGCTGATGGCATGAAACAAGATCTAGATAAGTACTATTACCTTTTTAATGTATTAATTTTTTCAAAGAACATTCATTAAGTATTAAGTGTCAGGCACCATGTTAGGTGCTGGGAATAAAAGATAAAATGGACTTATATTTTGCCCTTGAAAAAAGAGTTCACAGTAGGTGACAAAAAGGATTTGCCATCAATAATTACAAATTCATACTTTAGAAAGAATGAAGTATGCTGAATAAATAAACAAAACACACCTCTTTAAATGGACCAATAAATTGGCAAGAAAGCAAAGAATATTCACAGTAAAAAGATTTAATGAAAGCAAGAACTCAGAGAGGTAAGCAAAGCACTAAAGTCAGGCTTAACTTTATCATAATTTTGGGCACGGAAGTACCCACAGACCCATAAATGGATAACCTGGGTGCCAATATTCTGCCCCGATAATGTTACAGCAGCCTGTTGATCAGGGTCAATTACCACTGTCAGGATAGTGACTCATTACTTTCCTACTGCTTTCTTATCAAGGAGTCTCAAGTACCTAGTCAGCAATAGTAATTTGACTATTATTATGTTCTTGGGTGGAATAGGGTCATCTAAATCTGCAGAACTCAGTATTGTAGAAACAGGAAGCTTTAATTCCCTATGAGGGTCACTAAAAGTACTTGTAGCTGGTTTAATCCTACTTTGATTCCTTGTTTCCTAGACCCATGTATTCCAACTATTTGGATTACATGGTTGTTTATTTTGGTTATGTAGTGTATCCCGGAAGGTGCCAGTCCATGCTCGCTGGATATCGTCTCCAAGGTGGCACACACCTGTGCCTTCAATGTTGTTGTTGTGGTTAGTTGCCTTCAAGTCATCTCTGACTCACGGAGAACTTATTTATGTATAATAGAACAAAATGTTGCCCAGTCTGGCGCCATCATTGTGATCGTTGGTATGTTTGAGTCCATTGTTCTGGCTATGTGTCAATCCATCTCATCGAAGGCTTCTCATTTTTGTTGGCCCTCTACATTACCAAACGTGACGTTTGATTTTCCATGATTATGTGTCCAAAGTAAGAGAGAGGAAGTCTTGCCATTCTCACTTCTAAGGAACATTCTGGTTCTATTTCTTTTAAAACTGATTTGTTTGTTCTTTTGTTAGTCCATGGTATATACAATATTCTTCCCAATACTACAGTTGGAATCTATCAATTCCTCTGTGTTCCTTTTTCATTATCCGGTGCCTTCAATAGGCCATTCCGAAGAGTTATCAGGCCAGAAGCTTCTGAGTGGTACAGTATATGATGTGACCAGGGAATCACATAGTGCTACACCCAGCTACTATACTTCCTTTGTTGGACCCATTGACCCAATGTGATATTATGCAATATTCCCCACTGGTGAATAAAATACTCTTTAAGCCCTCAGATGGTAGTGTCAGTAGCAAGCCTGAGAGCAAGAAAAGCAAACCATAATTAGAATATGTGTAAATTCTAGTCAAGATGAATCACTGTCCCTTCTAGGTTGGAAAGGTCCAATATAGTCAGTTTACCAATAAGTGGCGGTTGGTTTCCTAGAGAGATGAAATCTTGGTCACAGCATTGGCCTCTATTGCTGGCAGGTTGGATGTTAGGCAGCAGTAGTAGCTGGATTAGCTTGAGTGTGTGGGACTCCTTGCTACTGGGCCCCTATATAACCTATATCTCTACCACCATGGTAATTCCATTCACATACTCATTATGCTATCATCACTTTGGTGGCCAATCACAGAAGCTGACTGACATCAACTGGCAAAGTTCTACTTTCTACTTAGTGGTTTAACGTTTTTTCTGTGGTAGATGGTCTCTGTTGGACATTAACATGTGATAACATGCCTACTTCCATAAGTCCATCCATATACCTCTTTTTCAGACCTCCTTGCCCCTAATCTTCTAGTCTTTCTTTTCCCAGGCCTCTGATTATTCAGTTAAGTCATTTGCCTCTGCCCATGAGTCTACATGTATTCTAACCTTAGGATAGTTTTCTTTCTATATAAAGTGACGACCTGGTATACTGCCTTAAACTCTTTTAGGATTATTTCTTCTCACTATTAGATTTCAGGACTATCCCTGAACTGACATGGTGCAGCAGCAGATCATTTTCAGCACATACCCACATAACAAGCCAATCTAACCATGAACCAAGCTCAGAACTTTTCCTCCTCCCTCATCTGACCATAAAATAAAACTAAAAAATAAAGAAAACAAAACAGATGTTCATAGGTATGAGCTGAGAGGCACTGATAGACCAATGGAGGATGACATTGGGGTTTGGGCTACCCACTTATGCAAATTACATAACTTATATGTGCCTGCTTATGCCTGATTCTGGATGTACCAGTCTATCTTATGAAGGATTGCTGCTAGGCTTGCATAATCTTATGATTTAGTGCGTCTGACAGAAACTAGCTTATGATGGACAATTCTTGGGTATTCTACTTGTTTAAGTTTGTGGTACTCCTCTATCAACCTTCTCAGTGTTAATGTCATATTGCTCTCACCAGAACATTCCTTATTATTTTGGAAAACAGCATCCCCTTGTCCCTCCCAGAGAAAATGGTCACCTGGTGGGTTTTCTGGACTTAGTGTATCCATTCTAGAATTCTCACTACTCTAAGCCTTTTTGTCCCTCCTTCCCACTATCTGTCAGGGCATTCTGTCATTTCTGCTCTACTTTATATGGGCCATCGTTTTCTCCAACTTTCCAAAAGCCATGCTAGCAGTGTGTTAGCAGCGTGTTAGCACTTTCTCGCCGAGTCTTTACTTGCCTTGATCTAGCATCCTCAGGATTCAGTCCCATTCATAATCTTCTAGGTCTTGCTGGTAGCTGTTGGCTATGTTGTACAATTCCTTCAAAGTATGGTTCTTTTCCTCTCTTTGTAAACTTAGCTGTATTATGTTATAACTTAACCCTCATTATCGGTCTGGTTGCCAGGAGATGAGTTGGTAGTGAATCCTGTGGGTAGCACACGTTGTCTTGCAAGGTGTAAGCCTCTTTAATACTTTTTAAGTGGTAGGGAAGGGGGATGCAGTAATTTTTAACAGGGAGGAGTGGGCCAAATTTTTAGGCTGAGAAGACTCATGGAAACGTGGATATTTAAAATTTTTTTTAATGTATTCACCAGATAACCTCATCCTAAATCTCTGAGGTCCATTTCTTCTCAATTAGGGTCTTGTCCTTGGTGTATAATATCAGACTTGCTAGATTTGAAACTGTAATCTTCCATGGGGCTCCATTATCCTTATAATTAATTCCTAAGGCTATTCTCATCTTTTTCAGTCCTTTGGCTGCAGAAGATGAGAGTTCCTTTCTATCCTGCAAAGAAGGCCCTTGGACTTTCATACTTAGCCCTTTACTGATTATTAATTATGCTCAGTCTTTCATTGTCTTTCTCCAATGCATTGATTACCCCCAGCAATAGTTATTAAGTTTCATTTTTCTTATAATAATAGTTCTTCTTTTTCTTCTTATTATTATTCTGATTCAGCTGTCTAAAAACAGTGACCCACACCATTGGTTAGCATTTTTTTTTTGGAAGGCCCTCTTTATAGTGGGAAGACTTCTTTAGCTACAAAGATTGCAGAGGAATCCAACTTCTTCATCAAGATCTGTTCTCTTGATCAGATGATTGGCCTTTCTGAGGCACTGCAGCCATCAATGCCTTCCCTTCCACTGGTATCAATTCTCAGCTCATCATTGCTGATAATCTTAATAGACGTACTAAATACTGCATGTCAGATGGTTTCAGTACTCCACCTGAGTGAAGGAGTCCTCCTAACAGCTGGGAGGTGGGTGATATGACACCAAAAGTCTACTTTAGTGTTTGCTTCCTAGTACTATTTTTTAAACCAATTGTCACAGGTCAGGTTCCCTAGGAAACTGACTCTGAGATGCTCAGATTGGCACACGGGTGGCTTACCAGGGAGTACTCTTGGGAAGAACATCTGTGAGGGGTTAGCTGTTAAAAAATCTAGACTTGCCTTTATTCTTTTTTATTGTTTTTAGTTTCTGATTATTTTTTGTTATTTTTTTCTCAATGACTAATGAAGGTTGCTTTTCTAAGACAGAATGAATAATAAAAATAGATCGTAAAAATTTTAAACAGGAGTTAATACTTATAGCACTGTAATAGAGGTCTAAATCCTTTCTTGGTTTAGTTGATTTTTTTTTATTTTACAGTCACTTTGTTGGGACAGAGATCTTAAGAGAGTCATGTACATCATGGGTGTCAGTACTATTCAAATGTACAGGGTTAGAACTCAAGCTCCCATGGTTTCTTGTGGTGGTGGTAATAGTGAAAAAATGAGATAGTGCATTTGACAAAGTCCAGCAGTCAGAGAACAAGGCAGTACTGGGATATCTTTCTTGGAGCATTTAAAGCCAGAGCAATACTGGGAAAAGAAGTTATCCTATACCAATACATTTCTTTTTTTTTTTTTTTTAACCTTTCCATTTACTCCTAAGACATTTTGAATACTTATTCTTCCACACTTGTCTGCTTACTATTTTTGATATTTTTTTTCCCTTTGTCCCAGGAAGTCTCACCACCTATCTCCAAGCAGGTGAAACAACATTAGCCATCTGCCCTTAAGTTGGAAAATTAACTGTAGCTATTTCCTCTCTAACCTCTAACCACCCTGTTCCATTGTATGCCATCGCATTTCCTTCTCTTAGTCTTGGTGACTTAGTTTGAGACAATTCACTCTGTCTCTGACTGGCTTTCTCTTAAAATGTAGATGCTGGTATCACCCCTCAGTGAAACATCCTCGGGAGGTTCCTATCTGCAGGGCTTGCCCAGGCATTTTGGACACTGTCCTTGCTGGGCTTGCCACAGTCTTAGCCCTTCTTATCAGACGAACAGGGTCAGCCTCCTCAGTCTTATACCCTTCAAACCAGATCTTAAAAAAGGAAGTCTGGGGGAGGGAGAGGACCAGACTTCTAGATACAAAGCTATACATGAGTAATGCTGCGGACTCTGTTACATTCCTACAAGTGTGTGCATTTTAACTGTGAAGGATAATCTGTTCCCAAATCAATCAAGCAGGTATCAGAGATGAAGTGAAGGCATATTTTTTGAGGGCTAGGAACTCTTGGTTGTGCTCCTGATTTAGAATGATATGTGTTAATGTTAATTAATGATTGGTAATAATACTAATATTGGTAATAATACTAATGATAACAATGTGAGATAAGATTGGAAGTAGTTATAATAGTAACAGTGGCTATTGTAAAAATGAATTAGAAAACAATTTCATTTTAAAGTGTCTACCAGGAAAGAGAATCTGCAAGAATGTGAGATTGTGTGTACATGTGGAAAACTAACAGAAAATAGAAAAAGTCAAAGGAGTGTTTCAACAGTCTGCTAATCCCATCTTTTAGAGAGAGCTGCTCAGACTAAGATACTCATAAGGGCAGGAGCAGCTGACGGGCGACCATGGACCTAAAGCTGAGACATGGGGATCTTGCATTAAGGCTGGGGTGGTGCGACGCAGTATAGACAATAGATGTACGTAGGATGAAACAAAGGAGGCACTTAAGCAGCACAGAGCATCTCTAAGTAAGGCGGGCTCCTGTAATCCCCCTATGACTGCATATAAAAGACCCATGGAAATGAAATGTCCCAAGGGTATTATGTTGAAACTACAACGGGCTGCATCTTGCTTTTTGCCATAGCAAAGCAGACTATTTTTTGGCAGCGTATAGGAACTATGAATACACGTGTGCGCATGTGTGTGTATGTAAAGAGAGAGATATTGAGAATAAGAGACAAGGGGTGAAATTTTTGATGAATAAATCTCAAAATGACATAGCAACGTCTTTTGTAATTTCCCTTAAACTATCTTCCCTTTCATTTGTAAGGCTATATTGCTGGTGAGCCACCAAATTTCCATCTTTCACTAACAAGTAAGAATTTCAAATAAAAAATTGGTTATAGTTATGATAGGTTATTTCAGTCTGTGGTGTTTGCACTGAGTTCCACCTAGCTGTAGGATTCCTAAAATATTCTTCAGGATGAAATTGCACTGTCACCGATATTATTTCATTTGATCTTTACAGAATTCTATAAAAAGTAGGTGCTAATACCTTTCTTGGCATCCCTGGGTGGTAGAAATAGTTAATGTGCTCAGGTCAGAATCTACTCAGAGGTGCCTTGAAAGAAAGACCCGGCAATCTACTTCCAAAAAATCAGCTATTGAAAACCTTATTGAGCACATTTCTACTCTCCTCAATACATGTGAAAACAGGCTACTCTAGGGTACAGTACAAGCAGCACTTTCCAAAACACCTTATATCAAAATCATTCTCTTAATAGTATGGAAGATCATTTTGTAAAAATAAAGCTTTCAATGAAGGACCAACATGAATTACTTTCTGTTTTTTTGGTTGATGTTCAAAAACAAACATTAAATATCAAAGAAACAAACATTTTTAGTTACTTGGACGGTATTTCCTAATGTTGGAAGGTAAAATAAAAGAAAAACACCTAATAAATTGGATTTGGTAAATTCCTGAGAAAGCTGTTTTATGAGATTTCAATGAGCCTTGGAGGGGGAAAAAACTTAAAGAAGTTTATTTACTGCATTATTTCTTGGAACCCTTAAGGAGTTCTAAAATATTTAGTAATAACTCTGCTTCTGAATCCTATTTTCTCCAGGAAGCCTATTAATATCTTCTTGAGCAGAAGCCCACAAGAGAGGTAGTTAATGCTACATTAGAGCTCTGGAGAGACTGTACTGATAAAAAATACAAAATGTGATCTAGAATGATTTGGTTTATTTTATCCATTGTGTAGAGTCTAATAGTTTTCAGTTTTCTGATAAAGGGTGTTTTTTGGCCCCCCAAAATTTATGAAAATGATATTTTCTTCCTTCTATGTAGGAAAAATCTTGATCGTTTACATCCATACCAATCACTCTTCAATAATCAATAACCAAGAGAGAAATTTTGAAATTCAGGAGGAAGAAACATTCCCCTTTCTTGTCATTTCCCAGTGTCTTAGAGGAAAATGTGTTCTCCCAATGCTGTATTACCAACTCATTTCTCCTGGGTCCCTGATTGTCCCAGAGACCTTGCATTCTCTCCCTGTCCAGTACCATCAGTCTCTTCCTTTCCCACCTGACAACATTTCTTGCTCTGCAAATTTAGTATGCCCTAGTGCACGTGCTTTACTTCTCAAAGCAAGTATCATCCCTTAACTTCTACATTTTTTTTAAAACTATCACTGCTTTCCCAATTTCACAGGCTCCAAATTTATGTTATTTTGAACACATTCGCTCCTGATACCCTACTATTTCAATGTTTAAAGCATCCCTTAGTCCTTTATTGAGTGTCTATCACTTGCCGTATACTGTGCTCACAGTTAAATGTTGAATAATACCAGTTCCCAGCCTCAAGGTGTCATTTAGTTGGGGAAAAGATGTAAGTAAATCAGTACAATGCAGTGCCGTGATAGAAATACATACCTAGTATAATGGGGGACTGACAGAAGGAAGTTTTGATTGCCACCTGGCAAAGGGGAAGGGTTGGAGGTAGACAGGAAATACCTCACAGACAGAGGAGGTCAGCAAGTGTTAAGTGGTGTGTAGGTATTTGCCAAGATATGAGAGGGGAGTGGAGAAAACCCAGGGAGAGAAAGCAGTGTGAGTGGACATGAGGTAAAGAAAGAACAATCTGCTGGATAGTTAAAAAAGAAAATAGTTTGGTTTGGAGCCTTAAATGTTATGCTAATGGTTTTGACCTTTTTCTTATAGGAACGTAAGTTAGAGTTTTAATCAAGAATAAAGTAAATGAAGGGTTTTAGAAAGATCACAGTCAAAGCCACATAGAAGATGGATTGGAAGTGGGTAAGACAGGAGTCCTGGTGATGCAGTGGGTAAGTACTCAGCTGTTAGCGGGAAGATAGAAGGCTCAAACCCACCAGCGGCTCCACAGAGGAAGGACCTGGCCATCTGCTCCCCTAAAGATTACAGCCCAGGAAACCCTATGAGGCAGTTCTCCTCTGCCGCATAGGGTCACTATGAGTTGGAATCGACTTGATGGCACATAACAGCAACAAACACGGGAGTCAGGGATACAAGTTAGGATAAAGCATAAGATTTAAATGAATGATTATAAGGGCTTAAGGTTAAGTAATAAAAATGGGAAAGGAGAGGGACAAGTTATAAGTTGCAAAAGTAATAATAGGACCAGTAATCAGGAGTGTGAGTGATGATCATGCTCACGGGGATGACCAATCCAACTCCCAGTTTCTCCACAGTCTCTTAATTGCCAACAAAGTTTCTTTTACTCCTGTTATTCATCAACTCTCAGCATCACAAGCTGAATCTTTTATCACATCGAAAGGGGCTCCGTGGGAAAGAGGCTGCGTAGGTCTGGCTCACTATTAATACACCCCATTGCTAAACCCCCACATTGTCTCATGATCTTTTCTTTCCCTCCTGTTCCAGTCTCTATAAAAAGTTTAAGATTAACTGATGTTCCTCCTTGGAGGGTAGAAAACAAGTGATAATGATCTAAGAATAAAAAACCAAACAAAGTACCCATCTCGTGACAAGAAAACCAGGATGTTGCCAGATAACCCCCAAGAATGCCAGTAAAAGATTAACTCATCTGGGACGTGACCGCCTCAAGAAAGAACTAACACAAACTTCTAAGACCCATAATCCTGTCCCTATAAAGCCTTCGGTGAGTCTCCAGTTGGGGAGATGGGTTTTTGGAAGAATCTATTCCCTTCTGTCTCCTATATATCGATATATAATTAAACTCTTGCTGCTCACGTCACCCCTGTGTCAGAACTGGTTATTGCGGCAGGTGGCTCCAATCCACATTATTGCGGTAACAACATGAAACTGCTCCATCTTTGAAATACCAATGTCAGACTTCTTACTTTCCAACCAGAAACTCCTGTATTCCCAGTGATGATGCTCAACCACTCCTGATACCCTTGTTCTTTCACTTCATTGAATATAACCTCAACCAAACCCTCATCAAAGCACATGATATTACAATGATTTTCTATTTGACTTTCTCTCATGCTCTTCACAAAACATATTGAAGATTTTCTGCAAGTTTCTGCAAATTCTGACCCATTTTTGCTCCTCAGGATCATTTTGTACAACAAGGCATCAAAGGCCACATTGCTGTGATAGGGAAACAGGTCTTGGTGAAGTCACCTAGAATGGGGATGAGGATGGGCTAGGGACTGGAAACACACTTCTAAAAGGAGGCTACTACAAAATAATTCTACACTAAGGAAAGATTTTCAATCACAATAACTGGAGCAAGTTTAGTTTCTTACTTAACCCTTAGTTTAAGAATTTTATAGGAATATTGCACTCTATAAGAATTACAAGTAATTGAAGAAGGTGTCATTTATCATATCACACTCATTGTCTAATTATCCAGTGAAGTAATATAGGGAAGGGAAGATACTTTCAGCTGTTTCCTCCTAACAAAGAGAAAGGCACACATTTCTCCTATGACTAAGGATATAAGTAAGTCATTTTAACCTCTGACTTGTGAGTCAGAATATTATAGCTGTTTCACTCATCCAAAGCATCTTAATACCAGATGAAAATAATAACATTTTTATTTGCTTGGATCCACAGTCAACGCCCATGGAAGCAGCAGTCAAGAAATCAAATGACATACTGCATTGGACAAATCTACTGCAAAAGACTTCTTTAAAGTGTTGAAAAGCAAAGATGTCACTTTGAGAACTAAGGTGTGCCTGACTCAAGCCATGATATTTTCAATTACCTCATACGCATGTGAAAGCTGGGCAATGAATAAGGAAAACCAAAGAAGAATTGATGTCTTTGAATTATGGTGTCGGCGAAGAATACTGAATATACCATGGACTGCCAGAAGAATGAACAAATCTGTCTTGGAAGAAGTTCAGCCAGAATGCTCCTTAGAAGCAAGGATGGCAAGACTTCATCTCATGTACTTTGGACATGTTATGAGGAGGCACTAGTCGCTGGAGAAGGACATCATGCTTGGTAAGGTAGAGGGTCTTTGAAAAAAAGGAAGACCTTCAGCAAGACGGACTGACACAGTGGCTGCTACGATGGGCTCAGACATAACGATGATCACAAGCATGTTGCAGGATGGGGCACTGTCATGTTCTATTGTACGTAGGGTTGCTATGAATCAGAACTGATTCCATGGCACCTAACAATAACAACAACAACAAAAAGAACAGCTGATGCAGTGTTTAAAAGAACGACAATCTCTAATTATAGTTGTTAATACTAGATGCAAGATAACACTCAAATTGGTATTTAAACATCTAAAAAATTCTATTTTCTCAAGCTCAGTCTGGCGCTGCAGGTGAATTCTTCTTGTTTGTACTGTCACTCAGTCAGACGCCAACAGCCAAAATGGTGAAGCAGATCGAGGGCAAGGAAGATTTTCAGGCAGCCTTGAACAGTGCTGGAGATAAACTCGCTGTAGTTGACTTCTCAGCCACGTGGTGTGGGCCTTGCAAAACGAACAAGCCTTTCTATCATTCCCTCTCTGAAAAATATGGCAATGTGGTGTTCCTTGAAGTTGATGTGGATGACTGTCAGGATGTTGCTTCAGAGTGTGAAGTCAAATGCATGCCCACGTTTCAGTTTTATAAAAAGGGATTAAAGGTGGGTGAATTTTCTGGTGCTAATAAGGAAAAACTTGAAGCCACCATTAATGAATTAAGCTAATCATGTTTTCTGAAAACATAACCAGCCATCAGCTGTTTAAAACTTAACTTTTTTTATTTACAAAAAAAGAATGATCAAGTATGAAGACTATACGCCCAACTGCCATCTGATTATAAATGACAATAAAAAATTTAAAAAAAAAAACTATTTTCTTATTATTACTGTTCATTCAGAAAGTAGTTGAATCAGATTTGTGGCTAAACTTGAAGAGTATTTTTCCAATAACAGATTACTTAACTAAATATATCTGTACTGTTCCAATACATTAGTGACAAATTAAAATGCACAATGAAAAATATAATCTTAATTATTGCTTCTTGAGGATCAACTTCTTTATTTGGGTTGGAAAAATATACATTATTTTACATGAATGTATAAAAGCATGTAATGAAGCCGTTTTTTAGGCTAAATCCCACTGACTGCAATTTACTCAGAAATAAGCAGTTTACATAGTTTTTTGAATAGAGTAAATTTACACCTTAATTTTTATTCATTGTCATATAGAAAATAAATATATTTTAAAAAATAATTTCTTATATTACTAATCAATATAAATGTTAAATTGCCATAGTATAACAGGAATCTACTAGTAATTTCTGTCTACTCTATTATTGAAAGTTCTCTTTGATGAATTGTTCCATATAATTGAGTTGTCTGTCACACTCACAGTATTGGTTTCGTGTGTGTGTGTGTGTGTGTGTGTGTGTGTGAGGTTAAACACGATTACACTGATTTTAGAGATAAAGAAACTGAAAGGTTAAGAGCACATATGAATTGTAGCAGAGGCAGCATTTAAAGCCAGAGCAGCCTAATGCCAACAATTCAGCTTTTCTTCGCCTTCCTTTTTCCCAGAACATTACCTGTATTGTTCTTCTGGTCTTATCTTAGATAGACATGAACAATAACAAAACACTAATTATTTCAATTTTCTTATTTCCATGACGTCAAAATCTCAAAGGGTGATATTGTACTGCATTCTTAGGACCAAGGAGTAACTTTCATGGCTTAAAAGAGGAACGATGAGAGAAAGGGCTAACTTCCATGGCCCTTTGTATCACTGCAAATAGTGTATCTTGTCTGACTCTGCTAAATGTTGTTGTTAGTTGTTGTTGAGTGGGCTCCAACTCACAGAAACCCCATATACAATGGAACAAAATTCTGCCCAGTCCTGCGCCATCCTCACTATTGTTGGTATGTTCGAGTCGGCCATGTGTATTTTGAGTGTCTTCCAGTCTAAAGGGTTCATCTTCCAAATCTGTATCAGACAAGATTCTGTGCTGATCTAGAGGGTTTTTATTAACTAATTTTCAGAAGTAGTTCATCAGGCCTTTCTTCGTAGTCAATCTTAGTACGGAAGCACTACTGAAACCTGTCTACCATGGATGGCACGGCTGGTATTTGAAATACTGGTGGCATACCTTCCAGAATCACAGCAACATGCAAGCCACCACAGCACAACAAAATGATAGACAGGTGGTAGCTGCTGAAGGTAAAGCCAACAACAGAAGCAGGTAGGACACAGCCCTTGCTTTCAGTGATGGCTGTTCACAGGCGGCAGATGGGTTAGTGTGTCGGAGTGTGACTTGGGATATCTTGACTCTTAACAATAACCGTGGTTAAAAAAAAAAAAAAAGATTTGGAGGAGTTTTCATTTTAATTCTAAAGCTTAGTTTGTTGAGCACACTATGTGCAAGCATCAGCTTTCAGATGTTCATATGCCTTTTATCTTAATATTTTTGCACTTCTTTACTTGATGCTTTTCTTAAACTCGCAGAATTCATGCCTTGTGGTGGAAAACTGGATTATTCCATGGAAACATAGATGCTTAGATGTCTTTTCACAGCCATAAGTCCTATTCCTAATCATGGAATTGAGCATTTCATGAAAAGAAATTGGTTTCTCCCCAGGTAGTTCTCCATTAGTGTGGAAATACTGTATGTAAAGCACAGAGTCGGCACTTACTAATTGTTTCTCTATGATAAAGTTTTCTCTGTTGAATGAAGACAGCTTTTGGGATTTTAGTTAATGATGTTCTCCTATCTGTGCCTAAGAGTGAAAATAGTACAAAATTTACAGTTAGAAAGTCTAGACTCTATTACCAGCTCCACTTTCTCTTAACTTCAATTTCCTCATATTCTAAAAACAGGGAAAATATTACCTACCAAAATATCAGATAATATACGCTAAAGTACTGTGAAACTTCAAGCATCTTACAAATGAAATTTAATACCATTGCTCCTGTAACCTATGGGTTATTACTCCCCAAACTATTATAGGCTGGCATGTGAAGGACACTGTGTCCTGGATTCCAAGGACACCACAAACCTATTCTTAAATTCCTAGTTGTCTGAAAATGGGAATTTTTTAGTAGGGCAATAACGTTCTATGAGAGCATAGAAGATAGGACGTATATTTTCTTTAATTAATTTTTTCTCCCTATGTTCTTTTGGGGATAAATTACAGCCATACGTACGGTTTGGAGGAGTTTTAATTCAGACATATATCAAATAAAATAATTTAGATTTACAATTGACGTGATCATGTAACTGTCTCTTAAGTTACGAGCTGATGAGCACCATTTTAAAATAGTCCCAGTCTCTACTGCACTTAACCGACTTAAGCACTGCATTTTGCTGAGGTTATGATCTGAGGGAGGTGAAATTACAATGCTTCAACAGAAGGAAGCCATGCTGAGGAGTCATATGAAAAGGCCTCCTTGAGATACTGATGGATAGATGGTGGGAGATCTGAGGAGCAGTCGTAAGTATTAATCATGTGCGGTAATGTGACTGATGGTTATTACTTCGTACACCAGGTGGCTAGGAATGCAGCCAGTTCAATAAAATCATTTTAACTTCCTTTTCATGGTGGTCATTTTTCTTGTGTCTCCTTTCCTTCTTTGGTAATCTTCAATAAAGGAAGAAAAGGGCCTTCCTTTCATTTCACTGCAAATGACCCATGATTGGGGTTCACTGGGGGAAAAAATAAAAGATCATTTTATTCAAAGCCTGTCTCTTCCTTTGGGTGAGAGGACTCTGCAAGGCTGGCTGTGAACCGTGAAACGAATTGGGCAAATTACTCCTGTCTGTTTCTCCCCCTACTACCATCTTATTGCTAAGGAGAGGTAAAGAAATGCAAATTTCTTTCTCTGTATCGTAAGTCTTTCCCTGTACATTTCCACATTTCTTTACATTTTTTCAATGCAGAGAAATTCCTCTGGAAAAGAAAAGAAAGGGAACTAAATGTGGAGCAGACCATATGGTTTGCCATTTGAAATATCCCCATTTGTATTTTTCAGGAAATATAACACAACTAATAAAATGTGGCCTTAAGTGTTGAATGTTCTGGGCTAAAGATATTTTAAACGCAAATGACTTATGGCCTTGAAGATTCCCAGGAAATCTATGCTGCAGTGGGTATTATTTTGTCTTTACTGAGCTCAGTGCTGCCTTTTAGAATTATTTTAAAAATTCAGATGAAAATGACTGATGCTTATTTGAAGCGTGGAAATATTGATGAAACCATTCCATCTACAAATGAAATGCCATTTGTAGATGGCTAGGTATTTTTGACTGGTGTTAAGCTAAAGCACACTCAAGTCCAGAATTTGATCACATGGCATTTTACAGAGCTATACTATAAATATTAGGCTTCTATTACATATATAAATTAATATAAAACTACTAAAAGTACTTTTTACAAAAACTGCAATAGAAAAAAGAATGTGAATATAATAGTATAATATATTTAATCCTAAATAGTAGTTTTGGTCACTGATGGTGATGGCTAATTTTATGTTTCAACTTGGCGAGGCTATGGTGCCCAGTTGTTTGGTCAAACTCTAGTCTAGACATTACCGTGAAAATATTTAGATATGATTAACATTTATAATCAGGAGACTTTAAGTAAAGCAGATTACCCTCCATAAGGTGCGTGGACTGCATCAAAATGGTTCAAGTCCTTAAGTTTAAAAACTGAGGTTTCCCAAAGGGAGGATTCTGCCTTAAGACATCCTGCTGGAGTTTTTAACCTGCCATCAGACCCCTCAACTGTATGAGTCAGTTTCTTAAATTCAGTCAATCAATGTCTGCTCTGTGTCTCTGTCTCTTTTTCTCTCTCTCTGTATATATATAATGAGGAGCCCTGGTTTCGGAATGGTTAAACGCTCAAAAGGTTGGCGCTTCAAACACACCCAGCAGCTTCTGGAAGAAAAGACCTGGCAATATGTTTCTGTAAAGATTACAGCCTAGGAGACTCTATGAGGCAGTTCGCCTCTGTCACATGGGGTCACTATGAGTCGAAATCGACTCTATGGCACCTAACAACACACACAGACGCATATGCTGCTGGTTCAGTTTCTCTGGAGAACACTGACTCATATACTGCTATTAGGTTCATATGACCTTTCTCCCCCTCTCCCACCCCCATTTACTGTTGCTGTGACTCCAGAATTTGAGTTATTTTAAAAGGGACTGTCAAGTGGTGTTGCCTAGCTTTATGTGTAAGTAGAGAATAATCCTTTTGATTATAAAAACTTCCAAGTCCTGACAGTGAGAGATTAACTAAAATAATATTTTATTCTCTGCTGTAATTGTGAGTGCGTAGCATTAAATATTATTAATCCAACAAAATATTTTCATCCTAAACCGTTTGAAGCCGTTAGTAGCCCCACTGTAATTGATGGATTACTGCGTTACCATTTCATTTAGTTTTGTTTTAAAAGCATAACACTCACTATGATTTCAGCTAATTGTATAACCAAATAAGGAGAGAAATAGCTCCAGGAAAAATGAGTAATGTAGAAAAGGATTCTTGTTGTTTAGAGAATAATTATGAATTATTTTCTTAACGGCTCTGCACACAAAACTCCTTGTACTCTCAACATTAACTTAAGTGGAACTGATGAAAAGAAAGGGGAAGAAGGGAAATTCAATTAGCTGTGATTTGGGGGTAGCACAGGTCCCTTATAATATCAGTGCTAATATGCCAGATTTGTTTCTGGCTTTAGTTTTTGCTCAGAGCAATTTTCAAGTACAAAATCATCCCCACTCAGAGGAAGAATTACTGGAAATCAATTGCAACTCTATTTATGATACTTAAAATTGCCCCCCCCCCCATTTCTGTTCAATTATACCAATTTAAATAATTTGTTAAATACCTTTATGTCAAAGAGTCAATGCATGGAAGTGAATGCTACCTATATATTTGTATCATTTTAGAAACCAACCAAAAAGTCTTCCTTTGATGAAAATCACTAGAATTTGAAATTTATGAAAATTCATACTAAATTGTTCAGATATAACTCAAATAGGTCTTTTTAATAAATAACAATTATATTTTAGAATATCTCAGATTTACAGAATTATTGTGTAGGTAGGACAAAGAGTTCCTGCATACACCGGACACACTGGCTGTTAATATTAACCTCGTATATTAGTATGATAAAGAGCCCAGCTGGTGGAGTGAGTAAAGTGCTCAGTTGCTAACTGAAAGATCGGCGGTTCAAACCCACCAGCCACTCCAGGGGAGAAAGATGTGGCAGTCTGTATTCATAAAGATTTACAGCCTTATGGGGCAGTTCTATTCAGTCCAACAGAGTTGCCATGAGTCAGGATCTACTCAACAGCAATAAGTTCCTTTCTTTTTATTAGTATGATAGGGACCCCTGGTGACGCAATGGTTAAGTACTCTGCTGCTAACTGAAAGGTTGGAGGTTCAAACTCACTAGCGACTCTGTGGGACCTGGCGATGTGCTCCCATAAAGATTACATCCTAGGAAACCCTATAGGACAGTTCTGCTCTTGTCACATAGGGTCACTATGAGTCAGAATCGATTTGACAGCAAACAACAACAACCTATTAGTATGGTATGATTGTCACAACTAGTGAACCAATATCGATACATCATTACTATTTCATACTTTATTCCTATTTCCGCAGTTTTCAAAGCTGGGAACTCTTGTAAACTTCGTCTGTTCCAGGATCCCATTCTAGTTACCACATTACATTTAGTAATCACATTTCCTTAGGCTCCGGTTGGCTGTGACAGCTTCTCAGACTTTCCTTGCTTTTGATAACCTTTACAATTTTGAGGAGTATTGGTCAAGTGTTTTGTAGAATGCTCCTAATCATGATGTTTTTATCATGATTAGGTTGGGGTTATGGGTTTTGGAGAGAAAGACCGCAGAGGTAAACTACTGTTCTCATCATATCATTTCAAGTATATATACTATCAACATGACGTATCACTGTTGATGTTAAACTTGGTCACTTGTCTGAGGTAGTGTTTGTCAGGTTTCCCCATTGTAAAGTTCTTTCCTTTCCTTTCCATACTGCAGTCTTTGGAAGAAAGTTGCTGTGTGCAGTCCACCCTTAAGGAGCGGGGAGATATGCTCTACCTCCTTAGTGGTGAAGTATCTGCGTACAGTATTTAAAATTTTCCATACAAATTTGTCCCCGCTAGGTATTTATTCAATAATCTATTTATAGTAGTATGGACTCCTGGATATTTATTTTTTATACTTTGGGATATAATCCAGTACTACTTTATTTATTTAGCTCAATTTTTTTCTAGTTTTGGTCATTGGGAGCTCTTTCAGTTGGCTCATGTATTTCTTTGCTATATCCCACCACTGTGTGGGTTTTTCTTTTCTTGTTTGGCCTTGTTTGCGCTTTTTCGTTTGTTTTTTAGCATTTTGTTTCTTTCTGGCACTAGAGCATGTTCCAGGATCATCATGTTCATTTCCTGCCCCAGTCCTAGAATTAGGCATGTCTGCAAGGATCCCTGTTTTTTGTGGTTTTTTTGGAGAATAACATTAGAAACCAAGATCTGTGCTAGGTTGCTCAATGAGTCTGTATTCTTTGCTCTTTCTTTTCCTCCAAGCATATTTTTGATCTCTTGGGAAGTTTATTTGTATTAATCAAGAGTAATGGAAAGATACCAGCATATTTTAAAATACAAATGTAGACATTTTAGATCAGGAACAAAATTGAAATAATTTTTTAGGGTTGCCTAAATATATCCTGCCAATTGGTTGCAGTTTAACTTTCATCTTTGAAAGATAAGTGATCCATGCTGGGTTGGATCAATGGCAGGAAGATGATTCAAAGCTGGGAACTCTTGTAAACTTTGTCTGAGATTTGGAAGTACTTGCAAAAGTGGGTCAAAATATAAGCATAACCCTTCTAGTGAGGATTAGATAAACCATTTCTCTAAGGAATGTCTCATTTCTACCTTCAAACTTCTGTTATGATCAATAAATTACACTGAGATTAAGCAACAGAAAATTTTTGACCTAGAGTAAAATGCTTTCTTATCCAACAGTGAAGTGACAATTACCTAATTGAATTTGTACACAATAAAAATAAAATGTTCAATCTTTCCTTTATGTAGCAGATTTGTGCTGATCTTGACTCTCTTTTATTATTCAACAAGTGTTTAATGAACACCCACTGGACCTGACCTTATGATCTTCAGCAGCTCTTGCAGACTTCAGTATTTATTTGTGATGTAGTTGAAGCACAATAAGAGGGCAGGGTATAATCATAGGGTACAGAAGTAGGAGAAATCAGTTGTATTGGCCTCAGGAGAAATTAGCTATTACTAACTGAGCTAATTAAACTTACACATAAGTTGAACAAAGCTCTGCAATAGCTAAAAGAGAAAGGTCTATGGGTTTATAGTTTATGTGGTAGCTATACAATTAATTATATAGAGAGCTGATCTTTAAGGAAAATAATCTGAATTTTTTTCAGCACCACACTGAGACCAACGGTCAGGATGATTGACTAAGTGTACTGAATAAGGACATATTATCGCTATATTTATACTACTGCTAATGATACTCAATAATTATTACTATAATAATGTACTACTAGTAATAGTAGTAATAGCACTACCATTACTACTAAACCAGTTGCCATTAAGTCAATTTAGACTGGTGGTTACCCCACAAGTCTCAGAGTAGAATTGTACTTCATAAGGTTTGTAGTGGCTGATTTTTCAGAACTGGACCACCAGGCCTTTCTTCCAAGGTGTCTCTGGGTGGATTCGAATCTCCAACCTTCCAGTTAGTAGCCAAAAGTGTTAATTGCTTGCACCTACTACTAGTACTTACTAAAAGTACTAATAATACAATTATAACTCAATAATATTAAATACACACAATATACCAGACGTTAAGCTATGGACTGTAGTTGGTATCTGCTGCAAAGGAAAGGGAACAGGGATTGTGAGAAATAAGTAACTTACCCAATATCACACAAAGTGTAAGGAACAAGGTTGAAATTTAACATAAAGACTTCTGATTTATGTTCTTAGTTGCTAGACTATAATGCCTCATTGAAAATGATTAGACTGGGGGACAGAAATTCATTTACAGCTAGAATGAAAATCTTTCTGATGACATTATGAAAAGACTAACAAGTCTGTATTAAGATACATAGTATATTGCTATTATAGAGCATATACACAAATATACAGAGAGGGAGAAAGAGAAGGAGCAGATTTTTTATTTATTTTTATTATTTTTCTATTAAATTAGTAATATGACACATACTCTTGGAGATTTTACTTATTGCTGACATAGATTTCAAACTAGATTCTCACTATGGGTTTTATTATTGTTCCTTATCGTTATTAAGGACTCAGAGAAATAAAAGAAAAAAAAAAAAAAACAAAAGAAACCTCATGTAAATGAGCCTGTTGCAGAAACATTGTTCATTTGCTTCTGGCATATGTTGAGGGAAGGGCCCATATATTTATGTCACAACATAATGGCATACTGTAGGCTATTTCTATAAACATTCTCATCCCAGACTAATTTGTCAATTGTCGGTAAATTCAGCATCTTCTACATTTGGATAAATATAGATTGCTTTCTCAGTTGACAGTAAATACATTGCAGCTGCTGTATGGCAGGCAACAGATAGATGGAGGCATTAAGGTGACTTTCTTGCTGAGTGTACTGTGGTAAAATCAAGCACGCTATGTAGACTCTGTCGAGGACATATTTGGAATATGTTAGGAAATGAGACCAGAGCTTGGGGTCATCTCACCATCATTGCCAGGATTCTTGTCTTGGCCAGTGTGGTTTCCTGAGTTGTGGGAAAGTAATTAGAACCAGGATGACTCAGCCTAGAACAAGGGGCTGACGAAGTCAGTTCCTGATTTGAATGACTGTGTCTTAATTATCTTTCCTTTGATCTGTCTACCTCAAATCCTTTTTGAAACAAGGTATGGAACAAATAAATAAATACCCCTGTAAACAGATGTATAATACAGACTTTGATCCATAGCCATCTTTGACCTTTGCTCCACTGTGTACTCTACACTGGCTAACTATTCAAAAAATACGTAATAAAGAGGGGTCAAGTAAGAAACAGGTGGATATTAAAAGAAAGAAGAAGGGGAAAAAAAGGAGAAGATGTTTCACCTCTGAATAATAGAGTCATAGATGCTATATTCAAATGAAAAGTGTAGCATTATGAAATAAATTCATTGCAGAGGTTGTTGGTGGGGCGTGGTGGGGGCGGTTTGTTCCAGAATGCTAAAAATAAAGGCAAAAATGGTTTTCAAAGCATGGCACCACAACCACCCATATCAGTAATACTTGTTTGAAGTGCAAATTCTTAAGCCCCAACTGGAAGTTATGAATCAGAAACTCTGAAAATGGGGCCCAGCAATCTGTATTTTAATAAGCCCTCCCAGGGATTCTATATGAAAATCACTGGTACGTTTATATTCATTAAAGTTCATAAAAGTAGAGAGAACTGGGTTCGCTTAAACGGAGCAACAAAAAAGAAGTGTTGAGTGAACTTCTGACCCTAAACAGGTTACTTATAGAGATTATTAAATGTTTATTCAATAAATGTTTAAAATTAAAAAATATATATATTTGTTCAATAGATTGGATGCATTGGGAAAAATAACTTCCCAGCTACTCAAAAGTGATTTCAGAATATTTTTTCTTACAGTTCTGTCTATCTTAGATTTGTAAAAACTGTTATGGTGATCCAGACTTATACATAAAGCACATAAAATTGACCTTTCTAACTCAACACACCTGAAGTAAAGGGCTCAGGATTCTAGAGCGTGTTGTCAGTGTCTGGAGGGCTAATTCTAACAGAATTTAATTCTGTAAATATGTCTTAATTATTTATGAATTTCAATTATTTGGAAAATCATGGAGACCTGGCAGGAAACTTGAACAATTCATACAAGCTGCTAAAAGGTTTTAAAATAGGTGAATAACAATCTTGAAAATTTAGTGCTAATCCTCAGAACTGAAACATAATTAAAATGAGATAAGGTCAGAAAAAAAGGCAAGTGGCTCTGAGGCTCTGGAATTCCCAGGAGAGTATTCTGACTTTTGTCATTGTTTACAGTTCCCATGAACTTGTGAGTACGTCCATGAAGTCTGTAATGTGAAAAAACGTGTACAAACCATGACTCCTGATTTCAGATTACTTATCATTTGTATTTACCTGAGGAAAATCTTAGAAAAGATATATTCTAATAACATATTTTATTATCTGTAGCATATATTTGCATACATGTAAATTACATGAGTTCTCATTTTGTGCTAGTAACCTTTAAAATCACACCTCAAGTTACTTAGACACCCAGCCCAGGTAAATTCACATAGTAATGATAGGTTTCTGATGCCTTTCTTCATGAATACCACCTTTTGGCTTTCTCTTGGTAATGTATCAATTGTTGAGGCATAGAATTTAGTTGTAAATAATAAATGTAAAGGCATAAATATCATGAATTCTCAAACTCATTACTTCAAAGATAAATTTTTGGCATGAAATTTAAAAGCATCTTAAAGGTGAGCCAACAGAATGCAGAAATCTTTGAGCAATATCATTAATATCACAAGCAAGTAAAATTTGGCTGAAAATAATTCAAAAACGGTTGCAGCAGTACATTGACAGAAATCCAAGCTGTATTTAGAAGAGGATGTGGAAGGAGGGATATCATTGTTTATGCCAGATGGATCTTGGCTGAAAGCAGAGAATACCAGAAAGATTTTTACCTGTGTTTTATTGACTATGCAAAAGCATTTGACTGTGTGGATCACAACAAATTATGGCTAACATTTGAAGAATGGAAGTTCCAGAACACTTAGTTGTGCTCATGCAGAAACCGTACAAAGAACAAGAGGTAGGTCATTCAAACAAAACGGGTATAATGCATGATTTAAAATCAGAAAAGATGTGTGTCAGGGTTGTATATTCACCATACTTACTCAACCCGTATACTGAGCAAATAATCAGAGAAGGTGGTCTATATGAAGAAGAACACGGCATCAAGGTTGGAGGAAGACTCACTAACAACCTACAATATGCAGATGACACAACCTTGCTTGCTGAAAGTGAAGATGACTCGAAACACTGATGAAGATCAAAGACTACAGCCTTAGGTATGGATTACACTTCAACATAAAAAAAAAAAGAAAGAAAAATTTTCATACTGGACCAATGAGCAACATCATGATAAATGGAGAAAATATTGCGGTTGTCAAGGATTTCATTTTACTTGGATTCAAAATCAACGCCCATGGAAGCCAAACCAAACTAAACTCATTGCCATCGATTCAGTTCCGACTCAGAGCAGAACTACGCCATAGGGTTTCCAAGGAGCAGCTTGTGGATTTGAACTGACAACCCTCTAGTTAGCAACTATGCACTTAACCACTGTGCCATCAGGGAAGCAGCAGTCAAGAAATCAAACCACGTATTGCATTGAGCAAATCTGCTGCAAAAAACCTCTTTAAAGTTTAGAAAGCAAAGATGTCGCTTTCAGGACTAAGTTGCACTTGACCCAACCCATGGTATTTTCATTTGCCTCATATGTATACAAAAGCTGGACAAGTATGGAAGAGCAAAGAAGAATTCATGCCTTTGAATGATGGTATTGGCCAAGAATATCGAATATACCATGGAATGCCAGAAGAAAGAACAAATCTGTCTTGGAAGAAATATAGCCAGAATGCTTCTTTAGGAGTAAGGATGGTTTAAGACTGCATCTCATGTGCTTTGGACATGTTATCTGGAGAAGAGTATCATGCTTGGTGAAGTAGAGGGTCAGCGAAAAAGAGGAAGACCCTCAACGAGATGGATTGACACAGTGGCTGCAACAATGGGCTTAAACATGGCAACGATTGTAAGGATGGCATAGGACTGGGAAGGGTTTTGCTCTGTTGTGCATAGGGTTGCTATGAGTTTGAACCAACTCAGGGGCACCTAACAACAACAATAAGGATCTATTCCTTAAATAGGTAAGAAGAAATTGAGTTTAGTATCAAGGAAAAAAATACTTTCATATCCTTATATTTAAAAGGGGAGACCTAGAAGAAGAAAGCTAAAGTAGCAATGAAAATCTTTTCAAAAGTAGAAAGGAAAGCAGATCACCACACTGCACAAATAACTTGAAAAGACTTGTAACAATAAGGAAAACATAGCTTCAGCAGAAAATTATGTATAAGGAAATAAGTTGGAATACAAATGTAGTCAAACATAACTAGAAAATGAAAATAATTAATTTTTATTAGACATGAATAAAAAGGTAATGCTGGAAGTAAAATTGAAAATCTTATAATGAATTCATTAAAACTGTGATAATGATTAGAAATAATTAATTGGAAATGGGCCAACCTAGATTAAGAATCCTATAGACTAAGCTAAGAATGGAATTTTTGTGTGTGAATATATATTCAAGTGATTAGACCTGACAGCTTGTGTTCTAGTGAATCATAGAAAACTTCAAAATCAAAGCAAGGTCCAATAACTACTACTTTTGGGAATCAGAAAACTTTAGAAAATGTCTTGATGGGGAAAGAAAAGTAGTGCTTCCATTTAAAGACAACAATAAATTTTTGCGGTTAATATTAATTCAAGATCATTGCTTATAATTGCTTATATACCTATAATTATTTATATGTTTCAGTGTCCACATAGGAAGATGCGATTTGCAACATGGGACACTATTTGTAAGAGAACAATATATCGCCTCTAATCAATAGCGCTCAGCTGTTCTGAGGGAGAAAGATGAGGCAGTCTACTTCTGTAAAGGTTACAGCCCCGGAAACCCTAGGGAGCAGTTTTACTCTGTCGTATAAGGTCGGGATGAGTAGGAATCCACTCAAGGGCAATGAGGTATACCAATATATAGTATCTACTGTCAAGGTGGAAGAAAAAGTAGATGTAGAAAAATTACGCTATATAATCATTCATGTAAAAGATAAATATTTATGCAATGGTGTAGATGATCTTTGAAAGCAGTACACAAAATGCCAAAGACATTGATGAAAGAAGTTGCTTTGGGGGAGGGGGCTTATAGGTCAAGAGTTTGAGTTTTTAACCTGCTCTGTTTCCGACCTGGGCCATTTCACCCCTCCTTACGCCACCTGGTGGTCCCCCGCTCCCAGAAGGTCGCCGTATGGATGTGGAACTTAGTGCGAGCACCGATCGGCATAGCACATTACAGCCCAGAACTCTGAAATGTTCAGCTTTATATTTATTATAGTTTTATTTAAATTTCTGTATATAAATTATTTTTCATATAAAATTCTTTTAAGGGTTAAACATAAAGGGATGCTTTCAATTTCTGGCAATTATAAATAAAGCTACCCTAAACATTCATGTGCAAATTTTTGTATAGACACAGTTTTCAAATTATTTAGATAATTTTTTTCCATTTATTTAGATCTTCTTTTATTTCATTCATCAGAGTTTTGTATTTTTGCTTATAAAGTTCTTGTACATATTTTATTAGATATGCCCTTCAATAGGTGAATGGATACACATAATGTGTGGTCCATCCATACAATGGATATTATTGAATGGTAAAAAGAAATGAGCTATCAAACTGTAAGATGACATGGAGGATCACGAAGACTGTGCTTCTTAGTTCAAGTAGATAGGAGACTAAATGGGCAGCTCCTGTCTGGAGGCAAGATGAGAAGGCAGAAAGGGATAGGAGCTGGTTGAACGGACATGGGAGACCCAGGTGGAAAGGGGGAGTGTGCTGTCACATTATAGGGATAGCAACTAGGGCCACATAACAATGTGTATATGACTTTTTGTATGAGAAACTAACTTGAGCTATAAACTTTCACCTAAAGCACAATTAAAAAAAAAAGAAAAAGACATGAAAGAAACTTAATTGCGTAGTGCTAAGTGAAAGAAGTCATCTGTAAAAGCTACATGATTCTAACTATATAGTATCCCGGAAAACACAAAACTATAGAGGCAGTAAGATCAGTGGGTGCCAGGAGTTCAGGGGTAAGTGGGAAGGGGGTATAGGTGAGTTATAGGGCATTTTAAAGGTAGTGAAATGATTCTGCAGGATATTGTAACGGTGGATACATTACATCGTTTGTCAAAACCCATAGAAATGAGCAATATAAAATGAACCCCAATGGAAACTAGGGAGTCCCTGGGTGGTACAAAAGGTTAGCATGCTTGGCTGCTAACTGAAAGGTTGGAGGTTCAATTCTACCCAGAGCACCTCAGAAGAAAGGCCTGGTGATCTACTTCCAAAAAATCAGCCATTGAAAACCCTATGGAGCACAATTCTAATCTGACATTCATGGGGTCACCGTGGGTTGGAACTGACTCGAAGCCAACTGGTAATGGAAACTATGGGCTTTAATTAATAACAAAACCCCCAAAACTCATTGCCGTTGAGTTGATTCTGACTCATAGCAACCCTGTAAGACAGAGTAGAACTGCCTCATAGAGTTTTCAAGGCTGTAATCTTTATGGAAGCAGACTGACACATCTTTCTCCTGTGAAGAAGCTGGTGAGTTTGAACGGCTGACCTTTTCGATTAGCAGCCGAGCATTTAACCACTACACCACGAGAGATCCTTTTAATTAATAATAATGTATCAATATTGGTTTCCAACTTTAACAAATACACCACACTAATGCAAGATGTTAACAATAGAAAAAATGGTTGCAGTGGGGAGATTGGGTATATGAGAACTCTCTGAACTTCCTGCACAAATTTTCTATAAACCTAAAACTGCTCAAAAAAAAGTCTTTACAAAAAATAAATGTAAACGAAAAATATGGAGTAAAGCAAAAGGACAGGAAAAGAAGGTAAAGTCAATGATAAAGTTTCATAAAATATGCATTTATTGTTTGGTTTTTTTTAGACTAACCAATAATTTGGTTCTAAGCTTTTATTATTCACTACAAAGAGGAAAATAAGCATGCACATGATGCACAATTTTCAGTGACAAATACAGACTAGTACCTCTGAAGAAGAATAATTATACTATGTGTTGAACTGACAGAGAAATGTCTCCTGGGTATCCTCAAATTAATGACTCTGGAAAATGCAATATTAAATTTACCCATATGTCCTCAAAAGGTAGAACCCAAGATATAGTTTTGTCAGTGCCAAGACTAGTTAGCTAAATGTTTCTACTTTATAATCAATTCAATTTTTAATGAACACTTACTATATCCCAGACACTAAGGATACATTGACTAGGATGATCCCCGTTCTCATACTCTAGAAGAAGACATGTGAGCCAACAATTACAGCACTATGTGATAAATAATATGACAGAGTTATTCACAAGGCACAACAGCCTCACAGAGAAGACTGGGAAAAAAGCGTAATTTGAGGGAAATTTTTCCAAAGAGGTAAAACTTGAGCTTCGAGAGAAGATAGAAGTTATCTAGTCAAAAGTAAGATGTGGAGATTTAAGAACAGAAAATGCATTTTTCCTGTTCTCTATAGTTTCTAATTTATTTACTTGCTTATTCATTTATTGATTACCTTATTAATATCTATTTTTATGTATTTGTTGGTTTTTTTCCAATGTTTCTGGCACAGTTCTAGGCACTTGGGATGCAGTAGTATGAGACAGGCAGATATATTTCTAAAACGCAAGTATCAGGTCATTTTTATACTTAAAAATGTATAATTACTCTTTTTGTCAATAGAAGTGGTCTATAAACAGATATGCATAGACACTTCTAGGCTACAGGGAAGACTTTCTAGGGGCTATCAGGTCATAGATAAATTTAATGGAATGAGTTTCTAGACCTTCAATTTTCATGTGTACTTTCTCCTAAAATAGGTCTGCCTAAGAATGATCCTGTTGCCTGGAAGTCCTTTTTTCCAACACTCCTTTCAAAATTTCCCTCATTCATTTTTCTTATACATCCTGGATGGTATTTTGTGCATTTCCAAGTGTAAAAATCTCCACGGTTACAAACTAAAGGGAATTTCAAATATTCACAGCTTCTGAAGGGGATTTCCCTGAGAAAAGGCAAAAAGAACTTGATTAAGAAGTTTTGAAGGGGGCAGCATCTTATTTCGACCAGAGAACAAGTTTTTGTCAAGACTTCATGTTTAAATCCATCTGTCCTTCTGTTTATCTATTTACTTACATACCTCTTATCTGCCTCAATGCCTACTTAAGTATCTCAGAATAAAAATTCAGAAGTGAATATGCTTACGTGAATTTAAAATAAAGGAAAACTTTGCCTGACCAAAGACTTGATGTGAAGGATGGGTTTTAAAGAGAGGACTGTTTTTGCCATTTAGCTTACATGGAAAATAAAACCTCCATTACTGTGGAGTCGATTCTGACTCATAGGACCCTGTAGGGCAGAGTAGAACTGTCCCATAAGGTTTCCTAGGCTGTAATCTTTACAGAAGCCGACTGCTACATCTTTCTCCTGCAGAGACTGGTGGGTTCCAACTGTAGACCTTTAGGTTAGCAGCCAGGAGCTCTAACCACTGTACAACCAGGGCTCCATTCTATGCTCTTAGCCACATGGAATTATTTACTCTCATAGAATAAACTATATTTTTGTACTCCTTATTCTCATATTTATTATTTTCACTGCCTTAAAAGCATTTCTTTCTTCCTTTTTTTTCCAGCTCCATGCCTTACCAAATCTTCCCTGTCTCTCTGTTGGTTACAGGTAGTCCTCGATTTACAGTGGGGTTCCATTCCAATAAATGTTGGCTCTGATGTAAGTAGAATACCTTTTATTTTTTTAATTTTCATTACCATTGCCTGTTATTATCGGTATCTTTACAAACATGGCCTTTATTTGTCTTTGGGGGTTGGAAATATTACATATAAACTTACAGATATATTTTAATATGTACATTCATTAAAAAATACACAAATCATAAAAATTCACTCCAATGATGAAGAGTTGAACGACACTGGTATTTTATCAGTTGTGGTAATAACTCCACTTGTGGAAGGTTCTGGATCATCTGGATTATACCTGGGAATGAGGATGGCATTTCTAGTCAGAAAATTAATGACAGTTGTCTGTACGGTATGGTCCTTTTCTTTTTTTCTTTATATATTTTGCGATAACATCTCACTGCTTCCCAAATCTGCCTACCGACTTTAGCAAAGCTATCAGCATTTGGGTCCGTGTTTTTAAGCAACTGAAGCCCCTAATTTACTTTAGAAAACTAAATCTACACGGCAGTATTTTAAACAGTAAATCATAAAATTGAACATCTGCGAGTAAAAATCCAAGAATGATAACATCAGCAAACTACACACTGTAACATTGTCAGTAGTACGAATTACTATTGATGAGATACACACACACACACACACACACACAAAGAATGGTCATAAGCGTGGTTCATTGTAACCTGAATATTTTGTAAGTCAGGGACTACCTGTACTTTCTTTTATGATCTATTTAAGTCAGAGTGTTTCTATTATGTAAGATATTGCATTACAATTATTTAGTTATAGCTATGTCTCTCTTCCTCAGTGTAGCACCCGGAGGGCAGGGTATGTTTTCTTTCTTTTTTTTTACACAAATCTACGGCACCCTCTTCATGCCAGATACAGAATTTTAAACAGAAAGATGAGAAAGCTCTTGAACTTTACCTCCTTCAAGATAGTCATCATCAACATTTTGTTGAACACCTCTACAGAATTTCTCACGCACATGTGCACACGTACGCATGCTAATAATGATCATTTTATCCCTGCCTCTCCCTTATCTATACTCTTGTTTATACATTCTTTTTTTTTTTTTTTTTTAATTTACAGACTTGACACTGTTGAATAATAGTGGCAGTATAGGGGACTTGTTTCTGAGTTTAATGGGACTTTCTCTAGCGCTTCACCCTTTTAGAGCAATCTCTACAATTATATCTAATTTATGCTTTTTATGTTAAAAATATTTTCTTCTATTATCAGTTTATCAAAACAATCAAGTAAAATATTTGGATATTGTCAAAGATAATTTTTTTTTCATTTACTCATATGATTTTTCTCTTTCAAGTTAAAATGTAACAAAATAAACATCAGAATCAAGGTCTTAACAACCTGAAGAAGACTGAATGAATGCTTTATCTTTTTTTCTTTTATTGTAAGCTCACAGGAGACAGGGGCTATATCTATTTTGTAGAAAGAAACAAAGCAAGCTTGACACTAAATATACACACAAAATGTTTTATTACACTATGAAATTAGCATATAGCAACTTCAATGTTATCCTCTTGTTGTACTCAACGTTTTATCTTTATTAGAGGACAGAATCCAACTGGAGAATCCTTAAGGAGTTTAATCAGCTTTGTGTAGGATTTGTTGGAGAGCCACATAAATGAAGGAGTTGGAAAATTACACCTATGGAGAGAAATTAAAGGAATTCATATGAGTCTGCCTTTAGAATGGAAGACTGAGACTAGTTTCAAAATAACCTTTAAAGGCCCATTAAAAAAAATCCAGCAACGCCTCTAAATCTCTACTGAGGATAGAATCTTACCAAACAAATGTTCCATTCACAAAACTATTTTTACTCATTGCATTCAGATTATAGGAATTTACTGATGGTGAGAATGGTTTAACTTTGGAATATTCTATCAAGGGAAATTGTGAAAGAAGCAAAAAGTGGGATGATAACTATGCTGTCCTGAATGGTCTAATTGTCTATGTTAGCGTGACACCTAACATAGACTGAAGATGGCTCAAGAACTTTCCCTGGCCAATCATAAAATATGATAATATTAACTATAATCGTCATGTGCATTCCATTCGTCAGTTGAGACCTGTGTGTTGCTATATTGCTGAACCAGTTTCAATGGAGCTTCCAGACTAAGACAGACTAGAAAGCCCTGGTGATCTACTTCTGAAAATCAGCCAATGAAAATCCTATGGAGCACAGCAGTATTATCCCTAGTCATTCATGGGGATGGCGCAGGACCGAGTAGCATTTTGTTCTGTTGTATGTGGAGTTTCCACGGGTTGGGGACCGACTCCATGGCAGCTAACAAACAATTTACTGAGCACCTATGGTTCTAAGTGTTTTTCTCATTTAACAATGCTAGGTGCTGTTATTAGTAAGGTGACCATATGTCCTGCATTCTCTTGAATAATCTGGGTTTATGCCTATTTTTCTAGAGTAATTATTATTAACATTTTCTACCACTATCAAAAGTGTCTTTGTTTAGATGATAAATTATATGGTTACTCTAGTTAGAATCCATTTTTTTCAGAGTAGCATTTGAACCATAGAAAGGTTAAATAATTTGTCAAGTTCTCACAGGTAGTAATAGGAAAAGCTGTGAATTTATGGCTGAATGAGAGCATGTTCATGACCTGAATTGAGGACTCTAAAAATAAAGAACAAGACATAATACCTGCCTCCCTGGAATTTATTAATTAAATCACAGTTGGCCCAGTGGTTAAGTGTTCAACTACTAACCAAAAGGTTGGCAGTTCCAGTCTACCAGCTGATCCTTGGAAACTTTATTTAGTAGTTCTACTCCATACTATAGGGTCACTATGAGTCGACAGCAATGGGTTTTATATATATATGCATGAATATAGTATGACACACAAAATTCTAGGTATAAATAGTAAGGAAGCTATATAACTCAGAAGTGAGATAAAGTAATGTTTATACTACATTTCGAATTCTGTGTCTAATGTCTTACACCTCTGTAATATCAGTATATGAAGATTTCAATTTTCTGAGTCCTTGGAGGATGCACACTTTTAGTAAATCTTAGAAGTAAGCAATTGAAGGTGGTGTTCAGAATGGAAGTAAGAAAGGGCTGTTGGATTTTAAAAAGAGTGACCTTGAAATGTGGGGAAATGGGATGTTTAGCAAAAAGGTCAGAATCGGGAGCATAAAGCTGGGGAAGTAACCATTGGGAATAGGAGAAGACGAGAAAGCTCATGGGGTAAAAAGCAGCTTCACTAAGGGTCTTCAAACAACTTCGATTAAAGTGCCTATCTCCACTTTTTAAATGCGGAATAGAAGGTCTCCATCTGTGAATCAAAATAACTTCAGGAAGAATTTGTTTCTTTAATCATCTAAAGACCGTTTGGTATATACCTGACTATGCCTCCTTTTCCCCCACCCCTAGCCCGATGCACTCACAAATTCACAATCAATAGGAACAAAGGGATGTTTTCATGAATATATTTATTGGTGTGTTCTAAGGATGGATAACTGTTCAGTGTTCCTGGCTTCTGACATCCAAAATTGGTAAAGGGCGAATTTTGTGTCTAGAGACCACAGTCTTCAAGATGAATTCCCAATTGAAGTGAGGACCCTAATACTTTTACTCTATTTTGCCCCTTTAATCTCTCATTCATTGAACACTGAGCAGTTATGTGTTAAGCATCAGAAGAAACCATGCCTTTTTCCTCAAGGTGCTCATAGCCAAATGAGGGAAACATGTCTCTCAACAACACAAAAAGAGTTTACCTCTTTGAAGTCTTGGCTCAAGTTCACATTCCTATGAGTCCTACAATGACCACTGTGTTTAATAGTACACTCTGCCTGCCTGTCTCCATTATTCCCGATACTCCATACTCTGCTCTACTTTCCCTTTTATTCATAACATCTATCATGTGCTAATAAAACTATGTCTAATATTATGTTATTTATGTTTGTTATTTTTGTTCATTTCCTGACTCTTTTCCCCTAGAAGGCAAGCTACATGAGTGCAGGGATCTTATTTTTGTTCATCGGTACATTCCAAACACCTAGAACAGCACCTGGCACATAGTAAATTTGCAATACATACTTGGGTGAATGAATAATGTCTACTGAATATACAAAATATACTTCCGTTTCAATTTTCCAAACTGCTTGGGTAAATACGTAGCATTAAATTGTAGCTATTTGAAATCAATAAGTTTTGATTTTTATAAGCATTTCCAAATAACTTATTTGATTTTTCTGTAATCTTTTGTCAGGTGAGAATATGACTGTGCTTGCTAATAAATTTTTAACTTTTGTTTTCCATAGTATTACATTTATCTTTATACTATCTATAGTTAAATATAAGCTTTAATAAAATTAGAATTTTTATTCCCACCAGCACATATGAAATACGCTATACCCATAGTTCAATGATAAAGTTCCCTCTCTTTCCAGAAGCACCATAGAGATAGAGAGAAATAATTATCATTATTCTGACCTTAAAGATACTGTATACATCATCCTCAGCCTCTCCGCCTTCCCCCCAAGCAGAGTAAGACTGATTTATTCAGTCAACCAACTTGAGTTTTGGAATGATTGATCTAATTTTTCACTTAATAGTAAGATACTATAATGTTCTTATTTCTATTTACTGCCCACTTTCTTTAACATATACTCCGAAACAGCTCTTTTGGATAATCCATATTCTTATAAATCTCACTTTATGTGGTTACACTCCCACTTTTTATTGAAACTAATCTCTCAAATGCCACCAACAACCTTCAAATCTAATTATCTTTTCTCAGTACCGTAGGAGGTTCACGGCCCGTAAAAATTCTATCGTCATTCTCCTCTTAAACAATTATGTATATATCCATAGTTGAGACATGACATATTGACATGACTGGTCAATTCTTAACTTGACAACAGCAGCTAGTCAAAATATGCAAATTGTTGGACTGTCCAGTCAGCCAAATTTTTGTAGACAGTCAACTAGCACCATTGATCAGGCTGAACTGGGTTGAACATCCTACTTTTGTGTGCATGCCTGTCTCCCTCAGCCGACTGTGAGCGTCCCAAAGGCCATTTCTGGGTGTTATTCACCTCTGTGATACTCAGCCCAAGAGATTGCCTGGCATATTGGTTTAAAGAATAAATGAATGTAGACCAAGTCCATTGCTTTCTCGCGGAACTAAAATTATGTAAGAAGGGGCATGAAAGAACCAGAATGATTTTTCTCAAGTACAATCACGGCATGGTTATAAGAAGATATTTAATTTCTAGCTTTCTGCTTATTTTAATTGCTTTTCTTTTCATCTTCAGTGCGTTTACCATTTTAAGCTCCATGTGTGTGAAACACAAATTCTCCTTCTACAAACTGAGATCATCTGAATGGATAGTATTATTATTATAGCTATTACTTTTAGATCTGATTTAATTCAATGCTATATGAGATTCAATACTTGAAAAGATTTGAAAACTGACCTACACACATTTGTATGGAAAAGAATCTGGATATATTTTTCTAAATTATGCATTATGTGTTATAACGTGATTTTATAAGATAGGCACCTTACATTTTCAAGCTACTGCAGGCTGCTAATGAGTCAGGAGAAAATTGTGATTAGATGTTTAAAACTTCCAGCAAAAAATATGTTTTAGACTCATATGATTGCAAAGGAAATCATTTCACAGTAGTACATGATATTATGTAGAAATTTAGCACAATTTAATTCATAAGGGCATGTATATTTTTTATTAAGGAAAAAATAAGTGTGCATTTAGCACTCAATAGCTTTTCCTGCCTCCTAGTATGATGCTACGAAAACCTGTTGAGAGTTAACCATTTCTTTGCGACATCATTCAAATATTTATCCATCAAAAATATCTAGAGTTCTTTATGCTCCAGATTTACAGTATGGTCCAATAGTACTTTCCCTATGACGAAATGCATTGCCAGTGTGTTAGCCAGTAGCCACATGTAGGAGTCCCTAGGTGGCCAAAGGGTTAAGCACTGGACTATTAGCCAGAAGGTTGGCGGTTCGAATCCACCCACCCAGAGACACCTCAGAAGACAGGCCTAGCAATCTGTTTCCAAAAGGCCACAGCCTTGAGAACTCTATGGTGCAGTTCTACTCTGCACACATGGAGTCGCTATGAGTCAGAATTGAGTTAGTGGCAACTAATGACAAAAACAACTGTAGCCATTGTAGCTATTGAGTATTTGAAACATGGTTAGTGCAACTGAGAAACAGAATTTTTTTAATATTACTTCATTTTAATGAGTTTAAATGGCCACATATGTTTGACGTCTACTGTATTGAGAAGCAGAGCAGTGTAAGTTAAAGTTCCTCTCAAATTACTGGCCCTCTGCCCCTGGGTAATATTAAGTCAATTTAAAAAATCAGTGAATAGAAATAGTAAAAAAAAAACAAAAACAAAAAACAAAGCATAAAGGCTCTTGAAATCCACAGGATGTGTATCATGAGAAAAATCTAAATTTTCAAATTTCCAAAAATGTTCCTAGAACAAATAATCTGAGTCTATGAATAGCAGTAAAGTATTTCTGAGCGGCAGTCAAGAAATAAAATGACATATCGCATTGCGCAAATCTGCTGCAAAGTACCTCTTTAAAGTGTTAAAAAGCAAAGATGTCACTTTGAGGACTAAGGCATGCCTGACCCAAGCCATGGTATTTTCAATAGACTCATATGCATGCAAAAGCTGGACAATGAATAAGGAAGACTGAAGAAGAATGTATTCATTTGAATTACGGTGTTGGCAAGGAATATTGAATATACCAAGGACTGCCAGAAGAAGAAACAAATCTGTCTTAGAAGTACAGCCAGAATGCTTCTTCAAAGCGAGGATGGCCAGACTTCGTCTCATGTACTTTGGACAGGTTATCAGGAGGGACCAGTACCTGGAGAAGGACATCATTCTTGGTAAAATAGAAGGTCAGTGAAAAAGAGGGAGACCCTTAATGAGGGAGGCTGACACAATGTCTGCAACAATGGGCTGAAACATAGCAATGATTGTGAGGATGGCATAAGACTGGGCAGTGTTTCTTTCTGTTGTATATAAGGTCACTATGAGTCAGAACTGACTCAACAGCACCTAACAACAACAACAGTGGGAAGCAGCTCCTTCAGGCTCTTATGGGGTACAGATAATTTTTATGGAGAATTTGAGGCCTCACCTAAGCTCTGGGAACACCTAACAAGCTTGTGTGACTTACTCTGACCATTAGATGGTTAGAATTAGAGTCACAGTAAAACTTTCGCTCATGACTCTCCTGTATTTTTTTACATTGAGTCTATCCACAAGAGAAGTATATGAGAAAACACGGCTTTTGCAAAATGAGACATGTAGTTATTCTCTGAATAGTAAGTAGTTTAATAGTAGAATCTCCATTGATACTATATATTATTTTTTAGTGTTTTTAGTACTATCAGAAAAATTGCATTCATGTCTTATGTTCACTAGTCCACGGTGAAATGAGAAAAATCAGAGCAACATAGTGAGGTTGTCACCAAGTTAAATGTATTGAGTTTAAAGAAGTGTTCAGGAGTCTTAGATTATGTACTTCTTACATTTTAGTGTTAAAATATCTTTGCTTTTGAAAAATAATAGTGATAGGAAATAGCAGTTATTGACAAGATAATCCTTGCTGTGCAAAAGAAAAGCTGATAACCCTGTGTTGATTTCCAACTCACATACACACACACACAATACAGAATCCAAATGTATTCCAGAGAACTCAATGGTATCACAGGGAAAAAAAAGTATCAAAATTAGGGATTTGAATTATTTTAAGTGAAGCTAGTTATAATATTTTGAAATAGAATTCACAGTCATCTAGTAAGTCACAAACAATTGTTTGACACAGATTCCCTTAAATCAGTGAAATAAATCTCCACACTCTCCAGATGATGATATAGTATGTATTGAAACCAGTGTTGCATAAACAATATATTCAACTGGCAGGCTTTGAATATATTCACAAAGTTATTGATGACATTTCATCATGATTTTCTAACTTTGTTTTGCTCTACCACTCCTGAGTTATAAGCTGATTAATAACTCATTGAAAAAATGATGTATATAGAGTCAGTGAAAAAATAACGTATATCTAGTCAATCTAGTTGATAAGCAGCAACTTTTCTAAATAATTCTTTTGACATAAATTTATAAACCATGCTGAGCAGCCTATTTTTATAAATATTATTTCATACTGCATATACTGGCTCTTTATTTACAAATATTTTTAAGGTGTAATGATTTGAGAATTAACAAAAGCATAAAAACAGATTAAGTATATTTTCTGATACAAAAATTTTTATTTTTAATTATCAGTAGCAATTATTAACTGATAATAATCTACAACATTCTGTGAAGACTATGTATAAACATGCTGAAGAAATGAAAAATAAATCAATTTTTCCTTAGCCAAATAATTTTGACTCATATAGACATAGCTTATGTAGATTGCACTTGTAATGTTTGGTGATTTTATTATAAAAATTAACAAGTATATTGCGATTTTTTTTCATATGTTGAGGTGCCATAAAATAAAGAAGTGCTCAAAAAATGACGAGGGCGTGTTGAAAGGGCAAAAGAGCTATTTGAAAGAGTCCTCGATGGTCAAATCTGGGGCAATTTAAGCAACAAAATAAAAACTGATTGTAATGGATTATAACACTTAAAATTAAATAAATACACTTGAATCCAGTTGAAATAGCTAGCTAGCTAACTGGATGTGGAGGACAGTGCTTGCTTTGAGTAGAATTTTAATTAACAAATGTGGACAGAATGACATAAATAGAAAATCACTGTTTGACAAACACACACATCTGCAATAGTGATGATTTAGAATTGATGATTTAAAATCATCAATATATGCTAAAATTAGTAGGTGAAAGTAAAATGAGAAACAGGATATTTGCATATTCTCAAAGTAACCCCTTATAAAACATTTATCAATTATAAATAATAACTTTAGAATAGAGAAACTTGGCAGACAGCAACTTAACCTGGTGGTCAAAATTAACATCACATAATGAGTCGTATCAATATTATGACCCTCCTGATATGAAACACTGAGTAGGACTAAGTAAGCTTCTCTTCTGGGGTATTACTGCCAATACATGCATAACCTGATTTTCATCATGACAAAACCTCAGGCAAATGCAGACTGAGGAAAATCTAACAAAATATCTGCCCAGTACTCTTTAAATGTGAAAAGGTCATAAAGACAGACTGAGGAACTGTCACAGACTGGAGGAGGCTAACGTGACATGACAACTAAATGCAATGTGTGACTTACATTAGATCCTGACCAGACATGGCACATTAGCAGAAAAACTGGCAAACTTTGAATAAGGTCTGTGGAATAGCTAACAGTATTGTATCACTAAAAATATCCTGGTTTTGATAACTGGACTGTGGTTATGTGAGACGTTAGCATTAGGAGAAACTGGATGAAGGGTACACAGGAACTCCTTGTACTCTTTTTGCAACTTTTTGTTAGTCTGAAATTTCAAAATGAAAATAAAATAGAAGAAGAATTTATTGAAAAGAAAAGTTATACAAAGCTCCACAAGAACAAGGACCTTGATATATGTCTTAGTTATCTAATGCTGCTGTAACAGAAATACCACAAGTGGATGTCTTTAACAAAAAGAAGTTTATTCTCTCACAGTCTAGTAGGCTAGAAGTCCAAATTCAGGGCATCATCTCCAGAGGAAGGCTTTCTCTCTCTGTCAGCTCTAGAGGAAGGTCCTTCTCATCAATCTTCCCCTGGAGTAGGAGCTTCTCAACACAGGGACCCCAGGTCCAAAGGACATGCTTCTCTCGTGGCTCTTGTTTCTTGGTGGTATAAGGTCCCCCTGTTCTCTGCTGGCTTCTCTCTTTTATATCTCAAAAGAGATTGGCTTAAGACACAATCCAATCTTGTAGATTGGGTCTTGCCTCATTAACATAACTGCCACTAATCCCATCTCATCAGTATCATAGAGATAGGATTTACAACACATAGGAAAATCACATCAGATGACAAAATGGTGAACAATCACACAATCCTGGGAATCATGGCCTAGCCAAATTGATACACATATTTTGGGGGGACACAATTCAATCCATGACAATATAATATAGAGCAAGGGGCAATCATGTTCAGCTGGGCCAGGTCAGGTCCTGCCTCCACCCCAGCCTCTGCTTTCTGTCTCTAAACACAGCTGAGGCCAATTAATCCTCATCTACATGTTCCCCCAGACTATGTCTTTGGAACCAAACCTTACTTTAGACAAGAAAGTTGCACAGAACTCTAAATCAGCACAACTAGTTTTAGCAACACATTACTAGTCCACCTGCACCGCAGTTCTGGTCAACATGCTTCTGCCTTGTTCCACTAAGCTTCTCCAGGTGAGCAGTTTAGTTCTCTGTGCCACCTCCATTAATTCTCATTAATCCTCACCACAAGTCAATTCCTTGTCTGCATTCTATCTTATTCCTTGTGTCTTGGTTATCTAATGCTGCTATAACAGGAATACCACAAATGGATGGCTTTACCAAGGAAAAATTTATTCTCTCACAGTCTAGGAGGCTAGAAGTCCGAATTCAGGGTGCTAGGTCCAGGGGAAGGCTTTCTCTGTTGGCTCTGGAGGAAGGTCCTTGTTTTCAATCTTCCCCACTCCAGGAGCTTGTCAGTGCAGCGATCCTGGGTCCAAAGGACATGCTATTCTCCTGGCTGTTGTTTCTTGGTGGTATGAAGTCCGCATGTCTCTCTGCTCACTTCTCTATTTTATATCTCAAAAGAGATTGACTTAAACCATAACCTAATCTTGTAGACTGAGTTCTGCCTCATTAACATAACTGCTCTTAATCCTGCCTCATTAACATCATAAAGGCAGGATTTACAATACATAGGAAAATCACGTCAGATGACAAAATGGTAGACAATCACACAATACTGGGAATCATGGCCTAGCCAAGTCGACATATATTTTGGGGGGACAAGTTCAATCCATGACACCTTGTCTATCTTTCAGAATCTATGGATGCTTGCCATCATTAACTTCTCAGGTACTGCATCTGCATCTATTTTCCCAGCTCTTGCCTTATCCCAGCAAGTAGCCCAGCTCTGGCTGTATAGGATGCAGAGCCAAGTTTTTGTGCTTTGTGAAAACATGTTTTTCATATAGGTGCTATGGTTCGTACACACAACGTGTACTCCTAACAACCTAAATATGTAACTCCCATAAGATGACAAAACTCATTGTGAGTATCTATGAGTAGCCATTCTAATAGACATGGGGGAAGGATTTTGAGAGCATAACTTTTAACACTGCTTTTCATTGACCACATTAAGAAAAAGCTGCTGTCAATGCAAAAGGAACTGCAATTACATAACTCAGTAAATGGAATCAGGAGAAGGGTGATAGCTTCTCACTTTGTCCTCAAGGAAAGACCTGTACTTTAGTTTTTCCACATTCTTTATGTGGACTAACTGTAAACAACTTGAAGGGCTATGACATACAGAAATTTGTATTTTTTCTGATTCATTAATATGAATCAGAGACATTATGGATCACATAAACTGAATTGACTGACATCATCTGCACCTTAACATGACTTTTTTGCTCTCTATTACACAATGCTTATGCAACAACTCTCATTAAGGGTATGATGAAGGGTCACTTGTGATGCTCAGAGATGTTGTTGTTAGGTGCCTTCAAGTAGGTTCTGACTCATAGCAACCCTGTGTACAACAGAAGGAAACACTGCCCATCGTAACAATCATTGCTATGTTTGAGTCCATTTTTGCAGACACTGTGTCAATCTATCTCATTGAAAGTCTTCCACTTTTTTGCTGACCCTCTACTTTACCAAGCATGATATCCTTCTCCAGGGACTGGTCCCTCCTGATATTGTGTCCAAAGTGTGTGAGGCAAAGTCTCACCATCCTGGCTTCTAAGAAGCATTCTGGCTGTACTTCCTCCAGGGCAAATTTGCTTGTTCTTCCGGCAGTCCATGGTATTCAATATTCTTCACCAATACCTTAATTCAAAGGCATCAATTCTTCTTCAGTGTTTATCATGGATTAAATTGTGTCCCCCAAAAATATATGTCAACTTGGTGAGGCCATTACTCCCAGTATTGTGTGGTTGTCCTCCATTCTGTGCTTGATGTAATTTTCCTATGTGTTATAAATCCTAACCTCTGCCTGTGGTTAATGAGGCAAGATTAGATTATGTTAAAGAGGATTAGGGTGGGATGTAACACCCTTTCTCAGATCACCTCCCTGATCCAATGTAAAGGGAGTTTCCCTGGGGCGTGGCTGCACTACCTTTTATCTCTCAAGAGATAAAAGGGAAGCAAGCAGAGAGTGGGGGACCTCATACCACCAAGAAAGCAGCACCAGGAGCAAAGCACGTCCTTTAGACCTGAGGTTCCTGCATGGAGAAGCTCCTAGATCATGGGAAGATTGATGACAAGGACATTTCTCTACAGTCGACAGAGAGAAAGCCTTCCCCTGGAGCTGGTGCCCTGAATTTGGACTTCTAGCCTACTGAACTGTGAGAGAATAAACTGTGCGTTTGTTAAAGCCATCCACTTGTGGTATTTCTGTTATAGCAGCACTAGATGTCCAGCTTTCTTTTCACATGCATACTAAGTGAATGAAAATACCATGGCTTCTAAAACCACTATTATTTAAGACCACCAACCGTTCATTTATTACCTATGGAGAAGTGTTATTAATGTGGAAGTAAAGGAGTTGTTTCTCATCTAGATCTAATTTGTGGCAGGCAGCCAAAATTACAAATGACCTCCTTTTCCCTAAATTTTGTTCATGAGGGTCATGAGAGATAAAGCTTTACTCTGGAAGATCCTTCACTCAAAACATTATGGTCACCTAGCCATACAGCTGACACTGGTTGTTGGCATTAGTTAGAAATAGACGCCTACCTGCCATGTCTTTGAGAGCCATGCTGTTGTAGACTTTACATGACATTGAGTCAATTCCTACTCATAGTGATCCCACGTGACAGAGTAGAACTTCCCCATAGGATTTTCTAGGTTGTAATCTTTACAGGATCAGATTGCCAAGTCTTTCTCCCTTGAAGCCACTGGGTGGGTTCTAACCACTTACGTTTTGGTTACCAGTGGAGTGCTTTACACTGTGCCACCAGGGCTCCTTCTTTGAGAACCTAACAGCCTCCTGAATAAGACCACGCCAGGGCACTTTGAGGTGCAATTGACAGAAAAACTAACTCAACTTGGATTAAGAAATGAAAGGAAATGTATGGTTCACAAAATTGAAAAAGGCTAGGGTAGTAGCTCTAATATAAGGCACAGCTGGAATCACAGTTCAAATGATGTGATCAGAACTTGCTTTTTTCATGGTTGTGGTGTGCTGTGTCAGCAGTATTAGCTTATTTTGGGTTTAGCCTGTTATTGTTCAAAACCTGTTGCAATGGCTTGAATTTGATTACATTCTTGATTCAAACATTAAGGGCATTGGAATGAGATAGGTTGATTAGCCAGGCTTGATTCACATTCTGTACCTTTGGAGCTAGCAGTAAGCCTCATCTAAATACATAGATTAAGAATGGGAAACGAGTTAATTTTCAGAGAAAATTTTAGTTATTAATTCAAGGAGTAGAATGGATGGATGCAGGTAGCTTAAACAACAGATGTCCATTTCAGTAATCCAGAGAGGAGTAGAATAATCAGAGAGCATGATATATGAGAGTGATTGAATATTAGCTAAAGAAATGTTCCCTGGAAATTATCCTACTCCCCTTGGGGGTCGGGGGGAAGCAATTGTTGTTAAAATATTATTAATCCACTGCCTTTTTGTTCTGAATATGTATTATTTACAGGGAAAAATAAAATTTGGTGTCCTATGTTCTTTTAATTTATATCAATGGAAAATAGTTGGTATGAAAGTACACAGAGTTTGATGTCTTTAAGTAAGGTAAATAGGTGAGAAGTTAGTCTATTCTTAGCAGATTGAAAATAGATGAAAACAGCTTTGCTTGAAATAATTAAAACCCAATTTTCTAAGTGCCATGCTCAGTTATGCTCACTCAATCCCTTCTTAAATCCTCTTCAAAGGAATCTACGGCCTTGGTCATTATTCCTTCTGTATATTCACTTTACAGTTATTATCTGAGAGGCACAAAACTAGATGCTATTTGAAATATAGTATATAAAATATGATCTTTGTCTTCTAGACGTTTGTAATTTAATTAAATTTTCAGAGCTGTCGATGGACCAAGAAGAAAGTCAATAGATTTCTTGGAAGTGATCTTTGTCACTCTAGGATTTCTTCATATGAGCTAACTTGCTGTCTATAAAGGACTGGTATAAAATTAACTGATTTGAGTGTTCCATTTACAATTTCCTGACCATATAAGTAACCAGCCACACAACCTCAATACTAGAAAAAATTGTACAGTCCATGAGAATATACAAAGAATGTAAGTATAACATAGAATAAAATTATAGGAGTAGGAATAATTAGACTTCCAAATCACAAATGCTTTCAACACAGGATATGCCTTTAGTCTCCATATTAAAGAGGTTAATGATTAAATTATGTTCTCCCATTTTGAACTTACTTTTCAGATCTTTATTTCAAAATTTCCATAATGATCATGTTGTGCCTGTCAGAAGCTGACTTCATCACTAAAACTTTTCATATTCATATCATTTGCTGTCATCCCCGAAGTCTTAAACTTCTAGTCACTCTCTATCATTACTTCTCCCAGTCACACCTGTCATTAATCATCTCAGAAAAGCTTGAGCAGAGTCACAACACTTGAAGGGAAGAAAAAAGAAGTGAAATCTCTGATGGCATTGTCTTTCTTAGTTTACTTGACTTGAATTGGGAAAATATTTGAGCTTTCTCCAAAAGGACCATTATTGGCACGACTGTGGCTACAAATACCAACAGGCCATATTTGGAGCTAGAAGAATTCTCTTTTCAGTACAGATCTGGTACCAGCTGATTTTGGTATCAGCTTTAAAAAAAATCTTAAAGAAAGCAAGACAAAATAAACAACAAAAAAAAAAAGTCCTTGATTTTATTCCTACCTCTTGTTAAAGTTTTTAAAAATCTCAAAATACTACATATTATTCTCTAGTAACTGCCCACTTTTGATGCATATAATAGAACTTGAGCTGTATTTATAAAATGAAAAACAGAGTAAACATTTTAATCTCAGGTCCCCAAGCAAATATTTGATGGTAATCTTAACCCCAACTACCTATAACCCATCTAAATAAACAAACTATTAAATACAGAAACCTGCTGGCAATAAACTTGGCAGTAATTGTCAGGCTGAGATGATGCTTAGTGTTGGTTCTCTGTTTTCATGGAGTTATAGGAATTACAAGAGGAGTGACAGTGGTGTGGCTCTTAATTGATTTTCATACATTTACCATATCTACAAGGCCATTTATAGAGGTGACCACTTCCCACAATACAGTGCTTGCTGTCAGTCAATGTCCAAACTTTCAAAGCTGCACTGGACTTCTGTTCAGATGGCAAGTTCATGGCAAATTTAATATTCAAACTGTAAGATGTGGAAATTTTTAAATATTTAGAGGTTGATTAACTCTTTAAAATCTCTTTAATGCATAACTTTTCATCGCTCTTATGTAATATCTTAACCCTAAATAATTATTGTCCCTACGTGTCACCTAAATCACTATTTAAATGCAGAAGTTAGGAAATCTAGGTCATTTTGGATGATAGTGTTAAAAAAAATTAGAACTGATAGAAATGTTTCCACAAAGGCTGAACTCACACAAACAGGAATAGTTAGGCTAAGCATAACACATATGTTCCATTCTCTATGAGCTTTCTTGGAGTCCCTAGGCGGCACAAACAGTTAAGGGCTCCGTCAGAAGGTAGGCTGTTAAAACTCACCCACCCACAGGTACGCTAGAAGACAAGTCTGGTGATCTGCTTCCAAAAGCTGACAGCCTTGAAAACCTTATGGAAAGTTCTGCTCTGCACACATGTGGTCACCATGAGTCAGAATCAACTCAACGTCGACTAACAACAACAACAACATGAGATTTCTTATTAAAACATTTAATATACTGGATGAAGAGTTCTTAATGAGTATGCCCTTCCCTTGGGAAGAAGAGCAAATGCTTCCCATGGTTTTTTTTTTTATTTTAATTGTTATAAAAATATAGATGGAGCCCTGATGGCACAGTGGTTAAGAACTCGGCTGCTAACCAAAAGGTCAGCAGTCTGAATCCACCAGCTGCTCCTTGGAAACCCTATGGGGCAGTTCTGCTCCACCCTATATGATCTCTATGAGTCGGAATTGACTTGATGGCAATGGGTTTGGTTTTTGGTTAAAAATATAGATAACACAACATCTGCCATTTCAACATTTTTTGTATGTACAATGCGGCGAGACCAATTGCGTGAATCATGTGCAACCATTGCCAATATCTGTTGCCAAATTTTCTATTACCATAATTCCGGTAGTTCTTATACCCAAGTCTTGATTAGCTAAATATTAGTAAATAGATTAGCTGGAAATAATAAGGCCCTCTGTCTGCTTGTTATTATTTTGATGCCACACAGTGCTTAGAACAGCTTTGAAGATGTGAGGGATGCATTAGATGCTTGCTGAACTCAATTCCTTTTCAGTAAAGATGCATGTATTCTTTTAAACATTTCTGTTTGGCAATAATTTTATATATCCCCTTCTCCTAAGTCCTATGATACAAATATAACTTTTTAAGTCAATAAAATTAAATTTTGTTTGACCTTTTCTTTTGACACTGTTCTTAAAATGTTTATATTCTTTCTAATATTTTTAGAATCATGTGAAAATAATACAACATAAAAAAAAAGAGTACACACGTGTCTTAGTTATCTAGTGCCGCTATAACAGAAAACCACAAGTGGATGACTTTAACAAAGAGAAATTTATTTTCTCAGTCTGATAGGCTAGAAGTCCAAATTCAGGGCATTAGCTCCAGGGGAAGGCCTTCTCTCTCTGTCAGCTCTGGAGGAAGGTCTTTGTCATCAATCTTCCCCTGGACTAGGAGCTTCTCTGCACAGGAACCCTGGATCCAACAGGTGCGCTCTGCTCCCGTCACCGCTTTCTTGGTGATATGAGTTCCCCCGATTCTCTGCTTGCTTCCCTTTCCTTTTATCTCTTACAAGATAAAATGTGGTGCAGGCCACACCCCAGAGAAACTCCCTTTACATTGGATCAGGGATGTAACTTGAGCAAGGGTACATCCCATCCTAATCCTCTTTAACCACAGGCAGAGATTATGATTTATAACACATAGAAAAATAACAAAATGGAGGACAACCACACAATACTGGGAATCATGGCCTAACCAAGTTGACACATTTTTTGGGGGCACAATTCAATCCATGAGAACATGTAAAGTATTTGGTGTAGTAATCATACAAAACTCATATCAGCATTCTTCTGAAACTTACCAGTATAAACCTGGGTGCTATGTTCCTCAGTTATCAGCCTCCTGGGCTTATGTCAGTAATCATCTAATATATATTAGTAACAGGTATTCTGTTGTATAATGCTATATTGTTTTTACCAATTAATTATTTCTTTCCCAATCTACTTCATGTAATAAATATAAGCATTATGCACCCCAGTTGGTTAAGTCTGAAATGTGAGAATCAGTTTTGACTCTTTACATTTCCTTACCTCCCTACATCTGGGTATGTCAACCAGCCCTGGACCTTTATTTATACAGGATCTCCACAGAAAACAGAATTCATCCCAAAAGTTCAAACAGACTTCAATAAGGGGTCTACTTACAGTGATACAAACAGAATCAAGGAAACGAACAAGGATTGATGAGACAAACAGAGACTAACAGTAGGAATCCATCAATGTATCAGGAGATGAGCTGCTTCATGGCAGGAGCTATAATCATGGAGAGATGCAGCTACTCTCAGAGATCCAGTGTGGAAGTAGGGAGTGTGTGGGGAAGAAATACCTCCCCAACTTCTGAATTCCTGCCAGCATCTCCTGTAAGCCAAACCCAACTGGAAATCACTTGGAAAGAGAGTGTGGGTGATACAGTTTGGAAGATCAGCCTCCGGGCTGCAGGGTAAGAGTTAGGGGTTGATAGGACACATTCAGAACAAACAGCATCAGTTGCACCTTGAAAATATTGCCAGAATTAGTCCTTTAAACTTTATCTCACTAGAGCTACCCTACTGTAAGCCACTGTCAGCTCTCACTTGTCTCACTGAAATAGCTTCCCAACTGCTCATTCCCTAGCCATATATGCCTATTTCCTAATCATCAGAATGCTCTTTTAAAACAATAAAATATTATACAAGTATTCTACTTAAAACTCTTCAATAGTGCCCCATCACACTCAGAATAAAACCCAAGTTTTGTTTTTTTTTTACTATGTGGTAGACATGAAGCATAGGGTTGAAAAAGGATAAAGTGATGGAGGATTCTGATTTTTTTCTGAGACTGTCTATGATTTTGACTGTAGCCGTGACACTACCTTTCCCCTCTAAAACCAATCATCCTCATTCACAGCCATGGTTTTTGGGTAAGCTACCTACTTATTTGGCGGTGTAGTGGTTAAGAGCTACAGCTGCTAACCAAAAGGTCAGCAGTTCAAATCCACCAGGTGCTCCTTGGAAACCCTATGGGGCAGTGCTACTCTGTCCTATAGGGTCGCTATGGGTTGGAATCTACTTGATGGCAGCGGGGGTTTTTTGTTTTTTTTTTTTTTAACCGACTTATTTACACTAGAATGAACCTAGTAAAGTTCAGATGAGAAACTGAAAAAGACCTTTGGTTATTCAGATACTCTACTAAAACTGTTTATAATGGCACTTCACCCTTTCTTTGTTTCTCCATTTATTTTTCCCTGTGTTCCCTCTTTTCAAATGCCATGGAGCTCAGTGAAAAGATGGTAGATAAATTTTTTGAGATTTTTGTTGAAATTATGAAATGTGAGAGATGAAACATAATTGAGAAAGCCATTGGCCTAACGTTCCACGTACAAGGAAGGAAAATGAGACTCAGAAATATAAATTGATATGTTCCAAACTGTAGAGCTCAATAATGGCAGATTGTGTTTAGAATCCAGCTCCCCCAAATCCCAAGTCAATTTTTAAATATCAATTTGCTTTTCTTCACAGTCTGCAACTTGTTACTATACCTAACGCCATTTAGAAAATATAAGGTGATACTATTTTTATATTTGATGTTTAAATACTTATTTGAACCCTTTATTGCTTGCTCAAAAACCAATACAATAAATACAATGCTTTTTTTTTTTTTATTGCTTTTATCAAATGCATTGCAGAGTAAAATAAATTGTTTGGTCACCAGAAATACAATCCTGACAACCTCTAGCCACTGTCTGGAAAAGTCAGGGATAAGCATCAGTACATTGCTATTATGTTTGTCAGTGCTGTGGCAGCTAATAACACACCTCTAGGTTTCAGAATAATCTCAGCCATGTGCGCTGAAGCTTCCCACAGCAATCAGCTTGTAAGAGTATAGTGTTGCTATAGTGAGTTTTTTATCAAGGTCAGTGCAAATTTTGTCTTTAACTGTATTGTTGTTCGTCATGGTGGATGCATATATGTTGACAATAGTAAACAGGTTTGGCTTGGAAATGGTATAAGCAATAATGCCAGTGCTTTCTTATAGGAACCCAAACACTTAAGAGGCATCAATCTAAAAATGGCCTTCTAAAAGAACAACCTTATAATTTAGTTTTGTTTTGAGTGAAGATATCTTCATGTTGTATAAAATTTCTCTTCAGTTAAATACAAAAAAAAAGTTATTTTTTCTTAACTCCTAATAATTAATATTTAAGCCTAGAATTCTTTATTTTGTCGATGTTTTTCTTTTTTCAGAGGCAGCTCTTCTTTTCCATTCTACATCATGGCATGGCCTCAGTTGCCATGAATTACCACTGGATCCTGTTTTATTCCTTTTCATGGAATGAACTTTTAGTAAGGATCTGTTGCTGAGTTGGAATCGACTTGATGGCAGTAGGTTTTGTTTTTGTTTTTTATTATGCACCAAGCATTGTGCTAAGCAATAGACCTATGAAGATAAATATAGTTCATGTACTTAAACAACTCATGGTAATATAGAATTAAGAAAATATTATGAAAAATGTTTCATTTACTCATTTTTTCAGCCATAATCTATTAAACAGTAAGTGCTAAGCACTGCTGGCTTCTAGAGACACAAAACTAAATAGGATAGTGTCTCAGTCCTTAGTCATCTCACAATCTACTGGTAAGATAGACATTATACAGAGATCAGTGTAATGCATTAGGGTTATGTGTAAGGATAGAGATATGCAAAGGGTATTACGGCAGCATAGAGTAGGAGTTATAAAGAATAAGTGATTTGGGAGCATTTAGCAGTTTCTGATACAATACCGAGTCCACAAAATGATTGAAAATGTGTTTTGGATTTGGTAATTAGGAAAGACCAAGTTCAGTGGAATGGAAGAGGAAGCCAAATTGAATGATACGTTCTGCAGAGTAAACGAGAGGTTAAGAAGAAAAGTCATAAAATTTACACGACTCTTTTGGGAAGAAAAATTTGGAGAGGAACCAGGTACGTATGTCATATCAAAGAAGGTAATTTTTAAATTATAGTTTTGAAGATGCAATTAGGATGAAGAAAAGTCAATGTAGAAAGAGATTAAGAAAGAGAGAAGGAGGAAAGGAGGGAGAAAGGGAATACATTAAAAAATATATGATTCTTAAAATACATTAAGGCACTTCAGGAAACTGAAAGTAAACATTTGTGTAAAACATTTGAAGGAAAATCTCATCATCAGAAATTAGAAGAAAGGAGGTGAGAATGGGTGAAGAGACCAATAAATGTGTGGAGAACGGAGTGGTGATTGAGAGTAGTGGAATCCTGGCAGCCTGAATTTCTAAATAAAATAAGAGACAAGTTTGCCCTCTGAGAGTTCTGAGGTTAGCAGCTGAGTAGAGAGTTTGAGGAGAGAATGAGAACATCTGTTACTGGAGAACACAGGAGAGAAAAATGAGTAAGTAGGGCAGACGTTTGGGATGATACCTCTATATGATTTTTTTTCTAGTAGTACTCAGCCATGCTATGCTTAGGATCAATGAAAGTGGATAGGAATGTTAACCAAAGTGATAATTTTACTGAATGAACACATTTCAGGATAAAAAGTAAAAGAATTTAGAATGTTGGTGTACAAGTGATTTAATATTTGTAGAATTTAGGCTAAATCAGAGAAGAATAGATGTTTTAAGGGAAAAAATAAGAGATCAAGTGATTAGAAGTATCTACACAGTTGAAGAACAGATGTAGTGTGATTCAAGAAATAGTTTAGGAAGGGCAAGAAGTTGTGGTATTTCCCTTAAAGTGTGAGAGGAATAATGCATGCTGTCAAGCAGGTGTTGAGGTCATCAGTAAACATGTGATTTATACACAGGCACTGGATAGAATAACGTTTACTTGTAGGGAAGAGAAGCAGAGTCAGATCAGCTTCCATAGTGGGTGTTGGTTCCCCACGGCCAGCAGGTCACTCCAGCTGATACCAGATTGTAGGCTGCACTCACCCTTCTTGTGCTGCAGGTGAATTCAGATGGGAATAGACATAGCAACTGGGGTTGGCCAGGTGCATGTGATGCACACACATAAACAGAACAAAGAACTACTCATCAAACCCGTAACAGGACGATATTACCAAACAAAAAGAATGCCCAGTACAAACTGTGCTATCTTCTTGTAAAAAGACACTCCAGGTGCCAGACCCTGATTGGGAAGACTGGAAGAGGATGAGAGAGTTGCATAAGCTCTACCAACAGACACCATCATAGCATCGAGTATCATGTATGTCAAGCATGTAATTACTTAGTAAAAAAAAAGAAAAGAAAAATCTTTAAAACGTTTTCTTTGTGATTATCAGTAAGAACTTTTTTTAGATTTCTTGTAGTATTATACTGATAAAAATAATTAGTTCCTATTGTTCTGTGTATTAGTGTATTGTAGGTATCTGACTCTTGATCATTGTGATTTTTATAGGACATATTTTCTTCTATCAATGGCATCTGAAAAATTATTCTAAAGGGAAAATTCACTTCTTAATGTCTCATACTATACTATAAATTATTGCTAATTCTAATTAACTCCTACTAAGAAATAAAGACTTAAGTTTTATAAGGAATTTGTGAAGCACAGAAAAGTTGTGTGCCATGCTTATTTTTAAACTCCAGAGGAAAACAAAGGAAAACTGTTTCGATTATCTCAAAATAAGATTTAAAAGGATTGATAGTATACAGTAGACCAATATAATACGACCATGACATTTTTAACAAAAGAGGTGTAGTATACTGGATATCAGTTGCTTTTTAAAAGGAAGTCTAACTTTTTCTAAATATCATGTGGGTATTGTCAGATCTAACACTTATTTATTGAGGCAGTTTGATGTTTTCAGAAAAACTAATGGACATGAAAGGGTCATTGATGACATGACACATAACTACTTTTAGCCTCTAAAGAAACGACAGCAGCTGAGGAGAACTTCCAGTGTCACAAGTTCAAGATGGATTTGACGAAGGAACTGCTCTGGAGAAATATAATTTTTGAAGTATTGACCTTGTACTAAGAAGAAAATATTTGAGGGAAAAATGGAGGAGAATAAAATATTAGCTTTTGATACTTCAGTAAGTAAAACTATGTCTGTAGAGAAAACTGAAGGGATTAAATATAAAACCTAAATTTCCCACAATTCAACTTGTAGTTGTTTAAATTTTCTCACACGTTTTTTACATTTTAAACAAAAATATTGTAATAATTATTGCTTAAGATTTCTTAGAGTGCCTAATCCTACTCAATAAATTCCAGTTACCCCAGTCAACCAAAAATATCTCCCCCCCACAAACATACGTATCTAATGTCTTTATGGGGCCAGTACCAATTTTGCTTGAAAACTACTAGAGCAGATAGATCTAATTTGCTCCCCATCTGTAATTTTAATGGTAAGTAGAGTAACAGGATAATTGGCTCAGGTGGATGATGATGATGACGACGACAATGACGATGATGAAGGAAATTTAAGAGGTTGAGTTTTATCTATGGTCACAGAAACATATTATACTGAGAGGAATAGTGTATCAGACTTGAAGAATTAAATTTATAAGGAAAAATATTTCAAAATTTAAAAAAAATATTAAAGCAGCTCACTTTTCCTAAAGCTAAATAGTATGTGACTCATCTGATAAAAGGGTTGAAACATTAAACAGATTTTTGGTGTCATATTTGATTAGCTGTATAACTAAGCAAGGCTATATTTTAGATAAATCGATTGATAGTAAAGTTGAAAAGCAATGATTAGAAGTAAATTAGAAATCTAATGTAATGTTGGCATGGTAGGATTAGATGAACGCCTACGTTGCAAAGGATTTTAAAATAGAGTTTACCAGTCTCTAGAATTTGTGAGGATCTAAAATTTCCAGTGATAGAGCATCTAACTATAAACACAAAGTACAATGGGAAATGGAGGCAATCATTCATATAATTTAAGGCAAAACACAGGTTTGCCTCAATTACTTAAGATTTTTCAGCTGACCTATTTTTGGCTTGAATTAGTCATATTAATTGCAGCAATTCTCCATGTCTGTTTGCATTCACAGACAACCTTGGATTCACAGAAATTGTTTAGTTTGTTTCTTGACATTCTGTGACACAGCTGTGCTCCAGGCACCCAAAAAACCTCAAAATTCTTGAGTGGAATGGTGTAAGTGAGTTACATCTCAACTGCACTCAGCGGGGAGCAAAAGGATTAGGAGAAAGTATGGAAAATCGCTTAGCTGGTCATTTTGATTATTGATGAGAAGGCAGAATAATCCAAAAAGGGATTGCTTACCTCCCAAAGCAATGTATTCTCTGATTAACTGAAGGAAGCTGATTTCAGAGTGTACTTGGATTCAATGGATTGCACCAGGAAAAATCTACAAAGGGATTATTTTATTAGCAGAGGAAGAACACATAAAGAAAATTGATATACACAGTGGCTAGGAGTACATGATAAGTCCTTAAGCAGTGTAGCTTCAATGACAATATTAAAGTAAAATATATGACATCCAAGGTGAAACATGGAATTTTGCAGCTATTATTACAGGTGCTTTACAAAATGGTGGGAAAATATAAAACAGAAAAATGTAAGGCAGGGAAAAGCAGAAAGTGAAAGTATGTATTTTGCAACAAGAAATTTATTGACATATATTTGGAAACAAATTAAGAACTATAAAGAGCAAAAGTAGATTCTTGGACATTGCTGTAGTGTAGGTCACCAGGGCTTTAAAAAAAAAAAAGGAGGTGAGGGAATGTTTTTATAGATTGGCAAAGACTGTAGCAAGGCACATTCTTTAATCCTGGCAGGATTTTAATTGCTTTGCTGTTGATTGGCATGCAACTATGTTCAAATGAAGGAAGAGAACATATTTTGAGAACTATTTCGGGATTGCTTTCTGATACACTTCACTGAACAGCTTAGGTGGTTAGAGGCTATTTTGGGCGATAGCCTAGAAATGGCTCTGAGTATGATAAATAAGACTGAAACAGAAGAAAGTTGCTATCTCATACTGTAATCACAATAACCTTCATTTTAAAATACTCTTGAGAGGTGGAGATAGAAACAAGAACATTACAGAGAGAAGTATACAAAACCTTAATTGGAAGAGAACGTCTGAAATGCTTGGATAAATTTTGATTGTACTCTTAATATAAATAAATAGCAACAGCAGAAGTTCATCCCCCTTTGGGGTTCAAAATGTGTGTGTGTGTGTGTGTGTGTGTGTGTGTGTGCCCATGCATGCATGTTCGCTCACACAAATCTTTGAACAGACAAAATGAACACAGAGCTTCCGTGAATTGTTTTTCTCATCTCCCTTCCAAAATGATGAGCGACGGTGTGATATGACAAGACACGACAGGTGCACTAGCCTGACCACTGTAAGCTCTTGACAAGGTGCCTTGTGTACTGTTATTTTCCCTGGGGACTCATGACCCTACAATATGGATTTGGAACAGGAGAGTGTTTGGGAGCTAGGAACCTCCATGAAAGTTCTGTTTGTTCCTATGATTGTCTTACACACTGAAGGTATATTGCAAAAGCACATTAGTTGAAGCCCATGGCTATGTGTAGAATGCTTAACAATATTTGCTCCTGTTTCTCATTGAAATCTAATCATGGTGCACTCTGTTTTTTGAAGTATAAGCTTATGCATTAATTTCTGAAAGTTATTCCTCGCTGCTCAGAAGTATGCAAGGTCCCCAAAGCTGTCCCCATGATTGTTTTTTCCTACCATCCACAAAGGAGAAAGGTGGTCTCACAAAAGCTTATGAAATTTCATAAAGCACACGAGTATCTTTGCTAGAAATTTTCCTTTAATACAAAAAAAAAAAAACTGCTGGTTAAAATGTTTTATTGACACATTTCAGTTCTGTCTGCATGACAATTCACAGCAAGATGGAATTTGAAAAAAGTAAGTCATTTATCTGTGTGTTTCCTGTAAATGGTGCCAAACACCCAGCCATACAGAAGCAACTGAACAATGAGTAATTGTCAACTTCATCCTGGGTATTTCTTTTGGAAGTTGTACTGGAACATTTAGTGGCTTTGTAGACTTCCTGCTCCCTATAAAAAATAGCCTCTTTTGTCACCTCTTCTGATCACGATGTTACTCAAGACACTCCACGAACTCTCTCGCTTTGAACTTCCATGCTTTCTCTGACTTTCCTGGTTTCTGCCATATTGTCTCTGTCTTGGCTGGGTTCTCTAGAGAAGCAAAACCAGTAAAGCATATACATATATAGAGAAATTTATATCAAGGAAACGGCTCAGGCGATTGTAGAGGCTGGAACGTCCTGAGTCTGTGGATCAGGATAGAGGCTTATCCTTATTCACATAGCCACAGGGGCTGGCGAACTCAAGATCGGCAGGTCCGAGAGCAGGACTTTTGCTCACAGGCTGTGAAGATTGACAGATCCCAAGATTGGCAGGTAAGCTACTAACTCAAGTCCCAAGAACCGGAGGTCAGACGAACAGGAGGCAGCTGCAGGATCCAGGGCAGGCAAAAGCCAGAATGTCCACTTATATTCATATGCAGGCCACATGCCCAAGGAAACTCCATTTCAACTGACTGGCTACTCACAGCTGATCCCATCATGGGGGTAATCACATAAAAACAGAGAATCATGGCCCAGCAAAGTCGACACACAATCTTAACCATCACAGCCTCCCACTAGGATTCTGCATACCTCTTTCCCTCTCCACATATTTCCTCATGGATGATTGGCCTGGCTTCTCATGTTGCTTCTTCTCGTGATTCTACTTCTTGAACTGCTCTTTGTATCCCTTACTATAGCTACTAGGCCAATAATACCTCTCTCAGCCATTTGACTTCAGCTCTAACATGTCTCAACCCAATCTTAGCTTGAGGGATTTGTTTATCTGGGAAGAGACACTGGATATTCTACTGACAGAGCTGTTTTGGGACATTGTGGTTTGAGAGAATAATTGTTTCCAACTATGCAAGAATTATCTCTATAGTGTAAACCAAAAAACCAAACCCACTGCCGCGGAGTCGATTCCAACTCATAGCGACCCTATAAGACAGGGTAGAACTGACCCATGGGGTTTCCAAGGAGCTCCTGGTGGATTCAAACTGCTGACATTTTAGTTAGCAGCCATCACTCTTAACCACTATGCCACCAGGGTTTCCATCTACAGTATAGATAGAAGCGTACCTACAGCAAAGTGAAAAGGAGTCAATGACCTAGCCTCAGGTTGTTGGTGGAGGGATAATGACCCTAGGAAGGGAAGTAGCTGTATGTAATTAACACCCCCCCTTCCAATACCAGGGCAAAATGATGGAACTGTCTTCCTCCCATGACTACCACCAATATATACATAATTCAACTTCTTTTCTGACTTCATTTTCACTATGCCTTAGAATTCACTATTTCAAAAAATGGTCCTGAAAATAATGAAGATATTGAATAAGTCATTGCAATCGATGAAAGATAAGTGAAAATATCACTTATTAAATTTTTCTTCTAAACTCTTATACTCTGTCCTATTTCAGAATGGCATCATTTCAACCTCACTGTAACTAAATTGTGTGTCCTACGTAAAAGGAAGTGGCATCCTGTCTGTCTTTTTGATATTCAGAATTCATAAAGTAGGTTTGTAAGATACAAAGTTAAATAACATATCTGGTACAAACACCAACAACTAATCAGCTCATACATTCCTTCTGTATAGCTCTTTACTCTCTCCATATCAGTTTAGATTTATCATGTTCTAGGTGTTCCATTCCTTTTCATGTCTTTAGCCACTCTTTATATTCTTAGATTCTCAGATCTGACCTCCAAACCCACAGATTTTTCCCAGAGAATATTTTCATGTGGAGGTTCCATGAGCACTTCAATCTCAGTATGTTCAACTCTCGACTCATCATATCTCCCCTCAAACCTATTCTTCTTCCTCTTTTCCTTATTTCAGCTTCATAAAGAGTCAAGCTAGAAACATGACAATGATCCTACACACCAACCTTCTTTAAGTGTTCTCACCAAACTACTCACCACACATTATGGATTCAACATCTTAAATCTTCCCTTAACCAGCCCTTGTTCTCTATTGCCACTCCAGCATGGTTAGTACAACTAAATCTCTTAAATGGTCTATCCGCCCAAATACAGCTCCCTTTGTCTGATTCACGTTCCATACTGCAAATGTAAATATTTTTACAATCTTTTATAAAATATATAAGTCTAATCATATCATTTTCCTGCTTAAAACCACAAATTTTTTCCTCAGAGCTTTCAGGACACAGATAGACTTAATACCTGAGGGTTTTAAGTCCTTTCTTTTTCCAGGTTCTTTCTATGTCTATCTGTACTACCTTCTGCTTCTCCACTAGCACTTCATTTACTGAAATAAGAAGAAGTCCTTTGATTTCCCTAAATTCACCTATGCATAAACTCTACCTGGAATGTTCTATGTCATCTATTCCCATGTAATACACATCATACACCACACACTTACACACATATGCCCTCCCCACACAAATTCACACAAATATATGTACATAAGGCAGGCATGGACACATATAGTTTATCTTACAAATTTTCATTTGCTACCAAAATTTGCTACACCTCTCAGAATCCTTTCCTGACCTCACACTCATAATTAGGCCTCATCCCCTGTGTTACGTTTCCACTTCTTATCACGATGTTCTATAATCAGTGACCTACTTGTCTATCTCCCACATCAGACTGTGAGCTTCTTGAGGTCAGAGACTGTCTTAATTAACTTCATATCCCCATGGCTTGGCAGAGTGCCTGGTTCATGGCAGACATCGTCTTCTGAAAGAAAGTCGGCAAGGTGGGGTTTTCATTCCTCCTCATTCCTGGGGTAAAATGATTAGCTTCATTTTGGGGACCTTGCCCAGATTTAATATATTATGGACTGCAGGCTTGAGATCCACATATCTATGGATATAAATATATTTAGAAGGCTAATAGAAGCCGGCCTTCGCAGAAACGTGACAATAGTGATGTTATTGTACTAGTGAAGACTGGGGATTTGCTATGATCTAATGATGAACTCAAAAGGCAAAGTAAACAACTTTGCATTCCTTTTTGGTTCAGTGTTTATGTTTGGCCACCTGATGGTAAGATTTTCTTTCTGATAACTGCATCTGCCTCTTCTTCCTACAATTATGGATATTGATAAGGAGTTAAATATAACTAAAAAGATCAACATCAATGGACTTCCTGGGTAGCGCAAACAGTTGAACTCTGAACTACTAGCCAAAAACTTGGCCAGTTGAACACACCCAGAGGCACCTCAGAAAACAGGTCTGGCGATCTGCTTCTGAAAGATCACTGCCTTGAAAACCCTATGGAGCAGTTCTACTCTGCACACATGGGGTTGTAATAAATTGGAATCGAATCGATGGCAACTAACAACAGCATGATGCTGAACAAGGTTAAGCAGAGCATTCAGAGTAGATAGAATAGGAAGAAATGCCTGGCGATCTACTTTTGAAAATCAGCCAGTGAAAAGCCTATGGATCACAATGGTCCAATCCTGTTGTGCATGGGGTCCCCATGAGTTGGACGTTGACTTAATGGCAGATAGCTACATGAAAACTACAAGAGCGACATCACAGGAGCCATGAGATTTCTGAGATTGCAGTTCAAGTGTGACTTTATCTTTTGATAGATCTGATTTGAGATGGTGTTTACAGAGTAAAAGAGTGAGACTCTTTCTTGAATGGTGGAAGTGTGTAAGTCTTTGTCGCTTGCTGTAAAAATAAAATGGCAGATTTTGTGTTTTACCAGCAACAAGGACAGATACTAAGAACTGATATTTAATTGTGTATATGTATTTTTTTCAACTAGAAAAACTACATGTGGTAAGATAAACTTATTTTTTAAATTTTATCTTAGCTATATTTTTAAATAATATACTAAAGTTATTTTCCTTTAGCCTCTAGACACTTTTCAGAAGTAAGTTTAAAGCAGTAGACGCAATTGTTAACCTGAAAAAAGCCGTAAATACACTTTGATTCCTTCTGTGTTTCTAGATACTTTTGACACTCTGTATTATATGTACTATATTGTTTCAGGTGAATGATTGGACCCATTGCAGTAAATTTAAAGATAATTCATTTGAAAACATGTTGGGCATATTATTTGAAAATGTAATTTACATATTGTTTAAAAATAAGTTTATTCTATTTTCTAACTTTGCAGATACTATGAATTATATAAGCATTTTTTATTATACATTTTTAAGGACTGATACAATTTATAGTTAAGTGAAAAACTCAGGTACAAACACAACATTGTACATAAGTTACAATCTCAAATCTATGAATTTATTTGCTAGAAAATATGACATGTTGACAGTAGCTATCTCTACTGAATATTTTTCTGAATTTCATAAAGTTTTTTCAAAAACTATTTCTACTCTTTAATAATTGGAAAGGATTATTAAAAAAAATTTTTTTCCTGATTGTTTTCTCAGAAATACTCTTTATAGAATAAATCCTTGAGAACATTTTGGAAAGTTCAAGGGGGCAATCTGGATGTTCTGGTGTCTAGTGATTTTTCAGCAGTTGTCTGGTAAACAGTCTGAATTAATGGTATTTGACTTGATCCTGCTTTTGAACGGTTAGTTTTGATCATAATCACAGGCATCTACTTCACAGTGACAATCCCAAAACCTGTTTGATAATGTTTACTGGCAATTACTGGATTAGTTAAGAAGTAACAACAGGGAGCAAAGCAGTCTTTGAACAAAGTCAGCCTCAAAATGAACACCAGTAAGGGGCTGATTGGCTCAGTTTTATTTAACGTTTTTAAGCGTGATCTTTGACATTTTCATTAGTGAGTAGACATAGCACATTGATGCAATTCGCAGGTGGCTCAATGAGGAAAGTACTAAACATACCAGAAACAACTAAATAATTCAGAAGATCACACTATGTTTGAAAAGGAAGATGTGTAGGTGAAGAGATTTAGGACTGTGCCAATATAGAAAGCTAGGCAATATTTCTTTTTTCCTTCATTCTCTAGAAGACTACAATAGATGTGTAGAAATCAACCATTTTGTTGTCAAAATTTTGGACATTTTTTGGAATTATGGCTGTGTTGTGCAGGCAGAGAGCTGTGTAAATTTAATGAGATACCAGAGCAATTTTATCTTGTTTTCTCAACTTTATGGGGGTAGTGAGAAATTCTTCCAACACCCTCCTTTCAACTACCAAAAAAAAAAAACATATCCTAAAACACCAATTATTATGTAAGTAAGTGGAGAAACATGTCCCCCATATCTTTGAAGCTAATATTCAAGTAAGGAGTTGAGAATCATCTCCCGATGTCATTGAAGCCATACTACACTCCCATAAGGAGCCCTGATGGCACAATGGTTACGTTCTGGTCTGCTAACCAAAAGGTCAGTGGTTCAAACCCACCAGTGACTCCACAGGAGAAAAGATCTGATGATCTGCTCCCATAAAGATTATAGCCTAGGAAACCTTGTGGGGCAGTTCTACTCTGTCGTATAGGGTCACTAGGAATCAGACTTGTCTTGACGGCATGTGATAATAACAATCCTCAAAGATAAAGCCTCTATGGGATATAAATTTGAAATTCAAGTAACAGAATTATTCCTGAACATTGGTAACAGAATCTATTCCTAAAATGGGAATTGCCTATACAGATTTCATTTCTTCCTCCAATTATTCATTAATATGGGAATCCTCTAATGAGCCAAAGTATTTGCAAGGTATTATAGAAACTAAGCTTGATGACCTCCCTTCAGTCTTAGAATCAGGTGATCTTAAACACAGAATACCATGTCAATCTTTTTACATCCTTTCCTCTAGCTCTGTATTAGGTGCCGAGTAAGAGCTCAAAATGTGTTTGGTGAATGACTATGGCATGACAGTACAGTGAGAGATTTTGGTACCAGACTTCCTAGATTTAAATCATGTCATAAAAACTTACTCTTCCTGGTGGCCCTGGTAAATTATTCAACATCTCTGAGCTTTAAGCTATAGGATTACAGTTACGCTCTTATTAGAGTGTCTTGATAAGAACATCAAAATACTAGCCATTGTTTTCAAGGAGTTCACATTGTGTATACATATATATATATTTATACGTATATATATTTTTTTTTCCAGAGTAGCATGAAGGAAAAAAAAAAAAAGCCTACAATGCAAATAATTTCAATCTCTGCCTGTAGTTTTATAAATCTCATATTGTGTGTGTGTGCATATATATGGAGAAAAAAAATTAAACGGGTATATGGAAAATGGGACAGTCATGTTACAATGACAAGAAAATGGATTTAAAGGTTAGAGGGCAAAAGTCTCCAAAGTCATCAGCCCTCTATACTGCAGATTGAAAAGACAAACAGGTTAGAGGTGTTCATCAACTGAGAAATTGAAGTAGTATAAATCTGGTGAAATTCTATGTCTCTAAATTCCAGAAGCACCTCAACTAGAACACTCTGTTCAGTATCAGAGAAATTATGCACGATCGTGCACTGTTATTATATATTGGCAATGTATTCTGGTAGACTCCTGAACTGGCATAAAGAGATAATACTGGTAATACAGTGTGTAGCAATCACTTAAAACAAATCAGATATTTTCTTGTATTAATGTTTATAAATTAAGATAATGCTGTTGGCTGACTAAAATCTTTTTCAATTTATTTGAAAACTCAATAATGTGCACTCAGCATTTCAGATCAAGGGATAATTGGTTTTAGGGGGATTCTATCAACTTTTAATTAATTCTTTGGAAGTCTTAAAACAGAAGAGAGAGCGTAAAATAATGTTATAAATGGGTTATATGACCCTCACTTCATTCAAAGTCATGTTTCAAAAGGAAATCTATACTTGCAATACTTCTAAACTTCAACTAAAAATACTTCTAATGACCAAAAATTCTCAAGTTGAAATAGAAAAATATGCCTATTCCTTGCCATTGAAGTTCCTTGAGAACAAAATCTCAAAAATCAAAATGAATTAATTGAGCTTATTCCCAAGAAAACTCATGAAGAAAAAAAAACAATGATGATCTCAAATTCTCTTGGGAATGAATAATGAAGATTTAACTGATGTTCATAATTGCACCTCATACATTCATCTTCCTCACACCACAGGAGAGCCTTAAATAGAGCTCATATATTTGGTGAACCACGTCCATCTGGGTTAATGCCACTCTTTAGACAATAAAAAATAATGCAAACCAATTTATTTTTCTACACTTGAAATACGGTTTTAGAAGAGGATATTGACTTCAACCACGTAAGCTGAAAGGATAAACCACATGCTGAATATGTTTTGGGTTGAAAAAGTCACAAAGAAGTGCTCAGAATTATCTTTTTTTTTTTCAGTAAAGATTTTAGTGTACAATTTTGAAACACAAAGAGAACTTTTTTGTATCAAAGACCTTAACCACTACCAGTTGCTGTTGAGTCAATTCCAACTCATGGTGACCCACATGTGTCAGAACAGAATTGTGCTCACGTGTGTCAAAGTAGAATTGTGCTCAAGGCCTGATTTTTTGGATGTCGACGGCCAAGCCTTTTTTCCAAGGCAACTCGGGGTGAACTCGAACCTCTAGCTTTTCTGTTAGCAGAGCTCGTTAACCATTTGTAGCACTCAGAGAATCCATCAAAGAATTTACTTACATGTGTTTGTTTCTTCAAAATCTAGTTGTGACTTAGGAGTGTGATGTTTATTCCAACTGTACCGTTTTCTGTACATTCAGCATCTTCAATCCTTTTGGTCATCCTGACAAGGGCCAGAGTTGAGGAAAAAGAATATCCTGCCACAGAGAGGCAGGATTCAGACCCGTTCAACCCAGACTGTGGACGGAGTTCAGGGACTTTGCCACAGGCATGCGTGTTGTCAGAGCACGGAGGAGACAAGCATCAGGTTGCTAGAGTGCTTTGCTTATATTTAGTAGTTTTGAAGAACTGCTCTCTGTCTTGCTCCAGGAAAGACTTAGGGGCAGTTTTTCTTTATTAAATAACATGACATACTAGGTCAGATTAACAGTTGTTACCTTTAGAGTGTGAGGAAAAGGGAAAGGATACAAAACGATTTAATTGCACCGTGGGCGTTAAGAGAGAGGTGAAGGAGATCGGCGTGTCTTCTTGTTAAGTTACGTAACGGAGGGATTTAAGCCTCTTGGGCACACCATAAAATCATCAAACACCTTTTTCGGGGAGACGACATTATTCTTAGACAACCTGCTTGCTTACTTTGCCATGAAGAAGTCATGACTGTCTATCTCCAGTTCGGCACCAGAATTTCTGTACAGTCAGAGCCCTCCATATCTATGGGTTCTGCTTCCGTAGATTCAACCAATGGTAGATAGAAAATATTCAGGAAAAAAAAAAGTTTCAAAAAGCAAAACTTGAATTTGCCCTGCCGAGTACTACGCTGAATGCACGCAAATCAAGGACTATATAGGCATCACCTGGTGTCATCGTCCGCCATTTCACAGATTCTCAGCCTCTTTTCAGCATTGGTCGTTTGAGCATTGTTGGCCTGGCGTCTGCTCCTGTAGCTACTTGTGTGCACCCTTTGTTTCTGTGAAAAAATGGCTCCTCAAAAGCAGTGAAGTGGTCAAAGCAATCCCTCAGAGGCTAAAAGGGAGTGTAAAGTGCCTTCTCTTGACAAGAAAATAAAAATCTTCGAGCTTTTGAAAAGTGCCAGGTCACAACCAAAGTGAGCCATAAGGTCGGGAAAAAGGAATGGAACATGCGCGCAATAAAGCGGAAAGAAGCTGAAATTCACGGAAGCGTTAGTGCTGGCGCTAGAACGGCAGAAATGGTTTCTGTGGTTCGTGATGAAGTGCTTGCAAAGACCGAGGAAACATTAAGTGGTAAGTGTAAGCATTAACAACTATTTTCATAGCATTTGCATTGTATTAGGTATTAAAAGTAATCTACAGATGATTAAAAGTATACGGGAGGATGTGCGTAGGTTGTATGCAAATACTCCGCCATTTTATATAAGGTAAGAGACTTAAGCATCTGTAGGTTTTGGTATCGTCAGGCGTCGTGGAACCAATACCCCGTGGATACCTAGGAACTTCTATACTAAGAAAATGCTTTAACTTAGTTCCTTCTCCAGAGAAATCTGCAAGCATATTGGCCAATAATGCAAAGCAGAGAGTTTTGGGAAGCAGTGTTTAATGGGAAAACTACCTTTGTTTCACTTTTTGTTCCAAATATTTACTTCTGCTGTACTGAGAGGTAATTTCAGAACAAATCCCTTGACTTATACTGTGAAAGCATCAGCTTCCACTATCCATTCTTTTTAGTATTCTCTGAAGCTGGAGGTAAATAGATTAATAATATATGTTAAGTTGAACTGAGATAGGCCTAGAAGGAAGAGGTGGTAAGTGGAATATTTGGAGCTAAAAATAAAGCTAGGCTTCTATTTTAAATAGACTGACTGGACATTAAATACGGTAAACTATATTAAAATTATTCATCAGCATATCAGAAGTGAACGCTGCACTGCTTACTTGAAATTTTTTAATTTACATAAATTCTAAACCAGTACAAACTGTATATTAATAAATAGAATTCTAGATACACAGTGAAATTGAAGAGTTTGATTTCTCCCCTACCTCAGTCTTATTAATACTTACTATTGTCTCCATAAAGTTTTTTGAATTTTCTTTGTAGCTTTTATTAACTTCTAAAGTCAGGAGTATCTCTCTTGCCTCTACCAATCCATGAAAAAAAAATATTCTTTACAGAATTCTTTCTAAACAAAGAATCCAGTAAAGCTGCTGCTCTATGAGCTATTTTCCAAGCTGGTTTTTAACTTCTCGTTGAACCTCTTAGTCAGACATACCTCCAATGTACTTTTCCCTAAGCAATCAGGCAATTAGATTAACTTCCCAAAAAACTTTTTCTTCTGGTTTTGTTTTTTGAAGTGTGCTTCATTTTGTTTTGTTGTTTTCAATTTTCTTTTACCTATATCTCTTTTCTTAGCCTTTAGAGCTATTTCCTCTAGACAGGTTCTTCTGATCACACACAGTTCTAGCTAAGGTGAGCAGAGGAAAATAAAACTAGTAGATGTGACCAGGAAAAGTGGGAAAGGTGTGGGTGGAGGGGAAGGAGGAAAGACAAGAAACACACCTGAAGTCATGGAAGGTGGACGTTTCACTGAATGGAGAATGCAGACTAATCCAGTAGAATGAGTGTCTATAAGAGGCGAAGGCTTTGAGGCAGCAGGTTTGGTGGCATTATAAGATTGGAAAGGAGTTTGCTGTGAGCAGGATGAAAGGAGATGGAAACAACATGTTTAGATTGTAGTTGTTAAATGCCCTTGAGTCAATTCCAAATCTTGGTGACCTCATGTTTGTAGAGTAGAACTGCTCCATAGGGTTTTCAAGTCTGTGACTTTTCAGAAGCAGATCGCCAAGCCTGTTTTCCAGGGTGCCTCTGGGTGGGTTCAAACCACCAACCTTTGGGCTAGTAGTCTATTGCTTAACTGTCTGCACCAACTAGGGGCTTGTATGTTTAGATTAATACCTTAAAAATACTCGTACTAAAGACAATTAAAAATGGGACTTTCAGACATAAACTGAGTTGTTGATGAAAGATATTAGACAACATCGAAGTTCTGAGTATGTGTGCTTTCCTGGACTCCTTACTTCATAAAAATTATTTTACCCAGAATACTGATCATTTTTCTTCTATGAGATTATTTTTCATGAATATATTTTAGTAAAATGTTAAACATTTTAAATTTCTTATATCTTTACATCATCTGTGGCAAAAGACCTCTTCGAAATCTTGAAAAGCAAAGATGTCATTTTGATGATTAAAAGGTGCTGACCCAAGCCATGGCATTTTTGATCACCTCATGAAAGCTGGACAATGAAACAGAAAGACCTAAGAAGAACTGATGCATCTGAACTATAGTGTTGATGAAGAATATTAAATGTGCCATGGACTAGCAGAAGAATGAACAAATCCATTTTGAAGGAAGTACAGCCAGAATGCTCCTTAGAATCCAGGATGGTGAAACTTCTTCTCGCTTACTTTGAACGTGTCATCAGGAGGGACGAATTGCTGGAAAGAACATCATGGTTGGTAAAGCAGAGGGTTAATGCAAAAGAGGGAGACCCTCGAGATGGATTGACACAGTGGTTGCAACAAAAGGCTCAAACATAGGGACGGTTGTGAGGATAGCACAGTACCGAGCAATGAATCATTCTGCTGTATATAAGGTCCCTATGTGTTGGAGCCAGCTGACTTTTCAAGGGCAGCTAACAGCAACAACATATATTTCTATATTTAATTTTGTATAAATGTATAAGTAGAATAGTATGTAAGTGATGATTTTGTTATTTTTTAAAAAATCTTTTTCTATTTTGCCTGTCACTGCCATTCTTGCTGTCGTCTTACAACATCATGATCTTGACTCACAATCCCTGATAGCAGACTGTTAATTAAATTTGTATTTCTCACCATACTCATATAATCATAAGCACACATTAGTTCAAATACAGGTTTTTTTGGTCATTATTACTTTAAAAAGAAATGGTATATTCGTACTTGTTGGCTTTCTGCCACCCCACTCAACGCTAGTGGAAATCCTTCCAAGTCAACTGGGGTAGCTTTGACTATTTTTTTTTTTCCTGCATGCAATTCCATAGGATTAACATATAGAAATTTATTCCACCATCTCCTTATTGATGAACATTCACCTTTTTTTTCTACCTTTTGTCCATACCAACAGTGCTACATTAAACACCTTCCTGGTATATACATTTTATATATTATGCTTTCATTTCTCTAGAATAAAAATCTAGGAGTGAGATTGCTGTATCTAATTTTAATAGCTGTTATGAAATTACTTTCCAAAATGACTATAATCACATTTTTCCAGCAATGTGGGAAGTATCATTTCCCACACATTCTGGTCAGCAATAGGAGTAATTATTCTTTTTTAATTTTACCAGTTGGTAGGAGTAAAGTAATGTCTTTAGGTTTAGATTTATTCCTTCCATCTATGTATCACACACTGCTCTATGTATTCTTTACAGAAGCAGATTGTCAGGCCTTTCTTCCATGACACCAGTGGGTACGTTCAAACTGCCAAAATTTTAGGTTAGTAGTGAGCACAAACTGTTCGCCCCACTCAGCTACTTTTCTGGGTATTATATTAAAGCAGTAGTCTCTATTGATCTCCTCTGGAGCTTACATTCTAGGAGGCGGGCACAAATAACGTGCAGATAAACAAGTAAATAATGTCAGATGATGTTTAGTGCTATGATGAAAATAATTAGGGAAGTCAGGGGCACAAAGTGATGTAGCCCTATCTCATTTAACTTCGTCCTTGTTTTCAACTTTTAGTGATCTGGAGTACCTTTTCATACATTTATTGACATTTGAGTTTGTTATTCAATGAACTGCCGCGCTCTTATTTTATAGCTGTTAATCTTATGTCATTGCATTGTAAATGATTTCCCCCAAATTATTTTTATCTGTTGACTTTATGATCTCTTTTGACAACTTTTATGCAGTCAAGGATATCTATCTTTTCCTTTTAAAGTTTCCAGTTTGCCAGTTTTAGTTGAGTAGATTTCTTCTACCACTAGATTGGAAAACTAGACCTGGACTTTCTCCTGGTATTTCTAATTATTTAATAATTATTGAAAATAATGGTAATAAGTCATCTGGATTATCATGAATTGGAATAATTGGTATTGGCTAAAAATATGAAGATGCTTCATGAAGGAGGTTAAACCTAATGCTGATCTTTAAAGAATAGATGAAATTTGAATAGGCAGAAGTTATAATTATTTTTTTAACTTGGGAAAGTACCCGAGAATATGTAATACGCATCTATTACTTTGCCTTGCAGAGGTGGATCACTCAAGTCCTATATAGTTAGTGATTATGTAAACTTTAATCTTTTATTAAACTAGACAATTACACGATTACTATGGGTATATATAGATAAGATCTCAGCCTTTTTATGTGCATGTATGAACAATTATGATGACAGTAAAGGTAGAGCCATAGTTAATTGTTGACTCTCTTGAGATAGCTCAAACTTACCTTATTTTTATAATTACAATCAATAGTTAGAACTATTCCAACAAGCTAATTAATCTAGAAAGTTCCTTAAGGTATATTCTTGGGTATGTTGTCTAGTTTAAAAGGTTCCAGTGATGTATTTTTCAGCATCTTATCTGGACATGTTAGGCTGCAAATTATGGAGAAACTTTTGTATCTACCGTGAAATAAATCTGAAATCTGGAGCTCTTTTTAAAATCAGAAGAAGGTTTACTTTTTTTATTAATCTGTAAATACCTTTTTTCTCCCTCTAAATCTTTCCCTTGCAAGCCATTTTAAATATGACAATCTCAGACATTTTTCTATTCATCTTTTTGTCCAGGTTGACTAGCTTTCTTAATGAATAACTCAAAAGTATACATCATATTAAAAGTGGTTTTATACCACCACCTTCCTGTAAGAAGAATAACACCTACATTTGTTCTACATACGTATATTCATAGTCACATGAATAAATAAACTTGCTTTCACAATACATTATTTTTTTCTGCCTTGTCCACATAATAGTATTGTATTTCATACTACCTTATATTTGCGTAGCACTTTCAACTTGAAAGAATTTAGTATATTTTACCTGACAGTACACTAAGCTCATCATGGAGTAATAGAGTCAATGTGATTTATTTTAAATGAATATCTACTTTATTTGTTTTACACTTCTTTTAAATGCTGGTATATGGTTAAAGTGTTTTCGGTAATATATCATTTAGCTAAATGGTTAGATACGTACACGCAAACATATCTACACATGCATTCTAATTTCGTAGGATCAAGTTATTCAAGCCTTGCTTCATTTCTTTAGCTCTGGTATGAGTTCCTAGGAAATAATGCAGACTAGAGAGACTTCTTTGAGATAACTCTGTTTGTATAAACCTAAATCTCATTGAATTTTATTTTCTGCCTTATTGCGTGCAGTTTGCTTCTTATCCTGTATGTTTTTTCACATCATTACTCCTTTTCAAGTTTAATCCATTAAGTGTTTTGTAGAAATTTCTTCCAATGTAATAGTCTTGCACATTTAGAATATAAATTGTATACCACACCCATTTTCCTTGTCACCTACTGTACATTTAAAACTTGTTTTTCTATATGCCACTAATGCTTTTTAGATGAATCAGGTATGTAACTAGCTTGGCCACCTAAATGGATTTTGCAGAATCTTCTGAATATAAAGTCCGTATTTTTCTAGCTTGGAGAGTCAGGATAGTTACCTCCTATACAGAGGAGAAGCTCCAAATATTGTCATCTCTAATTCCAGGCAATTACATGATTTGATGCTGCTGTTTGAAATAGTTTCTGGTCCAGAAAAGGGCTTAAAGGGAAACATTCAGGTGGCTTTTCCACACCTCTTGGGTTCCAGTTTATAAAGAAATAATTTGTATCTGTGACTTTAAATGCATTCCTTCTCTAATTCCTAAATGCATTTTAATATCTCTTTCTTACTTGCAGTCTCTATTGGTCTACTCCAGACACTTTTTCATAGTAGACGTTTTAATATTTATCCTATCTATAAATTTAGCACAGTTTCAGCTTAGATAATGGAGCCTGAACATTTTTTCTTTTAAAAATTAGAACTATTTAATACATCATTTTCTAAAAGTTTACACTAATTCGTTGGGTAAATCCAACGTACAGTATGTTTCACACTTTACTAACCTTGAGAAGATTAGCACAAATTAAATTTCACATTAACCAGCCTAAAGTCATGAACAGAAAAGTAGGCTTGAGGGTATTTGGTTAATTGTGCTAAAAATATATTCACGCTATTTGTGTAGGGCATAAATGTAGCAAAAATAATTTTCTTTAAAAAACATACTGTCAGCTTCATTTCTTCTACTTTCCCATTCCTTTATAGATCTAACAGTGATGATTCTGATTGTTTGCAGACTTGATAGGTTATTACTCACCAAGCTGTTATCACCCTAGTATTTTGTAAGTATTTGAGAGAAATTGATTAGTAAAATCAACTATCTTTATTTCTGTTTTTATTCAAGCTGTTTGTTACTATTATTTGATTAAATTTTAATCATTCAGTGTAGGCATACACTGGAATAGAGTAAAATCGTAATTAGACTAATAATAAGTATATGAATTATAAAACTATTATTCATTAAAAATGCAAAAGATAGTCATTCCATTTTTATTTGTTCTACCTTAATTTAATGTTTAAAAACAGAGTATTATTAAGTTCTTCTTATGAATAGATGTGCATTTCTCTAAGGAGAAAGTGCAAGGACCTCATTAAATTGTGTGAGGAATTTATATTTCAAAATATTACCATATTAAATGTTAACTGTTTTAAGATATTATAGCAGAATTTAAGGGAATTGTAAAATAATTGTGGTTCTTGAGCTTGGTCTCATTAAGGTCTTCACTGAGGTTATCAGGTGATTCCCCGAAACATTCTATCAACCCAGGTACCTGACTTGTTTTCATTTTTCTCTTGCCTGAATTTGATCAGTAATTACTGAAAAATATTAAACCCAAAAAACAACATATTCCATCATTCAATATTGATTTGTTGTTATATGTAGCGTATATTTTTCTGGCTACCCCATTTGCTGGTGTACAATTAGCCATGGTAGTTCTCCCTTTTCGTTATTGTCTTCCCTTTTGGTTGTTTAACCAGTCTGACTTTGATGATGCTTCCCTTTCTCACCCTCTATCTTGGATGTTTAATTTAGGATTTGAATTGTTAATATGTCTTGATTATTACAAGCTCTAACTCATTGGATTCCATTTCCAAGCCTGAAATAGACAATCCACTCAGTAACAGGAAAATCACTGATCCATTTGAATGCTAATTACTATGCAAGTCCTGTACACTGTATCAGAACTTAGCATAAGCATGGTCATCAGGGGAGGGGGGACATTACAGTGTTCCCCAGGAGACTGAGCTCATTAGAACCTACACCAATAATCAACAAACAAGGAAAAGGGTTGCTTAGCTGGATGGGTTCCTTTTTTGGATCATATACTTTCATATATTCATATATGAATTCATATACTTTTGAGATGTGAGTGGGGTGCGTGTTCTCTATCCCAACAAGAAAGGAAATAAAAGTTTTAAGCTTCTCAAAGTGAAAAAGCTGAAGCCAGGACAAAGGATGCTTGCCTGAAAGAAAGAAAATACTGGGCAGAATGAAGCCTGGTTAAGGTTGTGTGAAATAGTTTCAGTTCACTGAAAAGGAAAACGACCATTCTGTATTTTACGCCAAACAGTTTCCTAAAAAACTGAAGATGGTAATTATTAACAAAATACATCTTCTCACTGTCATACATCTATTAGGTAGCTAAAACATAAATATCATTTTTTTCTCATCTGGATCACATCACACAGTTTTAGCCAAATGTAGATGTTGACATTTTATTAATATCACCTCTTGAAAGATACCAAATTCATAAAAAGATTTAGCTGGTCAGACCTGTTAAGACCAAACGTGATGCTGTCGAGTGAATTCCAACGCATAGAGACCTTATAGGACAGAGTAGAGCTGCCCCATAGAGTCTCCAAGGAGCAGTTGGTGGATGTGAACTGCCAGCCTTTTGGCTAGCAGCAATATGGGCTCCAGTGGATTCAGGGGAAAGCAATAGGCATGATATTGGGCAGAAGCAGATACCAAGGCAGCCGTACCAGCAAGTCACAACAAATCCTTTTTGATTCTCACTTATAGTATGTATTTATTCAACACTAATGTAACTATAAGATACCCTTCCCAACATAATATAATTAGATTGTACCAGTTCAGCTGGCATACAATCTGTTGATTCCTTAAATTAGCAACTTTGAAATTTCAGTGTGCATCAGATTACCTGGATGCTGGTGAAAAACAGATTCCTGGGCCCCTGTTCCCCCAGGAATCTGCATGTTTAACAAGCATCCCAGGTAATTTTGATGAAGATAGGACCACATTACCTCAAATAAATAACATTAATTAAATAGCATTGTATCTGTTCATCCTCAGTGAATTTAATTTATCTGTGCATTGATGGGGGTCTGGATGATATATTGTCGGAACTACAGACCTCAGAAAAAAAGAGGAAATGTTTTTTTAATACCTATGGTATTTCTAACTCAAATGATTGTGTATTTCACTTTAGATTTTTTCTGGATTTAGGATTCTTTTATACATGATCTTTAATAGGGTCTCTGGGTGGTGCAAACGGTTAAGCACCGGACTACTAACTGAATAGTTGGCTGTTCAAACCTATGTTGAGGCACCTTGGAAGAAAGATCTGGTGAACAGCTTCTGAAAGGTCACAGCCACGAAAACCCTATAGAGTACAGTTCTACTCGGAAACACATGAGATCACCATGAATCAGAACTGACTCAACAGCAACTAGTTTTACTGGTTATAGGTGATCTTTAATTATCATATGAAATAACTATGACATTATTTTCTCACATGTCCACTGAAGGAACATGATGATAAAGTGACACTGTCCTAGCCCGTTAAAAAGACGGAGACGAGGCTTCCTTGTCACTAGGATTCTAGGTGATGAGAAGTCAAGTGTCATCAGGAAAATCGTTACAAATACACATACTGAGGATCCGTTTTATGCCAGATAATTCCTAGTTACAGAGTATACAATGGGCTTGCCCTAGAGAGAGTAGATATTTTGTCTTTTATTTATTTTCCCTTTTAATGTATTAATTATAACATGATAAAGGAAACTGTTCCTAGAAATTGATAGGCTAAAAGTATTTATCTGTATTTTCAATTTGGGTAGTTGAAATGGCAACTGTAATTTACATGCTCCTGGCTCTTTAAGAATAATTCTTTAGAAATCAGTAAAAAAAAAAGAAAAGAAAGAAAGGATTAACCTGTTATGAAAACAATCAGAAATATTTTGGAAAAAGGAGACCTAACATAAGAATAGAAGACATTCCTGCACTTATGTAGTCAACAGCTATTTATTGACCGCCAAGTGCTTGTGTGGCAGTGGTTATGGCATGAGACTAAGCTGTGTTTGCTTAGAACAATCCAGGCAAAAGGCATAGCATGTAAGAAAGCAGAAATGAGTGAACTGCCATTGCTGCATTTAAGGAACCAAAGGAGGTTCAATAGTGAGAGAAGTAAAGTTCAGAAGTAGTCAGAGATGTGACTGGAAACTTAGACAGGGGCATGATCATAAAATGCTTTGGATAGTATACTCAGTAACATATGGAGATAGAGACAATTGTAAAGGCTTTAAGCAGGAGAGAGATATAATCAGATTTGCATTTTTAAAAGATGACTTCATTTGCTAAGTTAAAAAAAAGTTAAAAGGTTATAGGCTAGAAGTAGAGAAGAGTTAGGAGGTTACAGCAATAGCCCAGGAGAATACTGACAAGGGCATTAAAAAGGTAAGCGACAGAATGGAGAAGAGAGGCTGCCTAGGAGTTGGAGCTCAAAGAAGAAAAGGAAAGAAGTTACTGAGGATGAACCTTATTTCTGGCTTAGGAGAATGGAAAGTCTGGATCGCCCCAATATAGGAATATAGGAGGAAGAGGATCTTTGAAGGAGCAGAAAGAATATGATGATGGTCAAGCTGTTCAGATGATGGTAGGCTTGAAATGAGATTCCTCAGGATCTAGACCATATAAAGTAGTAGAGCAGAACACATTGCTTAGGAGAAAGGTGTTTAGGAAGAAGGGCCTGCCCATTCCAAAACCAAACCCGTTGCCATTAGGAAGAAGGGTACAAGTTAAGGGGGCTCAGAATGAATGATCAGAGGCTTAGAAGGAGAATGAGGGAATAGCATTATGAAGGATAAAGGAGAAGGGAGTTTCATGAAGGTGGGATAAGCAAATACTGGCAAATGATATTGTTGTTAGGTGCCGTTGAGTCGGTTCACACTTACAGCGACCTTATGCACAACAGAACAAAACGGTGCCCAGTCTTGTGCAGTCCTCACAATGGTCATTATATTTGAGCCCATTGTTGCAGCCACTGTGTCAGTCCATCTCCTTGAGGGTCTTCCTATGTTTTACTGACCATCTACCTTACCAAGCATGATGTCCCCCTCCTGGTAACATGTCCAAAGTATGTGAGACAAGGTCTGGCCGTCCTTGCTTCTAAGGAGCATTTTGACTACTACTTCCAAGAAAGAGTCGTTCCTTCTTGTGGCAGTCCGTGGTATATTCAGTATTCTTCACCAACACCGTAGTGTAAATGCACCAATTCTTCAGTCTTCCTTTTTCATTGCCCAGCTTTTGCATGCATATGAGGCAGTTGAAAACACCATGGCTTGGATCAGGCATGCCTTAGTCCTCAAAGTGTCGTCTTTGATTTTCAACACTTTATAAAGATTTGCCCAATTCAGTATGTCGTTTGATTTCTAGACTATTTCCATGGGTGTTGATTGTGCATCTAGTAAAATGAAATCCTTGACAACTTCAATATTTTCTCTGTTTATCATGTTGTTGCTTATTGGTCCAGTTGTGAGGATTTTTGTTTTATGTTGAGGTGTAATCCATATTAAGGCTGTAGTCTTTGATTTTCATCAGTAAGTGCGTCAGGTCGTCTTTCAGCAATCAAGGTTGTGTCATCTCCATATCACAGTTTGTTAATGAGTTTTCCTCCAGTCCTGATGTCATGTTCTTCATATAGTCCAGCTTCTAGTATTATCTGTTCAGCATTCAGATGGAATGAGTATGGTGAAAGGATACAACACCGATGCACACCTTTTCTGATTTTTAAGCCACACAGTGTCGCCTTGTTCTGTTCGAATGTCTGCCTCTTGGTCTACTATATACAGGTTCCGAATGAGCACAGTTAAGTGTTCCGGAATTCCCATTCTTTGCAGTGTTATCCATAATTTGTTATGATCCACCCAGTCAGATGGCTTTGCATAGTCAATAAAACACAGGTAAACATCTTACTGGTATTCTGTACTTTCAGCAAAGATCCACCTGACATTAGCAATGATATCCCTCGTGCCACGCTCTCTTCTGAATATGGCTTGAATTTCTGGTAGTTCCAGAAGGACTGCTGCAACCGTTTTTGAATTACCTTCAACAAAATTTTACTTGCGTGTAATATTAACGATATTGTTTGATAATTTCTGCATTCCGTGGATCACTTTTCTTTGGAATGGGCACAAACATGGATCTCTTCCAGTTGTTTGGCCATGTAACTGTCTTCCAAATTTCTTGGCATAGACGAGTGAGCACCTTCAGCACTGCATCTGTTAGTTGAAACATCTCAGTTGGTATTCTGTCAATTCTTGGTGCTTTGTTTTTTGCTAATGCCTTCAGTGAGCTTGGCCTTCTTTCTTTAGTACCGCTGGTTCTTAGTTGGATGGTCCCTCCTGAAATGATTGAACATTTAACCAGTTCTTTTTGGTACATTGACTCTCTGTATTCCTTCCATCTTCTTTTGATGCTTCCTGCATCGTTAATATTTTTGCCTGTAGAATCCTTCAGAATTGCAACTTGAGGCTTGAATTTTTCCCTCAGTTCTTTCAGCTTGAGAAATGCCAAGCATGTTTTTCCCTTTTGGTTTTCTAATGCCGGGTCTTTGCACGTTTTATTATAACTCTTTACTTTGTCTTGTTGTGCTGCCCTTTGAAATCTTCTGTTCACCTCTTTTACATCATCATTTCTTTCATTCGCTTTAGCTACTCTATGTTCAAGAGCAAGTTTCAGAGTCTCTTCTGACATGCATTTTAGTCTTTTCTTTCGTTTTAATGACCTGTTGCTTGCTTCATATGTGATGTCCTTGATGTCATCTCACAACTTGTCTGGTGTTCGATCATTAGTGTACAGTGCATCAAATCAATTTTTGAGATGGTCTCCAAATTTAGGTGGAATATGCTTAGTGTTGTATATTTCTTCTCATGGACTTGTTCTAATTTTCTTCAGCTTCAACTTCAACTTGTATATAAGCAGTTGATGGTCTGTTCTGCAGTCAGCCCTTGGCCTTGTTCTGACTGATGATATTGAGCTTTTCCAATATCTCTTTCCACAAATGTGGTCGATTTGATTCCTGTGTTTTCCATCAGGTGAGGTCCACGTGCATAGTTGCTGTTTATGTTGTTGAAAAAGGCTATTTGCAATGAATAAGTCATTGGTCTTGCGATCTCTGGAGTGTTTTCTATCACCAAGGCCATATTTTACAACTACAGATCATTCTTCCTTGTTTCCAGCTTTCCAAATCACAACGTACCGCTTATCTGTTGTGCCACCAGGGCTTACTAGAGGGAAATTAGGACCCTAAAGAGAGGGAACTATTTCCTCTATTCTCAAATAGTTTCAAACTTGGAAATATTTCCATGTGTCCTCATCTTGTTTGTTTAGATGGTCAAATACTAGTAATTTCAGAAGAGCCCTTGTAAAGAATGTGGGAGTACTCAACAAATTTAAGTTGTAAGGCTGCACAGACTCATTGTATATAATCATTATAATCTATACTTAGGAATTCTTAATACTGATTTTCATTTAAAAAAAAAAAAAAAAACTAGGGTTGCCCTAAACTTAGTTGTTCAGTCAAAGCTGTCTGTTGAGATTCTAAGTGTCAATTATTGTGTTATGTTTAGGGTTTAATCATGGGCAGAATAAATAAAAACATACCAATTACACACAAGGAGCTAGTTCTTCAATTTAGTTTTCACTAAACCAGATCTGCTGCAAAAGACCTCTTTAAAATGTTAAAAGCAAAGATGTCATTTGGAGTACTAAGGTGCGCCTGACCCAAGCCATGTATTTTCATTCGCCTCATATGCTTGCGAAAGCTGGACAATGAATAAGGAAGACCAAAGAAAAATTGATGCTTTGAGTTATGGTGTTGGCAAAGAATGTTGAATATACCATGGACTGCCAAGAGAATGAACAAATCTGTCTTGGAAGAAGCACAGCCAGAATGCTCATTAGAAGCAGGGATGGCAAGGCTTCGTCACGCACACTTTGGACGTGTTATCAGGAGGGACCAGTCCCTGGAGAAGGACATCATGCTTGGTAAAGTAAAGGGTCAGTGAAAAAGAGGAAGACCCTCCAGGAGATGGATTGACACAGTGGCTGCAATGATGGATTCACGCATAACAACGATCATGAGGATGGTGTGGGACTGGGCAGTGTTTTGTTCTGTTGTACATAGGGTCGCTATGAGTCGGAAATGACTCAACGGCACCTAACAACAACAACAACAAACCTGACCAAATATGTGCTCTTATTCATCATGCCTGTCTATGTTAAACAGCAAAAAAGTGTGATAAATTATTAAACTCTTGAAGCTACATATGCATGTGTACATAGTGTGTGTTAAATTTACTCTCATGTGAAATATTGAAATATTTTTAATTAAACATTCTTAAATCTTCAAAATGCACGCGAGTTACAAATATCTTTGCATAAAATACTACATCATCCATCTAAATAGAGAATCATCATGCACAGATGCATCATGCAAAATTATAGCAGAAATTGTTAAGTGAACTATCCAAATGCATGCAAAAAATTAGGTTGACATCAGCATTCATACTGCTTTCATGTCAATATTCTCAATCCTGTATCCCAGAGCAGCTTCCGAACTGGTGATAACCAAATTGTGTATTTTTAGATGCTTCAATATGAAGTATGATTTATGAGGCTAAAAGCCACTTTCTATGTGAGACAAACCTGTCTGACCAGGGAAAAATGTAATGAAGCAAATGTACCAACAGAGTATTCACTGATACTAGTACCTTTACTGCCAAGCTGTTCCTGAGATGAACAAGTTGGAGGGAAACAGAATTTCATTAGGAGTGTAGTCTTCAAAGAAATATTGAAATCAGACCAGGAGAGAAAACTGTGAGCCAGACAGCCTTAAAAGTCGTCCTGATTGTGGATGAGAATGTAGTATGTGACATGTGTAGCCACTGCCGAGACGTTGCACAGACCAGCATTCCATCTTCGGGTTTTGTGTTACCAAACAAACCTACACTGTTTGTGACCTTGCAAAATCTCTTTGAGCCTCACTGAGTTTTAAAGCCTTATATCAAGATCCTGCCAGGATGAGATGATTCTTGCAAGAATGATAACCTGCAGATAAGGCAAAATGAAATTTAGTTGGATCTTGAAATGACTTGGGTTAATTCTAGCAATGGAAATGTCAATCAAAGGGCCTCGAGTCAAGGCTAAATCCAAACTTGTGTTTGACTCCTAAGGCTGGATACTTTGGTTATTATTGCTTCTGTTACATTTATATATTTTTCAACTCCAAATGTAAAAATGAAAAGCCATAAGCCTGGAGTGAACAAATATCAGGGGCCGAGTACATCAGTAATTTGAAGTAAGAAAATGGAGGTTAGTTCTAAATTCGGAGCATTTGTACCTTGTAAATCAAGTCTGGGCATTAAGTGCTCTGGTGACTCTCTGTCTTGTTTTGTTTTGTTTTTCTTGTCGGGTTGAATCTGGGGATGAAATGGTTCTAGGTAACTGTGTACAGTCTCTGAGGAGAAACAGCAAAATATCCCAAAATAGGCTCTTGTACTCATATTTTAATATTGAAACATTATTTCTCACCATTAGATTCTGACATACTTTAAGCTGATAAAAGTATTGAGAAAATACATTATTCTGATACATTACTATATCAACTGGTCTTTTCTTTGCGTAAGAAATAGAGAATTTTCTGCCATTATAATACTACATTGCTGTGAAGTATTTGTGATATGTGTCATGCCCTCAACAAGAAGTCTTAACACTGTAGATACGAGTTTCTAAATAAAATGTGGAGGCCATACTAATTTTGATTATCTAATCATTATTTTCTAAACTGAAAACAACAGTTTCTATTTTTTAGCAAAATACTTATCAGTCACTTTCTGTAACAGAAACTGCTAATTTGTCTTCCATTATCCATTCTCTTCTTCCTCATTGTAGTCACCAAACCAAACCTGTTGCTGTCAAGTCGATTCTGGCTTATAGTTACCCTATAGGACAGAATATCCATTAAGTGCATTGGGCTGTATTGGGTTCAAAGTGAATGTAGGGATTAGTGAATTCTGGCTTCTTACCCTCAGAAACTTGGAACACAACAACAACCCAAATACGTATTACATTTTCTTGTGGTATTTATGCCGAAAGAAGAGTTCCAATCAAAGTTTACAGTGACTGTTTTTTAGTAATATGAGGTCACTTCTTTTTGAGAGGACCAGGGATGTCAGGTTGGATGCATTTTGTTTTGAACATTTTATGTATGTGTTTTTTATTATATTTTCAAGTGCACATGTCAACTAGGCACATAGATGATTCCAGTATGAGTCTGGAGGCCCATGGACAAATCTGAGCTGGAGTCAGGGCTGGACTTAGAAAGTTTGAGTCATCATATAAAGATGCTATTTAAGATCATGTAGTTGGATGAGATTACCTAGCATGAAGTTACATATTAAGAAAGAAAACTACCACTGAGCCCTGTGGCACTCAAATATTTATTAGTTGGGAAAGAAGAGTGAGATGCGACTAAGATGGAAGAGTCATTGATCAAGATGGAACCAGGAAAATGTGATTACCTGGAAGCCAGGAAAACAAAGTGTTTTTATGAGAAGGTAGTGATTGAAAGTGCTAAATATCACTGAGATGTTAAGTACTATAAGGAACAACAAATGGATTTTGGATTTGGCAGCATGGACGTCATGGGTGATCTTGACAAAAGCAGTTTCAATGGTGTGATAGTCATGGAAAACCAATTGAACAGGGCTGAGAATAGAAAGGAGGAAAGGAACTCAGAACAGTCGGTATTGATCACTCTTTCAAGAAGTTTTCCTTGAATGGGAAGAAAAGATGTTTATTATTCGAGAGGCTGTGTTCTTAATTTTGTTGGTTTTGACAGACTGTTATGTCTTTCTGAACACCCATCTCTGTTTTTCTGTTATCATATAGTTGACAAGAACCCAGCTTCTGGACTTCGGAGTACAGCTAAGAAGTAGAATGCCAAAGCTTGTGTCTTGATAATGAAATGACTGCCATATATATGGTCCTTGACCTGCAATTTAGATCATTTTATTTGTTTGAGTCAGTTTTATGTTTTTTATAGCAACTATATTTTTGGGGGACTGTTTTATATTTTTTTAGTATGGCCCTGGCGTCTTAAACACGTTTGTCGGTCTGAGGTTGTAATGCAATTGTTCTTCCATTAACTACCAAGAAGGGAGAGGATGATGAAGCCAACTATTGAAGGGTCTTCAGGCAGCAAAGAGATTCAGGCATCGACTGCTGTCAAAACAACATTGACAGGAATAGTTAACGGGCATAGAGAGCCTCAAATTCAGATTAAAGAGAAACATCCAGTCTAGAGGGCTTTCAAATCTTATGTTGAAACATCTCCTCCCTGTTGTTTTGTCTAAGAAATAAGTATTTACCCTGAATATAAAAATCTGTTTTTCTTCCCCCAGCTCAAAAACGGGTGAATGCAACTTGTTAGAATTTATAATAACAAATACCAGATTCTTGTGTGTTCCCTGTGTGTGAAATGTATTTGAAGCAGGACTAGGACGCTACTACAGCCAGCACCTTATTCATCATTATTGAACTAGCTGTACCACTTAAGAGATATGTGGCCTTGGAAAAGTTACTTAAAATTTTAGTGTCTCAGTTTCCTCATCTGTAAAATTAGAATAATAATGAATGTCTACCTAGTGAATGCAGAGCATAGTTAGCATTCTGAATTTTTTTTATTGAAGAAAACAAAAGATTACAATTTATGTTCCTGGTAACCACACCCAAACACAGGCTTACCTTTCCTTGTCATTGTCTGACTTAGTAGCTATGATTTCCTCTAACTAGTTCCATGTCTTTCCTGTTTTAGGTCATCTACTAACTTAGCAACAGTTTTCCTAAAGCACTCTTAATACTTTGCTTTGTCTTCATTCAAGAAAACATAATAACTCTCTCAAATCCCATATACTCAACCTAGATTTTAAGACCCTCCCAAGTTTGTAGATTACCTTATCTGTTTCAGTATCCCATTAGATTGTCTCACTTTCTTACATGCTCACTGTATCATCAGTTTACTTTTACTCTTTTGTCAAATCTGTCCTGGAAACGTCTTCCTGGATTTAAATATATGGTACCTCCCTATATCCGATAAGATAGAGTTCAGTTTTCTTGTTTAACATTGCAGTAGATTAAACCCTTAATTTATCCAGTTTCCTCCTACTCTAGCTCCTGTACTTAAGAGATTGGAAAATTAAAAAATTTGTCGTCATGTATGCTTGGAGCTAGATGTTCACGTGCAAATTTGGTTCCACCAATTAGAAATACTTGCGTGACATTTGGAAAGGTATCATGGTAGACCTTGAAAAACAGATTGGACTGAAGAGCAAGAGGCAGGTGAGGAAGTGAATACAGTCATTATTGATTATTCATATTTCTGTTGCCTTGGTGTGTTTTCATTATCTTGCATGAAAGTAAGGACAATTAAATTTCGTGTTGAAAAGCCACTTATGGTGGCTCCAACAATGACTTCCTGATCCCTAGATTGTACCTGTGTTGACATGATTTTGGGATTTAATCCTGAAAGCTCCACCTAGAGTCTATTGTGTTCCATTTTGTAAACTCTTAAATCTGCTTATAATTGCTAGAATGTTTTCCGTTTTGTTTTGCTATGCCTTTTTTTCTTTCCCCCTCCTGCAATTGATCTCTATCTGATAACAAGCAAATATGACAGATTGTTCTCAATCTTACTTTCTGACCTAATATTCTACAATAATTGCCCTTTCTTTCGTCTTCTCTTCTTTCCATTTCTCAAACATTCCAAGTGCTTACATAGTTTTGAGTATTGGTTTATTCTATCCCTTCTACCTAAAATCTCTTCTACTCCCTTTTCCAGGTTTGTAAATAAAGCCTTCCCAGACCTTTGAGTCTAAATTAATTTCTCCTTTCACTGAATTTCAACAGTAAATCCTACATATTGCTTATAGGCCAACACTGATCACACTGTGTTCTGAATATTTGTGTACTTACTGGGGTCATCAGTTTCTGAGCTCCGACGAGGTGGAGAAGGTCCCATCCATCTCCACCTTCTTATAGTAGGCTTTAGATTTGGAGAGCACTATCTAGTTTTCAGTGATCTCAAAAAGCCTACTTCACATCACAAATCCTCTTGGAAGCTTTGTAATGACTCAAACTGCAAAGCTACAATGTTACAGTTGGAAATAAATTAAGATATCTTTAGGTCCAAACCATTTATATGCGAGGACATTGTCAAAGTCCTAGCTTATTCTTAAGTTTTGTTGTTTTCAAACTAGTCCTCAAAATGCTGCCTCATACCTAATTCCTTAAAGTTTAACTCATTATTTCATACAAATAGTACTAATATTAGCTAATAATAGCTCATGTTGATAGAGCGATGTTTTAAGTACTTCATACCTGTTAGTTTATTTAATTTTTACAACAATCCTAGAATTTATTGTCAAACTAACTTTTAATCCCTGCAAACACTGTAACCACCTCTTATAATCATCTATTTTTCAGTAAATCTTGAGAACCTACAATATGCCAGGCCTTATATTCAGGAGATACGACACAGATTGAACAGAGTCCCTGCCCTCATGAAGCTAAGTCTAGGTCGTAGACAGACAAAATGGACAAGTAAGCAAAATTATGCCAAATTTGATAAGTACTGTGAGAATAATAATGAAGTATGCTGTACATACAGTAATCAGGGTGGCTTACCTTGTGAAAGCTAAGTGGGAGATGAGATCCAGATCATTGGTCAAGATCTCGGCCTTTCGACAAGATACTTCCTTTATTGCAACAGTAGCAAAGAAGGAAAAGGTGGAAGAAGTGTAGGTGATTTGTTGCTTTGATAGTAGAAAAGTGAAAGGTTTCGTATCAATGTCTGCTATTTCTAATGCAAAAGTGAAGGTCATCTGATAATATAGAGTGTGATATCAGGGGAAAAATTTTTTAAAAGTCCCTCTTGTAGCTTTTTCCAAATGCCTCTTCATTTTCTCCTGTTACGATTACCTCACTCACATTCTGTATATCAAAATCTCATATCTAAATTATCATCCTATTGAATTCTGAGCACATTTTTTGGCAAACAGTAAAGAAAGTACAATCATAAGAGCTGCTAATAACATTCTTGTTACCTAGGTTTAACAACAGCTAAACTGGTTGGCATTATTCTACAGAGAGAGATGGGTGGTCTTTGATGAATGTTTATACAAATAACTCAATTGTGACTGTCCAAAATTGAAAACTTTTTCAAGGCTTTGTACATTTATACAAAAGCACAGCTTTTGTTTGCTGTGAGTTAACAGCTTCAGAAAACATGTAGCCAAGATGGTTTTTGAATGGAAGGTGACCCTTGAAGCTAAGTCACCTTGGTTGGCACATCAGAAGGGAAGTAACTGATTATGTGTGGGTACTAAAGAACAACTGTTGTTATTTAGTGTACTGGAGATATAATACCCTAGGGACATAATACTTCTAGATTGAAGTTTTGTTAAAGGTAATCACTTTTCTCTGCTGGTTATCTCCAAAGATACAGCTATAACATGTTTTTGTTTTTTTTTTTCCTGTATACACCCAGGCACTTGCCTAGTGCCAACTACTGATGCACAATAGAAGATTAGCTCTTATAATAATTACATATAATGAAAAAAATATGGCATATGCTAAGAACAACTGAAAAGCTAAGCAAAGTTCTGTGAAAACGCAGAGAAGGGAGTGACTTATCTATTTCAGAGACATTACAGTATATCGTGCCTGCACCGTTTTATATACTGTGAAACATTTTGTGATCTAGTTCATTATTGCAGCGGTCCTCTTATTATTTCAGTTTCTGGTGAATACAAGAAAAACTCCAGAAGATACTACACTTTTTTTTGAAGGAGAGAGGCATTCATTCAGTTATTGGAATTAGTATTGGATTTTACATATATACATATGGAGCCCTGGTAGCTTAATGGTTAAGAGCGCACCTGTAACTCGATGGCAGCAGGTTTGATTATATGTCTCCATATCTCTATCTTTCTCTTTCTCTCTCTATCTGTGTGTATGTGAATATATACATATTTGTTAGGTGCCATTGAGTCAATTAACGACTCATAGCGACCCTATAGGATAGAGTAGAGCTGCTCGATAGGGTTTCCAAGGAGTGGCTGATGGATTTGAACTGTTGACCTTTTGGTTAGCAGCCAAGCTTCTAACAACTGCGCCACCAGGGCTCCTTTTATAAATATAAAATGTGTAAATTGCATTGTAGTATTTCACTTTCAGAGCTTTTTCTCCATAAAAAAAATTAAAAACTACAGTTATCAGTTCAATAACTAGTAATCATAATGTATATTTACATACTTATTTTCAGTTTACAAAGTGCTTCCATAACCCACCTCTTAAGATAGGAAAAGTCAGGGGAGATAATAAAATTGACAGAGATCGTCTGCTGAAAATCTGAATTTGGATTGCCTAAATTCTAGGGCTATGTTCTGTACATGTAGTCTTTCTCGTTTAGTAGTTTTTATAATTTATTTAGAATAATCCATCCCATAAGATCCTATGAAGTAAACTGCTTTTGAAAATTTGAGTATGTGTCAGTTCATATATACAATTAAAAATGAAGCTCATCATTAGGAAATGAAAAGAGTTTTATTGCCAATCAATTTAAGCTGTTGTAAATTTTTTTGCTCTCAGATATGAGGACGGTAAATATAAGTGATGGTAGCCCTACACTACGTTCAACCAGATAATAAAACAAGTCATTCCTTAGGACCATATAAGGGGCTCTGATGATGCAGTGGTTAAGAACTCTGCTGCTAACTGAAAGGTCAGTGGTTCAAACCCACCAGCCGCTCTGTGGAAGAAAGATATGGCAGCCTGTTCCGGTAAAGATTATAGCCTTGGAAACACTATCGGGCAGTTTTACTGTGTCCTATAGGGTCTCTATGAGTTGGAATTGACTTGTTGGCAATAAGTTTCGTTTATGGTTTCCCAAAAAAAAGAAAAACAAACCCATTGCCGTCGAGTTGATTCTGACTCATAGTGACCCTATAGGACAGAGTAGAACTACCCGCATAGGGTTTCCAAGAAGCTGCTGGTGGACTAGAACTGCTGACCTTTTGGTTAGCAGCCGAGTTTTGTAACCACTGAGCCACCAGGGCTCCGACAGGTTAGGTGGACCTGATTTAATAGCCAGTTGCATCTGAGTGTAAAAGGAAGAGAAGAATCAAGAAATATTAGTCCTAGGTTTCTCTCTCAGAAAATGGGTTGTGTTGTGCTGTTGTGTTTATTTATTGGCGATGTTATTTTATTTTGAACTTTTTTGTGTGTGTGTTGGGAGTGGTGGTGAAGAGGGGAATGAGAAACAGATAATTAATTTATGAATACTTAAGTTTGAGAAGCCAGTGGGATGCCCAGCAAATGTTGGTTGAATAAGTGGATATTTGGTCTAGTGGCCGGAGGAAGAACTGAGTTAGAATTTTGAATGAAGTAATGGGGTTGGGTGGGTAAGAATGTGAAGAGTGATTTACTGTTTGTATTTAATACATTGGATGCCATTTATGTTACGGAACTTAGAAGTAAGACCTTGAAGAGAACAGTTTTGGTGGTGTGATGAAAGTAGAAGCCAGATTACAGTGTATGAGGGGTAAATGGCTAAGGATGAGGCAGTGCTTACAAGAATGTAGAGCTGTATTTCTTCAAATACTCTGCCAAGTTCTTACCTCAAGAGATTCTGATTTAATTGTTTTGGTATGGGGCCTTGGTACCACTATTTTCTAAAAATTCCTGGGTGGTTTTAGTATGCAACCATGATTGTGAATAATTGGTAGACTATTCTAATAGGGAGCTAAGACAACATCCAGAATAGGGTGTGAGGTTTAGGAAGAGTTTATTATTTTAAATTTTATTATTTAAGATAAGAATATTTAAACTTGTGTGTTGACTATCAGCTAAAAAGAATTAGTGAATAGATAAGGAGTGGGTAATAATAAAAGTGATAAAGAGGATAGATAGCTGAGGAGACATGATACGTGTAGATGTGGTAGGGCAGAGCAATGGGACTCAATCACAGGGTCATTGATACGGATGTGTTATCAGTCACCAAGCCAAAAAACCAAACCTATTATCGTCAAGTCGATTCCCGACTCCTAGTGACCCTTCAGGACAAAGGAGAACTGCCCCATAGGGTTTCCAAGGAGCAGCCGGTGGATTCGAACTGCTGATCTTTTGCTTAGCTAAAGCCAAGCTGTTAACCACTGTGCCGCCAGGGTTCTGTTGTCAGTAATGGTATGGATAATCTTAGCTAAAGCTCTAAGGTTTATAAATAATTTTCTTCTCTTTTGCTTATGGAAGCAAAAATTATTAAATAATCACTGTAATATCATTTTCACTCACTTCCGTTTCAAAATGCTCTTGTGAATAGTAGAGTCCATTTGCGCATGCACTTGTATTGTTCCTACATATATCAGTCGTTACGTGAGTCCTAGTCAATAAGAGTTTAAGAACTCTAGGTTGAGGGCCAGATAGAGGAATAAGCCATGCACGGATAGGGGTCCCTTTTGACTGACTTGAGAAAGAAGAAGGTAAGAATGAACATGTTTACTGATAAGTAAATACCCCGATTATAGTAATTTAATATACAAATAGTGTAACGTACATAACGTTTTATGTTCCTAAGTAAATACAATCACAAGCATGTAAAGAATGCTGAAAATAATATATTTATTCAAAAATTTATTTAATAAAAGTAAATCATTCATATTTTTAAGTTTTAAATGAGAATGTTATTTTCAGTTAAAAGTTTAAACATTTTACTTCTTACTGCTAGAAATGCTAAATACGTTTCTTTAATATGTCAAGTTATGATCCACTTCCAAGAATTTCTAAGAGAAAGACGATGGAAGGAAGAAAGTAAAGAAGGGGGGGGGGGAGGGAAGGAAGGAAGGAAGGGAGAATTTAAGCAATTAAAGAGTTTAAGCTGTTAAGATGTATCTGATTTATCACTATTTCCTGGTAAGCTTGCTACTGTTATCGTATTGTTATTCATTCCCATTTGTGATGAATTGCAGATGTATATATAGTCTGTTGAGGATATGTTAGGCTCTTGCAAGCCCTTTAAAGATGAAGTAATTATTTTCAGAGACTGTTAGGAAGTTTGGAGCCCTGGTAGTGCAGGGATTACGCGTTTGGCTGCTACACCAAAAGGTCAGCAGCCGGAATCCACCAGTAGCTCTTTGGAAACCCTATGGGGCAGTTCTACCCTGTCCAATAGGATCGTTATGAGTTGAAATTGACCTGATGGCAATGGATTTGGTTTCTGTTTGTTTATTAGGAAATTTATCAAACTTCTCTATCAAATATTTTAAAGACATTTTACTTTCATCATAAAAATCCACTGTCAAATGGGAGATCAGCTAAAATCTTAATAAGGTTTCACATTGGCTACATTGCTTGATGGAATTTTTAGCTCTTTTTGCAATTGGGTTGGTCTAATAGACTCCTAATGTGTTTTCAGGTTTTTTTTTTTTTTTTTTTGGCAACAGAAGTCCACTTGAACCAATTGCTTCTTTTGTTTCTCTGCTTCTATCCTGAAATATATCAAAGCATTAGGCTGCCAAAGTCTGTGAGTACCAGGTGGCAGTTTTGGAAAAAAAGAAAAAAAAAAATCCCAATTAAGAAAACATTCTTCTACTTCTGTTCTCCCACACTTTTCTCTTGGGGTGAGGAGAGGAGGGTGAAATTAAAAACAAATAAGCTAAAACACACCTCTTTCGAAAAAATGTATTAAGTTGACAAGTTACAGCTGTCATATGTACTAATCAAATAGTGCCCCAGAAATAATCACAGTGTAATGTTTAGATAAACTGAGGAGGCGCAGTGAGGTCTCATAAAAGAGTCAAGTCAGTACACAAGGAGTGGCTTAGAAATAATGATTGCAAAGGAAGAATAGAAAACAAGTGAGTTTCTGTTGTATCTGTATGTTATGGTTGAGTTACTGTACCATATGTGAGTGTGTGTGTGTGTATGTGCATAAGTTTGTATGTTTGGTTTTAAGTTTGGATAACAAAGTTATTATTTAAAAAAGATGATAATTACCAATTGTATATAATTCACTTCTCCAGCATTCATGGTTTCATATGTTTTAAATCGTTTAGGTATACTAATTTAGTTATGTTTAGCATTGGAATGGGGAAAACAATAATAAAATTAAGCAAAACTTTTTTTTTTTTTCCTTTTGGAGACTGAAACAATTGTGAGACCTGTGGGGTAACCAGCAAAAGATTAGAACAGTTAGTCTCTGTCAGTGAAATGCCTATGTATACCTGTTGTTAGAAGAGGTTAGGTTCCCTGGAGGGAAGTCATTTGTCCACTTCCATACAAAATGGGCTTCCAGCAAATGATGGAGGTCCTTTGAAATTAAGTACAATTTCAATGAATTGGCACAACCTGAAATCAGTGCCTGAACATGAGCAATCAACAGTTCAAAGGCCTAGAGGTAGATAGAAACTATTCAGAAGGCAAACCACTCAAGTGAAGAAGAGAAAGAAAAACAACCTTTCTGGGGCTTGTAGATGCACAGCTGAGAGTTTCATAGTTTAAAGAATTCTCCTTTGTTAAAGAACTAACCCCACCATATTAAAGGATTTTGGGTAAATAGTTTGGGCAGGGGCATTCATTCTTTCTCCATCATGCTTGTGCCAAATGCCCAAGTGGCCAGATGTGACTGGAAGTGGTTCCATGTGCCTAAATGGTAGCACTTGCAGGCACAAGTCAATGATTGGACTAATGTATTTTGGCATGATGTCATCTAATCCAATTGAATGGGTGTTGTTGCCCTGCTGTGAAAAGAAGTAAGACCTGTTTTATTATTGCACTTCATGGAGTGTCTTTCTGTGGATCTCAAACCAAAGTTATCTGTTCTGAACATCTAGCTTATTACATTAAAGCCAGGCTAAGGTGACCATTTTAAATAATCATATTCTCATATTTCAGATTCAAAAATTATCTTTGTGTGTATTAGATGATTTTTAATATCAGTGATTTAAGATTCCTTAACATTCTAGAAATTTTGCTTATCCTAGATACCAAATTATTTTTTATAAGAAAAAATCATTTTAGAGGAAACAAACTATCACATCACTATTTCAAGAAATGGCTAATAAATTACTAATTCTCACTTCTGTTCCTGGGGAAAAAAAAAAAAAAGAGTAGGGATATGGAAAAATAAAAGCATTGACATTTTTTAGGTGAATTAATGAATAATCTTTTCACATAAAATATTTTATATAATACTATTAGGAATTCACACGAAAATGTTTGGGCCATTTTATTTTATTTCATTCCCCCTAGTCTCCTTTAGTATATATATACAACCTTTCAGAGAGCTATTTATTGAAAAATGTCCATTACAGATATTGTGCCTATATGCTCATTTGATAGATGATTAAAGAAAATATAACACATTGTTACTTTGCCTGAATTTCCAAAGAATGGTGTTAACTGAAAAATGATTAATATTGAAACCTCTGTCTTTTCACTTATGAGCGTGTAATCTGTGGGAGACCACATTCTACTGGCGCATTATTAAATTTTTTTTTATCTTGATTTTCAGTGACACATTCTAAAGAGTTAAAGTACTTTCATAATCAGAGGGCCTCATTATTAAGACTGTTTTAACTAATTTCATCCACTTATTCTATTTTTGTGAATCTTCACACTTGTGCTTCTCAGCAGTTATAGACATTTCTAGTTATTATAATATTTCTTCTGAATTTTACTAGCACCAGGAAATTACCTGTATTCTATGAAAACAGCTGGACACTTCTGACATAGCTTTTGAACACTGCTTATCTTTCCTCATTTTTACTGGAATCTGTTTTTTCTTCCTGAAAATGATTAGGACTTGATTGTGCACAGCATCCTCACTGTCAAATGTATCCTTAGCATTTTGTGTGATTGCAAGCGCCTCGATGTATACAAAACATTATTGCTTATAAACGTCACAACTGCCTGTGTGAAACTCAGGCCTTGTGTTTTCTTTCTGTATCTGATTAAAATACGTAAGTGCTATTCCAATTCCAATCAGCTTTGGAAGGTTTCACAGATATTTCATAAGATCAAAATTTAGTGGTTGCTTACTCAAAAAAAAGGATAAAAACTCTTCCTTTTGCTCACCCTGTGTATGAAGGAAATGTCATTATAAAAACTTCATTAATATGTAAATTGAAGCATTTTGATTAGCATTTGCAGACCCCTTTTGTTAAGAAAAAAATGGAAGGAGCTAACCAGATTGCAATAATTTACATAATAAAAACTCGGTGGAGGCAATGCCACCAAGCAGAGAACCTAAAAAAGGCTAGAATGCCTTTTTTAAACAGCTTAATAAAGTATTAGAATCACAGAGTACAAAAGGAGCGAAAATATTTTTCTTTTAACTGACAAACTCTATTTCAGGGGGAAGTTACAGGTACTGCAGATTATATTAAGATGATAGGTTTGAACATGTAGCCAACAACATCAATACATACATATTTTCTCAATTTAGAAGCGTGTGTTTCCATCACTGTTGTGAGGAAATTTAAATATAATATGCAGCCATCTCCTGATGAACTCGGTATTGATAAAGACAAGATAGCCTAAAAGGAGACTTTGGTTTGTTGTAGAAATAACTAACCCATATTCATTTAATTGATCAAATATCATATTTCAATTTGATATGAGAAATTAAAAGACTCTAAAATCAGAAAAATTAAGATATTTGACGATTTAGTTCTTTGGTATGCATTTTTGGTACTTTGTTGCCCAAGTAAAATTTTGTGATAAGGCCATTTAGACAAAAAGAGCTAAATAGAAAATTGAAACAGTATTCTAGGTAATTCAATATAAAGGTACCTTTCTTGAAACTATAAATAGCAAAAATGGGACTAAGGCATGCATTTTTTTAAATTATTACCTTTTTTCTACTCCATTTCTTATTTATTCAATACACTTACATTCATTGGATTTAGGACAGTGGCATTACATCAGATAAAAACCCAAGACTGTGGTACACATGGATATATACTGCTATATGGAAGTGAAATGTAGAAATATTAATTAGAAATTTTTAGAAAAGGATTTTCTTCCTGGAGAAATCTCATAACAGAAACTTAGGGCAAGGTGGAAAACGGTCAGATGGGCATGAGGATTTGTGTATGAGAATGTCTTCCAGTTGAATCCAGCAAGGTGAAAAAACTATACTTGGCTACTGTAATTTGTTTACTGCTCAAAGGTGTTTGAGAATTGCCTTTAACAGCTGATTACTACCTAGAAGGGAGGTAATTCTGGCCTCAATGCTTTATCTTTTGTAATATCCTTGTCTTTGGTGTCATAGCAATTAGGTTAGCACCAGAGAAACCTATTAATCATTTCTGTAACTGCTAAATTGCATAAGTGTGTCGATTTGGAATCTTGGGGAGAAAACAGAAGATTAATGAGCTGACCTCAGTTCAGTGTGATAATCCAAGAACTTAATATCTGGTGCCTATCTTGTTTTACACAGTTGACAATATAAATTTTTCTCTCTTTTAAGTCTACCCTATTATTAACCAGGAAATGGGGTAGGGGGATTTGTTCAGAAGTAGAAAAAGAAAGAAAAATAAAAGGAGGATTAAACCAAGCAATACACAGTCAACAGAGAGAGATTTTTTTCAGAGAGTAAAAATAATATGGCTTAGTGGGTAATAAAAACTGCAAAGATTTTCCCACATTCACTGAGGCAAATTGATGTCTTCCACGGAAGACTGTCTTCTTTATCTATGACTTGACCGCTTCCACGTGGCATCTACAGGTCATTTGAATTCAGTCATTAGCCCTAGTTAGTTGCCACCTATAGAGTCCAATTATCAACGTGGTTTGTTCAACTCTCAGGAAGATTTTAATAATTCTTTCATACCCTCGGTATCTCAGTGCTAATAGCTAAGTCTGGCTTTGGTATATCTTACAGTGCCAAAAAGTTCTAACCATTTACTTAGGCAGCTGTTCAAAATATGAGGCAAATCCAAAAATAAATATTTGACAGAAGACAGTAGCCCAATTTATTATACTTGAAAACATTATTGAAATCATTCTGAGCATGTCTTTTCTCCGAAGTATAGATATCTTTGAAAGTCTATATTTTTCGAGGGATTTTCTTTGTTACAGTTTTGAAGGGATTTCCCCTCTGCTAGCATCTATAAAAGACATTCTGTTTAACTAAAGCAAATATTGGTGTAATGCCTAAGAATAACATCTTTTTATTTCCTTGAACCAAAGGGCTATATTCTGTTTCACTGGGAAAATGGTTCACATGAAGTAGTGCACCCATGGGGAACTTAATATAGATTAAAAAAAAAAAGAAGAAGAAGAAAACTGCAGAAAAGTTTGTAGTTTAGTGAAACCCTCAGACCATTTGCCAGTATTTTTGACATCTTAGCCATAACAGAGCTTTGAAAACCCTTTTGTTCAGAGGAAATTACTCATAGCATGATTTAAAAAAAAGAAAAGAAAGAGAAAAAACAATGCCCTCCACCTCCAGCATCCTAAGATCTTCTGCATAGATGAAATGCTATTCTGCAGCTAGGTGATAAACCAAAAAAACCAAATCCATTGCTGTCAAGTCAATGCTGACTCATAGCGACCCTATAGGACACAGTAGAACTGCCCCATAGGGTTTCCAAGGCTGAAATCTTTAGCAAGGCAGACTGTCACATCTTTCTCCTGTGGAGCGGCTGGTGGGTTCAAACCACCTACCTTTCAGTTAGCAGTTGAGATCTTAACTACTTGGCCACCAGGTCTCCCATGTACCCCAGTGATAGGAAAATAAAAATAAGAATGAGTGTTTATTTTTAAAGTGTGTAGAGATACAGAAGTTGGATGTTTCCTTTACACATGTCTACATACTCAAAGGGTAAAGAGTTAGATTTATTGAAGTACTTGTAATACCTTACACTAAAAGTCAAAATAGAAAACAAAGACAACTACCCCCCCCCCTTTCCTGGATGTTGAAATACTTCTCTGATATTTATATTTGTGACAAGATTAATTGGGTATTTACTTACGTCCTAAAATTAAACTTGCATGTGTAAGCACAAGTCATGATTTTATGATGACTGAATACAGAGTGAATATGTAAGAAATAGTTGTAGCATTCTACTCTAGATCTTTGCTCAAAAATCGTGTATTTCTTTGAGCCATAAGTTCTTGATATAGTTGCAGAATTAAAAGACCAAGTTATGATTTTACATAAATCTTTTAAGAAGTTCAAGCTGCAAATCTCATTTTCTCTCTTCGTGTTTGTTTTGAATGAAAAAAAATGTACTCAAGAACGCTTAAATGTGTTTTCATTATATCTTATTATAAAATAATCCAAAGAAAAGTTACCGTGGAATGAATTAGAACCTTGCCTGACTCTCCTTGGTGGTGCATCAGTTAAGTGCTCAGCTGCTAACCGAAGGGTTGGCAGTTCAAACCCAACCAGCAGCTCTGTAGGAGAAAAGACCTGATGATCTGCTCACATAAAGATTACAGCCTAGAAAACCCTATGGGGCAGTTGTACTCTGTCACATGGGTCACTGTGAGTTGAAATCAACTCAGTAACACCTAACAACAACAACAACCGACTCTTTATATGCCAGCCATATTGAATAACCGCCTACCTTCATCAAGCAGTTTATGATCTCTAGCTCTCTACTTATTTACTATCCATTGGTTTGGAGTGGCCTTTCCTACTTTTCTGTCTCTTTTCCTGACCATTTGAGATCTAATTATAAGTTTTATCTCTTCTGTGGTGCCTTTATGTTTCTTCCCCAAGTATTTTAGTTGCTTCCTTCTCTGAGCTGCCATAGTATTTTTTGTATAATTCAACTACAGCTCTTAGCACCATTTATAAATTTAGATTTTTATGCGCTTCCTCCTTACTAGATAATTCTTTGCTTCAGAAGGATAACACGTTTGTTTTTGTTTCTTCTCAGATGCCTACCACATAGTAACTACTTGTATATTTGTGGTATAAATCAAAGAAAATACTTTTGTGTGAAATTGTTAACTCATGAAAAAATAACTTGGATTATCTCAGTTGTTCTGATAACTTTATAAACATAGATTTGACCCTTGAAACGAAGTCTTTAAACCAGTAACTAATGTCTTAGTCATCCATACTTAAGAGATTGATGCTTTCTGTCTGGATTAATTTATAATAAATATTACGTGAGCACACTTAAGTACAAGATACTGTTAAGTGTGAGGAATTAAAAGAAGGGTAAAACTGTTGGAAACCTGGTGGTGCAGTAGTTAAGAGCTACGGCTGCTGACCAAAACGTCGGTAGTTTGAATCCACCAGCCACTGCTTGCAAACACTCTAGGGCAGTTCTGCTCTGTCCTGTAGGGTCACTATGAGTCAGAATCGACTCAACAGCAAGGGGTTTGGATGTGGTTTTGGGAAAACTTACGTTCTATTCTATGCAGCAAACAACAGCCAGTGTTTTCCATGATAATTTAGCTGGTCAGTAACGGCAAAAATATGAACCCAGGTTTCTCTGACTCTAAAGGCTCTCAGATTCTGCATTTATACTGCGTACCAGTATAGCTCCTTGGTAAACATCAGGAAAGCGGTGCATTCTCTTTCCACTTGATTTCTTTCGAGGCCCTTAAGTTCATGGAGCTAATGAGAATGGGGGATTTTGTAAGATATTTAGAATTAGTTTATAATTTGCAGGTGTGTTGGTTTCTAGGTTAAGGTAAATCATTTGATAATTGTGTACTGTAGATTCCTAGCAAGTAATTTGGTTATGACACATGTGCTTTATAAAGTATAATGTCTCTGGAATGCTGGGACAAAGAGCTATCACCAACACTTTGTTGTAATTTATGCCTGTTATAAATGAAAGGAAGACATATACAGTTTGAAGTAATAAAAAAAAAAGTAGAATGGAATAGAATAATGCATTAGTAGAAGTGTAAATGAATGATGTGAGCTGTCTTAGTGTGCAATACTTCAGGGAGTAAGTTGTCTTGGATCTGGGCGCTGAAGGGTGGGTGTAAGACAAACAGATGGAGATTCACAAGCATCATTATTGAGAACACAGACAGCAGTGGTAGGGTAAGATAGTGTTTAGGTAATGTATAAATTTTGGGAGTTGATTGGATGACAGAGTTTGTGAAGACTAGTTTGAGAAAAGGAATTTCTTGAAAATTATACCATAGATAATTGGGAGCCAATAAAAATGTCTACAGGGCAATAATACAATGAGAGCCATATATAAGAATCTGCTGGCAACTTTGCATGTCGTGTATTGGGAATAGGAAGGGGCAGCTGTCAGGGAAACTGGCGTGCTAATTCCGAACTCAAAATTTGAATATTCTTCTAAACCATTTAGTTACTTAGAAAACAAATAAAACGTGCACACTTTTAAAAATGAATGCTTTCTCATTCTTTGATGGTTATGAGGGTGGGGGAGGGGAATTCACTAACTAGATAGTAGACAAAGATCAACTTTGGTGAAGGGAAGGACAGTACATAATACAGGGGAAGTCAGCACAGCTGGACCAAAGCATAAGCCAAGAAGTTTCCTGGACACATCCAAACAGTTTGAGGCACAGAGTAGCTGGCGTTGGGGCTTAGGGACCATAATTTTGGAGGACATCTAGGTCAACTGGCATAACAGTTAATTAAGAAAATATTCTGCATCCACTTTGGTGAGTGGTGTCTGGGGTCTTACAAGCTTGAGAGCGGCCATCTAAGATGCATCAATTGGCCTCATTCCACTTGGAGCAAAGGAGAATGAAGAAAACCAAATACACAAGGAAAATATTAGTCCAGGAGACTAAAGGACCACATAAACCAGAGACCCCACCAACCAGAGACCAGAAGAACTAGATGGTGCCCAGCTACCCTCAGTGACCACCTTGACACAACAGAGAGTCCTGGAGGAAGCGGGAGAAAAGCACAAAGCAGAACTCAAATTCATGTAAAAAGACCAGACTTAATGGTCTGATAGAGACTGGAGGAACCCCTGAAATTAGGGTCCCCGGACACTCTGTTAACCCAGAACTGAAACCATTCCTGATGGCCACTCTTCAGACCAAGATTAGACAGGACTATAAAACAAAAAAATAATACACGTGAGGAATGCACGTCTAAGTTCAGTCAGATACGTGAGACCAAATGGGTGGCTCCTGTCTGGAGGCAGGATGAGAAGGCAGCAAGGGACAGAAAATGGTTGAATGGACACAGGGAACCTAAGGTGGAAAGGGAGAGTGAGCTGTCACATTGTGGGGCTTGTAACTTATGTCACAAAACAATATGTGTATAAATTTTTATATGAGAAATTAAGCTGTAAACTTTCACCTAGAGCACAATAAAGAAAAATGAATTATTATCATTTTAACAATGACTAATTATTACCATAAAGGCCATCATAATAACACAAATATATATAGTGCACTCCATCCCCTTTTGTGATTTCTGTATTTTTCAAAGTAGTTTATATACTTAGGATCTTAGGAAAATGCTAATGTTGGAGGGAGAGTGTGTTTATTATGGGTTTGTTCTAACATGATTCCATCATTAAATGTAAGAAATACTTTGCAATTATGTTATTAAAATATATTAGTTTCTAAACCTGGGATAATTATACACAGTAAATAGAAATCAACATTACAATATTCACCTAAAAGCAAAATTCTGTTGTTTTTTTAAATCTGAAATAATGTCTATAGAAATGAAAAAAACAAAACAAAACTGAGTTTTAGGTATTAGAAATAGAATTGAACTGTTCTGACCTGGGAAAGAAGAATAATAAACCAAAGTAACAATGTGTTCAGAAAAATTGGAGTCAGCTAATCAATTTTCAGTGACTTTTTGATTTATATGTCTAATAACATGACTGGCAATTTATACTCCCTATCACTAAATCTCAAAACACAATTTGCTGCAGCCATAAGCAATTTGTTTAATATAAATGGCCTTTAATCCCATTGCTGATTGATTAATCAAAAGAGCCACATAAGCCTGAAAAAATGCTATAGCTTTTTTATTTTGTTTTTCTTTTTTAAATTTGTGTAATTATTATCGTCCACTAAAAGCCGATTGGTCATATCTCTCAAACAGCCAAGGTAAGAATGTGAACTAGTAAAATATGAAAACTCTAGCTCTTGTTACTGTTAAGTTGTTTTTAAATAAACTTCTCATCAAAATACATCGGGTTTGTTTTTTGCTTGTCTGTTTTCTTTCTTTTTTTTTTTTTTTTTGTGACTTAGGAATGCTTTGAGTTTATTTAAATTACTTGAAAATCGAGTAGAAAAGTGTTTGATTATCTAGCCCACAAAAAAAAGTGCATATTGTTTCTTCTCTAGACTCTGAAAGTTTCTTTGTTGTTGTTGTTGTTTTTGGTGTAGGGAGGATCAGTTTAAGATAAAAATATTTTTGAGGAAAAGAAAGCAAAATAGGATGTTCATTTAGAAATATGAAAGGTGGTGATTTATAAATTTAATGACAACATGTAATGACTTAACTGTGAGTTTATTGTATTTAGAAAGCACAGGGAGACTAAAAGGCAAAAAGAACACATTTGAATGCCTTTTTGTTTCCTTCCATAGGGATGTAAAGTACATAGTCAGAGCATGGAATGCATGTGTGGCTCTCTTACGGTTTTGATGAGTGAGCTGGTAGGTAAGCGCTGTTATTAGAGAAGTGATCATAATAAACTCATCAACCTCTGCAAACACTGAAAATTCCATAATCTTCCCACTATCTGGTTTAACAGGGTAACTCCCATAGACAATTTACCTTCCCAACTTATATTCTAATACCAGATCATGGACATTTCTGTCTTTCCCCCACTAAAGAGAAAAATATTTGTGTGAAACATGACTTGTTCAGTTTTTGTTAATCTAGGTATTCAGCAACAAAGTTGCTTTCTTCTTTCCACTAGCCCCCCCACCCCATATCAAGGTGTCGTCAAGTTAATATTGAGACTTAAAACCTAGTGAATTTGGTTATAGTTCTTCCTTTATGCTGAAAGCCAGTTGGAAAGAAATTTAATTCTGCTGCTTCTGTTAGACGTTTCAAAATACTCAGATGTCAAATGAGAGAAGTCAATTTTGATGGTGTTCTCAGCCCAGCTTGTGTAGGCATACATTTACAGGGTTTTATTCACTCTCATTCTGATCTTTCCGGTGAGCAGACTGTTAAGACATTATTCATGCATGTCATAGGAAGTTGGTAGTTCCATTTAGTGATTTACTGGCTAGGTTGCTTTTTGTTAAAGCCTGAATAAAGTGACAGGAATCTTTTTTACTCAGGATTGCTCTTGGCATAGCAAATCCAAGATACTCAGCTAAAATAAATACCCGTGAGAGTCCTAAATGCCATTAAGGACTTGGTTTCAAAAGGAATGCTGAAGTTTGGCTTGAATAAAGAAAAAAGAAAAAAAACCAAAAAACCCAAGATTTCATTGTTAACAATTGCTGAAGTTGGCGGATATAATTGTTTCTGAGATGCATTCTCTTTTCTGTCGGTAGGTTGTCAGTTCAAGAGGGGAACAACAGAGGAAAAGTTTTGTCCTCCCTCAGCTCCACCTCCCACCCCCTGCCAAGAGAAAAATATCTAAAACCTAAACATCAGTGAGAGGCCATGGCTCCAATGGGGTAGGCGGAGCTTCAGGGACTGTCTCTTCGCTTCCCTCCATTTCGCTCCTCCCTCTCTCTCCTTCCTCCTCCCCTTTGGCAGAGTACAAGTTACTGTATAATTATTCACTGGTTTCTTGTCTCTTCACAGGCTTTTTTTTTCTTTTTAAGAGCATCAAAATATTATTTTCTGGCAGGTAGTGACAGATTTCGACAAGGCAACGAGCTAAGTGACAAGATAGCAAAGTTTTGAGTTTTTTTTTCTTTTCTTCTTTTTTTGGCCTGCAGAACCAAGTCTTTGGGCCTTTTGTGAATACATTAGGTTGGCTGCAGAACAGCCTATCAAGGATGCCAAACCAGTGTAAAGACCTAGTCCATAACCTCTAATCTTACAGACATGAACTCTATTATTTCCCATTAAAATTAGAGGTTACCAAATTGTAACAGATGTCCTTAATAGACATGTCTTTATTACTGGGGAACATTAGGTAAATGGAAATTGAGCCCCATATTTTAAGTTGCAGCTCATGAGAATACAGCTCTCTGGTTGGATCTGGCATTTTAAGCCTAAATTATAGAAGCCTTTATACTATTTGCATTAATTGATGCATCAGCATTTTTTTTCTAAATAGCAGCAATCATAAAATGGTGGGAAATTAAATAAAACAAAAATAAAAAAGACACGTACAATTGTATCCTAGCTACATCTACATGAACTACAGTATTTGACATCCCCTAATTCACGAGGTCTATACAGTGCATTTCAATAGCGAAAGTATATTAATTAACTGCTAAGCAAATAGGGCTGAGGATGGAAATCGTCCAGTAGACCTACAATGAAAACAAGCTGAAGGAAGAATAACTTGATACTAAAGAGCTTTATGACTGTGTTTTTGCAGGTGTCAGAATATTTTAAAGTAGAGGAGTTAAGATATCTCTGTGTAGATCAGTTCATCTATAAACACACACAAATAGACAAAAATGACAGACAAAACTGTTTTACTGATATCGTTGAAATTAGCAGTCATATCTGTATGAGATTATTCCCATGTCTAATGAAATTTAAATACATTAATATTATATATTATCTGGATAAAGTTCTCTGTGTCTTTAATGTCACAGTAGAAGTTTTCATTTCATAGTTCAGTTTTCCTCTGCTTAGCAAACTGCTTTCAAAAATAGTTGAGAGTAGAATTAACTTCACCATGGTGGCTATGCATCAATGGATATGATTTTTAAAGCGATGGAAAGTATTTAGTGCTTATGAAGAATTAGAAAATGAAATGGTTTTTAAATATAAAGATTTTTGTTTCATGCTGGGTAACTCTTGGGGCAAAAAAGAAAATGACCTATTTGTAGCATTTTTCCATTAGTCACAATATTCCTATGACTTTAATATAAACAGAAAGATGGCATGTTTAGATAAAAATTTGTTTTGCCATTTTTTGAAGTGGCTATGGGAATTCTAGGTCAACCTGGAGAAAATGTGTGGACTATATATGAGTGGTGGTGTTTGATGGCTAAACCTCAGGTAAAACCCCAGTAAAAACCACAGAGAGGGATAGTGGTGGGGGGTGGGTGGGCATTTAATATGTATTCTTGTAAAACTCATAGATTAAATAATTTCTTTTTGGAAAGGGAAGTATTTCTAAGTGACTTGTGTTTGAAAAAATTGTTCAAGTAGGAAGTAAAAAGAAAACTGAGTGTTCTTTCAGTGAGTTGCTGGGTCTTGTCTTACAGACTTTCCAGAGATTATCTGACTCTCTAGGGCTGTGCACCTTTGATGGACTTCCTGTGGACTAGGCTGTTTTATAACTTGTAGGGGTAAAAGTTAACTCGTAGAAAACTGATACTGATGAAAGTGTATCTTGTCTTTACCAGTGCAAATGAATTTTGTCTGGAAGTGATACAGTTGAATCTTGCTCTGTAGAAAAGATAACCCCAACCATTACATTATATTGCCCTATAGGACATCATCCAGTTTTGCATCTTCTAGAAATGCATCTTTGACTGCATCTTTGTTCTTTAAATTCTCCTTTGAATTAAGTATAACGTATTACTGGTTTCCTCATTCATTAATGAGATGAATGAAATTTTTGACATGGGTTCATTTTATGGGGCCCTGGTGGTGCAGAGGTTAAGTGTTTGGCTGCCAACCAAAAGGTCAGCAGTTCGAATCCACCAGTTGCTCTTTGCACACCCTATGGGGCAGTTCTGTTCTATCCTATAGGGTCACTATGAGTCAGAATCGACTCGATGGCAGTGTGTTTGGTTTTTTTGTTTTTTGGTTCATTTTATATTTTTATGAGAGTCAGACTTCTAACTGTCTGAAAATTATACTTTAGCAATCTCAATTTGGATGTTTACTTCTTGCCAAAAACCACTGTGGTTTATAAAGCCCTGTTTGTTGTAGCACGACACAGGAATAAGAAAGCCTTCCCTTTTACATACAGGCAGCCACAGCATCCATTTTCATGAGTTTATATTAGGTGAAATCAATCAAAAGCTTAATAATGACAATAGTTCATGTCTACTGAGCACTTACTATGAACAGCTATATATTTTGCACACTTTGTCTCATTTACTTGTTAAAACAAATCTATGAGGTAATGCTAATTTTTAGTTCTGTTTAAAAGATAATAATTATAATCAGATGATGATAATGATAATGATAGCAGTTACCATAAGCTGAGCTCTCACTCTGCCTATCATTGTTCTCAGTGCTTTAGGTATAGTATCTCATTTAATCCCCACAACAGTCTCATCAGGTTGATACATTTACTATTCCAGTTTAAAACATGAGAAAACTGAAGCGTAGAGAGAGTAAGTAACTTATCTATGGTCAGGCTACTTCTTGAATATATAGGTAGTCCCTGACTTAGAATGCGGTTCTGTTCTGATGACTTCTAAGTTGTTTCTGAGTTGACTACCTCTTTTTCTTTTTAGTTTTCATTATTATTGCCTTTTATTCTCAGTATCTTTATAAATCCGATATTTGAACATCTGTGAGTGAACATCTGAGGATGATAACATCAGCAAATGACATGCTGCAACACTGAATATTGTACATAATACTGATAACGTGTACAAAAATAAATAAATTAAAAAAAGACAGTCTTAAGTGCCGATATTTGTAACTCAAATGCAGCATTAAGTCGAGGACTACCTCTAGTATCTTACTATCTGAAAGATAGTAAGTTCTGTAATCTACCTTTAGATGAATCAAAAGTCCATAGTCTTTCCATATCTGAGGCTTCTTACCTGTGTTGGTTATAAAGACACCTGTGAGTCCTTTGTTGTGATTTCCAAACTATATGTGTATGTGCATTTTTCTAGGGGAATGCATCCGTTACTTACATTATATTTTCCAGGTATGAGACCCAAATATATATATGTATGGTGTGATGGTTACATTGTATGTCCCCTTAACTGGGCTGTGATCCTCAGTGGTTTGGCAGTTAGGATGTAGTTTGGCAGCTTTTAAATGATGTAATCACTGCCATAATGAGATCTGATATAATCACCTCCGTGATGAGACCTGTTGTGAGCAGCCAGTCAGTTCAAAGGGAGTTTCCTTCAGGGTGTGGCCTACATCCAATATAGATGGACTTACTGGCTAAGCAATCTGGCTTTTGCTTGCTCTGGATCCTGCAGCTGGCTCCTGTTCATCTGACCTCTGGTTCTTGGGACTTGAGCTAGCAGCTTACCTGCTGTCTTACCAGCCAATCTTAGGATTCGTCAGCTTCCACAGCCTGTGAGCCAGAGGCCTACTATGTGACCTTCTGATCTTAGATTCACCAGTACCTGCAGCTCCATGACTCAGGAGAACCCTTTAGCCTGACTTACTAACTTGGGACTTCCCAGCCTCTACAACCGCTTGAGTCGTTTTCTTTATATAAATTTCTATATAGTTATATACTGCTCTGGTTTTGCTTCTTTAGAGAACCCAGCCTAAGCATATGGTTACACACTATATTGCATGGCACTAAATCCTTTTGCAAAAAGGAGTGCATTGAAAAAGGTATGAAATTTGGTATTATAAAATACCTCAAAAGAAGATAAATATAATTCATCTACATGTTTATTTGCCAAGTAGTTTCTTTATTTGTTTGCTATTGCTAAAATGATATCTTCTTGTGTCAAGATTGTTATTTGTTCTTTAGATGGACAGTTGCATGAAGAATGAAGTGTTTATGACTCATAGAAAAGACTGAAAAAGCAGTGGTGTGGTACCTATAAGGGCAGCATTTTTGTACACTAGGGTACAATAGGATCTGCTCTTATCACAGTTCTGTGGTTATTCTAGCTAGAGCTGGATCTCTATCTATAGAGCAGTTGAGCCATCTTTAATTATAACTGTAACTGATCTGTAATGTAAATATAGGGTTTTTTTTTTCCATTTTCTATTTCAAATCTCATTCAATGCTGATTCTGTTCTAATCTGGACGTGCAATTAGCTTTTCTGCTTTATAAAATAGTACTGCAAACTGACATGAAAAGGAGGTAAAAGGGAAAAAAGTAAAGGAGGAAGGAAGAATAGAAAGAAGGCAGGAAGGGAGTAAGGGAGGAAGGAAGAAAGAACTGAAGGTAGGAAAGAAGGAAGGAAGAAAAGATTGTTATATAGTTCACTGAGCAAACGTACAGTGATTTTCTAGGGAGATCCAGTACTGTTTTTCCTACTAAATAAGCCCCTGATTTTTCTAATTAGTAATGTTTCTGTTTATATCTTCTTGCAGTTTCAAGTTAAGATACATTTGAATTTAAATTTTGTTCCAGTTAAGTAATCAGTAATTTGGTGAAAATAACAGAACTATTAACACATGCATGTATATTAACCACTAACTTCCTAATATAATAACCACTAATAACAGATGTTATTCTTTTATAATTGCTCAAAGTCAGTTGTTCTTTGTGGATACCACAAAATTGTTTTGTATGAAGAGCAAAACTCTTCCATGTTCTGCCATGTTAATTCAAATTTATCCTTCATCAGATTTTATCAAACCCTTTATGAAGTGGTCTCTCTCATTCCTTTCTGTTTACTAGCTCTGTTGTCTTTGTTTTCAGCCCTCAGGAAAGGAAGTATTAAAGCAACGTAAGAATGATGTCCTGCTGCCTGTGTTCACTCATATGAATCTAGAGTAATTTTATTTCTGACGTGGACTTTTCTCTGATTGTATCGCAAATCTGTTGCAAATGCACATAGTAAGTAAGTGCTTGCTATGTGTCAGACGCTCTCCTAGGCTGGGTTCTCTAGAGAAGCAAAACTAGTGATATATATACGTTCACATATACATACAGAGAGAGAGAGAACTTAAGGGAATGGCTCACGCTGTTGTGGAGGCTGGCAAGTCCCAAAGTCTGTGGGTTAGACATCGCCTGGAGGCTTCTCCTGACTCAAGAGGCTGCAGGGGCTGACAAACCCAGAATCGCAGGTCAGACAGCAGGATGCTGGCTCACAGGGCTGCAGAAGCTGGTGAGTCCCAAAGTCAGCAGAGCAGATGACAGGTTGCTGCCTCACAGGGCTACAGAGCTGGCGAATCCCAAAGTCGGCAGATGGGGGGACAGGCTGCTGGCTCAGGTACCAAGAACCAGAGGTCAGGTGATGACAAGCCAGAAACAGGATCCAGAGCAAGCAAGCGAGCTTTGCCGAATGTTTATATATATATTGGGTGCAGGCTACACCCCCAGGGAAGCTTTTCTTACAACTGATTAGCTGATCACATCAGATCACATCAAATCACATCATGGAGGTGATTACATTATATCACAAAATGGAGGATAATTATATAATACTGAGAATCATGGCCTAGCCAAGTTGACACATAATGTTAACTATCACAGACACCATTCTTTGTTTTTACACACAGCGTATCATTTAATCCTCATATTTCCATTGTTCAGATGAGTAAACCAAGACTAAACAGGTAATTACTATTGTTTTAATTGTTTTAAGAGGTGAAATAATTTGCCTAAATTCTCCACTTGTATGTAGCAGAACTGTAATTAAATGCCCAAATCTATCTAATTTGGCAGCCAGTATTTATAGGTTTCTGGGTGACAAACCACAAAAACCAATTCTAGTTACATAAGCAGAAAAGAACTGGAAGGATATAAAGTAACTTGTAGCAGTACAGTAAGGCTATATAACCAGACTCAGAATATGGGCTGGAGCCAAGGAAGTCTTAGTTGCTGAGCACAGAGACAAGATAAGGACTTTGACATTACAGCCACCACCACTGGACGCTCATTGCTGCTATAGTTGCTGCCGCTGCTTCTGGCAGATGCTTACCAGCTTACAGCAAAATTCTCAATACTGACACCCCTGCTGTCTCTTACTGTGCCTCTGCTCTATTATCTTAGTATTCAGACACCAAGTATGAACACACAGTTGGCTGAACCAGTGTCCCCAAGCTCCCAGAAAAAGAGAGGCAGTGGATAAATACTCCCATTCTTCAACTCTTCTTTAAGTGGGTGACTGGATTTGCTTGCCACTCTGTTATGGCATTCCTCCCAAATAGAAAATGTTGGGATACTGGCACTCTTTACATTCTAAAGAAGACAGTAGCATTGGGTTTGTTATTGAGACATGGATTTCACTTATACTTTTCTGCCCTTATTTAACATTGTCCCATTACTTTTTTAATGGATATAAGCATGCCAGCAGACCTCTGTGTCAGAACAAACTGTATTACAAATTTTTAACAAGTTGTTTGGAACACAGGGTATGGAAGAGATAGTAAAGAATACAGGTCCATTAATAAATTTCTACTTAATTCTAATGCGGTGATTATTATAACAGTTTTTATGTATATGATGCTTCACAGTTCCAAAGCCCTTTCCATATATTATTTTAGGTCAGTGGTTCTCAAACCTTTTTTTTTTTGGCCTCAGGACATTTTTGCACTTCTTAAAAAATATTGGCGACCACAGAGAGTTTTTGTATATGTGGGTTATGTTTATCGATATTAGTGCTATTAGAAATTTAAACCAAAAAATTTTTTTAAATGATTAATTTAAACATAACAATAGTAAACTCATTACATGTTAACAAAATTTTATGAAAATTTTGAAAAAATTTACATAACAAAAAATAATTCATGAGAAGCATGGCATTTTATAATATTTTAGAAAAGCTCTTTATTATCTGGGTTAGTAGAAGACACTATTCAGGATTCTCATACCTGCTTTTGCATTTAATCTGTTTTGGTATTGTATGTTCTGTAGCTTCTGGTAAAATCCACTGTACACTCCTGAGAGAACGAGAGTGAAAAAGACAAAAAACATTTTAGTGTTATTATGAAAATAGTTTTGACCTCATGGACACCTTGAAGGGGTGTTAGAGACTGCCAGAGTTTCTTGGACCACATTTTGAAAACCGCTATGTCAGCTGAACAGTTATGATGGGAGGGCTATAAGCATTATTATTCTCAGTTTGTAGAATGAAATCATGGTGACATTTAAATGCTGTGCATTAATAAATCATTATTTGATTTTCAAATTAATTTCATATGGAGTCTGTTGTAAGCTTTATATTAACACTCTTAAGTAGCTAAGAGATAGAGATGCAGATCAGGAAAGTAAAGATTAAAGAAGTTAAAATCTTACCCATTATTAGTTAGCTATTAAGTACAAGATCAAGGATCAGAACCCAGGGCTTTTTTCTCCTGATTTGGGATATTTCCCACCCAGTGTATTAAAATACTAATGGCATTTCAAGTTTATCCAAGTATAATTATTGACTAGTTCTTGAAGAAAATGTAAAAATGTATTCCAAGTTCCAATTTGGGATACTGGTTATAGGAAGGTGGCTTTTCCAAACAGGAATGGGAATGTTGAACCTGGAGGGGCAGATAGGGAAGCTTGATGTATTGTTGGTGTAGGTTTGTACTTAGGAGGAATTTGTTAACACTTCAGCCTAAGTGAGGATATAGTACTTTCACCTCCCTGGTGTTCAGAATTCGGAAACAAAGCAACCTAGGTGTCCGAGGTCTCTAGACTTAAGAGTTCTCTGAAGTATTTTTAAATTGATTTCTTCTAATTAATCATCTGTAAACTGGCAAGTGACTGTATTTGCTCATAAATAAGCTTCAAAGGGCAGCATCACCTCTCTTATTTACCAGTGGATTGCTCAGGCCTGGAGCTCATACCAGACAATCAGTAGGTGTTTGCTTCGTAAATGAATGAACAATACCCATAAGGGTCTATCCATTTTTTTCTATGGGAAGAGAGTAAATGTGATTTAACCTCTCTAGCCAATCCAGCTGCTGAGTATAAAATTTGTCAATTAAAGGGCTGTTTGAACCTGCTGTGAGCTAAGCCACACCTCCCTTTTACTCTGAAAGGCTTCACAAAAGGTGGTGACCCCAGGATAATTAACAATTCTGTTGACATCTAATTGGTTTCAAGTGGTTTGCATACACCTAGAGAGAGTGAATAGGCTACTCTTTTACTTTCAGTTTAAAATGCAGGTTTCACTCACATTATGAATTAACAGGCTAAAAGTGAAAATGAATGCAGATTAGAGTGACACCTCCCTTTTCCCCCCACAACTCTCAGGAGTATGGCCACAATGTCAATGGGTGGCCAGTACACATTGGCATCTGAAACTCTGGACTGATTCTCTTACAAGTACTGTGTGTGTGTGTGTGTGTGTGTGTGTGTGTGTGTGTGTGTGTGTGTGTGTGTGTGTGTGTGTGAGATATGACTTGTGTTAATGTTATCTTTTGAATGCTAAATCATATAACTAGGGATTGTATTCTTTTCTCATTCTTGTAAATATTGCCAGAGGCTAACAAGCAATGGACACATAAAAAATGTAGTAAAAATATTTTTCATCTGTAGCAAGAAGTCATGCTGACATTAAAGAAGGAAAGCAGGAAAGCTCTATTGGAAGAAACAGCATTTCCCTATGAGACTCTATTAGAGGAGTAAAAATATCCTTTGGGAGAAGACTCTGAGAATTGTGCAATAAAAGTAAAACTGAAACTATCCTATCAGATTTAGCCTTCGGAATAACTTATTCATTCTGTCCCTACTCAGTAGACCTAAAAACAGAATTTATATTTGTGAAGCATTTAGATTATAATAGAAAATAATTCACATTATTTCTAGATAGTCAACTTTTTTCATACTCACATAAACCCAGAGAATGGTCTTACTGGAAGGAATCCATTGAGTTTACCTAGACTGATTCCTTCTTGTTTTGCACATAGTGTACTGGTTGAGATTATAGGCCTGAGACGAGACTGCCTGGGCTCTAATCTGGGTTCCAGTACAAACTAGCCTTGGACCTAGGATTTTTTTTTTTTTTTTTTAAGTTCCCAGTGCCAAAGTTCCATAATCTGTAACATGGTATAATAATCCTACTTATCTCATTGTTTTGATGATTAAATGATTTAATGGATATAAAGAGGTCGACTATGGAAAGTGCTAGTAGTTGTCAGGCATTATTATTTACACAAGAGGATACCGGGGCTCACAGAGGTGAAAAGCTTTGCTCCCATAAATTCAGTGGGAAAGATAGATTCAGACCTAGTTCTTCTAATACTTTTGCTAGAGACATTCCATTATTTCAAGGCTACAGGCCACCAGAATGAAACAACTTTTGACTGTAAGTCAAGATAGAAGAATTTTCCCAAGGTTAAGATGTTCATCTTACCTGTTCTGTATTTTCTTCCTCATCTGTTCTTTCTTTTATATATTTATGCTTCTTAAATTAACCAAATTTGTGAAGACACACATGCACACAGATTTCTTGAAAGGAGGATAACCATACATTATTTGATACTTACTGTTCCTTGAATTCAAATAAAGTAACTCAGATTTTCTTATCTTGACAGATGAAGCAAATGAGCACAAACTTTTTTTTTTTTTTTTTTTGAATGAGAAAGACAAAAGAACATATTTATTCCAGCTCAAAAAGCCCAGACTGGACTTATAAGCAGTTTGGTCAATAATAATTATGTTTTTCATAATTTATGTCTATAACCACCTGTTAAACATCTGTAGGTTTTAGTGTCAGAGAAAAACAGAATTATTTGGTCCGATAGATATGTACTATGTCTTTCTCTTGTATGGAAATTATTAAAACTAATGTTTTTGAGGTGCTAAGAATTTTATGTATAGCAACTTATTTAATATTCAGAACAACTCTATGATGTCCAGTAATAACAGATACCATTATGTGATCATATGCCATGTGCCTGGCACTGTGCTAAGTACTTAATACTCTTAACAGCACTATGAAGAAGATCCTACTGTTATTGACATTTTATAGAGGAAGTGGGTTAGCAGCAGAACCTGAATTTAAATCCAAGTTTGTTTAATGGCAAAGTGCATAATATTTCACATATACTCTGCCTCTCCAGCTCCTAGGACCTAACTTAGTACCTAGCAACTAACACAATGCCTGATTCACACTAGACAAACAATAAATGTTTGTGTAATAAGTAATTGGGAGAAACATATGGTGTGAAAGAACAGAGGATTTGGTGCCAGAGAGTATCGATGAAAATCTGTGCTTCAGGAATTTCTAGTTATGAGACATTAAAGTGTGGTCTTTATCATTTCTGCAGGTTGTTTCCTTTTCTGTAAAATGGCTTAATAATAGATATGATGTGAAGATTGAAGTGCATTTAAAGTGTTCAGCTCAGTGTGTCTATATTCTGTAGTAGATACTCAATAGTAGTTATCATTCCAAAACGAAACCAGTTGCCGTTGAGTAGATTTCAACTCATGATGACCCAGTGTGTGTTAGAGTAGAACTGTGCTCCATAGAGTTTTTAATGGCTGATTGTTTTGGAAGTAGATTTTCAGGCCTTTCTACTGAGGTGCCTCTGGGTGGACTGAAATTGCCAACCTTTCAGTTAGTAGAAGAATGTTAATCGTTTGTGCCATCCAGGAATTCCTTATTATCATTATGTTTATGAAATGATGAAATGTGAGAATAAAACTTAGTGGTTAATATATAACAAAATAAAAACAAAGGCTGCTCTTACTGGTCAATTTTTGCAAGTTTCTATTATGGCAATATATGAAGTATATCTATGCAAGTGACACAGATGCTTAATACACATATCGTAATTATTATTATAGTTGTCATTCTGTGTGTATTAAGCATCAGTGTCACAGGCATTAATATATTTTATATATTGCTGTAACAATACAAAGAGAACAGCAAAGATTGATCAGTAAGAACCCTCTAATTTTTTATTTTGTTACATTAGCCACTAAGTTTTTATTTTCAAGTTTCATCATTTCATACATAAACATTCTTTGTCTTCATTCAATCAAAAATATACTCCCTTGATTTTCAGCTTTCTTCTCTAAATTGTATAAAAAGCAGCATCTCAAGTACTTCTTTTTAAAGTATTATCATATATATCAAGTACTTAAAATGTATTTTAATGGACTTTTGTTAATGGGAAGAGGATGTGAGGTTACATAAAAATGGGTAAAATATGTATTCATATTCTCTATAAATACATATTTAGATAAAATGTATATTAAATATATTTGTATATTAGAAGTAAGTTTTGTGTATGCTAAGCATTGATGGTGGAGGTGTTTCCTAGGACCAATCTATTTTCAAATAAATGTATTCAGTAATCATGTATTTACGTGGGTTCATCCTTACTCATGATATTTAAATTACTGATAGCTTGCAAATTCCCGGAATGTATCTAACACCACTATGTTTTCCTTCTTTCACTTGAACTAATGATGTTCTTTATTGATTTAACCAGCAAAGAATGATTCTTTCTGACCTTAGATATTTGTTGACATGAAGGTTGATCTTGTTTTGAAGTACTTTAAATATGAAGAATTCTGTTGAAACATCTAGCTGCAAAGTGGCAATCCCAGAGTAGATGGGCACTTTAAGTTAATTCTAAAATCTTTTTTTTTTTAAATATAATGATTTTCTTATTCATTCCGATAACTTACGGATCAGAGTTTCCCTTTATCCCTCTGGCAATTTCAGCAAGTGTTCAAAGCACCTACATTCATTTCTTACTATATTCTGCTTCTCATTAGTGAACAGTTCTGAGTATATCACAGTACATGGAATATTTTGTACTGAGTGGCTCTTGTTACCTTGTCCTCTGAGGATTTTTTGACATTCAAAATGATGTTCTACTACAACACTGAAATCTTTTTCTTTATGTCAGATGCCCAGTGTATAAATTACGCAGTTAAAAATGAGATCTCCGACATGTTAGGGCTCCATTCTCTTCAGACCTTTTTGTAACATTAAAAAAAAAGCTTTTAGGATACAAGGTATATTCTGATACAGTATGTATTGTCTTTTAGAAAATAAGCTTAGGGTAAAACAGTTTTATTCAGCTCTGATACGATGTTTGATATTTTAAAAAGCCTTACTATAAACTCTCTTTTCCCATGCTATGTATAACCTTCATTCAGTTATTTGTACATTCATTCAGTTGATTCATTTGCTCAAGGTTGCGTGATGGCATTAAAAAAAAAAAAAAATTCACGCTCCCCTCCACCATGACATTATTTTCCTTATCTGTGGAGACATCAAAAATTTTCATGGCTCCATTAGCATAACTCTTGAAATCCCTCTGCAAATGTTTCCATATTTGATCTTAATTAATGAGAAAATTATCCTGAAATTCCTAGACAGGTTTATCAGATTTAATTAGGCTCCTTTACACCTGCACCTTTTTCACTCACTTCACTTATGCCAGGGTTCTCTGGCCAAAGGCATTTCTTCCACTTAAGCTGGCAGTTTATAGGAAGATGGACACAAAAGGGAACCACAAAGCTACCAGTGACAAGCAAAGAACAGGGTAGGTGAACTCTTTCTATGACTAACGTTAGTAAATTTGAATGAAAATCAAATATATGTACTTCTGAGTATTTTGTTACAAATGTAATTTTGTCAAATTGTTAAACAGCAGATGAATTCTCAAGTAAAGCAATGGTTGATGCAAGATTTCTAAAATACTGTATTATCTTTTTTCAAAGAATTCTGTTCCGCAGTGTCTTGAGACTAGGTAAGTGCACAATTATCCTTCTTTAGTACTTTTGCTATTTTTGCCCATTTCGCTTATCTACCACTTTCTTTTTGAAACCAGGTGAATGCTCTGGGCATACCAGTTTTGTTATTAAGGTATTTTTGAGCTATTTATAAAAGATGAGTCATGCAGGTAGATATAAGCTAACATTTACCTGAATCCCGTACTAACAAACCCATAGAACACTGCAAGGATATTCTCAACACTGTCAATACAAAAATAAAATAAAACCCACAATTTTAGGAACATACAAAGGGGCAGCATATATCAGGGAGTTTATGTAGTATGTGTTGATTACTTTTGTTATTTTGTCTAAATAAAACAAAATAGTCATTCACCCTTTAATGGACTTTTAAAAAGACATTATAACAGAGTTTGTACAATATTATAATCAGGAAGAGTTCACTCTATATAATGCTGTGAGTCCAGAGAGAGACATGCCACATCATTGTTTAAAATTTAATCTAAATTTCATGAAAAGGGGAAGACTTAAATGACCACCAACATGGAAAGAATGATGGTTATAATCTGAAGTCACCAATTCTGTCAATGATCTTTGATGACCTCTTTACCATTCAGGTAACATTGACCACATTTGATCCCTGGGATCATCTTCTCTTCTAAATGTTCTAAAGTTTAGACTCTGGCTCTTTTTTTCTTTGCATGACTTTGGTTATATATATTATGTTCTTAAGGAGGTATTTGGATAATAATGGGAAAATGGATTTAAAAAAATTTTCCTTAGCTGAGAAACTCCACCATTCCCTTGAATTGAAATCATGCACTTATATGTAGAACCAAAATAAGTAAGCTCAGGTTTTTCATGTATTTTTAGGTAAAAAACACAAAGCCCCATTTCTGAGTCGGAATCAACTCAGTGGCAATATGTTTATGTATTACGTTTACTTAAGCATGTATAGTTCTTTTAACTCATATGAGATCCTTTACATTCAGAGCAGAGACATCCACCTTTTAATTCTTGGTTGCTGTGAATCATCCCTTCCAGGTCTCCTTCCATTTTCCATGCTGTAATCTCCCTTGCATAGGAGTTCCTGGGTGGTGCAGATGCTTTAAGTGCTCAACTACTAGCTGGAAAATTGGCAGTTGGAACCTACCCAGAGGTACCTCGAAAGGCAGGTCTGGTGATCTGCTTTTGAGAGGTCATGGCCTTGAAAACCCTGTACAGCAGTTCTCCTCTGCATACATGGGGTGATCATGAGTCAGAATCGACCCGACAGGAACTAACAACAACAAGCTCCCTTGCGTAGTGGTGCCACCAGAGAAATAGGTTCTATTTCCTCATCCTTGCGAGGGAAGCATCCTGTCTACAACATAAAGTTGCTCTGATGAGTCAGTTAGACAGTGCCTATAAAATACTGAGCTGAATGCCTGCCATGTCCTAGAATGTAATAAATGATAAGATTTATCCCTCTACTCACCTACTTAATTTTTTAACGTAACATTAAGTATATTTTGAACTCCAAATTAGGGCTCATGGTGTGTTCGATGTTTTTCACATTCTGTTCTAATTCAATAGGAAATATGAGACCTACGTAGGAATTTGGGGCACATTTGATGGTTTATGGGGCCCATAGGGCCTAAATTTGTAGTTAGGGCTGTCCTGGAAAATCTGGAATTCATGGAGTGTATTGAGAGTGATACAAATGATGACTCAGTTAAGCGGGAGGTTTGCATTTCAGCATCTCTCCCTTATCTTGTACTGGTGACTGGGTGACTGTGTTTGCATTGTTATCACTGGCTGCTAATCCTGAGATGCTTGTGCAAAGGTTTTGTTTAAGTTTTAGCTAACTTTGTAGGATGTTGTTTGGTGAGCTCGTTGTGACTAATCCATCTCATTGAGGGTTTTCCTCGTGTTCGTTGGCCCTATACCAAACATGATGTCTTCTTTTAGCAATTGGTGTTTTCATAGAAATTTATAAAACCAAAACCAAACCCATTGCCATGGAGCGAATCCCGACTCATAGCAACGCTATAGGGCAGAGTAGAACTTCCCCCACAGGGTTTCCAAGGCTGTAAATCTTTACTGAAGCAGACTGCCTGCCACATCTTTCTCCTTCGGAGTGGCAGGTGGGTTGGAACCACCAAATTTTGGTTAACAGTTGAATGTTTAACCATTGTACCACCAGGGCTCCTTGTAGACATGCACAATAGCTTTAAAGTTGGGAGTATTTCCAGCGGAGTTGGGGAGTCAGGAATTAACTTTTGGGGATATGATCAGTTATTTTCATTAAAGAGGCAGCATCATAAATATCGACTATCATTCAGAATTAGACTAAAATTATACTTCTTACATTGTCAATTCAGACCTGTGCTATAGTAGCACAGCTTTTGTTATTTTTGCATTTTCCAAAACAAGATGTTCCAAGAATAGCATTTTAACAATATTTTAAAATGATATTTTTGTTTCTTATGAAACTCAATATTACATTCCTACAGATATGTTAATACTGGGAAAACTGAAATCAGTGAAATAAAAAACTGAAATCAAATCCAAATTCTGGGAAATCTGCTAAATCAGTGCCAGTAATAAGATGTCTCAATTTAACTTCAGATCAGAACCAGTATAACACAAATCAGAGATTGTATTTTTATCTAGAATGGTACCAAGGTGGCTAATCATCATTATTAAACTGAGGGCAGATAAGTCATGTGTGTGAAATGAAAGTGTGGACTCATTCCAATTCCTCTGAGAAAGGCCCTGTAATTGGCATCAATTAGTCCTCTTGTTGGCAGTTTTAGTAAACCATCTGCAATTTAATAAACAGAGATTGAAATGCGTTCTTGGTGAAAGACAGTCATCTTGGACATTGATGAGAGCCGATTAGCAAATTGGCAGTTGGTGTTCACCCTCTCTCTCCACGTATTGACTTAGTTGACTTAATGCTTTGATTTCCCCTTTTATCAGCATAAGACTTCATTTTCATCTCCTTTGAAAAGAAATGAAGTTCTCCCCAATAAATATTTATGTGATGGTTTTACTTTGCCTTCTTTGCATACACTCTGCTGTTAATGCATTTGTTACAGAGAGATGGCAAACACCAGGGTACCACTTGCTGCACAGAAGTTAGATTCATTAAGCAAAACTTATCATATTAAGAAGTTGATGCAATTTCTCAAATGCCTTCTGTAGTCATGAGGAGTAATGCTGTTCACTGAGAGATTCTGACCAACTTTTCATATTGTGTTCACAACTTTGTAAAATAGGAGATTGTGATTGTTGTATGATTCGACTGTGAGGTAAAATGAGGTGCCAGCCCTAAGAGAAATTAGATCAAGATAACATAGCAAGTTTATCATTTCTTTTAAAAATTAACTTTTTTGTTAACTTCACAACCCACCAAGTCAGTGTTTCTGGTACCATAGATGTTTACCAAGGGTCTTGAATTTAGTACTAAGGGTAAGTACAATTGCTGCCTTTTTATCAGTTCTAAAATATAGTAATATATTAATATAAATATAATAATATGGGGATCAGTGTGTAATAAATATATTAAACAAAGCAAAAAGACAGTTTGTCATGCTTTGTCATTTCATAATGAACTAAAAACCAGTTGCCATCAAATGGATTCTGACTCATAGCAACCTTCTAGGACAGGGTAGAACTGCCCCATGGAGTTTCTAAAGCTGTGATCTTTACAGAAGCAGATTGCCGCATCTTTTAATTAATTTAATATATTTATAGCTAGTGATAGGGAACCCAAGGTTGAGTAAGGCTACTGTTGATGTGTTGTGAGGTTGTTAACCATTGTCATAGGGCAACATGTGTACTAACTGTTAAATGAGAAACTACTTTGTTCTGTAAGCCTTCACCTAAAGTGAGAATAGCAGCACAATTGGAAGAGCGTAGTCGATGTCACTGAACTGTGCATGTAGAAATTTTTGAAATGGTGTATCTTTGGCTATGTGTATTTTCACCCAAAAAAAAAAAAGTCGAGAAGGGAGAAGGTTGATGTGTTGTGGGGTTGTTAACCAGTGTCACAAAACAATATGTGTACTACTGTTTCATGAGAAACTATTTGTTCTGTAAGCCTTCACCTGAAGTACAATAGAAAAAATATATATATATGTTTATAATAAGGTGGCATGCTGTCTATGAATGGGTAACACTTACTGAACAATCAGTATTAGGCATTGTATTTAGATATTTGTATATACAGATTTATACCAGCCATGTTCCAGAAAACACTTAAGGTTTGCCATTACAGTGAGGCCCATGATACAGAATATGTATTTCTTGATTTGAAGGGCTTTCTGTACTAAATGGAGACAGAGCAAATAAATGCTAGCTTGCATGTTTGACGTACAGTATAGTGACCTTGAAAAAAAGCACATTTAAAACAGAAAATTAGCATAAATGTTTAGATAAAATACCAATAGGTGGTGATATCCCAACTGAATTGAAGTTTTCTAGCGTGATAAAAATCTTCATGAAGTTCTCTGCACCAGTGCAGATGTGACAGAGCCCCATTTCTTTGATTTCTGCCCAAGTACTTGGCCTCTTTTGTGAGATCTACCTTACTTATTTTATGCAGAACTCTTGAGCTCTCCACCTGCTGTGTATAGCCAAAGACGGCACTGTTATGCTCTGCTAAACTAACGGGTCTCCTCTGGGTCCCCATCTCTCAGGAAAGAAATAAAAAAATGTTATTCTTTCCTTTCTGACTTCTCCACAGGTGGCTGGAAATGGTACAAGAGAGAATTAGGAGACAGAGTGACCTTCATCAACTTTGATTTTAAATAGTGTGTGTTTGTGTGTGTGTGTGTGCGTTTTAAAGATATCGCATCGATCTTCAGCAGTTTCATTTCTTCATAATAAATGGCACATTATCATTTCTGTTGAGGGTGTAATATCCTTTCAGTCAACAAAATCAATCCTTCCTGTTGTGTAGCTTCAGTGAGGAGATTACACACACACACACACGGGTGAAAATTTAGTAGTTTCTATAGATTAGAAAAAAACCTAAAGACAAATATATCCATCATCGAGGGAACACTTGTTGTTGTTAGGAGTTGTTGAGTTGGCGCCGACTCATAGTAACCTTATGTGTCACGGAATGAAATGTTACTGGTCCTGAAGAATCCTCCCAGTTGTTGCTATGTTTGAGCTGACTGTTGAAGCCACTGTGTCAGTCCATCTCATTGACAGTCTCCCTCTTTTCTGCTGACCCTCTACTTTACCAAGCGTGATGTTCTTCTCAAGTCATTGGTCTCTCCCGATGACGTGGCCGAAGTGAGATTTTGTTGCTTCTGAGGGACATTCTGGCTGTAGTTCCTCCAAGATAGATTTGTTCATTCTTCTGGCAATCTGTGGTGTATTCTATATTCTTTGTCAGCACCACAATTTGAATGTGTCAGTTCTTCTTCAGTCTTCCTTTTTATTGTCCAGCTTTTGCATGCATATGAGGTGATTGAAAATACCATGGATGGGGTCAGGCACAGCTTAGTCCTAGTCCTCAAAGTGCCATCTTTGCTTTTTAACACTAAAGAAGTCTTTTGCAGCAGATTTGCCCAGTGCAATACATCATTTGATTTCTTGACTGCTGCTTCCATGGGCATTGATTGTTGATCCAGGTAAAATGAAATCTTTGATAACTTCCATTTCTTTGTCATTTATCATCATGTTATTTTTATCAGTCCAGTTGTGAAGATTTTCATTTTCTTTATGTTAAGGTATAATCCATACTGCAGGTTATAGTCTTTGACCTTTATCAGTAAGTGCTTCTAGTCATCTTCACTTTTGGTAAGCAAGATTGGGTCATCTGTATATCTCAGGTTGTTAATGAATCTTCCTCCAATCCTGATGTGGTGTTCTTCATATAGCTAAACATCTCAGATTATTTGTTCAGTATATAGATGAAATAAATAAGTTGAAAGACTGCAACCCTGCCACACACGTTTTCCAATTATAAACCACGATAATATCCCCTTGTTCTCTTTGATGGACTGCCTCTTGATTCATCTACAGGTTCCATGTGAGCACAATTAAGTGTTCTGGAATTGCCATTCTTTGCCATGTTATACATAATTTATTATGATCCACATAGTTGACTACCTTCACGTAGTTGATAAAGTACAGGTAAACATCTTTATGATATTTTCAGCTTTCAGCCAGAATCCATCTGACAGCAGCAATAATATCTCTCGTTCCACCTCCTCTTCTGAATCTGTTTTGGTTTTTTGGCAGCTCCCTGTCAATGTATGGCTGCAGCCATTTTTGAATTATCTTCAACAAAATTTTGCTTACCTATGATATTGATGGTATTATTTGTTAATTTCTGCATTCTGTTTGATCTGTTTGAAAGAACAGTAGGGAAAAATAATTCTGACCTTGCATGAAAAAAAAATTCCCAGGAAGGTAACTTATTATCAAGAAGTTCTTGAGATGGTTAGTCAGATTTTTACAACAGTAAAAGATTCAAAATACCATGTTATTCGTCCTTTTTCAGGGTCTATGCCCTTAAATCCATTTCAGGACCTTCTGGTGCCTGTGTCTCTAGGGCTTACCCCTCTCTTGTAGATAATAGTTTTCTACTGCTCCAGCATTTTTCCTTAGCTAATGATGCTCAAGGTTTTAGGGGTAATTTTATGAGAAAAGCCTTAGAATTGAAGAAATTTTAAAAGCCAAATGAGTGAATTGTTAATGGAGGAATTTCAGGTAGATGAAAAGACATTTTTGGTACAGGGCCCTACTGACACTGGTATCACTCCAAAGAGGTAACCTATTACTGTAGTCTGTTTGTACTGTATCCAAATCAATATTTTACCAAACATTACCAAATATTTTACCTAATATCTAATAACATGTCATATATATGTTACTAGACTATACTGTAATCTCCAAGGCATGTTGTTCATTTCTGTATCCCCAAATCTTAGTAAAATGCCTGGAAAATAGCAGAATCTATACATAATTGTTGAAGTGAAGTTATTTGAAACGCAGAAAAAGGGACTTCCTGATGATCTCAGTCTTTTATCCAGTTCACAATGGCTGGATTGCATTGTCACCCATAATTTCACATTTGTGTACTGCATTATTTGTCTGTTTACATGAGATCATTTTTTAAGTTATGGAATTATTTTATCCAGCAGTATTCATTGGAACTTTAATATTATGTGTCATTGTTTTACCTGTCTCTTGTCATCGCCCTATTTTGTTTCTCTCAGCAGTTATTCCTCATCTTTTTTTTCCCCTTTCCTGACTTCCGTCTATCCCTCCCTTAGCACACAATCTTGCTTTTTACCTTGCAGAGAAAACTGAGGGTACTAGTATGCCCTCACTCAAATTTTCCAGCAGTTTAAATATTAGCCTTTAACCCGTAGCATCATAGAATGAACTCTTTTTCTTCCATTTAAGGATAATTCCTCTACCTGTCTGTGCTCTTGGCTTGATTTGCTCTTATTTTTTCCCAGAATTTTCCTAGAATTGTCTCTTACTTTTCCCGCAGCTTCACGTTTTTCATTCTCTACTGTCTCCTTACGCTTAACCTATGAATATGCTTAAGCCTCTTCTATATTAAAGACCAAGCAAAATGAAAGAAACAAAACCATCCTTTGAGTTTACACCCTTAGTCCACTATCTACCTTCTCCCCTTTTCATTTAAAAATTTCACATAATCTATCACTATTTCCCTTACCATCCAAAGAATTCTCATTCAGCTACTACACAGTTTCTGCCTCTTCCTTCTGTTGAGACTGCTGTTTCTGAGAAACTTGTTGGATAGTTCTTGTTTTGATCTTATGTTTAAAAATATCTGAGAGATATTGCTTATTTGTCACGCAAACCTCATAAATGTGATAATTACTGTAGCTTGGGAAGTGCCTGAAGTGCAGTGACCACAAGATGCCTGTTGAATGAAAAACATACACCTCAGTCTGTAAACTGAGGATAGAATGAACGTTTATTTCTGAATAGTCAGAGTTTAAACACAGTCTGATAGGTGCTCCAAACTGCTTTAGAGTTTCTTTCAGCATTATTTTTCTACTGCCTGTTGAATAGATTTCTCATGGATATATCAGGAAAACCTCCAAATTAATATACCCCAAATAGAATTCATCACCTTTCCTCCTAAATTTGGCCCATCTTGCTCATTTATTACCTTAGTTTGGGTCATCACTATCTTGTTACCCAGGACATAGAGCAGAGAGTTTTTATAACTCCTCTTTTCCCTTACCAATAACATCCAATTGATTAAATTTTATTAGTTGACTGGAATATATTTGAAGTAGAATTACATAATTTATCAAATCCTACAATCCACTTTCTTTAATTTTTTAAGTTTTTTTCCTCTAACAAGTAACACTGAATGATATTAAATACAAAAACCATTATGTATGCTAAGGAAATAAAAAGATATTGTCCCTACTCTCTATGAACCTACAGACAGAAATTTAAAACCAGTTTGAATATTACAAATACCATAATCGGTATTGAAAATGTTGAGAGAGCTTCATGGGAAGGGAAATTGCTTCTGAGAGGATCTAGGAAGACATATTGAGAGAGGTGGAATATGAAATGAACTTGAATGAAAAAAAGAGTTTAGACAGGGAGAATTAGGTGAGGGGGTTGTGTAGCTATTCCTGGCAGAGAGAATAGCATGAAAAGGACTTGAAAGCGGCAGATAATTTTTAAAAAGCAAGAATTAACCAAGGACATAAATTCTGAAAAGAATAACAAGTACCAAAAATATGAAACAATGTTCAAATTTATTGTAATCAGAAAAATGCAAATTAAAACAATGAATAATGACATTTTTACTATTGATGAAAAATAGAGAAAATGGTTCTCTATTGCTGTATATAAAATCATTCAAAACATAGTGGCTTAAGAGAAGAATTTATCCTTCTTGTAGTTCTGTTGATTTATTGGACTTTGTTGGTCAGGTCTCATTGGGGGTTTCTCTGAGGTTACACAGCTAGTGCATGGCTGGTGACTGGAATAGACAGGGGCTGGTTGTCCACACAGCTCTCTACCAGGATAGCTTAGATGTCTCACAACATGATGGTCACAAGGTAGTTATACTTCATACATGGTGGCTGGCCTCCCCGGGTGAGCATTCTAAGAAGCCTAGCTTCAGCAGTCATATATCATCAGTTCTGCCACCATCTCTTGGTTACAAGCAGGTCATGGAGCCAGTTCATATTTAAGAGAGGAAACTACACAAGGGTGAGAATACCAGGAGATGTAGTTCACTGAAAACAGAGAATTCTAGAAAACTACATGCTGAAAAGATGACACAGTGATTAAGCTTTGAGCTGCTAACCAGGAGTTCTGCAGTTCGAAACACCGGTGGCTCTGTGTTAGAAAAGACCTGGCAATCTGCTTCTGTAAAGATTTCAGCTTAGAAAACCCTGAGGAAGTTCTACTCTGTTATAAAGGGTGGTTATGAGTAAGAATCAGGGCTTCGAACCATTTTATTCTGGTTGTCCCGCTGCTGAGAACTTGCATTTCCACCCCAGATATACTGAATCAGAATCTACAGTTTAACAAGATCACCAGGTGATTCTTATGTATAATAAATTTTGGTGGTTCTCAGAATTGGTCCCTAACCAGCAGCATTAGCATCACCTGGGAACTTGTTAGAAATGCAGATTCTCAGCAGGGGTTAAAAGCCATTGTAGGAATCAACTTGAAGGCATACAACAAACACACTGAAATGATTTATCTCTAGGAAGGATAATCAGTTGGGAAGAAGGGTTGAAAGAGTCGTTTATGCCGTTTATATTTTGTTATTGTTTTTTGGCAAGATAAATTATGATTTCTCTGTGTGTATTAAGATAAATTGTTTTATAAATAAAATGGTGTATAAGAAAAATAGCATTTTTTTGTTTTTAGTTTTGTTAATTAGAGAAAAATATGAAGAAGAAAAAGTGGCTGGGGTCAGGATAATTAAGACTAAGTCGTTGCTCTCATTGTTCTCACAGTAACTTGAGAGAGACAGATTAGAAAACAGTTATACTATAATGTGAAGTATAAATAGAATCATACAGAAGGTGGCATAGGGTAGAAAAGGGAACTGAAGCTTATGAGATGCTCTTTAGTGTGGAACTGATAATTAGAAGAGGATAAAAGGGGGTGTCAGGGAAGTAGGGGGGTTTGTTGATGAATCAACTGGGTAATTAAGACAATCAGAGTGATTTGGTGATTTTTTAAAAAAGCTCCTTGGCTGTTTAAAGAGGAATAAAACAGCAAGGGACAGAGGCTGAGACACAGAGAAGAAGACAAATGTACTAGGAGGGAGAAAGGAAGAGAAAGAGACAGTATAGAAAGTTCCAGTAGGAAAAAGTCAGAGGAAAACATTGGGAAAATGTATAATAGACAAGGGAACAGCAGTGGGAGAGGATCAAATCACTATTTCAGAAAAAGGAGTCCATGTAGTGCAGTTTAACTTCCTCATCTGTGCAGATTGTAAGCATTAGTAGAGGAAAAGAATAAGAACGGTAATGGTACACATTGGACTTGAGTTGGCAGGATTTTTGGTCTTGCTTTGGGGAAAGCATCCCGCTCTGTGCTAGTACTGTATGAGACTCACTTTTGGAGACTATCAAAGTGTTACTCAGCATGCAGCTACCAGGAGACAATAATGAAGGTGTCTAGGGTTTCCAGATACTTGTCTGAGTCCTCCAGTGTCGTTTTCCATTTGGTCTCCTGATGTGTCCCTGGAGACGAGTTGTGAATGGACCTTGCTACTGTTCCAGTCCATACCCTCCTGAGGCTCAAGCCAGGTTCCTGAGCCTCCTTTCTTCCTGTAATGCAGGGACTGAGCCTGCTCTCCTCTCTCCTTTCAGTAGCTGCCTCCGTCTCTGAACCCTGTTTAGACCGTAAGGTAATTACTTCCTCTAAGTCTCCTTGTGGAGCAGTGCTCTGTCTCTCCCCAAATAACCATGTCCTTAATTCACCTAAAGGCAAGTACACAATTTGTTTGTTTAAAAGCAGCTGTGATGAATGCCTAAGAGCATGGATACTGGAGCCAAAATGTCCAGGTTCAAATTCCACACTCACTGACTTGGTGAGTTTGTACTAAGTTTATGCCTCTGAAAAAATAGAAATAATAATGGTATTCTATCAGAAAAATTTTTTTGTCTTTAGCAGATTTTAATAAAATTCATTTCAGATGATGTTCAAGAAATCTTCAGAAAACTGAATGGAAGGTGCTTCCTTCATAGCATGGAATGGATTCAATTCATCATAGAAATTCTCATTAAATGTCTTCTTTGCTTCTTTAGAAGAAATGCTCATGTAAGTTTATTGTCTACTGTGTTTGAACAACATCTACCTGAGGTAGGAGTGCAAATGTCCCTTCAACATCAAAGCCCAAAACTGGATTCAAAGGAAATTCTGGGCTTTCACCATTGGTAATACATCTAATGGGTAAATTGGTTTACATCTAATGGGTAAATTTATAATTTCTTTAAAATTTTCTGGTTGAACAGATACTCCATGTTCATTTGGTTGTTTTTTTCCACAAACATTGTGTTCTCCATAGTCACTTTTGATTGATGGAGCTAACCTCATATGGGCTGGTGGCTGATTCTCTATTTCTGAGGAGTTTGTCATTCATGGAGGTGTAGATACCTCTGCTGCTTCAGTGAGAACTCGTTTGGCTGTATCTCTGCTACTCTTGCCAACAGTTTTCTTATTTGTAGCTTCTCTTTTTCTGGTTCTTTTCATAGTCTGTTCAAGTAGTTTCTTTGTCTCCAAGCATTCCTATACTCTTCTTCTTTTTTTTTTTTTTTAGGTTTTCTTTTATTGTACTTCAGGTGAAGGCTTACAGAACAAATAGTTTCTCATGAAACAGTAGTACACATATTGTTTTATGACATTGGTTAACAACCCCACAACATGTCAACCTTCTAACTTCTCAACCTTTTTTTTTGGTGAAAATACACATAGCCAAAGATACACCGTTTCAAAAATTTCTACATGCACAGTTCAGTGACATTGACTACGCTCTGCGAATTGTGCTGTTATTCTCACTTTAGATGAAGTTTTACAGAACAAAATAGTTTCTCATTTAACAGTTACTGTACATGTTGCCCTATGACAATGGTTAACAATCTCACAACACATCAACAATATCCTTACTCAACCTTGGGTTCCCTAGCACCAGCTTACTTGTCCCCTTCTGCCTTCTGGCTCTTGTCACTGGACTCCTGTACCTCATTAGTCCCATTTGGTTTTACGGGGCTGTCCACTCCCAGGCTGAATGGTGAGCCTCGGAGATAACTTCACCACTGAGCTAAAAGGGTATCTGGGGGCCATATTCTTGGGGTTTCTCCAGTCTCCTTTAGGCCGGTAAATCTGGTCTTTTTTTTGTGAGTTAGAATTATGCTCTACATCCTTCTCCAGCTCTGTCCAGAAGCCTCTGTTGTGATCCTGGTCAGAGCAGTCAGTGGTGGTAGCCGGGCACCATCTAGCTGTACTGGACTCAGTCTGGTGGAGGCCTTGGTAGCTGTGGACCATTAGTCCTTCTGACTAATCTTTTCCTTGTATCCTGTTGTCTTCATTCTCCCTTGCTCCTGAAGGGATGAGACCAGTGGAGTATCTTAGATGGCCGCTCTCAGGCTTTTAAGACCCCAGATGCTACTCACCAAGGTAGAATGTAGAACATTGTCTTTATAAACTGTATTATGCCAGTTGAGCTTGGTGTTCCCTGAGACCATGGTCCCCACAGCCCTCCGCCCAGCAGTTCAGTCACTCAGGGAGTTTGGATGTGTCTGTGGGGCTTCCATGACCTTTCCTTGTACAAGTTGTGCTAGTTTCCCCTGTATTGTGTACTGTCTCACCCTTCACCCACGATACCACTTATCTACTGCCTATTTAGTATCCCCCTCCCCCACCCCTCCCATCCCTGGTAGTCAACAAAGATAGTTACATTTTGTGTGTGAACTTTTTCATGGGTTTTTACAATAGTGGTCTCATACAATATTTGTCCTTTTGTGATTGACTTATTTCACTCAGCATAGTGTCCTCCAGTTTCATCCATGTTATGAGACGCTTAACAGATTCATTGTTGTTCTTTCTCGTTGCATAGTACTCCATTGTGTGTATGTACCAGCTTGTTTATCCATTCATCTGTTAATGGGCACCTATGTTGTTTCCATCGTTTTGCTATTGTGAACAATGCTGCCATGAACATAGGTGTGCATATGTCTATTCGAGTGACGACTCTTATTTCTCTAGGATATATTCCTAGGAGTGGGATTGCTGGATCGAATGGTATGTCTATATCTAGCTTTCTGAGGAAGTGCCATATCATTTTCCAAAATGGTTGTATCATTTTGCATTCCCACCAGCAGTGCACAAGAGTTCCAATCTCCCCGCAGCCCCTCCAACATGTGTTATTTCCAGTGTTTTTGATGCGTGCCAGTAATGCCGAGGTGACATGGTATCTCATTATGGTTTTAATTTGCATTTCTCTAATGGCTAGTGATCGCGAGCATTTCCTCATGTGTCTGTTGGCCATTTGAATGTCTTCTTTGCTGAAGTGTCTGTTCATTTCCTTTGCCCATTTTTTAATAGGATTATTTGTCTTTTTGTTGTAGAGGTGTTGGATTTTCCTGTAGATTATGGAGATTAGACCTTTGTCTGACTTGTACTGTCCAAAAATTTTTTCCCAGTCTGTAGGTTCTCTTTTTACTCTTTTGGTGAAGTCTTTTGAAGAGCATAGGTGTTTGATTTTTAGAAGATCCCAGTTATCTAGCTTATCTATTGGGGTTTGTGCGTTGATGGTTATGGTTTGTATCCTGTTAATGCCATGTATTAAGGCCTGTAGTGTTGGTCCTGTTTTTTCTTCTATGAACTTTATAGTTTTAGGCTTTATATTCAGGTCTTTGATCCATTTTGAAATAGTTTTTGTATACGGTGTGAGGTATGGGTCCTGTTTCATTTTTTTGCAGATGGATATCCAGTTTTGCCAGCACCATTTGTTAAAAAGACTGTCTTTTCCGCATTTGATGGACTTTGGGCCCTTGTCGAAGATCAGGTGACTGTAGGTGGATGGATTTACGTCTGTGTTCTCAATTCTGTTCCATTGGTCAATGAATCTGTTGTTGTACCAATACCAGGCTGTTTTGACTACTGTAACTGTATAGCAGGTTCTGAAGTCAGGTAGTGTGAGTCCTCCAACTTTATTCTTCTTCTTCAGTAGTGCTTTACTTATTTGGGGCTTCTTCCCTTTCCATATAAAATGAATGATTAGTTTTTCCATCTCTTTGAAGAATGTTGTTGGTATTTGGATCGGGATTGCATTGTATTTGTAAATTGCTTTGGGTAGAATTGTCATTTTCACAATGTTGAGTCTGCCTATCCATGAGCATGGTATGTTTTTCCATTTATATAGATCCCTTTGGGTTTCATGTAATAGTGTTTTGTAGTTTTCTTTGTGTAGGTCTTTTACATCCATGGTCAGATTTATTCTTAAGTATTTTTATCTTTTTAGGGGCTATTATAAATGGTATTGTTTTCCTGATTTCCTTTTCAGTGTTCTCCTTATTGGTGTATAGGAATCCAGCTGATTTTTGAATGTTTATCTTGTATCCTGCTACTCTGCCGAATCTTTCTATTAGTTCCAGTAGATTTCTCATGGAGTTTTTAGGGTTTTCTATGTATAGTATCATATCATCTGCAAACAGGGACAGTTTAACTTCTTCATTAGCAACTTAGATGCCCTTTATTTCTTTTTCTTGCCTTATTGCTCTAGCTAGAACTTCCAGCACAGTGTTAAATAGGAGTGGTGATAAAGGGCCTCCTTGTCTTGTTCCTGTTTTCAAGGGGAATGTTTTCAGCCTCTCTGCATTAAGAATGATGTTGGCCATTGGTTTTGCATAGATGCCCTTTATTATGTTGATAAATTTTCCTTCTAAACTATTTTATTGAGAGTTTTTATCAGGAATGGGTATTGGACTTTGTAAATGCCTTTTCTGCGTCAATGGAGAAGATCATGTGATTCTTTTCTTTCTTTTTATTTTTTTGGTGGATGACGTTGATTGATTTTCTAATGTTGAACCATCCTTGCGTACCTGGTATGAATCCTACTTGGTCGTGGGCGTATTATTTTTTTGATATGATGCTGAAGTCTATTGGCTAGAATTTTGTTCAGAATTTTTGCATCGATATTCATGAGAGATATTGGTCTGTAATTTTCTTTTTTTGTGATGTCTTTGCCTGGTTTTGGTATCAGCGTTATGCTGGCTTCATAGAATGAATTTGGAAGTGTTGCTTCCTCTTCTATGCTCTGAAATAGCTTGAGTAATACTGGTACAAGCTCTTCTGTAAATGTTTTGTAGAATTCTCCAGTGAAGCCATCTGGGCCAGGGCTTTTTTTGGTTGGGAGTTTTTTTTATTACCTTTTCAATCTCTTCTCTTGTTATGGGTCTGTTCAGATTTTCAGCATCACTTTGTTGTAGTTTGGGTAGGCCGTGTGTTTCTAGAAATTTATCCATTTCCTCTAGGTTTTCAAATTTGTTGGAGTATAGTTTTTCGTAATATTCTTTTATAATCCTTTTTATTTCAGTTGGGTCTGTTGTAATGTCCCCCATTTCATTTCATATTTGGGTTATTTGTGTCCTTTCCTGTTTTTCTTTTGTCAGTCTGGCCAGTGGTTTGTTGATTCTTTCAAAGAACCAACTTTTAGTTTTGTTGATTCTTTCTATTGTTTTTCTGTTCTCAATTTCATTTATTTCTGCTCTGATCTTTATTATTTCCTTTCTTCTGGTGGCTGTGGGCTTGTTTTGCTGTTTTCTTTCTGTTTGAGTTGTGTAGTTAATGCTCTGATTTTGTTCCTTTTTTGTTTTTTTGATGTGTGCATCTACTGCTATAAATTGTCCTCTGAGGACTGCCTTTGCTGTGTTGCAAAGGTTTTAGTATGATGGGTTTTCATTCTTGTTTGAGTCTAGGAAGTTTTTGATTCCATCTCTGATTTCTTCTGTTACCCAGTGATGTGTAAGCAGGGTATTATTCAGTTTCCATGTAATTGATTGTTTTTCCCCTGCTCTTTCTGTTGTTAATTTCTACCTTGATGGCATTGTGGTCAGAGAAGATACTTTGTATTATCTCAACATTTTGGATCTTGTTGAGGATTGCTTTGTGGCCTAAGGTGTGGTCTGTTCTGGAGAATGTTCCATGTGCATTGGAAAAGAATGTGTACTTTGCAACGGTTGGATGGAGTGTTATATATATATATGTATGCGGTTAAGTTGGCTGATTGTGCCCTTCAGGTCTTCTGTGTCTTTGCTGAGTTTCTTCTTAGTTTTTCTGTCCTTTACTGAGAGTGGTGTGTTGAAGTCTCCTACTATTATTGTGGAACTGTCAATTTCTCTTTTCAGTGTTGTTAGAGTTTGTTTTATGTATTTTGGAGCCCTGTCATTGGGTGTGTAGATGTTTATTATGGTTATGTCTTCATGATGGATTGTCCCGTTAATCATTATATAATGTCCTTCTTTTTCTTTTATGGTATATTTTGTTTTAAAGTCTATTTTATCTGTGATCAGAATTGCCACTCCTGCTCTTTTTTGGTATTTGTTAGCTTGATATATTTTTTTTCCAACTGTTGACTTTTAATAAATTCACATCTTTGTTTCTAAGGTGTGTCTCTTGTAGACAGCATATTGATGGATCCTGTTTTCTTATCCATTCTGTCACTCTCTGTCTCTTTATGGGTATGTTGAGTCCATTTACATTCAGTTAAATTATTGATAGATGTGAGTTGCTGTCATTTTGTCGTGCTTTTCTTGTGGTGCTGACGTTTTCTTTGTTCTTACTCTCCTGTGCTGAATTCGTTGTTTGTGGATTTTTTTTCATTTCTTTTGTTTTTGCTGAGACTTTATGGTTTTCCTCTTTTTTTATGTTTTTTACGTTTATTTGTGGTTACCATGAATTTTACCCTTATCTTTCTAAGTTTGAAGCAGTCTCCCATTACTTGGTTTTGCTTGCCTTCCTCTCCATTAGAAGGTTCTATACATATGCTGTTTATTCCCTCTTTTGTTGTTTTGATGTTGTTGTCATTTACTGATTAACTGCTCTGATTCCCTGTTGTATTTCTTTTGGTTTTAGATAGTCCTCGAGAGGTCATTTCCTAGATTGGTATCTGGCTGGTACGATCCTGCATCCTAGATTCTGCCTGTGAGCTGAAGTTGTTTGTCCTCAGATTGAAGAACTCCCTTTTATAATTCTTGTAAGTTTGGTTTGACTTTTACATATTCCCTTAATTTCTGTTTATCTGGAAATGACCTAATTTCACTATCAAATTTGAACGAGAGTTTTGCAGGATATGTTATTCTTGGCTGGCAATTTTTTTCTTTCAAGATTTTATGTATGTCATCCCATTGCCTTCTTGCCTGCATGGTTTCTGCCGAATAATCTGAGCTTAATCTTTTTGTTTCTCCTCTGTAGGTGACTTCTTGTTTTTCACGAGCTGCTCTCAGGATTCTTTGTTTGGCTTTGGTTTTAGTGAGTGTGAATATGATATGCCTTGGTGATTTTCTTTTGGGGGTCTCTTCTATATGGGGTTCATTGATCTTCTTGGATGGCCAGCTTTTCATATTTCATGATATTGGGGAAGTTTTCTGTCAGCAGTTCCTCAATGATCCTCTCTGTGTTTTCTGTTTTCTCCCCCTGTTCTGGAATGCCAATTACTCGTAAATTTATGCTTTTAATTGTGTCCCACATAAGTCTCAGTGTCTCTTCATTTTTCTTTTTTTTTTTTCTGAGTTTTCCTGAAATAGTGTCGTATCCAAGTGTTTGTCGTCAGTTCAACTGATTCTGTCTTCCACAGTTTCAAACCTGATTCTCAGCCCTTCTATGACATCATCCATTTCTGAAATCTTGTTGTTTGTCTTTTGGATTTCTAATTGTTGTTTTTGTATAATTTCTAGTTGTGAATTTATTTTGGCATTTTGTTCCTGCATCATCTTCCTGAATTCTTCCAATTTTTTGTCTGTATTTTCCATGAATTTGTCTATTTTTTCCTCATGTTTGTCAGCTTTTTGCCTCAGTTCTTGGAGAATTCTGAGTATTAGAGATTTGAATTCCCTATCAGGTAGTGCTAGTGCCTGTTCTTCCACTGGAACGTCATCTGGTGTTTTATTTTGGACGCCTACTGGAACCATCCTGCCCTGTTTTTGTAAATGTTTTGATATTGTCTGCTGTCTTCGGGGCATTCAGTAGTTATTTTTCTCATTTATTGATTGTAGATTTGTTTGTTTCATCACTTTATTGTTTAAAATTTGACTATGTCTGAGAAGGCGGACTGTGTGTTCTTTGTTGTTTGGTCATCTGTGGGTACAGTACTTTTTGCCTCCTTCTCCAGTTGGCAGGGTCAGTCACTCAGATATGGTACAGCAGGGCAGGTCTAGCTGAAGAGGAGCTACTGGGACAGGTTGTTTTTGGCACTTACTACAGCCATCAGGGCGGGACTGTAATCAGTGCACAGGAGGTTCCAGTAGGCCTTGCCTGTGCTGCTTGGTGGTGTGATGTTAAGCGCACAGTGCAGGTAGGCAGCATGTAGCAGGGGGATTGTTATGTGTGGAGCTAAGATGGTTATGGGAGAGAGGAGAGAGGAACAGGAGACAAAAACATACAAACAAACAAAAAAGAATGCTAGGGGAGCTTGCTGTTGGAGTGGAGAGATGAGAGACTATGAAATGGAGAAAAACAGAAAGGGGAAGAGAAAGGAAAGAAAATAATGAATAAATAAAAGTCGGAAAGCTTAAAGAACTGCGAAGTTCCCAGGGATCCCACCAGTGCAGCTATGAGGTCTGGGGAAGTCGCTCTCAGGTGTTGCAGTACAGCCTGGCTAGAAGGCGTAGAGGTATACAACGCCAGATATTCAGGGAACAGAAAGAGAAGGAAGATATAGAAAGACGAGAAACTGAGTAATGAAGAAAGACAAAGTGGGAAAAAGAGGGAAAATAAAATAAAAGAAATTATAAGAAAAAGAAAAAAAGAACAAGAAAAGCCCCCAAAAAAACAGGGGAAAAAAAAAAAAAAAGAAAACCAACGAAAAAAGAAATGCCTTCAGGGATCCCTCTGCACGTCTGTGCAAGCTGAGGGGGTAGTCTCCTTGCCACACAGCACCGCCTGGCTAGAAAGGGCTCCCAACTCAAGAAAAGGAAAAGAAAACAAGCAAACAGTTGAAAACAAACAAACAAAAGCCCTGGGATCCCACCAGTGCAGCAGCCCAGACTGGGAAGCAGCTCCACACTCAAGCGGAGCACCACAGCCCCTCAGGAAGAAGCAAAGATGGTGCACAGAGCCAGGTATTTGAGTGACAGGAGGGGGAGGTGGTGAGAGGTAAGGAAGAAATCAAAAGAAGCAGAAAAAAAAGCAACACCAGCAGCCAACAAATGGCACTCAGAGAGCCAGCTAGTGCAGGATGGTGGAATCTAAGCAGCTGGAGTTTCTCGGACAAGAGACTGTGTCCGTGGGAAGCAGAGGGGGTTGAGTGTGGGTGAAGAAGGGTCGGGAGTGGGAAAGCATATATCACAAATTACCGGAGCTCTGCAGCCTCTCAGGAAGAAGCAAAGATTGCGCATGGAGCCAGGTATTAGAGCGAGAGGAGGGGGAGGTGGTGAAAGGTAAAGAAGAAATCAAAAGAAGCGGAAAAAAGCAACACCAGCAGCCAACAAATGGCACTCAGAGAGCTGGCCCATTTGGATGTGTGGAATCCAAGCAGCCGGTGTTTCCAGACAAGAGATTGTGGCCGCGGGAAGCAGAGGAGGCCGAGTGGGGGTGAAGAAGGGTGGGGGGGTGGGAAAGCGTATATCGCAAACTACCAGTTTTGTTTCCCGCTGGAAGTGCCGTGAAGCTGCTTTCTCATACCCCCTGTTTGCTGGTCTCCGGTAGGAGTCCAAGATGGTGGATCCGCGCTGCGTTAGCTGGTAAGGGACCTCTGCGTGAATCTCTCCTTGCTCTCCGTTCTCTGTCAGTTTTCTCCCTCCGTTTGGTGCTTGGCTGAGTTCTTTATCTCTTCATTTGATGTTTTAGGGTTTCAGGATTGTTGTTTTCTCTGTTCAGCTTAGCTTTTCAGATCTCTGCTGTGGAGGGACGGTGTGGTGCTTCTGCCTAGAGCGCCATTTTTCCGGAAGTCCCCTATACTCTTCTTTTGAAATGCTTTCCTCATTCCTGTTGGACCTGTTGTTCTTCATGAACATGAGCTTCCTTGTCTTTCTGCAATTGAATGTTTTACATCTCCTTCCACTGTCTTTGTTCTCTTTCTTCTGCTTGCGTTTAGAGTTGCTTTTCTTTCTCCGTGGTTTGTTCAGCTTCTAGTGGTTGGGAATCTTCCTCACTGCAAGCCTTCTCTTCAGCCTCCTTTGAGTCATTTCCTCTCTCTTCTCTCTTTCAGGCTCCTCCCTCTTCCTGCTCTCACTTTTCTCCTCCTGCTACTCTCTTCTCATCTAGCAGCCTTGTGGCCACTTTGGGGCCAGTAGTACCTGAAGAAGCTTAGTTGAAGCAGGGGTAGTCATGCTGGATGACTGGGCTGGGGCTAAGGATGAGTCTTAGGCTGTGCTGGGCCAGCAGGGGCAGCCTCTGGTTTGACAAGTGACCTCTTTTCAACTGTGGCTTCTTCTACCTTTACTACAGCTGCTCTGCTCTTTAGCGAGGATTCACTGGAAACTTTGAGTTTACTTCTCTAGGCCTTCTTTCTCAGGCTCCGCTCTGACTTCTGTCTTGATAGGGCAGATGTTGTTGAGGGATAGGGGCCAGACCTGAATGAAAGCAGCTTTGTCTTAGCCTGAGACAAGATGAGTGTTGGCCTCAGGCTACCAGGAGGAGGAGGAAACGAGTTGGATAGAAGCTAAAGTTGGGAGGGACCTGGTGATCTAGCATTGGGATGAGATGGAGATATAGCACTTCTGATGCCAGATATAAAGTCGAAGGTTTCTCTCTCTCTGTCTCTGTATCATATGGTTCTCCTGCAGAGGGCCCTCAGATCTTGTTACAAAGAGTTTAGTAGCTCTGGAGGACATGATATTGATGTCACTACAAGATACTACATCTCCAGACAAGACAGCTGTGCTTTTACTTTTTGTCAGAAATGAACGTGTGGGTGTTAGGAATCAGTTAGAATGCCAAAGCAGAAATTCATGGAGGCAGAAGTGAACCAAGGAAGGACACCCAACATGGAATAGGAACTGGTGTTTTTTTGTTCTAATTTCTCCTCTGCTGTAATTAGCCTTCACAACATTAAGTTTTCTTGGAGGGTTTTTATGGGCATTACAGCTAATATGTGTCTCTTAAAACAGTGCCCAGCATGTAGAAATGCTCAAAATGTTAATGATTAGTATTTATTAAGGGTTTTTCTACTAATTACTGTGGGAAAACAGAAAATAAAAAAAAGCATGAAACGTAAAATTTTAATTATTTGTAATAGAAGAGTTTCTGGGGACTGTAATTCTTAGCTTACGCTAAAATAGACTAGGCTTTTATTTCTGAAGATGAGATTCCTGAATCTATGTCTGCTACCTTTATGATACCTTTTACTAGGGACAGAGAAATGGGAATGGCTTTGTTTCAGGAGAGTACTTGTGCTTCAGAGGCCCCCAGCTCAGCAATATCCTATTCATTATGCTTCTGGAAAGCTCAGGAGTGATTTGCACTGGTCATTTCCTCAGCATTACTTTATGTTAACTATTGAGTGTTATGTTTAATTAAACATACACACACACGCACATACCCTTTCTCTTGCACACAGACACACACCCGAGCACATACACACTTAAAGATTTTTAAAGATAACGGTGTTTTCCTCGTTCGTTATTATTTTCCCTTTTCCTTTTTGGAGTTTGTTACCTATGCTAACACTACTACTAATACATGTTCTTTGTGTAAATTAAAAGAGGAATTCATTACAGGATGTTTGCCCTAGATTGAGTGTTCTTTCCTTCTGTGACAAGAAATGAACCATCGTTCAAAAAAAGTAGCTTTATATTTTGTGTTTGAAGCCAATCCATTTAAATTCCATTCAAAGCTATATGTTTACGACCTAAGGAATGTCATGCGTTGAACCAGATGCTATTCAGTCTTTTTATTAAATGTTACATTAAGGAACTGGTTTAGATGTGAAGAATATGCTTATAACTTGGCAATATGATTGCTTGTCTGCCTTCTTTGTAGCTTCAAACACAGTGATACTGTTTCTGGTAAAATGTAGTACAGATTGAGTCCATGTAATTTATTCATACTGAAAATAAACGTATCACTTACCCTTTATCTAGATGCTTGGGCAGTGGGCACATTGTTAGAAAATATTATCCTAAATTAAACATAAACTATAGTAAATATTAATCCATTATTTTTACTTAAAAATATATCAGTTTCTATAGACTGAACACCCTAAATAGTAAAACATCAACGTTAGACATCTTTGTTTTTGAGATAATGGGTAGGGTAAGACATATGATGGAACAAACTGGCACATTCTATTTATTTTTATTAAAAATGAATGTTATTTATTGCACCAATCCTTGAGGCCTTTTTTTGGGTTAGAGCTATAAACTGGGTAAATAAACTCCAGGTAGCCCTCACTCTCAAAGATTTTGCAGTTGGTTTTCGTCTTGTTCTGGGCTGCAGAGCAGATCAGACTTGAAGCTTAGAAAAGCACGCTACACAGCCACCAGCTTCAGAGGGATCAGGCAGAGTGACAAAGGATTTGCAGCTTTCTGAAATGAGATTCCTTTACTGCTTCCTTAAAGCTCAAGCTGTAGATAAGAAACCTGACTACATTTAAAAACTGCGTATAGTTAGAACAGTTAAGTGATGGTCATACTTCAAAAAACAATATAACCGTGTTTTGACTTTAAACCTGTGTATAGTTTGCACCACTAATTAACAACAACAACACAGGTAGTATACACATCATACATCTGCCATTAGTAAGCCATGAACTCCAGGCACACAGAGAAAAACATGTTAGCCAAGTCATTGGATGCTGATTGTTGTTCTGTTGTGAAAATGGATTATCTCAACTAAAGAAAAACCTGGTAACTTGAAGCACATTCTCAGTTTCCACTCTGGATATGAGTAGAATGCTGGCTGAGTCTAGAAGATTATTTGCCCGGTTGTAAAATTCAAGAGCTTGGACTCTTACATTGGGAACTAATAACTAAATAATCAAGAATATGTATGTGTGTGTGTTTTCTCCCCAGCAGGGTAAACATGACTCTAATTAGCAAGTTGGCCAATAGCCATCTAATTTTACAAAAGTTTAGGTAAGTATATAGAAAAAAAAAAAAAACTGTAGAGTTTCTTGACCAGGTGTTTTAAGGGAATTTTAAACAAACACCTGAAGAAACTCCTATCTCCTTTCAGGTTCCAGATGAATTAATAGGTTCTTTGGCTAAGGCTACCCTATGGAGCAGTTCTACTCTGTAACACATGGGTCAACCAGGAGTCGGAATCGACTCTCTGGCAATGGGTTTGGGTTTTTCTTTTCTTTTTTTTTTTTGACTAAGGCAATGGATGAAGGGATAAAAACTCTGTTAGAATACAATAATCAGAGGGTTTTCAGTAAAGTCTGTTTTCTATTCAAGTCTTAACTAATAATAATATTTTTTTATTTATCAAATATTTACTTGGATCCACAATCAACACCCACAGAAGCAGAAGCCATGAAATCAAATGACATATTGCACCTAGGCAAATCTGCTTCAAAAGACCTCTTTAAAGTGTTAAAAAGCAAAGCTATTGCTTTGAGGACTAAAGTGCACCTGACTCAAGTCATGGTATTTTCAGTTGCCTTGTATGCATTCGAAAGCTAGACAATAAATAAGGAACACCCTAGAAAAATTGATGCCTTTGAATCATGGTATTAGTGAAGAATTGAACATACTATGGACTGCCAGAAGAATGAACAAATCTGTCTTGGAAGAAGTTCAGCCAGAACACTCCTTAGAAGCGAAGATGGCGAGACTTTTCTCACATACTTTGGACATGTTATCAGGAGGGACCAGTCTCTGGAGAAGGACATCATGCTTGGTAAAGCAGAAGGTCAGTGAAAAAGAGGAAGGTCCCCAGCGGGATGGATTGGCACAGTGGCTGCAATGATGGTCCCAAACATAGCAGTGATTGTGATGATGGCACAGGACTCGGCAGTGTTTTGTTCTGATATACATAGGGTTGCTATGAGTTCTAACCAGCAACATCGACTTTTTGATCCAATCATCTATCTTAAGGGTCAACAAAATAGTGGTTAAGATGTAGACTGTGGGACCACATTTCTTGGATTCAGATTCCAGCTCTACCATTCCTACTTTGTGATCTTGGACAGGTTATTTAACCACTCTGAGCCTTAGGTTTCTTATATCTGAAATGAGGAAACAATATCGATCTCATAGTTTTTTTTTGTGAGGATTAAATAAATGAATGAGCATGTAATGAGTACTTTTTGTATGTTAGCTCTTATTAATAATAAGTGCCATGCATTGTTTAGATTTTGGGCAGAATAATTGATGTCAGAGCTTATGTTCTAATAGAAACACAATAAGCAGATGTTGTTGTTGTTAGTTGCCACTGAGTCTCTTCCAACTCATAACGACCTCATGTATGCAGTGTAGTGCTGCTCCATAGAGTTTTTCAAGGATGAGATCTTTCAGAAGCTGATTGTTAGGCCTGTCTCTGAAGGAGCCTCTGGGTGGGTTTAACCACCAACTTTTCAGCAAGCAGTTGAGCGCTTATCAAGTATTATTAAAATATGCTGTTGTTGTTATTAGTTGCCAATGAGTTGCCTGCAACTTGTGGTGACATTATATGTAAAAGAAAAAAAAAAACACTGTCTTGTCCTGTGCTGTCTTCATGATGGTTAGTATGTTTGAGTCCATTGTTGTGGCTTTTGTGTCAATCCATCTCACTGAGAGTTTTCTTCATTTTTGCTGACGCTCTGTTTTACCAAATACTATGGATTGAATTGTATCACCCAAAAATATATGTTGTAAATCCTAACCTCTACCTGTGATTATAATTCCGTTTGTGAATGGGTTGTGTTTGTTATGTTAATGAGGCAGGATTAGGTTATGTCAATGAGGATCATGTTTATTATGTTAATGAGGCAGGAACTGGGTATATCTTGAGTCAATCTCTTTTGTGATATAAAATAAATTAAACAAGCCAGTGAAAGAAACAGAGAGGGAGAGGAGAGATGCCAAGACACATGAAGATCGCACAGGAGCAGAAGCTCAGAAGAGACAAGTACCTTCCTCCAGAGCTGACAGAGAGAGAAAGCCTTCCCCTAGAGCCGGCATCCTAAATTCACACTTCTAGCATTCTAAACTATGAGAAAATAGATTTCTGTTTGTTAAAGCTATCCACTTGTGGTATTTCTGTTATAGCAGCATTAGATAACTAAAACAGAGTTTGGTACCAAAAGAGTAGGCTGCTGCTCTAACAGATACCTAAAACATGGAAGTGGTTTTGGAATTGGGTAATGCATAGAGACTGGAAAAGTTTTAAGGTGCCTAGTAGTAAAAGCATAGATTGCCTTAAAAAGACTGTTGATAGAATTATGAACATCAAAGGCAATTCTAATGAGGGCTCAGAAGGAAGTGAGAGGAGATACAGAGAAAGTCTCTGTCATCTTAGAGAATACGTATGGTGCCAGCAACAGTGTTGCTGGAAGTGTAGACATTAAATGTTAGGCTTTAAAAGAAAATAATGAATATGTGATCGGACAGTGGAAAAAGGGCAGTGTTTTTTATGCAGTGGGAAAGAACTTGTCTGAATTATGTTCAAATGTTTGGTGGAAGGTAGAACTTGTAAGTGATGAACTTGGATATCTGGCTGATGAGATTTCTAAGCAAGATCTTTAAGGGGCCACGTGATTTCTCCTTTCCACTTACTGTAAAATGTGAGAGGAAAGATACAGACTTAAAAATGAACTGTGCAAAATGAAAACAGAACTTAAAGATATGGAAAATTCTGTTGTACAAACTGAGGATGTGTGTCCTTGAATTTTGACCAAGAATGTGGCTACACAATCTTTTGTTAAAGAGATTAAGCCTGTGACTGCTGTATCTAACCAACTAGCACAGCAGAAGATCCACCAGCTTAGACTGAAGGGGACAGAGAAAGAGTGAAAGGAAAAAATGCTGTCTGCCTTTTGGAATTCTATGGGCAGGAAACAGGCCAAAGGAGCTACATTCGTTGTCCTTCAAGAAAAGAAAAGGACCATCCCTGGAGAAGCTTGGAGATCAGTGGAACTGTTGGAAGGAGCAGCACCTTCTCAGTTTCAAAAGGTGGGTCCATATTCTCCTGGATCTTAAAGGATGGGGCCACAACCTCCTAGGTTTCAAAGAGTTGGATCTTTGCCAACTTAGTTCCAGAGTGTGGGGCTGCTAATAAGGTGTGCCAGGGAATGGGGCCACTGCCCAAAGCTGAGGGGGTGGGGCTTCCATGCTCAAGAGACAGAAGAATGGGGCCTGCCGGGCCAAGGGAGTCGGATCACCACTCAGATGGACCAGGAGAATGGGGCCACTCAAAGCCAAGGGAGCAGAGTTGTCATCCCAGTGATCCTAGAAGGTGGTGCTGAAGTCTGGGGCCAAGGGGTCTCTACCCAGAATCTGGAGGGCATGGCTAACACCTAGAGTCTGGAGGGCAGGGACATTGCCTAAATGGTCTCAGAGAAGAGAGAATTATTATCAAGACTTGAGAGCTAATATAATTTGTTCAGCTGGGTTTTGGACTTGCTTGGTGCTTGTTAAACCTTCTTTCCCGCCGATTTCTCCCATTTGTAGTGGAAATGTCTACCTTGTGCCTCTTGTACTATTGTACTTTGGAAACAGATAACTTTTAGTCTAGATTCCACAGGTTTGCAGATGAAGAAGAATTTTGCCCCAGGATAGAATATGCCTAAAGTCTCACCCATACTTGATTTAGATGAGATTTTGGACTTGGAGTTGATTAAGGACTTTTGGGATGATCTGATTGGGTGAATGTATTTTACATAACATTCCACTGTTTGGCTCCCAAAAATTCATGTGGGAAGGACATGGACATGAATTTTGGGTGGCTAAGGGGTAGAATGTTACGGATTGAATTGTGTCTCCCAAAAATATGTATTGTAAATCCTAATCTCTACCTGTGGTTATAATCCCATTTGTGAATGGGTTGTATTTGTTACATTAATGAGACAAGATGAGGTTATGTCACTGAGGATTAGGTTATGTTTATTATGTTAATGAGTCAGAATTAGGGTATATCTTTAGTCAGTCTCTTTTGAAATATAAAAGAAATTAAACAAGCACCTGAGGGAAGCAGAGATAGGGGAAGAAAGATGCCAAGCCACATGAAAATCACTCAGGAGCAGAAGCTCTGAAGAGACAAGGACCATCCTCCAGAACTGATTGAGAGAGAAAGCCTTCCCCTAGAGCCGGCATCCTGAATTCGGACTTCTAGCTTCCTAAACCGTGAGAAAATATATTTCTGTTTGTTAAAGCCATCCACTTGTGGTATTTCTGTTAGAGTATCTATCACTAGATAACTAAGACACCAACCATGATGTCTTTTTCTAGCTATGGTCTTTCCTAATGATGTTTCCAAAGTAAGCAAGAGAAGTCTTGCCTACCTCACTTCTAAGGAGCATTCTGGTTGTCTTTAGGTCTAGTTTGTTCATTTTTTGTGGCAATTCATGATGTAATTCAATATTCTTCATCAAAACCACAATTTGAATGCTTTTGAAAGTAAAATATAGGTAGTACTAATTGCTCTAAAGAAGATAAAAAAGGGAAAAGGTATATAGTGTGTGTGTGTGTGTGTGTGTGTGTGTGTGTGTGCAGGCACTTGTAGGAAGATGTTGGGGAGTTATAGTTCATTTAGAACAGTGACATAAGCCTTCTTTGGAAGAATGAGATTTGAAAAGAGACATAAGTAGAGTAAGTCTTAGGGAAGAAATTTTTTTAAATTTCTTCTCCCTCACCACTTAATCCTTACCCATCTTTCACAGTATTAAAGAAAAATAGTTTGATGATTGATCTCTCAGTTGATTTATATCAAGGCTTCCATGTAGTTTGATAAGTTTTAATTAAATATGCGCAACTTATATTTGAAAACTCAAGGGAGAAGAGATTTGAACTTTGCCATTTAATAATAAACAAGGAGAGCCGATACATTTTTCGTTATCACTGACACATCTTAGTCAAGAAAAAAAGTAAGGTCTGTTTACAGAACCTCCCTGAAAGCTTAAAGGAACTGTGCAGACTTAGTAATGGAAAAGACACTGTTGAAGCTGGAGGAGTGATTAACTTCGTCATTGAACACGCTAGGGACAGTTTTGCATAGTGAAGTATTTTTGGCATGAAGACTTGGATTCTGTGAATCTTAATGTTCCTATGACTTTGTTTTCTCTTCCATAGTCTAAGTTATTGTGCAAATTAAGTAAAACTAAAGTTGTGAAAGGGAGCTCTGATTGTGTACTGGTTAAGTACTTGGCCACTAACCAGAAGGTTAGTGGTTCAAACTCACCCAATGGCTTGGCAGAAGAAAGAAATGGTGTCATGGATTGAATTGTGTCCCCCCAAAATATGTGTCAACTTGGTTACGCCATGATTCCAAGTATTGTGTGGTTGTCCTCCATTTTGTAGTTGATGTAATTTTCCTATGTTTTGTAAATCCTAATCTCTGCCTGTGGTTAATGGGGCAAGATTAGATTATGTTAAAGAGGATTAGGGTGGGATGTAACACCCTTACTCAGATCACATCCCTGATCCATTGTAGAGGGAGTTTCCCTGGGGTGTGGCCTGCAACACCTTTTACCTTACAAGAGATGAAAGGGAAGCCAGCAGAGAGTTGGGGACCTTATACCACCAAGAAAGCAGCGCTGGGAGCAGAGCACATCCTTTGGACCTGGGGTTCCTGTACAGAGAAGCTTCTAGTCTAGGGGAGGATTGATGACAAGGACCTTCCTCTAGAGCCAACAGAGAAAGCCTTCCCCTGGAGCTGACACCCTGAACTTGGACTTGTAACCTAAACTTCTGTTTTTTGAAGTCATCCACTTGTGGTAGTTCTGTTATAGCAGCACTAGATAACTAAGATACCTGGCAATCTGCTTCCGTAAAGGTTACAGCCAATGCTCTGTCACATGGGGTTGCTATGAGGAAAAATGACTTGAGGACACCTAAGTTTGTAAAAGCACTTTATAAATTATAATATGCTCTGTATAAAAGTTTTTTTTTTTTTTTTTTAATTCAACTCAAAGATCAATTAATTTCACTCTTAAATGAAGGGGAACTAGAGGCTTGAAACACTTTAATTTCGTGCATCATTCAAGCTTAGGACAGATTACCATAATGCCCTGCAGGTGGAGAAAATGTATGGGTTTTTTTCAGCAAATGTAAAATAAATTATGTCATCTCTTTTGTGTTTCTTTTCTTGGCCCTAAAAAAATTATAAACCAAATGAGTAGAATGCTCCCTGTAATCATCCTTTTTCCTCTCTGAACCATTTTTGTTTTACTCTGTATCCTAGATAAAGCTGTAACCACGACAGGATATATTAGCCACTGAAATCTGAACAGAAGGGCAGTTCCTAATCAAATTGCCACTAATTTCTTTCAGTACAAATTATCATCATTCACAGCAAATTTGCTTTCAGAGAGCTGTGCCAACTTGAAGTATGGTTTTCAGAATTTTTAACTCAGCCCATCAAAACAACCAATCAAATCATTCTGCAACAGTGCTGTCTTTTTTTCCCTACTCATTTTTTATGATGACCAGTAAGTGGAATGTGGACTTCCCATTTATTCTAACCTTGTTCCACTTAAACTACTATAAATGGAGTTCTCCTTTTTATAATATTTCTTAATGACATGGAATTCGGGTAAAATATAGACATTTTTAAAAACCTATCAGATATTGCAGAAATATTAAGTATGTTTTATTATCAATTTGGCATTTATATTATTATCTAGTCTGACATTGTATATCATGAAGAAAACACGTATCAGTCAGACAAGAGACATGTTCCAAACTGTTAATGTTACTTTATATAAATTGTACAGGCTTCCAGGTGTCATCATAATATTTATATATAGTCCTCTAACTCCTCATCATCTACACTGTTGTAGTTTGCTACACCATCTGCTCAAAATATGTGTGTGTATATATATATATATATATATATATATATATATATATATATATATAATTTTTCTTCACGAACCAAGCTCAGGCCTTTTTCTCCTCTTCTTGTTGGTTGTATGATAGCACTCTCCCATGGCCATAAACACAAGTTGAAGTTAAAGGCATTGGTACAACTGTTTTGAGTGACAAGGGGGTCTGCGCTACCTCCTAATGCAGCTTATGTCGTATATAAAATATATATATTATAGGTTTAAAATAATGTCATTATCTCAATAGTGCGCCAAATTGCAAGTACTGTTAAAATATGCCGGAAAGGTAGAAACACGAGGCAGTGTTCTATGATTCTGCAGTCTTATACCTGTGTGTATTTAATTACCTTTGGTTATTGCTCAGGTATGATGTAGTCTTGTGTGTAAACTTGTGGCTAGGAAATTTTCATAATTATGGCTTTATTATTTCAATTTTGTAGCTTTAACCACAAGATGAAACACTTCATCCAAAAAAAAAAAAAAAAAAAAAGTCTTTACCGGTAAAAAGTGTTAATTACAACCTAAATGATGTCAGTGAAAATACCTGAAAATTTCAGGTTTAATTAGGTCTGCCACGGAAATAGAACTGTCATAAGGCTTGGCATTTTGGCAGTTTTAATCCCTGTATAGGTTTTCTTCCTCAAGAGGATAACATATAGAGAGTGAGAAAATGAACATGTCGTTTGTTTAAAACATATTGTTCAAGGATGTACCCAAGCTGAAGTGTAATATTCATGTGCAATATGTTACTGTGACAAAATATTTTCAACCAGGGTTTCCAGTATTTCCAACCAAGAGATACATATTCGTTCTTTATGCACTGCTTCTTTTCCTCTCCTTTTCCTAAGATATGATTAGAATCTGAGCCTATCTAGATAAAAACAGTTTCTCTGACATATTTTAAAGAGTGGTGTCTTCTGTATATTAATAATCTATGTTCAGTAATCTTGAGACTTGGAAATAACCATAACCGAAAGACTGGGATATATACTAAGCCCAGTGGAATCACAGAAACAAAGCCTCAAGATTGCAAAGCTGTAGTCTTCCTGCCAATAAGAAGATCTTAATTGCTATAATTAAAAATAAGAGTCACTTTTATTAAAAACTGAACCCCCCATTGTGCAAATCATTCTAGTAATGCTTTGCATAACACTCAGGAATTTATAATGCTGAAGGATAATGCAAAATGTAACTTCTTGACTACTTGCAACTGTAAGTACATGATTTGCCAGTGACAGTGTCATCAAATTGGGATATTAATTAATAAATTAAATAATGAAGACCCCAAATAAAGATTGAGTAACAGGAGAAATTGGTAATGACTTTACAACTATATTTTTGGGGAAAAAATCAGATTTTATTTGCTCCCTTTCTTGGCAACAAGGCAAGCCGAGCAAAAAAAAAAAAACCCGAAAAACTATGTAACTTTCTTACCATCACAGCCCCCCTAGCATTCAGCAGGAGCCATGCCAACAATTAAATGAGTAACCAGTAGGATTCCCAAAACAGAGCCAATGAAGTAAAGAAGAAAGTCTTGTCTATGACGTGAAATCCATGTCTTCATGATGCAAACAGGAATAAATATTTTGCGTATGAATCTTGGTGATGATATTCCTTAACTCCTGAAATGTCTTTTGCTATATTTATATGTAATGAGGAGGTAGCTTTGGAAGAATTAGGTATTGCCAGCCAAAATAACTAGGTACAGATTATTAATGTGGTAATTGTTTCCTTTGGTTATTTCTTTCTTATCCTCCTTCTGCATAATCTCTTTAGTGCAAAACACTCATCTACTCCCTTATGTCTTCTTCCACTGCCCAAGTCACAACTTCATCTTTGCTCCCCACACTAGATTATTTTCCATTCCCAGGTGAGGAAATATCCCAGTTACCCCCAAAGAGACAAGATGAAATCCTCTTCCATACTTCCATCAGAACAAGTGGAACTTGCCCTGTTATCCTTACCATCCAGCATTTCTGTCTCATATAGGGAAGAATCTGGGGATGGGGATGAGGAGGGAGAAACCAGTGTCTGGGATCATCTGATTTGAGGGAGTGATCTGTTCATAGGAAGAGGATCTAACATCTTCAACTGCTTCACTTATGTTCTTTTACTAGTTGGGGAAGTGAGGCTCAGAGAGAATCACTGAAAGAGATGAAAAATAAAAAAACCCATTGGCATTGAGATGATTCCGACTCATAGTGAAAAGAAGAGGAGACTGGACTCTTGGCCCAAGCTGGACACTTTCTTAGTTGCAGAGTCTTTAAGCTCACCTGGGTCACAACACAGAGGAATAGGGTGAAGAGGTTCTTGAGCAAACTTGGTATCTGTTCCTTGGAGTTTAGGGGTATATGTGAATTTAGAGTATAGCCCATATTTCTAGCCTGGAGAAATCGTGGGTGGGAGGATTGCTGGGAATTTTGCTGATGTTTGTAACTTGATATAGGGTGCCCAGGAAGAAAAAAAAGTCTTTTCTCACCCCAGGTAGCATGTTTCCACAGGAAGGAGCAGAGTAGACAGTTGTTGTTGTTAGGTGCTTTCAAGTTGGTTCCAACTCATAGTTACCCTGTGTACAATAGAACAAAACACTGGCTGGTCCTGTGCCACCTTCATAAGCACAGCTGTGTTGGAGCCCATTTTTACAGCCACTGTGTCAGTCCGTCTTGTTGAGGGGCTTTATCTTTTTTACTGACCCTCTACTTTACCAAGTATGATGTCCTTTTCCAGAGACTGGTCCCTCCTGTTAACATGTCCAAAGTACGTAAGATGAAGTCTCATCATCCTCACTTTTAAGGACCATTCTGGCTGTACTTCTTCCAAGACAGATTTGTTCGCTCTTCTGGCAGTCCATAGTATATACAATATTCTTCACCAACACCATAATTCAAGGGCATCAATTCTTCTTTGGTCTTCCTTATTCATTGTCCAGCTTTTGCATGCATATGAGGTGATTTAAAACACCATGGCTTGTGTCAGTTGCACGTTAGTTCTCAAAGTGGTATCTTTGCTTTTCAACACTTTAAAGGGGTTTTTTGCAGCAGATTTCACCAATGAAATATGTTGTTTGATTACTTGACTGCTGCTTCCATGGTTGTTGATTGTGGATCCAAATAAAGGGACATCCTTGACAACTTCAGCATTTTCTCTGTTTATTGTGATGTTGCTTATTGGTCCAGTTGTGAGGATTTTTGTCTTCTTTATAGTAAAGCGTAATCCATACTGAAGGCTGTAGCCTTTGATCTTCATCAGTAAGTGCTTCAAGTCCTCTTTAAGCAAGCAAGGCTGTGTCGTCTGCATGTTGCAGGTTGTTAATGAGTCTTCCACCAATCATGATGCAGTATTCTTCCTCATATAGCCCAGCTTCTCGGATTATTTGCTCAGCGTACAGATTGAATAAGTATGATGGAGGGATACAATCCTGACGTACACTTTTTCTTATTTTAAACCATGCAGTATTCTCCTTGTTCTGTTCAAATGACTGCCTACAAATTTTACATGAGCACAATTAAGTGTTCTGGAATTCTCATTCTTCGCAATGATATTCATAATTTGTTATGATCTGCACAGTCAAATGCCTACTCAACAAAACACAGAAAGAGTGGATAGAGGTGGAAGCAAAATCTTTTGAACTCTCCTGATGGCCACTGATCTAGGCAATGCAACATCTATGGAGGGATTTTTGAGTTGAGACCTTATTCAGGCCATAAAGAGATTCAGCTGCCATTCTCTGAGGGCGAACTCTGTCTTGAATGAGATGGAAGTGAAGATAAATTCTATTCCAAGAAAGTCACAAACAGTCTGTATGAGACTATGAGATTGGTAGATGTTACCAGCTGCATATAAAGAGAGCCAATGTGAGACCAAGAATGATACCCTGGCCCAGACGTGTGCCCAGGAATGCAAGCTAACTGCTACTTCCTCTGTTCCCTATCCCTAACTGTCCTTCATCCAGTAGCAGAGGGTTTAGGCCTTGAAAAGAGACAAGTGTCTTCATCTCAAAAGATAATAGAATGGGAAGAAGAGTGAAAGCATGTCATGTCCTTTCACCACTCCATGTCCTCCTCAACCAATATGGCAGTGGTCAGAAGAATTTTAAATAGCATAGAATACTAAAGCTTTAAAATAGACCTAAAGTGACCAGAAAGTGATAGAATCTGGCCAAGATAGAAAAGGAAGGAATGTCAAAATATGGTTTGAAGGTAGTGGTTGGAAAAATTATACTGGTTTATTTTTATATCAGTATAAACTTCTCCATGAACTGATGACTATGTGTGTGTGTTTATTAGCTGTCAAGTACCGTGCTAAACAATTTGCATTCATTTAGTCTTTATCATTGCCTACTGAGGCAATTACTATGTTTATGCCCATTGTAGATCTGAGGACACTGAGTAAAAGTGAAGCTGTATTTGAACCCACATCTGTTTGATTCACTCATCTCTAATGACTCCTCCATGACTCCCCATTGTTCTTAGGAAGAGGCCCAGATCCCTAAAAGTGGTTATAGGGCCCTTCATAAGCAGTATCCTGTCTTCCTCTATGACTCAAAAAGTGCTGTTTTGAAAATGTGGCTATTTTTTTTTAAATCTGAAAATTTTGTACAAAGATAGAAGGTAAACCCATGTATGGTATTTCATTTCATTTTGTTTTATTTTTGACGTGTAAAAGAGGAATATAAAATTATGAGAAATTATTGGAAGAACAATTTCTTTTCAATTCTGTGATCATATAAAAGATTTTAGAGGTCAAAGCATGAGTAGAAACATTTGTATGCTTAAAGTCATCTGCACAGTTGAGAAAAGGACAAAGACAAAATGTCATCAGAAACCATTAAGGAGCATTAATTCTTTTTTGGATGAGATAATGAGATTCTCTTTGGAGTTTAAATGAATATGGATAAAACATTTTAGGTTATGAAAGGAATAGCATCCGTTTTGAAAAAGTTCTTACTGAAAATATAACAAGAATTAGTACCATTTTTTAATGATAAGGAGTTTCTAATTTTATATTCTCATTTTCCAGAATTGGACTTTTTCTTTAATGTCAGGTAAATAAGCATATTTCAGTTTGAGTCAAGGTTTTTTTTTTTTGGTTCATGATCAGGTTTTTTTCTTTTGTTCCATAGCACACACACACACACAAAAAGTGTGCTTCAGTGTTAGTATTTTTTTTTTAAATAACTGAACCACACATAGCCTTATTTCAAATAAGATTTATAAGCAATTTTCAAAATAATAGGCATATATCTTATGGACAGTCCTTTTATTTTATTTTTAATTTCTTTTTACTGTTTGAATTTATATCTGTTTTTAAAATCATTATTACTCAACCATGTGGACATTATTGAAGTATAGATAATACACAAATTAATGAATAAGTATTGAGGTCTAATCTATGCCAGGTGCTTTGGCATAACAAGCTGACAGTCCAGTGTAGTGGGTGGATGGTAATCACATAATTAGAGTACAAAGTGGTGAGCATGGTAATGGGTCATAGAGCTATAGGCACACAAACCAACTTCAGTGGAATCACATTGCCAACACAGTTAACGTCATCTCTGCTCTTTTTATAAATATAATGGTAAACTATTCAGTCAATTTAGTGATCAGTCAAATCAGTTTTTTAAAATTGAAATGAAAATTAAATAATGATTTAGAAAAACCACCCCTCAGTTTGTTTAATTAATTTGCAGGGAATTTGAAAATGAACAAATAATTCAAGTTGTTCCCGCAAATAACAGTGCTTTGGTCAGGTTGAGTAACTCTCAGCCCAGTATTTGACTTGAAAAAAAAGAAGAAAGGAATTGCAGCTTCTGTTGCTTCACTTTAAATAATTATGCTTTATCCAGTGGAATTCAAGAAAACATTATGTTGGTGTATATGCAAATATTATATAACCATATTCAAATATTCCATTTATAGGAATCCCATGTTATTGCAGCTATATCTGAGAAATGTTACGGTAAGTCATCGTTAGTTTTCACTTTCTGAACATCCGTAAATGGTGTCATTTGTAAAGGAATTCTGTGATACATCCTTGAGGGTTCTTGTTTAAATCATCAAATGGCCTTGGTCCCATGATCTTTATTGGTAAATATTTGTTATTCATGTGAGGAAATCAGCATCTTCTTTTTTGAAAATAATAGCTATTTTGCTTCCATATGTTTTGAATTGGTGTTTGTGAAAGAGGCCTTTCTTGGGATTGGGGGAATTTGAATGAGGCCTGTGAGAGAATTAGAGGAGGCTAATAGATGAACTGGAATGATCCTTTACCAGAATGGATTCAGCCAGCCTTTGCTCTGTAAAGGAGCTGAGAAGTGGAGTCAGCCTTTACATTGGAAATGACCATCTGTGGGAGGTTCAAATAGAATAAAAAGTAAATAGATGATATTGGAGCTGCACTGCAGGAAAAAGAAGATACAATTACATTGGCTTCTGGTATCAGGAGGAGCCCTTGTGCTGCAGTGGTTAAAGCTATCAACTGCTAACCAGAAGTTTGGTGATTCAAAACCACCAGGGCTCTGTGGGAGAAAGATGTGGCAGTCTGCTTCTTTAGAGATTTGAACCCTATGGGTCACTATGAGTCAAAATCGACTCGATGGTAGTGGATTCCACCCCTCCCCCCGTATCAGGACCTGTGACCTTTAGAAAAGATTCTGATTTTAGCTTAGAGACGTTTTTGGTTGTCCCAACTAAGGGAGGGGTGTTGCTACTGGTATCTATTGTGTAGATTACAGAGATGCTGCTAAACATCTTACAACGTATAGAACAGTCTACAATAAAGAATGATCGAGCCGAAAATATCAATAGTGCCAAAGTTGAAAAACATTGGACTAGATTGATAGGCCAGCTACATAATTTGTGCAGCCCAGTACAAAATGAAAATACAGGACTCCTTGCTCAAAAAGCAAAAAAAAAATTTTTCCCTTTCTTCTGTAGTTTCTTTCTTGACCTGTTACTGTGCTTTTTATTTACTAATTAATGCCGTGTTTCATCAAGCATAGGAGTACTCCCTGGGTGAATGCAGACCTCATAAGTGCCCTGGACTTCACCCTGCACTCATTGGTGACTTTGACTTTCCAGGTTCTCATGTCCAGGCATGGCGAAGGGCTTAGGGTGTCAGTGGTCATTGGGCAGTGGTAGGAGGTGGGTGACTGAGAATCCATTCCAGGGAAGCAGAGAGGAGGCAGGGGTTGGGATGGCATGTGAGCTCAGCCTTCTGTCAGAGATTACTAGCAAAACATAAATTCAAAGATGAAGTTACTAAGAATTTCAACATGGCAACCAAAGAACATTAAATCCTCAGCACAGGGGCCCCCGTCAGAGGGCAGAGCCCTGTGTGAATGCATTGGCCGTTGATTGATCACCCATGAAGCTGGTCCTGTCTACTGATAATGACTGCTGGAAGGGTTTAAAGAGGTGACTGCATGGCTGGTGCAGGATCTCAAGAGAGGAAGTTTAGAGGGCCAGATAGCAATGGCCTTTTCACCTAAGGGTTTTGAAATTATGGCATGAATCCACGTTCTGCTGTCAAGGTATGCCCCATTAGGGACATGGAGTGCACTACCAGAAAGCAGCAGCCTTGTATAGTGACCAAAGGTGAAAGTATGAAAGAGCAATAGTGGAAAGCTAAAATGGGATGTTGTCCAGATGTTACAAGAGTGGGCAGACATTGGAAGCCATTCAACAGCAAATCCAGAGACCAGGCAGGGATAGTAGAGGTTCTAAACAGTTGCAGGCAGGATAGGGAAATCTTGGAAGATCTAACCTAAAGGATGGGGTAGGGATGACTTCCGAAGTGAATAGCATAGATGGTGAGAGGCTGATCTGGGTCATTCTAGGATTCCATCTGAAACAAGAAAAATGGGAAAAAGTGGTAAGGATAATCTGATTTCTTTGGTTTGATTTGATGCTTGATGCTACCAAACATAAAACACGTGTGTCAGTCGTTTGGTAACCGTGCTGTAGTGGGCAAAATAATGCCCCCCCCCCCCCGGATGGGCATAACCTAATCCCTGAACCTGTGAAATGTCACCTTAAGTGGCAAAAGGAACTTTGAAGATGTGATTAAGGTTACGGATTTACGGATGGGTAGATTATCTTGAATTATTCAAGTGGGCCTAATCTGCTCACGTGAGTCCTTAAAAATTGAAGTACGCTTCCAGCTGCAGTCGATCAGAGGGATACCAAATGAGAAGGACTCAGTCTGCAGCTGCTGGCTTTGAAGTTTGAGAAAGGGGGCACGAGCCAACAGATGCAGGTGACTTCAAAAGCTGGAAAAGTCCAGGGCACTGATTCTTCCCTGGGCCCTCCAGAAGGGAGTGCAGCCCTGCCACATACTGATTTTATCCCAGTGAAAACTGCGTCAGGCTTCTCATCTACGGAATGGTAAGGTAAGAAATTTGTGTGCTTTTAAGTGACTGTTTGTGGTGAAGATCCCTGGTGGTGCGTTGGTTAAGTGTTCAGCTGCTAACCAAAAGGTCGGCGGTTCAAACCTACCAGCTGCTGTGCGGGAGAAAGATGTGGTAGTCTGCTTCCCTAAAGATTTACAGCCTTGGAAGCTGTATGGAGCAGTTCTACTCTGTCCCTGTAGGGTTGAAATCAACTCGACTGCAATGGGTTATGGGTTATGTTTGTGGTAACTTGTTACAGCAGTAATAGAAAACTAATACACAAGTACTGAGCTTGCATGGTGAATTGAGCACTGTGAGAAAACACGGAAGGAGAGAACATTAGAGCTAGGATGAATCACCGAGGTTATAGAATCTAATATCCTCATTTTAGAGAGAAGAAATCTGATGCTCAAAGGAGGTAATTGATGTGGTCAAGGTCACACAGCCAGACCTGAGTGAGCCAATTCACTGCCCTTTGCTCCACACTGCACATCTCCCGATAAAGAGGTTTATGGGCAAGAGGTGAGGATAGATCAAAATAGATGCAGTGCTCACAATATCAAGTGAAAAGCTGAAAGAGCGAAGGAGAGAATAAACAAAAGTGAGAGGAAGAAAAGTATAAAGAGAGAAGTAAATCATTTTGGTTCAAAGACAAGTTCCAGTCAGAACTGGACACATTTAAAGAATAGCAGGTGAGAAAAAGGATGAATCAGCCTCTAGAAGCAAAGGTAAAACATGAAAAATGCTCAAATGAGACAGGAGGGAGAAGCCCTTGCTTGCGTTTCTGCACCAGTTAAATCAGAGGAGCTTCCTTTTGTAGTTACTCCCAGAGTCAACTTCTCCTTGATAAACTAGGTGGTGAGTCCATGAGGTGAGTGGCGTTGTAGACCTGTGTATCTCATTTGTCCTCAGAAGGACAACAAGGGAAAAGATCTACTTCCCGTCAAAGAAACACTGTGCCCTCGGAGAATAATTCCACCTGAGTGGCTGACCTGAAAACAGACCTTTTATTCTAAACCAAGTCTCAGAAGAGAGCTGCCATTCTTACGATGTTCTTTATGGGCCTGTACTTGATAAGAAATTAAAGAGAAATATGTCAGATACAGGGTCTAGGAACAAAGTATAAAACATGACTCTTAATAGGTTTCTGATAGCTCTGGTGCCATTGGAAATACCCAGAAAAGAGCAAATTGTCAGGATTTAAAAGGTCACTGGGATCCTCAATCATGTTCATCTTGCTCTTGTTTGCTAATTAATTTCTTTTATGGTGAAGGATATACATGAAAAATCCAGTGGTACAGATTTTTTCAGTGGAGGTTCAGTTTGTATCTAGGCAGTTGGTTTTCCATCTGTTATGATTAAACATTCAGAGCATAGATATGAATGAATGTATAGCATAAGTGAAGGAGTAAGAATTTCTGTGTTTATTTTGATTACACTTACCTTTTAATTGTACCTTGAAAGACTAATTTTGCAGACTTTTAAAATAGGTAGTATTCGTCTTTGGCATGGGTCTGTCTTCTCTGGTCTTTATTTGGTTACTTCATTGGCCGTATGGCATATAGCTTCCTTTTCTACTCTTTCATAGCCCTCTATAGGAGGCTGCTCTGGATTTTCCACCCATTCCACGCACCTGTGGTAGCAGAGACCATGTAGCCTAAAACCTTTCTGTAATTTGCAGTACAACATCTAGAAAACTTGGTGGTGTCTGCTCAGAGAGAACAGAAGTTTTCTTTTGAAGGATTTTTCTCCATCCTCCTCAATCCCCCTGCACTCCCATGCCCAGCCCAGAGCTGACAAATTTTAATGTGGTGTCAACAAATTTGTCTTACCACTTTTTTATCGCTCTGTATTAGTGGAAAATATTTGAGTTTTTCTTCTCTGGCAGGTTTTTGCCTGACAGAGGTTCTGACTTTTGCAGGTTTTACTGTATAACTCAGATAAGTTAATTCATCCCTTCTCCATTACATCCTGGAGTCAGATTTGGTACATAAGTAAAAATCTTCCATTCCTTCACCTGCTCAGCTTTTTCCTGGATTTCCAGCACATCCTTCCATCTTAGGGTTCTATATGTGGACAGAGATGGAGTGAGGTTTTCATTCAGAACTACTGTTTGTCTTTGTTCTTTTCTGTAGCTGATTCTAGACCTCCTGTATACTCTTGAATTAGAAGAAGATGCCGTTCATTATTATTGATCAAAATAGGGGTTTTCTGGAACAATTGAGGCTTTTTTGTTTGTTTTTATACTGACTTACCTTTGAGATTGTTTTAAGGCTGATGTATTTAATCGAAGATTAAAAAATTCTTTAACTCTATTTTCAAGGATTAAATTAGTTTTGTCCTCTAAATTTACTTCCAATCTTATCTAGAAAGTGATCCTCATTTAGCTATGGTGTCACCTGACACCATAACCTTTGTGTTAGTGTAATATAGAAATCAGCCTGAAAGGGAGAAATCTCAAAGGGATGAAAGTAAGTTTTGAATTACAGAAGTCCTCCATTTCTTCTCCTTCACTTTCTGAGCCCTTTACTAGAGGATCATATCCCACCCCTCTTAATAACTTTGAGAATGATTGGTCTACAGCTGCTGTTCTTTATCAATAAATTCAGCCCTTCCCACAATCCTAAGAGTTCAGTGTTATTACTATTCCCATTTTAAGTTTAAAAACCCGGAGCAGGGAGAGGTTAAGTCATTTGCTTGTAAAAAGTGGAACCGCCTTTCAGAGACATGCCCATCTGACTACAAAGCCTTGCACTTCCCACCTCTGTTATATAGCTTACATTCATCCATTAAAACCCAGAATCTTACACTTAATTCTTTTAGAGATAACACATGAACTTTGTAACAGGAACCAAAACAACAAGAAAAGCCAAGAGAAAAGAAACAAAAGCAAGATAAAACAAGAAAAAGAGAAATGTAAATCTTCATGGTTTTAAGACAAAATCAACTTAGACCCTCTTCTCTGGTCTTTCTTTCCACTTGTGCATGTCTACTGAGAAGAAACTATTTGGAAAAGCTCATGCTGCCTGTCTTAGGCTGGGTTCTCTAGAGAAGCAAAACCAGTAAAGTGTATAAATATATATATAGAGAGAGATTATATCAAGGAAACAGCTCACGTGATTGTAGAGGCTAGAACGTCCCAAGTCCATGGATCAGGGTAGAGGCCTCTCCCAAGTCACACAGCTGTAGAAGCTGGCAAGCCCAAGATCGGAAGGTCGGAGAGCAGGGCTCCCACTCACAGGCTGTGCAGATTGATGAATCCCAGGTTCGGCAGATAAGCTGACAGCGCAAGGCCCAAGAACGGGAGATGAGATGACAGGAAGCAGCTGTGGGTTCCAGAGAGAGCAAAAAGCCAGAATGTCTGCTTATATACAGATGCGGGCCACACCCCCAAGGAGACTCCCTTTCATCTGATTGGCCACTCACAGTATATTCAATCATGGGAGTGATTACATTAAAACACGGAGAATCATGGCCCAGCCAAGTTGACACACAATCTTAACCATCACACTGCCATTGTTCCCTATGGAAAAGTCATTATCTGTGAGAAGCATGTATTTTTTCTGCAAAGCATCATAGTCACGTTCTACAATAGACAGGTCAACTCAAGAACTAACTCTTGACTCAGCTGCCTTCTACTCACATAAATCAGTCTTCTTTGGAAATAAAAAGTCAAGGTGAGGGGGTTTCTCTCGCCTTGTGAATTTGGAGGGTGGTAAAGTCACTTACTACACTTATCAGAATAAAACAACCAAATAAACAATAAAAACAAAAGAGAGGGAGGAGACTATGGAATAAATTACATAAACTTCCTGAATGTAGAAACTCTTGTCTTGTTCATCTTTATTTCCCACTTTTCTAGCATAGAATGTAGCATGCAATATTAAATATTTAATAAATATTTATTGAATGCAGTTATCAATCTGCAATAATATAAGCAGGACAGAGAATTAAGAGAGCAGCCAATGACTCCAAAAACTCTTAAAGAACATTGTAGCAAAACTCTAAATATATTTTCCTTGTGTAAATAATATTTTTAAACTTTTTTTTTTGTTACTCTTGAAGACCTTGAGCTTGGTAGGGCAGAGAAGAAAATCTGATGGAAATGGGGTGACAAGAAGCCAATCTTTTATTGCTACATTGAGATAGATTTCATCTGTAGATCATTTTTTTCTGAACTATCACATTCTTTCCTGAATGAAAATCTCATTATTGAATAAAAATCCAAATCAAGTAAATTCCCATTTGGGAAAAGTAAAGTTTTTACCTCAACTTATTTGATGAATGGAAATGTTTCTGTTATGTGGCCACATTTATTTAAATATATCTGTAACTTACTAATAGAATTGAAGAATGAGAAAGGGTCTTTAGAGAGAAATCGATCACCAGGACATTCTGGCAAAACTGTTTCACTACTGCAAAGTAGGCGTGATTTGTGGGATAAGGAACAAGGTTTTCCTGAGGAAAATGTCCCTAAATAATGATGGATTTACCTTCTAACTTCACTTATGTGTTGTTTGCTTTAGGCTTCACATCTTTCTGGAAATCAGAAAACCTGAACTTTATTGATGTATTGATCCAGCTCTCATCTTAGTAACTATGGTTAATATTTCTTCCACAAGGAAGAACTGTTTCTTTTTCTGCAGCATTTGTGCTTGTATACACTGTGAAAAACCTGGCTGAACAGTTGTTTCCTGTTTAGAGATCAAAATTGTATCTTAACATGGATTTAAAATGCCAAGGAGAAATTCTCTTGCAAATGGTACTTCCATTACCTTGTACATTTCACAGACTCATATTAGTGGTAATTTGCCTTGTACCTAAAGGAACAAATACTCTTGTAAATTTCTTTGTCAAAAAATTTAATATCATAGAATCATAATTCTCCACGGAATAATTTTGTGTCTTTTTCTTCTTTTAATAAGAGAAAAGAGAATTACATTAATCAACTTATCCTCAGGCTATTAGATGCCTGAGAGAGGGGTCAGGAGCTTGTTGAATGGACATGGGAAATCCGAGGTGGAAAGGAGGAGTATGCTGTCACAGTACAGGGAGAGCAACTAGGGTCACATAACAATGTATGTATAAATCTTTATATGAGAGACTAACTTGAATTGTAAAATTTCACTTAAAGCACAACAATTAAAAAAAAAATTAGATGCTTGACTATGACAAGAAATCAGGGTTAATCTCAATCTGGTCCCAGGTCAGCTTGTTAGTGCAGAGACCCTTCTAGAAGCAGAAACTATCATTTTTATTCATATAGGATACTGGGACAAAATTTTACCAATGGCTGAGGCAAAGGGAGGAAAAGTAAGTTCTCTGAGATCACACAGCTAGGAGGTGTCAAGGCAGCGATTCCAGCCCAAGAACTAGTGCCTCACTTTCTTCTCACCACCCCTCACATTCTTACTGATGACTTCAAGGTAAACTTGGGAGTTGTTGAGGAAACCTCCAATGAGACGTTTATGTGACTGGGGTTGTGGTCAAGAGTTCCGTTTGGAGATGATCTGTCTTTTCTCAGTCCAATATCTTATAAGGAATATTTGCTGTGAAAAAACAGATGCTTGAAAATAGTATTTTCAGTTAGGAATTTCTTAACAAAGTCCAGAAAGGCAGAATATTGGCTTTGATTAGTGGAGGGCTGAATGACTTGAGCATATAGGAAAAAGAGGAAGACCCTCAATGAGATGAATTGACACGGTGGCTGCAGCAATGGGCTCAAGCGTAACAATTGTGAGGATGGTCCAGGACCAAGCAGTGTTTCATTCTGTTGTGCGTGGGGTCTCTATGAGTTGGAACTGACTCGACAGCACCTGACAACAACAGACCTACAAACAAGGAGCCTGGTGGTGCGGCTATTAAGTTCTTGGCTGTTAATCTTAAGGTCAGCAGTTCGAACTCACCTAGCAGCTCGGTGGGAGAAGAGACCTGGTGATCTGCTCAAAGATTACAGCCTAGGAAACCCTATGGTGCATTTCTACTCTGTCCTGTAGATTCGCTATGAGTCGGAATCAACAAGACGGCACGCAATAACAACAGTCTTGTAAACAGTGACTTGCTAAATTTATTCAGACATTTTTGCAGAGTTGTTACAAGTATGGACTGTGAAGCCACGCTACAAATGCTAGTTCTGCTACTTTCCAGCTTTGCTTGATCTCCCTTTGCTTTATGTTTTCAATTTTTTTTCCAATATGAAAAATGAGGATAATGATAGTTCTCACCACAAGTAGTTACTGTGATGAATAAATAAATTTATTTATATAAAAAGCTTAAAATAGTTCTTAGCCCTTAGCAATTACTTAATTGTTGTTGTTAGGTGCCATCAAGTCGATTTCAATTCATAGTGACCGCATGTGACAGAGTAGAAATACTCTGATTCCAACAATAACCATCTGAAAATTAATACTTCATTGTAATTTGATAACACTCTATAGACAGTATTTTATGTGGATGGGAAGAAAATTGTTGATATTATCAACTTTTATGTTACATCAATACCAAAACCAAACCTACTGCCATTGAGTTGAATTTGACTCACGGTGACCCTATAGGACAGAGTAGAACTGCACCATAGGGTTTTAAATCCTTAAAGAAGTAGACTGCCACATGTTTCTCCTGCGGAGCGGCTGGTAGATTCAAATTGCTGATCTTTTGGTTAGCAGCCAAGGGCTTGAACTACTGTGCCACCAGGGCTCATTATATCAATAGCATATCAAAATCCAAATTAAAAGCAATCAATCACACATTTCTTTTTATAAGTATGTAAATGTGCAGCATTTTCTAATAATCAAGACTTCTTCAGTTTTGTCTAGGCTTTTATGCCATTAAAAAAAAAATTGCCATTGAGTTGATTGGTTTTTACCATTATGCGGTATTTATTCAGTTAGTGGTAGTACAGTGAATTTATTGATTAGGACAATTTTATTCATTTATTTTTTTCTGTTGCATGTTTATAATTAAAAATTACATTTTAGCCAGAAGAGAAACAGTTGAAACTAAAATTACACAATTTGGCTACTTAGTAACATTTTTGGCAAAATTTTAACTAAAAGTTATTGGTAATATTGGCCAAAATTAAGGATTTTTGGTTATTTTTGTGTATTCCCATGATTTGCCCATCAAACACATAAATAGTAAAAATTTTGCTTCAAGGGCACATTACCATCAGGTTAATGTTTTTGGATCAGAAAGCTCTGTATGATTTAGAGTGGAATGGTGTACTGTAAGCTGTATAATCCTGAAGTAATACTAAATTAATTATGAAGTATTGTTAATCCCTGGACCGATTATCATCTCTGGTACACGCGAAGCAGAGTATAAAGAAGAGAATCTCTGAAAAGCATATTTGCCATTTGCAGAAGCTGCAAAAATTACAAGAACCAGGGCATCGCCTCGTTATGTATATGTGCAAAATGTCCATATGCTCAGGCTAGATCATGGACCCACTTCGGATGATAGTAAATATCCTCCCAGCCTAACACAGCAATGCAGAACATGTTTTTCTTCCAGTTCACACAAGTGAAGTTTGTATAAACAATGGAAATAAATGTGTACATGTTCTCAGCTATCCCTACCCTTACCATTCTGAATCTATTGAACTGAACATTGCTAGGTATTGTATAGAAATAATAAAATATTTATGCAAAATATAATATGTGCACAACTTTACTAACTGCGAGAGTGAATGGGTCAGTTCACTTTCTTGAGCACCTGCTGGTTCAACCCATTCACTTGTGCATGATGTTCAGGCCAGTTGGACCATAGGTGAATTCAGCTGATCAGAATTTAGCACTGCTCACACAGACAGTGATCTCAATTCAGAAATTATGGTATTAATATGGAATTATAATATGCAGCATAGAGCCATGGAAATGGTTAGTCACTGTTATCATCATAATGTTATATTCCTTGTAAAAATTGTCCAAAGTGGGAAAGCAACAGGCCACATCTTGGAAGCTCATTACAGAGCCCCACATTATCTAGATCTACCTGTAGTACTTGAGGCTTCTTAACAAAAGTTTGGCTAACAATGGTAAGCATTATATAGCACTCACAGGGCTGCAGGCACTCTTCTAAGCCCTTTACACATATTACTTTGATCCTTTGAGGTAGGGAGGTGTCATGGATTGAATTGTGTCCCCAAAAAATATGTGTATCAATTTGGCTAGGCCATGATTCCCAGTATTGTGTGATTGTCCACCATTTTGTCATCTGATGTGATTTTCCTATGTGTTATAAATCCTATCTCTATGATGTTGACGAGATGGGATTAGTGGCAGTTACGTTAACGAGGCAGGACTCACTCTACAAGATTGGATTGTGTCTTGAGCCAATCTCTTTTGAGATATAAGAAAGAGAAGCAAGCAAAGAAAGAAGCACTGGGAGCATAGCGCATCCTTTGGACCCCAGGTCCCTGCACTGAGAAGTTCCTCTACCAGGTGGAAAAGCGATGACAAGGACCTTCCTCCAGAACTGACAGAGAAAGCGTTCCTCTGGAGCTGGCACCCTGAATTTGGATTTACAGCCTCCTGGATTGTGAGGCAATAAATTTCTCTTTGTTAAAGCCATCCACTTGTGGTATTTTTGTTACAACAGCACTACATAACCAAGATAGGAGTATTATTTTTAACCTCACTGTACATATAAAAGGAGGCCTGGTGCCACAGTGGTTAAAGCAATCGACTGCTAACCAAAAGGTCGTCGGTTCAAAACTACCAGCAACTCCATGGGAGAAAGATGTGGCAGTCTGCTTCCATAGAGATTTGCAGCCTTGGAAACACTATGGGATTGCTGTGAGTTGGAATCCACTTGATGGCAGTGGGTTTCGTTTGGGTACACATAGGTGAACTGAGGGATAAAAAGGTTGATAATTTTCCATATGTCACAACTAGTAAGTGGGAATCACCTGGATTTGAATCTAGGTCTTGTGGTTTTATAATCTGTGCTCTTAAAACCTTATATTATACTACTCTTCACAAGGAGAATGCAACTTAACTGGAGAACAATCACTCTTGTAATTATTAAGACTCTCTGAGTTGCATTAATAATAATGCTCTCTGGACATCTTAGAAAAAAGGAAAGTACCATAGAAGTCTACTGGGAGAGCTGTGTCTCAGAAACAAGTTACATCCAAGAAACTGAATGCCACCAGGATTCTTTCTCCATCTCTCAAGTTAGCTCATCTCTGTGTCTCTTTCTCTTTCTTTTCTATTACTGTAGGTAGACCTGCATTCTATGTTCTAGACACATGTTCCTAGAAAACATGACTGCAAATAATGCCAGGTTCTCCATGTTACACTTCTAGTACCCTGAGAGTGACTGCTAATTTATCTGTCTTCAGGAAGGGATTAATATGTTCACTTTGAGCCAGGTTCCCACTGTGGAAAGTTATGTCCAGGCTGTGGAGTTATGTTGTAGACACATAGGAATCCTCTCTCTGGACACTTAGATTACAGTTTTGCCAGCAGGAAATGTATAGAACATGACAACAAGCATCCCGACATAATGAGTAGCAGATGATGAGTGGCAAAGAGGTGTCTTTGTGTTAAATATTTAAGTATTACTTGAATAACTGTGGAGATAAAAAATTCTAGACATCTAATTGGCAGGAAACTGGAGGCTGCTATGTTTAACCCATTAGAAATATGCTGCTGCTTAAAAAATTCTCCCTCTTGAGTGTATGCATTTATCTTACAATGAAATATGGTAGACTTATTCAAAACTATTGAATTGATTGTTGTCTATTCAGATGTTTCTTAATTCTTTCAATGGCAAAGTTGGATAAAATCTCAAATAATAGTACAAGAAATGTTCATACTATATGATTTGAAAATCAGATTTACTTGTGTCTATTGCAGATAATCTTATTGTGTGTCTCATTAAATAATCTTTATTCTTTGTCACTGAGTTATACTTATGGGAGAAACACTGAAGGGAAAACATGGACATACGTTGATATTTTCATCACAGTCATCCATCAACATAATGACTAACCAAAACCCTTTGAAAATAATATATCTGACATTGCATAGATTCCAAAGCACCAGCTTCTTCTGCAACACACTTTGAGAGGCATTAATATGAATGTTATGCTAATTTGTCTGCTTTTGACCTAGAGTTTATTTCAAATCCTAGAGGATTTTCAAGAGGCTATTAAAGTAACTTCATTGAACTAACTCACAAAGCAAAGCTAACTGTAGCCTCTTATTTTATTAGGATGAATTAATCTAAAGAATTATTTGAAGAGTGAATCAACTCAAGTCCTTCAAGTAGTGTAGTTCAATTTAAGTAGTAGAAGAGGTCTGCAGTCGTGCTTAAAAGCTGGAGTGAGACAGTCCTAAATTTAATTCGCGACTCTACTACTTCTTAGCATGTGTCCTAAGGTATTTTTTTTTTTACACTATTTAGTCCTTAGTAAATTCAATATTAAGCTTCAATAAATGATAGTACTTAGCTCAAGTATTGTTATACGGATTAAACATAACGATTATATAAAGGGTTTAGAATACATAGTAGGCGCTCAATATACAGCTATTGCATATCTCTTAATTTCAGAACATGAATTCATAACAAGAATTGTGTAGAATATAATACAAACTTTTTCAGTTCTTTTTTTTTTACTCTTCAGGTAATCATAATGTTTTAGCAATTTGAATGATATAGTTTATTAAATCTTTAAAAATGTTTAAAGTGAGCATTTTATATTTACTGTAGAATTTCTCTGTGTGAGGTCCATAAGTCATGTAGATAAGACAAGGTTCCTAGAATCAGACACTTATGGTCTAGTTTTGCCAACAGGAAATGTATAAAACATGACAACAAACATTCCAAAATAATGTGTAGCAGGTGATAAGTGGCAGAGGATATAAGTAAGACAAAGAAGATCATTATGAGCTTATGAAGAAGGCAAACCTTAAACTTAGCTTTGAAGAAAGGGTAGAATTTAAGTTAATAAAATTTCGTGGAAATTCACAGAATTTAAAGTTTTAAGTGTGTGGTGGTGCAATGATTAAGCATTTGGCTGCTAACTGAAAGGTTGGCGGTTTGAACCGACCCAGCAGCTCCACGGGAGAAAGACCTGGCGATCTGCTTCCTTAAAGATTTCAGCATAAAAAACCCTATAAAACAAACAAACAAACAAACTAAACCCATTGTTGTTGATTTGATTCCGACTCATAGTGAGCCTATAGGACAGAGCAGAACTGCCCAACAGGGTTTCTGAGGAGCAGCTGGTGGATTCAAATTGCCAACCTTTTGGTTAGCAGCTGTAGCTCTTAACCATTGTACCACCAGGGCTCCCTATGGGACAGTTCAACTCTGTCTCATGGGGTAGCTGTGAGTCGAAATCAACTTGACAGCACCTAACAGCAACAGCAATAAATGAGTCCCCGGGTGGGACAAATGGTTAAGCACTGGGATGCTAACCAACAGGTTAGTGGTTTGAACCCGCCTACAGGTGCCTTGGAAGACAGGCTTGGTGATCTGCTTCTGAAAGGTCACAACTTTGAAAATTCTAATAAGCAGTTACTATTCTGCACACATGAGGTCGACATGACTCAGAATTGACTCGACAGCAACTAACAACAACAGTAAATAGACAATTTTTTTTTTTGAAAGAAAGCCTGAAGTTTGCTTGTGGAACTGAGCTTCAAAATGGTTGCAGTATGAGAGTTACTATGTATTGGTGGAAGGAAGGTTAGCTGAAATTGGCTGGAAAATGGTAACAACAGATGTGGATTGTTGTGGCTCATAACACACATGGAAATGTGTGGTAGCTGGTAGGTAGTTGAGGTGTGTGCTTGGGTGCATTTTGTTTATTCCTAAGCAGCTCGGTGGGATTTTTTTGTGTTCACCTGTTGTTTCTCATGGATATCATACATAAGTAAATATGATGCTTGTGTTGTGCTCAAATTGTCCCTTAGTATATCTATCACATTGGGACAAATTTTCATTTCTAAAACAGAAGCAAAAACCAAAACCAAATCCACTGCCTTCCAGTCGATTCCAACTCATTGCAATCCTATAGGACAGAGTAGAACTGCACATAGAGTTTCCAAGGCTGTAATCTTTGTGGAAGTAGACTGCCACATCTTTCTCTTGTGGAGCAGCAGCTGTACTTAAATTTATGGTGGAGGGGTGTGTAAGAATGAATAGAGTTAGCAGTAGTTCATGTTATCATCAATATTCTTTGCAAAGAAGTCTAACATCATCTGCTAAGAATGAAAGTGATGGACAGGAGATTCTGAAAATAATATCTGAGTCAAACATAGTATTTGCACTCATATGTACTCAGTAAATACTACATAAAGGAGTAAATGAGAAAAATTTTTTTATACTGAATGGAAATTGGAGCAATTTTTGCATCAAGCAATAGACTTTTAAATTGGCATTGATTGTTTACTTGAGTTAAATGGAAGATATTTGCATTGATTCAAGTAGCAAATCATAAGCTCCTGGCCCAGTCTGGACAAGAAGGGGAATGAATTCAGAAGGAATAATAAGCGAAGGGTGGGAAGGGAAGGAGAGAACAGAAATCTTAATGAGGGCAAGGAGAAGGTGCAGTGGAGATAGAAGGTAGAGCTGAATGGATTTGAATGGGTGGCCTGTGATATCTAGGACTCATCTCAGACTTACTGTCCATCCCAGCTATGGCTCCAGCACTAATGTTAGACCCTTCTGGTGGGACCTGTGATTGGTAAAATAACCCCTGCCTCTTGGTCAGGAGTTCTCTGGGAAATTGGATGCGAGTGAGGCTGTGGTGGAATTACTCCTGGTGAGAGGTGATAGAGAAATTAGCAATTTCAAATTACCATCACAGTGTCATGAAAATCATAATCAGATTTAGGTTGTCTTAGTTACCTAGTGCTGCCATCAAAAAAAAAAAAAAAAAGCACAAGTGGGTGGCTTTAAAGAACAGAAGTTTATTTTCTTTCAGTTTAGGAGGCTAAAAGTCCAAATTCAGGGCATGGTTCTAGGTGGGGTCCTTTGTCTATTTCAGCTTTTGGTAGCCGACAATCCTTGGAGTTCCTGGGCTTGTAGATGCATCAGCCATGTGTGCCCGTCTTCATATGGCGTCTTCCCCCGGGCATGTCTCTGTGTCTATTCTAGTTTTATTATAACTCAGAAATGATTAGGTTTAAGACCCACATTTCTGGTATGACCTCATTAATATGACAAAAGAAAACCCATATTTCCAAGCAGGGTCATATTTACAGATAGAGGTTACTGAAACATATTTTTTAGGGAATACAATTCAATATGTAACATAGGTTAATGTAACAAAAAACTTTGTAACAATTTGTGCTATAAAACAACTGGAATGAGCTGCATTTTGAGGTATAATACGCACTTTTCCCATAAGACCAGGGTACACATTAGTGTTACTTCTGCTGTTATTAGTTCTTAGTAAAAACATCATGTTCTCAAAGGTATTTTTGAATTATTGGGAAAATTGACTCAGATTTTCTTAAGGGTCATCTCATTTTCCATACATGGTGTTATTAAATAGCTATATCACAATGAATTGAATGCGTTGCATATTTTTATTCTTCCCTACCTGACCATATATGTATGCCACTGTTCTGCTACTTGGGGATGATATTTTATGTATGTAAAATCCCAAAAGAGTGAAAATTTTTAGATTTCTGCAGAGTCAGACAGAAACGCTACATTTAATATCTGAAAGAACATTTAGAATTATACCTTTGGCAAGCTCCATTCCACTCCTCCCTAGCTGTCTGTGTGCTAGACAGCAAGTCTTATTATAATGTTACTTCCCCAAAATGTGAACTTTAGGAAATAACCTTAATTGCATTTTGCTAATACTATCCCCAACAATTACTTTTTTTTAAACTTTAATGTGCATAAGAATTATCTGGGGTACTTGTTTAAAATGTAGAGCTCTGGGCCCTGACATAGGAAATTCTTGTTTAGTAGATTTGAGGTGGAAGCAGAATCAGAAGTTTGAATTAGCATTGCAGAGATTCCAATGCAGATGGTTTGTGGGCCACAGTTTGAGAAACATTAGCCTGTAATGATCAATCCTAAACAGCTGATCAGCTTGGTCATGTCGGTTTGATTGATAAGTTTTTCCATCAGTCAACTCATTTGAACTGAAGGATCAGTTAAATGACACTTAGGTTATAAGCATAAGCACAATCTTACTGTACGTTCTTGGATCAGTATTTTAACTTCCAATAGCTCAATGGCTTGATCTATAAAATAGTAACTGTATTTCTTCACAATGTTGTTTAAAGGAAGAGCTATTAAAATATTACAGAACAAGTTTTAAATATGAACATTTAATGGCAGAATACTATCAGGATATTATGGAAATTAAATAATTAGTATGAGAGGAATTGATTTCAGTGTTATAAAAGTACATGTTTCTGCTCGACAAGGAGTAACTTGAGTTCTGATATGATTTGATCTACTATTTTTATACTGAATATGCATTACTGGAAATAGGTCACAGCAGGAAGACAGATTAAGGCAGTTTAAAGGAAAATAGAAACTGTAGAAACTATAAAAAATAAATTTGCAATTACAATAAGAGAGCAGAGCTGTCTTTTCTTTGTTTACTCAGCAGCCAATATAATCATCCACTATTTCACATACCCGATTAACTCTTGCATCACCTGATATCTTCTTCCACATTCTCAAAAGGAAGTAGACATTTTCCTTCTGGTTTTAATATTAGAACAAAGTATATTTAGCACTCTGTGAGTACATGAGGTGCCAGGTGTTCCACAAATATTAAAATTGATAAAGCATAATCCTGTACCAATGTAATTTAGAAGACAGATATGAATTAAGATTAAAAACGGGGGAGTGGGGTGGGAGAAGACAAAATATGTAAATGTAGAGGATACGTGTGAAGAAATATTGGAAAGCATATAGTATTAAGACTTTTTGATGCATGAATATGGAAATGTAATTGTGAGTTATTTGGTTATAGTATTTTAAGAATTCTTCATTTAAACATTGCACTGGATATAGTAATTTCCTGTACAGCTAGGAGTCACTAGATGGCACAAACGCTTCAGTGCTCAGCTCCTAACCAAAAGGTTGGTGGTTTGAATCCAGCCAGAGGCACCTTGGATCACTACCATTGAAAACCCTATGGGGTACAGTTCTACTCTGAAACACCTGGGGTCACCATGAGTCGGAATTGACTCAAGGGCGACTGATTTGGTTTTTGGTTTAGCCACACAGCTCTTCCTTTACACCATTCCAGTCATGCTGGCTTCTTGGTTGTTCCTCTGATACTCCCTCAGGCTCTTGCCTCAGAATCCTTGAACTTGCTATGTCCTCTTCTTGGAACACCCTTCATCCAAATATCCACATGGTTCGCTTTCACACTTGAATCAGGTCATTCTAAAATATCACCTCCCCTCCCAGGACTTCTGTGACCTCTTTATCTAAAATAGTGTCTTGGGGTTAATGGCAGTAGGTGTTGGCTGTTCTCAGGGAGCTCTGGTACTCTTAGAGAGATTTCCCTGAGACAGATAACTAGTGCTTCAGCCATAGATGGAAGACGGACTTGTGTTGCAGCTCTCACTGCCCTCCATTGTGTCTGATGAAGATGACCCATTGTAAAATGAGAAACTGACTTAGAGATATCTAGATAATCCTGTGGGGTCGGTTCTGCCACTCTGAAAAACTCCCTAGCCTTTTAAGTTAAAATCAGATAAATGTGGCAGCAAATACCTCAGATTAAGGTAGGCATAGGTGTGAGTTCTTACCAAAACAATGTGATTTAAGCCTAAATCAGTCAAAAGCGGCAATCACAGAAGCGCCAGTAGAAAACAGTGTGGCCATGGCTGCTGAGTCAAGAGATCCTCAAAGTTGACACAGATGGTGTCAGTCATGATGACCTTGCCGCCTGATAGAGAGCTTTAGGTGGACCAACAACATTAAAATTGTGCTAGACTGAGCTGTAAGCAGCCATAACACAACTCAAAACTGTAAGTAAATGTGCCTTGCTCACTGCTGCTTTTTCCCTCCCTTGCTGTCTAATCCAACTTTAGCTGTTTCAAGGAGTAATACAACTGGGGTGAAGCCAAGGTTTGCCTGTTCTCAAGGGAGGGCCAAAGGCTGTAAGCACCCATCTGAATATGCTGGGAGAAATTTCAGCAGGGATGGACTCATATTTTTATGGCTTTGCTGGATATAGTATTCCCCCATCACCATCTCACTAGACCAATGGGTAGAGTACTGAATTTCAACTTACGGGAAAGAGAATCGAAGGAGGCCTGTGGATGGGGCCATTTGAGCCTATTCAATGCACTATACTTGTAGATCCCACTGTATTGGTGCTTTAATGCCTGTACTCTGAATGTTCACAATGTCCAGAGGTGATTTTTTCCAACTGAGAAGAGCTGCATGTAGATGTGGTAATGTTACTTGCACATTGCTCCCCAAGTCATCTCCTGGTTCTTTCCCAGGTAGGGCAACAGAAATAATACAGAATCCCAGGAGAAGAAAAGGAAATCACAGCCTTGCTTAACTACATGAAAGTAGCAGGAGTAATATGAGATGCAGTATGTCAATACAGCAGGTCTAGACAGCAGCAAAATGGGAGCTGGAAGATTGTGGCCAATTAAATTCAGTTGTTTCTCTTCTAGCCCCAGCTGTTCTAGACATAGTGAATGTAACTGAATCCATTGCTCAGACTGATGCACTTGGTATACCATCTTGGACATTGCCAATGCTGCCTTTCCTATTCTACTGACACCCAAGGATTAAGATCAGTTCTTGACAGTCATTAGCATGGCTTTCATGTTGAGCATGGCCATTACAAAGCCATAGAAAGATTTTAAGTAGCTGAGAAATATGAACAGTTAATTGAGGTGAATACTTTTAGTAGGGTGGAAGATTCAGTGGAGGTAGGAGAGCATTGCAGCGGTTCTGGTGATTCATCCTATCATGGGCACTTCAGTGAACGTGGCTCAATTATGCATATGAATACGGGCCATGTAAAAGTCCCTGCAGGCAATGTTACCCTGCCACAGAATTAATCCAGGCAACTCACATTTGCCTTCTCCATAGAATACCCATTGCTTGTTTACTTCTTCCCTAACTCTTTAATCCTACCTTGCTTTTTCTTTCGTTTTTTTTCTTAAAAAAAAAAAAAAAAAGATTTAGCTCCAATTGCCTGTTATTATTTATTTATTTGTTTGTTTTTCCATTTGACCCGGGTGTTTTAAGGACAAGTTGTGTTTTGTTTTCTTTTATTTACCCTGTAGTGCACGTCATGAGGAGCACGGGTTACATTTCTTTTTCCTCTTGAAGTCTCTCTCTGGTAATGGAGTCAGACAAAGAGGAGGAGGTGATGACATTGGAATGAAGGCAGTGGAAGTGGGAATGAAAAGAAGGGGTGCTGAAGAGCATACTGCATTCAAGATGATGTGTTGAAATGGGCAGATCACAGTTACTGAATATATGGAGACTGACAGGACAAGAATATGCAGTGATTTCCAGGAATCTAGCTTTAGTGCCTGATATACCATGGTGTAATTTTCTGAGAATAGAAATAGAAAAGGAAGAGCAGGTTTTGGGATGGGAGGGGGAAGATCCTTAGTTGAGGTTTGAATAGGCAGGCTTACATAGTTCTCAGCCTAGCTATGACTATTCCTGTCACTGGATGTTCTAAGCATATATTTTCCCTACAGGAGCAGTTATTTTTCAGATATATAGAGAAAAATGCAAAATAAACCAACTTGGAAGGACTATCCTTGACCCAGTGTATGACCAGAGGTTTGCTACTTGAGGTAATCTGGTTATGTGCATTTTATGAAGCTAATTGTTTCTTGAACTTAGAAGTATAGCAAGGTTATGGTAAGATAAATTATTCATTCTGCCTTTTTTTTTTTCCCAAAAAGAACTTTATGTAGGACAAAACTGGTCTCTCCTAAAGCAGTAACTCATGATGAGGTATTTACTTGTCTTTGATGTCTATGTATCACATCCTCTTAGCAACTACAGCACTGGCCTAAGGAAACTCTCTTGAAACTATGGATAACTTCTGTATGATAGAAGCTACTTTCTCCATATGATTTTCTCTCAGTAAAAATGTTTAATGATTTTGAAAGAAAAGCAGATAATTTTTTTCTTAAATCAAGTATTCAGGTTTTATTTATTAATTCAATAAATAGTATACATTTATTGTGTTTGTTCATGTCCAAACTCTAACTTTCATCCATCAGTCCACACCTTCACCCTTCTAAGTGACCGATTCTTCTTTTGGTCTCTCAATTTATGTTTTGTGCTCCTCTGTTATACCCGTAAAGCACTGTATATTTTATAGGTTTTTCTCCTTCACTGGTAGCAGTATGAATCTTCCTTGAGGTTAAGTGAAAAGCAGAGATAAAAGTCAAATTATTTTGAGAAGAAGAAAAGGAAAAGGCAAGTTTTATCTCACCTAAGATGAAGTCCCCCCACGCGTCTGTCAGTTTGTCATACTGTGGGGGCTTGCGTGTTACTGTGATGCTAGAAGCTATGCCACTGGTATTCAGATACCAGCAGGGTCACCCATGGTGGACAGATTTAAGCTGAGCTTCTAGACGACGACAGACTAGGAAGAAGGACGCGGCGATCTACTTCTGAAAAGAATTAGCCAGTGAAAACATTCCTTATGAATAACAGCAAAATATTGTCTGATACAGTGCTGGAAGATGAGCCCCTTAGATGGGAGGGCACTCAGAAAACGACTGGAGAAGAGCTGCCTCCTCAAAGTAGAGTCGACCTTAATGACATGGATGGAATCAAGCTTTCAGGACCTTCATTTGCTGATACAGCATGACTCAAAATGAGAAGAAACAGCTGCAAATATCCATTAATAATCAGATCATGGAAATTACAGAGTATGAATCTAGGAAAATCGGAAGTAGTCAAAAATGAAGTGGAACACATAAAGATCAATATCCGAGGCATTAGTGCGCTGAGATGGACCAGTGTTGGCCATTTTGAATTGGACAGTCATAACCGTCTATTATGCTGGGAATGATAACTTGAAGAGGAATGTGTTGGCATTCATCATCAAAAATAAAATTTTTTTCAAGATCTATCCTTAAGTACAACGCTGTCAGCAATAGGATAATATCCATACACCTACAGGGGAGACCAGTTAATACAACTGTTATTCAAATTTATGCACCAACCACTAAGGCCAAGGATGAAGAAATGGAAGATTTTTACAAACTTCTGCAGTCTGAAATTGATCAAACACGCAGTCAGGATGCATTAATAATTATTAATATGGCCGTGATGATAGAAACAATGATGGAGAACACATGATAGAATTTTGCAAGACCAACGAATTCTTCATTGCAAATACCTTTCTTAACAAACAAACGGCAACTATACAAGTAGACCTTGCAAGATGGAATTCACAGGAATCAAATCAACTACATCTGTGGAAAGAGAGGATGGAAAAGCTCAATATCATCAGTCAGAACAAGGCCAGGGGCCAGCTGCGAACCATACCATCAGTTGCTCATATGCAAGTTCAAGTTGAAACTGAAGAAAATTAGAACAAGTTGATGAGAGCCAAAGTGCAAACTTGAGTATATACTACCTGGTTAGAGACCATCTTAAGAATAGATTTGATGTGATGAACATTAATCACTGAAGACCAGAGGAGTTGTGGAATGACATCAAGGATGTCATACATGAAGAAAACAAGAGGTCGTTAAAAAGACAGGAAAGAAAGACCAAAATGGATGTCAGAAGAGACTCTGACACTTGCTCTTAAATGTGGAGTAGCTAAAGCAAGTGGAAGAAATGATGAAGTAAAAAAGCTGAACAGAAGATTTCGAAGGGTTGCTCAAGAAGCCAAAGTAAAGTATTATAATGACGTGCAGACACCTGGAGATGGAAAAGCAAAAGGGAAGAACATGCTTGACATTTCTCCAGCCAAAAGAACTGAAGAAAGAATTCAAGCCTCGAGTTGCAATACCGAAGGATTGTATGGGGAGAATATTAAACGACAAAGGAAGCATCAAAAGAAAATGGAAGGAGTACACAGTCACTATACCAGAAAGAACTGATCGACGTTCAACCATTTCAGGAGGTAGCATATGAGCAGGAACCAGTGGTACTGATGGAAGAAGTCCAAGCTGCATTGAAGGCATTGGCAAAAAACAAAGCTCCAGGAATTGACTGAATACCAGTTGAGATGTTTCAACAAACAGATGAAGCACTGGAAGCACTCACTCATCTATGCCAAAAAATTTGGAAGACAGCTGTCTGGCCAACCAACTGGAAGAGATCCATATTTATGCCTATTCCCAAGAAAAATGATCCAACTCAATGTGGAAATTATCAAACAATATCATTAATATTACATGCAAGTAAAATTTTGCTGAAGACCATTCAAAAGTGGCTGCAGCAGTATACTGACAGGGAACTGCCAGAAATTCAAGCCAGATTCCGAAGAGGACGTGGAACGAGGGATATCATTGCTGATGTCCGGTGGATCCTGACTGAAAGCAGAGAATACCAGAAAGATGTTTACCCGTGTTTTATTGACTATGCAAAGGCATTGGACTGTGTGGATAATAACAAATTATGGATAACATTGCAAAGAATGGGAATTCTGGAACACTTAATTGTGCTCAAGAGGAACCTGTACATAGATCAAGAGGCAGTTGTTTGAACAGAATAAGGGGATGCTGCATGGTTTAAAGTCAGGAAAAGTGTGCATCAGGGCTGTATCCTTTCACTATAACTATTCAGTCTGTGTGATGAGCACATAACCCGAAAAGCTGGACTCTATGAAGAAGAATGGGGCATCAAGATAGGAGGAAGACTCATTAACAGTGTACCTTAGGCTGATGAAACAACCTTGCTTTCTGAAAGGGAGGAGGACTTGAAGCACTTAAGGGATGAAGATCAAAGATTACAGCCTTCAGTATGGATTACACTTCAAGATAAAGAAAACAAAAATCCTCACAACTGGACCAATAAGCAGCATCATGATAAATGGAGAAAAGATTGAAGTTGTCAAGGATTTCATTTTACTTGGATCCACAGTCAACACCCATGAGCAGCAGTCAAGAAATCAAACGACATTGCATTGGGCAAATCTGCTGCAAAAAACCTCTTTAAAGTGTTGAAAAGTAAAGATGTCACCTTAAAGACTTGGGTGCACGTGACCTAAGCAATGGGGTTTTCAGTCGCCTCATAGGCATGTGAAAGCTGGACAATGAATAAGGAAGACCGAAGAAGAATTGATGCCTTTGAATTGTGGTGTTGGCAAAGAATATTGAATATACCATGGACTGCCACTGTCTTGGAAGAAGTATGGCCAGAATGCTTCTTAGAAGCAAGGATGGTGAGACTACATCTCACGTGCTTTGGACATGTTGTCAGGAGAGATCAGTCCCTGGAGAAGGACATCATGCTTGGTAAAATAGAGGGTCAGGGAAAAAGAGGAAGACCCTCAGAGACGGATTGACACAGTGGCTGCAATAATGGGCTCAAGCATAACGATTGTGAGGATGGTGCAGGACTGGGCACTGTTTCATTCTGTTGTACATAGGGTTGTTATGAGTCGCAACTGTTTGTTGAAACATCTCAATTGATATTCCGTTAATTCCTGGAGGCTTGTTTTTTGCCAGTGCCTTCAGTGCAGCTTGGACTTCTTCCTTCAGGACCATCACTTCCTGCTCATATTCTACCTTCTGAAATGGTTGAACATCAACCAGTTCTTTTTGGTATAGTGACTCTGTGTATTCCTTCCATTTTCATTTGATGCTTCCTGCGTTGTTTAATATTTTCCCGTTGGAATCCTTCAATATTATAGCTCAAGGCTTTAAGTATTTCTTCAGTTCTTTCAGCTTGAGAAATGTCAAGCATGTTCTTCCCTTTTGGTTTTCTATCAGCTCTTTACACATGTCATTATAATACTTTATGTTGTCATCTCAAGCTGCCCTTTGAAATCTTCTGTTCAGCTCTTTTACTTCATAATGTCTTCCTTTTGTTTTAGCTACTCGATGTTCAAGAGCAAGTGTCAGAGTCTCTTCTGACATCCATTTTGGTCTTTTCTTTCTTCCCTGTCTTTTTAATGGCTAGTCATTAATATATGCATTTAGCAAAGAATGATTATGTGCAGCAGCTTTTCAGTTATTTTGGCTATCCTATTTCACAGCAGGTATATTCGTAGCCCACAGTGATGCTAATAGTATGTCAAAAGTTATTATAAACTGAGATATTTAGGGAGTGAATAATTTTTTTCTTCATTATTTTCAGTTAGGGAATTTGGAAGTTTAACATAGAATGCATTTGTGATGAAGGAATTTTAGTAAATTAGTACAGAAATATTTGGTTGTCTATCTATTCCAATCACCATTCTAAGCACTACAGATGAGATAGTGATTAAGACAAGGACTCAGTCTTCATAAAGCTTACATTCTAGTTGAAGGAAGAAAAGAAAAAAAGTGTAAAAAAATACTTGTGTACTACAAAGATGATAAGATAAACAAGAATAGTAAAGCATGCCTGGACAAGCTATTAAGAAAAGTATCTCTGACAAGGTGGCTTTTGAGTTAAGACCTTAATGGTGACATAGAATGAGCAATTTGAAAACTAGGGGAAAAGATACCATAAGCAGAAGTGCAAAAGCTTTATGGTAGGAATAAATTTAGTGAGCTTGAAGGATGAAAAGAAGCCTGTTGTGACTAGAACTCAGGAAAATGTGGGAGAATAGAAAAAATGTGAGGTTGGAGAGAGAAAAGAGTAAGATAATGTAGGATCTTCTAGGTCATGTGAGGAGTTTGGATTTTATTATAAGTATAATGGGAAGCCATTGGAGGGATTTTATCAGGGGTGTAAATTTTATTTGACTCCATTAGGCATCTACTAGACATCCACTTTAAAAAAAGAAACAAACCCATTGCCATCGAGTTGCTTCCAACTCATAGTGACCCTATACGACAGAGTAAAACTGCCCCATAGGGATTCCAGGGAGTGGCTGGTGGATTGGAACTGCCAAACTTTTGGTTAGCAGCTGGTTAGTAGCTGAGCTCTTAACCACTGCACCACCAGGGCCACTAGAGAGTGTTATTTAGGTTAAGGATTTTTTCCAGGATATTTTTCTGAAGGTCCTTATAATCAAGGCACATTTTATGACCACCTCTTTCAACCTCCCATTAAAAATAGCTTTGATTGGCTAACCTAGTAATGAAGAGAGGCAAGAAGATTGTAGCAAATGGTTCAGCTTTAATTCTTTTGCAGTTCCGCAAAATATAAATAAATCAGCCAAAACGTGACCTGTAAAGTGACCTTTTCTGTGATTTTTGTCACAATATGATGATATATATAAAAGCTCAGTAGGGTTTAGATTAATGGAAAGAGCATGCACGGGCTGTACTAGAATGAGAAAGAGCTGGAGTGGGCTTCTGGCTCTCCCTGTTACTAGCTTTGTGATTTTAGGGGCATCACTTACGTCTCTGAGTCTTTTCCTTCATATGCAAAGTTAGGTTAATAATCATTACATTGTCGTGAAGATTTAAAAAGATGCTATATATAAAACACCTAATATATTAGTATACTATACTATTAAGCCGTAGTAGATACCCAGAACATGTCTCTGAAAAAAGACCCTACAGTTTCTGAAACTTTCATGGTTAGAAGCATAGATCAACATTTAAGCTATAATGTAGCTAGTAAGGGAAAGGCTCAGGGTTTAAACCTGGACGTGCCTGGCAACAGAAATCACACTTTCACCCACTGTGCAACAATACCTATTAAAGTCACTCTCATCTAAAATGAGCTCCAGTTGGGAAGCCTTTGTAGAAATAACTGTGATACGAGTAATGTTTATAAAACAGGACATAACAACAAATATTATAATCCTGGGATATATCTACAAATCATGAAATGAAGAAAAACTGAGTGGAATTTTTTGGTCAGAATTAATAGACTTACATATCTACAAATTCTATGGTAAATAGGCAGATTTATAGTACTCCAAACCATTTGCAGTTATCAGTATGGTATTGGAAGAGAAAAGAAAGAAAAACATTTAATCACTTAAGAGCAATATTATCCAATAAAATGCCAATTTAGTATTTGTTTTTGGTCACTTACTGCCTGCAGCATTTGTTTCTACATTTAATGTTGTATTTCTTGATGGAAAGTAATTGTTTAATTAATCAAGCAGCTGCTCTAAAAAAGACAGCATAATATGTTTTGATTCTTTTATTCCTGGGGAAAATCTTGGATAAATGGCATTTTCACTGCTCTCAATTTCTATTTGTATATTTCAGTCTATTCTAACTGAAAGCAAGCACTTAAATGCACTATCAAATTGAAGATAGACCTTCAGGAAATGTGGCCTCATTTGCATGCAGCTTATAGTGCTTTTTGTAAGAACATGTTTGACTTTGCACTTTTCCTTGGTACAAATGGGAACAGAATAAGTGTAGTGTGCAGAATCCATTTGACAGCTTAAAAACCTTAATAGCATTTGGGTTTTTTTTTTTTTTATGCTATATATTCCTAACAATGCAAATTTTACAGGAGAGTAAAATCTCTGGTATTTCTAAGAAAGGCTTTTGCATGATTTCAGATTTCAAAAAAAAAAAAGTAGTTCATGTAACATACTCAGAATGTAGTAAAAATATTTTAAAGGATTCACATATTTAGTTCTCATTTAATTGAATTCAAATTTAAATTATTTGGAAGTGTGTGTGCTAAATGTGGAAATAACAGTTTTTTGTTTGTTTTGTTTTTTAATAAAGAATCACTGAACTATAGGATGGAGAATTACAGATCCTATGAGACAAAAAAAATGACATTTTTTACTAAAGATAGACCTATAAAACGTTTCATATATAAAAATAATTTAAAGTCAGAGCAAACAGCGATTCTGTTTTAAAAACCCAGAATTATAAATGAATTTCAGCTTTCTGTCATAAAACAGTTATGAGTAGGTCCAAGCACACTATGAATCCAGTCCTCATACACTGATCTATGCACACATGACCTGAAATTATATATATAGTTACATATAAATGTCTTTTCATTATTTAATTGAAGCCAGACATCTCTACTGAGCAGGCATTTTTATCTGCCTCTGACTGCACCTGAAATCAGTGGATGTATTCTTGGAGTACCTGGGGAGCCACCACTGCAAGTTGCAACCAAACACAATGCCCTTGTCATTTCACAGTTGGTATCAGAATCCATTTGTGCAACGATCTTTGGATCCTTCTACAAGAAAGTTGACCACAACCAGATAAATATACAACTCTTTGATTCTCTTGGAAGAAATCTGTTCATTCTGAGGACAAATGACAGATAGCTTTGATCACTAGCAATAGCAAGACCAACTTTGCTTTTGAAGTCACTTTAACTGCTTTGTGGATTAGAAATGGAGGAAGGAGAATTCTCGGTAGTTTTTTTATAACTTACAGTCTTTACTTTTGGGGAGCCTCTTTCAACTTTGATCGATTCTAATTTATCTTTCATCACTTCTCCCTCTTTAACTAGAAATGTGCTAAAGTATATATAACAAAAATGTTGCGCTTTTAACAATTTTTAAATATGATTCAGTGGAATTAATTCCATTCACCATGTTGTAAAATCCTCACCACTATCCATTTCCGAAAGTTTTCCATCACCCCAAACAGAAACTCAGTTTCCTTTGAGCAATAACTCCCTGTTATCCCTTCCTCTAGCCCATGTTAACAAACTTTTGTCTTCTATGCATTTACCTATTCTAGATATTTCACCTAAGTGGGATCATACAATATTTGTCCTTTTGTGTCTGAGATTTCACGCAGCTTATATGTAGGTTACATGCATGTATCAGAATTTCATTTCTCTTGGTATGGCTGAATAATATTTCCTTGTAGGATTATGCCACATTTTGTTTATCCATTTATAGGTTCATGACATTTGGTTGTTTCCACCTTTTGGCTATTGTGAATAATGATGCAGTGAACATTGTTATACAAAGTATCTAATTGAACCCTTGCTTTCAAGACTTTTGAGTAAATACCTAGGAGTGGAAATGCTGGGTCCATTGTCCTTCATGCTATCAAAAGTTGTTGGTAGCACATCTAATGCGAACACTTTATGGCATTGGTTTACGTAGATTATTTCAGTTTTGTCAGCAAAGTCAAGTCCTGGTTCTCTTTCATTAAGTGCATTCATCTGATTCCACTGTTATTATACATGACCCTATAAAAGTGAGTGACATAAGGAAGTGTTTTGAACCATCTCAAATAGTTACTATTTCCCCAGAGTTGGAAAGTTTTGGTTATGACAGAAAAATGACTTTGTCATAAATATGGCATTAAACGTATTTTAAAAACTTTTTGATTTTGATATAATTGTAAATTCATATGCAGTTGTAAGAAACAATATAGAGAGTTTCTGTGTGCTTTTTACTCAGTTCCCCTCAGTAATAACATCTTCCAAAAATATGGCATAATATGACACCGAGAATATGGGTATGGATGCAAACCACCGATCTTCAAATTTTCCCAGTTTTACTTGTAATCCTTGTGTGTGTGTGTGTGTGTGTGTGTGTGTGTGTGTGAGTGTGTGTGTGTGTGAGTGTGTGTGTGTGTGTGTGTGTGTGTGAGTACTTAGTTCTAAGCTGTTTATCTCTCCTTTTTTCCTTCTTACATTTTTTTTTCTGGTACATTTTCTGTATCTCTTCTCACAATATCTTATTTTTTATATTCTTGATTGATCAATTTATTTCTTCACGCATTTTAACTGCTCCATACTATTTTATTGCATGACAATTTATCCTTTCTCATAGTGGACATTTAGGTTATTTCCAATTTTCCCTTAGTATGAATGGCTTGAAAAAAAAATTCTTTTCTGCAAATCCTTGTATGCATGTGCATGAATTTCTATAGGGTATATACCTAGAGAGAAACCCTGATTGTGCAGTGGTTAAGCGTTTGGCTGCTAACTGAAAGATTGGCAGAGGTAAAACCCACCATTTGCTCCATGGGAGAAAGAGGTGGCAGTCTGCTTCTGTAAAGATTACAGCCTGGAAAACCAATGGGCCATTACTATTATCTTAAAGGGTTGCTGTGAATCTAGAAGAGGGTATGCTGAGTCATAAGGGTTTCACAATTTCAACATTATTAAATATTGTCAGATAACTCCCAAAAAATATTGTAATGAGGTGGCCCAAGATGGCAGCTTAGTCAGACACACCATGCTGTCCCCCTACAGCAAAGACCCGAGAAATCAGGTGAAACAGATAGGATGGCAATCTTGGAACCTTGACTAACAAACAAAAGGATGAAGAATTAGATCAAACACTGAATGGAAGGAGAAACTGAATGAAAACAGCGAACAAGGAGATTTACAGATTGTAGGCATTCTGCCACCAGCCTGGATCAGTGCGGCCATCTTGAGACAAAGAGAATAGTGTTCCCAGGCGAGGAACACAGGAAGGCAAATTCACAGAGTTCTCAATAGGATACAGAGATACTGTGTAGACAAACCCAGAGTGAAGCAAGGTGAGCAGAACATGAAGCAGATCTAAGGAGGGCAAGTTCAGGAAGGTGGGTGAGAGCTCCAGGGATCCAGGCAACCACAGAGCAGGGAGGAAGCCAAAAAATACGGACAGAATTACTCACCAGCAGTAGTCCCTGGTCATTTGGGTGGGTGGTGCCCATGGAGGGGAGGATCTGTGCAGTGGCAGCTGAAGATCCTCCACCTGACTGGACTCTGGACAGCTCCTCCCTCAGATCTGGTTGGGGACAAGTCCTGATAGCCAGCTATACTGAGAGGAGTGCCCTGGCACCCATGCCAATGACCAGAGGTGCATGCTCCCCTCTCCGCGCCCCCCCTCCTGGTGACCAGCGATGTGCTCCCCACCCCGCACATCCAGAGACTAGCAGCACAAGCCCCCTCCCTCCCTCCTCACCCACAACTGGCAACACACTCCTGCCCTGCCTACCTGACATCCAGTGGAGTCCTCCCACACCCATCCCATCCAGAGATCTGCTGTCCATAGGCATGGTGATAATAATCTCTGACAAAATAGATATGTAAGTCAAAATCCATTATAAGAGACAAAGGAGGGCATTAAATAATGATTAAGGGGTCAATTCAACAAGAAAACAGTGATAAATATTTATACACACAATGACAGAGCTCCAAAATATTTCAGACAAACTCTTAACAGAATTGAAAAGAGAAATAGTTCTACAGTAATAGTAGGAAACTTCAACACACTACTTTCAATGATGGACGGAACCATTAGAAAGAAACTCAGCAAAGATAAGTAGATGTAAATAATACAACCAACTCAATCTCATAGACACCTACAGAATGCACCACCCAACAGCAGCACAGTACACATTCTTCTGCAATGCACATGGATCATTCTACAGAATAGTCCATATTAGGCTACAGAGCAAGCCTCAATAAATTCAAAAACATCGAAATAAGCAGTGAATACAAAAACGATGTTTATCTGTTTTATTGACTATGCAAAGGCATTCGACTGTATGGATCATAACAAATTATGGATAACGTTGTGAAGAATGGGAGTACCAGAACACTTAGTTGTGCTCATGTGAAACCTGTACATAGAACAAGAGGCAGTTGTTCAAACAGAACTAGGGGATATGCATGGTTTAAAATTAGGAAAGGTGTGTATCAGCGTTGAATCCTTTCACCACACATAATCTATATGGTGAGCAAGTAATTTGAGAAACTGGACTATATGAAGAAGAGTGCAACATCAGGATTGAAGGAAGACTCATTAACAACCTGTGATATGCAGATAACACAATCTTCATTGCTGAAAGTGAAGAGGACTTAAAGCACTTATTGATGAGGATCAAAGACTACAACCTTCAGTGTGGATTACACCTCAGCATAAAACAAATTCTCACAACTTGATCAATAAGCAACATCATGATTAATGGATTAAATATTGAAGTTGTCAACGATTTCACTTTACTTGGATCCACAGTCATCACCCATAGAAGCAGCAGTCAAGAAATCAAACGAAGTATTGCATTAGGCAAATCTGCTGCAAAAGACCTCTCTAAAGTGTTAAAAAGTAAAGATGTTACTTTGAGGACTAAGGTATACCTGACCCAAGCCATGATATTTTCAATCGTCCGGTGTGCATGGGAAAGCTGGACTATGAATAAGGAAGACCAGAGAAGAATTGATGCCTTTAAATTACGCTGTTAGTGAAGGATATTGAATATACCATGGACTGCCAGAAGAACAAACCAATCTGTCTTGGAAGAAGTACAGTTCAGAATGCTCCTTTGAAAGGAGGATGGCAAGTCTTTGTCTCATGTACTTTGGACATGTTGTCAAGAGGGACCAGTCTCTGGAGAAAGACATCATGCTTGGTAAAATAGAGGGTCAGCAAAAAAGAGGAAGACCCTCAGTGAGATGGTTGGACGCAGTGGCTGCAACAGTGGGCTCGAACATAATAATTGTGAGAATGGCACAGGACCAGGCAGTATTTCGTTCTGTTGTATATAGGGTCACTATGAGTCAGAACCGACTTCACAGCACTTAACAGCAACACTGGTAAATGTAATGATACAGCTTTTATTAAGGTTATCAGTAACTTTCACACTGCTAAATCCAAAGATCTATTCCCAGTCCCCATTTTTACTTGGCTTAATAGCAGTATTGACTGTAATTGATAACATTTTCTTCTCTAAGTCTCCAAACTCTGCTGATGTTCTTCCCACTTCTCTGGCAACTCATCAGGGCTTATCCTTTTATCTGCCTTTGTTACTCCCTGAATGGTATCATTCTGATTCAAGACTTTAAATATCAACTATGCACTGATGACTCCCAAATTTGTGTCTCCAGCCTGGACCTCACCTTCTAACTCTAAATTTGCACATGCAAATGCTTGTTCCATATCTCTACTTGGATGATAGTCAGCATCTCAAATGAAATATTTTCAAAACTGAGTTTCATTCTCTCTGTATCTACTTCTCCCCATGTCTTCCTCATCTCAAGTTCATGATGACTCAATTCTTTATGGCTTTTTGCTCAGGTGAAAAAATTTTTGCTTCATCTTTATCTGTTTTCCTTCTCCCTCTCATGCCCACATCCAGTCTGTGCTGAGATCCTGTTGTCTCTACCTTCAAATTATTTTGAGACAACAATCTTCTCTCTTTTGGGTTATTGCAATAGCCCTAATTAATCGCTGTACTTTCCATTTTGCTTCTCTCCAGTCTGTTTTTCCACAAAATCCATAATAACCATGTATTTTAAAATAAAAGATCTATTTACTGTATGAGAACTGGTTTGTTGTCTGCTTTTTTCACTGCAGAACTCCAATACCAAACACAGTGTCTGTGATAAAACAAATTGTGCACTTTTCTTAAGTGGGACTTTTATCTGTTGGAATTCTTATGTTTGGGTTAAGGCCATGTTACTCCAAAGAGTTTTATCTGTGTTTCTGCTAAGTGTCCTTGGGGTATTGCCAAGCTGAGGCCAATTTTTAGATTAATGTCTTGAAGGAATCTCTAGATTATATAGATAATAAATTCTAACCCTAAACTCTTATATGACATAGTTCTCTGATTACAGCACCCCAGTAGAGACATCTCTTTTCCATTATGAGCCCAGGCCAAAACTGAAAAACTTTATTGTCTTCTTTCTTGCGTGTGGGTTAATCTTTCCCTCCCTCCCTTTCTTTTTTTCCCTCTTTTCTTCTCTCCCTCTTTCTTTCTGTCTCTTCCCTCTTCCCTTACCCTTTTCTCTTTCTTTTTTTGTTTTCTTCTTTTATTCATTCTTCATTTCTTTATTATAGTTATTGTTTTTACTGAGGATGATGCCCTTTGGGGGCGCTGGGAAGAGGGTCTGGATATTTTGTGTGGAATCTTGGTTCCAGCTTTGCACCTTGTATAGTCCCAAGATTACCTAGATGACACATACCCCCAGTCCACTCTGCCAGATTTAACTCTTCTATGAGTTTAAATATTTTCTTCATTTATAGATTCAGGATATTATCCTAATTTTCTTATGTTTTACTATTAATTTGAAAAGATAATTATAACATTTATGTAGCATTTCTCAGTTTTATATATATCTTGTTTGTAGTATTTCTGAAACTGGGAGAATATCCTTTCTTCTCTTAATTCTGATTTAATAATGTCTATAGTAGAAAAATCTAGAAATGTTTTGTAGTTCTCCATCTGCTGTTATTGCATGGGTTAAATTAAAAACAATAGAAAAATGTCAAAGAGGTCTTTCATTAGAATTTGAATAGATTAATTAAAACTGAATGAACATTTTAAGCAAATCATATAGACAGAAATATTTTCATTTTTCAAGGGGGATTTAGTTTAGATCTGTTCTAGAAAAATAATCACAGTGATGTTATTCTAAACGAGAAAGTTAACACCAACGAGATTATTTGAAATGCTGATGATCAGTGTGCTCACTTCTCTGTTTAGAAAACAGAAACATTTGCTTCGGGGCTGAGTTATTGAGTTATTGGCTGAGAACAGAACACATATTGGTTAGTTAAACTCACCTTAAATTCTTAGTAACATTGTATGATTCTTATAGGTTGTAAAATAAATATTTGTTCACTATTACTAACAGTTGTTAAAAAATGAGAATAGCCTTTGGCTAAGTAACATTTACTTATGTATATGATGTTATTCAGATGTCTAACAACTGAAAAGTGATTTTTTTTTTTTTTAATATTGTACTTCAGGTGAAGGCTTACAGAACAAATAGTTTCTCATGAAACAGTAGTACACATGTTGTTTTATGACATTGGTTAACAACCCCACAACATATTAACTCTCTAAATTCTCAACTTTTTTTTTTTTTTTGGTGAAAATACACATAGCCAAAGATACACCATTTCAAAAATTTCTACATACACAGTTCAGTGACATTGACTGCGCTCTTCCAATTGTGCTGTTATTCTCACTTAAGATGAAGGCTTACAAACCAAAATAGTTTCTCATTTAACAGTTACTACAAATGTTGCCCTATGACAATGGTTAACAGTCTCACAACACATCAACAATATCCTTACTCAACCTTGTGTTCCCTATGACCAGCTTGCTTGTCCCCTTCTGCCTTCTGGCCCTTGTCACTGGACTTCCGTACCTCGTCAGTCTCATTTGGTTTAATGAGGCTGTCCACTCCCAGGCTGAACAGTGAACCTCGGAGGTAACTTCACCACTGAGCTAAAAGGGTGTCTGGGGGCCATACTCTCGGGGTTTCTCCAGTCTCCTTTAGGCCAGTAAATCTGGTCTTTTTTTTTTTTTTGTGAGTTAGAATTATGCTCTACATCCTTCTCCAGCTCTGTCCAGAAGCCTCTGTTGTGATCCTGGTCAGAGCAGTCAGTGGTGGTAGCCGGGCACCATCTAGCTGTACTGGACTCAGTCTGGTGGAGGCCTTGGTAGCTGTGGACCATTAGTCCTTCTGACTAATCTTTTCCTTGTATCCTGTTCTCTTCATTCTCCCTTGCTCCCGAAGGGATGAAACCAGTGGAGTATCTTAGATGGCTGCTCACAGGCTTTTAAGACCCCAGATGCTACTCACCAAGGTAGAATGTAGAGCATTGTCTTTATAAGCTGTGTCATGCCAATTGAGCTAGATGTTCCCCGAGACCATGGTCCCCAGAGCCCTCCACCCAGCAATTCAGTCCCTCAGGAAGTTTGGATGTGTCTATGGGGCTTCCATGACCTGAAAAGTGATGTTTGCTTATCGAAAATTTTATGTATCTTGTTATATGATAAAACTCTATACTTCAATTTCGCTGATGTATATATCATTTGTAAAATTGGTTATATATAGAAATATAGAAAGAAAGAAGGGAGGGAGGAAGGAAAGAAAGAGATATATAACATTTGAATGGATACAAATTTAATAGAATATAGTAATTAGCATTGTCTTGGCAGATGAATTTGAGTTAAGAGCAGACCTCTGAAAATGGTTTCTAGTCTGCTATAACCTTTAAACCTATGTCAGCAGAATGTAATGTACAGGGTAGAAAGGATACTCAGCAAATTTCTGAATGTAAAACATGAATGTATTTCATAGGAAAGAGAGTAGCCTTAGGAGACCTAGGTTCTCAGACTGCCTCTGGACACGTTTCTATGATCACATATTCATTCCAGTATATGGTAATACTACTATATTATTATATATATTATTTGTAGTTATACAAATAATATGTAGTTATACAAATAATATATATAATTATATACAAATGTGTCAAATGGAAAGATATTTGACGAAAAATTATATTTGTAGCTATGAAAATGATGTTTATACTGTACTTCTGAAGAACATACATCATAATATGACAAAATTTTAGACAGGACACTTCTGGTTGCAAGTGAAAGAAATTCAAACCAAAGTAGCACAAGTCAAAAAGAGAAGTAATGAACTTTTACATTTGCAAGTTCCAGGCTGGATTTGACTTCAAGCAGGATTGAAGAGCATATACCATATTTTTATGCAAATAACGTGCATTCTACATTTGTTTGTCAAGTATTCCCTCCCCCGCGAGGTATTTTCCTAAGTGCCACTACGTGAATTTTTTTTTTACACGTGGTTGTAAAAAAATTAGCGTAGCATGCTTACAAAAATACCTTGCAGGGGAGGGAGTGGTTGGCAAACAAACACAGAAAGCGTGTGTTATTTGAATAAAAATACGGTATATACATTGAAATCTGTGAGAGCCAGAACTTCACGGGACTACCTTGTTTTTGTGGGTCTCGCAAGTTTTCTGCATTTGACAGGGTGTAGTATTACCACTTTTCAATTGCTTTCTATTAGCAGAAATATTTGAGTTTTCCTTCTCTGACAGGTTTCCACCTTACTCAAGGTCCAGCTTTCACAGATTCTACCACATGTAATCTTTTCTCTTCTACTACAGGTGGGTTTCCTCCTGTGATTGGAAAATTGGGGAATTAGGGGTCTGACAGTTACCAGAAACGTTTTTTAGATTGCAACCCAAGAGGAAAGAGCTTCTTTCTCTTATTATACAAAGTTCTACACTGAGACATAACTCTGATTGGCCCTCCCTGGGTCAATTTTGGACCGTTGCTATGTCCAGAAAATGTGGCATTTCACAGGGGAATGATAAGTTTGGAAGGAAGTAATAGAAAGAGAAGCGTGCAGAGGTAACAAACAACAGCTTCCACAGCTTGTGCAGGCAACTTTAATTTTTAATAATTAAATTTTGCATTTGTCAAAAGAGTCTAAACGAATTATTCATTTAGGTCCTTTTCGGATCTAAAATATTCTGCTTCTGATTATAAGCTTTGTCTGTCTTTACACCAGACACATTTGAAATGTGAAGAAATAAGTCAGATATTTAATATCATTCAACCTTTTGAAAACTCGTTTTTGTTTATAGGCAGCTTCTTAATCCTAATCTCAAACTAGCTTTTAAAATCACATTTTTTTTTCCTTGGCTTTTACTGTGTCTGTTGCTTCCTTGAAAATTCTCCTATTCTTTTCCTTTTATGTTTCCTCTTTGCCTGTCTTCTTATTCATTTTCTGTTTTGAAAGCTTTAGCTCTGCAAGGTCACTCAGTGATTTCAGAAGTCTCCTAGTGAAGGATTTAATTTTTCAAACATAAATGGAGCTCAAGACTGCCTTTGTAATTGGTTTATTTTGCTTATGTTCTTTCTAGCCACATCCTGACTCCAAATGTTCCACACAGTTTTAGGTGTTAGTGATGTCATGAACTACAAACTGAAATGTTGGCAGCAATACAAAGAGCTAACTAGTTCTCAAATATACTTTGAATGTATTTGTAATTGCTAAACTAATATTTGGTGGGTGATTTGAGATCTAAAAACTTTAAAATATATTTACTTAGGAATGGACTTATTTAACCTTTAATTTACTTTCTGTTAAAAAAAAATAAAGGCAATGTGCATGTGAATTCAGATATTTCATGGTGACAGTCTAAGTCACCAGAATATTTGCACTGCCTGGATGATACCTACTATGTTATGCCATTTGAGGTTCGGCTTCTAAGAGGGGAAAAAAATATTTGAGTGATCAAGCATGCTGCATATTTAAAATAGTGTAAAATAGTATACTTGAAAATTTACTTTGAACAATATAAACTGTTGGCTACAGATGTGTACAGGGGAGTTCTTACATCAGAAATATGAGCAGAAATACGCAGAAACCCGTTGTCGTTTAGACAAAGATGATTGCAAAGTCACAGCCTAGCCTAGGTGGCCCAGACCCTCACATTAACAATACTGTTCATCCCAGGATAAGTCAATACCACTATGAAAATTGGTCAGAGGAAGGATGATGACAAAGAATAATACTTAGCACAATTGAAATGTTGTCCACGGTGTACTTCTGAATGACAGTATTAGGTTTGCATGACTTAGATTTTTATTTACTGGTAATAAATACAACGTCTGCCTGATCCTACTGTGTTCCAGCCTTGAAGCTTTAAATACTTTAACTTATTTTTTCCTTGTAATGACTCTGTGATGTAGGTATAAGCTGATAGACAAAGAACCTGCAGCACTAAGTGGTTAACTGGTTTCCTCAACACACACATTCACGTATACCTCGGAGGTGTTATTGTTATGTTGTTACCTGCCATCGAGTCGATTTAGACTCAAAGCAACACCATGTGCAACAGAACAAAACACTGCCTGGTCCTGTGTCATTCTCACAATCGTTGTTATGCTTGAGCCCACTGTTGGAGCCACTATGTCAGTCCATCTCATTAAGAGTCTTCCTCTTCTTCACTGACCCTCTACTTTACCAAGCATGATGTCCTTTTCCAGGAACTGATCCCTCCTGATAACATGTCCAAAGTATGTGAGACCTAGTCTCACCATCCTTGTGTCTAAGGAGGTACTTAGAGGTATTAAGTTATAAATCTAAGACTCCCTGCTTTTAAAGCTGAGATTCAATTCCAAGCAACATGTTCCATATTTCTAATACTTATAACATGTTTGATAATAAGCACAGATACTTCACATTTACACTATTTGAATTATCTACTGAATTCCTATTTGAAAGCACTGCTTATTATAACAAATAATTTGAAGCACAGCAGCAACCTCTCTGTTCAGACAAGTTACAGCTTGCTACAAATTTATATCTCCTTCATCAAATAGTAGAAGCTCTGACTAGAAAGATGGCTGAAATGTGAGAGAGGGTCAAAAGACAGCTGAACAAAAGATCAGACAGCAACTCAGAACTGACTGTGGTTTACTGTTCAGCACCATTAGAATGAGGATTATCTCTTCGGAACAGTTAATGGGATGGAAATTGCATATAAGATTTCTTTGCATCAATAAAAAGCAGCTCAACAATGAGATCTTGTTAAAAAAATAAGACAGTGAGAATGTGGTAGAAGAAATACTTTGACAATCAGCTAAACATCACGTACTACTGAAGGAGAAAGATTTAATGTGTACAAAGAGATTTCAGTTCTGGTGCTAATGGACCACAGTTGTGAATTAAGAAGCACGTAATCCATATGCTGTTCTGATTTATGATGGAGACATTTATGGAAGGAATGAACACTGGACTTCTGTCTTCCAACTTGCTGTTCAATTAGAAATTGGATGGAATTGTTTGTCATCTGAATAAAAAAGACTCACTAAAGGCAGTAAAGAAACAAAGCAAGACTTTCCTTATCCAAATACAGAGAAACAGCAATACAAAAGGCATAGACAATGAAAACCTACTGACAATAGAGTTGTCCATTAATGAGAAGCAGCCTTTGCCTTAGGCCACCCAAAAGGTCAGAAATGGCCACCCCAGATCTAAACATCTTGATTTATAAATGAGTGAACATAATAGTCTAATAAAAAAGAACTGAAACTGTTCTATTGCAATATGTAACTGGATGATTATTAGCCTTGTTTTTCTTTCTTTAAAGAATGGGAGAGATAATGATATGTTACAATTTGTGGGAATGTTGTAATTTACATTTATATTCAAGAGTTGCTTTCCAACATGCCTCTCTCTTAAAGGCTCCCTTACCCTTTCACCAACAAAATAAAAGAAAAAAAGGACTTGCTTTAGAATTGGAGCAATCAGTGATCTACCAGTTTCTTTTCATTATATGAAGGGTGCTGGGTAGAGGAATGAGGTTGTGGATTGTATATAATACTCAAAGCACCAATCTGCATTTTACATAGACATATATCATTCTTATTTTTTTCTTTTAAGCTTTTTTTGTATCCATTATTACACAGAAGAAAGTTGGAGTAGAATTTAGTAGCAATAATTACATTCTTGGAGGACTGATCAAGTTAGGGCTTGATCTTAGATATCCATTTCATTGAACACTGAGTGTCTTATTTTTTGACCACAATAACGTTGGAAATATTTTCTTTTTATGAGTGGTGATGGTAAGGTGGGCCAACAGGGAAGATAAGAAATAAATAAAGTAGGATAATTCTTGATACCTATACAAATACATGTGTGTGTGTGCGTGTGTATGTATATATGTTCGTGTGCATATATGTGTATATATATGTGTGTGCATATGAATGTATATGTCTGTCTTTGTTTTGTCTCATTTACAAAATGAAAATACTTTGTTACCATCGTCAGAGAAATGACTCCCTTATGTGATAAATCATTGTCTAAAAATGTTAATCATTAAATTTTCGGTGCGAGTATGTTAAATATTTACAGTGTGATTGCCTACTGGAAAAGAAGAAATCTGAGTACTGAGCCCGCAAGATCTTCAACATTAGGAGGTTAGAGAGAAGAGGAGGGACCAGCAAATGAGACTGAGAAGGAGCAGTCAGTGACGAAGTAGGGAAACCAGAAGAATGGATGTCAAATGAAGGACGTGTTTGGAAGATGATGAGATCAGTCAACTCTGTTACCGACATGTAGGGGGAATGTACAATTTAACATCCAAAAAATAAACTTCTGCTTATCCACTACTATACAGAAGGAATTTGCAGTAGAATGTAGTATCGAACGTAGTATCGGTAATTACAGTAGTGGGGGAGGAGGGGAGAAACAGTAGCCACTGGAGAAGACTGTAGAGAGCTAGTGTTATCAATAGATAGCCATGTTTCTATTAAAGAGAAATGGAAGAAAAGAGCAAGCATGGAGAGGAAATTGCTGTTAATGATTTGTGAATTTCAGAAGGCAATGAAAGGGTTGTAGAAGTTGGAGAAAATGGGAGAAAGGAGCAGAAAGGGGCAGATACAGGGCCTTACGGACATTAGAGTACAGGAGAGGACAGGTGGGTTTCAGGGTTGTTGTGTGATGCTTAATGTAAATAGGAATATAGGACATATGACTTTAGTGTTATACTGAAAATGCATCCCAAAGATTTCAGGTCCTAACCCCCAGAAACTCTGAATATTACCTTATATGGACAGCACTGGGGTTTATGGCAAAATATGTGATCAAATTAAGGATTTTGAGACAGGAAAGTGTGTTCTCATAAGAGAGAGGAAGAGAGAGATTTTACATAGATACACACAAAGGAGAAGGCAATGTGAAGACAGAGGCACAGACTGGAATGATGTGACCACAAGAAAAAAAAAAATGCCTATAGCTGCCAGAAGCTGGAAGAGGCAGTGAGCCTCCGGAGTGAGTGTGGACCTTCTGATACCTTGAGTTCAGGCTTCTGGCCCCCAGAACTGTGAGAGAATAAATTTCAATTGTTTTATGCCACTGCATTTGTGGTAGTTTGTTATAGGAACCATAGGAAACAAGTGCACCATAGATTCAAAGTAGATTCTTATGGCAAGATTATGAGTCTTGAAGACTTAGGTGAGTGAAGATTCAAGGTATTTTTTTCCCCTCTTATAATGGGAGAGAGAAGGTTTAGGGAGACATGATCTTAGACCCAGTGATGCTTGTCTTTTCTTGACTCTCATAGGGAAGAATGATTTTCCTCTGAATGTATGTGCTGGATCCCAATCCTTGTTGATGAGATTAGAAGACTTCTAGATGGTCTGGTCTTAAACCAGGCATTCAGGCCCTTTACCAGGGAAGAATGATTTTTCTCTGAGTGTATGTGCTGGATCCCAATCCTTGTTGATAAGATTAGAAGACTTCTAGATGGTCTGGTCTTAAACCAGGCATTCAGGCCCTTTACCAGTGAAGTTGAAAGAGTTGAGAAAAGAAACAAAATGTTAATGAAGTTAGAAGTAGGGGAAGTGTGATCTTGTCGCAGTGTACTGGTTCATGCCTGGTCCTCTAGGGGGAAAGGAAATCTCCCTCTGATTCCTGCTGAGGGTCATTAGAAAGCTAGATTACATTAATCCTCTCTTTATCCCTAGTGTTGGAAGTAGTGGCCTAGAGGAAAACTATACTTATATATACATCAATAAATATTTGTTGTAGATTACGAATTTTGTCAAGTGTAACATGAATGTGATATTTGCTGTAAAATACTTGAGAGTGTATTATAAGTTTAAATTTTGTCAAGAACAGTTTTTAAATTATATTTAAGTGTGTATGAGTTTTTCAGCTAGCTGCTTTACATAATCAAATATTGTAGATATTTAATTAAATATTAATTTTAGTTTTGAGGTATTTGTATTTTGGAACTAATTTTCTTGCTTTGTTTCAGGTCTCAAACCTTTGTGTAGATCTTTGAAAAGCCTGTGTATCTTTGAAAAGCTTATGGTTCTTAGGCACCATCATGGAGACCATGATGATTTTGAAATTTTGATTTTGGGAAAGTAAAAGTATAGTGTTCCCTATTGAGAGAAGCATGTTTGCAGTGAAAAGTAAAGAATTTGGTTTTGACCTGCTTATTTTAGGATCTCTGTACAATATCTGGTAAAGATACTCAGAAGACAGTTGAAAACATAAAACTAGAACTTAAGAAATCAGATCTAGAGCTAGGCAGAAGAGTCTTATGATCAGACATAGGTGATGTTTCAAGTTGGGGAAATAGGTAACAAGTAATTAAAAAAACTTAAAGACAAAAAGTTATCTATCAGTTATCTATTGCTACATAATCCTCTATGCCAAAATTTGGTCATATAAAACAGCAATCATTATATTTATTGTTATGGATTGAATTGTGTCCCCCCTCCCAAAAAAAAAGTGTTAGAATCCTAACCCCTATACCTATGGATGTAATTACATTTGAGAAAAAGGCTTTATTATGTTAATGAGGTCATATCAGCATAGGGTGTGTTTTAAACCTAATTACTTTTGAGATATAAAAGGAGCAGATTAAGCACAGAAGCAAGCAAGCGCAAAAAGGGAAAGATAGGTGCCAAGAAATCTACTGACTTCGGGGCTAGAGAAGTGGAAACATGGATCTTCCCCTAGAACCCATAGAAAAAGAGCAAGAGAGCCTCCTTCCCCTTGAGCTGTGGCCTGAATTCAAACTTACAGCCTCCTAAACTGATTGATCCACAATCAGTGCCCATGGAAGCAGAGTCAAGAAATAAAATGACATACTACATTTGGCAGATCTGCTGCAAAATGCCTGTTTAAAGTGTTAAAAAGGAAAGATGTCTCTTTGAGGACTAAGGTGCACCTGATCCAAGCCATGGTATTTTCGGTCACCTCATATGCATGCAAAAGCTGGACAACTATTAATGAAGACTGAAGGAGAATTGACACCTTTGAATTATGTTGTTGGTGAAGAATATTCAATATACCATGGACTGCCAGAAGAACAAACTAATCTGTCTTGGAAGAAATACAGCCAGAATGCTGCTTAGAAGCAAGGATGGTAAGACTTTGTCTCATTTGCTTTGGACATGTTATCAGGAAGGACATCATGCTTGGTAAAGTAGAGGGTCAGGTAAAAAGAGGAAGAGCTCTATGAGATGAATTGACACAGTGGCTGCAACAGTGGGCTCAAGCATAACAAAGATCATGAGGATGGCACAGGACCAGGCAGTGTTTCGTTCTGTTGTACATGGGGTCGTTATGAGTCGAAACCGACTCAATGGCATCTAACAACAATAACAAACTGTAATAAATTTCTGTTTGTCAAAGCCACCGACTTGTGGTATTTCTGTTACAATAGCACTAACAAACTAAGACACCATTTTGTGGGTCAGGAAATCAGGCAGGACAGAATGGCTAGACAATTCTTGGAAGCCCATTGTGTATTTGAATGACTGGAGTCAGCTAGAACAACTTGACTAAAGCAGTGTGGCTGGGACTTTGATTTTGGCTGTCAGTTGGGCTCCTGGGTTTTCTCCAGGTTGCTATCTGCTGGGAGTGGAGAGTCCAAGATGTCTCTTGAGGCACATGTCTGACTCCTGGTTTGGAGTGGCTAAAAGGTGGCCTTGCTGGGCATCTTTCACTCTTCATGCTGCCTCTTCTGGCTCACTTACACTTCCCATAGCATTGCAGTCTCAGGGAGGTTGGACTTTTCATGTGCTTGTTGACTTCCCCCAGAGTGAGCACTGCAAGAGGAATGAACAGAGATTTCTCTTATGACCTAGGCTTAGACATTAAAAAAACACTTCTGGCCTGGTCTGTTGACCAAGCAGGTAATTGAGGCCAGTCTAAATTCATGGAAAATTGAATTATATCCCACCTTTCAATGGAGGGAGTAGAAAAGGATTTGTAGCAATCTGCACATGGATCAAGAGGCAGTTGTTCAAACAGAACAAGGGGATAATGCCTGGCTCAGAATTGGAAAAGGTGTGTGGCAGGGTTGTATCATTCTTTGGGCATTTCATAGCGTACCCAATATTCTTTGCCAACACTGCAATCCAAAGGCACCAAATCTTTTTCTGTTGTCTTTTTACATTGTCTAGCTTTTGTATGCATATGAAGTGATTGAAAAGACCAAAGCTTGGGTTAGGCGCACCTTAGCCATCAAAATGACATCTTTGCTTTGTAGAGCTTTAATGAGGTCTTTTGCAGCAGATTTGCCCAGCGCAATACATCATTTGATTTCTTGACTGATGCTTCCGTGGGCATTAATTGTTGATTCAAATAGAATAAAGTCTTTGACAACTTCAGTATTTTCCCCATTTATCATGATGTTACTTATTGGTCCAGTTATTAGGATTCTCATTTTCTTTATGTTCATGTGTAATCTATACTGAAGGCTGTATGTAGTCTTTGACCTTCCTCAGTAAGTGTTACAAGTCATCTTCATTTTCGGCAAGCGAGATTGTGTAACCTGCATATCACAGGTTATTAATGTATTTTCCTCCAATCCTGATGCCGTGTTCTTCTTCAAATAGTCCAGCTTCTTATATTATTTGTTCAGCACACAGATTGAATGAGGGTTTTCATTTTCTTTATGTTCAGGTGTGATCCTGGGGGATGAGGGAGGTTTAGGATACAAACAAATGCTTTTTTTTTTTTTTTTCCAGCATATAGTGTTTTAGCATGTGGGACTCAGGACACTCAGGTTTTGTATGGATAGTATTCTCCTTTGCACCCTGAGTTTGTGGATAGTTAATTAGCATGTGCACATGTACGCACACAGACTCTACAAACAGTTTTCTCTTGGACCTATGAATAAAAATGTTTTGCATCATCTTTAAGCTTGAGCTAGTACAGTACTACTTGAATTTCTGTGTTTGGAGGAAAAAGAAAACATTTCCTAATTTTCATTTATTCTTCCAGTATATTTTTCCTGGCCTCTAAAATTGTAGTAAAGGTGAGTGTGGTGAGGGAAGCAAGATAGATGGTTGGTTAGTACTTAAATTATCTTGCACTGTTCTCGGTATTGTTACTTATTTTTAAAATATATGTAAGTCTTCCCTTTATCGATTGTGAGTGAGCTTTTTGAAGGCAGGGACTTCTTTCCCCATCCCTTTTATCGCCAAACCAAAACCAAACCCATTGCTGTCGAGTCGAATTCCAACTCATAGTGACCCTGTAGGACAGACTAGAACTGCCCCATTGGGTTTTCAAGGCTGCAAATCCTTACAAAAGCAGACTGCTACATCTTTCTGCCTCAGTGTGCCTGGTGGGTTCAAATGACCGACCTTTCTGTTAGCAGCTGAGGCCTTTCACCACAGTGCTCCTTCCCTTTTAGGACAATCTCAATAAATATCCATAACATGACAAACAGAAAAAATGACCTTGGATATTTGATTGGTAGCTTGAAGCTATAATAATTATTTTGACACGGATTCAAATGAAATTAATGTAATTGTGCCCACAGACAGACCAAACAGTGATGATATAATACTATTCTTTGTGTTCTGTTAAGAAAAAATATGTTCTCAGCCATCAGTTCAGTTTCTGTGCTGTACTTTTGAAGTTAGATCCATGTCTTTGATGTATACTAAACTGACAAATACTATAAATATTTAAATATGAAATAAACCCTTCCCTTAGAAAGTATGCTTTTATTTTTGACTTCTCTGAATTTAGAATTAAAATAAAGTTGATACCAACATCAACCAAGGCCATAATATCAGTATCTCTTGAATGGAAATACAGTGAATACACATTCAGCTTTGCATAACAACCTGGCATTCACATTTTCTACATTGGAAATAGGACATCAAATGCAACACAGCAATTCCCTGGGGCCTGAGAATTTCAGACCTTTCATCTCCCTATACGCCTCCTCAGGACTCAGAATCTTTCCCTTCTCCAGGAATCATCTGACCAGGAATTGAATGTACCTCAGATTTGTTTAAGCATCTAACGAGACCCTGGGGTTTACTGCTGGTTATATTTCGCATTTTACCAGCATTTATCTTGTGTTGCCACTTTAACTCTCCCTGCTTATTTATCTGTGTCTGTTTAAATGTTGAACAATTGACTTTGGATTCTGTCCTTTAGCATTCTGTTCTTATTTCTCTCTCTAGAAAATCCTAACAGCATACTCCTGTACTTGCTCAATAGATTCGGTTGCCTAACCAGGAAGTATGTTTAACTTCCTGTGTAACATGGGAAGGAAATTGAAAGATGGGATTATAATGGATAAAATTTTTTGTTATCATTGTCATTTATCCTGTCCTGATTTCTTCTTATTTTCTCACATATTTGTGAATTCCTACTATGTGCAAACCACTACAATCTGTGAAAGACACCGAGAAGAATAGGTAGTATCTGAAAACTCAAGGCGTTTTAACGTTTTGAGGAAGATTAGAACATCCAACATAAAACACACAGTTTAAAAATATTGAGTGAGAAAGAGAAGAAAAACATAAGAACAACAAATTAATGATGGATGAAGAAGGAAAATTTTTTGTTAGCTGTTGATGATGTTTAACTATTCTCCATGTTTCAGTTGGAACACAGTGGGAGAGTATGACTCGCCTTTGAAGTTCCGTATCAGGAGTGATGTCCTCAGTCCTGACAAGTTCTGTCTCCTTGGTGTTAGATGCTGTGGATCGGCCCTCTGACTCATGACAACATGAGGCACAACTGAAGGAGACACTTCATGTTCCTGAGCCATCTCCATGATCAGTTGCAGATTGGACCATTGAGATTCATAGGGTTTTCATTGCCTGATTTTCAGAAATAGATTGCCAGGCCTTTCTTCCTAGTCTATCTTAGTCTGGAAAGCCAAAACCAAACCTGTTGCTGTTGAGTTGATTTCAACTTGTAGTGACCCAACAGGACAGAGTAGAACTGCCCCATAGGGTTTCTAGGGGGTTTGAACTGCCGACCTTTTAGTTAGCAGCTGAACTCTTTAACCACTGCACCACCAGAGCTCCTCTTAGTCTGGAAGCTCCACTGATACCTATTCAGCATCACAGAAACTCACAAAACTTCACTGACAGATGGATGATAGCTGCACATGAGGTGCCCTGGCTGGGAATCAAACTCAGTTGTCCCACATGAAAGGCAAGAATTCTACCACTGAACTACCAGTGACCGCTCTGCTCTGTCTCCTTGTTGTTGTTAGTTGTCGAGCTGATTCCATCTCATGGTGACTCCACATGGTGCAGAGTAGAACTATGCTCCATAGGTTTTTTAAGGCTATGGCCTTTTGGAAGCAAATTGCAAGGCCTGTCTTCTGAGGCATCTCTGGGTGGATTCAAACCACAAACCTTTTGGCTGGTAGTTCAGCGCTTAACCCTTTGCACCACTCAATTCCTCTTAGAGTTCATTTATGTAATATATAAAAACATTTGTGCTTATTAGAAGAATAAGCAGCAAGTAAGGACTTAGAATGAGAAGAAAGATTTGTCTTACCTTCCCCACCTAGTCTTGCACTCTAGATCCAACCTCTTTTAAACATTATTTTTAAGTTAAGTTTATATTATAAATAAATTGTACTTACATATGATAAAGTATTCAATCACTACAAAAGTGTACATGGATAAAAATAAGTCTTCCAACCCCTGTCTCCTGGTTTTCTCCAAAAGAAACCAATCTTTGGAAATAATGGTGTATTCTCTATAGGCAACCACATCTACACATCTGTCTTTTCGGTGTTTTAGTGGTCAAGTCCGTATCTCTAAATAGCATGCTTGTGCTGCTATTTTCTGATTTATCAGTTTTAGACTTTTTATATTGATTTTCTTCTGTGATTAATGAGGTCTTAGTTTATTTATACTATCCTCCTTCCTTCTCCTCCTCTCCTACCAAATAATTATATTACTATTTCAAGTTCTTCCACTAATCAACTCTGCAACTTCATGTTGTTTTTGGGTGCCGGTGAGTTGATTCTGACTCATAGCGACCCCATAGTGACAGTAGATCTATCCCATAGGGTTTCCCAAGACAGCCTTATGGAAGCAGCCAGGTCTTTCTCCAGCAGAGCAGCTGGGTGGATTCTAAACGTCAGCCTTTTGGTTAACAGCCAGGTGCTTAACCTTTGCACCACCAGGGCACCTTTCACAGCTTCATACAGCGTGCTTAAATTATGTATGCTTCATCGTGGGTATTGACGTTACCAGTAGTTCTGATATTCACTACACCTCCTTCACCCTGTTTTACCTCCAACCTCTGACAGCTGTGTCTATTGTGATACCATAGTTCAATCTTCCAAAATTTGCCTACAAGTTTATTATAAAATTTTAAAACCAATAAGCACTGTTTAGTTTATTGTGATATTATAAACATAGCTCTCTGGAGAGCCAAGTAGTATGCTAGGCTTACATTTCCTTTCCAAAGAGTCTGTATCAACCAGTTGAATAAGGGAATCAGATCCGCTAGAGGTTTTACTGAATAACAGATGTATTATTGAAATTAGAATTTACACAAGTGCAACAGGATCTAGGGACATAGGATGGGAAAGGGGAGTAAGAGGAATCATAGAAAACTTTCTAATCAGCTTTCCTGAAGGACTGGAATGACTTGACAATTTGGAGCATGCAGAGAAATTTAGGAGGCCAAGCATGTCCAGTTTTCCGGAGTAGGGTTGAAGAGGTAAGCTGGTGAGGAAATCTACGGGAGATGTTCCTCTGCATCTGATGGTGAGACTAGGGTGACAGTTGATTAGCACGGCTTACAGTCATCAAGATGAGCTGAATTTGGAGCAGGTGATAGGACAGTCTGAGGGCTTCCTTCACTGCTTTCCTGGGATTTTTCTGTTTTCTTCTTTTTCTGTTCATTACCTTGATTTGTTTAAGTATCCTTAGGTCACTACTTAAGCAAATTGTTAAATTGTCTGAGATTTGAGGATCTTCAAATGTCTTTACACTGTTCTTTACTGATAGCTTGACTATATATAGAATTTTACACTGAAAAGACAATTTCTTTTATAATTTTGAAGTTACTGCTTCATGGTGTTTGATGGTATGGTATACTGGAAGTCTAATGCTTGTTTCTTTGTAAGCAAATTATAGCTCTTTATTTTAGAATTATGTTGCATGTTTACTTTATAGTCTAGTGGTCCTGAGTTACCTATTTATATTTAAGAATGAGTTCAGTAGAAAGGTTGATTGGGCTTGTATGCATAAAGGCAGCACTTGACATGTTACTCTGGTGTCATTTGGTAAAGTTCCACACATTCTGAGTGACTCCTAAATGCCCAGATAATGAAGACTGCTCTGGATATTATACATGTATGCTGCCTTACTTCTATTCAGAAAGTTTGTTCAATTTATTTAGTGAAGAACACTACAGTTTTTGGCTTGCGGCTGAATGCATGTCTGTGATCTGGGAGATGGGAGAGGTTGGGGGTAAGAAGAAATTATTTCCTTTGGAGACTTTTGGTAATTGTAATGTTTTCAGGCCCACTTCTTACATCTGCCCACTTGGATACTATTGTGTTAGAATCTCTGATTGTATGGGTATCCATGGGGCATAGGATCTCCCTCCTCTACCATCATGCAAAAAAGGGAATTCTTGTTTTTTTCTTCATCTTTATCACTTGTCCATTTGTGTTTAAACTTCTAGAAATTTGTTGACTTTTCTTTGTTAGACTTTAATAACATTTTTATTCCTTCAGTGTAGTTTCACAGGTGTCTTACATGGGAGAGCATGTGTGTGCTTAGTTTGCCATCTTTAACTGAACCTGCCTATGTAATTTTGTATATGTGGAGAAGATTCTTAGTGATCCAGCAAAGGTGATTAGGAGTTCCAACAGTGGGATAAGTTGACAGCCAGAACCACAACTGAAATTTAGAAGAATTTATTGAGAACTTATTATGTGGCATAGAAATGAAAGAGAGTTAAATATGCATAAGATATGATGTATGTGCAAAAGAATTCACTGTCCAGGGTGGGGAGACAAAATGTAAATAAACAAGTGTAATGCAATGATAGAAGTTTTTAGCGTTCAGCCATGTCATAGAACAGGACTGGCCGCTTTTACTTAAAAGAATTAGGACTTCATAGAGGAGATGACCGCTAGGCTGAAAATATTTCTCGATCCAGATGGGCAAGCAAGTAGGCAACTGTGGTAAGGAAAATCTGTGCACTGAAGTTCTTTAAATCTGTTCTCAAAATACCTCTTTAGTTTTATCTTCCATAACTCCCTCCATATCTATGCTCCATTCTCTAATCAGTGTAGACAAACCATTTTTACCCAAAGTGGTAGAACATCCAAGCATCTAAGAATAATATGCATATTTTTATTTGCCAAATATTTGCAAGTATCAACTGATTAGATCAGTTTGCACTATGCTGTAAATACAACATTTTTGCAAAATAGTATAAACATGTATCAGTAGAAACAAAGCTTATAGAATGATAGGGTGTGATAATTCATCAAGACTCAACATAGTCTTGGAGGAGTATTGTCATAATTAGCCATGCCCACTGATATTCCTCCATCACTACATGATGGCTAGCAGTAAACACATTCATCTTTTTTTTTTAATGATTAAAAAAAAAAAAAAAAGCCCTTGCATATGGCAGCCTCTGACAGAACATGTCATTTAATTTTCATAAAATACAAGGAGATTTACATTTTTCCATTTTATAGATGAAGAAATTAAGGAATTATATATATATATGATCAAATAACATGTAAATAGCGGTTTCAAACTGTGAACTAACTTGAAATTCTTTTAAAAGCTGCTGTATATCCTTGATTCGTTCCCATTTCTCAAGCTTTTGCACCTTCTCTTCTCCTTGAAATGAATCCCATGACTCCACTCATCTCTCAGAGTCCAACTCATATGCTCTCTCCTCACTGAAATATTTCATGGTCACCCCAGTCCAAAGCTCGTATTCCTCTCACATTTATAGTGTTTTGCAATATCCTTAAGGATTTAAGGACAAATACCTTTAATTTAGCTTTTCATTTACTATTCTATCCTCTGGGGCAGTTTTTAGAACATTGAGAAAGAAACATGCTGTGTATATTTTGTTATGTTCTTCTAGAGTTTTATGCTGCCCCCTCTCCAGAGCAATTAAGAGGCTCCTTGGAGAGGCTGCATTGCCGTTGTGGGAAGCATGTAGCACTTGTTCGGGGAGAGAAGGCTGAAGAGGCAATGAAAAATGCCATTGTAGTGCCTGGCACATAGATGATGCTCAATAAATATTAGCTGTTATTGTTCATATTCATTTTGCTGGTTCCCCATATCAAGATACAGGTAAGGAATCTCTAACGTGATATTGGACAAGGATTTTCCAAAAGCACAGCAAAACCAGTTTTAACTGAGGCTCACTAGCTAGTCGTCATATTCTTGCTCTCCTCAGTCACTGTTTGCTTTTAAATTCCCTATGTCATTTCCTCACTAGACTGGTAGTTCCTTAAAAAGAAGGACCTTGATCTATTTTTATTATTGTTGTATTTCTCATAGTGCCCAGCATGCTTATTTATACATTGCAGAAGAGAAATAAATTTATGTGAAAATATTTGTAAAATGTTAATGTATTTACCATATACTGCCTTATGCCATTATTTATCTTATTTTTCCTTGCCTCCCTAATTATAGGTAACTTTAGAGCAGATATTTAATGCCTCATATACAACAGGTTCTCAACCTCTTTATGAAGAGAATATGCTTCTAGAGGTTTATTTGTTCTTTTACAATATAATTTGGCCTTGAATATATGAAAATTTTCCTTTTCTCTAAATGAATTCTATGTGGATTATATTGAGGGTGGCAAAACCAAGGTCATTTGAAACAATGAAGAAACAAAGTTCGAATGGAAACTATATCTGCATGGCTCAAATGCTTGCTCATCCTGAGTTGAAAGGATGTGATTTTCTTGTCAGATGACATGTCATAAAAAATAAAACAGTGGTAATGCTGACACTATATTTTGAATAAGCATGATAACATGAGCCCAATTTCTGTTTAAATATCCTACATGTACAACTGTTCCTTCACAGCTGGCCACTGTGATTTACCTAGGATAATCCTAAAGAGATTAACCTGCTGCAGACCAGCCTCTCTGAATAGTTTTTCTTTGATTCTGTGTCATTTAGAGACCAAAATAATGCACAAGATTTGAGATGAAAAAAAATAAAGGACACAAAATGAAAGAACAGAAATAGTGTGTATTTAATGTAAGTATTTATTCAAACCTGTAACCCAAGCATTGCCTTTCCCATCTTTTTCAAAATAATATTTCTTCAGTATATCCAGGAAGGAAGGGATTTTGAACATTCTTTCTGACTTGCCAACAGCAGCTGTTGCTCTTTGTGGGCTTTTCCCGGATATTTCCAGGTCCACTCTAGGTTATGGCTACCTTCTCTGCTGGTTATAGACTATGACAACATTTTCTAAATTGTCCCGGTGGAGGGGCACAAGTGAGGTAACCCACACTTCACTGCCACTTCCCTTAATTCTGTACCACTGCCATTCAAGGTTATAATGGTATATAAGACTTGATTGAAAAATTGTGGGTTACTGATGGAAATAGCATGGGGAAGTGGTACTTCAGTGGTAGAATGCTCACCTTCCTTGCAGGAGACGCTGTTCAGTTCCTGGTCAGTGCACCTCAGTGTGCAGTCTGGCATTGGAGGCTTGTTTGTTGCTATGATGCTGAACAGATTTCAGTGGAGCTTGTAGACAGAGTGTGAAGAAAGGCCTGGTGATCTCCCAGAAAGCATCTGGTGAAAACCGTGTGGATCACAATGACCTGATCCACAACCAATGACTGGGATGATACATGACAAGGCGGCATCTCGTTCTGTTGTGCATGGCGTTTCCATAAGCCAGGAGCCGACTGAATGACATCTAAACAAGTAAAAATAAAAAAAATTTTAAAAGGAAATAACAATATAAGGGGTGGAGGAAATTGCATATCAGGTGAGCCTCTCTCATAGGCCAAGCAAGAGCATTTAAACTGATTGGAAGTGATCATTTCAAGGACTCGTGCTGATTCTAGTCTTGCCAAGGTCCACCCACATGAAAGAGAGTAGCCTTTCTTCAAACCTCTATGGTATAAATATCCATCTCACCCCTATCACCTTTGTGGGAATACACAGGGATTGTTCTTACCCTGGGATGATCCTTCTCCCTCTGCTTGTACAAGCTCTAGAACAAAATAATGTTCAGTAGTATATAACCCAAAGTCTAAATTAGTGGTTCTAGAATATGTGGGATGGGAGGGAGGAGTGGTGGTATTTTTTAATAGAACTGTCCAGGGTGGAATTTAACATTCTAAGTCCTGACCACCTCAGTTTATCCCAGGCAAGGTAAGTTTGTATGTTCCTCTTTATTCTTTCTAGTTATCTGGGACACACGCGCACGCACACACACATGCATACACAACCCACACAGAAACACACTTCTCCCAACAACAGACACTAAATCCCAGAGACAGTAAAACACAGATACATATTACACAGAATCCTTTTCCTAAATGCAGTATAATCTTCATAGGCCATTCCCACACAGAGGATAAAGCTTTGTACATATATTTTAAAGGAAGAGATGTAGATCCTCTCCCCCGCCCCCTCACGTTTTTTGTTGTCCTCTTTTCTAAACTATGCATAGAAATCTACAGGTGCATAAAATAATACTGCATTTTGTTTTCAAGCTGCGGAAAGCTTGAACTTGTCTGGCTAAACAAAGACAAGTCCAAAGCTTTAAAATGACCTTTTTAGTATACTTTAAGCAGAACCACTTTCAAAAGCTTATTTTATAAGTAAACGGGAGATAATATGAAATATTATTATCCTTCTGTTGAAGCAATCCCTGGCTGCTGTGTGTCTGTGTGTGTGTATTTAGGGGGAACTTTGTACTTTTAATTATAATCACAGTACGGAAGAAAATAATTAAAAATATTTTTACTGCAAATAATTTTCCCCCAAATGGAGGATGTTGGTTATATAAAAATATAAAAATATTTCCTGTTAACAGTTTATTCACCAGATAAAAGTAGATAGACTCAAATAGAAAGATGCACGCCCAAAACACGAGATGTTTCTCTGTCCCTCACATGTCATCTTTCTTTATGAATTTATATATAACTAGGCACTATTGAGGAAGAAAATACTTAAACATATGTTCAGTGCTACAGAGAAATCCATTCTGGAAGAAAGATCTATAAATATTGAAAACAAACAAACATGAGAACATAAATATGTACATGGATAGGTATAACTGTTACAAACAGAGAACAATTACTTTGGACCATTAATAAGACTTCTTGGAGTAAGGAAATAAAGTATAAAGAGCAAAGTTTTTTTGGGAGATATATTCTATATACAATGAAATGAACAGATTTTATATGCACAGTTTGCTAAGAAGTGCACAAATCTTAAGGGTACAGTTTGGTAAATTTTGAGAAGTGTACGGACCCGTGTAACCACCATCCCAATCAAAATGCAGAGCATTTTCATCATCCCGGTAAATTTCATTTTACCACTTTCCAAACAATCTTCCTCTTCCCCCATCTCCTGCAGAGAAGTACTGTTCTGGTTTCATCATTACAGCTTAGTTGAAGAGGATAGGTTTTTGAATCATGAAACCTGGTTTTAAATTTCAGCTTTATAAACATATATGACCGTGAGCAAGTTACTTAGAGTCTTTGAGCCTCCTTATCTTTCTTTAAGTAATTGTTCTTGTTGTTGTTAGGTGCCACCACATCGGTTCCGACTCATAGTGACCCCGTGTACAACAGAACGAAACGGTACCCGGTTGTGTGCCATCCTCATAATCGTTGTGCTTGAGCCCATTATTGCAGACACTGTGTCAGTCTATCTCCTTGAAGGTCTTCCTCTGCTTTGCTGATCCTCTACCAAGCAGGATGTCCTCTATATAATAGGGGAAATAATATGCCTACATTGCAGATATTTGTGAAGATTGTTGTTGTCGTTGTGTACCACTGAGTTGATTCTGTATGACAGAGTAGAACTGCCTCATCAGGTTTCCCAGGCTATAATCTTTTAAGAGGAGCCCTGGTGGCCCAGTGGTTAAGAGCTTGGCTGCTACCTAAAAGGTTGGCAGTTCAAATCCACCAGCCACTGCTTGGAAACCCTATGGGGCAGTTCTACTAGGTCCTATAGGGCAATGGGTTTTTTTTTTTTTTTTTAGCTTAAACTTGAAGGGAGCAGACTGCCAGGTCTTTTCTCCCACTGAGCTGCTGGTGGGTTCCAACCACTCACCTTTAGTTCAGCAGCCCAGCACTTAATCATTGCAGCACCAGGGCTTTATGATGATTAAATTAGCTGTATATGTAAACTGGAAACACTGGAGGCGTAGTGGTTTAGAGCTACAGCTGCTAACCTAAAGGCTGGCAGTTCAAATCACCAGGTGCTCCTAGGAAACAGTATAGGGCAGTTCTCTGTCCTATAGGGTCACTATGAGTCAGAATCCACTCAACTCGGCAACGGGTTTGGGTTTTTTTTGGTTTGGTGTATGTAACCTAGTAGTAGAGTGTCTGGTGGGCACATGCTGCATAGGTAAGGAGTAAAGCCTTCACTTTAGTTAAAGAAAACAGGTTAAGACGGAATACAAAGTGTTAGAGAGATGGGTGTCTCTTTAGTGTATGCTTTTCTGCCAGGAGAAGGTGGTGGAATGCATGCTTGAAGAGTGCAGGAAAGGAGGTAGATCAGCATCTCATAATAACAAGAGATAACACACTATATGCTATACAGTGTTCAAAATGCTTTGCATAATTGAACTCATTTGATCCTCATAATATTACAAAATAGGTACTGTTATTATTATCCTTACTCTGTAGATAAGGAAACTGAGACACAGACTGGGTTTATTACTTAAGGTCACACATCTAGCAAGAGGCTGAGCTATGATTTGAACCCCCTGACAGTCTGGCTACCACATCTGTGTTAATGTGTTTTCATCTACTGTGCAATATTATTGTTGTTGAAGTTTTTTTTTTTTTTTAATATCTAAAAGGTTGAGAGAAGAGTTTTCCTTTTAAGAATATTTATATGATATGCTAACTGTGGCTTTTGTTATTCGTTTAAGGCTATTATTTGTACCTGCATTAGTTTCCCTTTAACACTTGTAGGTGTCTTGGCCAGTAGATTAAGATGAATTTCACAATTAATTAGAGTTCCTAACCGTCACCAATTAAGATGTTCCCGTAGGATATAAACATCTTTCTGTTGGGATTTTGAGCACTTTGATTGGTTCCTGAAAAATCTAAAAAATTAATTGCCCTTAATTCATTTGACACACTATGTGATTTACTTGGAAATTTCAAATTATTTATATCAGCTCCAGCTCCTCATAAATTAATGCTTTTTCTCCTGATACTCTGTTAGTTTTCAATTCAAAGGATACATATTTTAAAATCTTAACATTTTAAGACTTAAGACCGTTAAGCCTGTCTCTTCAGTCAGAGATATGCCTAAAGAAATGCATACAAATAGTTTAGGATAATCTGATTCTCTAAACAAAAAGACTCATGAGAAGCTTTATATTAACGGTGCCATTCTTTATATTAATATGCATCTTATAAAATGCTTATAGAAATATTATCTAATTCAGTCTTTATGACAAGCTTGTAGGTAAACAGAAGAGAGATTTTTATCTCCAGTCCTCAAGTATCTGATCCAAAGTTAATGATTAAATGATTTATCCACAAATCACAATATATAGTGACAAGCAAGACCAAAACTGATGATTCTAAGTCTGGGAAGCTTTCCACTGTACCAAGCTCTGTGAAGACAGGAGTTGTATTTCCTTCCTTTTTTTTTTTTTCATGGAAAATGTAATTGTTCATTTAGTTGGCAAGTGTTTAGTAAGTAATATTCCACTGTATTAAAATTTTTGCAGACATTGTTCTCTAATTAAATGGTATATTAACCCTTTCCGATGTCATTATGCCCAAATGCAGGGCTGTCCTGTGTAGATAGTTATGGGCTGTGATTGGAGAGTTATTAGGAATCCCTCAAAATGTTGTTCATATTTGAAATACTGTCATTATCAAGGTAATCAGTTAAGTTAATGCTATAATTATAAATATAAAATTATTGTAGAGGGCTTTAAGTATGTTTAGCCTGCTCTTTTGGTGAGAAAAACTTAATTTTGGATCTGTACAGTAAAGACTTAAGAGTGAAATAACCACGCTGTCCTTGTGTGAATATCACCTATGCCCACACTTATTCAACCAGGTTAGATTTTCCTGAATATGCCCAGATTGTTGAATTACTCCTTCTGCCACCCATCAGGATCTTCTGGGTTTAACTGATTAGGAAAACGCTGATTGCTTTTCTTCCAGAAGGAAAGGCAAATAAGCAGTGAGGCTTGAAGTAGGCTGAACATTGGAGTCACATTTGAGTTGTAAATCTGTCACTGACAAAGCATCTAAGCTGTTTTGATCTTTCCAAGCTGTTACAGACATTTCTGAGAAGCCCAGCTATAGTAAGAGAGTTAATGTTGTGTCAAGATTCCACAGTTATTAATAAATTTAGAAATCTCTCTCGTATATATTTTGGGTAAATTAATTTTAATATACAGATTTATTATTAATATAGTTTTCACTGGAGTTTTTATTTGTCATGTATATATGTACAGTCTTTAATACATTGAAATACATAGTTTTATTATCAGCCTCATTAAGAAAATACTTCCCATTATTCTCATTTCTATGTTACAGGTATTCTCAACACACACACATACACATAGTTAAATTTCAAAACTCACAGTCTATACCATATAAATAGGTAAATCTCAAAAACTTGGTAAAACTTTAAGACTTCTAATAATGTCTTTGTAACTGAATTACAAAATGTTGACTCTTTAGCACACCTTGAATTTGTTGGATAAGAAGTAGATGAGAGAAATGTAAGTGAAACAATTTTAATGCAAAAGTCCTTTTGAATAAAACTTACTTCTAAAATAGAAAAAATTTATTTAACTGGAAAGAACCTTAGTTTAGATTCAGAAGGTCTTTGTTTATATCCTGGTTCTACCTATTGTACAATTCATTTACCTTCTCTCAGCTCATCTGTAAACAAGCATGGTGATACTTTACCTGTATACCCTAATGAATCATTATAAAACTGAAATGAGATATTTTATGTGAAATTTCTTTGTTATAAACTATAAATCATCTTATAAATTTTTTTTTTTTTGCTTTTAAAGAGATAAGCTATATGTTGTAATAAAAACTGTAGAAATGAGAAAATGGCTCAAACACTAGATCAGTTTTCTAAGTACATGTACTTTTAAAGTTACAATATTTTTCTTACTATTATACAAAAGTTCAGGGCAGACAATTTGGAATATTCAAATAAGCAAAATGAGGAAAGTAGTACTATCTGTTATAAATATTCTGGTGTTCATCTAACAAGGACAGAATAATAATGTTTTAATTTGCTTTTTATTAATTAAAAACATGTCTTGAGCATTTTTTATTGCCATTACATAATTTTCCTCAACATTATTCTAATGGTGATATTCTAGTTCATTGAATGCCATTGGACAAGCACAATTAGTGTACTAATAAAAATACAAACTTTATTTTTTGCCTTTCACTGTTCCTTTACACTTGATTCAGTGAGGGTAACCTTCCTCTGTCCCTAGATGAAAATTCTGGCAGAACCTTGAGATTTTCTTTTCAGTCTTAAGAAACAGGCTGACCTAGATTCTCCTCTCATTTTAAATTGCAAATGGTCTAAAGTCTGAAGTTAGAATTTCTATTTTAAGATATTAATCAAAATTCTGGACTTGGTTTAAGATAAAATCTTTTCTCCTTCTTCAGCTTGCACCTGCTTCAATCCAAAAGCCTGCATGGTATGAAGGGGTGAAGGAAATGGAAATGTTTGGTGTCTTTTTCTATTCCTCAGATTTTCCACAGAGATGAAGCAAATGCAAGGGTCATGAAAAATGTTACTCGGGGGAGTACCTTTGTAAACCAGCTTCATATACTGTGAGCCTAGGCTATGCTTTTGTTTGACTACTTTCTTAGTAGGGTACATTTGAGGATTCCTTAAACATTTCTTGCTGGGCCTCATTCTTCTGCAGTTTCTCTAGCAAAATGTGTGTGTGTGGGTATATATATATATGTTACATGCAACTGCTTGGTCCGCCCAGAGTGGTCACTTCCCATGTCTTACAGGTGGGCATCATCTGCCCTTCTAAGGATCTTATTAAAGAAGACCAGAGTCATAGATTGAATTATGTCCCCCCAAAAATGTGTGCATCAATTTGGCTGGGCCATGATTCCCAGTACTGTGTGGTTGTCCTACATTTTGTGATAGTAATTTTATGTTAAAGAGGATTAGGATGGGATTATAACACCTTTACTAAGGTGACATCCCTGATCCAATGTAAAGGGAATTTCCCTGGGATGTGGCCTGCACGACCTTTTATCTCTCGAGAGAAAAAGGAAAGGGAAGTGAGCAGAGAAGGGGGACCTCGAACCACCAAGAAAGCAGTTCCAGGAGCAGAGCACGTCCTTTGGACCTGAGGTTCGTGCGCTGAGATCCTCTGAGACCAAGGGAAGACTGATGACAAGGACCTTCTTCTACAGCCAGCAGAGAAAGCCTCTCCCTGGAACTGATGCCATGAATTTGGACGTTTAGCCTACTTTACTGTGAGAAAATAAATTTCTCTTTGTTAAAGCCACCCACTTGTGGTGTTTCTGTTAGAGCAGCAGTAGATGACTAAGACACTCAGAATGTCTGTACTGGGGCACTCCCACTCATGTGGAACATCTAGTATATGGAAAACACTCATTCACCCCTTGTTCTTATAAACTTTGGGAGTATAAGGTGATCTGTGTACTCCTTTTTCCATCTCCAAAACACTTGGTGAGCACATCTCTTCTGCTTTAGATTCGCAATGACTCCCAGTTACGGGACATGGTAAGCTCTCCTTGCTTTACCTTGAGGCCCTTTATCCCCTCACAGCCCTGCTTTTTTTCACAGATATTCTCTTCACAGTATCTTCTGTTTATACCCTAACCTTTTATATATTCTTCAAATAGTTTTGGCTCTCTTACAGTTAGTAATAAAGATACCACCATATTATTTGCAAATTAGAAAAGAAAATAACATTTATTGTATCTGTGTGGCTACTTGAAATTTCGTTTTTAGTATTCTGTTAAATTGATTGTTATAATTTAATTTATTGAACTACTCTTCAATTTTTTTTTTTTTTTGGATTTTTCAGTTGATCCTACAAGGTTATTTTGAGTCGTATAATCAGACATTATAGAAAAGAGGACTAGAGTATTGCAGAATTAAACCGATCTACTATACAGGGAATATGTGATAGGATGTTTTCCAAGAGTGATAAATTTGCAGTGGTTCATCCTTACTCTTCGTTTCCCATTCATGACCATTAACCTCAACAGATCCTTTGCTCCTCTCATACTCTCATACTTTGCATCTGTTTCATCAGCATCCTGTTAGCTCTATCTTCAGAACACATCCAGAACGCATCCAGGTCTTGTCACTTCTGTTGCCACCACCCTTGTCTGAGCAACCATCACCACTCACATTGATTACTGCACTAGATAACCTGTTCCTTAACCCTGTTCAGTTTATTCCATATATAGCAACCAAAGGGATCCTGACAGAAATCAAGTCACATCATGTTATTTCTGTGTTCAAAATTATAAAATAGACTCCCATTTTTATGAGAGTAAAAACAAGATACTTATTATCTACAAGGACCTACATGATCTAGCCACGCATACCTCCTTCCTTTACTTTTCCGACTTCATCTCTTAATACTCTTATGCATGGTCATTCTGCTCTAGCCACAGTGACATCCACCTTGGATTATTTGTACTTTCTGTTTCTTCTGCCTAGAATCTTTTGATGTGCAAGCTTAAGTTTCAGGACTTGTCCTCGTACAAACAAAACTTCAGTTAACTGAACTAATGGTGCACAGCCATATACTGTTTATTTGAAAATAAAGAAATAGCCAAAACAACATCAAAGAACAAAATTGGAGGAGTCATACTTCCTGATTTTAAAACTTACTATAAAGCTACGGTCATTAAGACAGAGTGTTACTGGCATCAGGATAGACATATAGATCAACAGAATAAAGTTGAGAGTCCAGAAATAAAGTTTCACATTTATAGTCAATTTATTTTTGACAGGAATGCCAAGATAACTCAATAGTGAAAAGTTTTTAATGTTACTGGGAAAACTGGATATCTACATGCAAAGGAATGACGTTGGACCCATTCCACACACCATGTACAGAAATTAGCTCAAAATGAATCATAGACCTAAATATTGAGCTAAAATTAAACTCTTAAAATACAGAAGTAAACCTTCATGACCTTGGGTTATGCAAAGCCTTCTGTTTTAGAGTTCTCTGGAAAAACAGAACATGTGATTATATATATATGTGTGTGTATATATGTATATGTGTATATATATTTAAGAATAAAGAGAGTGATTTACTTCAAGGGATTGGCTCTCTCACTTGTCGTGGTTAGAAAATCCAAAATCTGTAGGTCAGGAAACAGGCTGGGGACTTCTGCTGGCTCATGGGATTGTGGAGGACTGGCAAGTCTAAAATTCATAGGTCAGACAACAGGCTGGAGATTCCTGCTGGTTCATGGGTTTGTGGGAGGTTGTGGAGTCCAAAATTTGTAGGTTAGACAGCAAGCTGGAGACTTCTGTAGGCTTGTGTACCAAGATCTGTAGGTCAGGTGACAGGAAGAGTGAAGAGTCGAGAGAGAGAGTTATGCCAAAATATCTATAATCTGAAGGAAGATCACACCCTTATGAATTCCACTTTAAACTGATTGATCACATTATATTAAATTATGGAAGGTGATTACATCACATTGAATTAGATTACATTATGGAACAGGAACTAGTCTAGTGTTTGGCAAAACTACTGGGAATGGCAGCCTAGCCCATTGACAAACAAAACCCATCATCATACCTTTTTAGATGTGTCACCAAAAGCACAGAAACACACAAACAGTAAAATTGGACTTCATCAAAATTACAAACTTTTGTGCTTCTAGGATACCATCAAAAAACTGAACAGACAACCCACATATTGGAGAAAATATTTGCAAATCATATATTTGTTAAAGGACTTGTATCCAGAATACATTAAAACCCTTACAACTAAACAATAAGAAAGGCAACCTAGTTAAAAATGGGCAAAGGATTGAATAGACATTTCTCCAAAGAAGATACGCAACTGGCCAATAAGTACATGAAAAAATACTCAATATCATTAACTATCAGGGAAATAGAAATCCCACTCCAATGAGGTATCATTTCAGACCTATTAGGATGGTTATAATAAAAAAAAAAGATGTATAATATCAAGTGTTGATGAGATCTGAAGAAATTTTGGAACGCCCATGTACTGCTAATTGGAATGTAAAATTGGCAAGCAGTATGCTAGATCCCCATTGCTTGACTGTCAGTTTGACATACTGTGTTGACTTGCATATTGCTGTAATCCTGGACTATGCCACTGGTATTTCAAATATCAGCAGGGTCACCCAAGGTGGACACGTTTCAGTGGAGCTTCCAGACTAACAGAGATTAGGAAGAAGAAATCAACGATCTAATTCTAAACAGGCCAGTGAAAACCTCACGACTAGCAGTGGAACATTATCTGATAATAGTGCCAGAAGATGAGCCCATGCAGTTGGAAGGCAGTCAGAATACGACTGGGAAAGACACGTCTCCTCAAAGTAGAGTTGACCTTAATGACATGGATAGAGTAAAGCTTTCGAGACCTTCATTCGCTGATGTGGCTCGACTCAAAATGAAAAGAAACAGCTGCAAACATCCATTAATAATCGGAAGCTCAATTGCTTCCCTTCATACATTGTTTTAAAAAAGTATTGCATTTTGGAAAGCAGAGCTCATCAAAAACAACTTTAAAGGCATATTTTATTTCTTTAGTAGTAAGTGCCCACTGAAACTGTCCTGGCAAGGCTAGCTATTGCTCATTCATTTCTCCTAAATCTGAGTGTTCTCCATGTTGCTAAGAGGAAATACTACAGATGTGTTTAAAGGAATGCACAATTCACCTATACTGTGTAGGAAATTACCTACTTAATTCAATTACCCAGTAGAATTCACTGCCAGCAGTCATGTCTACCTGATCATCGTACTGCAGTTTTACATTAATAGTTTATAGACTTTTATATCACCTGCACTCATGTACTGATGATTAACAGCTTTAAAATGTAACTGATTAATCAGTATTTGATCAACTGTTGTCGTGATTTTTTTTATTAAAATGTATTTTTCTAATCAGATTTTTTAAAGGTGAGAGAACTGATTGAATGAGTGTTTATTTTCCTGAAGGTATTTTTAAGATAAAGCTTCAAAATGGCCTGTAAACTTTGCATATCTCTGTAGTTTGGTATGTATTGTTGCATTTGAAAATCTTGTGTATTGTAACTTGTTTTACACAACATATTTAATATTGGAAATTGTATAATTGCAATCATGTGATTAAAAGTATTAACAAAAAAGTTAGTATGGCTGTTATTCAATTTTTTCATTTTTTTTACAATTAAAAAAATTTGTATTGGAATGTTTGTACTTAGGGAAGAAAGAGCTGTCTGCATCATCAAATGTGGAATGTTGAAGAAATAGTTAAATAAAGACTCGGAGGTGCCTGGGGCTGGCTGAGGCCGGGGCTAACAGAGGCCTCTGTGAGTCGGCTTCAGGCTGCAGGAGCAACTGGCTGGCCGGGGAACCTTCCTTAGCTCCTTCCGGATGCAGCACAGCTGGGATGTAAAGAGTCTCTCAGGTGCCGGTGCAGTCAGCAAGCTCACTCTCCTTGCTTATTTCTGTGACAATATCTATCAGACTCTGGAGCCCAAACATAGAGTCAGCATCCTGGCTCTCATGCACCACGCTGTCCTTGCCATATACCCTGCAGGTGGTGCGTGCAAAGTCATTCACGCGCACATACACTGAGCTGGTGTCAGTGGGATCGTAAGCATAGGCCCAGCAGTCTCGTTAGCTGACTCCTCTGACAGGTTCTCGGCATCTAAGTCCAGGACCACCTCTGGCCACTCCTTACCATCGTAGATGACCAGTAGGATGTTCGAGTGGAAGCAGTAGGACTTCTGTCACTCTAACACCACCTTAAGCTCAGCCAGCTTCTTGAGCACAGGGCCCTGGAGCTCACGGCAGAGGTATGCCCATTGTGAAAGAACTGGAAAAGTGCCTCCTTGAAGGCCTACACTGACAGCTTCCACCCCTGGTACTTGTTCATGAACATGAGCTGCCCACTGCCTGTCTGGTACACCTGCATGCCACAAATGTGAACCCCGATGACTGCAGATGAGCTCTGTTGGCACTTGAGGATCTGGTTGTCTGCCTTCTCCTCTGAAATATCATCACTGTGCTGGCACGTGCCCATCTGTCAGTGATAGGATAATATCCATATGCCTACAAGGAAGACCAGTTAATAGGAATATTATTAAAATTTATACACCAACCACTAATGCCAAAGATGAAGAAATTGAAGATCTTTACTAACTTTCGCAGTCTAAAATTGATCAACCATGCAGTGAATATGCATTGATAATTACTGGTGATTGGTATGCAAAAGTTGGAAGCAAAGAAGGATAAGTAGTTGGAAAATATGGTCTTGTTGATAGAAATGATGCCTAGGTTGCCCAATAGAATTTTACAAGACGAATGACTGATTCCTTGGAAATACCTTTTCAACAATGTAAGCAGCGAGTATACACATGGACCTCACTGGATGGAGTAGACAGAAATCAAAATTGACTACATCTATGGAAAGAAATGATGTAGAAGCTCTAAATCAGTCAGAACAAGGCTGGGGCTGACTGAGGAACATCCCATCAATTGCTCATATGCAAGTTCAAGTTGAAGCTGAAGAAAATTAAAACAAGTCCATGACAGCCAAAGTACGACCTTGAATATATCCAAACTGCATTTAGAGACCATCTCAAGAATAGATTTGATGCACTGAGCACTAATTATCAAAGACCAGATGAGTTGTGGGATGACATCAAGGACACAGTGCATGAATAAAGCAAAAGGTGCATTACAAAGACAGGAAGGAAAGAAAAGACCAAAATGGATGTCAGAAGAGACTCTGAAACTTGCTCTTAAATGTAGAGTATCTTAAGGCAAAGAGAAGAAATGATGAAGTAAAAGAGATGAACAGAAGATTTCAAAGGGCAGCTCGAGAAGACAAAGTATTATAATGACATGTGCAAAGACCTGGAGTTAGAAAACCAAAAGGGAGGAACACACTCAGCATTTCTCAAGCTGAAAGAATTGAAGAAAAATTCACGTATCAAGTTGCAAGATAGAAGGATTCTATGGGGAAAATACTGAACAAGGCAGGAAGCATCAAAAGAAGATGGAAGGAATACACAGTCACTGTATCAAAAAGAATTGGTCGACTTTCAACCATTTCAGGAGGTAGCAGATGATCAAACACTGATGATACTGAAGGAAGAAGTCCAAGCTGCACTGAAGACATTGGCAAAAAGCAAGGCTCAAGGAGCTGATGGAATACCAACTGAGATGTTTCAACAAATGAGTGCAGCGCTGAAAGTGCTGACTCATCTATAATAAGAAATTTGAAAGACAGCTACCTGGCCAGCCTACTGGAAGAGATCTATATGCTTACTCCAGAGAAAGTTGATCCAACCAAATGTGGAAATTATTGAATGAGATCATTAATATCACGGCAAATAAAATTTTGCTGAAGATCATTCAAAAGCTGTTGCAGTAGTACATCAAGAGGGAACTGCCAGAAATTCAAGCCAGATTCAGAAGAGGACATGGAACAAGGGATATCACTGCTGATGTCAGATGGATGTTGAGTGAAAGCAGAGAATACCAGAAAGATGTTTACCTGTGTTTTATTGACTGTGCAAAGGCAGTCGACTGTGTACATCATGACAGTTTATGGATTACATTGCAAAGAATGGGAATTCCAGAACAGTATAATGTACTCATGCAGAACCTGTAAATAGACCGAGAGGCTGTCATTCGAACAGAACAAGAGGATACTGTGATTTAAAATCAGGAAAGGTGTGCATCAGGGTTGTATCCTTTCAACATACTTATTCAATCTCTATGCTGAGCACATAATCCAAGAAACTGGACTATGTGAAGAGGAACGTGGAATCAGGATTAGAGGAAAACAGTTAACAACTGTGATATGCAAATGACACAACCTTGCTTTCTGAAAGCGAAGAGTACTAGAAGGTCTTACTGATGAAGGTGAAAGACTACAGCTTTCAGAATGGATTACACCTCAACATAAAGAAGACAGAAATGCTCACAGCTGGACCAATAAGCAACATCATGACAATACTGGAGAAAATATTGAAGTTGTCAAGGATTTAATTTTACTTGGGTTCACAATCAACAGACATGAAAGCAGCAGTTAAGAAGTCAGATGATGTACTGCATTGTATAAATCTGCTGCAAAAATTTCTGTAAAGCATTAAAAAGCAAAGATGTTACTTTGAGGATGAAGGTGAGCCTGACCCAAGCTATGGAATTTTCAGTTGCCTAATGTGCGTGCAAAAGGTGGACGATGAATAAAGAAGACCAAAGAAGAATTGATAGTTTTTTGAATTATAGTGTTGGTGAAGAATATTGAATATACCATGGACTGCCAGAAGACTGTCTAGGAAGAAGTACAGCCAGAATGCTTCTTAGAAGTGAGGATGGCAAGACTTCGTCTCACGTACTTTTGACATATTAGGAGGAACCAGTCCCTGGAGAAGGACATCATGCTTGGTAGAGTAGAGGGTCAGCAAAAAAGACGAAGAGCCTCAAGAGATGGATTGACACAGTGGCTGCAACAATGAGCTGGAACACAGCAATGATTATAAGGATGGTGCAGGACTGGGCAGTATTTCATTCTGTTGTCCATGGGGCCACTATGAGTTGGAACTGTGTCGACGGTACCTAACAACAATAACTACAACAAGCTAATTCCTCAAAAGCTTAAATATAGAGTTCCCGTATGACTTAATTTAACTCCATGGTATATTCAAGAGAAATGAAAGCTTGTGTCTACACAAAAGCCTGTACATGAATGTTCATAGCAGTAATATTCATATAGCTAAAAGCAGAATAACCAAAATGTTCATGATGAATGGATATTGGGCATTGAATGATTTAATAGATACATTACATGTGGTATATGAATATGGTGGAAAATTACTTGCCCATTCAAATTGAGTAAATATTGATACATGCTATAACATGGATAGATCTCTTAAACATAATGCAAAGTGAAAGAAGTCAGTCACAAAAGACCACGTATCATATGAAACCATTTATGTGAAATTCCAGAATAGGCCAATCTCTGAGACAGAATGTATATTAGTGGTTGCCTAGGGCTTGGGGGTTAAGGGTAAATGGGAAGTGACTGCTAAATTGGTAAGTGGTTTCATTTGAGGGTAATGAAAATGTTCTAAAATTGACTGTGGTGATGATTGCATAACTGTGAATGTACCCCAAACCACTGAATTATACATTTTAAATAGGTGAATTGTATAGTGTGGTAATGATATCTCAATAAAGGTGTTATATATTACACTAAGCAAGAGACAGAGGGAAACTTCTATATTCATTGCTGACTGCATGGCAAAGGTCAAAATTAACAAATTTTTCTTGGCATAATTTTTATTAACTACCGTAAAATTAAAGAGTATTTTCTACTTTTCTCCTTGACTATCGTTAATTATGGGTAAAACAAACTGGAACATTTACTTAAGACACTATTCATTAGCATATCTACAAGGTGTTCTGATTTTTTTTTTAATGCAGTCAATATTCATTTTGATTTACTCCCCTATTTGTTTTTTCCAGTTAGGAATACAGGTCTTCAGACTTCAGTTAGGACTCCAGAAGATAGGATTTGCTAATGTAGCCATCACATTGATCAGCACTGTGTAGCCACAAATTCACTTTAAATAGGATAAACTTTCCCTGCTATTCAAAGGCACAGGTGGGTGTGCAATAGGAAACAGGATTTTGAATACTAGCTCTGGCACTCTCTAGTCATGCCTTTAGATAGCAATATCTCATTGGTTGATGCAGCTCTGCAAATGAGCATTGAGGTAACTGAGAATTTTCTCCTCACTTTACCTGAGCAACTGGTTGTAGATATGGGAATAAATAGAAGAGTCAGAAATGTGTCTTCATGGTAATTCATTTTGCAATGTCATGAGTATTTCTGTGCATTGTAGGCTCATCTAATTCTTTGTTAGAAGATTCTATTTTTTTTTTTTTCAACAAGAGCATTTTATTGTAGAGAATATGTAAGCATCTACCAAGTGGCCTTTAGGATAACCTGCATCTTTCACAGTTTACTGAAGTTGAAGAGGGCAGCCATGATCTACCAACCCAAGAAATATGGTCAACATGCTTTGACCTCATGGAGATTTGCTGAGTTTTTTTTTTTTTACCGGGGTCATCCTGTTTTGCAGTCTCATTTCATCAGCTCACTCCTCCAGAAGTGTGAAACTGAAGAAAAGGGAAAAAAGGTACCCTGACCTGGGTGCATACCATACAGATTTCTGTGCTATGCCTTGTTAGAAGGAGTTCGCTAAGGGTAGGAGGCCAAACCCGGACTCATAAACATCATACTGTTTCCAAGAAACCAAGACAATGTTGAACGTTTCTGATAGCTACGTAAGTGTCAATTACCTATAAAAGACTAATTGGAGGCAGTAGAAACTGCCAAAAACAAGGTTAAAAATCTGGTTGAGGTTTCATAAGGTACCTTAAAAATAAACAAAAAATGTTTCTGGAAAAGAATAGTCAGTATTTGGTGACTTTTTAAATGCATGGAGTATCGAGAACTAATGTGGCTAGAAATTCCATGAAAAATAAATGATTTCCATATTAGCTAATATTTGCAAATACTTCAAGTGCTGAGAGAGTTAATAAACAGTAATGCGCATGCGATATACTTATAAAGTTCTTTCACTCTCTTTCCAATTGTTTTGCTTCTAAACTTGATGATATGTAATTTTGATTAAAAGGAGAAATAATCAGGTTGCTTTCTATGCCAAATTTGTTCTTATCTGGTTGCTATGACAATTCCCTTCGACAGTTATTTTTTTCTCTCTTTTGTGGGTTTATCTCTTTTTGATGTTATAAAAAGAATTTTCTTTGGTAAGGAGTTTCTTTATGCTTAAAGGATTTTTAAGAAATAAAAAGCTTGTAGCTAAAACCTCTGCGTTTCAGGCTGTTGTGTCTTATTTAATATTTAAAATGAAGAAGTTAATATCTCTTGTAAAAAAAAAGAATGAAGAAGTAGGTCTTTTGTGGTGAATCTAAATGTTTATTTCCTCCATGTTATGTGGAATAATTGCATCCTCTGCCATTGTTCTGTGCACATAAATATTGCTTTCTCCACTTGATTTTTGTTTTATTTTATCATAGATGGTGTTAAGCAATCAAATACTTCCCTGTTTCTACTTTGTTTAGTTGGGTGGGTTTTAAAGAAGAAAGTACTTGACTTTGAGAAGACATTTTTGGTCCTAGTTTTTCCTCTAAATATCATTCTGACCTTGGAAAAATCATCTGACCCCTCTGAGCTGTGACTTCTTCCTTTTTAAAGAGATTGTTAGATCACATGGGCCATCCCTGCTTTAAAACAATGTCACTCTTTTTCATTGGAATATTTGGGTTGTCTTCTCCTTAAAGTATTTTTTAAGAATCCCCTTTGTGTCTTCTATGAAATTATAATAAGTGAGGTCAACAAATATTTATTAGTATTTTTTCATGTACCAAGTACATGGCCCGTGTTCCTCCTGATGAACTAATGCCACATGAATTCTTCCAGGGAATCTTAATGTGCACAGAGACATCATTCATGGTTCTGAATGAAGACATCCTTTGCTGATCATTTAAAACAGAATAAGGTAATAATTAGATTGCAGGGTAATGAGTTCGTTCTATCCAAATGTTGGCAAATTTACTGCTTAGATGTTTTACCAAGTAATATTGGCTAGTCCAGTGGTTCTCAAACTTCAGCATGCATCAGCATCACCAGTAGGACTTGTTGAAATACCAGAATCTTCTCACATAGTTTCTGATTCCGTCTGTCTGGGCTTGGCTCCAGAATAGGCGCTCTAAGTACATTTGGAGGCAGTGCTTACACTGCTGGTTCTATACCTGGATCACATTTTGATAACCACTGCGCTGGTCAGTCTATAGTGTTCTTTAAAGTTTTAAGGCATTTCCCAAACTGTAGGTAGATCCTGCCTAAAACCAGTTGCTATGGATTCTATTCCAACTCATGGAGACCACGTTGTCAAAGTAGAACTGTTCTCCATAGGGTTTTCAGTAGCTGATTTTTCAGAAGTAGATCATCAGGCCATTCTTACAAGGCACCTTTGGGTGGATTGGAACCTCCAATCTTTTGGTTAGCAGCTGATGTGTTAACTGTTTGCACCATCTAGGGACTCCAGTTTCTGCCTATGTTGTTGTTGTTAGGTGCTGTCCAATCAGTTCCGACTCATAGCGACCCTGTGTACAACAGAGGGAAACACTGCTCAGTTCTGTGCCATCCTCATAATCCTTGTTATGCTTGAGCCCACTGTTGCAGCCACTGTGTCACTCCATTTCGTTGATAGTCTTCCTCTTTTTTTGATGACCCTTTACTTTACCAAGCATGGTGTCCTTCTCCAGGGAGTGATCCCTTCTGATAACATGTCCAAAGTATGTGAAACGGTGTCTTGCCATCCTTGCTTCTAAGAAGCATTCTGGCCGTACTTCCAAAGCAGATTTGTTTGTTTTTTTGACAGTCTATGGTATATTCAATATTTTTTACCACCACCATATTTCGAAGATGTCAAAAGATGTCAGTTGTTCTTTGGTCTTCTTATTCAGTGTCCAGCTTTCACATGCATATGAAGCAATTGAAAACACGGTGGCTTGAGTCAGGCACACGTTAGTCCTTAAAGTGACATCTTTGCTTTTTAACACTAAGAGGTCTTTTGCAGCACATTTGTCCAATGCAGTGCATCTTTTGATTTCTTAACTGCTGCTTCCATGGGTGTTGATTGTGGATCCAAGTAAAAATGAAATCCTTGGCAACTTCATTCTTTTCTCCGTTTATCATGATGTTGCTTATTGGTCTAGTTGTGAAGTTTTTTGTTTTCTTTATGTTGAGGTGTAATCCATTCTGAAAGGTATAGTCTTTGATCTTCATCAGTAAGTGCTTCAATCCTTTTCACTTTCAGCAAGCAAGGTTGTATTATCTGCATATTGCAGGTTGTTAATGAGTCTTCCTCCAATTCTGATGCCGAGTTCTTCTTCATATAATCCAGCTCAGCGTACAGATTGAATAAGTATGATGAAAGGATACAACCCTGATATGCACCTTTCCTAACTTTAAGCCATACAATATCTCCTTATTCTGTTCGAATGACTGCCTCTTGATCTGCATACAGGTTCCTCATGAGCACAATTAAGTGTTCTGGAATTCCCATTCTTCGCAATGTTATCCGTAATTTGTTATGATCCACACAGCCGAATGCCTTTGCATAGTCATTAAAACACAGGTAAACATCTTTCTGATATTTTCTGCTTTCAGACAGGATCCATCTAACATCAGCAATGATATGCTTCATTCCATGTCCTCTTCTGAATCTGGATTGAATTTCTGGCAGTTCCCTCTCGGTGTACTGCTGCGGCAGCTTTTGAATGATCTTCAACAAAATTTTATTTGCGTGTGATATTAATGATATTGTTCGATAATTTCCACATTTGGTTGGATCACCTTTCTTTGGAGTAAGCGTGAATATAGTAGGTTGGCCGGGTAGCTGTCTTTCAAATTTCTTGTTATAGATGAATGAGCATTTCCAGTGCTGCATTCATTTGTTGAAACATCTCAGTTGGTATTCCGTCAATTCCTGGAGCCTGTTTTTTGCCAATGTCTTCAGTGCAGCGTGGACTTCTCCTTCAGTACCATTGGTTTCTGATCATCTGCTACCTTCTGAAATTACTGAATGTCGACCAATTCTTTTTGGTACAGCAACTCTTTGTATTCCTTCCGTCTTCTTTTGATGCTTCCTGCCTTGTTCAGTATTTCCCCCATAGTATCCTTCACTATTGCAAATCAAGACTTGAATTTTTCCTTCAGTTCTTTCAGCTTGAGAAATTCTGAGCGTGTTCTTCCCTTTTGGTTTTCTAACTCCAGGTCTTTGCACATGTCATTATAATACTTTGTCTTCTCGAGCTGCCCTTTGAAATCTTGTGTTCAGCTCTTTTACTTCTACATTTCTTCTATTTGTGTTAACTAATGGACATTCACAAGCAAGTTTCAGAGTCTCTTCTGACATTCACTTTGGTCTTTTTTTTTTCTTTCCTGTCTTTTTAATGACCTATTGCTTTCTTGGTGTAGAATGTCCTTGATGTCATTCCACATTTCATCTGGTCTTCAGTCATAAGTGCTCAATGTGCCAAATCTATTCTTGAGATGTTATCTAAATGCAGTTGGGATATACTCAAGGTCCTACTATGGCTCTGGTGGACTTATTTTAATTTTCTTCAGCTTCAACTTGAACTTGCATCTGAGCAATTGATGGCCTGTTCTGTAGTTGGCACCTCTCCTTGTTCTCACTGATAATATTGAGCTTTTCCATTGTCTCTTTCCACAGATGTAGTCAATTTGATTCCTGTATAGTCTGATCAGGCTAGGTCCACATGTATGGTCACCATGTATGTTGCTGAAAAAAGGTGTTTGCAATGAAGAAGTCATTGGTCTTGCAACATTCTTTGATGGCGATCTCCGGCATCGTTTCTGTCACCAAGGCCATATTTTCCAACTACTGATACTTCTTCTTTGTGTCCAGCTTCTGCGTTTCTATCACCAGTAATTATCAGTGCACCCTGATTTCATGTTTGATCAATTTCAGACTGCAAAAGTTGATAAAAATAATCAATTTCTTCATCTTTGGCCTTAGTAGTTGGTTTGTAAATTTGAATAATAGTCATATTGACTGGTCTTCCTTGTAGGCGTATGGATATTATCCTATTACTGACACTGCTATACTTCAGGATAGATCTTGAAATGTTCTTTTTGACAGTGAATGCAACACCATTCCTCTTCAATTTGTTATTCCCAGCATAGTAGACTGTATAGTTGTCCAATTCAAAATAGCCTATGTAGGTATAAATATATGTTTTTTTGAAAGCTACACACCCATCTTCACATCACTGTTGTGTTGCGCTCTCATTTTTGTGTGATTATGTGGATTACACTTTTGTTGAATTAAGAAATTGTTGTTCAGGCTAGTGTCTTTTGAAGAAGAAACATGAATTACTACTTGATTTTAGGGCCCTATAATATGAAGGAAGATAAATTTTTATCTAAGTTTATGTATCCTGCAAATAGGAAAACATAGGAAGATCATTTCCAGAGCTCAACTATTATGTTTTTATTATGTAACAAATTAATTAAATGAGATTTTAGATCATATTTACTCTGGAAGTGTATTAGAATTTTAATTACAGTTACAATGGAATTATTTGTCATATATAAACCAACAGTTTTTCTTTTTTAACAATAACATTGGTGTCTTCTGAAGAAGAAAATTTTTCTATAGTTGGCTTGCAAATAGATGCATTTTTAAACTTAGGCTCCTACGTCCAGAATTTACATAGGTATCCCAATGCTTCTAAATATTTTGATGTTTGGAGTTAGGTATCTTGATCATTTGTATTTCCCTTTTCATTCAGGCGTTCATAACCTTGTGGTTGCCTGAAAGGACAAGTCTCGTTTGTTAGTGACTTATAATCATCAGTCAAAAGAGGAAGGGATTAAATTTAATACAACCTTCATAAATTATACAAAATATAATTAGGTCAAGTACGTGAAGCAAATTTACAAAAATCACTAAAATTGTGAGTCCTAGCTTCGCTTGTCCTTGTCACTTCTTTGTAATGCTCCCGTGACTTACATTGTTGTCAGATGATATAATGTTTTCCTCTGCTCTTCCCCAGTCACTGAAGAGTCCACAGCCACCAAAACAGACATCAGCTAGCTCTTAACACATGGCTTGGTTGTATACTATAGAAAGTCTAAATCTGATTTAAATATCATGCAAGTGGGTGCATGTGTTCACAGCTGTATGTGACTTTGTGACCTTAAACATTTGTATTCATCTCCCTTCAGTAACTTAATCTTTCTCTAATTAACGTCACATATTTCACAGTAAGAGTGCGCAGTGGTATTTATATTACAGTATTATCTGCTAATATGACTTTTACCTCTTACCATCATGATGTGGAATGTATGTCTCCACCATTTAAATCAAATCAGGGCTGGCCTTGTGACCCACTTTGGCTAATGGTATATAGACGGAAGTGACGTACAAGTACTGAGCCTGGATCTCAAAGGCCTTGCGGCTGCCAGCTGAACAAGCCAAGGCAAGCCTACTGGAAGACAAGGGAAAGTTTAATCACTCAGCTGTCAGCCATCCTGCCTCCCAGATAACCTGGAAGCTGATCCCAGACTCGTGTATGTGCCCCACCAAGACCACATAAAACCACCTAATTGAATGTAGTCCAAATTGCCAACCCTTCGAATCATGATCTAAATACATTGTTATTGTTTTAGGCCATTAAGTTGGAGCAATAGATACTGGTTATACAGCAATGGATAACTGGTGCATGTTGAGTTGCTGTTGAGTTAGCTCCTACTCATTGCGACTTTGTGTATAACAGAATATGAAGTTGCCTAGTCTTGTGCTGTCTTTATGATCTTTTATATGTTTGAGCCCATTGTTGTGGCTATTGTGTCAAGCTAGCTCACTGAGGACTTTCCTGACCTTCAAGTTAACTGATGCATACACCTTCTGAAACCAATTCATAATTGTCTTCCAATATCTGTTCTTCCTTTTGTTTTAGCAGTTTGACTCACTGAGTTTTTGAATGAGCACATTCAAAAAAATTGTAAGTAGGTGTGCTCAAGTAATCTGACTAGTTTCCAAGTAATAAACTTCTTAAAAGTCTGCTTGCCCTCCATTTCCTCATCCTACCCTCCTGCTGGTTAGAGCACAGACATGGAGATGGTGATTCCTTCAATATATGGATGAGAATGATACTCTACCAGGGGCATATTACTCAATAAACTTACTTGTGCTTACTTACTAATCTGTGCTTAGCTTGCTTACTGGGTCATCTGTCCCTGTCAGGGACAGTGAATTTTAAAAGAGGCTTTCATTCTGTAGGAAGGTGCTGTCGGTTGGGAGAGAGACAGATACCAGCCGTACCTAGAACAGAATTGGTGAAAAAATGTGAAACTTTTCACTACAGATTAGTAAATAAGCACAAGTAAGCCTGTGCTTATCCTGTTTATAGAGTAATCTGTCCCTGCTCTAGGCACATTAGGATTGAAGTAGTGGACTCCTGAATGACCTCATAAAGCAAAGCCACCTCGCTTTCTGGACTGCCACCAGCTTAGATTTTATGTAAGAAAAAAGTTACTATCTTTTTTAAGCCATTACTATTTTTGTCTTTGCTAAAGAGAACTAATACACTTTTTTCTTTTTCTTTTTTTCCATACAAAAATTTATACATACATTGTTATGTGACCCTAATTGCTCTCCCCATACTGTGACAGCACACTCCTCCTTTCCACCCCTGATTCCCCATGTCCATTCAACCAGCTCCTAACCCTCTCTTGCCTTCCCATCTCACCTCCAAACAGAAGCTGCCTGTTTAATCTCTTGTATCTACTTGAGCTAAGAGGCACACTCCTTCTGAGTATCACTTCATGTCCCACAGTCCAGTCCAATCCCTGTCTGAACAGTTGGCTTTGGAAGTTGTTTTAGTTCTGGGCTGATAGAGAATCCAGGGACCATGCTTTCCAGGGTTCCTCCAGTCTCAGTCAGACCATTAAGTCTGGTCTTCTTACTAGAATTTGAGTTCTGCACCCCACCTTTCTCCTGCTCCATCTGGGACTCTCTGCTGTGTTCCCTGTCAGGGCGGTCATTGGTGGTAGCCGGGTACCATCTAGTTCTTCTGGTCTCAGGCTGATGAAGTCTCTAGTTTATGTTGCCCTTTCTGTCTTTTGGGCTAATACTTTCCTTGTGTCTTTGGTGTTCTTCATTCTCCTTTACTCCAGGTGGTTGGGACCAATTGATGCATCTTAGGTGGCTGCTTGCAAGCTTTTAAGACCCCAGATGCCACTCACCAAAGTAGGATGTAGAACATTTTCTTAATAAGCTTTGTTACGCCAGTTGACCTAGATGTCCCCGGAATGCATGGTCCCCAGACTCCTAACCCTGCTATTCTGTCCCTCAAAGTGTTTTACTGTATTCAGCAAACTTCTTAGCTTTGGTTTAATCCAGTTTTGCTGACTTCCCCTGTAGTGTGTGCTGTCCTTCCCTTCACCTAAGATAATTCTTGTCTACTATCTGGTTAGTAAATAACCCTCACCCTCCCTCCCCACCCTTGTAACCATCAAAGAATGTTTTCTTCTATGTTTAAACTTTTTCTTGAGTTCTTATAATAGTGGTCTTATACAATATTTGCCCTTCTGTGATTCACTGAGCAATAATGACCTCCAGCTTCCTACATGTTATAAGATGCTTCATTGTTGTTCTTTATCATTGCGGAGTATTCCACTGTGTGGATATACCATAATTTGTTTATCCATTCGTCCGTTGATGGGCACCTAGGTTGTTTCCATCTTTTTCTTATTGTGAGCAGTGCTGTAGTGAACATGGGTGTGCATATATCTATTTATGTGATGACTCTTATTTCTCTTGGAGATATATATATAGCTGAATTGTATTGTACTTCTATTTCTAGCTTTTTAAGGAAGCCCCAAATCGATTTCCAAACTGATTGTACCATTTTACATTCCCACCAACAGTGTATAAGTGTTCCAGTCTCTCCACAACCTCTCCAGCATTTATTATTTTGTTTTTGGAATAATGCTAGCCTTGCTGGGGTGAGATGATATCTTGTTGTAGTTTTGATCTGCATTTCTCTAATGGCTAATGATTGTGAGCATAAAGTGTCTGTTAGCCACCTGCATATCTTCTTTGGCGAAGTGTCTGTTCATATCCTTTGCCCATTTTTTAATGAGGTTATTTGTCTTTTTCTTGTTGAGGTTTTGCAGTACCTTGTAGATTTTAGACATTAGTTGCTGATCGGATTTGTCCTAGCCAAAATTTTTTTCCCAGTCTGTAGGTTGTCTTTTGACTCTTTTGGTGAAGTCTTTTGATGAGCATAAGTGTTTGATTTTTAGGAGCTCCCAGTTATCTAGTCTCTCTTCTGGTTCTCGTGCATTGTTACTCATGGTTCGTATTGTGTTTATACTATGTATTAGGGTTCCTAGCGTTGTCCATATTTTTTCTTCCATGATCTTTATCGTTTTTTATTTTATATTTAAGTATTTGATCCATTTTGAGTTAGTTTTTGTGCATGGTGTGAGGAATGGGTCTTCTTTCAGTTTTTTGCAGATGGATATCCAGTTATGCTGGCACCATTTCCCCAGTAAATGGACTTTGGGCCTTTGTCAAATACCAGCTGCTCATAGGTGGATGAATTTATGTCTGGATTCTCAATTCTGTTCCATTGGTCTATGATCTGTTGTTGTACCAGTACTAGCCTGTTTTGACTACCATGGTGGTATAATACGTTCTAAAATCAGGTAGTATGAGGCCTGCCACTTTGTTCTTCTTCTTCAGTAATGCTTTACTTATTCGGGGCCTCTTCCCTTTCCATATGAAGTTGGTAATTTGTTTCTCCATCTCATTAAAAAATGCCGGTGAAATTTGGATCGGGATTGCATTGTAACAAACTTTCTTTATTGATAAAAAATCAAACTGTTTTAGGATGAAAAATCATTTCTGTAAAAGCATATGAGTGAAAGTGATAAAAATATGTTAAGATATATTTTATGAATTCCTTATACCCTACATCCACAATAGAGTAGAATTCCCTGAAAATAGTTTCATAGCCACCATTTGTCATTTTCTATTCTCTATGCACTAGGTTAAACACAAATATATATTATCTCACTTAATTTTCAAAACAAACTTATTAGACTCTGAGGCTTATACAAGATAAGTAATTTACCTGATGTCACATATGTACTAAATAGTGGAATAAGGATTTGAACTGAGATTATCTGACTCTAAAACCAAAAGTTATGTAAATGTGGTCAGTGAATTCCAAATTTTACAAAACTTTCCTTGTTACAGAATTTAAACTGTGAAGCTCAAGAAAAACATTCCAGACTGGATGATAACAAAAGTGATTTTCTAGAACATAATTAAATTTTTATTTTTCACATCTTTTATTCTCATATTTGTTTTGGAAGTCTTTAATTGTCTGAATTTTCCAAAGTAACTGTCTTAATTCTCCGTTTTCCCTACAGAATGATCTAATATGATCTAATTTTTTACAGCAGGTATTTTTTACCATCTTAATGAGCATTTGTGAGACAATTGAGCAGCTTGACATTGTGTTTCAAGATGGTAATAATATGAGTGAAAAAGCTAGATATACCATTGTTGATATGGTTAATTCAGTTGTACAAAAATAACTCTGTATTGAAAGAATTAAAACTGAGTAGTCATGGATCATGGATAAGTAGAGTACATCACAGGCAGGGCTCGCTCATAACATTCTGATCAAAGTATACTGCAGTTGTGTGACAGCATCTCAAGAGCCACTGCATTTGGAGGTGGAAGTCACAGCTTAGCATTATTATGAGGATTATATGTATGTTTATATGTATGTGTGTGTGTATACACATATATACCCACACATATACACGTAACATATACACATACACGTATCTATATACACACACACAAATATATGTACACGTACAGATTATATATCAGAGTAGAGATGTGGATATGTTTGGAGATAATACACATACACACACTCACACACACACACTCACACACACACTGGTTTTCAGTATACAATCAAACCATCAAAATCTGTTGTCTTTGCCTATTAAGTATCACAATAGAACTGTCCAATCTGGCACAATTAACTACTCTGTTCAGGGCCCTCCTATTGTGACAGGTCAGATTTCTGGAACATTGTCAGAGCTAGGAGAGAAGGCTTTAACAACACCTGCCTGTGCTGTGAACAAAGGAATATTGCATTTATACTGTGGTTTTCATCACAGGCTATCGGTTAGCCTCAAAGGGGAATGCAGAGCTCCTATTCACAGGCCAGGAGAATGCTTCTCTTTTCAAAGCTCAGCATGTGACTCACCTATATTCAGTGTCATATGGACTACCCTCCTGTTTCAATCCCAGAAGGGCCAGAAAAAGTGATTTTCTATGTAACATCTTAAAACCCCTTTGCCTATTGTAAATGTGAGAGATAGTTCTACATAATCACATCTGGAAGGAATTGTAGAATGTGCATTGTGCCTGAGTACAAAAATTACTTTCATTTAGAAGGATATTAGACAGTTCTTATTCAGTTAAGATAAGGAGAAGCAGCGATGCAAGCCAAATGGAGCTATTTAAAGAGAGCAAGTAGCTGCTTCTCTGGAGAAGCTATATTTTTAGCAGGACAGTCCTCAGAAAACATGATTATTATTTTGACAAAATAGCCTCATTTTCTTTACAAGAATCTGCATGGAAGACTGAGTTATTAATTGATTTTTTTTTTTTTTTAGTTTTCTGATCTCCCTAAGGGTAGTTCTTTCAGGCAGCTAGTGCTCCTAACTGTTTTAACTCCTCATCATCACATCCATTTCCCTCACCTCGGAAGTGTCTGAACGTTTTCCATCTATCGTGGTAGTGTCGTGTAAAATGCAGCCCGACAGGAATGTTTAGAATTGTTCAGAGCTGCAGTAGGAACTGATGTGCCTCATGCTTGCTGTCTATAGTGCGGTGGGCATATTTTGGCTTTTTATACTCAACGTTGAGAATAAAGTTGAGGGTTCAGACATTGCAGGTGGACTCCCGTTAGGTCCCTTCTGGCCATTTCAATACAAACGAGCCCAGCAATGAGAAGGAGAACAACGGGATCGGGATCGGCTGTTTGGCATTGCCGGGGCATAGACACAGCTGCCGAGGCTTTGTCTCACAGCACAGAGTAAATCTCAGGAAATTTCCTCATAAAAGACAAAGAACAAGCAGAGGGGAGTCTTAAATAAAAGGAATGGAATCTGAAAGGTGTCAGTGTAAGTGGTTTTGAACAAAAGAAAATGAAGCAGTGTTCACCTTAAGCATCTGAATTACCTTTTGCTTTTCAAATTAAGTAAATGGAAAAAAAAAATAGAAAAAAAGTACTTCAGTTTAAAGAAAAGAAGAAGTTACGAGACCATGAATATTGGGAAAGATGAGAGTGAAGAGAAATTTTGACTTGGTGTTCATTAATCTGAAATTATACCCATAAAATGCTACCATTTTCAGTAAATGATGGCACTTTTAAAATTTATTTTATGAATGGTTCCCAGAAAATTAATTATTTAATGCATGCATTTAATGCACATTTATTAAGCATCTATTATGCACAAGGTATTTTATTACCATGATATATATCGTTAAAGTCCAGCCTGTAATTCAAACCTTAGAATTTGTATAATAAGAGTTCTAGGCCGCCTTATTCTATCATGAGTTTCTATGGACTTCGAATAAATTACATAATTTGTCTTAATCTTGGTTTCCTCACATTAGAGGAAAGAGATGGACAAAATTATCGTGAATGCTCTTTCCAGCTTTAAGATTCAATACTTTATTACCATAAATAGTGGTATCACAGCAGATCCAGATTCTGCACACTGGCAGACTGTGTATTCATTCTTCTCTGAAACATACTGAATGTATCAATCTTTTCAGTCTCTTCTGAGACTTTTCAGCCCCATAATATTATCTGGTTTTTATTCTCACCCTATCCCCCAAATGTATCTGTAACATGTCTGGAATGAAAGAATTGCAAAGTCAATGCATGTCCCATATTGAAACTAGAGAGAAAACAATGATTTGAATGCTCCATCAATGGCAGGTGAATAGCACCCTCTTCGTACTCATTTATTTAACAAAGAATACATTTCACAAATACAGACCAGAAAATTTTATGAACTTTGCCATGTATATTTTGGATACACAGGTACTATATATGATATGCTACATAATATATGTTTCTTGATATAAAACACATCGGATGTTTATACAGTAGCTTATTGTTTAATTTGCATGCCTGTGGCCTGAACTGTTTTGATGTTTAAATAGCTTAACTCCACAGGTTAGATGAAACCAGACCAGATCCAGGCTTACCACCTCCTCTGTGTTTTCTGTTGTTTATTCTTTATATTTTATGTATTAAGTAATGGGATATATACAATAAATTAGCACAATAAAAATTCAAACGTTTAAAAATATCGTTACCTCACCAAAGTCACAAGAAAAGTATTAGCCCAAAAGACAGAAAGGGCCACATAAACCAGAGACTGCATGAGCCTGAGACCAGAAGAACTAGATGGTGCCCAGCTATCACCAATGACTTCCCTGACAGGGAACACAACATAGAGTCTCTGATGGAGAAGGAGAAAAGTGGGGTAAAGACTCAAATTCTAGTAAAAAGACCAGACTTAATGGTCTGAGACTGGAGGAACCCCGGAAAACATGGCCCCCGGACTCTCTGTCATCCCAGCACGAAAACTAGACAAAGATTAGACTGGACTATGGGACATATAACGATACTGGTGAAGAGTGTGTTTCTTAGCTCAAGTAGATACATGAGACTAAATGGGCAGCCCCTGTCTGGAGGTGAGATTAGAAGGCACAGAGGGACAGGTGCTGGTTGAATGGACATGGGAAATCCAGGGTGGAAAAGAGGAATGTGCTGTCACAGTATAGAGAGAGCAATTAGGGTCGCATAACAATGTATGTATAAGCTTTTGTACGAGAGACTAACTTGAATTGTAAACTTTCACTTAAATTACAACTATAAAATTTAAAAAAAAAGTTAATCACCCACAAAGTGGGGTGCTTTTTCACATTAGAAATGTGAATGGGAATTAAATGTACATGGATAACTTTAAAAAAGAATCGCTATCTGACAAAATACATAAATAATGAAGAACCTCCACAACCCATATGTTATCGTTGAGAAAACTGTGATATTATTACTATCCTCCATTAAGATGAACATACCATCTTGTCTCCTGATCACAGGATTCAGGCTGCCAAGACATCACAGTCTGGTGACTCAAACCCAGTGGACTGCTGTGCATTGTTTCAAATGACTCCTCAATGTTTACTGTAGTGCAGTTTTAAAAAGCATACCATTATCTTTGAAAAACCTTTTAGAATAACTCTATTGTTTAGATGCGTCTGTTGTAGGCTTCTGGATAAATATTTACCCTTGTCATGGATGTTTATATTTTATTTCAAGAATACAGCTTAGAGTGTAAGTTCATGACTGATCAGATTTTCTCATCATATTTAGCGTAGGACTCTGCAAAATGGATGCTCAATAAATGATGCTGGTGTGACAAAGATTTTCCAAGATACTTTTGTTTGGCACAACAAGGCTTTTATTTTCTCCTTTTCTTTCCACTGTTTTTTCCCAATTGGAACTAGATGAGGTTTCAGATGTAAATAGCTCATCATTTTGACCTGCTGAGAGTGAGTTGGAAATTTAGTTTAAAGAAAGTCTTGATAATTCGTTCTGAGGATAAAACTACTTTATGAATATTTGAAATACATTATGTGTCTGTTTGAGAGACTTAGTTAATTTACAAATCACTGATTCATAGAATAATTTACAAAGCTGTTCAGGGGAAAGAGAAGTTAGTGGCTGACTTGCAGAGAGTGTAGCTAGTCAGTAAATGTTACAACCTATGTAAGAAACAACAAACGGTGATGACGAACGTTTTGTTTTGTGTCCATCACTTCTTTTATAGAGCAGGCAATAATCAAAGAAATCAAGGGTGGCACAGTCATCAAATCAACGATATTGCTACTTCAACAGGAGTAGACATAAATGCTAAATGCTGTGCAAAGGGAAAGACTTAGACCTTTCTCTCCTCTAAGCGTTGAGAAGCTGAATACCCATGACTCATTCATTATCCCAGATGTTCCTGTATTAGTTATATAGATAGCAGGAAGAAACATAAGGTTAAGGAAAAATGAATAGAATGATATATTACATTCAAAGGTAAAGAACAAATGCTCACTAGAAGTGTATGGACTAATGCTATTTATGAGGAATTATGTCTTGAGATATGTTTGTATTTGGTCTCTCTATTATTTTTCTTCTCTCCATCTCAAGCAAGTAACTAGGCAGGCAAGGCTTGAAGTAGTACAGAAAAGAATAATCTGCTTGAAGTTAATTGTTCTTCCTGTTGATTAGACTTTTCCAGGACCTCTGGAGTGAAGATAAGAGGGGAAAAAACAGTTATGGGCGACAAGAGGAGAAGCTTCCTGACAACTGGAAAGAAGCTGGTTGTCAGATTTGTTCCATGAGGAGCAGAGACTCATGCCCCAATCTGTGACAATCCCCAAGTGAGGTGACAAGTCCCCAGATGGCTCTGTTGGGTATCAGGTGCATAGTACATTAAGAGGCAGAACTCTAGGCATAGGGACAACCAAAACATGTCTGTGTCTCAAGCATGGAAGCAGCAGAGTCACTAGAAAAGATTAACAGGGACAAAAGATATCATAATGACAACTAATGTGGATGGATGTGTAGCCACTGGGTGGTAGGGTGGTTGCTGTTTGCTGTTACGCTTTTGTGCTATGGAAGTCCAGGAAGCTCTGCATAACCATGAGAAGGGGAGGAAACCCCAGTAATGACTAAGATTGAATTTTATACCAGTCTTTACATTCACACAAAGAATAAGATAAATATGTATTAAACACTTGGTTTCATGGACCTGGATTTACATTTGCCACCATGCCTAACTGGGATGTAGGTCAAGGAGACCAGCCTTATGAATTACATATTTCAGACCATACTTGATGAGGCAAAACTGAGTGTCTAGAAAAGCTTCATGGAGAAGATGACATGTTCATAATTGTAATAAGATACTCATGGAGCTACCTGACATTGGTGGTGTACATAGTAGAGATTAATGATGACTTCTGGGAATTTCAAATTCATGTCTCCTGAAGGATTGAACTCAAAATCATGATGATTCATAACAACTAAATATTCTATAAAGCTATTATTCTGTGCAGATAAAATAATTCATTTATTGATCTTGTATAGCCACAGTTTCAGTATGCTTTGACATAAACATCAGTTATTTAGAGAGAAAATAATAATTAAGTCATAGGCTACTGAAAATTAGAAGGAACTTTAAAAATGTCTAATCCCACTCACAACCAATGCAGAAATTCTCTTGACAGTATCCCTGATGGATAGACACCTAGCAAGTCTTTGACCAGCAAGTAGTAAAAGCTTACAGGAAAAGGGCTAGAAGATCCTAGCCTCCCAACTATTTCCTATAAAGAGGGGCATCTGGGGCTTCTAGTGCAAGGAGAAACTGAATGACGTCACTTGCAAATGTCAGACTCTGGACATTTTTTCCATTCTAGCAACCCCCTCCGCAAATGACTATGTTTTGTTTGGCGTTTTACAATGCCCAACGGAAATGTGTTATATAGAAATGTGCTCCAACTTAAAAATGCTGTATATTCAAAACTACAGTTTCTATAAAATAAAGTGCTTATTTCCTTCAGAAATTATAAAATTAGAAATTCCATACAGAAAATATTTCAGTGAAGAGGTTATAACATTATTTGTTCCTTTTATTTGAGCTATCTCCTTAAGTAGTTTACAAATATATCAAAGAATATCAATTTTTTATGTCACTTCTAGGTCATCTTCAGATTTTGTTTTCTATAATAGAAAATATCCCTATAGATTATTTTTTCTTATTTTTATTCTTTAGTGAACATGGGGAGAACATTATTTTCCTGTTGCTGTATATGTGTGTAATTGATTTAAGTAATACGACAATTGTGTTGGTAAGGCACTATTATGCTGTGGGCATAAAAGTAAGGAGGTTACTCCCCTGTATCATTATCATTAATATTGTTATATATGTGAGGTAAGTCCTCCTGACAGTGAGGTAATTCATTAGTTATCACACTGCCTGTACAGTCCATTGCACATGATTAAGGCTAGTCCATTAGATTAAAGACTAGAACCAAGAAAAGCTTTGAACTGGGTCTTTTGGTCACAAAGGAAATGGGGAAATTGAAGGATAGCTGCAGAATGGTGGGGAAAAACATACCACTTTCCCGAGACAGGCAGACAGCCAGAAATGAAGAAAGCCAAGAAAGGTGTCTGTGAAGCTATAACAGACTTTCAGGGCTAGATGTTGGATCAGAGCTATACTTTAAAAACAATGCTGTAAGGTTTTTGTTTTTTTTTAGCAATTTCTCGGATCAGCTGCAATTTGCTATTTGTTCGTTGAGTTTCCAGGATTTGTTTCCATTAACTATAACATTAAGAGTATTTCTCATAAATATCTATAGCAACCAGCAAAAAGTCTTGATGTGTTAGCCTTTGAATATTTTTAATATTGATTCTTATTCATGGAGAATAAATACATTTTTTTCCTTGGATGAAAATTTTTTTTTTCAGTCTTCAAAGTCTGTTCCTTGATGTAGCACCATATGTTCATCAAATCAATAACACTAAGATATAAAAGTTTATCTCCTGGTGGTACCTATGAGAAGGTTATGTCCATGTGTCAGAAGATTGTAAACTGATAATGTCATTTTTCAGAGTTCAAATGGTTTAGGGAATCCTGATTATTGAATAAAATAATTTAATGGCATTTTAATAACACTGAGTAAAATAGAGCATAAAAAGTGCTTAGGACAGTGCCTGGCACAAGTGTTATATATTGTTGCTGTTATTTATTGTTATTACTTGATTAATAGAAAGAGGAAAGATGCAAAAATATTTGCATAGTTAATCAGAAAGCAACAACCCATATTCTTTTTCATTTCAGGGAATTGCAAAACCCATTTGAGAGTAATGATAAGGAATGTTTGCTGCTCTACTGGAAAGCTATATTATAGCATCAGTAAATTGACTATATCTGCCTTTATACGTCCTGAGTTCAAAAGTGAACGATATTACCAGTAACTACCTATGAGTCATTTGAAGTGAGTCCCAAAACTTCCCTGACCGTGTGCCCTCACTTACATAATGTGGCACATAGCTCACAGGGCCATTGTGAAGGGGAACTGAGGAAATGCAAGAGTTCATTAAATATTAGATGATAGAATCTGATTGTACATTTTGGCTTAAATTGTGGCATTGCCAGTGATGAGAAAAAGGCGTTGATTGAGCTCATGTTAGGAGATCCTTTAGCACCTTTACTGTTAGTTACCTTAGCGGACTAACACAAATTAGTAACAGTGATTTGTTTTTTAATTCATAGCATACAATAAATAAAGTTAGACCGAAGAAAATATTTCAGAAAAGCATCACTAAATAATTGTAAAAGTCCTCATATAACCCCCCTGAGCCCAAAACAGAAATTATCTTTGGAAGTGAAGGAATCTGCTGTTCGAATCCAAGGGTTGGAGAGTGGAGTGTGTCATCAACAGAAATGGTCAAAGGAAACCCCCGAAGGGCAAGAAATAAAGCAGGAGGACAGCTGATCGATAAAATACAGTGCACTCGGTTAAATCTGAATTTCAGACAAACAAGTACTTTTAGTGTGAGTATGTCCCGTTCAATATCTGGAGCATTTTGTTGTTGTGTGCCGTCAAGTTGATTCTGACTCATAGCTACCTACAAGGACAGAGTAGAGCTGTCCCATAGGGTTTCCTAGGCTGTAAAGCTTTATGGGAGCAGATCCCCCGGTCTTTTCTCCTGTGGAGCTGCTGGTGGGTTTGAACCACCAACCTTTCAGTTAGTGGCCTTGGGCTTAACCATTGCACTACCAGGGCTCCTTATTTGGAACATACTTATGCTGAAAAACATTTTCATGCTTTATATCCCATGCAATATTTGGGGCATCTTATTATAAAACCATTATTCATTGATTACATGAGATTCCAATTTAACTGGGAGTCCTGTATTTTATTCGTTAAATCTGGCTATCCTTGGCAGGAGGTACGTGAGACTGTGTGGGATTGCGGTGTATCTCCAAATGGTCCGTCTTTCTGCCACATACTCAACACAGAATAATGGCCCTTAAAAATTGCCCTGGAAAAAAGCCCTATTGTTCTCTCAGGAGAAAGCTCAGAAGATAGCTTCTGTAAGGCTAGGTTTTTAGTTCACAATACAGACTAGACCTCATAGCACAAAATGCTGCTTCATCCAGCCTATTGATATCTATGCTTTGCCTTTGTTCCTTTGCATATACCATTTACCTATCTTGGATTTCCAGAAGCACTCATTTCAGCTTTTATGAGTCCTATCTTTCTTTCAAGGCCAGAATTTTGCCCTTTTGCTCTTGTGGTAGACTGAATATGTAATTATCATTTAAATGGAAACATTTTTGAGAGTGAAAGTATGTGATATTAAATTGCCCTAGGAGTATAGGCATTAACTGGAACTCTTCCATTCAAACCAGAATATATGGCCACCCTACATATGGACACATTTCTTGATAACTTCCCCTCATGGTAAATCTACCACTGACTACCTATAGCACCAATTGTCTGTAGCAAGCATTTTGCTATTTGGCATACATTGCTTTATATTTGTGCTTATCTTTTGTATTTTAATGTTGATCATTTCTTTCATTAGACTAGAGTTGTATTGAAATTGGTATAACAGAATTAATTATCACATGGCTATGGGTATATGGAGGAGCCCTGGTGGCACAGTGTTAAGCACTCAGCTGTTAGCTGAAAGGTTGTCAGTTCGAACCCACCAGCCATTCCATGGGAGAAAGTTGTGGCAATCTGCTTCTGTAAAGATTACAGACTTTGAAACCCTATCAGGTAGTTCTGCTGTGTCCTATAGGGTCACTATGAGTTGGACTCGATTCAACAGGAGTGAGTTTTACGGGTATATGGTGAGTTTGATTATATCACATAATTTATTATATATTATCCACGTGCTATAACATTAAGAATCTCAATTTCCATTGTCAGCTTTTTGATGTATCACATAAAACAATAAGATGATAATTTCTAAATATTATAATTCTTCAGGGCTACAGTTGAGATACATTGTTTACAATGTAACTATCATTCTTATGGCTATTAAAAAACAGCAGCTTGGAGTTTGGAACTGATAGCTTATAGTGTTGATTCCATTTTAAGAAAAGATTGACTTCTGTTATCCCATTTTAATAGTTTTGTTGGCTTTTTAAATATTAAGTTTGTCTTAATTGTGCATTTTGGGATTTAAGTGTGTGTGTTTGTTGATTTTATTGTTTCAGTAATAAATTTGAGAAAATGAATGTAAAAAGCTGATGAGATTTTTGGAATGTCCTCTTTGAATAGTTAGTGTGATTGCCATGAATTTGGCCAGGTGTAGCTAAACGATATTTCAGGCAAAAAAACCAGTAGCAAAGCTTTTTACACAGTGATTTCCTGGGTAAGGTTCAACAAAATGAAAACTCATCAGAAGCCCTGCTGGGATTCCATCAGCAAGCATTTATTTGTAGTCACATGTACACCTGCTTACATAGTAATAATACACTAGTGAGTTAAGTCACTATGCCAATGCAAATTAGCTTTATTTTGAATCTAACACTGGATTCTAGCAGATATGCTAACCAGACAAATGAATTGACACTGGAAGGGTAGAATAAACTGGAAAAATTGTATAGCATTTGTCTGTTTCTCATGTTGCTTTTGATTGTAGATAACCTTTTATGAAAATCCTTTCCTTTGCTAGCTCCTACCACTTAGGTGAAGAATCTGCAGCATATGCCTTGCTCCATTGATGCAGCAATATTGAGCAATACAAGCATGCCGGCTGCAGTGTGATTTTTCCACCCAAGAGATCTCGTGCCGCTTAATTCAAACTTAAAAATCAATTTAGCAAATATTTACAGAGGACTAACTATGTGTTAGGTGTTGGAGTTAGAGGTAGGGCATAAAAGATGAGTATAAATACCACCTGCTCCAAAAGATTTCTAATGTAGTAATGGAGATAAGATAAACACAATACTTTATGGCAAAGCACATAACTGGAAAAGCCACAGGAGAGCCACAAAGAGCGACAGGGCCTAGGAATAACTGAACCCAAAAGTCTCTGTAATCAGCAAAGGATTAGTACAAGAGATGTCTTAGCAGACAGGCATAATGTCTAGTAGGATTTAAATATGTTGAACTGAGTGAAGAGGGCAGCAGCAGGGGCAGAGTACCAGCAAGCACAGGTAAGCATGGGCTTACCTGTGCTTACTTACTAATCTGTGGTGAATAATTTCTCATGGGTTTCACCACATCTTTGATGCTGTTGACTTCTGTTATCCCATTTTTATAGTTTTGTTGGCGTTTTTAAATATTAAGTTTGTCTTAATTGTGCATTTTGGGATTTAAGTGTGTGTTCGTTGATTTTATTGTTTTAGTAATAAATAGTGAATAATTTCACATGGGTTTCACCACATCTTTGATGAGAAACATGTGAAACTGTTTACTACAGATTAGTAAGTACGTACAAGTAAGCCCATGCTTACCGTGCTTATTGGTACTCTATTCCTGTCAGGGATTGTACATTTGAAAAGAGGCTTTGATTCTTTAGGAAGGTGCTGTGGGGTTGGGAGAGAGACAGATGATGGCATACCTAGAGGCAGAATTTTTGATGTGGTGGAAAAAAACATGAACTTGTTCACTACAGATTAGTAAGTAAGCACAAATAAGCTTGTGCTTCAACTTTGCTTGTTGCTGCAAATAACCAGGAATTCAGTTTAGCTGGAGTGTTGGGGCTCTGTGGAAGCAGTGGGAGATGACCCTAGAAAAGAAGGAGGAATTCATAGATCTAGTTAGCAGGCATCTTCAAGAGCCTATTCCAAGCAAGGCATTGCCAGGGTGAGTAGTGAGGAATTTATTCTATAGGTGGTAAAGGGGCCTCCCTCAGTAAGTTTTGTTTTCTAGTCATGGAGTTACATGAGTTTTGAGAATGAAATTCAAAATATAACTTTTTCAGGACACTTTCTAGCCCATGTTTTCTAGCTATGTTTACTTAAAAAACATAGAGATATTGCATTAGTGTTGTCTTAATCTGCTAGCCTGTAAAATTAATCCCCCTACCCCATTATTTTCTCTCTCCTCTATTGAGTTGTAAGGTTTTTATTTTCAACACTAAAGAACTAATATTCTTAACAAGTAAGCCCCAGTTTCGTTACTATACCCTAGAGATAATGATACTCCCTTTATCAGATTGCTGTGAAGATGAAATTAAATACCATGTGAAAGAACCTAGCATGATGGGCAAGGTTAGCTACATGATTGGTGTACAGTGAATATTACTACACTTAATTCACATGCTATTTCCAGAGGCAGCTTCTGAAAAGTGTTATTTGATTATGTTCTATACAGCTATCTGATTCTAAGTACCAGAGCCCACCAATTTAAAATAAAGCCATAAATATTGTGGAAATAGTCAAAAAAAGTAGGTTATCAATTCTAATGGAAGTAATCATCTATATGCCCTGAATCAGCATAAGGCTGAAGAGCTAAGTTGGAGTGGATTTGTTGTTGGAAGTGGTTGTAGAACAGAAGGGGCCATTTTAGCCAGTGGAGCTCTTAACCTGATCCTGGTGTAAGCTTCTTGGTTGACAGTATTGGGACTAACAGAGATATACATGTATGGTGGAAAGTATGGTGCAGTGGTTAAGAGCTCGGCTGCTAACCAGAAGGTTAGTAGTTCGAATCCATCAGCTGCTCCTTGGAAATCCTATGGGGCAGTTCTACTCTGCCTGTAGGGTTGCTATGAGTTGGAATCAACTTGGCGGCAAGAGGTTTGGTTTTTTGGTTTGGTGGATTGTATACATTGCCCACGCAAGGCACACTGGTGATGCTGCCTTAGGGTTGCAAACTTGTGAAAGTAGCTTTTTTTCTTCACTCAAGCTGTTTTAGGAAAATCCCCCCACAGCTTACCCTGTGGTGGGTGGGATGGGATTTGATTCTTAAAATCAGACTCAGATAAACAGCCTCTGACCTTTAAATTCCCAGGATTATTTTTAGTAATCAAAGATGGTATGTGGGATTTGGACTACAAGGAGAAAGTCTTTTCTTTAAAGTGCTTTGTTTTCCATTGAATTGTTTTCCCATCTTTTTTTGCAGTTCTCCTGGTGTTTATTATACCTGACTCAGAAAACATTTGATTTTCCTAGAGCTTTCTTTAATATTAATCCATTGCTGTCGAGTCAATTCCGACTTGTAGAGACCTTACAGAACAGAGTAGAACTGCCCCATAGGATTTCCATAGAGCAGCTGGTGGATTTGAACTGCCTACATTTTGATTAGCAGTGGAGCTCTTAACCACTGCACCACCAGGCTCCTTCTTTAATAAGGTATTTCAATAAAAAACAAATATATAGAAAACTTGCAAATTAGTGCTTTATATCCCTGTTTCCACCACTCTATAATAGTTCTTACTGTATTTAAACCATAAGGCAGCATTTAATTTTGATTAATTGCTGAATTAGATCAATATGGTCACTTGAGGATTTCTCTTTTTTTTTTTTCTCAGTATTGAATGGCTGGGTTTTCACGGTTTGGATAATCACCTGAACTTTCCTCTTTTCTTTGCCCTTTGGCACTAGCACATGCAAGGATAAATGTAATTCAGAGACATCATCTGGCACATTTTTCCAATCTGGAAAAGGTAAACTCCCAAACCTCAGTCGAAATATTTTTATATTAGCCTGAATTTTCAAGATAATTGGCTCCTCGTATCTCCACTTAGTTTGTTTTGTGTAGATACAATCATAGGAACACATACATGTATTGGAAAGCTTTCTTAGCTGTCAGTAGGTTGGTATGCATAAGGGATGGTGCATGGGAATTCTGGAATTTATAATCCTTTCACTCTGCCATTAATTAAAAGTACCCCAGAGACAGATTGGGAGTGACCCAGGGTTATGGGGCTGGAGGTTAAGCCTTTTAGCTTTGAGTCTCCAGTTTGAATCTGTTCTAAGCTGGTAATAAACAAGAGCTAGTGCTATTTAATATCAGTTGGGTCACCCATATGAAATGAGTTAGTAATTTCAGGCTCATTCTGGTGGACAGGTGTCCTGATATCACTGGAACTGATAGCCTCTGCTGAAGAGCCCAACAGCCTGAAAAAGATGGAAAGAAAATGACTTCTTAATGTTCTCTTGCCCTGCTAGGACTGTTGTTCAGTAACATAGAAAAGTACTAGAGCTTAGGCTTCCATGTGCCCAGCTTATAAAAAAGCCATGTGAATAAAAGAGATCAGGGTGGGCTTAATACAACCCAGACAGTGGGTCAAATGAGAATCAGGTGGTGAGTCTAAGGGAAATTTAATATTCTTGGCTTCTCGTTTTTTCCCCTTTTTGTTTGGTTGTCATGGGAGTTTATGTTGGAGAGAAAACGCGATTGTATTTGCCCATGACAGACATGCATACCCCAAGCCGCTGAATTAGGCAGTGGCAAAAGAGCTGTGGCTAGGTAGAAAGAGAGTGTGGTATTGGTAACCCTGGCAGGAAAAATAAACTCATGACAAGCATTTTTTATTTTAAAGATATAATGTGCTGAATTGAAATATGAGAAGAACGTTTACTACTGAACTGAGGAAGGTTATTCACCACTTGGTTTACTCTAATTTTCTTGTTTTGATTAATTTGAGCCTATCAGTACCTTCACCCACTTTTTAAATAAGAAGTATAAAGTAGATGTGTGTGTGTGTGTGTCTATCTCTAGATGACACAAATAGTTAAGTACTTAGCTACTAACTGGAAGTTTGGTGGTTCGAACCCACCTAGAGGGTCCTTGGATGAAAGAAGCCTGGTGATCTACTTCCAACAGCCATTGAAAACCCTATGGAAGGCAGTTCTACTCTGAAACATACGGGGTTGCTGTGGGTGGGAATTGACTTGATGGCAACTTTTTTTTTTTTTAAACACACTCAACGTATGTATCTGCCCCCTCTCCCCTAAATAACTAGAAGGGGGAAGCTCTAGCAAATTAAGTGGACAAAAAAAAAAAAAAAAAAAACCTAATCATTTAATGTTCTTAAAATTTATTTCTTCTTTTCATAAAAATATGAAACATTAATATTACCTATAAACCTCAAAGGGTAAAAGTTACCGTTTCTTTCTGAGTCAGGTTTTGGTCTTTGTGAAGTTCCAGTTGTATGTATCTAGCCTAGTGTTAGAGAAGTCATGGCATTCTCTTTTAGCACTTCTTATCTGACGGAATTCTACAAAGAGAAATTCATCAGTCTGTGGTGAATGGTGCCGCAAATGTCACATCTAGTTAAGATTTAATCAAATCAAATTCTTAAAGAGCCTATGAATCTTTTTCTTGATTACCTTTTGCTTTAAAATGTTTTATCTTTGGTTTTGCTCCTCTTTGTAACGCATCCAGAACCAAATTATCCTATGCTTTTTCTGTTTGTTCAGTGGTTGCATTGTGGTGCCATTTTAAGGTAATCCCATTATCTGAGTCTAGAACTTTCTTAACTCCTTCTCCCATCTCCGATTTCCGCATATCATTCCTTCATTTCCTACTAGGTAGATAATCGGATAAATAATTTCAATTCAGATATCAATGCCTGTATTCATTTCCTAGGGCTGTCAAAATAAAATACCACAAAAGTGGATTTGAACTGCTGGCCTTTTGGTGAGCAGCCAAATGCTTAAACCACTGTGCCACCAGAGCTCCATGGATGACTTTCAACAGTAGAAATTTATTGTGTCATGGTTCCGGAGGCTAGAAGTCCAAATCAGAGTATCAACCATGTTGGTTCCTTCTGAGAGTTTTAAGAAAGTCTGTTCCATCTCTCTCTCCTAGCTTCTGACAGGCCCGGGTATTCCTTGGCTGGTGTTCCTTCTCCGGCACTCGTCTCCGTGTATCCTCTCCTCTGTTAGAAGGACATCAGTCCTATAAGATTAGGAATCACCCTACTCCACTAAGATTTAATGTTACCTAAATTGATGAAACTTACAAAGACCTTATTTCCAAACAGGGTTACATTACCAGATACATGGGCTAGTACTTCAGCATATCTTTTGGGGGGGATACAATTCAGTCCATAACAAGGCCTGATTATGAATTAACTTAGAAAAGTTAAACCATATTAAATTGCTGATATTTGTTTGTTTTTGACATATAGGAACAGTGATTTTATATGGTTCAGCCTTAAAACTTTTAAATTAAATTTGCCTTTAACAGCAGAACTTGAATGGTTCCTTATGGTAATATTAGGGAATTAGAGTCACGGCAGTCAGTGACAAAAGTACCTTAGGTGATAGAGACATGTTGGGGGGGGGGGTTCTTCAAAGTCCCATATTTTTAACTTGAACTAGGACTTGCTATGAAGTTATCTAGGTGCCATTTCGATAAAACATTAGTTTTGGAATCAGAAAATATTTGTCATAAAATTTCTATCAATTATTCATTTAGTGTGTTAGTATTAGTAGAAACTTAATATTCTAGGAGCCCATCCAGGAGCTGTTGAAATTTCAAAGGCATTTGCAGATAATCAGATACACCAGGGGTGGTATTACCCCATCTTGCTTAGAGTTTCTAAGTTACTTGCCCAGGCAGTCAGCAAATAGTTGTCAGAACTGGGTTTCAAACTCAGTTTAATTGGACTCAACACACATTCCTTTGCTGAACCCCAGAGGAAAATTTCTTCAGGGAGGTGGCATCACATCACATTTTCTGCTTTAAATGCACTTTATGTATAACCAGCATAATTAAGACATCACCAAAGACCACAATGCTGCCTCTATTTACAGTATATTTTGAGACTCAATTGATGAATTCCATTTTCTTTTTTTTAAATATTTTATTGTATGAATTGCGTTTTCTAATTGAAAATTATATTTTCTAAGTTAATGAGATATAATTTTTTTATTAAATCCTGTGGTTAGAATTTATTTTTTCCTGAAAACTTGTGTACCCGTTTCCCAGCCTGAAACTACGTTTTATTTATTAACACATGCATTCAAGAAATAGTTACTGAGCATCTACTATACTATGTGTCAAGTACCTCACAACAGGGAAGATTAATGCTGAATGATCGATTAATTGTAATATGATGTGTTCATGTAAAGCATGTTATGAAAGTGGAGGTGAGAGATGTAATAGTATACTGCATAATTCATCTTTCTCAACTGAAAATCTTGTATATTTTAAGTCATTATCACAAGAGTCACTCCTCATTATATTAAATATAATGTGTACACAGTGTGGGATTATGAGTTGAACCACACTCTTTTGGGCATGGCTAGTATGTAGCATTTTGGCTACATCTTTTTTATTGTTGTTAAATTGATTCTTTCTTCCAAACTACATTACTACCAAAAAAAAAAAAAAAAAATCCTTAAGCAATTTAAGTCATTAACTGTATAAAGACTTATTACTCAACAACTACATGCCAAATATGGTAGACTTAACACACATTCTTTATTCACTGTTGGTCAGAAAGTATAAGACATCTACATACAATAACACACAGAGAAATAAGCCAGGATCAACTGCAAAGAGGCATCAAGGGAATGGTGAAGATTTGATGATAGAGTTAATGAGAATGTGAAAATAACTAATAATAGATATTGTACTTACGGTGGCCTTATGTATAACAAAATGAAATGTTGCCTGGTCTTGTGCTGGCTTCATGATCATTGGTATGTTTGAGCCCATTGTTATGGTTATTATGTCAGTCCATTTCAGTGAGGGTTTCCATTGTTTTCATTGACCCTCTACCAACCCTTAGGTCCTTTTCTAGCAATTGGTCTTTTCTGATGTGTCCAAAGTAAGCAAGTTATAGTTTCACTATCCTTACTTCTAAGGAACATTCTTATTGTATTTCTTCTAAGACTGATTTGTTAGTTCTTTTGGCAGTTCACAGTATATTCAGTATTCTTTGACAATAGCACAGTTCAAATGCATCAATCTTCATCTGTCTTTTTTTTTTTCCATTGTCCTGTTTTCTCATGCATATGAGGCTATTGAAAAAAAAAAAAAAAACATGGCTTGGGTCAGTCCAAGGATGGACTATCCAATAAGCAAGGTAGACATGGGCTTACTCGTGCTTACTTATTAATCTGTAGTCCACAATTTTACCTGTTTTTTCACCACATCAAAGTTGTGGTGAAACTCATGCGAAATTGTTCACTACAGATTAGTAAGTAAACACAATCTTTGATGTGGTGAAAAATAAGGTAAAATGGTGAACTACAAGTTAATAACTAAGCACAAGTAAGCCTGTGTGTACCTTGCTTACTGGTTAATCTCCCCCTGGGTCAGTCACACCTTAGTCGTCAAAGCGACATCTTTGCTTTTTCACATTGAAAGAGATCTTTTGCAATGGATTTTCCCAGTGCCATATGTCATTTGATTTCTTAACCACTGCGTCCATGGATGTTGATTGTTTATTCAAGTAGAGTAAAATTGTTGAAAACTCCAATTTCTTTTGCATTTACCGGGATGTTGTTTACTGGTCTAGTTGTGAGGGCTTTTGTTTTCTTCACGTTCAGGTGTAATCCATACTGAAGGCTGTAGTCTTGGACCTTCATAAAAGTTACTGTTTCATGTTATCTTCATTTTCAGCAAGCAGGTTGAGTCGTCTGCATATTGCAGGTTCTTAATGAGTCTTCCTCCAGTCCTAATGATCATTGTGCTTCATATAGTCTGGCTTCTTTGATTATTTGTTCAGCATACAGACTGAATAAGTAAGGTGAAAGGATACAACCCTGTCACACACTTTTTCCAGTTTTGAACCACACAATATCCCTTTGTTCTGTTCAAATGACTACCTCTTGATCTATAGTTTCTGCAGGAGCACAATTAAGTGTTCTGAACCTCTCATTCTTCACAATGTTATACATAATTTGTCATGATCCACAGAGCTGAATGTCTTCATATAGTCGATAAAATACAGATAAATATCTTTTTGGTATTCTCAGCTTTTGGCAAACCCACCTGGCAACAGCAATGATATCCATTGTTCCATGTGTGGCTGCAGTCGTTTTATAAATACCTTCAGCAGAATTTTGCTAGCAGATGATATTAATGATATAAAATGATTACTAAATGGATAAAAATAAATGGAAACAATTTAAAATCAACATCCTAGGTGTTGGTGAGCTGAAATGAACTGGTATTAGCTACTTTGAATTTGACAATCATATGATCTGCTACGCTGGAAATGAAAAATTGAAAATGAACGGCATTGCATTCATTGTCAGAAAGAATATTTCAAGATCTATCCTGAAGTATGACACTGTCAATGATAAATTAATGTCCATACATCTACAAGGAAGACCAGTTAATATGACTATTACTCAAATTTATGCACCAGTCACGAATGCCAAAGATGAAGAAATTGAATATTTTTACAAACTGCTGCAGTCTGAAATTGATCAAACATGCAATCCAGATGCATTGATAATTACCAGTGAGTGGAATGAGAAAGTAGGAAACAAAGAAAAAGGATCAGTAGTTGGAAAACACGACCTTAGTGATAGAAATGACACCAGAGATGGCATGGTAGAATTCTACAAGTCCAGTGACTTATTAATCAAATATACATTTTTTCAACAACACAGTCAGCTATACCTGTGGACTTCACTGGATGTATTACACAGGAACCAAATCAACATCTGTTGGAAGAGATGATGGAGAAGCTCAGTATCATCAGTCAAGACAAAGCCAGGGGTGGACTGTGGAAGAGACCATCAATTGCTCATGTACAGTTCAAGTTGAAGTTGATAAAAGTCAAAGCAAGTCACCAGGGCCAAAGTATGACCTTGAAAACATCCCCCCTGAATTTAGAGACCATCTCAAGAATAGGTTTGACACACTGAACACTAATGACCAAAAGTCAGAAGAATTGTGGGAAGACATCATGGACGTCATGGTGAAAGATGATTAAAACGAATATAGATAGGGTGATGTAGATTACTGAGAATTTGAAATTTAATCTGAGAACTGAAGAAGAAAAAGCAAATCAACTATGCAAATAATTGTGAAGAAATTCCAGGAAGAGGGAACAGCTTGTGCTGAAATTCTGTGGTACAGCAGAGCACTGCATGATCCAGGAATGAAAAGAATGCCGTTCGACCTGGAACAGAACGCAGGAGAATAAGAGAAGTACTGGATAGGATTACTGAATTGAAGTAGATATGAACAGATATCTTCATTCAAGTTATTTCAGGTATTAACTCTATTTTTGCAACTAAATTTAGAGAAGAGTGTTCCACTGAGGCCTACGGAGAATGTCGTGGGGCCCATGATTCCAGCATCTTACTGAAGAAGAAGGGGGACACCATATGCTAGCCCATTTCTGCCTGCAAATTTTTTTTTGAGGCAAAAATTCAATTCCTTATGACTCTGTAGGTAAATGTATTTGTTTCTTAAATTTTCTTCTAAAAATGCAACATAAGAAAGCTGAATATAGTGTTATAGAACATCACCTATAATGGTATTTACTGCAAAGAAAATAAAACAACATTGCAAGAATAGACTCTATTTTATACACCCATTATAGAAATCACTTTCATTAAATCCTTAGTGTTAGCCAAGAAAGTAGATTAGCATAAGTCCCTTTGGACTAGCTATTAATGCCATTCCATGAACCATTTAAGAGGAGTTTCAAATTTAATCTCTTCTCCATTCCCTGAACACACCTTCCAAAAAAAAAAAAATTATTATTTTTCTGCCCTCATGGACACATGCTACTTTTAGGTCAATAAAATTACTTTTTGTAGGCTTTCTTTACTGGGAAAAATATATGCTGGCATACATTGGACTGTAGTTTTAGCACTGAAGGTAATTAAGGGTTATATTTTGCAATGAGTTTCCAAAACTACAATCTCCAAGGACCTATATTTGTAACTACATTTTCAGTTGCCAATTAGATAAAGAGTATATCATGTGAATCCACTGAAATGTGCTCACAGCTACACTGTAATCCCTTTGTAAATATTGTTTTCAGGGGTACTTTATAGGTTAAATGAGAGTTCAGTTGTAATTGGCCTATTTCAGAGTCATTATTTGACTTATCTGTATTATAATGAATTATATTCTAATGTACCTTTCCCATATTTAAGATATTTATAATAATTAAAATTATACGCATGAGTTATAGTATAAAAAACAAAATGAGATAAAATTATTAAATAACATGATAGATGAAATAATAATATTGATAGCAAATCAACCAAAATCTTTCATGAAACAATTTTTAGGTTTCTCTTTTATAAAGCATGTAATTTGAAGATTAACTAGACAAAATGGAATTCACTATGCCTTTAATTTATCATATGTGGTAATTTTAAGGTCCTAGGGATCTATTCAATTATTTAACAAACAACCTTTGAGTACAAGTACATGCCAGAGAGCAGTCTAAAGAAAAGAAAAGGAAAAAAAAAAAAAGGATAAATAAGAAGTCACCCCTACTCTCAAAGAGGTGATAAGTTAACAAAGAAATAAATGTATGAAATATTATAGTTTTTATGAAGATGGGCGTACACTCATGATACAGTGGAATGATTAAGAAGGAATGTTAAAAATGGAAGGACAGTATAAATGACTTTATGTATTTATTTCTGACATTTAAAGGTATTAGATAATTATTTCTTGTTAATATTTAAAACTTTCATGTTAAAGAAACAAAGGAACAACCAAAACCAGGCTGACTGTAGAGTTTGTAGTTAATCTTTCAAATCTTTACTGGAAGGAAAAAACTCTAAATAAGCTGTACATTTAAACTGACCTTAAATAAAGAAATACTACACATAATTCACCCTAGCATACCCTGCTTATGTCCTAAAATCTTATTAAATTTTTCCTGTTTTGACATCCATGGATAGAAGTGACATGATCAACCTGTGATTTGAAGTTATCATTCTGGAAAATGGGTAGAAAATGGTTTGGAAGGATAGAAAGCTTAAAGGTAGATGGTTGCAATAGTCTGAGTGGGTAGTAAGGAGGAGCTGAAATAGGTAATGGGAATGAAAAGGAGAGAGTAAATTTGATAGCTATTTTACAGAGGAAGAATCAATATTCACCAATTAGATGTGAACAAAAGTGACAATGACAGAAAGAAATGAAAGATAACAGTGAGATATTTCTGAAGCCTTGTTAATTAGAACAGCGATGCTGTTAACAAAAAGGAAGAGTACATAAAAAGAAGTCCAGATGGAGAGGTGGAGGGAAATGTAACAAATTGGGGTTTGAGCAGATTGAAGCATGGTACTAGAAGTCATCCACACCGTAGCTCAGAAAGTTATAAATGCGGTAATGTAACTGGGAAGAGAAATTGGCAAAGGAAATGTAACTTGTGGAGTCATTTACTTCAAGTGATTGTTGAGGTCATGGAAAACCTGAAACCAAGAGAAAAGATGCTAAGGAGAAGGAAACCTAAATCAAATTGAAGAATGGACATCAAACAATGCTTGCAATGGTCAGGAAAGAGAATTATAAGTAGCAAGTAAAGGGAATGCAGAAATATTGAAAGAAAGCAAAGGTAATATATTGGTATAGAAACCAAAGGAGGAAAGAACTTCAAGAATGGTGTTGTAATGAACAGTTTCAAGTCCTGTAGCAATATTAAGGAAGGTGTAGACAGGGAAAGAGGTAGCTGAATTCACTTCTTGCTTACCTTTGAAAGTCAACTTTAATGAAGTTGGCCCAGAAAATAGATTTTATAAGGATAATGAGAAAAAGATTTAATGAATTTAGTAATAGTGGAAAGGAAGGAAGTATAGCAGTAACTAGAAAGAGATATTTATGTAATAAAAGAATATATAGTTTTTGTTTGTTTTGTTTTTGGTATAGAATGGATCCAAATGTATCAGAAAGGGGAATTTTAGGAGGCATCAGAAAGAGTAAAGATAATGAACAGAGCAAAGAACTAGAGAAAATGTGATAAAATGGAGCTTTTGGCACAAATGGAGTCCCTGGGTCATGTAAGCAGTAAACATGCTTGGCTGCTAAATGAAGGGTTGGAGGTTCAAGTCCACCCAGAGGTGCCTTGGAGGAAAGGACTGGAGATCTACTTCTGAAAAATCAGCCATTGAAAATCCTATGGAGAACAGTTCTACTCTGACGCACATGGGGCTAATGGTAGTGGTTGGCATAAATAGTACAGTTAGTGTCACTAAGAAGAAAAGACTGTTGTTCTTCAGAGGTAAAAAGGTAGAAGAAATGGTGGCTGTAGAAGAAGCACATTAAAGTGGAGAAAAGGAATGTGTGAACTTGTTTTGAAGGGGTCTCCACTCGTTGGCAGAAATGATGAAGTGATAGAGTAGTTTTGAGAGTGTTAAGAGACAAAGAAAAAAATTTAGCTGCCGCTTCTGGATCTAAATTCTATAGGAAAAATAAGTATTACAAATATGTAGAGAAACCCAATTACAATGATAAATATGGAATAAAATTTGACACAAGAAAAATAAGTCAAGGTGGAGAGCTTGGGGAGGGATGAAGCATGCTATCTTATGGAATTGACTGTATGTGAATTATGATAAATTAATGATATGAAATATTTTAAATTGCTAGATTGAGTCTAACTGAAATGGCTAATAATGGGTTGAAGTTTAGGACAGTGGTTAGAACCTACATAAGAGAATGATTGGCTGGGAGGATATGAGAAACTCTAGAAGATAAATATCACCATCAGGAAAAAGAGTGAATTCAAATTTTTGATAAAGATGAATTGAACATTCTTGGTGAGTTTTGCTCATTCCGTAATTCCACTAAAATAATAGTAAAGGGATATTTTAAAGACTTAAATCTATAACACAAAGACAATTGAAGTGAAGAAAACAACAAAAACCCTCTGAAACTGGAAAATAGATGGCAAGTGATTGGTAAACAGTACAGAAGTCTTGAGAACACAGAACCCTATTCAATGGTTTAAAAAGCCTAGAAGCAATGAATTTACATCACATATTTATCCAAAGTACAAGTGTTAATCTAACCTCAGTTGTAATAGATGGCTAGGAAATTGTAAGGCCGCCAAATCCCTAAATCCACTTTCCCCAGCCTCACAACTACGTCTGTTTGAGCCTAGATGAACTGTAGGTTCATTCTCTGGAGTAAGTAAATCAGACACACCAAGCATTGCTGAGGACAGAGACATTTTGATGAAAAATGAGGGTTTAATCGAAAGTTTATAAGCTAAATTTTGCAACTGTCAGTTCTCTCGCCCTCCCCCCACCCCCACAGCAACCAAAATAGATCCTCCAGGTAAGATATTCTGGGGACTCTGACCAACTCAAGAGAAGACCCCAAATCAAAGATTCTGCACAGAAATGGTGCAGCAAATTCACCCTAGAGTGAAAAGTCATAATCAATAAGCCGCTTACCCTTGCCAAAACAATGAAGTTTCTAATCATTGTTTTAGTGTTGTAATCATAAATATGAGTAAGCAGCCAAGGATTATCAGACATTTAAGGAAAGTAGGTGATATGAAAGACGGTCATAAAATATACAAGCAGACAAAAAAAAAGAGACTACCTAATAAGAAATTTAAGAAAGGAAACTTTTATTTATATATTTAGAGAGACAAGAAATATTGCATCCAGAAAATAAAATGTACAAATTGATTATCAAAAAACAAAAATAGGTTTTTGCAATTAAAAATATCAGCAAAAACGAATAACTTTAGAGAAGGTATGGAAGACACTGTATGGTTTAAAATCAGGAAAGATGTGCATCAGGGCTGTATCCTTTCACTATAGTTATTCAATCTGTGTGCTGAGGAACTAATCCGATAAACTAGACTATATGAAGAAGAATACGGCATCAGGATTGGAGGAAAACTCATTAATGACCTGTGATATGCAGATGACACAATATTGCTTGCGGAAAGTGAAGAGGACTTGAAACACGGATGAAGCTCAGAAACTACAGCCTTCAGTATGGATTACACCTCAATATAAAGAAAACAAAAATCCACACAACTGGACCAATAAACAACATCATAATAAATGGAGAAAATATTGAAGTTGCCAAGGCTTTCATTTTAGTTGGATCCACAGTTAACACCCATGGAAGCAGCAGTCAGGAAATCAAACAACGTATTGCATTGGGCAAATCTGCTGCAAAAGACCAATTTAAAGCGTTAAAAAAGCAAAGTTTCTTTTTGAGGACTAATGTGCACTTGACCCAAGCTGTGGTGTTTTCAGTTGCCTCATATGCATATGAAAGCTGGACAATGAATTAGGAAGACCAAAGAATTGATTCATTTGTATAATGGTGTTGGCAAAGAATATTAAATATACATAGACTGCCAAAAGAACAAACGAGTATGTCTCTGGTGAAGTACAGCCAGAATGCTCCTTAGAAGCAAGGATGGCAAGACTTCATCTCATTTAATTTAGACATATTATCAGGAGGAACCAGTCCCTGGAGAAGAACATCAAGTGTGATAAAGTAGAGGGTGAGTGAAAGAGAGGGAGACCCTCAACAGGATGGAATGACACAGTGGCTGCAACAATGGGCTCAAACAGCAACGATTTTGAGGATGGTGCAGGCCCGGGCAGTGTTTTGTTTTGATGTACATAGGGTCTCTATGAGCCAGAACCAACACGATGGCACCCAACAACAACAACGACAATGACAACAACACACACAACAACAGAAGATAAAGTTAAGGAAATGTCTCAGAAACTAGACTGAGAAAAAAAGAGACTAAATACTGTATTTTTATGCAAATAATGCATGCCTTCTGCGTTTGTTTGCTGGCTGTGTCCTCCCCCTGCAAGGCACCCTTGCAAGCGCCACCTTGCCAATCCTCTTCCACATGTTTCTGTAAAAAAAAAATTACATAACATGCTAAGGAAAATACCTCATGGAGGGGGGAGCATGACATTATTTGCATAAAATACTGTAATTAAAGAGAAAAGGAAAAGAAAATTAAAGGCTTGGTCTAGGGGGACTAATGTCTAAATAATAGGAGTTTGAGAAAGAAAGGGTAAAGTAAAGGGAAGGAGGAAATCATCAAATAAATAATTCAGGTAATTCCCGCAACTTCAATTTGTTTCTCAACTGAAAAGCCACTAATTGCCCAATAAAATGTATGAAAATAGACAATACACCAAGGTAACATCACTGAAATTTCAGAACATTGTGGACAAAGATTTGAGTCTACAAATTTACAAATTGAAAAAAAAAATCAGTTTTCATACAAAAGATCACAAAAGGAAGTGGTATCAAACTTATCAAGTGTAACCAACACTAGAACCTAGAAGGTAATGGGACATTTCTCTAATATTGAGGGAAAATTGCCAATCCAGAATTCCATACCTAGCTAAACTTTCAACTAAATATGAGGGTAGAAAAAAGACATTTTCAAATACACAAGTTCTGAAAAAATCTAAACCAAATGAACCCTTCTCAGAAAGCTAGTGGAGGATTTCCTCCTGGTATTAGGGAGCAACTAGAAAGAAGAACATGGGATCCAGGAAAAAGGAGATGCCGTACAGAAGTACAGGGAATCCCCAGGATGATGGTGAGGGGAAATCACAAGACAGCAGCTGTGTAGTGGGCCTCAGAAGCAATCAATCCAGTTTGATAAAAAGCTACAAGAAAGATATCTGAAAGAGAATTAAAGATGATTGACAGAAAAGTAATGTATTTTTAGATACATGTTCAACTTGGAGGTCATCTGAGGATTTGAAAACAATGCAAATAATACAATTACTAACTTCAGAAAAAACAAAAAGTAAAAAAGCAAAATTACAATGTTTTACATGGATCAGCTGTGAATATTCTTAACAGAAATAAAATGTTTCAAATACTAAATAATGATCTAATAATAAATTCAAAAGCATATTCAGAGGATTTTGTACTTGATATGGGATGATGAAAAAAGCTAAATCCTAGCTTCCATGTAAAAAAAAAAAAATAGATAAGACCTAATAGATAAAATTCAAGAGATACCAATATACTGAAATTAGAGAAAAGAGGTTGATATTTTAAAAATCTGCTAATAGGTACAGATAACAGGAAATTAGGCCGATTTCATAAAAGCCTTGCAGACTGTTTTACTCTTTAAAATATACATATATATCCTTGACAAAAATGTAATTGTGTTAAAAAATAAGTTTAATTAAGAGTGAAGAAAAGAGTACTTGCAAGATCAGAGATTGGAGGGGAATTTTAGGTTGAAGATTTTGAAGGAGGCATAATTCAAGATGATACCAGAATTCAGTTGTGACTATGGTAGTAGGGGAGCCCTGGTGGCACAGTGGTTAAAAGCTTGGCTGCTAACCAAAGGGTCAGCAGTTCAAATCCAGTAATCACTCCTTGGGAACTCTATGGGACATTTCTACTCTGTCTTTTAGGATTGCTATGACAGCAGTTGGTTTGGGTTTTTTTGTTTATGGTGGTAGGTAGCAAAAACTAAATGCATTTGAAGCTCCTGGGAGCTGAAGAGGTTGAGAAGCTGCAGTGAGAAAGTAAGGAGCATACAGAGGATGCCATCAGCAGCTTCAGCTTTTGGAAAGAGCACTAATGATAAAACTCACAGCAAAGAATTCAGATGGCTGATTGATGGTGCTAACGTAGAAAGGGAAAAAAATGAATTGCATGATTTAAAGCTGAAGCAATGAGGTAAATGAAAGCTGAAAATCTGTACTAAATTGTAAAAACATTTGAGCTGGAGGCTTGCGTATTAAATACTAGTATTGAAAACAATTTCCTTGTGAGTTTGCTCATCTAGTTTATATGCTCGTGTGTTTATATAAGCCTCAAAGGAAGAGTTCTCATGGAGAGGAAAGATTTCACCGTTTTTTAACAAAACTGAAATAGAAATAAAAATTAGATTTACCCCTCTATCAAGGGTTGTACATTTTCCACTCATACCTGCTTTCCAAAGTAGGGACACAGCCAAGTGTGAACATTCCATAAGTGTTTCAAATCATACTAATAGATAATTGGAAATCGTTTCTTTGTCTTATACATTCTATACTACCTTTATGTGTTTATCATCATAATTAAAAGTTGGCAACAGTATGAGAGAAATGTCTTTTTTTTTTTTTGCTAATGGTTTATTTGGCTAAGAATAATGAAAATGGAAGAGAGCTTCTTTATTTCTGTGAAAGCTTTATATCACAGTCCAAAAGTGTTAAAAGAAGGAGGCTAAAATAGAGGGACTATTAGTGTCACCTAAATCTTATGATTCTCCGGCTAATGTTTTTATGGTAATGATAACATCATGTGGGAGGAAAACACGCTTTTTCCATCTTATCTATTTATTAATTTTTAGCACTTCAGCAAACACGTGTAACAAATTGCCACAGAGGAAAGGGGGATGAAATGAGAAAACAAGAGGATTTTTAGATTCTACTTTGTTTGTCATACTAAAAATATAAACAAAAATGGTTTTAAATAGTCATTGAGTGAGAACAAGTATGGAATTCCACTGTGGAAATTTATAGTCACTTTCCTAAAAATAACTACACTTTAATTGTCTAAGAAAAAATCTACATACATAAGTACCATTGCAGAAGATGAACCATTGTGGTGAAGGAAACAAAGAAAAATTAAATTCAAATCAGAGTATTTGCTTAATAGCTTAAGCAGTTGCTAATGTTTATATATTATGATATGAATTGTAATGCTTGGATAATGAATTTGTTTCTTTTTAAAAAGTCATGAACATTTCAACTCACCACTTCTCATACTAAACAGATATGCAAATATTGTTAAGATGATTGTCTATTTTACAATAAGGTTAATTTTGGTAAAAGACACATTAACTCTATAATGATAATAGGGCTAATCAAGACTGGGTTTGATAAAGAAAGCAACAAAGGTAAATGCTAAAGAAAAAAAATAGCCAATTTGAATAATTTAGGCCAATACAATAATTTTTGTTTTTAAATAGAAGGGTTGGATTCTTTAGGCCTGATGTAATATGAAAAAAGGATGATTTCTTTTCACTTACCTCATTTGTATAAATTATTAAATATATTCTGATTGTGTATTAATATGAGCATGAAGATGGTAAGGAACTCTTGAAAGTCGATACTTACAGTCTTGCTAATGTTTAATATATATATATTTGCTAAAGAAATGTCATAAAACCCATACTGATTGTATTCACTTCAGTCCTGATTTATTTTACTGAAAATTATCATTATATTAAAATATTTGCAGATATACAAAACCAAACCCATTGCTGTCAAGTTGATTCCGACTCATAGCATGACCCTATAGGATGGAGGAGAACTGCCCCATAGGGTTTCCAAGGAGCGGCTGGTGGATTCAAACTGCCAACCTTTTGGTTAGCAGCCAAGCTTTTAAACCACTGTGCCTCAGGGCTCCATATTCACTTCAGTGGTGATCTGTTTTACTGAAAATTATCATTATATTAAAATGTTTGCAGATATAAGCATACTATATTTAGTGAATTAATTAGATGCTAAATTAAACGCGCCTTTTTAACTTTAGAAGTGATTTAAGTCCTGAAATCTTCTATTTTTTTAAAATAAGACATCATTCTGTTTAAATTTGAATATACAATATATTTCTACCATAGACTCAGGACTGTGAATCTGGAAGAAACCTCAGCGGTACTAGGCTTCTACCTGTTAATGTCTCAGGGGAGGCAACTGAATGAGACTCAGAGAGGCTAAGTGATTGACTAAGATCACATAGTTAATTGAATAATATAGCTCTGGAGCAGTATATACTTTACATTTCACAAATATAAAATCAAAAACATATTTAAAAATGAGTAAACAAAAGCTTAAAGTGATGAATCTTGCCTAAGAGCACACAATTAATTGATAGAGGATCTGGGAATCAAAGTTAAATACGTATTTTATATAAGTGCATTACTTCTAGAGTGTTGACTTATGTCCAGATTTTATTACCTTTATGTAATTAAATCTCCTGCCCAGTCTTTTCCCTGAGCTCCAGACTTTTATTTCCAACTGCATATTTGACATCTCCACTTAAATTCTAGCAGACATCTAAAATAGAACATGTCTAAAACTGGCCTTATGTTTTTTTCCCCTCATAAGTAGTCCCATTCCCACTCTACTGTCTTGCCCATCTCAGTTAATGGGACAGTCATGTCCTGACCATGTTATTTAAGCTAGAAACTTAGCACTCATTGAATTTTCCTTTTTCCTCGTCCTTCAAATTCAAGCCATATGAGTTCTACCTCTAAAATGTATCTTGAATCTGTTCTCATTTCTCCAATGTCACTGTTCCTCCTCGATCCAGAACACTCTCAGTTATCTTGCTGCCATTATGGTTTCATCACCACTGCTGTGACATCCTTTCCTTCATCTCACAGCAGCCTTTATTTACAAAAGAAATGAAATCATGTAATTCCCCTGCTGAAATGGAATAGATTTCTTTACACTCAGAATAAAATTAAACTGCTTACACTAGCCTATGTAGACTTACACAGCCTATCTGGAACCTCTCTCTCCAAATTCATCTCTTAACACTCTCCCTATCATTCATAATTTTCTAGCTATTCTGCCTTATTTAAGTTTCTTGAGCACTTAAGGGCTTTTGGTGTTTCCTTTTGTCTGGGGCACTGTGGTGCATTGAATTGCTTTTGTGTGGCCTTCTTGCCATGGTCTTGTAACTCCCACCCAAGTCATTGGGTGTGATTGTGAAAATAAGGTAATTGTGGCTCACCAAGGAGATTGGTTGGTATTGCCATCCTACTAGGCTTAAAATGAGCCATTCCAGAGTCAAGAAGGAAAGGATCTTAGCACCCCCAAGGAAGAAGAGCCAGGAGCAGAGCGTGTCCTTTGAACCCAGGGTCCCTGCGCTGAGAAGCTTCTGGAACCAAGAGACTGAGAGAGAGAGAACTGTAACTCCAAAGACAACAAGAAGCAGCAGCAGAGAAAAAGTGGCAGCAGAACCAGGAGACTGGCAGGAGAAAGCCCAACCCAACCAGGGAACCAGGAAGCTGAGTGCCTTTGCGCAGGAGGCTTGCTGGTGGAGTAGGTTGCCTCCAGGCACTTGGTGGAGTTAGGTTTGCCAATCCACAGAGCTAGAGCTGAGCGCCTTCAGGCCAAGGCTTACTGATGGAGTGGGGTGCCTCTGGGCACTTATCAGAAGAGCTAAAAGAGCTTTGAAACACTTGCCTGAGCAGTGCAGAGCCCTAGGGCTAGGGAGAGGCATGCCTGCAGGCATGACTGAGCAGAGTCTGTCTCAATGGAAGAACTGTATCCTGAGCATTCCTGAACCTGAATCGTAACCTGTTACCCCCCTAATAAATCCTGTAGTCCTGAGTATTGTTGGTGAGTTCTGTGTGACCACTGCAATGAATTATCAAAACCAGCAGAGAAGTAGAGAGTGCAGAGGGAGAAACAGATGGTGTCAGAATTGGTAAAGTTGGCTGAGAGGGGAGGCATGTCCGACCTTTGCCTCACAGGAATCAGCCTTGGGCTGTTGATCTTGGTTTTCCTTCCCCCTTGTGAATTTAGAGGTCAGACACTGCACCCACAGAATTCTTACAGGAACTCCTCTCCTTACTTTTTCTAATGTTAGGTTTAGATGATACCTTCTATGGTAGGTAGTGTCAAATGATCCCTACTTCCTAGTATCTATGGCCTGTATCTTCCCCCTCTTCCTTTAATAACTTGCTTTGAACCAGAAGACTTTCTCAGGGGGAGGTGGGATATGTCACTTTCATTATTAGATTAGAAAATTCTGACTGCTGTCTTTCTAGCAAACTCTCTCCCTTGCTGGCTTTAATTAAGCAAGCTGCCATGTGAACAAGTCCACATGTCAAGGATCTAGGGTCAGCCTCAGAGCAATAGCTATTTACTGAATCCCTCAGTTCAACAACCCAAACAGAACTGAATCCTGCCAACAACTACATAACTGAGCTTGAAAAAGGATCCTTCCCCCAGTGAAGCTTCCAGATAAGACATTAGTCCTGGCTGACTGGGACTGACTGGATACCTACTACTATGTAACAGATTACCACAAACTTCGTGACTTAAAAAAATACAATTTTATTATGTCAAAGTTTCTGTAGATCAGGAGTCTGGGATCAGTTTAGCTGGGTTTGCTACTTTAGAATCTCTCACAAGACTACAATCATACAATCAAGGTGTCAGCTAGGACTAAGTCTCATCTGAAAGCTTCACTGGGGGGAAGGATCCCCTTTCAAGCTCAGTTATGTCATCATTGGCGGGTTTCAGTTCCATCTGGGTTGTTGGATTGAGGGCTTCAGTAGCTTTTGTTCAGAGGCCTTGACATGTGGACTTGTTCACTTGGAAATTTGCTTTATCAAAGCCAGCAAGGGAGAGAGTATGTTAGAAAGATGGAAGTAGATACCTAGGAGTCCCTGGGTGGAGCAAATGATTAAGCGCTTGACTACTAGCCAAAAGGTGGGCAGTTCAAACCGAGCCAGAGGTGCCTCAGAAGACGCGCCTAGCGATCTGCTTCCAAGAGGTCATAGCCTTGAAAACCCTATGCAGCAGTTCTGCTATGTGTATACGGGGTCACCAGGAGCTGGAATTAACTCAATGGTAACTAAGAACAACAGCAACAGTAGATACCTAGTGCATCTTCTCATAGGGACTTCACTGTCTACTCTAAAATAGATCTTCCTCTATTTCAACCACTTATCTAGTTTTCATGCCCCTTGTTATAAACTTAAACAATTTTATCTATTCATCTCTCTGCATACATTATTTGGTCAGGCTGTTTACATGAGTGTGAGTTCTCTGAGTTTGAAATGAGATATTCATCACTGGTTTATCCACGCCCTCAACTCTGTTATTCTCCCAACCTCCTCTGTGGTTCTTTCTGGCCTGGGGTGTTTATGAAGACTATGAAGTCATCAGGGCCACACCATTCTCTGTTCAGAATATTGAAGTTTTCCTTCATTGTGGACTTATTCCAATATGAGCTTGATCTCCTGGAATAGCCTTTCCTTCAGCATGCTGTTTTGAAGGGAGACGTACGCACAGTTAGCTTTGATGTTAGATACCCTTCACAACATTACTGTTTTCTTTTTTCATGGTCTGTATAAACAAGGTAAGGTAGCATACTGTTAACTGATTATTCAGCCAACCTAGATAGTATAGTCAGTCTGGTAATTCGTGCCTCAGCAAATGCCTGTTTCTGACTTGCAGGGAATTACTTTTTGCTTGGATAAGCAGGATAATTACTTTACTTCTCCACCTCACTTTGCTTTTCTAGACACAGTCAGAGACCAGAAGGGCTAAACTTGTCTTGAACCCTTCATTCAGTTAGTTCAGAGGGCTTCCATCTTGCATGCAGCTCCACAGAATATTAACTTGTCTTCTTTTGGGATTACTTGCAACTGAAGTGACTCAATAGTTCATGTGAAGCAGCTGTCAAGATTGTCTAATTCTATATATTTTTTGGCACAGTATGATTGTCATAATGCATTTAAGTCCTTTGCACAGAATTATCTTAAATGATTATTAGCATATTTATAGCCCTAAACCTCAATAGAAGATGTTGACTTATTTGATTAATTTCCTTTGTTTGTTGTTTTTCCAAAGCTGTCCTACAAGTTTGGTCTGTTGACTGATGATTATTCCATGGTCTCTGATTGACCTATTTGTTGATGTATATATATATCCAAATCTATATCATGTCTATGTCTATATCTATGTCTGTATCTGTGTATATGTTTTCAAATGACAGCATCAATGGCTTCAATAAAATGTTTAATAAAAACTAGATATTAGCTAATTGATGTCTCATCACAGTTATCCACATTAATTCTCACATTTTCTTTTATTCAATCCATTGGCAAGGTGAAGGAGGTGGCATGAGTTAAATATAGGTTGTACCTTTGGCCCCATAGTAATAGATCAAGAATTGAGAAGTGGAAAAGGAACTTTTACTGAGATTATTCTAGACTCAAACCATTTGCTCACTGCTTTCATAATAATGTTATGACTGTGTTTGTGTTGTGATTTTATAATGGAAGTTCTGAGAAACTATAATTGTAAAGTATTTTTTATCTGTTGCATAGTCATTGTCATTAGTATTTCATATAACTAAATTCTAAGTCTCGGTTTCGCCACCGTCAGAAGTTACCTAAAATGTTAAAAGAGAACAGATAATAACTTTGAATAATTCACTTTAGCCACATTTTCCTTTCTGGCATTGTAATGAAGTAAATCTATTCAAAGTTTAGTCTGAGTGTATTTAAAAACAATTTCCCCTTATTAAGAAAATTTTGTAAATAGTTTTTAGGTCAAATTATCCACTCTGTTGATGGTGTGATACTGTTTCCGCTAATAGGAGTGAAAAGTACATTTGAGTCAATATTGAATGACTCTCTGTGGCACGGTCTCTTGTGTGAGTAAAATCTCTAGTGTATACAGTGCCAAGGGAAGCACAGAAGGCACATATACAGGGACCTCTCTGATGTGTGGATAGTTGGATTAGTGATCAAAGTTCAGTCACCAATTAAAAAAATGAAACAGAGAATTGAGATATAAAATTTAGTCATCCAGACAAAAATTATACACCAAAATTGATTTTGCCTTGAGAATTTTTGAGTTTTGTTTTATTTATTTATTCTTTTCTTTAGCTATTTGGATCATTATAGCTATACTTTACCTATCTTAGGGATTAGAAGACATAGCCATAATGTGGATAGTGTGGTATGAAACAATACAATATTTTCTTCTTGCATCTGAGATATCGCTCCCATTTAATAAAATGTTAATGCAAATACTAACTTTTGAGCTAACACATCTGAAAAAAATTACTCTCCAAGTAGCTTGTAGTATGAACTTCCAAGAGGGAATTAGAAATTTGACATTCAGTCAAAATTGCCAAATTGCTCGTGATATTTTAAGGTATGTTCCCAAATTTCTCGAAGATCCTGAGCCCTGTATATGTTCCAAGGCTCACAGTCACTAACTATATTTTCCCTACACCAATCCTATCTGAGAAAGGTGGCATGCTTAAATTGTGATAATTAATTTTATTCTGAAATTTTAGGATGAATTAAACTAATCATTTTATTCCTTTGTTCACCATGTTGTGAAATCAGTGTTTCTTCTTCTCTTTTTGGTGATGAGTGTAGGGGAGATAGAAGGCAAGAGTAAGCAAGCACAAAATGACCAATGTCTGATTATAATACTTTATTTTCCTCCAATGAAACTATCATTTTTTGTCATTTCATTAAAGAGGCAACTGAAATCAATACTCCCTAAATCAAACACCCCTCTTTACTTATTGTATGTGTCTGCTGTTTGGTGTCTTGTCTTGATGTTCAATCATTCGAAGATACTTTCCTCCCATTTTTCATTTTGAAGTGTTCAGAAGTTAATGAAGCCCTCTGCATGGCTCCTGTCTTCAGAAAACACTTCTGTAGAATAGGCTTCAACCATGTGTTCTAATCTCTTTGGATACAAATGATCAGCAGGGCATATATTTTTGCCCTGGTGTTTTATTTTTTGAACATTTTTGATATGGCTAGAAAAGGCTAGACCCCCATGGAATCTTATCAAAACACTGCAGAGTGCTCGAATGCATCATATTATTGGTATTAATAAGATGAAAAATTAGCCACTGCAACAGACACTGGGACATGTTTCACATCACAGAGAGAAGCTTTCTTCAGGATGGAGCTGAAAGAAAATAGGACAGCAGGGAAATAGATCTGAGGAGGAGGTTTTTAAAAGTATGGAAATCAAACAAAGCTTTTGGTGAATAATAGATTTCCATTGGACTAAATTCAAGTGTATGTGTGTGTGTATTGTGTGTGTGTGTGTGTTGTATATATAAGGGCAATGAGGGTAAGCTCCTATGGGATAATTAAGTTGAGAACTGAAGTACCTTTTGGCTGGGAATATGATAAATAAAGCCAAGTGTTATTTTTTCTTTGAATTATTTGTGAATTCCCTCAATTATTCATGTGCATACCTAGTGGAGTCCTGAAATTCAGGCGCTTTATGAGTAGATTTTTACTTAACTACAAAATTAGGTTGAAAAACATTCTAAGGTTTGCTACCTAAAAAAAAAATCAAGTAAAGATTTAAAGGATTTCTTTACTTTAACAGTTGCTATTAAGAAGTACTTCATTGAAATCTTATTGTTTTCTAGATGGACTCTCTATATAGTCCAAATATATTAGGCAGTTGCCAAATCTTTTTACCTTAAAGGTAAAAGCAAATGAGAACTATAATATTTTAGGAAAATACAATTAAAATGGTTAATAGTCATATTTTTTTCCTAAATGATACTGTAAGTTAATTGAGGGACAGTATGATATATTTTATTTCTCAATGGGTTTAGCCTGTAGTGTTAGGAATTTAGTAAATATAAACAATAGTTATTAGATGAATGAATGAAGAATTCCCAGGAAAATAAATGGAACATCTTTTTTTTTTTTTTTTTTTAAATTGCACCTTAGGTGAAACTTTACAGCTCAAGTTAATTTCTCATTCAAAAATTTATACACATATTGTTTGGTGACATTGGTTGCAATCCCCACAATGTGACAGCATGCTCCCCGTTTCCACCCCAGGTTCCCTTCATCCATCCATCCACTTCCTGTGCCTTTCTGCCTTCTCTTCCTGCTTTTGGACAGGAGCTGCTCATTTGTTCTCGTATATTTGATTGAACTAGTAAGTGCATTCCTCACATGTATTTTTTGCTTTATTGGCCTGTCTAATCTTTATTTGAAAATGGGCTTTGGGAATGGTTTCAGTTCTGGGTTAACAGCATCCAGAGGCCATAGTTTCAGGGGTTCTTCCAGTCTCTGTCAGATCATTAAGCCTGGTCTTTTTATGTGAATTTGAATTTTGTTCTACAGTTTTGTCCTACTCTGTACGGGACTCTCTGTTGTGTTCCCTGTTGGGGCAGTCATTGGTGGTAGTCCAGCATCATCTAGTTCTTTTGGTCTCAGGCTGGTGGAGTCTCTGGTTCATTTGGTCCTTTAGTCCTTTGGGCTAAGTATTTTCCTTGTGTCTTTGGTTTTCTTCATTCTCCTTTGCTCTGGGTGGGATGGGGCCAGTAAATGAACCTTAGACAGCCACTGGCAAGCTTTTAAGACCCCAGATGCTACTCACCAAAGTGGATTCAGAACATTTTCTTTATAAACTATGTTATGCCAGTTGACCTAGATGTCCCCTGAAACTATGGTCCCAAGGCCCCAGCCCCAGTTACTCGGTCCCTCAAAGTATTGAGATGTGTCTAGGAAACTTCTTCGCTTTTGCTTTAGTCCAGTTGTGTTGACTTCTCCTGTATTGTGTTGTCCTTCCCTTCACTGAAATTAACACTTGTCTACTATCTAGTTAGTGATTTCTCATCCCCCTCTCTCCCCACCCTTGTATAACCATCAAACAATGCTTTTTTCTGTGTGTAAACTTTTTCTTGAGTTCTGATAATAGTGGTCACATACAATATTTCTCCTTTTGTGACTGACTTATTTCAGTCAGCATAATGCCCTCCAGATTCATCCATGTTATGAGATATTTCACAGATTCATCATTGTTCTTTATTGTTACATAATACTCCATTGTGTGTATGTTCAGTAATTTGTTTGTCCATTCATCTGTTGATGGGCATTTAGGCTGTTTCCATCTTTGTACTATTGTGAGTAGTGCTGCATTGAACATGGGTGTGCATATGTCTATTCATGTGACGGCTTTTATTTTTCTCAGGTATATTCCTAGGAGTGGGATTGATGAATCATATGGTATTTCTATTTCTAGCTTTTTAAGGAAGCACCATATCATTTTCCAAAGTGGTTGTATCATTTTACATTCCACCAGCAATGCATAAGATTTCTAATCGCCCCACAGCCTCTCCAGCATTTGTTATTTTGTGTTTTTTGGATTACTGCCAGCATTGCTGGGCTGAGATGGTATCTCAATATAGTTTTGATTTGGATTTCTGTAATGGCTAATGATCTTGACATGAACATTTTCTCATTAATCCGTTAGCTGCCTGAATGTCTTCATAGGTGAAGTGTCTGTTCATATCCTTTGCCCATTTTTTAATTGGATTATTTGTTGTTTTGTTGTTGAGGTGTTGCAGTATCTTGTAGATTTTAGAGATTAGACCATTACTGGATATGTAGTAGCCAATTTTTTTTTTCCCAGTCTGTAGGTTCTCTTTTTACTCTTTTGGTGAAGTCTTTTGATGAGCGTAAGTGTTTGATTTTTAGGAGCTCCCAGTTACCTAGTTTCTCTTCTGGTGTTTGTGCAGTTAGTTATGGTTTGTGTGCTATTTCTGCCATGTATTAGGGCCCCTAGAATTGTCCCTATTTTTTTGTGTGTGATCTTTATTGTTTTAGATTTTATATTTAGGTCTTTGATCCATTTTGAGTTCGTTTTTGTGCATGGTGTGAGGTATGGGTCTTGTTTCAGTTTTTTGCAGATGAATAATTTTGCCAGCACCATTTGCTAAAGAGACTGTCTTTTCCCCAATTTAATGGACTTTGGGCCTTTGTCAAATACCAGCTGCTCATAGGTGGATGGATTTATGTCTGAGTACTGGATTCTATTCCATTGGTCCATGTGTCTGTTGTTGTACCAGTCCCAGGTTGTTTTGCCTACTGTGGTTGTATGATAGGTTCTAAAATCAGGTAGAAAGAATGAGGTTTCCCACTTTGTTCTTCTTCTCCAGTAATGCCTTATTATCCGAGGCCTCTTCCCTTTCCATTTAAAGTTGGTGATTTGTTTCTCCATCTCATTAAAAAATGCTATTGGAATTTGGATTGGAATTGCATTGTATCTGTAGATTGCTTTGGGTAGAATGACATTTTCACAATGCTGAGTCTTCCTACCCCTGAGCGTGGTATGTTTTTCCACTTATGTAGGTCTTTTTTGGTTTCTTGCAGTAGTGTTTTGTAGTTTTCTTTGTATAGGTCTTTTACATCCCTGGTTATTTATTCCTAAGTACTTTATCTTCTTGGGGTTTATTGTAAATGGTATTGATTTGGTGATTTCCTTTTCGAAGCCCTCTTTGTTGGTGTAGAGGAATCCAGCTGATTTTTGTATGGTAATCTTGTATCCTGCTACTTTGCTGAAATCTTCTATTAGTTCAAGTAGTTTTCTTGTGGGTTATCCGGGATTTTCTGTGTATCAGATCATATCATCTGAGAATAGGGATAATTTTGCTTATTCCTTACCAATTTGGAGGCCCTTTATTTCTTTTTCTAGCCTTAATTGCTCTAGCTGGGACCTCCAGCACAGTGTTGAATAAGAGTGGTGATAAAGCGCATCTTTGTTTGGTTCCCTTTTTCAAGGGGAAGGCTGTCAGTCTGTCTCCATTTAGAATGATGTTAGCTGTTGGCTTTGTATAAATGCCCTTTATTATGTTGAGAAATTTCTCTTCTGTTCCTATTTTGCTGAGAGTTTTTATCAGGAATGGGTGTTAGACTTTGTCAAATGCCTTTTCTGCATTGACTGATCAGATTTATGTAGTGACTGATTTTCTAGTGTTGAACCATCCCTAAATACCTGGTATAAATCCCACTTGGTCATGATGTATTATTTTTTTTGTATGTTGTTGAATTATATTGGCTAGAATTTTGTTGAGTATTTTTGTATCTATGATCATGAGGGGTATTGGTTTGTAATTTTCTTTTTTTGTGGTGTCTTTGCCTAACTTTGGTATTAGGGTTATGCTGGCTTTATAGAATGAGTTCAGAAGTATTCCTTCCTTTTCTGTGCTCTGAAATATCTTTAACAGTACTGGTGTTAACTTTTCTCTGAAAGTTTGGTTGAATTCTCCAGTGAAGCCATTCAGGCCAGGGCTTTTTTTTGTTAGGAGTTTTTTTGTTTTTTTGTTTTTTAATTACCTCTTCAATCTCTTCTTTTGTTGTGGGTTTATTTAGTTTTTCTACCTCAGATTGTGTTAGTTTAGGTAGTGTCTTAGGTAGTCATCTAGTGCTGCTATAACAGAAATACCACAAGTGGAAGGCTTTAACAAAGAGAAATTTATTCTTTCCCAGTCTAGTAGGCTAGAAATCCAAATTCAGGACACCAGTTCCAGGGGAAGGCTTTCTTTCTCTGTTGCTTCTGGGGAAAGGTCTTTGTCATCAATCTTCCCGTGGTTGAAGAGCTTCTCTGTGCAGGAACCTTGGGTCCAAAGGACTCGCTCTGCTCCTGGCATTGATTTCTTAGTGGTATGAGGTCCCCCCACTCTGCTTGGTTCCGTTTCCTTTTATCTCTTGAGAGATAAAAGGTGGTGCAGGCCACACCCCAGGGAAACTTCCTTTACATTGGATCAGGGGTGTGACCTGGGTAAGGGTGTTACATCCTACCCTAATCCTCTTTAACATAATCTAATCTTGCCTCATTAACCACAGGCAGAGATTAGGATTCATAACACATGGGAAAATTACATCAATCACAAAACAGAGGACAACCACAGAATACTGGAAAACATGGCCTAACCAAGTTGACACATATTTTTGATTACGTATTTTTGACACATATTTTGATACAACTCAATCCATGACAGGTAGGTAGTGTGTTTCTAGAAATTTTTCCATTTCCTCTATGTTTTCAAATTTGTTGGAGTATAATTTTTTATAGTATTCTTTTATAATCCTTTTTATTTCAGTTGAATCGGTTGTAATATCACCAATCTCATTTCTTATCCAGGTTATTTGTTTCCTGTCCTGTTTTTCTTTTGTTAGTTTGGCCAGTGGTATGTTGATTTTGTTGAGCTTTTCGAAAAAACAACTTCTGTTGATTCTTTTGTTTGTTTTTCTATTCTCTATTTCTGCTCTAATCTTATTTCCTTTCTTTTGGTGCCTGAGGGCTTCTTTTGCTGTTCTCTTTCTATTCAGGTTTTAGGGTTAATGTTTTGATTTTGGCCCTTTCTTCTTTTTGGATGTGTGCATTTTTTGCTATAAATTGACCTCTGAGCACTGCTTTTGCTGTGTTCCAAAGGTTTTGGTAAGATGTGTTTTCATTCTCATTTAATTCTATGAATTTCTTTATTCTGTCTTTCATTTCTTCTATAATCCAGTAGTTTTTAAGCAAGGTGTTGTTCAGTTTCCATGTATCTGATGTTTTTTTCCTTGCTGTTTCTGTTATTGATTTCTACATTTATGGCATTATGATCAGAAAAGGTGCTTTGTATTATTTTGATGTTTTGGATTCTGTTAAGGCTGTTGCCTAAAATGTGGCCTATTCTGGCAAATGTTCCATGTGTGTTGGGAAAGAATGTATAGTTTGCTGCTGTTGGATGGTGTATTCTGTATATGTCTATAAAGTGAAGTTGATCGATTGTGGCATTCAGTCTTCTGTATCTATATTTAGTTTCTTTCTAGATGTTCTGTTCTTCACTAAAAGTGGTGTGTTGAAGTCTCCTGCTATTATTGTGGAGCCGTCTATTTCTCTTTTCAATGCTGTTAGAGTTTGTTTTATGTATTTTGGAGCCCTGTGATTGGGTGCATATATATTTATTATGGTTGTTTCCTCCTGGTGTACTGACCCTTTAATCATTATATAGTGTCTTTATCCTTTATGGTGGATTTTGCTTTAAAGTCTATTTTGTTGATGATTAATACTGCAACTCCTGCTCTTTTTTGGTTGTTGTTTGCTTGATATATATTTTTCCATCCTTTGAGTTTTTTAGTTTGCTTATGTCTCTGTGTCTAAAGTATGTCTCTTGTAGACAGCATATAGACAGATCATTTTTTTTTAATTCATTCTGCCACTATCCGTCTCTTTACTGGTGCATTTAGGCCATTTTCATTCAGTGTAATTATTGATAGGTATGAGTTTACTGCTGTCATTTTGAAGTATGTGTGTGTGTGTGTGTGTGTGTGTGTGTGTGTGTGTGTGTGTGTGCTGTTGACAGTTTCTTTGTTTTGCTTAATTTTCTGTGCTGAGTTCTTTCTGTTTATGTATTTTCTTTTCATCTTTTTCATTATTGTTGATTTTGTGTTTTTTGAGTCTGTATGTTTTTCTTATTTTTTATTTTGATAGGTAGATTTGTTAGCTTCCTTTGTGGTTACCTTGAAATTTACCTTTATTTTTCTAAGTTTAAACCAATTTTTTATTTCTTGATATTGCCTTAACTTCATCTCCATATGGAAGTTCTACAACTACACTTTTTAGCTCCTCTTTTTTGTTTTGATGTTGCCATCTTTTACATATTGATGCCCTGGTTCCCTATTTTCAGTCTTTTAGCTTTGATTTGTTTTTGTGAATTCCCTATCTGGATTGATAACTTGTTGATCTGTCCTGTGTCCTAGTCTTGGATTGTTGTCTGTTGTTGGTTCTCTAACAGGAGGACTCCCTTTAATAGTTCTTGTAATTTTGGTTTGGTGTTTACAAATTCCCTTAACTTCTGTTTATCTAGAAATGACCTAATTTTGCCATCATATTTGAGAGACAATTTTACTGGATATGTAATTCTTAGCTGACAGTTTTTTTCCTTCAAGGCTTTGTATATGTCATCCTATTGCCTTCTCGCCTACATGGTTTCTGCTGAGTTGTCAGAGCTTGGTCTTGTTGGTTCTCGTTTGTAGGGGACTTTTCATTTATCCCTAGCCACTCTCAAGATTCTCTCTTTATCCTTGGTTTTGACGTGTTTGATTATGATATGTCTTGGTGACTTTCTTTTGGCATCTACCCTCTTTGGGGTTCATTTAGCTTCTTGGATAGATATCTTCTCATCTTTCATGATATCAGAGAAGTTTTCTGTCAGAAAATCTTCAGCAATTCTCTCTGTGTTTTCTGTCATTCCCCGCCCCCCCACCCCATTTTGCTACTCTGATTACTAGTAGATGTTTCCTTTTGATAGTATCCCACATAATTTTTAGACTTCCTTTATTTTTTTTTCATTCTTTTTTCTGATTTTTCATCAAATAAGTTGGTGTCAAGGGATTTATCTTCATTCTCACTAATTCTGACTTCCATTGTCTAAATTCTACTCCTATGATGTTCTGTTGAGTTGTCTAATTCTGAAATTTTATTGTTAATCTTTTGGATTTCTAGTTGCTGTCTCTGTATGGTTCCTAGCAGCCTGTTTGTTCTATAACTTTGTTCTTGTATTGTTTTCCTGAATTCTTCTATAGTTTTATCTGTGTGTTCCTTGGCTTGGTCTGAGTTTTGCCTGATCTCCTTCCTGATATCTTGGAGGGCTCTGTATATTAGTCTTTTGAATTCTTTCTCAGGTAGTTCCATTGCCTTATCTTCCTCCAGGATTCTTTATTTTGGTCACTTGCTGGAGCCATCTTGACCTTCTTCTTTATGTGATTTGATATTGACTGTTGTCTCTGAGGCATCAATAAGTTATTATATTTGTCTATTTATTGTATGTTTGTTTACTTTACCCTGACTTTTTGCTTGTTTTGTTTTGATATGCCCAAGTAGGCTGGTCACGTGAGCTATTTTGGTTGTTGGCATCTTTGAAGCTCTCATGTTATATCTCCAGGTGGTCCAAGCAGATACTGTGTGTGAACCAAGGAGTCTTATTCACTTTTCTTGTGGGAGTGCGGTTGTTTAAGGCACAGGTGTTCAGGTCATTGGTTGCCACATGTGTGGTGCAGACCCTCACCTACAGCCCTAGGCAGACAGGGCTGAATTGAGGTGTTTAGAGCAGGCACAGATGTCTGGCTGCAGTGGGTGGCTATGTGTAGGGCAAGGCAGGGGGCTGTCAGCTGCCCCTGGGTGTCTGGATGGAGGGCATGTCCCTGTCCCCTAGAACGTGTAGTGGGGAGGGGTATTGCAGCCAGTCCTTGGGCATTCAGTTCTATTGGCTGCAGGGACTGGGAGGCACCACTAATTCTCAGGACCCTGTCATGGGTGGCTAGATAAAAGTGAGTGATACCTCTGGCCCTCAGGCCCTGGTGTGGGTGTGTCTGGCCCCTGCTTACGGGGCAGGGCAGTGCCAAATGTCCTGAACCTGCAGTTCCTTCTTGGCTGTTTCAAGTGAAAATGGACTTCAGGTGTATATCCTACTGTTTTATGCTAATGAAGGTGTGCGGTATTAAATCAGCCCTCAAGGGTCTGGGCAGGGGTGAAGGACACTGCAACTCTATAGACCCCTTATGCCAGTGGCTAGGCAAAGGGGCGTGGTCTCCTGACCAGCCCTGAGTTCCTGGCTTAGGAGGCATGGTATTGTTGAATGCTGCAGGACCGGTGTCAGAGCAGAGCAGGGTAAGGGGTGAATGGGTCTTTGTTTTAGAGGGGCAACAGGAAACGTCTGACTGTTCTTCCATCTTGGCCCCACCCCAGAACATCTTTCTGTATGTTGACAAAATATAAACCCTTTCTAAAAGCTAATTAAAATGTTACTAAAATGGTTATAAAGTCAAAATATTGATAGACTATGTATTGCTCAAACTTTAAGGGTGGGTAAGACTGATAGGGATAGTAGTACTTTAGCCTTGATGCTGAGAGATGAGATAGAAAAGGAAAGATCGTCGTACATTTGACAAACCTAGCACCAACAGACACAAACTGATTATGATGACTGGCTTAAAGGGTGATCTTCCCCTAAAGTCGGAAATAAGTATAAACATAGGAATCTAGTAGCATGAAAAGAAAACGAAAGTAAAGCAGATGCCAGAGCAAGAGTCTGTTTTTGCTATTCTGCTTGGGACAGATAAAGAAGTCTGAGACAAGTTACACTGGTCCTAGGAATTAATCTGTGACTTCCATAGGCAGTGGGAGAGGGTGGTGAGTAATTTTAAGGAATTATATAACAAGGGTTCATAAGGCTAAGAGGTAATATTTTGCTACATTCAGTTGTGCGTGAATCTAATATGGGCATTTATGTATTGGGGAAGGAAAGGAAATTGAGCCCAATTCCTCAGGTTCCAAATGGGAAATTTTATTTCTAGAGACCATGTAGGAGAATTTCAGAGAAGGATACCAAAATTTCTGCATCAGTCACGGAGAACACAACAGTGGGACACAAAACTTCTCCTTTCATAATTTCAGTTGATGGCAGCACCGTCCACGTTGGAAAGCTAAGGATCATCCTTGACTTTGCCTTGAATTTATGCCTGTTCAAATATTACATTGAGTCATATAGACATCTTTTATTAAAAGATATTTTTGTTGTTGTTATTAGCTGCTGTGGAGTTGGGCTTCGACTCATGGTGACCCTATGTACAATGGAATGGAACCTTGCCCAGTCCTGCATCATGCCCATGATCAGTTTCAGATCAGACTGTTGTGATCCATAGGGTTTTCATTGGCTGATTTTCAGAAGTAGGTTGCTAGGCCTTTTTTCCTAGTCCATCTTACCTAGAAGCTCCACTGAAACCTCTTCAACATCATAGCAACACTCAAGACTCTACTGACAGTGTGGTGGTGGCTGTGTATGTGGTGCACTGGCCAGGAATAAAACCCAGGTCTCCTGCATGGAAGGCAAGTGTTCTTCCACTGAACTATCAGTGTCCCCATAAAAATTTTTTTAGAAATGTCTAAATAGAAAATATCAAATCTACTACCTCTTATGCAGCCTCTGAACAATGTGCATTACCATTCATCTGTAGAATGATTTTATTTCATCTCACTTGATCTTTGTAACCATCATTTGGGTTGACATTATTAATCTTATTTTCAACATGAGGGAATCAAGGCTCAGACAAAGCAGTTTGCTTTCCTGTAGTGACATAGCTAACAAGTATCATAACCAAGATTACAACCCAGGCCAGTAATTATAGGTATGATGTTCTTTACTTTTTACTACATCTTGCTGTTTCTTAATAATAGAAATCTTTCATTATAGTCACTTAGTGACCAAAGCTGATAGAGCAGCCACCATCTTGAATATTATCAGTCATATCAGAGGAAAAGAGAGACCTAGAAGTATGTTCAGTGCATACAGTTGTCTGAATTCTGCCTTATGTTCCAGGCATGGCAATAGTATCTTATAAGCATCAACATATGAATATTGTCTAATTAGGTTATCTGTAAAATCTATCACCAGATGCATGGGATAGTAAAGCCAGCACGTACATGAATTATACCTAGGATCAACACATCACATTAACTATTTTGCATATAACCAGTTACAACAAGAAAACAAACGCTACCACCCCTAGGGGAACCAATGGGCGTATTCATTACAGGTATATAAAGCTTGAGTTTTCATAGCTTCAAGACTCTTGCTCCCACTTCAGGAGTGAATGCTGTCCCTGCATTCTCCTAACACTTCAAAGAGTCAGAAGTCCTAACTCCCATATCAAATCTAATTCACAGTGATGGCATAGGCCGCTGCTAGAGAGAGAACATATGTACCTATCAGGCAACTAATGGAGCGCTGCTGGCTCTGTGTCCCCTTTATTTCTAGCCTGAAGAATTGCTAGATAGACAGGCAGGCAGGCAGGCAGACAGACAGATAGATAATTTTAGTCTAGTAGATTGGATATGTTTTTATATTAAATAGCATTTTGTTATGTCAAATCACCCTATAATAAATAAGTTATTTGGAAGGCTAATTCTACTCAGTTTACACTTAGGATGTCCAAGGTAGTACAATGAATGTGACTTCGTTTCTTATAGGTCTTAGTTCTCACACAGCCTTGACAGTCTTGCACTGGTAATAAAATGCTCTAACTCAGAAGGGATTTACATTACTTCCACACACAAATTGTTGGCTAAGATAACCACATGTCTACATCAAACCACAAGACAGCAAGGAAGTAAAATCCTGTGATGTGCCAGGAAGTAGAGAGAACTGAGAATATTTGGCAAATAGCCTTAGTGATGCTGCACCTGTAGTCACTTCACTACATGAAGGTCGGATTGAGTCTTGACCATGTGTGAATCTAATATTTGCACTGACAGAAAGTTTTAAGAGCCAGGTGATCCACTAAAAAAAAACAAAACAAAACAAACCTTTTTTTCTCATCTTATGCTATAATTTCTTTGATTTCTGATCCCTTATTTCTTGCTGAAGCCTAGGCTCTGCATGCTCCTTAAACTGTAACTTTCTCTCCCTAAATGAAAGCTCTTTCCTAGCTTTCCTAGTCCTGAATAACAGTGTCCAGCCAGCCCTGCTGTTATCCATGCTTCAGCATCCCCATTTCTTCCTAATCTGTTTGTTTCCTGGCCCCATAATGCACAGAATTTCCAGGTTGAATTCGCACAACACTGCTATTTCACATGAGTACACAAACCTCCAATATTCTAACAGTTTCCTGAGAATTTCTGGCAGCAGAGATGGCTAAGGGGAAAGAATTTCCAGTCAGTAAACACACACTGGGTGGTTGTTATACAACAGTCACAGGAAGGCCTCAAAACTCATTGACTAGCAGAGTAGATACTCTCTAGTTTGGCCATTTCAGTGATTGTGCTATTTTATTGCATGAGGAATTGGGACTCCTTGCAAAGAGATTAGTTTTACATATACACCAGGGCAGTAGGTCAGATCTAAATACCTGACAGAGAAAACTTTTGAAAGTTTCTTACTTTCCTCTAAGTTAGCAAGGAATCCTATGCTTTGTGTAGGATCAAGATTGGTCTTCTATACCTGTACACGAATCACCAAACATCAGATTGGATTACTGCCTAGAACTGGGTGAAGTTTAACTCACTTAAGTCACTCAATATTTTTCATCAGACTCATCCCTAACTTCAGTATCTGAAATTAACATAATCTGTTTCTGACAGATAGATGAGTGTATAGAGAATTTTCAACCTGTACAATGAAAATAAAATAATACTTCTTAATTTTCTAGCAGGCCACTGTACAATAGAAATACTAAGTGCGCCAAATATATAATTTTAATTTTTTTAGTAGCCACATTAAAAGCATGTATAAAGAAAGAAGTGAATGAATTTTAGTGATCTATTTAGTGATTGACACAGTGGCTGCAACAATGGGCTTAAACATAGCAATGATTGCGAGAATGCCGCAGGACCACAGTGTTTTCTTCTGTTGTACGTAGGGTCACTATGAGTCAGAATTGACTTGGTAGGACCTAACAGCAGCAACAACATTTTATTTAACACAGTATTCTCGAAATATCGTCATTTCAAGATTTGATCAATATAAAAAATTTCAATGAGATTTTTGGAACTTATTCTTTTTGTAATAAGCCTTCAAAAAAAAAAACCCATGTGTATTTTATAATATAAACAAAAAAAAAAAAAAAAAAAAAAAACCTCTTGCCATTGAGTCAATTCTGACTCATAGTGGCCCTATAAGACAGAGTAGAACTGCCCCATAGGGTTTCCAAGGAGCGGCTGGTGGATGTGATCTACTGACCTTTTAATTAGCAGTCAAGCTCTTAACCACTGTACCACCAGCATGTCCTAATTCAGACTAGCCACATTTCCAGTACTCAGTAGCCACATGTGCCCTGCAGCTACCATAGCAGACAGTGGCTTTCTAATAGATTTGTCAGTTACTTAAGAGCTCTTATTTCTGATCAATTACTATAGAACTCATCTATAACTTAGTCTTCTTGGGCAAAACAACAACCCACCTAATGTATCCTGACACAGTGCTAGCACACAGCAAGTACTCAGTAAATGTTTACTGAGTGGATTTAAGGCTCAATTTACAAATACTTAATTTATTTAGCTGCTGCTACATGCCTAGGGGTTAAGAGCTCAGCTGCTAACCAAAAGGTCAGCAGTTCAAATCCACTAGTCTCTCCTTGGAAACCCTATGGGGCAGTTCTGCTCTGTCCTATAGGGTTGCTGTGAGTAGGAACTGACTCGACGGTATCTAACAACAACAACAACAACAACATGTGCCAGAGACTTTTCTAGGCACTGGGGAATCCAGTAGTGACCCAAACAGACAAAATGCTCTTGTGGAACTTAAGTTTTATTGGTTGATTCTGATTCCAAAGAAGATTACAAAATTACAGAGACAGCATCTGATGAGTCAATTGTTTGTGTTTTAGATGGCTTTTTCTACTTCCTAGTTATCTTCTGTTGGTTATCCCCATAATTCCTATCAACTGTCACCCTCTGGCTGCTCAAAATCTTTTACCGCAAGATCTCACATATGCATGCCTTCTTCGGAAGGCATAAAGCTTCTTACTCTTTTTCAAGCTAAAGAGTCTTTTTCCTACCTCTAATCTCTTTCTTAAGCATCTGTTAAACCCCTACTCATAATTTAATGCCAGGTTCAATTGATATCTTGTCCATAAAGCTTCCCTTGGTTCTCTTTGTCAGTTATTTATTCTCCACTCCTTGCTTACAAACACTTGGTGCAGGTCTCTATTATGACATTTATTTTGGGTTGTGATTACGTTAATTATTCAGCATTAGACCTTATTCACTTTAGGTCTTGTAAATAGCAGTGAGACTGGTACATGAGAGATTCTCAGAGAAGGATGGAAGCATGGTATATCTGCCCTATATTATAATCCCTCTTATTTCCTCCTGATTCAAAGGAATATGTAGTGGCAGATTTTTGTGTTACAATCTACCTAGTTTATTGTTGCAGTTTAAATGAAGTTTACATTTCAAGTTAGTCTCCCATACAAAAATTTATACATACATTGTTATGTGACCCTAACTGCTCTCCCCATACTGTGACAGCACACTCCTCCTTTCCACCCCTTGTTCCCCATGTCCATTACATTCTACCTAGTAATACCTTTGCAATTTATCAGTGTTCTCATAGATAGATTGGAAAGGGTTGCTAGAATGGTGTGGTTAACATCAGAATTATGAGTGAAATGCCCAGGAGAAAGTCTGAGCCTATCATACCAGTTGGCATGCTCTCCTGTCCTTTCCCCATGAAAGAAGGAATCCTGATCTTGTATCTGAGTCATATTCTATTATTTTATTTTTCCTGTCGTCAATGTTATTTAGCTGTCAGTGTTTCTTAGCCTTGTTGGTTTTCCAATGCTAGTTCAGAAAGGATATTTCTAAACTTTGCAATTTGAATAAAAATAGTGACCCATTCCCTACCCAGCTCTGAAGGTAGCTTTACTTATAACCTGATGAGGCCTGGAGGCAAACTTTATCTTTTTGACACCATGGGAGAGGTAAGATTGATCCTTTTGCTCACATAATAAACACATGAATGCTTTTCTATAAAGCTTTTTTGTTATGCTCTTCTATAAAGCTTCATTGTAATCCAGTTTTGTATCAGATGTATGAGAACCTGACTGAACTAAATTAGGCAAAGAGGTCCTAACAGAAGTTGTGATCCCTGCTTGTGATGATGTTGTCATTGTATGTGGTTTGTTCCATTTGCTGGACTCATGAATTAGTTCCTCTTAGGAACCCTGGTGGCGCAGTGGTTAAGAGCTACAGATGTTAACCAAAAGGTCAGCAGTTCAAATCCACCAGGTGCTCCTTGGAAACCCTATGGGACATTTCTACTCTGTCCTATAGGGTCGCTATAAGTCAGAATCTACTCAGTGGCAGTGGGATTGGTTTTGGGTTTAGGGACTCAGGGAATCTGTCTGCAGTTCTAAGATTTTACTGCTAGATGCTAACATAGGTTTGTCTACCAAAACGTGAATTCCCTATGCAGTTAAATGTGATACAGATAGGCTAGACCATGACTGTCATTCTTTACAGAATTCCTGAAATAGAACTTTTAGCATGGTATTTGTTTAATTAATATAGAGGGAAAGATCATAAATAAAGGAAAAGTCTGGTTGAATATAATCTTCCCGTCCCACAATGGTGCATCAGTGTATTTTTCCACTGCAGTGTCTCAGTTTCTGGGTTTTTTTTTAATCAAATAATGGATAGTCTAATATTTTAAACTTACAGTGTTTTCAGAAACTTGACTGCATATTTTCTATAGTTAGCCAGCTCCTAGTAGTAAGATTTGAGTTTCCTTGTTACAGATGGAAGTTACAGGCATTGGTAAAACTTATTATGTAGTGGACACAACGGAAACCAGAAATCAACCCCAGTTCTTCCCCTTGCTAGTCAAGAGATGTTAGACAGGTACAAGTTTCTTATCTGTAAATTGAGATAATAATAACTTTCTTTTAGAAATGTGAATATGGAAATGTAATATTACACTAAAGTACTTTATACGTATTAGATGATAGATAAACAAATGCTAGTTCTCCTCTCACCTTACTTTCATTTTTCTCTCAAGGAAATAAAAAAAAAAATCCTTTCACACCATTAGTTTCATAGGTTCCTTTTCTATCCAACAATGCAAGCATAAGGACCTCTTCCAAGTTTTCATTCGATGTATTCTTCCTTATCTCCAAGAAGAATATAGAAAATATCCAAACCCTTGCTGATGTGAAACATAACACTTAGGGATTTCTCATTATTCCATGTGTTCTCATGTCTCAACATACATTTTTATTTTAAAAGGTTTCCTCAGGAGAAAAATGCCTTAAGCCCAAGCAATGAATCCAATGGCAGGAATTTCAGACAATTGCCTCTTCAACTAGATCATAAGCTTATGGAGGAAGTGGATTACACTATGTCCTTTTTATATTTGCTCAGAATTCAAAAGCATTGACCACTAAGGATTGACCATTATGGACTGACACAGTGGCTGCAACAATGGGCTCAAGAATAACGACAATTATGAGAATGGTGCAGGACTGGGTAAGGGTTCCATTCTGTTGTACGTGGGGTTGCTATGAGTCGGAACTGAGTTGACGGCACCCAGCAACAACATAACAACCACCACTAAGGAGAGCACCCAGAAGCCTCTCCCGAAAAAGAGTAATAAATGAGGAAGTGATGAACTCTTCTCCCCTCAGCTGAGCTCAGTAAAAAGGGAAATATTTAAAAATATAAATCATCCCAGATAGATAAATGGAGTCAAGTAATACTTCATAATATAGATTTTGCATTATCTGAAGAGTGAGGCTCACATCACATTTAAATCTGTTTTAAGAAAAATCTCTCATTCTGAACGTTAAGGAATTTCAGGCGGCAACATTCAACTACATTTTTAAAATAAAACTGATTTGTAATCTTCTAGGTGTCTTTATGATGACCTATGTCATTTCTATACACGTTCATTCAGGACTCTGTGTTTGAATGAGCTCTTCCTCCATTTTTCTTTTTTAAAAATGTTATTTTATGCAAGATACAAAACCAACAATAGTTGTATCATTTTATATCACCGCCAGCAATGTATGAGTGTCCCAGTTGCTATATATCCTCACCAACATTTTGAAATTATCATTTTTTAATTTTAATTATTCTAGTACACGTTGTGTATTCATTGTACTTTTAATTTGCATTCTTCTAGTGACTAATGATATTAAGCACTATTTTCATGTTCTTAATGGCAATTTATGCATCTTCCTTTACATAGTGTGTTTAAATCTTTTGTCTATTTTTATTGAGTTGTCTCTTTATTATTGAGTTTTAAGAACCTTATTGTGTGTTGAATTTGCATGTACTTCATGGAGGATCCCATTTCTTAGGTATATTTTGCAAAGAACAAGTTGCTGGATTTTTGTATGTTTTCCCCCAGTAAACAACTTTAGCTATTTTATTTGTGCAGTGTGGTAGTCTCCTGCCTCTCTGGAGGGCTCTGTTCTTCTTTTTACTAAAAATCAGTTGCATCTCTTTGTTTTTCCTTGAACTTTCCTGATCTACCTTGAGTGGTGGTATCAAGACGGGCCTAGTCATTCTGGCTTTCATTTATGTTTAGCAGTTTCTTCGTTGAACTAGATCTGAAAAGCCTTCCGTGTCTAAGCAGTAGCCTTCAGACTTGAAAGAACTGCCCATATTTTACACTCAAACTCTTTTCTGGGTAGAGTTTACTACTCATATATTTTATACTTTTTTTCTGATAGCCTACAAATGTACAAATAATTCATATTCCCTTAAATATATTTACTAGAAAAGTGAAAAGCAGTGTCATAACATTTTCATTTATTCATTCCTGGAGTTACTAACAAGTTTTAAAATTGACTTGGCTCAATATATGTGAACGGATTAAAATAGAAGCTGCAGATTAGCACATGGTTCCATTTGTTGCGAACTTCCAAACTAGTATTTCTCGGTGTTTCTTCCCTTAAGGTATAAACAATGCTGCTAGGACATGGCCACAAGCTTGGGGAAAAAAAAAAAGAAAAAATAGAGAGGGAGAAAAAAGAGCAAGACATACAAAACTCCCCAAATGCTTCTCCACATTGCTTCAATAACTCCCAGTTCTGTTTCCGATTCAGGTCAGGCTAGATAGTTACTATACCTGAGATGGAAGGTAGATAGACATTTTGTATCTCTTGCTTCATTGCTTTAAGTATGAACCTCAAGTTCACTGGCATCGTTTCAAAGTCCAAAGTACAGCATAGAATCCTGAGTGACTGTTAGTGTAAAACCTATTAAAACTACACCTATAGCCTTGGAAATACAGCCAGAATGCTCCTTAGAAGCGAGGATGGAGAGATTTTGTTTTGTGTACTTTGGACATGTTATTGGGAGGGACCAGTCCCTGGAGAAGGACATCACGCTTGGTAAAGTGGAGGGTCAGCAAAAAAGAGGAGGACCCTCAAGGAGATGGATTGACATGGTGGCTGCAACAATAGGCTCAAACATAGCAATGATCGTGAGAATGGCGCAGGACCGGGCAGTGTTTTGTTCTCTTGTACATATGGTCAGTATGAGTCAGGACTAACTTGATGGCACCTAATAACAACAACAGCCTTGGAAATAAAATTGTTGTTGTTATTGTCTTAGTCATCTAGTAGGCTAGAAGTTCAAATTTAGGGCATCAGCTCCAGGGGAAGGCTTTCTCTCTCTATTAGCTCTGGAGGAAGACCTTCTTGTCAATCTTCCCCTGGATTAGAAGATTCTCCTGGCAGGAACCCCGGGTCCAAAGGATGTGCTGTGCTCCTGGTGCTTCTTTCTTAGTGGTATGAGGTCCCTAACTCTCTGCTTGCTTCCTTTTCTTTTATCTTTTGTAAGATAAAAGATGGTGCAGGCCACACCCCAGGGGAACTCCCTTTACACTGGTTCAGGGATGTGACCTGAACCAAGAGTGTTACCTCCTACCCTAGTCCTCTAACCACAGGCAGAGATTATGATTTATAACACATAAGAAAATCACAAAATGGAGGACAACCACACAATACTGGGAATCATGGCCTAACCAACTTGACACATATTTTTGGGAGACACAGTTCAATCCCTGATGGTTAGGAATACGACAAGGAAAGGTAAATTCTACCAATATTTGATATATGCAAGACAATTTTTAACACTGCAAGAAGAGAATGAGAATTCCTCGGTGACTAGTAGGGAACAGTGGGAGCCCAGACCAGCATGGGAGAAGCCCAAGACGGGTACAGGAAAGTGAGGAATGATGTTAATTTCTGAAATTATAATTAGAGTCAACACAAAATAATTTAAATTAGCCAACTACTAAAGGAATGTATAGGGATAAACATTTGTACTTGCTTAAAATAATCAAGGAGCCTAATGTGTATACTCAGGACTTAATTACTGAATACTTACTATGTGACAAGCATAAATATCTGACATGGGTAATCTTATTTAATCCACTTACACCAGCCCTATGAGATAATCATTTTCATTTACAAGTGAGGAAACTGAGGTCTCTGGAACCTCTGTAAAGTCTCTGAGGGCTCTTGGCCATCAGAAGCAGATGTGGGATTTGAGCTCAGATGTCATGGACTCCCAATACCTCACTCTTAAACAACCTAGTTCAAATCCTGGAAGTGTCTTTTACCAAATTTGAGAGGTAAAAGATTTCTTAACTGCTCTGTGCCTCAATTTCTCACTTGTAATATCGGAATAACGGACTGTGAGGATTATTGTGAAATTAAATTGAGGTACTATTTATTTATTTATTACAAGTACTTACATTTACTTTCTTTTTCCTCTGAGTTACTATTTTTAAAGTACTGTAAATATCATGATGCCTGGATCCATATTAGTTGATCAATAGATAGTAGCTATTCTTTTTGATGTCTGGTAGTTCCTTTTTAGTTTGCTTAATTTTATTCAGATCCACATATCTGGTGGATTGGAGTGAACTACTAAGTCTAGTTTCTGAACCATCATCCACAAATATGTCAATAAAGTACTATTATCTGTGAGGTCTTGTCTGTATGTCTATTAAATCTTTCACTTTTTAATACCATTTTTAACTCTCTCAGGAATTACATTAAAATTCAATTTTCAGCTTAAACTGATGAAAAGATACAGTTTCCTATGAATAAACTGCAGATAGATACTAGTGACAAAAAAAGGACAGAGACTAAAATTGAAGATAATATTTTTAACTGAAAATATCTAAAATTAGACTATATTTAAAAGCTGTACACATCTTTATGTGGGCCAAAAACCGAGCCAGTTGCCATTGAGTTGATTCTGACTCATAACGACAACTGAGCCAAATCTGCCATGTGAACCTGTTTGGTTTGGCAGGTAAAATGTTTTATAAATTTTTGAAATAAGAATGTCTTTGAGTGGGGCAGGTCATCTCCAGATCTATTCAAGAACCTCCTTGCCAACACCCCCCAGCCCCACCTTCAGCCCAGCCATTTCCTTGGCTTTGATCACATATTACAGCCACCTACCTGGTTCCTGGGGACATTTAATTTTGTCACCTTTGATTTATTGGTTAGCCCAATAAATTATTGTTGTTAGGTACCATTGAATGTTAGTAGTATTAAAACTACTGAAGCTAATTTTCCATAAATATAGATAATTTCCAAATACCTAAACTTTAAATTTTGCAGAACTTTAAAGTTTTTCAATAGTTAAATTTTTGGGCCAGACTTCCAACAATAATTCCCATATGCTACCGTATCAACTTGTATTTTTATACTTCACACGTACATTATGTGTGTGTATAACAACATTTAGTGAGGTACTTGCATGTACTAAGCGTTGTTGCTTATTTTGTGAATATCAGTTTACTTATCCGTCTCCTCCACTAAATAAGGATGTGTTTTGTTTAACTTTTATTAACAATATCGAAGATATATTTGGCCTTAAATGTTTGTTGAAGGAATATATGTAAGCATGGAGAGCCAATATGCAATTAATAAGAAAAGCTGTTTTAGAAAATTAAACTGAGGTACCTGGAAGGCTCAGATAGCTTCAGGCATACTGTGCCTTTAGATTATATATAGTCTTATATTCTGTACCACAATAGAATAAAGAATTAGACCCTGAGAATATAAAAAAGGAAGTAATTTCTGTATTTATACAATTTTTTCTAGTGCAGTATTGTCATAGCCAAGTCTTGCTATAAAAATTCCTCATGCGATAAAAAAGTGTTTTAATCAAACACATTCATTTGTTTGCAAAGATATAATGTGAGAAAATATATCCTGTCTAAAATTTTTTTTTTCAATTTTATAAAAACGATTTCCCAAGGCTAACATCTTCAACATGCAGTTCAATACAGATCAAATGTTTATAGCTGAGATAGAAACCTCTTGAAGCATGAAGTGGTGGCAAAGTGTTAACTGTTAGCAGCACCATTACAATCAATTATAGCGATACGTGGCAGACTTAATACTTAGAAATGTTCAGTAACCCACATTTGGAATAAAGATTTGCTCATTTCATTTCTCAGTTGCAACCTTAATTATTTATAGAGATAGATTAAATGGATGAAACGCTGAGTACTTATGGGCAGGATATATTTGCATGGATATGAATGGGTAAGTAGAAATTGCTATCTGTCCATTTTCTTTCCAGATTATTTAGGATTATATTTTAAAAGCATGCATTAGAATCAGCAGAGACAACCTTAAACAATCACTGCCTATTTCTTTTAGGGAAACTCGTTTTCCCATTGTTTTGAAAAAATTTCCAAGAGAAATGGACAATGAAGGAATTAGAAACTGTTCTATTCATCGTGATAGGTGCTTTCCTTCTCTGTGAAAGAAAAAAATATAACTTCACAAGCTTTAAAGATATTTTTGGAAAAGTTCATGAAAAAAAACTTTGAAACTTTAGAGTTTGGGAGTTTTTGGTTTTGTTTTTTTGAATTCACTCATTAAATATTTAAGGTTTTCAATTCATTACAGGCAAGTTTTCCGCTCTTTGGGGGCGTGTCAGAGACTTTAACGTTCTGGTACTGGTCCAAACTGTAAAAGGTGTGTACTGCTAAAAAGCTCACCTCACTCTTTTGGACCTTGGAAGATAGCTCCAATCCGGAAACATCTGTTTAATACAATTCTGAGTTATTCTGGACATCTTATTGCTAATGAGTTTCTGTTATTCCCTTAACCAAAAGTATATATGATAGAGTGAAGTCTGAGTGAGGGGAGAAAAGATTGCTATTACTTTAAATAATATTGAGGAAGTAATGTCTACTATTTTTCATGCTGATTAACATCATTTACATTATGGATATAAATATGTATAAGTATACCCAGGACTTCAACCCTGGAAAATAATTGCATAATTTTTTAGTACCTGGATACTCTATTATATAACACTGAGTAGTTAAGTATTTGGATGAATTTGAATGTGGCCGTCCTTAAGGAAATATAAAAACTAGTTGCTGTCAAGTGAATTCTGACTTATGGTGACCCTATATGTGTCAGAATAGAGCTGTGCACCATAGGGTTTTCAATGGATGATTTTTCAGAAGTAGATCTCCAGGTCTTTCTTATGAGGTGCCTCTGGGTAGATTCAAATGCCAGAATTTTGGTTAGCAGAGTTAACCGTTTGCACCACCTAGGGACTCCTAAAAAATATACCATTGTACAAATGAGCTCTCTTTCTGACTCTGAAGCCTATTTCAACTCTACTTGTCTATGTATATTTTTTATCACAAAGATAAGGCTATTTGTTTCATATTGCAGTATAGATAAATATGTTGCATACTTTAAATAAAACTGGTATGATATTTTCTTAAGTTGACTGATATTAGTGAAGTAGATTAATTAAATATATATTTTTGCAATGAGCTAGGGGTGAGAGAAAATGAAAATGCGTGAGACATCAAGGAGTGATTTTTGTTTTTGTGGTAAAATAGATCTTGCAATACACTAGAGAGAAAGTAAAATTTTATATCATTAAGGTGTAAGATATACCAAACACACCCACACCCACACACACAAACAAACAAAAAAAACAGCATTTTCTCCCAAAATAAGACCTTTGCCTCATCATAGAACTTTTTCAGGGAACAAATCATTTTACTCAAAGCAAAAGTGTGCTACAGAGAGACAAAATAGACACATGGATGCTTAGACAGAGCAAAACACTTTTATACAAAAGTAGTGGTTGTGATCTAAGTATTGTTGGTTATTTTATGTTCTCTTTTCTTGTGTTGTTAGTATGAAAAATTTCTACATAAAGAAAATAGAGTATAATGAACCTCCATGTAGCCAGATTAACAATTACTCAAATTTATTCACATTTCCTTCTAATTTTTTAGCTAAATGTTTAATGATGTATCACTAACATGTTATTTCCATCACCAAATATTTCGCTATACATGTCTAAAATGGAAGTATATTTCTAATATAATGACAATATAATTATCCCACCTAAAAAAATAAAATAACTCCACATTCAAATTTCTGCAGTAGTCACAGGAAATATCTTCCTACGGTTGATTTGTTCAAATCGGGATCCAAACATGTTCCAAACATTGCACTTGTTTAGTGCATCATTTAAACACTTAAAAATGATCATAACCCTTTCATTCCCTTATATTTTCATGACATTGAATTGATGAAGAAACTGGGAAAGTTGCCATAGGTCTTCCCACATGCCGGACATGTCCTATTGCTTCTTCCCAGTATCATTTTACTTATTCCTCTACATGCCCCTTATGTTTCCTTCCAGTTGGAAATTAGATCTAAATGCTTGATGGGATTCAGCTGTATCACCTTTAGCATGTACAATTCATGGATAGAGTACTGTGCTTTTAAATCTGCACCACATCAGGAAGACCATAATGTTCCATTTCGTGCTGTTTTTAGGTTTATATTTCCTTCAAGTGTGCTGCCAAAGATTCTAGTATTCCAAGGTGTCTTGCGAGCACACGAGGTGAGAAAAATGGTTTCAATGTGTACTTCTAATTTAAATTATTATTTATAGATTTAAGTTAATGATTAGAGAAATACTTTTTGAAAGTGTCTGCATTTACTCACTTGAAACTTTTTAAATGCTTGAGATGTTTTTGGTATGAATGAAATGTTTTTGCAGTTTTCCAGATTATTTAGAATGGGTTTCAATGATTTGCTTTCAATTTTTATTTTTATCATCTTTAAAAGCGTTCTATTTAGAACATGCATTCAAGGTATTGCTCTACCCACTTTAAAAAGAGGCCTAGGGTTATGCACATTGCCTCTCTCTACTGTTCATTAAGAATAATCATGTTGTGCAACATAACTGATGTAATTGATCTCAATGAATTGTACACACAAAAAATGTTGAATTGGTAAATGTTGTGTTATGTATATTTTTACAACTATTACAAAAGTTAAAAATAAAAATAAAAAATAAAAGAACAACTCAAACATTATAATGCAAAATCAATAAAATGTTTATAGTCCCTAAACACACACACACACACACACGCACACTAAAAAAGACTCTTCTAAAAATATTTTTCAAAGTTATAAAACAAAACAGAAAGTTATATTATTTGCAGATGGATTCAGAGGAAAATATTTGGAGATAGCATTTAACTGTCATTTTCTCACTGTTCCTTTGACTAGTGTAGAGTTAGAAAAGGCTTTTTCAGAAGCTGGGGAAATTTGCACAAGATACACTCATTACTGAACAATGGTACTATTAGAGCATTTGTTTTTTACTATTTCACGTTTTTAAAATGCTAAAATTATATTATGTCCTGTCAACTTTTCGTGATTAGTTATTTCTATTTTTTCTTATTTTAGAATAAATATTAACATTTATAAATATGTATTTTACTTCATGGTTTTTTTTTTTTATAATTTTTCAACTTGAAATAAATTCAAGTTTTATTCCACTGATATTTAAAAAAAAAAAAAAAAGAATAGTGGTGTGCATAGAAACGCCATTACCCAACAGAATACTTACACAAAAAGGTTTCGTTTTTCCATAGTCATTTTTTGACTGGATAGGTGTATTTGTTTCCTGTGACTGCTGGAATAAATTACCACAAACTCGGTGACTTAAAACAACTAAAATTTATTCTCTTACAGTACTAGGCTCCAGAAGTTCAAAATCAGTATCACTAGGCCAAAACTAAGTTTTTGTGTAGGGAAAGTTCCCTCTGGACTCACTCAGGCAGATTCCATTCTTTGCCTCTTCCAGCTTCTGGTGGCTGCATGCATTCCTTGGCTTGTGACCATATTGCTCCAATCTTTAAGGCTGTTATCTTCAAATCTCTCTCTGCTCCGTCTTCGTATCACTTCCCATTCTGATTGTCTTCCCCTCTTCTGTCTGTAATTTCCCTTTGCTTCCCTCTTATAGGAGCCCTGGTGGCACAGTGATTAACAGCTTCTCTGCTAAGCAAAAGGCCAGCAGTTCAAATTCACCAGCCACTCCTTGGAAACCCTATAGGGCAGTTCTACTCTGTCCTATAGGGTCGCTATGAGTCAGAATCGATTCCATGACAATGGATTTGGTTTGGTTTTGGGTTTCCTCTCTTATAAGGACACTTGAGATGCACTTTGAACCCAACTGGATAATCCAAAATAATCACCTGATCTCAAGATACTGAATATAATTGTTTTCCAAATAGTTAAAATTTAAAGGTTCCAGGGATTAGGACATGGGTTTCTTCTGAGGGATCATTTATCAGCCTACCACAATAGGTTAATAATGTTATTTGCAAGAAAAATAACGAGTAATTGTTCACAGACAATGTCCAGTTTTTTTTTTATGCTTATCATATTATTATTCAAAATGAAATTTTTGTAAAATTGAACCACAGTATGTTATCTGTAAGATATCATAGCTGGAAGAAAACATATACGTACCTACAAAAAATTACACAAAAAATTTAAAAACAGAAGGAAATATGAATAAAGCATATATAAAATCTCAGATAATACAGTAAAATCTGTGAGAGTCAGAACTTGACAGGACTGCTTGTTTTTCTGGGCCTCCCAAGTTTTCCGTTAACCGGGTGCGGTCTTACCACTTCTCTAGCAATTGTTTTAGAGGAAAATATTTGAGTTTTCCTTCTCTAATAGGTTTCCATCTTAGACAGTTTCCAGCTTTCTGTTTTTCTGAGTCTCACAAGTTTTCTGCCTTTGAAAGGGTGTCTTACAACTTCTCTATCAATTGTTTTAGAAGAAAATACTTGAGTTTTGTTTCTCTGATAGGTTTCCACTTTACACAGGTTCCAGCTTTCACAGGTTTTACTATATATATATATATGAGAGGCCATAGCCTTTGATTTTTCTGTAATTGAACATACTTCCTATCTTTAGTCCCCATTTTCCCAAAACACAAAACTTAAGTTAGCCATTAAAGACAAATGCAAGCGTGACATGGATTTCTCAGTTGATTCAGGTAAACTTTGTCCTACAGAGTTCTTCTTGCCCTCTTCACTCCCACAATGGCTTGAAAGTTTTGAAGAATTTACATAGGATTGTAGATGGCACTGAAAGGTATCTGGTCAATAACTGACATGGATGGCTTCGTGACCATATTCCCAAAGACATACAGTGTTACCACTGGGTTTTCACTTATGGTCACTATCTACATTGGGATCTGCCAAGATGCCATATGAACAATTGGTTCTTGGGTCTGCTGTTATTGATGATGTCATCTCTTTCTGAGCACTAGACCCCTCCATGACCACCAGTTGTCAATGCCATGCCAGTACCATCCTTAGTCTTATGGGAGACTATTTAGTTAATGCCCACATGGTAATGGGGTGAATCTCTGTGAGCTTTCTGTCAAGGTTACAGGGAATAATTCACTGATCTCTTTACTCTCTGTCATCCTGTATCTCCTCGTGTCCAGGGCTAGGCAGGGAGGACAAGGAAGAGGTACATACATGGCAAGCCTTAGCGGTATCTATTTTACCCTGCCCACTGACTCCTCTCTAGCTCCTATCCAATGGGAGTTTTATTTAACCTGAGAGACTGGGGAGAATCTTTTTTTTCCTATCAATTTTAGGCCAACTCACAAGCTGCTGCAAAAGATCTCTTTAAAATGTTGTAAAGCAAAGATGTCACTTTGAGGACTAAGGTGTGCCTGACCCAAGCCTTGGTATTTTCTATCACCCCATATGCATGGGAAAGCTGGACAATGAATAAGGAAGACTAAACAAGAATTGATGACTTTGAATTATGGTGTTGGTGAAGTATATTCAATATTCCATGGACTGCCAGAAGAATGAACAAATCTGTCTTGGGAGAAATACAGCCAGAATGCTCTGTAGAAGCGAGGATGGTGAGACTCCATCTCACATACTTTGGATACGTAATCAGGAAGGACCAGTCCCTAGAGAAGGACATCGTGCTTGGTAAAGTAGAGGGTCGGTGAAAAAGAGGAAGACCCTCAATGAGATGGATTGACACATTGGCTGCAACAGTGGGCTCAAACATAGCAACGATTGTGAGGATGGCACAGGACTGGGCAGTGTTTCATTCTGTTATATATAGGGTTGCTGTGAATTGGAACCAACTCAGTGACACCTAACAACAACAATGGGCTAAGATTTCAGTTCTTAGTAGATCAAGGCTCTCATAACTTAAAACACGGTAAGTCTCAAGAAAGATTTTCTTTGTATCAAGTTTCAAAAGTCACTCTGCAGCTAAAAAAAATTTAATACTGAGCCAGTTTATGTTTCTGTTTGCAGGTCTCCTATGACGTATCTGAGGCTAGTAAGTTCAGAATGACAGTGCTGCTTCAGCTACGCATACAGAATAGTACAAGACCTCTCCTTGTTTATTGCTAATCTCTTTTATACTTGTATTTGAAATGATCTAGGCTGAGTAAAGAGAACATCTGAAGACTTGAATATTGACCTTCAAATTTTGGAGGAAAGGGTGATTTCATTTGAATTAACATATTTGTAAAGAGTAAAAGAGGAGACTAAATCTGCTTTTCTTTTATTACTATTAATAGGAGCTAACCTTCAAATACTGGTGATGAACAGAACTGATTGCAAATGAATGCATTTCTCTTGATAGACACACTATGTTGTGTGGACATTTGTTAATTTATCTGCAGTGTATACCACATTAGTTGATTTATGGTTATTTGAAAGAAAGGTCAATTAATGAGTGGGAACGCAGTGTGTAATTAAGAACTCTTTTCTTTACTCTGTTTCTCTTCAAGCTAGAAAACAGTTCTGAAGGCTGATGAGACAACATCTATTATAATGCCATCTAGTCAGAGTTAGGTAATTAACTCAGAATGAAGCACACAACAGAATATCTTTGTTAAAGGCAGAAGTCCATGGAAAATCAGGTAGCAATGAGAGCAACTGAGTGTCACAATTATGATGAAGATTATCTCAGGCCTCGTCTTTATTGACTCAGAATAGGAAAATTGTTCTCTAAAAGTGGAATGCTGTACATCTGACTAGTATTAGCCCGTCATAAGCACTGGGAACCAAGCAACCATTTCTTCAGCCAGTGAATTGATGTTTTCCATGGTGCGCATAAATAAATGTTTTAGAGAAACAATTGCTTTTCTATGAAGGCTTTGGCATAGATCTTACTTTTCAAGGCCAAATCTTTGTTTCCCTTGAGGATGAATACAAACTAAGTTTTTGTAGTATGTTTTGCAAATTGCTGTTCTACTTTAAACTCTCTCCTGAGAAGAATGTGTACCAGAAATTTAGACCAGATCCATTTTCTTTAACTCAGCATGTTAACTGTAATGGAGAATTTTCTCCCCACTTTGCATTTACATAAGTCACTCAGTTTGAATCACTTCCGAACCTACAGCAGTTTCTTAAACCTACAGGGTTTCTTAAAGAAATGTACCAGAAGTAATAGGGGTGCTTTTTAAAAATGAAAGTTCTATTTGGGTCTATCACATACTTACTGATTCAAAACCTCTGTGGACAGGACAAGAAAATCTGCATTTTTTTTGTTGTTTATTTTATTGTGTTTTAGGTGAAAGTTTACAGCGCAAATTCGTTTCTCATTCAAAAATTTATACACAAATTGTTTTATGACATTAGTTGCAATCCCTGCAATGTGTCAGCACTCTCCCCATTTCTACCCTGGATTCCTGTGTCCATTTGTCTAGTTTTCCTGTCACCTCCTGACTTCTTGTCTTTGCTTTTGGGCAGGTGTTTCCCATTTGGTCTTGTGTACTTGACTGAAGTAAGAAGCACTTTCCTCACATGTGTTATTGTTTGCTTTATAAAACCAAACCAAACCTAATGCCATTGCGTCAACTCCTACTCATAGCAACACTATAGGACAGAGTAGAACTGCTCCATAGGGTTTCTAAGGAGCAGCTGGTGGATTTGAATTCCTCACCTTTTGGTTAGCAGCCGAGCTCTTAACCACTAGGCCTGGCTAATCTTTGGCTGAAAGGTGAACTTCAGGACTGGCTTTGGTTCTCAGTTAGCAGGATGTCTGGGGGCCATAGTCTCAGGGATGCCTTCAGTCTGTGTCAGACCAATAAGTCTGGTCATTGAGATGATCATGTAATTCTTTCCTTTTGTTCTGTTTAGGTGGTGAATTTCATTGATTGATTTTCTACTGTTGAACCATCCTTGCATACCTGGTATGAATCCCACTTGGTTGTGGTGTATTTTTTTTTTTTTTTTTTTGATAGGATGCTGAATTCTATTAGTTAGAATTTTGTTGAGAATTTTTACACCTATACTCATGAGAGATATTGGTCTGTAATTTTCTTTTTTGTGTGCTATCTTTGATGTCAGGGTTATGCTGGCTTCATAGAATGAATTTGGGAGCATTCCTTCCTTTTCTATACTCTGAAATAGTTTCAGTAATACTGGTGTGAGCTCTTCTCTTCATGTTTGGTAGAATTCACTAGTGAAGCTGTCCAGGCCAGGGCTTTTTTTTTGGTGGGGGAGGTGGGGGAGGGGGTGGTGGTGGTATTACCTCTTCAATTTCTTCTCTTCTTACGGATCTGTTCAGATTTTCCATCTCAGTTTGTGTTAGTTTAACTAGCTAGTGTGTTTCTAGATATTTGTCGCATTTCCTCTAGGTTCTCTAATTTTTTTGGAGTACAATTTTTCATAGTATTCTGTTACAAGCCTTTTTATTTCAGTGGGATCTGTTGTAATGCCCCCCTCCCCCATCTCATTTCTTATTTGGATTACTTGCTTCCTCTCCTGTTTTCTTCTGTCTGTTTGGCCAGTGGTTTGTGGATTTTCTTGATCTTTTCAAAGAACCAGCGTTTGGTCTTGTTGATTCTTTCTATTGTTTTTCTGTTTTCTATTTCATTTAGTTCTGCTCTAATCTTTATTATAAAAAAAAATGAGTCAGAATCGACTTGATGGCAACAGGTACAGTAACTTTATTATTTCTTTTCTTCTGGTGACTGTGGGCTTCTTTTGTGGTTCTCTTTCTATTTTTTCAAGTCGTTGGGCCAGTGTTTTGATTTTTGCTAATTCTTTTTTGATGCATGTATTTATTGATATAAACTGACCTCTGAGCACTGTCTTTGCTGTGTCCCAGAGGTTTTTTGATGATGTGTTTTCATTCTCATTTGATTCTAGGAAATTTTTTATTCCCTCTTTGATTGATTCTGTTACCCAGTTGTTTTTAAGCAAGCTATTATTCAATGTATTTGATTTTTTATTTCTTAATCTTCCTGTTTTGATTTTTACTTTTATGGAATTGTGATCAGACGGAATGCTTTGTATTATTTTGATGTTTTGGATTTTATTGAGGGTTGCATTGTGGCCTAAAATGTGGCCTATTCTGGAGAATGTTCCATGTGTGTTGGAAAAGAATGTGCTTTGCTGATGTTGGGTAAAATGTTCTGTGTATATCTATGAGGTCAGCTTGGTTTATTGTGGCCTTTAGATCTTCTGTATCTTTGTTAAGTTTATTCCTAGATGTTCCTAAGTTTATTGCTGGATGTTCTTTTACCAAGAATGGTGTGCTGAAGTTTCCTGCTATTGTTGTGGAACTGGTTATTTCGCTTTTCACTGCTGTTAGAGTTTATTTTATGTATTTTGGACCCTGTCATTTGGTTTATAGATATTTATTAAGGTTATATCTTCTTGGTGGATTATCCCTTTAATCATTATGTAATGTCCTTCCTTGTTTTTTATGGTTGATTTTGCCTTAAAGTTTATTTGATCTGAGATTAGTATTGCCACTCCTGCTCTTTTTTGGTTACTGTTTGCTCCATATATATTTTTCTATCCTTTGATTTTTAATATAGGTATGTCTTTGTGTCTAAGATGTATCTCTTGTAGACAGCATATTGATGGGTTGTGGTTTTTTTTAAATCCCTTCTGCTGCTCTCTGTCTCTCTATAGGTGCATTTAAACCATTTACATTCAGTGTGATTATCGATAGGTATGAGTTTATTGCTATCATATTGTTGTGCTTTTTTTTTTTTGTGGTGCTGGCATTTTCTTTTTTTTTATTGTACTTCAGGTGAAGGCTTACAGAACAGATAGTTTCTCTTGAAACAGTAGTACACATATTGTTTTATGACATTGATTAACAACCCCACAACATGTCAACCCTCTAACTTCTCAACCTTTTTTTTGGGTGAAAATACACATAGCTAAAGATACACCATTTCAAAAATTTCTACATGCACAGTTCAGTGACATTGACTATGCTCTTCCAATTGTGCTGTTATTCTCACTTAAGATGAAGGCTTACAGAACAAAATAGTTTCTCATTTAACAGTTGCTACAAATGTTGCCCTATGACAATGGTTAACAATCTCACAACACATCAACAGTATCCTTACTCAACCTTGGGTTCCCTATCACGAGCTTCCTTGTCCCCTTCTGCCTTTTGGCCCTTGTCACTGGACTACTGTACCTCGTTAGTCTCATTTGGTTTTACGGGGCTGTCCACTGTCAGGCTGAACGGTGAACCTCGGAGATAACCTCACCACTGAGCTAAAAGGGTGTCTGGGGGCCATACTCTCGGGGTTTTTCCAGTCTCCTTTAGGCCAGTAAATCTGGTCTTTTTTTTTTTTTTTTGTGAGTTAGAATTATGCTCTACGTCCTTCTCCAGCTCTGTCCAGAAGCCTCTGTTGTGATCCTGGTCAGAGCAGTCAGTGGTGGTAGCCGGGCACCATCTAGCTGTACTGGACTCAGTCCGGTGGAGGCCTTGGTAGCTGTGGACAATTAGTCCTTCAGACTAATCTTTTCCTTGTATCCTGTTCTCTTTATTATCCCTTGCTCCTGAACGGATGAGACCAGTGGAGTATCTTAGATGGCCGCTCACAGGCTTTTAAGACCCTAGACACTACTCACCAAGGTAGAATGTAGAGCATTGTCTTTATAAGCTGTGTCATGCCAATTGAGCTAGATGTTCCCCAAGACCATGGTCCGCACAGCCCTCCGCCCAGCAATTCAGTCCCTCAGGGAGTTTGGATATGTCTGTGGGGCTTCCATGACCTTTCCTTGTACAAGTTGTGCTAGTTGCCCCTGTATTGTGTACTGTCTCACCCTTCACCCAAGATACCACTTTATCTATTGCCTATTTAGTATTCCCCCCCACCCCTCCCATCCCTGTTAACCAACAAAGATTGTTACATTTTGTGTGTGAACTTTTTCGTGAGTTTTTACAATAGAGGTCTCATACAATATTTGTCCTTTTGTGATTGACTTATTTCACTCAGCATGATGTCCTCCAGTTTCATCCATGTTATGAGATGGTTCACAAATTCATTGTTGTTCCTTCTCGTTGCATAGTACTCCATTGTGTGTATGTACCATAGTTTTTTTATCCACTCATCTGTTGATGGGCATTTAGGTTGTTTCCATCGTTTTGCTATTGTGAACAATGCTGCCATGAACATATGTGTGTGTATATCTATTCGAATGACGACTCTTATTTATCTAGGATATATTCCTAGGAGTGGAATTGCTGGATCAAATGGTATGTCTATTTCTAGCTTTCTGAGGAAGCGCCATATCATTTTCCAAAACGGTTGTAACATATTGTATTCCCACCAGCAGTGTATAAGAGTTCTGATCTCCCCACAGCCCCTCCAACATTTGTTATTTCCGGTGTTTTTGATTCGTGCCAGTAATGCCGGGGTGAGATGGTATCTCCTTGTGGTTTTAATTTGCATTTCTCTAATGGCTAGTGATCGCGAGCATTTCCTCGTGTCTGTTGGCCATTTGAATGTCTTCTTTGCTGAAGTGTCTGTTCATTTCCTTTGCCCATTTTTTAATAGGATTATTTGTCTTTTTGTTGTAGAGGTGTTGGATTTTCTTGTAGATTATGGAGATTAGACCTTTGTCTGACTTGTACTATCCAAACATTTTTTCCCAGTCTGTAGGTTCTCTTTTTACTCTTTTGGTGAAGTCTTTTGAAGAGTATAGGTGTTTGATTTTTAGAAGATCCCAGTTATCTAGCTTATCTATTGGGGTTTGTGCTTTGATGGTTATGGTTTGTATCCTGTTAATGCCGTGTATTAAGGCCTGAAGTGTTGGTCCTATTTTTTCTTCTATGAACTTTATAGTTTTAGGCTTTATATACAGGTCTTTGATCCATTTTGAAGTAGTTTTTGTATATGGCGTGAGGTATGGGTCTTGTTTTATTTTTTTGCAGATGGATATCCAGTTTTGCCGGCACCATTTGTTAAAAAGGCTGTCTTTCCCCCATTTGATGGACTTTGGGCCCTTGTCGAAGATCAGGTGACCGTAGGTGGATGGATTTACATCTGGGTACTCAATTCTGTTCCATTGGTCAATGTATCTGTCGTTGTACCAGTACCAGGCTGTTCTGACTACTGTAGCTGTATAGTAGGTTCTGAAGTCAGGTAGTGTGAGTCCTCCAACTTTCTTCTTCTTCTTCAATATTGCCATTTTCACAATGTTGAGTCTGCCTATCCATGAGCATGGTCGGTTTTTCCATTTATGTAGATCCCTTTGGGTTTCATGCAGTAGCATTTTGTAGTTTTCTTTGTATAGGTCTTTTACATCCCTGGTCAGATTTATTCCTAAGTATTTTATCTTTTTAGGGGCTATTGAAAATGGTATTGTTTTCCTGATTTCCTTTTCATCGTTCTCCTTATTGGTGTATAGGAATCCAACTGATTTTTGAATGTTTATCTTATATCCTGCTACTCTGCTGAATCTTTCTATTAATTCCAGTAGATTTCTCATGGAGTCTTTAAGGTTTTCTATGTATAGTATCATATCATCTGCAAACAGGGACAGTTTAACTTCTTCATTACCAATTTGGATGCCCTCTGTTTCTTTTTCCTGCCTTATTGCTCTAGCTAGAACTTCCGGTGCTGGCATTTTTTTGTTCCTCTTATTTCATGTACTGCATTCCTTTAATTTGCAGATTTTCTTTTCATTTCTTTCATTATTACAGATTTTGTGTTACTGAGTCTTTATGTTTTTCTTCATTTTTATTTTGGTGAGTAGGTTGTTAACTTTTCTTTGTGGTTACCTTGAAATTTACCCTTATCTTCCTAAGTTTGAACGAGTCTTTTATTAATTGATACCACCTTGACTTATTCTCCATTTGAAAGTTCTATAGCTACACAGTATATTACCCCTTTTATTGTTTTGATGTTGTTGTTATTTACAGATTGATGTATTTTGTTCCCGGTTTTAAGTCTTTTAGCTTTGTTTTATTATTGAGCTGGCATACGGGGCTAGGTGGGCAGGAAAAAAGAAAAAGAAGAAAGAAAAAAAAGCCTTGTGGCCAGAGTGGGTAGGGTGGGCCTGGTGGGGGTCTCATATTGCGGACTCTGGTGTTGGGGAGTGCCAGGATAGGGGAGTTCTTGATTCTGCTCACCAGAAGGGTGAGGGGTGGGAAAGTGTGTTTCTCTGGTTACTGGATGTTTGTTCTGTCTCCTGTTGAGATCTCTGTGAAGTTGCCTTCCTGTACTCCCTGTCCAGGGTCATTGTTAGCTGTGTTTGAAGATGGCCACACTGTGCTGTTAGTTGGCAGCAGACCTCCACTCTGTATCTTTCCTCATTCTCTGTTTTCCATCAGTTTCTTCTTCCATTGGGTGTTTGATCTAGTTCTTTATCCCTTCATTTGATGCTCAGGGTTCCAGGATTGACATTTATATCTGTTTTACTTAGTTTTTTTGATCTTTGCTTCAAAGGGATGGCATGGTGCATCTGTTTAGGCTGCCATGTTGGCTCTGCCCTCCAGGAAATCTGCATTTTAATAAGTGTTGATTCTTATAAACATTAAGAAACACTGACCTACAAATTTTTAGGGGCTTGGCTATAGGAGTGTTCTAAGCAATTTGAATTATGGATTTATATATGAAGGCTGATTGGAGTAAAATGAGTTTCTTGTTTTTCTTTTCAGTGGTTTCCTCAAGTAAAAGTCAGGTACCATCTGTTATGGTTTGAATTGTGTTCCCCAAAAAGTTATGTTGAAGTCCTTTCCTCCACTATCTTATTTCCTTGTTTGGAAAAAAGATGTTTAAGATGCCATGAATTAAGATAGCATGAGGTTATACTGAAGTAGGGTGGGTTCTAATCAAATATGAGTGGTATCCTTATAAAAGAGACACAGACATAGAGACACAGAGGGAGGAATGTCATATGAAGACAGAGGCAGAGATTGCAGCTGGAAGCCAAGAAATGTTGGGGCTACTAGAAGCTGGGAGAGACAAGAAAGGATCCTCTCCTAAAGCTTTTGGAGAGAGCAGGGATCTACCTAGGCCCTGAATTTGGACTTTCTAGCCTCCAGAACTGTGAGAAAATAAATTTATGTTGTTTTAAGCTGCACAGTTTGTGGTACTTTGTTACAGCAGCCCTAGGAACATAATACACAACCGAGAATCTGCTATTTACTCTGTCATTCAATAGGTCATTCATCAGACAGCTACAGAGCACCTACTCTGTGAGTCTCGACCATGGGGATAAAGCAGCCAACAAAACACACAAACATCTCTGCCCTCTTGGAACCTTTACTTCCGATGGGAAGATAGACAAAAGCACACTGATAAGTAAATGATGTATTTACTCTGTTAGATAGTGATGAATATTAACAAGAGAAATAAAGCAAAGAAGACGAATTTTACTATTGGGAGGAAAGCACTAAAATATTAAATGGAATGACTAGATAAAAACACATTTAGGTGATAATTTTTTAATAGACATCTGATGACAGTGAGGGAGCTGTCATGTGGACATCCCAAGATGCTCTCAATGAGAAAAAATAAATCGTGAAGGTCTGCAGACAGAAGAGAGTCTCGCAAATTAAAGGAGAGGAATTTATAGTGACTGGAGTGAGAAGAGTGAGGAGGGAGAGTAGAGATCACATAGGGCCTTGTGGATCATAAATAATTTGATGTTCACTGTTAGTGAATTAGGAAGTTAATGGGGGTATTTGGAACAGGTTACATTGAGAATGATCTGAAAGGGTCAAGAGAAGAAGCAGGGAAACAAGTTAGAAGGCTTTTGCTATAATCTAGTCATAAGGTGATGGTGGTTTGGACCAGGGCAGTAGGAAGGTGTGACAAGAGGAGGGAGGAGAAAAATGGACATTCCCTGGAAAAGAAAGAGGGGACCAAGCACGACTCTAAGGTTTGTGGCCTGAGCAACTGCAATAATGACATTAACATTAATGAAGCAGAAATTGTAGGGGAAACAGATTGGGGTGAAACATCAAACTTAATTGTAGATATTATAGATATATTAAGGTACAGATGTCTCTTAAATGTTCAAGTAGAATGTGAAGGCCATTGGATATATAAGTTTTGGAGTTTAGAAAAATATGAATGAATCAATCAATATGTAGGTGCAATTGAAAATCATGAAATCAGATGAGATACTCCTGGGAATGAGTAGAGAGAACAGAGAAGTTCAAGGACTGTGAGCCTTCCAAGATTTAAAGGTTGGGATGAAAAACTACCAGTAATTAAGGCTGAAAAGGAGTGACAAGTTAGATAGAAGAAATACAAGGCAACTGGAGTATCCTGGAAAACAAGCAGACCAAGTATTTTTGAGAACAGACTGACCAATCATGTCATAATGGTGTCACTGGGTAGGACTGAAAAAGTAGGATTTAGCTATGCAGAGCATGTTCAGTCAAGTATCAGAGCAAAACCTATGTTAGAGTTGATTTAAGCAACAATGGAAGGAAACCAATTGGAGTCAGATACTGAGAACAAATTTTGCTTTAAATGAGAGAAATGGGTATTATCTAAGGTGGAAATGGGGTTGAAAGAGTCTTGTTTTGTGCTGTTGTCTTAAGAGAGAAGTAAGTACATGTTTAAATGAAATGGAGATGAGAATAATCCAGTTAGAGAGAAAAAGACAAGACTGAGGAAAGAGTGGAGAAAATTGCAGAAACAGTATCATTCACAAAGCAAAGGTGGATATGATTTATTGTGCACTTGCAAGGGTTGGCCTTAGCTTAGAGAACACACAGCATCCAACAGTTACAGGAGGAAAGGCAGAATATTCTGGCACAAAGGCCAGTTGGTGGGTGGATGTGGTGGTGGGAGTTTGTAGGGCTTCTCCTGTTTCTTCTGTTTTCCCAGTGAAGGAGGTTATGAAGTCAGTGGCTAAGAGTGAAGATGGAGGAGTGTTGGAGGCTTGAGTGGAGACGAGAAAGTCTAAAATAGTCAGCTAGCAGAGGAAGTAAGAGAATGGACTAGGGACACATCTTTGGTTTCCTGGCAGTATTGGAGGTTAGTAAAATACATTTAAACTAACACTATTTAACATAATTTGCACATGTTTGATTTTTTTTTCTTCTGCTTTGTTTTACTTTTCTCTACCATGTTCACCAGCATGATTTAGGCATGAAGCATGTAGAGATGGATTTAGATGGGGCTGTGGTTTAGTGACACATATATTAAAAATAGGAGAGGAGAAAGGCAATTGAGAATACATTTTAAAAAAGTGATTATAATAATTGACCATCTAATTAAAACTGGGAAAGAGAGAATATAATGGAGATGGGGTAGTGAATATTTGGAGGGATCCAAGGATTGAAAGTTCTGGTAGAGTAAAAGGAATGTTGGAATTGGATTATGGTATGAGGCAGGATGATTTAGAAATATGTTAGTTCACTATTTGAGATTGAGATTATAGAAAAATTGCAGTTAGTAGCAATGATAGATTCAGTGAAATGACCATGTGATTGTGACTGATTAAAACTGGAGAACATTACAGGGGAAAAGATCAAGGAGCCAAGAGTTCAGGAACTGCAAAGGATTATTAAGGGAAGTTGAATTGACTAAGAATTATGAAGTAGTAATGGAATGAGTAACAGTGGGACAAGGATCTAAATTTTTCAAAGAATATAGTGAGGATGGGGTGGGAGTTGGTGCAGTAGATGGTATAACAAAGTAAAATGGTAAATGGTGTTTTTAATTGACATGAACTTAAAAATCTGGTATTGTAAAGGGGGACACCTATTCAACCCTTACACCCAGCCACCACTTGAGAAAGCTACAGGGGAGTCAATGTCCTGAGTAGAGATAAACATTTCCCTAGAGCCTGAAGATAAAGGGATAGCTTTTGAATTTAGAAGAGATTTTGATGATATTTTATATTCAGTTCCAGAAGGCATATTGAAAGGGTCTCAGTAACTGGGGTGGAGTTGAGACAGAGTCAGAAAAGGGGATGAGCAGAGTCATATGTGGATTAGAATCCTGGTGGTTAGGATGGCCTGGGAGTCTTGGTCTTTGTGTGGTGTCTGTCAGGGACAGGAATGAAGGGTCTAGGGAGATGAGTTCTGATAGTCCCAGGACAAGATGATGGAGAGGCTGTGAGTGAGGGAAGGGAGGGGTGTGGGTATGCCTCCCCAGTAATACCAAGGCCCCGGGGCTTCTACTTGACTCCAGTGATGGAAATACAGAGTTTTGCCGAGTAGTGGCCTTACTCCAAATCCTAAAGAAGGTGGGCTTACTCAGGTTCACTAGTCTTCCTTTGCCAGTTGCTGAATGGTAGCCTGCAGAAGAGTACAATGGGGGTTGGGGGTGGGGAGGATAAATAAATAACCAAAGAACTCTCCCTGTTATAGTTTTAGAATTATATCCATCCACGCAAATAGGCCACACAGGCTACGTTATATTGACATACACGATTCAATTTTTCTAAACATATTAATGTGATTTGTAGATTGAATTAACATTTTTATAGTATCCCTATGGAAATTGGCAGGAGACAAGTAATGTATATGTAAGACCTTATGCCAGGATAACTTGAGTGAGAGGCTTACTGTTTAGGTTAGTGTGAACAGTCTAGGTAGTCAATACTTTAACTCACATACTTGGCTTGTTTAGTGCCAAATATTACATTTAAAAAATCATCATAGGCTATTATTCTTTCCCTAAATATGAATGTACAGTTGTCCTTTGTGAATAGTGAACAAAAGAAGAATAATATCAAATAACTATGTATAGAAAAATGCATAGAAATGCAGGCAACATTGAAAAATACAGCAAAACTGGGGACATTTTATTAGATTATACAATTTAGACACATCCTTCACAATCTTTTGTTTATAAAGATATTGTCCAAGAATCATCATAAACAGTATCCTAATAGTATACAGAGAATAATATTCAAAGACCCCCCAAAGGTTCTAAAAATATGAAATATTTGAGGCAAAGGATTTCAAAGTACCAGTGTTTTCTTTGGCTTCAGATCAAGAAAAATTGTTCACTGAAAGGGCAGTTCCTCCTGGGTGTTGAGAACAACTGTTAGTCTCGTGAACTGAGTGTGCTTTGTTCAATTCGTTAAAAAAAAGTATTATTTTCCTTGGAAAACATAGCATGTGACCTTTTTTTTTTCCTGAGTTAGCTCCCTGACACTTAAAAGGCACAGATTATGTTTTGGTTTATGGAGAAATAAAATTTCAGACAAAGATAATTTGCATTCTTACCATATAGGTATGATTGTTTAGAGAGAGTTGTTTGAGGATTTAAAGAGCGGAACCTAAAAAGATTGTACTGCAGAGCTTTGTTGCTAGCATTTTTTTATTACATCATCTACATATTTTAAAAAAATGCATTTATTAATAATGGTAGTACAGTGCATAGTATTTGTTCAGCAGCCTATACTTTGCATTAAAATTTTAATTGACAAATTAAAAAAATAATTGAATAAAGCCAACGTAAGTTCCTTTTTTCAATCTTTTCTTTATTTATTGAATTCAAGAAGTATTTATGGAGTGCCTTTTATGTTCCAGGTGGTGTACTATGCATTGGAGAAACAACAGTGGTTGCAATAAATATGGTACCTGTCTTCAGATGAGACAAAGAAAAACAGAGGCAGTTACAATACTGAGTAGTAATTGGAGTAATAGAGGAAAAGTACAGGGTTTAGTACATAAAAAATCAAACTAATCCAGACTTAGTAGTTGGGGAAAGACTTCCTAGATGAAGTGTAACTGACTCAGAGGATGAATAGGAGTTATCCTGGCAGAATAGGAAGGTAATTGTTTTCCATGCAGAGATTATCACTGTCTTTTATTAAGATTCTTTGGTTGCAAATGACAGAAAGGCACCTTGAATATATTTTGGAAAAGAAAAAAATTATTTCTTGATAGAATCCAAGAAAGGGTTAAACAACTAAACTTTAGAAAATGCAGGGATGCCATTGCACTTGCCGGGACTGGGAGCAATCCTTTTCCTTGTCTCTTATCTTCATGAGAGAGCTTGGTTCTCTTTCACTTCAAAATGACTTCATACCAAATGACAGGGAAAAAATGCCCACTTGACTTTGACTCTTTGAATTTAAAGTTCTAACATCTGAGGAGAGATTTTTTTGGTTCAGCTTGTGTCAGGTCACCATTCCTAAATGACTCAACCTTGACCAGAGTGGGGTATTGTGTGACAGTTTAAACACTTCGGTAGTAATCACATAGAGATGAGGTGTGAGGAGCTTCAGTTCCTAAGTGAAATAATCCTGAAATGGCAGTATCATACATGTTTAGGATTCAACCTTTTTATTACTCAACAGTTTTCTGATACTTCAAATCTTCCAACAGTGATTATTATTTCACTCCAAATACTTATACAAATGATTAATACGTAAAGACTTTTATTTGGTTTATTCTAAAAACACATCTATCTCACTTTACATACACATCTTTATATGTATTTGTATGTATGCGTATATGCCTGTCTTTTCTGTCTATCTGTCTGTCTGTTTCCACCATTCATCTGTCACTTTGTTGTGCTGTGGTGGCTTGTGTGTTGCTATGATGGTGGAAGCTATGCCACTGGTAGTTTGAATAGCAGCAGGGAAATACATTCTGGACAGGTTTCCGGGGAGCTTCCAGACTAAGACAGACTAGGAAAAAAGACCTGGCTATCTACTTCTCAAAATTAGCCAGTGAAAACCATATAGATCACAACAGAATATTTTCCAACAGAGTGCTGGAAGATGAGCTTCCTAGGATGGAAGGCACTCAAAATATACAGTGGTCACAACAGTGAACTCGACTATACTAATGACCGTGAAGATGGTGCAGAACCAGGCAGTGTTTTATTCTGTTGTACGTGAGTCACTATGAGTTGGAGCTGACTTGACAGTAACTAAAAAAAAAATCTATCTGTCTGTTTGTCTGTCAGTCTATCTATCAATCATCTAGCTATCTAATCTTGTCTAACTGGGTGATATGAGCTTAGCTACGTTAGGGATTTAGTACTAGATTCAGTAGGAAATAGGTCTCTGTTACAGGACGTCAGATATTTTCTAGGATATACAACATGCCACAGAGCACACCACGGTGATTCCCTGCACTAGAATGCGCCTGACCTCCCATACCATTGGCATTTTACCCTTACTCTGCCTGGAGGTAGTGAGGAATTTGAGGTAGGTATCTTTTCATTTGTTTGTTTGTCTCCACTCGTCTCTCAAAGTTTCTATTACCAGAAGATAGTGACTGATGTTTGACTTTGTACTTTATTCTTTCTGTTGATTTCATATCATTCTGGGAATAAATAAATTTGGATAGAAAGTGAATCAAGTAAGTATTATAATATGATTTTTCAGGTTTCTGGTTGATTGTACTTTACTAGTCAGTGTGCAAAAAATCCTACTACTTTAAAAAGGTAGTTGTACATAAAGTTATTATGGCGGGATTCTATTACATTAAAAGGATAGTTATACATAAAGCTATTGTTAACTTGAAATAGCCTTTGTTCGTAACTTCAGAATATTGGAATTTAGGTTCAGGTTAAGGGTTCTTCCCAGAAGCCTTTATCGCATACTTTCTGAGATTTTGGTATGAGGGTAATGAACAAGAGCTGTAAATTAAACCAGATGCCCATGTAGCTTCTGTCTTCTTTCAAGTAGCTAATTCCTAGATCCTTTTTTCACTGAAAAATAAAATAAAATATTTTGATGTAATGTGGAAGCTGTAGCTGAGTCTCTGAAAGATTTTGAAGCAACACAGATTAAAAACACATCACATTCAACTTATTGCTTTAAATAAACATAAAATAAATGCTAAAAATGAAAGGGCCCTCTGAATTTTTGATCCTTACATATTGCATTCCTTATTATTTTCTTAATGTCTCAGATGTTTCAAAGAATTCCCCCATTCTGAAAAAAAAATAATAGTTAAGCTAATAACATTTGTGTAGTGTTCTATGTGCATTATTTTATATAAACTTGTAGGTGAAGAAGAGAGTCTGAATTTAGTATTAAGAGTGTGTTCTTTATTTTAAACCTTATGACCAAAGACCTGAGACCAGGAGCATATGTAATAGAAAGTGGAAACATGAATTAAAATTTATTTGAAGTTAGAAAAGTCAAGTCATCATAAAATATGGAGAACACATCTTTTAACCAAAATTGGTTCATTATCCTACCAAAGTAATTTGATTTCTCTGATTTGTGATTTTATTTAAAATGAACACAAAGTAGGTTATATTGCATTGCATCTTCATTGTCAAAAAGAGCATTTCAAGATCTATCCTGAAGTACAATGCTGTTGTTGATAGGATAATAACCATACACGTACAAGGAAGACCAGTTAAAATGACTATTCAAATTTACACACTAACCACTAAGGCCAAAGATGAAGAAACTGAGGATTTTTACCAACTTCTTCAGTCTGAAATTGATCAAACATGCAATCAAGATGCATTGATGCTTACTGGCAATTGGAATGCAAAAGTTGGAAACAACAAAGAAGGACTGGTAGTTGGAAAATACGGCTTTGGTGATAGAAATGACGCCAGAGATCACATGATAGAATTTTGCAAGACCAATGATTTCTTCATTGCAAATACCTTTTTTCAACAACATAAACATAAAGGACTATATACGTGGACTTCACCAGATGGAATACACAGGAATCAAATCGACTACATCTGTGGAAAGAGATGATGCAGAAGCTCAATATAATCAGTCAGAACAAGGTGAGAGGCTGACTCTGCAGCAGAACATGAATTGCTCATATACAAGTTCAAGTTGAAGCTGAAGAAAATTAAAACAAGTCCACGGGAGCCTGCATTTAGAGACCATCTCAAGAATAGATTTGATGCATTGAATACTAATGATTGAAGACCAGACGAGTTGTGGAATGACATCAAGGACATCATACATGAAGAAGGCAAATGGTTCTTAAAAAGACAGGAAAGAAAAAAAAAGACCAAAATGGAAGTCAGATGAGACTCTGAAACTTGCTCTTGAACCATAGAGTAGCTAAAGCAAACAGAAGAAGTGATGAAGTAAGAGTTTCAAAGGGCAGCTCAAGAAGACAAAGTAAAGTGTTATAATGAAATATGCAAAGACCTGGAGTTAGAAAACCAAAAGGGAAGAACATGCTCGGCATTTCTCAAGCTGAAGAAACTGAAGAAAAAATTCAAGCCTCGAGTTGCAATATTGAAGGATTCTACGAGGAAAATAGTGAACTATGCAGGAAGCATAAAGAAGACAGAAGGGAATACACAGAGTCACTGTACCAAAAAGAATGTTCAGCCATTTCAGGAGGTAGCATATGATCAAGAACCAATGCTATTGAAGGAAGAAGTCTAAGCTGCAATAAAAACATTGGCAAAAAACAAGGCCCCAGGAGTTGATGAAATACCAATTGAGATGTTTCAACAAACAGATGCAGCACTGGAGGTGCTCACTCATCTATGCCAAGAAATTTGGAGGACAGCTGCCTGGCCAACCAGCTGGAAGAGATCTATCTATATTAGTGCCCATTTCAAAGAAAGCTGATCCAACAGAATGCAGAAATTATCAAACAATATCATTAATATCACAAATAAATAAAATTTTACTGAAGTTCATCCCAAAGCAGTCGCAGCAGTGCATAAACAGAGAACTGCCAGGAATTCAAGCTGGATTCAGAAGTGGATATGTAATGAGGGATATCATTGCTGATGTCAGATGGATCTTGGCTGAAAGCAGAGAATACCAGAAAGATGTTTACCTATGTTTTATTGACTATGCAAAACCATTTGACTATTGCAGAACATTTAATTGTGCTCATGAGGAACCTGTACATAGACAAAGAGGTAGTCGTTCGAACAGAACAAGGGGATGCTGAGTGATTTAAAGTCAGGAAAGGTGTGTAGCAGGGTTGTATCCTTTCATCATATGTATTCAATATGTATGCTGAGCAAATAATCTGAGAAGCTGGACTGTATGAAGAAGAACGTGGCATCAGGATTGGTGGAAGACTTATTAACAGCCTGTGATATGCAGATGACATAGTTTGCTTGCTGAAAATGAAGATGACTTGAAACACTTACTAATGAAGATCAAAGACTACAGCCTTCAGTATGAATTACACCTCAACATAAAGAAAATAAAAATCCTCACAACTGGACCAGTAAGCATCATCATGATAAAACCAAAAAATCAAACCCATTACCTAGTGATTCCAACTAATTGTGACCCTGTAGGATAGAGTAGAACTGCCCCTTAGGGTTTCTAAGGAGCGACTGATAGATTTCAACTGCTGACCTTTTGGTTAGCTGCAGTAGTTCTTAACCACTGCTCCACCAGGGATTTGATTTCCTGACTGCTGCTTCCATGGGCAATGATTTTGGATCCAAGTAAAATAACATCCTTGACAACTTCCATAATTTCTCCATATGCCTACAAGGAAGACCGGTTAATACGACTCTTATTCAAATTTATGCTGGAAGATGAGCCCCTTAGGTTCGAAGGAAGTCATGATAAATGGAGAAAATATTGAAGTTGTCAAGGATTTCATTTTACTTGGATCCACAATCAGTGCCCATGGAAGCAGCAGTCAAGAAATTAAACGGTGTATTGCATTGGACAAATCTGTTGCCAAAAACCTCTTTAAAGTGTTAAAAATCAAAGATGTCAGTTTGACGACTAAGGTGTGTCTGACCCACGCCATGGTGTTTTCAGTGGCCTCATATGTATGCAAAAGTTGGACAATGAATAAGGAAGACAGAAGAAGAGTTGATGACTTTAAATTATGGTGTTGGTAAAGAATATTGAGTACACCATGGACTGCCAAAAGAGTGAACAAATCTGTCTTGGAAGAAGTACAGCCAGAATGCTCCTTAGAAGCAAGGATGGGAGACTTTGTCTCACATACTTTGGACATGTTATCAGGAGGGACCAGTCCCTGGAGAAGGACGTTACGCTTGATAAAGTAGAGGGTAGCAAAAAGGAAGACCCTCAAAGAGATGTATTGACACAGTGGCTGCAGCAATGGGCTCAAGCATAACAACTGTGAGGATGACGCAGGACTGGGCATTGTTTCGTTCTGTTGTACATAGGGTCACTATGAGTTGGAACCAACTCAACGGCACGTAGCAACAACGATATATTTCTAAGATACGGCCTTGTGACCTACAGACTCTAGGATGGCGCACCATGAGGCCTACTTTCTGATGTCCGTATGCTTGTGTAGTCCTTTTACTTTGAGTGTGATTTTCTTCTGTTTTGTGACTTGCTTCTAATCAATAGAATGTGGTTTCAGTGACAAGATGAATGTTTTTACATGTATGTGATTATGTGATTACGTTTCATAATAGTTTCCAGCAAGGTTTTAGCACCCATCTTGCTGGAAACTTTCACTCCCTTGCTGGCTTTGAAGGAGCAAGCTGCCATATTGTGGATTGCCTTTGTTGGGAGGACCCCATGACAGTACCCCATTTGGAGATGAAGGCAGCCTCTGGCCAACAGATAAGAAGAAACTGAAGTCTTCAGTCATATAGACACAGGATCTGAATTCTGCCAACAAAGCAGATTCTTCCCTAATCGAACCTTGGATGAGACCTCAGACCCAGAAGACACCTTGTTTGCAGCCTTAGGAGACTCTTAGAAGGCAACTCAATTAAGTTGTATCTCAAATCCCGACCCACAGAAACTGTAAACTGTGAGATAATAAATGTGTTTTGTTTTAAGTTCTGTGTGGTAATTTGCTACACAGCAATAGATAACGGAAACAAACCTGTTCTTTAGGTTTAGATAAGAGAGAAAATGCATTTGGGCAGGCACTGTGCCAAGGCAGCAGGAATGCAGTGCAGTTATAATCTAGCCTACTGCCCTTCTCCTCTTCATCCTCCACACTTGGACAGCAGACTGGTTAGAGAAGGGAAGGTATTTCACAATTTGTCTATGAAAGTGAGTCTCATAAATATTGGCGTAGTAATCTAGGGGCTTCAAGGTCACAATATGAAAAGGATATATTGACACTTTAACCTATCCAGACTAGACTGGTCTGTAGATTTTTATATCTAACAGTGCGTCTAAAGCTGTGGACCCTCCTGGAGATATCATTAAGGGAAGAGAGAGGGAAATTTGACAGAATATTTAAAGGTAGTAAATGGAGAAAAATACAACATGCCATGCTTATGCCCTACTGAGCTCACACTGTTCAATGAACGATTTATGCTTTTTATATTGCAAGGATCACAGACTGTGAGTCAGAATTCTGAGCTCCCCACTCTGTTGCTTACAAGAATCATAAACTTGAAAAAGTTATTTAGCCAAACATTGAGCTCCTCCTATATGCCAGGCTTTAAAGGGGAGACTTCACATGTTCTACTATGTATTTCCCATAATAACTCCATGAGCTGTCATTGTTGGCTTCATTATATGGAAGGAAAAAGTTCAATTCATTATCTAAGGCCATAGAGCTAGGATTCATAACCAGATGTATTGGATGCCAAAATCCTTGTTATTTCTATCATTTTACATGACCACTTTAAGCTATATTCTGTGTCCTTTTAAGTTGAATTGGTTATGAGAATAGGAGAAAACATAAAAACTGTCTTGCCCATAATATGTGCTCAGTAATTGGTGGCTCGGGTATCACTGAGCTCCTATTCCCACCCATATCACAATTTGTTTCCCGTTAAATCCAGTTGCAATTAATATCAAGGGCATTCTTTAAAAGGAAAAGAAATCAGAAAAGAACAGCATTATGTTTTATAGGAGCTTAAAAGTTAAATCTGAGTGTCTATAAATCTCAGCAATTTTTTAAGTTTTATTTTTAATACTAGCCAGCTGAGCTTTTCTTTAAGCCTGTTGAATCACAGTTAAACGGTAGAGATAAAGCAAGATCTAGGAACACAGACTGAGGGCAAATGGCCCAAATCTCCAAACCTTACAGATGGCTCAGAGCTTTCTATCCTTTAGGTTTAAGCTCCACAGACTCGTAGTGTAGCAGGAGACCCCAGAGGCTCCAACCCTCCTGCACACCTTAAAAGAATGGTGCTCACAAAATTCATTTTCATGGATCAGTGAAGTTTCAAGAATAAATCTGGAAACTGATACAGGTTTGCCAAGCAAAGGCACACAACAACATATAAATACAAACATACGACACACAATATATAAAATCTACCATTTAGTATCATTATTGTCTTAAAATGAAAGGACGTTTTAATTTTAAGAGAAAAATAAAGAACAGCCCCTTAAATGAATAAATTTAACTTGATGAAAAGTGCACTGTATTTACTTTCCTTCTTGTAGTTTTTTGCATTTTGCAGCAGACTTGTGAAATCTTTGACATTGATGGATGCAAGTCTTCAGACTGGCCTTTGGGAACCATAGATCCAAAGGACTCCTGAGCCCACCTTGGAGCTGAGAGTGAGGTTAGGATTTCCAGTGACTCTGCTGTACAGTCTAAGAGCTTCGGTTAATCAGTTCTTGGCCAGCCACACAGCAGTGAAAGGCTTCAGTTGGACACCATGTTGTGGTTTGCTGTTTTACAACCCCAGAGCTCTGTGTGGTCCAAATCAGCACTCTCTAGTGGCCCCCAAAGGCCAGAAAATTGCCCGATTCCAGTGTTATTTATTTATGTAGTTCTGTCTCCACCTCTTCCTGAGGTGTAGGCCAGAGTGGTCACTGGTGCTGTTTGTATAACGCTCTGTCCTTTGGGATCTGAGGGGTTGAATCAAATGAATACCAAGTGTGAAGGAGAACTGAAGTCAGGGAGGGATCAAGATTATGGTTTTCCATAGTTCTCCCCAATGGCATTTTCACCTTTCTTTCAGCCTTTGCTTCACTGACTTTCTCAGGGTTCTGAGACAGAGCACACTCGAGCATTAACGTATGAAACATTGCAGACTTCTGAGATCATCCAGACCAATCTCATCAGCATACACACGAGGAATCTGGGCCCCCCAAAGGCACACGTTCTGCACAAGTCACATAGCAAGTTAATAGCAGACACCACTTACAGGAATATTAGCATCCCCTATCTTTACTTAGGAAGAAAACTCTTCTCCTCTTGATTTAGTTAAAGCAAGGGTTTAGTTTTTTGTTTTTTTCAAAAGAAACTTTGGAAGCAAGGGAGGGAAAAATATTCAAATATGGAAATAGATAAGTTTGCAGAATGCACTTTTTTTTTTTTTTTTTAGCTCCTTGGACCCTGAAAGGCAGCAGTGCTTGGTTAAAGTAATATAGACTTTGGAGATAGGGCTGAATCCTACTTCTGACATTTATAAGTGATGAAACCCAGGGAAAATTAACCAATATCTTTATGTCTCCACATAGTCAAATGTAAAATGGGAATGAGAACCGTACTCAGGATGAAATAGGACAGTGTATACAAAACACTTAGCCCAGTGTCGAATGCATAAAACCAGTTGGCTATCAATTCAACTTTGAATCAGGGTGACCCATGTGTATCAGAGTAGAATTATGCCCCATAGTGTTTTCAATGACTGATTTTTCAGAATTAGATCACTGGAACTTTCTTTTGGGGCACCTCAGGGTAGACTTGAACTTCCAGCTTTTTGGTTAGCAGCTGAACATGTTAACCATTTACTCCATCCAGGGACTCCGTCTAACCCATACAACCAAAAAACCCATTGCCGTGGAGTCAATTTCAACTCATAGCAACCCTATAGGATAGAGAAGAACTGCCCCCATAGGGTTTCCAAGGCTGTAATCTTTACAGAATCAGACTGCCACATGTGTCTCCCATGGAGTGGCTGGTGGATTCGATCCACTGACCTTTCAGTTAGCAGCGAAGCACTTAACCGCTGTGCCACCTGGGCTCATCATCTAACCCTTAATCAGTGCTAAATGAAAGGTGGTTGCTGCTTCTGTATCATTTCTGTATCATTTCCTGATACAACTGGTATCAACTCTTACCATCTCAGCACTTGCAGAAACCCCATAGTCTTGCATTCCCCTTCAACCCAGTTATGAGACTCCCTCCTCAAGATCTCTATTTTCAGTCTTAGGGCATTTCCATCTTTTACCTATTCTTTAGTTCTATTTCCTCTCTTTCCCCAGCCTGTGGGCAAGCTGGAATGGTAGCATTAAGCACACCCTCCCCAGCCAGCCAAATAAAGAAATGTATTCAATAACTAATGTTTCACTTATAAAGAAAGAAACCTCTACTATTCTTCAGGTATTCATTAAAATATTTTGAACAAAAATGGTTAATTTCTCAAGTGTCTCCCTTCTCTGGGAAATAAAGCAGAATTCTCTACATTCCTGGGATCTTCAAACCCAGGACTTCTTGAGAGTCAGCTGTATAAAAAAAATACAGGTTTGCAGAAGTTAAATTAATTAATAATTATGATACAATAGTCCTGTAGTATAACACCCTATTCATGTTCCTATAAAAACTAATCAGCATAAGAGGGACACAAAATTACCTTCTAATTTAATTGTGTAGCAACATATTCCATTCTATTGTGTTGGATCTGTGTTATCATATCTTGTAGTATTTTAGGGTTCCAGCTCCCAGCTCATAAGGTAGGCAGGAGTAGGACTGCTGCTGGATATTAAAACTGCCATCTGAGACTCTCTAGACTTGATAGAGGAGGACACAAGGATTGAGGAGCAAACCTAGTAAGTGCTTCAAGTCCAGGACTCATTCCTGGTGACTCAGCTGGACTCAAGGATTGATTTGCATTTCACTTTTTTGTAGCTCAGGAAGGATTTTACTTCTCCCTGAACCATGGCCTATAAATACAATTAGATTTTTCCAATACTTGTTTATTCTTAAAATGTAACAAAAATACCCTATTTATGATTTTGCAAGGGATGAACCATAAGAAATGATGATAAAATAACTCTTTGTAAAAGCTGCCCTTATTTTCCATCTGTCTATCTTCCCTTTCCTACCACTGATTTACTCCTGTAGGATCTGCTAGTTACTCAGACCAAATTCATAGCGCATTGAGAATCAGAGGGGTTGAGATGGGTACACTACAGGCAGGAGTGAGTTGGTCTAGATTTATGTAGGGAAAGTAGATTAGGCTCTTTAAGAACTGCCTATGGCCACTCTATGTAAGTGTCAGATTGCAGGTGAGGTAGGCTAGGGCCTAGGCTTGGGATAAACCTGAGTTTGGGAGATCACAAAGACATGAGAGTTGAGAGAAGAATATCTCTGGAAAAGAGATGGGGAAAAAAAAGGAAAATCTAAAAGGGAACTGTAAAAAAAATTAAGTTCCCATGTTCACCGGCCCACCCAGCTGTAATAATTCTGCTTAGGTGGTCAAATTATGTAAGCAAAGACTGCCTATGTTATATATGTATGTGTGTGTATATATATAGTGTGTTTGTACTTGGGGGAGAAATGGATGTTGAGGGGCTGAGGAAGTGAGAGCTAAGGGAAAGATTGTTAGAACTACACAGATGCTAAAGCTACCAATGACATCTGCCTTTGTCATTGAGAGAAAGGGAAGAGCATTTGGTATTTAGAATTAGAATGTTAGAAGACACCTAGACCTTGAGTGTTGTAATTTGCTGAAGAAAATTTATAAGCCAAAACAAAAAACCTTTTGATTCTAAACCACAATGGTTCCATGTGTCCAAATATAAACAAACAAAGATATTTCCTACAGTTCATTTCATGCTTTGGAAAAAGCTTTGTAAGAACTCTGTACATATATCTCCTTGAATGATCATTATCAATGTTATTGATATTATTGATGCCTTCCCATACAGTCTACTTGAAATGAGGAGAGTCTTAAGATTATAAAATCATCAGCTAAAATATTTTAAACCTCAACTGAAATCTAGAATGAGAGCTAGTTAGAAAAAGAGAAGAATACATGATTAGAAATGTAGTTATTAAGATTTTCATACAGAAAAGGAAAAGCAAAAAATTGAGAATAGTGTTATTGAAATGTTTTTTGTATTATAATACTCAGCTGTGGACTCCGCAGCATGGTTTCACAGTAATCGTATTTCTTTACCAACAATACTGTTTTCCTGTGATAATGGATTGTGCATAGGAGAAACCTTATACTATCATGTGAAAAAAGGCTGAGGCTGTTATTCACGGAGAGATCACAAAATAAGTACGCACTGGAGAGCTAAATTCCTGTCCTTAGTGACTCTTAGGGGCTTTTCCACAGTGTTTCCAAAAACGTGAATCTTTTTGTTTAGGGTGCAATGAACTTGCAAACAAAATAAGGAGAGAGAAGTCTTACAAAAGTGTAAATGCAAGGAGAGAATATCTTAGGCACATATGAGTATTATCTTTGCTCAGTGCTAAATAACGAGGTTAATCCCAAAGAGATTTTGAGATGATATATTTACCATTAAATGTGGGAAAATGGTTTTCCATACAGACCATCCTTGTTATTTCATAAAGGATTTTCTTTCATTTGGGTAAAAGTCATTTAGCTATTTATGTGCAAGGAAAGTGATGCCATAATGCCTGGCCTCCATGAGAACCAAAAAGAGTCAGCTTAGGGTGAAAGAAATTTGATAGGTGAATAAGAGAACATATGTATTGTTATTATAGAGAGATTTAATCTACAGTTAAGGAGTAAGAAGATACAACATGATATGATAGAACTAAAGTACAAACAGATCATATGAAGAATGTAGGGTAGAGATAATTTTATGGCACTGGTGAACTGAATCTGCAGCCACTAAAGACTGGAATTAAATGCCCAGAAGTAAAAACAGACTGAAAAACCAAATTGCATCACAAAGCAGTCCTTTCCTGAGGGCCAACCACGTGTCTAGTCTTCAATAGATGTCATCTTGTTTAAGAGAGGATCACAATTTAAACAACGCACAAAGTTTCTTAAAGAAAAGAAAAAACAAAACAAAAAACACATTTAAAATGCATAGTCTGTACCTGGGCAGAGAAGGCCCTACCAAAGCAGCCATTTTCTGATGCCAAGAATCAGTAAACAATTGAGGAATAAAATAACGCACTGACGCACAAGTGGTGGGGACTCCACCCACAAACCGTAGGCGGAATGTTTGGGAGCAGATTACTGTTAACGTAGTGGTGAACTCCGCCAAAAACCGATGAGAGGAATGTTTGGGGACAGTTTAATTAACTCTTTAGCCCGTTTTTGTTCTTATTTCTCACTTCTTTTCTGCAAAAAATGCAAAGTAAAATGTAAAATATTAGCCCAGCTTAAAAACAAGTGTTCAGGGGCGAGCTTCTCTTATTTCCCACCGAGTCTGGGCGCAATCAGTTAAAATAGTTGTGTCATATCATTTGCATTATCTGCACCTGTTTGGGACGGCTCTTGCTTCCTGGCACAATAAGCGCCTCGCCATGCTGGACACCGGTGATCTCATTTATCAGATTTCATCCTCATAACCCATGTTAGAGCACTTTAGAATAAGTTCTTGAAGTGTATTGAATTATGTTACACCTGAGGAACGTTTATTAAACAGCTTCTGTGTTCCAAGCACTGGACGATGAGTGAGATAATAGTCTCCTTGATAAAGGCCTTCTTGGTACTGAAGATTTGCCTGTGGGCTCTTCAATGCCCATGTCACTCCTTATTGATTCCTGTGTTGGCTTTGACTATCTGTCTTTTGCTTTTTGATAGTTATGTCTTCTACTTCCTAAATATTCTATTAATTGTTGATTTATTGTTTGCACCAAGCTTGAGTATTTGTAACTATCTCTCCAATTTTGTACATCTGCCTAGTTTTTGACATAAGTTTGTGATATATTACTAAAATATATTCTGCTCACCAGTAATCTGTCTGTTGATCACATCTGACACAGATTCCAAACACCAGTATTATTGTAGTCTTCATATTTTATATTATACTTCTTTTTTTTAACTATGTCAATTGACTAAGTGCTGACAAGTTCTCTATACAATGTGAGGGACAATTGGGATGACTTTCCAACAACTGTTTCAATCCTGCTGACCTGCCTAAAACAATTATAATAACTATATTCCCCTTGCCAATGATTAATTCAGGATGAGAGGGCCTGGGCAGTTTGAACCAGTGAGCTTTGAGAAGTGATTTGTTGGGGGCTTCAGGAGAAAAAGTTTCCCTGTACTTAAGAAAAAGTCATTGGGAACTGGTTTTTGCTTGTCTTGTAAACTAGGAAGCAAGCAGTCCAGATTGCTAGTAATCATGAGAAGCTAAGGATGAAGTGGGCAAGCAATTTGAAAAATGGAAACAACCTGATTCCTGGATGCTGTTGAGCCCTTGGAGCAACCAAATCAAGGTTCCTTAATCTGAATTTATTTTCCTTTTATGTGGATGTTTTCCTAATTAAGAAAATGTGAAACGAATAATAAACATCAGAGTGAGAAGATATGGTAGGCAGAATAATGGCCTCCCAAAGATGACGACCTTACGGAGCAAAGTTCTATTATGACACACATGGGTTCACCATGAGATTGACTCAATAGCAACTAGTAAAAACATGTCCACTTTTAATCCCCTGAACTAGTGACTGTGTAACCTGTGAATAGTTTTTTTTTTTCCCCCAAAACTATTAACTTCCATGGTGATAAAGACTTTCTAGAAATGATTAAGCTAAGGACCTTGAGATGGGGAGATTATCCTGGATTATCTGGGTAGGCCCAATATTATAACAAGGGCCCTTAAAAGTAAAAAATAGGGGCAGAAGAGATCAGAATGATCTAATGTGAGTAGGAGTTCATCTGCTCTTTTGAAGAGGGAGGAAAGGGGTCATGAGCCAAGGAATGCAGACAACCTCTAGAAGGTACAAAAGTTAAGGAAACTGATTCTTCTCTCTAAAGGGGAACAAAGCCCTGCTGACACCTTGATTTGTAATCCAATGAGACCTGGTAACCTACAAAATTCTACCATAGTAAATTTGTGTTGTTTTAGGCCACCAAGTTTGTGATAATTTTTTTTTTTTTTAAATGGGAGCAATAGAAGAATAATGCAGATGGACAAGAGCAGCCCCAGATATTTGGGAGCTGGCCTGGCACTCACAGCAACGACTTGGTGTTCTCTTGAACATAATTTCTCAGAACGTCAACATCAGACAAAGCTACTCTGTGACTATGATGATGTTATTGTTGTTAGTTGCCACTGAGTCAATTTTGACTCATAGAGACCCATGTGTGCAGAATAGAACTGCTCCATAGGGTTTTCAAGGCTGTGATCTCTTTGAAGCCAATCACCAGGCCTGTGGTTCTAGGTGACTCTGGGTGAGTTCAAACTGTCAGCTTTTTGGTTAGTAGCCAAGCACTTAACAATTTGCACCACCCAGGGACTCTGACTATGATGTACTGATACAAAAACAAAACCACTCCATAACCATGTCTGAGCACAGGCAAAAACATGAATCACGTACTTGGACCACAAAACTGATCAATAATCCTTCTACCCTGGCTAATATAAGTGACTACTGCTGCCTCTTCTACTTTTTTAACTGAGGTAAAATATATACAACATAAAATTTACCATTTTATCCATTTTCAAGTGTATAATCCAGTGACATGAATCACACTCACAATGTTATGCAACCATCACCACTATTATTTCCAAAACTTTTTCATCACCCCAAACAGAAACTCTGTACCCACTAAGCAATGATTCCCCACTCCATCCTTCCACCAACCCACTGAAATCACTGATCAACTTACTGTCTCTATGCATTTGTCTATTCTAGATATTTCAAATACATATACAATATTTGGCCTTGCGTGTCTGGCTTATTTCATTTAGCATAATGTTTTCAAGGATCATCAATGTTGTAGCGTGTATTAGAACTTCGCTGCTTTTTGTGGTGGAATGATATTTCGTTGTATGTATTTACCAAATTTTGTTCATCTGTTCATCTGTTGATGGACACTTTTGGCTATTGTGAATAATGCTACAGTTAACACTGGTACACATGTATGTGTTTGAGTCCCCGTTTTCAATTCTTTTGGGTATATACCCAGGAGTGCAATTTCTGGTTCATATGATGATTCTGTGTTTAACTTTTTGAGGAACTGCCACATTAGTTTCCACATCAGCCACATCATTTTACATTCCTACAAGCAATGGACAAGGGTTGCAGTTTCTCCAAATCCTCCCCAATACTTTTTATTTTCCTTTTTTTCCCCGGATACTAGCCATTCTAGTGGGTATGAAGTGGTCTTTCATTGTGGTTTTGATTTGCATTTTCCAAATGACTAATGATGTTGAGCATCTTTTCATAGGCTTAATGGCCATTTGGATATCTTTTTTAGAGAAATGTCTGCTTAAGCTTAGCCCATTTTTTGATTGGGTTGTTTGTCCTTTTGTTGAGTTGCAGGAGTTTTTTATGTATACTGGATAATAAACACGTCTATTAAGATACTCAAATATAAAATTGCCTTCACTTCCTAACAGCAACCGATCCTGAGTGACAGTAATTTTATATTTGGGTATCTTAATAGATCTTATCTAAAAGTGAAGACTGAGTGAATCTAAAAAAAATAAAATAATTATTAAAGAAGTAGTAGTCAAAAAATAAGTAAATTGGATTTTTTATTTTTTGTATCAAAGCACATTATTAAGAAAGTAAAAAGACAATGTACAGGATGGGAGAAAATATTTGGAAATCATATTATCTGGTAAGTGTTAATAAACTCAACTTGTTCAACTATAGATATGTTCTTGGTGGACTTTGGCTAGAGTACATTGATGAGATATATGCAAATACATTTTTAAGCAGTATGTATTTTATGCAGTTTATTCTTACCCTGTAATTAGAGTGCCACAAAATAGCAAATTCCACTGATCAAAATCCGGAGAGAATAGCAAGAGCTTTCTTGTACCTACTTACAAAGCTGAAAGTCATATGAGTAGAAGTATCACATGTGGTGAGTGAATGTGTAAGATGTGCATTCATCTAGTTGTGGATGTGTCCTTGTCACGGAGAGGGATTGCATTTAGGAGAAGCCCAGGCTGTTACTCAGAAAAGTGAAGACAAGTGAAATCCTAGGGCTGAAGTCAAGGTGTTAAAGGCAGCCAAACAGCAAGATTATTGGCCAAGAAAATAAAGTACCAAGGATGAGACTTGATGTGGGTGATGGATTCACTTTATTTTGTGCGTCTGAGAAATAACTTACAAAGAGAGGTGACAAACCTGTGTATGTATGAAGATATGTATGTATGATGTTGATATGATGTCAGAATGTTCTTCTGGAGTGGGCCACATTGCTCAGAGATAATGCCCCAAAATACTGCTGAATAATACAGGTCTCTATATTTTAAATGTAAGTTATCCCTAAATCCAATGACTGTGTCCCACAGAAAAAATAGGCAGAGATGACTATGAAATCTAAAAAGTAGGTAATAGTCTACTTGCTCTGATTGCGGTTCATAATTCAAATATTTACAAATGTGCCCTGAAGTTTTATTGATTTTTATTTAATACCAAATGTCAGTACAACACATGCATAGTAATAATCCAGATATTTTAGAGAAAAATATGAAGCATAGATACGTATTAAAGAGTGTACAATGGCTTAAGCCAGATAGTAGTTTATTTCAGTGGCATACCAAGGGCAAAGATATATAAGTGGTCTGTCCTGGTGAGGAGGAATATTTTAACACTGACATTGTTTAGAACTGCAGTGTGTGTTGATAAAGAGCAGATTGAATTTTAGTCAATTTTATTGTTGTTTAAAAATTCTCTTCAAAAAATGTCCCCTTTAGTACCTGCCCTGAGCAGACTGATCCCCTTGTTATGTCACTGTTTATATCCCTCTCATGTAATAGAATCAAGGGAAGTGGAACAAGGTAGTGGGACATCATTACCTCCTTCAGGGAACGAGGTTTCTCCCATATAGTTGCTTCCACATCTCTTAGGGCACTGTCTCCATTTACATGGTGAAAACTGATCCTATGTGCATTACTAATGGAGATGTAAAATAGTATAACTACTTTGGAAATTGGTCTGCCAGTTTCTATAAGACAGTTAAACATACACTTTTTTATGGTCCATCAATCCCATTCTATTTGCTCAAGAAAAGGTAAACATGTATATGTCTATGCAAAACCTTTAATAAGAATATTCATAGTCCCAGACTGTAAACAACCTAAATTTCCATCAGTAGGAGAACTGATACCAAAAAAAAAAAAAAAAAAAATACTGTGTATATTCAAGTAAATACTGTTTAGCAGTGAAAAGAAATGAACTATTGATACATGCAACAACATAGAAAAGCAGCATGGGGGAGCTGCCAAAAATAACGGAAATGTTCTGTATCTTTTTTTATTGTTGTTGAAAGTATACACAACAAAACCTACACCAATTCAACAATTTCTGCATGTACAGTTCAATGACATTGATTACATTCTTCAAGTTGTGCAACCATTCTCATCCTCCTTTGCTGAATTGTTCCTCCCAATTAACATAAACTCACTGCCTCCTAACCTTCCTTTCTGACCTTTCCAGTTGCTATTGTTAATTTGATCCCATATAGGTAGTTCTTCAAAAGAGCACAATGCTGAAAGCAAAAATTCTTTACTAAATAAGCTAATCTATTGTTTGGTTTAAAGAAGATTCCAGGGGATATTTTTGGTTTAAGGTTTAAAGATTATTTCAGGCAACAGTTATCAGGCTTCATCCAAACTCAATGGTTCCATAAAGTCTGGATTCCATGAAAATTTGGAATTCTGTTTCACATTTTTCCTCCTTTTGATCAGGATTCTTCTATAGTATCTTTAATCAAAACGTTCAGTAATGGTAGCCCAGCACCATCCAGTTCTTCTAATTTCATAGCAAATGAGTCATTTGTTCAAGGAAGCAATTAGGCACACATGGAAATTTTCTATATCTTGATTTGACTGATAGTTACATGGGTATATATATCTTGCCAAAATTTCTCACTTAGAACGTGTGCATTTTATTCTACGTAAAATATACCTCAAAATACAAACAAACAAAAGGTGTGTCATAGGCACCTCACTGTTCTAGCTTGTGAGACAGGAAAAGAATGCAAGTCAAGGTCAAACAATTTCTTTAAGTAAGTGAGGTGAAAGTTGTACAAAGTATTTCCACTCACATTTAATTGGGTGAATGAAGTCATGAATCCCCACCTAGCCACAAGGAAGTTTTCTCTAACTGGGAATCATGGATGGAGAATAAACTTTATTACCTTGGAAAAAGTTAAATGAACAAACACAAAATTTAACAAATAACAAACACTATATGTATCTCACTATATATAAACTATGTATATATAACTCTCTAATAATTTACAAATATTATTTTGTTTAAGATAATGGTAAAAGTTAAACACTGTTACAACACTTGTTCTGAGAGACCAATAGAGATTCATTTTATACCAAATAATATTTGATGTACTGACTATAAAATTTCACATTGATTAATCTAAGCCAAGAAATAGAAGTACTGCATAAATGAACTGTTGAAGCTCTGGAGATCTTGCTATAACAGTGTCTATTTAAGTTTTAATTTATTTCAACAGTTTTAATCATTATTTTGAAAGAATAAGATACATCTACCTTCATTCGCTTCATAGTGCCAGCATTCTGCTATTTCCTACTTTTCCAACGGGCATGGAAATGTGCAGTGATTTTCAGTTCAGATGTATTTGCCAACCTATCCTGAATAACTCAGCAAATTTAATTGTCAAAGCTGACAAGCTAAATATCCATACCTAGGTGTAGATTTTCTTCTGCACAATGGGAATTCCTTTTATAACCCAAGTCTCCACTGGTTTCATATTATTATTTATTTAATATATAAAACATAAAGTACAATGAATGTAAGAATGCTTTGATAATTACAATGATTTGAGATTTACACTTTAGCTTTTATTCAACTTTAATAACCTTATTTTTATTTCATAGCAATTAATATCCATCCCATTGCTACCTTTTGGGTTAGCTTCTTGAAAGATTACTTTACTGTGAGCTATCTTCACTTCTTGCCTTCCATCCATTCCCCAAGGCCCTGCAATCTGACTTCTGCTTCCATCACTGTAGAGAAACTATTCTCTTTAAGGTGTCTAGAAAACCTTTTTAAACAAATACAAAGCATACTTTTAATGTATTTCTTAATTGAATTTGGCATCATTTGACTTAAAAAAAAGAAAAAAAATCTTCTCAGATTCTTTTGCTATCATTCTTTCCTTCCTCTCCTCCTACCTATCAGAATGTTTCTCCAGGTCCTTTCTCAGGCTCTCCCTTTACCGTTGGCCAGATTTCCTCAGGGTTCTATTCTTGGCGATAGCCTTCTCTTACCACTCTGTATGTCCGTGGCTTCCATTCTATTCTAAACATTATTGGACACCTGAATCTTTACTTTGACCTTTCCCGAGCACCAGTTGTCTTCCCTGCCAACCACCCAATACAGGTGTTTCAAAGTGACTCAAGCTAATCTTTCTGGAAACCAAACTTACGTTTTTTCTAAACCGATCTTCTGCATGTATTTGTTATCCATTCTAATAACATCACTTTCCACTCAGTCTGTCAACTAGAAAACTCTGAAATATCTTCCCATTGTTAACCACGTATCAAAATTTAAAAATTATCCTAAACTTTATAGACGTTTAATATTCTCATTTAGGACTTCCTGGGTGGCACAAATGATTAAGCATTAAACTACTAGCCAAAAGGATGGTGGTTCATACCCACCCAGCTGCACCTCAGGAGACAGGCCTAGTGATCTGCTTCTGAAAGGTCACAGCCTTGAAAACCACGTGGAGCAGTTCAACTCTGCACACGAGTTCATTATGAGTCGGAATCGAGTTGATGGCAACTCACAACAATTCTCATTGCCTTTCTTTTCTTTCAGGCTCTTTTCTTCTTTTGTTTAAGTTATTGCAATGGTGTTTTTTAATTTATCTTTTTGTTTCTGTTCTCTCCAATCTATCCTCCACATTATCATTAGCGTTACCTTCCTAAAGCATAAATACCATCCCATAACAGTCCTTAAAGACACTACTCAGAAATTGCATATTTTTCCGTAACATATAAATACATAGTCATATCTAGTTCATCAAGGTTATCCAGAAAAGTGGGTCAAAAAGATGACTCTCTTGTTATCAAAAGACTCCTTCCTATGTCTGTGTTTAACTGGCAACTCGTGAACCAGACTTTTTCTATCTGGACTGTAGACTGCACTGTCAACCATGCAGGCACTGACAGGCAATGTGCCTTCCAACCCCACGTGCCAGAGGGCTTGTGATTTCTGCAGCCTTCCAGATAAGAGATGAATAAAAAGATCAACATCAAAACTTCTGAACTGTGTTTATTGGATTTAGAAGGCCTTCAACATCCATAAACCTCAGCTTCGGCAGCACTCAAAGTTTCTCTTTCCTAAGAAGATAGCAAAACCCCAAGGCTATATCCAGAGGATGTTTGAGACTAGCCAGAGCTGATGATATGTTATCAAACATTTAATAATCAGATCTCAGAACATATGGTCCAGTACATGATACATACATAGTATATTCTCAGGAAATACTTGGAGATCTGATTCTGAGAAAGAGAATGAGGAATGGCAATCTCCTGTTTCCATTTCGTTTCACGCAGCCATGTATAAAAAGGATCTGGGTAACTCATTTCAGAAAAGAATTTCAGTTCTCGGAAACTCTTGAGTCATCAGGCTATATCTGTGTTCAGAAACCCGACCAAACCCCTTGCTATCAAGTCAGTTCCGACTCAGCGACCCTATAGGACAGAGAAGAACTGCCCCATAGAATTTCCAAGGAGTGCCTGTCGGCAGACCTTTTGGTTAGCAGCTGTAACACTTAACCACTATGCCACCAGGGTTTCCAATTGTGTTCAGAAGCCTGTGTGAAAAGAAGCCAGAAACCACTGAATGCTGGCAAGTGTCTTCCCTCTTAGAGGGCATACAGAGGAAGATGATCATAAAATTATGAATTAACATCTAGTGTCAGCTAAATGCTATGAAACTAGTGTCATCTGGAGATCAACATGGCTCTGATAGGCAATGTCACATTCTAGAAAAAGCATTTTACCAGGATAGTGAAGACTCGTGTTCTCTTCCTGGCTGTGACAATTGCTAGCATAGCAGCCATAGACAAGTCTTGTTTCTTCTCTGCAGTTGACTTTTACACAACATGAAGTGGGGATAGAAAGAGTTGCTTTGAAGATCAAATGAGACAGGAGTACTGAAACATGCTTTACAAAACTTTGAAAATGGTGGTTTGCCATAAACTGTCTAGCCGCATGTTTAACAGCAAAGTTTACATGCCAGCAATAAAAGTATTTAATAATATGGAATTGGAAGTTGCTATGGAATTCTGTTCTTCAAACAGAAGACGCTGTTATTGATGGGTAACAAAGAATTAAGAAATTCAAACTGTTAACATATCTACCTGTGGGCAGTGAAACAGAGGGCAGAGTCATCAGTGTACTGATTTCAGGATTAAAATAATGGCCCAACCTGTTATTTCAGATCTTATGTAAGAATTGCTTGCAGTTTCACAAGTGGATTTTATTGTCATCATTACTTTCTTCAAAAGTTACATTAATGACTACAGTTGCTTAGTTGAAATACTAAAACATGGTGAGCAAAGAAGGGAAGACTGAAGTTCACCTGGGCTAGCTACCCTACCTATGTGCAGAGTCTGATAGTAAGCAGAATGGTGGAGAGCATGATGAGAAACATGGCAACATGCAGATGAGTCTCATGGGACCCAAATACCAACAGCTCTTCCTTTCAACAAGAAAGAAGCCCTGGTGGTGCAGTGGACAACGAGAAAGGCATGTCTACTGCCAAAGCAACTGATGAATTAACTGGAAATTTGAGATATATCCATTTATGTTCTGTTAAGTGTATATAAGAGAAGAACTTTCCCATTTTTGCCTACATTATTCAGCTTTCAACATTGTTGTAACATTATGGGGGCAATCTCTCACCAAGAAAGCCATTTTTTATGAACTGATGTCATAGTCCCATCATTCTGCATGCAAAAATAGAAGTATCTTGTTTTTCATTGTTTAATTTTTCGATTTATATCCCCATATGAGTACCAGGCATCCATCATCTAACATAAATATCTTCTAATTTTACGCGTTAAAATGAGTGGGTAATCTTAACCCTTACTCTTCAGAGAACTGGATCAGGGTCTCAGCTATAATAAAAATTGGATTGCAGTTTTGGCCGTGTTAATGTTCTCTTCATGCAAATTACATCTTAGGGAAGTGCTTGAAAACCTAGCATTAAATGTATTGTATGAAGATAGGGCACAGGGTATATCAAGGGGTGTTTGACGAATTTGAAAACCACATTGGAAACCTTTGCAAAGTTAAGGATCAGTTGTTCTATTTTAGGCAAGAACTAATGTGCTTCCAAACTTCTGTACCATTCTGAAAAAAAAGTATCCACACACTACTTGGATTCTGCCATTTATCGTTTCTGATTAAGTTTAAATCTCACATATATATATATATATGTGTGTGTGTGTGTATATAAATGTATATATGAGATTTATATATTTATATAAATTTATATATTTATATAAATGTAGATATATCTTGACGTAAATGATGTTTTAAAACTTTCCCCCTAGATGTCCTGAGGGTAAAATAGTACATTATAAAAAAAGAAAAGAAAGAAAAAGGTTGACTCTGTTATCCATACTTCTTAACTGATTTCAATTATGTCCCTCCTAGTCCAAGTCATTTCCTGCTCTGTAGATAGTCCCACCTTCATCCTGGAATTCCAGCATCACCCTAAATTGCCTTATGCCAGTCTACAATAACCTTTTCATGTCACAAGCCTTTTTATTAATAGCATTTCACTTTGGATTGCATCTAAAACTAACTACTACAGCAATTTCCTGAGCAATAACTAGAATTTACTGCTGCTTTTCTTCATCTGGTAACCCTTCACCACATACAGTAGATGGATGGCAAATCCAGCCAATTAAAACTGAGGCAATATTTTTTGCCCTTTTGTAACTGGAGTTCACTTGTCCTGAAGGTGGCACACTAGCCTTAATTACTGTCATTGTTGACTTAGGACACAGTAGCAAGTCAAATTTCAAAGGAAAGTCATAGATTATAGCAAAGTTCTACTTTTCCTGTTTGGGTCAGTGCCTTCTAAATGCAGCTGTGGAGTTTTCTGCCCCAATCAGTGTGTTTCCACAGCTGCTGATTGTTCACACCTGTCAAACAGTTCTGGCTGAGCTTCAGTTTGTCTTTAAAGAATAAATGAACACAGTGATTAAATATCTTCCCCTAAGTAAGTATTTCTTTACTCGTTCTCAACGTGGCAATAACTGAAAAACTCTTCGGGGGAGTTAATTCCCAAGCAGAAAAAACCTGGGTGTGAGCATTTCCTCTTTCTTTTACAAACTGTTATTTATTTTTATTTATTTATTTTGGCATGACATTGGTCAAAGTTTTTTTTAAAAAATGGTAAAAACAGTTTTCCAGATTATGCATTCATGTGTTACAGGTGAGGTATGATGAGGAAATCCCTGAATTCAAAATTATTCTCTTCCAATATGCAAAGAATTATAGGATGTTGGCATTTCTTAGAAGCTATAAGAAGGTTCTTATTCACATTTGTCATTGTAAAGATGATAAAAGTGATGCCTGGTGATTGGGTGACATGATCAGTTTTGCCCAGGTAGCCAATGACAGAGCTTAGATGGAACCCTCAGGGTTTATCATGATATATCAACTATTCTGTGAAACAGTACAATATCTTGCTATGTTAACTATTCTTTGAAGCAATACCTTTAAAACAAATTCATTATTGATGTATCTACAAACACATGTAGTTTAAATAATTACAAGTTGAGTTTATTTGTTTTTTCTTAGTCGCCATTGAGTTGGCTCTGACTCATGACAACCTCACAACTGGACCAGTAAGCAACATCATGATAAATGGAGAAAGGATTGAAGTTGTCAAGGATTTCATTTTACTTGGATCCACAATCAACACTCATGGAAGCAGCAGTCAAGAAATCAAAAGATGCATTGCATTGGGCAAATGTGCTGCAAAAGACCTCTTTAAAGTGTTGAAAAGCAAAGTTGTCACCTTGAAGACTAAGATGCACCTGACCCAAGCCATTGTGTATTCAGTAGTCTCATGTGCATATGAAAGCTGGATGATGAATAAGGAAGACCAAAAAATTGACGCCTTTGAATTGTGGTGTTGGCAAAGAATATTGACTATTCCATGAACTGCCAAAAGAACTAACAAATCTGTTTTGGAAGAAGTGCAACCAGAATGCTCCTTAGAAGCAAGGATGGCGAGACTACGTCTCACATACTTTGGATTTGTTATCAGGAGGGATCAGTCCCTGGAGAAGGACATCATGCTTGGTTAAGTAGAGGGTCAGTGAAAATGAAGAAGACCCTCAACATGATGGATTGATACAGTGACTGTAACAATGGACTCAAGCATAACAATGATTGTGAGGATGGCACAGGACTGGGCAGTGTTTCATTCTGTTGTACATAGGGTCGCTATGAGTTGGAACCAACTCCACAGCACCTAACAACAACATGACAACCTGATGTATAACAGAACAAAACATTGCCTGGTCATGGGACATCTTTACTTCATAATTGTTGGTATGTTTGAGTGAATTTATTTCCCGTTGTCGTCAAGTGGATTTCAACTCATAGCAACCCTATAGGACAGAATAGAAGTGCTCTGTAGGTTTTCCAAGGCTGAAATAATTACACAGGAGACCTCGTGCTGAAGTGGTTAAGCATTCAGCTTCTAAGTGGAAGATTGGTGGTTCGAACCTACCAGCCGCTTCATGGGAGAAAGATGTGGCCATCTGCTTCCATAAAGATTTACAGCCTTGGAAACATTACAGGGAAGTTCTACTCTGTCCTATAGAGTAACAATGAGTCGAAATCAACTCGACGGCAAAGGCTTTAGTCTTTTTTGGTTAATCTTTAAGGAAGCAGACTGGCACATCTTTCTCTTGTGGAGCAGCTAGTGAATTTGAATCACTGATTTTTTGATTGACAACTGAGCGCTTAACTACTGCAGCACCTGGGCTCCTTTAGAGGTTGTAGCATTGTATGTCAGTAATTAAAGTTAAAAATGCCCAAATTTCAATGGCCCAGGAATTATAAAGAGAGGAAAGAGTCATGTATTAGTTTTCTATCACTCCTGTAAAAATTTTTTTTATAAATTTAGTGGCTTAAAAAAAAAAACCCACAAATTCATTGTCTAATAATTTTACAGGTCAGAAGTCCAATAAAAATTCTCACTGGGCCAAATCCAAGATGTCAACAGGGCTGTGTTCCATTATGGAGACTCTAGGAAGAATCTGTGTCCTTCCCTTTTTCAGCTCTTAAAGGCTGATTGCATACCTTGACTGGCGTCCCCCTTCCTCCATCTTCAAAGCCAGAAAAGGCAGGCTGACTCCTTTTCAAATCACATCTTTCTGCTGCTTCTTACATAGTTACAACTTCCTCTTGAACCATAGATGGGAATTGTTCACCAATTTTAAGGACCCTTGTGATTAGATTGGACCAACCCAGATAATTCTGGATTATCTCCCCATTTTGTGATCATTAACTTAAATCACCTCTACAAAGTCTCTCTTGCCATATAAGAAAACTTAAGTTCTGGGAATTAGGAGGTGAGCATTTTGGGGGGGCCCCTACTCTGCCTACCACAAGCCACGAACTTATTTTTCCTAATTTTAATTAAAATTATTCACTGTTCCATTCTAACATCATGGACTTGAAAACATGCTTTATTATTTTGTCTTCTATTAAAATTTTAAATAATTTTTATTAGATACATATAGCATTTGAACATAGAGGATATTTTTTTCGTATGACTATACTGTATATTAGGAGCTCTAGAAGCACAATGGTTAAGCACTTGGCCACTAACTGAAAGGTCGTTGATTCAAACCCACCAACTACTTTTCAGGAGTAAGATATGGCAGTCTGCTTCCATAAAGATTACAGCCTCAGAAACCCTATGGAGCAGTTCTACTATGTCCTACAGAGTCGCTATTGGTTGGAATCAACTCGATGGCAATGGGAGCAAGGTGGATACTGGATATGTATATATCCTATGATAGCAAATACATACACATCCCACATCCATATATGGATATCCCACATCCATATATGGAGCACTGGTGGCACAATGGTTAAGAGCTTAGCTGCTAACCAAAAGGTGGGGAGTTTGAATCCACCAGCCACTCCTTGGAAACCCTAGAGGGCGGTTCTGCTTTGTCCTAGAGGGTCGCTATGAGTCAAAATCAACTTCATGACAATGGGTTTGGTTTTTTTGGTGTGTGTGTATATATATATATGTACTATATACATACTCCCCGACTTACAATGTATTTGAGTTACAGTGAATCGCACTTACAACCATCCTTTTTTTTGGTGCATCTTATTGTTAGTAATGTGTACTACATGCAGTGTTGCAACATGTAATTTGCTGATGTTATAATTATCTGTAAGTTTAGATGTAATGTTTCCAAACCCTAAAGACAAATAAAGATTGGATTTATAAAGATACTGATAAAAAATGCAATAATAATGAAAACTAAAAAAAAAAGAATGAAGTATTCAACTTGTGTCAGAACCAACTTATGACATAATCATTGGAACAAAACCTCATCGTAAGTCAAGGACTACCTGTACACACACACACACACACACACACACACACACACACACACGTACAAATACATACATACATATATACACAGACACACATATACACACACGCATGTAATTTAAGGGGGTGGATCAGATTCATTTTTATTTCTAAAAGTTTAAGCATTTTTTGTCTTGTAAGCATTTCTTCTGAGTAGTAAGTCTAAAATTCCATTCTTGCCCAAATAAACAGAGCTGGATCTACTCTTGTGAGCAGGGGTGGAACCAAATAAAACGTAGCCCATAAATCACCCCTGCCTGGTCTGACCAGGCCACTTGAAACTTTCCAGGCAGATGATCATGTGTCACGCCCCATTGTGTGAGTGCACGTGGTCATTTGGAAACATGGGAATTTCCTCACTCTCTTTTCCATTTATCTTCAGGATTTGTTGCTCTGAGTGATTCCAGACCTGTTACACTTCCTGGGGGAAAAGTGGAAGATTTTCTTTTCTAAATAATACAACAGAAACATCCTCATAATTTTATTTTTAAAAAGTAGAATATTCTTGAGAGAGTAACTGTTTCAGTTAATAACTTCTCACAATTAAGACCCTTTGGTTCAATTTTTTTTTTTTTTTGTGAGACATGAATGACATTAATTTACCATGCTTTATAATTAAAGATTATTTGCTGTATTTATAGTTAATTTACATAGTGTGCAGAGTTTCCCTCTACCAGTTTGAAGCACAGAGGAAATTGTCATAAGTGACTAGTATCTCACCTGAAATATCATAAGAAAATCAATAAGTTTTGAGGAGAAATAAAATCAAAGAAACAATTCTTACAGAAATATTACAGTTAACAAAGTTTCTAACTGAATCAATTAATCAAAGATACTGCTTGGGGTTGGTTATATAAAATACAAATGACTATAAAATGAATTAGAAACACGCCAGTTTAGTTAGACTGTTTCTCAGATAACGTGAAAATACCTTTAATCACAAAATGTTTAACTTTTAAAGCAACAATGTGACATAATTGGAAGAGGAGTAGCGAGCATTACCCATACTTTTCAGTAGGTGTGGAAACTGAGGCTCAAAATTGTTGAATGAACTAACATTGATCACTCAGGAAGTACTATGTGAATTTTTTAAAAATATCGCACAGCCTCCTCATTAGCCATTCTACAAGACTGGTGTTACTGTGCTTACTTAACACTGAGAAAGTGATGTGGTAGGAGGTTTCAAACTCAGGGCTCCGAATGCATGGTCTGCCCACGTGCAGGTTTTCAGGAAGCTTAAATAGGGATTTTATTTTACTATAACTCAGGAACTATAAATTCAGAATAAATTATTATATTTTTTAAAAGGTACTTAATACAGTCATGGTTCTATTTTACTCAACAGTCAGGTGAACATTGGGTGCTGAATTTTTTGTTAGGAGAAATGAGTCCCTACAGAGGGAACTCGATGACATTTTAACTAATTATTAAGTTTAAATAAGCATTCTAGTGGTAACATTATAGGTCACCTTGGTTTTGAATCTTAACTAAATACTATTTTTTGCCCAGGACAGACATTTTTCAAGAAATGAGAAGTTGGGAAAAATGACAAGAATACCACACTATCCTGGTGAATTTAGTTTCTGGGTCATATAGTGGCTCAGAAGATAAGATTTACTTTAAACTTGACAGAAGATAATTTGTGGTAATTTTATTAAACAGTTTACCTCAGGGTTACTAGAAGGGGAAATCTGTCAAGCATCCAATATCTTTTTCCCACCTCTTATTTCAATATATGCAACTAAATAGCCTTTGTCTACCAGTCACAACTTCATGTCAGAGATAAGTGCCACATGAGTGGTGGACTGTCTCCAAAGACAGCTACCAAAAATTTAGCCTATCCCTAGAAGGATGTGCCTCTTTCCCCACTAAATGGTGAAGACTATTTTCTTCCCCTGGAGTCTGAGTTTGTCTTGTGACTTGCCTAGACCAATAAAACATGGTGGAAGTGGTACTATAGCTGGTCTGAGACTAGACTCTAAGAGGCCTCTTAGCTTCTACTCTCATTCTGTTGGAACCCAACTGCCATGCTGTGAGGAAGGAAGTCTAGACTACTGGGGGGAGAGAGGCCACATGAAGGACAATCAAGTGGCCCAGCTGAGAGCCATCACCAACTTCCAGACATGAAAAAGAAGTCTTTCTGGATGTCCAACCTTAGCTGAGCTACCACATGACTCAGCTGAAGGCAGCAACATGAACAATTCCAGCCAATACTACATGGAGAGAACAATGCAGCTGACAGCCAATCACAGAATTGTTAAATAAATAAACAAACAAATCATTGTTTTAAGCCACTAAGTTTGGGGTGGTTAGTTGCAAAGTAATCAATAACTAAAATATATAGTGACTCCAATCACCATTCTGATAACTGAACTCCCTCCAAAATCAAACCAAAAAATGTATAGATTAGGCTACATAGCCAAAACATCTATTACTGTTATGCCATTCTCTCTGCCTCTCTTTATTCATATCAAACCCAATTCCCTCTTTTTCTAATGATTACCAATGCTTATCATGGGTAGTAGATTAATAAAATTGCTTTTTTCTGTGAAGAGCTGAAATATTTAAAGACAGAAGAAGTCTAAATATCGAAGTAAATTTTTTCTAAAACTATTCAGAACAGAATAGGCTATTGTAAGGAGGCCTCGGAATTTGGAAATAAAGCCTGACTCTGAGACTAGAACAGGAAAAATAAAATCAAGCAACTTATAATAAAAAAGGCAAGGTAGGGGAGCCGAAGTTAGCAGCCCATACCCTAAGAGATGATTTATAAATGGGTTGATGTAGGGACCTGGGCTATACCTATGTCTGATCAAGGTGACCTCAAGTAGACATATCTGGAATGTGATTGATGGAAAAGAAAATTGCAGACTATTCAATCGTGTCATACCTTGCTTGACTTGACATAATGGTGTTTGTGAGCACTCAGACAGAAAAAGAACACTGTAGAGCATGAGTTCTTAGTGTTTATCCACGCTGTGCAGGGAAGGCAGAACTCTGGTTCAGGGGATCAGTTTTTTAGATAGAGAAATTCCTAGAGTCAAGGAGGACATCCCATCAATTCACATAGCTTTATGCTCATACCCTGTGAGAATATTTAACTTTCCTTCTTCAAATTTTAGTTTCTCCAGTCTTATGACTTATAATCTTGGGTTTTGAATGGACTTTCCCACCAGGAAGAAGTTGCATGTGCACATAACTGACCCCAGTTCTTGGGAAAGGGAAATTTCTCATAGTAGAGAACACCACGACATTAAATTGTTGGATGTCATTATAGCATATGAATATTATCTGATACAGTACTGGAAGATAAGCCTCCTAGGTTGGAAGGTTCTCAAAATATACAGTGGCAGCAACTGTGGACTTGAACATACCAATGATCATGAAAATGGTACAAAATCAAGCAATGTTTCATTCTGTTGTACACAGGCTTGCCATAACAACATTATAGCATATATTCAAAAAATGCATAAAAAGGGTGAGTGGAGATCAGCAGAGCCACTTTTGAGCCTTGGATATGGTAAGCAGGGTTAGCTAGGATCCCACACTAAATAAGTGGATTACTCCCTTACTCAGATTATAAACAAAATCCGCAGTTCAGGAAAACCACAAATGAATATATGTTATTCTGTTGGGTCTTATACAAGTATTCAGAAACATAAATGTAAATCTATAAACACCAGAATTCTGGAATATACATTGACATTTTTTTGATATATAGTTATTATCTAAAAATTAATTAACGTTTCTTGATAATTCTGAGCCTCACCAAATCTGGATGTTTATAAAGTCTAACTGCTGTTAGGTGCCATCCACTCGGTGCCGACTCATAGTGACTCTATGTACAATGGAGTACTGCCTGGTCCTGCGCCATCCTCACAACCATTGCTATGTTTGAGCCTATTGTTGCAGCCACTATGTCAATCCATCTCATTGAAGGTCTTCCTCTTTTTCACTGACCCTCTACCTTTCCAAGCATAATGTCCTACTCCAGTGACGGGTTCCTCCTGATAGCATGTCCAAAGTATAAGAGATGAAGTCTCGTCATCCTCACTTCCAAGGAGCACTCTGGCTGTATTTCTTCCAGGACAGTCTTGTCTGTTCTTCTGGCAGTCCATGGTAAATTCAGTATTCTTTGCCAGCACCATAATTCAAATGCATCAATTCTTCTTCAGTCTTCCTTATTCACTGTCTAGCTTTCACATTCATGTAAGGCAATTGAAAATACCATGGCTTGGGTCGGGTGCACCTTAGTCCTCAAGATGACATCTTTGCTTTTCAACACTTTAAAGAGATCTTTTGCAGCAGATTTTCCCAATGCAATATGTCCTTTGATTTCTTCGCTGCTTCTTCCATGGGCATTGATTGTGGATCCAAATATTACTGGACAAGATTTTCTCAGGTATTAATATTAAATTTATTATCACCTTTCTCATCTGCCCAAATATCCAGTTGACATTTCTCCTTCCCTCTGTAATATATTCACAAAATTGATAGAAGCACAATAAAGTTTCACTTTTCTAAACTTCTATTGCCTATTTACCTATGTCTGAGAAGTGAGGGTGGATGAGCTTAAAACCATTTGTGCATGCAAGTATTAGAGTCTCAAGAAATAAATCAAAATGCATAGGGTTACACTTGGGCCAAGTGACTAATGGCATCAGCTCTCAGTGAGAGAGAATGTAATGTGATTCCATCATTTTTAGGTGGCCAGTTATGAATGATTAAACCCAATGGTTCAGGTGAGGTTGGGTGGATTGGGTTGATTATTAATAATCATGCACCCTAGTTTACCTGGGATAATCCTGACTCACACCTGTTATCCTAGTAAAATATTTAGTAATGTCTCCTTTCACTTTCAAAAGTGTCCTCTGTGTTGGAAGATAGATTTTACAATCACTCTAGAGTTTTAGAAAAATCGGAAAACAGTTAAGGAGTGAATTAGAGTAGTTAATAACAAGTTGTTGCTTTTTTCTCTCATGTAAGTTAGAAATTTAAGCATGTGTGTGTTGAGTTGAATAACCCAACTAAAATTAGACTCTAAGAGCCCAACTGCTCATGAATTCATGTCTTCTCCCATTCAACAACTTCTCCAGTAACTCCTCCTCCTGACACTTCCGACTTCTAGAAAATACAAGGTGTAGACAACTCTGGTTTAAAGGGGCTATTGAATCAACCAAAGAATAAAACAAGAGTTCATTCACTTTTCACTCTATTGGATGTTGGGTAGGGAGGTGGGAAGTAACTAAGAAATCAACTGAAAATTTCAAAAGAACATCCATCTCCCCCCAAAAATAAGACATGTACAATCCACAGGCTGTCATCTAATTAGATGGCAACTTACAGATTTAAATTTCAAATTCTTGATATTTCAGGAACTCAAAGACAGTAAATATTTGTCATACTAAATTACTAATATTCTCTCTTTATAATTTACCCAAAGTTCCACTATTCCTCCTTAGGATACTTTCAATAATTATTCGTAATTTTGTCCATTCTATTTAAAAGTATTTTTTAAAAAAATCAAATCTATTATCTGTAGATACATTAAATAATCATTTTCCCTCAAATTTAAATAATAGTTGTGTAATATGTAATCCTGCCCCTGCTTCTATCTGTGAGTAAGTGGTAGCATGTCAAGGGATCAGGACAAGGTAGTGGGTAAGAACATTAATTCTGGAGTCAGAAGTCCCTGGTTCAAGTTTTGGGTCTGCCACTACTTGTTATAGAATTTGTGCAAGTTGTTAACCAATATGTACCTTGATTTCCTCACTTGTGAAATGGGGGATAATAGACCAATATCATAGGGTTGTTATGAACAATCAGTTAATATCTACAAAATGTTTAGCATATACCCTGGCACATAGTGTGTACTTAATAATGTTTGTTAAAATATAGCTAAAATAATAAGAGGTTCATTTTGGACTAGCAATGAATGCTCCCAAATTATATATTCCAGTGCTACACATGTCTCAATTTTTTATCACATTTTTGATAAACTATTAGTATCAAATATCAAACATAATGAAAAGGAGAAATCACAAAAGTGAGGTTTCTTTTTACTTTTCTCAACTTTCTCATTTTTTGCCTAATCTCTTTATCTTTGTTGATCAATAGTAGATGTGTCAGAGTTCTGCCAAAAAAGATATATTAGGACTAAGTTTGAGTCTGTCAAGCACATTCAAATCGAGCATAGCTGGTTGTGCCCAATCAGGATTGTAGAAGGATGTAGATGAACTTTTTTAATCTTGTAGTGTTCATGAAAGCAAGGGAGTCCTTGCATCGGGACTGATTTCATTGGTAGGAGATCTATTCAGTCACACAGGGCCCAGTGTTTAGAAGGAATCCAGGTTTGGTTAAATCCTCTGCTCTGCTGCCTTGAAATTCTTAATAATTTTTTAATAAGCAGTCCCATGTTTTGCACCAAGCCCTGTAAATTATGTAGCTGGTCCTGCCTTGCACATCCCAAACTATGATTCCAGTAATATTCTCTCACAGAATTATAAGTGCCTAGATTCTATAAGTTTTGGTTCCTGTTAGCAACAGGGAAGACGAGTTTCACAAAAAATAAAATAAAAAAAAAAATAGAATGCAAATCTTTAAATTAAATATACCAAAATCTTAGTCTCATATTGTCAGGTTTCTACTCTGAGCCTTACCTGAATGGCATGGCACAATAGTCCTCAAATCTAATCTGGCTGACACTGGGTATATGTGCTCCTTCTCCAGTCCGTCTTAGGTGTTAATGGTGTCATCTTTCTCCTAGTCATTATGCTCAAATCCTCGGTGTATCTTTGACTTTTTCCTCTCCTTGGCCTCCCATACTCAATCACTTGCCAAGAACTATTGATTTTACTTCATAATAACTCTCACACTGGTTCCTAAATTCCCATTCTCACAGCCACTACCATATTAGAAGCTCTCATTACTTTCCTTCCAATTTACTTCAATAGCTTCCTTACTGGTTTCTCAATCCAGTTTTGCACAATACACCCGATTAATTTTACCTATTGTTCTAAGCTTTATCTTCCTAAACTACAGCACTGATCATGTCTCTCCTCAGTTGAAGAACCTTCAACTTTTTCCATTTCCTTCAGAATTAAATCTGTATTCCTTAACGTATCGTATATGTCTCTCTGTGAGTAGATTCAAATCTACTAGTCCAACTTTCCCTCTCTACTCCTCTTCATATAACCTATACTAAAATCACACTGACTCCTGACAGGCTACCAGATTTGTTAATTGTTAATTTTATTCAATAAACAGATTTGTAAGAACTGAGACCTGACAGAAGAGCCCGGAGGTCTAAGTAGGATCTAAATCATGTTGGACTTTGGTTGTAAAATAAAGGAAAGTGGGCTTTATTCTGAGAATAGTGGGAGCTATTGAAAAGTTAAAACATCGGTGTGAGATGACCAGATTTTTATTTTACAATGATCTACCTGGTTACCTGGTGGAAAAAAGATTGAGGGGACATGAGATGATGAGTGGTCTTATTTAGGAAAGAATATATGGGAATGGAGTAAAGTAGACAAATCTAAGAAATGTTTAGAAGTTCAAATCAATAATGCATAAAGATTGATCAAATGTGGAATTAAGGATAACATCATGGTTCTTACATTAATAACTATGTGAATGATGAGCCCATTTACTAATACAGGGAACACAGAAAGAAGGACAGGCAAAGCAGGCATGAGGAGTGGGCAGAGTGAGACATGGGGGTGAGGAAATGGAGAGGCACTGAGATCGATTTGGGATATGATGAGTTACTTAAAGAATATGCCCTGGAGGCAGTGGGAGGAGGTTACTAAAAGGAAAGAACCCAAAGACAAATGTCATTTATTTCACAATTCTGCATGGGGCCAATTTGAATTAGTAGGGTTTTAGCCAATTTTGGTCATTGTGCAAGATGTCAAAAAGAGTGAAAAGTAGTATCTTTCAGAGGGATTGAGAATACAGAAGTAAGAGATGAAACTGCTCAAAAGAGAATTTAATATCAAAATTATAGATTTATTTCTGGCTGCAGGTACTTGCTATTTTTAATCTTCTGATTTCTCCTTCTTACCTTTTAAATCAATTTAATTCCTATCTCTTTAAAAGGATTTCAACAAATATCTACTCATCAAGGCTTTTTTTTTTTTTTGGTGAGAAAAAGCTTGGGCTCACTAAGTATTCAAATGTAGCATATTTTACAAAGTATAGAAAGAACCACGATGAGCCAGAGTGAGGATGCTAAGTCTTCGCATTTTAACAGAAAGATGTCAAAATGCTCTGAAGACAATTTTCAGACTGAAATGATTGCCACATTTTTTGTTGATCAAAGATAATTCTGCCTGTAAATTTTTGCATGGTACTTAGCTCTTGGATAATGGTAAAAGGTATTACACATCCTCCCACCTGATATTACAGCACGCATAGCAGTAATGAAGACAGATTAGCGTGCTATTTACCTACTGACACTGACAAGAGTAGCTTGTCTTTGTTCCTCTGTTTCATCATTAAAGTCTTGTTTCTTAGCATTACATCGCCTGAAGACAGCATGCTGCAATCTTGAATACCAAAGGAAAGGTGGTTAAATAGCGTTAATGGCCTGGGTCACTCTGACTAAAACCGAGAAATTTCAAACTTAATGCTTTTCCCTGTCCTTAATTTACACTTTTATGGAAACATAATGAACTTGAAAAAAATCATACATGTGATAGGGAAAGGCATAGAGGTTGGGAAGGAGAAGGATAATTTCCTATATTGTAGTATTATTTTTTTAGAAGATATTTTGGTTTATTTCCTAGATTTAAAAATTTTAAAGGTTCCATTAATCATGCTCCCCCTAAAGATTACAACCTAGAAAACCCTATGCAGGCAGTTCTGGTCTGTCACATAAGGTCATGATGAGTTGGAATCAACTCGACAGCACCCAACAACGTTATATTTTCTCTCACAGATGCTGCGTGAGATAGAGACAACAGTGATGCACAAGTTATTGTTTTTGGCAGGTTACGTTGAGAGGAAAATTGGAAAAATTCAGTTTTAATATTACTTCAAAACCTTATTTTGGGTTCTGCTAATTTTTATTGATTCGTCTCTGATTATGCTAGGCAATCAAGAAAATTAATTGCCTGGCTTTTTTGTTATTATTGTTGCCTCTCCCCACAACAGTATCCTACTTACTTCAAGCGTAAGTCTTTGATGCCAAATATGAAAATCTTTGATAAAGTTCAAGTAGATTATATCTTCCTGCCTTATTCCTGTCAGCTGTCACTGTCATTTCCTCAAAGCAGTTAATCAGATTTGTTCAGCTTCACCTCCACGTCAAAAACTCAGTCAGCTAGGTCGACCTGCAGAATTCTATACCAGTTCAAGGATTCTTCTTATGGCAAAGACAAAGTAGGCATTTGTCCATGGGGTCAGGTTTATAGTAGCAACAATGTTAAGTCTCCTAATGATAATTTAGCTATGATTTTACTGGAACTATGGTCAAATATTATAGTCTGCAGTGGGGAGTTGTGTTGAAATTACTAAAATTTCACCCAACGACCAACGGTAGACTTGGCCACTATTACCTAAATCATTTTCTCTCCTCATTAACGATCATGGAAACATCCTTTCCCTTTTATACCAGTTTAAAGTTACACTGCTTTGTGAGTTGCACATTTTTAGCTTGCTTTCAATCTCTTTTTGAACACCTTGAGGGGAGATACTCTATTTGTTCATAAATATAAACCTTAGAGCTGTAAAATTAGAAAGGACTTTATTCTTTCAACACACTTATTGGGAGCCTACATCATATCACAAGGGTAAGTATGTCACACTCACTCAAATTAAGAATGAGAATGGGGAGGAGCAGATGGTATCAGGATGGCTTCTTAATTTGAGTTAGTGCTAGAAGGATTATTAGTTTATCCAGAGATCATATCATCCCGTAAAAGGAAAGGTTATAGGTTTCTCCCACTATAGTCGCTATGGAGTTGCAGGCAGTGTTTAAGATTCAGGCTCTAGAGACAAAATTCTTTGTTTTAAATCCAGTATAGATCCCTGGGTTGTGCAAACGGTTTGCACTCGACTACTAGCCTAAAGATTGTCCATTCGAACCCACCATTGGCACAGTGGAAGAAAGACCTGGCAATCTGCTTCTGTAAAGATTACAGCCAAAACCCTAGGGAGCAGTTCTACTCTGTCACTTGGGGCTGCTATGAGTCAGCATTGACATGATAACTTTTTTTTTTAAAATAAGTTCCTAGTTAGCCATGAACAAGTTATTAACTAATCTAACCCCCAGTTTCATTATGTGTAAAATTTGAGATAAAATATTATTTACTTGACACGGTTGCCTTGTGGATAAAATTGAGCTTTACTGGGTAAATCGTTTAGTGCATTGCATGACACATAAGTGCTTGTATCTGACTAATTGTTATTTGTTCAACAATCACTTGAGTATCTCCAAAATTGTTCTTTTGAACATAAAACTGTTATAGAAACCATCTAATCAAACACAGAAAAGGACAGTTTACTCCCAAAGCTACAAGGTATATAAACATGTTTTTACAGTTGCTGTTGTTGGATGGAAAATAGTATGTTTCCTTTGACCTGTTTTTTTAATCACATGTACAGGACAAAAAGTATAGTATGGGCTATTAGCTGGCTTTCAACATGACCCACAGTCCGGCGCTGCACACACTGCTGTTCCCCTAAACACACATATTCTCTTTCTGAAAAGCTACTGGGGTTAACTTTTTTTTAATTTTTTGAGTAAAGGGCGACAGATAAACAGCGTTTCTAAGAGGGGCATGAAAGTGAAGGATGGGAGGGTTATGTAACATCAGATTCTCTTACGTAGAAGGTCACAGAGTGGAAAAAAGAACACAATTTAGGGCACAAGATGGTAGACACAAGAAAGGTTGAAGTTGAGGGGGTGTTTTTGTAAGGTAGAAAATATGAAACTTCAGGAGCATGGGATGCTATAGAATTTTAAAAGAAATATTTTAATAAGAGCTGTCATGGGCCATGTGCTTGGACCCATAACATTTAAAAAAGATATCTATAAAGAATTTCCTTTTGAACTGAGATGTTTAAATGTGATATCCCTTTTAGACTAGGTGATGTGGGTCCCAGCTTTACAAGAATTACACGATCTGTAAATGAATATTTGAAACATCTTTCACACTGTAAAAACATATGAAATAGGAATTTGTGTCTGCAGGGCTTCCCAGAAAGTCATGCCAGTAGCAAGAAAAGTAATAAAATAACTATGGAGAGGGATCAGGAATTAATTTACGAAGTGTGAGGGGAGATCTTTACATACGGAAAAAGAATTTTACAATATAGTATGATGATGATGGTAGTATATTTATGAAATCCCTTTCTCATAGGTGTTCAGCATTCAGCTTGCTTTCAACACTACATCTAGTTAATCACTGCTCCAGGCTGTGTCTCTTCCCTTCCCGAGTTATGAGAATCTGCCATAGAGGAAGCACAGACTGAGTGGGCAAAACCAATAAATGTACTTTTCATTTATCCGCCCACATTTTTTAAAAATCTTTTTTGTAAAATATTTAATTAATGGTTTCTCAATGCCATTGCAGGATTTGTGAGATAACATTCTTTTGTTCCGTTGGTTTCTAGTTTGCTGAATTCAGGAAAGATTTGGTAGCCTTGCAATAAATTATAAATTAGACTGACGGCTAGAAATGCATATTTTTGTAAATTACTCCCTTCCATCATCTTTAAGGAAAATTTAAATCATAAAGAAATACTGATTATATTTCCCAGCAGGATGGGTTGATTGGATCCCTTAATCCCTTCTTTGCATAAAACATACCTTGCCTTCTTTCGGAATTCTGAATACTGATAATGGAAGCAAATTACTGAAGCGAATTAATGAGACAAAGGCACATTTTGAAACAGTGTATTAAGAAAGTCCTTTGACAAGTAGATACAAGAGACCAAAGGGGCGGCTTCTGTGCAGAGGTGCGAGGGGAAGGCAGAGAGAGTTAGGAACTGGTTGAATGTTCATGGGGAATCGGGCAGAGGGGAGGAGTGTGCTGTTGCAGAATGGGGTGAGCGGTTGGGGTCTCATAACAATGTATGTTAAAAAAAAAAAATTCTGTATGGGAGACTAACTTGAAATGTAAACTTCATTTAATTACAACAATTCAAAAAAAAAAAAAAAAAAGAAAGTCCTTTGAAGACACTGAAGTAATATATTTCCCCTTCCTCTATAGTTTCTTTAGCAATACAATTTGCAACCGAACAGTCTTACCTACCACAAGGTGTGAGAAGCCGGATATGGGATCTTGCACCTCCAGGTCAGCAGTTCAAATCGTTACCAGTGGATGGTTTCATAATGTTCTCAGTAAATGAGCCAGTGGACTTGTCTGTGCTGTTTGCTAGTAGACAGGTGCCCAGGTGACAAATCATGTCACACCATGTATGACACACCCTTGATCACATTGCCACTAAATGACACCTTTGTTAGCTATTTCTTTAAATTGGTTCAATATTCACTGAAGTTAAAACCACGTAGTGAAAGTGAAGTGAAAACCACGATCCCTTCACAAATCATGTTCATTACTGTATAATCTGATTTTACTTAAACTAACAGTATAAATATTTTGTATAGTATACTTAGAGATATGATACTAAGCTTCATAAATTATGTTTTATATTTCTAATGGTATACCCCAGAAAGACCTTGCCTATTTCAGACATAAATTATTTTAACAGCGAGAAGTTTAATTAATATATTTTTTCCAAAATACATGATAGAATCCTGTAAATGGGCAAACTTGCCTATTCTGCTCCTTATCTCAAGTACAACAAGAAAGAAAATGGAATTGTTCTAACGTCTACTCATTTTTCCAGTGGTATTTCAAAGGAAATGCTTATAGCAATGAGGACTGCACTATGTTTTAAGTGGTTAAAGTGAGTTTCAGTAGCAATCTAGTCTAAGAGTGACTCTTGGAAGACATAAAAATGGCACATTATTGAACTTTTGAGGTATGATGGGAATCAAGGACTGTGATAAGTTGAGAGGGGTTGCCCCACTCTGCTTTCACTGTCCCAGGAAGAACAGAACTGGGGTCAAGGAGGAAGAAGCCAGAAATATGTTACACCATCCATAAAATACCCTCCATGATGGTGTTTCTCGAAAGGGACTGCTCGAGATTTGCAGCCTTCTTGTTCACATCACATGTGGTCCTCATTCAGGCCTTTTCTTTTTGTCCTTGGAGATAGTTTTACTTTGCTTTATATCCTGATAGATGGTGCATTGAAACCTTTTACACACATTATCCTATTTAGTTTGAAGCGTCACAAACTGAAGGACCTACGAGCTAAGTCATTTGTTCCAAATTATATAGCCAACGAGGGACATGAAATCAAGTTCTGTTTTCCCTCTCCCACTGGTTTCCAAGTCGTGGCCTTCAGATTTGGGGATGTGGGTGTGGAGAGGAGCTAAATCACTGTTGCAGTGATCATAGGACTCTGGATAGCTAGAAAGTATAATCGTTTGACTGACTGACTGACTGACTGACTGAATGAATGAATGAATGAATGAATAAATAAATAAATAAATACATACATACATACATACATACATACATACATACCCTTATGTGTACAAATTGTCAAGATGGTGTGGATGCTACTATCTGATGGAATACATTTTTATTTTAGAATAAATGAATGTAATAGTTTTATTTTGTAGTTCTTAATGAACAAATCTCAAATATATAGACATTATATAAGGAACTCTCTTTTTGTCTTTTATATTGTAAACGTGTCCTCATGGATTAAGTGGTTGAGAACCACAGCACTATAATTTGGTGCCTCCAAGTAAGATCCATATACTGCCTAGTATCTGTAAAAGAGCAAAGAAATTCCCAAAGTGAGGTCACATCTCTAGAAATGGTGCTGCTCCTGGATCTCCCTCTTCATTCCCCTACCAAACCCTGCAAACCAGGTAGTATGAAGCAGCAAGCAAAAGAGCCAATGGAACATCCTAAACCTCCAAGAAAAGTCTCATGGGAGCAGCAGCAGAGATAAGAGAAAAAACATTCTGTTTTCTGAAATCTGCAGAACTATAGCACCTGAGGAACAGGAGCAAGCAATAAAAGAAAATCTATTGGCCTTTCGAATAGATATTTGGGCTCATAATTGGAGAAGTGAATTAATGGACTTTCTTCTACAAAAGTAAAGCTTAAAAAAATAGCATCTTAAAAGATGTAGAATGAGATATAGGATGATTGTCAAATTAGAATGGTAAAATAATCATTCCCATATTAGAGGATGTTTCTTTCTTCAAAGATATAAAAGTTGCATTAGTACAGAGGCTAACACATGACTTTATATTTATTTAACCAACCGGAAAAGGAATCTAAACTAGCATTATAGGTGGAAGATGAATTTGCAAAATAAGACACTTGGTTGGAAAGAAGAAGAACAAGATGAAATTATTTATAAGTTTGTGTTGCAAAATAAGCTATTTGTATTCAGAGCACAGAACTGAAATGAACATGATTAACGTTAAGATGTCTAAGAATAAGGATTGGAAATTCAGCTGGGAAAACACTAAAAGAATATAAAATATGGGTGTGGGGATAGAAATCTCTTATTCTAAACAGTAATATTCCATTAAGTAAATAAATAACCATTAAATTTGATGTGATGTATAGTCTAGTTATCAGGAGACTTGAAAGCAGCAGTTAATAAAGAAATATGTTTAATTTTTAAAAATATAAAATCACTAGGAAAATTTTAGATAAAAATAATGCCTTTAATTTTAACTAAAAGGTTGGCTTTTTACTGGAGATTAATGGTGACCGCAATGTTAAGTTTAACTCTAACATTTGTTATTTTGTCAGCTTTCAGATCATATACCCAAGAGAATCTCAGAGCTCCAAGGGTCAAAAGAGGGTGACAAGAGAAAAAAAAATTACACACACACCATTTGTGTGGCTCTAGGGGTTAGTCTATGCACAGGAACAGTAATAATTATTTACAACGTTGATCTGCTGTGTTTCCTGAAGAAAAATAAACGAATGTTAGCAGAAACTCAGGTGTAATAATAGTGAGGGAAGTTTGTCATTATCATTGCCCTACCACAAAAAATGAATTCTGCTGTGCCTTATAAACACTACAGGACTCAATAACGTATACTCTTTGTAGCTGATAGCACTTTTTTTTTTTTTTTTTTTTTTGCTATTCAGGTGGATTTTTACTATTTGTGGTTACATTCTATGATATAGGGAAAAAATCTGGGCTTCTTATATATAAAAGAAACATGTTTGATATAATTTATTTTTATCTCCAGGCAGACAAATAAGGTATTTTGTTGTGTGTTATAACAATGTTGATAAACAACACATCCTTTTTATGTTGAGATAATTATATATCATTTGGGAATAGACAAAATATCCATTTTTAAAAATCTGTCTTGCTAACAGGGGTGCATGTACATGTATAATTGACTTGTTGTTTTAGTATCATGTTGATCCAGCTTTGTAAATAAGTGAACATCATTTTCATCATAGAGAGAGCATTTTAAAGAAATACAGTAATATCGGTACGTAAATAATTCTGCTTGTGACTTCTAAATATCTAACTTTTTAAACTTTTGCTTATTCACCGGACAGTTTTTTAACATTTGTCATGAGCCTTGCACTATATTAGGTAAGGAGACATAGGGTCTTAAATTAGATGGAACTCAGAGATGGGTATGGGAGAATGATATAAAGGAAAATAAATATTACATAAATAATGAATTCATTGTAAACAGAGAATCCTGGTCTAACTAGAGAGTGGGAGAGCGGTTCATAGAGATCTTCCCTGGGGAAGCAAAGTTTCAACTTAAATTTGAAGGGGTGAAGGCATTATGTTGACAGAAATTTGGCTGCTTGGTGGGACTTTCAGAAAGAGGTAACAGTACTTTCTAGGCACTAAAACCAGAGGTACATGGTGTATTGGAGGTTCCAACCGAAGGACAGTGTGGCTGGAGAAGAGGTGCCTTCATCCTATAGCAATGGGAAGTCATTGAACAGTTTTAAACAAGGAAAATACATGATTGGTTTTGCATTTGAAAACATCATTCTGGCTTCTCTGTAGAGAAGGGATAAGGAGGGAGGCGTTTGAGTGAATGTAGGAGGACCAGTCAGGAATTTATTATACTAATTCACATGTGAGATGCCAGATGTTTGAATTGGAATGGTAGGATGAATTGAGTGAGAAGTAGATAAATTCATAATATTTTTGGGCAGTAGAATTGGCAAGACTTTATAAGTTGGGAGGAAAAAAAAAGCTTTGAGAAGGCTGCAAGAGAAATTCCTAAGAAAACATGCTTCAGTGAATTGAAGTGGGTAAAGGCAATGTATAGACAAGGAATTGAGAAAGAGTAAGAATACTTAATATTTATTAAGCTCTTAGTATATCAGACATGTTGCTAAGAATTTCATATTGTCATTTAATCACCACAGTGCCTACATGTGGATGTTTGATAGAGATTCTGGATAAATACCCTTTTGGGGGTCCTGGGATCCCCTTTCATCAAAAATTTTGTAAGACTCTCTCCCTTTGTCACTGGACTGCCCCATAAGTTAGATTAAGTTTCTATCCTTACATTAAAAGCAGGTGGATGCAACTTGAATATGAAACAGCAGTTGACTTCAGGCACGAAGACTTTGGAATGTGAAAGTGTGGACAGCTCTTTGAAAATACAGTTTAAAAGGACTGCCCATGGAAACTCTCAAAAAGACTGTGGCTTTCTCTCATGGATGACCCCAAAGAGATAAACCTATCCTAATCTATGTGGTAGCCCTTGCTGAGACCTGTCAGTGGAATTCCTGTCCAGAGCAGTCAGGGTCAGTCGGGACTTACAGGCCCCAGAACAACACCCTTTAGAAAGTCTGTAGTCAGTGGATTTGGAAAGGTGGGAAGTTGTAACGGTGTTTTCTTTGGAGCTACAGATCCTCCTGTTCTCTGTGCTCTGTGTCAAGAAATAATAGAATGTGGCACTAAAGGAGATGATTGCATAAAAACTCATAGATACATTCACAGCGCAGGGCTGTTCACAGGAGTGAAAAGAATGGCCCACTGTCTATCAGTAGAGAGCTAGTTAAATAAATTTTGAGGTGTTAGTATAATAAACTATTAAGCCACCATTAAAAATATAACAGTGGAAGGAAGTTCACCAGAATGTCCACAGTAGGATATCTGCAGGGTGAACTCTAGAGTGGTGTTCGCATTCTTCTAATTTGTTTGTTTTTTATTTAGTGAACAACGATCACAGAAATATATAATGTTAATTTTTTAAATTGATGAGTGTCATCATAATTTCAGTAAATTTAATCACCACAGGTATAAGATACAGGTATGTTTCAAGGCTATTGAATATTTACTTGCTTGTATCAAGAAATTAGACTATAGAGAATACTGTTTATATAAGGTTTATTTGTTTACTCTTTGGGTCAGATTTTCAGATGGTACTATTAGGCATCCAAAAGAAAAATCCCTTAGAGTTTAAGTTTCTTGAAGACATGACACCTATCTATTTTGTTCATATTGATGAATAAAGTGAAGGACAGTTAATGGATCTATTTGGTGATTAAGGGCACAGATGTTGTGAGAAAGATACATGTTTAAATACCAGATCAATCACTTTATCTTTCTAAGCCTTGTTCTCTTAATCTACAAAAGAAAAAAAAGTGGTAATATACTATCACAAAGTATTTGTATGATTTCAATAAAATAATGTCTATAGAGCATTTAGCACAGTGTCTATCACCTGTCAAGCATAGACTAAATTGTTACTGATGTTGGTGAAGAATATTATATATACCATGGACTGCCAGAAGAACAAACAAATCTGTCTTGGAAGAAGTACAGCCAGAATGCGCCTTAGAAGCAAAGATGGCAAGACTTTGTCTCACATACTTTGGACATGTTATCAGGAGGGACCGGTCCCTGGAAAAGGACATCAAGCTTGGCAAAGTAGAAGGTCAGTGAAAAAGAGGAAGACCCTCAACAAGATGGATTGATACAGTGGCTGCAATAATGGGCTCAAGCATAACAACAATTGTGAGGATGGCGCAGAACTGGGCAGTTCTGTTGTACATAGGGTTGCTATGAGTCAGAACCAACTTGAGGGCACCTAACAACAACAACAATTAATGTTTAATCACCTAGAGTTTATTGGCAAACTCTTAACTGCTATGTATACCAAGGAAGTCTAGTAGTTGTTCTAATTTTAGTGCTCACCTATTCCTTTGGTATTTATTTAGCTTTTATTTACTTTGAGATGCTCATATTTATTGAGTCCAAGAAATAGCATTCAAGCTGTTCAGTGACTTTGAGCCGAAATAAAGAAATGTTGTTAAGCATTGTTTATCATCTGCTTTTTTTATAATTTATTTTATTTTGTTGTTGAGAATATACACAGCAAAACACCAATTCAACAGTTTCTGTATGTACAATTCAATGACATTGATTACATTCTTCAAGTTGTGCAACCATTCTCACCCTCCTTTTCTGAACTGTTCCTCTCCCATTAACATAAACTCATGGCCCTAGACATTTCTATCAAATCTTTCAAGTTGCTGTGGTCAATTTGATTCAATATAGCTAGACCTTGAAAGAACACCATGCTCAAGGCAGACATTCTTTACTTGTTAAGCTAAACTGTTTTGTTTTGAGAAGACTTCAGCATATAACTTTGGTTTAAAGTTTAAGGTTTAAAGGTTATCTCAAGGCAATGGTTTCAGGGATTCATAAAACCTCCATGACTGCAGAAAATCTGGATTCCATGAGAATCTAAAAATATATTCTACAGTTTCTCCTTTTGATCAGAATTCTTCTATAGACTCTTTAATCAAAATGTTCAGTAATGGTAATTGGGCACCATCCAGTTCTTCTGGTCTCATGGCAAAGGAGGTAGTTGTTCATGGTGGCAGTTTAGGCTCACATTTCATTTCTTCCTCCTATTCTTGACTCTCCTTCTTCCTCCATTGCTCCAGGCAAATAGAGAACAATTGCTGTATCCTGAATGGCCACTTGCAAGCTTTTAAGACCCCAGATACTACCTAAGGAACTAGGAAGTAGAACTGAAGCACTAAAAACATTATTAGGCCTATTAACTGGGATGTCCCATGAAACCATGACACTAAACCTCCAAACCAAGGAACCAAATTCCCATGAGATGTTTGGATGTACATAAGCAGCCTCATTGGCTACTTTTTGTTGTTGTTGTAAATATATCTGTCCCACAACTTTTGCCAATTTGACTTTTTACAGGTGTACAACTTACTGAAAGCAATTGCTTTAATCAGCTGTGCAACCTTACCATTAATCAATGTGATTTTTCCCTCATCTGCTTTTAGTGCTACCCTACAGCAACTTATTTTGTAATGTTGGTACTCTGGGGTTATTATCAGAAAGGCTGCGGTTACAGGCATGTAACGCAGATTGTTAACTTTCAAGCAGGAATTCATCCTCATGTTTTAAAGATCTAAAAAACAAAAGGCCTGAAAAATACCTGATTTTAGGGTTTTTATTTTCTTCAAAGACAATATATTTTCTTCTAAATGGATGCATGTTGTAGATGTGGAAGAAGAAATTATGGATTGACAGATTAGGCAAAGAATATAAAAACATGTCTGTTTTCATTGTTATGTTGTTGTTGTTAGGTGCGTGCATCGAGTCAGTTCCAGCTCGTATCTAACGTATGTACAATAGAACGAAAGGATGCCCAGCCTTGCACAATCCTCACATTAATCATTTTTATTATTGAGCCCATTGTTGCAGCCACTACGTCAGTCAGTCCATCTTGTTGAAGTTCTTCCTGTTTTTCTTTTTCTTTTTTTTTAGGTCTTCCTCTTTTTTGCTGACCCTCTGCTTTACCAAAGATGCCATCCTTCTCCAGAGACTGGTCCCTCCTGATAACGTCAAAAGTACATGAGACAGAGTCTTGCCATCATCGCTTCTAAGGAGCGTTCTGGCTATACTTCTTCCAGGACAGATTTGTTTGTTCTTCTGGCAGTCCATGGTATACATGATATTTGTTTGCCAACACCATAATTCAAAGGTGTCAATTTCTTCCACGGTCTTCTTTTTTCATTGTCCAGCTTTCTCATGTATATGAGGTGATTGAAAACACCATGACTGGGATCAGGTGCACCTTAGTCCTCAGAGTGGCACCTCTTCTTTTTTTAACATGTTAAAGAGGTCTCTTGCAGCAGATTTACCCAATGCCAATACGTTGTTTGATTTCTTAACTACTGCTTCCATGGGCATTGATTGTGGATCCAAGTAAAATGAGTTCTTGACAACTTCAATATTTTCTCCTTTTATCATGATATTGCTTATTTGTCCAGTTGAGAAGATTTTTGTTTTGTTTGTGTTGAGGTGTAATCTATACTGAAGGCTATAGTCTTTGCTCTTCATTGGTAAGTGCTTCAAGTCTTCTTCACTTTCAGCAAGCAAAATTGTGTCATCTGCATAACACAGGATGTTAACTAGACTTCCACCAATCCTGATGCCACATTCTTCTTCATAGAGTCCAGTTTCTTGGATTATTTGTTCAGCATACAGATTGAATAAGTATGGTGAAATACAACCCTGATGTACCCCTTTTCCTTATTTTAAACCACACAGTAAGATTTTACTCGTGTGTGGTATTAATGATATACTTCAATAATTTATGCATTCTGTTGGATCACCTTTCTTTAGAATGAGCACAAATATGGATCTCTTCCAGTTGGTTGGCCAGGTAGCTCTCTTCCAAGTTTCTTGGCATAGACGAGTGAGCACCTGCAGCCCTGCATCTGTTTGCTGGAACATCTCAATTGGTATTCTGTCAATTCCTGGATACTTGTTTTTTGCCAATGCCTTCAGTGCAGCTTGGACTTCTTCCTTCGATATCCATCGATTCTTGATCATATGCTATCTCCTGAAGTGGTTGAACGTCCACTCACTTTAGCTACTCTACGTTCAAAAGCAAGTTTCGGAGTCTCTTCTAACATCCATTTTGGTCTTTTCTTTCTTTCTTGTTTTTTTTAATGACCTTTTGCTTTCTTCATGTATGATGTCCTTGATGTCACCCCACAACCCGTCTGGTCTTTTGTCATTGGTGTTCAGTGCTTCAAATCTATTTTTGAGATAGTCTCCAAATTCATGTGGAATATGCTTGAGATCATATTTTGGTTCTCATGAACTTGTTTCAATTTTCTTCACCTTCAGCTTGAATTTGCGTATTAGCAGTTGATGGTCTGTTCAGCAGTCAGCCCATGGCCTTGTTCTGACTGGTGATATTGAGCTATTCCATGGTCTCTTTCCACAGATGTAATCAATTTGATTCCTGTGTTTTCCATCCAGTAAGGTTCATTGCCATAGTTGCTGTTTATGTTGTTGAGAAAAAGTATTTGCAATGAATAAGTCATCAGTCTTACAAAATTCTATCATGTAATTTCTGGTGTCATTTCTGTCATCAAGGCCATATTTTCCAACCACAGATCGTTTTTCTTTGTTTCCAACTTTTGTATTCCAATCACCAGTAATTATCAGTGCATCTTGATTGCGTGTTTGATCACTATCAGACTGTAGAAGTTGATAAAAATCTTCAATTTCCTGATCTTTGACATTAGTGGTTGGTGTGTAAATTTGGATAAAAGTCTAATTAATTAGTCTTCCTTGTAGGTGTATGGATATTATCCTATCACTGACAATGTTGTACTTCTGGATAGATCTTGAAATGTTCTTTTTGACAATGATTGTGACACCATTCCTCTTCAATTTGTCATTCCTGGCATAGTATACCATATGATTATCTATTTCAAATGGCCGGTACCGGTCTATTTCAGCTCACTAATGCCTAGGATATCGATCTTTATGCATTTCACTTCATTTTTGATGACTTCCAATTTTCCTAGATTCATACTTTGTACATTCCATGTTTCATTTATTAATAGATGTTTCCAGTTGTTTCTTCTCATTTTGAGTCATGCCACATCAGCAAATGAAGGTCCCAAAATCTTACTCAACTTATGTCATTATGCTCGACTTGACTTTGAAGAGGCAGCTCTTTCCCAGTCGTATTTTGAGTGCCTTCCAACCTCAGGGGCTCATCTTCCAGCAGTATTTTCAGACAACATTCTGCTGTTCCTAAGGTTTCACTGACCAATTTTTTCAGAAGTAGACCACCAGGTCCTTCTCTGTAGTTTGTCTTTAATCTGGAAGCTCTGCTGAAACCTGTCTACCATGGGTGACCCTGCTGGTATTTGAAATGCAAGCCACCACAGTATGACAAACTGAAAGATATGTGGAGTAAGATTGAGTAAATACACAAAAATATGTTTCCAGAATTACTTATTAGATTTATCAGATTAATGGTAAGTATTTAATTTTGGCTAGAAATTAGTCCATTGCTATGATTAACTGATAGACTTCCTAATTAAAAAGTAAATTAGTCTGGAAGTGCAAGTGCTGTTAAGTGCATGTATTCTGCTTGATAAATTTTTTTTCATCTTAATGGAACTGAGGAAATGATTGTTGTCTTAAGTGTTAAACTCTTTTTTTTTTTTTTTTAACTCTATGTCTTGGTGGCTTGAGAAAGAACTTTGGTTATATATCAGCAAAGGACTATATGGAGAGGAATTAATAGAAATATTATCTTATTGCATAGATGCAGAGTTAGAGCCTTATCTTCAGAGAAGATGATTATAAATTATAACTGTGTTTTACTCTTCATTTTAGAAAAGCCCATATTTAACTGTAATCTCTTAGATAGGCCTATTGAGATCTGGTTGATAATAATAATAATTATTATATATGTATATAATATTTGTTGTTGTGTGCCGTTGAATTGATTCCAACTCATAGGGACTATATATATATATATATATATATATATATATATATATATATATGTACGTATATAAAGTAAAAAAAGGTCTTAGAAAAAATATTTTAGGTTCTTGGATGCTTAGCTATCAACTGAAGATGATGCTGAGTAGGACAGTACACTTTACAAGAGAAAATGAATTATGATATATGGAGCTCACCTATGTGAAATAACACATTTTATAACCCAAGTTTCTACTTTAAAAGAAACATTACAGATAATTGTATTTGGAATATTTTTAGAAACATCTCCTTTCCCTATTTGGTTCATTCAAATTTACTTGAATTTTTCTGACTTATTCTTTAATAGATTTTATATCTTAATAAAAACTACTTAGAGTTCACATCTATCCTTCTTGGTAGGAGTAATACTTATTGCTTTTCCTAGCATGTTCCATCAACCCCATTTTAAGCGTGAACTGTTTATACTCTGGCAAGAGGGGTGGATCTAGATTTTCTGGAGCGTGACATTTATACAGTTTGGGGGTCCTCTTTAAGGAAAACAGTATAAAATTATTCATGCAAAAATTAAATACAGGGCCTTGGAAGAGGTAGGGGGCCACTCCCAGCTATGGGTCTCCAATATTTAAGCTTCATTGGCTTCACGATAAATCTACCTCATTTATCTGGGCAAGGAGGCTTATGGATTGTTCTAGTGCCTGCTCTTACCTACTTGACCGTACATGGACTGTCCTTACAGAGTGGAAATCAGAAATGATTCATGTACTGCAGATGAGACTATGGCATAGAACCAAAAGGAGGAAGTTTCAGGAGGTGATCTTCAAGGGCCTCTCATATTTCTGTAAGTCTTGCTAGCAGTGGCACTGACTTCCATCTGTCTTGTCAAGGATTTCTGTATAGTGAACAGTTCTGATAGACAGAGATAGTATTTTCTTTGGAGCAAAAGGAAGATGTGCTCTGGAAAATAGAAATAGAGCCCTTTAAAAGGGAACCTTGCTTACTGCCTGTTTTAAGATTGTGATTCTCTAAGGTCAGTGTTTCTCTTCCATAACACAGCCAGATTGCATGTGTCGGTGTCACCTGGAATTTTTTTGTGTTTCCCTGTGGGAGCTGTGACTCAGGGACCTGGTACAAGTTCTGATACCTTTTGCTATGAATAAAAATCTGTCCTTTGTCTTTGACCCAGGAAGCTTGTGTCTTTTGACAGTATTCAGGAAAAAGCAGGCTAACTTGTCATCTTGCAAGTAGGGTACAATCTTAGATCTTTTACAGTTCTTGACAGAATACTGTTGAATGACGCTTTCCCCATTAAGTTTATATCTAGGAAGTGATTAAATCAGTCCAAAACCGTTGTAATGGTCGATTTATGTACAGTTGATCAGTTATTCTCTCATCTGTATTTCTAGTGTAATTTTTACTTACCTGTACTTTGCAACTTAGGTTGGATCAAAATTTGTTTTATTTTTTCTTTATTTATCCTTTCTCCTTCCTTGCCTATCTTTCTCCATCTTTCTCTTTCCCTCCTTGCCTATTTCCCTCCCTTGAGATTATGAACAACACCTTCCTTGAGTTCTTCCTTCTTTCCTTCCATAAATAATTATGTTTTAGGCACTGTACTCAACCCTGGGAATAGTGAGCAAAAGGACACCTAGTCCTTGATGTTGGAGATCTTCCAATCTAGTCTATAAGCATGTCTCCTCTTACTAGACATTTGAACTTCATAAGAGCTGAGTCAAATCTCATTCATTTTTGCTTCCCATTTCAGCATATTAATATTCTTGATACTTTTTTAATTCAATTAAATTGGTCTTAAACAATGAAATATTAATAATAAAAATAGGTTCTTTAGGGTTCCCATTATGTGCTAGACATGGTACAGGGCACATTACACAAATTATGTAATTTAATCATATTTCAAACCTCTGAGTTGGGGATTGTATTCTAGTCTTACAGATGAGAATTCTGAGGCTTGAAAATATTTAGCAACTTGCTCAAGGTCACAAACTCAAAGTGACAGAGCGTGAATTCAAACTTGGGTATTCGTGTAATTTCATTTTAAAACTGTTCTCCACTTCCTTAGTCCACTAAGATTATACTTAAATTATTGATGTATATCGTTCCCCTAGAAATGTGTACTATTTACTGCTACTTAATACACATGTGGAAAAGGAATAACCAATGATTATAATTTATTTATGCATGTCCATAAATTTTAATACACTTCAAGGTTTCAAAAAAGTCTGAGTATCTTGAGTTATAATGAGAATGAGGGGTGAAAACATTCTCACACATAGGAAACAAAACAACTGGGAAGTTGGGTGATTGAAGTTGAGATCAAGGTATGCTGGATTATTGCTTGAGCAAATCTAACATTTTTGTAAATGATTTGGATAAGAGAATACCTGATTAATTTTCTGACTTTTTTATGACTTTGACCACTTCAGGAGAGTAGAGATTAGATATGTCTCACATTTTTTTTAATAGAACAATGCTTGGCATAGGGCAAGTATTTTATAATAATTTGTCAAATAAAAGAATAAATGAGGGAAAAAGTTAAAATTATACAATAATTAAACTACCATTGTGAGAAACAATGATTAATTTTCTCCTGTGTATCATGTGCAGCATCTAACCCTGGATGCAGCTTGGAAAAGGGCAACTGAACTTGAAAAAGTATGAAGGGGTCATTTGAAGACAGATTAGCACATATGTAACCCCTCAGTCTAGAATGATCTCAACTGAGAAAAGAGAAAACTCAAGTCTACAGGAAAGTATATTGTTAAAGCAGAGAAGGCTTTGCCACATGTCTAAGTTAACAAGTACAACATGCAGACTCCATGTAGCTTACCTAGGAGGGGTTAAATCTAGAGCAAATAAAAATGATCAATTATTGACACAATGGATATTGCATATATATACCTCCAAATGTGATCACCCTTTTTCAGGCCTTCCCCAGTTTATGACTGATTTTACTTCAACAGCCAACTAATTGGCTTTTCTGACTTCAGATTCTGCCTCCCCCCATAACATTTTGTTCTATCATGTGTAACCATCACACTGATCATTCTTAAATCCCAAATCATTCCTCTCTTCAAAAATATCTCTATGATATTAAGTCTGAACTTGACCTGGCTTTAAAGGCTCTCAACAAGTATGACCTCATCCAAACTACGAAATTGTCCACTGTTCACAAGTACCCTCTGTTTTGAAAGTCTGTTTAGTAGCCCTAAGTTATGCCCTTCCTGCCTAGATATCTGTATTTACCTTGTTCTTTTTTTACCCTAGAATGCCCTTCTGTCTCATCACTACTCATCAACTGCCCTTAATTCAACACACTTTGAATAAGGCCTCCTACATGTGGGGTGTTCTTCAAATGTTATCATGTTTAATTCTTGAAATAACCCTGCAAGGTCTTTAATATCATTTCTGTTTTCTAAGAAGGAAAACAAAAAATGAGGCCTAGAAAGGTTAATCAATTTGTCTAATCATAGCAACCCTATAGGACAGAGTAGAACTGCCCCATAGGGTTTCCAAGGAGTGGCTGGTGGATTTGAACTGTGGACCTTTTGGTTAGCAACTGAGCTCTTAACCACTGCACCACCAAAGCTCCAGTTTGCCTATAGATACCCAAATAGTGAATGACAGAGCTGGGATTTCAACCAGGTCCCTCTGGTTTGGCATCTGAAATCTTGGCACTAGATTATTTTAACTCTTCAGTCTCCTTAATGAAATTTCTATACAGTGGAGAGGCAGACATGTTGTTGTTGTTAGATGCCGACGAGGCAGTTTCACCTCATAGGGATCCTATGTAGAACAGAATGAAACACTGCCTGGTCCTGCACCATTCTCATGATATTTGTTATGCTTAAGCTCATTGTTGCAGCACCATGTCAATCTATCTCATTGAGGGTCTTCCTTTTTATCACTGACCTTCTAGTTTACCAATCATGATGTCCCTCTCAAGGGACTAGTCCCTCCTGATAACATGTCCAAAGTATGTGAGAGGCTTTTTGCAGCAGATTTGCCCAATGCAATGCATCTTTTGATTTCTTGACTGCTGCTTCCATGGGTATTGATTGTGGTTCCAATTAAAATGAAGTCCTTGGCAACTTGAATCTTTTTTCTGTTTATCCTGATGTTGCTTATTGGTTCAGTTGTGAAGATTTTTGTTTTCTTCATGTTGAAGTGTAATCCATACTGAAGGCTGTAGTCTTTGATCTTTATCAGTAAGTGCTTCAAGTACTCTTCACTTTCAGCAAGCAAGGTTGTGTCATCTGCATAATGCAGGTTGTTAATGAGTCTTCCTCCAATCCTGATGCTGAGTTCTTCTTCATATAGTCCAGCTTCACTGATTATTTGCTCAGCATACTGATTGAATAGGTATGGTGAAAGGATACAACCTTGATGCACACCTATCCTGACTTTAAACCCTGTGGTATCCCCTTGTTCTGTTCAAACAACTCCCTATGTACAGGTTCCTCATGAGCACAATTAAGTGTTCTGGAATTCTCATTCTTTGCAATGTTATCCATAATTTGTTACGATCCACACAGTTGAGTGCCTTTGTATAGTCAGTAAAACACAGGTAAACATCTTTCTGGTATTCTCTGCTTTCTGATAGGATCCAACTAACATCAGCAATGATATCCCTGGTTCCATGTCCTCTTCTGAATGTGGCTTAAATTTCTGGCAGTTCCCTATCGATGTACTGCAGCAGCCATTTTTGAATGATCTTTACCAAATTTTACTTGCATGTGATATTAATGTTATCGTTTGATAATTTCTGCATTCCTTTCGTGGGAATAAGCACAAATATGGATTTTTCCAGTCGATTGGCCGGGTAGCTGTCTTTCAAATTTCTTGGCATAGATGAGTGAGCAGTTCCAGTGCTGCTTCCATTTGTTGAAATATCTAATTGGTATTCCATCAATTCTTGGAGCCTTGTTTTTCACCAATGCCTTCAGTGCAGCTTGGACTTCTTTCAGTACCATTGGTTCCTGATGATATGCTACCTCCTAAAATGGTTGAATGTTGACCAATTCTTTCTGGTATAGTGGTTCTGTGTATTCCTTCTATCTTCTTTTGATGCTTCCTGTATTGTTTGATATTTGCATCGTAGAATCTTTCAGTATTGCAACTGGATGTTTGAATTTTTTTTTTTCAGTTCTTTCAGCTTGAGAAATGCCGAGCATGTTCTTCTGTTTTGTTTTTCTAACTCCAGGTCTCTGCATAGGTCATTATAGTACTTTACTTTGTCTTCTAGAGCCTCCCTTTGAAATCTTCTGTTCAACTCTTTTACTTCATCGTTTCTTCCATTTGATTTAGCTACTCAACATTCAAGAGCAAGTTTCAGAGTCTTCTGAAATCCATTTTGATCTTTTCTTTCTTTCCAGTTTTTTAAGCCACCTCTTGCTTTCTTCATGTATGATGTCCTTGATGTCATTCCACAGCTCATCTGGTCTTCGGTCATTAGTGTTCAGTGCATCCAATCTATTCTTGAGATCGTCTCTAAATTTAAGTGGGATATACTCAAGTTCATACTTTGGCTCTCATGGCCTCACTCTAATTTTCTTCAGCTTCAGCTTGAACTTGCATATGAGAAGTTGATGGTCTGTTCTGCAGTCAGCGCCTGGTCTTGTTCTGACTGATGATATTGAGCTTTTCCATCATCTCTTTCCACAGATATAGTCGATTTGATTCCTGTGTATTCCATCTGGGGAGATCCATGTATATAGTCACCGTTTGTGTTGTTGAAAAATGGTATTTGCAATGAAGAAGACGTTGTTCTTGCAAAATTCTATCATGTGACCTCCATTATCGTTTCTATCACCAAGGCCATATTTTCCAACTACCCATCCTTCTTCTTTGTTTCCAACTTTCCCATTCCAATCACCAGTAATTATCAGTTCATCCTGACTGCAGGTTCGTTCAATTTCAGACTATAGATGTTGGTAAAAATCTTCAATTTCTTCATCTTTGGCCTTAGTGGTTGGTACTTAAATTTGAATAGTAGTCATATTAACTAGTCTTCCTTGTAGGATTATGGATATTATCTTATCACTGACAGCATTGTACTTCAGGGTAGATCTTGAAATGTTCTTTTTGACGATGAATACAATGCCATTCCTCTTCAAGTTTTCATTCCCATCATAGTAGACCATATGACTGTCCAATTCAAAATGACCAGTACCAGTCTATTTCAGCTCACTAATGCCTAGGATATTGATATTTATGCATTCTATTTCATTTTTGACGATTTCTAATTTTCCTAATTTCATACTTCATACATTCCACATTCTGATTATTAATGGATGTTTGCAGCTGTTTCTTCTCATTTTGAAAGTGCCACACCAGCAAATGAAGATCCCAAAAGCTTGACTCCATCCACATCATTAAGGTTGACTCTACTTTGAGAAGGCAGTTCTTCCCCAATGATCTTTTGAGTGCCTTCCAATCTGAGGGGCTCATCTTCTGGCACTATATCAGAAAATATTCCACTGTTATTCATAAGGTTTTGACTGCCTAATTCTTTTCAGAAGTAGACCATTAGGTCCTTCTTCCTAGTCTGTCTTAGTCTGGAAGATCAGCTGAAAGCTGTCTGCCACTGGTAAACCTGCTGGTGTTTGAATACTGGTGGCATAACTTCCAGCAACACAGCAACGTACAGGCCCCTACAATATGAGAAACTGACAGATGTGTTGGGGGAGGCAAACATATAAGCAACTAATTTTAACACAAGTTGCAACTAAATAAACACTAAATAGTTCCAAGAAATAGGGTGTTGATACATTAGGGGAAGAACAATTGACCAGGAGGAATAAAGGAAGGCACCACAGAGGTGGTGATATTTGATGTTTGAAGTGGATCCTGAGGGCTTTAAATAGATTGAGAAGAAGTGGGAGAGTATTTTCAGACTCAGGAAACAATATGATCAGAGATGTGGAGGTGGGAAAGTTGTAGAATAGGATTTATAGAGTGATATAGAGGCTAATGAGATTGGGATGGGTGTTGAGGGTCAGGATGTAGACTAATTTCAAAGACATGGCAGAGATTTGTTTTTTTAAGCAACAGTGAGCCATTGAAGAAAAATGAGAGAAAGAAGAGATATGATCTAACTTGTGTTTTAGAGAAGTTTCCATGGAATTGATACGAAGAGAAGATTAGAAGATACTGAGTTTGGAGGCAAGAAAACTCCAGGAAGGAATCTTACAAAGTAGAGTAGTCCGTTTTTGTGGGGGAAGGACAGAGAGGACAAAGACACATTACAGACTTAGAATTCATAGAACTTGATGCTTGGGAGATTAAGAGGATGAATACATTTTAAAAAATTACAACAAAACTTATTTATTTAAATGAGGATATGCAAATCACCAATCACTGTCTTACTCTACATGCCTCAACCCCTTGAAGTATCTGTAGAGTTAGGGGTATGATTGGAATCTGGGAAGAGTGAAACATTTCAGAATAGCCACTCTGTATGAAATACAAAGTAAATATGGAAGGAAAATAAGGATTCTTGAATAATCCTGAGACTACTGCTGAGATTAAAATTTGCCTACATAATGGAACCAACCTGTGTGGCCATATGGTTTTTAGGAACATCATTCACTAGTTAATTAAATGAGAAAACTGTTGTTGTTAGGTGCTGTCGAGTCAGTTCCAACTCATAGCAACCCTGTGTACAATAGAACGGAACACTGCCCCGTCCTGTGCCATCCTTACAATCATTGTTATGTTTGAGTCCATTGTTACAGCCACTGTGTCAATCCATTTCTTTGAGGGTCTTCCTCTTTTTCGCTGTGTACTTTACCAAGCATGATGTTCTTCTCCAGGGACTGGCGCCACCTGATAACAGGTCCAAAGTACGTGAGAGAAAGTCTCACCCTCCTTGCTTCTAAGGAGCATTCTGCCTGTACTTTTTCCAAGACAGAAGATCAAAATTAGCCAGGAAAATATCAGACTCTCCATACATATGAAACTTCTTTAGATATAAAATGCAGGATGAACTTCAAATCCTGAAAGATTTTTTTCACACTGTAATTCTCCAAATGGAGATCTAACTAGAGAGATATAAGAAGATGACTTATTTCTCTCCCCAACCCTCACCCTGTACCAGACTAGGTTTAAATAACTACTGTCTTCCTAGGACATATGTCTTAGTCATCTAGTGCTGCTGTAACAGAAATACCACCAGTGGATGGCTTTAACAAAGAGAAGTTTATTTCCTCACAGTAAAGTAGGCTAAATGTCCAAATTCAGGGCATCAGCTCCAGGGGAAGGCTTTCTCTCTCTGTCGGCCTTCTTCTCATCAGTGTTCCCCCGGACTAGGAGCTTCTCCACACAGGGACCCCAGGTCCAAAGGATGCGATCTGCACCTGGCACTGCTTTCTTGGTGGTATGAGGTCCTCCCTCCCCTCCACCCCCATCTCTCTGCTCACTTCTCTTTTTTATATCTCAAGAGATTGCCTCAGGATACAATCCAATCTGGTAGACTGAGTCCTGCCTTACTAACACAACTGCCACCCATCCTCCCTCGTTAACATCATAGAAGCAGGATTTATAACATATAGGAAAATCATACAATACCAGGAATTGTGTCCTAGCCAAAATGATGCACACATTTTTGGGGGGACATAATTCAATCCATGACAGACATATATCTCAAAATAATGTGAGGGCCTTTGGGTCACAGAGAATGGGGGCAGTAAAGGTATTTTGGATGAGTTGCTAGCAGTGTACATATATTTGCTGAACCTAAGTATTTGCATTTAAGGTATAAAAATCTGGATTTTATGGCTGCAGACAAAACATAGGCTGGATCATCATGAGGATAAAGCCTTCTGAAGGGCATGTAGGAGGCAAGTGTGATATAGATAGGAGAGAAACATGGCAGCCAAATGTGCAGTATTATTATGCCCGCCCTTGCAGGTCAGCCAATGCTCTCAATGCTCTTAGGGAATAATTGTAATCATAATCATAATTGCTCTTATATATCTCTTTACAGTTACAGAGTACGGTCACATAAATCATCTCATTATGGTAGTTAATGTTTTATAGATTTTTGGATTTTTCTTTTACAATTTCTCTTGATCTTTGTATTAATCCCATGAGGCAGACGCCCAGATTGTTGTCTTCATTTGATGAACGAGAAAACTGAGTCTCAGATATTAGTCACTTATTTAAGGTCACTGTGAATTGGCAACAAGAGCAGAACAAGAACATATTTTCTGGATTTCTGGATCTGTAATTACTAACAGAGACAGCATTTTTTTTAGAAACAGAAAAGCAGTGCCTGACCTCAAATCTATGACCACATAAAAATTGTTCTGGAAAAATATCTCCTTCTGGCAGCCAAGCATGAGCTGAGCTTCAGCAGGAAATAAAGAGCGACAAGCAAGCTCCTTTCTTTCCCTCTGTGCAGATGCTTCATGTGCTCCCAATTGCCACCTGGCATGAGTTTTGTTCATGAGAAAAATTCTGAAAAGAGGCCTTAAATAAAAATTTTGGGGAAGGCCTAAAATAAAAATGTCATTATTGTACTATTCTGATAGCTCAGATGAAATCAATACATCTATTAACTTTTAAGGGGAAAGGAGACGTCCAAATGGAACAACCAAGGCAGCTTGGAAAAGTACAGAAAAAGCCACAAGAAATGAACAGTAGCTATTATTGAATCCAGGAGAAATTATAACTCTGGAGAGGGCAGGAGAGGGAGGAGTGGAACATAATTGGGAGCTCCCATAGGAAATCAAGTCCCTGTTCCCTCAGCTGACATTGACTTTTCACCCTTGCTATAGTTTGCCTCCCTTGAGGGCTCCAGTGACCTAATGCCCCATGGTCTTCCAACCAACAAAACAGTGGTGAACCAATTTCGGTTTCTATTGAGATAGAAGCAGTAATAGCCAGCCTGGTGTTGTGTCCACCGGCAGAAGGAATTTCCACTTCCTTTGTGTACGTGTGCAGGATGGGTGAGGGAGTGGACCACACGGTGGCATGAGTCCCTTACTCTTTAGAATACTGGTCTTCAGTTTACTAACCTCTGTTCTCTGAAAATGACAGTATCCATCCCAATAAGAAGTGGGACCATCACAATCTAAATCCCAACTGTTTCTTGCCAAAACTTAAAGATGATGATTGTTTTCTATTTCTCATAGAGATAATTCTTTGGAGGCAATGCTATAACATTTTTGATATATCCAGCAACTGTGAAAGTGCAGTAAGTCTCAGAAGCAACCTGCAGCTACAAAGACCTTGATGTTTATTCTGTAGAAGGGGGAGTACCACCTTCAGGCATACCCCCAGGCAATTGATTAAAATAAAGATGCTGGCATAAGTTGCCTAGAGGATACAGAACTTCCTAAATCAAATATCAGCAGTTTGCAGCCATTTATTCTAGGGGCAAAGAGGTAAACATGCCTTAGTGGCTCCTGAGGGCATTATAACCCAATACAATAATGATAACAAATTTTGTTCTGAATCAAGGAAAAATAAATCATAAGCTATCTCTATTTAAATAGGTAAAGATATGTGTAGTGTAATGTGTTTAGAAACAACCAAAATTTGCGGTCAAATCAGTTCAGTCAACACACATTTGTTGCTCAAGACTCTGTGGACTATCAGAGACAAATGTAATTTTTCCCTTGTTTCTAAGTGCTGTTATTCTAGAGGGGGAGATAGCTACATAGGAGTAAAGTATAGAAGACTTCATAATTAGTGCCATGATTAACATTTAAACAGCTCTTATGACAGTATAGGAGAGAACAAGAGTAATTTTGAGTAGTGACGTCTGTGACTAGTTTGTAGGAGGTGAGATTTGGTCTAAATCATGAGGTGTATTAATTCATTTCAGATGAAAGAGGCAACTTGAGCCAAGACCAATAGGAAGCACATATTGGGAAAACATGAAGAATGACAAACAATAGTTGCATGTGACTGGAGAACTTAGGCGTGTGAGGGTGGAAGTAGAGGGAGAAGCTTACAATACAGGTTGGGGTCATATAATGGAGAGCTTTAAATGCTAGGCAAGTAATTGGTTATTTATTCCAAGCAATAGGAAGTGAGTGTTTTACAACAAGGTAATGACAGTAATTCTGACAGTAGTATATAGTGTTGATTGGTGAGTGAGACCAGTTAGGTGATCATTTCAGTATAGATAGTCTGTGCCGTACGACGTATTCGACTTACGACGAACTGTACTTGGACAATCCGTTTTTGTTTTGTTTGTACATTTAATTGTTAGTAATATGCACTACATACAATATTGTAGTGCGTAATTTGCTGATGTTATCATTCTCTTCCCAACCCCCAAGGACGAATAAAGATCAGATTTATAAAAATACTGAAAATAAAAGGCAATAGTAATGAAAAATAAAAAAAATAAAATGAAGTACTCGACTTATGTTCAGAACCAGCTTAAGACAGAGTCATCAGTATGGAATCCTGTCATAAGTTGGAGACTACCTGTATATAGAAGTTAAGAGGGTCAGGACTAAGTTCACAGTGGGAATGGAAAGAAGGAAATCTGTGCAAGAGATGTTTGAAAGTGATTCAAATTTTTAAGTACCCCAAATCCCTCATAGACCAAACAAACACAAGCACATTCGTTAGCGTACTTTTTTATTGATTTGAATATACAAAATGAATTGTGTTAGAAGTGAAACTTTATTGGAAGGAACAGAAGCAGGATGATGGTAACTAATTTAGAAAACTGCAGATCATCTGTGTATGTGTGTGTATAGGAATAACAGGATATGTGTTCTATGGAAAATAATTAAATTAGTTAATTTAACATTACCATGCTTTGGACAAGTTTTTCAGTATTCCTGGGTTTCAGTTTCACAAAGTTAAGTAAGAGTACTGGGCTAAATAATTTCAAAAGTTGTAATTAAATATGTATATTCCTTGCATATAGAAAATGTTTTTATTTAATTAAAAAGATTCAGAGAATATGCTAAATTAAAATTTCCTACAAAATATAGAACTAAAATATGTTCAGTAGGGTAATAGCTCCAATGATGATGGCATTTAATGATAGATACATTTAATATTTAAATTTTCCTCTGTTTCTATAACTCAGAAGCAGAAAGTTTTATACAAATTTCTAAAGGAATGGTCAAACTGATGTAGGTGTTTTTATATTTCTTCTTTTACTGCTCAATTTTATGGTCAGATATATTTCATGAAAAGCATTGCCCTTTGAATCAATACTGTGTTTACAACATTAATCTATTAAATAATGAAAATAACCATTAAACAAGGCAACAGATTAAGTAGTTTATAAATAACATTTTAAAGCTGCAGCTGAGTAATTGATTTGCTGTAAACCATTTTTTGCCTTTAAAAAATATTCCCTATCTTCTTAAAAGATTGTAATTCTCATAAAACAAAAAATATATGTGTTTGTCAAAATACTTATTACTCAAGTATTTCTGGAAAAGTTTTAGGATGCAAATGATTATATCATCAAGGCATTATTGACTTTCTCTGAAATATGACCTATTTGAAGTGAGTATAAAAAAAACCCTTTGCCATCGAGTCGATTCCGACTCATAGAATCAGGTTTTTTAGAAGAATCCAAATCAGTAATAATGAATCAAAGTGGTTAGAAAATTTGTGTATTTTTGGAAATTACTTTGTGAATTTTTACATTTAAAATAAATAGTTGCAGTAACTCGAGCATCTAGAAACAGTTCTGATTCATAGAAAAAGTCACAGCATCATTTTTTTTGGCTTTATAAGATTACTGCATTAAATCCAAGATCACAGTCAAATTAAAAAAATGCAGGTAGCCAATCAAAGAAGTAGCATGAACATTGGAAGAGAAAAATATCAGTCAATATTAGTAATTTTTTCTCAAAAACTAAGATATTTTCTCCTACCTTTCTTATTCCTTTAAGGAGGTTGTTTCTTTCTACACTAGTATGAAACCTTAAAATCAATCTGTTTTGTATAATTGGTATACATGGTCCTCAAACAGTCCCTGAAATGGAAACAGATTCAGCCATTTTTATTGTGTATCTGGAAACATCTGGATGACTGACCAAATATTTCTCTTTCCACCCAGGTGCCTGGAATATATTAATCCCAATTTAAAAACAGATTGCATTTAAAATTCTTTAATATATGAATGATGGATTGAGTATAAACATTGAGTTTCTAAAAACAAAGAGTGGTAAGAAATAGAATCTGATTCCCCGTACTTCTTTTCTCTTATACACACTCTTCTACCCTGTGACTGTGATGATTTAGAACTTAGGGAGTGGGAGGTAGAGAATGGAGTTGTCAGAATGGACAAGAGAACAAATGTCCGTCAGAAGAAAGACCTGGCGATCTGCTTCCAAAAGGTCACAGCCTTGAAAACCCTATGGAGCAGTTCTACTCTGCACACATGGAGTTGCTATGGATCAGAATGAATTCGATGACAACTAACAATAACAACAACAAAGCTTAAACTGCCTGAGTCAGCAAAGACCAGCATGTTCCATTCCTCATAACATGATATAAAATACCCTCTGTTTTGGGGGAAGAGGGAAGAAATTGGAATGTTCTGTACAGAGCTGGAGCCCTGGTGGTGCAGTGGTTAAGAGCTCGGCTGCTGACCAAAAGGTCAGCAGTCGAAACCACCAGCTGCTCCTTGGAAATCCTATGGGGCAGTTTTACTTTATGCTATAGGGTTACTATGAGTCAGAATTGACTCGATGGAATGGGTTTGGTTTTTGGTTTTGGTATACAGTTACATGCAGACATTTTGCCTCCCCTCCTCAGCAGCCTCTTTCGCCCACAGATCAAATCTGAAGGGGAAAATGAAATTATATATTATCCTCTTTAAATTTAGGAATCAAAATCAAAGAGAATGTGTGCTTTTTTTCTGGGTGGAGTTTAAGGAGGCATCAAGCTTCATAGGGAAGTCCCTTATGTTGCAGTGGTGTATTAGCCATAGAACAGAAAGACTGTCTTGGCATATCTAGGCATGAGAAGGTTAAAGACAGCCCTCTCTGCACTCTGAGTTTCCCATGCCCAGATGTGGTGTGGGGAGACATTCTATATTCTTAGGTATAATAATTCCAGCAGGGATTACATGAAGACATAGCTCAGTCTTAGCCAACTACCAATAGGTATTAGGACATGGCCAAACACCAGATGGGATGAGTTATATCTAGGATAAGGGACAACATTAGACCCACTAATGAAGACATACCAAGATTTAGAGGTCTACATCCCTCCCCTACCTACTACTTAGTATTATTTGTATAAACCTTCCCTCTTCTACCCAAAGTTTAACAGTTTAGCATCAATCCCAGGGAAAAGTCTTAAAAATAATTAAGTTTTTTTCTACAAGTAACTAGATAAAGCATCAGACCGAATGGGGGCTCAAGTAAGATATCAAATTCCTTTACAGAACAAATAAAAATTTTTATAAATTTTCACATCTGTTATTTTTACATGAATGTCATATTTTCCATAGAAGAAATGGAAATTAAATATTAAAAGGTAGACATATTCAATATTACATAAAACTCGTATCTTTACACAATTAGATTCTCATATTTTCTGTAGCTGAAAACAAATCTAGGTACTATTAAATAATTTTATGTTCAAGGGTTGGATGTTATTTTATTTTGAACTTGCCTCATTGTCATTGACAAAGAGTGTGTGGATTTTTAGATAAAACTTGTTCAGATCACAGATCTGCAACTTACTGTTTTATGTTGAAGAAGGACCTAAAGCAGGTTAGCTAATTTTTCTGAACCTATGTAAAATGGAAATATTAATACTTATAGGGTTGCTGTAAAATTATGTAACATTATGTAAATATAAGTGCTCAAAACTGCTCATTTTTGATTCCTCTTTACAACCCAAACTTTAGGTTATAAAGCACAGTGCTTTGTAAATGGTTGGTACTCGTCAAATACATGTTGAGAAATCGGAGCAATGTAACTCCTCCAGTACAGTGGAGCTGGTGCTACTCCCATACAGTTGTCTCATTCTTTCATCCTTACCTCTTAACAGTCAGCTCTTATAGCCTTTTGCTCATCGGGTCATGCCATCGTAGACTTTCCCTTTTAGAGCTTTCTTAAACATGTTGACCAATTCCTACTCCACCTAAGACTTCTTTAAACAAAAGTAAAATATTAAAGTGTAACATCAACCCACCAAAACCATCTTTTACTATTATCATCCTCTTTGATAATCTCTTACTCTGTCACTCTTCCATGTTCCTATGTTCTATTTCAAGTGAGTCCATTTATTATGCGTGCAGGAATAATAGAGCGTAGTAACAAGAAAAATAAAGTGTCTTATGTCATATAAAGCATGTTAGACAAATGCCAAGATTTTTCATCTCATCTAATTTGACAAAAAGCCAAAAGTACATGATGTTTATCTTTGGATAATAAATACGATTGCTTCATTGCTAACGAGGCTAATAAGTACAATCTACTTATATAAATAATGTTCCAGTGATCTAGTTAGAAAGCAGTTACGACCTAATGAGGGTGTGGTTTTGTTTTCTGTCTCAAAATCATTCCAAATCTAAAGTCCTGTACAAAACCAAAAGGAAGACTCAACAAATAATTAATAAAATCATTATTCATTGATTTATGACAACAAATATGATTGCTTATGTGATTCCACTGTGGCCCTGCAGTCTCAGCGTAACGTAATGTCGCCTACTTGAATTATGATCTAAGTCCTTGCAAGTCTCTGTCAGCCCTTTGTCCTTGTCAGGAGTTACAACATGTTGTACTTAATAACTTATTTAAGAACAGAGGACACTTTTTCATATGTTTATTCTTTCTTCATATAGAATGAGAACAAGTCATAGCACTTCTCCAGAACATGAAGTAGATTTAAAAATAACTGGCTGTGCAAGCATGGCTTTTGTTTTCTGAGATATCTTTGCAAGGTGCCTATTTATAATGCTAATATGAAAAGCAAAGACAAACTTGGAATTATAATAAACCTCATTATTTATAATCCTAGGAAAATCTTGATTGTATAGCATTGAAATTTGCCTTTTCTTGGGTATAAAACAAATAAAAATCTTGGGACAATCTCTGAATATTGTAGAGGTTTTATTTTTTAAATACTTATTATCCTGCAAATGTGAAAGCTCCTTCTCCCCTTTGAGATCCTTCAAATAATATGTTTTTCTTTAATAAACCACAAGAATCCTTTGTTCATTTTCCTCTAGTCTTCAAAAAGTACCTCAGGAGAGTCTTTTAGAGGAAATTGGGTATCCAATCATAAAAACAATTCTGTCAGAACACAAATGCTTAAAAAAATCATTCTCTTGTAGGCCTCTCCTAAAGAACTTTCTATTTGGCATGTTTGAGGGCTATTAGGGATTATTGCCTTGCTATTTGCTATCTGTGGATTTGAACTTTAAATCATTTTGCAGTCCAACCAAAATTCTATGTAGTGCTATGTGTGTGTCCTTGGGTATTGCACTGCGGAAGGGTGGGTTGTAAGGGAGAGATACCCTAGTGAGTATGTGATGTGGGTATTGTGTCCCTTCTATTATTCATTCTCTTAGGAGTTCCTTCTGAGCAAATTAGAGAGCTATCAGCTGAACCTCCCTTGGACAACCCTGTGAGCCCCCCGACTTAGCTGCTTGGGATACAGTCTTCCAAAGCTTCACAAGGACCTCAGGAATATTTTACTGTTGTTTTAACAGGAAAATTAAAGTCAGATGAGATGATCTTGTTTTAATACAATAGCAGTTCCTAGGATAAAGTAGGCTCTGTCTATTAGCATCATCTAATTTTGGACAGTAAGATCTCTATGTTCTTTTCTTGACCGCAACTAATTGAAGTCAGGCTAACATCCCCTTGATGATGACATGTGGATATTTAATTTATCCCCCACTATGGTAAGAAATTAATTTCCATTCTGTTTTCAATATTAAAAGGATAAGCCAACTTGGGGATCTCCTAGTTAAGTGAAATCCTTCTTGCTATCCATCTTCCCCTCTTCCCCCCAAAAGCTACTCAGTAGGCTTCAGCTTTTATGCAGGATAAAAGGCTCTTGAAATAATTGATTAATGACTTTCTTGGATTTTTTAGAAGAGAAAATCAGATTGAAGAAAAGGAGGAATTATACTGCTGCAGGGAGACAATGGCAGATAAGAAGGTTTAAGTCATGAGGAGCTGCATGTGGTTATTGTTCTAAACTTGGCAGAGGAGAGTTTGTGGGTGTTAAGGGGACCTACAGAACTCATGATGTCTGACACAGACAGGAACGATTGGGTTTCTCTTTGAAATTGTGTGTGTTTATGTGTGTTTAATTTTGTGGACATGAAAAATTTAATGACCTTAATTAATAGGAAAAGGTGACACATTTCAATCCGTCTCGACTATTTTGTATTATCAACCCCATGTCCTTGGGACATAGCATGATGCTTGAGAATAAAAACCAAAACCAAACCTGTTGCTGTTGAGTCGATTCCAACTCATAACAACCTTATAGGACAGAGTAGAACTGCCCCATAGGGCTTCCAACGAGCAGCTGGTGGATTCGAACTGCTGACATTTTGGTTAGCAGCCGAGCTCTTAAGCACTATGCCACCAGGGCTCCCTTGACTTGATGAATAGTGGTGACTTATTAAATGTTTGTTGAACATTTAAACCCAATGGAATACAAAAGTTCATTTTTTAAACACTCTAAATGGTAAATCTTACTTTTTATTGTTTGACATTTATAGTCTCTTGAATGCCTGATGGTATTTGAGATATCTGTTTTTCTTGCATACGATTTCCAAATTCAATCTCCTATGAACTAGAGTGAGTATATTTTCTGTAGATGTTCCTTGTTGATCTATAAACATTTAACTCTATGTATTTTATTCCTGTGCTCTCAACCGTGACAGAGAGCAATTCTGCTGACATTCAAACTGTGGGGCTAGGGGCATGTTTATGCTGGAAGCTAGAAGTAGAGCCTAGGAATATAACAGCATACAGTCATTTTCTATCTTTGGTATGATATATTTGGACACTTCACCAACCTCACTGGCCTTATCTATTGCACAGATCCAAGCAAATTTCAGCTCGAGGACATTGCATTTGAATGTGTTTAGATTATCTAAGGAAAATATTATCAAACCCTAGGGTCTGAATTTCTATGACTCACTAGCTAGTGTCTGTAGTTTGGATTTTGGTGGAAACCTTTTCTCAGTTCCAGGTACACTGGTTGTTGGTTGAGAGCCTTGCTTCTCTCCCAGGGGATTTAAATGTAAGCCAAAGGGTCAAAAGTCTTATCTTTGCAAGTTCTCTTCATTTAGAAATGTTTCATTTTTATAACAGTTATTTGCTGAACCAGAAGATGTTACACACCAATGGGCAGAGAAGCAAAAAAAGTAAGAGCAAACAGCTTACTGGAATGGAGATAGCCTCACTAAAATGAAAATGGAGTTGAAGAGAGTTTGGAAATTGTACATCAGAACAGACTGGCATCTCAAGGAATACTGGTTTAATCTCTGGCCTCTCCCGAATGTCAGACTGGATGGTCTAACTGCTTCTAGACATGTTTATTTGTCTCTGAGTTGCCGTCAAGTTGATTCTGACTCCTTGTGACCCACGTGTATAAGAGTAGAACTGTACTATATAGGGTTTTCAATGGCTGATTTTTGGAAGTAGATCCCCAGGCCTTGCTTCTGAGGTGACTTTTGGTCGACTTGAACCACCAACCCTTCGGTTAGCAGCCAAGCATGTTAACCTTTTGTACCACCCAGGGACTCTGGTTCCCCTAAAGCTGCCTCTGATTCAGCATGGCCAATACTGCACCTAGCACTTTTTCTTCTAGATTTTTCTCTCCTCCTGCTTTCCCATTTCAATTAATAATGATATATTAATTATCTATTGCTACATAATAAATTATTCCCAAAATCAGAGCCTGAAAACAACAATAACATTATCTCTCACAGTATCTTTGAGTTAGGAATTCAGAAGCAGCTTGACTGAGGGATTCTGGTTCAGGGTCTCAGTCAAGATGTTGGTCAGGACTACATCTATCTAAAGGCTTAAATAGTCCTGTAGGATCTACTTCCATGGTGCTTCTTTCACATTGCTGGAAAATTGGTGCTGACTATTTGTGGGAAGCCTCAGAACCACTCCACATGGACCAGTCCTAGGGCTGTTTGTGTATACTCACAACATAGTGGCAGACTTCTTCCAAAGCAAATGATCCAGGAGAGAGCGAGCCTAGCTGAAGCTATGTTTTTTACGACCTAGCCTTGGAAACCACATAGCATCATTTCTGCCACATTTATTTGCTAGAAAGAAGTCACTAGGTCTGGCCTGCATTCAAGAGGAGGGTAATTAGACTCCACCATTTAAGGGAAGAGCTGTCAAAGTATTTGCAGACATATTTTAAAATGATGACAGATGAAATTCAGCAAGTCTCACCAATTTTACTTACTAAAGAGTTTTCTCTAGGTCCCTTTCCACTTATCCCTTTTCTCTCTGTCCTACTTCAGGTCTTCACAATTTCTCACTTCTTAATTAACCCCTCATATCCTACGTTACATCCTTTAAATGTCTCCACAGTGCAGCTAGAGCATCTTGTTAAAATCTGACCATGTCACTCTGCCCCTTAAAACTCATAATTTGTTCTCCATGGCACCAAGAATAAAACACAAGCACTTTAACCTAACATAGACAGTACTTCGCATCTCTTCCCTACGGAAGGAACCCTGGTGGCACAGTGGTTAAAGCACTCAGCTGCTAACCAAAAGGTCAGCAGTTTGGACCCACCAGCCACTCCCTGGGAGAAAGATGTGGCAGTAGGCTTCTGTAAAGATTTACAGCCTTAGAAACTCTATGGGGGCAGTTCTACTCTGTCCTACAGTACAGGGTCTCTATGAGTTGGAATAAACACAATGGCAATTTCTTTTTAAAAATTTTTCCTTCTTATGGAACCAATACCCTTTCCTTTTCTGCCTTAAATTCTATATATTTAAATTTTAAAATTTTATATTGAACTTGGTGTGATTTCTTGAATATATAATGGTACTTCAGATTCAATTCTTTTCTCTATACCAGGGATCACACAGCTTTTCTGTGAAGGCCCAAATAGTAAATATATTTGACTTTATGGGCTAAACAGCCTCTTGCAACTACTCTTTTCTGCTGTGAATAAATGGGCATGATTGTATTAAAAGAAGACTTTATTTATAAAAATAAGCAATGGGTCAGATGTGTCCCTAGGCCATAGTTTGTTGACTCTCACTCTATACTATCTTCTCTTGAATAACATGTCCAATGATTTAATCTGGATAACTTTTCTTGGTTGATTCTTTAAGATTCCTCTGAGATGTTGTTTCCTCTGTGAATTTTTCCAAGTGCCTCTAGGTTGCAATAAGGACCTCTCTTCTGTGATCCCACGGAAGCTTATGTGTACCATTACAGCAGTTTCGCATGAAACTGAAATCATTAACTTTGTCAAAATCTCCCTCATTAATCTGTGAGTTTTTTGTTTTTTTTAATCCACTGCCAAGCATAGTTTCTGGCTAGTGTATTTAACTCAGCTGAACCAGGGAAGGACTAATAAACAGCAAACTCTTAGGAAATACAGTAGAAAAAGGATTATATAATAGCTTAACTCTTTTATTTATTTATTTAGTTGGGTATGGTCTATTGATAGTGCACTTTGTCTTATGTAAGTAAAAGCAATGGTATCTGAAGACTTTGGAGGGCTAGACTTCAGAGTTGAAAGTATTAAATATTTCTTACCTGTTACAAAGGAATATCTTTCTAGGGAACATGATCCATGCCAGTAAGTCCCAACAGTCTCTGCTCATTAGAATTACATGTAGAACTGGTACATGTGTTTATAGATACACACACACATACACACACACACACACACACACACACTTTAAAAGAGATTTTCATTCAGTAGACCTCCAGTGGTACAGAAGATTCTAGGATTCCAGGGGTTTGACGGGTTATTCTATCACACAGTCAGGGTTGAGATTCACTAAGCTATGCATCATATCTACCAGTATAAGTCCAATATCATAACATTTAAAATCATATTTCAGATACAGTATAATCATGAAAATAACTATGATTGAGAAGGACTCTTGGATATACTAGGCTAAATGGTTGTTCAGCCTTAAGCAACTTGCTTGGATGAATTTTCTTTGGGTTTCCCCATCTTTAAATGGGGTGGTTGGATAATATAACCCTTCATACTTCTATTGTATTAGTTCTTAGTTGGTGTACTTTTACAGATGTGTTGTCAAAGTTTGATCAGTATGTATGTTCTAGTTATCTAGTGTGGTATAAATAACCAGTCAAAATTTTAGCACTTTAAAATAATAACAACATATGCTTTGCTCACTAATGTGCACTTTGGGAAGAGCTCAGTGGGGACAGCTTTGCTCTGCTCCATTATGTATCAGCTGGGATAGCTCACAGACTGGTGTCTGTAATGATCATAAGGCTCACTCATTTACAGGTCTAATGGTTGATATTCAAAGTCAACTGGGAAGATTCAAACAGCTGAGGATGTGGCAAAAATACCTACGCATAGCCTTTGCATATGGCTACTCGACTTCCTCACAGCATGGCTGCTGGGTTCCAATATCAAGCATCCCAAGAAAGAAAGAGTCTGGTGGAAGATCTTTTGCCATTTGAAACCTAGAATCAGAAGACACACAGCGTCACACTGTCTGCATTCCATTCATCAGTGCCGTCACGATGTCCCTCTCAGTTACAGAGGGAGGGAAAATAGACTCTCATTCTTGATAAGGGAGTGATAGTTTTCTGGAAGAATACATAAGACAAGAAATACTCTTGCAGACATTTTTTATATAATCTACTATAGAATAAAGTTATGTTTACCATGTTGTTAGCAGCTATCAAGTCAGCTCCAATTCATTGCAACCCCATGTGCAAGAGGACAAAAAATTGCCCTGTGCTATGCCCTCTTCATGATGATTGGTATGCTCAAGTCCATTGCTGTGGCCTTCCAACCTAGGGGGTTTATCTTCCAGCACTATATTGGGCAACATTCTGTTGTGGTCCATAGGGTTTTTTGGCTAATCTTTTGAAGTAGATCACCAGGCCTTTCTTCCTTGTATATCTTAGTCTGGAAACTCCACTAAAACCTTTCCAGTATGTAGGACCCTGCTGGTATTTGAAATACCAGTGGTACAGCATCCAGTATCAGAGCGACATGCAAGCCACCACTATAAGACAAACTGATAGAAGGGTGTTGCATTTTTACTATAGCCTGAATATAATATTATTACCAACAAGGTTCGAGGAATAGCATGTAGAGTTGAGTGGATTTTACAAAGCAATGGGAGAGGGCACAATGCTGAAAGTCAGAAATAAGAAGTATGGTGTAATTCTAGTAAATTATGAAGCTCGATCTTATGTTTAATGTAATAGTTGAGAATTTTGCCTTCTGTCTATATAAAGGAACATGGCCAGGGTAGTAGTAGTTGTTTCGACAGTGACCGTCAGTGACACATTGCAGAGGAAAGTGCAAGAGAGTTCTTGACCAACTCCTAGTTACACGCTCCAATATCCATTTTCCTTTTATTCTATAAGGGAATCCCAGATTTTTAGCTGCACACCTGGCCAAATGACATAAAGACTACATTTACAAGCCATCCTTGTAGCTACGTATGGCCATATGACAAAGTCCTGGCTAGGACTGGTATGTGCAACATCTGGGAAGTGTCTTTAAAGGAAGGGAGCATGCCTCTCTTAAGCCCTCTACATCTGTCTGCCTTTCTGATAGCTAGAATGTGCTTGCTAGAGCTCCCTTCTGAACAGTAAACTTGGAACATGCAGCGAAATTCTACGAATGGAGCTCTGATGATTGTAAAGTCACCATGCCAAGAAGGGATATCCAGCTTCCCTCTGCCCCCCACACTTTATTTTTATGAGACAAAAGAAGCTTGTGTCCTACTGAGTCACTATTATTTCATATCCTGTCACAGTCAGTTGAACATAACTCTGTCCGATACAGAATTCAGGCAACATTGTTATATGTAGTGATGACTGCATTATAATTAATGCTGATTATTTTATGTTATTTTGCAGGCCATCAACATTGCTAGTATTTCTTAAGTCCCTCAGAAGCCTAATCACTATGTTGCCTAACATTATGTTTGAGGTCTTTGGATTGAATTACATACACCTCAAAATTGAATATACTTTATACTTTTTGGTTCAACTGTCTCAGCTGTTCACATTTAATTTCAGATTTCACGTATGCAAAACAGAAGGAATATCTACTTCAGAATATTCTGGGGAGGATCATAGAAGATAATACAAAAAACACCTTGCACAGTTACCCTGAAACCAGAAACAGCTATTATCATTTTTGTAGTAGTGTTGATAGTGGTGGAAGTAGTATTCTTTGGTAATATTCAGTAATAACTTGTTTCTGGATTGAGCACATGGAGGTTAGGAACATTGTAGAAACGTGTTGTTTCGTAAAAGGAGAAATGATAGCTGTGGGTCATGAATCTTAGTCTGTTGTCTTTATCTGCCTCTCCTTCTCATCCTTCTTGAGTTTAAGATCATGTCCCAGCTGCAGAGGAAGACACCTAACTTAGGGTGGCTCATGCCACAACTCAGAGGACCTCGTGCTTGTGGCTACAGTGATTGATCCAGAAATGGGCACATACACATGAACCAGGGTTGTTAACCAAAATACTAAACAGGGTGGGGAGACAGTGGTAAATCTTTGTGATATCAAGTTAATTTTTGACTCACAGCAACCCCATTGACAGAGTAGAACTGCCCCATAGGGCTTTCTAGGCTGTAATCTTTACAGGAACAGAATACCAGGTCTTTCTCCCACAGAGTCGCTGGGTGGGTTCAAACTGCCAGCCTTTTGGTTAGCAGTCAAGTGCTTAACCATCACTCCACCAGGGCTCCTTAAATCATTGTAAGGATGTGTAATTAATCAGCCCCTGGAAGCCACTATCCACCTCATATGAAAAAAGCCCTTTAGCAGAAAGTTAGAATGAAGATATGTACAGAAAGAGGTAAAGGTGGAGGAACATATTAGAGACAGAGGCTCCTTATATTTATCAAGTCAATGGTTTCAGACATTTATTTTTATATCACCTTCACTTCTGAATTTTCCGATTACATAAGCCAAAAAATTTCCCTTTTTAACTTAAAGTACTCGCATTGGGTTTCCAACTTTTGCAGATGAGTCCTGAAGACATCAGTGAAGAATTAGATCAGAAAAACAGAGCTATTGAAAATTTTGGGTGAATCTCAGATTTGAACAGTAAAATGGTTTAGAAATATTATGATTATATTGTCTGTGTGTTTGCATGTGTGTGTAAAGGTAGACCATCAAACACTAGAAACATACCTGTTAAAAACACTGTTTTAGTTTTCAATTTTAATCTTTAGATTTTATCATATTTTCTAATATTTATTTGCTCAAGTAGCTGAAATCTCAACACTTAAGCCACCCTTTTAAATTCCAACCAATCAATTCATCTAAAAACCTAACTGGTGTTATAAACAGCAGCCTGTAAGGTTAGTGAGGAGTAGTTGTATACCGTACAGATCTGAGAAGGTACCCACATTTTTCTGTAAGCCTCATGCAACAAGCATGCCACTTAGCTTTGAAGATCAAAGTCAGTCCCATATTTTGATTCTAATCCTTTATTTCTTCCATAAAGCACCATTTAAAAAATTCAGAAACCATGTTAATTTAAACCATGTTAATTTTGAAACTTTTAGAATAATTTCAAAATTATTTCATATAAATCAAAGCAAACTCTTTTCTTACTGAATTGGACATTAATGAAGGGCTGACATAGCTAGTATAAAAACAGTCTGATGGTTTGGATAACAAAAGAACAAATAGTAACTTCAAAGACTTCATATAAGAATTGCATGAATGAAAATCCAGCTGTCAGAATATTTGTCAATAATGTTCTTTAATGCAGCTAACAGTTTTTGAAAGGGAAAGAATCTAACATGCATATGGCACTGTACTTTCAGAGAATATTGTGTGGGTGTGTGTGTATGTGTATGTGGTGTTGTGTGTGTATGTGATTATACATAGAATTATAAAAATACATAGTTTATTTATCTTAATACACCCAACTATAGTTTAGGAGCCCTGGTGGCACAATGGTTAAGCGCTTGGCTGTCAACCAAATGGTCAGTAGTTTGAACCCGCCAGCTGCTCCGTGGGAGAAAAGACTTGGCTATTTGTTCCCGTAAAGAATTACGGCCTAGAAAACCCTATGGGGCAGTTCTACTCTGTCGCTTGTGGTTGCTGTAAGTCAAAACTTGACAGCACCCAACAACAACAACAACATAGTTCTGTAAAACAACAAATAGACGTATTTTCTATTATTCCTAAAATTTAGAAATCATTGCCTCAACATTTCACATAAACCTAGATGGATCAGTGATATACGATACTTCTAAAATGATTCAGTCTGGTCTAGACAGTTAACCATTCTGGATACAATGGAGTCAAATTACCCATGCAAAAAGCCAAAATGTCTGTGAAGATGGTTCCCGAGGAACCATTTTTCCCAATAGTCCCATAGTGAGAATTGGCCATGGAATCTCATGATCCTCTCTTGTTCATTCCTCCTCCTTCTCTTTCTCTTCCTCATACAGTCTCTTCTTCACTCCACATTTCCTACCTCACATGCTGTTCTCTTATTTTCTGTATATTTTCCTTGTCTTCCTTCTCTTCTCTGTAAAGAGTGAGACTTTCCGGTAACTCTTGAAGGAGTCCCTGGGTGGCGCAAATGGTTAATGCACTATATTGCTAACTGAAATGTTTGAGTGCACTTAGAAGTACCTCAGAAGAAAAACCCGGTGATCAGCTTCCAAAAAATCAGCCATTTAAAACACTATACAGCACGTTTCCACTCTGACACACATGAGATCACCATGGGTTGAAGTTAACTTGATGGTATCTGGCTAACTGGTGACACAGCTTTCTGCATGAATTTCTGCTGCTCCCAGGGTTGTTTTTGCATTTTTCTTCCTCCAGACCCCATTCCCAGGGACTTCACTTTTAGTTCTGTTCTGCAGCAGGTGCTCATTTCCACTCCCCAGGTAGATCACAAGCTTGGAGGAACATAGTAACTTCTCCTCACAAAAGACAAGGTAAACTGTAATAAAACACAGGGGGCTGTTTAGCAAAATCCTACATTGTTTCTGTGTTTTAATTGCTATGTTAAAAGTAAATGTTTTCTGACTTGAATAAGCCTATAAACACACGGAAGTGTATATAAGCCCCACTTTACAGTTTGAAACGCAAAACGTGTCACTGCAACATGTGTTTGATATAAATATAAGTACTGAAAAGTACATTTTAAGAAGTTCTTAATTGTTTTTCACTCACTGTGAGCTTTAGAGTTTAATCTTCAGCAAGAGATGTGAGTAAGCAGGTGTAATTTCAATGTAATGGATTTGAAAGGGAATCCAATTCCTATTCTAAATTCAAACAGCATTAAAATGGAAACATGTCACTATGCAGTACAAAGCCAAACACGACCTCAGAGTTTAAAGAAATCAGTGTTTGGCATGCACTGTGTTTATGAACATTTCAAGCTTCTGGAAGCTATAAAAATAGAGCATTGTTTGTTTCTATAGTAGGGCAAGTGTAGTCTTTCTGCTTCAAAAAAATTGAGAAAGGGTTGTAATGATTTGGAGAGTTGATGCTGTATTTTTCTGTTATCCTTTCTTCTGTTATATGTTAAAGGGAAGTATGAGATGTTGTTATTACTTAGATTTTCAAAAATTGGTGTAAGTATTTTGAGGAGAGAATTTCCAGAATTTAAATAAGAGGGCTGGTAGGAGAGACAATAAAATTTTCATCTTAAATGGCAGATCTCCGAGTGATTTCAGAGAAGTCTTCCCAAGTTTCAGAGGTTAAAAAAAAAAATTGTGAAAAAAAGTCCAGGTGTGACTGATAGAATTTGGGTGAAATAGAAGATGAAGAGATGAGAGCAAAGAAAGACTGGTTAAATTATTGGCATGAAACAAAACTGGAAGCAAAATACGAAAAACAACACCAAATAATCTGAGACAGAAGCAAAAACTAGATAATATTGCAAATTGTTTTCATATGAACACTAGTCTGCTGAAATATTCTTCAAAAATGATTCATGGTCAGATATATTGGGAGACACTATTTTTATCTCTTCATTGAAGATTCACAATGTAAAAAGAATGTATAGATTCCGACAACTTCAGTTAATTCAATTTTGTTTAACTCAGTGTTCCTTAGGAAGTGGGAATTTAATACATAAATCCAATTAAATTCATGTAAACAAAACAAAAAAGGGCATTTGGAAGAAGACTACAATGATTTTAATGTAAGAGTAGAAGCACAGTCAGGCCTCAGATTCATAATCAGATATCTCAGTATTCCATTTCCAAGGTTTAGGGGTGAGATTCCAGCGGGCCCAGCTTTGGAAGAAGGGTCCATTTCTTTTTCTATGAGCCACAGCTGAATTCACACTATCTGATGCTGAATGAATTGTACTTCATAAAGGAACCCAAAGATATCTGGGGTAGAATCCCCTTATATTTTCATTATATTCCTACTGCTGTTAGGCGCCGTTGAGTCAATTTGGACTCATAGCAACCCCATGTGGCAGAGTAGAACTGCCCCATAGGGTTTACAAGGCTGTAATCTTTACAAAAGCAGACTACCACATCTTTCTCCCATAGAGTGGCTGGTGGGTTTGAACTGCCAACTTTTCAGTTAGCAGTGGAGTGCTTAACCACTGCCAAAAGCCCACTGCCATCGAGTCCAGCCTGACTCATAGTGACCCTACAGGATAGAGTAGAACAGCTTCATAGGGTTTCCAAGGCTGTAATCTTTACAGAAGCACGCTGCCACATCTTTCTCCATGGAGCAGCTAGTGGGTTTGAACTGCTGACCTTTTGGTTAGTAACCTAGTGTTTAACCACTGCGCCAGCAGGGCTTCTATATTCCTACTACTATACTTTAATACTATATATGTGGTCACAATGATTCGGAATCAACTCAATGGCAATGGATTTTGTTTTTGTTTTATACTTTAATATCTCCCATCTTTAAATATATATATTATGTACACAAAATATATATATATTATATTTTATATTATATAAAATACATAATATTTACATATAATACTATGTATGGGGTTGCTATTAATTGGAATTGACTTGATGTCAGTGGGTTTTGGTTTTGTTTTATATTTTAATATCTTCCATCTTTAAAATTTTTCTTTTCCCCTTGTTTTCTTCATTTACCCCACTAGTTTCCTAGGGCTATCATAACAAATGACCACAAACTGGGCAGCTTAAAATAACAGAAGTTTATTCTTTCACAGTTCTGGAGGCCAGAAGCCTGAAATCAAAGTGTTGGCAGGACCATGCTCTCTCTGAAGGCACTAGAGGAGAATCTGTTCCATCACGTTCTCTTAGTTTCTGATGTTACCAGCAATACTTGGCATTTCTTGGCCTGTAAGCACGTCACTCCAATCTCTGCCTCCATTTTGTCACATGGTGTTCTCCCTGTGTCTCTGTGCCTGTGTCTCTTATCCTCTTGTTGCAAGACACCAGTCATATTGTACTTAGGGCCCGCCGTATTCCTATATGACTTCATCCTTACATCTGTGAAGACCCTTTTTCCAAACAAAGTCACATTAACAGGTATGTGGAGTAAGACTTCAACGTATCTTTTGAAGGGATACAATTTAACCTATAACGTCCCCTCTGACTATTGCTACTGGCTACTGACTATTTCTTTGTTTCTTTAAAACCCTCAAAGTAAAAGACATTAAATGAGATTTTACCCTCATTGTCCCATCTTATAACCAATGATTTATTTTTCACACTCAAACCTGGCTCCCCTCCCTAAAAGTCCACTGAAGCATCTAGGTCAGCAATGATCTTCATGTTTTGCTTTCACTGTAATGAACCTTTCAGCAATGTTCGACATAGTTGATCATTCTCCTTGGGAAGAATAACTAACTCCCACTCTCTCCCTTCATGTTAACATGATCTCTTGATTCCTCCTACCTCATTTTCTTTACCTCATAGCTCTTTATTTCTTATCCTATCTTTAAATGCTAAAATGCCTTAAGGTTCAATCCTGGGCCAATCTGTCTCTTATAGCTAAATTCTTCCTCTGTAATTTCATTTATTTCAATCACTTTAATTATTCCTATTTGTTGACACTCAATCCTATCTTTCACTTTCACGTCTTTCTAGAAGCCAGCATAAATGTTGTGTTACTTGATATCACTAGTAAATATCTAACTGACATCTCAAATTTAGTATATTCACAATGAAGCTCTTGATTTTTCTTCCTTACCCCTATATCAAGGAGCCCTAGTGGCACAATGGTTAAGCGCTCAGCTGCGAACCCAAAGATAGGTGGTACAAACCCACCAGCTGCTCAATGGGGGAAAGACCCGGTGATCTGTTTCTGTAAAGATTACAGCCTAGAAGACCCTATGAGGCAGTTCTTCTCTGTCCCATGGGGTCTCTATGAATTGGCATCCACTCAGTGGCACCCAGCAGCGTTAACAACAACATCCCTATATCACCAAATGGTAGTAGCATCCACACAATAGCACCTCAAGCCAAATCCCAGGAGTTATCCTGGATTCCTCACCCTCCCACCTATACACATACACAGTTCATTACCATCTTCTATATTCAAAGAGGTATGAAAACCATTCACTTCTTTCTACCTCCACTCAGAAGAATACGCAGTTAACTTTTTGGTCTGACACTATTAGTCTCAGAGTAATAGACCTGCTCTTTTCTTCTGGTTCTAGTTGAGTGACTCTAGAGAGAAATGGTCTATTTCTTGCTGTGATTCATTGAAATCTACAAGTAATGACGAACACATTTAGAAATTATTGTATTTAGTTATCTATATTTAGACTATCTATAGTTTAACCATGGTTTTGCTGTTTTGCTAGTGCATACAAGCCACCAGCTTCCCCTTCTGGAGTAAGTGCTTCTTTCTGGAGTTAAAACAAATACCTGAGATTCATGTATATCTGAAGTGCACCAGTGTCCCCCCAATTTCCTCTAAAGTGAGTCTACCCCTTCCTTTTTCCACCCATACTCCACCTACTCTTAATGTTCTCCTCCCCTTCATTCTCTTATTTCACCTTCTTTAATCTGTTTGTGGCATATTCTCTCTCCTTTTCTTTACACTCTTAAGGCTACTTTTGATATTTAACTTTGTTTCCTTTTGCTTGCTTAAAATTATTTCTCTGGTAGGGCCCATATTTTTTACTGAGGGCTCCTAAACACGGAGACAGTTTCTCTAAAGTTAGTATTTGTAGCACTACAAATAAAAGAACTATTCACACCAATTCATTGAGAATGTCATCTCAGTTTAAAACTGTCGATACTTAAGCAGGAAGTATTTTCAGGTGCCCATAGCCTTGAGAACATGCGTATTGCTTCATGCCCAAGTACAGGAGGTGAGCGGAGGGGAGAGAAAAGGAGAAGAGGTCTACCACATGAGGTGGGGAGAGTTTCTTAGCCAGAGGTGGCATATGAATTTCAATCTTATGAGAATTATAAGCCACTGAATTTTCTGTAACCTTTTATGTGAAGATTACTATAACTAGAAAAGAATGAAGTGGGTACATATGATAATTATCCAGAAAAACAAATGATTTTCAAAAATTGCCCAAAAGGATCAAATAACAACTGTAGGTCAGAAATTTTGAATTTACTTCTGAGAATAGTAATTGAAAAACGAGTCAAGCAAGATGTAGAGGAAAGGGTTTTTGTCCACTTGCAATCCATAGGCCATACGTTTGAACTCTGTGGAGCTCAAAGGGATCATGGCTCAGTGAAAATTTATAGCGTATACCTCATTGCTTCAACAAACCTATAAAGTCCCAAGAGAAAAAACTTGAGCCTGGAATATGCAGTAAACTCCTTTCAACTGAAATCTGGAGATATCTTTCAATTCATATGAACTTGTGAAAAACTTTTGGAAAAGGAATATTCGTTGATTTAAATGCTGAAAACTTTAGAGCATTGATAGGGTAGCTCAGCGTTCTTCGAAAGGGTTTTCCACTAAACCTTCCAAGATGACCGTAATAGTATTATATATATCACACATCTCAGAAATAGTGGATGTTTCACAAAGATAATTGACTAATGAAGTACCAACATGACTTTACATCAGTTATTTTGTGTAGCTTTTATCTGTCTTTCATATTGGCCTTGAGACTGTTCCTGAAACACACTATTAAAAAAAAAAAAGTTGTAATTGAATTGACACCAACTCATGGTGATCCCATGTGTGTCAGAATAGAACTGTGCTGCATAAGGTTTGCAATGGCTGATTTTTTGGAAGAGATCACCAGGACTTTCTTCCGAGGTGTCCCTGAGTGGACTAGAACCTCCAGCCTTTTGGTTAGCAGTTGAGTGCATTGTTTGTACCACCAGGGACTCTAAAAACTACTATACTTACCCAGTAATTATCACACGTATTTTTGCCTCACCAGACATTCTACAAAGTCTTCAAACCATTACAACTGCATGTTGGCATTATTTTTAGGTTGCCCTCTTAGAATACCTAATCAATTCTCAGTGGCGTGAACATCATATTTAATTCCTAAAGAAGTTAGAAGGGGAAAAAATAAAAACTCATATTTGCATTTTTGTTTAAGTAACTGTTATAAACTTCCATCTTTATGCAATGGAAGCCAATATAAAAAATGCATGAGTAATAGAAATGAGATTTTTCTCATAGTTGTGAAGTTTTATGAAGGTCATATCTTCATATATAAAATGAAATGGATAAATGATGCAGTTATACATATTATTTTTTAAAAGAAAAAGAAATCACTTGCTTCAATTTTTGAGAATTTTTTTTAATGTAACTTGTTCAAAATATTCCCAGGGCTCTCTACTTCTATTCATCATTGACTCAGTTGAAACAATTACAGAGCTCCAGAGAATTTTCTAGTGGGAATTGAGTCATTGTGTGGGATTAAGGAGGGCAGTTTCTTACCTAGGAACTGGTTCCACTTTTCATTCCACCTTCGTTAAACTAAGGCTTCATAAAGCACTCAGTCTTGCTCTGTTGGTTCTCAGGGAACACGGGTATCTAACTGCGGCTTTTGAAGACCCTTTTTAAACAATATATGTTTATTTTCAAATGGTGCAATAGTTAAGCTCTCAGCTGTGAACTGAAAGGTTGACAGTTCGAATCCACCCAGCAGCTTTGAGGAAGAAAGCCCTGGTGATTTGCTCCTTTAAAGATTATAGCCTAGAAAACCCCGTAGGGCAGTTCTACTATGTCGCATGGGCTTGCTGAGTCAAAATAGACTTGATGGCACCTAACAACAGAAAGAACCACACAGTGTCTTCACCCTTTGGAGGAAGAGTATAGAGCTGTCAGACAAGTCAACTTTACTCACCTATCACTGTGATCTTTGTTACTTGGCAAAACAAAACAAAAAAAGCACCATTGCCATTGACTCATGGCAATGAATCTGACTCATGGCAATCCCATATGTTATAAAGTGAAACTGCTCCGTAGAGTTTTCTTGCTAGTAATCTTCACAGAAGCAGATTGCCAGGCCTTTCTTTCTTGGTACGATAAGGTGGGTTAGAACTGCCAACCTTTATATTAGTAGCCAAGAATAAACGATTTGCACTTCCGTGGTAGGTACTGGTATTGAAGGAAGAAGTCCAAGCTTCACTGAAGGCATTGGTGAAAAGCAAGTCTCCAGGAATTGACGAAATACCAATTGAGATGTTTCAACAAACAGAAGTAGTGCTGGAAATGCTCACTTGCTTATGCTGACAAATTTGGAAAACAGCTACCTGACTGAAAAAGATCCATATTTGTGCCCTTCCAAAGACAAGTGATCCAACAGAATGCGGCAATTATTGAACAATATCATTAATATCACATGCAAGTCAAATTTTTCTGAAAATAATTCAAAACTGGTGGCAGCAGTACATCGACAGGGAACTGCCAAAAATTCAAGCCAGATTCAAAAGAGGAGAGGGAAGGATATCATTGCTGATGTCAGCTGTATCTTGGCTGAAAGCAGAGAATACCAGAAAGATGTTTGCTTCTGTTTTATTGACTATGCAAAGGCATTCAACTTTGTGGATCATAACAAATTATGCATAACATTGAGAAGAATGGACATTCCAGAACACTTAATTGTACTCATATGGAACCTGTACATAGATGAAGAGGCAGTCTTTTGAACAGAAGAAGGCGAGGCTGCATGGTTTGAAATCAGGAAAGGTGTGCATCAGGATTGTATCCTTTCACCATACTTGTCCAATCTGTATGCTGAGAAAATAATCTGAAAGCTGGACTATATGGAGAAGACTGTGGCATCAGGATTGGAGGGAGAGTCATTAGCAACCTGACAAAATATTGCTTGCTGAAAGTGAAGAGGACTTGAAGCACTTACTGATGAAGATCAAAGACTACAGCCTTCAGTATGAATTACATCTCAACATAAAGAAAACACAAATCATCACAACTGGACCAATAAACAACATCATGATAAACAGAGAAAAGATTGAGGTTGTCAAAGATCTTATTTTACTTGCATTGACAATCAATGTCCAGAGAAGCAGAAATCAAAAGATGCATTGCATTGGGAAAATCTGCTACAAAAGACCTCTTTGAAGTGTTCAAAAGCAAAGATGTCACTTTGAGGACTAAGGTACACCTGACCCAAGCCATTATATTTTCAGTCACCTCATGTGCATAGGAAAGCTGGACCACGAATAAGGAAGACCAAAGAAGAACTGATGCCCTTGAATTATGATGTTGGCAAAGAATATTGAACATACCATGGACTGCTAGAAGAATGAATATGTCTGTCTTGGAAGAAGTACAGCCAGAATGCTCCCTGGAAGTGAGGATGGCAAGACTCCGTCTCATGTACTTTGGACATGTTATCAGGAAGGGTCAGTCCCTGGAGAAGGACATCATGCTTGGTAAGGTAGAAGGTCAGCAAAAAAGAGGAAGACCCTCAACAAGATGGAATGACACAGTGGCTGCAACAGGGAGTTCAAACATAGTAATGACTGTGAGGATGGGCAGGAATGGGCAGTGTTTTGTTCTGTTGTACGTAGGTTCTCTATGAGTCAAAACCGACTCGATAGCACCTAACGACAACAACTATGAAAGTAGAGTAAAAAAACGTTTGCTAAATATTTGACATTGTGCTGCCATAAGAAATGGAATTGCTCTTTTGTACATTGTGTTTTCTGACTTGGAGAAGTTCCAAGTCCCAACCTTGACTATATGTTTACAAAAATATGTTATTGGGGGAGGGCCAGAAATTGTGGGTATGGATTAGCCTCCTACATACATGTGGACGGTTGGTACCCAAGCACATTCCCAGTGAGACAAATATATAGTACAGGGCCATTTTGACATGATCTTCTACACTTCAAGTTTATTGAGAGGATTAACAAGCTATTGAGAATAACAATATTGAGCAGAATCCCTGATCATAAGAGAAAGGAATGACTTGTTGCCAAATCTTGAGCAACAATTAGTGAATACTTATTGAGCTCAGTCCTCTCAGGACCTCTGCCTGCAAAAAAGAAAAAACAGAAAAAAAAACCTTACGTTTCTTATTTTATCTTTTATCTAGGGGAGGAAAATTTATAATTTTATTTCCAAATATAGTTCTGCTCCATGAAATCTTATTCATGGTCCAGATCCTGCCAATATCATGCTAGTCTCTTAATTTTACTGAAATCCTCTTGTATATTAAAAAATTCTAATTCTTTGTGATGTTTACACCTTTGAATTCTTATAGATAGTCATTATTCTGCTCCTAGTTCAGTGCTTAGCTCTACTTTACATATTTAGTACCTTTAATCTCCCCATATAAATTAATCATTCTTACTTTTTATTTCATAAGAGAAGGTAATTGAATATGAACTACCAGCTCCAGAGCTTATGGAAACCAAATTCTATCCAAATGTGGGCCAGCGGAAATGGATTTGTTCTAGTTAGATTTTGCAGAAAGAGGAGTCATTCAACTGGCTACAGAGTGGTTAAAAAAATGTAGCTGATACATACCTTGCTCAGGTTTATTGTCAACAACCATTCTATTCATTTCTCAGACAGATTTGGGGAATGGAGAAGCCTGGTATTGGACAATTGATTTAGGTGGCTTAGAGTCAGTTCCAGTGAGTCATTTTTATATGTTGCCACATAAATATTTCCTTTCTCCAGGAAACCAAAACCAATTGCCTTCGAGTCAATTCCAGCTCATAGTGACCCTTTAAGGACAGAGTAGAACTGCCCCATAGGTCTTCCAAGGAGAGTCTGGTGGATTCAAACTGCTGACTTTTGGTTAGCAGCTGAGCACTTCACCTCTGTGCCAGCAGGGCTCCTGTTTCTAATAGGAAGAGGATTTAACGAGGCACTAAAAATTTTAGAAAGATTTTTATGCCACACAAAAAAACCTTCTATTCTGAGAAAAGGGTCAGCAAACATTGTCAAATCTTACCTCATTCTCTCAAAGAAAGCAAGACTTGGTTTTTCAAATTCCATAGCACTAGAATAATAAAAACTTCCTCTTTCCATGAAGAGGAAAGTATTTTGAAGCTTCATTCTCAGCTTTGTATCAAAGGGCGGGGCAAGTTTATATGAAATAAAGTAATATAGTACTCCCAGGTTCGGGAAGTAATAAAAAAATAAATGTTATGAAATAAATTAGTTATAATTGTTTGAAGTATTTTCCTTATTTTAAATCCTAAAGAAAAATCTATGTCCATTGTGAATGGACTGTTAAAAATAGCATTACTACCTCTTTATCTGTAAAGCACTATTAAAATTCCAAAACATGGGTGAATTTCTTGTGAGACAAGCATAATAAATAAGATCATATTTACACCTGACAAATTTATCAGTTTAAAAGAACAGCTACTTGAGATAAAATAGTGTTTTCCTAATACTACCAACCAACCAATCAGTTGCCATTGAGTTGATTGTGACTCTTGGCGATCTTACGTGTTTCAGAGTAGAACAATGCTCCATAGAGTGTGACCTTTTGGAAGCAGATCGCCAGGCCTTTCTTCTGAGGTGCCTCTGTGTGGATTCAAACTGCTAACCTTTTGGTTAGGAGCCAAGTGCTTAACCATTTGTGCCACTCAGTAACTTTCTAGTACTTATTGGTAATTAAATTACTGCCTTAGTCTTTATTCTGAAAACAACCAATAGTTACTTCTACATGAGTAGATTTATGTTCAATAGCATATGTTATGCCATGTTTTCTCCCACTTTCTAACAGTATTTCTGGTAAGTTTCTCAAGATTCCATTCAAAGCACTAAACAAAAATGTTGATTATACCCATTTCCTGTATAGAATTAGGAAACAGAAAAATAAACAAACATACTATCTCTAGCAGAAGTTAAAGCTAAAACATAATTTATTTCTAAGAAAATTATTTTTCTTTAGAAGGATAACAATGTGAAAAATAATAAGTCTTTTCTTTACTTGTGTATCATAGGACATCATATTCCAAGACTGTCATCGTAAGTATCTCTTCTTGCCCTGGCTTTATGACCCCTTCTCTTTGTGAGTGTCCAGTATAATCATGCTGTCTTCAGTCATCATGACACATATTTTTGAAATTATCTTTTACATTTATTAGTTTCCTTGTTAAAGTAAGACCTAAGGGCAGGCTTTAACTTGCTGATCACAGTAATTGACCCATAGTAGCCCCTGAATTACAATGCTAGATAGAGAAAAATGTGAGTGCCTTTTGTGTATAATTGATTCAGAATAGTAATTCATTCAAAGATTTGTAGTCTTTTGTTTTGTAGTTCATTTGTTTGTTTTCATTTTTTTCTTGGGATGGAGAGAATAATTTTTACCCAAAGGAATGAATCCTTTCAGACAGTATTTTAGTCAGTGTGGCACCTGAGAGAGATAATTTAGGAAAATTCTTTTTTCATTACACTCGTCAGTTCCCACAACATAAGCCCCCTTTGCCTAAATTATGACTGCTCCTCTAATGACTAGCTTAAAATTGCCATTTCTACTACGTTTGCAAGCCTATCCTGGAGTTCCATGATTGAAAGGTAGAAAGAAAAGACAGAAGACAGCAAGGAAAAGACATCCTTGGGATCCTCATGAAAATGTGTAGGTCCATGCAGCTTTGGAAACTTGGGGATTGGACATACCCAACTGTTTATACCGTAGACCTATTCCAGTCCCTCCTGTTTAGGGAACTTCCAGGTTTTTTTTTTTTTTTTTTTTGCATTTGAGTTTCCAGTTGGTAGCATTATAGCCAAATTTTCTTGTTCTTTTCATGTAAAGATTTAAACTAGCAAGAATTGACCTAAATAAAGATCTAAATTCACATTCCAGTCTCTTTTGATTTCTCTTATATTAAGTTTAGTGGACTTCATATAGACTTCATATAGACCGAATGGACTGAATGCATTTCATTGAATCTAATCTAGCAAAGATACTAGGAAGTTTTCTACCACTAGATTAGATTCAACAACCTGGGAAAGGGACCGAGAAGTACAGAGCTTTGAAAGGATAGATTGTGCCAGTAGACTTCACAGGAGTCATACATTTCCATATAAAGGGAATCGGATCTTCCATTAAGGAAACATTTATAAGAGTATTCTTTTTTGAATCATTTGTTAATTACCGAAATGACCAGGCCAATCTGAGTTGTATCTGCAACGGATCTAATTTTGAGCACTGAAACATTAGTGTAATGTCAATGTACATTCAGGGGAGGGGATGATAAGCATTTCTTCATTCAATTTTCCATTTTTTTAAAAATGAATTACATATAATGGTGAATCACTTGTGGATCCCCTTTCAAGAAGCTTATGATTTAAGTGGGAAGATAGCACTTATGTAAATACCTTTGGTCTAAGTTAAAAAGTCATAAATGCCATACAGAGATATGGAAAAGTTGTTAAATCCTAGGGCAGTTCCTTGGGGGAAAGGCTCAGAAAGAGTCCTTGGAAGAAGAGGTAGTTGAGTTAGGTCTTAAGAATGGATAGAACTTGGACATTCAGAGGTAGCAGAGAATGGCTTTCCAGTCTGGCATATTCAATAAATGGTTGTGTTGGTGTTAGCTGCCGTCAAATGTATGCCAACTCATAGGGACCTTATGCATAACAGGATGACACACTGCCCAGTCCTGTGCCATCTTCATGATCATTGATTTACCTTGTTTTCAGTGGCTCTCTACCAAACAGGATGTCCTTTTCTAGCAATTTGTCTGTCCTGATGACATGTCCAGAAAAGCTGTTTGAACTCTCACTATCCTTGCTTCTAAGGAACATTCCAGTTGTATTCAATGTATTCCATGAATAGAGGAGGTACTGAAGGGAAGCATTGCAAATGTGGGAAAATAAACTGGTACCAGACTAGGAATTTCCTTGAAAAATGACAATAAGGTGAGATTACTCATGAAAGATAGAAACCATCACCAGGGAAAGACATAGGAAAGCACACATATATGATAGAGTTGCAAAAATGAGAATTTTTCCTGGGAAAGTGCAACAGAATCCAGTTGAATGACATTCTCATCTAGAAATAGGAAACAGGTTGGCTGCAACCAAAAAGGTCGTAGGCTTGCATTTTCCACTGTGGACATTTTCATTCACAGCCAACTTTTGGGGCAGGGAGGTGACTCATTACTTCTCAGTCAGTCCTTGGATGTTCTCAGAAGTGAAGAGTGCAAACAGGCAGAGACACAGTTGGCACATTTCACAATTCTCTTCCTTTAATGCATCTACCACACCCTAGCACATTATTCTTCCTGGGAAAGAAGTGTCTGAGATTTCTTAATATGAACCATTACGACAGATTCCCTTTGTTACCTCTATTGCTCTCAAGATAATACCATTCAGTTACTGTGGCAAAGATTGGCAAGGAAAGGAGGATTCTAGAATTTGATTGTTGTTTTTTGCTTGTTCTATGTGTTAACCACCACCTACAGGTTTCACTCCTGCTTTTCTGATTTGTTTGCTGCCTGTGGTTTTGGAAAATATCTTCTTATTTTTAATTCTGATGTTATTGTGGTAGAAGTTTAGGATTTCCAATTTGTGAATTCCATTCTTCCTGGTGACAATGGCCAATATTTGGTTGTCTCGTTTATTCTGGTTTTGCTGTGCATGCACAGAGAAATACAGATGAATGTCAGAAATGAGGCTCTTTTTTCTTCCTTTCAGTGACTAACAGTTTGGAGCAATAAAGCCTCCATCCTCAAATGATTTGTTCAGGTATAGTGTTTTTTTCTTTGTTTCTCACTTTATTTCCATATCATCTCATGTTTTTAATCTTTAATTTTTTCAATAGTTCTAAAAATATTTATGAAAATATTTATGATACCTGGAACCTTTTTCTTAATCATTCTTCATGCATCTTCATGGAGCGTCACAGTGTTGAGGTATCAAAAATGTGGAAAAAGACTTCCAAGTAGCTGTTACCATTACAGAGCTGTAAGTCCTTTAGCATTTTATCTACCAGCCACCACCCCCCACCCCCACCAACCTTTTATTTTTCTGGGTTTACTTAGCTTTGCCATGATATGACTTTTTTGCTGATTTATAGTTTATAAAAGAATTCAGGGAAAATTAATAAGATATATTTCTGAATAAAAGAGAGGGCTTGCTCTCCTGGAAATGCAGAAACAGTAAGAATGGATGGATTCCTTTTGTTTGAAGTCCGTCGTTCTTCTGGGATCACTTACTGGTTCCATCTGCAATTACTTCTTGCTAAATGCCTCACTATTTGATTAGAAACAGCCTGCTTTTGATACAACTGGAAAATATGAATGCTTGAGCTTAACTTTTAGTTCCGTGTTTTTTTCTTACAATTTCACATTGAGTTTTGTTCATGCATTCATTTAACATTTAAGGAACGCCCATGGGGGGCCTGGCACCACTCTAAGTTCTGAGAAGAAATGGGGTAATGGGGGTCCTGTCAAACGCAAAGACACAGCCCTTACACTCAGTTGTTTGGGAGGAACCTATTCTTTTTGGCATCCTGGATAATGAAGACCATTGAGGAGGGAAGCTCCCTTTTACTTCAAAGGATGTTTTGTGCATACATAAGACTCCCCGAGGCACCAGTCAAAGAGAAATGGAGCTTAGATTTGAGTGAGAGTGCATGAAGCTGAATGTAACAGAAAAAAAAGACGTGATGTTAAAAATATCCTTGCAGGAATAAACAACCAGCATCAGCTGTGTCTCATTATGTAGTTGGGGAAGACTGTAGAGGGCAGGATGAGGAAGAAAAGGAGGATCCAGAAGTGAAATAAACACTGATTAATATTTGAAAGACACAAAGGATTCACAATCTAAATAGAAACAAAAGCGTTATCTCTGAGCTGCCGGTTTTGGGATCAGCCAGAAATAGGAGAGTAAGCTGTAGCCTCCCATTGCATCGGAGGCTCTCAGAGTGTAAGCAAAACCATTCCCAAAGCTACAGTATAACCCTTATAAGCCAACAGAGTATCACATAGCAAATCGTCTCTTTATTGCTTTATGAAGCAGCTTCCAATTGCACCAAATGATTACAAAGAAGTATTGCATTAGTCAAAAAAAAAGTGATAGATTTTTATAAAATTATTGTGATTGAGTTTTATTTTATAAAAATAAAATACTATTGTAATGAAACAAATGAAGCATAAAGGGACATATGCTAGAATTATAAACAGTAATTTAGACAGAAGACAAATACAGTGAAACCTGTGAGAGCTGGAACTCATGCGACTGCGTTATTGTTCTGGTTCTCGCAAGGTTTCAGCTGTTGACAGGGTGCAGTCTTACCACTTTTCTATCTCGCCTTTTAGTGGAAAATATTTGCCTTTTCCCTCTTTGGCACATCCCGTCTTTGCAGGTTTTACTGTATTATTGTTTGCTAACAGAAAATTGCAAATATATTTGCCTTGAGAGTTTAAAATCGGTGCTCAGGTATCTAAGCAAGTATGCAGATAGAAAATGTATAAAATGTAGTTTTAATTTCCTCAATTAGCCCATATTCTACAGTTATTTAAAATGTATTTAGGTATTTTAGCTTTCAGGAGACTCTATGGTCTGTGATTTTAATGTGAATTCTCGTTTGCTTTCAAATTTGAAAATGATATTTTCTATGCTTATAGTCTGGGCTCTAAAGAAAAACTAACAGACATCTGTAGAGTCATAGTCATTCCTTATATTTTGCGAAAGGATTGGGTTTCCAATTTATTGAAGCAGTGCCAATATCTGTTAGTAAGTGCTATTAGAGTTTTGGTAGTTTGAAGAAAAGTAAATTAGGAACTGATGCAGAAGCAAATCAATTGAGTACAGAACATTATTAATTTGTAAAAACAGAAGAAAAGTGCTGAGAGATGGGAACAAATCCAATAAACAAATACATAATTTTGGTAAGCCTCAATGCTACCACAACCACTGAAAGTTAACCGTACACAATTTTACCTCCTCAAACCACAGAAATTATAATGAATATATTTTAAACGATCAAAATTTCAGAGACGGTGAACTACATGTAAAGAGGGAATAATTTTGATATTTTCAAAACTCCACCCTATAGCTTATAAGTTGATGCATTTCAAGGAAGTAAAAAAAATGGTGCAAATGTTGTAAGCTCTTGACATGTAGTTAATACATACTGGCAACACAGCTAAAGTTTTTATTTCTATATTCATATTAAACATTTTTTAAGGATAGGAACACGAGGTGCCCAGTGCATGCATTTTAGAAAGCAGGAATCCTAACTCAATCTGACGTATATTAATCTCCTGTAATAAATTAGCACACATTTAATTGCTTAAAGCAGTACATATTTATTCTCTCAAAATCTTGGAGGCCAGAAGACCTAAATCATTATCAGATGACCAAAATCAAGGGGTTGACAAGACTACACGCTTTCCAGAGGCTCCAGGGGAGAACCTGTTCCTTGTCTCTTCCAGCTTCAGGTGGCTGCCGGCGGCAGTCCTTGGTCTGTGGCCGCATCACTCCAATCGCCAAGGCTAGTATCTTCAAATCTCTCTCTGTTCCGTCTTCACATCACCTTCCCCTCTCTGTGTTCCAAATCTCCCCCTGCCTCCCTCTTAGAAGAATACATATGATTACAACTGGGAACTGGGGCCTACCTGGATAATCCAGGAAAATTACCCCATCTCATGATCCTTAACTAAATCACATTCACAGAGCCCGTTTTTTATTTTTGGCCATATAAAGGAACATTCACAGTTTCCAGTGATTAGAACATATATTTGGCTGGAGAGGGGGTTGTTTTTCAACCTACCATAGGTGTCAACAAGAGAAACCTGATATTAATAGGGAGAGATTTGTGTAATAATAGAACTTCTGTCAATAAATGTTTACTTAACAATTATTGTGTGCCAACACCATGCTAGGCAGAAAGGATTTAACTCTCAAACAAGACAGTGTGGTCTCTATCCTCACAGAGCTTACCACCTAGTGAGGGCTGATAGCTTCTCTTTCTCCATGAGGTAGGTGGAGAGGGCATCTTTAGAAACTGGATGATGTTTAGTAGTGAAGAATATAGAGAAAGAAATAGCTATCATGGGAAATAGAAATGAAAGAGAAAATTCTGAGACACAAGTAGGGTTTCTGAGAATATTTGAGGGTTCAGGTATGGTAGCAATTAATATTGACCAAATTTTCCAGATTTTAACCTAAAAGCCCATGGTAGACTTTCACTTCCTGTCCCCGATGCGACTATTTCCAGTCAATAAATTAATTAACAGAGAAGCTTGGTGTCACTTCTGGAAGGATGATTTAATTATGTGTGATAAACCCTCCAGAGCTCTCCTTTCCTCTGTCACACAACCAATAAATGTTCCGACAGTTTCTAATCTGTCATGCTGCATCTCAGGGAGGTTCTTCAAACAGAACAAGGGGATACTGCATGGTTCAGAATTGTAAAAGGGATGCATCAGGGTTATATTGTTTCACTTTACTTATTCAAAGTTATATGCTGAACAAACAATCCAAGAAGCTGCACTATCTGAAGAAGATCGTGGTATCAGGATTGGAGGAAGACTCATTAACAACCTATGATATACAGATGACACAACGTTGCTTGCTGAAAATGAAAATTTGAAGCACTTACTGGTGAAGGTCATGGACTACAGCCTTCGGTATGGATTACTTCTGAATGTGAAGAAAATGAAAACCCTCACACCTGGACAGATAAACAATATAATGAACACTGAGAAGGAATTGAAGTTGTCAATGATTTCATTCTACTTGGATCAACAATCAGTGTCCATGGAAGCAGCTGTCAAGAAATCAAATGACATCTTGTATTGAGAAAATCTGCTTCAAAAGCCCCTCTTTAAAGTTATAAAAAGGGAAGATGTCACTTTAATGATTAAGGTGTTTTCAATCACCTCACATGTATGTGAAAGTTGTACAGTAAAAAAGGAAGCAGAAGAACTGATACATTCAAATTGTGGTGGTGTCAACAAATATTGACTATATGGTGGTCTACCAGAAGAACGAACAAATCAGTCTTAGAAGAAATACAATCAGAATGTTCCTTAGAAGTGAGAATGTGAGATTTTGGCACGCTTACTTTGGATAGGTCATCAGGGAAGACCAATCACTAGAAAAGGACATCATGTGTGGTAAAGTACAGGGCCAATGAAAATGAGTGAGACTCTCAGATGGATTGACACAGTAACCACAACAATGGATTCAAACATACCAGTGATCATGAAAATAGTGCAGGACCAGGCAACATTTCGTTCTGTTTATACATAGGTTGCCATGAATCAAACTCGATGGCAACTAACAATAACAACTAACTTAGTTACTGAGATAGGTCCTAGGGATGGTATTATGGTGTGGAGCTGGGCAGGTGAAACAAGCCTAGTATCAAATCTCATTATATATATATACCAAAATTGGGACCCAGTTTTTAGGACTCCTAGGCAAAGCTCCTAGTACTTTTGATTTCAGATCTCATTTTTTTTTTTTATTATGCGTGTTTCCTCTTTATTATTATAAAATCTAATTCAACTAATAGGAAGGGAAGATCTTAGCATGCGTTATGGAACAATCTCAATGTAATAATATTAAATTTATTGTGTCCCATATAGAATAGGCATGAAGCAACTACAGAAAGACAACTTTTAATCTTGTCAGTATAGAGGTGAAAATACCAAGTCTATAGAAGGATTAAAATGCAACCATAGGAGTTAGAAGAACCTGACACTTCCATCTTTGTGCTGAATTCTGATACCGAAAGAAGTAAATAAATCCACTGATAGTAGAGAGACGTAGCTATTATATACCTTTAAAGTCATTAAGTTAATTAGAGCTAAGTAAGCACTGTGTAAGTTCCCAGGTTTTTGAATTTCTATAGTTTTTCTCCTATGAATATTCTTTTTGTTCTATCTTATAGATATAAATTATATATTATTTTACTATTAAAATTATAAAAAGGCATTTTCCTGTATCCTGTTTAAATTGCTGACACACTTCATTATGGAGAGAGAACAAGAGACATTACCTACAGTCTGTGCAAACTAACCAACAGCACCACCACCATCTGGTGGTAGCTTGATGAATTGCAAGCAAAAGTATCAGAACCAGGGTGGTTGGATATACAAATTCTAATGAAGTTTGAGATGTTGGCTTGAGATCTAAATTTGGGATCTGTGGACATTTAGACACTAATAAAAAGTATGATGGTTGTTGAGCCTTTTTAGAGAAAATGTGTTACTTAAAAAGAGATGAAAACCTAGAATACATGTCTGAGAAATTCCAACATTTAAAGGCTAGTTTAAAAGGAGCTTTTTAAAAGGTACTTAAAAACCACAAAACCAGACTCCGCCGTCCAATCGATTCTGACTCATAGTGACCCTATAGGACAGAGTAAAACTGCCCCATAGGGTTTCCAAGGAGCAGCTAGTGGATTTGAACTGCTAACCTTCTGGTTAGCAGCTGAGCTCATAACCACTGCGCCACCAGGGCCCCTAAAATGTACTTAGAAAGGTCTATTTTGGAATGTAGGAGAAAAACAGTGCTCCAAAAGATAATGAAAATTGAGCATCTTTAGAATTTTATTATGTCTTCACATTATGATTAAACACAAGCACACACACACACACACACACACACACACACATAGATAAAAGAAGTGTGCCCCTACATAGCCTCTCAACAGTTAGTTTCCTGGCATGCTCTTATCTCAAATAGCCAGAAGCACAATTGCATTTAGAATCCTTTTCATACTCTGATAAGAGCAAACTATTATTGATTGACAATTTTGCTCCGTTGCTTTGCTAGTTCTTTATTCTTCAACATTCCAGATTAAGTACTAAATATTTGAAACCTGTAGTCAAAAGATTCTCTAGAAAAAGTTGCCTTGAAAGTCTCCGTCCCCCCGCCCCCTTTTTTTCCTTTTTGGTTAGGGCATGTAGGAGGAAAACCTTGAATATATGGTTTGAGATAGCTTTAGTTTTCTGGGGATCCAATTGTGCCAAGTCTAATAGTTTAGCATATTTTTTAAATCTAGTGTCTGAGTAATTAAAGAAAGTTGCAATGAGATTTTCGTAAGTACCATAATCCTTAGTACTCTTTCCTTTGTCTTTACATTAATGATGATCTATGGTTATACCATAGAATATATATTCTTAGAAGAATAAAATGTTAAAATGAGCAACTCTGCAATGTGTTTATTTCTTTACTGTTATTGCTGTTTAGAGGCTACCATTTATCAGATCAATAAATACAATATCACAATACCTAGCACTAAAAGATTGATTGATTATATATTATTTATCTTAATCAGGATTCTCTAGAGAAATAGACGTATATATATATATATATATATATATATATATATATATATATATATACACACGTATATATATATATATACATATGTATATATATAAAATCAAACACATACACACATATATACATGTATGTGTGAGAGAGAAATTGAGTGATTGATTTAAGGAATTGGCTCATGCAATTGTGTGGGGCTGGCAAGTCCAAAATCTGCAGGTCAGGCAATGGGAAGAGCAAAGAGTGGAAGTTCTGGCAAAATTTCTATTTATAGTCTGGAGGCAGAACACACCCTAGGGAACTCCCTTTTTACATTTAAGGCCTTGAACTAGTTGGTTGAGGCCCACCCACATTATATAAGGTAATCAGCTTTAGTTAAGGCCAACTGATTTAATTGTATGTAACTACAGCAATTAGACTAGTATTTGATCAAAGAACTGGACACAATACCCTAGCCAAGTTGGCAGATCAAATTAACTGTCATATCACATGGAATAAGATATGTTTTGTGTGAAAAGGCAAATGTCAACATATTCTTAAATATTTGTCTATCATTTTAAGTTAAATAAAAGAAAAGCGAAGGTATATTGCTATATTTAAGACTTTCAGCATCTGCTTATGTTCTGTTTCACATCTATTTGTACCCGGTCTTTGGAAACAGATGATAGATATTTCTAATGTGCAATTCCTTAAAGCATACTTAAACAAATATGGGAATGAGCCAAGCCACTTGTCTGATTTTTCTTCGTCTTCTTTTTTATTATTATTATTTTTTACTGCACTTAAATATTTCAGTATTCTTTAGCATCTCTAGGAGAGTACAAGGCAAAAAAAAAGAAAAGATGATTCTCAACACTACTCCTCCTCCAATCAAAATATGTATTTGGTATAACGTATTTTATATAAACTGTAAATATATATACTTATATAAAATACATTATATGAATATCTATTCATATATACATATACATATATGTGTATATGTATATACATATATATGTGAATAGGGAGAAAAAAATCAAAAGCAAAACTTTGGTTTGCTAATAATCCATGGATTTAATTATCTAGATTTTAGATTTTCCTAACCCCATCCAATGCCTTCCTGATCATCTAAACTTGTCATCCAAAGTGACACCTTTGTCCTATATTTATTCTACTCTAACATTTTGTTTAGTTTCTACTATATGCCAGATGAAACCAGATATTCCACATGTTCTCTCACTGAATCCTTTTTGCCATTTATGTAATATATATTAAAAAGAAGAAGAAGAAACAGTTGCTGTAGAGTTGATTCCAACTCATGGCAACCCCATTTGTGTCAGAAGAGAACTGTGTTCCATATGGTTTTCAGTGGCTGGTTTTTCTGAAGCAGATGACCAGCCCTTTCTTTCTAGATGCCTCTGAGTGTACTCAAACCTCAACCTTTTGGTTAGCAACAGAGCACGTTACCCATTTGTATCACCCACAGACTCATCTCTAATACAGGAGGAGTGAAATCATAATTTGATAATAATACTTATTAATCTATCCTCCTGCATTTTGCGCTAGCCTTCTTCCCTATTCAAGCAGATGGTTTGCTGTGAACTTATTCCTTCAGAAGAGGAATTTGGCAGGGTGAGATGTAGAAAAAATGTCTTTCATTCTATTTCCTCAGACTCAGGATATGAAAGTATTCCTGAGCATAGACACAGTAGCAGTGTGGCCAGGAGAATGGAGAACAAGAGGACCATTTCCACACTTGCCTCACCACTTTCTTCTTTTAAAATTTTTATTGTGTTTTAGGTGAAAGTTTACGAAGCAAATTAGTTTCCCTTTTGATAACTTGTACATAAAATGTTCCATGACATTGGTTGCAGTCCCTACAATGTGTCAGTACTCTCCGCATTTCTGCCCTGGGTTCCCCTGTTTCCTTTTGGCAGGATTTCCTACCCCTTCTTGCCTTCTCATCTTAGCTTTTGGGCAAACATTGTCCTTTTGATCTCCTCTAATTGATTGTTCTAAGGAACACGTTCCTCTTGAGTGTTATTGTTTAGTTTATAGGCCGGTCTATTGTTTGGCTGAAAGGTGGTCTCCAGGAATAAGTAGTGCCTGGAGTCTTAAAAGCTTTCGAACGGCCATCTAAGATACAACTATTGGTCTCTTCCCATCTGGAGCAAAGGAGAGTGAAGAAAACCCAAGATTTAAAGGAGCAATCAGTCCAAAGGGCTAACGGGCCATAGGAGCTACACCTTAAACCACCCCAAGACCAGAAGAATTAGATAGTGCCCAACTGCCACTACCTACTGCTCTGATGGGGATCACAACAGAGGGTCCTGGACAGAGTGGGAGAAAAACGTAGAACAAAAAATCAAATTCACAAAAAAGACCAGACTTACTGGTCTGACAGAGACTGGAATCACCACTCTCTTCTTAGTCTGACACTATCTCAAGAGAGAGACAGCAAAACCCAAGAGGAGAATAGATCAAGATCAAGATTTCTCAGCCTGGGTGCTATTGACACTTTGAAATGAGCCATTCTTTGTTATGGGGCTGTACTGTGCATTATATGTTGTTTAACAGTATTCCCGGCCTCTACCCATTAGATAAGGTGCATGAGGTTTGCAATCAGCTGCTAACCTAAAGGTTGGTTGTTCAAACCTACTCTGTGGCACAGCAGAAAAAAGGCCTTGCACAAAGATTACATCTAAGAAAACCCTACAAAGCAATTCTACTCTGTAACACATGGGGTCACCATGAGTTGAAATCAACTCCACAACAACTTTTTTTTTTTTAACCCACTAGATGCCAATATACCCCCTCAGTTGTGTAGATGCCAATGTCTCCCACCACAAGTTGTGACGACTAAAAATGTCTTTGGGTATTACCAACTGTCCCCTGGAGTGTGGATGCAGTGTGGGGGAGAATCACCCTCCGTTGAGAACCACAAATCTAGACATATTAGTGCCCTGTCTATGAACAGGTTATTTTTCTGTGTATGTCTGTGACCAGGCAGATGGTATCCTTGGCAACCCCAGTACAAGTGTCATCCACTCTTGCTGCTGGGCTTTTGAGCCTGGTTCAGTATCTCTCAAGGATTCTTGAATGTTAATTTAGGTTTACAACTTTCCAGGTGTAACAACCTTCTAATGTAGGCCAGCTCTTAATATGTTTAAAATGAGTCTGTTCTTTATTCTGGCTAGAAAGTTTTTTGCTTTCTTTAAAGGCAGGCCAACAATGCCTTTCAGAGCAATTTTACTCCAATAACTAAAGTTGGATTACTGAGGAATACATACTTTTAAAAAACTTATTATGTTTAAGAGTATTGAGAAACACTGCCATATTGCATTCCAAAAAGTTTTAGACATACTATTTTAACTAAGAGTTTTTGAAAATACTGTCACAGTATTGGTTGCCCAATCCATTGTAGTACTTGGCTTTGATTATTTAAAATGTACTCAGTCTCTATTACCAAAAAATACTTGAGGTGGTTAATGATAAAAATCACCGTATAAAATAGCTGCATAGGCATAAAGATAAAAACAGATAAGTCTTTGTAGAAAGGAAATAGGAAAATAACTATGCCAGGAACTACAATTTAGCATTATGCACCTAATTTTCCTGGCCTGTAGGGCAGATAATAGAAAAATGGGGTATTACAAAATTATCATATGATAATCAGATAAAATCTTATTTATTCTCAAGACGATTCCCAAAGGTTTATGGGAGAAATAGATTTTGCAAGACTTTTGGAATTTTTGCAATTACACTATTGTCTACTTTGAAACAATAGGTTTACCCATGTACCCTACTCTTTATTACTATTCAAAAGAATTAAGCATTGGCTGCTCTGATTCCTTTATTTACGTTATATCAACAGGGTCTTTTTACCTGTTGAAAAAATGGATTTTAAAAGCAGTAAAATTTATTTTATTCTATTTTTATGATTACATTTTACATACTTCAATGACACAAAGTTCTAAAGGCATACTAATATAAAAATCCTTTAAAAAGTTGACTTTCTATCCCTTCCTCAAACCACCTCCCAGTTTTCTTCTTTAGAGGAAATCACATTTTGTCAGCCAACTTTTGTCTCTTTCCTGAGATATTTCTTCCATAAATAGGAATATACATATATATTCTCTTTACACACATGATATTGTACTATTTATAAAATTCTAGCTGATAAAAAAGCCCTAGGATTTTTTAAGTAAAAATGAACTTTGATTTATTAATCTAGATTTTAAGTATAACTCACAATTGAACATTTAACCCACATTCCTGGGACACATTCATCTGGGTGCAGAAATTGGGACACATTAAGAGTCATGGACCTTATTTTGTTGGTTTTTGCCTCAGCCTGGGTTTCAGTGCTTTTAGTTTTAGAGTCCATATGTGGTACCACACCTGTGTGCACAAATAGGTCTTCTTAGCTCCTCCTGACAACCTTGGCTTTGGTCTGCTACCAAAGAGGGTACATGTGGGTATGTGGACATTTTCTCTGTTGTTTTCACAATTAGGTCACTCGGCCTCCCACCCCATCTTCCTGATAAGGACCTCTGTCTGCCAGATACAGCTCTGGGCACTGCTGCTCTACTGGAGTATGGCTGGTTCTCTGGAACATTCAGCATGGCGAAGCTGTGCATACTGTGTTCTCTGCAGAACTGAGAAGACATCAATTCACCTTTTGATTCCTCACAGGCTCTGTTTGCCAGCCACCTAGGCTCCTTGCAGATTTAGTCCATTACTCAGAAACAGTAAGTGGAGTTGCTTTTTGTAACTGTCAGTACAAAACAGCCCTCCGTATCTCCAGCATTGTGGTTGAGCATTGCCAACGTGCTTGATTCTCTTTCCCCTTAGGAGGGATGCTGTCCAAAGGGACATATAGACCTTCCCTCAGACAAGCTCCTTATATCTCTGCTTCACCAGGCCGCGAGATAGGCCCAGACTACTCTGAAACGTGAAATAAATATAATTTATGCTCAAAACTGAATTTCCCAACTACATAGATGTTTTAGGGTTCTCTAGAGAAGTAGAATCAGTGGTATACAGGAAAGAGAGGGAGAGATTTACTTAAAGGCATTGGCTCATGTAATTGTGCGGAATTGCCACTTCAAATCATTAGGTCAGGCACAGGTTGGAGACTTCTGCAGGTCTGAGTTCCAAGATCCGTAGGTCAGGTGTTGAGAAGAGTGAAGAGTGAAGAGAAAGAACAAGTAAGCCACAGCATCTGTTTATAATCTGGGGGCAGAACACACCTCAAGGAAACTCCCTTTTCAACTGGTTGATTGATTAGATTATGTTACATTACATTATAGATGGTGATTACATTAGATTACATTATGGAACAGCAACTAGACTAGTGTTTGGTCAAATCAGTGGAAACTATAGCCTAGCTAAGTTGACACATAAAATTAACCCTCACAATATAAAAAGACCTTCTTGCACTACCATATTTTTCAGTCTCTTCTTTCTCCCTTTCCTCTTTTCTTGTCCTGTACAATTTGAGAAAGGGTAAGAAGAAAATCATCCACAGTAGCTTTGGATCCTGCTCCAAACTTTACCTCCCACCTTCAGTTAAATCTCAAGACTTTACTAGATATTTTCTTCTGTTGATATTTAGACTAGTTGGTCTAACCCTGATTTCCTATTTGTAAGAGCTAGAGAAGTTTTATTGTTGTATACACCGCCTCAGGATGTCTTTGTTTCTAGGGCTGTCTAATGTGGTATTTCCCAAATTTATCTATCTAGGCAGCAGTTCAAAATCATAACATTTTGATGAGATGCTAGCTAAGATCGTGAGTTATAATGAGTGCATCTAGTAATACTACGCTCAGGATACAAACTCGCATTTAAATTTTTTTTTCTATTAGAGTAATAGGAAAATATTTTGGTGATATTAATCTATTTTTTTTTTCTCCATTTTGGGGTATTAAACCAGTTTGTTTTCTTTTCCTTCATTTATCCTTCTAGGCTTCCACCTCCTTAGTTTAGCGATAAGGTTTATAATTCCAGGAATGAAGAGTGCCACCTAGAACAAAGAGGTCGTTTTTCAGCTGTTTCACGTCTGACTATTTTGAGTCGTGTCCATATCCATATCAGATCCTATCAAAAGTAAGTCCTATCAGACAAAGCCTTGGAGCATAACTCATGACATCATGTAGAGGTAATGGAAAGCCCAGCCATTAAGTCTTTGAGAGGGTGTTTGAAGAAGAATGTGAGGGAGGTAGGTCACATGTGTCCTGACCTTGCTTCTCAAGAATAAATTACTGGAGGAAGAATCCAAGTTAACTAGGTTGATGAGAAAACCTAAAACAAAGGAGGAATTTTTGTCTAGTACCCTTTTGAAGACTCTTGGAAGAGACTGCACTACAGAGTACCTGTCCCCACCCCACGTTTTCTATACCAACTTGAGGAAGCAGAATCACAGTAAACCACTGATGAAGACTAATGAGAGGGATTAAGCCTATGTCTAGATCTCTTGCTTTTCTTCTGAATGGAAGGTACTCAGAAGTTTCTACTTTCTGAAGTCCTCAACAGGATATATTCCTGGCAAGGTGGAAGGACTGTGTCACTGTGCCATGGTGAAGTGATTTTGGCCCAGAGTAACAGGGCAGAGTGCCCTACTGACAATCTAAAGTAGTCACAATTAGACCCCAGCAAGCTAAGCCTGTTTTTGCAAAGATAGGGCTGAGTTAGCGAGGATGACTCTAAGGAAGGTCAGAGAGACAGACTAAACAGGTTCAGGAAGCAAATAGAAGCCCACATACCATATTCTACATATTTAAAATGTACAAATAATGCTAGCAAATAATTAAATGAAATATGTTCTGTTTTCCTACCTTCACCGCAACCAGGATGGTCACATTTAAATTTACAGTTGTAGTACTCCTCCTTCTGGTTTTATATCAGACCAATAGCATGGGAAACACATAAGAAAGATCATATCAGCAGTAGGAAATTTAAAGCTTTATTTGCTTGTTCGATACGCTATGAATTAAGATTTTGATCCCACAATATCAATCTTTGGAGCCCTGGTGGCATACTGGTTAAGACCTAACCAAAAGGTCAGCAGTTGAAATCCAGTAGCCACTCCTTGGAAACCCTATGGGGCAGTTCTACTCTGTCCTATAGGGTCCCTGTAGTTGGAATCGACTCGACGGCAATGGGTTTAATTCAGAGCTTCCAACTGGCTATGTTTTTGGTAAATTAATCCTCAGCCATTCTTGGTCTCTCCCTGAACATGGGCTATGTCAGGTATCTGGGGTATTATGCAAGGCCAAGTCATTTGAAAGGCCTGTGCTATCTTTGGATATTTGAATATGCTTTTTCTGGCTTCGTTTTCTCTAGGTTTTTATTTTATGGCCAAATCTAAGTTTTCAGCAGTGTCTATTGTAATTCCTGCTATTTGTAAGATAATTTTCATTTTGATGTTGTTTTGTTTTCCTTTTTTTCTGTTTCCTCACTTCTTTCAACTTATTTTTATCTCCTTATTTCTTATGATTTTTAACTTTATTTTGTAGCTCATCTTTGATACTTTAAAGTGGTCACATTTTTAAAGAACTATTTGGTATCATTTATATGAAATCTTTTGTTTTCTAATAATTCTGAAAGAAACTCTTCCTCTGCTCTCCATTTGCTGTGTTGCTTTCCTCATTTTACGTTATAATAGCTATATCATTTTGATGCAGGTTCTTTTCTATTTTGACTCATTTTTGAATGGAGTCTAGTCTATCAGGATCAGCTCTTTGCTGAAGAATGAGATGGGAAGGAAATATATCTCAGAACTCTTTCTTACCCCATCTACTTTGTGCGGATGTGTACACCATTGTCTTTTCAGTGCTCTGAGCATTTCTAACATAAAGGAAGTATGCTTGGGCCAGAATGACTCATTTTCTCATAAGCTTTTATTTTTTATTATTTTGTATTTATGTTCTTTTCAGTGGCTCATGATCAGCCTTTGCGACACTGATCGTCACCTTCAATCTCTCACATTTACACCTTTGTTCCTGTGAATATTTATTGGTTCCTTGTTTAGCCTCCCTATCTCTGTCCTTCTGCTTTGTGGGATAGGTTCCTAGACTTTTCCATAACCCATTTGCATCCTGAAACTGTTTTTCTCAAATAAGCCATTGATCATCAACTGTTTAGATCATGAACATTTTAGATCTGTGCTATCCAGTTTTGTGCATATTGATACATATATAGAGAGATAGATGCAGATAAACATGCAGATATAGATACAGATTTGGACATGGACATAGGTTTACAGAGAGAGATCATGCCACAATTTGGTATCACTGTTATTGGTTGTTAGTTATAGTTTTTGGCTTACAGTTGACTTAATTTCTCACACTTTCATTGAAGATGAAAAATCCTTGTTTGAGTTTCATGTGTTCTGCAGTTTTTACAGATTTCAGAGAGGAGAAGGAGATAGAAATTTCCTTACTGTGGCAACTCTAACAGTAAATCTCTTGTGCATATATTTTAAAATAAAGACAATAATTTGGAAGGAAAAAATCTTACCTAAGACTTTTTTTATTTTCACAGCACTTCTATTGACATGATAAAGAACACTATTGTTTAGCAAATATTATTAAAAAGACTAAGTGGACAGAATGGAAGACACTGATTATCATGAACTCTCTGCAGTAAGTGGTAGATTTAATATTCCAAGTGGGCCTACGACACCAGAAACTGACGGACCCCTGGTTCATTCATATCAAAACCATTTTTACTTAGCTACTGTTTTCAAGCAAATTCAATCTTTGACCATATGCAACTATCCTTGGTGATCTAAGAAGCAAAATGCAAGGGTCTCAAAGGTCTCTCCCCCCCTGTTCACTCAAGACAACTCGTGTTTTGAATATGCTTATCTGGCCTTTTTATCTCTCTCAAAAGGTTGATAAAATAAACAGAAAACTTCTCTCCAGGGTGTATGGTGAGAGGTAGCCCAGGGCTAAAGTTTTATTGAAATCCACGAGAAAACTGCAGATATTTCTATTTCAAGTAATTTCTTTTGAAATTGAATTTGAAGATGTGAATGCAAGGAACACAAACTGCTATTTTAATTCAACATATTTGGACTTCTTATTGTTAACTCTTCATTTCTAGGGGACATTAACTTACATTCCTGATGCTGTTTTATTAAAATGAGTTAAATTTTCATGATGTGTTCTAATAATATATTAGCAGAATACAAATTTTACGATTATTCAACTACTAACTCTAAGATAGACTGATAATTATAATCTCCCTTCTTTTCAAATGAAGAGTATGTAAATTCAAGAGAGAACAGATACATACAATTGCTACTCTAATGTAGTATGGCACACTTCATAATACAGCACCTTACTTGATACTTTTAAATTGAGATTTGAGTCAATAAATCCAAGTTTGTTATCATGCATCATCATTAAAAAAATAAAACCATCTGTGCTATAGTTTAAGACCCCCATTTTAGAGATAAGGAAATTAAAGTTCAGAATTATTAGGTAATTTACCTAAGATCACATTCCAAACAAGTGGGAGTAGTAGGTTTCTCAGTAAACTAGCAATGAGCTGTAGTGTAAAGAAGACTTCTAAATTTTGAGAGATTGTAGCTAGAATGAAGCTCAATTGAACAAAAGTCTTGTGAATGACATTTGAAAATTAGACATGAGAAGTAAATAGTTATCCTATTTTCCACTGTATTAACTATATTAACACTGTATTAACACTGTGTTTTCCTCTTTTCATTGACAACAGCATTCTATTTTAAACTTATTCAAGAACTTTCTATTTGAGGGATTTATATATAAAGCGAGAATATTTTCATGAGTTGTAGAAACTAATCTTCAGTAGAATTTTATTTTTATAATCCTGCCATTGGGTATAACTAGTGTCTCAATTTCCTGGGACCGCTGTAACAAAATACCATGAAGTAGGTGGCTTTAAAAAACAGAAATCTATTTTCTCAAGGTTCTGGAGTCTAGGAGTTCAAACTAGGTTCTCAGTAGTCTTGACTCCTTCTGGAAACTTTGAGAGGGGAACTGTTCCACACATCTCTCCTAGTTTCTGGAGGCTTCTGGCAATCCTTTGCTGATTATAGATGCATCTGCCTCTGTTGTCACATGGCATCTTCCCCCGTCTGTGTCTCTTTTTCCATATCTGTTCTTCTCTTTAAGGAGCCCTAATGGTGCAGTGGTTAAGTGCTTGGCTACTAACCAAAAGGTTGATGACGGTTCGAACCTACTAGCCACTCCTCGGGAGAAAGATGTGGTTGTCTGCTTTCGTACAGATTACAGCCTTGGAAGCCCTATTGGGCAGTTCTGATCTGTTGTTGTATAGGGTCACTGTGAATTGGAATTGACTCTACGGCAGCGGGTTTGGTTTTTCTTTGGTCCTTCTCTTTTACAAAATGTCACTCAGAAGGTATTAGAACTAGGAGCCACCCTACTCCAGTATGACTTCATTAACTTAATGGATAACATCTTCAAAGAAAAGCCCCTTTTCCCTCAACAAGGTCAGACGCACTTCTATCTTTGTGCGGAAAACAATTCAAACCATAACAAATAGGGATAGGCTAAGCTCTCCCGGAAAGCAGTGGTGGTTAAGCGGTAGAATTCGTGCCTTCTATTCAGGAGACACAGGTTCTCCTCCAGGCCAACGTATCTTAAGCGCAGCCACCAGTCATTTGCCAGCAGAACCTCTAGACTAAGAAGAAAGGCCTGGAGATCTACTGAAAATAAATCACTGAAAATCCTGTGAATCACAATGATATAATCCTCAACTGATCGTGGGGATGGTGGAAGACCAGGCAGCACTGTGTTCTTTTGTATATAGGGTCATCATGACTCTGGGGTCAACTTGATGGCCGCTAACAAGAACAAGTTCCTCACGGCTTATGTTACTAATAGGTTTAGTCAATATTTATATTAAACTTTCCTTGTGACATTCATCGGCTAAATTAAAAAAAAAAAATTTTAACTGCCATAAAGTAAGTTATAGCCTCTTAAAGTGACACTCTTCTGTTCAGTAGAATTTAAGCTAAATTTTAGCAAGTGAGGAGTGGAAACGGGAGACAAAATGAAAAGGAATGGCAAACAGGAAGCTTTCTTTGCATCTCTTCAACTCTTGATGAGGTATAACAGACGCCTCTGAGTTTAATGAATATTGATATGATAAACCAAATCCAAACCCATTGCAGTCGAGTCAACTCCGATTCGTAACAACCCTATAGGACACAGTAGAACTGCCTCCATTGGGTTTCGAAGGAGCAGTTGTTGGATTTGAACTGCTGACCTTTTGGTTAGCAGCTATAGCTCTTAACCGCTGTGCCACCAGGGCTCCACTGACATGATAAGACATATTAAAAGTATATAACAATAATAATGAATTCATATTTAGTATCAAACTTTTGTTACATAGATCTAGGTATTAAGTAAAATGGAAAACAGTATCATGCATTTCAGCTGTTGAATATATTCTTATTTTGACTGAATCATTATCTCAACTTGATACACTTAGGTTCACTGTTCTCAAAAGCCTATTTTGGTTGCTACAAACTTTATAGTTGACCATTATCTTTTAAGAATGGTGTAAAAACCCAGGGCATTAAAGTAATAGGCAATGTATTTTAAAGTGCTTATTACTGTGGTTTTGACAGCCCTCTTAAATCTACCCATGGGCTAAAAATGCTATGTATTAGTTAACATATTACCCTCAAACTTAGCAGCCTGTAACAAAACATATGATCTCACAGTTTCTGTGGATCAGGAATCCAGGTGTGGCTTAGCTGAGTACCCCAGCTCTGAATATTTCAAAAAGTTCCAGTCATCTCAAGACTTGACTTTGAAGGCTCCTAGTCAATGGTCTTTGACAGGATTCAGTTTCTTATGGGTTGTTGGACTGAGACGTCAGTTCCTCAGGAATTGTAGGCTGGAGAACTTTCTCAGTTTCTTGTCACGTGGGTTTTTCCATAGAGCATCTTGCAACATACTAGCACGTTAGTGAGAGGGCAAGAGAGTACCAACAAGAGACAATGCTGGCAATATGGAAGTCACAGTATTTCGTAACTTAATCACATAAGTGACATCCCATCACTTTTGTTACATTTTGTTCATTACAATAAAGTAACTAGGTTCAGCTCTCTCAAGGCAAGGAGATTACACAATGTGAATACTACAAGCAGATGGGGATAATTTTAGAAGGTTGCCTGTTGTTTTTGGGTACCGTCAAGTCATTTATGACTCATAGCAACCACATGTGACAGAGTGAAACTGCCCCACATGGTTTTCTGGTCTATAATCTTTACAGAAGCAAATCGCCAGGTTTTTTTCTTCCCCAGAGTGGCTGGGGAAGCTTCAACTGCCAACTTTTTGGTTAACAGTTAAGTGCTTAATGATTGTACCACCAGGGCTCCTTAGAAGGTCACCTAAAACAAAACTAAACCCATTTCTATCAAGTTGATTCTAACTCATGGTTACTCTATAAGGACAGAGTAGAACTGCCTTATAGGGCTTCCAAGGCTGTGACCTTTCTGGAGGCAGACTGCCACATCTTTCTCCAGCAGAGCAGCTGGTAGGTTGAAACTGCTGGCCTTTCAGTTAGCAGCCGAACACATAACCACTGTGCCACCAGGGTTCCTGAAGGTCACCTACCAAAGGCTATAATATATAACTTTTAGGAAAGCAGAACTTGATTTCATTATTTTCAATTTATGTCTTCTTTCTTTTTTTATTTTATTTTAGATTATCTACCCCCCCCTCAAAAAAAAAGTTTATCGTATCAGTCACCACCAACAAAAAGCAATGGTAAATATTTCTCTACTTTGAACAAATAGACAAATTTTACTGCACTGAAAACACAGGGAAAGGAATTGTGGGAGAAAAAGCAGAGTTTGTTTTTGAGCCTGACGGTTCCCGTTGAAGGACAGGAGTCTGAAATTTGATATTTAAGAAACTTGTATGCAATTTATAAATTTTATAAGCATTACATTGTTTCCTCTTTTTCTTCTTATGTTATCTGAGATTTCTGGATTGGCTTAGCTTAATACATCACATAATTATTACACCATGACAATATTTAGCATGTTATAAATAAGGGATAGCACAAAAGTAGAGACTAATTATTTGCTCTTAGCTTGGTCAAAAATTGACTCACTGATATTACGAAAAATATAGCAAAATTCCTGGTTCTGTAATATTTTGGAGTTCTTACTGTACAATATATTGATTTCTTTGGACTTACTCGGGATAAAACAAAGGGAGTAAAGACCTATGTAGATGCTATTTTCTTTCTCAAGATCTCTCCAGTGTAACATATTAATACATGTTCTACCTTGAAAATATTTAAAAAATTTTGGCCATGCCTCATTTAGCTCAATTTCTATTACTCTTAAAACACCACTCTCTCTCATATAGATTATTGCAATAACATTCTCCTTTTTCTACATGGTTCTACTATCTTGCCCCATCCACCTTACAATAGAGCAGACAGAATAATCCTGTAAGTCAAATTATATCAATTCTCTGTGAAAACTCTTTAGCGTCTTCCCCCTTCACTCAACGTGAAAGCTAAAGGCCAACAATTGAAGCTACCATTTGTCTCTCTGTCCTCATCTCATTCTGCCCCTTGAGCACAGTTTCAAGACACAGTTGCTTTTCTGCAGTTCCCTGAACACCCTAGGAATATCCCAGTCTTTGCATTGGCTGTTCATTCTGCTTGGAATACAATTCTCCCAGATCCTTGCTTGACTTGCTCCACCACCTCTTTTAAATAGTACTTAAATATTTCATCTCAGTCCTGCTATGATGACCCTATTTAAAAACTGAATGCCTTCTTCACCTGGCTTTCTCTATCAACATTTTGTTTTCTTTTTTCCCCTAATAATCAAAGGAATGTAATTATTTGGTCATTTTCTGTTTCTGCTCTCTGACTGTAAGTTCCATGAAGGCAGAAATGGCTGTCTATTTTGCTTACTAACTGCCTAGAACAGTTTCTGGCACATTGTATGGTTAGTGTTCAAAAAGTCTTTATTGAATAAAAGTTCTAATTTTTTCTCTCAGTGAAGCAGATTCCTAGCCAATGCACCTCCTGTGCATCCACCACCCAGCTGTCAGTGGAGGCTTTCATGTTGCTATGATGCTGAACAGATTTCAGCAGAGCTTCCAGACTAAAATGAACTAGGAAGAAAGGCCTGGAAATCTATATCCACAAATCAGCCAATGAAAACCCTATAGATGACAATGGTCCAATCTGCAACGGATTATGGGGACAGCTCAGGAGCTGGCAGTTTTTTGTTCTGTGATGCATAGGGTCACCGTTGAGTTGGGCGCAGACTCAAAAGCAGCTAACCACAACATATTATAGTGTCTCGTACTGTTTATCTGTTTTATACCATATGCGAATGAATATATTCTAGTATAAAGGCTGGGCAAGTATTTCCTTCTTCTTTTCATTTATTTCATTCTTTTCTCAGATTTTCTGTCATCAGATGACAGGTAGGTTTTCTCACAAGTTGCTTGTTTTTAAAGGCATCTCAGTCTTCACTAAGTCTTGCTTTAGTAGCCTGACTCACATTTTCACTTTACCTTGACTTGTTGCTTTGGTAGAGGGTTTCTGGGAAAGATTGGGTCAAATCTAGCAAGGTGAAATGCAATAAAAATAGACGTTAACGTTTTACATTTAGGTGCAAAGCCCTACCTAGGGTCTCTAAGATAGAAGTTACATAATTTGGCTTTAGTAATTTTAATTGGCAAGAAATTACAACATGGTGTGGCTTTGAAAAAAAAAAAAAAGAAACTCTAATCTGGTGGCACAGTGGTTAAGAGCTCAGCTGCTAACCAAAAGGTTGGCAGTTCAAATCTACTAGTTGCTCCTTGGAAAACCTGTGGGGCAGTTCTGCTCTGTCCTCTAGGATCCCTATGAGTCGGAATCGACTCGACAGCAATGGGTTTGTTTGTTTTCTTTTAACCTTAGGTTACACTAATGGCAGTATAATACATGGACTGCAACTAACAATAAAACTGTCATGCTCTACACATAGCAGTATGTTTTGTTGGTTTGTATATTAGGAAGGCTGACAACTTCGAGAAAATTGAGAAGAAAACATTTCCCTACAGAGAGGGCTGCTTGAAATCCTGTGGTGGCAGTGAAGGAGTATTTGGAGTAGGTAGAGGAAAGAAGATACAAAAACTGGCTTCAGGGGTGTTGTAAGGAAGAGGATATAGAAGTTCTGTATTGCTTAAAAGATACAAAGAAGAGTGGGTGAAGGTAACGGATTTAGTTTAATAAAAACATAGATCTTTTTAACAGTAAGAGTTGTTTAAAAAGCAGTATTGCTTAGAGAGGAAATGAGTTCCAATTACAAGACATGTCCAAATAGAACTCCAGATGCTCAAGCATTAAATGGGGTCTGATTTTGATGACCTTTAGTTTCCTTCCAATTCTAAACTTCCATGTTTTTAAAAGAGAAAGATAAAAGAAACCCAACGGATGAAGAACAGGAGCTGTGTTTAATATGGAGATGGTATTTACTTAATATGATAAAGAAACTCACTGAAATTTACATTCCCCTTAATGTCATAAGAGCGGCAATGTGAAAAAGCAAATAAAACTTAAAAATTTGATGAGAAGGCACAATGAAATATGTAGGCACCGGCAGTATTTTTAATTTAGGGGAAAGCAGAAAATAAATCAAGCAGCTACAGATGTCAGGACTCAAATTTCCAAATAATAAACTCAAGCTGGGAGGAGCCTTGGCTTCTGTAATCTTGCATAAGTACATGAGAGAACTTGTTCACTGTGACCTTCATACACTCTGGACAAAGCAAAGGCAAGAACAGCCTGTATCCTGGTATAAATCAACTCTCAGTATGTTGTGCTGTCTACAAAGGCAGAACTGAAGGAGGTAGAGTATTAAAGAAAAAGGTCATTAGACTCAGATGGGAAAAGTTCCAGCTGTGTATCCGGTAAGATGGTATCAATGGGCTGACTGAGAAATGTTTCCAACAAGCAGGGTTTAAAATGGTGATATTTTAGGAGTTCACATTCATTCACCTTGAAAGTTTTAACGAGAAAAGCGTGAACAACTAAATAGTCTCTGCTTGACCAGGCATTTCTGGAATCTTCTCTCCTAGTCGTTGGTGTGTGTCCAGGTCTTTGGCTTTTAAAGATACATTGTCACAGAAATGTCTAATATCATCTGTTACTGGTTTCATTTACTTGAGAATTAAATGAGGAAATCAGAAAGACACAAATATGAACAAAATTGCTGTTTCTTCTGTAGTATTTACTATTTGAATGTTGTTATTCCTTTTGGATTACAACTCAGTAGGGGCAGCAAAGAAATTTATTCCACGAGAAAGGCAAAAATCATTTCAGCATCTGTTTAAAGAAGTTATATTATTGGGGAGGCTTACAGCAGAGATATTTATAACTGAGGTGAGTGAAATTAATCATCAAATACAAAGTGTAGGACTCGTAAGTTAAATCTGTCCTAGGGCCCCTCATCTTTGCTACATAGTTCTCTAACGTTTTACATTTCATTGAGATGATAAGGCCAACTAGTAGACAATCTGTCTTCCCTTTAATCATAGGAATATTTTCATTTATCTTTCCCTATTTCATGTGTAGGATTTACATTATTCTAGTATCTGAATCATGTATTTATATTAGACTAATAGAAGAAAGAAATGAATAACAATGATACCTTGTTTTTAAAATATTAGAGACACCAGATTCATCTAAGATTTTTCCACAGAGTCAAAAGCCCACATTAATATGATTTTATTAAATGTGATAACTGGAGGAAAACATTCCATTATTGGAATTTGCAAGCTTGAGTCTCCTTGAATCTTTCTTGATAATCTTAGCAGTTGAATTGTTGTGCTAATGAGATAAGAAAATGGGAATATATTGCTATGGCAGAGGTTTTTAACATATCATTGTTAACACATTGGTGTTGACATGTATCTTTGCACTAGATGTGAGCTATTGTGTTGCCTTTTACCACAGTGTCAGTAACTAACAGTTGCTGTAGAGTTGATTCCAAATCATGGTGGCTCCATGTGTGTCAGTGTAGAACTGTGCTCCACAGGGTTTTCAATGGCTGATTTTTCAGAAGTTGATTGCCAGGCCTTTTTCTAAGGTGCCTCTGGATGGATTCAATGAATTCGAACCTCCAAACTTTCAGTTAGTAGCTGAGCATGTTAACCATTTCCAGGACCCAGGGATTCCACAATATCACTAAATAAACTATTGTTGATGCGATGTTTGTGTTTTTCTCTTTAACTATATAATTCGGCTTTGTAGATTCCCAATTTTTTCCTGTACCATAGCTAACATTATTAAGCATCATCCAACAGGTAGATTCCTTGTATCAAGCTGACATTAAACATCTAAGAGGAAAAGATAGGTAAATAAAACTAGAAGAAGGATCAGAATTGCACGAATGAAGAGTTGAACGACACCTTCCGTACGCAAATGAGAGCCAGATAAACAGCGTACAGGCTCAGGTTATAAGGCTTCTGTGGTATCCAATGGAGAATTGAAATTGGACCCAAACACTGTGCTTACATCAAGAATTAGAAAGTGACTCTCATTTCACTGAATAGGTTCTGAAAACACTTCTCACGCTGGTGCTTCAACACTGAAGTACCCTACATAGGGTACTATAGGTTGGGAAAAGTTTTTGGAAAATATATCAGGCCACCAGGACAGAGCTAGTCGCAGGTACAAACCAATGTGAGATTCTTGTGTAGTTTCAGAATCTTAAGCCAAGAAACATGCCTAAAAACTTGCATAGAACTGATAGCCCTGTTGGCAAAGGCAATAGGTAAACTAATCCCTAGACACATGGTCATAACACCAGACATTCTTGAGAAATCTACAAAATACATAGCTTTAAAAAATTACCAAACACATCAGAAAATATACCTCCATTAAAAACAGGCAGCAAATGACAAATTGGAGAATCGCAGCTCAGGAACCAGAGTTAATAGAAGACTCTCCAAATAATATTTAGATCATTATTTTTAAAATTATTAGGAAATTTAAAAACATAGAATTAACCATGCAAGAGAAAACAAATTGAGAAAATAAGTTGATGTGAAAAAGAAGCAAATTATATTTTTGGAAATAATAAATATAATTACTGAAATTAAAAACTAGACTTTTCAGCAGTTGAAAACATATAGATGAAGAGATGATTAATGATTTGGAAGAAAAATCGGATGAAATGCACCCAAGAGAGAAGAAAAGATGAGAAATATGAAGGAGAAATTAAGAAACATGGAAAATAGAATGATCTCAAACATATTTTAAAATGTTTTTAGAAGAAAAGAATAGAGAGAATGATGAAAAATAATTGTTGACCAATTATTAATGAAGGTTATAGAATTTTCTAATCTGACACTGTATTTTCAGCAGCCAATAAAAGATGCTAACAAAAATACTGAGAGAAAACAACTGTCAACCTATAACTCTATATTGAACTATTTTTCAAGATGGAGAATAAAAAATATAATTTTTGTTGTGCAAAGAATAGCACTTTACCCTCGGAGCTGTCTGAAAGAATTACAAATGTATTTCAGCAAGGATGAAAACTGAACTCAGAAAGAATGACTTTGAAATAAAGACAAAAAAAATATTAGGAAAGAAATTGGTAAAGAATGTCAATATATCAAAATGAGTGCTGATAGAGGTTTTAACAAATTCAATGCATCTATAGAGTTTAATACAAAATGGAATTAAAATACAAGACAGCAGCATAGAAGTTGGGAGGAAGATATTCAGAAAGAATGTAAAGCTTTCCAGCTGAAGAGGAGGAAAAATTATTGGTTAATTTTAAACCTCTTAACAGGATCTCAAGCTTAAGTCCTCATGTTAAAAATTCAAGGACAGAAACCACAATAATGATAATGATGTGTATCTTCAAATAACAAGAAGATACATAAATACAAAAAAAGAAAACTAACTGTGGTTGAATTCTGAGATGATTCTCTAAAATTCCAGCCCGAGCTATCACCAAGTTGATTCTGACTTATGGAGACCCCAGATGTGTCTCAGAGTAGAACTGCTCTATCGGGTTAACAATGCTATGATCTTTCAGAAGTAGATCACTTGGCCTTTCTTCGGAGATGCCTTGGAGTGAACTTAAGCAGCCAACCTTTCAGTTGGTAGATGAGGGCGTAACAGTTTGTGGCACCCAGGGACTCCTTAGTATGGTATACAGGCCTTGCATATTCCCCTCCCCTTGAGTATGGTATGGACTGACCCGTGAATATGATGCCATAGTCACTCCCTTGGTTAGGTGACCTTATATGGCAAATGCTGATGGGATAGTAACTCTTTTGATTATGTTATGTAATGTAAGACTCTGTCCTAGCAGACTGGAGTGGGATTTGATATCAGAGAGATTTGCTCTTGCTAGCCTGGAAGAAGGCAAATACCCACATTGTGAACTGCAAATAGAGGCCATGTGGCAAAGAACTGTGCTCATTCTCTGGGATCTAAGAGCATTCCTCGGCCAAGAGTTACCAAGAAATGGGGACCTCAGTCATACAACTGCAAGTGAATTCTGCCAGCAGTGAGCTTGGATGAGAGACTGAACATCTCATCTCAGTTCAGGTGAAAGCTTAGTGATCATTTAATTTCAGCCTACTGAGACCCTGAATGGAAGATCTAGTGTTTATTTATTTATGATATTTATACAATATGAATAAGTGATAAATAATAATAAATTATATAATACTTATATAACATTTATTTCTTAATATTATACCTGAAATTGCACTGCCAACACACTGCTAGCCTGTGTTGAAGCCAACACATGGAAGAAAAAATATATGTGTGTATATTATATATATATATCTATGCATATATGTAAAACTCAGAGGGACAAAATGATCTGCATGTTCTTTATAAAAAGAAGATAAACTTCCCCAAACTATTTCTCACATCACATTGGTCAGATTTGCATCACACTACCATGCCTAATAAAATTATTGGCAAGGAAAATGGAACCATCGTGAATAGTAAGACTAATCAGAACAAGAAGGATATCACCTGACTAAAATCTAGATTCTGTTACCATAACATCAGGTCAGAAGAAATGGAGAGATCCTGGGTGTGACTTCTAAGGTACTGGCAATGTTCTATAGTTTAATCTGGATAGTGATCATATAGGAGTTTGCTTTATAATTATTCTGTAAACTATAAATACTTTTTGTACATTATTCGGTATTACTGTGTGTATGCTATGTTTCTAAATGAAAAAAGTAATATCAAGTAAAGGTTCATGATATTGACCATGATTGAGAATATAAATTTGGTATTATTAATCTGTGCTCATTAAAAGTGAATAAAAAGTGTTCTTGTCTTTCTACAATGAATAGTTTATGTATGTATGCTTCAGTTATCTATTGCTACATTATAAACCACTCCAAAACATAGTGCCTTTAAATAGCAGTTTATTGTTTCTAATGATTCTGTTATCTGGGCTAGGGCAGCTTGGTGGTCTTTCTCTTCTTTATGGTATCTGCTGTGCAAGAACACATCCAAGAAGTCTTCACATGTGTGTCACCTCAACTGGGATGCCTGGAAGAGTGGAGGACTGCCTAGGCATCTCTCTCTATATATATGGTGTCTCCACTTGGCTTTCTTTTTGAATGGTTCCTGGTTTGCAAGAGGAGGGAAGCAGAAATCTCCAGTTCTTTGAAGCTTAACTAAGCCCAGAACTGACACTGCATTCATTCTGCTGCACTCTACTGGTTAAAGCAAGTCACAAGGTCAGCCCAGACCATATCTCTTGATGCAACAGGCAGGGAGAGAGGAATTAATTACAACTTTATTTGGAAACTATCACAATACATGACTGTTATGGACTGAACTGTGTCCCCCTCAAAAAATGTGTCTACTTGGCCGGTCCATGGTTCCCAATGTTGTGTGATTATCCACCATTTTGTCATCTGATATGATTTTCCTATGTGTTGTAAATCCTACCTCTATGATATTAATGAGGTGGGATTAGCAGCAGTTATGTTAATGAGGCAGGACTCAATCTACAAGATTAGGTTGTATCTTAAATCAGTTGTTTTTTGAGATATAAAAGAGAGAAGAGAGCAGAGAGACAGGGGGACCTCATACTACCAAGAAAGTAGTACCAGTAGTAGAGAGCATCCTTTGGACCCAGGGACCCTGTGCTGAGAAGCTCCTAGACCAGGGGAAGATTGATGATAAGGACCTTCCTGCAGAGCTGACAAAGAGAAAGCCTTCTCCGGGAGCTGGCACTGTGAATTCAGACTTCTAGCCTCCTAGACTGTGAGAGAATAAATTTCTCTTTGTGAAAGCCATACAGTTGTGGTATTTCTGTTATAGCAGCCCTAGATAACTAAGATAGTGACTTAGAAAAAAAAAAGACTTTTGCAATATATATTTTCCCAGTCATATAACACTTTCTAATAATCACAAGATCCTGAAACATGTATCTGAGAATGCTGCTACATAATCACTCTGGAAGTAGATCTTTCCAAGTTTACTTGAAGCAAAAAAAAAATATTTATGTAATACCTCAGAGAGCAAAGACTGATAAGTTAGGAGGAAAACAGGAAATAATGAAGATAATAATATAATAAATAAATTGGAGAACAAGGGAGGAGCAAAATGATCTACAAAAGAAAAAAGAAAAACTATGGCAAGGTGGAGTCCAAAAAAAGAAGACACAAGTTAAGCTGTAGTAAAGAAAAGGTGGCATAACCACAGATAAGCAGAAATACAAAGATTAAGACTATCACTTATTTCTCGATCGATTTTGAAGAGATAACCATAACAATATACTTCTCTTTAATTGTGCTTACAAAATTTCAGACATCATTTTTATGGAGTTAGAGATATAGACAAGAAATAAAAATGTCTTAACGTTCGAGTAAATCAACAGTTTCACTATAGGGTCCCAATAGAGGGAGACAGAAGTAATTATGTCAGCAAAAAGAACAAATGAGTCTCTTAACTTCCTGACAGTGTTGAAAAGTGCTACACAGAGCACAGGATACTTGAAATGATTCTTGATTGATGACTCTAAGAGAAAAGTCAAAGGGGAAAAAAATGTTCTCAAACAGGAATAAAAAAGGGATCTGCAAAGGCAAAATGTGGTTATTTGATACAGCAACGGGTTTGGTTTTTGTATTGAATAATGTGCAGTATGTGGCAGGAGATGAGATTGGAGGATGCTGAGAAACTGGTAAAGGAGACATACACCATGCCAAGGAGCCTTCAGTTTTTTCTATAGATTATGGGTAATTATTGATAATTTGGATCAGAGGAATACATTATATTTTTAATTTTAGAAAGAAGAGACTGACAGCAGTGTGGAGAAAGATCTGCAGCAAGGGAAGATCCAAAGTAGGGAGTTAAGACATATTTCATTTTATAGATGAGAAATGATAAGAGACTGAGCTTTAACAATGGCAGTAAATTTGGTAGATTATTAGAAAATTAGGTAATTGAAGTGTTTTAAATATTGGCTTTCAGAATTTCTCCTATTCTCTCCTTAATTCCCATGTAAGCTCCAGGTTATAAGGCTATGGATTTGGAGCTCATATTTTGTAATCAGAATGAAAATATTTTTATTGTTTCTTAAGACATTTTACTGTTCAACTTATTATGTCGTTTTTAATGTGTTTTGGAGAATCTTGATTTTATCTCAGTATTCATTAAATAAAAGAAATTGCTAGCATACATTAGCAACCCTAGTTAATGGTTTTCATACAGGATTTCGAAAGAAGGAAAATTTAGTGAGTTAAGAATAGCAAAGAGGAATGGTAGAGGTGAGGGAAGTTTAGAATGTGTTCATGTAATTGGCTAGAATTACCACATTTATCTCTGTGTCTTGAACTGAAGAAAGAAACTCATTAAGAGGAGATTACAAACTTTGTTCCCCTTAACCTTTCCTAAGAACTTCCAATTAGTTAAATGTGTTATTTACCTTTTTTTCTCCTCTTGCATGAACAGCCAAGCTTTTATTTATTTTGATTATAACAATCTGTAAGTGAAAAGAAAGCCTTGATACAGAGCTTCAATCACAAAACCATTAGCAAATCATTCACTGTGGTTCTTTTTTTATACCAATTTCATATACTCTTCCTTTTTTTTTTTTTTCCACTTGCAGCCAGCCAATTTGCTATCATATCATCAATCTGAACAGCTCCGCTCCTCAATCTCATTAAGATAGCAGTTTTAATCTCTTCTCCCTAGGTTCCTTATCACCAAGAAAACATATTCAATAGCAGAGATCAGTAGTGGAGCCGTCTTAGATTACTAAAATTTCATTACTTCCATAAAATTTGTCACAGCACATTTACTGATAGGTGATGAATTATCATTGAATACTACATCTGTCAAAGTAGATGATTTGGGCTCCTTTGAAGATTGGACTAGGTAACCTCATTATCCTTTCAAACCTAATTCTCCTGTGATTCTATGATGATGCAGATATGAAGCATAGGGAGCTTCATTTTTGAGGAAGAACAAAGCAGGAACAACAATGAGGTAGGCCACCCAGAAACCAGTTGAACTTTAAAAAGAGGTAGCTGCAGAGGTAACTGGACTTAGCAGAAATTAAGCGATGGTCGTATCCAGTAGGTTTGCTTTTTCTAGATTCCTACTAAGGCTGATATCAGATGGAATTGTGAATTATGGAAAAATACCTTTTTATATTCACACATTTTTATTTTGTGCTTTCAGTTAACATGTCCTAAGAGCCTCTATACTGTGCATTGTGCTAAGTACATGGTGTGTTGCGACACTCATTTGAAAGAGAATCATTCACTGCCCTCAACAGTTTGTAGTCAAATCAACTATTTTATAACAGTGCCGTACAGACATGCTGAGACAGAAGTATTCAAAGGTGAAAAGATACAGAACAGAAACATCTAATTCAAATGCAAATGTTCAGGGAACACTCCTAGACATTTGAGTTGATTACTGAAAGAAGAGTAGAAGTTAGTCAGGAAGATGGACTATCTAGACTGAGGGGGACAGTATAAAAGAATGGAGACTTAGAAGGGTAAGATATATAGCAAGGACTGCATGTAATACAATGTAGCTAGAGGCAACGGTGCTTGTATGGTGCTTGGTAAGAAGATGTTATTGTTAGCTACCGTCAAGTCAGCCCCAGACTCACGGTGACCCCATGCACGCAGAAACAAAACGCTGCCAATTCCTGCGCCATCCCGATGACCAGTAGTGGATCAGACCATTGTGACCCATAGGGTTTTCATTGGCTGGTTTTTCAGAAGTAGATCACCAAGTCTTTCTTCATAGTCCGTGTTAGTCTGGAAACTCTGCTGAAACCTGTTCAGTATCATCGCAAAATGCAAACCATTCCTGGGACAGATGAGTGGTGTCTGCACATGAGGTGCACTAGTCAGGAATCTAACCTGGGTCTCCAACATGAAAGGCAAGAATTCTACCACTGAACCACCTCTGCCTCACCAGAATTAAGATCAGTCCTTAAAAATGAAGGACTTTATAACGACTTAGTCCTTTATGAAGGACAAAGCCAAGACATTTAGACATTATACTGGAGACTCTTGGGAGCCAATGTAGTATTTTAAGGAAAAAAATGAATAGTAACATTTTTACTTCGCAAGATAAGTATCAGCCATGAGAGTAGAATTTGGAGGGAGTGCAACACTGGAAGCAAGAGATCAGTTTTAATTCTATGTTAAAATCAGAGAAAAGGATGAAAGACTCGACTCTGGCGGTGGTAAAGGGAAAAGAGTCAAGCTCCAGGCAAAACTGTGGTGAAAACAAGCGATATTTAGGAAGCAGAAGAAAAGGATTTGATAACTGATTGGATATTTATATGGATCAATTCACTAGGTAAATACCAGTTTCATTCTCTGAAATAGAGAAAATGTGAGGGAAAGTTTGTTTTTAGGCATATTATTTTTGATTCATCTATAGGACATCCAAGAAAAGATATTGAGCATGTGTTTCAGGAGGTAGCAAAGCCTGGCATGGTGAAAACAGTATGACTGAAGAGAGCTGAATTCTTGTTCTGATAATCATACTGTTGACATGAGAGAAGTTATTGATCCCTGTGAACCTCACTTTTTTTATAGAACCTGTGAAAGGAAACAACATCTATCTCAGAAACACGGAGACTGCATGATTTTGCAGGTTGTACACGTAACAGGGCATTTGGCTCAGGTGTTGAGTGGGGACTATAAAACCCAGTTCGTGCTTCATTTTCCCAAGCTGGGCTCTGTAATGCAGTTTTGCTTTCTCTTGAAGAAAGGGGAAACCATTTTCTTCACGCAAGGCATCAATCACTTGCCAGACCATCCCAATGTGTCCTCTGGTTGCACGCCAACTCACAGAGTAGGTCCATCTATTTAATGAACTAAACTTTTTAAAATTCCAGAATATAATGGATTATTAGATGCATGCTACTTCTCTTCTTCTCCCTTTTCTACAATTGTTAGAGGATTTTCTTGGCAACTAGGTAGGTGATCAGATAATTCCATCTACCTTGGAGTAATAAATCAACTTGGATAAGCATTTTAATGGCAGTTTAAGCAAAGGGTGCAATGTGAGAAAGTCATTAGTCTTGCTGCAGATGAAGGAAGCTCGTTTTACTAGATTAAAAAACTTTTTGATGTCCCTCAAACTACCACTTTTTAAAAAATAATATTTTATTGTGTTTTTGATGAAGGTTTACATAGTAGTTTAGGCTCCTATTCAACAATGTCTACACAAGTTGTTCAGTGACATTGGTTACATTCTTCACAATGTGTGAACATTCTTATTATTTCCATTCTGGTTGTTCCACTTTCAAACTACCCTTTAATCATTGATTTAATAAGTATTTATAAACTATCTTCTATGTGGCAGACACTGTTTTAGGCACCAGTTACATGAAAGTCTGCTTTGACAATGGACTAGTAAATAAATCATAATTTCAGATAGAAGTGAAATAAATATAAAACAAAATCATTTCAGGTACAAGGGCTATGAAGAAACTAAAACTGGACCAGGGTATGTATGGTTTTTAAAAATAGTGGAGGATAATGGGTTGCTTTTGATACAATAGTCAGGGAATCTCTCTCTTAGGAGACTGAAGTTAAATGGAGACTTAAATGAGGAGAAGAAACCAGACACAGAGATAATTGGGGGTCAAGTGTTCCAAGCAGAAGAGACAACAAATTCAAGTTAGGAGCCAGCCTATTTACTTTCAAGTTGCAGAAAGAAGGCCAGTGTGTCTGGAGCTTCAGTAGACTGGAGAAGGCCTGGAAGGAGATGGGGTTGGAAAGCTATCGGATAGAACATACGAGACCTTGTTTGCCCTGGTAAAAATTTGGGTTTTATGCTAAATAAAATTAAAGAATCCCTTCAAAATTTTAAGCAGGGGAATGAGATGGTGTGATGCTTATCTTGAAAAGGTCATTCTGGATTCTCTGTGTAGACTAGGGGTAAAAAGGCAGTGGTGAGGCCAATACCATGCACCTACTCATAAGAACAACCATTGTCAAGAAGAACCCCGAGTGACACTGGCCGACAATGAGTGAAAGCTGGTCAGAAATCCATGGCTAAATATTAATCAAAGAAACAGGTAATTGAATAAAAAGGATTCTTTCCTACTGGGAACTATCATTAAATGAACTTTTAGCTTCACAATAGAAAATCCACAAAAATGTCATCTTTTTAATCTTAAAATATTTATTTCCCCAAATTCAGCTATACATTTGATTTTTTTAAGCATACATTTTTAAAAGAGTAACAAAAAAAACTCTTCCCATCTTTCCTTGTATTGTATGAACAAGAATATAATGCATTGTGACTTTCTCAAAGCATTCAACTCTCAGAAGTAAATTACATTTCAAACATTTTTATTTAAGAGTTAAGAAGCTAAATAAAACCGTATTTTTTCTTCAAGAAGGAAGGGCTTTATCTAAATAAGATCAGCACTGTTAATCCAACCCATTTATAAGTTGCAAGTCAGTTAAACTGCAAAGTAGCTGGTGAAAATTTATTCACTGCAATTTTTGTAGTAAGGGAGAGAGAGATGGGGTGGTGGTGGATGATATTTTGATATAAAGCAATCAGAAGCCAAAGGGTGTTTAATAAAAGGAAGGCAGTCATTTGGTAACATTTCACTTGAAACTAATCATCCATTTAAAAGTCAAGAACATCTAACACATCCTACCAAAATAGGAAAATTTGGGAACAAAATAAATATTCAGTAAGAGAGGAATGTATAAATAAGTTGTGGTACAAAAAATGTCTAATTATACGAAGAAAATTGGAAGTGGAATTAGACCAATTAGAATGAATCTTCATGAATGGGTATTAAAATATCAGAAGACATTATTAAAAATAAATTGGTTGGAACTATCCTGAAGAAAAAAAATAAAAATTTAAATTAATTATATCTTTCTTGTGTTTCATAACACTTAGGTTATAAATGCAAAGATATGCAAATTCTTAAGTTGAATAAGGAATAATTCAAGTGTACCCTTTTTGACTGTCGGCTGTATTTTTGTTTTAGCTTGTTTTTATTTTATTTTAGCTGAGTAAGCTATTTAAAAGAATGATACTGTACCCTTTACATTGGACTTCAGCAACATGATTAGAAAGTGGATCATTTATTTTTCTAAGAGCCTCTTTCAATCTTTTAAACAATTCTGAAGCATCCACTGCATTATCATTTCACTCTGTCATTGATTTGCCCTGAACTTTACCCTGAAACTTCAGACCCTTTTTCCTTCCCTACTTGACTTTTCATCCTTCATAACCAAAAAAGCATTTCAAAATTTAAATGTCCAAAGCCTATCTCCTTATTCCCAGCATCTCCCATCAAACTACTTAGCTCTGAGTCTAAATCACTCAGTAAATGGAACCATATGATCAGATCATTGCCAGGGACCCATCCTCTCTCTCTCTTCTCTTCTCATATCCCACATTCACCACATGAATTCATCTACTTTTTGTATCTACTATTAGCATCATGGAAAACCCTGGTGGCATAGTGGTTAAGAGCTATGGCTGCTAACCAAAAGGTCTGCAGTTGAATCTCCCAGCAGCTCCTTGGAAACCCTATGGGGCAGTTCTGCTCTGTCCTATAGGGTCGCTATGAGTTGGAATTGACTCTACAGCAATGGGTTTATTAGCATCATAGTATAAGCTAAACTGTTTTCTGGGATGGATTCTTACAAGCTCCCTAATTTGACTTCCTACATTTTTTTCTTATCTCCGTATATACCATTGTCGTGGATTTAATTGTGTCCCCCAAAAATATATGTCAGCTTGGTTAGGCCATGATTCCCAGTATTGTGTGTTGTCCTCCATTTTGTGATTTTCCTATGTGTTATAAATCATAATCTCTGCCTGTGGTTAAAGAGGATTAGGGTGGGATTGTAAAACCCTTACAATGTAAAGGGAGTTTATATCCCTGATCCAATGTAAAGGGAGTTTCCCTGGAGTGTGGTCTGTACCACCTTTTATCTTACAAGAGATAAAAGGAAAGGGAAGCAAGCAGAGAGTGGGGACCTCATACCACCAAGAAAGCAGCACTTGGGAGCAGAGCACGTCCTTTGAACCTAAGATCCCTGTACCTGAGAAGCTCCTTAACCAGGGGAAGATTGAGCCGACAGAAAGAAAAAGACTTCCCCTGGAGCTGACACCCTGAATTTGAGCTTCTAGCCTACTAGACTGTGAGAAAATAAATTTCTCTTTGTTAAAGCCATCCACTTGTGGTATTTCTGTTTTACAGCAGTACTAGATAACTAAGACAACCATTATCCACTTACGAGTCAGAGTGACATTTTTAACAGCAATATTAGAGCGTAAAAAGGTGGATGCCACTGCAATTTGAATAATCTAAAACTCTTTGTGCTGGACCACAGAGACCTACATGACCTGGCCTAAATTTATCTGTCTAATATTGATACTCTTACTCACCAAGTCCCAGCCACAAAATTCTTCTCTGTTCCTCTAACCTATATAACTTGTTCCTGTTGATGGTTGGTCCTTGCACTAACTAGCCCCTGCCTGTATTTCTCTTCCCCCTATTTTTTTCTCTTGGTTTTCTCCTTCTGATCATTTTTATCTGAGTTTAAATATCATCTTCTCATAGAGGCATTTGCTGATCTCCTTATCTAGAGTCAATACTCAGGCATGTTCTATTACATGACCCTGTTTAATTCTCTTGATAATATTTAATACTGTCACATAATTTATCTCGCTCACTCTCTCGTTATGAAGTTCTGCTTTGTTTCCCTTACTGTAAGTGAGTGCCATGGAAACAAGAATTTTCTGTCTTATTACTCCTGTATACCCAGTTGGTATTGAGTTGATTTCATGTGACCCTGGTCGATTCCATGATGACTCCAGGTATATCAGAGTAGAACTGTGCTCCATAGAGTTTGCAATGGCTGATTTTTTGAAAGTGGACCACCAGGCCTTTCTTCTGAGGCTCCTCTGGGTGGACTTGACCCACCAACCTTTTGCTTAGCAGCAGAGCATATTAACTGTTTGCACCATCCAAGGACTCCTACTTCTGTATACTCAGTCTTAAATTAATGCCTGGTGCATGCACGCGCGCACACACACACACACATATATTACTGAATGAATGACGAATGGATATTTGGATCCAATTGTATCCTATGACATTGAAATGCTAGCTTCAAAGTACCTCACTGTACTTCTTTTTATGGTAATCAACTAAATAATCCAGAATATGCTTGTGTTATTTATTTTTAAATTGATGTATTAAAAAAGACAAAAAAAAAAAAAACTCTCTAAAGAACTTGTAAAATCATGTGAAGATGGATATTTATTCACTGATTTTTGTTTGAGAAACACTGAGCAAGCAAAGACGCTTTTCCTTCTTTCGATGCTAGGAATGTTCAGATTTTTATATCATTGTGAATCAACTCTAGAGCAACTAACAACTCCAGTATGAACTCCTGCTAACTGATAACATCTTTAAAGACCATATTTTCAAACAAGGTCATATTTGAAGGTAATGGGGATTAGGATTTAACATCTTTTCAGGGACACAATTCAATCCATTGCAAAGTTTTACTTTAAAGGAAATAAGACCTTCCTCTCCCAACACTCCATTTGGTTTCTAATTCACATTGAGCAGTGATCTGATAACATTTAATGTAAAAATTTGAAAATTCAAGCAGAACCTAACCCATCGTATTACAGTAGTCCCCTTTATCCACGGTTTTTCGTTTCTGTGGTTTCAGTTACCCAAAGTCAGCTGTGGTTCGAAAATGTTAAATGAGTAGCATGATGAAATCTCACCTCTTCCCGCTCTGTCCCGCCTGGGGACCACGTTCACATTGCTTTTATTACAGAATATTGTTATAATTGTTCTATCTTATTATTGTTGTTGTTAATCTCTTATTGTGCCTAATTTATAAATGAAACTTTATCGTAAGTACGCATGTATGTATAGGTTAAAATATAGTATATATAGGGTTCAGTACTATCTGCAGTTTCAGGCATCCGTGGGGGTCTTGGAAGGTTCCCCTGTGGATAAGAGGAGACTGTTTAACTTGTTAATTCTGAGAGTGCCTCCGCAACACCTTCAAAATGTTCAGAGAATTATCATTTGCCTGTTGTGGAAGAATGAAAGACGAAACTGGAGCGTGCTTATCTGAGATACGCGTTATCTGAGAGACTACGGGACTCTAAGTGCCTTTTGGTAGCAGTTTGTGCTCTTCGCCCTCCCTGTTTTGCCGTCCCTGTGGTATTAATGGTACGTACATTTAGAGGGTGGTGAAGAACGTGACTACTACTGTTATCTTCATTTCATCTGTCCAATTTGTATGATGAACTTCTTTATTTTCCTCAGACTTGCACTGAATTTCATTTTAAGAAGTTGTCATAGATGAAAAATGATCTCTTGGATTAAAAAGAAAGGCAATGAGGTAAAAAGGAAGTAGATATAAGACACATGAAGTTATAAAACAGACAAGGGAATTATAAATGTGTACGGTTTTCAACCTAAACAAATTAAATCGTCAGCAGGGTGAGCTGTTTTGAGGTAGAAAGATTGTTTTTGCTGCATATATGTGAAGTGTGCATGATAAGTTGTTTAAATCAAGGTTATGCATTGTCTTTAGGCAATTATTCTCTTCTGTATTTGTCACATGTAAAAAGCCAATTGTAAGCAGTTTTGAACTGTTATTTTGTTGTAATTATATACTGCTTTGACAAAGGATAATGATTTATTTTACAAAGAAGGTACTGTGAGGTTTGGTTGTGGAATTTATAGTGTAACAGGAAGAAATAATTAACTAAAATAGATACACAGGAGAGGAGTGGATGCTAGTGTACAGCCTGAAATTAATCAGTTCACCTAAAGATTGATACATGTGCTTTAAGTTCTTCATAATCACATTAGACCTACTTACTAGTATCTGCACACAATATTCACTCAGGTTGAAAATTTAACTTTGAATTTTTCCTACCTAATGAGACTAGCTCTGGAAACAGAGATATAATGATATTTTTGTATTGTGCTTTAGAGGAAGGTTTACAGAGCAAATTAGTTTCTCATTAAAAACAATTAATACACATATTGTTTTGTGACATTGGTTGCCAATCCTGCGATGGCATGCCAACACTCTTCCCTTCTCAACTTTGGGTTCCCTATTTCCATTTGTCCAACTTTCCTGTTCCCTCCTGCCTTCTCGTCCTTGCCCCTGGACTGGTGTGCACATTTAGTCTTGTATTCATGCCTGAGCTATGTGTATTATTGTTTGTTTTATGGGCGTGTCTAATCTTTGAGTGAAGGATAAACCTCAGGAATGGCTTCAGTACTGAGTTAAAAGGGTGACCAGGGGCCATACTCTCCTTTTTTTTTTTTTTTAATGATACTTGGAAGTTGACATTGAATGTGTAGAGGCCAGAAAGGGTAACAGAAGAGGTGACACAGCAAACTCAAGCCCAATCTGAATGGGTGGGAGAGAGCCATGGTTGATCTCAGCATATCACATTATGGATATGGTGCTCTCATGGTGGTATGTATCACTTCTACTATAACTGCTATTATAGTAACCATCATCACTAACGGTGTTTCTCTTTAAAACAACAAAAGATTCCATTTCCACCTCTGTTAGAACCATTCTTGGGGCCCCTAAAATGGAAATAGAAGTTCCTAACTTTTAAAACAATATGGCAAATGTTTCAGCATTAATATATATCCATTTTTCTTAGTTTTTATGGCTCTTGTTTTTGAGAAACTTGACACCAAGTTCCCTTCGACTTGGATAGAAAGATAAAATAAGTTTCAACCTAAATTATTCTTTTCATCCTAAAAGCAACTCATGCCCTCTGAGTCTTTTCTACTCTAGTGAATTTATTTCTCACCCAAGACAGTAAAGGCGCTTTTGCCACCTCTTGCATGATAGTCTAAACCTGATGTCCCAGGACCTGAGATAAATTGTAAATCTCTTTCCTCTTTTCTCTTCCAGGGTCTTCCAGTCATCTTTGCAAGTGTAATCCTGCTTTTCACCCTATTCCTCCAGTTCCCTCAGTGTATATGCAGATTCTCCTCCCTCCCTTTAGTAATCATATTTGCGTTTTGATCTGGATACTATATAAACTATTTTGTTCAAATGATGAAAATATTCACAATGTACATATAAATACATTTCTGAATTAAAAAATTGTTAGGACAAGAAAAATTTAATCTTTGAAAGATACACACATATGTTGTTGTTGTTGTTAGGTGTCACTGGGTCCATTTCAATTCATAGTGGTCCACGTGACAGAGTAGAACTGCCCACGGGGTTTTCTAGGCTGTAATCTTTATAGGAGCAAATCACTAGGCCTTTCTCCTGTGCAGCCACTGGGTGGGTTCAAACTACCAAGCTTTCTGTTACGTATACACACACAGTAAAATATAGTAATTGAACTAAACAAAATTGGTAGCTTATCCTTTATTTATTCAATTTTGTAGAGAATATAAGGAATTCGGGTAGATATAAAAAAAATCACAAAGTGGTTCTTATCATTCAAGAGCTCACAAATTAGTGGGGGAGAGAGTACTTTTGCAAAATAAATAAACAAAAAACAATGCATGTAAATAATGATAAATGGAATAATAGAGGAATAGATTCAATGCTTGAGAATCATACAAAAAGAATACACTTTTGATTAAGAAGAATTGGAAAAGGCACATCATTTTTGTTTCAGGTGCTGCTGAGTCACTTCCAATTCATAGTGACCCTATGTACGACAGAACAAAATGCTGTGTCTAGTGCTGCACCATCCTCACAATCATTGCTATGTTGGAGCCCGTCATTTTAGCCACTTTGTCACTCCATCTCATTGAGGGTCTTCCTCTTTTTCACTGACCCTCTACCTTAGCAAGCATGATGTCCTTCTCCAGGGACTGGTCCCTCTTGATAACATGTCCAAAGTACATTGAGATGAAGTCTCACCATCTTCACCTCTAAGGAGCATTCTGGCTGTACTTCTTCCAAGACAGATATGTTTGTTCTTAACGGCAGTATGTAGTATGTTCAATATTCTTCACCAACTCCATAATTCAAATTTGTCAATTCATCTTTGGTCTTCCTTATTCATTGTACAGCTTTTGCATGCATATGAAGCAATTGAAATACCATAGCTTGGGTCAGGTGCACCTTGGTCCTCAAAGTGACACCTTTGCTTTATAGGTATCTTTTTTTATCTTTTTTTTATAGGTACTTTAAGGTATCTTTTGCAGCAGATTTGCCCAATGTAATATGTCATTTTATTTCTTGACTGCTGCTTCTATGGGCGTTGATTGTGGATCCAAGTAAAATGAAATCCTTGACAATTTCAATATAGTGAATGATATTTCATTTAAGTAAAATATGAAAAATTTGTAGGATTTCAAAAAACAAACATACATGATAGGCCTCTGATTATGTGGAAAAGGCTAAGCAAGAATACAAGTGTAGTAATTTTGCCAGAAAACCAGGGGATAGTTTTATGACTTCCGTGTCAGAGGGCACATTGTAGCATAACAGTGCAGTGGTTGAGACTATTGATTTGGAGTTGGACTTTTCTGGGCTGGACTCCTGGCTTTCCTACTTATTAGCTGTGTGGCATTAATCAAGTTATGTAGCATCTCTGAACTGGCATTTTCTCACAGCAGGAATATAACTCCTGATAGAACTCAGGTTATATAGTAAATGTGACATAGCAAGGTAGATTAGTAAGTGGATGAGAGATAGATGGGTAGATAGAAGTATGAGTAAGAGAAGTCTAGGGAGACAAAACAGAGCTTTTAGATAGCCACAATAGGCACGTAAAATTCAACTTGGGATTATTCAAACTGGTTAGTTCTACACACAAGGCAATTATCTACATTAATTAAATTCAAAAGAAATTATTAATTTCTACTTATTAGGGTACCGTCTTAGTTTCTGCCAAAAAAAAACTCATTGTCATCAAGTTGTTTCCAACTCACAGTGACCCTGCAGGACAGAGTAGAACTGCCCCATAGGGTTTCCAAGGTTGTAAATCTTTATGGAAGCAGACTGCCACATCTTTCTCCCACAGAGCGGCTAGTGGGTTCTTTGACCACTGAGCCACTAGGGCTCCTTTCTTAGTTTCTTCCCAAACCAAACCCATTATCCTCAAGTCGATTCTGACTCATAGCAACCCTGTAGGACAGAATAGAACTGCCCCATAGGGTTTCCAAGGAGCAGCTGGAGGATTCGAACCACTAACCTTTTGGTTAGCAGCTGTATCTCTTAACCATTACTCCACCAGGGTTCCTCTTAGTTTCTTAGTGCTGCTATAACAGAAATACCACAAGTGCGTGGCTTTTAGAAACAGAAATTATTTTCTCACAGTTTAGGAGGCTAGCAATCAGAATTCAGGGCGCCTGCTTTCTGTCTGTTCTTTCTGGGGGAAGATCTTTCAGTTTCTGTAGACTGGCATTCTTCTGTTGCTTGGCTCTCTCCATATGGCATCTGTCTTACTCCCTTTTGTGCTTGTTCGCTTCTGTGCCTAATCTGGTCCTTTTATATCTCACAAGTGATTGACTCAAGACACACCCTACGCTGATATGGCCTCGTTAATATAACAAAGAAAACCCTGTATCCAAATGGGTTACATCCATTGATATAAAAAACCCATTGCCGTTGAGTCAATTCTGACTCACAGTGATCCTATAGGACAGAGTAGAACTGCCCTATAGGGTTTCCAAGGAGCAGCTGGTGGATTCAAACTGTTGGCCTTTTGGTTAGCAGCCGAGCTCTTAATTACTGCCCCACTAGGGCTCTTCCATAGATAGAGGGGTTAGGATTTACCACACATATTTTGCAGGGACATAATTCAGTCCATAACAGGAACCCAAAATTGGACAATAAATCTCTGATATTGAAAATTAAAGGATGAGTAAGAGTAGATACAATTTATTCAGACCACTGTGTAATTGGCTTTTTATTAGAGTCTGTATAGTACTATTACATTTAAATAAAGTAGCAAAGATGTGGCAACAAGCTGAGCTATTTCTTAAAGATTCTAACGGCCCTTTAATAAACAGAAATTTCTTTTGACAGTCTGTTCGTTGAGCCTACACAAATATTCTTCCTCAATTGGATTTACAGATAAATGAGAGCAGTTAGTTAACCTTGATTCTTCTGTGGCCCCCAATCCCCTTGTTTACATTACTAATTTGTTTAGAGGCTCATTTTCCTATTTGACCATACAGAGCCAGACTTGAACACAGTTTTCCCAAAATATCACAAGTACCAGAAGTTGATGATATTTTATTGGTTCAGTATTCCAGGTAAAAGTGACTTTTTTTTTGCTAGGATGATTCAAATAATTATCTTAATCTGTTCTTTAACTTTCTGTTTATCGATATAGCATTAGAGTTTGAGAGGTGCAGGCAGGAGCCGTGTGTGTATTCTAATAGGGACAGGTAATCTCTTGAATACATCTGGGTGAGTTAACTTGTATTAGGTGCCTTCTCAATAAAATATACGCACATGATTGCATTTTCAAACGTGCATTACCAATAAAATACTATGAAATTGTGTATCAATTCACAGAATTGTTAAAAACACTCATAACTTTTTTCTGTATTTATTTTTTTTTCCCTCAGCTACAGTGCTAACTGAAGCAGCCTGTGATGACTCGGTATTCCTGCTCTTTGTAAGTTGCACATAGTGCCATGAGTCAGCGCTAACTCCCGGGCAACTAACAACAACAACAAAGGTAAGTATTCAGAATAGAAAATATCCCACACAATGCATATACAAATTTCATCTTACTACTTTTGCAACCCATTGCAAAGTAAACTAACTTTGATCATAATTTAACTCCTTGCCAATTTGTACATCTCATTTTCTTGTTTTTATAGTTCATGGAAATTCAGAATGAATAATCAAATCCAAACAATTAGACTACTAATGGCTCAACCTCCCGGCTTTCACCTTCCTAATGCGTTTTTCCCCGTAAAACCTGACTTTTGATTGCACAGTGTTCGCAGGATCATTGATCCCCCGTCTTTTCTCTCCCTGCCTTTCAGCTAACTTGTATAATATCCATCATAACAACTACTCTCTTTTGAGCACCTGTCTTGTTATAATTTATAAATGTTTCAGGTATGCTTGTCAAGAGAGTCTGTGTACTATTTCTTGAGTACAGTGTTCTGTATATGCCTTTTGTCTCAAGCTTTATATATGCATATGTTAGCTCATATATCTCTGTATGTGGTACATAGATTTTATATAATATTAATATTACAGACTATGACATTGTAGATCATTTATTTGTTATTTATATTTATATTATATATAAAGCATATACTGTCTATTATAACATTTGTTGTTGTTAGGTGCCATCGAGTTGATTCCAACTCATAGCGATCCCATGTACAACATAACGAAACACTGACCAGTCCTGGGCCATCCTCACAATCTTTGCTATGCGTGAGCTCATTGTTGCAGCCACTGTCTCAGTCCATCTCATTGAGGGTATTCCCCTTTTTCGCGGACCCTCTACTTCACGAAGAATTGTGTCCTTCTCCAGGGACTGATCCCTTCTGATAACATGTCCAAAGTATGTGAGACATAGTCTCACCATCCTTGTTTCTAAGGAGCATTCGGGTTGTGCTTCTTCCAAGACAGATTTATTCATTCTTTTGGCAGTCCATGGTCTACAATATTCTTTACCAACACCACAATTCAAAGGCATCAATTCTTTTTCAGTCTTCCTTATTCATTGTCCAGCTTCTGCATGTATATGAGGCGATTGAAAACACCATGGCTTTGGTCAAGTGCACCTTAGTCTTCAAGGTGACATCTTTGCTTTTCAACATATACTTATAATATATATAAACATTCATATATGATGAGGCAATAATGTTAAGTATATACCGATTTAGAAGTGTAGTATCTTCCTAGTGAATTATTCCTTTAATTACTTAGAAATTATACTCTATTTTTAATGTTGTGATTTTCTCTAAAGTAATTTGTCTGACATGAATACTTTTATATCATAATTATCTTGGTTAATGATTACCTATGACTTCTGTGCTGAATTTTTACTTTCAACTTTTCTCTCTCTTATAATGCTTCAGGAATATCTCTAGTGAACAACAAAACTCAGATTTTGGGTTTACCTATTTGTTGAAGTAGAGTGTTTAAAAGGTAAATCTGATTTTTTTTTTAATAATAATTTTTATTATTGATATTCTAAAATTATTTTGACCTGGGTATATACTTTGTGGTTAATATTTATTTTCTCCCAACTTCATAAACATGCTATTCCATTGTTTCTTGATGTCAGTCTTGCTAATGTGAAATGTTCTGTCGGTTTAAGCTTTAATAGTTGGCCCTTTGTTTACAGTTTGCCTCCCCCCCATTCCTCGCCCACACCTAACCCGCCCCACCCCTATCCCCACCCACCCCCAACCCCCACCCCTGCCCCCCTGCATTCAACAGTTTCTGTTTGTCTTTGAGCTTCTTTGATTTCAAGATAATTTACTATGGTTTGGATATATTTTTATCTATCAGTCTTAGATCTTAGTATTCTTCCTCAATTGGAAAAATGCCCAACCATTATCGCTTCAAATTTTGCCTTTTTTCTATTTTTCTAAGCTCTTATTCTAAAATATCTCTATGTTTATTTTGAACCTTCTTATTCTGTTCTCAGTATTTTAAATCTGTTACTCTTTTTCATCTCATTATTCCTCTACTTAAGGCTAATTTTCATTTCCCTATCTTCTCTTCCACTTAATCTGTTTAAGGTTTTTGTTTATTTTATTGATTAGGTTTTTTTTCCCTAGAAAATCTGTTTTTCCCTCTTTCTTCATTTCCACATCTGCTTACTCTTTTTCTTTCAGTGTGATTTCTGTTTTTTTCTTTAATTATTTTTAATTAATATGTATTTGCTGTCCATTTTTTAGATTGTTTTATTTTACTGGTGATGATTGATGTATTTGCTGAAATGCATCATATTGGTTGTTTTCTTATGTAGTACAGTGTTTTACCATGGTAATTGATTTCCCTACAGACCACAGCCTGTTGCAAAAGCTTACGTACTAACACTGTATTGGAGGACAAAATTCTGGAGCAGGAGAAGTGAGAGAAAAAGGAAAGTGAGCCAGAGAAGAAATAGGAGCACATACAAGATAAGGCGTTACTGAGCTGTCGCAGCTTTGCAGCAAACACAGCTGGTGCTTAGTCATGCATCGTATCTCCAGAATGTCTCCATGGAGCATTCTGGAGGAGACCATTGGTGGAAGGATGAAGGGAGAGCAATTTATCTCCTGTCTTCTTCCTGTCTCCTCTCTCTCACTGATCAAAGTTTGCTCCCAGGGAAAGATAGCACCTTGCACTTTAGGCAGCTTCTGGGGCGCCATTCTGGCCAATATGCTAGTGTTGTGGTCTCTCTTTGTTAATTCATGTTGTATGTGTGTCATCTTTGGTGTATATAGGTGTACAAGGTAACTATGGCAGGGGCAGGGATTTTTGACTATGAGAGCAATATAAGCCATCATTAGGGTTTTTCCTTTAGGAATCAAGATGAGCCACCAAGGCAGTAGGAGCAGATGGGGCCGACTGAATCTGGGCTGTACATACTGTATCTGTACAGGGGGAGTGTTTATCCCATAGGAATTCCATGTTTATGGTTTTTATAAGGGCCATTACAGGGAAATTTCTGTATGAATTTATGTTTTGACCCAACCATATTAAATTTTTGGTTCAGGATTATAGCACCATGATAGTAATAAAAATTCAGTTTCAATAGCTACACATGGAAGAGGCTTTGAGTTTTACTTGTTACAGGTGACATTTTTTCTACATTAGGCCCTATGAAGAAAATGTAAGTTTTCTCATTACCTTTCTAATCTTTTTCTGGTTCTTTTATTCAGAATTGGACTGCTTTTTGTAGGTTTAGTCTTAAGCACAGAAACAATTTCAGCTATGCCTGTCTTCTAGCATCCATTTATGGGAATTGAAGCCTAGCCATGAGCCATTAGATCCTAAACTGAGGTAAAAAAATCACAGTTGTTGCTACGGTGTGAGTTTCTGTTTATTGCTCTGGTTTCAATATTTTTCTTCTTCAGTCCTAATCTGTAAGGATTCTCCTTTACTTTTTAAGAAATTATGTATGCATTGACACAGTTTTTGTTATATTTTATCCATCAATTCAGTTTGTTTGTAAAAGAAAGGAGGGTTTGTTATCAGCTCAGTCCACTCTATTGCTGGAAGTGCCGATTATTACTTACAATACCAGTTGGTATTAGGAAAAAAAATCCGTTGCCTTCCAGTCAATTCTGACTTATAGCTATAGCTATATAAGCTATATAAATAAAGCTATATAAGCTATATAAATAAATAAATATATATATAAAGCTATATATATAAGCTTATAGCTTATAGTTGGTATTAAGAAGAAAAAAACAAATGGCATAAGACTATGTAGCAGAGAAGAACTAATCTATCCTAGTGGGTAGGAGAGGCCAAAGGAGGTGAATGTGGCTGGTGTGGTGCAGGGATATTGTAAATGATAATACCAGAGGTTGAAGACTTAGGTGTGGTCCAGAAGATGAAAGGGTGTGTTTAGAATGTAGTTATTGCCCTAAGAGTAATGGGATGATAGTAGAGAATTTTAATTAAGAAAATAATGCTATCTTATTTTTGTTTTTAAAATATAGTTCTGACTTCCGTGTGGATTACACAGTGACAAGAGTGGATGGATGAGGCGGCCGTGGTGTTTCCGCGGTTTGTAGGTGGTGCTTTCCATGCCCTGCCCTGAGCCCGGGGAATAGGTGTTTCCAGCCATTCATGCTCCCGGTGCGTTGGTTGTCGGTTCTCTGATTTTGCGCACTATCGGGCCAAAAGGGTTACGGCGCTGCTAGGATGAAGCACGTGAGATTTTTGATGAAATTGAGTCACGAAACTGTAACCGTTGAATTGAAGAATGGAACACAGGTCTATGGAACCATTACAGGTGTGGGTGTCAGCACGAATACATATCTTCCAACCTCCCCTCCCAAAAAACAAAAAAACTGGAAGTCTTGCCGTCCAGTAGTGACCCTATAGTAACGAGTTGAACTGTCCCATAAGGTTTCCAAGGCTGTAATCTTTCTGTGGGAGAAAGATGTGACAGTCTGCTTCCGTAAAGATTTACAGCCTTGGAAGCACTATGTGGCAGTTCTACCCTATCCTATAGGGTTACTATGAGTCAGAATCAACTCGCTGGCAATGGGTTTTTGGTTTTGGTTTAATGTTTACAGAAGCCGACTACCATATCTTTCTCCCGCTGAGCCAAATGGCAGACTTTCGGTTAGCAGCCCAGCACACCACCAGAGCTCCACATAACCAAACCAAAAAACCAAACCCATTTCAGTTCAATTGGTTCTGACTCATAGCGACCCTGTAGGACAGAGTAGAACTTCCCCATAGGGTTTCCAAGGCTGCAAATCTTTATCGAAGCCGACTGCTACACAGGGGCAGATTAAATAATCAAGGTATACATGAGCATAATTGTGTTTATTTACTAATCTGTAATGCACAATTCCACATGGTTTTCACCACATCAAAGAAAAACAGGTAAAATTTTGCACTGCAGTTCAGCAAATAAACACAAGTAAGCCTGTGCTACCTTGCTTATTGTGTAATCCACCCTTGCTGCCACATCTTTGGAGCCCTGGTGAAGCAGTGGTTAAGAGCTGGCTGCTAACCAAAAGGATGGCAATTCGAATCCACCAGCCGCTCCTTGGAAATCCTATGGGGTCGTTCTACTCTGTCCTATAGGGTCTATGGGTCGAAATTCACTGATGGCAATGGATTTGGGTTTTGTTGGGTTGTCACATCTTTCTCCTGCTGAGCAGCTGGTGGGTTCAAACTGCCCCCACAGGATTCAAGGCTGTAAATCTTTATGGAAGCAGACTGCTACATCTTTCTCCCATGCAGCAACTGGTGAGTTTGAACTGCTGACCTTTAGGTTAGAAGCCGAGCACTGTAATTAACTACTGCACCTCCAGGGCTCTTGGGTTTCCTGCGTACATCCTAAATCTGTGAAAATGACGCTGAAGAACAGAGAATCTGTACATCTGGATAAACTGCTTGTGGATGTTGAACCTAAGGTAGAATCTAAGACAAGGGAAGCTGGTGTGGGAAGAGGCCAAGGCTGAGGAAGAAGACATGGCTGTGGTACAGAAAGAGGGGGTCCCAGGCAATAACGCCTTTTAACGCCTTTTATGATTACTGTTTCAAAGCAGTAAGTGATTGGATTTTTTTTTGTACAGGTTTTGTTTAATTAGGTCAGTTTTTAATTAACATAAATGTGGGTGAAAAAACAAACAAAAAAGAGTGGATGGATGTGGGGAAAGTAATTAGAAGATCACTAAGCAGCTGACAATTGCCCATGAAGGAAATAATTCAGCTTTTAAATACTGAAAGAAAAAAACAGTACAAAAATTATTTCTTATTTTTTGGCCACATTAACAGCCAATTCCAACAACTGTTATAGTGACTAAGTAGCAGCCCTGATCTGCATTACTGCAATGGCCCAAGCTGGTGCCTTGCCTTCTTTAATTCAGTCTGCACTGCTATAGCCGGAGTAGTTGCTTTAAATGGGATGTGGTTCAAGGCACTCCCTGGTTTTAACCTTTCCATGGCTTCACACTGACCTCAAGACAGAGTCCAAACTCCTGAAAGGGGTGCCTGAGCCCCTTTGCATCTGACCTTTGTATCCCAGTTTAAACTCTACCTACTCCCCTCAAACTCTGAGATCCAGCCAGAGGGCAGAATTTCAGTCCTACAAACATGCCACAGCCACAAACATGCCACAGCCTTTTTTATCTCTAATACTTCATCATTCTGTCATGAATTCCTCTCTAGACATGCTTCTTCCCTCTCCTGAACCTCATTCTACACAAAAATATATTTTCCCTGGCTGATGCAGATCACAGGATTTTTTAATCACTGTATTTCTCTAGACAAGTCACTGGCAGTGCAGTTAACAGCTTGGCTACTAACCAAGGGGCTGGAGGTTCGAGTCCACCCAGAGGCACCTCTGAAGAAAGACCTGGCCATCTACTTCCAAAAACTCAGCCATTGAAAACCCTGTGGAGCACAGTTCTACTCTGACACATATGGGGGTTGACTCAATGGCAACTTTTGTTTTTAATTCCTCTAGAAACACCAGGTTAGGGGCTGGTGATCTCCTATCACTGAAGGTGTCATTATTTATTTTTAATTGTTTACTTACTCTTGGACTGTGCCTCTAGATTCTTCTAATGGGAGGAAGAATATTACTTTCTTGTTCTTGGTTGTATTCCTAGATGCTTGATAAATACTTGTTGAATTAATGAGATGAATGACTGAATATTTGAATACATGAAGAGATTTAGGTATTTTATGCCCCCCTCCCCAACATACTCAATCAAAACTTTTTCCATTAGGAACCATATAACCACAACAAATTATTTATTTTCCATTTCTTACACAAAAGCTTCATGATTGATAGCTAAAGCAAGTGTGAGTTCTCACCACTTTGTTTCTTAATGAAACTATGGAGGAAAAAAAATGGCATTTTATTTTATTTTTTAAAAAACCACTTTTTTAAAAATTATTGTCCTTTAGATGAAGGTTTACAAACTAACTTCTCATTAAACAGTTAGTGCGTATATTGTTTTGTGACATTGGTTACCAACCCTAAAACATGTCAACACTTTCCCTTCTCAACCTTGGATTCTCAATCACCAGCTTTCCTGTCTTCTCTGCCTTCTAGTCCTGTCCCTGGGCTGTTGTGCCCCATTAGTCTCATTTTGTTTTATGGGACTGTTAATCTTTGGCTGAAGGGTGAGCCTCAGGAGTGACTTCATTACTGAGCTAAAAGGGTGTCCGGGGACCATACTCTTGGGGTTTCTCCAGTCTCTGTCAGACCGGTAAGTCTGATCTCTTTTTGTGAATTAGAATTTTTTTCTGTATTTTTCTCCAGCTCTGTCCGGGACCCTCTGTTGTGATCCCTGTCAGAGCAGTCAGTGGTGGTAGCAGGGCACCATCTAGTTGTGCTGGACTCAGTCTGATGGAGGCTGTGGAAAAATGGCGTTTTAAATTAGGTCCACACATAATCCCAAACAGTAGGAAAACAAAAAAATAAAAAAACCCTAAGTGATTAAAAATAAGAGGGATTCCCTGGCCCCTGCTTTATATTCCTTTTCTTTAATTTCATATTTTGGAATAAATACATTTGAGGTTTCTGCCTTACACAGCTTTGGCTCTGGATCAGTCTCCAGGAGCCTGCTGATTCTACCCACATATATTCATCATCTCCTGGGACTTTTGGATGAAATTTAGAGCTTATTTAGTTCCAGCATCTGATCCTGCTTGCTGCCTAGTTATATACCCTTGTCAGCATCTTGTTTCCTAAATCTTGCTAAATGATTTATTTATAATGGATTCGATTGCTTCTTGATATTGACATTGCTCTCTGTTGGTTTCAGAAAACCATGATGCCCTTTGGAATTTCAAAAAAGGAATCTAATGGCTTGTTAAGGGAGCCTGACCAGACCCTGAGGTCAGATTGCAATATAATTAGGACAAAATAAGTAGATTAGCCTTAATTATCTGAATAGTTCAATGTTGCTTGTCCATTATTTACATCTTATTGTCTCTGCTTATTTCAACTTTCATTTCTTATGCTTATTCTATTAATCTACTACATTCTTAAAAAACTACAGATTTATAACTGTATGTATATAATTTTTTTTTTCATATTTCTTATCTCCATGTAATGAAATTTCTGTCTCTCTCTTGGTTCATTTATCTCTATACAATTATTAATTTTGTGGTAAAAAGGTTATCTCATTTTTACTTATATCTACATAACACAAGAATTTATTTGGAAATCCATAGTCATACAAAATATTTTACCAAAAATTTTTAGTGAACCTAAAGCCCTTTAAAGATTTAATTGTTACAGAAAGCAGAAGGAAGATTCAAATGATGTGAGTCAGTGCTTTCATTATATATGACATCATTCTGAATTGTTTTCTTGATTTAATTTGATTTATACAATTTTTCCAAATATGAAATGTTTGTAGAGTTCAAGAAAGATGTGAATAAATTCAGAATAATTATTGATGAAAAACTACACCTTCAAAATATAAAATAAAAAACAAAACCCACTGCTGTCAAGTCAATTCTGACTCATAGTGACACTATAGAAAATAGAACCGCCCCATAGAATTTCCAAGGAGAGGCTGGTGGATTCGAACTGCAGACCTTTTGGTTAACAGCCAAAATCTTAACTGCTGTGCCACCAGGGCTCCCAACTCATTGCTGTGCAGTCGATTCTGATTCATAGTGACCCTACAGGACAGATTAAAACTGCTCTGTGGGGTTTTTCCAAGGCTTTACAGAAGATGGCCACCTTTTTCTACAGAGTGGCAGGCAGGTTTGAACAATTCATTCTAAAATCTCATTTTGTAATTACATTAAACATTTGTTTTATTTTGTTAAATCTGTATATAATCTTTATATTTTAGAAAATAGAGGTATTTTGTGACTCAGATTTCCATTAATAACATTTTAATTGAAAATTAAAACTGTAAGTTATCTAGTGAAGAAAACCTAACTCTGTTTAACGAAGAAAATGAGATTCACTCATTCTCCTACTATCCAGAGATTTACTTTAACATGACTTATGTTCCCTTGTATTACTTTTTATATGTAACATAATTAATATTTATTTTTAAAAAAAATTAGCAACTGTTTTTACATCTTTTTCGTAGATGAAATGTAAAATTAATATTTCAATTTCCCATTGGGATTTTGATTGAGAAGTCATTTAAATTAAAAGTTAATTTGTGGGACAAATGATATCCTTACATTGTTGATCCTTCCCTTTTCTTTCTATTTTTTTTACAGATAATCTTTATATAGATCTTAAACGTATCTTTTGTAGAGCAAAAATGTATCTAGTTTTATTGCTTTGTAGAATTTTACTCCCTCCCATCCTAATTCTAATCAATTGTTGTTGTTGTTATTTTATTTTTTTTTGTTATGACTACATTTATTGAACATCTCCTCTCTGACAAAACTTTTTTTTTTTTAATTGTACTTCAGGTGAAGGTTTACAGAACAAATAGTTTCTCATTAAACAGTAGTACACATATTGTTTTATGACACTGGTTAACAACCCCACAACATGTCAACCCTCTCCCTTCTTGACACATCCAAACTCCCTGAGGGACTGAATTGCTGGGCGGAGGGCTGTGGGGACCACGGTCTCGGGGAACATCTAGCTCAATTGGCATTACACAGTTTATAAAGACAATGTTCTACATTCTACTTTGGTGAGTAGCATCTGGGGTCTTAAAAGCCTGTGAACAGCCATCTGAGATACTCCACTGGTCTCACCCCTTCGGGAGCAAGGGAGAATGAAGAGAACAGGATACAAGGAAAAGATTATTCCAAAGGACTAATGGATCACAGCTACCAAGGCCTCCACCAGACTGAGTCCAGTACAGCTAGATGGTGCCTGGCTACCACTACTGACTGCTCTGACCGGGATCACAACAGAGGGTTCTGGACAGAGCTGGAGAAGGATGTAGAACAAAATTCTAACACACACCCAAAAAAGACCAGATTTACTGGCCTAAAAGAGACTGGAGAAACCCCGAGAGTATGGCCCCTAGACACCCTTGTAGGTCAGTGGTGAAGTCACTTCCAAGGTTCACCATTCAGCCGGGGATTGGACAGCCCCATAAAACAAAACGGGACTAATAAGGCACAGCAGTCCAGGGACGAGGACTAGAAGGCAGAAGGGGACAGGAAAGCTGGTGATAGGGAACCCAAGGTTGAGTAAAGACAGTGTTGACATGTAGTGCGGTTGTTAACCATTGTCATAGGGCAACATGTGTACAAACTGTTTAATGAGAAACTATTTTGTTCTGTAAACCTTCATCTAAAGTGAGAATAGCAGCACAACTGGAAGGGCATAGTTGATGTCACTGAACTGTGCATATGGAAATTTTTGAAATGGTGTATCTTTGGCTATGTATATTTTCAACCAAAAAAAAAAAAAAAAGGAGGTGTTATTTTTATCTAGCCACTTAACCTCTACTCTAGAAAACATCTTGATTTTTTTTTCACTTGATCGATAGTTTTATCTAAGTTTTTGCAAACTTTATAACTCAAATGTTTTTCTTACATTACTGAATTTAGTTGATGGTGTTGAAAACAAAATGATAGCAGGCATCCTTGTTTTATTCCAAATTCTATTAAAAATGTTTAAAATATTTTCTGTAGGTATGTTTATCATGTTAATAAAAATTTATTTGATTTGTAGCTTACTAAAATATTTTATTCAGGAATGGGCTTGAATAATTATTTAAACTTTATTATATTAGAAGATGATAGATTTGCTTCTGCCTTGCTCTTTTAATCTAGAGGATTTCATAAATATACATTTTTTAAATGCTGAGCCTCTCTTAAATTCCTGGGTAAACCTGTTGTGCTAGTATCCTAATACATTATCGGATTTGGTTTATGAATTAGTTAAAATAGTTTAGACTGAAAATAGCTATAAATACCAAATCGAATTGATTCAGACAGAACAGGAAGTGTATTAGCTCACAAAACAAGAAGTCCAATTAGGGCATGCTAAGAACTGGGTGAGTCAAGAGCTCAGCAATACACCTATTCTTCACTTGTTGACTATCTTGTTATCAGACGTTTTGCATTTATGACAACAGTAGAAAATCTACTATCTGTCTATTTTGTGCACTAACAATGTACATCTGGCAGTGACTAATGCTGAGGTGTGAGGTGAGAGTAATGCCGACTATGATGGTTAAGCTTATGTGTCAACTTGGTTGGGCCATGATTCTCAGTGGTTTGGCAGTTATGTAATGTCATAATTTGGCAGTTTTGTAATGATGTAGTCATCCTCTATTTTGTGATCTAATGTGGTCACCTCCATTTTTGCATAATGCCAATTTTTGCATAATGACCTGGTCTTTGGAATCTAACCATGTCAATAAGTGAGGAGTGGGTTTATATGACCAAGAACTCAGATTATTTTTATCTCCTTGCTATGACATTCTCGGTGTTTTGCAAATACCATCTTTAATAGTCTAATTTTGTTCTATTCCATGAATGATATGTAACTTATTTAATCATTACCTTTTTATTTTATCTTTATTCTATTTCAAATGCTTTACACATATGAGTGACATGGAGAAAATTACGTTTGGACTGGTCTTCTGTATATTGTATATTTTTTCCTAAAGTATGGTGTAGTGGTTAAGAGCTTGGCTACTAACCAAAAGGTCTGCAGTTCAAATCCACCAGCTGCTTCTTGGAAACCCTATGGGGCAGTTCTACTTTGTCTTATAGGGTTGCTATGAATTGGAATCAACTCGATGGCAACGGGGTTTTTTTTTTCTTTTTTATACTTAAAGAACTGGAAGTACCAGAACTAAAGAGATGAGCAGTTTAAGGCTCTGACCTAGAAACCGTCTCATACACACTCACCAGCTATGCATGAGAGTTCCTGTCCCACTAGTTTGTTCTCTCTGTACCATCGCCAGCATTGAGTGCTGTCATTAAAAAAAGAAAAAAAAGCACGTGTATTTGAATATGTGTATGTGCATGCTAATTAGATCACTTCTTCCAGTGTGACATCACGGTCACTCTGCTTAATTTACCACATAGTACTCCGAGTGGTTCAGAAATTTCATCTGTTTTCATTTTGAGATAAATGTTTTGGTGAATGATAGAGTTGAAGAATTTTTTTGGTGATTCACATTTGCTGCAATTCAATTACACTTTAATTAAGTATGATAAGGACAAAAATATTAATGTAAAATATGTGCAGTCATTCCCACCTTCTAAACAGTAGTTCATAAATTTCATAGTGTCTGCAAAGAAGAGAAGGAGTAAAAGTGCCACAGGCTGGTGGGAGGAGAAGAGCGTTCAGTTAATATGGTCAGAGACATGCTGGTGGAAAAGTACATAAAGGCTGTGGATGGTAGAAAAAACAAGGGGAAGATAAGAAGTATTTCTAGGGATTATGGTTCCTTCATGGTATTTGACAAATGTAAGTCAAGGATTTGATGTATGTTGAAATTATTTTTGATTGTGTAGATTATGTTTTATGGTCCACAGCCCTTCTATGAGACTGAACCACATCAATTTTTTAAGCTTTACATATACGTTTTGATTATGCCCTGCATGGCCCGCAGAATCCAAGATAACAAGTCAGTTTCTGCCAGCCTTATAATGTTTACCCTTCGCCACTCAGTTTCCTCTTATTTCTTATCTATAATAAGGATGCTTCCTTCAGATTCTCCATTTGGCTAGACAAAGAAGCGTCTACTGAGCACTAACCACCTGTGTGCTATTTCTGCCACCCTTCCATTGCATTTACTGTAGAGGGCAGAACAGGCCCTTCATAGTAAACAGGGATTTCAGTACTGTGTCACAATAGCTATTTATACAGCTTAATGCTATGTGCTATGGAGTTGTTTCGACCTAAGGCTCCTGTCTTCTAGAGAAGTTTTTTCCCCTTATATGTAATTCACCAATCTAGAACAAACTTAGTACCATGTAAGGTATTGTTTGCATCTTGGAAAAATACAACAATGTAAAGTCAACTCTCTACTGTTGCCTCCATAGAAATAGAGAGTAAAATTTGGAGCACTTATTCAAGGGCTGTGTAATTATGCCAGGCGCTAACAAATCACACTAGAAGTTTTCTAATCATCTGACTCTTCTGAATTTCAGTCACCTCACGATTTACAGAGTATCAAATAAGTTTCATGCCCTCTAATATTTAAAGGACCTATATACAGAAGCAAATATTTCTACTGTGGTCAATACTTGCTCAGACACGGCAAGAGTAGTTTGAGGTCTCATAGCCATAGTCTGCAGCATGAGACCTCACATTCTGGTCAAGGCAATGCCTGAGGCAGCCACTTGAGAGACCAAAACTTGCTGAGAATACCTATGTAGCCCCCGCACATTGCTGAAACCCAAGAGACCTCAGAGCCTTTCCTGAGACTTGTGCCTCCGGTGAGGCCTCAACAGTTAATATGTAACTTGCTTGAGGTTGCATTTATATTTCTGTCTATAACAAGTGCTACTCACATTCTTCCACGGTTGGGAAGTATAGACTAATCTGTATCTGTTACCGTTGAATTGACTCAGATTCACAGAGACCCTATAGAATAGAGTAGAACTGACCCATAGGGTTTCTAAGGCTGTAATCTTTACGGAAGCAGACTCCCACATCTTTCTCCCATGGAGTGCTGGTGGGTTTAAATCTTCTACCTTTTGGTTAGCAGCCGAGCACTTAACCACTGTGCCACCAGGGCTCCTTAAATATAGATTATGCTCCCCAAAATAGGTCAGAGAAGTGCATAAAATAAATCAACTTAAATCTACGTTCTATTTAAATATTATTGTCTAGTCTATTTCCCATTTCAAACTATGTCTAACCGCCTCATCCAATAAGCATTTCAGAAATTCTTAAGGGAAAAGGCTAAGATAAAGACACTCCAATAAAACCACCAGTCACTGCAGTAGGATACCTGAAGATCAGTTGTTGGTGTTTTGAGAGCAGCTTGCAGAACATGGGAGCAAGATTGTCCTGACAGATCCTTGATCTCCTTCCCTGAAGATAACTACACCAGTTTCTGCTTTTTCTGAACATAGGTCAAGAGAAAAAAAGTTGGAGAATGTTGGAAGGAAAATACTTTTTCTCCATATTTGATTTCCCCTTCTACTCTAGTGAAGGGACCCTTGTGCAATACTTTTGTACTTCAACTCCTCACTTTCTTTTCCTTAAAGGAAATGGTATGAGAAATCTGTGAAATTTGAGAGGAATATTGAGGATGTTGGGCTGAGTTCCTATCTTTTTTTCTCTTGGAACTGAGCCCTCCAGCAGAGTACATATGACCTCACTCCGCCAGGGAAGTATTCCCACATGGCAATGACTGACATAGTCCAGCACTCACATGACTGGGCAGATCACTCTGGCATTATGGGCTTCTGGATTATGGGGTTTGTCCTTTCAAATTTATGTAAACCATGTCCTGTGATCCAGCCTTTATCAGTAGTAAATATGTTGTTGTTTTGCCCTCCATTTTCCCTGACCTTGACCTATTTCTTACTTTTTATCAATCAATCCTCCCTTTCTCTTTTCTCTGGCATAGCACTTGTCATGAACCAAATTACTATATATTTTTCTTACAGATTGTATTTATTATTGGACTCCTCTCAATAAAGCATAAGACCAGTGAAGGCAGGGACTTGGCAGTGTCTTCTTTGTTTTGCATTCCTGGTGCCTAGAAGAATGCCTCAAACACAGGAGATGCTCAACAAGTATTTGTTGAAAGAATGGAATAATAAATTAATGAAAATTTTTCCAAACTTGAGCAGAAGAGGGGTGTTACTTATAGATTCTCGTTGAAGAATCCAGAAACAGGCTAGAGGCATGTAATTTTTGAACTAGAAAAAGAGGAGTTTGTATTTTGGTCATACTTGGGAAAAGCCACAAAAGGTTTGTAAGGAAGAGAATGGCATAATTAAACAATACTTTAGGAACATTGTCCTAGTATCTGGGTATAGGCAGGATAGAATAAAGAATAGTTAAAGGCAGGGGACATGAATTGGCAGCTTTTGCAATAGTCCAAATGAGGGAAAACAAAAGCTATTTATACTAAAGTGGGATGTTGTTGTTGGGTGCTATCTAGTTGATTCCAACTCATAGCAACCCCATTTGACAGAGTAGAACTTCCCCAGAGGGTTTTCTTGGCTGTAATCTTTATGGAAGCAGATGGCCAGGTCTTTCTACTGCTGAGCTGCTGAGTGGGTTTGAACTACCAACCTTTGGGTCAGCAGCCAAGTGCTTAACCGTTGTGCCACCAGGTCTCCTTTAGCATTGCAAATAAACGATAGCTTTAAAAGTTACTATAGAAAAGACTCCACTAGACTGAATCCAGTACAACTAGATGGTGCCCGGCTACCACCACTGACTGCTCTGACCAGGATCACAACAGAAGGTCCTGGACAGAGCTGCAGAAAAATGTAGAACAAAATTCTAACTCACAAAATGACCAGATTTACTGGCCTGACAGAGACTGGAGATACCCTGAGAGTATGGCCCCCGGACACCCTTTTAACTCAGTAATTAAGTCACTCCCGAGGTTCACTGTTCAGCCAAAGATTAGACAGGCCCATAAAACAAAATGAGACTAATGGGGCACAACAGTCCAGGGACAAAGACTAGAAGGCAGGAGGGGACAGCAAAGCTGGTGATAGGGAACCCAAGGTTGAGAAGGTACAGTGTTGACATGTTGTGGGGTTGTTAACCATTGTCATGAAACAATATGTGTACTAACTGTTTAATGAGAAACTATTTGTTCTGTAAACCTTCATCTAAAGTACAATAAAAAAAAATTCTGTTGTGGAAAAAAAAAGTTATTATAGAAAAGAAACAAAAGGACTCAGTGCCTGAGTGGTTGTAGGTATTGGCTATTCATAGAAATAAAAAGTGACTGAGGTATCTAGCCTGAGTGACAGACTAAATCATCACATCATTATTAGATAAAAGTAAATGAATAAGTAGATAAATAAATGTTTTTTGGTTGCCATTGAATTGTCTTTGATTCCTGGAGACCCCATGTATAACAGAATGGAATATTATATGGTCTTGTGCCATACTAATGATCGCTGGTCCTCTGCTTTGCTAAACATGATGTCCTTCTCCATCAATTGGTCCTCTTTTTTAGGCATTTAAAGTAAGGGAGTCAAAGTCTTGGGGAATATTCTGTAATCCACAGGGTTTACATTGGCTAATTTTCGAAGTATACCACCAGGATTTCTTTCCTAGTCTGTCGTAGTCTGGAAGCTTCACTGAAACCTGTCTACCATGGATGACCTTGCTGGTATTTGAAATACTGGTGGCATAGCTTCTAGCATCATAGCAACACTCAAGCCACCACAGTATGACAAACTGACGGATGGTGGACATAAATAGGAAGGAAGGTATTATGTGTAAAGTTTTTTCAAAATCCTCATGAAAACCACTGTTCTATATATTTTGTCTCTTTTGGTTAGTTTGTTTTTATGGGATTGGAGGTGTTTCAGGTCAAAGGATAAATTTGTCCCTATTACTTCATCTTTACTAGAAGTGGAGGTTAGCTCTAGGACTCTTAAATATAGTTTCTTTCTCTTTCATGGTATTTTTCAAATATATATATTTTCATATATATGTATATATCCACATATGAAAATTGTTATGGATTGAACTCTGTCCTCCAAAAACATGTATTGAAGTCCTAAATCTTTACCTGTGAATGTAACCTTGTTTGGGGAAATAGGGTCTTTATTGAAAGATATTATCTGTTTAAGTTAAGCAGGTCACACCAGAGTAGTCTGGGTCCTCATCCTATATAACTGGTGTCTTATAAAAGAACAGACAAGGAAACTAGGACACACACGGGGGAAGATGCCATTTGAGGATCCATCTACAAGCCAAGGAACATCAAGAAACACCCAGGTCTACCAGAACTGGAAGAAACAAGGAAAGATCTTCCCTTGGAACCAACGCAGAGGGAAAATAACCCTGCCAGTGTCCTGAGTTTTGATTTCTAGCCTCCGAAACTGTGAGACAATTTTTCTTTTTTAAAGCTGCCCACTTTGTGGCATTTTGTTATGGATGCCCTAGAAAACTAAGACACATATCAACACTGGATCTTGAAGAACTCAGCCTTACTGAACCTTATTTTCAAATCTGAAAAGTATAGGGGCTCCATAGTGTCACTGGAAACCCTGGTGGCATAGTGGTTAAAAGCTATGGCTGCTAACCAAAAGACTGACAGTTTGAATCCACCAGATGCTCCTTGGGAGCCCTGTGGGGCAGTTCTACTCTGTCCTTTAGGGCCACTATGAGTTGGAATTGACTTGAGGGCAGCGGGTTTTTATAAAGTCCCTATGAGTCATAATTGACTCAACAGCAATGGATTTTTAATACTGTTTGTCTAGCCAGGATAATACTTTATCAATAAAGCAGTGCATGTGAATTGGTTTTAAAAAACTCAGATTATTCGTTAGACTAGACTTTAGCCTCCATGGAAGCAGGAACCTGATCTTTCTTGTTCACTTTTCTATGCCCAGTGCCTAGAACAATGCGTGGAACATAGTACTCAGTATGCTCAAATGTATGAATAAATACTATAATGTATGTAATTATCTCATGTCTTTTTCTGCTATAATAATATTGATGCTATTCACAGTGACAACGCTGTGTTCTGGATATATGCTTATTTTGTAAATAAAAAAAAAAAAAAAACACTACGATAACTTGAGGTCACTGCAACCATGGAAGAGCTAAGAGAGTGTTTGGCAGAGATAAGTCTTCCAACTATGTGTAAATATCCAGTGCTCCTGGTGACTTTCTTTTATTTAGTCAAAAATAGTGTCTAATGTTGTAAAAAAAGAACTTTAAATCCATGCTATTTTATTTAGCAACGCTCAAGCCACCACAGTACAACAGACTAACAGACCAGTGTGTTTTATTTACTACGCAAAGACATTCAGTTGTGTGGATCGTAACAAATTACGGATAACATTGTGAAGAATGGGAACACTTAATTGTGCTCATGAGGAACCTGTACCTAGACCAAGAGGCAGTTGTTCAAAAAGAACAAGGGGATGCTGCGTGGTTTAAAATCAGAAATGGTGTGCATCAGGGTTGTATCCTTTCACCATACTTATGAGCAAATAATCCGAGAAACTGGACTATACGAAGAAGAAGTCGGCATCAGGATTGGAGAGAGACTCACTAACAACCTGCAATATGCAGATGACACAACCTTGCTTGCTGAAAGTGAAGAGGACTTAAAACACTTACTGATGAAGATTAAAGCCTTCAGTCTGGATTACACCTCAACATAAAAAAAAAAAAGCAAGAATTCTCACCTCTGGACCAGTAAACAACATCATAATAAATGGAAAAAATATTGAAGTTGTCAAGGATTTTATTTTTCTTGGGTCCACAGTTAACACGCATGGAAGCAGCAGCCAAGAAATCAAAAGATGTATTGCATTGGGCAAATCTGCTATGAAAGATCTCTTTAAAGTGTTTGAAAGCAAAGATGTCACTTTGAGGATTAAGGTGTACCTGACCCAAGCCATGGCATTTCAATTGCCTCATCCGCATGTGAAAACTGAACAATGAATAAGGAAGACCAAAGAAGAATTGATACGTTTGAATTATGGTGTTGGTAAAGAATATTGAATATACCGTGGACTGCCAGTAGAACAAACAAACCTGTCTTGGCAGAAGTACAACCAGATGCTCCTTAGAAGCGATGATGACAAGACTTCATCTTACTTACTTTGGACATACTATCAGGAGGGATCAGTACCTGGAGAAGGTCATCATGTTTGGTAAGGTAGAGTGTCAGAGAAAAAGAGGAAGACCCTCAGTGAGATGGATTGACACAGTGACTGCAACAATAGGCTCAAACATAACAACAATTGTGAGGATGGCGCAAGGCTGGGCAGTGTTTCATTCTTTTGTACATGGGGTCGCTATGAGTTGGAACTGACTCAAGGGCACCTAACAACAACATTTTATTTGGAAATAATTTGCATACTTGATTATTAGTAGGCATTGTTATCTACACACCTCATAGTTAATGTAAGAATTTTGCTGCTTATCTATGCATTTGCATAATACGTACAACAGTTCAACCTAGTTTTCCTTTCTTAAATATGAACTCTAGACTCATAAATTGCATTTGGATTAGTGGAATTCATGATTCTGTTTTAGTGCCTGACAATGACTTTACCTAAAGAGTTGATGGTTCTCAAATTATAATCCAAATGTTTTGACCATGCCATCACTGCAGAAATGCATGAAACATAAGGAAAATTTAACCCTCAATTTTCTGATTCATTTACTCATCAAACTATCTTATTAAAGCCACTTCATATTCAGAAAACTTGATAGAAAATTATTTCCAGCTTATTTCATAGTCCCAAGAAGCTGACACTTGCTAACCTAACCTAAATCCCTGTAGATTCTCTTCAGTGTATAATTCAGAACTCACACAGTTTTCATGGTGCTTCAATTAATGGGGAGCTGGGTCTTAAGTCCTCCCTAAAACACTTCTTGTAAGCAACTCAAACCAAATTTTATCAGCTATTCATCCCTCCTTCCCCCAACCCCCACACACATATACAAAAAGAATTTCCATGGTCTTGCTGTTTCAGAATTATGTTTCCTAGCATTTATTTGAATTTTATTCATTGTATATGGATTCTTTGAAATCCAGTATACTTTACATCGCTTAATAGTCCTTTGATATTGGTGAAGTTTCCACTTTTCCTTGCAAAACAGTGTAGCTCTAGTTTTTTTTCCCCTTATAAAAAAATTTCTAAGCTTTGTTCAATATACATAAAATCATATGAATTTCAGTGAGACCAAGAAGAATGGATAAATGTACACACAAAGGAATCTGATTTAGCCACTGCCAGGGAAAAAAATAAATAAATAAAGGACACTTGACAACATGTTAAATTCAAATTGAAAATCATATGATGAAAATAAATGAAAGAAAATAAAAGACATCTTCTGGGTCATTGGACAAAGGTGACCTGGCAGGGGGTGCGGTATAATTTGTGTACAAGGAAGCAAAAGCATACTAGTATGAAGTGAAAAATCTATTAGATTTTTATATAAATTCTTGAGGAAAGATGAGGAGAGGGATGAAATGAGACAATCACGGTCGACTCTCAGTTTAGCGGGGTATTATGGGGGAGTGAGGTCATGATTTACCCCAAATCAACTGTAAGCAGACCATGTAAGCTCTAAGCATGTGCTGGCTAGCCAGCAGTGTTATAAACTGCCAGCAGTACAAACAAAAGAATATGCCTTCTTGAATTTTTTGTTGAAACATGGTGATTTTCAAAGAAATACAGGGAAATATTGAGTAAGGCAAAGAAATTCAGATGTATTTTGTGATCATTAGAGTGATCTTTTTTTTTTTATCCTATGCCAGCAAACATAATCCACGGTTGAAGTGTGGGGAATTTACATAGACACAGAGAACCAGAGATTCATTTTGCTGTGGAATTGGGTGGCAGTTTCTGTTTCTCTCCATATATTCACTTCTCAGTTCAGCCCTTGCCCCTGCAAAATGCACATATCTTAAATGTGCAGTTTTCTGAGTTTTGACAAATGTATATGTCCATTGCATCAACACCCCCATCAAAATATAGAACATTTCTGTCACTCTAGAATATTCTCCCATTCTCCTTGTCAATCTCCCTTTCAGCTCCCTTACTCAAACTCAATCACTCTTCTGGTATCTATAGATCTATTTTGCCTGTTCCTGAACTTCATTTAAATGGGATTATACAGTACATACTTATTGTGTCTTGCTTCTTTTGTACAGCAGGCTGTTCTGAGGTTCATTCATGCTGTTTATGTGTACCAGTGTTCTGTTTCTTTTTATTGGTGAGTAGTTGTTGCATTGTATGACTATGCCGTATTATCCATTCTCTTCTTAATGAACATTTGCGTTGTTCCAGGTTGTTGCTACTTCTATCAACATCTGCATAGCAATCTTCTTTGAGAAACCTCACCTTTTAAGATTAAAAAAATCCCCTCTGTAGTAGATTGAATGAAGTCAACTCTAGAATATCAAGTCCTAATCCCTGAAGTCTGTAAATATTACCTTCTTTGGGAAAAGGATCTGCAGATTTAATTAAATATTTTGAGATGAGGAAAATACCCTGGATTATCTGGGTGTGCCCTAAATACAATTACACATACCTTTATAAGAGAAAGGCAAAGAGAGTTTTGAGAGACACAGAGAAGAGGAGACAGTGGGACCACAGAGGCAAGATTAGAGTGATGCAGCCACAAGCCAAGTAATGTCTGGAGCCATGAGAAGCTGAAAAGTAAGCAATGAATTCTCCCATAGAACCCCAGAGGAGTGCCGCCCCAATGGATTTAGGACTTCTAGTGTCCAGAACTAAAACAAAAAACCATCAAGCCGATTCTGGTAACTCTATAGGACGGAGTAGAACTGCCCCATAGGGTTTCCAAGGAGCAGCTCGTGGATTCAAACTGCCAACTTTTTGGTTAGCAGGCGATCTCTTAACCCCTGCACTGCCAGGGCTCCCCAGATGTAAGAGAGAATAAATTTCTGTTAACTTTATGCCACCATGTTTGGGGTAATTTTCTGTAGCAGCCTCAGGGAACCAATTCAAGCTTCTAAGGTCTCTTCTGCCTTACTGGCTTTTGATTTGATTGTTTTTTTTTTTAAGTTTGAAATTGGGTATACTTTGGGGGGATATCTTGCCTGGGGGAGAGGTATGTCTTTTCATATCTATTCTCAGATTTATTTATTTGAATTTTACTTCTAGATAACCAAAAATAAATATAATGATGCTAAGCATATTTGGAAAAGCTTGGGTGAGCACATGGTTTTATAAGTAGTGAAAAATATCTTGGCATGGTGCATTTTTTTAATACTACAGGTGGCATTAGATTATCCAAGGAACTGGAGGAAAAAAAAATACTGTAATAAAAAACAAAAATATCACAATGCACTGAAAGGAAAAGAAAATCCTCAGAAGAGACTTTTTTTCTCAGTAATCTGACACGCATATTAGCCTGAAATCCATACTGTTTTTACTTAAGTAACCACCACGTTCTGACTTCTCAAAAAATATCGCTATTAAGTTTAGTGGGAGGCTTTGAAGAGTGGCCAGACATCTTTAGTTTATTATTAACCTCAAGTTAATTCAACAACTCATAATTTAACACATATCTTCTAATGTGTGTGTGTATGTAAGTAGCAAGGAGGGGATAAGTGTAGATCAGGAAGATCCAATGCGTAATCTAAAGTTGTTTTCACTCAGTAGTAAAGTAGATTTGAGTTATGTAACGTTACAGCTAGAAATATGCATCAAATAATGTTTTTTCAAAATGAAAGTAAAATCCCTGCATCAAACATTATTTACAATAATAAAAAAGGTGTTTCAAAATTCATATCAGTATTTCTATTATGACTCAGATTTTGGGAGAAAAATGCTTAAATCTCCTTTAACTTGAGAAACACATACATACACACACAAGCAAAATATCCAAATACCCCTCATGTTTCTAAATGTCTATGTGTCTTCATAATTGAGCTTCTTGAAATTGTATTTGTCTTCATGCAATGCCTTCATTTCCTGTCCTTGCATCCACAGGAGCTGGCTGAAATCAGGTTGCCTTTCTTACTCCTCTAATGACACTTTCAGACAAATGTTGTCAGTGACTTACATACCAAATTCAATTATCTTTTTAAAATCTTCTTGTTGCTGTTCCTTTATTGCATTTTACACTGTTGACATTTTTCAGCTTAAAAGATTCTTTTGGCTCCCATAAAACCATTGAAGTTAGAATGATATATTAGTTTATTACTTCCCCATAGTCTGAACTCAGTAAGTGTTTGTATAAAAGAATTGATAATTTTTTTCCTATTTGTGTTAGCTGATAGCTTCTGTATATAATCTACCATATTTCCAAGTATAAGAATGTAATGCAATTGAAGTACATATTACATAGAAGAGGTTGCTTGATAATTTCAAGGAGCTAAAAGATAAGCAATTTTCTATCTTTCTTAACTACACTTATGTAATATTTTGTGTATGCCAATAGTATTTCTATTATACATACACAATTATTTTCTACATTTTCACTTCAAGTATGAGATTTTGGAAGCAATATTTATTAAACTTATAAACTAATTCTGTACTGGGGATATTACCATCATTTATGCTGGAGAAGAGCTTAGCAACACTTCCGTAATTTAACTCCTTGTTTATTATTTGGAAAGTTACACTTTTGTTAAAATCATGTAGATTTATTCTATCACTTCATACTGTTTGCTTACTTTTCATTTTATTACATTATTGTAGGATAGTATTCATATTCTTTTAGATCAAATTATGCTTAAGTGCTTTATAATTTCCAAACAGTATTGCCTTAGATTGTTTTATTTTCTTTTATTTTTACATTTTATTTATATATCCAAACTAATTACAGTAACCTTTAAAAAGTCTAAATCTCTGTAACCCAAAGATAAAAGTCATTTTTAATCTTGATCTTTATAATATCTTTTCTATCATTCTATACTTTGATTTTTTTAAAATATTGAATATTTAAGTTTGAAAATGCTTTATTTTCAAGATAAATTACTTTATGTTAAGAAGTATATAGATACATATATATGTACATGTACATATCTAGTGTTGTTGTTGTGTGCTGTTAAATTTGATTCCAACTCATAGTGAACCTATAGGACAGAGTAGAACTTCCCCCATAGGCTTTCCTAGGCTGTAATCTTTATGGAAGCAGATAGCCAGGTTTTTTCTCCTGCAGACCCACAGGTGAGTTCAAAACACTGACTTTTCATTTAGCAGCCAAGAACTTAACCATTTCATCACCAGGGCTCTCTCTCTCTCTCTCTATATATATATATATGTAGTTATAGATGCAAAGTAGACTGGGTAAATTTACAAAAGAGATGGAACTTAGATTAGATATAGGCTGAGGGTTTGAGAAGCTATTGCATATCTCCATTTCTGAAAAAAAAGTGCATATTGTACGGATTACACAATTCCTAATTATATTAGAATTGTATTAGTTCATAGGTTCTTTGAGACAGGCGTGATCAAATACTTGGCAAGTATTTGTTTAAAATTATTATATCATATATTAAAGAGGTAAGTTTTATATATATATATATATTCTGGATCCCTGGTGGTGCAGTGGGTAAGAGCTCAGCTGCTAAACAAAAGGTTGGCAGTTTGAATCCACCAGTTGTTCCTTGGAAACTGTATGGGGCAGTTCTACTCTGTCCTATAGGGTCATTATGAGTCAGAATCAACTCTACAGAAATCAGGTTTTTTTTCTTGGTTTATATATATATATATGTATATATATATATATAATTTATATATTATAAATCAACTTATATGTATCTGTCTTAGGCTGGGTTCTCTAGAGAAGCAAAACCAGTAAAGCATATAAATATATATATAGAGAGATTTATATCAAGGAAATGGCTCATGCAGTTGTAGAGACTGGAATGTCCCAAGTTTATGGGTCAGGATAGAGGATTTTCCTGATTCACGTAGCCACAGGGGCTGGCAAACCCAAGATCAGCAGGTCAGACAACAGGGCTCTCACTCACAGGCTGCAAAGACTGGTAAATCCCAAGATTGGCAGGCAAGACAATAGGTGAGCTGCTAGCTCAAGTCCTAAGAACCGGAGGTCAGATGAACAGGAGCCAGCTGCAGGATCCAGAGTAAGCAAAAGCCCATGATCCTTGCCAGAAAGTCCACTTATATTTGATGCAGGCCACACCCCAAAGGAAACTCCTTTTCAACTGATTGGCTACTCACAGCAGATCCCATCATGGAAGTGATCACATTATGTCAACTCTCATCATGGAAGTGATCACATCACAATACAACTGCCAAACTACATCATCACTGCCAAACCACTGAGAATCATGGCTGAGGCAAGTTGACACACAGCCTTAGGGATTACAGTATCCATAAAAACCCATTGTCATCCAGTCGATTCCAGCTCATAGTGACCCTATAGGACAGAGTAGAACTGCCCCATAGGGTTTCCAATGTTGTAAATCTTTATGGGAGCAGACTGCCACATCTTTCTCCCCCAGAGCTGGCTGGTGGGTACAAACTGCCGACCTTTTGATTAATATCTGAGTGCTTATCCACTGCACCACCAGGGCTCCATCCATATATATATATATTTGTTGTTGTAAGGTGCCTTCAAGTAAGTTTTGACTCATTGTGACCCTATGTACAACAAAACGAAACACTGCCCGGTCCTGCGCCATCCTCACAGTCGTTGCTGTGTTTGAGCCTATTGTTGCAGCCACTGTGTCATGTCTCTTACTATATACATGTATAGTAATAATACATATATACATATAGTAAGAAGATGAAAAGTAAGCAAACAACATCAGTTTAATAAGCAATAATTAAATAATCCTCAAATTCCAAACAATTGGATAGAAATAGAACATTGGTAGTATGTCAAACAACCACTGTATGTCCCGCCATTTTCATTCCCCCATATTATTTTCCAAACGTAAGCATTATCCAGAATGTGCATTAATGATTCATATGTTTTTCTTTATAATTCTTATCATTTGTGAACATATTCCCAAATAATATGTTGTTTCATTTTTGCCTGTTTTATAACATTAAAAAACAAAAAAACAAAAAACAAAAAACTACCATTGAGTCAATTCTAATACTGACCTGATAGGACAGGTTAGAACTTCCCCACAGAGAAGCTGACTGCCACATCTTTCTCCCACATTACATCAGTGAAATAATAATCTTTATTCCTCTGGATCTGTTGTATCCAACAATAATATATCTACAAATGTTTCCTGTTGGCTAATAATCGCCTGGAATATCATTTTCATCCTTTCATATTTCTACTGTTCATATCTTTATGTTTTAGGGCTGTCTCTTGTAAACCACATATAGATAAGACTTTTATTATTTTCTGTCAGCTTGTTTGAAATGTCTATGTCTTTTAAATGCAGAGTTTAGACTATATTTATTGTGATTACTATATATTTTTTACTGATTTCCAACATCTTATGATGTACTTTCAATTTCTCCTGATTTAAATTTTCTGTTTACTTTTCCTTTTCTTACCTTTTCATCTTCTCTTGGATTGAGATTTTTCCCCAATTCCATATTTTTACCCTCTCCTAAGGAATTCAAGGACTCTTAAGCTCATTAATTCAAAGAACCCCCTCCAAACCTCTATACTGTTATAGTGTGTTTTGTTTTTTACTTTATTAATCATAAATTACATTTTATTGTTATTTTAATTTTTCAATGTTTGTTTAGATTTACTCACATATTTACAAATATTTCCTGATAATTTTTTCTCACCTTTCAGATAGTCCACCTGGGATACCTTTTCCTATGGCCAGAAATATGTCTTTAGCATTTCTTTTACTTATCCTAAACCCAGTTTTTTTAACAGGGAAATATTTTTACTTTGCCATTTTCTTGATAGTTTCAGTATATATAGAAATCTAAGTTGACAGAATTATTTTTTTCTTTCAGAACATTGGAGATATTATCCCACTGTGAATTTTGCTTTTGAAATAACATGAGATGTCTGGTATTCCTTTTTAAGCATTCTTTCTTTATTTCTGGACTATTTAGAGATCTTCTATTTTTCTTTGGTTTTCTGTTGTTTTACTATGATTTGTTTGTGTGTGGATTCCCTTTTAACTATCCTACTTGGAAATCATCAGTCTTTTTACAGAAGAGGATTATTGTCTTTCAGGAATTCTGGAAAATATTCAGGTAATTTCTCTTTGAATATTGCTATTGAATATTGCTATTACTACAGCTGAAACTTTGATAAGATCTATATATAACCTCCTCATTTTATCTTCCATGTGTCTGAATTCTCTATTTTCCATGTTTTTTTCATTATCTAGTGCTGCTGTAACAGAAATACCACAAGTGGATGGCTTTAACAAACAAATTTATTCTCTCACAGTTTAGGAGGCTAGAAGTCTGAATTCAGGGCACCAACTCCAGGGTAAGGCTTTCTCTCTCTGTCACCTCTGGAGAAGGTCCTTGTCATCAATCTGACCCTGGTCTAGGAGCTTTTCAGCATGAGGACTCCAGGTCCAAAGAGCGCAATCTAATCCTAGCTCTTCTTTCTTGGTGGTAGGAGGTCCCTCTCCCCTCTGCTTGCTTCTCTCTTTTATATCTCAAAAGAGATTGACTCAAGATAAACCTAACCCTATAGATTGTGTCCTACCTCATTAACACAACTACCTCTACTCCTGCCTCATTATCATCATAAAAGTTAGAGTTTACAACACATAGAATAATTACATCAGATCACAAAATGGAGGACTACCACACAATACTGGTAATCATGGCCTAGACAAGTTGACATACATTTTTGGATGACATAATTCAATCCATAATACATGTTTTTCTCTCTCTGGGATTCATTCTGGATAATTTATTTTATCTTGAAATCTGACAATTTTCTCTTCAGCTTGTTTACTCTATTCATTGAGTTTTGATTTTCAATTACTCAACTAATTATAGCAATAGTATTCCTCGCTCCAGAAACTTTAAATTATGTTCTTTACTTAATGTTATCTGTAGACATCATAGATGGTCTAGTTTCAGATATCAAAAGTGTGTGCTGGTTGGCTTGTCATTTGAATTCTCAATTTAAAATGCCTTTTCCCTGTATCCAGTGCCAAGCTTGAGAAAAGCAACTTTTTATGCTGCCTACTTCTATTCATTTATCAGTAAATGCTTCAAGTCCTCTTCACTTTCAGCAAACAAGGTTGTGTCATCTGCATAACACAGTTTGTTAATGAGTCTTACTGATGAAGATCAAAGACTACAGCCTTCAGTATGGATTACACCTCAACATAAAGAAAAAAAAAATCCTCACAACTGGACCGATAAGCAACATCATGATAAATGGAGAAAAGGTTGAAGTCATCAAGGATTTCATTTTACTTGGATCCACCATCAACACCCATGTTGACTGCAGCAGTCAAGAAATCAAAGAGCACATTGCATTGGGCAAATCTGCTGTAAAGGACCTCTTTAAAGTGTTAGAAAGCAAAAATATCACTTTGAGGACTAAGGTGTACCTGACCCAAGCCATGGTGTTTTCAATGGCCTCATATGCATGCAAAAGCTGGACAAGGAATAAGGAAGACCAAGGAAGAATTGACGCCTTTGAATTGTGGTGTTGGCATAGAAGACTAAATATACCTTGGGCTGCCAAAAGAGTGAGCAAGTCTGTCTTGGAAGAAGTACAGCCAGAATGTTCCTTAGAAGCAACGAAGACGAAACTTCGACTCACATACTTTGGACATATTATCAGGAGGGACCAGTCCCTGGAGAAGGACGTCATGCTTGGTAAAGTAGAGGGTGAAAGAAAAAGAGGAAGACCATCAACGAGATGGATTGACACAGTGGCTGCAACAATGGGCTGAAGCATACAAATGATCATGAGGATGGCGCAGGACTTGTCAGTGTTCTGTTGTACACAGTGTTGCTATGTGTTGAAACCAACTTGAGGGCACCTAACAGTAACAACAACAACTTCTAGTCATTGGATTTATTAATGAGAGTTTAGCTTTATGTGGGTGTCTCCTGCTGGATTTTCTCCTAAGAAAGAGAAACACATAAGATTTAAGAAAAAAGTAGTTTAACACAGAATAGTGATAAAGGGTGTTCTCAGGACATTATAGAAAGGAAATTTCAGTAGAACACTCATGAAGCATGCCACCAAATCAGCCAATTCAAATCTAACCAAGAGGATGGAAGATTCAAGGAAAGATATCTTCAAGAAAAAAATTAATAAATTCCTTGGTGTACATATTAAAACCAAACCCATTGCCGTCGAGTCAATTCCAACTCATTGGAAACTCTGGTGGCGTAGTAGTTAAGTGTTACAGGTATTAACCAAAAGGTGGGCAGTTCGAATCCACCAGGCACTCCTTGGAAACTCTATGGGGCAGCTCTATGAGTTGGTGTACATATTAGAGGAGTTTAAACTTTTGACAAAGATTTTGAGGATGAAAAAGAAGACTAAGCAAATGAAAATTAGTAAAGTTATCAAATCCAACAAAAAATATAAAAGAAAGGAAATATAATTGTTACACTACACAGATTATCTGTGAATAACATTTACAAAGAGAAAGATAATATAAATCTCAATTGATATTTAACAAAAATGGCACAATAAATTTGGCAGAACCTTGGACTCAGGGGATTATGTGTGCTTATGGCTATCTGCACATTGGTGCATGTGTGATTGTTCCCAAAATGTGGAACACATGTTAGGAAGTCAATAAATAGCTTCAAAGTTGGGGTAACAAACAAGAAAAACAATGCAAATATTTCCATTGACAATACCTATATAAATGCAGACCAGCCAACACCAGCCAACCCGTTGCTGTAGAGTCACTTCTGAGTCATAGTGACCCTATAGGACAGCGTAGAACTGCCCCATAAGGTTTCCCAGGAGTGGCTGGTGGATTCAAACTGCTGAACTTTTGGTTAGCAGCCGAGCTTAGCTCCATAAATGCAGAAGGAACAGCTAAAATGTTAAAACAGCTAAAAACATTAAAATGTCTGCTTCTCTAAAAGAGACATGAGAAATAACTATTTGACTTGTAAAACTGTCCTAGGATTCCAGAAAAAAAAATCAATTTCTAAAAGTATATCATAAAATAAATATATTTATGTGTGTATTCTAATATTATTTTTGAGATATTTACTGATGGTAAATATGGCTGTTATGAGTGGGAAATAGTTCATTTCACTAGCCCTGTTTCTGTCCATTGACTTAATAGTTAAAATAAAGTAATTTGGGGGCTTTTAACCTTCTGATTTATTTTCTTTAAAGTAAACTATTCAGTAAAGACAGTCATTATACTACATCTACATTATGTTTACATCATTTTATGAAAATATTTGCATTTGTGGTAACTTTACTGAAAATATGCTATAGACATGAAAATGTTTGCTATAATGTTTCTTATTCATTTTTATCCCTAATAATCTATCCTTAAACCAAACCAAACCAAACCCATTGCCATCAAGTCCATTCCGACTGTAGCAACCCTACAGGACAGAGTAGAACTGCCCTGTAGGGTTTCCAAGGCTGTGACCTTTACGGAAGCCGACTGCCACATCTTTTTCCCCCAGAGTGGCTGGTGACTTTGAACCACTGACCTTTTGGTTAGCAGCCAAGGGCTTAACCACTGCCCCTCTGGGGACCCAATCTATCCGTCTTGTATTTCAAGAACCAAGTACTTGTTCTCAGTTCTCCGTAGGGTAGAAACGGACATTGATCCCAATTCTAATTTCTTTTCATCCCAAATTTTGCTCTGCTGCCTTCCTGTAGTACTCAGAGGCTTATGAAAAGAAAGCAAAATTACATCATTTTTTGAGTAATACTTAGAGTTTATTTAAATTATCTTTTTTCAATTCCATCACTTCTTGATGACTGCTACGGCTTTTTTATCCAGTATCTTTGTTCCCTGTAAAATTAAATTGGCTTACTCATTAGAAAAAAATTGTAATTTACAACAATGACTTAAAATGATCTTTATCAGATTCTAAAATATTTCTGATAGGTCAGTATTTCTGTTGTTATTAGAGTCATATTTTTTATTGTCCCCACAGTAGTCTAAAAACACAACCAAAGAAATAAGTGGTTTTCCACTAAAATGCTATTGTTTTTATAAATTTGATAAGAAAATACTCTAAATGTAAATAGTAAATGCAGTTATCCTAACTTCCATCTTTTTTTATGAAATATATGAAATTCTTAATTAAAGAATATTTTAAGCCCTAGAATTTATAATAATTTTGAATTAGCAAATATCCCATTAATTAGATGAATAGCTCCATTGTCTCTATTGATCTCTATAGTATTGAATAAATAAAATGCAAAGGCATCTGCTTACATGCACCCAAAGTTCTGTGTGACTTCCAAGTACTAAATTATGTATTCCATATAAATAGATTTTTTTTCTTTTATGGAATATTGTTTTCCAATATAATTTCCAGCTGAATTCAATTTTTATGTAAGTGAGGCATCAGCTATCCCAGCTAAGATAGACAGCCACATAAGATGTAAAGAAAAATTAATGCATATTAGGAATATAGATGACCAAATATCCCATCCATATTTGGAGTAATACGTTGGGAAAAGTGCTCCCTCTTGTAGTTTAGGAATGTGATAATCAAACATGACCAAATTGCAAAGTGCTATAACAAATTCATGCAAAAAAATATGATTAAGTATAGTTTATATAAATCCATCAATATATAGTAGGTTAATAAAGGGAAGTACAAGATTTTAGCAGGACATTCTTATTTTCTGAGAACAATATTAAGAGAAGGATTCAATTGCACTTATTCTGTTAAATGTCTTTTTGTTCTAGTGTGAAATAAAATATTATGGAATAAATAAACTCCAGGTCTTATACAGTATGGCATTGTTTATATTATATATTTGAAACTCATATTAATTGTAAACAGGAAAATATAATTTATACAAATGATTTTCATCTTTTATATGACTTATCTCCATGCATTTTTCTTTTAACGGCCAGGAAAACAGTTTTTATTTCTAATGGGATGATATACTTAACACCCACTTATGCTGTTACCGTTATATTTGCAATACCATTGCTTTGTAATAAAGGAAGTATCATGATATGTAAATTTGATTGTAAGATAGGTTGTTAGTAGTGATAACTGTCACTGAATTCTCTCATTCTTTGTTCAAAATTTACGTGACTATCATATCCCATATAGGTTTGATCAATGTTCAGAAACATCCAGCAAGATCAATGCGACATTCATACTTTTTATAAAGCAGATTCCAATATACACAAATCTCCTTTATTGTCTTTTACATATTTAAATGTGGTAATAGTCAAGTGAAAATAAGTTATTCTTAATAAAATTTTATATACTGAATACAGTACTTCCTGTGTAAGGAGCTCTGATGGCACAACAGTAAAGCTCTTGGCTGCTAACTGGAATGTTGGTGATTCAAACTCACTCATCAGCTCCATGGGAGAAAGACCTGGTGATCTGCTCCTATAAAGATTACAGACTAGAAAACCCTATGGGGTGGTTCTACTCTGTCACATGGGGTCACTATGAGTTAGAATGGACTCGATGGCACCCAACAACAACTTCCAGTGTATCAGTCACAGAAAATATCCCAAGAAATGGGTATCAAACATCACTGCTATTGAAAAAACTACAAGATACCTCAATATTCATATATACAAAGCATACTTGTCAATGGACACGCTAGTTTCAGATGAACTCATTTAATCATTATAGTGAATGTTTTAAACCTGGATATTAGAAAGGCAATCTTCCTACTCTGGAGAGATTATTTAATGAGCAAAATAATGCAGAATGCTTAGAAGACAGTCTTCTTTTAAAAATGGAAAGTCAGTTCTGTAGAATTTGAAGGTTTTTTTTTTAAGTATTTCTCCAGTCTTTTATATGGAATGAGTTTGCTTAATATAATACTAACAAGGGTTTTGTACTAACTTTATGATGTTGCAAGAAAGTTCAACTGCAGTCCATATATAAAATTCTCACTACTAAAGGGGAAAAAATAACTTCTTATCATTATTTGGTAAAGGTATTTGTACTTTTAAGCATTTTAAAGGTAGCTTAAATAAAGACTAATCAATAATAGCAGTACTAAAGATTAACACTGATAGACACTTAATATGTTCCAGACACCAATAAGCACTTTGCATGAATCATTCAATTAAATTTAATTCATTATGGTCATGTCTACCCCATAACAATAACAGTAAAAGAAATCCTAATGAATAAAAAAGGTGACTCACATGTAACTCCAAATACTTAAAAAATTATTTAACTATAATATATGGCCTATTTGGAGCCCTGGTGATGCAGAGATTAAGAGCTCGGCTACTAACCAAAAGGTCAGCAGTTCAAATCCACCAGCTGATCCTTGGGAACCCTGTGGAGTAGTTCTACTCTGTCCTATAGGTTGGCTGTGAGTTGGAATCAAATCAGTTACAATGAGTTTGGCTGTTTTTTTTATATGGCCTATTTAATTGGTGGTGCATATATAGATGATTCAGCCTTTCTCTCATTGGGACCCCTAAGACTTTTTGATTAAAAAAAAAGTACAAATGAAAACTTATACACCAAGTTTATTGCATAACTATTGGGAAATATTATTTTGTCATTATGATAATAAGTTCAAGCTATTATGCAGTTCTGTCTCTCCTCCAAACTCATAACAATTATAGAAAAAAATAGAGAGAGAATAAGAACCAAAAGCAAAGAACTGAGATGAGTAACTTAATATGTTCTTAACCCACTTAGAGAACAGAAAATTGGTGTGAATACCTTTCAGACTAGAGAAAAATCCTTTTTATATGCCATGGCAGAAACAGATATAAGATTGAGTCATACTGGCTCAGTGCAGTCATTTTAGTTTTGTTTATGGTCTGTAAGTAATGAGGTAGATGGATGAGGGATGAAGGTATGGACAGCAGGGAAGGAAAGTGTTTAGTATGGGCATATACCTTTCAGGTCTTGCTGATGATGCCACACTTTTATGAATATCAATAGATATATAACATCATAAGTAAATATGCATTAAATTAAAGATTTTTTAAAACAATGTGCGGGAACAATATTTAGTGGCTGCTCAAAATGAAAAAGCATCTGAGAGAGACAATATGTTAGGAGGCAGAGCCTGAAAAACTCACTCATTCAAGAACTGGGATCCAATCTTTGCATTTCTAACTCAAGTCTGAAAACTGTGTCATCACTTTTGCCCCCTAGACTGTAAGGTTTGTGTAAATAAGCTTGGACAAAGACAGTACAACTGAATGAGAATGGACTTTCGGATATCATTGATCACACAGAGTGTATGGGTTTAGAATCCTTCCTGGCTTTTCAGGTGAAGATCTCTGAGAACCAACTGATAATGTCACAAAACCAGTTGCCATCAAGTCAAGTCAATTCCAACTCATGGAGACCCCAGTGAAAGTGCTACAGTGTAGAACTGTTCCACAGGATTTTCAAGGCTGTTGACCTTTTGGAAGCAGACTTCCAGGGCTTTCTTCCCAGGTGGCTCCTGGTGGGTTCAAACTGCCAACCTTTTGGTTAGTAGTTTAGAACACTTAAACTTTTGTACCACTCAGAAGTTCCAATAATGTCAGAGTAAGATGAAAAATCACTTTGTGAATGCTGTGTTAGAGGGGACCTGCCTAGAGGTGAAATAGATGTCACAATTGAAGTCCAATTTCCTCTTGGAGTTTTTGCCTTTGAGATGAGATAGAAATCCTCGGTCTGGCTGTGTACCTCCAAGAAGGAGAAGCCTCACTCACCACCAGAGCAGATCTTTTTCTGAAAACAGGAGAAGAGATCATTATCCCAGGAGAGAAATCACAAGTCATCATAAACTTTTCTCAGTCTCTTCATACTTAGGGTCAAATGAAAGGAAACAGACCATCAGCTTTTAAGAGGAGTGGTGTACAGGAAATAACTATTCATCTGACAGGAGACTGGACTGACAATTCAAGTATCAGGAGACTTCTAAAGCTTGGTGCTTTTTAACAATTGGTTTAGCTGTTCTCGTTTATTTATTATCTCTTGTAACCCTGACACATGAAAAGATGTGACTCTCTAGTGGTTTGAATTGATCATATGAGGCTTGTAAAACCAAGGGTTTGCTACTTTTCAAATCTCCCTTACGCAAAATTGAATTTTTGAACTATAATTAGTTTTGCATACACTAATTGATAATATATCTCTAAAATATGCAAAATAAATAAATTACCATCGAGAGTGATTTCTGCTGATTTCAATTTTGCACAAAATTTTCTGCATGAGCCTCCTGCTCTTTGGTAATATTGCTTGCCTTTTGAATAATAAAAGTGAAAGCTTGATTTCAGACTCCGTAAAGCTGAAGTGTATGTTTTTTGGGCACTTTTGCAAAAATGTTTGTTTTGTTTTCATCCAACGCTAATGGGGGCAGTGGTGGTTCAATTATAGAATTCTCCTCATCTATGTGGAAGGCCTGGTTCCGTTCCCAGACAATGCATCTCATGCACAGTCACCACCCGTCTGTCTGTGGAGGCTGTCTGTTGCTATGATGCCTAACAAGTTTCAGTGGAGTCAGTGAAAACCCTACAGTTCACAACGGTTCGATCCACAATTGATCATTGGGATGGTACAGGACCGGATAGCTTTTCATTCCATTATACATGGGGTCGCCATTAGTTGGGGGCCAACTGGACAGCAACTAACAACTTTTTTTTTAATCTTTAACATCACTAACTTTTTTATATCATGGTGAAACATATATATATATATATATATATATATATAGTAAAACAATACGCATTTCAACTATTTTTAAGTGCATAATTCAGTGACATTAATTATATTTACCATTAACATCAGTTTTGCAGATGCATGTTCATTAGGTATCTTCTGTCTTCAAGTGGCAGAAATGCCTGAAAAGACCTGGGTGGCCTAACAATAAATGACTGCAAAAAGGGTTCCATTGAAGTTTCTCTCACTCTTTCTCTCTATACTAGTTTCCTCGGACTGCCATAACAAAGTGCCCCAAACTTGGTGGGGCACAGAAATTTATTCTTTCATACTTTTGGAGGCCAGAGGCCAGAAATCAAGTTGTCAGCAGGGCCATGCTTCCACCAAATGCTCAGGGAAAGTCTTTTCTTCCCTCTTCCTAGCTTCTGGTGGTGGCTAGAAATCCTTGGTGTCCCTTGGCTTGTAGCAATATCACTTCAATCTCTGCCTCCATTGTCAAGTGGCCTTCTTCCCTGTGAGCATCTCTTCTGTGTCTCTGAGTTTGTTCTCTTCTGATAAGGATATTAGTTATCAGATTCAGGGCCCACCCTAATCCAGTATGATCTCATCTTAACAAACATCTTTGTTAAATCTGCAAAGACCTTATTTCCAATTCAGGTCACACTCTGACATACTGGACTTGAACATATCTTTTTTGGGGACACAGATCAACCTATTACTCTCCGTTTCTGACTTCTGCTTCTTTCTTCTACTATGAATGAAAAGTCCATGTGGGAGGGGAATTTGAGAGTCAGATGTTATAACCACAAATCCTCAAATTCTCCCATCACCATAACTTTATCAAATCTAATAGAAAAGTCCAGGGAAGACTGTGATTGGCCCAGCTGGATCTCATGCTTATTCCTAAACCAATCTCTGTAGCTGAGGATTGGGGAAATCTGGTTGGCCAACCTGGGTCATGAGCCCACCCCTGTCATGAGAATGGGATATTTTGATAGCCAGCCTCCAACTAGAATCAAAGCATTAAGGGTGGAGTGGTTCTCCAAAGGAAAGGATACTGGACAAACAGCTTATGTTCACCATTGTAAACACCAAGCCAGAATCAAATTGCAGAATAAACTTGAATACATAAATATTTAAATAATTATTTACTTACTATATTAGTCATGCTTCAGTCAGAAAGTTATATCATTTTTAAAATGGAATTTAATATAGAGAATTAGTTAAACAGGTACACGAAGACTGAAAAGGCAAAGGAAATGCTAAAGTATCACAGAGGTGGTAACAGCAGGAAGCAGCTACCACTTCTAGGGCTGAGGGAGGAAAGAAAGAGAGAGAAGAAGGAGAGGTTGGAATTATTAGAACCTGGAAGGTTGGAGGAGGGACCCTGAAAGAGAGGGACCCTGAAAGCCAGGGACCCAGATCCCTGAGAAGGGAATATCAGCCTGCTAGTCCTGGCACCTGTGAGGGGTCAAGATGAGGCTCCTTTTGGGGGTATAGAAAAAAGAACTGGGAACAGGTCCTAGATGCCATTCTGCATGAAGAACGTTTACTGAAGTAACACTGATTGGAAAATACTGCAAAACAAGGAGAAACAAATCACCTTCATCCTCCTTCAGCCTTCTAGTCTCCTTCTACCAAAAACCAAACCAAACTCATTGCTGTTGAGTCAATTCTGACTCATACCAACCCTATAGGACAGAGTAGAGCTGCCTCGTGGAGTTTCCAAGGAGTACCTGGTGGATTTGAACTGCCAACCTTTTGGTTATCAGACGAAGCTCTTAACCACTATGCTACCAGGGTTTCCAGCGTCCTTCTAGCACCCCTATTAGCAGAAACCAACAAGGTGCCAGCTGAAAAAGCAGAAATGTAGTTTTCAGAGTTTCAACTCCAGCATGGCAAAGAAGAGTATAGAAGGACGGGTTGAAGCTGAGATGCAGTAACTTAATGACAGCACACTACTCATGGCAGCATCGATTCTGCATCAGTGGAAATTTTTTATGCATTTGCAGTCACTTTTGTCTTTATCTATGGATACAAAGATAATTAGAAACATACACATCTAATTGTAAATTGCCACCAGCCATTTCTTGAACTTGATCCTGTCACACTAACCACTAGTTCCTTTAAACTTTTTAGTTCAACACCAATTTTTTTCATCCAGGTTGGAGATCTCTGGAATCATAGTCTACTCAAATATAGGGGGTATATTTACGACTCTATCAGGGAAGTGTCTGAAGCTTTGCTTCGGATTATGAAGTCTGAACTCTCAGCTGTTTCTTCTGACAGAACAGTTCCAATCAGATTCATCACTTTCCTTAATACTGATTTTTTTTCTCTGCTTCAGAGACGTTGCACTAGTATGGTCTCTGTACCCTGGTTTGGCGAAAAAGATGTGGAACCTGCTGATAATAGGAGAGAAGACGTATTCTGTGGCTATCTTTCCTAGAATTTCTCACTCCTATTTTTCTCTTTAATCATCTGCCTATCAGTTTATCATACTGTGGTGACTTATATGTTGCTGTGATGCTGGAAGCTATGCCACTGGTATTTCTTTTACTGATAGGAAGAAAGGCCTAGTGTTCTACTTGTGAAAATTAGCCAATGAAAACCTTATGGATCTCAGAATATTATCCAATATACTGCTGGAAGATGGCAGAAGACTGGGCAACATTTTGTTCTATGATACATAAGATCACCAGGAGTCAGAGTTGACTTGCCGGCAACTAACACCAAAGTCTCTCATATCTGGAGAATTTAATATGAAAACTGGACAGTTGAGATTCTCTAAGAATATTGCTTCAATCTAGCCTATTGAACCAAAACACTTTTTACAGGCAGTATTTTTTCCTCTAAGTTTATACCTTTAAGTTTATATTGAATTTTTATGGAAAAAAATTCTTTTTGAATGTTCACAAAACATTTTAATAGTTTTGATTCAATTCTACTTCTTTCTTTCTTCTTCTTTTTTTAATACTTGCGCTTTCTCCGTAGAGTATTCAAAGTATTGTTTCAGAAATACTAAACTGAAGTATTTGGAGGATTTTATAGTCAGCCTTTAGATTAATGATGGATGCAACAGGAAAAAAATAGAAATTAGGATTTTTGTTATGATAAAGATGTTCTGAATTCCGTCAGGAGCACTGCAGCAACCTTGATAAGCCTGCATAAATAATTTGTTTTCGAAAATTCACTAAAGAGCAGTGGAAAAGTTTAATGTGGACTCTAACCACAGCTAATTATATGTATTAGCTCTGTTGAGTAGTTTGCTAGCCCAGATAACCTTTACACTTTGGCTGTAATGGTAATTTACTTAATGGAGAGGCCTAACAGAAATATTGTAACAAATGTGCCTTCTTAAATTTACTGAGATTGGATTGGGAAGTTAGGAGACATGAATGTGCTGTGCACACAGACTGACAGAAAACCGTGTCATCTTAATGATTCATAATTTCTAATTAGCCATGATTATTCTGAGTGGCTGTGGATATACATTTTAATTATATTACATACTGTAATTTCCAGTTTCCACAGAGACGCTGATGAAGTGAAAGTCGTATTGCAAAGTCATCATTTAAATATTTGAGAAATGGAAGGCTATAAGAGGGATAAATAGCCACAGCTTACTTATAATTTCTGTTGATCTCAGAATCAATTTTATCCCCATAATATGGATGGCTGTCTTCCTTCTCTTTCCTAGCTCAACATCTGAGTGCAGTGTTGGAATTGGGATGCCCTCTGCTCAGCAGGAGAGAATGCCATACTTCCAACATCTATTCAGCCCTTTAGATGAGAAAAAAACTAGTCATAGGAACTGAGGCGGTGTGGGTGGGAGCAACTGGACAGATAGCATTGTTGTGCTATGAGAGTTTAGTTTTGGTTAGAGCTGAGTGCTGAATGAACCCTGAAAGGCCTCGCCTCAATCCTCATAGTAAGCATGGTTATTTTGTTTTTTCTCTTTCTTTTCCTGTGCACAGGGCAGGACACACTGGGGCTCCTGGAGGGAGAGGCAGAGCAGGGTGTTGGCCCAGCCCACCCTCAGATTTGTGCAAGGGCCGCAGGGTAGAGGATGGGGAGATGGGGGTGCCCTTCAGCCTAGGCTAGGGAACCTATGGTTACAGTTTAGGGACCCACATCAGAGACAAGTTACAAAGTTAGAAATGTGAGGTAGGGGTCAGGAGTTCAAGAAAGTAGAAAACACAGAATGGGGTCCTGGTAAGATCCAGTGAGGGGGAAGAGAAGGGAGGAAGGTCCCTCCCAGCTCTGGCTCAGCAGTAGCTTTGAGTCTGGCCCTCAGAGTGGAGGGACCAGCTGGGAGGGGAATAGGGGGGTGGGGGATAATCAGATTCAGCTCATCTTTATGCTTTATACAACAAAAAAGAGAATTGGTAGACCTGCAAGGAAAAGACAATTACCTGAGCAAGGTAAGTCTCCCAAGAGCTTGTGATGGGTGTAGAAGATATAAAGCAGGTTAGCAAATCTATATACATGATGGTTAGAAAGACGTGAAGCTCCTCTCCTAGATGTAAGGAAGGACATTCTGTGCGTTGTCTTGGTCTTGCAATATATTGCACACATAAGCTGAAATAAGCCTATTACCTCAGACAGTCGTCTTGGAAGGGGTACTCACCTCTGTTCACTTGAGACCCAGAATCTCCACTGCAATAATTAAGAAGAGTTCACTCCATTCTAATACTCATTTATACAACACAGGGAGCAATTTCTTAACCTGGGATTTTATAAAGACAGTGAGGGGACTGGTGTTGAATGAATACAGAATTGAGATTTGGATTGAGAAATTGGTATAATTTATGATAGAGTTAACCTCAGCAAAAATTTCTTTTCTAAACTGCAGATGATATTCAGTGGGGTTTGGTGTTATCTTTCAATTCCTCCTCAGCAAGGAAATTATGATAATATTTAGTAAGATATGACCAAGACAATAATCTCTGTCTTAGGTTAATCAGATACAGATTTCTCTTTTTATTTGAATAAAACAAATGTTTGATTTGATTTGATTTTTCATGTTTGTCTTGTGCAGCAGCAATGTGCTTCATTATGTAGCTTCCACACATGGATCTCCATTAATAATCACAAAAAATGATGACTGGAAATTTATTTGAATTACTATCATTTTACTAAGCAAAACTGCTACAAGTTCTGAAAAATGGATTAATAGGTATGTTCATTCAGTCATTCAACAAATATGTATTAAAGCTTAGATTATGTGTATACTGTTATACTCATTTTAAATTACTGAAACATTTTCATGGCTACTTTAACTAAAGGAAATATAAGTGAGCATGGAGATAGTAATCTGTGTAAAGCACTTAGCACAGTGCTTGGCATACAGTTAGAACGCTATTATTTCTGTTATTATAAACTGGGTAGTTGTTAATTGCCCTCAAGTCGATTCTTCCAACTCATGGCGACCCCATGTGTGCAGAGTTGAACTGCTCCAAAGGGTTTTCAAGACTGTAATCTATCGGAAGCAGATCTTAAGGCCTGTCTTCTGAGCTGCTTCTGGCTGGGTTCTAACCACCAACTTTTTGACTAGTAGTTGAGTGCTTATCTGTTTGTACCACCCAGGGATTCCATAAACTGAGTAACACACTGATATTCTAATAATATATGTGATCCCTACCTCCTTGAAACTTATGATTTAGCATGGAATCAGACAATTAAACAACAAAATCAACAAAGGTTAATAAGTATCATGACAGATCAAGTGTAGGTTTCCTTGAAAACACATAGCAGGAGCAAGATACCCAGCCTAATGGCTACTTGTCTTTTCGTACTGTGCTGAAGCTCTTCTATGCACGCAGTTTAAGTGATCAATAACTTTGTTTTTCAGTTAACGAATGGATTAATCTGAGCTCTCACTGTCTTATTTCCAATTTGGCTTCAATATCCTCCAAATTTCAGTGTTAGGTTGGATATATCACTTTCCAATCTTTTCAGAAAGATAAAGTCCTTTTAGTTTAGGTTACAGTAGGAAATTGATATCCCATGGGGTAAAAACATACATGCCTTGACACTTGTTTTTAAACGTTATACTGATCTTTTCTAGGTACAACAACTTATACATTTACTTGTTCATTTAATTTAATTGTTCATTTCACACACAACGCTGAATAGAAAATTCTGTTTTTATCAATAGTATTCTATCACTTCACATAGATCATGAGGTATATATATATATAAATATAAATATATGTATGTATATATGCCTCCTTCTCCCCCTTGCCAAAGGCAGACCTTTTGGATTCTCAGATTCATGACTTTGCAGATAAGGTCCCCTTCTCTTGCAAATTGACAGTGTTGCCAGTGCCTGCTGTTGTGGAGACCAGAGCCATGGCTACCCCAAAACCAGTCACAATGAGGTAGATTTACATACAGGTATAATATATAATCTCTCTCTCTCTCTTTCTGTCTCTCTCAGACAGACTGATTGAAGTTATCTTTCCTGAGAAAAACCAAAAACAGCTATATTGAGGGTTTATCACCAGAGTCACCAGTGATCAATGACCTCTTTAAAAGGAAGTCGAGGGTTATCAAAAAACAGTGAGTCTTTAAATTGCAGTCATAACTCAAAGGAGCATTTCCCAGTTCCTCTGGAGTGAAGATGCTTAACCAACAGTTCATGGCCATCAAAGATTCTATTTCTGAGCTTGGAGGTGGAAGGTGGGGGAGGAGAGGCTGTCTGAAAAAGTTGTAGGCGACGTTTGCTCTCTATATCCATCTATGCATCTTTCTGGGGAGACTATCTATAGTTTTAATCTGTTTCTAAAATGGAGCCATGACCCTAAAATGATAAGAAATCCTACTCTAAAGGATGTAGCAAATCAATTCAATCCATGGGAAATGACCAAATGACAGCACAAGTAGCAGCAAGTAGCCTCTTCCAGTTGGACCTATACGGCTATTGGTGAGCCCCTGTTCTAATTTTATTTCAAATCTCAATAAGATCGATCACAAGTTATATTCAAGTATGCTCCAAAGCCACTATACAGTTCATATTATGAGAGTTTCCTTAAAGATTAGGTGGATGATTTGTAACATGAAGTCTTCTCTTCCAGCATGTGGTTTGCTCAAAAGCTCATGAGGAAAGACAATAAGGAGAAAGAAGATACATTTTAGTTGTACATGCAGTCTGTGTGTGGTTTTCATGTTGAATAGTAGACATGCATAGGACATGCATCATGTTGTACCTAGTGATCTGATATCCTGAGGATGCATAGTGCTTTCAGAAGGACACTCAGCCCTAGTGGAGTGTCACTGTTATACATAAGTGGCAGGCCTTTGTCATTAACTTTATGTGACACTGATTAGTCTCATGAGAAGGAGTATTTTGTAGTTTTCAAAAGCTCAGACTTGGAGCCAGTTTGCCTGTGTTCCAACCCTGCCCCTGCCACTTAGATGCTCTATTATCCTGGGCAGTTTTCTGAATTCTCTGTACCTCGATTGTAAAATAAACATGGTAGTAATTGTGTCTACTGATTTTAGAATCGAATAAGTTACTGTTTAGTAACTTAAATACTATTAAATACTTACAAAAGTTTCTGGCATATAGTCAGCACTATATGAGAAGTTTTCTTCTTCTTAAATAAAATCAAGTTCTTAAAGTACATGTTGGTAGAAAGGCATTATCTACATTGCTGAAATTCTTATTTTTCATTGATTTGATTGCTTGATACCATTGTCTTCCATTATGCCTTTGAACTGCTCTACTATCTGCTTTAGTAAAGTTTTGGTTTAGAAAAGAAGAATAAAAAATGGTCCCAGGTGTTAAACCAGATGTGGTCCTGGCCACTAATGCAGTTGTCATAAGACATGTAGAAGAGACACCACTGCATGTCTGTGCATTTGTATATATGCCTGCAAGTTGTTGGGTGGGGTTAGGGGAAATTTTGCCTTATTGATTTGATTGCTTGATACCATTGTCTTCCATTACGCCTTTGAACTGCTCTACTATCTGCTTTAGTAAAATTTTGGTTTAGAAAAGAAGAATAAAAAATGGTCCCAGGTGTTAAACCAGATGTGGTCCTGGCCACTAATGCAATTGTCATAAGGACATGTAGAAGAGACACCACTGCATGTTTGTGCATTTGTATATATGTCTGCAAGTTGTTGGGGTTAGGGGAAATTTTGCCTTAAGGAGTAAGAAAGTGCCATAGAAAGAAAGGATATTATCAAGTGGTGTTGTAGGAATATGAGCTTTGGGGAAGTTACCAGTGTCAGTGATTTGCCTAAATTCTGATCCAGTTCAAAACATCTTGGAGGTTTCAAACATGTATTGTCCTAGGATTAATTTGATGGTGGAGATGGGTGGGCAAAGGTTGGTAATATAATCTGAATCTAACTCAAGGACAGTCCATCATATATTCTTTAACTTCTGAACAAACATTTTTGTCCTAAGCCTTAAGATATACAAATAAATAAGAGTACCATGTCTTACTCTGTAACCTCAAAATTGTAGAGGTAAAAAAATCAATATCATTTCTAAATTTCTTGATCTAACTTGAGCAAAAAGACACTAATACATTCTTCAGCAACACTTTTTAATTAGTCTCTGTAAACAATAGTTTTCAATAGTTTTTCTGCATATTATCATGCAGTGCTTGTCTCACTACTAAGCTGTTACAACTATAATTCACAGCTGTAATCACTAACAGCACTGGAGATTTCTAGTTACTAAAGATTTTAAATGGAAGTGTTTCCAGTGGACAGGAGAGTGATATCATAGGTTCCATTGAAACTCATTCTCGATGAAGTCTAGATAAATCAAGTCCCCAAGTACTACTATTCATGAAATAGATTCTTTAGAGAAGGTCTGCCTATGTGAAATGTATCCTCCTAATTTATTTTGTCTCTGTGTACAGGGTGAGACAATAATGTATGAAGTAACGTTTGCCAAACTTGGTTCACCTAAGAATTGCATTGGGAATTTGATCTATGGTGGGCTCTGACAAGTACTTTTAAACAAACATCACAAGTGATTTTATGATCAGAAAAACATTAATATAAAGTGAAATACAAATTGGTTCAAACTTACTAGGATGTTTTGGGGAAAGTGGACAGTTTATAGGGTCACTATGAATCAGAATCGACTCAACTGTAAAGGGTTTGGTTTGAATAGTTTTGGGGGACTTACCTGAAATACTGTCTTCTGAGTTTTATAAGCATTGCTTGTATAGATCAGTGAAGCTAGAAACAGGAAGCATGAATACAATTGTCAGAGTAGAGGACAGAAGGTTTTCAAACCACTTCCATTCAACAAAGCCAATGTGTTTTTTACATCAGGAAAACAAAAGCATAATTGCAAAAAAAAAAAAGTAGCTTTAATTGAAATCTACATAAAATAATCATGTACCTTTACTTTAAACGTCAAAACACTAACAGAATTGTGGGGAATTTATAACACAGGGAGAGAATTTATGTATTTGTCTAATAAAAACCTACAGAAAACATGGAAACTAATATAGCTTTAAGTGTTAGCTAGGGTTCCTCTAAGATAGTCAAATAGTTAAATCATTTAACATCAACTTATTGGGATTAAAAATGGGCCACAAAAAACACAAAGACAAATTTTTAAATGTAGGGGAAATAAGATAGATTATGAAAATAAAATGGACTTCAAAAGAGGCCGAAGCTCTTTATCTGTAATAAAATTTAGTGAATCAGAAAAGCTACCCATAACTGAACCTCAATGTCAGTTTTCTTCCCACATTCCCTCTTAGACATACAATGTATAGGACATTGTATGTCTGTAGCTTAGGACTGTGTATTTCTATACATAGTCTTGTAGCTCTGACTATTCCAAAACTAGAATCCTAATTGACATCCCTACCTTCCCAGATCACTCATCTATGTACATTTCTATGCCTCCACCACTAAGATTCCCAAACAGTTTCATCAATCTAGGTCTCAAACAGGAGTCCTTGGGTGGTGCAAATGCTTAACACCCTCAGCTGCTAATGGAAAGACTGGAAATTCGAGACTACCCAGAGATGCCTCAGAAGAAAGTTCTGGTGATCCACCTTCAAGAAGTCACCATTGAATCGAACTATGTTGCAGTTCTGCTCTGACACACATGGGGTCGCCATGAGAAAGAATCGACTCAATAGCGGCTAACCACAACAGCAACACAGGTCTCAAACCATCTTTAACCTCATTTCCCCAAATCCACATCAACTCCCAAAATGTCATATAAACTCAAAGACTTATACATCGGTGCGAAGGGTAAACTCCATGTAGATACTGTTCCTTAATCTTAATTAAGAATCTGTTAACCAAAAATCCATAGCATTTTTTATCTCTTTTTCCATGAATCTGCCACCAATTTTGCATCCATCAACATCAATGTTTCGTGTTTCTTTAGCCATTTTCTTGTGGTCATAACATAAAAGTATGTTTGAAACATAATCACAGAACTTTTTCCTCCACACTTCTGCCTTCCTGCCCCCAGCAATTATGTCCCTGCAATAAGTTCAACTTATTAAAGAGAATTAGGGCAAACCTTCTAGGCCATGATGTTCATAAAACTTTATATGCTTAGTGACAGAATAGTTGGTCAGGGATATGGAAGTGATTTCATTTGTGCAAATTCTTGTTCATTTTGATTATTTTGGCAGCATTTCTTTTCAGATATGATTAGATCGTCTTAATTTCCTACTCCAGGACATGGCTGACTAAGAGTCCATACCAGCAACACAACATGTGGCAGCTTTGATATTTTCTTGCTCTATGTTCAAACTTCCATATCTTTCAACTAATTTGCTCTGAAGGAAGTATTTAAACACTTGTGTTCATGAATTCAAACCCTTCTAGTTGAAACTTTTAAGTAATTTTCTACTTTTGCCTTTGCTATGGGTTCATTCCCTTACCATTTTCTTTTTTGCACACTCAGCAGCCATGGAAATAAATAGCGGTTCATTTAAATATCAATAGGTCCAAGTACACAAAAAAGCAAATAAGCAAATGTAGAGCCCACTTCCAAACCCTTTTGATACAGCACCCAAGTCTGACTGACTCCAAAACTAATGATTGTTCCATTGCAACAAACTGCCCCTTGCCTATATGTGAAGTTTGCATTTACTCCTCTTTTCTTTTTGTTTCAAAACTATCAGAATAAGTAGCATAGATCCAATTCTGATTTAACTTATTGGTATGAAATGCTAGAATTAAAAAAATAATGACTATTACTGTTAATTTACTTTAAGTAAAATAATTCTGTTGTATTTCATTTTAAATAAGCTCTGTGGAAATTAGTAATAGAAATGACATTACAATTCCTATGAAATCTAATCTACATAATCTATTTTGCTGAGTGACAAAAATTTACAAGCAAAATCTACAGACTAACCTCCAAAATCTTTTATAGCATGGGAGTTTTTAACAATCACTAATATAATATCATTTATATTTGAATATTCTATACTTTCAAGTGAAAAACTATACGTATGCAGGAAACAGGAAGAAAAAGCAACATCAAAGGACATGGGACATCTACCAAACACCTAATTCAAGCTTTTGTGGATATACCAAGAATTGATTGCATGTTTGTAGTGATATAAACAAACATACCTGTTTGAATATTGTCAAGAAGGAATAAATGGAACATTAGAACAATCAACATGCTCTGATGATCGTTGAAGACAGAGAGAGCATTTTCATCAATGATGAAGCTCAGACAACCCAGTCACCCTCCTGCTGTTCCATTTGAGTGTTTTTCATATACCAATTTAACACACTAAAAACTCAGAATGAGACTGATTGTAACAATAGTCAAATTCCAGGAAGTGAATCAAAACCACATCTCCAGTCATAATAAAATTCCTTAAACTGGTGATGTGCTTTGAGAGCCCATATTCTTCCACAGAAACTATTGCAACTCTGAAGCAAACGTGTTCATCAGTTTCCGTTTGTGTAATGCCTCCCCCTCCTCCCCATGCAGTTCAGGAAGACGGCTTCTTGTTGTGCACGCGTATGATTTTAGGTGGAAGCTTCTGTGTGAAAGGATTATCCAGATTAACCCTGTTTCAGAACACTGAAGAATCTGCTTTAACCTCTCCAGGCCATTGCATGTGGCTAAAGGTTTTATTCTCCTTCCTAGTCTCCTATTTTTACCCCTATTTCAGGATCAAATCTGCCTCCAACCGTTCTTCCCTTGCCTCTGTTCATGGATTCTTATCATTGCTACATATCCAATTGTCTGTAATGAGATACTATTTCCTTTAAGACAGTAGGAGTGAAAACACTGGGGAGAGGGGAGGTGGGGAGAAAATGAACATTCAAGCTTGTCTGTACATGACTTTATTAACAAGCTGATTCTACATTTTGGCTATTTGTCAACAAAGAGACTATGATTCATAGCCTCAGTACTGCTCCAAAACAAGCCTGGTTTCCCAAGGAGCACGTCCTTGCCAAATTAATTAACAATAAACAAGTTCCAACCTACTTTCTTAATATAATTCCTAATATAATATCCAATTATGGATTTATTCATCCATAAACTATAGAGGACTTCTTCTAATGAATATAAACTACAGGTGCACACTTTAGTAAACTTACACATTTTTTTTGAGGGTTGAAAACCATTAGTTAGGCCCTGTCAATAGATCCTTGTTATATAGCTAGAAACACACACACTCCCCTTAACTGCTGGCCTCCTTACTATATTCTATTAGTAGAACTTTTGCATGAACATAAGACCAGGTATCAAGAAGATACAGTTTTAGTCCAAGTTCTGCCACTAATTGTGTGACTATGGACAGCTGCAAAGCAGATTGTTGTGAAACTAATGGAAGTTATATTGAGAAGCATCACTTGTACAGGGTTCTTTCTATGCCATGGTGAGGAACCTTATCAATGTGTTTACATGCTTGTATGTCTTGGGAAAGGAGTCCTGGTAACACAATGATTAAGCGCTTGGCTGCTAACCAAGAAGTTGGTGGTTCGAATCTATCAGCAACTCCACTGATGGAGGAAAGTCCTGGCAATCTGCTCCTGTAAAGATTATAGCCTAGGAAACCCTATGGGGCAGTTCTAATCTGCCCTACAATGTCTCTATGAGTCAGAATTGACTTGATTGACAACAATAACAACATGTCTTGGGAAAATTTGCAGAAGTGGGATATTTAACTATATTGGTTAAAATTGTAGTTTCTTCCACTCCAAATGCCCCTCTGTTAGGCTTTCTCACTTGAGAGGTGGCATTCTAGAAGTAATTGACAGTTTTTCAATCTGGCTAAGGAAAGTTCAGTTGAGGACAGATATAATTTAGGTTAAGTGAAAAATATTTATGTGACTTGCAGTCACTTTTGTGAATAATGAGGTAGATAGCACAGTGTGGACTGACTACCAGAAATACTCTTACTGCCACTGGGCTGACGTACCCAGGATGATTACAAAAAGGCCCAGAACCACCAGTGTGTCAGTTAACCAAACAACATTGGTTTATTTTTCTGATTTCTCTAATAGTTTTCAATTTCCTGTATTTTCTTCATTCTTAGTAGGTATTTAATTTTTTTATTTATATTCATTATTTTGTATTCTTTTTCTTAAATCCTCTCAGATTGTATGAGCCTCAGGTCTCACAAAAGTTCTGTCTACGCCTGGAAAAGATAGTCATCCTCTCTAGGTCTTACTTTTCTAAATTGTAGAATAAGATTTGGTATTATTTCTATCTCATGAATCTAAAAAATACACCAAGAGGAAGTAGAAGAAAATAAAAAATAACATTAGTTTAACAATTAAGTCAATGTCCTAAGTGCTTACCAAAATTAAATTTTCACCATTTTTCAAGTTTTCCAGGTCCTTTCTCAACATATTTATACTGTACCCTCAGCCTAAAATATACTTCTTTCTTTTCTTTGTATGAGCAGTAATAAGTCATTCTTAAAAATGGAGCTCAAGGTAAATCATTCTATATTAGATTTATATTGCTGTGTAACAAATTAACACAAACTTAACAGCTTTAAATAATAACCATTTTTTATCTCATACTTCCTATGATTAAACGTCTGGACATGACTTAGCTGGCTCTTCTGCTCAGGGTCTCAAAAAGCTGCAGTCTGGACTGTAGTCTCGTCAGAGGCCCGAGTGGAGAAAGATTCACTTCTAGGCTCATTCAAGTTGTTGGCACAATTCGTCTTCTTTTTTTCAGCTGTAGGGCTGAGGTCCTATTTTCCTGTTCATTACCAGCTGGGGTCTGCACTGTGGTTCTAAAGATTGCCCAGTTTCATGCCATACGTCCATCTCCATAGTTCCTCTCTCAACATGACAGTTTACTTCATCAGAACCAGCATGGGAGAATCTCTCTGATCTCTATGAAACACCTAGACCATCTTTAAAAGTATTCCACCTGATTAAGTCAGACTTACCCAGGGTAATCTTTATTTTGATTAATTCAAAGCCAACGAAGTTGAGACCTTACTTACATCTGCAAAATCACTTCACCTTTACTAAATAATGAAACTTATCAAGAAAGTTATAACCCATCACCTTTCCTATATTCAAATAGTTAGGAGCAAGTCGTAGATTTTCCCAAACTCATGGGGAGTGGATTACACAAATGTGTGAACAACAAGAGGCAGGGAATTACTGGGGTCTCTCCACTACAGCCTTCTAATTGCTATTTTTTGGGGTTTTTTCCCCCAACTCTATTAATCACAATACATTTAGTTAAAACTGACATTGAACTAGCTTAAGTAAAAAATCTAAAGAAACATTGAAAAGACAACCCAAAACATCCAAAGAAACATTGAAAAGACAAATAACCCAATAAATAAATGAGCAAAGGATATGAACAAGCACTTCACCAAAGAAGACATTCAGGTGGCTACCAGATACGTGAGGAAATGCTCATGATCATTAGCCATTAGAGAAATGCAAATCAAAACTACAATGAGATACCATCTCACCCCAACAAGGCTACCATTAATCAAAAAAACACAAAATAATAAATGTTAGAGAGGTTGTGGAGAGACTAGAACACTTATGCACTGTCGGTGGGAATGTAAAATGTTACAACCACTTTGGAAATTAATTTGGCACTTCCTTAAAAAGCTAGAAATAGAAGTATCATATGATCCAGCAATCCCACTCCTTGGAATACATCCTAGAGAAATAAGAGCCATCACACAAATAGATATATGCACACCCATGTTCATTGCAGCACTGTTCACAATAACGAAAAGATGGAAACAACCTAGGTGCCCATTAACAGATGAATAGACAAATTATGGTGTATTCACACAATGGAATACTATGCAATGATAAAGGATAATGATGAATCTGTGAAGCATCTCATAACATGGATGAATCTGGAAGGCATTATGCTGAGTGAAATCAGTCAGTAGCAAAAGGACAAATATTGTATAAGACCACTATTATAAGAACTCAATAAAAGGTTTAAACACAGAAGAAAACATTCTTTGATGGTTATGAGGGTAGGGAGGGAGGGAGAGGGATATTCACTAACTAGACAGTAGACAAGAATTAGGTGAATAGAAGGACAACACACACTATAGGGGAAGTCAGCATAACTGGACTAAACCAAAAGCTAAGAAGTTTCCTGAATACTACCAAACACTTTGAGGGACAGAGTAACAGGGGCGGGAGTCTGGGGACCATGGTTTCAGAGGACATCTAGGTCAATTGGCATAACAAAGTTTATTAAGAAAATTATCTGCATCCCACTTTGGTGAGTGGTGTCTGGGGTCTTAAAAGCTAGCGAGTGGCCATCGAAGATGCATCAATTGTTTCCAACCCACCTGGAACAAAGGTGAATGGAGACCACCAAAGACACAAGGAAAATATTAGCCCAAGAGACAAAAGGGCCACATAAACCAGAGACTCCATCAGCCTGAGACCAGAAGAACTAGATGGTGCCTGGATACCACCAATGACTGCCCTGACAGGGAACACAACAGAAAGTCCCTGACAGAGCAGGAGAAAAGTGGGGTGCAAAACTCAAATTCTAGTAAAAGACCAGCCTTTATGGTCTGACTGAGACTGGAGGGACCCCAGAAGACATGGCACCCAGACTGTCTGTTAGGCCAAAACTAAAACCATACCTGAAGCCAACTCATCAGACAAAGATTACACTGGACTATAAGACATAAAATGATACTTGTGAAGAGTGTGCTTCTTAGCTCAAGTAGATGCATGAGTCTAAATGAGCAGCTTCTTTCCAGAGGTGAGATGAGAAGGCAGAAAGGAACAGGAGCTGGTTGAATGGACGTGGGAAATTGGGGTGGAAAGAAGGAGCGTGCTATACAGTATGGGGAAAGCAACTAGGGTCGCATAGCAGTGTGTGTATAAATTTTTGTATGAGAAACTAACTTGAACTGTAAACTTTCATTTAAAGTGCAATAAAAAAACAAAAACTTATTAACTCTAGGGAAGTGAAAGTGGCATTTCCCAAAAGGAGACTGTTAACTCCAGAAAATATAATGTGTATATTATAGCAAATCTTTGTGCTATGTGTATCATTTTATTCCCAGAGTATTCACAAGTTTTGTTTACTTTCAGTAATGCCATAATGCATTGTAATGTATCTTTTAATATTAGACATTGACAGTTCTACTCTGTCAAAGGAGTATTAATGGGTTGGAATTGACTTGACTACACCTAACAACAACTCTTGACCCAAGACTAAGAACTTGTCCTGAGTGGTGTGTGTCCCATTCATTACTAAAACTTCAGGATTAGCAGGGTCTGGTATATGTTAGGTGCTCAACAAATGATTGTTCAATTAAGTAATCCCTTATTGAAAAACTAAATTCAACGTCGTCCATAGAAAGTCAGCAATTTAAAACCGCAACATTTTCATATGGATGGATTTTTTTAAACTCAGGCTTGTTCTGAAAAGAAATTAAGGTCGGTGCAATCTCATTTTTTATTTAGTAAGAATGAGAAGAGTTTTTTTCCTCCATCTTCCTGGTCTTTTCCATTATCCATTAATCTGTCCGTCCATCCATCCATCCATCCATCTATCAATCAATTGATCAATCTTCTATCTATTAACATTTACCAGTGATGTAATTTTAGACAAGTATTTTAAAACCACTTCTTAGTTCCATCTTCTATAGAATGATATTAGTAATTAAATCTCTGGCAAGTGGACTGGCATATAGAAAATACATTCAGTAAATGGTGGCTTAAAATGAATGACTGCAGTATGTATCTGATGATGTCCTAAGAATTCTAATAGGCATAAACGGGAAGAAAGTACAGCAAAATTAGGCATGTGAATAGGAGGAAAGTGACACCATATTCCAAAGTACAGAAATTTATGAATGAAAGCCTTACCATTAACTGATTCAGCAACTAGTATTGCTATCTTCCCTGCCAAGGAAGACTTTAGTGTAAGTTAATGTCAATGTCAATCAAATTATTTGTTTTATTTCAGTCATTGTTTCTTAATAGAACTAGTCTGAGCTTGCAAGGCAGTTCAGAAGAGTGTGTGGTTTGAACTTAGTCACTTCATAGTGGTTTTATGTTTATAGATTCCTCTAGCCAAGGTAAACACCAAGCAGGGGATTTCCGTTGTTTCCTACTTATTAGCAAACGCTGCTTGGGGTTAATGGCAGCCTCAATTGTGTCAGCCATTTCAAGCCCTTAGGCAAAGCCAGGAAAATAGAGAAGAGTAGAAGGTGAATTTTGGTACAAAGAGAGTCCACTAATAATCTGGGGCAAAGAAGGAGTCAAGATGGAGCAACAGCATCAGGGCACATGTCTTTGTTTTCTAGTGCTGCTACAATAGGAATACCACAAGTCGGTGGCTTTAAGAAACAGAAATTTATTTTCTCACAGTTTATGAGGCTAGAAGTCCAAATTCAGAGTGCTGGCTCTAGGGGAAGGCTTTCTCTCTCTGTCGGCTCTGGAGGAAGGTCCTTGTCTCTTTTGAGCTTCTGGTCCTACGCAATCTTATGTGGCTTGGCATCTCTCTTCCCCCATTGTCCAATCACATGTTCATAATTTCTTTCTAGAGCCTCACCAGAGGCACATTTAATATCCACATCTTTAGCAACATTCTTTTGATGGCACCAAATGTATTCTCTAAGGCGACAGAGACTTTCTCTATAGTTCTCCTCACTTCCTTCCGAGCCCTCAACAGAATTGCCTTTGACGTCCGTAATTCCACCAGTAGTCTCTTCAAGGCAATCTAGGCTTTTACTATTAGGCCGCTTAAAACCCTTCCAGCCTCTACCCGTTACCCAATTCCAAAACCACTTCTATATTTTAGGTATTTGTTAGAGCAGCACCCCCACTTCTTGGTACCAAATTATTAGGTATCTAGTGCTGCTGTAACAGAAGTACCACAGAAACAGAAATTTATTTTCTCACAGTTTAGAAGGATAGAATTCCAAATTAGGGGCACTGGCTCTAGAAGAAGACTTTCTGTCTCTGTTGGCTCTGGGGAAGGTCCTTGTTCCTTGGCTCCTCGGTGATCGTCATATGGTGTGGCATCTATCTTCCCCCGTCTCTGCTTCCTCAATTGTTTAATCTCTGCTATATCTCAAAAGAGATTGACTGAAGACACACCCTACACTTACACTGTCTTATTAACATAACAAAGACAACCCATTCCCAAATGGGATTATAACCACAGGTATAGGGAGTTAGGATTTATAACACATATTTTGGGGGGACACAATTCAATCTATTACAGCATACTAAGCTGGAAACAAGATTTTTCTGTTTTATGGAGTTTAACTCCAATCAAGATGTGGCCAACTATTCCCCATTTCTTCTTTCTTCTTCCTCCTTAAAGTAGCTGCACTTTTTCACAAGCTGATTGTAATACAAACTCAAAACATTCTCAAAGTATAACCTCATATTTAGAGAAGTATACAAACCACAATCTGGAGCATGTCTTTTTATAAGCTACATACTAGCAAACTCAGTTCTATTTCCAGTTCTGTCACCTTCTCTGTGTTTGTAGCCAACTTTCCGAATAATTTCCTTTTCTATAAAAAGCAGGTGAAACTATGTAACGAAGCTGTAACATTTTGTGATTTGATTCATCCCTCATGTTAATAAACAAGGTAACACCTGGCACAGCATATGCCTTCACAGCCAAGCATCTGATGTTTCTTTTCAAAATGGTGTAGGAAGGAAAAAAGAGCAAGGCAGGAAAACACATTTCCTGCAGTGGGGTTTGTAGCCTTTTTACTGGAATATCCACTGTTTGTGGGTGTGTGTGTGTGTGTTCATTTTGCATACTTGTGTATTTGCATTTGTTTCTGGAAGTTTGAGCAATTTTTGAATAGAAATATTAAAGAAGAAAATTTAAAGAACATGTAAAAAAAGTCATCTGATGGGGTCGAATCCTCAATCCACATCTCAAAGATATATGAAAAATTAAAATAATAATTTAAAAGTTCAAAAATTAAGTGTTATTGCCACAGTGATAGTGGGAACAAAACTCATCACCTTTTGTATTTTTTATTCTTAAAAGTTTTCTGAGACAACAGTATACACGAAGAGTATGTTCAAAATTCTGCACAATTTGCATGAAGTATAAGGGAATATGACTGACATTCTTTACAATTCATTTAATAGGTATCAAAAAAAAGTGTTTTCTCTGTACTCTACTTCCATTTTTTTTTTTTCTTCTCTTTCTCTATTTTATTATCAAGGAGAAAGTTAAATGCTCCTAATTTGGAGCAGGAGATCATTAAAAAGAGGCGTTCTTCATTTACTGTCTAGTCTTTAATTCCTGGCCAAAGAAGCTGGACAGAATTGTAAGTTATTTGGAAGGAAGAGATAGCAGGACGAGGGAGACAAGAATGTCTAGAGAAACCATTTTTTCACTTCTCCAGGGGCTGCTATAATATCCCATAGGCTCTGCAGTGGAAAGAATGTGGAATCAGACTCCCTGGATTTGACATTGGTGATACCAAGATTTTGTTGAAATGGAAAAATATTGATCAATTTTTACCTTGATCTTCACCTCAGCAAAATCAATGTTTGTTTATTGTAATCTTCTCCGTAAGCCACATGCATCTCTGGGTAATAGCATATTTTCTGTTGTCAATATTATTTTGAGTTCTGAATGGAAACAAACCAACTGTTAATAAATTAAGGTTTATACGAAAATTAGAATTGACTCAGCTAAGTTTTATTTCAAAAAGAACAGAAGGAAGTTATTAAAAATTTAAGTGAATAATAAGCTATTTTACAAGAAGCCCATGATGTTAACTCTGTCGTTTTGCCCTCCCGCCTCTCTTGCCTCTTTCTTTCCTTTGAATATAGTTCCCGTGTAGCATCATGTCCTGGATCTATAAAACAGAGGTCACGTTTTTTCCAAGAGAGAACTGTAGAACTTGGACAAACCACAGAAATCACTTCCAACTTTTCCAGCACTACAGTTTTGTCAATTCACTAAGTTTTACTTTCTTCCATTTGACCAGGAAATTCAAGAAAACCCTACAAGCAAATGCAAAAGCACTTTGGAAAAATGTTAAGATGTTACATAAAAGTAGGGTAATATAAGGCACAATCTTTACTAATAAGTTCTCTAAAGATGTGGTTATGGATCTCTGTCAGTCCAAGCCCTTAATATCCGTGCAGCTTCCAACCTAGTCATGTGAAAGGAAGAAGAGAAAAAGAAACAAGATTCCTAGGCAGGTTTTGTACATTAAGCTGTTTAGAGTGTGTGTGTGTGTTTGTGTGTATGTGTGTAGTCCCTGAATCGTGTGATCGGTTAACACGTTCAGAAGCTAACCAAAATACTGGCACTTTAAGTCCACCCAATGGTGCCTCAGAAGAAAGGCCTGGCAATCTAGTTCTGAAAAAATCAGCCACTGAAAACCCTGTGGAGCACAGCTCTACTCTGACACACATGGGGTCACCATGAGTTGGAATCCACTCAACAACAACTAGTTAATTGGTTAGTGGGGGGATGGGGGTGGGGAGTGTTAAAGAGAGTGAGAGTTGGAGTCAAGAGCTGACCAGGTGTGCCTTTTCTATTCTGGGGTCAGGCTGAAACTCCTTAACCAGCACCATAGAAGTGTTCATTTCTGGGAGAAAAGACAACCAGATTAGCAACGCTGACATGAATAAAATTGAAGGCAGGGTAACTTATTTTGAGGAGTAATATTCCCAAGAAGACAAAGAATCTCAGCAGTAAACAAAGATGGAGCCTGAAAGTAGATGTTTTTGGCACACAACTAAGAAGAGACTGCTTGTTTTAGAAAGTAATAAGGAACATGCCCTGTGTATGTTGAGCTTTCACATCTGTCCACATCAGCAAGCATTGCTTCTTTAAAAACAAAGGATAACAGTTCCATATTTTTTATTGATTTTAAATTTCTAAAAAGCATTTGCTAATAATTCACCTTATCCTGACCTATTATTATTCTTAGCATTTTCCTGTCCTGTAGTTGTGATTCTGACTAGTCCCCACAAAAAGTGACAAAAAAGGCACATATTTCCTCAGATATAGGTGGATTTTTTTTTCTTTGTCAACTCTGTCTCTTTTATTTCTCTTATCGACTAGCTACACTTGATGGGTCCATTTTACCACAACCACAGTTGCCTTATCTACTTCTAAAACATCCTGCATTTTCCCTGTACTTCTCAAAACATTGCCTGTCTCCAATAGGCAAGTGGAACATTGTAGAATGTGTTTTAACTTCCTCATTGGATTCTGAATCAGTTCAGTCTCTTTAGACATATACTCTGGTTTTATCATGACTTCTACTTTATATAATCCACTTATTTGTGTGTGTTTAACCTCACGTGAAGAGCAAATTAATCATATCCCCCCAGTCATGGCAACTATCATCTCTCGTCACTATGGGATGCCCTTTTTTTTTTTTTTTTTAAATTTTCTTCCCCATTTTCCTACTCTCAATCTCCTTACCCTACCCCGTGGTCAACTAACTTAAATGTGTTTAATATCTATCCTGAAATTTGTATGTATTCTTGTTTATTGTCTGGAATGGATATATATTTTTAATTTATACAAAATTTATTATGCTAAAATTCTCATTCTCTTATTTCTTTTTTACTCAGCATTTATTGTTAAGATTTGTCCAGTTTTCTGCATATGTTTTAGTTCCTTGCTTCTAATTGCTGTGTAGTATTCCATAGAAAACCACACAGAATTTTACTTCTCTGAAATTCCTCTAGCGATAGACACTGAAATTGACTACATATCTGCTACCACAGTGCTGCATTGATTGGTTTTTTTTTTGGAAGTCATTGACATTGTTTGCAGAGATTTCTGTTTCTGACCATATCCAAGCAAATGGGAAGATTGTACCGTCTGACCACATGTTGTATATAATTCTGGCCAAAGAGTATGGGCAGGAGTACATGTATCACTTCCGGCACTGTGTATTTAATCGCTGATTTGAAATTCTCCAGAGCTTATTTTCCCTCTGCCTAATGACTGATATTAGTCCCTAGGTAGCATAAATGGTTTCTGCTCAACTGTTAACCTAAAGGTTGGTGGTTGAAACCCATCCAGTGGTACTGAGGAAGAAAAGGCTTGGAGATCTGCTTCCATTAAGATTATAGCCCACAAAGCCCTACGGAGCAGTTCTAGTTTGTAACACATGTAGAATCAACTCTACAGCAACCAACAGCAACGACAACAATAAAAGTAACTGACAGTGTTTGAGATGGGTGGCTAGTCCATCAGCCTGAGTGAACGCAGTGAGCAGAGGAGGTCTGCCGACCTGAGATGGACTTGCAGTGGGAATGAAACCCAAACTTTTGTTGTTTTAGGTAAAGGGTTTGGAGGTTATTTGTTACCTAGTAACCTAATCTCTCCTGACTAATACAATTATCATAGATGCCCCATGGTAGTCTTGTGTGAGAATATTTCTGGGCCACATAACCAGGAGTAATAATACTACATCATAGAGTATATGCAGTTGTAATCTGAATAAGTACTGCCAGAGTGCTCTTCAGCAAGATTAACCTAGTTTGGTTTTTCCACATCCCCACTAATAATTACCACTATTCAGCTTTCTAGTTTCTGCCAATCAAATGGTTGTAAAGTAAATTAGTTTTACTTTCATTTGCATTTCTCTGATTACAAATGAGCTGAAGGATCTCTTCATATATTTGATAGCTATTTGTGTTTCACTGACTCTTTATCATCTGTTCATATCATTTGCCCATATTAGCATCTTCTCATATAATGTATGTTTAATATGGTACAGTGTATTTACTCTGAGCCCCAGTGGCACAGTGGTTAACCCATTTTAACATATATAGTCATTTTTCCTAAAAGGGAAAATGAACATTTATATGTTTATAGAAAATTTTCTCTCTAAGATCACCAATAACTCTCGTCAAATTCAAAGAGCTTTTCTTATATACACCCATCCTTGGTATCACTGTAAAATTTGAGATTGTTGATCCCCCAACATGAACTTTTTAACTGTGCATTCCACATTCTCTATCTCTTCTATTCTCTTATTACCTTTCAGTTTCTTTGATGACTCTTTTAAAGGTTTAGGTTCAGCCTTTTGGTCCTCTCTTGTTCTGTTCCTTCCTCTCAAGGACTCATGGGTCCAGCTATGACCCTTATACTCTTAACAGTCAAGTCTCTGACTCTCCTCCTAACCTGTGCTGTTGAGCTTGTAGCAACAGCTACACATACAGAATCTTGATCTGACTTTCTTATCATCACCTCAAACTCAGATAAAATGAAAATAATATTCCCTGAAAAATGTGTCCCTTCATATAGAAACCATTTATGTCACTTGTAAATCATCACTCCTGTCAAGATGGAAACCTTTAAATTACTTTTTTTTTTTTCAGTCTCTGAATTTCTTGTACTTTGCAATTTTTTTTAATTGTACTTTAGATGAAGGTTTACAGAACTAACTAGCTTCTCATTAAACAGTTAATGCACATATTGTTTTATGACATTGGTCAACAGCCCCATGACATGTCACCTCTCTCCCTTCTCGACCTTGGGTTCCCTATTAACAGCTTTTCTTTCCCCTCCTGCCTTCTAGTCTTTGCCCCTGGGCTAGTGTGCCCCTTTAGTCTCATTTTGTTTTATGGACCTGTCTATAATCTTTGGCAGAAGGGTACCCTCAGGAGTGACTTCATTACTAAGCTAAAAGGGTGTCTGGGGGCCATAGTCTCAGGGTTTCTCCAGTCTCTGTCAGAACAGGAAGTCTGGTCTTTTTTGGTGAGGCAGAATTTTGTTCTACATTTTTCTCCAGCTCTGTCTGGGACCCTCTATTGTGATCCCTGTCAGAGCAGTCAGTGGTGGTAGCAGGGCACCATGTAGTTGTACTGGACTCGGTCTGGTGGAGGCCATGGTAGCTGTGGTCCATTAGTTTAAGTCACTTTTGATTCTTAATTCTCTTTTATCTGCTAGGCCAAGTGATAAATTGGGATGTTTCTCTATTCAAAGTGTGTTTTAGCTTTGCCCTTTTCTCTGATACCATTTTTCCTAATCCATTGTGGTCTTCTTATCAAGAAGTTTACCACATCAGACCTAAAGCAATGGAAAGCCCACTGACAAGTCTCTGTGACTCTGGCTTTATTAGTTTCATATACATGACAGATTTTTATTACAATTTGATTGCTTTATATATTTCCAGACATTGTTTTGATTTTTTCTAACACAAATAACACACAGTAATAGTCTACATTAGCAAAATAATTAAAAATACAGAATTATATAGAATAAATGACATTCTATCTTCACACTCTCCCACCTCAAATAAGTCTTTCTTCCTTTTTTTCCCCAGAGATAACCACTGTTAAACATTTGGTTTTTCCAGATGCTTACAGAGTTTTATAGCTTTTGTTTCCTTTTGTTATGACTTGTAAATGGACATATATTTGTTTTTACACAAATGTGATCTTCTTTTCTTTTTTTTTTTTTGCTTAACTGTATATGTAAGAGATCTTTTTTTGTGAGTAGATATGGTTGTATCAGGTCCCTGTCTACTGTGGAGGATGAATGAAGGAGAGGGATTCTGTTGGCAGACAGTGTTTTACAACAGCCTATACAAGGGGTGACAAAAGTTTGCCCTAGGTGAGTGACAACTGAGATAAGAGAATGGGATCCATGTAAAGGTGATTTAGGAGATAGACTTAATAAGTCTTGGCAATCACCTGTTTGTGGGATGTGTAGTAGATGATGGAGATCACTCCCAGGTTTCTAGTGTGAGAGACCAGGGAGTAAGTAGCAGAAATAACTGAATACGGAACCCAGACGAAAAGCAGAAAGCTAAGTAGTGATTCTTGGAGTGTGAACAGCAGGAACTTTGGTGTCTTTAGACTTTAACTTGTGAGGAATTGTCATTTCAGAAGTTAACTTCTCCTTTGGAATTTGATATTGAGAGGAATAGGTTTGTGTTCAAATTTACCATACCTTTTTATTACAGGCAACTTTTTCTTGAAGCTTCACTGTGCATTTTATGATGACGCTATTGTAATGGTGTCTTTAATTTCATTGTCTATAAAAGCTCAGCTATGCTATGTTGGGCGACTTGGCTAGAAAATTTGGGGATGGGAAAGAGAATGTGGGTTGAATGTAAAGCGTTGGGTACGGAGTAGATTTGGAGTTAGTTTTATTTATGTTCTGAGATATTTTAGGACCTTTTAGGAGCAAAATCTATACTTCCCACCAGTGATCTCAAGAAGAGCCACAAAGGATCAGTTGCTTGTATTCAAGGAAGGTGAGGGCAAGACTATCCCTGAATGCTGATCCTTTCCCTGAAAAAGATAGCCATAGCTCTAGCTGACAACTGGCTTTTGTTTAATTAAAGCCAGAGGGCTAATTAAACAAAAAGGTGGTGATAGCTGGAGTGGAACATTCATTCCCCACTCCTTCAGTTTCCAAGAGAAGGAAGTGCTCATGGCTCCTCTTCACCACCACAAACACTCCTCCCTGGAGAGCAGGATTTACTTATCTTAGTGGTGAGTTTGTCATGAGAAAGCGAGCGTAAGGAGCTTACCCCTCTATATTTCTTTCTCTTTGAGAGATAACTGCCGGAAAAGAATATATATCCTGCTCCCTTCTGTGCAACAGGGAGGAGATGGCCTGCCCCCATAGGGAACATAACACTCCCTTTTAAGTAGCAGATAAATCTCCCTAAAATGGATTCATTATTAGGAGACTCACTAGCCCACAGATATGACTTATTCTCCAATATTCTGTGAACCAGTTAATACAGCCATATATGTAGAATGTCATTGTCTTACTCTTTGACTTCTCAGTTTGCCTAGAACTTGAGTGGAGGAAAAACTGGTCCTACTCTTTGAGGAACACCTCAAACCCTAACTACTCAACTATTTAACTCTCCGCTTGTAGCACAAGGGCAGCCATAGACAATACAGAAACAAATGAGCATAGCAGTGTTCCAAAAAAGCTTTAAATTTAAATTGCATATAATTGTCATATGTCACAAAATATTATTCTTCCTTTGATTTTTTTTCCAACCATTTAAAAATGTAAAAACCTTGAGTGGGACAGATTTGACCCTGAGTCTTAGTATGTTGACCTATATGATAATGATATATAGCACTATATAGCACTTTTGTTATTTTCTCTCTTTCTAAAGGATTTTTAAAAGCTTCATTTTACCTACTTTTTTATGCCATCATTTCTACTGTTGGATTTCGGGTAGTCCATAGCTTGATCTTCCACACCTGGTCCACACCAAGGAACATTTCTCTCCATTGCACTTACTAGCACCTAGTTGTTATTCAATAAATATTCATTTCTTTAAATTACTTATTAATTTTTAGAAATGAACATCTAAGACCCTTTTCTCTAGGAAACCAATCTCTTCAGTAATGCTTCTTTTTTTCTCCGGATACACCTGTAGTTGCTTTGTGCTATTTCTGTACATAAAATTTATATGTTATTTCTTCTATAACTTCCTTAACTACTTTTATTTCATAGTATTCTTGCTTTATGATGAGAAATATATTTTGATAGGGATTAAAATTGAAAATATTTACTACTGGCTGTATTATATTTTTAATATAGGAGAGAAAAGGAATAAATACAAGCTAATAGAAATCGAGTTCCACATTCAGAAAAAGTGGCTTTTAACATTTAGAAATTTTAGCATTTAGAAATTTATTTCTGTTCAGGTTTGAATGTCATGTTTTATACAAACAATAATGGCCAGTACACTCCTTTAGTATCTTTCTGACAACAGAGTACAGAAAGCATGGGAGGTATCATTAATTTGGGCTATTTACTGAGCGTACATTTCCACCACAGCAATTCAGTCCCAGTTAGTTTGGGACCAACCAATGCAGAGGAGGTGAGGGGACAATAAAGTTAGAAAGAAAATAGAGTTGAGAGAGAAGAGAGAGAAAACACCTGCCTGTTTATTCATTGTTTCCAATAGCCAGTGGCAAGTTAGTTCTTCATTTAACTCTCTGTTTTGTCTGGAAAATATTACATTCTGTGTGATGAAGGGCTTCCTAATTTTTTTTTTTTTTTTTTTTTAAGGAAAGATGCATAATAGTAACAGTGATTTTTTTTTTTTTTTAAAATAATGCTTATTTTTCTCTGAATCCCTCTTGGGCAGCTGGGATGTTCAGAGGTATTTTTAATACTCTAGATGAATCGCCTCTGGCATCAGAGTTGCCATCTAGAAGACGAAAATATTGTGTTGGGGAGAAAATTACTTGGTGAAATATTTTTGAGCCTATTTTTTTTTTTTTGCAAAGTGTAACAATGTTCATTTTTACATTTCTAGATATCTATTGCCAAATTCTCTTCCAAAAAATATACCAGTTTGCACTGGCATCAATCATGCATCAAAATAAAACGTAACCTTCTTTAAAAATTATTTTAAAATCCCATTTTGCTTTTTGTTATCTCAGTGGCCTATCTTGCTCTCCCCTAGTCCTGAACCCCACTTTGGAGGTGAACTACTGTGTCCAAAATTATGTCATTCCCATTTTTATACCAGCTATAGGTTTGATTTTTTTTTGTTTAATTTTTGACTTTGATATTTAATTTACTTTCTTAAATCTAGGAAAGATTGTCACTAATACGTTGGAAACAATGTGATAGTCTCACTTGGAACTTTGTCTCCTTATGTCCATCTAGTATAATTAATTACATAAAACATTTCTGTTTTTTTCTGTATTTATCTATCTACCCTGCAAATACTGACATGGTTCTTTTCTATAGCCCAATCATTAATATCTCACCTTGATTTTATTTAACTCCTCATACCTCCTTTTGGATTCAATTCTTGGCCCTTCCCATGTTCAATTCTTTCAGACAATATAGACATTCTTCCCCCAATATCATTATTTTAAAAAAGAAAAAAACTATTAAAAATATACACTGTAAATATTTGTCTTCAAGATGTTAAGGCTACTTCTTTTCTGGTATCCCAAGGGGAAAAGCTGAAGTAGAGAAAGTTTAAATGAAATTCCTTAGTATTAAAAGCCATTGCACGTCCTATTTTCTCAATGTAACAACTTTGCTACTGTCCTTGCACTGGCTGTATTTTCTCTTGACAACAACACCTATAAACACAGCTGTGTGCTGTGGTTCTAGGCCAAAATGTCCTTGATTTGGTCAAGATACCAGAAGAGATTTGTAAAGGGCAGATGCTCTGTAAGGAAATAAGTTGATGCATATGTGCGCAGTTGGCAAAAACAGTGTATTAATGAAAATATTTTGTTTCAAATAAATATTATTCCTGAGGCTAACAGCTGCTGTAAGTCTTCATATTTTCCACAAGGCTAACATGTAATATGGAAATAGTTTTCTTTAGACATGAAGAAAAGGATGTCATTTTATTTAACTCAAAACATGCATCCTAAATCTACTTTTATTATTATTTTTTATTATTGTGCTTTAAGTGAAAGTTTACAATTCAAGTTAGGCTCTTATACAAAAATTTCTACATACATTGTTATGTGACCCTAACTGTTCTCCCTATACTGTGACAGCACACTCCTCCTTTCCACCCCTTATCTCCCATGTCCATTCAACCAGCTCCTAACCCTCTATGCCTTCTCATCTCACCTCGGGAGAGAAGCTGCCCATTTAGTCTCATGTATCTACTTGAGCTAAGAAGCACACTCTTTACGAGTATCATTTTATGTCCCACAGTCTAGTCCAATCTTTGTCTGAAGAGTTGGCCTCAGGAATTTAGTTCTGGGTTAACAGAGATTCCGGCGGCCATGCTTTCTGGGGTTCATCCAGTCTCAGTCAGACCATTAAATCTGGTCTTTTTACTAGAATTTGAGTTCTGCACCCCACCCTTCCCCAGCTCCATTAGGGACTCTCTGTTGTGTTCCCTGTTAGGGAGGTCATTGGTGGTAGCCAGGCACCATCCAGTTCTTCTGGTCTCAGGCTGATGAAGTCTCTGGTCTATGTGGCCCTTTCTGTCTCTTGGACTAATATTTTCCTTGCATCTTCAGTGTTCTTCGTTCTCCTTTACTCCAGGTGGTTGGGACCAACTGATGCATCTTAGATGGCCGCTTGCTAGCTTTTAAGACCCCAGACTCCACTCACCAAAGTAGGATGCATAACATTGTCTTAATAAACTTTGTCATGCCAGTTGACCTAGATGTCCCCAGAAAGCATGGTCCCCAGAACCCAGCCCCTGCTTTTCTGTCCCTCAAAGTGTTTGGTTCTATTTAGGAAACTTCTTAACTTTGGTTTAGTCCCTTTGTGCTGACTTCCCCTGTAATGTGTGCTGTCCTTCACTTCACCTAAGATAATTCTTGTCTACTATCTAGTTAGTGAATACCCCTCTCCCTCCCTCCCCACCCTCGTAACCATCAAAGAATGTTTTCTTCTGCGTTTAAACCTTTTCTTGAGTTCTTAGAATAGTGGTCTTATACAATATTTGTCCTTTTGTGACTGACTAAATTCACTCAGCATAATGTCCTCCAGATTCCTCCATGTTATAAGATGTTTCACAGTTTCATCGTTGTTCTTTATCGTTGTGTGATATTCCATTTTGTGAATGTACCATAATTTGTTTATCCATTTGTCCATTGATGGACACTTAGGTTGCTCCCATCTTTTCACTATAGTGAACAGTGCTGCAGTGAAAATGGGTGTGCGTATATCTATTGGTGTGACGGCTCTGATTTCTCCAGGATATATTCCAAGGAGCGGGATTGCTTGATGGTATGGTACTTCTATATCTAGCTTTTTAAGGAAGCACCAAATCGATTTCCAAAGCGGTCGTACCATTTTACATTCCCACCAACCATGTATAAGTGTTCCAGTCTCTCGACAACCTCTCCAGCATTTATTATTTTGTGTTTTTTGTATTAATGCTAGCCTTGTTGGGGTGAGATGATATCTCATTGTAGTTTTGATCTGCATTTCTCTAATGGCTAATGATTGTGAGCATTTCTTCATGCGTCTGTTCCTAAAGCTACTTTTAGATGAGCACATCTTCACAATGGAACTATATTTAGTCCCACTCTATGTGTAGATGGAAAAATATATATAAGGCCAAAAGAATAAGACTAACTATAGGGTGGCTAGGAGTTGGAATGGACTCGATGTCAACAGGTTTTTTTTTAAAACAAAGTATTACAAACATTTCCTGATGTCAGCACCAAAAAACTAGTTACCATTGATTCAATTCCAACTCATGGTGACCCCATGATGTCAACACAGCCCTGGGTAAATACCTACATCCTTGGAAATTAAAGATATATAGTATGCATGTAGTTTTCTTGCTAATGTGGTAGTTTTAAAATAGTCATCTTTAAGTAATTTCTTCATGTGCTTTTGTGATTAAAAATTTCATATTCTTAAAAATTTAATGAAAATAGAATTAAAAGTATTTTCAAAAATAAATATGACTCTATGGAAGTAAGAGAATAATGAAGTAGAGAGTCAAGAACACTGACAAAAGTATCATAAAGCACCGTAATACATGAATTAAAACAAATTCGTTTCAATAATTTTTTCCAAGTACTTCTTGTTTTCTTTTCTGAGGTTCTTTCTAATTTTTATTCTCCTCTTCTTGTGTTTCTCTCTCATTTTCCCCATAAATAAAAAAAATTAGAGGCAAGGTTTGAAAATTACTGAGAATTTGATATTTTGCTCTTAAATTTTAAATGAAAGGAATTCTATGTGTGATGGTTTTGTATTGTACTCAATGTAAAGCATCTTCATGCTAGCGATGAGAAGTCCATTGGCAGATGTGGGCCTGCTAACACAAAGATAGACAGGCAGATAGAAGTCTAAATTGAAGTCAAGGACAGAGATGTTGTTTTTGTTGTTAAGTGCTGTGGAGTTGGTTCTGACTCATAACAACCCTACGTACAACAGAACAAAACACTGACCGGTCCTGCGCCATCCTCACAATTGTCATTATGCTTGAGCGCACTATTGCAGCCACTGTGTCAGTCCATCTCATTGAGGGTCTTCCTCTTTTTTGCTGACTGTCTACTTTACAAAGCATGATGTCCTTCTCCAGGGACTGATCCCTCCTGATAACGTGTCCAAAGTATGTAAGATGTAGTCTCGCCATCCTTGCTTCTAAGGAGCATTCTGGTTGTACTTCTTCCAAGGTAGATTTGTTCATTCTTTTGGCAGTCCATGGTTTATTCAATATTCTTTGCCAACATCACAGTTCAAAGGTGTTAACTCTTTTTTGGTTTTCCTTATTCACTGTCCAGGTTTTGAATGCATATCAGGCAATTGAAAACACCATGGCTTAGGTCAGGAGCACCTTAGTCTTCAAGGTGACATCTTTGCTTTTCAGCACTATAAAGAGGTCTTTTGCAGCAGATTTGCCCAACGTAATGTGTCTTTTGATTTCTTGACTGCTGCTTCCATGGATGTTGATTGTGGATCCAAGTGAAATGAAATCCTTGACAACTTCAGTCTTTTCTCCATTTATCACGATGTTGCCTATTGGTCCAGTTATGAAGGTTTTTGTTTTCTTTATGTTGAAGTGTAATCCATACTGAAGGCTTTGGTCTTTGATCTTCATCAGTAAGTGCTTTAAGTCCTCTTCACTTTCAGCAAGCAAGGTTGTGTCATCTGCGTAATGCAGGTTGTTAATGAGTCTTCCTCCAATCCTGATGCCCCATTCTTCTTCATATAGTCCAGCTTCTCGTATTATTTGTTCAGCACACGGATTGAATAAGTATGGTGAAAGGATACAAGCCTGACGCACACCTTTCCTGACTTTAAACCACATGGTATCCCCTTGTTCTGTTCTAACAGCTGCCTCTTTATCTATGTAGAGGTTCCTCAAAAGGACAGAGCTAAGACCACACAATTATAAGAAACCTATGGACTGAGAGAAAGCATAGCATAGCATCAAATGTCTGAATGCCATGTAGGTACTAAGAAATATGTACTTAAAATAAAATTCAAGCTACAAAGGCACTGAAGACAAAGACTGAAAAAGTCTTTGCCCCCTTGAAGCTTCCATTAAAGTGTGGGGAGTCAGATAAAACTTGAGGAAATAAATGAAAGTGATGAGTTTAATTATTTAAGTACAATATATTTAAAAAAAGTTACTTGATAGAGAGTGTCAGGGCTACATGAAGGTTTTCCTAGAAGACCTCTCTGAGAAATTGATATTTTTATAAAGAGCTGAATAATGATGAGAAGGAAGACAAGTGCTCATTCTCTGTAGAAGGAACAGCTGCTACAGAATCACGGAGGAAGAACACAGCTTAGTATATCAGAGAAACAAAGAGGGGCAGGGAGAGTGTGCCTGGAGCCCAGTAATCAAAGGAAACAGAATAGCAGACAAAGGCAGTGACAAGTTTATGGAAGACTTTAAAAGTCAAAATAAGACATTTAGATCTGATACTAAGTCTAAAAGAAAAGAAAAAGTCAATAGATTTAGGATAGTATTATAATGAAACAGGCAAAAAATGATATTGGCTTGGGTTTGGGTAATAGTGACAGAGGGAAGGAGACATAAATCACATTATATCTTCAGTACATAGCCAGCTTATAGGACTTGCTGATAAATGCACATATAGGTGAGGAAAAGCACGGACTCCAGATAAACTCCCAGACTTTTGTCCAGAGCACTATTTGAATGGTGGTACTATTTACTGAGTTGGGGAAATGTGATGGAAGAGCAGGTTTGGTTGGGAAAGTGATTGAGATAATGGATTTATCTACATTAAATTTTAAATGTTTATTAGAAATAAATTAGAGAAATCAAGTAGGTAGTTGGATGTATCAGTCTGGGATGGTGTGAAGGGTCTGTCTGAGGCAAAAATTTGAGAGTTATCAGCATAATGATGTTTAAAGCTAAGGACTTAGATGAAGTCACCTGGTGGGAGCATGGAAATAGAGAAAAAGAGTACCAAGACTGAATTGAAAGCTCCTTCAGCATTTAGTGATCAAGATTATAGGAAAAGTAGAATCAAGCAAGAGGAGACAGAGAATCAGTGCCACAAGGTAGAAATAAGTCTGAAAGACCAAGAAAAGAAAAGTCTTAAGGAAGAAGAAGTGATGGTAAACTGGGTCAAATGATACTGAAATGTCACGGAAAAGCAGGAAAGTGACCACTGGACTTCTCAACATGGTACTAATCAGTAACCTTGATGTAGGTAGTCTTGATTAATAGCGGAGTGGAAGACTGAATGGATTGGGTTGAGGTGATGTGAAATGAGGAAGTAGTGGAATTATAGGCAACTCTTCAAAAGTTTTACTATTAATGGAGAATAAAGAAAAAAAGGATGTTAAAAGCTTATAGAGATCTGTAGAAAGGGAAGACTTTCTGATGTAGAAGAAATTTGCACAGTGTGGTATTGGCCTTTGATAGGAGCAAGGACAATTCATCATCAATAACGGAATGAAAAGAGAGGATGATAAAAATGCAATTCAGTTAGATTCTGTGGTGACAAGATAGAGGAGTTCCTTTCTGTTTGTGTTTATTTTCTCATCAGCTGGCAATTAGGAGCTGAAGAAGGTATGTAATGTCTGAGGTGAGTGGAGAAGCTACACAATAGTGATTTATGCAGAGTGGAAAATTGAACATCCTAAGGAAGGATAGTAGGAATTCCCAACATTGTTGAACCCTGAAATTTGTAGTCTTGAATCTAAAGTTAGATAATCACAACTTTGTTTTTTGTTTGTGAGAAGAGGCTGTCCTTCTTACTGCCCAAAGTGTTATAATTGCTCCCTATTCCTTCCACCCCTCCCCACCCCCCCACCCCCCCACCCTGCTAGCATCTTTGGGGTTTGGACAAACTATTGGACCTCCCCTTTTGAAGCCTAATGGTTTGTCTGAATAAGCAACCTGGCTAAAGAAATATAATTCCAGACTAACAATTCTGGGCTGGCGCCCCCATGTCTGACCTCCCAGCTTTTGGGTGATCAGGCAGGAAAATTTGCATTACACTCTGTGCAGGGAAATACACTCATACCTGTCACTCGTAGCAACGCTATAGGACAGAAAAGAACTGCCCTGTAGGGTTTTCAAGGAGCGGCTGGTGGATTCTAACTTCTGACCTTTTGATTAGCAGTCTGAGCTCTTAACCATTGTGCCATCAGGACTCCACAGGGAAATATACAACCCCTGAAATATAAAACTGGGTGCTGAGTTAGGGAGGATCCTCAGGGTCCTTCATCCACAGTGTAAAGAGAGGGGACACCCATGAAAGTTTTCCAGCCTGCCAGGATAGCTTTTGAACCAGGGAGGAACACTCCAGATGGAATTTTTCTTGTTGTACACTATCTGTTGACTGTGAGTAATTTAACAGCTTTCCCTGTTGCCAATGCTGAGTATGTGTCTTGTATATTCGACTTGATCAGAGTAAAAGGACATAACACCCATGGAGTGCTTGCTACCACTAGGTGGAATTCTCATCCCAGTACACTGGTGAGTACTTGGGATCTGGAGACAGCCTTCAAGGCAACCTGTGTGTGCAACACAGTCTGTTTTTTGATATTGTTGTTTTTGTGCAATGATATTCAGTGTTGGGGTAGAGACGTAGAGTAGACAGATAGGTTTAATGGCATTATAATGATTGTATTTTGCTAGGCACATGTGATGAAGACAGAAATAACCAAAGTAAACATTCTCATTCAGGAAGAGGAAGAAAAGGAGACATACTACAAACAATTCTGATGTTCTGCAGGGTGGACATTGTGAGGGACCGCATCATGAGGGTGGAGAATACCTAGAGTAGAACCTTATTCTACTTTCTGATAGGACTTTATCCAGCATTCTTCATGGCTCCTTGATGTGCATTTTAGAAGATTCCTTTTCCATTATTTTCCTAGCCATAACTGAAATAGTCACTGGGGAATGTGCCCATTTCAGGCCTTGAACCATTTCTTAGTCCAGTACTTGATTGTAGTTGACTGGGATGGAGGGAGGAGGGATGGCAAAGTCTCTTTAATGTGTCACAGACACAGTGTCTTTTAGTCCTGGCTGCTGATTCTATTGTCAAACCAACATACTCAAAAACTTTTAAATATTTGTGTCTAGTTGATTCCTGTCGTCTCTGTGTGCACAAAACCATGCTCACAGTTGTTTTCTAAATAGTATTCTTTTCTAGACATTCTTTTTTTAAAAAAATAACTTATTTTATTGTTTGTTGTTATTGAGAATATATACAGCAGCACATGCACTAATTCAACAATTTCAACATGTACAATTCAGTGACATTGATTATATTCTTTAAGCTGTGCAACCATTCTCATCCTCCTTTTCCAAATTGTTCCTCCTCCATTAACATAAACTCACTGCCCCCTAAGTTTTCCATCTAATCTTTCAAGTTGCTATTATCAATTTTATCCCATATTGATGGTTCTTAAAAGAGCACAATGCTCAAGACGGACATTCTTTACTAATTAAGCTAAACTACTGTCTGGTTTAAAGAAGAATTCAGGGGGTATTTTTGATTTCAGATTTAAGGTTTAAAGGTTTAAGACTTAACGTTTAAAGATTATCTCAGGGCAGTAGTTTCAGGGGTTCATCCAGCCTCAATAACTCCAGAAAGTCTGGATTTTGTAAGAATTTGAAATTCCATTCTGCATTTCTCCTCTTTTGATCAGGATACTTTTTGGATCAAAACATTCAGTAATGGTAATTGGGCACCATCTTGTTCTTCTTGTCTCATGGCAAAGAAGTCAGTTGTTCATGGAGATAATTAGCCACAAGTTACATTTCATCTTCCTGTTCCTCTCATTCTTCCTTTGTTGCTCCTTATGAATAGACACCAATTACTATACCTTGGATGCCTGCTTGCAAGCTTTTAAGACCTCAAGCACTACGCAACGAACTAGTAGGTAGAACAGAAGCACTAAATGTGATATTAGGCAATTAACTGGGATGTCACAAGAAACAATGACCCTAAACCTCTAAAGCAAGAAACCAAATGTAATACTGAGTTTTACTAGATCTTTATAGCTCAGTGTTCTTGTCTTCATATGCTGTTTATCAGGGTTAAGTAGAAGTTGCCTCTTGCAACCCTGCAAGGCTCTGATTTTGTGCACTCTCCCTTGAATTCCTGCTCTACAACACCATTTTCTTTAAATGCTGTTTTCACAGTTTTGAGGCCCTGTCTGGAGGTTGGTCACTTCCCTTTCTTTTTTTTTTTTTTTTTTTTTAATATATATTTTATTGTACTTCAGGTGAAAGCTTACAGAGCAAATAGTTTCTCATGAAATAGTAGTACACATGTTGTTTTTTGACATTGGTTAACAACCCCACAACGTATTAAGCCTCTAAATTCTCAACCTTTTTTTTTTGATGAAAATTACAGATGGCCAAAGATACACCGTTTCAAAAATTTCTACATTCACAGTTCAGTGACATTGACTACGCTCTTCCAACTGTGCTGTTATTCTCACTTAAGATGAAGGCTTACAGAAAAAATAGTTTTTCATTTAACAGTTACTACACATGTTGCCCTATGACAATGGTTAACAATCTCACAGCACATCAAGAATATCCTTACTCCACCTTGTGTTCCCTATCACCAGGGGGCTTCCTTGTCCCCTTCTGTCTTCTGGACCTTGTCAGTGGACTATTGTACCTCTTTAGTCTCATTTGTTTATTTATTTATTTATTTATTTATTTATTTATTTTTATTTTATTTAAACACCATTTCAAAACTTTTTACTTACACATTTAAGTGATATTGACTATGCTCTTCCAATTGTGCTGCCATTCTCGCCCAAGATGAAGGCTTACAGGACAAAACAGCCTCCCATTTAATAGTTACTACAAATGTTGCCCTATAGCAGTGGTCAACAATCTCACAATACATCGACAGTGTCCTTATTCAATTTGTGTTCCTTATCATCAGTTTCCTACTCTCCCTCTGCCTTCTGGCCCTTGTCACCGGACTCCTGTACATCGTTAGTCCCATTTAGTTTTACTGGGGTGTCCATTCCCAGGCTTAACATCGAACCTTGAAGGTAACTTCCCCTCTGAGCTGAAAGGGTGTCTGGGGGCCACACTCTCGAGGTTTCTCTAGTATTCTTTAGCCCAGTATATCTGGTCTTCTTTTTTTTTTTTTTTTTTTTTGGGAGTTAAAATTATACTCTACATCCTACTCCAGCTCTGCCCAGAACCCTCTGTTGTGATCCTGGTCAGAGGAGTCATTGGTGGTAGCCGGGCACCATCCAGCTGTACTGGGCTCAGTCCCGTGGAGGCCTTGGTAGCTGTGGACCATTAGTCCTTCGGACTAATCTTTTCCTTGTATCCTGTTCTCTTCGTTCTCCCTTGTTCCCGAAGGGATGAGATCAGTGGAGTATCTTAGATGGCTGCTCATAGGCTTTTAAGACCCCAGACACTACTCACCAAGGTAGAATGTAGAGCATTATCTTTATAAGTAGTGTCATGCCAATTGAGCTAGATGTTCCCCGAGATCATGGTCCCCAGAGCCCTCCGTCCAACAACTCAGTCCCTCGGGAGGTTTGGATGTGTCTATAGGGCCTCCATGACCTTTCCTTGTGCAGGTTGTGTTAGTTTCCCCTGTACTATGTACTATCTCATCTCTCACCCAAGTTACCACTTACCTATTACCTATTTAGTATTCCCCCCCCCTCCCATCCCTGGTAACCAACAAGGATTGTTACATTTTGCATGTGAATTTTTTCATGGGTTTTTACAATAGAGGTCTCATACAATATTTGTCCTTTTGTGATTGACTTATTTCACTCAGCATGATGTCCTCCAGTTTCATCCATGTTATGAGATGGTTCACCGATTCATTGTTCTTTCTCGTTGCATAGTACTCCATTGTGTGTATGTACCATAGTTTGTGTATCCATTCGTCTGTTGATGGACATCGAGGTTGTTTCCATCGTTTTGCTATTGTAAATAATGCTGCCATGAACATAGGTGTGCATATGTCTATTCGAGTGATGACTCTTATTTCTCTAGGATATATTCCTAGGAGTGGGATTGCTGGATCGAATGGTACGTCTATTTCTAGCTTTCTGAGGAAACGCCATATCATTTTCCAAAATGGCTGTATCATTTTGCATTCCCACCAGCAGTGTATAAGAGTTCCCGTCTCCCCGCAGCCCCTCCAACATTTGTTATTTCCAGTGTCTTTGATTCGTGCCAGTAATGCCGGGGTGAGATGGTATCTCATTGTGGTTTTAATTTGCATTTCTTTAATGGCTAGTGATCGCGAGCATTTCCTCATGTGTCTGTTGGCCATTTGAATGTCTTCCTTGGTGAAGTGTCTGTTCATTTCCTTTGCCCATTTTTTGATAGGATTGGTTGTCTTTTTGTTGTAGAGGTGTTGGATTTTCTTGTAGATTATGGAGATTAGACCTTTGTCTGACTTGTACTGTCCAAAAATTTTTTCCCAGTCTGTAGGTTCTCTTTTAACTCTTTTGGTGAAATCTTTTGAAGAGCATAGATGTTTGATTTTTAGAAGATCCCAATTATCTAGTTTATCTGTTGGGTTTTTTGTGTTGATGTTTATGGTTTGTATCCTGTTAATGCCATGTATTAAGGTCTGAAGTGTTGGTCCTATTTTTTCTTCTATGAATTTTATAGTTTGAGGCTTTATATTCAGGTCTTTGATCCATTTTGAAGTAGTTTTTGTATATGGTGTGAGGTATGGGTCCTGTTTCATTTTTCTACAAATGGATATCCAGTTTTGCCAGCACCATTTGTTAAAAAGGCTGTCTTTTCCCCATTTGATGTATTTTGGGCCCTTGTCAAAAATCAGGTGACCGTAGGTGGATGGATTTACATCTGAGTTCTCAATTCTGTTCCATTGGTCAATGTCTCTGTTGTTGTACCAGTACCAGGCTGTTTTGAGTACTGTAGCTGTATAGTAGGTTCTCAAGTCAGGTAGTGTGAGTCCTCCAACTTTATTCTTCTTCTTCAGTAGTGCTTTACTTATTCGGGGTTTCTTCCCTTTCCATATAAAGTTAATAATTAGTTTTTCCATCTCTTTGAAGAATGTTGTTGGTATTTGTATCGGAATTGCATTGTATTTGTAAATTGCTTTAGGTAGAATTGCCATTTTCACAATGTTGAGTCTGCCTATCCATGAGCATGGTATGTTTTTCCATTTATGTAGATCCCTTTGGGTTTCATGCAGCAGTGTTTTGTAGTTTTCTTTGTATAGGTCTTTTATATTCCTGGTCAGATTTATTCCTAAGTATTTTATCTTTTTAGGGGCTATTGAAAATGGTATTGATTTCCTGATATCCTTTTCATCGTTCTCTTTACTGGTGTATAGGAATCCAACTGATTTTTGAATGTTTATCTTGTATCCTGCTACTCTGCTGAATCTTTCTATTAGTTCCAGTAAATTTCTTGTGGAGTCTTTAGGGTTTTCTATGTATAGTATCATATCATCTGCAAACAGGGAGAGTTTAACTTCTTCATTACCAATTTGGATGCCCTTTATTTCTTTCTCTTGCCTTACTGCTCTAGCGAGAACTTCCAGCACAATGTTAAATAGGAGTGGTGATAAAGGGCATCCTTGTCTTGTTCCTGTTTTCAGGGGGAATGTTTTCAGCCTTTCTCCATTAAGAATGATGTTGGCTGTTGGTTTTGCATAGATGCCCTTTATGATGTTGAGAAATTTCCCTTCTATACCTATTTTATTGAGAGCTTTTATCAGGAATGGGTGTTGGACTTTGTCAAATGCCTTTTCTGCATCAATTGAGATAATCATGTGATTTTTTTCTTTCCTTTTATTTATGTGGTGGATTACGTTGATGGATTTTCTAATGTTAAACCATCCTTGCATACCTGGTATGAATCCTACTTGGTCGTGGTGTATTATTTTTTTGATATGATACTGAATTCTATTGGCTAAAATTTTGTTCAGAATTTTTGCATCTATATTCATGAGAGATATTGGTCTGTAATTTTCTTTTTTTGTGATGTCTTTGCCTGGTTTTGGTATCAGCGTTATGCTGGCTTCATAGAATGAATTTGGAAGTGTTGCTTCCTCTTCTATGCTCTGAAATAACTTGAATAGAACTGGTACGAGCTCTTCTGTAAATGTTTTGTAGAATTCTCCAGTGAAGCCATCTGGGCCAGGGCTTTTTTTGGTTGGGAGTTTTTTTATTACCTTTTCAATCTCTTCTCTTGTTATGGGTCTGTTCAGATTTTCAATATCACTTTGTTGTAGTTTGGGTAGGCCGTATGTTTCTAGAAATTTATCCATTTCCTCTAGGTTTTCAAATTTGTTGGAATATAGTTTTTCATAATATTCTGTTATAATCCTTTTATTTCAGTTGGGTCTGTTGTAATGTCCCCCATTTCATTTCTTATTTGGGTTATTTGTGCCCTCTGCTGTTTTTCTTTTGTCAGTCTGGCCAGTGGTTTGTCGATTTTGTTGATTCTTTCAAAGAACCAACTTTTGGTTTTGTTGATTCTTTCTATTGTTTTTCTGTTCTCTATTTCATTGATTTCTGCTCTGATCTTTACTATTTCCTTTCTTCCGGTGGTTGTAGGCTTTTTTTGTTGTTCTCTTTCTATTTGTTTGAGTTCTGTAGTTAATGTTTTGATTTTGTCCCTTTCTTCTTTTTTGATATGTGCTTCTATTGCTATAAATTGTCCTCTGAGGACTGCCTTTGCTGTGTCCCAAAGGTTTTGGTATGATGTGTTTTCATTTTCATTTGATTCTAGGAATTTTTTAATTCCATCTCTGATTTCTTCTATTACCCATTGATGTGTAAGCAGAGTATTATTCAGTTTCCATGTGTTTGATTTTTTTTCCTTGCTCTTTCTAGTGTTAATTTCTACCTTGATGGCATTGTGGTCAGAGAAGATACTGTGAATTATCTCAGCATTTTGGATCTTGTTGAGGATTGCTCTGTGGCCTAAGATGTGGTCTATTCTGGAGAACGTTCCATGTGCATTGGAAAAGAATGTGTACTTTGCAGCGGTTGGATGGAGTGTTCTATATATGTCTATGAGGTCCAGTTGGCTGATTGTGTCCTTTAGGTCTTCTGTATCTTTGCTAAGTTTCTTTTTAGTTGTTCTGTCCTTTACTGAGAGTGGTGTGTTGAAGTCTCCTACTATTATTGTGGAACTGTCAATTTCTCTTTTCAGTGCTGTTAGAGTTTTTTTTATGTATTTTGCAGCCCTGTCATTGGGTGCATAGATATTTATTATGGTTATGTCTTCATGATGGATCATCCCCTTAATCATTATATAGTGTCCTTCTTTGTCTTTTATGGTAGATTTTGTTTTAAAGTCTATTTTATCTGAGATTAGAATTGCCACTCCTGCTCTTTTTTGATAGTTGTTAGCTTGATATATTTTTTTCCAACCTTTGATTTTTAATAAATTCACATCTTTGTTTCTAAGATGTGTCTCTTGTAGACAGCAAATAGATGGATCCTGTTTTCTTATCCATTCTGCCACTCTCCGTCGCTTTATGGGTGCATTGAGTCCATTTACGTTCAGTGTAATTATTGATAGATGTGAGTTTGTTGCTGTCATTTTGTAGTGCTTTTTTTTGTGATGCTGAAGTTTTCTTTGTTCTTCTTACTCTCTTGTGCTGAGTTCCTTTTGTTTGTGGATTTTGTGTTCATTTCTTTTGTTTTTGTAGGTTTTGTTTTTGTTGAGACTTTATGTTTTTCGTCTTTATTTTTATGAGTTGGTTTGTTAACTTTTTTTGTGGTTACCATGAATTTTACCCTTATCTTTATAATTTTGAAGCAGTCTACCGTTACTTGGTATCGCCTTGCCTTCTTCTCCTTTAGAAGGTTCTATACCTATGCCGTTTGTTCCTTCTTTCATTGTTTTGATGTTGTTGTCATCCTTTGATTGATTTCTCTGATTCCCTGTTGTATATCTTTTGTTTTTGGAAAGTCGTCTGTAGTTCAGTTCCTAGAATGGTATCTGGTTCATGTTAACCTGCATCCTAGGTCCTAGGTCCTGCCTGAGGGCTTAAGCTGTTTGTCCTCAGATCGAAGAACTCCCTTTAATAATTCTTGTAAGTTTGGTTTGACTTTTGCATATTCCTTTAGTTTCTGTTTATCTGGAAATGACCTAATTTCACCATCAAATCTGAATGAGAGTTTTGCAGGATATATTATTCTTGGCTGACAATTTTTTTCTTTCAAGATTTTATATATGTCATCCCATTGCCTTCTTGCCTGCATGGTTTCTGCTGAATAATCTGAGCTTAGTCTTATTGTTTCTCCTCTGTATGTGACTTCTTGTTTTTCCCGAGCTGCTCTCAGGATTCTTTGTTTGTCTTTAGTTTTAGCGAGTGTGAATATGATATGTCTTGGTGATTTTCTTTTGGGGTCTATTCTATATGGGGTTCGTTGAGCTTCTTGGATGACCAGCTTTTCATCTTTCATGATATTGGGAAAGTTTTCTGTCAGCAGTTCCTCAATGATCCTCTCTGTGTTTTCTGTTTTCTTCCCCTGTTCTGGTATGCCAATCACTCGTAAGTTTTTGCTTTTAATTGTGTCCCACATAACTCTCAGGGTCTCTTCATTTTTCTTTGTTCTTTTTTCTGAGTTTTCCTGAAACAGAGTTGTATCCAAGTGTTTGTCTTCAGTTCCACTAATCCTGTCTTCCATGGTTTCAAATCTACTTCTCAGCCCTTCTATGACACCGTCCATTTCTGAAATCTTGTTGTTTATCTTTTGGATTTCTAATTGTTGTTTTTGTATAATTTCGAGTTGTGAATTTATTTTGGCATTTTGTTCTTGCATCATCTTCCTGAATTCTTCCAATTTTTTGTCTGTATTTTCCATAAATTTGTCTATTTTTTCCTCATGTTTGTCAGCTTTTTGCCTCAGTTCTTGGAAAATTCCGAGTATTAGTGATTTGAGTTCCGTATCAGGTACTTCTAGTGCATTTTCTTCCACAGGAGAGTTATCTGGTGTTTTAATTTGGACGCCTATTGGAGCCATCTTGTCTTGTTTTTGTAAATGTTTTGATATTGTTTGCTGTTTTTGGGGCATTCAGTAGATATTTCTCTCGTTTATTGATTGTAGATTTTTTTTTTTTTTTGTTCTTGTGGTACAGCTGGGCAGATCTAGTTGAGGAGGAGCCACTGGGATGGGTTGCTTGTGGCACTCACCGCAGCCACCAGGACGGTCGGTAGTCAGTGCTGGGCAGGTTCCAATAGGGCGTGCCTGCACCGCTTGGTGATGTGATGTCTAGTGCACGGTGCAGGTAGGTAGGGTGCAGCGGGAAGATGGTTATGTGTGAAGCTAAGCTGGATATGGGAGAGAGGAGAGAGGAGGAGGAGCAAAAAGCGTACAAACATAAAAGAATGCTAGGGGAGTTTGTCGTTGGAATGTACAGATGAGAGACTATGGGATGGAGGAAACCAGAAGGGGGAAGAGAAAGAAAAGGAAAGAATGACCAAATGAAAATCAGAAAAGTTAAAAAACTGCAAAGTTCCCAGGGATCGCACCGATGCAGCTATGAGGTCTGGGGGAGTCGGTCTCAATTTTCACAGCTCAGCCTGGCCAGAAGGTACAGAGGCATACATCGCCTGGTATTCAGGGATCAGAAAGAGAAGGAAGAGATAGAGGGACAAGAAATTAAGCAATGAAGAAAGACAAAAGAGAAAAAGAGGTAAAATATGACAAAACTAATCAAAAAAGGAAGAAAAATAAAATTGAGGAAAAAGAAAAAAAAAAAAATAAAAGGGCAACACCAGCAGTCAGTGCCTACAAATGGGACCCAGAGAGCCCCCACTCAGGGGCGCGAATTCCAAGAAGCCGATAGTCTCGGGGTTAAGTGACCGTGGCCACGGGAAGCAGAGGGGCCAACGAACAAAGGCCCCAGGATCCCACCCGCGCGGGAGCCCAGACCTGGAAACAGCCACACGCCCGAACGCAGCCCTACAGCCCCGCAGGAGAGAGCAGAGACGGCCCTCGGAACCAGGCACCCAGGCAAAAGGAGGGGGAGGTGGCAGAAAAAGTTCCGCTAGGTGCCAGCAAACGGCTCCCAGAAAGCCCCCAGCCCGGGCGCGCGGAACTCAAGCACCGGCGCCCCCCCGCCCAGGGACCCCGGCCTTGGAAAGCAGAGGGGTGAACGAACAAAGGCCCTGGGATCCCACCCACGCGGGAGCCCAGACCCAGAAACAGCCACACGCCCGCACGCAGCTCCACAGCCCGGCAGGAGAGAGCAGAGACAGCACCCGGACCCAGGCACCCAGGCAAAAGGAGGGGGAGGCGGCAGAAAAAGGTCCGCTAGGTGCCGGCAAACGGCTCCCAGAAAGCCCTAGCCCGGGCGCGCGGAATCCAAGCACCGGCGCCCCCCAGCCCAGAGACCCTGGCCACGGAAAGCAGGGGATCCCCAGCTGAGGCGGAGAGGGGTGGGTGGTGGGAGAGCGCGCACCGCAGTTTACCGGTCGTTCTGTCTCCGACCAGATGCTCTGCAAGGCTGCTCTCCCGTTTGCTGGTCTCCGATAGGAATCCAAGATGGTGGATCCGCGCTGCGTTAGCTGGTAAGGAATCTCTGCCTGAGTCTCTCCTCGCTCTCCGTTCTCTTTTAGTATTCTCACTCCGTTTGGTGTTTGGCTGAGTTCTTTATCTCTTCATTTGGTGTTCTAGGGTTTCAGGATTGTTGATTCTCTGTTAGGCTTAGTTTTTCGGATCTTTGCTGTGGAGGGACGGCGTGGTGTTTCTGCCTAGAGCGCCATCTTGCCCCTCTCCTCACTTCCCTTTCTTGAGCAGCTGATTAAGTCCACTCTCCAAGCATTCACCTTATCAGGTTCTCACACTCCTGGGCCTCTGTACCCCTGCCTTGATTGGCCTGGTGCCAAGTACCCAACAACTGGGGATATCCCCAATGCCCCCTGAGCCTGCAGAATTATTCAAAATGCCCAGTCCCCAGGAAGCCTGTGAAGCCTAGCTAATCCTATCCTGCTTGCCTTACATAAGTCCTCTCCTACATTTCTAGCTTATTGTTACCTTGTGTCTGAGAGCAACCCCCTGCGTGGCTCTGTGTCATAGTGTGCTGTTCCTCCCTGTCTCTAGGGTCTATAAGTATAATAAATCTAGTTACTTTTCATGGCCTCCCTGATTCCTCTTTTCTGCATCACACCTGACTTACCATAACCCAAAGGTTGCTAGAGCAGTCTAAACCTGATCAACTCTGTCCTGAGCTTCTGTCTTTCTTTCAGTACCTTATGAAATGCAGATGTGCTGTTTTTTGACCTTCTCTAGAGTTACAGTTCATTAGACTCTCGATCTAAGTTACAACAGGTGGCAGCTTTCTCAAACCTTTTGTTATTTCAAAACATTGATCCCTTTTCTTCCACCTTGCAATACTAGTTTTCTAGCTTCTCACCAATTGACCACTATAAACAATGCCACATATTTTAGATTAGTATCATGCAAGCATTGAACCTCAATATACAAGCATCAGTATCAATCAGGCAATGCTGCAGTAACAAATAACTCCAGAGTCCCAGGTTTATTGCTTACTCACAGTCCAAAGAAGGTTTTAAGGAGTGGGAATTGGTAGTGGTGGTAATGAGGCTGGGAGAAATAGTACTGTTCATTACAGTAACTTAGGGATCTAGGGAGAATTAAGCTCTATCTTTTCCCATGCTTCTGTGATCAACATGACAGGTGGAAGAATGTGGGGAACTGCTGCTTGATTCTTAGAGCGTCTTACTGGAAATGACTTGGATTACTTTGCTCACATTAATTAGCCATATCAAGTCACATGGCCCCACCTAATTTCAAAATGGACATTAGAATGCATTCTTACCACATCTAGAAGGAGAAGAGGAGTACTGGATTTTTTTTTTTTTGTAAACAGCCATAATTAACTATCATATAGGGGCCCTGGTGGTGCAGTGGTTAAGGATTTGACTGCTAACCAAAAGGTTGGCAGTTCAAGTCTACCAGCCACTCCTTGGAAACCCTATGGGGCAGTTCTGCTCTGTCCTATAGGGTCACTAACTCGACAGCAATGGATTTTTTTAAATAGACCATTAACCAATATTTGTTAATTTAAAAATGAAAATTTGTACCAGGTAGTAGAGAAAAATAAGGAAAAAACAAAACATATAGATTTTTTTATCATGATCTAAAATGAAAAACACATGGATATTTATTTTTGCTGCAAGAAGAGGCAATGGCAAGGCATATAAAGGTGTGGTTAACATGAAACCACAAGACAGGAAAGAAACTATTTACCTGGATAATAATAAAAAGATAACCTATAGATGACCTAGACAAGAAGCAAATATAAATTCAGAAGCAGATATCTAACGACAATCAAATAGACCAACATATAAAGAACTGAAAAATCTGTTGCCAAGAGTAAAAATATCCTACCAAATACCATAGTTACCTATGGCGTCTTATCACAGAAGTATGATTTGGTTGTAAAAGAAACTATTCTATGATTGAATATATTACCTTTCCATTCTTTCTCAAAGAGAGTATTTTCCTTGCATAGGCTGGGACTGAGGCAAGCCAAGCAAGGAAAAGATCACTGAACTGGAATCATGATATCTCTGTCGTAAGACAGCTTCACATTTCATCACAATTAAAAGACTATATTTACTATTTACTGTTAGGTAGCTTCATGACCAGCAGTAATGTTAATGCTCACATTTCTTTACAATTCTGTTCTGTAATTTAACCTTATAGGTGCTGTTAGCGATTTCTCAAAGAAATGGGAAGGTTAATGCCTGCACATTTAAGTATTGACATGTATGCTCACAGTAAGCTAAAGATTTTTTTTCCATCCCAATATATCTGACAATAATTATTAACCTGCACAGGCAATCAAAAATCTTTTTTTTGGGGGGGGGGGGGGAGGGGAAAGCCCAGCCCTCAATTTCCTTAAAATTTTTTTCATTCTTGACATGAAAAATTAGAGCATAGAAGACATAAGCGTGAGCCTTAGACAAAAAGATCTGCACTTCTTGCTTCGAGTTTTACCGAAGTATGCTATGTATATAAGACTGAAAAGTGAGAAAATGTTAAGAACAAAATCCCCCAGTGGATTTTACTTGCATGATGGAAGGAACCAAAATCAGTGATTTTGGTTAATCTGTTTCGAATTCAAGTGTATAGCAGCATTCTATTCTATAATTTTAAAAAACAATTGAACTATTTCAATAGTGAGATGATAATCTCGATCATTCAATTCTTATTTAACAACTAAATTAGGTATGATTTCATAACCAGCCTGCTTATTATTTAGATATAGAATTCTAATCTGATCCATCATAGAATGTAGACTTCATCTTGTCAATATTATTTATGGCTAAATTAAAATTTTTAATAGCAGAAACCCAGTGAGCATAACAAAGCTTGTTAATAGTTGCGTGGTTTTGATGGAATGATGGCCTATTATGTAGAATCAGCATGCCATGGAGAAATATCTCCATTTGTAAGCTTTATCACAGGAAATTAATTAATGAAGCAGTATCAGGCCTTTATTGAACACCTTTATATTGTTTTGTAGAGCTGACATTGACTGCCATTAACATAATTTAATTAAAGTAAGTCTATAACCAAAACTTACATATAGTTTGAAATGACCCAGCAAGAAGGTATTATTTTCCTCAGAAAGGAGAAAAAGAAAATTTGTTTGACTAAGATTTTTTTATGTAACATAAGAGATTGATGATACGGCACTATTTCCACCTTCTCATATAAAAATTTCACTACAAAATATGTATGGTAAGGCAGTACTGTTGATAAGAAGACCCCTTATTCTGAGCTGTAGAGACCTAGATGTTTGCTAATTATGTCTGAAAGCTGAAGAGAAAGAAAACTCGATTTATGAGTTGAATTTTTTATAATTTAACTCTTCTAAAAGCAAATTGTTTTTTGGCAAACTAATCTAAATTCTAGAGTTTCAAATAATCTTGGCAACTATTCTAAATTAACTAGCACCTAACTATACATTTTAACAAAGAGAAACAACTAGATAGTGCTTGAATGTGTTTGTTCTCTTAGTAGGGAAAATATGTGTTTGTAGTCTCATATCTTTAATTATGAAAACTATTTTTATGAGAAAAGCATTGTCTTAGTTATCTAATGCTACTATAACACAAATAACACAAGTGGATAGCTTTAACAAAGAGAAATACATTCTCTCAGTCTAGGACACTAGAAGTCCGAATATAGGGTGGCAGCTCCAGGGGAAGGCTTTCTCTGTGGGCTTTGGGGGAAGGTCCTTGTCATCAGTCTTCCCCTGGTCTTGGAGCGTCTCAGCTCAGGAACCTCGGGTCCAGCATGCTGTGTTGCCGGCATTGATTTCTTGGTAGTATGAGGTCCCCCCATCTCTCTGCTCGCTTCTCTCTTCTATATCTCAAAAGAAATTGACTCAAGACAAAACCTAGTCTTGTAGATTGAGTCCTGCCTCATTAACATAACTGCCTCTAATCCCACCTCATTAACATCATAGAGATAGGATTTACAACACACAGGAAAATCGTATCAGATGACAAAATGGTGGACAATCACACAATACTGGGAGTCATGGCCTAGCCAAATTGACACACATTTTGGGGGGACACAATTCAATCCATGACAAGCATTATGATCATTTTTTCACTGTTTAATGCAATATAACACTCAGAGGATGGTATTTCCAATTTTTTTATTATGACAGGATTTTCTTTTCTTTTTTTTTTTTACTGTACTTCAGGTGAAAGCTTACAGAACAAATAGTTTCTCATGAAACAGTAGTACACATATTGTTTTATGACATTGGTTAACAACCCTACAACATGTCAACCCTCTAACTTCTCAACCTTTTTTTCTTTTTTTGGTGAAAATACACATAGCCAAAGATACACCATTTCAAAAATTTCTACATGCACAGTTCAGTGACATTGACTACGCTCTTCCAATTGTGCTGTTATTCTCACTTAAGATGAAGGCTTACAGAACAAAATAGTTTCTCATTTAACAGTTACTACAAATGTTGCCCTATGACAATGGTTAACAATCTCACAACACATCAACAATATCCTCACTCAACCTTGGGTTCCCTATCACCAGCTTCCTTGTCCCCTTCTGCCTTCTGGCCCTTGTCACTGGACTCCTGTACCTCGTTAGTCTCATTTGGTTTTACGGGGCTGTCCACTCCCAGGCTGAACAGTGAACCTCGGAGATAACTTCACCACTGAGCTAAAAGGGTGTCTGGGGGCCATACTCTCGGGGTTTTTCCAGTCTCATTTAGGCCAGTAAATCTGGTCTTTTTTTTGTGAGTTAGAATTATGCTCTACATCCTTCTCCAGCTCTGTCCAGAACCCTCTGTTGTGATCCTGGTCAGAGCAGTCAGTGGTGGTAGCGGGACACCATCTAGCTGTACTGGACTCAGTCCAGTGGAGGCCTTGGTAGCTGTGGACAATTAGTCCTTCGGACTAAGCTTTTCCTTGTATTCTGTTCTCTTCATTCTCCCTTGCTCCCAAAGGGATGAGACCAGTGGAGTATCTTAGATGGCTGCTCTCAGGCTTTTAAGACCCCAGACACTACTCATCAAGGTAGAATGTAGAACACTGTCTTTATAAGCTGTGTTGAGCTAGATGTTCCCTGAGACCATGGTCGCCACAGCCCTCTGCCCAGCAATTCAGTCCCCCAGTGAGTTTGGATGTGTCTATGGGGCTTCCATGGCCTTTCCTTGTACAAGTTGTGCTAGTTTCCCCTGTATTGTGTACTTTGACAGGATATTTTTAAGTAATAAGCAGCAGGAAGCAGCAGGGGGAGAATATAATTTGTAACATCTATTTAAAAGCCACTTTTCTCTTTTTAAAAACTGGAGATAATCTAGAAAATATTGCAGTGACATTTTCATAGCGCAAACAGAAGCACCAGTTTTTACCATCTCATTAGTTATTAAAGTTTATTTAGACCTTGGTTACCCCTTCTTTTTTTATATATAAATTTGCCAGAATTGATGCATCCATCAACTAGTGGCGTTCAAAAAATAAATAGGAAAAATGATATTTGCTTAGGCAAGTAAGCCTGAAAATCGTTTCTCTCCAGACAAAATAGATCATATAAAGTGACAAAATTCATATAACTTGAATGCGTGGGAGGGGAATATCTTTGATACTTTATTTAATCTGAATATAAAGTATTTCATTATTCTGGTGTGAAAAAAAAAACCCACCAAACCTGTTGCCGTCGAGTCGATTCTGACTCATAGTGACACTATAGAACAGAGTAGAACTGCCCCGTAGGGTTTGCAAGGAGCACCTGGTGGATTCAAACTGCCAGCCTTTTGGTTAGCAGCTGTAGCACTTAACCACTACACCACCAGAGTTTCCATCTGGTCTGAAAGGTAACATAAATTTGTAGAGTGAACCTACTTACTTCCGTATGTGAATTTTCTTCTTAGGCAGATGAATGTGTCCTTTTTCTCTCTCATTTATTATAGAATAAAATCTTTTAGAAAAAACAAAAGATTGTCTTCTCTCATCTCCCATTTCTCTTCACAATTCTCAGTACACTCAGTACACTCACTTTCTCTTGTAGGAGCTGGCAGATTCCTGCACTAAAACATTTCCCAACACTTTCTGAAATTCACTTTATGTTGTCTTGCTCTATATAATTATAATAATTTATTATTACTTCCACCTTATAATGTTTTCTTTAAAAAAGAAAAAAGAAAAGACTTCTATACCATGTAAGCAATATCAGCTCTTCACACTTTGCTGTGAATGCTTTCAAAATTATTGCATTATTAGAACAAATTTCCATTGAGTTGACTCTGACTCATGGCAACATCATGTATGTCAGAGTAGAACTGTGTTCCATAAGGTTTTCAATGGTTGATTTTTCAGAAGTAGTCCGCCAGGTCTTTCTTCCAAGGAAGCTCTGGGTGGACTCAAACGTCCAATCTTTCAGTTAACAGCTGAGATCATTAACCACCAGCCAGGGACTCTGCAGTCTTAGAGGGGGAAAGGGCTTGGTAGGACCAGCCACTGTGAGAGTCTTTAAAAGAGCCAGAGGGCCCTGTAAGGTTCATTTAGTGGAAGAAACAAAAGATTATAGACAGGGAGTTTTTTCTTTATGTGCATATTCGAATGTTTCTCTAGGTGGATATGCAAGTGTCTCTCCCAAGGTGGACACAGCCAAATTGTCTCTAAAAACCCTTAATACTTTAGACTTCAACCAATAATGGGATGAATTGTTCCTAAAACCTTTACCATCATTATTTATTATAATTAATCCTGTTTTCCTTTGGTCAATCTGAAGGGGAATATATCTCATTTTTATAATTAGCATTTTATAATTAGCAATCTCTCATTTGTGAGATTGAGCATCTTCTACTTTTAATTACCCATTGATATTTTTTTCTGTGAATTGCTTATTCATTTGTAATTTTTGTATGTAATTTTTCTTAGTGACTTATTGAGTTTTATATATATTCTGGACGGTGACTTTATATAGTGCAAGTATCTTCCACTAATTTGTCACTTTTTACTTGCCTTTTAACTTTTGTTCATCGGACATTGTTTCTAACAAAAAAAAAGGAAATAATCAATTGTTCGTCAATAAAAAAATGATTAGATAAGTACTGGTGAATTCATGCAATAGATACTAGGTAGCCATTAAAAAGAAACAAAAGGTCTATATAGTCATAATATTTGTAAATATTTTTCAATACACATTTCAAATCAAATCAAAGTAAGTTGCAAATTGATTTGTATATAGATAGAAATGTATATAAAGAACAGAAACAAATATCTTTATGTTAATATATGTGTATATAAATGCATAAAATGAGATTCAGAAGGATGTACAAACTGATAATAGAGGTCACCTTAGGGGGGTGAGTTTAAATAGAGGAAGTGAGGATGAAGGCACTTTCAATATTTTACTCTTCACATTCCTGCATCTTTGAAATTTTCAAAAATAAAAATGTTTTCAGGAATTTTTGGACATATTTTCAGTTTACTTTTGCTTTTTTAAAATTATTATATTGTTGTTTTTGTTTTATTTTTATAGCAAGAGAATTGGAAGTATATAAAAGAAACATTTCTGAAATTTGATTCCAGATCAGTGCTGATTACATGTCTAGGGTTAACTTTCCAAGTCATAATGAAATAATTACACTAGGAATTTTTTAAGAACCGGATCTTAGATATTTATAATTAGAGCTGAAGAAGGCTTCAGGATTCCAAAGAAGTATATTCTAATAACTGTTTATGAAATGACAGTGGAATATTATGGTCCTGTAAATGCTCTAATTGCTATTAGAATAGTTTCAATCTCTATGATGGCTAATACGGAGCTATGTGACCTGGGCTCTGTCTGCCTCTCCAACGTTATGCTAAGCACTGTCTGCATTGCCCACTGTCAACCACACTGTCTCTCTTTCTCTTTATCAAACAGGTCAAAGTTTCTAGCTAAGAGCTGTCTTAGTCACCTAGTGCAGCTAAAAAAAAAAAAAAAAAAAAAAAAAAAACCACAAATGGATGGCTATAAGGAACAGAAAAGTATTGTCTCACAGCTTTGGAGGATAGAAGTCCGAATTAAGGCATTGTCTCTAAGGGAAGGTTCATCCTTGTTGATAGCCCTGGGCATTCCCTGGCTTGTAGATGGTTCCTCACATGGTCTCTTTCCTGTGTGTGTGTGTGTGTGTGTGTGTGTGTGTATACTCCCCTTTATAGACACTTTTCAGAAGGGATTATGTTTAGGACCCACCTTACTCCAGTATGGCTGTGATAACATAACAAAAGCCTTATTTCTAAACAGGGTCATACTTACAGGCACAGGGATTAGGATTTCAACATAACTTTTTGAGGGACAGGATTCAATCCATTACAAGGAACTTTATACTTGTTTTCTTTTCTGTTTGGGATGTTTTGCTCTAGCCCATGGTGTAACTGGATTTTCTTATCAATCAGCCTGAATGCTATCTCTTATGAATGCCTTCACTGGCTATCCAATCTAAAGCACCCCCTTACTGACACTCTTTCACGTCACACATTTTATTTTCTTTGTAGCACTTTTTTCATCTAAAATTATCTAGTTCATTTACTGTTTACATTGCTTGTCGACCTTAGTTAGCAAAAAGTAGGTTTCCTGAAGGCAAGTGTTGTTTCCTATTGTCCAGTGTTTGGAGCAGTGCCTGACACAAAGTAGGTGTTCCATAAATATTCTGTGATAAACGGATGAATGAAATTATTAATGCTGGTCTTGATTTTCCTGGGCTTCTAGCTATTACAGACTTGATGGTGTATTGTCCACTTCTTTACACCAGTTGGGATAACAATGAAAGTAGTTGTTCAGGAACAAGAATCCATCTCAAAGTCAGAGTTTGGATTTTCTCTGTGTAACACTTGGCTCTTGCTTATCTAGAACCTATATGGTGCCAAAAATCTGCGATCACTATTACAAGAGAGAAAAAAAATACCAATTAGAATTTAATATGAATCTTCATTTCAAATTGAAAGAAATGAAATTCACACCTTAAAGAAGACACAGTATCAAGTATATAGAATCAGATCTGGGATGCATATTCTGGGTCTAATCATGAGGAAAGTTCAAACAAATACAACATTCTATTAAAAAGAAAAGGGAGAGCCTGTATTCTTTAAAAATGTTACATAAAGAAAGAGAACAGGTGATGAAATGTTTGGGATTAAAGGAAACTCAAGAAACGTAACAACTAAATGCAATGTATGACCTTGGACTGGATTTTGGCTTAGAGGAGAAGAAATGCTATGAAAGGCATTATTGTGACTATTGACAAAATTTATGTAACCTATTGGAGCCCTGGGGCACAGTGGTTAAGAGTTATGGCTGCTAATCAAAAGGTCGGTAGTTTGAATCCACCAGCCACTCCTTAGAAACCCTATGTGGCAGTTCTACTCTGTCCTATAGGATCGCTGTGAGTTGGAACCAACAAGAACCTAACAACAGCAACATCCTCACAATCACTGCTATACATTGTTGCATCCACTGTGTCATTCTATCGCACTGAGGGTCTTCCTCTTTTTTGCTGACTGTCTACTTTACCAAGCATGATATCCTTCTCCAGGGACTGATCCCTCCTGAAAACATGTCCAAAGTATGTAAGATGTAGTTTAGCCACCCTTGCTTCTAGAGAGCATTCTGGTTGTACTTCTTCCAAGGTAGATTTGTTTGTTCTTTTGGCAGTCCATGGTATATTCAATATTCTTCACCAACACCACGATTCAAGGGCGTCAGTTCTTCTTAGGTCTTCCTTTTTCATTGTCCAGCTTTCACATGCATATGATGCAATTGAAATTATCATGACTTGGATCAGGCACACCTTAGTCTTCAAGGTGACATCTTTGCTTTTTCAACACTTTAAAGAGGAATTTTGCAGCAGATTTGCCCAATGCAATGCATCTTTTGATTTCCTGACTGCTGTTTCCATGGGCGTTGATTGTGGATCCAAGTAAAATGAAATCCTGGACAACTTCAATCTTGTCTCTGTTTATCATGATGTTGCCTATCAGTCAATATCCATTAGGAAGGGGAAATTATAAAGAAATAAACATTCACTGGTACATCATTATCCTTTTATTGCTATAGTTACATTGTTTTTTTAAACAATGTTTATTCAAACAATGTAACAATGTTTTAATGGTACCTGTTTTGAACCTCCCCTAAAGTGAGTGCTGGTGCACTATCTGCTTTCAGTTTAAGTAGTGGGTCAGCAAAAAAGAGGAAAACCCTCAATGAGAGGGACTGACACAGTGGCTGCAAAATGGGCTCAAACATAGCAACAGTCGTGAGGATGGTGCAGGACCAGGCTGCCTTTCATTCTGTTGTACATGGGTTTCTCTGTGAGTCGGAACTGACTTGAGGCACCAAACAACAATATCTGCTTTCCACTATAAATTCGACACTTCAAAAACTGTATATTTTATTTTAAAAAAAACCCAGAAACTAATTTATTTTAATGATGTTATCATCATTTGTAAATTATATACAAATGAACTGGATTAATTGTCACTTGTATATAGTGTCCTTTTGGACCTAGTAACCCTTAGATAATGCATGAAAACTGGTTCTTCTTTAATGAAAGTTTTGATATTTTTTTTTTCATATTTTATTACAGCATTGATGTTTTTGTCTTGTGACCTGAAATGAGAGGGCAGACCAACAATTAAGAAATTTTGCATATTTTAAGTGATGATGTTTTACCTTCAGGTTATTTCACACTAGGTGTTCATAGAATCTTTGGGACTTAAAAATTAAAAGAAGGAAAAAAATATCTACTCTAATTCCGTGCACCATTTAATATTGTTAATTTGAAAAATTCTGGCTTGCCGAAATTGGAAAAGGTTAATCGCAGAGGTCTATCTCACAAAACTTATGCAAACATAAGTGACTAATTTGACTAGTGGAGGGAAGAAAACTAAGTGTGTAAACAAATACAGTTTTTGAAGAGAGTTAAAGAAAATTCCTCAGACTGTCATGAACACAAATATTTAACAAAATAAATTAAATATGCCATAAAAACCTGGCCCAAAGCAGAGTATATTACAGTGGTATTGATGACTCTGTAAACTCTGCTGATGTTCATGTGGGATATGAGGGGACTAACATTTATTGATCTCCTATTGTGCACAGAACAATGACAAAATGTTAGATAGATTGCTTTATTTCTTAAAACCAATCTATGAGTTATTTGTCCCCTCTTTTTATACATGAGGAAATTGAATCTTAGAAGTTGAATCAAGTGTATGAATTCACATATCTCAGAAGTGGCAAAGCCAGAATGTATACTGCATTCAATTCCTCTTAGGGTTGCACGTGAGCAAGGTTTATCTCTTCTGATGAACTGGCATATTTCCTATGGTTGCATGAGAGTCATGGAACTAAATATGATTTCTCTTTGAGCTCTGGAGGGTCAGAAAAATTGAAGCTACATTCTGCGCATGATTGTGGATCACCTAAGCCTAGATGACCTGTAGAACTGTCTGCCCTGATGTCGGTGTTTGCAAAGCCAGAGTTTGAACTCATTTCTCTCTAGCTCCAAATTACATACACTTTAAACTGATAAATATTTCATCCTAGAACAGGGGTCATCTTCAAAGACTTGTCCTAGGCTGGGTTCTCTAGAGAAGCAAAACCTGTAAAGCATATAAATATATACAGAGATTTACATCAAAGAAATAACTCACACAATTGTAGAGGCTGGAACATCCCAAGTCCATGGATTAGGATAGAGGCTTCTCCTGATTTATGTAGCAGCAGGAGCTGGCGAACCCAAGATCGGCAGTTTGGAAAACAGGGATCTTGCTCACAGGCTGTGAATATCGAGGAATCCCAAGATCAGCAGGCAAGATCACAAGGCTTCTCCTGATTTATGTAGCTGCAAGGGCTGGTAAACCCAAGATCTGCAGGCTGGAGAGCAGGGCTCCACTCACAGTCTGTGAAGATTGACGAATCCCAAGATTGGCAGATAAGCTGATAGCTTAAGTCCCAAGAACCGAACGTCAGATGAACAGGAGGCAGCCGCAGAATCCAGAGCAAGCAAAAAGCCAGAATGTTGGCTTATATTAAGATGCAGGCCACACCCCCAGGGAAACTCCCTTTCAACTGATTGGCTACTCACAGCAGATCCCATCATGGGAGTGATCACATAAAACCACTAAAAATCATGGCCCAGCCAAGGTGACACACAATGTTAACCATCACAAGACTCCTTACTCTGACTGAGGCAGGTGGCTTGGGTGGGATCCCCTGTCTGAGACAAACATCCCAGGAGCCTGAGCTACATGAGGAAATTGATATCGCTTGCTCACAGACTTCTGTGAGTAAAGAGTGGGTCATCTGAAAGGAAGAATCTTGTTGGCAGCCGAAATTATTATCTGGTTAGTCCATCCAATGACTCATTCATCTGAAGTGGCTATATCATGAGAGATAATCCAGGTACAAAGCCAGAGGCAGAGATCATACATTACTGTAAATGAAAAGATCGGATGCTGAGTATAGCAAATACAAACTTGTACAACACTTGAGCTGGGCAGTAGATAGCTGTAGCAATAAGACATACTGGAAAGGGTAGCCCAAACCTGGCTTGTAGTATAATTTTTGCTTTATTATTACTATTGTTATTACTTGCTGGTTGAATTGTGTCCCTCCCAAAAGATATGTTGAAGTCCTAACCCCTAGTACCTGTGAACGTGAGCTTTTTTGGAAATAGGGTCTTTGCAAATGTAAACAAGTTAAGGTGGGCCCTGATCCAATGATGGGTGTCCTTGTAAGAGCGAAATTGGAACATACACACAGGAAAGAATGCCAGGTAAAGTCAGAGACAGCAGTTTGGAATAATAAAAGGCAAGGAACACCAAGGATTGCCAGCGTCCATCGAAAGCTAAAAGTGGCAACAAAAAACTCTTCCCTAGCTTGTGCCTTCCCTTACTGAAAACCAAAAAACCAAACCTGTTGCCGTTGAGTCCATTCCAAGTCGTGGTGACCCTATAGGATAGAGTAGAACTACCCCCGTAAGATTTCCAAGGAATGGCTGGTGGATTCAAACTGCCGACCTTTTGGTTAGTAGCCACGGCTCTTAACCACTGGGCTACCATGGCCCCTCCCCTCCTTGTCCTGCCGACACCTTGATTTTGGATGTCTAGCCTCCAGAGCGGTGAGAAAATAAATTTCTGTTGTTTTAAGCTATTCAGTTTGTGGTGCTTTGCTAAGGCAGCTGTAGGAAAGTAATTTATTGCTCCTATCATCTTGGTCCTCTTACTCCAACCTGAGAAGTTTGAGGAATAACTTTCCTCCAATTCTGCATGCAGGCACTGGACTGAGAATTCTCAAGTAGCTCACCGTTTCTTTGGTTCAGTGGGGTCCCCCAAGTCCCAAATCTGCCTCTGCTGGTTTCTGGATCCACTACTATGGAAGCACGTAGAAGCACTTCTTCATAAGCCATACAGGCCACAGGGCTTCTTCCTACGCAAGCAGAAATTTTGTTTTAAAGGATATTTACCGACTCTTGCAAACAACATCTGAATTGAGGATTTTGCTTATCTCCATGCTAAAATCTTCAGGGACTACTTTAGTTTTCACAAATTTCTTAAGCTATGTTTTCCCCCTCTTCATCCAGAAAGGATTAAAGGCAAAATATATGAAATATAAGTAGACGTCAGCCAAGAGTGAACAAAAGAGTAAAGGAGAACAAGGACAGGATTATCAAATGAAGTCAGAGCTGTACTTTTTTAAAAAGCCTCTATAGGATCGCTATGGGTCAGAATCAACTTGATGGCAACAGGTTTATTTTACATGTAAATAAAAATCTAGTCTGTTGTGCCCCACAAAACCCATTGCTAGGTAGAACTATTTTTGTTGCTAAGACCAGACAGAAGTTTTTCTCAGAACTCTGTGTTATATGGAAGAAAATCATTGACCACACTCCACAATAGATTTTACATCAATTTCATAGAGGTGGTTTTTTATAATTACACTCTGTATAATATGCTGTTTTTTTTGGGGGGGTGCTTTTGTTTTTGGTTGTAATCTTTAAGAAAACAGATCACCAGGTCTTTTTCCTGCAGAGCTGCTGAGTGGCTTCGAACCACCACTCTTTCGGTTAGTAGCTGGATTAAATCACAATTATCCACAGCATTAACTGCTTTCACAGTACTAAGATTTGGGGGAGACCTTCTCACTCAAATCTTTGTACTGTGAAAGCAATTAATGCTGTGGGTATTTTGATTTAATTTAGATGTTGTCTATTAAAATTCTTGTCCTTCAGTATCCAGCTTAATAATGACTTTTTACATGTTTATTGTCTTCTGAATTCCCCATACTTATATTTCTCTCTGGATCTCTGTTTTTAACATTTAATTAGATTTAGGCACCTATATGTAAGTTCAGGGAACTTGTATTATTCCTATTTATATCCCACAAAGCTTACTACAGTGCCTTGCTAAACACCTAATTCCCACGTAAGAAAAAATTCTCAGGCCCCACTAGCCTGGGAGGCATAAGTAAAAAATTTCACTTCCATAGCTATCTTATCTCATAAAAACAAAATTCTCGTAAAGCAAAGCCTACAGAATTTTCTTCCTCATTCACTCCCAAGGATGGGTATACTTTTAATCCTGTAGCTACCATCTGAAGGGCAGATCCGTGTCTGAGCTTTTGATCTAACACTTTGTGATTTTTGTGCTACGTTTGCCCACATCTGCCTTTACTTTTTGAAATCAAGATGCTGAAATGGGTGAGGAGTAACAGTTTCTCTTCTGAGATTATACCCTGTTGCCTGGACACAAAATTTGTGACCTCAATTTTACACAGGAATCCTAGTGATGAAACATTTTATTTGACTCAAATTCTATGTGGTTTCCAAACCTCTTGTTGTTAGGTGCTGTCGAGTCGGTTCTGACTCATAGCAACCCTACGTATAACCGAACAAAACACTACCTGGTCCTGCGCCATCCTCACGATTGTTGTTATGCTTGAACCCATTGTTGCAGCCACTGTGGCAATCCCTGTAGTTGAGAGTCTTCGTCTTTTTCACTGATGCTGTACCAACCATGATGCCATTCTCCAGGGACTGGTCCCTCCTGATAACATGTTCAAAGTACGTGAAATGATGTCTTGCCATTCTCGCTTCTAAGGGGCATTCTGGCTGTACTTCTTCCAAGAGAGATTTGTTCCTTCTTCTGGCACTGCATGGTATATTCAATATTCATGACTCAAAGGAATCACTTCTTCTTCAGTCCTTCTTATTCATTGTTCAGCTTTCATACGCATATAAGGCGATTGAAAATACCATGGCTTGGGTCAGGCACACCTAAGTCCTCGAGATGACATCTTTGCTTTTTAACACTTTAAAGAGGTCTTGTGGAGTAGATTTGCCCAATGCAATATGTTTGATTTCTTGACTGCTGCTTCCATGGGTGTTGATTGTGGATCCAAGTAAAATGAAATCCTTGACAATTCAATCTTTTCTCAGTTTATCGTGATGTTGCTTATTGATCCAATTGTGGGGATTTTTGTTTCTTAAGGTGTAATCCACACTGAAGGCTGCAGTCTTTGATCTTCATCAGTGAGTGCTTCAAGTCCCCTTCACTTTCAGCAAGCAAGGTTGTGTCATCTGCACACAGAGTATCCCTCTAATCCTGATGCCCCGTTCTTCTTCATATAGTCCAGCTCTCAGATTATCTGCTCAGTATACAGGTTGGATAAATATGGTGAAAGGATACGACCTGATGCATACCTTTCCTCGTTTCCTGATTTTAAACCACACAGTATCTGTTTGAACGACTCCTCTTAGTGTGTGTACAGGTTCTGCATAAGCACAATTAAGTTTTCTGGAATTCCCACTCTTGGTAATGTTATTCATAATTTGTTATGCTCCACATAGTCTAATGCTTTTGTATAGTCAATAAAACACAGGTAAACATCTTGCTGGTATTCTCTGCTTTCAGCCAAGATCCATCTGGCATCAGCAATGATACCCTCATTCCCTGTCAATGGACTGCTGCAACCGATTTTGAATTATCTTCAGCATAATTTTACTTGTGTGTGATATTAATGATATTGTTGGATAATTTCTGCATTCTGTTGGGTCACCTTTCTTTGGAATGGGTATGTATATGGACCTTTTCCAGTCTGTTGGCCAGGCAGCTGTCTTCCGAATTTTTTGGCATATGCAAGTGAGCACTTTCTGTGTTGCATCTGTTTGTTGAAACATCTCAACTGGTATTCTGCCAATTCCTGGAGGCTGGTTTTCACCATTGCCTTCAGTGCAGCTTGGACTTCTTCCTTCAGTACCGTTTGTTCTTGATCATATGCTACCTTCTGAAATGGTTGAACATCGACCAGTTCTTTTTGGTACGGTGACTCTGTATATTCCTCCCATCCTCTTTTGATGCTTCCTGCATCGTTCAATTTTTACCCATAGACTTCTTCAATATTGCAACTCCAAGCTTGAATTTTTTCTTCAGTTCTTTCAGCTTGAGAAATACTGAGCTTCCAGAAATGGCATAGCTGTCAGTATCACAGCAATATGCAAGCTACCACAGTAAGACAAACTAACAGTTGAGTCGTGGTTCCAAGCCTAAGGCTCTAGAATTGTACTAAAAGGGCTGGGCCAGAAGGCGATCTGACTGTAAGTGAATATATTAGTGAGCAGGATTTTATTGATTGTATTAGAAATTCAGGTTTGACCAGTGTATCCAAGGAGTTGAGTGTCTAAGGTTTTTGGTTTATGTGTCAATCCAATTTCCTTTTCCAGTATGAACATTTACACTTTTTTCTCCTCACCCTTGCTTCCCTCCATCCTGGGCCCCACACTGCCTCCTCCAAGTTTAGCCCATTGGTTCTCTAGGTATTATATGACTTGTTCGGATTTTCAGTGGTTATTTAGCTTTTGTCTTATTGTTGAAATTTTTCTACATAAAACAAATGGATGTGTAATAAATAGTTGCATTTGATTTGGGGAAGGGAGGGTGCTCATAATCTAATGCTCATATGGAGGCACTGGATGTATGGTGACACATGCATGATGGCATGGATCAAGTTTCTTGGAAATAAAAAAAGTCCCATGCTGGCCAATCAACCAGAGATGAAGCAGATGGAGCCAATAATGGCTTAAAATAATGGCTTTTTAATTTTACTCAATTCTTTTCTCTTTCCTTATTTTTCTCTTTTTTTTATTATGATGAAAACACACACCAAAACATCTGCCAACTTCCACAATTACAACTCAATGACATTGATTACATTTTTTGTGTTTTGCCACCATTATCGCTATCCTCATCCAAAATATTTTACCACCATTAACACAAATTCAGTGCCCCCCAAACAAAACTTCCCTTGTCCTTTTCGCCCACCCTAGTGATCATTAATATTCTTTGGATTCTCTATATTTACTTATTTCACAAAAATGAGATCGTACAGTATTTGTCTTTTTGAGACTGACTTAATTCCCTCAGCACAATGTTTTCAAGGTTCATCCAGGTTGTGGTATACATCAGAACTTCATTTCGCTTTAAGGCTGCATAATATTCCATTGTATGTATATACCACATTTTGTTTTTCTATGCTTCTGCTGATGGACATTTCAGTTGTTTCTACCTTTTGGCTATTGTGAAAAGTGCTGCAATAACCACTGGTGTACAGATTTCTGTTTGCGTTCGTGTCTTTGCTTCTGGATATAAAACTAGAATTGGGATTTCTGGGTCATGTGGTAATTCTATATTCAACTTTTGAGGAATCATCAAACTGTTTTACACAGTGGTTGCACCATTTTACCTTCCCAACAGTAATCCGTGAGGGTTCTAGTTTCTCTATAACTTCGCCAACACTTGTTTTCTGTTTTTTCGATCATTGCCATTCTAATGAGGGTGAGGTGATTTCCCACTGTGGTTTTAATTTGCACACTAATGGCTAATGATGTCGAACATTTTTTCATAGTGCTTATTGACAATTTGAATATCCTCTTCAGTGAACTGTCTGCTCAAGTCCTTTGCCCATTTGTTGATTGGATTGTCTTTTTGTTGTTAAATCATAGGATATATATATACATATATACATATGCTATAATTTATATATATATAATATATTTTCTATTATTTATATGCGTATATTATTTTATTTATATATATAAATATATATATGATATTAGGCCTTTACCTGATTTTGGTTCCTGAAAATTTTCTCCAAATATGTAGGTTCTTTTTTCACTTTGTTGATAACTAGTCCAATTCTTAAGCCACTGATAATAATTGTTTGCATGGGTAAATTTAGAAATCCATGATGTAACATATGACTTCCTGTGAATTAGAAATTCAGGTTTATTCCTGGCTCTACTACTATCATTTTACCTGAAAACATAGGCAAGTCTGTATGAAACTTAATTTTTACATTGTAAAATGAGATAATTAACCATTATTATCTTTTTAAAACACAGAAACAGAAAAGTTGACATAGTAAAAGTGAGAGAACTATGAACATTATGAAACCTATAAATATAAAATAATCTTACAATTTCAGTAGTGAAGAATTTTGCAGGAATGTGGTACCAGCTAAAGTTGGATAAAAGATGGCAGAGACTTTCCAAAGAAGTAAGTGACATACTAGCCAGACTTAATGTTTTATGACAAGTTAGCCATAAATGGACTAACTGAATCTCCATTGGAATTACCATAGTGTCTTTGTCAAATATATTGTAAAAGGATTCCAGTGTTCTGTATTGAACAGCATTCTTCCAGTAAATAGTGTCTAAAATAGTTAAGTGCTTTCAAATATTGTTTTTTTAGTGCCATTTCTTAGTATATTTAAATCTGGAAGAAGACAAAAACAGTTAACACTTTATTCTGAGATAACGGGATTACAGATGGTTTTGTAACATTCACAAATGCAGTAGTAATCAACAAGTAGTACTTTAAAATTGTCCATATAGGGGGAATACTTGCATCTTAAGCAAAGAATAGGTAATGCTACTTATGTAAAACGTTCACTTTTGACATTATTTTGAAATGGAAAACTTTTCATTTTAACCTTTCCATTATTATGAATAATACTTCACTTTTAATCGATCATCATCAGAACTCATCAAATTATCAAACTGAACTCTTCTTGTGAAAGGTACTATATAAAATATAATCATGAAGGTGAACCTTAACACTTTTCTAGCCTATAAAATAATTGTAGAGGAGGCATTTTTCTGCAGACTTTTGCTCTCTATTTGTATTGATTCCTAAGAGGAGTAGTCTTTCCTACCTTCCATCCTAAAAACTCTGTAAAAAAGGAAGAGATTTCTAGAAAATGGGAACAATTTCCCCAATCTCTGCCCCAAAGCTACCTAGAAAAGTGGGTATAACCCATTCCATACTGCAAACTTCAAAGTATCTTTGACAAAACTCTCCAATTCTCTTCCTTGAGTGTTTGCCAACATTTTCATTTCTCTCACTCTTATCCATGTTGGAAATTACATTTTTGGAATTAAGCATTGGAAATTATAATTTTTTTTTGGAATTACGGTTTAGTAATATAACAGTAGATTAAGTACATGGGAATAATAAGCATCATTTCCTTAGAAAGAAAGAAGCATCTCCACTTATTGCAGAGTCCAGGGATAAGGAGCTCTATCTCTCTTCTAGCAGCTGCCATCCCAAACAAACCACTTACCCATAGTGCTCTGCTCTTGAGTCATCCTCCCCCACCATTAAGACTGATGCAGAGGAAAGAACCATTAAGCAGCTACATACACATAATTATTTCTGAAGCATATGTGGGTGGTCTGTTTAAAAAACAGTAAGATATAAAATGAAGCTCTTTTCAAATGGGCCACCCTGCATGTAAACATGAATATATACATACCTGTGTATATAATTAGATGTAATTGAAATAATATGGAGCCTCCAGGAGAGATGATATATTTATTGTTAAAGGGCTTTCTTTCTCTCTTTTTTTTTTTCTTAAGTGAATTAAATTTCATAGAAAATAAAAGGCTTTGTGAAATACACATCATGAAGGGTTCGTTTTTCTCAACCTCCATATTTTACCTATTTAGTCAATTATCATTTCCATATATATACTTCCACACAAATTAAGCCCTATATATTCTGCTCAAAAATTATTCCATAAAAACCATTTCCTTAGTATTTTTAATCTTAAACTATTTATGAACCTAGATTGTTCTTAAGATATAACAAGCTATATAGCTATATCAAATATAAAAGGTTTTATCATTCTAGTAGGCAAGAATACATCAATAAAGTTCCTCTAGATCTCTATATCCACCCTGCACTCTGCCTACAGGTTTTGTTGTTTTCTTTGATGGTTTATGGTTGGAAGTGGGGTAGGGATCCTTTTGGAGCTCCAACCAAAGGTATTTTCAGACTCATATTATAGCCTCCACAGCTATACATCTATATGCCTTCTTACCACATACTTTTGGTTCTTCACACCATTTCCTGTTTATTTCATTTGTTTATTTGTTTCTCATTTCCTGAAAAAATGTCTTGCCATCATCGTCTATTATTCCTTACACACATGCATGCACACACACAAGTTGCCACCAAGCCAATTATGACTCATAGCAACCATATAGGACAGAGTAGAACTGCCCCCATCAGGTTTCCAAGTAGCGGCTGGTAGATTCCAACTGCCGACTTTTTTGGTTAGCATGTAAATGCTTAACCACTAGAAAGTATTTTTTAAAAAGACATAATAGTGAATATTTCTATGTGATAAAACTACGTGGAATAAGAGGGGAAAGCATGCCTTGTGAGTAATTTAAATTCTAGTTCTGCTGTTCTGTAGGTGATTTACCTCAGGCAAATTACTTACTTGAGCCTTGCTTTTTCATCTGGAGAATGAAGATAGATCTTTCCAGTAATTCACATTTCATTGGTTTGCTCCTATTTGACAAATCCAAACTGAATGACTAGTTTTCTATCTTTTTGGTTAAAAACATTTTCTCCAAGCTGGTTTCTGCTTGTTAATTTTTTTTTTTTTAAATTTACATGAGTATAGTACCTGACATTTCCAGGTATATTATCAGCCTTCCAATCTACTGGATGCAGTGAATCATGCAGTGAAATTCTCTTGAGCTCTCCAGTAGTCAACTCACTTTTTTTTTGTTTATTTTCATCTCTATTTAAATTTTAAATAGGGGAAACTATAAAAGAAAGTTAAACACTAAATAGAAATTATGGTATGGTGGCACAGTGATTAAGAGCCCTGGATGCTAACCAAAAGGTCAGTGGTTGGAATCCCCCAGCCACTCCTTGGAAACCTTATGGGGCAGTTTTACTCTGTCCTATAGGGTCGCTATGAGTCAGAATCGACTTGAAAGGAAATAGGTTTGTTTGTTTGTTTGTTTTTTGGTATAGTAGGCTTAGAGAGCCCTGGTGGCACAATAGTTAAGTGCTCAGCTGCTAACTGAAAGGTTGGCTGTTTGAACCCACCAGCCGCTCCTCAGGGGAAAGATGTGGCAGTCTGCTTCTTCTTCTTCTTTTTTTTTTTTAATTGTACTTTAGATGAAGGTTTACAGAACAAACTAACTTCCCATGTAGTTAGTATACATATTGTTTTATGACATTGGTTAACAACCCCGCGACTTGTCAACACTCTACCTTCTGAACTTTGGGTTCACCATTGTTAGCTTTTCTGTCCCCTCCTGCCTTCTAGTCCTTGCTCCTGGGCTGGTGTGCCCCTTTAGCGTTTTGTCCTATGGGCCTGTCTAATCTTTGGCTAAAAGGTGAATCTCAGGACTGACTTCATTCTGAGCTGAAAGGGTGTCCGGGGGCCATTCTCTCAGGGTTTCTCTAGTCTCTGTCAGGCCAGTAACTCTGGTCTTTTTTTGTGAGTTAGAATTTAGTTCTACACTTTTCTCCAGCTCTGTCCAGGACCCTGTATTGTGGTCCCTGTCAGAGCAGTCAGTGGTGGTAGCCGACACCATCTAGTTGTGCTGGACTCAGTCTGGTAGAAGCCGTAGTAGTTGTGGGCTATTAGTCCCTTGGACTAATCTCTCCCTTGTGTCTTTAATTTTCTTCAATTTCCTTTGCTCCTGAAGGGGTGAAACCAGTAGAGTATCTTAGATGGCCGCTCACAGGCTTTTAAGACCCCAGACGCTACTCACCAAAGTAGAACGTAGAAGATTTTCTTTATAAACTAAGTTATGCCAATTGAGCTAGATGTTCCCTGAGACCATGGTCCCCACAGCCCTCAGGCCAGTAATTTGGTCCCTCAGGGAGTTTGGATGTGTCTGTGGAGCTTCCATGAGCTTGCTTTGTACAAGTGGTGCTGGCTTTCCCAGTATTGTGTACTATCTTACCCTTCACCAAAGTTACCACTTATCTATTGTCTATTTAGTGTTTTTCCACCCCCACCCCTCCCCTCTCTCGTAACCATCAAAGATTGTTTCTTTTTGTGTGTAAACCTATTCATGAGTTTTTATAGTAGTGGTCTCATACAATATTTGTCCTTTTGTGATTGACTTATTTCACTCAGCATAATGCCCTCCAGATTCATCCATGTTGTGAGATGCTTTGCAGATTCATCACCGTTCTTTATTGTTGCGTAGTATTCCACTGTGTGTATGTACCATAGTTTAATTATCCATTCATCTGTTGATGGGCATCTGGGTTGTTTCCATCTTTTTGCTATTGTGAACAATGCTGCAATGAACATGGGTGTACCTATGTCTCTTTGTGTGATGGCTCTTATTTCTCTAGGATATATTCCTAGGAGTGGGATTGCTGGATCATATTGTATTTCTATTTCTAGCTTTCTAAGGAAGTGCCATATCATTTTCCAAAATTATTGTACCATTTTGCATCCCCACTAGCAGTGCATAAGAGTTCCGATTTCCCTGCAGCCTCTCCAACATTTGTTATTTCCAGTTTTTTTGATTTGTGCCAGTATTGCCAGATGAGATGGTATCTCACTGTGGTTCTGATTTGCATTTCTCTAATAGCTAGTGATCGCAAGCATTTCCTCATGTGTCTGTTAGCCGCTTGAATGTCTTCTTTGGTGAAGTGTCTGTTCATTTCCTTTGCCCATTTTTTAACTGGATTATTTGCCTTTTTGTTGTAGAGGTGTTGGATTTTCCAGTAGATTTTAGAGATTAGACCTTTGTTGGATTTGTAAAAGCCAATGTTTTTTCCCATCTATAGGTTTTCTTTTTACTCTCTTGGTGAAGTCTTTTGATGAGCATAAGTATTTAATTTTTAGAAGATCCCAGTTACCTAGCTTATCTTCCGGAGTTTGTATGTTGTTACTTATGGTTTATATCCTGTTAATGCCATGTATTAGGGCCTGTAGCATTGTTCCTATTTTTTCTTCTATGAACTTTATAGTTTTTGGCTTTATATTTAGGTCTGTGATCTATTTGGAATTAGTTTTTGTGAATGGTGTGAAGTATGGGTCCAGTTTCATTTTTTTGCAGATGGACATCCAGTTTTGCCAGCGCCATTTGTTAAAAAGACTGTCTTTTCCCCATTTGATGGACTTCAGGCCTTTGTTGAAGATCAAGTGAGTGTAAGTGGACAGATTTACATCGGGGTTCTCAAATCTGTTCCGTTGGTCAATGTATCCATTGTTGTACCAGTACCAGACTGTTCTGACTACCATAGCTGTATAGTAGTTTCTGAGTTCAGGTAGTGCGAGTAGTCCTACTTTATTCTTCTTCTTCAATAGTGCTTCATTTCTCCAGGGCCTCTTCCCTTTCAATATAAAGTTAGTGATGGTTTTTTCCATCTCTTTAAAGAATGCTGTTGGTATTTGGATCAAGATTGCATTGTATTTGTAGATTTTTGACAATTTGTAGAATTGTCATTTTCACAATGTTGAGTCTACCTATCCATGAGTATGGTATGTTTTTTCATTTATGTAGATCTATTTTGTTTTCTTGCAGTAGTGTTTTGTAGTTTTCTTTGTATAGGTCTTTTACATCCCTGGTTAGATTTATTCCTAAGTATTTTTTTTTTTTAGAGGCCATTATAAGTGGTATTGTTTTCTTGATTTCCTTTTCATTGTTCTCTTTATTGATGTATAGGAATTCAATGGATTTTTGTATGTTTCTTTTGTATCCTGCTACTCTGCTGAATCTTTCTATTAGTTCCAGTAGTTTTCTCATGGGGACTTTTGGGTTTTCCATATATAGTATTATATCATCTACAAATAGGGACAGTTTTACTTCTTCATTACCAATTTGGATGCCCTTTATGTCTTTTTCTTGCCTTATTCCTCTAGCTAACTTCCAGCACAGTGTTAAATAGGAGTAGTGATAAAGGACATCCTTGTCTTGTTCCTGTACTCAGGGGGAATGTTTTCAGCCTCTCTTCATTAAAAATGATGTCAGCCGTTGGTTTTGTATAGATGCCCTTTATTATGTTGAGGAATTTCTCTTCTATATCTATTTTATTGAGAGTTTTTAATCAGGAATGAGTGTTGGACTTTGTCGAATGCCTTTTGTGCGTCAATTGAGATGATCATGTGATTCTTTTCTTTTGTTTATGTGGTGGATTACACTGATTGGTTTTCTAATGTTGAACAACCCTTGCGTACCTGGTATGGATCCTACTTGGTCGTGGTGTATTACTTTTTTGATATGATGCTGAATTCTATCGGCTAGAATTTTGTCGAGAATTTTTGCATCTATATTCATGAGAGATATTGGTCTGTAATTTTCTTTTTTTGTGATGTCTTTGCCTGGTTTTGGTATCAAGGTTATGCTGGCTTCATAGAATGAATGTGGAAATATCTCTTCCTTTTCTATGTTCTGAAATAGTTTGAGTAGTACTGGCGTAAACTCTTCTCTGAACGTTTGGTAGAATTCTCCATTGAAGCCATCTGGGCCAGGGCTTTTTTTAGTTGGGAATTTTTTTATTACCTTTTCAATCTCTTCTCTTGTTATGGGTGTGCTCATATTTTCAACATCAATTTGTGATAGTTTGGGTATGAGGTGTGTTTCTAGAAATTTATCCATTTCCTCTAGATTTTCAAATTTGTTGGAGTATAGTTTTTCATAATAGTCCGGTATGATCATTTTTATTTCAGTTGGGTCCATTGTAATGTCACCCATTAAATCTCTTATTTGGGTTATTTGTGTCTTCTCCTGTTTTTTTCTGTCAACTTGGCTAGAGGTTTGTCAATTTTGTCGATCCTTTCAAAGAACCAAATTTTCATTTTGTTGATTCTTTCTGTTGTTTTTCTATTCTCTATTTCATTTATTTCTGTTCTAATCTTTGTTATTTCCTTTCTTCTGGTGGCTGTAGGCCTCTTTTGCTGTTCTCTTTCTATTTGTTCGAGTTGTGTAGCTAATGTTTTTATTTTGTCCCTTTTTGATGTGTGCATCTGTTGCTAAAACTGACCTCTGAGTACTACCTTTGCTGTGTCCCGAAGGTTTTGGTATGATGTGTTTTCAATCTCATTTGATTCAAGGAATTTTTTGATTCCATCTCTGATTTCTTCTATTACCCAGTGGTTTTTAAGCAACGTGTTATTAAGTTTCCATGTAATTGATATTTTTCCTTGTTCTTCCTGTTGTTAGATTTCCACTTTGATGGTGTTGTGAGGAGAGAAGATACTTTGTATTATCTCAATGTTTTGGATTTTGTTGAGGGTTGCTGTGTGGCCTAAGATGTGGTCTACTCTGGAGAACATTCCAGGTGCGTTGGAAAAGAATGTGTACTTTGCAGCTGTTGGGTGGAGTGTTCTATATATGTCTATGAGATCAGGTTGGCTGATTGTGGCCTTTAGATCTTATGGATCTTTGCTGAGTTTCTTTCTAGATGTTCTGTCCTTTACTGAGAATGGTGTGTTGAAGTCTCCTACTGTTATAGTGGAACTGTCAGTTTCTCCTAACAGTGCTGTTAAAGTTTGTTTTACGTATTTTGAAGCCCTTTCATTGGGTGCCTAGATATTTATTATGGTTATGTCTTCATGATGGATTGTCCCTTTGATCATGATATAGTGCCCTTCTTTGTCTTTTATGGTAGATTTTGTTTTAAACTCTGTTTGATCTGAGATTAGTATTACCACTCCCGCTCTTTTTTGGTGGCTGTTTACTTGATGTATTTTTTCCATCGTTTGATTTTCAATAAATTTATATCTGTTTCTAAGGTGTGTCTCTTGTAGACAGCATATTGATGGATCCTATTCTTTAATCCATTCTGTCACTCTCTGTCTCTTTATGGATGAATTTAGGCCATTTATGTTCAGTGTAATTATTGATAGGTGTGAGTTTATAGCTGTCATTTTGTATTTTTTTTTTTTTTTGTGATGCTGATGGTTTATTTGTTCCTCTTACTCTCCTGTGCTGGATTCCTTTTGTTTGTGGATTTTTTTTTTTTCATTTCTTTTGTTTTTGTGGATTTTGTTTTTACTGAGATTTCATGTTTTTCGTCTTGATTTTGATGAGTACGTTTGTTAACTTTCTTTGTGGTCACCTTGAAACTTACCCTTATCTTCCTAAGTTTGAACCTGTCTATTATTACCTAGTATAGCCTTGCTTTCCTTTGCATTAGAAAGTTCTATACCTACACCGTTTATTCCCTCTTTTATTGTTCTGATGTTATTGTCATTTACAGATTAACCTCTCTGGCTCCCTGTTGTAAATATTTCAATTTTGAATAGTCCTTGAGAGATCATTTCCTAGGTTAGTATCTGGCTGGTGCGATCTTGCATCCTAGATTCGGGTTGTGGTCTGATGTTGTTTGTTCTCAAACAGGACTCCCTTTAATAATACTTGTAAGTTTGGTTTGGTTTTTACATATTCCCTTAGTTTCTGTTTATCTTGAAATGTCCTAATTCCACCATTATATTTGAAAGAGAGTTTTGGAGAATACATTATGCTTGATTGGCAATTTTTTTCTTTCAAGGTTTTATATATGTCATCCCATTGCCTTCTTGTCTGCATGGTTTCTGCTGAGTCATCAGAGCTTAGTCTTATTGCTTCCACTCTGTATTTGACTTTTCATTTTTCTTGAGCTGCTTTCATGATTCTTTCTTTGTCTTTGGTTTTAGCGAGTGTGATTATGATATGCCTTGTGATTTTCTTTTGGGGTCTGTCCTATATGGGTTCATTGAGCTTCTTGGATGGTCAGCTTTTTATCTTTCATAACATTAGGGATGTTTTCTGTCAGTAATTCTTCAATGATCCTCTTTGTTTTCCATTTTCTCCACCTGTTCTGTAAATCTGATCACTCTAATTTTTGGCGTTAATTGTATCCTACATCATTTTCAGGGTTTCTTCATTTTTCTTTGTACTTTTTTCAGATTTTTCCTCAAACAAATTTGTATCCAAGTGTTTGTCTTCAATTTCGCTGATCCTGTCTTCCATTGTTTCAAACTTGCTTTTCAGACCTTCTATAACACTGTCCATTTCTGAAATCTTGTTGTTTATCTTTTGGATTTCTAATTGTTGTTTTTGTATGATTTCTAGTTGTGAATTTATTTTTCAATTTTGTTCCTGTATTATTTTCCTAAATTCTTTCATTTTTTTGTCTGTATTTTCCATGAATTTGTCTGTCTTTTCCATGAATTTGTCTATTTTTTCCTCATTTTTGTCTGCTTTTTGCTTCAACTATGGGATAGCTCTGAATATTATAGATTTTAATTCCCTATCAGATAGTTCTAGTGCCTTTTCTTCTACTGGAAAGTCATCTGGTGTTTTATTTTGGATGCCTATTGGAACTTTCCTGTCCTGTTTTTTTGTTTTTTGTTTTTTGTTTTTAATACGTTTTGATATTGTCTGCTGTCTTCTGGACATTCAGAAGTTATTTTCTTCGTTTATTGATTGTAGATTTGTTTGTTGCATCCTGCTTTTTTGTTTTATTTGATTATGTCTGAGCAGCCGGCTTATGCATTCTTTGTTGTTTGCTCATCTGTGGACACAATAGTTTTCACCTCCTTGTCCAATGGGTAGGGCCAATCGCTCAACTATGGTGTAGCAGAGCAGGTCCAGCTGAAGGGGAGTGGCTCGGATGGGTTGTTTGTGACATGTACTGTGGCTGACAAGGTGAGCCAGGATCAGTGCAGGCCAGGTTCCGGTAGGCCGTGCCTTTGCTGGTTGGTAGTGCAATGTTCAGCACACGGTGCAGATAGGCAGGAGGAAGGAGGAGGGGGTGGTTATGATGTGTGGAGCTACGATGAGTATGAGAAAGAGAGGAGAGAGAAATGAGCTAAAAAAAAAATTGCTGAGGGAGCCTGTCATTGGAGTAGAGAGACAAGAAACCAAGAAAAGAAGAAAAACAAAATGGAAGAAAAAAGAAAATAAAAAATTAAAAAATTAAAAAAAAAAAATACGCCTCAGGGATCCCACTGGCATGGCTGCACAGACCAGGGAGGCAGCTCCCAAGGTACACAGTATAGCCTGAATAGAAGGGGTGGAGATGATATACAGTGCCAGGCATTCAGGAGAAACAAAAAGAAGGTAAGTAGAAAGAGATGAGAAACCAAGAAAAGAAGGAAAATAAAAAGGAAAAAAGAAAGAGAAAACAAACAAACAAGAAAAATAAAAAATAAAAAACCCTCCAGGGATCCCACCAATGTGGCGTCACAGACCAGGGAAGCAGTTCCCCAGTCAAGGTGCGCTTCACATCCTGTCAAGAAGAAGCAAAGGTGGCAGACAGAGTCAGGTGTTTGAGAGAAAGGATGAGGAGGTTGTGAGAGGAAGGGAAGTAACCAAAAGAGGCCAAAAAAGGCAACACCAGCAACAAAGAAATGGCACTGAAGAAGCCAGCCGGGGTGGGTGGGGTGAATCTTCATGGCACAGATTCCTGTGCTGGGGTCACAGCCTGCGGGGAGGTGGCAGATGGGCCCATGTGAAGCCATGGATTGGCCCGCTGGAAGCCACGGAACAGCCTGCCAGGAAGCGGTGAAGGCCGAGCAGTGGGAGGCAGGGTGAGGGGTGGGAAAGCGTGTGTTGCTGGTAACTGGGTGCTTCGTCTCCTGCTGGGAGCTCCATGAATCTGCTTTCCCATACTCCCTGTCCGCTAATCTCCGACAGGAGTCCAAGATGGCAGATTTGTGCTGCATTAGCTGATAAGGGACCTCTGCTCATAACTCTCCTTGCTCTCTGTTCTTTGTCAGTTTCTTATTCCATTTGGTGCTTGGTTGAGTTCTTTACCTCTTTATTTGACACTTAGGGTTCCAGGATTGATGTTTGTTTCTGTTTTACTTAGTTTTTCAGGTCTTTATTGTGGGGGGATGGTGTGGTGCTTCTGTGTATAGCACCATGTTGGCTCCCACAGCTGTCTGCTTCTGTAACAATTTACAGCCTTGGAAACCCTGTGGGGCAGTTCTACTCTGTACTATAGGGTTGCTATGAGTTTGACTTCAACCTGATAGCAATGGAGTATAGTAGTCTTAGAAGTACAAATTTTAAGATGTTTCATGGAAATTTAAGATTGTCTTTCCTAGTAAATTAAACTTCTGCAGTGACTAACTTGAGTTCTATCACAGAAACCATCATTTCATTTACAAGGGAGTAAAGAGAATACAGACTTTCTTAAGTTTTGCTAAAATTTCACTGTGTCCATTTGGTGTGTTTTCATCTCTCATCTCTTTCTGAGGACAATAAATTGCACTTTAGGGAAGCTTAATTCAAGTGAAGTTTTAATTATAGTTCTTTGATTAGTGAGAGGCCCTCTAAACTTTAAGACTAGTTTGTCAGTGCTTTGCTATTTAGTTTCCCCAAAAGAGTTTTTTATATCTCAGATTATGGCTAGTCTTTTGGTGCAAAGTTCAGTGATATGTGTATAACCCATTGCTGTCAAGTCAATTCCAACTCCACGCAACCTTATAGGACAGAGTAGAACTGCCCTGTAGTATTTCTGAGGAGTGGCTGGTGGATTCAAAGTGCCATCCTTCTGGTTAGCAGCTGAATGCTAAACCACTGTGCAAATCCTAACCCTGGTGGCACAGTGGTTAAGAGTTCAGCTGCTAACCAAAAGATTAGCAGTTTGAATCCACCAGCCACTGCTAGGAAACCCATGGGGCAGTTTTATTCTGCCCTATATGGTCACTATGAGTTGGAATGTTCTCCACAGCATAAGTATATAGGAAATGTTTATGGGAAGTTAAAAAAACACCTTATCGTGTGATAATTACAGTGCCATTATTTACTGTCATTGTATTAAGGAATCATAGCTAGAAGACAACAAAAGTAGATTTTTGATTAGTTACTGAATAGGGAATTAATTTTCAAAGAAATTGTTCTTCACGTCCATTCTCCCCGCGGTATTAAGGAGGAACAGATGTATAGTAGGAGGAAAAAAAGTAGATTTGCACAGTATTTGTTTTTCATACTTAAGAGTGTAGCTATAATTAGACATGATAATTTTAAAAATCTTCAACCTAAACATATGTTCAGATTTTAAGTATCTATATGCAGTCCAGAAGGAACCGTAGTGGTGCAGTGATTAAGGCAGTCAGCTACTAATCAAAAGGTCTATGGTTCAAACCCACCAGACACTCTGCAGGAGAAGGATGTGGCAGTCTGCTTCCATAAAGATTATAGCCTTGGAAACTCTGTGGGTCAGTTCTACTCTGTCCTAGGGTCACTATGAGTCAAAATCAACTCAACAGCAAAGGTTTTGGTGTGGTTTTGATATGTGCAGTCCAAGGATAAAAATAGAATGCTCACTCAATTGTTCACATAACAAATTTACATACACATATTTATATACACACATATAATTATATCACATATGTATTAAATATATATTATATTCCTCCCTACCGAACAATGATTTGTTTTTCTTTTGGTACAACTATCATTCTTAGATTTTTCAGTCACAAAACTTGTACAGGCAGAAAATAATCGACAGTTTTACTCCAGCGTGTGTGCAAATGTTTTCGTACAGCTCTGTTATTAACAATAATGACCTCAGCACAATGCATTTCCAGGGGAATTAATGACAAGTGTTAATGGCCCGAGGCAAAGCCAGCCAGTCATGAATCCCCAAGAAATGCCCTGTGCTTTGATCATTATTGCTTCATTACAACATAAAAATAATCAGCAGCAATTACAGTCAGACTACGGGAACAGTTAAGCCTTGAAAATTAACTCTTTCAGGCTTCAGGTTACTGGACATCCCACTGCTTCCAATAAATTTAGTATAAGCCATCCTGAAACCAAAGGAATTGATACAAATGACACTGAATCATAATGTGATCCTGAGTGACCAAAACTCCAATAGAAATCAGAGACGTGGCTGGCTAAGCATAGAAATTGAAATGGGTCTGTGCAGATAAAACACCAAGCAAGTCAACCCAAACTAAGAATTTTTAAAGAGGTATGTATCTCATACTCCGAAAAATAAATAAATAGATTTTCAGTAGTGCCCATATTCTGATTAGTTCCAAAAAATGTTAGAATAAGGAGAATTTAATCTGAAAAAATATCTTAAAATCAATTCCATTTGTGTCTAAATTTTATTACAAATTTTAGGTCAAAAGGATAAAATAAATGTATTTTTATCTTGTACATCAATATTTCAATTATTCTGCATTTGTACATAATGTAAACCTCTTCCAAAGCAATACATATGTTATTGAATTAGAGGATGCCTGCGTAAATTATTGAAATTGAGCATGCATATTTAATTAAAATCAGATATGAGAATATATTTTCCTCCTTATGGCATCTGCCCCAGAACTCTACTTGAACTATTGCTCACTAACAGTCTTTACTAAGAAGTCCAACAGTCGTTCTATACTTTTCACCTCGATCTTAGATCAGCATTTGACATCAGTTAAACTTACTTTTTCCAAAAAAACTCTCTTTTGTCTTGGCTTTTATGACAAATGTTTCTTTTTTTTCCCTCTGATTATTTCCATGTTGAATCTATGACTACTCCCTCTGTATCCTTTTCTTCTTCCCATTTTCTAATATAAGTGTTCATGAAGTGTTTTTGACATTGTTTTCTTCTCTATCAGCACTGTATAATTCTGGAATAGCATTTATTCACACAAATTTAATTAGTTCGTCTTTATAGATATATATCAAACCTCACTCTAGTGCTATGCTCTTTCAAATTAGTACTACCCAGATGTCTACTGGATATATGGCCATATATATGCTATTGACATTTCAAAATATTATATTCACACCTAACTAATCACCTCCCTCTTCTGCCTCTTTTTTAATCCTTTCTTTATCTACCTTTTGATGTTAGCATTTCCTGTCGTGAACTGGGTGCCATTTAGCTCCTTCGTCAATCATCAGGTCCAGTAGATTTGATCTCCACAATAACTGTAACATTGTTTATCTCTCTAAATTCCATATCTACATCCGTAATTAATCTTTAATCTGAATTATTTCAATAAATACTTACCTGATCTTTATATATATATTTTTTCTTTTAATTTTCATTCTGCCTCCTGCCTCCAATTGGATATAAAGTATGATGGAAACACATGGGCTTTGGTAAGTCAGACTCAATAGTGTTAAGATGTCAGTTCCTCAAACTGATTTATGGATTTAATGTGATTACAATAAAAATCCAAGAAGTATTTTTATAGAAATTAATAAATTGATCCTAAACTTCATATGGAAAGGAAAATGAATTAAAATAACTAAAACAATTTTATAAAAGATGAACACAGTTGGAGAATTCACAGCACTTGTCTAAAACTTACTTTAAATCTACGGTAAAAAAGATAGTGTGATATTCACAAAAAGCTAGAAACATGTATCTGTGGAATAGAATGGATTCAAGAAATAGACCCAATCGTATGTCATGAACTGATTTTCAACAAAACTACAAAGGCAATTGAATGGAGAAAGGATATTCTTTTCATTGAATGATGCTGGAACAATTGGGTATCTATATTAAAAAGTAAACTAAACAAGAATTTGTCCCACACCACACACCTTATACAAAACTTAACTCAAAATGCACCATAGACTTAAATGTAAAACATAAAACTAAAAAACTTCGTGCCACGGACTCTGGGGTCATTTTGGTATCACCCCACTCATAGTGTCAGGGGGTGCAGCCCGCACCACCACACCCCCACCCCCACCAGGGACGCCACTGATACTGTATGGTTTAAATTGCAAAAGGTGTGCAGAAGCATTGTATTGTTTCCCCTTACTTATTCAATCAATATTCTGAACAAATAAGCTGATAAACTTCATTATGTGAAGAACAGGGCACCAGGATTGCAGGAAGATTTATTAACAACAAGCAATATGCAGATGATACAAAGTTGCTTGCAGAAAGTGAAGACTGCTTGAAGCACTTACTGATGAAGGTAAAAAACTGGGGCCTTCAGTATGGATTACACCTGAACATAAAGAAAACAAACATACTTACAAATGGACCAATAAACAAAATCATGATAAATGACCAAGAAATTGGAGTTGTCAAGGATTTCATTCTTCTTGGATCAACAATCAATGTCGGAAACAGCAGTCAAGAAATCAAAAGATGTACTTGTATTTGGCATGCTGGTGCAAAAGACCTCTTTGATGTGCTAAAAAGCAAAGATGTCCCTTTAACGACTAAGGTGCACCTGACCCAAACCATGGTATATTCAATCATCTCATAAGCATGGGAAAGCTTGACAGGGAAAGAGAAAGACTGAAAAAGAATTGACACATTTGCATTGGGGTATTGGTGAAGAAAACTGTATATACCTGGACTGCCAGAAGAACAAATAAATCTGTCTTGGAGGAAGCACAGCCAGAATGATACTTAGAAATAAGGATGGTGAGACTTCATCCAGCTTACTTTAAGCATGTCATCAGGAAAGACCAATTGCTGGAGAAAGACATCATGATTGGTAAAGCAGAGGGTCAGCAAAAAAGAGGAAGACCCTCAATGAGATGGAGTGACACAGTGGCTGCAACAATGGGCTCAAACATAGCAGCAATCATGAGGATACTCAAGAACAGGTGATGTTCAGTCTGTTATACATAAGGTCACTATGAGTCAGAGCTGACTCGCTGACACCTAACAACAATATACCTTTTGTTGCAAAACGTCTTAAGATCTTTGTGAAATTTATACACTTCTTGAAAAATATCAAAATGCTTAATAAATATGAAGTTAGCTTATACTTGAGGGTTTCCTCATATCTGGAAAAGTAATGATGTATTAGTTTCCATTTTTGCCGTAATAAACTACCACAAACTTAGTGTAGGAATTTATTATCTTATAGTTCCGGGCATCAGATATCCAAAATGCATTTTACTGGACCTAGATTGAGTGTGTCCTCCGTCCAGAGGCTCTAAGGGAGAATCCATTCCCTTGCCTTTTCCAGCGTCTACCTGCATTCCTGGCTTATGGCCCCTTTTTCTGTCTTCAAAGCCAGCAGTGTAGCATCTTCAAATCACTTTCTGACTTGACTCTGTGCTTCCATTTTCACGTCTCCTGACTGACCCTCCTGCCTCCCTCTTAGAAGAAAACTTGTGATTACATTGGGCCCACCCAAATAATCCAGAAAACCCGCCCTTTCCAAAATCTTTAACTTAATCACGTCTGCAAAGTCCCCTTTGCCATAGAAGGTAACATATTCACAGGTTCCAGAGATTCTGACATGGGCATCTTGGAGGGAGGGGGGGCGGGGGGAGGAGGCATTACTCAGCCAACCGTAGCCAGCATTCTAAACACTCTGGGCACAGAAAGGAAAAAAAAAAGCCACCCATTGCCCCAGTCTTGATTGTACAGTATCTTAATTAATTTATGTCCAATTACTTCCAAATAGTAAGTTTCACATTGTCTTCTGCAATAGAGCTGCCTAAACTGAGTTGTGTTTGCCAGAGATCAGCTGATTAGAGACTCCTTTATAACATGTGATAAAAGCCTAAGAACGTGAAACCTGGGTTTCCTCTGGATAATTGCCTGTTAGAATTCAATCTCTAGTTACCTTATATATGTCTTACCAATCTGTAGCTGGGGTTCTGCTTGGCTGTAATGTCCCTGAGTAGGTGGACACTGGGGACATGAACAAAAAAACAGCAATAGAAGCAAAACACAATTTTTAACTTTTCCCAAAGAAAAAAGGATGTATATCCTTTTTTAATATGTAAAAAAGGATATATATATATATATGCAGTGGTGGTTCAGTGACAGAATTCTCGACCTCCATGCAGCAGGCTGAATTAGATTTTTTTATTCCTGGCCAATGCATCTTATGTGCAGTCACCAACCATCTGACCATGGAGGTTTGCATGGACTAGGTGGACTAGGAAGAAAGGCCTGGCAATCTACTTCTGAAAATCAGCTGATGGAAACCTTGTGAATCACAATGGTTCAGTCCACAGTGGATCATGGAAATGGTGCAGGACCAGGCAGCGGTATTTTGTTCCATTGTGCATGGTTTCACCATGAGTCGGGGGCCAAGTCGATGGCAGCTGTGTGCATGTGTGTGTATTGACAGCTTCATTTCTCTCCCTCATTGGATATTCCACAAATGGCAGAAAAATGAGACAAAATATAAATGGAGAACGAATGAAATCAAATTTTATAATGGAAGTTATAAAGATAGCTGAGTGAAATTTGCCCTTAAAAGATGTGTAGCTCTATTTTTTTAAGATGTATTACTTGATAATTATCTCAGAGTAGCGTTACCCATTTAACTATTTTTTAAAAATTTTGAGGTAATACTCAATCCTGTTATCTAAGAGCATTACTAAAAATTCCTATTCTCCTACAGCTTCATTCCAAGTTTGTGCCACCAGGAAAGTTTGCTCTGTTGTGGTAAAAAAAAAAAAAAAAAAAAAAAAAAGACCTCTTCCCTCAATAATATCATTAAAAAGTGCAAGTAACAGTATTTCAAAAACCCAAAACCAACCCATTGTCATCAAGTTTATTCTGACTCCTGGTGACCACGTGAGTTGCAGAGTACAATTGCTCTGTAGGGTTTTCTCGGCTATAATCTTCATGAAAGATTTTCTGCAGAGCTGCTGCGTGGGTACAAACTGCCAATCTTTAGGTTAATAGTCGAGTACAACTGTTTGCACCACCCAGGGACGCTAACAATATTTTATGAAGGCAGAAATACTTACTTTAACTCCCCTTCTTTACATAAAGAGCTAACAGAATATAGCAGGGTTTTTGTTTGTTTTCGTTTTACCCTGAGCTATGTTCATTTACACGCTATCAAAAATAAAACAAGCTTAAGTTGTTATGTCTCTTAATAATATCATCCTCTGTAACAAAAAGATATTCTCTATATATGATTGTCTATTTTTCTGTTTATATGCTTATTCCTGCTTCCTTTAGAAATACATGCAATAACTGTTCTAAAAATTTTTTTTATCGTCTGCAGGTATTTAATTTTGTGTACAGTCTACTCATACACACTAATCCATAATACACATTTTAGTTGTAAAAACAATGAACAAAGAATAGCTGGATTTCTCAGGAAATAAAACAACAAGAAATTATTGAGCAAACAGTACGTACCTAGCACTGTGAACTGAAGCCCTGGTGGCACAGTGGTTAAGAGCTCTGCTGGTAACCAAAAGGTAAGCAGTTCGAATCCACCGGCCTCTACTTTGAAACCCTGTGGGGTAGCTCTACTTTGTCCTATAGGGCTGCTATGAGTCGCAATCAACTGGACTGTAAGGGGTTTTGAGCCCTAGTGGTGCAGTGGTTAAAATGATCTACTGCTAATTGAAGGTCAGTGGTTCCAAACCACCAGTGGGTCCGCGGGAGAAAGATGTGACAGTCCGCTTCCTTAGGGATTTACAGCCTTGGAAACCCTGTGGGGTCGCTATGAGTGGAAATAGGCTTGATGGCAGTGGGTTTTTTTTGAGCACTGAGAGGAATAAAGAAGAAATACAGATCGTGTCTTCTTTAGCCTTAGTATCTAATTGGGAGATCTGTTTAATATATGTGTAGCATTAAGAAAGTAAATGTGAGTACCATGTTTCCTATTGACAATAAATAGGTACATCAAGTTTCTATGTGGAGGAACTTCATTTAGAATAATATTATGGCTTCTCTCTAACCCCAGCAGAGGAGGAGAGGCTCGTCTACTTGGTGAATTTAAGAGAAATTGTTCAGCCTCTTCCTCCTGTACTTCTTTAATTTCCGCACTGGTAGGGAGCATACATTCTGCTCAGTTCTCTGCCAGACTGTAAGGTGTGGTTGTCCATTCTCGGGATGAAATAATGTCAAGCTCACTACGGCTCTACCTCTAGTTCACAATTACAAATTCAAGCTTTTCTTGTAATAATGATAATATTTAGAGTTCTATTTGTCTCATTGGGTCTAAATTTGGGTGGGAAGGAGAAACACTAAATTTTGTCACTTTAAAATATCACTTTTGGCTATAAATACAAAGAGAAGTAGGAGAAGCTGGTGAGCCCTGTGAGGTTCAGGGAGAAGACAGTCTGAAGGGACTTACACTAGGCTTTGAAGAATGAGCAGAACCCAGTTAAGCAAAGGGTAAGAGGAAAGGATTTCAAGGCATGAAACTGACATGAAGGGAAAAAAATAACCACAGAGGTAGAAATGAAATTGATACCTGAGTCAGTGAAGAAACTGGCCTTGCCCTGGTGGATAATTCTAGGATATTTAAAAATTGGATCATATAAATACGAATACTTTGAAATCTAGACCAAATAATTTAAACTTGATATGACAGGCAATAAATAGACAAGTATTTCATATCCTGAAGAAAAGGAATGAAATTATGAAATAGCTTTTTTAAAGATGATTCTGGCAGTGATGCAAAGTTGGGGTGGGTTGAGGGAGGAAATGGGCAGATTGACTAAAGACCAAAAATACTAGCCAGAAAATGTCTAGAGTCCTGGACTTGAACATCAGAGCAGAATGGAAAGGAGTGAACTGATTGATGATGCAAAATTGCCCATTTTTCATGGTGAACATGTCACCTTTACTCGTTGCCATCAAGCCAATTCTGACTCATAGCAACCCTATAGGACAGAGTAGAACTGCCTCATAGAGTTTCCAAGGAGCACCTGGTGGATTCAAATTGCTGACCTTTTTTGGTTAGCAGCTGTAGCTCTTAAGCACTACACCACCAGGCTTTCCATAGCACCTTTAGAAGCATAGAAAAAGTTAGGCATATAGACTTTGTCTTTGAAAAGTATATATTTTTTTTATCATTTGGAAAGATGATTAGATTGCAATTGTACTGATTTGCAGCTTTGATTACCAAGCATTAATTTAGAGAAAATGGATTATAAAAACTTAAATACTTTGAGAACACTTTAGATCTCACATTGTAGATAAGCAAACTAAGTCTTAAAGTGAATTTATTCAGGTTATACAATTTGTGTGCAGCTGGGACTGGATCAGGCATATGAACTTCTATGTCAGATCTCTGTCCACTAAGCCCTGTCCTTAGCTTGCTATTGCCAACTACAGATGTGGTTGAATGAGACAAATACCCAAAATAAAATAACGTAATTGGTGGTGAATAACCTGAACAGGATGTCCCTTAGTAATAACTAAACATATACCGTACAGTAAGTGTTTTGTTTACTCAGAGGCAATGCTGATAGCATATTGAGATTCACAGTGCTCAAACAAAAGACTGGTTTTATCTGCCATTTAATAGTCCTTGTTGTCTTTGCTGTTTCCTATTTGTTCCTTCACTTGAAAAGGCTACATTTTTTGGTCTAGAGAGGAATTTGATCAAGGACAGTGTCTTAGTTATGTAGTGCACCTGTAACAGAAATACCACAAGTGGATGGCTTTAACAAACAGAAATTTATTTTCTCATAGTTTTGGAGGCTAGAAGTCTGAATTCAGAGCACTGGCTCTAGGGGAAAGCTGTCTGTCTGTATTGGCTCTGGAGGAAAGTTCTTGTCTCTTCTGCTTCTGCTTCCTAGTCCCTTGAAGATCTCCGTGTGTCTCGGCATCTGTTTTACTCCGTTTCTCCTTTGCTCTTTGGTTAATCTCTTTTATATCTCAAAAGAGACTGACTTAAGATACACTCTGCAGTGATCCTGCCTCATTAACATAACAAAGACAACCCATTTCCAAATGGGATTATAACCACAAGCATAGAGGTTAGGATTTACATCATGTATTTTGGGGAGACATCATTCAATCCATAACAGGCAGCAAGTCAGGGAGTTTTGGTAGTGGGTCTGAGGCTTTGAAGAATTCTCACCAAATGACGCGCAGGCCCTGTTTTACCTACCTCAAGTTATATCAATAGAAGCGATGGAAATACCTAGTATGTAGCTGGGATAAACATATTTGTGCAATGCTTCCAGACCCCAACACAGCAATATACTTGAATGCAAACATCATCCAGAAATCTGCAGCTCCTTTTAGTCACTCCACAAAGAGCTGCTGTGTCTTTGGTTTTAGTGAACAAACAATTTGCTATGTGAACAGCTGAAGCAAGCTGTGTCAACAAGACAGGATTTGAATTATGACATGCTGCTGTGTCTGTGAAAGCAGAAGAAGGGAGTACATGATTACGGCCTAGAGCATGTGGTTAGAAAGGGAGTAATGGTAGCTCTCCAGTATCAGTTGTTGATAGAAAACATCTGCTTCTTTCCTTGTCCCCTTGAAAGCGTCTCCTGAGAAATAGGCCCCTGATGGTATCACTCTGAACCAGGTCAGTCCCCTCATCAGACTTCTGAAGCAGTATTTGAATCTGTTGAGACATCATTAAAAAAATAGAACGAATAACATGTTTGATGGAATAAAAGAGAATGTGATAAGGAAATGTGAAAGCTTACTGCATTCTCAGCCTTAAAATATCCTCTGTGCTTTAGCTCCTAATTTTCACACTTCACAGCTGCTAATGGATCTCAGCGGAACTAAAGTAAGACTGTTGATAGATAGATATGTCTTTTTGTCATCTCTGTCATGTTACTTTCCTTATTCTCTTACAGAAAAAGCTCTTATTTGCCTCAATGTCCCTTGATATCAGCTAAATTGCTTTTCTTTTGTTTCTTTAACTTGAGTCCCTTGCTTCTTTTTTAAAAAATGTCTTCCGCAGCCAACGGAATGATGTAGATAATAAAGGATAATGGGTATAAACAGCTCCCCCCCCACCCCCCGCCCTCCGTCACTGTGTCCAAATTGCTGTGAATGTCATTGAAAACTGAAAACAGTAGGAGGTCTGGTGATATGCCCTGGTACCATGAGCTTGAGGAGATTGTTCCAGGTGTTGGAAGACCCCACAGGGCCTCCTATCTGGGATGCTTCCAAACAAAGCAAACAACATTCACACAGGCCTCTTAAGATCCTTAAACAGAGCTGGGAAAAGAAAATTCAAGCTGATTCACTAATAGCACAGGAGATGAGCAGTTAAAGGAAATAGAGGCAAAGTTCGCTCTCTTTAAAAGCTCTGATGGCATTGCATAATGATACCAACCTTTCTAAGAAAAAGATGAACTCCTGGAGTTTCTCACCAGCGTAGAGTCTCCGGAAAGCTTTAGACTTTTTTCATCTATTGTGTTTAGGAGACTGGAATTAAATGTCTTTCAGATATACTAATATAATCTGATTGTCTTTGTAGGATTTTGTTACAGACTGAATTGTGTCCCACCAAAATGTGTGTCAACTTGGCTAGGCCATGATTCCCAGTATTGTATGGTTGTCTTCCATTTTGTGATCTTATGTAATTTTCCCATGCGTTGTAAATCCTTACCTCTATGATGTTAATAAGTCAAGATTAGAGGCAGTTATGTTAATGAGGCAGGACAAAGTCTACAGGAATAGGTTGTACTTTAAGTCAGTCTCTTTTGAGATTTAAAAGAGAAGCAAGCAGAGAGGAAGGGGGACCTCATACCACCAAGAAAGAAGAGCCAGAGAAACAGTGTGTCCTTTGGACCCAGAGTCCCTGCACTGAGAAACTTTTAGACCCAAGGGAAGATTAACGACAAGGATCTTCTCCTAGAGCTGACAGAGAAAGAAAGCCTTCCCCTGGAGCTGGCTCTGTGAATTTGAACTTCTAGCCTCCTAAACTGTGAGAGAATAAATTTCTGTTTGTTAAAGCCATCCACTTGTGGTATTTCAGTTACAGCAGCACTAGATAACTAGGACAGATTTTAATCTGATAATTCCATGGAGAAACTATTGCAACTCTCCGTGTTGTTGTTGTTGTTTTTCCCCCCATATATTTTCCTCAGAAATATTTCTAGCTGATGTAGCCAAATAAATACTAATCCCTGATCTAGTTTATTTTTGCTTCTATGATTCTTCTGTCCTGTAAAGTTCTCTCATTTTTTTTCCCTTCACCCTGAGGGTGAGAAAAGGAGCCCTGGTTAAGAGCTCAGCTGCTAACAGAAAGGTCGGTGGTTTGAACTCACCAGCTGCTCCATGGGAGGAAAGACCTGGTGATCTGTCCTGTAAAAAATTACAATCTATGAAACTACACTTGTCTATATAGGGTCTCTACAAGTCAGAATCAACTTGACAGCATATAACCACAAGGGTGAGAACACATTTTTTTGCAGAAAATATTATTGGAAGTTTTTATATGGCCACTTTAATCTTACTTCCATTTGCTATTTTTTATAAAACTGTCTATGAGCTAAAAATTGTAATGTTCCCTTGAAAAAGACTTTGTTATTAAAATAGCAATAATTTCTTTATCTCATCTCAAACCATACCAGCAGATTTTGAAGATGTTCTAGTTACTCAGGTCATTAGGTAATTTACTTATTATTTTCCATGCTTGTCATATGAGATAAAATTTTTCCAGTACGTCTTTATGGTTTCTAATTATCAGTCATTTGATCTTGCTGTTTCTTTACCTAATAATACAAACCTAAACTGTGAATATGTGGAACTTCAGAGATTGCAATGGCACTTTTGAACAGAACAAGAACAGGCTGGAAAAAGTATTCACTGACAACAAAAAATACCAAAAGATGTAGGCTCAAAGTTAGGCAGAATATTTATAAATAAATACTTGACATCATATTTGTTACACCAATTCAATGTTTTTTTCATTTAAAATAATTATTCTGCAAGTATTTAGAATCTTCTAGGTTTAATGGAAGGATTATGGGCTTTACAATCAAACAGAGCTGGTTTTGATTAGCTATATTACTTTGGAGAGTTAACCTCTCTGAATCTCAGTTCTCATTTATTAAATGGATTTAATAATAGCAACTGCAGAGTGTGGTTGTAGGGACTGAATGAATTTAGGATAGCATCTGGCACCCAGCAAACACATTGAATATATAATACTTCAGGTCTTGTAAGTGTGCAATTGAAAAATAACTCTGCTGCCCTTGTGTCTATAAGTATTTTTATCTAATAAAACACCTGACAGCAGGAATTTTACAGTCTAGTTCTAAAAATCAAAAACTTAATGCAGCAATATTTTTGGCCAAATTCTCAGTAATGAGATAGAGTAAATGCCACAGAGAAAATGAAAACAAGAACTGTATAATAATTGGAGAATAGTTCTCTGATGAAATAGACATTAGTTTGGCCATGAACAATACATAGGATTAATACTGAGGGAGACAATACATAGGATTAATAACAGTGAAGGCAAGAGGAAAGAGCCATCTTGGAGAGAGAATCCTGTTAAAGAAGGTATGCTTACAGGCATTGTCATGCGTTTCAGGGATAGTGCAATCTGTGTGATGAAAGGAGCACTATGTATTGGAAACTTATAAGTTTGGTCCAGTTTATACAAAATTTTGAAAACTTTGGAAAAGAACTTAAAGTTGATGTGGTGAATTGATGGGAGCAATTTTGATTCACTGAGCAGAAAGTAACCTGATTATAGTTTAGTCTTGGAGTTGGCAAATAAGAGTGAGAGAGCAATAGCAAGGGAGGCGACATTTACTTAGAGTGCGCGGCTTTAAATTTTAGCTTATATTGCCAGGAAAAGTCTGGAAGTGAGAAATGGGAAACCACCGAGAAGGAATTCCTTGGACTAGTTCAATAGCAATTACAAATAGTTGTGGTACTAGGAATATAGTTGCTGGGCTCTATGAGGAACCGAGTTTCCAGAAATTCTACACAGAAAGTTCCAAATGAGTTGGAACTTGTCGTGGATTGAATTATGTCCCCCAAAAAACATGTGTATCAATTTGGCTGGGCCATGATTCCCGGTATTGTGTGATTTTCCTATATGCTGTAACTCCTGCCTCTATGATGTTAATGAGGGAGGATGGGCAGCAGTTGTGTTAGTGAGGCAGAACTCAAACTACAAGATTGGATTGTGTTTTGAGGCAATCTCTTCTGAGATATAAAAGAAAGAAGCAAGCAGAGAGACAGGGGGACCTCATACCACCAAGAAAGCAGGGCCGGGAGCAGACTGCATCCTTTGGACCTGAGGTTCCTGCACTGAGATGTTCCCAGACCAAGGAAAGACTGATGACAAGGACCTTCCTCCAGCGCCAACGGAGACAGAAAGCCTTCCTCCGGAGCTAGTGCCCTGAATTCAGACTTTTAGCCTACTGGACTCTGAGAGAATAAACTTCTCTTTGTTAAAGTCATCCACTTGTGGTATTTCTGTTATAGCAGCACTGGATGACCAAGACAGAACTAATGTAGCTCCTAGAAGTGGACAAAATGTAATAGATGTAAGAAACAGATAACAGAGATATAGAAGAACTGAGTCCCAAATGCTACCAATGAAGGACCTCACCGATATCAATGTAGGAAATATATATTGTCCACAACTGAATTACTTGGTTGCTATGGTCACACATAATTTAGAATTTGCTAAATTTTTATTATATATTTGTATATAGCTATATATAGATACATACAAATATATATACATATAAATTTCTATTTATAATATATATAAATATGTGTGTGCACACGTATGTAAAACAAAAGATTTTGAGGTTAAATTATTAGTAGAGTACAACATAATGTAAATATTGAATTTATTTCTTGTTTTTCTTATAAATCCTGCATTTAAAGAAGCCTTTAATTTATTTATAGAGAGAAGTATTTGAACTGAGTGGGCCCAACTCATATAGTTAGCCATTATCCTTTTTGGAAAGACATGCAAAAGGTGAAATTAAATTTGGAGAAGGAAAAAAAAAATCAATGAAAAAGATATTTAAGGACACACTACAAGGTAAGATGGAAATCAAGGTAGTAAAGAGGCACAGCAGCCATGATCAAAGAGAAGATTTTGAAATAGGGAGTGAGAGTATCACATGCCTTGCCAATTCAAAGAGAAAAAAACTGAGAAAATGATTTATTTGGGGGAAAAGTTCACAGGTGTCCTTACTGAAAGCAGTAACTATAAGCATTGGGGTCGAATAGATACTAGATGGTTAAAAATCTAGTATTTATTGTAGAAATAGAAGTAACAGGTGGACTTGCCTTCTAACTCATTAGAAATAAGATAATAGTGCATAGGAGACCAGAGTAAAAAACATTTAGGAGTGGGGGAGAGGTGATATTTATTGTTTTGAGAGAGAAGAGCTGAGTAACACTGCAGGAAGAAGAAAAGGAGCTTAATACAAAAGATACTGAAAATGCAGTGGAGTGGGGGTAGTTATTGATAGAACCTCCTCAACTGATGAAGACAGGAGAAAATAAGATCAAGCGTTGAAGTATTAATGAAGCTTGAAAACAGGGAGACACTGTATTCATCAGAAAGGAAAGAGGATGAGACGAGAGGTTAGAAGACACTATAAAAAGATTGGAATAGCTACTGTGGAAGATAGAGTTGGACTAGAACACGTGGTGTATGTAAGGACTGGTGAGCTACAGCTAGGGCTGTCAGAGAGATTATTATATGTAATTGATCCTGTATATGAACTTTATGCATCAACCTTCAACAAGGTAGAACAGAGAACAGAGGCGATCACAGGTAGTTGTGACGAAGGGTTCAGGAATGCAGTGCAGTCCAAGGGGATGAGTGATTCTAGGGTGCTGTGAAGGGAATCTTGAGATGACAGATCACAACATGCAGACAAACCTGAGGGGTGAGTGGATTCAACTCAGTTCAACAAACATTTATGCAAGGTTTTCAGTTTCAGTGCCTGGTGCTTGGTCCCAATAAGTGAAGAAAGAAAAAGACCAGGAAAATGAGCAAGTGCTGAAGGATCAGAGGTCACAATGAGAGCAAAGAATAAAAAGTCCTAGACCAGATGTGAAAGTGGAAAATGGAGAGAATGAAAAGCTGTAAGTCACAGACATATAATTCTTGTTCTGACTGTTGGTGAGGGCTTTGCTAGTTGACAACTTTTTAATTGTAAGTCATTGCAGTTGAGAAGGTTAAGAAATTGTGGTGCCAGGGTGCCATACAAGTAATCAACATAACCAATGAAGGCACTAAGTAGAAAGATTAAAATAGTATAAGGAAGAAAACTTGTAGATGAAGTCATCAAGATAAATCTGTATAACAGGAATAAACACAGGATTTGGAGATGAAGGAATAAGGAGGGCATTATTGACTTCAGAAGAGGGAGCTTTGAGTAATAGCAGTGGGGCAACAGTATTCTGGGACCTGAGAGTTGTTGCAGAATCAGTTCCAACTCATGGTAACCTCATGTGTGTCAGAGTAGAGCTGTGCTCCATAGGGTTTTCAATGACTTTTGAGGCACCTTTGGATGGACTCCAACTTCCAACCTCTCAGTTAGCAGCTAAGCATATTAACTGTTTGCACCACCCACGGATTAGTCCAATAACTAAGAAGAAGTGAAGCGAGATGAATTCCTGTGGATAACAGTTAAGGTAGAAATGTTATCTGGGAAATGGCAGATTTCACCAAGGAAGGAAAGTTCAGGTACACAGAGAATTTACTTGTAAACAATATAACAGTAGATAAATGGAACTAGATAAGGCTAAGAACTCCGTAAGCTTTCACATTTCCTTATCACATTCTCTCAACTTGATAAAGAAGCTGTTCCATTGTTTCCTGATGTCAATCTTACTAATGTGAATGAAGTCTTCTTTCAGTTTTATTGCTTAGATATTTAATGGCATATTTTTCAATCGTTTATTTTCAGCTTGTCTGTGTCTATTAAAATGGGTTTTTTTGTAGATAGCATAGAGTTGAAGTCTTTGTTATCGAGTCTGGCAATCTTTTAGTTTGAATTCATTTACATTTAGTGGATTTACTCATATATGTAGATTTGTTCTTGTTGCTTTTAGTTGCCATGGAGTTGATTCAGACTCATGGCAACCCTGTTTGTGAAGAGTAGAAGTGCTCCGTAGAGTTTTTAAGGTTGTGACTTTTTGAAAGCAGCTCACTAGACCTGTCTTCTGAGCTGCCTTGGGTGGGTTCAGACAGCCAATCTTTTGGCTAATTGTTGAGCAGTTAACTGTTTGCACCACCCAGGGGCTACTTGATGTAGATTTAGGTCTACCATTTTATTGATTATTTCCTGTTTGTCTCATCTGTTTTTTTTTATTCCTCTGCTCTTAATTTTCTGCCATGTTTTGGGATTTTGTTTTTTTTTTTTTAGAATTTATCTAGTAGATTTTAGCTAAACCTCTGCAATATTTTCTTAAAGTTTGCTTTGGGAATTACAATATGTGTCTTTATTACATCTTATTTAGTGTTAAAATTATTCTGTCTCATCTAAAATTTAAGAAACTCACAGCAATGTAGGTCTATTTATTCCCTTCCTCCTTTCTGCTATAGCTGTCCTATGTGTTACACCTATATAAACCACACAGTGTTGTTGCTTTTGGATGCCATCCAGTCAATTCTGACTCCTAGTGACCCATGTGACAGAGTAGAACTGTCCATATGGTTTTCTAGGCTGTAATCTTTACAGAAGCAGACTGCCACAGTGCAGCTGGGTGAGTTTGAACCACTGACCTTTTCGTTAGCAGTTGCGCTTAACTATTGTGCCTCCGTAACGTTGTGTATTCTTTAAAGAAATTAAGAGGAAAAATATATTTTATATTTACATCCATATTTTCTGTTTCTAGTGCTTTTTATTTTTTTCCTGAATACCTGAGTTTTAATATGGTATAATTCCTCAGAAACCAGAAGAATTTCAGTTAAGATTTTTGTAATACATTTCTGCTGGTATTGAATTGTCTTACTTTCTATTTATCTGGAAAAGTCTGTATTTGTATTTCCAATAGATATGGAAATCTGGGTTGACATCTTTTTTTTCTGCACTTTTACAGGAAATCTGCCATAATTTGTATTTTGGGTCATCAGTTTTTAAGATATCATCTGCCTCTTGCTACTTTCGAAGTTTTCTCTTCATTTTTGGTTTACAGTAGTTTGACTATAATATGCCTAAGTTCAGTTTCTTTGTCTTTATCCTCCCTAGAATGTTCTAAATTTCTTGAATATGTAGATTTATGATTTTCACTAACTTTGGGGAAATTTCTGTCATGATTTCTTGATTTTTCTATACATTCGTTCTCTCCTTTCCTTTTGAACTCCAGTTTCACATCTATTAGACTCACTCCATGCCTTCTTCCAAGTATAGAATCTCACCCAATTTCTGCATACTTTTTCTTGGTCTCCAGTGCTTTCAAGTAGTGCCTTATTTACTCCAGCATTTATAGTTATTATTATATTTTAAAATAAATAATTGATGGTATAAAAATATTTTTTGTAAAGACAAGTATCCAGAGAAAAATAATCAGGTTAGTTCAAAGTTCTTACTAATTTCCTCCACACTGTGGTTTCAGAAATTTCAGGGAGACGTATCTGAAAAACAAGAATATTAATTATCTAACTCAATAGGTTGTTATCAGGATAAAAGAAGTAATATATGTAAAACTCACAGAAGAGTGGCTGGTATATTTATTTCTTATTATAAACTATATTATTATTTTTTAAAAGCAATACTAACCTGGTCCTTAACTAAACATAAATTTTTATAATTATAGTTGTATTGTTTGAAAACATCGTAAAAGTTCTTCCCCTAGTAACATTTGAACCTTTCATCAAGTACACCTCAGTAGGAATGAATTTATCAGCTTCTTTTCTAAAAATAAGTTCTACTGGGGTGAACCAGCAGAAGTGACTGGAATAGTCCTCCACATGTCCCAGAAAGGCAAGAGCAAGAACCAGGAGCAAAATGCTGGTTTATCTTTTTCTAATTTTTTTTAAACTAAAATCTGCACTCCTTAGTGTTGCCATATTACCCCTTAGAATATTCATTCTTCATGTGACAACCTCTCTTTCCTATACTGATACACAGGCACATTCAACAACTACATTGCACACCCCAGGAAGTGGCTAGAGTTTTACGTAGAAGTGGGAAAGTTTAATCAGAATGATGAGTTGGAGGAAGGTCATCAAACTTCGTGATAGATTGCAAGCCAAGGACAGAGGAAAAAGAATGTGCTTTGCAAAAAACTTTATCTTATTCAAGTAATCTGCCAGAAACAGCCATAGTAGACAGAACTATTAATTTCTTAGTTTAATAGTTTGAGGTGAATTGCTTTAAGGAGTGTTCTGTTCAGAAACGAAGCTATTGTAAGCATTTGTAGGCAGCATAATTAAAGGTAGAGTGATTACCTCAGTGGTAATAACTGAATTTTTGGACACACGATGAACAAATGATCTTGTGGATTGCTATCATCACTTGGAAATACATTTTAAACAATAACTGTTTAGGCTAATGAGTTTATTAATGGTAAATTGAACAAATGATCTGAAATGAGGGGGAAGATTTAAAGGAATTAGTATTAAACGATCTATCAGAGAAATCATTTCAGATTCTGACAGCCTTAGGGTGTAGTAACTTTTTACCATGTTGTTAGAAATTATAGATTAGAATGAATGTGACAGTTCAGCTCATTAAATAAACAAGCAGTGAATAAAAGAAGCAATTCTTTAAAATCATTCTTAACATTAAAGTCAAGCATATTTACATGGATAATCATAACAGGTACAAAAGCTTCTCAAAAGTTGTATGCCTTTTGTATGTTTTAACAATGTACATATAATACCAGTTTTCCACTATTGCACACATGTGATCTGTGAGCTCAATGGAAATTACGACCATTTTATTTTAGAAATACTCTTTGAAGCAGAGAGAAATTTGGGGAGGTATTACTAAATGGAAAATGCAAAATGAATGTCTTTCAATGATAGTCAAAAGACATAAAATACTAAGAGAAAACCATCAAAATATTAGTTGTCAATGTTGTGTAGGATTCCAGGAAACAGATGAACAATATGATTCAGCAACCTATTTGTGACTACATCTTCTGGCCTTTAGATTCATAAATTCATGCTGAAATTGCTCTCACATTTATTTAGAATACTTTACATAATGCTAGTGACTGACCAAGAATACGGTTTAAGAAATAATACATATCAGCTTTCAAAAATTCCTTTATCAGCAAGGTATAAAAAGAAGAGTTTAATAATAAATAAATATAATAATAAAATATAGTAAATATTAAATTGTGATGAGTCAAGCTATTGCTGATAAGAAAAAAACTAGTCCATGCCTTGTCCCATGAGAGTTTTGGTGGTTCAGAACAGTTGTTCTTCCAGAAAAACAGTTACTAAACAGTAAATGCTTTCTAGTTGATGTACTGATGATAATGGTCATCCTTTCATTCATTTCTGAACTTTAAAACACAGAGTGCTCAACAATCTGTGCTCACAGGGAAAGATGATTAAATAAAAATCAATTAATAAAATTATTTTTTAAGATTAAAGCCTAATTTAATTGTGCCAAGAAAGAGCCCTAATAACATGGAGAAGTGATTACAAATACATTTTTGTTACGGTTATGGTCTTGTTAATTAAGACTAATTTTTACAGATGTGATTTTCTCCTAGAAGGTAGTCTGTACTTTTGCTGCTTCCCCTTAAATGCTGCCATTCCAGGGTCTTGAACACATTTCCCTTAGGAGCCTGAATTGCTGATGCCAAAAGACACTGAAGGCAGTAATACAAGGGGGAGAGAAGCTCTGGTGGTTCAGTGTTTAAGTTCTGGGCTGCTAACCAAATGTCAGCGGTTCGAACCCACCAGCCATTCCTTGGGAGAAAGATGTGGCAGTCTGTTTCCATAAAGATTACAGCCTTGGAACCCTATAGGGCAGTTCTACTCTTTCCTATACGGACCCTATGGGGTCATTCTGAGTAAGAATCAACTTGATGGCCACTTAGCATAAGGTGAAGACTCCTTTCTTCAAATATCAAGATAAGGAAAAATTTTAATGCCCCAAAGAAATCAGAGAATGTTACTAGAAACCACAAGCTGCTTAATGGCCAGGAAGGGTAAGCGAGAAACAGGAATTCATTTTAGAATAGGGGCCCTTATTTTCTGGAGATCTCAGTTCAATTAATTTTTTTTTTTTTTAAATAATGACCAAACATACACTAAGAATAACCATATGGAAAAATTTTTCTTCCAGGAGGGATTCTATTGGTAACTTTTAAGAGTGTGTTAATAAAATGTACAGGGTTATGTCTCAAAACTTCAAAAATGTTCATTAATTGTTTTCATTTATAAGTTCTGCTTTAGAAACCAGCATGTTTTAATTATGAATTGACTCCATGGCAACAGGTTAGGTTTGGTTTAGTATCATCAGTTTGTTCTGTTTCTCTTAACCTGTTGCCATCCAGTCGATTCAGACTCATAGCAAGCGGGTAGGACAGCCTCATAGAGTTTCCAAGGCTGCAGTCTTTATGGAAGCAGATGCCACATCTTTCTCTGGCAGAGCAGCAGGTGAGTTTGAACTGCAAACCATTCCGTTAGCAGCTGAGTGCTTAACCATTGCCCCACCAGGGCTCCTTCTCTTTCTCCTAGGCTATGTGAATAGGACACTGGATAATCCCATCAAACTGAGAATAATATGTTGGATAATTCAGGATCAAGTTAGTTGTTTTGTTTTTGTCTCAGTAGGAGAGCTTGAGGCTGATATTTCTCAATAAAGCAGTTTTGCTTGTGTAGAGATGGCTTTTGTAATTACATCATAGAAAGGATCTTTTAGGAGTCTTTTAAGAAGCTGTATCAGAAATTATTCTTGATAATTTGTATAATGGTACAGCATGGAGACATTTTACTAGAAATACAAAATCAGGTGGCAAGTATTCAATAATAATTTATAGAATCAGAAGTAGTATTCTATCTGAACCTGAGTTCATAGCTTTTGCCCTCTACATCTAGCTCAGGGCACCAACACCAGTCCAAACACAAGGATGAACAAAGAAGCCCAGGAGGCTTCATGTACTCATTTCCCCAAATATCTGATCATAGTGTAGGTTAACTGGTAGATAATAACACAAAGGTGCTTATGCAGGTTAATTGGTGATTAAATAAAACTATTAGCATGCTTCTTAGTGAATTCCTGTCATTTCCAAAGTATTTTAGGCTGAATGGAATCTCACCAAGCCTTCAAGCTTATGAGACAACAAGTCATGGTTATTAAGAGCAAATGCCCTAGAGAGAGAAATCTGTGCTATCCCAACAGGCTGACCTTTTCCCAAAGACATAGCATTTGAATTATCTACTTTGAAAAGCACAATTATAGTAAAATTCAAGACCTGATTTATACACAGGTTTTATATTCTCATCTATAATGCATGTAGATAAGAGCACAGAACCAAATTACTTCCTTTTGGGTTTCTTTTCCATAGGGTTGTTATGCATGTATTTTGTAACTAATGAATCCTTATAGCTCTTGTCTTATAAATTTATACATTTTTTTATTAAATACCAATTATTAATAAAAACGCTGTTTCAAATTTTGAGTGTTTTGCAGTCTTCTGTAAGTACTTTCTTCATTCTGTAGTTTGGATATCGCTTTAACTGTTGAAAATAAACAGGTGCTTCTTTTCTAGTCTATGAACCTGAGCAACTTGACCTGAATAGGATTTCTATTTAAGCACAAACTGAAGAAAATGATGTCAGCCTTTATTTTCTACTTTATGACTCTCTAAGACTATTTTATCTCAAGAATCATAAAGTAGAAATTCATCATAATATGATCTTGAAATTTGAAGCTCACTATAATATGGACTAGAAATAACATAAATTATGCTCTTAGCTAATCAGTTTCAAATACTTATTGAAGATCCACCTACCTACCACTATAACACCTCTCAATCAGAGGAAGGGAGATAATTGAAAGGGAATACACACATACACCCCAAAGGATAAAGAAGTGTGATACCAATCTTTTTTGTTTCTTTGTTTTCTGTATAGGTATCTTGCTTACACAACAATACTGACAACTAATTTCTAGCTACGTATAATAACAAAACCAAAGGGATTCTTAGAAAACTCTTTTTGTTCTTATAAGAAAGCATTCACATTGCTGAGTGGAAATACAATAGGGATTATTTGTTAACTGTAGCTGGTTATGCTAAAATGTAAATATGAAATTTTTAGGACCTTTGCTGTAATTGAAATCTAGCATAGAAATGTAGATGCTGTGGTGTAGATAAGAAAAAAGTTGGGGACTAACTGACATCGGCGTTAATGGAAGGAGCAAAATGAGCTGAGAACAGATGGCAGATGGCTGCTCTCAAAATCTAAGAAGTATCTCTCAAAGTAGGAATGACTAGAGAGAAAGATGATGTAGAAATCAAGCAAAAGAGAAACAGCAGTTTCATAGACTCCAGTAGCATATTTAAGACTGAATTTTAAGTAAAAAGTGCACTGACCGTAAATACAGTGTACCTCAAAAGTTACCTTACCAGAAACAATACCATTTACTGTTAGCAACTAAAAAAATAAAATACCTAGGAATAAACCTAACCAGGGATGTAAAGGACTTACATAATGAAAACTATAAAATACTCCCACTGGCGGGATCCCTGGAGGCTCTTTTTTTAATTCTAATTTTTATTTATTCATATATTTTTTTTATTTTTTGTTTTTCTCCATTTCTCAGTCTCTCATCTCTCAACTCCAATGGCAAGCTCCCTTAGCACTCTTTTTTGTTTGTATGTTTTTGGCTCCTGTTCCTCTTTCCTCTCCTCTTTCCCATACCCATCTTGGCTCCACACATCACAATCTCCCCCCCCTTCCTGCCTACCTGCACCATTTGCTGAACATGACACCCCCAAGCAGCACAGACACGGCCTACCAGAACCTGCCTTGCACTGATTCCTGGCCCACACTGTAGGCTTTAGTACTTGCCACAAACAACCCATCCCAGCAACTCCTCTTCAGCTGGACCTGCCCCGCTGTACCGTACCTGAGTGACTGACCCCACCCATTGGAGAAGGAGGTGAAAAGTATCATGCTTACAGACGAGCAAACAACAAAGAATGCACAGACCGCCTGCTCAGACATAACCAAATAAATCAAAAAAGCAGGATGAAACAAACAAATCTACAATCAATAAACGAGGAAAATAACTACTGAATGTCCCAAAGACATTAGACAATATCAAACCATGTACAAAAACAGGACAGGATGGTTCCAGTAGGTATACAAAATAAAACACCAGACGACTTTCCAGTAGAAAAAAAGGCACTAGGACTACCTGACTGGGAAATCAAATTCAAATTCAGAGCTACCCAAGAGTTGAAGCAAAAAGCAGACAAAAATGAGGACAAAATAGACAAATTCATGGAAAACGCAGAAAGAAATCATGGAAAATACAGGGGAAAAAAAAAAAAGAATTCAGGAAAATAATACAGGAAAAAAATGCTAAAATAAATTCACAACTAGAAATCGTACAAAAACAACAATTGGAAATCCAAAAGATAAGCAACAAGATTTCAGAAATGAATGGTGTCATAGAAGGGCTGACCAGCAGGTTTGAAACAATGGAGGACATGATACAACTATGAGGAAAAATCTGAGAAAAGAACGAAGAAAAATGAAGAAACCCTGAGAACTATGTGGGATGCAATCAAAAGCAAAAATTTGCAAGTGACCAAAGTTCCAGAACAGGGGGAGAAAACAGAAAACACAGACAGTATCATTGAAGAACTACTGACAGAAAACTTCCTCAATATCATGAAAGATGAAAAGCTGACCATCCAAGAAGCTCAGTGAACCCCATATAGGATAGACCCCAAAAGAAAATCACCAAGGCATATCATAATCACACTGTCTAAAACCAAAGACAAAGAAAGAATCCTGACAGCAGCTCAAGAAAAACAAAAGTCACATACAGAGGAGAAACAACAAGACTGAGCTAGGATTATTCAGCAGAAACCATGCAGGCAAGAAGGCAATGGGATGACGTATGTAAAACCTTAAAACAAAAAATTTCCAGCCAAGAATAATATATCCTGCAAAACTGTTGTTCAAATATGATGGTGAAATTAAGATATTTCGAGATAAACAGAAATTAAGGGAATATGTACAAACCAAACCAAACTTACAAGAATTATTAAAGGGAGTCCTTCAACCTGAGAACAAACAAAATCAGACCACAGGCTGAATCTAGGACACAGGATTGTATCAGCCAGATACCAACCTAGGAAATGAATTCTTAAGGACTATCCAAAACCAAAAGAATTACAACAGGGAACCAGAGAGGTTAATCTGTAAATGACAAGAACATCAGAACAATAAAAGAGGGAATAAACGGTGTAGGTATAGAACCTTCTAATAGAGAGGAAGGCAAGACAATACCAAGTAATAATAGACTAGTTCAAACCTCAGAAGATAAAGGTAAATTTCCAGGTAACCACAAAGAAAGTTAACAAACCTACTCACCAAAATAAAGAAGAAAAATATAAAGTCTCAGGAAAAAAAAAAAAAAAAAAAACCTACAAAAATAAAAGAAATTAAAAAAATCCACAAACAAAAGGAATTCAGCACAGGAGAGTAAGAGGAACAAAGAAAAAGTCAGCACCACAAAAAAAAAGCACTATAAAATGATAGCAATAAACTCACACCTATCAATAATTACACTGAATATAAATGGCCTAAATGGACCCAAAAAGAGATGGAGAGTGACAGAATGGATTAAAAAAATAAGATCCATCAGTATGCTGTCTACAAGAGACACACCTTAGAAACAAAGATGTAAATTTATTAAAAATCAAAAAATGGAAAAAAATATGTCAACAAACAGCTACCAAAAAAGAGCAGAAGTGACAATACTAATCTCAGGTAAAATAGACTTTAAAACAAAATCCACCATAAAAGACAAAGAAGGACACTGTATAATGATTAAGAGGACGATCCATCATGAAGACATAACCATAATAAATAACTATGCACCCAATGACAGGGCTCCCAAATACAAAAAAAACCTCTAACAGCCCTGAAAAGAGAAATTGACAGTTCCACAATAATAGTAGGAGACTTCAACACACCACTCTCAGTAAAGAACAGAACATCTAGAAAGAAACTCAACAAAGACACACAAGAGTAAAGGGCATAATCAGCAAACTCGGCCTCACAGACATATAGAACACTATATGCAACAGCTGCAAAGTACACATTCTTTTCCAATGCACATAGAACGTTCTCCAGAATAGACCACATCTTAGACCGCAGAGCAATCCTCAACAAGATCCAAAACGTTGAGATAATACAAAGTATCTTCTCTGACCACACTGCCATCAAGGTAGAAATTAACAACAGGAAGAGCAAGGAAAAAAATCAATTACATGGAAACCAAATAACATACTGCTTGCAAACCACTGGGTAATAGAAGAAATCAGAGATGGAACCAAAAAATTCCTCGAATCAAATGAGAATGAAAACACATCATACCAAAACCTTTGGGACACAGCAAAGCAGTCCTCAGAGGACAATTTATAGCAACAGATGCACACATCAAAAAAGAAGGAAGGGACAAAATCAAAACATTAGCTACACAACTCGAACATATAGAAACAGAACAGCTAAAGAAGCCTACAGCCACCAAAATGAATGGAATAATAAAGACCAGAGCAGAAATAAATGAGATAGAGAATAGAAAAACAATGGAAAGAATTGATAAAACCAAAAGTTTGTTCTTTGAAAGGATCAACAAAATTGGCAAACCACTGGCCAGACTGACAAAAGAAAAACAGGAGAGGATGCAAATAACCCAAATAAGAGATGAACTGGGGAACATTACAACAGACCCAACTGAAATAAAAGGGATCATGACAGAGTATTATGAAAAACTATACTCCAACAAATTTGAAAACCTAGAGGAAATGGATAAGTTTCTAGAAACACACTACCTACATAAACTAACATAAAGTGATGTTGACCATCTGAACAGACCCATAACAAGAGAAGAGATTGAAAAGGTAAAAAAAAAAAAAACTCCCAACAACAACAAAAAAAACACTGGCCCAGATGGCTTCACTGGAGAATTCTACCAAAAATTCAGAGAAGAGCTTATACCAGTACTACTCAAACTATTTCAGAACCTAGAAAAGGAAGTGAGAACTTCCGAATTCATTCTATGAAGCCAGCATAACCCCAATAGTAAAACCAGGCAAAGACACCACAAAAAAAGAAAATTACAGACCAATATCTCTCATGAATATAGATGCAAAAATTCTCAACAAAATTCTAGCCAATAGAATTCAGCATCATATCAGAAAAGTAATACATCATGACCAAGTAGGATTCATACCAGGTATGCAAGTATGGTTTAACATTAGAAAATCAATCAACATAATCCACCACATAAATAAAAGGAAAGAAAAAAATTACATGATCATCTCAATTGACACAGAAAAGGCATTCAACAAAGTCCAGCACCTATTCCTGATAAAAAAAAACTCTCAATAAAATAGGTATAGAAGGAAAATTTCTCAACATAATAAAGGACACCTATGCAAAACCAATGGCCAACATCATTCTTAATGGAGAGAGGCTGACAACATTCCCCTTAAGAACAGGAGCAAGACAAAGATGCCGTTCATCTCCACTACTATTTACCATTGTGCTGGAAGTACTAGCTAGAGCTATAAGACAAGAAAAAGAAATAAAAGCTATCCAAACTGGTGATGAAGAAGTTAAACTGTCCCTGTTTGCAGATGATATGATACTGTATATAGAAAACCCTAAAGAGTCCAGGAGAAAACTACTGGAACTAATAGAAAGATTAACAGAGTAGCAGGATACAAGATAAACATACAAAAATCAGTTGGATTCCTATACACCAATAAAGAGAATGATGAAAAGGAAATCAGCAAAATAATACCATCTATAATAGCCCCCCCAAAAATAAAATACTTAGGAATAAGTTTAACCAGGGATATGAAACACCTATAGAAAGAAAACTACAAAACACTACTGCAAGAAACCCAAAGGGATCTACATAAATGGAAAAACATGGACCATGCTTGTGGATAGGTAGACTCAACATTGTGAAAATAACAGTTCTACCCAAAGCAATTTACAAATACAATGCAATCCCAATCCAAATACCAACAACATTCTTTAAAGAGATGGAAAAACTAATCATTAACTTTATATGGTAAGAGAAGAAGCCCCAGATAAGTAAAGCACTGTTGAATAAGAAGAATAAAGTAGGAGGACTTGCACTACCTGAACTCAGAATCTACTATACAGGTATGGTAGTCAAAACAGCCTGGTACCGGTACAATGACAGATAAACTGACCAGTGGAATAGAATTGAGAACCCAGAAGTGAATCCATCCACTTATGGTCACTTGATCTTTGACAAGGGCCCAATGTCCATCAAATGGGGAGAAGACAGTCTCTTTAACAAATGGTGCTGGAAAAACTGGATGTCCATCTGCAAAAAAATGAAACAAGACACATACCTCACACAATATACAAAAACTAATTCAAAATGGATCAAAGACCTAAATATGAAGCCAGAAACTATGAAGTTCATAGAAAAAAAAAAAAAAAAAGGATCAATGCTAGAGTCCCTAATACATAGCATTAACAGGATATAAGCCATAACCAACAACACACAAATTCCAGAAGATAAGCTAGATAAGTGGGATCTTCTAAAAATTAAACACTTATGCTCATCAAAAGACTTCACCAAGAGAGTAAAAAGAGAACCTACAAGCTGGGAAAAATTTTTTGGACATTACAAGTCAGACAATGGTCTAATCTATAAAATCTTCAAGAAAATCCAACACCTCTACAACAGAAAGACAAATAATCCAGTTAAAAAGTGGGAAAAGGACATGAACAGACACTTCACCAAAAAAGACATTCAAGTGGCCAACAGAAACATGAGGAAATGCTTGCTATCACTAGCCATTAGATAAATGCGAATTAAAACCACAATGGGATACCATCTCACCCCGGCATTACTGGCCATGAATCAAAAAAACTGGAAATAACAAATGTTGGAGAGGCTGTGGGGAGATCAGAACTCTTATGCACTGCTGGTGGGAATGGAAAATGATACAACCATTTTGGAAGATGATATGGCACTTCTTTAGAAAGCTAGAAATAGAAATACCATATGATCCAGCAATCCCACTCCTAGGAATACATCCTAGAGAAATAAGAGCCATCACATGAATAGACATATGCACACCCATGTTCATGGCCGCATTGTTCACAATAGCAAAAAGATGGAAACAACCTAGATGCCCATCAACAGATGAATGGATAAACAAATTAGGGTACATACACACAATGGAGTATTATGCAACGATAAAGAACAATGATGAATCTGTGAAGCATCTCATAACATGGATGAAACTGGAGGACATTATGCTGAGTGAAATAAGTCAATCACAAAAGGACAAATATTGTATGACACCTCTACTGTAAAAACTCACGAAGAAGTTTACACACAAAAAGAAACAATCTTTGTTGGTACGAGGGATGGGAGGGGTCGGGGGGGAACTAAATAGACAATAGATAATTGGTAACTTTGGTGAAGGGTAAGATAGTACACAATACTGGGAAAGCCAGCACAACTTGTACAAGGCAAGCTCATGGAAGCTCCACAGACACATCCAAACTCCCTGAGGGACCAAATTACTGGCCTGAGGGCTGTGGGGACCATGGTCTCAGCGAACATCTAGCTCAACTGGCATAACTTAGTTTATAAAGAAGATCTTCTACGTTCTACTTTGGTGAGTAGCATCTGGGGTCTTAAAAGCCTGTGAGTGGCCATCTAAGATACTCCACTGGTCTCACCCCTTTGGGACCAAGGGAGAATGAACAGAACATTATACAAGGAAAAGATTGTCCAAAGGACTAACAGAGCACGGCTACCATGGCTTCCACCAGACTGAGTCCAGTGCAGGTAGATGGTGCCCAGCTACCCCCACTGACTGCTCTGACAGGGATCACAACAGAGAGTCCCAGACAGAGCTGGAGAAAAATGTAGAGCAAAATTCTAACTCACAAAAAAAGACCAGACTTAGTGGCCTGACAGGGACAGGAGGAACCCCAAGAGTATGGTCCCTGGACACCCTTTTAGCTCAGTAATGAAGTCACCCCCAAGGTTCACCATTCAGTCAAAAATTAGACAGCCCCATAAAACAAAGCAAGACTAATGGGGCACAACAGTCCAGAGACAAAGGCTAGAAGGTAGGAGGGGACCAGAAAGCCGGTAATAGGGAATCCAAGTTGAGAAGGGACAGTGTTGACATGTTGTGGGGTTGTTAACCATTGTCATAAAACAGTATGTGTACTAAGTGCTTAATAAGAAACTATTTGTTTTGTAAACCTTCATCTAAAGTACAATAATAAATAAATAAACAAACAATTCATAATGTAAAAAAAAGTATACGAGATCAAATGGGTAACACCTGCCCAAAGGCCAAAATAAGAAAGCAGGAAGGGACAGGAAAACTGGACAAATGGATACAAGGAACCCGGGGTGGAAAGAGAAAGGGCGAGAATGCTGACACAATACCGAATGCAACAAATGTCAGAAAATAATTTACATATAAAATTTTTGAATGAAAAACTAATTTGTGCTGTAAACTTTCACCTAAAGCACAGTAAAATTAAAAAAAAGAAAAGAAAAATGAAGCAGGACCCATACCTTACACCATACATAAAAACTAATTCAAAATGCATCAAGGACCTAAATGTTAAAACTAAAACCATAAAGTTTATAGAAGAAAGCAGAAGGGTGAATCTATGGGACCTAGGTTTTTTTGTCATTGTTGTTGTTTTGTTTTTTTATAACTACTACATCAAATGCAGAAGCAGCAGAAGATAAAATAGATCATTGGAACCTCATAAAAATTAAATATTATGTTCATCAAACGACTTTATCAAAAGAGTAAAAAGACAACCTACAGACTGGAGAAAAATCGTTGGGAACCATATATCCTACAAGAGTCTAATATCCAATATATAAAAAATGTCTACAACTTAACAATAATAACCAAATAAAATAACCCAATCAAGAATGGGCAAAAGTCATGAACAGACACTTCACCGAAGAGGATATCCAAGCAGCCAACAACTATGTGAAAAGATGTTCACCATTAGCTGTCAATCAAAGCCATAACAAAACCTGTTGTCACTGAGTCGATTCCATCTCATGACAACCCTATAGGACAAAGTAGAACTGCCCTATAGGGTTTCCAAGGTATCACTTGTTGATAATCTTTAGATACAATGAAATATCTCATGGGATTTGTTTTCTTGTTTCAAAGTTTAGGATGATGGCATCATGACTCTATCCAGTAAATTGGCCTAACATTGTTTTTTGTTTCTGTTCTACCTCCTAGCTCGGTGAGTAGCATCTAGGGTCTTAAAAGCTTGCATGCGGCCATCCAAGCTACAACAGTTGTTCTTAATTTGCCTGGAACATCAACAGAAGAAGGAGATCCATGAATCACAGAAGAAAATGGACTGCAAGTCTAGCTGACTGCGTGAATTACTTTGCCATGAGACCAGAAGAAATGGTTGGTGCCTAGCTACCATTACAGAATGTTTTGATGAAGAAGGAGCCAATAGATGGACCCTGATCAAAAGGAGAAATAATGTGGAACAGAATGTCAAAGTCTTATGGAAATCAGCCTTACTGGATTCACTGAGACTGAAGGAACCCCCAAATCTATTTTCTTGAAATAATCTTTAAACCGTGAACCAAAACTATCCCATGAAGTCATCTTTAAAATAAACAACTGTTTAGATCAATTAATAAAGAATATATACCTTGAAAATTGCACTCTTTTAAAGAATTTTCTATATAAGATCAAATTGACAACAGTAACTTTAAAGCACAGATGAGAACTTTAACAGCAGAGAGTCTAAGTCAATGGCGGTAAAACAATATGAGGAGAGATACGAGAATGGTGACACAATGTGAAGAATGTAACCAATGTCATTGAACTGTACATGAAGAAATTGTTGAATGGATGTATGTTTTGTTGTGTATATTTTCACACACACACAGAGTTCCCTTACCATGTTAATATTGATGAGCACCAAAGACTTCTTCCTTGCTACAGATACCCAACATTTTTTTATATATATATATGTGCAAGACATTTTAAGAGCCTGTGTTAAAATGGCATGCATCACTTCCACCCACCTTCCACTCAGTCCCATGGACAATCAAAGTACAAGGAGCACATGGATATGAGTGAACATGATAGTTTCCATCACAAACATCAAACAACATTTTGATAGTTGCTATATTTTTTGACAGCTCGTAGTATAAGGAGAGATCACGGAGACAGCTCACTTGGTCTTAAAGGAAAATGGTTTGCCTTCAACTTGCCACTGAGCTTTCTGGGTTCAACCAAGCAAATCTATTAAAACAGAAATTGTTCCAACCCCTTTTATTCCTCCCCTGGGCAGAAATTATTAGCCATGATGAATTTCATTCATAGCCCTATGACCTTACTTAAGACAGCATCACTAGTAAGGTCCCTCTCTATCCTTTAATAGAAAATTAAGAGAGAACATAAGCATCATATTTGGATAGAATGATATATTTCACATGAATTTGGTACGCATTATATTTTCTTTCTCCTCACTACAAAATGCCTAAATTTACTTTTGGAATGGGGACAAACAGATCTTATCATGATTTATATAAAAAATGTGGTTTTCAGTTCCAATCTTATTTGCTTCACATGAGAAAGAAAAATAGCATTATTTGTAGTCAATGTTAGGGAATTTTAAGTCTCTCAGATCAAGCATAATTTTGAGCAATTAAAGGATAAAATACATCCTCTGACCTTGAAACTTGCAACATTCTCCCTTCAAAAGCCCATAAGATAACATAATGGTCTCTTCTGCTCCAATCTCTCTACTTAGTTGCAGGATGTAATATGAAAATAAAAACCAAATTGAAATCAGAGTTCATTAAAATTCAATTTTTAGAATCTATCTATAGGCAAAGCACAGAGGAACTAATTACAATAACGTAATAGAATAAATATTATAAATATTGACGGGATAAAAGTAAAAAAAAACGGGGAGTTAAGGTGTTTATTTCTTCAAGTGGACAAAATGTAGGGTAGAGTTTGTTTAAAATTGATAGAACAAGAACTGCAGGTTAGATCTAGAAATAAAGGTAGCTAACAGAAAACTAAACTATAACAACTTGCATGGAAGGTAACGATGATGAACTCATCATTTTTCTTAGCAGGAAGAGAATAGACAATAGATAATGTTTAAATGTAATAAAGAACAGGGACATAACCAGATTTGAGGGCTTAAACTATTGAAAGAACTAAAAAAAAAAGATAAAATCTGACTACATCTAGGAGATGAGAATGAGGATAATGGACAGGTAATTTTATTTTTGCTTAATACTCTCTTTTATTCCTTGGTATTTTTTGCATTGTGCCAGTCATACTTCACATATATTACTTTTATAGTAAACAGTAACAATTCTGCAATAATAATAATAAAATCAATAAAGTATCTTGCACTGTCCTAGGCACATCATCTTGGTATAAATTCAAATATGGTCATAGATTGATAGCATTTCCGATTTTGATGAAGTATTAAAAGTCAGCTTGCCCAAGCCTCTATCGGACTCATCAGTCCTTTGTACAAATATGTTTCTTGTTGTTAGGTGCCCCTGAGTCAGTTCTGACTCACAGCAACCCCATGTACAACAGAACGAAACACTGCCGGGTCCTGCCATCCCCACAATCGTTGTTATGCTTGAGCTCATGTTGCAGCCACTGTGTCAATCCATCTCGTTGAAGGTCTATGTTTCTTAGCACTGTTTTAATGCCTCTAATAAAAGAAAGATCATTATATTTTTAAACATAGCATTCCACTTCAGTATAGTTCTAATTATTAGTAGATTCTTCTTTATAATGCATCAGAGTTCATTCCATTTCAACCTTGCCTGTTTATTCTTGTATTGATTACTGACAAAATAATAATATTTAAATTAGAGAACATTAAAATATTAGAAGTTTGATTTACAGAAATATTCTTATCTCAAAAATGGTGATAAAATTTATTTATACAAATTATACCTATTTGTTAACAATTCGCTAAATCCCATTTAACCACTATAAATGAGCACCAAGGGATGCATCAGCTTTGTCATCTGGTAGAGTCACTCTCCCCCTGTTAACAATAATAGGCCTTATTATTAAAGTGTACTATGATCTGTGAAGAAGTGCCTGCAGCTTATTTTAATTCAATAGAAAATTACGTTGATTACCACTTTAAGGATATACAAACTAGGAAAAGTGTAATCTAAATCTTCCTACTGTTGAAAATACATGGTTATTTATGGGAGATTTATGCTACCAGCTATCTATTTTATAAGCTCTGCCGATAGTATCAATCTTGGCTTTTCTCTTTTATTACAAATTCGTAATTGTCTTTAATTTCTTGTATTTGGAACTGTTTTTCTTGCTTCTTATTTGGCTAGTTTTTACTACAAAGACAAGAGAATATGTCGGGGATATTCCTAGCCTAATAATGCACCTTTACAGGTTATAATATATCTGTTATAACTATAAAGAGAAAACTAAGCTTCAGAAAAGCCATAAAATTGATAGCTCTGTAAAGTTCCTTTGTATTCAAGAATCATAAATTCCTTCCAAGGTGAAGAAAATAAATATATCTAAAAGTTTATGACCTCTCATAAATTTTAATATCATTAAAGCTTTCTTTTTTAGGTTGTCAAACATTACCAAAAAAAATTGCCTTAAAAGAGTTAACATGATACGTATTATCTATTTTAGGCAAGAAAGAACATGTATAAAAAGATAAAAGTTTATTTTAAAAAATAAACAAGGGGTGTTCTGGGAAAATTGTAGCTGTGACAAAGAAGTCTTTTAATCTCCCCAGTGTCTGTATAAGAATAGACAGATGGACATCATCTACAACAAAACTAAATGATAAGTTATCTTCACAAATGAAAAAAAAAAAAGAAAGAAAGAAAGCAGGAAAAACCAGGATTCCAATCCAGACAATCTTTCTCCAAAGTCCAAACACTTACCTGCCAAGCAGTGCTACAAAATGTATGTGAAACTACCATCACAAAGTGTTTTAATCTTTTTGGGCATGCTTGATAACTCTTGTGTAAAGATGATGCTATGTTGGGAGCAGAAAAGTAGGTTCATTCCTTTCTCAGTGTGTTCTACACATGAAGACAAATAAGCTTTGAAGAGGCAGCAATCCCTTAGGAAGGTCACTTATCTATATTTGTTTGCTTGGTCCTCCCTTGCTGAGTGAGTACTGGAATCACCTAGAAACAACTGCTCAGTTCAGACATCATTGCATGGTGTCACCGGAAAGAATTCCTTAACTAGAACTTGATGGTGATAAGAAAAGGATTGACTGAGAATGAATGAATCCAACAATTTAGAAAGTGAATCCTGTATTTTTCTATACAGTAAATTTAAGAGTAACTATAAAAAATTTAAAAAAAAAAAGAAAGAAAAAAAAAAAAACCCCTAAAGAATGTACTGCGGAATTCCAGTATAAACCTCTAGTGAACTTTGATTTGTTTATGAAACTTTAGCCAATATGTATAAAACAACGTGAGTCCAATTTTTCCTGCTTACCCCAATCAAAACCATTGCCATTGAGTCAGTTCCTACTCATAGCAACACTATAGGACAGAATACAACTGCCCCATAGGGTTTTCAAGGCTGTAAATCTTTACGGAAGCAGACTGCCACATCTTTCTCCTGCAGAGTGTCTTGTGGGTTCCAACTGCCAATCTTTTGGTTAGCAGATGAGCACTTTTACCACTGCACCATCAGGACTCCTTTCCTTCTTACCAGAAAAAAAAGACCCAAACTCGTTGCTGTCAAGTCGATTCCAACTCATAGCAACCCTGTAGGACAGAGTAGAACTGCCCAATGGGGTTTCCAAGGAGCAGCTGGTGAATTTGAACTGCCATCATTTTGGTTAGCAGCTGAGCTCTTAACCACTGCACGACGAGCGGTCTGTATATTCCTCATTGCTGCCTGAAGCTCTCTCCTCCTTGACTGGCAATTCTTTGTTTCAGCACCTTTATTACTAGTTCTTAGTGTGCATTTCAAGACCTTAAATCTCACTAATTATGTCCTTCTGATATGTATGCAAAAAATCAGCTACCTGCCTACCTTATTACTGCCTTTCTTATTTTCAAATCTGAGTCCTCCCTGTACATCTGCTTTTCCACAACTATCAGCCTTCTCTTTGCTCCTAGGAATGATTGTGTTTTATTTGGTGTCATTGCCAGAAAGAGCCACTTACACTTTTACGTCTAATATGAACATAGAATCCCCGTTGAGATATTTCCTGTATTGTGTCATTAAACAGTATCCAAGTTATAGTATCTTAGGAGCATTATTTTCCAATTTATTCACTCCTGAAGTCATTAAGGCAAAATGAAAACATCAAAATGAGTTTTCAATCCTTCCTTCCTTATTGCTAGACATGAAGGGTCTGGTCATGGAGTTTCCTCAGGGGCTTGGGCAGTGTACTGGAACATCAACACTTGGAATTAAGGGGTAGGCATGGAACTGTGCAGGGTTAAATATTGGTGCAACATGCCAAAGGGTACCAGATTGGAAGCAGGTAGATAATCATATTTCAAATCTCCAGTGCATACTAGGCTAGGCAAAACAATGGATCCTGGCTTGAAAACAAGCAAAATGAATACTAAGAGGAGTTAATGATGGAGAATTTCCACGTGTAGAGTGGTGCAGAAGTAGCAGAACCTGAACAAAATAGCACGTAGCCTTGGGAGTTTTTTATCTGATTCAAAAGGATGTGGGCATGGGCGTTCTGAAAGTGTTTATGGATAAGCAGCAGAATAGAAATTGTTTTCATTTTATTTCTCTTTTAGACTCTTTAAGCAAAGAAACTATTTCAATATTAAGATTTCAGGGTGAGACTTATGCTATGAGAATTTATATTCTAATGTGACAGGCCACTTGGAAAGTACATTTTTGCAATACAGATAGAGTCAATACTAATGTATAGTAATCTGTTCCTCTCTTATAAGTTAAACAAACAAACAAAACAGTTGCTGTTGAGTTGATTTTGACTCATGGCAACCCCATGTGTGTCAGAGTAGAACCATGCTCCATAGGATTTTCAATGGTTGTCACCTTTCAGAAGTAGATTTCCAGGCCTTTTTTCCAAAGCACCTCTGGGTGAACTTGAGCCACCAACCTTTCAGATTAGCAGCTGAATGCTTAACCATTTGTGCTACCCAGGTACTCCCCTCTTGGTAAATTTAAGATATGTGAGTATTCTGTAAACTTTCAGATGTTATTTGCTTCAAAAATAAATTTCAACAGTAGTGACTAAAAGAATTTGTATGTCTTCCAAAATATCATTGATAATTTTCATATCTAACACCTGTCAAAAGAAGGCTTTGGGTATGATAGTATCTATATAAAGAAAAAATGGGACATAATAATTACTTTTTCCTTTGCATTGGCAGAAAGAGTTGACCTATTTCTAGGCACCATATTAATGTTTAAAACTATCAGCCCTTCCTGAGTCTCATATACAAAGTCTGTTTTTCTTGTTTTATTTATGTTTTTAAATATATCCCATTTATGAAATATTTGTATTTGAATAAAATTTAAGTTTCTTGAGTTGAGTAAAAAAGGGTTCTTTGATTCACAGATATTGAAAAATAATTCATAAAACATGTTTCTTTTGGCCTTAGAAAAGTAGGAAATAATTAGACATCATAAAAATATGCTTTAAGCCTTCATATTGAGGAATAAGATATGATCTTATTTTCATTCAAATTTCAATTCTAATTTATTTTATTTATTTCTATGAACAAAAGTTGAGAACTATAGTTCCCAGATAGTTCTCAATTATTATTGAAAGGCTTGTTCTCCTCATTAAATCCTCATTACATTTGTCACCACTATAATGTCCTCCCATCCTGCATTATATAGGGACATAGAGAACTACCGAGTCTACCAGATGGGATTCCTTTAATGGTCTGTTGAAGGATGGGAATCACTCCCTTCCCTCTAGGATCTGAGCATTTTGCTGCCCTAGGAGGTGTGCATTCTGACAGCAAAGGAAGTGAAGGGCCAAGCTCTGAATTACATATCAAGTGTAAACCACACACCTGGCAAGATGGCACTAAAAGTGCCTGCTGAGCCGTTGAGTCAGTTTTTGGAATATAGTGATGTCACTTGGCACATGAGTGCTTGACTTTTAATCATAACTATCTGTGCTGCTTTCAGCAGAAATGAATACTGCACTGGCATTACTTCCTTAGCCAGTTAAAGGGAAAATATACAGCAACTTAGATAAATATACAGAGAGCAACATCACAGATGGTCAAGACAGGTTTGCAGGTTTACCAGCTAAGAAGGTCACCAAAAGACCTAGAATGGTTCTGTATTATTGCAGCCAAAACAATGCTTGAGGGTGATACTATGCTTATAGAAATAATCATAGTGGATTATGATTATTCCAATATAATCATAGTAGTAGAACTCTCTCAAGGAGATGTATTCATGCTCTGTTAGGAAAGAATATTTCTCCTTCTTGTAAAAGAAATATACATGATATTGTAAAATAGTATTTGAATCATAAATTTGACCTTTCTGGCCATTTGTTATTAACATTAATTATTTTGAGTCAGCACAAATAATAAGGTGTGTATCAAAGCCTAAGTATGTCCTTCAAAAGACTGGTTCATATTTACTTAATTTCTTTCTACAGAGGTTTTTGTCAATGTTATCCTATAACAATAAACTTATTTACTGAATTTCTGGGTTGTTTCTGGATATTTGCACGTAGCTACACAGCTCCTGGTTTTCACGCTTGCCTAATGGTGATGCAGACGGTTGTTTGAGTAAATCAGCTAAAGCAAGACTACGCTTTTTGTCTGAGAGTCAGTGGTTATAGTGGAAACTGCTTGGACTTTGAAATGTTAGAAATACTTTCGTTCAAATCTTTGCTCGGCCATTACTTGATGACAAGTTATTATACATAAGGTTTAATGCCTTATCCATAAATCGGGAATATTTTCTTTGCAGAGATTTGTGCAGAAGAAAACAGTAAATTGTATGTTCCTAACACATAGCAGGTGCACAACAAATACTACACAGTAGCTCTTACTATTTTGAAGCTGTAGTAAAGAAGTAGGAGTCATGATAAAAAATACATACATAACTTAGTAATTTCATTTTACTTGGATCCACAATCAATGCCCATGGAAGCAATAGTCAAGAAATCAAATGATGTAGTGCATGGGGCAAATCTGCTGCAAAAGACCTCTTTAAAGTACTAAAAAGCAAAGATGTCACTTTGAGGACTAAGTTATGCCTGATCCAAGCTGGTATTTTCAATTGCTTCATATGCATGTGAAAACTGGTCAATGAATAAAGAAGACTGAAGAAGAACTGACACCTTTGAATTATGGTGTTTGCGAAGAACATTGAATATACTGCTAGAAGAACGAACAAATCTGTCTCAGAAGTACAGCCAGAATGCTTCTTAGAAGCAAGGATGGTGAGACTTCATTTCACATACTTTGGACATGTTACCAGGAGGGACCGGTCCCTGGAGAAGGACATCATGCTTGGTAAAGTAGAGGGTCAGTGAAAAGGAGAAGGACCCTCAACAAGATAGATTGACGCAGTGGCTGCAGCAATGGGCTCAAGCCTAACAACAATTGTGAGGACGGCACAGAACTGGGCAGTGTTTTGTTCTGTTGTACACAGGGTGGCTATGTGTCGGAACTGACTCTACAGCACCTAACAACAACAGTGATTTAAAAACAACACTATTTTATTATTTTATAGTTGTTTATCAAAAATTTGGCATGGATTTCACTGAGTTACAATCAAGATGTCTCAAGGTTTATTTCTTTCTGGAGACTTTAGGATAGAATCTATTTTCTTGCCTTTTTCAGCTTCTACAGGCCTCCTGCGTTTCTTGGCTCCTGGCTCCCTTCCTCCATCTTCAAAGCCAGCAATGTCAGGCAAGTCCTTCCATGCTCCCATCTGTCTTCTGCCTCCTTCTTCTACTTTTAAGAATCTTTGTAATTACACTGGACCCACGCAGATAATCTAGGATATTCTTCCAATTTTAAAATCAACTGATTAGCAGCGTTAATTCCATCTGCAATGCTAATTCCCCTTTGCTATGCAACTTAACATGTTCACAGGTCTGGAGGATTAGGACATGGGCATCACTGGGTGGCTGTTATTCTGCCTACCACCGAGGGCTACAGATAGAAGCAATGCCTACATTGTGCAAATATAGACAAAGTCAGATACGTGATTCCAGTAGTCATTCTGATTGTTCATTTTGTCTGAATTATTGGTGAGAAAAATGATTTGGTTTAGTTATGGCCTACAGTGTTCCAAAAATAAATTCCTACTCCTTTTCATGACCGAAGCATGATTCCATTTTCTATTGATGCCTGTAAGTTTCCCATTCATCAATAATAGGCCTATTATAAACATATATACCCACCTAAGACATCTGTCCTTTCTTAGTGCAGATCAATATTAATTTCGTTTTGGGACTTTCACCAGATCAAAAAGAGGTGAGGAATACAGATTTTTCCTTTCCTTTTTTTTTTTTTGACCTTAACTAAAGCAAGTCTCAGAGCAAAATAAATCTATTTGATTTTTATATTTATAACACATAGCAAAGGATAAGGTAAAAGTCAGTCACCCTTCTAATTAGAATAAAACTCAATTTTAGTTGCTTTTTAAGACACACATGCCTATCCTTTTAATATTCAAAATAATAATCATTAACACTGATATGATTCACAAAAATAATTGATAACAAGGAACAGGAATATTTTCAAAAACTAAATTGTTTAACAGATATTATGGAAGTGTTCCCACGCACACCCCCAAGCACTTCTGTCTTCAGGCAAAGGGCGACAAACCACAATTCTTATTTTATTTAATGCTCACTGCAAATAACACCTTTAAGCCTCAGTGTCCATAGCTTTTTGACAGCTAGTTGATCCTGATAAAGAAAGGTCTTTCAGTTAGCTTCACCAGATGCCTAAATTGAACAACCCTAGTGCAGACATTGATCAAAATACAGGAACTAAATCTTGGAATTCTTTGTAGTTTGAAGAATCTGTAGACTATGAAGAATACTGCCACTTGGAGAGCTGATTCCTGAGAAATTAAAAAAAAAAAGTGTTTCAAATGTATTTGACTTTCTCATTAGCCATTAAAAACTGATAATCTTTGAATGAATTAGATTTGGAAATTTTGACATTCTTCTCTCTGGATTAAAGTTACTTAGTGAGACAAGCATGTAGGGTTTTAAGTCTGCTTCCTCAGTAAAGACCTAAGCAATTGCTATAGGACTCTTGTAGGATCCTTTGAAAAGAGGCTTGATGTCTTCAGCTCAAGGCATTTTGAACATAAATGTGTATCTCCCCAAACAGAAGCAATACCTCCCCATTAAGCAGTAACTCCCCATTCCTTTATCTCCCAAATCCTAGTAGTCATTAATTTATTTGCTGTCTCTATGCATTTGCTTGTTTTAGATAGTTCATGTAAGTGGGATCATACAATTTTTGTCCTTTTTTATGTGGTTTATTTCACTTAGTAATATTGTCAAGATTCATCCATGTCGTAGCAATAAATAGTGGTGATGGTTGTACAATGTTAGCATAATTAATGTCATGGAACTGTATACTTAAAAATGGTTAAAATGGCAGATTTTATGTTATATATATTTTACTACAATAAAAAAGTAAATGTGTGTATGAATCTCCCTGGGATCTTGCTAAAATGTAGATTCTGACTCAGTAGGCCTAGGGTGGGGCCCATAATTCTACATTTCTGACAACTTCCCAGGAGATATTACAGCAGATTTGCCAGTAATAACACTTAGTTCGCTTAGCCCACTTCTCCGTGGATTTCTCTAACTTCGCTTTCTGCTAAATGTCCTTCATGCATTTTATCTTCCCCAGCTCTGTTCACAGTCTTTAGAGTAATACACTTCATACTCAATTTTATTAATGGATTTCATAACATGGTATCGATCACAACTCAAATATTTACTATATTTAACAAAAAAGAAATGTGGTTTGTGTCTGCCTTTTTTTTTTTTTAAAGAGGTTTTTGTTTGTTTGTATTCCATCTGTTTCCCAAGAACTGAGACCCCAGGCATAGGGAAGAGTGACAAGAACTGTGCCCTGCCCAAATCTGGCTCCCGCAATATGCATGAATATACCAAAAAAAAAAAAAAAAAAATTGTTTTACTTCACTAAATTTGGAGTGGTTTGTTCTGCATACAGAGATAACTGGAATAGCAATAAAGGAGATAATCTTTTAAAATTATTTAGAAAATTTCTTGGCTTAAGTAAGTGTTCAACAAATGCTGTTTTTCTTATCAGTTCCAGAAATACTCCATATATTCTCTCCATCATCTTGCTTTAACTTCACCCACATTTTCGTCTATGCTTTAAATCTTAGGAAAGGTATGGGGTTATATCTGCCTGTTATATTTTGAGTCTTGGCCTCCTGTCTTAGCAGGTCTAGATTTTTAAATAACATATACCTTCAGTCATCATATTCTAGCCATTATAGGCTAAATGAAATAAGCTAGTATCCAAGAAGAATATACTCTTTAATAGACTTAAGACACTTCTTTCTTGGTCATTAATCTGTTATTATAAATCATGTAAATGAAATTAGTTGAGACCATTTTCATAGCATTACTAATTCCTTCTAGATTTCAGGGTCTTTATTTTCTCCTTCAGGTCTTCAAAATCCCTAGAGATGCAACTTTAATCCCTTCTAACACTGTAGGTTCCCACACAAGTCAGTATAAATGGTAAGTAGATGGTGAAGACAGTCTAAGTAAGGCTATGATCTCCTTCCATTTCGGATGTACGTTCTCCTTAGATAGTATTCTCCTGCTTTATTATGTCAGCTTAAAACTACAGCCCTCTATATCATTCTCATAGCAAATCATTATGAATCGTGATGTTTATATATTTTTTTTCAGCTGGCTCTAAAAATAGGTTAACCCACACCTCCCAAATGAACCTTCGAATTTTCAGAGTGGCTGCCATTCCAGGAGGCTTTAGAGAGGACCCCTTATTCATCATGCAGGAAGATAGAGTAGGAAGCTGTAAGAAAAGAAAGCCTAGTAGTAATGATACAGGCTTTGAAGCTGCATCATCAAGGTTCATGTCCCACTAGCTATATAACCTTGGGCAAGTTACCCACATTTTCTATTCAATGGGGATGATAACAGTAAAAGTTCCAATCCCATACGGTGCCTATGATGATTGTTAAATTATGTGAAACACATATAAGAGTGCTTGGCACATAGTCTATGCTTTAAAAAAAAAAAAAAAAAGACATTAGTTACCGACAAGGGCTTAAGTGTAGTTTAGGGGGTGTTCTTTTTTACTTCTACTGGTAACCTCAGTATTATCTCTTCATTACATCACACTCCCGTTCTTGTAATGCTGTATGATATGATAAGATGTGTTATACAGAAGCAAAGCCTTTCCATCTTTTCTTTAAGCACAGTGACCAGCTTACATCTGATGCAGACACAGCTCTTTTGTATTCAGCAAGCATAAGCATGAAGACTCACATTTGAATGGCCCTTCCATCTCTGTGTCTTGATTACTGTTGACTTGGGCTTAAAATATACCCCTTTTGCTCTCATTACTTAGTTCCTTAAAACAATTGTTTTTGTGACTGGCACAACCAGTTAGCCTTTGGCCACACTGGTTTGCTCCCAAGTGCAAAGATATTTTGAAAGTCAAACCCTTCTTGGACTACTCTACAGTCAAACGTGCTTCAGAACAAAGCTGAGGCTCTGATCAAAATTATGTGATAGGTCAATTTATAGTTCCAGGAAATTACCACAATTTCTCAGGTTTGCCCAATTCCATGCAGATAGCAAACAGACAGGAAAACATGGAAAGTCTTAAGTGTAACACCTTTTCTCACCTGTGTTAGCAAGAGCAGATTTCTGCCTGCCTCTCTGCTGGATTCGTGTTAAAGGTGGTAGGATACAGTTTTCATTAGAGAATGATCTCTGTAATTCCTGTTCATACAACAAATTCATATTTTTAGAAATATGTTAAAAATTATCAAATATGTCTACTTTCTTGGAAATGTAATGGAACAGACAGAAAATAATCAAAACATAGCAAGTTTTTGAGAAACAAAAAACTTCGGCATTAAAAATTATTTCATTTCATTTATATTTAAATGAAAATATATCTTTGTTGTATGATGTTTCTCTTATACTCATTTAAACCAATTTTTATTAAGGTATGATTTACCGATAATAAAAAGTGCCCATTTTATGAGTGCAGTTCTGTGAGTGTTGATAGATGTATACTCCTGGGTAATCACCACCATGACTTAGAACTCTTTCATTATCCCAAAAAGTTAATTGATGCTCCTTTTCCGTCCATCTTTGATCCACCTCCAGCCTCAGACTATAACTGGTCTATTTATGTCCCTATAGATTAGATTTATCTTTTCTATAAGAATCATGTCATATATACTCTTTCATATCTGGCTTCTTTTTCTCAGAATAACGTTTTCGTGATTCATCCATGTTGTGTGTTATCCTTATTTAATTCCTTTCTATTGCTGAATAGTATTCCATTGTATCAATATTAGATAATTTATCTATTCATCTGTTCATTGACATTTGTGTTCTTTCTATTTTTTGTGTTTAAAAATTAAAAAATAATAAAGACAATTGTACTTCTTCCTTTCAAATAAGCCTTTATTAACTGTTTTGTCTTACTTACTAGGCACTCAGTTAGAGTGTTGAATAAAAGTGGTAGAAATGGCATATCTAGCCTTCTTCCCAGTCTTGGGGGTAGTGAAGGTGGCGCTTGGTGGATGGAGGAAAAGAGCAGAGAGTTGGATGTTATATGTAGGTTTTTTATAGCTGGTCTTTATGAAGTTGGGGGAATTCCCTTCGATTCCTACTATGCTGAGCTTTTTTAAAAAAAATTCGTAAATGGGTGCTGAATTTTGTCAAATGCTTTTGCTGCATCTATTGTGAAAATTATATGATTCTTATCATTATTCTATTTATATCCTATATTACTTTGAATGCTTTTTAAATGTGAAACCATTCCTGGCATAAACCCCAGTTGGTCATGATCCCTTTTATGTTTTGCTGGATTCAGTTTGGTAATATTTTGTGAAGTGTTTTGAATCCATGTTCCTGAAGGATATTGGTTTATAGTTTACTTTTCATGTGCTGTCTTTGTCTGTACCGACTATCAGGGAAACGATGATCGTATAAAATGAGTTGGAAAGTTTTCCCTCTCATCCTGTTCCCTGAAAGACATTGTGTACATCAGTATTATTTCTTCTTTAAATGTGAGATAGAATTCATTGTTCAGGCTACATAGGCCTGAAGTTATCTTTGTGAGAAGGTTTTTTAATTATGGATTTATCTTCTTTAATATATTTGGAGCTATTTAGGTTTGCTATCTTTTCTGTGTCAGTTGTGGTAAACTAGGAATTTATGTCTTTCAAGAATTTGTCCATTTCATCTAATTTTTCAAATTTGCTTACATAAAATTATTTATTCCCATTTTAAAATGACTTTTGGAACTGTGTGATGTCTCTTTCATTCTTGATATAGATAATTTTTAAGTATTTTTGTTGTAACCAGTCTACCTAGAGATATATCAGTTCTATTGATTTTTTAAAGATTTTTGTAACCTTTTTAAATAAAGTATAACATACAAAGAGTACATAAGTATGTAAGTATAACATAAATAAACATACTCAATAAATTTTTACAAATGAATTCACTCCTGTAACTACCAACCATGTTCAGATATAGAATGTTAACAGCAATCAATAGCCTCTCTCTTTTTATCTGCCAGGCAATAGTTCTCCCAAAGTTAACCACTTCTAGCACTATCAATTTGTTTTGCCTGTTTTGGATCCCATATAAAAGACTCATATAGAAAATACTCTTTTGTGACTGGCTTCTTTGGCTCAACATTTCTATGAGATTCATGTATGTTATTGCTCATAAAACCAAAACCCAAACAAACCCGTTGCCACCAAGTCGATTCTGACTCATAGTGACCCTATAGGACAGAGTAGAACTGCCCCATAGAATTTCCAAGGAGAGTCTGGTGGATTCAAACTGCCCAATTTTTGGTTAGCAGCCATTGCTCTTAACCACTACTCCATCAGGGTTTCCATTATTGCTCATAGCAGTAGTTAAATTGCCAAAGAAAAATATTAAGCAAATGAATGAGAACTATTCCTGGGCTTCCTATGTTCTTATAGAATGCTCTTTCCTACCATCTTCCCACTCATTTGTGTACAAATGTCCAGTTAGCTTCTGTGTAACCCTTCTGTATAACCCTATAGGGTAGAGAGTATTTTGTTGGTTCTCAATAAAAATTCATTGACCTGGTTGGAATGGGTCAGGATTCTTTGTAATTTCACCACTGAATCCAATGTAAAGAAAACCAGGCTTGAAGTTAAATACTAGGATTGAGTCTTTTTTAGTTTCTGGTTTACTGAATTTGAATCAGTCACTTAATTTCTCTGAGTTTCATTTTTCTTCTCTGTAAAGTGCATATAATACTACTTGCCTTTCTCAGCTCACAGAGATACAGTGAGATACTAATAAAACCATGTGCAAAAGTATTCTGTCAGTAACAATCCAACAAATTGTTTTATTAATAAACGGAGCACTGCCTTTTTTTTTTTTTTTTAAGATTTCATATTCTTAAAGTTGACAAAATCCCTGATAGTTATTGTGGTGAAATGAGTTCTTTTATGTGGCCTTCTGCCTTGGGTCTTTGGAAAAACGTTTGAGAGATTTTTCCCCTAAGCCCTGAGGAGTTACTTTTGTCCTAGTGTTCTACCCCAGAGGTTTTGTTACTTTTGTCCAGGTTGATTGCCATATCCTGGGTAAGCTATAAACAACTTGGTTTTCATACATTTTTTTCTGGACCTGGGCTGCAGTCTGCCCTGTGATTGGTATGCACCTTGCAGGGATTGGTCAATAGACTACATAAATGTGGTGACTATAGCCTACTATGCAAATGAAGTGACTGTGGCCACCAAGAGGGTATTGGTCCATTTGTGGCCCCCACTGTGAGGGATTATGCCTTAAAACTGACAAGGAGTTGTGTACATAGGCAGCCAAGCCTACAGAGGCTGTTCAGACCGAAAGAAACAGGAAGAGAAGAGGCAAGAAGAAGCAGAAGGAAGAAAGAAGAGAGAAGAAGAAGCAAGGAGAGACGAGGCAAGGAACCTCCTAAAAGAACTGTAACAGAGGTCAAGGCTGTAACACTAAAGACAGTGAGAAGCCCAGAAAGGGCCCAGTGGCAGAGCCGGTGGCAACACACCTGGAAGGGGTCCAGCTGCAGAGATGGTAGTGACAGATGGCAGGGTCAAAAGGAGCCTGTCCTGAGGGGGCCAAGAGGAGCCTGTCTTCAGGTGACCAAGTGGAGCCTGTTCTCGGGGCCATGACGAGGCCTGCACAGCCAAGAGGAGCTGAGAGAGCTGTCCTCTACTGAAGAAGGGAGACTTTGCATACATGCTTCTTGATCCTATCCTGAGGTACAACTTGTTGATCCTAATCCTGAGTTGTACCCTGTTACTTCCTTAATAAATCACTTAACTGTAAGTATGGTCTGTAAATTCTGTCTGGCCATTGCAATGAATTATTGAACCCAGAAGAGAAGTAGAGAGTACCATGGGAAGGACAGCTGATACCAGATTTTGGAAAAAGGTTGGAGGGCAGAGGTATGTCAGACCGCCACCTCATGGGAATCAGCCTTGGGCTGATCCTGGTCATTATCCCGTCTGAAGTTAGACAGGTTCAAAAGTTAGACAGGTTCAGACAAGTAGAATTTCACAGTTATTTTATGCCAAATCTGTGCCTGACTCCAACTGGACAGGTATTGGGAATAATCATGAGGGGACAATGTGGGAAGGTGGAAAGAAGTGGAAAGTCAGATAGGGGTTTTGTATGGCTAGTTCATGAAATATAATGTCATTATAAAGCACATTGTTATGCACCAGTTCAATAATTTACAAATTTTAATTCATTTTATTTTATTTTTTTACATAAACAAGTATTTACTTTTTTGATATAGAACCAGCTTCTGGTTTCATTAATATGCTCTATTGTTTACTCACTCATCTGTCGGTTTGTCGTACTGTGGTGGCTTGCGTGTTGTTGTGATGCTGGAAGCTATGCCACTAGTATTTCAAATACCAGCAGGATCACCCATTGTGGACAGGTTTCAGCGGACCTTCCAGACTAAGACAAACTAGGAAGAAGGATCTGGCAGTCTACTTCCGAGAAAAAAAAAAAAAATCCAGTAAAAACCTTATAAATAGCAGTGGAACATTGTCTGGTATAGTGCCAGAAGATGAGCCCCTCAGATTGGAAGGCACTCAACTGTGACTGGGGAAGAGCCGCCTCCTCAAATTAGAGTCGACCTTAATGATACGGATGGAATCAAACCTTTGGGACCTTCATTTGCAGATGTGGCATGACTCAGAATAAGAAGAAATAGCTGCAAACATCTATTAATAATCAGAACGTGGAATGTACAAAGTATGAATCTAGGAAAATTGGAAGTCGTCAAAAATGAAATGGAATGCCTAAAGATGGATATCCTAGACATTAGTGAGCTGAAATGGATTCATACTGGCCATTTTGAATCAGACTGTGCCGGGAATGAGAAATTAAAGAAGAATGGCAACACATTCATCAGCAAAAAGAGCATTTCAAGATCTATCCTGAAGTACAACGCTGTTAGTGATAGCATAATATCCATACGCCTACAAGGAAGACCAGTTAATACGACTTATTCAAATTTACACACCAACCACTAATGCCAAAGATGAGGAAACTGAAGATTTTTACCAACTTCTGCAGTCTGAAATCATCAAACATACAATCAAGATGCGTTGATAATTACCAGTGATTAGAATGTGAAAGTTGGAAACAAAGGAGGATCAGCAGTTGGAAAATATAGCCTTGGTGATAGAAACGACGCCAGAGATCACATGATAGAATTTTGCAAGACCTAGGACTTATTCATTGCAAACACCTTTTTTCAACAACATAAACAGTGAATATACTCATGGACATTGCCAGATGGAACACACAGAAATCACATCTACTCCATCTGTGGAAAGAGACGATGGAGAAGCTCAATACTATCAGACAGAACAAGGCCAGGGGCCGACTTCAGAACAGACCACCAATTGCTCATATACAAGTTCAGGCTGAAATTGAAGAAAATTAGAATAAATCCACAAGAGCCAAAATACGACCTTGAGTATATTGCACCTGAATTTAGAGACCATCTCAAGAATAGATTTGACTTGTTGAACACTAATGACTGAAGACCAGACAAGTCGTGGAAAGACCTCAGGGACATCATACATGCAGAAAAGGTCATTAAAATGACAGGAAAGAAAGAAAAGACCAAAATGAATGTCAGACAAGACTTTGAAACTTGCTCAGAACATAGAGTAGCTAAAGCAAATGGAAAAAATAATGACATAAAAGAGCCGAACAGAAGATTTCAAAGGGCAGCTAGAGAAGATAAAGTACAATATTATAATGCAATGTGCAAAGACCTGGAGTTAGAAAACCAAAAGAGAAGAACACACTCAGCATTTCTCAAGCTGAAAGAACTGAAGAAAAACTTCAAGCCTTGAGTTGCAGTAGTGAAGGATTCTATGGGAGAAATATTAAGTGACACTGGAAGCATCTAAAGAAGATGGAAGGAATACACAGAGTCACTGTACCTGAAAGAATTGGTCAACGTTCAACCATTTCAGGAGGTAGCATATGATCAAAAACTGATGGTATTGAAGAAAGAAGTCTAAGCTGCACTGAAGGCACTGGCAAAAAACAAGGCTCCAGGAATTGATGGAATACCAGCTGAGAGGTTTCAACAAGCAGATGCGGTGCAAGAAGTGCTCACTCGTATATGCCAATAAATTTGGAAGACAGTTACCTGGCCAACTGACTGGAAGAAAGGTGATCCAACCAAATTATCGAACAATATCATTAATATCACACACAAGTACAATTTTGCTGAAGATCATTCAAAAACTGCTGCACCAGTACATTGACAGGAAACTGCCAGAAATTCAAGATGGCTTCAGAAGAGGACATGGAACCAGGTATACCAGGGCTGATGCCAGATGGATCCTGGCTGAAAGTAGAGAATACCAGAAAGATGTTTACCTGTGTTTTCTTGACTATGCAAAGGCATTCAACTGTGTGGATCCTAACAAATTATGGATAACACTAAAAGAATGGGAATTCCAGAACACTTAATTGTGCTCACGAGGAATCTTTACATAGATCAAGAGGCAGTCGTTTGAATAGAACAAGGGGACACTGTATGGTTTAAAGTCAGGAAAGGTGTGCATAAGGGTTGTATCCTTTCACCATACCTATTCAATCTGTGTGCTGAACAAATAAGCTGAGTAGCTGGACTATATGAAGAAGAACGGAGCATCAGGATTGGAGGAAGACTCATTTACAACTTGCAGTATGCAAATGACACAACCTTGTTTGCCTAAAGTGAAGAAGACTCGAAATACTGACGAAGATCAAAAACTACAGCCTTCAGAGTGGATTGCACCTCAACATAAAGAAAACAAAAATTCTCACAAATGGATCAATAAGCAGTATCATGATAAACAGAGAAAAGGTTGAAATTGTCAAGGATTTCATTTTACTTGGATCCACAAGCAACACCCATGGAAGCAGCAGTCAACTCTGCTGCAAAAAGACCTCTTTTAAAGTGTTAAAAAGCAAAGATGTCACTTTGAGAACTAAGGTACACCTGACTCAAGCCTTGGTATTTTCAATCACCTCATATGCATGCAAAAGCTTGACAATGAATAAGGATATTGTCTACAAGTTAATGCTGATTTTTAAGTGAATGTGCACTATCTTCATTTTCACCCACTACCCATCAGTCCTAGGCCCTTGAGAGAAGAATGAAGATTTTCAGCACAGTGCATATCTGCTCACACATTTATCCACCACGTCAGTTCAGCTAATGGTAAAGACTGGAGAAATTGTTCTGGGGTCTTGAGTGCTAAGAACTGGGGTCATTTTAGGCTGAAAGAGGAGCAGTACCACAAAAAGACCCCAGACCCTAATGCAAAGAATCCATTTAAGTGACTGTCATGGTTCCTTGGGACCTAGAGTCTTTGCAAGGGACACATGAGAACTTTAACTGCCTGTTCTCACAGAAGGCCCAATTCCAGACCCAAAGCTACCGAGGAATCCAGTCATTATCACTTAATTTTAATGCCTTTCTTAGCAACTATCTCAAACTACTGTGTCTATTCAAAATCCTTCTTGCTGATCTTCTTTTCAAGGAGCAAAACTCAGTGTTATTGCATCAATTCACAGAAACACTGTCTTGTATGTAATCAATTAAATTAATAACAGTATCTTGTAATACATCATTTAAATAATGATTTCAAGCAATTTATTTTAAGATCCCCAAGCCTAACAAAATGACTTCCCTAAAAAAGCATTGCAAAGGATTGTTTTGTTTTGTTTTGCCAAAGCCAAACTTGCCCTTAGAGATATTTTCCAGTACATACTTTAGTAATACACTACTTTAAGCTCGTACTTTAGGCTTCTTCTACTACAGTGCAATATGAAATCAGTTTCTTGGACCCTTGTTATACCTTTTAAAATTAAGTATCCACCTGAGCCAGCCAAACGTGTGCTAGATGCTTTCTATATATGCCTCCTTTAATGTCTCCGTGGCGCTAAACTGCAGTGCCAGAGATAAAGGATTTATTCAAGGTTTCATAGCTGGTCAGAGGCAAAATCCAGATCTTGTCTATAAAATCTCTTCACTTACTTTTGTCCATGATCTCCCATCTTTACATATGCTGTAAGTCTTATGGTAGTGTTACAGACTGAATTGTGTCTCCCAAAAAGAATATGACCTTGTTTGGAAATAGGGGTTTTCTTCTGTTATCAGTTAAGTTAATGAGGTCCTACTAGAGTAGGGTGAGTCCTAATCTCTTCTGAATGTTGTCTTATAAAAGGGGTGAACAGACATGGAGATGGGGTCAGTGGTGATTCAGTGGTAGAACTCTCACCTTCTATATGGGAGATCTGTGTTCAATTCCTGGCCAATGCACCTCATGCACAGCCACCATCTGTTAGTGTAGGTGTGGAGGCTTGTGTGTTGCTGTGATGCTGAATAGGTTTCAGCAGAGCTTTTAGACTAAGACAGACTAGGAAGAAAGGTCTGGCAATCTACTTCTGAAAAATAGTCAAGGAAAACCCTATGGATCACAATGGTATGATCTTTAACCAATCATGGGGATGGTGCAGGACTGGGAAGCATTTCATTCCTTTGTGTATGGGTCACCATGAGTCAGGGGCCAATTCGATGACAGCTCACAACAACTGCAACAACAGACATGGAGACAGTGTCACACAGGGTGAAGATGCCATGAGATGATCCATCTCCAAGCCAAGGAACATTAAGAGACAACTGGGGCTCCCAGAAGTTTGAAAAGACAAAGAAAAATCTTCCCCTGGAGTTGACACAGAGAGAGTATGGTCCTGCCAACACTCTGAATTCAGACTTCTCCAGAACCATGAGGCCATGAATTTCTGTTTTTTTAAAGCCACTCACTTTGTTTCAGCAGCCCTAGGAAAATAAGATACTTGGTATATATTTCAAATGAAAAAATGCAAGGAACAAGAAAAGACAAACGAGATTATTTCCATGCCAATACTGTCCTATATTTCGCCTTTCACAACCAGTTTCCACAACAATGGGATACTGCCCTATTCCAGAGTGCTGGTCTGTGTTAGAAGGTCCCTATATCTCCCTCATACTCTGAAGCCACCCTAAATCCTGAGGATTTTGTGAATGAGAAGAGTTACAATTGTGATCCAAATGAGTCTTGTCTACTGATGCCTTGACAATAATTTCCACAAATGATCAGGCTAAACTAACTTTTTAAGATATATACAGTCTGGGTTAATGTTTTATATTGTTAAAAAGAGGCAAAAAAAAGATTCTTGCAAACTTTACCAAAGCATTGACCCCATCATTTTCAGTGTATAATGGGACTTCCAAAGTACTATAGAAGATAAGGATTATTGAAGGTTATATAGTTTAGTCATAATCAGACATGTGTGACTCTACCTTAGTTTAATGAGATTCAGTCCCTTTCTTTTACAGGACACTTCTAGTTGACTGCTTCTGCTTTATGATTGTTTCAGTAAGTTTCCTTTAAATATGTGGCTTTATGCTAATAAATGTGCAGATGGTACAATAAAAAACTGGATAGTGTGGTAAATACTTCCTTGGGAATAAGCTGTCCACCTCTTTGTGGTAAATGCATGCTTATACAGAAAACATCACTCAGTGGTTTCTGGCATCTGGGACAAGCTAGTTCATTTAATATGGAGGTGCAGCTTACTGTCATGGAGGAGTTGATGCACCATATGACTAGCAAATTTGTGTTCATTTCCCAGAGCTACCACAACAAAGTACCACAAAGTGAGTGGCGTTAAAGTACAGAAATGTATTGTCCCACAGTTCAGCATGCTTGTAGTCTGAGTTCAAGGTGTCAGCAGGATCATGTTCTCTCCAAAGGCTCTAGGGAAAGATTCTTTCTTGCCTCTTTTGGCTTCCGGTTGACTCAGGCATTCCTTGGCTTGTAGCTACAGCATAACTCCATCATCACACAGCCGTCTTCCCTCTATCTGTCTCTTTGTGTCTCTCCTCCTCTTTTCTAGGACACCACTGAGGTTAAGTTAGCACTCACCCTACTCCAATATGATCTCATGTTAAGTGACAACATTTTCAAAGACACTATTTCTAAACAAGTTGACCTTCACAGGTACTAGGGGTTAGGACTTCAACATTAATTTTGGGGATGGGGACACGATTCAGTCTATTATACCATCCATGAGGGTTATAATTTTCCTTAAAATTAAATAAACATGCGTGGTATTTCATAAAAGATCTCCCTCTGGTAAATATAAATTCTCAATATTTATTGGCCATTTCAAAGTGTGGGAGAAAAACTAGCAGCTGTGATTGCTAGTGTGGTAGGTGCACTTACAATGAAAAGAGGTGTGGATTGAATATGCAGGAGCTGAACTGATGATTTAAAATTTATCAGAACATGATAGGAGTCTTCATTAACCACTCTCAGCTATTTGTAATAAATAAATAAACCTGAGTAGTTTTTGCCTGTATTATGTTTGATCACGTTGCTCTAATTCCTGGCAAATTCCCCCTTGATTGTTTTGCTCTACAAAGTGTTTTTCTAAATGTCCCTTTTAACATTCTCCACAATGTTAGTAGCAACCCAGACTTATTAAAAAGATTACGGTTCCACTTTCAGCTCTTTACAGAAACTTAATATTTGGATTCTAAGCAGAATTCTCTGTCTAAATTTGCAACATTGACACCTTTATCTAATCTATTGCATAGAAAAAAAATCAATCAGCTAAATTATATTCCTCTTTACAGGAAAAATGTATTACTAAATTCAAAAGACACCCTTGTGTTGTAATAAACCATATATCATACCTCTGTATAGACATGCTGTTTATGTTTATATCTGTATAGATAAGAAAACAAATAGACTGTATACTCAGACAATATTTAATGTCTTTACCTCACATCATGAACAGTATGGTGTAATGAGAATGGTATTAACTATGGGGTCAGAGATTTTGGTTAAAATCTCAACTTATCATTAACAATCTTTTAAAACTGGACTTTGTTTATTTCTTTTGCAATTTTAAGGATCAGAGTCTTTGTTTATGGGAAGAGAATTAATAAGGAATAATATTTAGGAATATGACATGTACTTCTATTTTGTAAATAAAACCAAAAAACTAGATTTGCCTGAGAGGGCAAAAAATATGTACAAGAATAATTTTTGCAGAATTTTAATTAATAGTGCAAATTGAAAATAATCCAAACACACATACAAAACCATACACTCACACAAGACAAAAAAGCGTAACAATCATTACTTAGGGGGAGAAAAGAAGTTTTTTTTGTAGTATGTACAGAATAAAAAATATATGTATTAAACTTGTTGCTGTCCAGTTGATTCTGACTCATAACAAGCCTACACGGCAGAGTAGAACTGCCCTATGGTGAATTCCAGCTGCTGAAGTTTTGGGTAGCAGCCAGGCTCTTAACCACTGTACCACCAGGGCTCCATGTAGAGAAAAGAATCCATTTGTCGCTATTATATAAATGAGCCAAGGATGGCCTCTTGATATTAGCTTTAGGCTGTTTACTTCTTCATAGCAAACTGAGGCCCACTAGCCCAAAAAACCCAATGGTGCCAAACTCAAATTTTTACACATCCAGTTGTTTTAAAAATAGCTCACATTAGCACATTTTCAGTCACTCAGGGCCCACTTGATTTACATACCCTGATAAACCACACCCAACATCTGCTACCCATTGATAAGATCAACCTCTAGTTATAAGGACTCTAAGCCACTGCTGCCTCTCAGAATGTTCTGACAGAGACTCCCCACCTTGCTTTAAGGACATGAGCTAGGCAGCTGTAACCTCCCCCTTCCTTCTCCTTTCCTCCAGGGTTTCCTTGCCCTCTTCTGGTGGCTTCACTATGCCATAGGCCTCTGGAAGACCTCCTGCTACGGGAAATCACCTGCTGCATTGGAGCTGTTAACACTTAAAAAACCCATTGCTGTGGAGTCGATTCTGACTCATAGCAACCCTATAGGACAGAGTAGAACTGCCCCATAGTTAACATTTAGGCCCCAATAAATAGCTTGCTATGCCGCATTGCTATCTCACGGCCCTATCTTTTTCCTTGATAAGACCCAGACTCCTTCAAACTCACCCCATACTGTTACACTTTTGTTAATAAGAAAAGAAAGAAAGAGAGCGATAGAGAAAGAAAGAGAGTGAGAGAGAGAAATCTTTAAAAAAGTTTGAAGACAGTGGACAAAACTGTTGACATCAGATATCTTGGAGCAGGAAGGTGGATTGTAGGGAACGTTCCTGTCTTATATTATGTATTTCTGTAACGTTTGAACTTTGTGTTGCCTTTTATATTTCAGTATATACTAATATTATCTTACAAGAACAGAAATTGGATTTTCTGACTAAAAATAATAAATATTTGTCGAGTTTGGCTATTAAGGTAAATAACTATGGTAACCTAACTCTACATATCTCAGTATTCTCATCTGTCAGAGGTCTAACCTACCTTACAGAATTCTGAGAATAATTTGAAATAATATATGAGAGGCACTCATAATTGGGAATCTGAAGATAAATTTTCTTTGTACTACTGATGAGATTATCTTTGTTACTGTTGCTGTTAGTTGCCTTCAAGTCAGTTCTGACTCATGTCAACACCATAGATGTCAGAGCAGAACTGTGCTCCATAGGGTTTTCAAGGCTGTGACCTTTAGGAAGGAGGTTGCCAGGCTCCTCTTCCAAGATTCCTCTGAGCGAGTTCCAACAGCCAACCTTGGCTAGTAGTCGTACGTTTAACCATGTATGCAACCCCAGGGACTCTTATTGCCCACCTCCAATTCAAGTAGGAAGACAATACAATGAATGGCTAATAAAGAGGTAAGATACCGCCTTCCTTAGTACCCATTGCCGTCAAGTCAATTCCAACTCGTGGCAACTCTGTAGGACAGAGTAGAACTGCCCCATAGGGTTTCCGAGGCTTTCAATTTTCCTGAAAGCAGACTGCCACATGTTTTTCCCACAGAGTGGCTATTGAGTTCAAACCGCTGACCTTTCAGTTAGAAGCTGAGTGCTTAATCACTTGCTCCACCAGGGCTTCTTACTTCCTCAGCACACCAAAAACCTGTTCCCTTTGAGCTGGTTCCGACTCATAGCCACCCTGTAGTAGCTAGGTTTAACTCCCTCAGGCGATAGGCTATCGTCATCAGTCAATTAAAAAAAGAAATCTCACACTTTCCAAAAGAAAAGCTTATGTCCCATGCTGCTAGAAACCATAATAACAGTCCCTTTGCAACAATGGTCATTTTATTCTTCCTTTTTTCATTCCAATGCTTTACTCTCAAAACGTAAGACATTTCTAAATATTCATATTGATAATCTAAACTGGAGTACTGAAGCATGACAACCTGAGCCATAAAGTTATCTAGAAAAGTACAGCTAAATGGTGAAAGACTGTGTCAAAGTCGGCCGGTTCCTTGAAGGCAGGTTTTGTTCTTTGCATGTTTTTAGCAACGGGAATGCAAAAATAAGACAGCGACTGGCTGCTTCCTAAGCAGCTGTGAGAAGATTAAGACAGTTAGGACTAATAAATAAGTACAACGTTATTTGTACTAATAATTCCTGCCCTTCATCCAAGGAAATTTTCATAATTATTATCACGGATTTAGATCACTAAGTGAAGTTCAGTGTTTGCATTGTGGTTTAAAATGCATACTGATTGCGATTTGATTAGTAATTAGCATACCAAATATGAAAAATCCAGGATTTGGAAAGGTTGGGGGCTGGCTTTCACACTAGATGTTTACGTCTTTTTTAAAAAAATGTACTCATGATGGCCTCCAATGTGAACATTTTGCAAAATTCCCTGTCCAAAAATGACAATAAAGTGTCCTACATTCCATTTCAGTGAGCAGAGCTGAAGTTTTCATGTGCATTGTGACTTGTTTATCTTTTAAGGAAATCTCAAACATGATCAGAATATAAATACGTTTTTCTTAATGGGACAATGAAATTTGAAATTACTTTCTAAACCTAGTAATATTTAGATCAGCATTATCTTATAATTTGGTTTCCAGGTTTTTAAAGAAATGGTAGGTATTAAAAACAGAATACTTTGGAACAATTTGAGAACAAATGAAACCTAGAAGTTATTAAGATATAATTATGTTTTTTTTAAATTCAATACAGTGTACAGTTTTTGAATATTGATGGTGTGTCAGCCACACAGAAGAACAAAAATAATAAAGAACCATGATCTTTTTTCACTGTTCAGTAGAGAAACAAAAAAACCCAAACTCGTTGATGTCAAGTCGATTCTGACTCATAGCAACCCTGTAGGACAGAGCAAAACTTCCCCATAGGATTTCCAAAGAGCGGCTGGTGGACTTGAACTGCTGACCTTTTGATTAGCAGCCAAACTTTTAACCACTGTGCCACCAGGGCTCAGTAGAGAAGTGTCATGCAAAAATATAGACAATATAAGCAGCTCCAATTTATTGAGCACTTATAATTTTTAAGTACATTACTATTACTACTACTAAAATATCAATACTAATGATAAAAAAAAAAAAAAACCTTGTTTTCTAAATGCTTACCATGTGCTAGGCACCAACCAAAACACCTAAATACATTTTCTTTTTTCACTTGTCTAACTCTATGAGGATACATGCTTTTCTGATGGAAGAGGAAACAGATTTAGAGATGTTACTTAAAACTAGAAAATGGCAGAATTTATCTAGTTCCAAGATTCTGTTGAGCACAGCAACTCATAGAATTACAAAAGATATATACATACACAACACAAGGCAAAATATGATACATTCTGCAAGAGAATTCCAGAAAAGAACACAAGTGCCAAACGGTAGGCAGCTCTATCTCTTTTGTTCACTGATGTAGGTCAAGTTCCTAGAACTGTATCTCACAAATAAAAAGATGCTCAATAAATACATGGGAAATTGAATTAAATCTCAGGGAAATAAGTTTCCATTCCTTGGGTGTGACGCTTAGAGCAGGAGTTGGGAAAGGATTCAGACAAAAGTTATCAGAAGGTAGGTTTGAAGGCCACTCTGACACTGGGATGGTTAAGTTCCCTCTTGTCCAATCTCCCAACCACTGCAGCCTCCATGATTGCAGATGACCATTCAAGTCCTCTTTGAATACTCTCCATGCTAAGGGAATCCCCCCAAATTACTTTCTAAATACAGTCATATTTTGATCAGCCTGGTTAGATACAGAGTAAGACTATAAGAAACTGTATCATTTCACTGTTCTTGAACTTGGAAGGTTAAGATATGGTTGTGCTTGTAGGTGATAGAAATTGAATTGCTGGACTTGAGGAAGTTGCAGAACTGTGAGACAATTGAACCATCCCATATAGCCCAAAACTTTGCAGGAGGCAAAGTAGAGAGTGAAAATGTATACCAGGTGCTAAATTCACTGAGGAAAGAAGGCCAAGGTCAGGGTAGTTTGGTAAGTGACTGTATGAAGGGACAGAAAGAAAACGCTGCAGTACAGACGGAAGAGGAGGGTGAGAGGGCAGCACTCTGGCCGTTTGAAGGGCAAGTAATGTTCAATCGCTTTGCAGCGCCTGGGGAACAAGTTTAGTTACATCTAATCTGTTTTGGGAAAAGCAAAGAAATAGGATGGGTATTCAAGGAAAGATTTGAGAATAAATTCCTTCAGCGTGTATTTACTAACCAAGTACCTACTCTATATGCCAGTCCCTGTGCTAGGCACTGTTGTTGTTGTTGCGTGCCGTTGATTCTAACGCATAGCAACCCTATAGGACAGAGTAGAACTGCCCCATAGGGTTTTATGGGCTGTAATCTTTATGGAAGCAGATCACCAAGTCTGTTCTCCCATGGAGCCACTGGTGGATTAAAACTGCTTACCCTTCAGTTAGCAGCTGAGTGCTTAACCATTGTGCCACCAGGGTTTCTTATTTACTAGGCACTATGGATGCAGAAATGCTTCCATTCTCAAAATAACAAGCATTCCGAATATGAAAAGTTATGAAGCAAATAAGGAAATAGATACAAGTCACATAAGTTTGATGAGAGTAGGACTGAGCTAGTTATTATTGAGTAGGAAGGCAATATTGGGGGGGAGCAGTTGGCAAAGGCAGTGTTTTAGTTATCCAGTGCTGCTATAACAGAAATACCACAAGTAGACGGCTTTAACAAACAATAGTTTATTCTCTCACAGTTTAGGAGGCTAGAAGTCCAAATTCAGGGTACCAACTCTAGGGGAAGGCTTTCTCTGTCAGCTCTGGAGAAAGGTCTTTGTCTCCTTTCAATATCTGTGTGCCCGGTGTTCCTTGGAGATCTCCATGTGTCTTGGCATCAATCTTCCCCTGGATCTAGAAGGTTCTCGGTGCAAGGACCCCAGGTCCAAAGGATACACTCCACTCCCAGCTCTTCTTTATGATGGTAGGAGGTCCCGCTCCTCTCTGCTCACTTCTCTCTCCTTTTATCTCTTGTAAGATAAAAAGTGTGACTCAAGCAAGGGAGTGATTTGAGTAAGGTTGGGGACTTAAGTGAGGGTGGTTGGACTCAGATACATCCCACCCTATTCCTGACTCATTAACATAACAAACATAACCTAATCCTCATTAACATAACCTAATCCTGCCTCATTAACACATAGACGTCAGGATGTACAACACACAAAACGGAGGATAATTGCATCAGATCACAAAATGGAGGACAACCACACAATATTGGAAATCATGGCTTACCCAAGTTGACACATATTTTGGGGGGACACAGTCCAATCCAAGTGTTTTAAGAAATATGGGGATATGGAATGAAACTGTTATAATAGAAAAAGAGAGTATAGAATTTAAAGGAATATAATAAGAAAAATCATTTTAAGTAAAGATTAGTCACCCCGATTTTTATATTTGGATAGCTACTAAATATAATCATAAAATTATTAGCTAGCAAATACCTGGAAAAGCACAGGTATTCAACCACAGCTTAATATGATTTCATGTAAAGTTAATCACCCCAAACCAATTTAATTTCTGCATGACAGTGATGAGCTAAGAAAGAGCAACACATTTAATATATCTCAGTTTTAGTAAGGCCTCTGATATAGACCCACATGACATTTTTTACCAAGAAATTTATATTTTGTAAGGTCACTGTGTAACTGATGGAAAGGTCATACCCATAGATGGTGATCAATGACTATGTGACAAACTAAGGCCACATATTGAGAGGTGTCCACTGGGGTCAGTTCTAAGGCCAATATTTTTTCATACTTTGTATCAATGACTTGGAAGATATCCTCATCCACCAGCTTAAAGAGCATGCTATCAGTTCCAATCTTGGAAGACTGCCAACACCACAAGGCACAATAATAGAATTCAAATGTCCCTAAAGAATTGGGAACTGGTTCATCAAAAGTGTGACTTAAACCATAGGGACAGACCCTCTGTGCTTACAGGCTGAACACAAGCTACTTGAGTATAAGAAAACATGCTAGTATAACCTCAATAGGCCAATAAAGACAAGGTAAGTCCTCTATTGGCCACTGTGAAATTACAATGCAAGTCTCAGTTTATTGAGTATCAGTAACACAATACCTCCTATGTATGTTCTGATTGGAGCATTGCTTCTTTCCTTCTTTTTTTTTTTTTTACTTTACAAAGGGTACCACAAACAGAGATACGCAACAAATGTTAATTGATGAAATAGGAAAAGCACTATGAGTCAGGTGTGTTTTATTCTAAATCAATAAATTCTCCACATTCCCTTACTCCATGTTTTGCACATAATAAACATCCAAGCAGAATTTAATTGAATTAATGACTGGAGAAAGAATTTTGAGAGACAACCAAATATGATAGAAGCAAAATACAATCATTTATCTTCATTTATTCGGTGAACTGACATCCATTGTGCTTTTACTATTTGCCAGGCATGTGCTAAGCACTGGGGATACAGGCATGAGACATTGAGCCTACCCAAAATGAGCCAACAGACCAGTAGTCAAAAGGGAAAATCAATTAGTACAATGGCATGTGACAAATAGTATAATAGATGCGTAATGTGACATTATGGGAGAGCAGAGAAGGAGAAACTATCTAAACTTTGGGTGACAGTGGTACTCTGACTGAGGTAATATTTGAATAATGAATGTTTGAAGTGAAGTTTCAAGGATGAGTTGGTCTTAGCTATGATTGTGCCTGTGTGTGTATGTCTGTGTGTGTGTGTGTGTGTGTGTGTGTGTTTCTGTGTATACACGGAGTGACAGGAGAGTACTTTTTCTGGTAGAGGAAGTAGAATTTTCAAAGACACATGAAGGATTTTTTAGGGGATTTAAGACAATAGCTTTTCTCTTCAGAAAAGTTTACACAAGAGGGAAAGATGAGAGAGAAAGGCAGGTGGGAGGCTTAAATATAATCAAATAGAATGTATGTTAAGCATAAGATTTTCTGTCATGTTTTAATATTGGTATGAACCATTCATACAATATTGATATTTATTTCTGGAGATTATTAAAAATGAATTTTTTGCCCATTTTATCTAGAAAAAGTAATTTATGACTTAGAATTGATATCTGAAGTCTCCTCCTGCTTTGGAATAAAATATATTGTTTACATCATGAATAAGAAAATATATTTATTGAGCATTTATTTCATGCCTTGTGTATACTATATTTTTATATCTAGGATACTACTCTTCAAAAATTATCAGCAATTTAATTCAACCAAAGATTATTTCCTTCTCATACGACTCATTGTCGAATGCAGGCTACTAGGGGACTTTGCTCACTGTGCTTATTTAAATAAAGATCCAGACTGAAAGAGACTTTTATGGCAACAGAAAGAAGGCAACAGGGCAAAATGAACCCTCATTCTTCACACTTCACACATCACTGCTGCTCACATATAGAAGCCAAGTCCTATGGCCACATCTAATGTCAAAAAATAAAAATAAAAAAAGCACAATGCAACAATGTGTCAGGAAGTGGGAAAGCTGAATATATTTTGTGACCACAAGATGAAAAGACAAATTACAAATGTGAGGATATGAAGCCCAATGCACTAAAAACCAAAAAATCAAACCCGTTGCCATCCAGTCAATTCCAACTCACAGCAACCCTACAGGACAGAGTAGAACTGCCCTGTAGGGTTTCAAAGGAATGGTTGGTAGATTTAAACTGTGGATCTCTTGGTTAGCAGACCAGCTCTTCACCACTGCGCCACCAGGGCTCTCCAATGCACTATAATAAGGTTCAAATATTCTGTTAATCACAATTGTACCCACTATTTTTCCTAAAGAACACAATGGATTACAAAACCATCCAATGTTTTCTAAACAATAATCTCTATGTTTTCCATAATTGCATATTACTTTAACAAAGTTAAATATTTTCATCTGGCAAAGTAAAGTAAAGCAAAATTAATTAGTAAAATATAATACAATTTTGTATAGGCCCAATATCCATGGATTCCAGAAGTCTTGGAGTGATAAAATGATTTGCATTAGTTAATGACGATAGTTGGCTTCAATGGTAAAAACGCAGGTAAAAACTAACCTGAAAGAGAGAAAGATGGGACAGAAGGAGGCAGGTAGAAGTAAAGTGATTTTTTACTGAGGCCAAAATCCCCAAGAATGTAAAATCTTGTGCCCTAAAAATGCTTAAATGGGTGAAAGTGATTAAAAGAAATATGACCTTTGAAGAAGAAAAGGTGCTACAAAAGAGGTTGTACACAGCCTGAGTGTGTGAAACGGACCCAGTGAAGGGGGTGTTACTATGAGCAGGGGGCTCTCTCTTGAACCACACACCCTGTATGAGAGTCTGGTCCACTTCTTCCCTGGCCATTGTGTCACTTGTTAACACGGCTTCCACGTCTGCAGCTGGGGGTCTCTATGGACCTTAGCGGATTACCAAAGGGAAGGAGAAAAGGAGGTAGAGGAGAGACAAGAGAAAGAAGGGAAGAGGCCAAGGAAGTAACCAGTTTCCATTTAGTCGATTCCAACTCATAGCAATCCCATGTGTGTCAGAGTAGAGCCGTTCTCCATAGCATTTTCATTGGCTGATTTTTCTGAGGTAGATCACCAAGTCTTTCTTCTGAGGAGCCTCTGGATAGACTCAAACCTCCAATCTGTTGGTTAGCAGTCAGGAAGATTTACTGTTTGCACCATCCAGGAATTCTGGACGCAGGATAGTCGGGGATAAAAAATGGACCCCTGTTCCATCTGACTTGTGTATATTTTGACAATGTTTTCTTTTCATTAATAAAACTGAGTAAAGCAAGGAGACATCGCCATTGAAGTTGAAGTTTGGCTATAACTGAGTCCCTGAGAATGGTCATCTAAGGGTGGTTGGTGATGCAATTTTTCTTCACACAGCCCCTCAAGGTTATCTTATATCATAATAAATACACCCCCCTTAAGAACAGGGGAGTAAAGGGGCTGTAACTGACCACATGAAAAACAAAGGACTTTATTCAATTAAATCCTGAATAGATAAGTAATTCACCCTTACAGTGGTAAGTCACAAACCAAGCAAGTTTGCAGTTAGGACACCGTATCTGTTCCTGACCACTCTTGAAACAGTTAAGACATCAAATTTTTACAGATTAGTTGGTGAACTTGTCACGGATTAAACAGAGCAAGCAGTTGATACAAAATAGAGCAATTCTTGCTAATGGTCTTAATTCTTTCTCCCTTCATGTGCTTGAATCAGTTTAAGTAGCATTTATTATCATCATCATTATTTTGTTAAGTGCATCTAATGATAAGACGAAAATTTTCAAGTGTAATTAATATACATTATATGTCAACTAAAAATAGGATTGTAGGAATATATATATACTCTAATATGCAAGTATATTATATATGAAAATTTCTGCCACATTTTTCCATACTCATCTATGTTTAGATATCCCTTGGAAAAGTCATATACCCGGATACATTTTATAAACATATGAATATTTTTCTGAATTTCAATTTATTTCCAGTAGTAAGGAAGATAGGGTCACTGGGATATTTTTCCAATTCAGGACAGAACCTTCTGTGGGAGCGTATGTCACTGTTAATGTCTTGTTCCCACAATAAACAGGACTCATGATATCTGACATAAGACAATATTTTAAGAGACAGCAACTGTTGAATAAAGTTAACACACAATATCTTGCAAAAGGATCACCAAGGCAGTCATTTCTGCCTTCCACCCACACCCCCTTTAAATTGCCTTTCCTGTGGCTATATTTTCTCTCCAACACTGCTTGGATTTTACCCAAAGCAATTAAAATGTATTTGGGTGTTTGGAAATTGCAATATATAATTTCCCTGGCTTCAATCCTCACCATTGATAATGAACTTGAAATTTAGACATATTGTCTATCGAAGTATCTTTAATATCTATGGACTTATGCAAATGAAAGATCTCATAAAGGCATTTAAATTTTAATAAATCACAAATAGTCTTATATGTAGTGAACTATCTTTTTAAAAAGAATATAATTATATGAGATTTAGATTGTTCTAGACAGTTCAGAACATATAGTAGCCATTTTTATGATGGATGAGATGTTCCAGTTTCAAGGCCAGTGATGGGCAAGGTCGGAGTGACCACATATCCACACAAAGAAGAAAGTCAACTAGTTTAGGTTTATACATGGGCTTTCTCTTTCACACATTTAACTTCCTTTAACTTTGAAAAATGCACGTGCATGTATTTGTGCACGTACTCATATGTTCCCAGGCCCTTAAAATACTATTTTTGGAGCTGATGCTACTATTTCATAGCTGCAACTCTGAGTAATTAGGAAAAATCATCCTAGCAGAAAATCCCTTAGCCTACGTACATCAACAATTATATCCATAGTGACATGACCCAAGAAATAAAAATTCAGGAGATTAAAAGACAGAGTGGTCTTGAATCTTGCCTCTAGCAGCTAAGAATCATAATTTGATGTGTGCCACAGATTTTCCTTGTGACCCACAGCAAATAGGTTAATTGTTTCATGCCTCAGTTTCTTTATTTATGAAATGTAGTATGAAAATAAAGCAGGTCCTGCGAGCCAGAGCTGTTGGGTTACATGATGAAGTGTGATATACATGCTGAGTGAATCCTCATTATGCACCTTATGGCCCCATTATGCTCACGTTATGTAAAAACTAGCCCATCTGCAGATACACTCAGGCCTCATTCCTCACATGTAAAAGTGAAGGTCAGAAACATTTTTCAACCGTGGTTTTTGAGAATGATTTAAGTACTAAAATTATTTAAAGTACAGCTTGCAATTTTCTGTACTTCCATGGGCATACGACTCTTAGGTTATTAGACCGACTTTAGTTTTTAATAAAATTGAGCTAAATTTACCCAGCTCTTCACTTCTATTATTTATTGCAGTGCCTGTCACATGAATATATTGATTTTGGTGCCAACCTCTGTTCTTGTCACAATTTTTATCATGCAAGTTACCTTTTCTAAATGCAGTACCCTCAGTATATTTTATAAGTATATTGGCATGCCATTACAATTTGATCTTTACGTATTCCACTGACCCAGGACATTTTGGGGCCGAAAGACATATTTTGCCCTTCATTTTACCCCATTCATTTTCAACTTTTGCTGAGATCCTCACAAAATGAGGCATGTATTTTGCATAAACTTTCTTTGATATGATTAAACACGAATAGTTAAAATACAGACTTTATGTGTTTGAAGCATGTTTTCTTTTAGACTATGGTTAAACTAGGCAGATTTATTTAAAGGACAAAAATGAATGAGTGAAAGGAATAGAAATGTATTATGAGGTGAATGAAAATTTCAGGAAGGCAAATGAAAAATAAAATAATTATTTGGTACCAATTCAGAGAGACATTGACATAGCATTGTTCACAATTTTCCAGAAATTAAATGCCCACAAACTGTGGAGCAATGTAAAAAACTGAGCACTCATTTTTGAAGTTCAATAAAGTATATTCTAATTGCCCATATTAACCAGTAAACCAGTTGCCATGAAGTTGTTTCCAACTCATGGTGACCCCATGTGTGAAAGAGTAGAATTGTGCTCCACAGGTTTTTCAATGGCTGAGTTTTTAGAAGTAGTAGTTCTCCAGGTCTTTCTTTCCCAGGTGCCTCTAGGTAGACTCAAACCTCCAACCTGTGAGTTAGCACATAACTGTGTTAACTGTTAGTACTACCCAGGGACTCCTGGCGCATATTTGTAGCTGTTGTTGTAACTACTGTCAAGTCAACACTTAACTCATGGTGGCCTATGCACAATGGGATTGGACTACTGTGATCCATAGAGTTTCCATTGGCTGGTGTTTGGAAGTAGGTAACTATGCCTTTCTTCCTAGTCTGTCTTAGTCTAGAAGCTCCACTGAACCTCTTTATCATTATAGCAACGCACAAGCTTCCGCTGACTGATAGGTAGTGGCTGCACATGAGGTGCATTGGCCAGGAATCAAACCCAGATTTCCCTCGTGAAAGGGGAGAATTCTACCAGTAAAACCACCACTACCTCCTTGCTCATACTAGCCCTGATTTCATAACTAGCTTAAGTACAGGCCCGTAACACAGGCTAGGAGGTACAATGCCTCAACCACCTGGTCCTTCATTCATCTAAAAATATTCATTGAGCATCTTTTATGTGCTTGGGTCTGCTTATTTGTTTTCTTATATTGGTTTATTAGTTTTATATCTTTGTGGTTTCTATACTTTTAGATACAGGAGGTTTTTGTTTTGTATTGTTTTTCGATTTTACATGCAATAATAGAATATTTCTGAAACTTATAGACAATAATCTTTCCATTGCCACAGTAGAACATTAAAAAAGAGACATTTCTTAGAAAGAGTATACTTTATTTATAGTATTTAACTTATATGTAATTTAAAGCTGTTCTTTCTAGTTTTTTATTTTCTGGAAATTCCATTACCCTCCTCCATAAAATCGAACTTGCTTGTGCTTAAGAAAATACATTTGAACTCAAAAAGAATTAAAAAAAATAATCAAAATCAAAACAGTGTTTGAGAAATAAAAACTCCATAAATGTTAAAAGTATGTATATTTTAGAGTGGAAATTAAAATTATAAGCTTCATTAAAATTAAAAAAACAATCATTTATCATTACAATCATAAAAATCATACAAACAATCATAACAATCATTACTGTTAACAAGTGTGACAACCCATTTTATTTTATTTTAATCAATATACTTATTTATAACCTTCCTTTTTGAAATACTGTTTGAAGTAGCATGCAACCTCTGAGTATCACAGGTCCAGACAGCTTGGCAAGGAGGTTCTAAATCCATGAAGCTTTTGCCTCTCAATTTATTTCTGATGTTATTTGAGCTGGTACTCAAAATGATCATACATCCTACTTCTAGAGCAGAGTCTAAGGAACGAGAAGTAGGATATAGATGGTCCATTGGAGACTGCATTTTACAGCTGCCTTAAAACCCAATGATGTTAATGAAAGAGTGGTGCAAGCAACTCATTGCTGTAGTCATCCAAGTTTTCTGATGAAAGCAGACACTAATGAAAAGGAAGAGAAAGCGAGAGAAACACACAGAAAATAAAGAAGATAATACTAGCTAAATTAGCATTCAGACAATAGAAACATCCTTTTTTATGTCCTGTTATCCAAAGTAATTATTAGCCAACCTTAGTTCATAAAACAAAATTGATAATTTGATCTCTTCAAAGTTCCAAACAGAGTAATTCATGACCTCTTTGTTTCATTCGTACTGCCCAAAGAAATTGTAAGCAAGCCCTAGAGATTATATTCATGGAATTATCTCTAAAAAATCCAAATATGTCTTTAACGTATAATTCTGTGATAGTTATCCATGAATAAGATCTTATTCAATGAACATTTTATTCTTGTCATTTTAAACTGAGGAAATGAGGTCGCATAAGCATTCAATTCACACACAAGAAATCAAGAGTTAGTCAGGCTAAGCTTGGATTGGTGGATCCAGAAAGACATCTGAGTGAGCTCTCTGTTCTATTCTCAAGATCACAAGGTGGCTGTTAGTGCCCCCAGCCAACTGTTCATGAAAAAGTTAACTCAGCAGGCCTGAATTGCTCAAACCTTGCACATTCACATATGAACCTGATTTTGTGACTGGATTCCACTCTTAGCCAGCTCCTGGGAATTGAGCTCTTTGCATGAGTGTGATAAGAGTGTTTTGCAGACTCAGGGCCTTAAGCAACACTGTACCGATTTGTCTAGATAAATTGTGCAAACCATGTGATTTATGGTGAACACTTGCTTTCCTTCTGAGTATCTGGTGAAACTGTGGTAAATCACGTAGGCATTGTATGCCTATGTGACCAACACCCAATGAAAATCCTAGACTCCTAGGCTCAAGCCCAGGTGAGCTTCCTTGGCGAACAATACTTCACATGTTTTCACACACAGTTGCTGCAGAAATTAAGCATGTCCTGTGCTACTCCACCGAGAGAGGAATCTTGGAAACTCGCAACTGGTTTCCTCCAGGCTTTGCCATACGAACCTTTTCCCTTTACTGATTTACTTTATTTTGTTTGATTATATGATCCTGGGAAATCTTTTCAAAACTTATATGGAGAAATATTAAAATTATTTCCCATGACATAAATTATCAAACTATTGGACAAATCATAACATTTACAAAAGAACATTGAGCACCCAATCCAGTGTGCCTAAATGATATTTAGTAATTTTTTATGTAGACATTGTCTTTAGGTAGATTGAATATAGAAAGCTTGACAAACATGCTTAATTCAATTAATCTATACTTAATTAATCCATACTTAATCAAACCTAGAATTATAAGGAATAATAAAATATATTTCATTTTTCCTACTAATGATTGTCTAAATAGGGGTTTAGCATTGGGAGCAAGAACTATTTGACAATTCGTATTTCTCCTGGGGAAGATGCCATGGAAGACTTGTGATGATTGTTAGTACTGTTACAGGGTATGAGCATTATCATAGTTAGAATAGCATTAATGAAGGATGAAGAAAAAGACCTCAAATATGAAAAAGAACAGTGTAATTAATTCTCTTGACTGGAGAATTAAAGATAATAGGGTTCACTTGAGGAACATCACCTGAAAAGTTCAGATAAAATTCCAAAAGGATATTATACAAGTCCTAAAGTGATCGATTTTCTTTTTTCTCATAATGTGCAAAGTTTTTTGCAATTTTTTTTGTCAGAACATTTCTTTTACTGCCCTCAAAACACATGGCATGAAAATTAAATCATTTAGAATTTCAAAGAACACGTTCACCATGGTGTTTGCTTTTTTGTTGTTGTTGTTAGGTGCCATAGAGTCGGTTCCGACTTATAGCGACCCTACTAAAATGAAAGCAGGCCAGGTCATTTTATTTTCAGAATAAATCCAAGACAGCAAAGCTCTAACAAATATATAGAAATGATAATTCAATTACTAATACAAATTTGTAAGTGTTTGCTAAAAAAAATGGATATTAAAAAAAATTCCAGTGAAAAAGAATGAGTATGCCATAAAACCTGTTGCCGTGAGTCGATTCCGACTCATAGCGACCCTATAAGGCACAGTAGAACTGCCCTACAGGGTTTCCGAGGAACAGCTGGTGAATTTGAAATGCCGACCTTTTGGTTAGCAGCTGAGCTCTTAAACATTGTGCCACAAGGGCTCCGAGTATGCTATGGATACCCATTTTCACAAAAAAAAAAGCCAATGTAAGAAGTCCCAGCTCAGGGCGATAAGCGCGCAGTACAACTGTTTCTATGACTGTTATTGTTGTTGGTAGCTGCTGATGAACTGGCCTCTCACTCGTGGTGACCCCATGTGTTACAGAGTAGAATTGCTTCGTACTTTTTTTTTGCTATAAACTTCATGGAAGCAGCTCACCAGGCCTTTCTTCCGTTAAGGAGATGGGTGGGTTGAAACTGTCAATTTTTAGGTCAGCAGTCATTCACAAACTACTTGCACCACCCAGATCCAATAGGACTTTTAGAATTTTTACGTAATTTAAGAAAATATTATAGATCCAAGAAAGTATTTACTTGTCAATTCTTTCTGACGAAGATTTCTCCATCACAGTCTTATTTGTTATAATATTTTCTCTTTCAACATTTCAAAATAATATGACTTGTTTTTCAGTCTGGAAATTCAAAATACAATATCTTTGTGTTCTCAGAAATATGTTGTTTTTGGATGTCAAATATTTGAGTGTTTTTTGTTTGTTTGTTTGTTTGTGTTTTGTTTTTTACTGGCACCACATGAGAAATGAATTATGGTGTTAGTGAAGAATATACCATGGATTGCCAGAAGAATGAACAAATCTGTCTTGGAAGAAGCACAGCCAGAATGCTCCTTAGAAGTGAGGATGGCAAGACTTCATCTTATGTACTTTGGACATGTTATCAGGAGGGACCAGTCCCTGCAGAAGGGCATCATGCTTGGTAAAGTAGAGGGTCAGCAACAAAGAGGAAGACTTTGATGAGCTAGATTGACACAACAGCTACAACAATGGGTTCAAACATGGCAATGACTGTGAGGATGGCACAGGACCTGGCAACATTTCATTGTGTGGTACATAGGGTTGCTATGAGTTGGCACACACTCGATGGCACCTAACAACAACAACACATGAGAAATATTGTCATATTTATTTTACACCATATTGTTGTAGTTAGGTGCCTTCGAGTTTCTTCTGACTCATAGTGACCCTATGTAAAACAGAAGGAAATGCTGCCCAGTCCTACGTCATCCTCACAATCATTGCTGTGTTTGAACCCATTGTTGCAGCCACTGTGTCAGTCCATCTCATCAAAGGTCCTCCTTTTTTTCACTGACCCTCCGCTTTACCAAGCATGAGGTCCTTCTTTAGGGACTGGTTCCTCCTGATAACATGTCCAAAGAAAGTAAAATGAAGTCTCACCATCCTCGCTTCCAAGAAGCATTCTGGCTGTACTTCTTCCAAGATAGATTTGTCTTGTTCTTTTGGAAGTCTGTGGTATATTCAATACTGTTCGCCAACACCGTAGTTCAAACGCATCAGTTCTTCTTCTGTCTTCCTTATTCATTTTCCAGCTTTCACATTCATAGAAGGTGACTGAAAACACTATGGCTTAGGTCAGGGACACCTTAGTCCTCACAGTGACATTTTTGCTTTTTAGCACTTTAAAGAGGTCTTTGCAACAGATTTTTCTAATGCAATACTTATTTGATTTTTTTATTATTGATTTTTAAAAAATTTTATTGTGCTTTAGATGAAAGTTCACAGTGCGAATTAATTTTCTTTTGAAAAATTTATACACAAATTATTTTGTGATATTTACTGCAATCCCCACAACGTGTCAGCACTCTCCCCCTTTCTCTTTATATCCTGAGTTCCCCATGTTAATTCATCCAGTTTTCCTGTCCCTTCCTGCCTTCTCGTCTTTGCTTTTGAGCAGGTGTTGCCCATATGGTCTTGTACGCGAAAATGAACTAAGAAGCACGTTCCTTACATGTGTTATTGTTTGCTTTATAGGCCTGTCTAATCTTTGGCTGAAAGGTGGACTTCGGGAGTGGCTTCAGTTCAGAATTAGTAGGGTGTCAGGGGCCCACCATTTGATTTCTTGACTGCTGCTTCCATGGGTGTTCATTGTGGATCCAAGTAAAACGAAACCCTTGACAACTTCAATGTTTTCTCCATTTATCATGATATTGCTTATGGGTCCAATTGTGAGGATATTTGCTTTTTTTACATTCAGGTGTAATCCATATTGAAGGCTACAGTCTTTGACTTTCATCAGTAAGTGCTTCAAGTTCATTTTGCTTTCAGCAAGCAAGGTTGTGTCATCTACATATCACAGATTGTTAAGGAGTCTTCTTCCAGTCCTGATACTGCATTCTTCTTCATGTAATCCAGTTTCTCAGATTATTTGCTCAGCATACAGACTGAGTAAATATGGTGAAAGGATACACCCTTGACACACACCTCTTATGATTTTTAACCACACAGTATACACTTGTTCTCTTGGGACAACTGCCTGTTGTTGAATTAAGTGTTCCACGTGAGTACGGTTAGGTGTTCTGGAATTCCCATTCTTTGCACTGTAGAAATACACCACAGACACTCCTTTTACTCAACAGAAAAAAGAAGAAGAAGAAGAAAGAGAAGGAGAAGGAAAGAAAAGAAAAGGAAAGGAGTAAGAAAAAAAAAGAAGAGGAGAAGGAGCAAAGAGGAAGAGGAGTAGTGGAAGAAAGGGGAGAGGAAAAACAGAAGGAAGAGAAGGAGGAGGAGAAGCAGGGAGGAAAAGAGGAGGAGAAGGAGGAGGAGGAGGAAAAATAATAAAAGAGGTCTTCACTTTTTAGCCTCTCCATGTCTCAATCTATGCGTTTACCTGTGTTTGTCTTGATCTTTATCCTCTATATCCTTTCATTTGCGGGGCTATGTCACATTATTTTCATCTTTTCAGGGCGGGGGGAATCATTTCCCATTTCCTTCATTATCATGGATTTTGCTTCATAGGTAATCCCCTATCTCAACTTTGACCTCAAAATTTCCTATTATTTTTTTTCCTTTCAAGAAGTAAAAACCTCTACATTTATATCATCTCACCAAAACAAACGTGCAAACGATTTTCACTTGACCTTTATATACCTGTAGTCTACTACCGCTACACCATCTTTCTCCTTCACAACTGAGTTCTAGATGCAGTATTTTCCTCTTCCCATTTCACATGCTTCACTTCTTACTTGTTTTCCAATTGACTGCGATATGGCTTCTAATTCAACCATTCAAATGAAAATGTTTTTAGAAAATTCCAAATATCCTCCAAGCTGCCAAATCTCAGAAATACTTTCAAGTTAGTATCTTCTCCTCTTGATGGCATGTAGAGCTGTGAGGCTATGGCACATCACATCTCTTACAATACACTCATCCCTCGGTCTTATGAAATCAGTGTCTCATGAATCCACTGTCTCAAGATTATTCTTCTACATTTCTAGACATTCTTCCTCAATCTCTTTCCTCCACATATCATTTATACTTGGTGGCCCATAGCATTCTCTTCTTGGCTCAGTTTTCTTCTCACTCTGCAAACTCTCCTTAAATAATTTTATGCATATCCATGTGCTAATAACTGATAAATGTACATCTACACCCCTGTGATCATTAAGGTTGTGTGTCAACTTGACTGAGCCATGGTCCTCAGAGGTTTGGCAGTTGTGATGTAGTTTAGCAATAACATAATGATGTGATCACCTCCATGATGAGATTTGATATAATATGATCACCTCCATGATGGGATCTGCTGTGAGTAGCCAATCAGTTGAAAGGGAGTTTCCTTGGGGGTGTGGCCTGTATCCAATATAAGTGGAGTTTCTGGCAAGGCTCATGGGCTTGTGCTCACACTGGCTCCTGCAGCTGGCTCCTGTTCATCTGACCTTCGGTTCTTGGGACTTGAGCTAGCAGCTTACCTGCTGTCTTGCCTGCCGATCTTGGGATTTGTTGGTCTCCACAGCCTGTGAGCCAGAGCCCTGGTGCCTGACTTGCTGATCTTGGGTTTGCCGGCCTCTGCAGCTACATGAATCAGGAGACGCCTCCAGCCTGGTCCACGTTCCAGCCTCTACAACTGCATGAGCCATTTCCTTAATATAAATCTCTCTATATACATATTTATATGCTTTACTGGTTTTGCTTCTCTACAGAATCCAGCCTAAGACAACCCTTTACCTCCTTCTCGATTTTTCGACTACTGTGCATCTATATTGATGTTGATGCAGAGACGGATATGGATATGGATACAGATACAGACACAGATATAGATACTGATGGAGTAGCTCGAACTGAATTTTTTGTAGAAGGCTCAATCTCAGGATGTCCAAAACTGAACTTATCTTCCTCCTTCACTGTTACCCCCATTGCTACCCTTAACAACCTCTGTTCTGTCTATTAATGAGTTACTCAGTAATTCACTCTGTCTTCCAGTCGCTGAAAATCATCCTAGTTATCTCCTTCCCCTTGATAACACATACAATCTGTCTTAAAGTCAAATAAACTCTCTTTGTAGAAGATCTGTCTCTCCATGCTGGCTACTATTTCCACATTTTGGACCTCCGTATTTCATGCCCAAATAACCACAGCAACCATCTACAAGATATTCCTGTCTCTAGATCCACACTGTCTTATCATTTTACTACGGTTCCTGTTAGCTACTGTTGAGTTGGTTCTGACTCATAACAACCCCATGCACATGTGCTATCCCTGTGATCAGCTGCAGATTGCAGATTGAACTGTTGTAATCCATAGGGTTTTCATTGGCTGATTTTCAGAAGTAAATTGCCAGGACTTTTTCCTTGTCTATCTTAGTCTGGAAGCTCCGCTGAAACCTGTTCAGCATCATAGCAACACACAAACCTCCAATGGCAGAGGAATGGCTACACATGAGGTACATGGGCCAGGAATCAAACCTGAATGTCCCACACGGAAGGCAAGAATTCTACCACCGAGCCGCCATTGCCCTCCCATCATTTCATTATTGTTGCTGTTAGCTGCCGTCATGTGGATTCCAACTCATGACTACCCCATGTGTGCAGAGTAGAACTGCTCCATAGGGTTTTCAAGGCTGTAACCTTCTAGAAGCAGATCACCAGGCCTGTCTTCTGAGGTGTCTCTGGGTAGGTTCGAACTGCCAACTTTTCTGCTAGTAGTCAAGCACTTAACAATTCGTGCCATTCACTGCCCTTCTTAAAATATTTTACTGATTCTCAATCTCTGAGTCTTTATCTTAAATACTAATACTGGAAGCCAGAGGAAAATAGTAAATCAGAGTATGGCTAAGAGATCAGGGCTGAAGAAAACAGCCCACATTTATTAAGTTCTCACAATGTGCCAAATAATTTACTCATATTTTCTTATTTTAATCCTCACAATATCCCTGTGGGCAAGTTATTATTATTTTCCCAATTTTACTGAGAAAGGAACTGAGGTTTGGAGAAATTAAATTTCCCACCCAAGCTCAGATATCTAGTAAATGGAGAGAGATTTGATCCTGGGAAGTCTGAGTGTAGAACTCACACTCCTCATGACTGCACGTAATCATTGAAACCATCATAAGCAACAATTTTTGTTTTCCTGGAAGAGTATAAAATATCAAAAGCTGAAGTTTAATGGACTGTGCTTTGAAAGTTGATGAAAAATGAAACTTTTAAAATCAAATGAACAAGAATAGTGGTTAGAGAGGTGGAGACAGACTAGAGTAAAATAGCAAAGACATCAAAAAAGGAAAAATTTTCTTTAGAAAAAAGGAAGTGGCCCACAACGTTAAATATCCTAAAACGATCAAGAGAGACAAGGTATTTTTTAAAAGCAGCTTTTCAATTTCTCTTAAACAATAATTGGTGGTGTTTTGGAAATATAGTTTTATTAGAGTGGGAGTTATTTTTAATAAACTCTAGGTTACAACATTTTAATAATTTATTGCAGTTGATAATTAAAAAAAAAGAAGACTCTCCAAAATGACTCTTTATATTAACAATAAAACATTTTATTTACTACTGGAAGACAAGTAAATAAAGAGAGCAGAGAAACTGCATCATGTGATTTTAATAACTATTTCAATATGAATAGAATAAAACATAATGAAGATCACATGTTTGGTTGGTGCTAATGACATAACGTTTTGCAGTTTTATAGATGAAGCAAACTGCATAATTTGAACCAGATGTTGAAATAGTTTAGGATTAGTATTTAAGGACAAATATTTCAGAAAATATGTGGAAAGGTAACCATACGTTTGCTACTGGGAGTCCTCTGTGCACGTGTCTTTATAATGCACTTTCCTTGGCTTCTCAAAATGAAGTTTTGATCGGTTCTCAATCCCATTTTTATGTTTTGTTTTTTTTAATTCCACAGGAGAAGCAGTTCAGCATAGTGGGTAAGAGCTTAGGTTCTGCAGTCATATTTTTGGCTGTATCATTTCCTGGCTATAGGATCTTGGGGAGTTTAAATTCTCTTGAGCCTCAGAGTCCTCATTTATAAAATGAGAATGATAACAGTTAAACCAGCTTCATACAACCATCGTGTTATTGAGATTAAGATCATATCTGCAAAGTGCTTTCCAATGCACATAATACTTAATAAAAAGTAGCTAGCGTTCTTGTTATTGCTATTACTGTTACTATTTTTTCATTATTACTCCTAATAAAATCAACACCCTTCAAAATAACTGTTCGCTGTTAATCTGAACATCATTCCAGTCTCGCCCACTGTCAGTGTCTTTGCATGTGTCTTGAAAAGTGTGTTAATTAGGCTCTTTTAAGTTTTATGGCACAGAACCGGACTTGGTTTTCCTCAGGAAACAGGGGTTTATATTGACAATATATGAGGAAGTAGGGAAAAATACCAAGTGGTCCTAGAAGCCCCCTGGGACAGAAAACATCATTTTTTACTGCTTCCCATACAAACCTGGCTCTGCTGGTGTGGCTGCAGCTGTGCTGATTCAGAGCTATCTCTACCATTCTACGGAAACAGGTATTGCCTGGGCCCTACTGAAATACTTCAGCCTGGTAAATGTTTGGAGTCCCTGGGCGGTGCCAATGGTTAACAAGCTTTGTTCATAACTAAGAGGTTGGAGGTTTGAGTCCATCCAGAGGTGCCTGAGAAGAAAGGCCTGGCAATCTACTTATGAAAGAAATCCACCACTGAAAACCTGATGGAGCACAGTTCTGCTCTGATTCACATGGGATCATCATGAGTCATCATCGACCTGAGGGCACCTGATATTTTATTTAATGCCTAGCTGCTGCTGAGCTTACTATGCCTGAACTGACTTTAACCAATTTCAGTTCAAACCCACCTGGAAAACACAACCTTGATGAGTTAGCCACTACAATCCAGCGTACACAGAGTCCTTCTTTGATCACCTCATAGACACCAGAGTACGACAAACTAACAGACAGGTGGCAGAGACTGGTAGGCACTCATTCCTAGTAAATGAACTGTGTAGCCAGCAGAGAGGGAACAGAAGCAGCAAGATAAAACTCTGAGAGTATGACCCCCAGACACCCTTTTAGCTCAGTACTGAAGTCATCCCTGAGTTTCACCCTTCAGCCAAAGATTAGACAGGCCCATAAAAGAAAACCAGACTAAATGGGTACACCAGCCCAGGTACAAGGACTAGAAGGCAGGACAAGACAGCAAAACTGGTAATGGGGAACCCCAGCTCTAGAAGCGGAGAATGTTGACATGTCATGGGGTTGACAACCAATGTCACAAAACAATGTGTGTATTAATTGCTTAATGAGAAATGAGTTTACTCTGTAAACCTTCATCTAAAGTACAATAAAAAAAAAAAAGTAGCAAGATAAAGATGGGTGTGGTTGTAAGACTCCCAAAATAATCAGTGTAACTGGCAGGGAATTGTGTGGCATTCCAAGTCCAGGAAGCATGTTGTGGGACACAGTAAGACCCTTTTTAACTCTTTGGATTATTTAGTCAATCATTTTGCAGTGTCCAAATACAGTATTTATATTTATAATGGATTCATCTTGGGAAGTCAGCCGGCCCAGTCTCTCTATGCCAGCCTTACATGCAGACCCTTCCCCTTATTTACCACAGGATGGGAGTGGCCAGTTCCCAGCAGCTATTTTGTACAACATGACCCTGTCCCTCTAGCCAAGCCAGGCAAGGCCATCAGATTCCATCGCCTGATTTTGTCTGAGTCCTGGCTGATAGATCCAAAGGTAATCACTCAGTCTAAATTCTTCACCAGTTGATCCTTAGGAATTCAAATTTGGGACTGAGAAAGTGAAATCAATCTGCTCTAGGGTAGAGTGGGAGGGATGGACTTGCAACATGTCTGTTCCAGGTTCATTAGCAACCATGTTTTTTTGCTATGTGGCCAGGAAAATTAGAATAAGCTCATCATTTGAGAAAGAGAAATTGAAGCAGACACAAAGAGAAGCATACAACTTTCCAATTTCTGCCCCCAGGCAGTTCCTGAGAACTAAATTTATACCTACCACTGAGTTCTATGAGATATTCTTGCATCAATCAATCAAGTCCCCCATATAGCTTCAGCTAGTGCTTATGAATACCTGTTATTTGAAACTAAGAATCCTTATAACGGTGCAATGATAAACTCAAGTTTTCCTCCCAGTGTGAAGTCAGCCCTGAAATGACTTAAATTATATCCTAACATTCCAAAATCAATTTTGCAAGCAATTTGCAGTCATAAATGAAAGAAATCAATTATTAAGTTTTAAGAATAATATGGTTTCTGTAACCTCAACTACTGACTTGACATTTAGCTTTTTTGTTGTTGTTGTTTTGTTTTTTGTGCTTGTTGTCAAAATTTTGAGTTCTTAAAATACTTTCTTGGTGACATATAGTGTCACATGAGTAAAGAAAATATATATTTAATTATCTTAGCATATTAAAATAGAATAACAATTTTCATTGTTTAGATATATAAACATAAATGTAGACAATATAAAAGATGGTGCAAAGCTTCCACTAAATCTAGGACATATTTCTAAGTATGTGAAGGTCAATTTGTTATTGTTGTTAGTTGCTGTAGAGTTAATTCTGACTCATAGCAACCCCATGTGTGTCAGAGTAGAACTGTGCTCCATAGGATTTTCAAGTGTGACACCTTTTGGAAGAAAATTGCCAGGCCTGTCTTCCAAGGCACCTCTTGGTGGTTTCGAGCTACCAGCCTTTCTGCTTGCAGTCAAGTGCTTAACTGTTTGTGCCACCCAGGGACTCCATGTGAAGGTCAATATATGCTACTAAATCCAAACCCCAATATAAATTTATTATCTTGCCGTTTGCCTTTTTCTCTAAAGAAGTGAATATTTTAAATGTTTTATATTTTAAAGTTTCTATAATTATGTCTTATTTGCATCCCAAGATACAGACACAGAGCTTGTTAGATGGGTGACATTTCCACCTAATTATTGCAATCTGGCCACCAAACCCATAACCCATTGCTGTTAAGTCAATTCTGACTCATAGAGACCCTACAGGATAGAGTAGGATTGCCCCATAGGGTTTCCAAGGCTGTAAATCTTCATGGAAGCATTCTGCTACATCTTCCTTCTGGGGAGCGGCTGGTGAGTTTGAACCGTCAATCTTTCAGTTAGTAGCTGAACGTGTAACCACTACACCACCATGGCTCATAATCTGGCCACAGTCATCCCAAAATCATAATCTTGAAGCTATTCAACATTCTCACTAATAGTTGGTTTTGAATACTAGAAGCATGCTTGGGAGTAATCCATCCTGGCCAGTTAGATCCACATAACATGAAGAACTCCTAAAAATGATTTATATATCTTAGAGTTCTGTTTTCTAAGAATTATGTTTTTTCCTTCAAATGACTCATCTATTCTCAGTATATTTTATTGGAGATCAGGGGAACATTTTTGGTTTCCTCTTATCCACATTGACTTCTCATCTCCAATTGTTCCAGTCACTATGACTATATAACAAATCACCTCCAAACTTAGCAGCCTAAAATAATCACCATTTTGTTATGTTCTCAGATTCTATATCATGGATTTAGACAGGGCCCAACAAGGATAGCTGATCTCTGCTTATGATTCTGAAGCCGCAGCTGAATAGACATGAATGGATGTGGAAATAGAATCACATGGAAGCTCCTTCAGTTACATACCCAGTGCCCTGGGCTCAGTTTGAGCTGTCATCTGGAATGCACTTACACGGTAGTCTGGGCTTCTCTCAGCATGGCAGCTATGGTCTGAGAGGGAAATACCCAAGAGGAGACATCCAGGGAGTGAGTGTTCTAAGAGAACAAAGTGGAAGCTGTGTGACATTTTCATCACCTAGATTCAGAAGTCAAATAGCATTACTTCTCCACCTGGTCTCCTCTTCTAGAGGAAGGGACATAGACCTCACTTCTCAATGTTAAGAGTGTCAAAGAATTTGCAGCCATCTTAAAATCAATCAACCAGGAGTGAACACAAAGAACCAAATGAGAATCTATGTATATATTACCAGTAAAACTAGATTAGAAAATATAGCAGAGGTCAGCTACTTGCCGCTCTTATTTGAATTTTCCTTCCTTATTGCAGGGTGGTGCAAATGTTTAACGTGCTAAGCTTCTAACCAAAAGGTTGGAGGTTCAAGTCCACCCAGAGAAGCCTTGTAAGAATGGCCTGGCTATCTACTTTTGAAAAACCAGTCATTGAAAACTTGTGGAGCATAGTTCTACCCTAATGCACGTGAGGTTGCCATAAATCCAAACAGAATCAACCTAGTTGCAGTTAGAATTTCAGAATAGCAGCCTCTTCCCCATCTCTCTATCCAGTGCAAGGGAGAATTAATTTCAGAATATTTATCATACTTGAAGAAGAAAAGGAAGAATGCACTCTGCTTGAGAACAAAGAGGACAAACAAAGAAGAGTTTTTGAGACATCAACTGTTTATATAACCAAATTAGATAGGCACTCCCCTTGTGGGAGTAGTAAGTAGGAAAGCAGGTGGACAGCAGAGAGACTAACAGAAATGTCATGCATAGGATGCCCAACAAAAAGGAAGTGTTGATGGAAATCTCTATTTCATCTGCAAAACACATGGAGGAAGAAAAAAAGTATTTCCCCAACAGCTCCCCACTTCCCTCCCCCATGCTGCCCAACCAACATATACATACTCTTCAAACTTCAGGAAGAATATCAGACAGTATCCCAACTGGTGTAATTTTTCTTTCTTCAAAATCAAAAGAGACAGTAAATAACTTAACATGCTTGGTTCTTAAATTAAATAGGGAAACATAATCTAAGATTTCCACACAATCAGGATATTATTAGTTTTGTTTTCTTTAATGTCAAACTTTGAACATTTATCAAAATGTCAGACGTCATGTGAATTTTTAACTGAGTACTTACTGTAGATACTTGATGGTGAATATTGTAATGATCTAGGCTGTAGCCTTGAAATAGAAATGCTTAATTATGTATTTGTTTTTATCTATTCTTTTCCATGTAGAACTTGATGTGCTGCATTTCTTTTTCATGACATTTTGCAGAATTTGGATTAATGTGTTGTATGTGTAATTATTTATGGGCTGAAAGGTTAAGAGCTTGGCTGCAAACCAAGTGGTCGGCAGTTGGAATCCACCAACCACTCCTTGGAAACCATGTGGAGCAGTTCTACTCTGTCCTATAAGGTCACTATGAGTTGGAACCAACTCAATGGCAAAAGGTTTGGTTTTTGGTTATCCTTCTAGGTGTAGTAGATTGCATTAACAGTCCCAGCCCTTCATACTCTCTGTGACCAAACCCATTGCCATGTGATATTGCATTTCTTCCTGCAAAATAGCAGAGTATATTTCTTTGCCCCTTGAGTTTGGATTTGGCATTCTAACTTCCCTTGGTCAACAGAAGGAGGGAGAAGTGATGGTGAGCTAGTGCCAAGTCTAAGCCTCAAGAAATCTTACATGTCTTGTCCTTATGTGCTGATGCCACCATCATGAAAAGAATATGCCTGGTCTAGCCTATTGATCCCTGTAGGGGAATAAGAAGCACATAGAGTAGAACTTCCCCAGTTATTCTAACCCTGCCAAATCCAGCACAGAGCAGAGTCCTCAGACAGCCTGCAGTCTCACAAGTGAGCAAGCCAACCTACAGACATATGAGTGAGTCAAGCTAAGATCAGCAGCACCTCTAAGCTGAACTAAGCCCCACATATACATGAGCAATCCAACAAAGAAAATATGCAGCTGAGATATTTTCTTTGTTTCTTACATAGCAATTTCATGGCACTAGCTTACTGATGATGGAGAAATGGTTAGGCCACAAGACAAAAATGAAAAAATAAAAATAACCATAATAAACCACTCCAAAACTCAGAGTCTTGGGCAATAATGACTTGTTATCATAGCTCACAAATCTGTGGGTTGCATAGCCATCATCTTGATCCAAGATAGGTTCAGCTGATCTTGGCTGTCATCAGCCATGTGTCTGTAGTTTAGCTGGCTTACTTGTTCATCTGCAATACTGCTGGGGCTCAGTTCCAGGCTTGGCTTAGCCAGGACAGCTTACCTGGAACACCTCTGCTCCACATGTCCTTTATTCTCCTCCTGAGACTAGCAGACTAGCACAGGCATTTCCTTCTCATGGTGATGACAGAAATACAAAAGAGTAAGTGAAAATGTATAAGCATTCTTAACGGCTAGGCTTGGAACTTTACAGCTTGGTTTCTGCCTCATTCTGTTAACCACAGCCAGGAATATTAGTCATCTCCGGAGATTTACTCTGCCTTTATGAGAAGAACTCCAAGTTACAAGATAAAGAGAATGGTTATAGGAAGTAGTAAAGAGGTACTGATGAGATGCTCAATTATTAAAGAATTCTCAGAGACTAAGCACTTAGTAAGAGAGGAATCCCAAAAACACTAGTATAATAGTGACTTAGCTTTCAATTTGAAATCAGAAACTTTCAGTTGCCAAATCAGATGAACTTATTTTACTTTTCATGATGATCTTGTAGTTTGTGACTCTTTGAGGTTAACTAGAATTTTTACAAATTAAATATGAAACACTATATATATGTGTGTATATATATATATATTCTGTTTCATATTATATATATATATATATACATAAAAAACCTATTGCCTTCAAGTCAATTCCGACTCATAGTGACCCTATAAGACAAAGTAGAACTGCCCCCATAGAGTTTCCAAGGAGCAGCTGGTAGACTCTAACTGCCCAACTTTTGGTTAGCAACTGAGATCTTTAATCACTGTGCCGCCAGGGCTCCTATATATATTTATATATATATATATATATATATATATATATATATATATATATATATATATGTATATATTCACCATGTTTCTGTCGGTTTGTCATACTGTGGTAGCTTGCTTGTTGCTGTGATACTGGAAGCCTTGTCACCAGTATTTCAAATACCAGCAGGGTCACCCTTAGTGGTCAGGTTTCAGCCAAGCTTTCAGACTAGGACAGGCTAGGAAGAAAGACCTGACAGTCTACTTCTGAAAAACTGGCCATTGAAAAGCTTATGAATAGCAGCTGAACATTGTCTGATATAGTGCCAGAAGATGACCCCCTCAGGTTGGAAGGCCATCAAAATATGACTGGGGAAGAGCTGTCTCCTCAAAATAGAGTTGACCTTAATGACATGGATGGAGTCAAGCATTCGGGACCTTCGTTTGCTGATGTGGCACGACTCAAAATGAGAAGAAATATCTGCAAACTTCCATTAGTAATCAGAACGTGGTATGTACAAAGTCTGAATCTAGGAAAACTCGAAGTACTTAAAAATGAAATGCAATGAAAAAGATGATATCCTAGGCATTAGTGAGCTGAAATGGACTGGTATTGGCCATTTTGAATCAGATTACCTTATGGTCTACCACACTGGAAATGACAAATTGAAGAGGAATGGCATTGCATTCATCATCAAAAAGAACATTTCAAGATCTATACTGAAGTATAACCCTGTCAGTGATAAGATAATATCCTTACGCCTACAAAGAAGACCAGCTAATACGACTATTATTCAAATTTACACACCAACCATAATGTCAAAGATGAACAAATTGAAGATGTTTACCAACTTCTGCAGTCTGAAATTGATCGAACATGCAATCAAGATGTATTGATAATTACTGGTGATTGGAATGTGAAAGTTGGAAACAAAGAAGAAGGATGAGTAGTTGGAAAATATGGCCTTGGTGATAGAAGCGATGCATTCTAAAATTTTGCAAGACCAATGACTTATTCATTGCAAATCCCTTTTTTCAACAACATAAACAGTAACTATACAGATGGACCTCACAAGATGGAAATCACAGGAATCAAATTGCTTACATCTGTGGAAAGAAACAATGGAAAACTCAATATCATTTGTCAGAACAAGGCTGGGTGATGACTGAGGAACAAAGCATCAGCTGATCTTTTGCAAGTTCAAGTTGAAGTTGAAGACAATTGTAACAAGTCAACAAGTGTGAAAATACAACCTTAAGTATATCCCACCTGAATTTGGAGACCATCTCAAGAATAGATTTGATGCACTGAACACTAATGACCAAAGACCAGGTGAGTTGTGGGATGACATCAAAGAAATTACACATGAAGAAAGCAAAAGGTCATTAAAAAGACAAGAAAGAAAGAAAAGAAAAAAAAAAAAAAAGACCAAAATGGATGTCAGAAGAGACTCTGAAACTTGCTCTTAAATGTAGAGTGGCTAAAGCAAATGGAAGAAATGATGAAGTAAAAGAGCTGAACAGAAGATTTCAAAGGGCAGCTCTAGAAGACAAAGTAAAATATTATAACAAAATGTGCAAAGACTTGGAGTTAGAAAACCAAAAGGGAAGAACATGTTCAGCATTTCTTAAGCTGAAAGAGCTGAAGAAAAAATTCAAGAGTTGAGTAGAAATTTCGAAGGATTCTATGGGCAAAATATTGAATGACACAGGAAGCATCCAAAGAAGATGGAAGGAATACACAGAGTCACTGTACCAAGAAGAACTGGTGGATGTTCAACCATTTCAGGAGGTAGCATATGATCAAGAACCAATGGCACTGAAGGAAGAAGTTGAAGCTGCATGAAGGCATTGGTGAAAAACAAGGCTCCAGGAATTGATAGAATATCAATTGAAATGTTTCAACAAACAGACGCAGTGCTGGAGGTGCTCCTTTATGCCAAGAAATTTGGAAGACAACTACTTGGCCAATCGACTGGAAGAGATCCATATTTGTGCCAAAGAAAGACGATCCAACATAATTCAGAAATTATCGAACAATATCATTAATATCACACGCAAGTAAAATTTTTCTGAAGATCATTCAAAAGCAGTTGCAGCAGCACATAGATAGGGAACTGCCAGAAATTCAAGCCAAATTTCGAAGAGGACATGGAACGAGGGATATCAGTGCTGATGTTAGATGGCTCATGGCTGAAAGCAGAGAATACCAGAAAGATGTTTACCTGTGTTTTATTGACTATGCTAAGGCATTTGAATGTGTGGATCATAACAAATTATGGATAACATTGCTGAGAATGGGAATTTCAGAACATTTAATTGTGCTCATGTGGAACCTGTACATAGACCAAGAGGCATTCATTCAAACAAAGCAAGGGGATACTGCATGGTTTAAAATCAGGAAAGGTGTGCGTCAGGGTTGTATCCTTTCACCATACCTATTCATTCTGTACTCTGAGCAAATAATCCAAGAAGCTGGACTATATGAAGAAGAATGTGGCATCAGGATTGGTAGAAGTCTCATTAACAACCTGCGATACGCAGATAACACAACCTTGCTTGCTGAAAGTGAAGAAGACTTGAAGCACTTACTGAAGAAGATCAAAGAATACCGTCTTCAGTATGGATTACACCTCAACATAAAGAAAACAAAAATCCTCACAACTGGACAAATAAGCAACATCGTGGTAAATGTAGAAAAGGTTGACATTGTCAAGAATTTCATGTTACTTGGATCCACAGTCAACACCCATGGAAGCAACAGTCAGTAAATCAAATGATGTATTACATTGGGCAAATCTGCTATAAAAGATCTCTTTAAAGTGTTGAAAAGCAAAGATGTCACTTTGAGGACTAAAGTGTGCCTGACTCAAGCCATGATATTTTTGATTGCCTCATATGCATTTGAAAGCTGGACAATAAATAAGGAAGACCGAAGAACAATTGATGCCTTTGAATTATGGTGCTGGCAAAGAATATTGAATATACCATGGACTGCCAAAAGAACAAACAAATCTGTCTTCGAAGAAGTACAGTCAGAATGCTTCTTAGAATCAAGGATGGCAAGACTTAGTCTCATGCACTTTGGACATGTTATCAGAGGAACCAATCCCTGGAGAAAGACATCATGCTTGGTAAAGTTGAGGGTCAGTGAAAAAGAGGAAGATCTTCGAGGAGATGAACTGATACAGTGGCTGCAACAGTGGGCTCAGGCGTAACGACAATTGTCAGGCACAGGACCTGGCAGTGCTTCGTTCTGTTGTACATAGGACTGCTATGAATTGGAACTGGCTTGACGGCACCCAACAACAACTATATATATACACATACACAAATACACACACACACACAAACATATATAAACAAAAAAAAAAACCCCTGTTGCCATCAAGTCAATTCCGACTCTTAGCAACCCTATAGGGCAGGGTAGAACTGCTCCATAGAGTTTCCAAGGAACGGTTTTTGGATTTGAACTGCCAACCTTTTGGTTAGTAGCCATAGCTCTTAACTACTGAGCCACCAGGGATCCATGTATATATATGTGTGTGTGTGTGTGTATGTGTGTGTGTGTGTGTGTGTGTGTATACTAAAAAAAAAAAAAAGCCTGTTGCCATCGAGTCGATTTCGACTCATAGAGACCCTATAGGACAGAGTAGAACTGCCCCATAGGGTTTCCAAGGACTGGCTGATGGATTCAAACTGCTGACCTTTTGGTTACCTACCTGAGCACTTAAACACTGGGCCACCATGGTCTCTCTCTCTCTCTCTCTCTATATATATATATATATATATATATACATATATATATACTAGAGCACATCAAATTAATGTTCTTTTTTTGTTTTGTGAAACTTTTGTCTTATGTAAAGTTACCTGCATTTGGTCACCATGAAAACCAACTTTCTTGTTTTGTGTTTTGGTCAAACATTTTTGAAAGCCACTAGAACTCCTGTGTGTAACAGGGAGAAAAGTATAGAAATGTTCAAATAGCATAGCTCATATTATAAAAACAATGGACACATTCAAATATATAAAAGCAGAAGAAAAATAAATAAATTTTTGTATATCCATATATCCAGGCAACGGAATACTATGTAACATATAAAATCAGAGAATAACAGCTAAATGGAGCAACACAACTAAATGTTAAAATTATAATAATTAAAAGAGCATGTTCCTAAAGAATATTTATAGTGTGATTTAATTTAAATGCATTTAAAGACATGAAAAACTAAATAAAATATTTATTAAGAATGCAAACTTACGTAGTAAAACTATAATAAATGCAAGAGAATGCTAAACATGAAATTTACAAGGCTCAAAGGGCCTGCATTTTCTCGGGCTTTGCCTAGCAACATGTCTGTTAAGCCCAGCGTCAACCACCTGTTGTAGCCTGAAAAGGCAAAATGTTTCTCAGTCTGGTTTACTAATACTTGAATTTTAAATTTACCCAATGCTGTTGTAAATTCTGTACATTATTTTGGTTCCTAAGTTCCGGTCCTTATCTGTATCTTAATATAACAAAACAAGATATAAAGGTTTGGGGGCCCCAATATGTAAAAATATTTCTTACTACTGAAAGGAGCAAAGTGGTTCCAAAAATATTAGGCATAAAAGAGAAATCAAAACCAAGAAGTCATGAAAATGAAGAAAAAGATCACATCATGTAAGACCCAGTGTCATATTGTAAATTCTGGACAAAGGCACTAATTTTGCAAATGTCATTCCTTCTCTGTATGTACTGATGATATTTTCCACCTGTAGATAAGATAAGGCGCCCTTGTGGTGCAGTGGTTAAGAACTCAGCTGCTAACCAATAGGTCAGCAGTTTAAATCCACCAGCTGCTCCTTGAAAACCCTATGGGGTAGTTCTACTCTGTCCTATTGGGTCACTATGAATCAGAATTGACTTGACAGCAATGGGTTTGGGTTTTTTTTTAGATGAGATAAAGTCATTCCTAGGTGGCGCAGCCGCACTCAGCTGCTAACCAAAAGGTCGGAGGTATGAAAGGCTTAATGCTCTAATTCTGAAACATCAACCACTGAAAACCTTGTGGAGCACAGTTTTACAGTAACACACATGAAGTTGCCATGAGTTGGAATCCACTTGACAGCAATTGGTTTTGGGGAGATATGATAAAACAAGGTGCCAGGATTATCCCTGATAGGGAAATTATGCCAATTGAGTTCAAGTTCAAAGGTCATGGACTCTGGATAACTGGCCCTTAACAGCTAGCACATTAGCAAAGGTGAAATCAAGATTTTCTCTTTTCTGCCCACTCTCCAACCTTCAGATGTTCTTGTGTTCTCTCTCTTTGGCAACTCCAGTTTCTTGGTTCTGAGAACCAATTTTTGCTTGAATGATTAACCCTCTATGGTCACACAGTTGCTGCCTGGTAGAGCCAGGTCATGAACCCAAACAGTCAGAATCAAGAGAGTGTTAATCACGATATGGAGAAACAGTTTTCCTTCTTTTTTTTTTTCCAGAGAAAATTTCCTTCCCAAGCTCACTCCTTTCTCAAGTACTGAAAGAGATAGCACTGAGGGTGTCTTATAGCACTTTTATGTTACATGGATTTATTGGGCACAAAATAGCTTCTAAAGGGAAATTATTATAAAGTGATGAGTCAGCTTCAAAAAGTTCAGTGTTTTGGTTCAACTGAGTACAATTACTCGCATTTGATAATTCATTATAAGTGCCAGCCTCCATATCTCATTTTTCTTCCAACTATTCAAATTTTATGTTCATCCAACAGCTGTATTCAAGGTAAATTTGCCAAATGTGAATCATTTTCTATGCTGCCGGGTACCCGTTGCTAGGCATGATGCTTCATTGTTTTTCTCTTCAATGGCATCATTAAAACTCTAGTCAGTTAATCATCAAAGGAATTACACAAACAACTTTTTCAGTTGCACCGAACATAACAAAGCTTGTCAGATTTATTTTTATACAAAATTTCCATGACGATAATGGAGCAAACGCCAACGTCTGTCAGGCATCACAGTTTCTGCGTCAGTTTTATGTTTACCCACCCTAAACTTGTCCAAATATCGTGGCCATTACCATCCAAATTTATTTGCTTGTGTTTTGTGCATACCTTTGCCAAAAATAAAATGCCTGAATGATACGCATATCTATGAATGTTCAAATGATAACTAAATGATAACTAAATGGAGCAGAATAGAAGTGGCTATTTTTGCCTCATTTTAACATCTTTTTAAAAATATTTTGTCACTTGAATTAAGTCCTTATTATAGCCTCACATCAGTCATCTATTGCTGATTAGATTATGAGCTGCTTCTCTGATGCTGTACGTTAAATGAAGAGCTAGAAGCACTCCTATGATAATAGGAGAGAATAGGAAAAGGAAGGTTAAGTGAATTTCTTGCATTTTTTTCTTTTTCTTCTTGTCAAGAACCAGAGTTTGATCAGTGTGTATGATCAACATCTACATGGTCCCAGATGGAAGGGTAAAGAAAAACACATAGAACAGGGATCTGACTCAGTGATAGGGAACCCTCTTGTTTAGATATCATCCAAATCCACATTCTGATTTTGTGACTGTAAGTTAAGAACACAGGAAAGTATTTGAATATAATAAAGGTCTTTCAACTAACTGGCTCACAGAACAAGCAACGTTGATCTTGGTAAATAGTTGCCTTTTCTGTATATTTATGCTCCAACACATTATGCCTAGGCTTTTCATTTAATTATGAATTAACTCTCCAGTGCATCCCAAAAACCAAACCAAACCCACTGCCATTGAGTCGATTCCAACTCATAGTGACCCCATAGGGTTTCCAAGGCTGTGAATCTCTACAGAAGCAAACTGCCATATCTTTCTCCTGCGGAGCCACTGGTGGTTTGGAATAGCTGACCTTTTGGTTAGCAGTCAATCGCTTTAACCACTACACCACCAAGGCTCCTTTCCTCCAGTGCATAGGTAGGCTATTTTGAAGTGGATGCTCAATAGATGTTTTTTATTTTCTTTGTAATATTCCCCATCTAATGAAAGAGATTATATTAATAGAGTTTAATATAAAAGATGTAACTGTATTTTTTTCCTCGTACTTGCTCCTAAATCCCATTAAAAAACTGAAATATTAGAAAAGAGTTCTTTGAAATAATAAAATCACATTTTAAAATGCAGAATAAAGTAGAGAACAATTTCCTGCAAGTTATTCAAAATACTATACTAACAAACCTTAATGTTAAACTAATGTGTTGTAATCAGAATAAATACAAAACAACAGTAATTAAAACCAAAATGAAATATAGTACCAGAAATTCACAGCTGTATAACTACCTGATTTGACCTGCCTTAATAAGAAGATTTCTTTAAAAATCTAGCAGTACAAGCCCTAAAACTTTAACAGTTCGGTTAAATTCACCACTACAAATGCTCAGTGTGATTATTCTAATTTGATCTTTTTATGTTTTAATCTTTTATCTTTTAATGAGTTATTGAATTCATGAGCAATATTATATGTGATTACTATGCAACCATAAAGAGCAATGATGAATCTGCAAAACATCTCACAACATGGATGAATCTGGAGGGCATTATGCTGAGTGAAATAAGTCAATCACAAAAGGACACATACTGTATGAGACTCTATTATAATAACTCATGAAAAGGTTTACACACAGAAAGAAGCAACCTTTGATGGTTACGAGGGAGAGGATGGGTGGGAAGGCAAAAACACTAACTAGATAGTAGGTAAGCAGTAACTTTGCCGAACCTACTCCCCAACTCCCAAACTAGACCATTTCTAATGACTTGCATTGGATGTCTTTACCATTCTGCTGTTCTTCCTCAATTGTGTCTCCTTTAGCTATGATTGGAAACCACTATTCTGCATTTCATGTTCAGCATTTCCTAGCATTTCCTAGCTGCTGCTCTAACAGAAATACCACAAGTGGATGGCTTTAACAAAGAGAAGTTTATTTCGTCAGAGTAAAGTAGGCTAAAAGTCCAAATTCAGGGCATCAGCTCTAGGGGAATGCTTTCTGTCTCGGTCGGCCTTCTCATCAATGTTTGCCCAGACTAGGAGCTTCTCCATGCAGGGACCCCGGGTCCAAAGGAGACGCTCTGCTCCTGGCACTGCTTTCTTGGTGGTATGAGGTCCCTGATTCTCCACTTGCTTCCCTTTCCTTTTATCTCTTACAAGAGGTAAAAGGTGGTGCAGGCCACACCCCAGGGAAACTCCTTTTACGTTGGATCAGGGATGTGACCTGGGTTAGGGTGGTGTTACAATCCCACCCTAATCCTCTTTAATGTAAAATTACAATCACAAAACAGAGGACAACCACACAACACTGGGAATCATGGCCTAGCCAAATTGATGCACACATTTTTTGGGGGACACAATTCAACCCATGACACTAGCTTTTCTAGTATTATCATATGTCTAGAGAATGTACTTTGAGGTTTTGTCTGTTTTAAAGTTCTGTCATTTTATATAATATTGTATGGGTCTTGCCTTTTGCCCTCAGCTATTTCCAAGTCTCAGCCCTGTTGTCGTGTTTAGCACTGGGTTCATTTCTATTTTCTGCTACGGTGTATTCAATTGTGTGAATATACCCCAATTTACTTAATCATTTTCCAGTCAATGTGTACTTTTGAATTATTTTCCTTTGTTTTGTTTTTTTATGCCTTCCATTTTTTTCCCCTCACAAACATTCCTTTTATGTTCTCTGGGGCAGCATACGTGTATAAACTGTTCATCCAATACGTGTTCCCTGTTTATCCTGGATACACAGCTAAACTACATTTCCCAGATTTCCTTGGCATAGCCATATGACTGAGTTATAGCCACTAGAATGTGAGACGAAGTCTGATTTGTCTGAGATAAGGCTTTCAAGAATTGGATTTGCCCTTTCCACGTCCTCTTTCCCCTTCCACAAACTGGTCACAGATAACAAGCTTTAGAGGATGTTGGAGACACAGTATGAAACATCATGGGTCTGTGACTGGCACTGTGGAAGAAGCCTCTCACAGCAAGTACTACATATTCAGATTATTATTTGAATGAGAAATAAAATTCTATGTTGCTGAGTCCATTTATACATTTTATAATGTGCTTGTTTAAGCTGTTAGTATTCTTCTCAAGCAGTGGTTCATTGAGTGAAATTTCCCCCTAAGCCCCAGGATACATTTAACAGTATCTGTCAGGACTGAACTAGGGTGAGGTGGGTATGACCTTGCAAGTGAGTGTCTCCTTAAATTCTGTGTCATATATTCCCGAGGCCAACTCCTCAGACAAAGATTAGACTGGACTATGGGACATAAAATGATACTCGTGAAGAGTGCGCTTCTTAGCTCAGATAGATACATGAGACTAAATGGGCAGCTCCTGTCCAGAGGCGAGACAAGAAGGCAGAGAGGGTCAGGAGCTGGTTGAATGGACCTGGGAAATCCAGGGTGGAAAGGAGGAACATGCTGTCACAGTATAGGGAGAGCAACTAGGGTCACATAACAATGTATGCATAAATTTTTGTATGAGAGACTAATTTGATTGGTAAACCTTCACTTAAGGTACAACAATAAAATTTAAAAAAAAATTCTGTGTCATAGACACCTCACTGTTAAGGGAGGTTGCTACTGGCATTTAGTAGGGAAATGCTAGGGACGCTGCTAAACATCCCACAATGCAGCCCCCAACAGCAAAGAATTATTTGCCCCCAAAAGTCAGTAACCAAGGCTGAGAAACCTTGTTCTAACTAATACAAGCAAATAACACATAAGTACAAAATAAATGGTAGTTACACTAATATAAAGGAGCCCTGGAGGCACAAGGGTTAAACCCTTGACTGCTAACTGAAAGGTCTGCAGTTCAAACCCACCAGCCACTCTATGGGAGAAAGATGTGAGAGTCTTCTTCCAGAAAGATTACAACCTTGGAACCCTATGGGGGCAGTTCTACTCCGTCCTATAGGGTCGCTATAAGCCAAAATGGACTCAATGGCAATAGGTTATCCTAATATAGCTTAAAATCTACTCTTCAGATGAAATTTCTGTGACCATCTGATTTTATCTGATATTTCCACAATACAAACGCATAACAGCCAGTCTATTAATTTAATAAAGAATAAATCTTTCATGTATGACTTTCTATTTTTCAAACTATGCAGATGTTCTTATAAAATTTTAAATATAAATGTATACAAAATATTAGGAGCCCTGGTGCCACAACGCTTAAGCACTCAGCTTCTAACTGAAAGGCTAATAGTTCGAAACCACCCAACTGCTCCGCAGGAGAAAGACCTGGTGATATGCTCCTATAAAATTAACAGCCAAGAAAACCCTACTGGGTGGTTCTACTCTGTCACATGGACTTGACTATGAGTCTAAATAGACTCTACAGCACATAACAACAAACACCATACAAAATATTAATCTCTTTTAGGAGCGTTTTATTATATACATTCCTTCAATCAACAGATCAGATACTAAAATAGAAACACTAGCCTTTGGTAATCCACAAAATGCGTTGAGGTTAACAAATATGTTGGGCATCACTAGACTAGGAAAATTCAGGCAAAAGGCAAAAACAACCTGTTATCGTAATCTGCCCATATCTTGCCATGTGCTTCCAACATGTCGTTTCAGCTTGAAGTCCTCGGTCAGCTAAGTCTCAGGTTTGGTGGCTGCCCAAAGAGTAATCTGATTTGTTGATTTTTCTGGATTGCCTAGATGTTTGGTTCAAAATCAAGTTCTCTTTCTAGAATTGTGCATCCATTGTTCTCCTTGGTTTGCCATGTTCCATTCAATATTATTTTGAGGGAGTCCAAAGAAGTACTACAGCAAGGTGTTTAGGAGTAGAAACTCTGAATTCAAATGCAATTTTTACCACTTCCTAAAATCAAGATCCTGATCGAGTTATAGAAACTTCCTGTGTCTTATTTTCTGGTCTAGCATGATAATTGGATAATGTGAGGTGTAAAAGGACATTATACATGTAAAACACTTAGAGCAATATCTGGAACATGAGTTTAAAAAAAAAACAACCCGTTACCATTGAGTGGATTCCAACTCATAGTAACCATATAGAACAGAGTAGAACTGAACATTAGTAAGTGCTTAAAAAAATCAGCTGTATTATTAATAGGTTCTTTATAGCTGCCTTGCTCTCATATTTTACAGTTTTCCTGGTTCTTGTCTATCTGCCTGCTTGATTTTTGTCTCACTGAATAGTTTGACTTCTAGTTCTTGGCCTCTTTTTGCCCCCATCTTCTATATTGCTATTTGCTCTTTTTTCCCCTTGTTGTGTATATATTACTGATGCATTCATTCATTAAACAAATATCAATTGTGTGCCTACTATGTTCTACTCTGGTTATGGCAGTGAAAAAAGCACAAAGTCCCTTCCTTCATAGAACTTAAATTCTATATCTTCTTAATTCTGTAGTTGCTCCACCCATATCTTGGCCCATGACAAGATTGATAGGTTTCTGATTTCCTCATGGTTGCTGATCTGATCTTTTTATCTGAACTCTTCACCTGAGTGTATTCTTTGGCTATCCTCGCTTATGCTTTCTAGCTCTGTCTGGCACAAGCAGATGAGACCAGCTGATCAAGTCTCAGCACTGGTTCCGGTTGCATGAGTTGCAAAAATCACCACTTGCCTAACACATGAGACAGATTTACTCCATGTTGTTGTTGTTAGTTGCTGTTGAGTCGATTCCAACTCATGGCAACCCTACGTGTGTAGCATAGAACTGCTCCACAGGATTTTCAAGGCTGTGACCTTTTAGAAGCAGATGGCCAAGCCAGTCTTCAAGAAGTCTCCGGGGGCTTGGAACTGCCAATCTCTCATCCAATAGTTGAACGTTTAGCTGTTTGCTCCATCCAGGCACTGTTTACTAAAGTTAGAGCAGATAAAAAGTACTAGATGCAGGAGACCACATGGAAAGATCGAGAAATATCCAGGAGAAAGTGTAGCTTGTGATTCTAAGCACTGCAAGTTCCTGGGATCATAATGAGCAGTTTTTTTGCAGATCAAAGTATTTGGAAACTTCTTGGTCATCTTTAAATGCCCAGAAGTTATTCATAGGCTCTGACAGTCATTGTGTTTTCTATGTCACTGTTGTCCAGGAGCCCTGGTGGCATAGGAGCCCTGGTGGCACAGTGGTTAAGAGCTCAGCTGCTAACCAAAAGGTCAGCAGTTCAAATCCACCAGCTGCTCCTTGGAAACCCTGTGGGGCAGTTCTACTCTGTCCTATAGGGTTGCTAGGAGTCAGAATCTACTACAGAGCAACGGTTAGTAGTAGTAGTATATCATATACAATAATGGGCTACACAGACTGCAAGTATGACTAAATATACCGACGCTTACATGTGATGTTTTATTGACAACATTCCCACTAATGGGAGTCGGAAATCCTTTTTTGTTAGACAGCAATCTAAGAGTTGATTTTCCTAGCTGAAGTTTTTGTATGTTAATGTTTTAATTTAGAAAAATAACCTTAGGTAAATTATACGAAGGATTAAGATGAATAATAATGCACTTTCTTCATTATGACTACAAGGCCTTAAAGTTACCTGTGAAGCAAACAGAAGATCTTTAATTCACTACTGACTAATGCCAGATGCCTTTTCAGTACACAAGGGAAGGATTAACGATGTGTAGGAGAACGTTAAAGGAGAAAATCAGTCACAGGTGCTAAAGGTACCATAATGATTGCCTTCCGATGAAATAATAGTCCCAGTGTTGTTCAGATAGAAAATAGGGTTCCTCTTGGGAATATAAAATCAAGTTTTGTAACTGTTGAAGACTGTTTTTTGAAGACATCGTGTATCGGGTTGATGAAAGAAGAGCAGTACATGCTTCTGTGATTTGTATCCGAATAGTTGTGTTACATTATAAGAAGTTTGAGCACAGAAGCCTACTAAGCTAAACTTCTGAATTTTGAGCAGGAAAGAGTAGAGCCAGACAAAACTAAACAACAGAGTTTTTTTGTTTGCTTCTGATTTGAACGTTACATTTTTTTTTTTTTTGGTCATGTCTATAACTTTTTAATTGGCTCTTTTAGTTTATATGTAGAATCACTTTCTAAGTGAATTACAGGGCTCAAAATCAGTAATACTTAATAGTATTACATTATCTGATTAAGGTACAGTACTTTGTAATCCCACGTTTCTGAGATTTACGTATGCTAAGGATTAGACTAATGTGCCCTCTTAGTTCCAACTAGTTCAACAATGAATTTTATTAATTTTTTTATGCTGCAAATTAATGCACTGCTGGAAGAGTTTAGTCACGTTAGAGTATGTGTCAGCCTAAGACTTGTTCAAGATATTACATGTGAATATCTTGCTCTGTCAGTTACATAAATTGTTTTTAAGTTATAGAAATGGCAACTGCCTTACATAGCACCATAAAGACACTTCCTATGAATCAGAGGCCACTGAATATGGCTTATGTGACTTAGCTTTTAGTAAAAGCAGACACAAGAAGGTGTTACATCCAAAGCTGTTTTTCATCTCATAGAGAAAACCATATGAATCTAATCTGGTTTAGGATATTCATGTGAAATTTGAGTGATGTAGGTTACAGGTAAGCCTATAAATTTATCTTTGTAATAGGAGTCGCAATATTTTACTGCCTGGACATGTGAAATTCTAGAACCTGGGTCCATGAAGTGCCTGAATTTGGCTCATTTTGGAAATTTCAAAAGGACCCCATCCAGACTATTCTTGAATGAAAAACTTCTCTACCGAACTAAAAGCTATGCAGACAACATCTAAGAGTATTTCAGGAACAATCTATGTTTGGTTTAGCACTCCTGTAATTCTGACAATTCTCAACTCTCAAATTCTCAATTTTTTTCAAACCAAAGTGTATATATATATTTCTTACACACAGTTTCCCTTTCATTATTTTATTTATTTGGCAAGGAAAGGTGATGGGAGGGTTCTTCGGGTTAGTTAACTTTCTGTTCCTTGGTGAAAGAATGAGTGGGCATAGACTGCTGCCCAAAAGTATGAGAGGCTGGCGTCCTACACAAACAGCAGCTGAAGCCCATAAAGTAGCTGAAAATAGACTAAAACTACTGTGCCTGCCTTTGATTTGTCTCAATAAAATTTGCATTTAAACATACAAAGGGAGTTTAATTTCTTTTCCACTTTTTATTCCCAGTATATTTTATTACTACTATGTCTGTTGATATTTTGCATAAACATTCAGTAGCTAACGTACAAAAAAAAAAAAGGTATGTGTGTGGTCATCCTAAATAAAAGGTAAATATTTATTTCAAAAATACTTGTTTAACTTGTGTTAAATATTTCTCTCTCATATACAGCAACCAGATGTAACATAAATTTTGTCTCTTCCCAGAATTTAGTTATTAATAGAATGCTCCCTTTAGTATCTTATTGTCCATAAGAAAACAATGCATCTTCCAAATTTAAAATATTAATTTAGATTCCATTTATTGTCTTGTTAGTTTACATGTAATATGTTGTAATACTTAAGCAAGTTCAACATAACTATATTGAAGTGAACATCAAATGTAGTTTACATTAAAAAAAAAAATCAGTCTTCAGTCTTTAAGGTGAAGCCATTTAGCTCTCTCTGATGAATATAATGATCACTTCTTATATTTAAAAATTTTATTATCAAATTAGTAAGTGTTTATGATGATAATATAACACTCTTCTGTTAGAATAGCAAATGTATGTGTATTAAAGATAAACTTAATCAGATTAGTGCTAATAGCTTTTATGAGCTCAAACTGTATTATTGTAGAATATTCAGTTGAATTGGTTATGTATCAGGATTACTTAAAGTTTAAGATTTATAATAATCTTCAATTTCAATTTTACTTAAAAATATTTGGAAAGTAACTACTTCTTGAAATTACCTAGTCACATTTTCCCGTATTTTGAATGTTAAACTGATTCTAAATTCACTAGGGTAAATTAAAGACTTAGATAAATAACATAAAGCATAATGGTAAGTTTCCAATTAAGTTATAAATTCAGACTATGTTTTCAGATAATAATCTATGCTTCCACTTGCAGGAGAAGGGGAGGAATGAGAAGGTAGGATAAGACTAACTTACCTATTTTGACTGAAATTCACTAAGATAATTGACAACTTTCCCATTTTTTTTGTGCTTAGACTAGATCTCAAATCAGTTAGGTTAAATCATCCCACATGGTGAAGTTTATCCACTTATACTGCACTTAAATCTGGGAAATCCACAGCTACATAGCATTAACAGCAGGTCAACAGAGAATCACATCTGAAATTCAAAATAAACAAGAAAAAGACCAGTCAATCTTTGGCTTGTTAAGTGCACTTTTATTGATTGCATTTTCTGACTTCAGCATGAATCCAAAGGACAAAAACTGGTCCTGTGGCTTTTGCTGTTTCATTATCCCAAACAAGAAAGGAAGAATGGGGTAGAGAACAGGAACATAAAATAGCTGCTTCTGCAAAAATGATCACCTTCCTCATAGCTTCATAATTTACTCCCAGTCCATAAGTTCCAGTGATTGGGATGATGGATGACTCCATTTCAGTTACAACCGGCAAAGATGCTGCAATGTATCACTCTGCAGGATGTACAATAGGACAAACCAACCAGCAGGATGGAATGGCAAGCAGAAGTGCCAAGGGAATTCTCTTCAGAGGAAGGCAGATAGTCGCTCCCTGGAATTATGTAAAATACAGCTTGTAAATATTGCTGCCTTCGTAGGTGCGTGCATGTGCGACTTGACAGAAAAGGGCAACACTGCCATAGGAGAATGCAAAAATATTTTCCACTTCAGTGCGCATATTTTTCACATGGCCAGATTTTGCATTAAACAAAGCTCTAGCTCTATGCCCAGGGAATTGTTGAGAATGCAAATACATATATATTTGAAAGTGGAGGGAGACCCTTTATGGTTTTATCATTGAGATTTGGTTCACTCTGAAGGTTATAAATCAATACCAAGGTAACCCTAAATTGTGCAGTAATACTTGCTTAAATTACATTTCTAGGATCTGCCCCCCATAACTCTTTGTACATAGTATTAAATTTGAACCTAATGAATTAGGAGCTGAAACTATAACCAGCAAATTTTATCTTTTCTGTTCATTTTGCTATTGGTTAAAAAAAGGAATTTCCAAACTACACTGGCATATATATTCACTCCTACCCTGTCCTGTGCAGCTTGCATTGGAAAGAAAAATTCTAGATAACTATACTTTACACATTCTCACAAAATCTAATTGAAATCTACCTTCTATAGAATAACGCTAAAGCCTTATGTCATAGTCAAAACTTAGTAGCTAAGGCCTCCACATCAGCAAAGAATAAGAGTGGTTATTAACAATTTCTGAGTCTCTAGCAACCAGCAAAAACCACTTCTTTTTTTTTTTTATTGTACTTTAGATGAAGGTTTACAGAACAAACTAGCTTCTCATTAAACAGTTAGTACACATATTGTTTTATGACATTGGTTAACAACACCATGACATGTCAACCCTGTCCCTTCTCAACCTTGGGTTCCCTATTACCAGCTTTCCTGTCCCCTCCTGACGTCTAGTCCTTGCCCCTGGGCTGGTGTGTCCCTTTAGTCGAGTTTTTTTTATGGGCCTGTCTAATCTTTGGCTAAAAGGTGACTCTCGGGACTGACTTTATTACTGAGCTGAAAGGGTGTCCGGGGGCCATACTCTTGGGGTTTTTCCAGTCTGTCAGGCCAGTAAGTCTGGTCTTTTTTTGTGAGTTAGAATTTTGTTCTACATTTTTCTCTAGCTCTGTCCCAGACCATATATTGTTATTACTGTCAGAGCAGTCAGTGGTGGTAGACGGCCACCATCTAGTTGTGCTGGACTCAGTCTGGTGGAGGCCGTGGTAGTTGCGGTCTGTTAGTCCTTTGGACTAGTCTTTCCCTTGTGTCTTTAGTTTTCTTCATTCTCCCTTGCTCCAGAAGCAGTGAGACCAGTGGAGTATCTTAGATAGCCGCTCACAGGCTTTTAAGACCCTAGACACTACTTACCAAAGTAGAATGTACAACATTTTCTTTATCAGCTATGCTATTCCAATTAAGCTAGATGTTCCTTGAGACCATGGTCTCCACAGCCCTCAGCCCAGTAATTCAGTCCCTCAGGGAGTTTGGATGTGTCTATGGAGCTTCTGTAACCTTGCCTTGTACAAGTTGTGTTGGCTTCCCCAGTACTGTGTACTGTCTTACCCTTCTCCAAAGTTACCATTTATCTATTGTCTGTTTAGTGTTTTTCCATCCCCATTCCTCCCCTCCCTCGTAACCATCAAAGATTGTTTCTTTTTGTGTGTAAATCTTTTCATGAATTTTTATAGTTGTTGTCTCATACAATATATGTCCTTTCATCATTGACTTATTTCACGCAGCATAATGCCCTCCAGAGTCAACTGTTTTGTGAGATGCTTCCCAGATTCATCATTGAAGCACTGCTTCTTGACAGGCTCTCACAGCCAATTTACAGATCTCTACTGCCAATTTCTTAACTTTTCATTGGAAAACTTCTGTTCTATAGGTAGCGCTGCTTGGTGTGTGTTTGTTTTCTTTTGTTTTAAATTTTATGGAGGAAACATGCTCTTTCCCTTCCATACTAATGGGCAGAAAATCCAGTAAAAGACACAAGAAGTACCCTAACAGAATTCTAGACACCCATCTCTGTGCATTCCTACCACATGTGATGTATACAGCTAGAAAACAGACTTGGCAGTGTGTGTGTGTGTGTGTGTGTGTGTGTGTGTGTGTGTGTGTGTATGTTTGTGTGTGAAGACTTGGGGAATGATTCATAATCTTACTTGAAATGTAAGATGACACCCTCATGACAGATACAGCAACCTTTTTAAGTGAATGAAACCAAGATATGAATTTTATCTTTTACCTGTTGAAGTAGTCACATTTTAAAAAATATTTATTTATTAATTTTCTCAGAAAAGGAAACAAACAAACCCTTTGCCATTGAGTCCAACTCATAGCGACCCTATAGGATGGAGTAAAATTATCCCATAGGGTTTCCAAGGAGCGGCTGGTGGATTCAGACTGCCAACCTCTTGCGTAGCAACTGAGCTCTTAAACGCTGCACCGCCAGGACTTCCAGAAAATGAAAAGTGGGACTAAAAAACAGATGTAAATGATGAAATAATATTTTGTGTACCTTTTATTCCCATACAAGAGATCTGAAAGAACACTTCCGCTTAAGAATGGACACTCAAATTCTTTGCTTCAGCTTCTCAGAACACAAACTACAAACTTAAGGTTTCCTCATTGTGTTCCATAAAATGCTAGTGTTTGACAAAGAAGCTCCATGGCTAGACAAGTTTGGGAAACACTTGGTTAAACCAAGTTAAATAGGTGTCTTTACTGTATAACTTCACAGAGCCTTTCATATGCTCACATGCACTGTAAATTTCAATAAGGGGCTCTTATGAGTTTCTCCCAAGCGTACTTGAATTTTAAAATTTTTTGTTTTTACTTAAAATCTATTAATATACCAAGGAACTTATAGTCTACAGAGCACATTTTGAAAAATGTTGCCTTAAAAAAATCAAAACCAAACCCATTGCTGTCTAGTTGATTCTGACTCACTGCAACCCTGTAGCGACCCTATGGGACAGAGTAGAACTGCCTCGCAGGGTTTCCAAGGAGCAGCTGGTGGATTTGAACTGCCGACCATTTTGGTTAGCAGCTTAACGCTTAACCAGTGTGCCACCAGGGCTCCAAATGCCGCCTAGTTGTTGTATTCTTGTATACAACTAAGACCCTTGGAGTGACCTTGTATGCTAATTTTTGTTGTCAGTGTTCTGACATAATACAGTGCTATGACCTGCGTAATCTTCTCTGCTTATGTGTTCTATTTTCTTTTCATTTTGCTGTTTCATAGAGTTAGAACCTTGTATGTGTTGATTCTTTATCTGAGAAACTTCTGAATAGCTCGCTGACAGTTGGTGACTAGAGTGACATATGTTTAAGGAACCCGAACTCATTTACGACTGTGATGGCATAGGTTACACAGTAACCTAGACCTTTGGGTTGTTTTCTGACCTCATGTATATGAGAGATGCATCCCAATACAAATTGTAAACTATGCAGTATTGAGCTTTAATTTAGATGGATCTTTATTCAAATACACCTCCTCCTCTTTAGATGGCATTCTCAGACTCAAAGTCTTAGAAGGAAGGTGGAAATTGCACTAGACCCAGCAGGGTTTAATCACAGACAACAGTGTCACCCAAGTCACTCTCAGGGCCTCAGTTTCTCATATGTAAGATGAACAGGGTATGATCCATGTATGAAAGTCTTTCATTTTGAGCATGGAGTGAGAAATCAAAACTTAATAAGTATTAAATTATACTGGCTATTTCTTTTCTATTTATACAAGTCATTCATATTGCAAATGGAAGTCATTTAACACTGAAGTTGATTTTTTTTCTTCTTTTTTTTTTACTCCTACTTAAAAAATATATAAACACAAACAGACTATGATATGCTAAGTCACCTTCTACAATTAAGGCAAAATTTCTACCTTACTGTATTATATCCTCATCGATGTACTGTATCTTATATCTTCCTAATCAGATAAAAATAAAATACATATGTATTTTATCATACAAAAATATGTGTTGTTTATTACAAATTGGCAAGGAGAGCAGAGGTTCATTTTAAAGCAAAAATATTAATCTATAGTTTTTTTCTCTCAATAACAGTGTTAATAGATTCAGAACTGAGTTGCATATCTATCAGCACATCAATCTACCAACACAATGCTTTTTTAGTGCCTTTCAATTTAAAACGGGAATGTGTAGCTACTTGTTAGAAATCTTGGCACCATCTCTCTTCTGTATGTAGAAGATACAATAGCTTGACATTAAAAGAACTTAGCTTCAACAAAATATACCCATTAAGTGTCACAGCTAAATTCTTCTTGGCAAAGAAAAGACAAGGTACGGAAAGAGAAAAGCGTGAGTTCATGAGAAGAGCACAAATTAAGCCTTTAAAATTCCTTTTGGTTTAACTACCTATGTTTCATTCATTGTTCAGTAAAAGACATTCATTAATATTTTTTATGATTCGTTGCTATAATTTTTTTAAATACGTGTCAATTTTACCCTTCTGCCATACATTTGAAATACTTTGTACCATTAAAAATATTTTAAGGGAAAATATGACCTCGAATAATTTTGAAGATGCTCTTCAAAATTGGTGCTTAAACTATATTATGCATTTTAATTGGCATTATGAACAAATGGCTAATTCTAGTAATTATAAACCAGAATTTATTCATGCTGAATTTATTGTGGATTCTTTTATACATTTGTTATTTCATTATCAATAATATTTCATTTTGAAACCAGCACGAAAGATTGTGTAAGGAACAATGCATGTTTAAAATGAGGATAGAATTCTTTGACGAAGTATATTATGCTTCAGTGACGTATTCTGTTCATATTATATATTTCAGCATATTTTACCACAGATAGACTGGTTGACAATAAATTGTATATAGATCACCTAAAGTGCAGGCAGTTATAGAATTGAACACTTTGAAATTTAATTAGTAAAATTTGGTTTTGTTCTCTATTATTGTCCAGCAAACTACCCCAACACTTGGTGGCTTAAAACAAGAAGCATTTTATTGCTTAAGATTCTGTGGCTCAGGAATTCAGATGGGGTTTGACTAGGCATTTCTTCTGATCCATATGGCCTTTGCTAGGATCACTCATGTGGTTGCATTCAGTTGGGTTATCAGCTAGAGACTGGGTTCAATTGGAATGTTGGGACAGGCTGGGACCATAATGTCCAAGATGAATTCATTCATCTGTACGGTGTCTCAGCAGGAAGGGCTGGAAAAGCTTGGGGGTTAGCTGGTATGGCTGTAGTGCTCCATGTTGTCTGTCCAACAGGGTAGCTGGAACTTTTAGATGGCGGCTCAGAACTCCAAAAGAAAGGAAGTGGAAAATGCAAATAAGGCCCGGACTCAAAAGTTATTTCCACCACATTCTACTAGGCCTCACCAGTCAGCCAAGATTCAAGCGAAGGGAAAAATAGATTCCTAAGTCTGATGTGGGAGTGGAAGGGAAAATATTATTGTGACCATCTTTAGAAACACATCAGGTTTAATTATATTAGACCTCACAGACATTATCTCCTTAAAGAAGAGAGAGAAATATCTTAGAATAATCCCTAGATAAAAAAATCTAAGCTTGAAACCATCCTGCAAAATTAGAATCTGCACCCCCATTGCCCTGAAGCAGTGCAGAGAGAACTGTTTCAACAAGAAGCACATGCTCACCATACAGAGCCAAACCTCAATGCACCTGGCCTCTCAAAGAAATCCGAACTGGAATGAACGAGATAAACTGTTATGCGTGAGAAATTTCACCCGCCACTTAGCAATGGCTCTTGTAGAAACAAATCACTGACATCTTGCCAGGCCATTTAGGCGCCTTGTTTCACGGCACTTGAGAGTGGTCATTTCAGTTTTTCCAGCAAGGAAAAGACTTCATAGGGGGACCAATCTCCTAAAGGGTCTTTAAATAGTAACTACCACACTCAGAGAATGAAAAACAATTTGTCTTGAAAGAGATTTCTTTGCAAATAATAGTACTGAAGCAATGAACAGTAATTGAAGTTAGATGATCCTTCCTTCATAGATGTCCATTCTTAGACCTGAAAACTAAATTAAAAATTTATTGCAAGAAGATTACTTGATGTTCATCTATTTCAACACACTTATTTCATTGGTTAAAACAGCAAAGCACTGAGAGGGTAGAATCTTGCTCAGAGCCACAGATGAGAACCCAGGTAGTTGATCCAATGCCATTCTGCCTGTATTGCTTGATATTGACTCATATGACTTTGTTTCTGTGTCTCTAGGTTGTTACTGTTGTTGTTAGTTGCCCTTTGAGTGATTCCAACTCTTGACGACCCCATGTGTTTCAGAGTAGAACTGAGCTCCAGAATTTTCAAGGTTGTGGCCTTTCAGAAGCAGATCGCCAGGCTTATCTTCTGAAGCACCTCTGTGTGGGTTCAAACTACCAACCTTTCAGCTAGTAGTCAAGCACTTAACTGTTTGAGCCATGCAGGGACTCCTGTCTCTAGATGAGGGGTCAGCAAATTATGGCACCTTCCTCCCTTCATTTCTTCATTTCTTTCCTCTCAGACTTTCCTTTTTCTCTGCTATCATACATATACACACACCTGTTGCTGTCGGTCGATTCCAACTCATAGCAGCCCCATAGGACAGAGTAGAACTGCGCCATAGGGTTTCCAAGGCTGTAATCTTTACAGAAGCCAACTGCCATATCTGTCTCCCATGGAGCAGATGGTGGGTTTGAACCGCCGACCTTTCAGTAAGCAGTCTAGCACTTAAACACTGCCCCTCCCAAACTTTTCCTTTCACTTTTCTATATGTTTAGGACTTTTTACATAGATGACACCCCAGTAAAGACTTTGTCCAACTGATGTTTTCAAAGTGGCACTCAGCCCCGTGAGCAGACGTTCACTTCCTTGTCTTAAATACGGAGAAATTCAATCAGTAGTCTCTTTTCAACATTGCAAAATTCACCTAAACCAGAAGCATGCTAAGCCACACAATCTTAACCAAAACACATTACTTGCACTTGGGTCTCAAGTATTGCAGAGCACAATTCCTCATCTCCTCCAGGTCTTTGCTCCAATGTCTCTCTTGTGGCAATGTTTTCTCTGATCATAACATTTAAAGTTGCATCACCAACTAGTTACTGTCAAGTCAACTCTTACTCATGGCAACCCAGTGTGTGTCAGAGTAGAACTGTGCTCCACAGTGTTGTCAACAGCTGATTTTTCACAAGTAGCTCTCCAGGCCTTTCTTCCAGGTTACTCCTGGCTGGATTCAAACCTCCAAATTTTCGGTTAGGGCGTGTTAACCATTTGCACCAAGCAGGGACTCAGATCCTCATAATTCCCTTTATTCTTCCCTGTTTAATTTTTTTCCACTGAAGATATTGCCATCTGAAATATATAATACTATTTATTTATTTATTTTATTCTATCTCTCCCCAGCTAGAATGTGAGCTTCAGGAGGTCAGAGATTTGGATCAGTTTCATTCACTGCTATATCCCTTGTACTGGAAAAAAACAAAATGATATTTCTCAAATGAAAAAACAGAAATTATCTTGGGCTCCTAGAACATCTAACATGTCTTCATGAAATAATAAACTTAAATGAATTGTTTCATCTAAATTTACATTAATAATTTTTAGATTTTAGAGTCACTTCCAAAACTGAAAAACTCAGTTGGGAGGATTTAGCCCAAAAAGATCCTACATCTTCTTTTTCTTTTCTTTTTATTGCACTTTAAATGAAGGTTTACGGAACAAACTAGCTTCTCATTAAACAGTACACATATTGTTTTATGACATTGGTTAACAATCCTATGACATGTCAACATTCTCCCTTCTTAACCTTGGGTTCCCTATTACCAGCTTTTCTGTCCCCTCCTGTCTTCTAGTCCTTATCCCTGGGCTGTTCTGCCCTTTTAGTCTCGTTTTGTTTTATGGGCCTGTCTAATCCTCGGCTGAAGGGTGAACCCTGGGAGTGACTTCATTACTGAGCTAAAAGGTGTCTCAGGGCCATACTCTTGGAGTTTCTCCAGTCTCTGTCAGGCCAGTAAGTCTGGTCTTTTTTTTGTGAGTTAGAATTTTGTTCTACATTTTTCTCCAGCTCTGTCCAGGACCCTCTATTGTGATCCCTGTCAGAGTGGTCAGTGGTGGTAGCCGGCCACCATCTAGTTGTACTGGACTTATTCTGGTGGAGGCCGTGGTAGTTGTGGTCCATTAGTCCTTTGGGTTAATCTTTTCTTTGTATCTTATTTTCTTCATTCTCCCTTGCTCCTGAAGGGGTGAGACCAGTGGAGTATCTTAGATGGCCACTCCCAAGATTTTAAGACCCTGGATGCTACTCACCAAGGTAGAATGTAAAACATTTTCTTTATAAACTATGTTATGCCAATTGAGCTAGATGTTCCCCGTGACCATGAAGACCCTACATCTTCTGATTGAAATTATATTTCTATTTTTCTCTATTCAAATAGGGCAAAATATAAACTACTGTATTGTTTTACTATATCGTAAAATATTAATGTGTTTAAGCGACAAGAACATGCTTAAGTTCTACTGACTTATTTTAGATGTCAAGAAGTAGTAAGAGAAAAGATAACAGTCAAAGTGAAACTTAAGAAATCTCAAACTTATAGAAAAATTTCAAGTACAGTCAACAGAACATTTTTCTCAACCCTACTGAGAGTGAGTTGCCAACCTATTACCTCTCAAAATTACAGTTTTTATTTCCTACAAACAAGGATACTCTCCTATATAAAAACAGTACAGTTAATAAAACCGGAAAATTAGCAATGCTATCATTTAATCCTCAGATCACATTTAAGTTTTACTCATTGTCTCAAAATGTCTTTATAGCAAAAGTATCCATTACGGAATCACGCATTGCATTTAGTTGTCATGCCTTCTCTCCTTCAGCCTGGTGCAACTCCTTCTTTTTTTCTTGATTTTCCCAACCTTGGTATTTTTGAAGTTTACAGGTCAATATTTTGTAGAATGTCTCTCTTTGGGGGTTTGTCTAGTATTTCTTCATGACAGAGTAAGGTTATACAGGAAAATCTTAGAAATGATGCTGTTTTCTTCTCTTGCATTCTATCAGGTGTCATTTCTCTTTGTCCCATCGCTGCTGATGGTTAAATCTGATCACTTGTTTAAGATAATGTCTGCCAGCTTCTCCACTGTAAAATTGCACATCTTCCCTTTGTGACTGGCCAGAATTTACGGAAGAATTACCCGTGAAACCGTGTAAATATTCCATTCCTCATCAAATTTCAGTGTATTTAATCTATCAGTATGGACTTATGGTTTCCTAATATATTCACTGGGTTATAATCTATTACTACTATTATTTATTTTGATGTTCAATATGCCCCCTATTTGTTCAGTGGGAGTCCTTCAAGTTGGCTTTTATGTCATTTTAATGTTCCCATCATTCTTTGAATATGTCATTGCTTTCTGGAACAATAGAATATATCAGGCTCATATTATACTTTTTACTTTCCCCACCCTGGTATTATTTCCACTGGATTGTCATCATCCCCAGGTCCTCTCAGTGGGCAGAATGAATGAATATGTGTATGTATATAAGTATATATATATCTCAAATCCATGCTGCCATGGTGCTTCTTTTCCACATGAGCCTCTGCTTTGTTCTCTTAGATAATTCACAAATGGAATTAGTCACTTGCACGCTCACTAAAAGAGGTGAGTGGCCACTTTCACCTGCAATTAACCAATTACCTCACAGCTCCATTTGCCGTGCACAAGCCCATGTGTTTTTAAACATTCCTTGTACTGTATCCAAAGCATCCAGAGAAAGTCCGGAGGCAATTTTTCAAGCCCTGGATTAATGCATTTGAGGTAGCACATATTTTCTTCTAAAATAGGCACTGAAAAAATTAGAAATGGAAATAACACAATTATGTTTTCTTGTTAGGGAGAAACACAGACTCTCCACTCTTCCACACAGCAAAGTGCAGAATTGCAGAGCTGAGTGTCAGCATCAGTGCCTGTAAAGCTCACTGGCTTGTGCAAAGGCTTCTCATTTCATAGACCATTTGCTGCAGTGTCTTCACTAAGTCAGCAAATTTTAAGAAATGAATAACAGTGCTTTTATTTTATTATTTTATTTTCTTTAAAGTAAATATAGATAGGTGAAAGAGAAAGGAAGGAAGGTTTGAAAGGGATTATTTGATATTTTTCTTGATGCATTTCACCTGCAACTAAGATATTCCATTTTCAGTGAAAATCCCACTTGAACTGTATAATTAACACAACTTACTTTAAATTTAAGATAGGAAGAGAATGATTGTTTCTTTGTTTCTCTTTGAGTCCTATCCGTGTACTCACTGTGGTCTAGCCTAAGCTCCACCCTCTACCCCTAGACCTTCTCAGTCATAAGATTTAGATTCTCCTATTCTAATAACTTGTATGATGAAAGTGAGGGAATGACTCTCTATAAATGGTTGGTTGTGCCAGGGAACTCTTGCAAATTGCTACCTTAACAGGTTAAAAAGTCATCTTGGCCATTTACTGTGTGATCAATCTCTCCTTCACCTGAGAAAAAGGAGATTTGGTCAACTGTTCTAAGAAAGCATGTGCCTGCATGGCTTGAGATAGTCCATTCACCAAAGATAATATTTTAAATATTACAGCAATGGAGAGGACAAATGCATGATATATTCTACAAAGTCTCCATACTTTGCTCTATTTAATGAGAATTAGAAAACATTAGCATTTTGGTTGAAAATGTTCAGAATTACTAATTGTTTTAAAAATATTTATCCGCCTTACCTTACATTCCAGAAAGATACTAGCAATTCACTTTTTAAACACAAAGGGTTACCTCTTTCAAACAGATAATAGCAGTTCAATTTCTAGCTGCTCATGGCACATGGAGAAAGCCAGCCCTATCCCAACAAAGAAATGCTCAAAAGTGGTTGTGCACAGGCTTACTCTTTTACCCTATATTCTGTTCGAAAAAGTTCAATCTTTTCATTAATTTAAGCATACCGACAGAATAAAACATTGTTCCTAACCTCAGAAGGTCGTCCATGGTCTAATGGGAGAGGCGGGCACATACTCAGTAATTTAGCAAAGCAGATTGTGATTAGTGACCATGAAGTAATTAAATACAAAGAAAAATAAGAAAATAAGTTTCATGGTGGTAGTATGTAGGACCTTGGCATGCAGAGTTAGTAGAAAGATATCCCTTGAAGAGAACTAGTGGAGCAGAGGCATAAAGATGTAAGAAAAGCAAGAAATATTTAAAGATGTTAGGTAATCATCTACACAATGATTTTTAAGTACCTCTGTGACAGATTATAACCAAAAAACAAAACCATTGCCATCAAGTCAATTCTGACTCATAGTGATCCTAAAGGACAGAGTAGAACTGCCTCATAGGGTTTCCAAGGAGCAGCTAGTGGATTTGAACTGCTGACCTTTTGGTTAGCAGCCTAAGCTCTTAACTACTGCACCACTTTGACCCACCTGCCCTTGAATCTAGGAGGACACTACTTTGACTAATAGACTATTACTTTGACTGACAGTATACGGAAGAAATTATGTTGTGCTGGTTTCTAGGCCCAGGCCTTGGAAGGCTGGCAGCTTCTACTTCCTGTCTCTTGGGACACTTACTCTCAGCACCCAGCTACCATGATGTGAAGAAGCCTAAGCAGCCTTGTGGAGAAGCCTATATGAAAAAGAATCAAGGCTTAAAGACAGCAAACCCAGATGAGTTCCAAGCTGATAGTCAGCACACACTTGCCAGCCAAACTAGTAAGCCATCTTGGATCTGTACCCTCCAGCTTCAGTCAAAGTGAAACATGAAGCAGAGACAAGCCATCCACACCAATTCCTATCTGCTCATGAATGCAGATACATGAGCAAAATATCATTTTCCTTTTTAAGTCATTACATTTTGCAGTGATTTGTTAATAAATCAATATATAACTGAACTGCCTACATACCAGGACTGTATTAGACCTTCCGTTACAGAAGAGAAACTAACAAATATAAACGTAGTGTGGTGGAAATGGAGTGCATGTGTGGAAGAGAGTAGGCTATGGTAGAATATGACTTGAGAAAAGTAAGTTTATTAGTGATTATATTGAGGGTGGAGCAGAGTGAAATATATCTAAGAATTTATTTTTAAAAAATTAGATGTAAATATAAACTCCTGAGGTTTTCTTCAGTTGAGGGTCATGCTTGAGGGTAATGAAGACGATGTTGGTATTTAGGATTAGCTGGATGAAGCAAGGCTGAAAGTCGATGTACCATTTAGGAGACCCAGGAAGCTCGGAGAAAAGTAATGAGAGCATGAGAAAAATGGATAGAAAAGAAAGCTAAGCTTGAGTGAAACTCTTGCATCAGAAAGGCTACACTCCCATTTAGCTCAATCCCAGCCCTCCACAATGAACTGTAAGACAGTCACCCTGCTGCACAACACACCTCTCTTTTAAATATCCATCCATGTATTACTTTAAAAACAAATCCCTTGATCATATTTCTATAAAAGTGAGTACTTTTAAAGGCACTATTTTGGAGACTTGTACAGTATATAGTTTAACCCCACTCTCATTACATTTGGTTTCTCACCCATCCAGCCACTTACCTGTATTTTGTTTTTGTTTGTTTCTTTTCGTTTCCTTAATATATTCCAAGAGATTTATTTGTGGATGGTCTTGCCAGAGTTGTTGTTTTTGTTGTTAGTTGTTGTTGAGTCAATTCCCACTCTTGATGGTCCCATGTGTGCAGAGCAGAACTGCTCCATAGGGTTCGTAAAATTCTGACCTTTTGGAAGCAGATCACCAGGCCTGTCTTCCAAGGTGCTTTTGGATGGGTTCAAACTATCAACCATTCGGCTAGTAGTAGAATGTTGAACCATTTGCACCACTCCGAGACTCCTTGCCAGAGAAGGTAAATAAAAAAAAAAAAGGCAAAGAAAAATCTTTTATTAACACTCTCCCAAGAATAAAGGACAAAAAAGGTGCAAGGATACCCAAAATATGACTGCATGGAAGGGGCAAATAAATGATACTATAAAATAATAAATTTCCTTATAAAATTCTCATTCTTATTCTAAAATATGTCAAACTTAACTGACAGTATATCTGATGTTGGATGAGTAAAAGTCAATTATGTTTCGTTTCCCAAATACACATGTGAATATTGCTATAAACCCATTGCCATCAAGTCGATTCCAACTCATAGCAACCCAAATGGACAGAGCAGAACTGCCCCGTAGGGTTTCCAAGGAGTGGCTGATGGATTCAACTGCTGACCTTTCAGTTAGCAGCCATAGCTCTAAACAACTGCGCCGCCAGGGCTCTGAATACTGCTATAGGGTCTATATTCAATGGCCTTAAAAATTTTTATACATCATTAAAATGGCAAAAAAAAAAAAAAATTGTTGAAGAGAATTAGAAACATAACCAAATGTATTTAGTGGCATTTGACTATTATTTAGCCCAGGTAGTGAAAATGGAAGAAAGAAAGTAAGAAAGACTTAAAAGAGACAGATAATTGGTATAACTAGTTCAAACCTATTATAAATAATTTTAATGAACTACTAAATATGTATGTGGGGGAAAGTTCATTTTTTTCAATATTTGACATTAGGGAACTGTTGACAACACAGATATTTTGTAACAGTGTCTCGTGTTGTTTTATGTCTTTATATTCAAATCCATCTAAAACAAAATATATTTTGTCGGTTATGTGGAAAAATATGGTAACTGCCCAAATGTAGCTTCCTGTCTTAAATTTCTTTAAGGAAAAATTTAGCTTCTTATTTTTAAAATAACTTATTTCAAAAAACCTATTTGACAGAATGTTTTATATATTTATATATATAGTGTGTGTGTGTGTGTGTGTGTGTGTGTGTGTGTGCGTGTGTGTGTGTATTCAGTTTTAGATGTTATGAGGGAACCCTCACCGTTATCTGGAAGCCATATGCCAAAAATTCTCTGTAATTGTCAATTTATCTATGCTGAAGCATTGAAAATGGTATCTCATGTCATAATTCATCTAAATTTTAATTCTTTCATAACATTGCTTTCCACAGATAATAACAAGACTTGGAATAAAATAAAATACACACTTTATATTTCTCTATTTTTCCATTTCTGGAAATGGTCAGAGGATTATTTTGTGACAGATTAATATCATCCATGATCCTAAATTGCTAAGAATAAAAGTGCTAGATACTTTTGGTAAAGTTGCCATAAGGAGCAAATTTATTATTTTTTTTATGAATTCTTTAGAGTATCAACTCACAGCACGTGTATTACATCTCCGTCCATTTTGCCTCAATTCTACTTCTTTTCATTTAGTGAGGATGAGAAAACCTGGATGCATATGGCTATGGTTGATTTGAAAACTACCTTTTAAACATTTGGAAGTTTTTCAAACCAAAAACGTACTTGCCAAGTGATCTTTTTCCCTAGTTTTTAACTCCATGTGCAACTTTAAAGAATGGAGTCCATAAGCTAGTTCAGATTTACTTATATTAGAATCATGAAAATTGTGTTTAATAGCTATGTAACACACAAGCAGCTTTTAAAATAAGCTTCTCTAAATGTTATATACTTCAAAGCATACTGTTCCTTATCCACCCCCACCACCCTCACTACCCTCCCAGGAAAGATCAGATTTAATCCAGGAGCTGTAAATTAGATGTTTTCAATTAAGTACTAAAGAAAAATATATTCTACTTTTATTCTTTTTTATAGTTCTTTTGTTCGTTGTGTTTAAATACCTCCATACAAGTTCCAAATGGCTTACTTTTATCACGATCAGTAATTTGAGGAATAAAATAAATATTTATATTTGTGATATTATACTTCCTTTACAGAACTTTAAACACATGAGCTTTTTAGAACTTTTCAGTGTTTAAATTACAAATAATACATGAGCTCTGTATCAGCGCAAATGATGTAAATTTGCATTAAAAAAAAATCTTCTTCTCCTCAGCTTCTGTCTCCTCCAAACTCACCTCTACTGACGTAACCAAAGTTAGTGGTTTTGTGTCTATTCCTTCAAAGAATTTATGTACTGCAACCTTTTTCAGATACACCTATACATGAATAAAACGCTGTGTGATTTAGAACCCATGGTAAGGATTTTAAACAGTGGATGTATCTTGGTTTCCTAGGACTGCTGTAACAAAACAACACAAAGTGAATAGCTTTAAAAAACAGAAGTTCATGGTCTCACAGTTGTGGAGCCTATGTGATGGTTAAGATTGTGTGTCAACTTGGCTGGGCCATGATTCTCTGTGTTTTAATGTAATCACTCCCATGATTGAATATACTGTGAGTAGCCAATCAGATGCAAGGGAGTCTCCTTGGGGGTGTGGCCCACATCTGTATTTAAGCAGATGTTCTGGCTTTTTGCTCTTGCTGGATCCTGTGGCTGCTCCCTGTCGTCTCATCTCCCGTTCTTGGGACTTGAGCTGTCAGCTTATCTGCTGAACCTGGGATTCGTTGATCTGCACAGCCTGTGAGTGGGAGCTCTGCCCTACAACCTTCCAATCTTGGGCTTGCCAGCTTCTGCAGCTGTGTGACTTGGGAGAGGCCTCTACCCTGATCCATGGACTTGGGATGTTCTAGCCTCTACAATCGCATGAGCTGTTTCCTTGATATAATCTCTCTCTCTACATATATTTATACACTTCACTGGTTTTGCTCTAGAGAACCCAGCCTAAGACAGCCTAAAAGTCCAAATCATAGTATTGGCTGGGTTGATTCCTTCTGAGGGCTCTGAGAGAGAAACTGGTCCATGCCTCTCTCCTACCTTATGATGTTTCCCAGCAATACTTGGTGTTCCTTTGCTTGCAGCTGGGACTGCCTCAGTCAGCACATAGCTGTTCTTCCTTGTCTAACACTCAGAGTCTGTTCTCCTCTTTTATAAAATACCACAGGGATGGGATTAGGACCCACCCTACTTATTTTAAAACACCCTATTACCAAACAATATCATGTTCACAGGCTCTAAGGGTTAGGACTTCACCATAGCTTGTTTCAGAGACATAGTTCAATCCGTAGCAGGGAGGATGGGAAAGGGGAAAGAAAAATTAAATACACATAAACTAATAGTACAATGGGGTACAGAATAGAGTCTCCTGTCTATGTGACATCTGAAGTCTTAACCTCTTTGGATACCACATATTCACGTGAAATAATTAATTGACAGTGCTTTGAAAATTGCAAAGCACTCATGAAAGGTGATATGAGGGTTACTATTATACCATTTTATTCTTTTGTTTTCCAAATATGTGTAAACCAAAATTATACAATAAATTGTTCATATCCATTAATGAAACATTCATACATTTTTGTAAAATTCTGACAATTTATTATAATACCCTATAATTAATAATTAAGTCCATTTGTGGTGCTCACTGTTCCTGAAATTCTTTCTGGTGTTGAATAACTCATACTGTTTTTCAATGATAGTAACAATTTTAACATTCTGTCTCTGAGGCTTGTGAACATTGATTGAATGTGTCATGTTCTGGAAAGAAGTTGGTAAAGGAGGTATGTGTTGGTTTGTAAAAGATAATATTCTAAGAAGGAACAGAAAAAGGATAGACATATAAGTAAAGGGTGGCTCTCATACTATAGCTTAATTATAGCACCCTTATTCCTGTTTAAGGAGACCTAGGGCAGTGGTTAAAGCATTCAGCTGCCAACTGAAAGGTTGGCGGTTGGAATCCACCAGCCTCTCTGAAGGAGAAAGATGTGACAATCTGTTTCTGTAAAGATTTATAGCTTTGGAAACCCTATGGGGCAGTTCTACTCTGTCCTATACAGTCGCTATGAGTTGAAATCATGGGTTTGTTTGTTTGTTTTGGCTTTATTTCTGTTTATAAAAGGTCTACTTTATATTATTAGAAAAAAATCAACTCCCATGAAGTCAACTATTTCGAAAGAACTTACAGGCTAAAAAAAATCAGATTTTTTATAACAAATGAGCTTTTTTTAACTACAAAAATTTCAATACTAATGTTTTGTTGTTTTATAGCTATAAATGTATAGTTATAAAATCTAACTACAAATGAGCCCAACCAGTGTTTGATTACGTTAGCTTTTGCTTAAAAGTAATGGGCTATCTCTTGCTCTTCAAAACCAAAACCAAACCCATTGCCATCGAATCGATTCCGATTCATAGCGACTCTATAAAACGGTGTAGAACCGCCCATAAGGTTTCCAAGGAGCGGCTGGTGGATTCAAACTGCTCACCTTTTGCTTAGCATCTGTAACTCTTAGCCACTGCACCACCAGGGCTCCATCTCTTGCTCTTAAAAAACCACACCTGTTGCCGCTGAGTCGATTCCAACTCATAGCAACACTATAGGACAGAGTAGAAATGCCCCATTGGGCTTCCAAGGAACAGCTGGTGGATTCTAACTGCAGACCTTTTTGGTTAGCAGCCGAGCTCTTAACCACTGCGCCACCAGGGCTCCTACTGTCTTACCCTAAACAGGGGCGTTATCATTAGCTCAGTGCTTCCTTCACATAGTTAGTGCTTGAATCAGCTATTGTTATGTTTAACAAAGTTATAGCAGTTTTTATCCTAGGGTAGACTGCCTATTGGGTTTCCTAATTTATAAAACTTTATTTCCAATTCACAATTTGTAAAATCATGCTCCTGAAAAAATGTCTGAATGGTTATAAAATACCTGCTTAACCCTTCCACTCCCGCCACACACAATATTGTTTGGCTTGTTGTTATTCTTTCATTTTTGATGGTTTAAAACTAATCCAAATTTTCAATGTACAATCTGATACCTTTGTTAAAACTCTACCCTGCAAATCTCATGTTTTGGTTTCTTTTATTTTCCTTTTCCCTCTTACATTTCCTCCAAGACAAGTAGTAAAAAGAACAAATCTTTTGTCTGAGACTTTTATGGGGCAAACCTGAGAACAATTAGAAATTTAAACACAGTTCACTCATCTTAGCCTTTGGTAATGCCTAGAACATATTTTCATCTACACACGACCCAAATTATGTGAAAACTCACAAAGAATTATTTTAAAAAATAAATCTTTTCACATTTTATCAGAATTTTAAGTTTTTTACTTCACTATAATCCCCAGATGTTTTGGAAACGGTAAAACCAAACTTTGTAGATCAAAACATCACAATTATTTTCACTAAAATAATGAATTCAGCCACAAGTATGGCCAGTCCCACTGAACAGAATTTTCCCTTTTCTAATCTAGATTTTACTGCTGGATACCTGATTGACTATTTGTTAGATCAGGTACGTCATATGGCAGACTATACCTGGAAATGAGGTGAATGTCAGTTCTGTGAACATACTGATCAATCTGAAGAAACACCAACATTCTGTGAAGAATACATCCTCAGACCACTTGCTCTTCAGATTTCAAATTTAGTAATAATAGTAAAAAAAAAAAAAAGCTAACATTTACTAAGTACATTTATTGAGAACTTAATATGTGCCAGTTTCTGCACTAAGCAATGTATCTATAATATTTAATTTATTTATATTATTGTCTTGCCCACTTATATATAAAGAGATTAAGGATTAGAGTGGAGAAATAACTTGACTAAGATCATACAGCTAGCAAATTTTGGAGGGCACCATGGTTTAAAACTGAAAACTTCAATGTTACAGTTGAGACATACAGGTCTCTTCTCCTCCTGCTCCCCACCCCCTTTTTTTCTAAGGAGGAAGCCAACATGTAGATAAATATCATACAATTTTCTCTTATCAAAATGCCTCCATGACATTAAGTCAAAACTAAGGAAATCTGAATAAAGCATAGATGTTCATTAATAATAATGAATCAATATTGATTCATTAGTGAGGCATTGATGAAATGGAGAATTGGTAAAACTCTCACCTTTCATCTGAGAGATTCAGGTTTGATTCTCAGCCAATGCACTTGATGTGCAGCCACCACCTCTCTGTCAGTGGAAGCATGTGTATTGCTGTAATGCTGAGCAGGTTTCAGCAGAGCTTCCGGACTAAAACAGCCTAGAAGAAAGGCCTGGTGATCTACTTCCAAAAATCAGCCAAAGAAAACCCTATGGATCACAACAGTCCTATTCTCAACCAATCATGAGGATGGTACAGAACTGGGTAGCTTTTCATTGTACATGGTGTAGCAATGAGTAAGGGTCCAACTCAATGGCAGCTAACAAAAATAACAACACTAAAAAGTATACCAGTGTAACATACTAGCAAGAAGGGAAGCTGGATGTGAGGTATATGGGGCCCTCTGTTCTATATTTGCAACTCTTCTGTAAATCTAACACTAGAATAAAAAGTTCGTCTTAAAAAATGGCTCCATGTACCTATCCAGTGTTTAATTTCAAACAACCCATTCTAACACAAACAGATGTCTTCCATTACAATTTTAAGGTATTTTTGCTAAAGAGGCACATAAGAATCTGCTCAGACCAAAAGAGTCGGTTTCATCAATCTATCCCTCTTAATGTCAGAAGTCCTTAGTCCATCTTTTAAAAATCCATACTATAGTAAGAATCATTAAAAATTAAGAGAGCAAATTAAAGTAATCAAAGGGAAAGTGTTTATAAAAGTGTTATTAAGGAAACAATCCATCTACACAAATGTGAAATATTTTAACAGCCTTGGCAATGGCAGGAAATGGTATAATATAAAAAGAGATTTATATGTACCAAAGCTGAGGGAAAAAGTTTCAGCTTCAAGCATTAAGGTCTTAGTTCATAAATCTGAAAGAAAATAGATTAAAAAAATTAAGGCATTAGACATGGATATGAAAAATATAAAAGAATAAATGTCTCTCTCATGAAATATTTGTAAATATATAGCAACACACAAGCTACAGAGAACCAGTTTACTGTTTGAAGAAGGAATGTGAATCCGGAAGTATCAACATGGTATTTTCAAGTCAACACAAAATAAAGGCATATAATTTATGCAATAATTTATATTATCCTTGTTAAATTACAAGGGATTTTAGAACATAACTTTGTCTCTGAAACACATGCAGCTTTAAAAATACGCAAGAAATTTTGAGAGCAGATTAGAAAGATTATCAAATACATACCAATAAATCACAAACTTTTATCTTAAACATTGAATTAAAATCTATTTTTATAGAGATTATTGGAAAGTATTTGCTTTTTCATTCTAAACGATGTGGTGGACCAAAATTTAAATCACATTAATCTTAAAATGCACTTTGGATGGAAAATCAATTTCATATATACAAAATTCTTATTTTTCTATTAAGTTTCATAAGAATTCCACAAGACTACTTTCTTTTCAGAGAGCAACTTGTTGAAATAATTACCCATTGAGGACTAGAAATCCCAAGGGATTAGTTATTGATACAGAGCTTTCAAGTTTCTAGGTTACTGAATGGAATCTGAAACCAACCCCACAGTGATGAAAGGACATTATCAGGAAAAGCTGTTAAGTGACCTTTATCAAATGGTTTCAGTGGGACACAGGTGTCCACCATTGCTGACCATCTGGGTTAAGAAGAAAGAACATAAAAGGTTATGATTGCCCCTAAAAAAGACTTCTGGCACTTTGGTTTAGGCAAAACATTGAAACTGGGCAAGTTTCCATAACACAATGAGGTAACAAAAATCTGTCTTCTCTCTCTCTGTCTGTCTTTCTCATTGCACACAAACACAACCACGTATTCTGCATAGCTTCGTGAAAAAACATTTAGTATGATGATTCAAGGAAATGGAGAATTATTATTTCTGCCTTAGAAAGAAGAAAAACAAATTCTCTCAACACACATTAAGATTTGGATGAATAAATTAAAAGTTTGGTTTATCAAACACCTCCATGTACAAAAGAAAATATGTGTATTATATAGGTTTTGGAATTAAAAAAAAAAACATGCAAAATTTATTTCAAAATAGTTTCAAATGACAGCGTTTCATACATTGATTTTCCTCTGGTTAGGGAAATGTTGAGCCATTGTCAAGCTATGTCTTTAAAAGTTTTGATAGGTGGAGAAGAAGGTTTTATCATGTTATATATGGTTATATAACATGACATCTTAGTGAGATCTATAATGTAAGATAGTAGGGAGAACACTTGGCCAAGTTTAAAATGAATGATGAAATTGAATCATATACATTTCACTTGCTACTGTAATGAATTGTTTTCTTAATCAGAAAATGGAAAGTTGAATCTTTATGTTTACAATCAAGTCAGAATATCAATGCAATCCATGTAGTAAGGTTGGGTTACAGCTGGTTACAGCTCTCTGCTCCTCTCACCAAGCCAAAGAGTAAATCCAACACACAGTTCTGTTACTTATTTTGGCTACAATCAGTATGGAGACTTGTGTCTGGTGTTCAAATCATCTTTCTATGTAGCATACTAATTTTAGCTAAGCCCCTTCTTTGAAAAATGTGCTTTAAAAAAATGAAAGCTGCTATACAAAGACTTGAGAGTGAAATGAGGAAAGAGAGCCTTTGGTTGATGAAATGCAAATGAGCTTTGGCTCAGACAGCTGGCTGCTTTGGGATGACATGGGTGATAAATGGTTCTTAAAACACGAGCAGGCATCACGCCCCCGATTCAGTGTCAGACTGGCAAAAACAGCAGTATTACTAGATGCTTCCTTTAATTAATGCAACACTACTGCATTAGTCCGGCCATTACCGATAAATGGGAAAGAACTGATTCGGAGGTAGTATCAGAAATCTTTCAACCTTGAAGCTGGGATGTGCTGGCCAAAAGCTGTGGTATCGTAAGAGGTTTGATTGTATTTGTAATGTACCAGTGCACCATGACAAAAATGGGGAGATAGTGTAGTCAGGGCCGGAAAAGTCTGTGATAAATGAGAGAGAATGAGTGATTACACAGCCAAGAGGAGTGTGAAAACAGACAAAGGACAAGCAAATGGAAAAGAGGAAACCAGCAACCACTGTAATTTAAACAGTAAGAACTGAGAGAAACTTTGAAATGGATAGAAACGTAATGTTTGGTCCTTCAGGGTTTTCCAAGGATGGAGGATGCACATGAAATAAAACAACTCAGAATGCCCTAAATAATTTCTGCAGTCAGACAGCACATACCTGGAAGTAATGTATGCACTCGACCCTAAATCAAAATACACACACATACACATTTTAAAGAAAATATCTACAACTTTCTCTGGTAGGAAGTATTCATAATGTCCACATATCTGGGCCTGGCTAATTTTAAAGATTGTCCCACTTCTTCTGGTTCAAATTTCTGCCTAGAAATTAAATAAAATCTTCCAGATGGCACCAATATTGTAAATGTGATGAATCAAAGTAAAGTTTTGTTAAAGAAAAACTGGATGCTGTCAAGTGATTCCAAGTCATAGCAAACCTATAGGACAGAGTAGAACTGCCCCATAGGGTTTCCAAGGAGTGGCTGGTGGATTTGAACTGCCAACCTTTTGATTAGCAGCCGAACTCTTAACAACTGCACCATCAGGGCTCGTATTAAAGAAAGGTAAGCAAAGAAATGTAAGCCATTAAATAATAGACTGTAACAAGCAAATGACTGAAGCATTGGATTCAAGTCTTACAATAGTACCAAATGATAATTTTCTGAAATCACTTCTCCTTTTCTATTTGTTAACTATAAGCACTACCGCTACAACCATAACCACAATTATAACTACCAACGGTCCTCCCCTGACAGGGTTAACTCTACTTTTCTATTCTGGTCCAGCATCTTCCGGTCATGCCCTCTTACAACAATTTAAAGCAGGGTTCAGCAGACTTTTTCTAAAATGAGTCAGGTAGTATGTATTTTAAACTTTCTGGCCTCTACAGTTTGTAGCAACTACTCACTTCTGCTATTACAGAAGAAAAGACGATAGACAATATGTGAAAGAATGAATGGACATGGCTGTGTTCCAATAAAACTTTATTTGCAAAAAAAACAAGGTTAGATTTGGTCCATGGGCTATAGTTTGCCAATCCTTGATAGAGCATAGGAACTCTTCTTGGTTACTTCAAATACAAAAGTGGTTCTGGCCTGTGATTGAACCTCCTTTAGCAGTGCTTACAGTAAGAATGTAGAAGCTAATCAGGAATCCTTCCTCTTGATATGTTTACTCTGAGGAGTGTGGTGGTGAGTCACTACGGTACATCACAGTATAGATCCCTTTCTTTCCCTTTTGGTTCTCATTTTTTTGCCTTGGACTAATAGATGTCATCAAGTAATGTTTTCACATAGCACAATTACTGTGTCACCTAGACCCAATGTCCTTCCTACTTCTTAACATTAGGATTCAACTTTGCTTGCCCAGGATAGCAAAAACATTTGAACACGCCTACAAGTTTCTCCCATAAGGCACCTATTCTCTTTGTGTTCTATTTAATCATCTGCAAAATGCCAGGGAAAGAGTGTACAGTTTTGTGTACCTTATCTACAGCATAGCAAAGCACTTCACAACTCAAAACAACAATCATTTATCCTTTCAGCTCACACATCTGTAAATCCAGTTTAGGCTGAATTTAGCTGGGCTTAACTGGACTTCATTCATTGTCAAAGAACATTTCAAGATCTTTCCTAAAGTACAACACTGTCAGTGATAAGATAATATCTATACACCTGCAAGGAAGACCAGTTAATATGACTATTATTCAAATTTATGTACCAACCACTAAGGCCAAAGATGAAGAAACTGAAGATATTACCAACTTCTGTAGTTTGAAATTAACCAAATATGCAATCAAGATTAATTGATAATTACTGGTGATTAGAATGCAAAAATTGGAAACAAAGAAGAAGGATTAGTAGTTGGAAAATATGGCCTTGGTGATGGAAATGATGCCAGAGACCACATGATAGCATTCAGCAAGACAAATGACCTATTCGTTGGAAGTATGTTTTTTCAGCAACATAAATGGTGACTCAACACATGGACCTCATAAAATGGAATATACAGGCTGTGGAGAGAGATGATGGAGAAGCTCAATATCATCAGTCAGAACAAGGCTAATGGGCCAACTGTGGAACAGACCATCAATCACTCATGTGCAAGTTCAAGGTCGATCTGAAGAAAATTAAAACATGTCCACTAGAGCCAACATACAACTTTGAGTATATCCCACCTGAATTTAGAGACCATCTCAAGAATAGGTTTGATGCATTGAACGCTAATGACCAAACACCACACTAGCTGTAGGATGACATCAAGGACATCATACATGAAGAAAGCAAAAGGTCATTTAAAAGACAGGATGGAAAGAAAAGACCAAAATGGATGTCAGAAGAGACTTGGAAACTTGCTCTGAAACATAGAATAGCTACAGCAAACAGAGGAAATGATGAAGTAAAAGAGCTGAACAGAAGATTTCAAAGGGCAGATTGAGAAGATGAAGTAAAGTATTATAAGGAAATGAGCAAAGACCTGAAGTTAGAAAACCAAAAGGGAAGAACACACTCAGCATTTCTCATGTCAAAAGAACTGAAGAAAAAATTCAAGCCTCGAGTTGCAACACTGAAGGATTCTATGGGCAAAATATTGAATGACCCAGTAAGCATCAAAAAAAGATAGAAAGAATACACAAAGTCATTGTACCAAGTAGAGTTGGTTGACGTTCAACCATTTCAGGAAGTAGCACATGATCAAGAATTGATGGTATTGAAGGAAGAAGTCCAAGCTGAATTAAAGGCAGTGGAGAAAAACAAGGTTCCAGGAATTGACAGAATAACAATTGAGATATTTCAACAAACGGATGCAATGCTGGAAGCGCTCACTTGTCTATGCAAAGCAATTTGAAGAGAGCTATATTTGTGCCTATTCCAAAGAAAGGTGATCCAACAGAATGTGTAAAGTATTGAACAATATCGTTACTATCAAACCCAGTAAAATTTTGCTGAAGATAGTTCAAAAATGGTTGCAGCAGTACATTGACAAGGAACTGCCAGAAATTTAACCCAGATTCAGAAGAGGACATAGAACTGGGGATATCACTGCTGATGTCAGATAGAGCTTGGCTAAAAGCAGAGAATACCAGAAAGATGTTTACCTGTGTTTTATTGACTATGCAAAGGCATCTGACTGTGTGAATCACAACAAATTATGGATAACTTTGCAAAGAATGGGAATTCCAGAGCTCATAATTTTGCTCATGTGGAACCTGTACAGAGATCAAGAGGCAGTCGTTGGAACAGATCAAAGGATTATTGCACGGTTTAAAATCAGGAAAGGTGTGTGTCAGGATTGTATCATTTCACCATACTTATTCAATCTGTATACTGGGCAAATAACTGAGAAGCTGGACTATATGAAGAACAGAGCATCAGGACTGGAGGAAGACTCATTAACAACCTGTGATATGCAGATGACTCAACTTTGCTTGCTGAAAGCAAAGAGGTCTTGAAACACTGATAAAGATCAAAGACTACAGCCTTCAATATGGATTACCCCTCAACATAAAGAAAATAAAAATCCTCGCAACTGGGCCAATGAACAACATCATGATAAACAGAGAAAAGATTGAAGTTGTCAAGGATTTCATTTTACTTGGATCCACAATCAACGCCCATGGAAGCAGTAGTCAAGAAATCAAACAACACACTTGCACTGGGCTAATCTGCTGCAAAAGACCTCTTCAATGTGTTAAAAAGCAAAGATATCACTTTAAGGACTAAGATGTGCCTGACCCCAGACATGGTGTTTTCAATTGCCTCATATGCATGTGAAAGCTGGACAATGAATAAGGAAGACCGAAGAAGAATTGATGCCTTTGAATTATGGTGTCAGTGAAGAATATTGAATATAACATGGACTGCCAGAAGAACAAAATATCTGTCTTGGAAGAAGTACAGCCAGAATGCTCCTTAGAAGGGAGGATGGTGAGACTTCATCTTATGTACTTGGAACATGTTATCAGGAGGGACCAAACCCTGGAGAAGGACATCATGCTTGGTAGTGTAGAAGGTCAGAGAAAAAGAAGACTCTCGATGAGACGGACTGACGTAGTGGTTGCAACAATGGCTCAAACATAGCAAGATTGTGAGGAAGCTGCAGGACCAGGCCGTGTTTCATTCTGTTGTACATAGGGTCACTATGAGTCGGAACCTACTTGACAGCACCTAACAACAAAAGCAACAACTGGACTTGTTCATCTGCACTTTGCAGGCTGGGGAAAGTTCTGTCCTTGATGGGCTTGCTTTGGTCAACTTGACTGTGGGATTGTTGCTTTATGTATCTCTCATCCCCTTCATGGATAGCTGGGGTAGATTCTTCTCATAGCAATGACAGAGGCACAAAAGATCAAGTCCCAATGTGCAAACTCAATTCAAGACTTTGCTTGTGTCGTGACTACTAAAATTGCATTGATCAAAGAAAGTCCCATAGTTAAGCCACGTCACCATGCAATAGTAGGAAGGTATGGCAAAATGTTTGCATTCAGGGAAGTGTGAAAATGTAAAGCCAGATATGCAGTCTACCACAAAGTGAGAATTACACATAGCTGAGTTCCAACTTCTAAATGTGTGATCTTGAGAATGAGATTTTTTCTGTTTTTTTTTTTCCCAGCTGTTAATCAGGGAAGGTGATATCTACCATATAGGATCATTTGTGTGGTTATCACGATTGAGATAAGTGTGTAAAGTGTCTAATACAAGTTAATCAGTAAATGTCTTGCATTCTTCTGCAAAATGTTGGGCTCTTTGACTGTTAATTTCTAAGAGTTTTAGTATTATTCTAGTATAATGAAAACTATAGATAGATGTATTTTTTTACCATAACATGGCTGGATATATATAAACTGGCAGGCTTATCAATATACATAGGAGCCCTGGTGGCACAATGGCTAAGTGCTCAGCTGCTAACCAAAAAGTTGGTGGTTTGAACTCACCAGCACCTCTGCAGGAAAAAAGACCTAACAATCTGTTCCCATAAAGATTATCCTATTGCCATGGAGTCAATTCCAACTCATAATGATCCTATAGGAGAGAGTAGAACTGCTCCATAGGGTTTCCTAGGCTGTAATTTTTAAGGTCTCTCGAAGAGAAGCTGGTGGGTTTGAACTGCCAACATTTTGGTTAGTAACCGAGCATTTAACCACTGAGCCACCAGGGCTACTCACATAAAGATTGCAGTCTAGAAAACCCTATGGGGCAATTCTACTCTGTCCTACAGGGACACAATGAGTTGGACGTGACTCCATGGCACACAACAACATGAACATACATGAGCAAAGAGTGATCTCAAATGCAGTGCCCAATTTAACATCAAATTTATAATAAATTAATTCACAACAAGTTAAGAAGATCTAATTTTCTTCAAAATGCTTAGTTTAGGACTTAAATGTTTGGAAATTTACTCTTTTGTCTCTCTCTCACACACACACATTAGCAACTTGGATATCTGTTTACAAATCTATTAGTCTGGAAGGCTATTTAGTGGTCTCTATTGCAATCGTAATCCGTCATCCAGACAACAACTGATTCTTTCCCAACAACTTTTTATTTTTACTCTTAAGCTACAACATTCCTTCTCTGTGATTTGGAAGCAAAATATTTGAATTCTTATATAGATTTCATGCAGTTATGAAGTGTTCAATAAGACCCAGCCAAATAATGCATTATCTTTAATTCTTTGTCCTGTAATGACCATGATTAAATAAATATATGGAAAAATGTATTAACTCTCTTTCTACAGGCTTAAAACTCACATCTATCTCTTAGATTGCAATCAATAGCACTGATTTCAGAATTGAATGTATTATTCTTGATGTAGAGTCATTAGTCTTTAACTTAGATTTTTCACATGGCTCTGGCTGAGATCAAGCAGCCTTGCTATTCATAGATAACTTTCCTCTGCAACTTTAAAATTTACTTCAAGGAGTTAGAGTAACTGAAAAACCAAGGATTTTTTTTTTCTCTTCTTCTTCTTCCTTTAAATGACTCCTTAGGGAAGATGGATTGGACTGGGATGGGTTATAATTCTTTTTTCTACAATGTTCATGACATGCGCTAATGAAAATGTTCACCTTTATGTTCGTCTTGATTATAACCAAGGAATTTTTGATGCTACATAGGCATAAATTTTTGTTTCTTGATCGGAAAAGGGCAAGCTGATTGTGGGGTCTAATTGCTGAAAGATGAAATTTGAGAACTAGAGGTCACTATGAAGTTATAATTCTTTCCCACATCCTGACAAATAACTAAAATTCCATTTTTCAAACTTTGAGGTTAAACTTTATTTTCTGAGGTTACCTCATGCATTAGCACTTTCAAAAACAGCTATCTATATGGGAAGTGAACCCCAACAGACAACTCATCTTCCAGCATAAAGGAAGACAATACATGCAAATGTACCTGTATAATTTGAGCAAAGAACACTTTCTAAAGTTTGCAGCAGGAAAGAGCCCCCCCCACACACATACACACACACATCCAACAAAATTCTCAGTCCCATAGGGTTTGCAGGGCTGTAAGCTTTACAGAAACAGACTGCCACATTTTTCTCCTGCAGAGCAGCTGGTGGGTTTGAACCACTGATCTTTTGGTTAGCAGCCAAGTGCCTAACCACAGTGCTACCAGGGCTGCTTTTTCCACTATTGAAAATGATGCATTCGATTAACAGAAGGCATTGGAAGTTGAGTAGAAACTCATCAGGTTACCAATATATTAATTGTTCCCTTGACCAAAATATGAAATGTGACATTCAGGTGCACATGGAAACCATGAATAAATGCGATCAAAACAGACTCAATTGTATGAGAAAAGAAAGTTAAACATAATTATATTTTATCACTATCCACTGGGGCAAAATATATATTCCTTGCGATATTAGAGATTTTCTAAACTTTCAATTCTCTAAAATTCAAATCCTTAAATAAATCTATCTTTCTATTTATCTATTCATTCATCTATTAATCTATCTATCTAATATGTATGGAATAAAAATATTTCTCATATAAAACTTGATCAAAGTACAATGTTCATTGGACGATCACTTTGCTAGGGCAGGTGATTTAAGACAAGTTATTCCTTTATCCAATCTGTAAAAAAAAAAAATGGGGAAACAAATTCCCCACCTTTCTCACCTCACAGGATTATTCTAAGGATCAAATGAGATAATGAACAACAACAACACTTTGTAAGCTGTGAGATCTGAAATAGTATATAAAGGTAATGTTTTGTGTTTTGATTTTTGTGGTATAATGGAAAAACTAATAATGGCTCTGGAGTTAGTTCCTTCATCCAGGAAATGGAAAGAAAAACGTTACATTTGGATTGGAAATTGGAAATATTTAGAAAGCATCTAGTACCTTTCCTGGAATATTGTTGCTGTTGTTTGCAATCGAGTCGACCCTATAAGACAGAGCAGAACTGCCCCATAGGGTTTCCAAGGAGTGGTTGGTGGATTCGAACTGCCAACCTGTTGGTCAGCAGCCTGAGCTCTTAACCACTTTGCCACCAGGGCTCCTTCCTGGAATATAATGCATGCTTAATAAGTGAAAATCATTATTACTATTCTGATCCAAATGGGAGACATGGCAGCAGTCAATTTCTACCTATATGTACTATTTAAAATTAGATGGTGTCATATGCTGCTGCTTGAAATTGTCCATTTAGATGCAGGATCATAGCCAGTAGCAATAAAAATATGCCCATAGGTATAAGCCACCAATAAGAAAAAAAAGTGGCAAGAATTAGGCAAAGAGTTCAGGGAAAGCCTCATTTTGTTAAAAGGAACTGTGGTATGATGGATCACTTGTGTGGCCTTTCTAGCCATGGTCTTGTAACTCCCACTGGAGTGACTGGGTGGCACTGTGCAGATATGGTAATTGTGGCCCGCCAAAGGGATTGGTCAGTTTTGCCATCCTACTGGGGCTTGAGGTGAGCCATCCCAGAGGCCAGAAAGAGAAGATCCCACCACTACCAAGAAAGAAGAGCCAACGCGTCTTTTGGACCAGGATCCTTGTGCTGAGAAGCTCCTGGAACCAGAGACAGAGAGAGAACTGTAACACTAAAACCAACAAGAAGTGACAGCAGAGACCTGGCAGCAGGAGATGGCATGGTGGGCTTCCTGACCCACGGAGCAAGAAAGCTGAGTGCCTTTGGGCAGAGGCCCAGGGCCAGGGAGAGGTGTATCTGTGAGCACAGCTAAAAAGAAGCTGTCCTGATAGAAGAACTGTATCCTGAGTGTTCTTGAGTTTGAATTGTAACCTGTTACTTCCCTAATAAACCCCATACTCATGAGTATGGTTTGTGAGTTCTGTGTGGCCATTACAATGAATTTTTGAACCCTGCAGAGAAGTAGACAGTGTCGTGGGAGGGACGGTTGATGTCAGAATTGGTAAAGGTGGCAGAGAGAGGGGGCATACCTGCCCTCCGCCTACAGGAATCAGCTTTGGGCTGTTGATCTTGATTCTCCATCCTCTTTGTGAAGTTAGAGGAGGTCAGACACATCCTCCATGCTGTTTTTACAGGAACCAAAATGTAAATCCAAAAAATAAGGCTGAAGACTGTCATAGAGACTTCACAAATATGACTGAGGTCAGGCATGGGCAATGTTGCGATACCTGTGGACATGTGTGTGCCTACAGCTCGGTCTAGGACCATCAGTACCTGTCAAAGAAACAAATTTACTGAATGACACTGAGGTATATAACTTCACATAATTCTATAACTCTGTGTTATGATCATTCAGTAAATACATACCCACACACATTTAAATTTTTTACCTCAGTTTTTAAAGCCCTTTATATTTCAAAGGCCATTCTTATCACCACCCTTCATTACCTACTCTTTGTAAGAGTCAGTCTAACTACTGGCTGTCATCTGATTAATCCATGTCTTTACTGTTGTGAGCCACTTGCATTAAATACCCTTCTTTTTTCTCTATGTTGGTTCAAATCCTACCATCTTTCCAAGTCCCAACTGAAAGCAGAGTTTTTCCATGAAGCAGTCTCTGAATTCTCCATCACAATCTAATCTCCTGGTCTCTGATCTTCTATTGAATTTAAGCCTTTAACACTCCATTTAGCACATACCCCATCTCTAATCTTGTCACATTATGTTAATCTTGTCATTCCATTAAGCTTGAAATTCCCTTGTGAGTACTGACTATAGTGAAGAGTGAGAATTGACTCTCTCAACCTCCATTTGGCCTCCTTGCAAGTTGAAGAGATTAGAAAGCTGAAAACATTCCTCGGACTTACTTGCCACTTGAATTCCAGGAGAAAATTCAGTTTCACCAGTTAGATTTACCTACCGGAAGGCTGGAGGGTAGAAACAAAGCATAAGCCATTTTGATGCTCCTCTTTGATTATGCTGACAAACAATGTTTTAGAAATATGCTTTTCTCCTGCAGTAAGATCCATGTGTCCATTCTCCACTTTACCAAGTGTTTAGAAACGCATGCCTCAACAGCAGCAGTGGCTGTGGTTGTGGCATTTCTCACTCCAGTTTCCTCCTTCAGCTATAGAAGTCTATTTTACAGCTCCCAGCGTAAGTGGTGACCTCAAAATCAGTAGCTTTATAGGCCCTATGTTGACCATGCACTTAAAAATTTCTAATATGTTTCTAAGCATGTAGTTCCCTTTATTAAGCCCTTTTCCATTAATTCCTACAGTGGTTTCTGTTTTCAACATTGAGTCTCAACTGATCTGATATAGAAATCAGCTACCATGCTTCGTCATTATCTCTGACAGCTCTGACAGCACCTTATACAGGGTAGGAGACGTAGTATCAATAAACACTTGGTATTAGTAATATACATATAAACAAACCCATTACCATCAAGTCGATTCCAACTCATGGCAACCCTACAGGACAGGGTAGAACTGCTCCATAGGGTTTCCAAGGAGCGGCTGGTGGGTTTGAACTCTGACCTTCTCATTAGCAGCTGAGCTCTTAACCACTGTGCCACCAAGGCTCCGTTAGTTATATAGGTATTACAAATTATATCAAAATCTAACAGCTTAAAACAAGAAACATTTATTTTATCCCACAGTTCCTGAGGATCAGGAATCTGTGAGTGGTTCTAGCTCAGAGATTCTCAGGAGGTTGCAGTCAATGTACTGGCTTCAGTCTGCAGAAAGTTTGACTGAGGCTGGAGGATCCATTTACAAGTACACTCCTGTGGCTATTGGTAGTGGCCCTCAGTCGCTCACTGGCTATTGACTAGAGGCCTGAGTTTTTCACCACATGTGCCTCTTCATTGTGCTGCTCACAACATGACACTGTACTTTCTTGACAACAAGTGATGAGAGAGAGAGAGAAAAAGGGACAAAGATGAAATCCACAGTATCTTTTATAATCTATTTTGGAAGTTAAAAAACCATCACTTCTAACATATTCTATATTTCTTGGAGTCCAACTCTGTTACAGTGTGAGAGGGGACTACAAAAGGGTCGGAATTCCAGAACACAGGGATCATTGGTAACCATCTCAGAATCTGGCTTACCACAGTCTGCCCTCTTTCTGCCAGTGATTCATGTCATCCCACCTGTAAACACTCTAATCTCCTCTCAAGGATCTCAAAGTTTCATTCCATTACAGCATCACCGTGAAGTCCAGAATCTCATCATCTAAATCAGGTTCAGTTGCAAAGGAATCTATTTGGGTGTAATTCCATAAGGAAAACTCTGAATTCAGTTCTTCCCAATCTGGAGACCAGGAAGCTAAAGAAATAAGTGATCTGTTTCAAACATATAATGGTGAGACAGGCATAGAAAAACTGCTATAGGCACTCTTACTCAAAAAAGGTGAAAATAGGAGACACAGGAGTTACTGGTTGTTTTAGTTATCTAGTGCAGCTACAACAGAAATATCACAAGTGGATGGCTTTAACAAACAGCAGTTTATTCTCTCACAGTCTAGGAGGCTAGAAGTCTGAACTCAGGGCACCAGGTCCTGGGGAAGTCTTTCTCTCTCTGTTGGTTTTGGGAGAAAGTCCTTGTCATTAAACTTCCCCTGGTCTAGAAGCCTCTCAGTGCAGGGACCCTGGGTCCAAAGGGCATGCTCCACTCCCAGGCACTTCTTTCTTGGTGGTGTGAGGTCCCGATCCTCTCTGCTTGCTTTTGTCTTTTGTATCTCAAAAGAGATTGACTCAAGATGCAACCTAATTCTGTAGATTGTGTCCTGCCGCATTAACAAAACTGCCTCTAATCCTGCCTCATTAACATCACAGAGGTTAGGATTTACAGCACATAGGAAAATTACATCAGATCACAACATGTTGGACAACCACTCAATACTGACAATCATGGCCTAGCCAAGTTGACACACATTTTGGGGTGATACAACTCAGTCTACAACACTGGTTGACAGTGATTCTGAAATCCAGACAGGCAAATGTTGAATGTTTCTTGATTAAGATTCATTACTCTTGCCTGCAAATGAATTTCCTTGTTTATGGCCTCCACCCTCTAAAATCGTGGTTACGTCTTCTGAGTCATAGTTTCTTTTTCACAAAAGGAAGCCTGTGCTTGCAGGTGCTTTCTGCTTGCAGAAGTTAGAAAGTCCAAAGGCTTTCATTTCCTACTCTGTTGTCTCTTTCAATCTAATCTCTCTGTGGTTCCTTTAAATATAATTTTCTTACAATTTTGCAGATCTCCTTTGAATTTTATTGAGGTCCGTTCCATTAGCCCAAAACCACAGCCACAAATCTCTTTTTTATAGTTCCTTCTCTACCTTGGGTTTCTCCTGAAACAGCTGAGAGGCATTCCCTCTTAAAAGCCACTTCTTAAATGTTCTGTAGTAGCATAAACATTTAAGCACTCAGCTGCTAACCGAAAGGTTGACAGTTCGAACCCATATAGCAGCTCTACAGGCGAAAGACCTTGTGATCTGCTTTCATAAAGAAAACCCTATGGGACAGTTCTACTTTGTCATATGGGGTCTCTACTAGTTGACAATGACTCAACAGAACCAACAACAGAAAAGGCCTTGTTATTTGATAAAAGTTTCTGGGAGTCACACCCTTATAACAAAAGATTTTACAGTTATACCCTTGATTTCATCTTAAGACTATGTTTTTGTTTGTTTTCTGACACTGCTCTAAATCTAATTTTTGCTAGGAAGCTATTTCTTAATTTTAGTATTTTTTAGTTGAGGGAAGATGTGATATTCAAAACTATCAAGTTTCGGCTCCTTCATGTTTAGCCCTCTTTCCTTTAGCTTGCCTTTTCTTCTTGCATTTTATTACAAGAAGCAAAAAGACATCAGGAAACATCTTCAACACTCTTAGTGGATTTCTCCTTATCTATATTGCCCAGTTCATTAGATACATTTTCTACTCCCACTTTACTAGAAGCAAAAGTGTTGCTAAACTTTCTGCCACTACTAACAAGAATTTCCTTTTTATAAGTTTTCAGTAAGATGCTCACCACTTTCACTTAAGCCTTCACTGGCAACCTCCTCAAAGGCATGAGGCTTCTACTGTTTCTTCAGGATATTTTAAGCTTTCGATAACAGTCATTTCAAAGCCCTCCAAGTTTCTGCTCCTGCTCAGTTTCAAAACCACCTGCACATTTTTAGGTGTTTGATACATAGCTGCACAAATCTGGTACCAATATCTGCATTAGTTATCTATTGCAGTGTGATAAATTGTTCCAAAATTTAGCAGCTTAAAACCCACACATTTATTACAGCACACTTTTTCTTATAATGAGGAATCCAGAAGCAGCTTAACTAGGCATTTCTGATTCAGAGCCTCTCATATTATAAGCAAGAAGAGATGCAGTCATGTGAAGCCTTGATGAATCTAGAAGATCCACTCTTTCATTACTCTTGACAGGAACTCTACATTTCTCTGGCTATTGGACAGAAGTCTCAGTTCCTCACCATATGGGTATCGTCATAGGTGTACTTGTATCTCTCAGAGTAAGTCATCTGAGAGAAGGAGAGAGAAAGCAATAAAGACGGAAGATGCAGTGTCTTTTTTTTCTTTTTTTAATTGTACTTCAGGTGAAGGCTTACAGAACAAATAGTTTCTCATGAAACAGCGGTACACATATTGTTTTATGACATTGGTTAACAACTCCACAGCATGTCAACCCTCTCCCTTCTCGACCTTTTTTTTTTTTGGTGAAAATATACATAGCCAAAGATACACCATTTCAAAAATTTCTACGTGCACAGTTCAGTGACATCGACTACGCTCTTCCAATTGTGCTGCTATTCTCACTTTAGATGAAGGCTCACAGAACAAAATAGTTTCTCATTTAACACTTAGTACACGTTGCCCTATGACAATGGTTAACAACCTCACAACACATCAACAATATCCTTACTCAACCATGGGTTCCCTATCACCAGCTTTCCTGTCCCCTTCTGCCTTCTGGCCCTTGTCCCTGGACTGCTGTGCCTCATTAGTCACATTTGGTTTTACGGGGCTGTCCATTCCCCGGCTGAACGGTGAACTTCGGAAATGACTTCACCACTGAGCTAAAAGGGTGTCTGGGGGCCATACTCTCAGGGTTTCTCCAGTCTCCTTTAGGCCAGTAAATCTAGTCTTTTTTTTGGTGAGTTAGAATTTTGTTCTACACCGTTCTCCAGCTCTGTCCAGAACCCTCTGTTGTGATCCTGGTCAGAGCAGTCAGTGGTGGTAGCCGGGCACCATCTAGCTGTACTGGACTCAGTCTGGTGGAGGCCTTGGTAGCTGTGGTCCATTAGTCCTTCTGACTAATCTTTTCCTTGTATCCTGTTCTCTTCATTCTCCCTTGCTCCTGAAGGGATGAGACCAGTGGAGTATCTTAGATGGCTGCTCACAGGCTTTTAAGACCCCAGATGCTACTCACCAAGATAGAATGTACAACATTGTCTTTATAAACTGTGTTATGCAAATTGAGCTAGATGTTCCCTGACATAGTGTCTTTATATCCTTTAATCATGGAGGCAAAGTTCTATCACTTCTTTTGTTGGTCACTCAGACCAATCCTGATACAATGTAAGAGAGGACTACATAAAGATGTGAATACGAGGAAACTAGATAATTGGGGACCATCTTGGAGTCTGGCTACCATAATGGTTAATTGAAAGATTGCCAGATAATGTGTGTCATGTTTTCCTTGTTAAACATTGTATCATAAGAGTTTATTGAGTCCTATATCTAGTATGAACTCTTTAAATATAAATACATTTAATTAGTCACATATTTAATGAGTCATATAAGTATTCATATTTTAGCAAGAAGCTGAGATAAGGTATTTTGGCACGAAGAGTTAGAATACTTCTCCTACGTCAATATCTATTTGTATTCACTGATTGGACTTTGAACTGAGTCACATCCTCAGTTCAGAGTGGATGGACAGATTATTTTTAGCTAGGTCCACTGTTGGGGTTCAGATACTTGATATGTCTTTCACATAGGGGTGAGATAACAGAGCAAGATTTCAAGAAAGGTGCTTCCGCCACCAAACTGGTGACTGGAGGCATGAAACCCTCCCTTCCCCACCCTCACCACCCCACCTGCCTGACAACTCACAGTGTAAGTTCCTGTGCCACCCACCTGATAACCAGTGACCCATGCACCCTCATTTCTACCACCTGGCAACTGGTGGTGTGCACACACAGTGCCCGGCCCAGCAAAACCAGTGAGAATACTCCCAGCACCCATGCCCCAGCGACCAGCCAGACAGATACATCATCTCATCAGCAACACCAGTTACTTCCTGACAAACAATGAACAGGAGATTCTGGTGCCCTCGTCCAACATTCACCTGACTGCATGGTCACACCTCTGACACCCAAACAGTTCCTGTAGGACATCAGCAATTGCACTGAAACCCCTTGATACTCCTCCACCTACTGAGATGCCAATTTGTGCATGCAGAGCAGGCCTACCCTGTCCATTTGGGTAGCACTCCCTCACAGCGGATATGGAGATGTCCCGCCCTAACCTCCAGAGAAAGTATTAACGGCTAGCACCAACCTGGAAAGACCCCCACAGTTTCACAGGGATGTGGAATGACCCTGGCTACTCAACACTTGTCACCCAATATCAGGGAAAAAACCCACTTTCCCACCTCCACTCAATCCAGTAATGGAAGACATACAAGCCTAATTACAGAAAACTTTCATGTGGGTTTGAACCACCATACTCACGAATGAGACGAAATCACATCCAGCCAATAGACACCACCTAAGTCACACATAGACCAGAACCACAAAATAACAATTAAAATAATACAAAGGAAGAGAGGCCTTCTAAAGAAAAAGATAAGAAACAAAACTTGATACATCAAAAAAAAATCAGCATAAAACAAACATACATACACTCAATAAATAAATATATAAATAAATAAATAAACATCTTAATGTCTCAGAGACAGCAGACAATAACAAATCATATGAAGAAACAGGATAAGATGGCTCAAACAAGTGATCAAAATAAAAACAAAACAAAACAAAAACAAGCCTGTTGCCATTGAGTCAATTCTGATGGAGTAGAATTGCTTCATAGGGTTTCCAAGGAGCGGCTGGTGGATTTGAGCTGCCAACCTTTTGGTTAGCAGCCAAGCTCTTAACCACTGTGCCATCAGGGCTTTGATCAAAACAAAGGGGCAGAAAATCTTCCTGAGGAAGAACTGCTAATAGAACTACCTGGTAAGGAATCCAAAGGACTTATGTATAGGATCCTCAAACAGATCTAGGAAAACACAGACAAAACTCTAGAAGAATTCAAGAAAACAATACAAGAACAAAATGACAAAATAAATAGACAATTAGAAATCATACAAAAACAACTATAAATCTAGAATATTAACAATAAAATATTAGAAATAAATAACTCAATGGAAGGACACAGAAGTAGGATTGCATCAATGGAAGAAAGAATCAGCAAGATAAAGGACAAATCCCTTTGATAGTAATTTATTTGAGAAACAATCAGGGGAAAAAAAAAAATGAAGAAAGCCTAAGAGTTATGTGGGACAGTATCAAGAAGAATAATTTACACATAATAGGAATTCCAGAAGACAAGGGAAAAAAAAAGTACAGAGAGAATTTTTGAAGATTTATTGGCAGAAAACTTCCCTAATATCATGAAAGATGAGAAGGTTTCCATCCAAGAAGCTCAATGAAAACCATACAGGATAAACCCCAAAAGAAAGTCACCAGGACATACCATAATCAAACCTTTCCAAAACCAAAGACAAAGAATTCTGAGAGCAGGCCATGAAAAATGAAATATCACCTACAAAGGGGCACATGAACCACGACCTCTCCTAACCTGAAAGTAGAAGAACTACCACCACTGACCATTCTGACCAGGGACACAATAGAAGGTCCTGGATAAAATGAGACAAAAATGTACAGCAAAATTCAAATTCCTAAAAAAGAACGTACCTACTGGACCAAAAGAGACCAGAAGAACCCCTGAGACTATTGCCCTAAAATACCATTTGAACTTGGAATTGAAGCTATTTCTGCAGGTCACCTTTCAGCCAAATAATAGATTGGCTCATAAAATAAACAGTATTACCCATGAGTAATGTGTAGTCTTTACCCAAAAGCAAAGATGAGAAGGCAAGAAGGGAAAGGCAAGCTAGATCCCTGGAAACAGAACAAACAGAATGGAAATGGTGAGAATGCTGACATATTGTAAAAACTGTAACCAATGGCATGTAATAATTTGTATGAAATTTGTTAAAGGGGAACCTAATTTGTGAGTATACTTTCACCTAAAACACAATAAAATATTATTTAAAAAAATATTTCAAGAAAGGGCAGAAGGCCCCCAGTAGAAAAATATATAAAGAGAAATAAGAGCCTACACTATCAACCAGTCTTACCTGCAAGGCCTAGGTATTAGCAGGAGTGGGGTTTTATTTATAGTGAGGCACTCTGTTACAATCTGATCTTCTGATGGCATGTATAAACCTGAGGACGAAAAGAACTGGATGAGTTAATAGAAAGAGCTCTTTTATTTTGGTGCTCTATAAAGCTTGCTGAGAGAACATCAAATGAAAGCCAGATATATTTTATCTCCTTCTCAAGAAACTGTCATGCTGTGTTGGAATTGGAAGGGGAAATTGGTATGGCTCTGTGTAGAGGAGGACCATATAGCATGCATTGGAGCCCAAAAGGCCAGGGAGAGATTTTGGGTCTAGAGGACCATGCTGAGTATAGATTGGTTCATGGTCAGTATAAAGATTATCAGAAATACTAGTATGGAACTGTGACAGGAATTGAAACTACTGTGGGAACAGGTAGGAACTTGAACTATTAGGAATTTCAGTAGTAATATAAATATGACCCAAACTGTAAGCATAGATTAGGGAGGGTTGGAGAAATTTCATTGGCAAAGAAGATGTACATGATTTCCAAGTTTCCTATTTTCTGGAAATAAACCGTGTCCTTGTATCGTATTCTTCATCTTTTAAATAACAAGTCTACATACAGCAAATTTCATCTTTCTTATGGTCTCATTCAAGAGAGAAGAAAACATTATATAGGGGAAAAAAAGTGGTACACTGGGGAACAAGAAGCAGGGTGTCTAGTCCTCTACATTGCTTACAAGACAAATAATTTTAGCTAATTTCTCAGCTCCTCAGTTTCTTCTGCTGTAAAATGGAAATATTAATCTTGTCTCATTGAGATCCAGGCTAAAAGGATTAAATGAGTTTTATATGACAGCCTAGGGTAGAGAGCTCAATACAGACACAGTGGGTATTATAGATTGATATGCGTACCCCAATAAGATGTAGTGAAATACTAATTCTGGTACCTGTTAATGTGACCTTAGTTGGAAATAGAATGCAGATGTAATTAGCTAAGTTAACATGAGTTCACACTGGAGAAGTACAAGTACCCGTTGCTGTCAAGTTGATTCCAATTCATGGCAAACCTACTGTGCTCTATGGGGTTTTCAATGGCTGATTTTTCTGAAATAGATCACCCAGGCCTTTCTTCTGAGGCACTTCTTTCAGTTAGCAGCAGAGTACATTAACTGTTTGCACCACCCAGTGCCCCTACTGGATATGGTGGGCCCTAATCCAGTATGACTGGTGTCCTTATAAAAAGAAGAGAAAAGACACAGAGGGAAGATGACCAGGTGAACGCAGGGGCAAAGGTTGGAGTTATGTATCTACAAGCCAAGGAACGCCTATGACCACCAGAAGCTAGAAAGGGACAAGGAGGATTTCCCCCTAGAATCTTCACAAGAGCATGTCATTACTGACACCTTAATTTTGGACTTCTATAGGGTCCCTGTGAGTCTGAACCGACTTGATGGCAATGGGTTTGGGTTTTGGTTCGAGCCTCAAGAACTATGAGAGAATAAATGTCAGTTGTTTCAAGTCAACCAGTTTGTACTTTGTTATGGAATCACTGGGAAATCAGGAGTATCTCTGATATAATGTGATGAGAATGACACTTTACTTCTTGTTGTCTTCCTCCCCCCCCCCACCCTAGTCAAATGTGACTAAAAAAAAATCAGACAAATTATAATTGAGGGACATTCTACAAATTACCTCACCAGTACACCTCCAAACTCAAACTATCAAAGACAAAATTTCATTTTGTAGTAGTTATCCACAATAATCTTTAGCTTCCATTTTATTAGTTTACACAATACAAAACTAACACTTTGGGGTCAAAAACAGTAAAATATTGGCAATTTCACATGGCCCATCCCATACTCTGTGTCCAACACTGAGATTTTGTCAAGGTTTAGGATTTTTACATGGGTCATGAGAAATGTTCACCTTACTCAAATAATTAGAATCCCCACCTATTTTCACTGTTTCAGAGATTATTAAAAAAGTTATAAAAGTAAAGAATATACAGAGAAATGTCATCAGATTTTCATTATTCACAGTATTTATGTTCTATAAAGTGCATTACTATTCAACACTGAATTAAGAAATAACAAACTAGCCTTGTTCAACCTACACAGAGAATTTCTCACCACTCATATCTGGAATGGCCATGAAATCACCATGAAATACTCAAAGTCACAAATACGGAATCCATATTATCCATTATCAGGCAAAATTTTTTTGACTGGCGTCTAAGCATTCCTTTGCTTTAAATCTCAGAGCCTTATAACTATGGTTAGACTTACAGACAGCCAGAATAGCATCTTGCTTTGCATGACTTTCTCACTTAAATCCTATTTATACACTCCTACTATTGTTGTTAAGAGATTAGGCTGCTAACCAAAAGGTTGGCAGTTCAGATCCACCAGGCGCTCCTTGGAAACCCTATGGGACAGTTCTACTCTGTCCTATAGGGCCTCTATGAGTCGGAATCGACTCGACAACATACAACAACAATCGTTGTTGTTGTTAGTTGCCTGTGAGTTGATTCTGACTCATGGTAACCCTGTGTATGCTGAGTAAAACTGCTCTATAGGGTTTTAAAGGCCATGATCTTTCAGAAGCAGATCACCAGGCCTTACTTCCAAGGTGCTTCTTGGTGGATTCGAATCACCAACCTTTCGGCTAATAGTTGAGTGCTTAACCATTTGCTCTACTCAGGGTAATTTGGTAATTTTTCATAGATTTGCTTAAGTGTTTAGTTCATTTTTCAGTGTATCCTCTTTACATGGCTTTTTACTGTCGTCTTTGCATGAATATGAAAGAGGACCAGAGCTGGGGGTAGCACAGCTTTCAGCTAAAACATCCTTGATTTCTTGCAGAGGTATAAGCTATCATCATATGAAAACGAGCTTTGGAACGTTTTATGCCATTATTACTTTTGCTGGTTTTTTTTTTTTTTTGTTTGTTTGTTTAAAATTGAAATCAGGTAAAGTAAGCAGTCAAATGCAAGCACTAGCCCTTACCAATTGCTGGCTCTGAGGGAGGCCTCAAGTCTCTCTCACAATACGCTACGCAACTTTGTAGATTGAAAAATGTAAATATAATTTCTCTCTCTATTGCAAGTTTTTATATATTAAACCAGTGGGAGGTAGAGACTATAGAGAGCTTCTACATTTAATGAAGCTCTTCATTATCTGAGGATGTCATCCAGGAAATACCTAGTGCATTTTCTTCAAAGTCCAAATTTTGCAGTGGCAGACGCGATTAGTTTAAGAATACCCAGAAGCCAATTCTCCTTCTGAAGAAATAATAATGATGATGAATATTTTTATTACAAGGATTTCTTTCATCAAGGATCTAAATATTTTATTAACGAGAGTTACAGCCTTGGTATAATTTCAAGGTAAAGATAGAGCTCTTTTTCCCCCTGATGACAGACAAAGATTTCTGGGGTGAAATGAGAGTACATTTTAATAATGAACTTCTTCCACAGGTTAGACAAAAGGGAAATGTTAACTAGAATTTAGATAGAAATCAGTAAATGATTCATTTGTTTGATATTGCTTAACATTTTCAGGCCAGTTAAATATCATTTTGTCCACTAATTACTAATACCAATACACACTAAAAAAAAAACAGTCGTGGAGTCAATTCCGATTCATAGTGACCCTATACATGGGTAAATTGGATAACCCTTATTCCAGGCTAATGAAGTGTCTTCTACAGGAGTTTACTCCCCTAGGATGCTCTATGGAGAAAAAAAAAAAAATTCTGTAGTCAAATGCTTTTGGAAAATGGTACATAAAATATTTTGTATCTATCTACTCTGTCCTATAGGGTTGCTATGAGTCAGAATCAACTGGATGGCAACGGGCATGGTTTTTTGGTTTATACATATATAAGGAGCCCTGGTGGTGCATTGGTTAAAGCACTTGGCTGCTAACCTAAAGGTCTGTAGATGAAACCCACCAGTTGCTCCATGGGAGAGAGATATGGCAATCTGCTTCCATAAAGATTTATAGCCTTGGAAACCCTATGGAGCAGTTCTTCTCTGTCCTATAGGGTTGCTGTGAGTCAGAAACCACTCATCAGCAGTAGGTTATACATATAGACATATACATGTTTATTTATTCACAATCCATATTAACATTTTAAAGGTTCTGAGAAGTACTATAATAAACAAACCTGTCTGACTTGTTTAAACCAGAGTTCCTCAAATTTATTTGATCACAAAGCTTTTTTCTTGAATAATACCTATTGATATGTTTAAAAACTACTTTTCTACAGAAGATTCATTGTGAAACTCTCATTTATTCATCTGTAATATACTGGAGAGATCAGGATCCTAAATATTCAATCGTGGTTTTAGATTTTTCTTTTTAATTTATTTTGTTTTAAATTCTGGTCACAAGCTACAAAGGATGAGGATAATATATATCCAAATATTTTTTCTTTAACCCTTCCCAAACTGTCTTTCCAAAAGGTGAAATTGGCCACATCTGTTAATTGTTTTCCACCACTGTAAATTGGGGAAGCAAATGACCCTTTTTTCTTTATAAAGAAAACAAACAAAAAAGAAGAGCATAATACTCTTCCCCATCTGTTTACCAATTAAGCATAATGGTGAGTCATTTTTTTTTTTCCCTGTGAACAACAAAATTACTAGTGCATAAACACAAAATATGTCTGTTTTTAATCCAGAATCTGAACTCTTTGCTGAAATATTCTCAGATGCTGTTTTTATTAATGTTATGGCAAAATTTTCTAAAGAAGTTAAGCTGTGTATATAAACTATCATTACATGGAAGATACTTTAGGGAAAACTTGATTACCAGCCAGGGCTGTCCTACTACATAGCAAACAGTGCTAAGCTGTTTGTGAGCTGGATTGAAGGAAGAGAAAGAAATCAGCATCCTTGGATCCCAACATAAACTTGGCCCTAAAAATTTTACCATTTTGATGAGTAGTATAGTTAAAGTTCTTGGGTGGTGCAAATGGCTAACCGAGAGGTACCTTGGAAAAAAGGCTTGGTAATGCTCTTCTGAAAACCTAGCCATTGAAAACCCTATGGAGCTGAGTTCTACTCTGACATACATGGGGTCTCCATAAGTCGAAATCAACTCTAGGGCAACTGGTTTCATCACTGGTAGAATTGTTCAGAGACAAAGGGAAGAAAATAGCATTTCTCCATGAAATGCAAAGACCTAATCTAACCTATCTATTTATTGCCACCTTCAATCTAGACCAGCTGTAAGTCTACTAGATATTTCTTCCAAGGGTATGAGTTGATTGTGCTTCTGAGGTACCTTACAAAATGGGAAATTGCGTCAATCTGTTTTTCCCAAGATTCTAAGGAGTGATCCAAATAAAAAAAATGGGCATTGATGTGGAAGATGGACCTCCTTATCTCCGATTTAGTCTGAAAAACTGTGTAACCTATCACTGTGGCCTATTTATGTCCTTAAGGTTGGAGTTATAAATGAGAGAGTGGAAAGTCATTGAGTTTCACGAAGAGGTTATATGCGTCTGTGTGTGACTTTAGGAAGCTTATACTCTGGTGGTACTTGCCCATTGTCATCGAGTCGATTCCGACTCATAATGACCCTATGGGACAGAGCGGAACTGTTCCACAGGGTTTCCGAGGAGCAGCTGGTGGATTCATATGGCCAACCTTTTGGTTAGCCGCCAAGTTCTTAACCACTGCGCCACCATGGCTCCCTGGAAGTAGTTAGTGATTGTCAAATGAGGCATCACACTCTATAAATAAAAATGTGTCCAGATCCCACTCCATACGTGCATATTTTTTCATAAAGTATTCCAGGTGATTTTTTTTTTTTTAGCAATCTTTGCTATAGACAGTGTTTGTGTTGTTCCTGGTAACTTTAATATAAAATAAACATTGACTACAGTCATCAAAAAGTACACAGAACCATGTTGGTGAGCCACATTTGAGCCATTAACAGCAATAGCTCCAAGTTGAAAATTAAGGGAACCCAGTTAGGCTTAGAATCTAACCACCAGAGCGGTTAAGGGACTTAGAAATCAATATAGCTAGCACTATGATGTGCATCCAAGATGAAACGATCAGAGACGTAATACCTTCAGTAACATTTCCATAAGGGCTCCAAACAGAGTGGGAAATGTTAGTTCAGGAAATTCTTGCAGTAGGCTATCTAATTCAAAGAGTCCTACTTTGCAGGAAACCAAAATACATTTGAAGTTCTTAATCAAAACCTGAGATTTCGTTAGAAAATCAAAATATCTTTCATAAAATACACTAAGTAGCCAGACTTTAAGAACTAGAAATGAACAAGGAACTTGGGTAATTTGGGTAATGTGGGTAATGTTCTCATGTTTCTCTCTGGCTCTCTCGTTTTTTTTTTTTGTTTGTTTGTAGTACCAGTAATACCAAATGATATCTTATCTCTGTTTTCATTGTAATCTTCTCTTTCTTTCTAAGACTAATTTTCTTTGCTTCTGTATGGCAGAGACACGTCCTTTCAGTTTAAACACCCACAGTGACCCACCAATCTCTCAAAATCCCATGTTCACAAGAAATATAATTTGATTGGCCAGCTTGGGTGACATTTTTCAACGATTGAATTTATTATGAACCTAAAATGAAAACATGCCTACAGTGACCCAGCTCTGTTGGTGGGTGGGTGTATTTGAGGTAGTGCTTAGAAGAGAAACTATGATTCGAGCAATTTCAAAGGGAAAAAATCAAGATTCTGCATTATGATTTAAAGGTAATTGGGTAATGTCATTTTTTTTTCTAAAAATTGGGTCAGTGAAATCCCTTAAAATGAAACAGGGTTATTAATGGAATAATTTTTACCACATATCATAAAAATAATTTACCACTTAAAGTAAATCAACATGTATTTTACAAATAACATTCTTGAAAATTTAGCTTTCTTTATCTAAATCGTATGCTTAAAGTTATAAGTCAACCATTCTCCTAACAACTAAACCAAATATTTCAATATTATAGGGAAGTTATTTACTTTCTTGCCAAACAGATTAAACACTTAAATTTGGACGACAAGATACAAAATAATAGAGATTTGACTTAAATTCATTGTACCTGATAGAAACTTATTCATTAACTTTTAACTACATAAACAGAAGCCAATTGTTATTCCAAAGCTTTTATTTTCAAAAGTACTTGTCTTGTTAAAATCTCTTACAATGAAAGTTTCCTCAACTGAATTTTAATCAAGCATCAGTTAACAATATTTGGAACTTCAAATTTTTAATTTTATGGAAGTTACCCCAAAGGGAATTTAAACCATGAGTTATACTCAAAAGTCAACTGAATGAGGTGCTTATGTCCAGAAAAAATGTTTACAGGATAAGGGCCTAGGGTAGAAGATGTAGCATTGGTTCAGAAGCAGTAGGAGAGTTTTCTAGCATAAACCAAGTGAAGGAACCAGACTTTAGATACAAGCCTAGGGCTCCACATGAGACTCTAGTGCTGAACAGGGATTTTTGTAATTACTCAGTAGATATATAGAAGGAGGGGAAAAAGGATATAATTCACTAAATGCAAAAAAAAAATCCTATACTGAGCATAATTTAAACTTTTATTCATAATTTCTTGTTCAATATGAACACCAGCTCTTACTGGCTTGACAAAGTAATAGGAAATATTTCAAGGTGGTGAAATGAAGGATACATTTCCTTCCCCAACCTGCCTCTTTCCATAGCATATGAGAGTAATAAATGCATATATAAAACATTAAACCTTGAGATCTTCCTATCTGTGGATAAAAAGTATATGGAGATAATATGAGAGCAAGTAGAACTGAAAGACTCATCATTTTAATTCATTTTCATTCGCTAGTATTAAAGGGGATAGGAGCTTCTGAAACATATTTTTTAAACAATATATATATATATATATATATATATATATATATATATATATTTTATTAGTATATGCAATACCTTTGAGGCATCAGAGTAAATGCTAGAAGTTTGCTGGAATGTAGTAACACTCAGGGAAACAAATACATCCTACATGGGGACATTTCCTAAACTTTTACACTACTCTAAGTCAATCTATGGCTTTCAAATGAAAAACCTAATTTCTCTTGATTTAAATTTTAGTGACAAAATTTTAGGAACATTTTGGGTCTGGCAATATGTGTGACAGTTTTTAATAGGAAAACTAATAGTTCACCCAGAAAGGAAATCAGCAAAGTGCTGCCATGGGAAACTACTCCACTGATGACTCAAAATTGCAGCAAGTTTACAGATGTTTGGTCTCTGATAAGAGTGAAGTGCCAGTCATAATTTGCCTGTGCTGACCTTCTAAAATAATGTCAAGTCCCAAAGAACCACCATCATCTGGACGGTGGCTGGCTCTAAGAAGTGGATCAAAATTTGTCATAGAAAACCAGGATAAACTTAAACAGCAAGAGATCGATCTAATTTGTATATAGCCATCTGTTGGCACCCTAGTTTAAACTCACAGTGGTTGAGAGCTCAGCTGTCAGCCAAAATATCGGCAGTTCAAATCCACCAACTGTTCGTTAGAAACCCTATAAGGCAGTTCTACTCTGTCCTGTAGGGTCGCTATGAGTTGGAATCCACACAATGGGAATGGGTTTGGTTTGGTTTTTTTGGTTTATCCTCTCTATGTGGTTTCTAACTTCTGAAGTAATAATAAGCAATCACAGCAGCGGCCTTTACATTTACTCTTAACATAAGCTGCCTTACACTAAGCACACAGGGAATGAGACTCAGTCCATTTTCTAGTCCCAAATTCCTTCTAAGCAATGACAATCATGAGTAGAAAGAACATTGCCAAACAGTGGATTCCAACTCATAGCGACCCTATAGGACAGAGTAGAACTGCCCCACAGGGTTTCCAAGGAGGTGGATTCGAACAGCTGACCTTTTGGTTAGTAGCTGAGCTTTTAACCACTGTGCCACCAGGGCTCCCATGAGTAGAATAGGACACATAATATAAGTGACTTAGCTTGCTAGTGCTGCCATAACAGAAATACCACCAGTGGGTGGCTTTAAGGAACAGAATTTATTGTCTCACTGTTTTGGAGGCTAGAAGTCCAAATCAGGACATGGGGTCTAGGGGAGGGTCCTTTCTTATTGGCAGGCCTGGGAGTTCCTTGTCATTCTTAGGTATTCACTGACAATCCTTGGCTCAGTGAAGGCTCTTCACATGGTCTTTTCCCCTCTCTGTGTTTGCCTCTGGGTCTATTCTCTTTGTTATAAGATACCAAGCAAAAGTGATTAGGTTTAAGACCCATTGTAATCCCCTATGAGCTCATAAACTTAACAAAGAAAAACTTCTATTTCCCAACATGATAATATTCACAGTTACAGAGGTTTGGACTTCAACAGAATTTTTTTAGAGGACACAATTCAATCCATAACTATAATATACACAAAGGCATGATTAATTATCTATATCTTATTTTAGAAAAGCTATTAAGAAAGACAATGGGTATATACTATATCTGGGAACACTGTCAAGAATACAGAATAGAAACAATCTTTTAATATAACTTCTTACCCACTGCATAAAACCCTTCCAAATCCTCTGCAGACATTTCACAAAAGTGGCTCTAGCTAAATCATGTATGGATCCATTGATAATTGCTATTTACTTTATTATTTTTTTGTTTTTCTTATTATAGTAACATTTTTTAGAAAGCACTGGCTCTATATCAAAAAGAGAGAGAGAGAGCAAGAGTGATGTATGGGTGATGTAGCCCTTATTGAAACTTGGTTTCAGTAACTTGGTTAAATTCCCATTACGTTCTTATCTCACTTCACTGCTTCACTCCAAAAAAAAAAAAAAAGGGTTCAGTATCTCATAGTTCTACTTTGTCTCCCTTTTTTTTTTTCTGTTTCCCCACAATTACTTGGTGATCTATACACTTTTTTTACCTGGATATATTAACAACTCATTTTGTCCTTACTTTACTAAGATATCTTTTCCTCCTCCTATAAGACAATTTTCCCCTCGAAATTTCCCTCCACCTATAAGACTCATTCAACAGCACTTGTATTTATAAATTGCTTAACTCTGTATTTCAGATTAAATTACTTACACAAATACTAGTAATTTTTTTGGCTTTAATCTTTATACTTGTAAACACACACACATAATTTGCTAGAAAAATGTATCATAAGCTTTTTTAGTTACTACAGCAAGACTGAATCATACTACCTCAAGGCACAGCACCTCATTTGATGGCATATATACAATTCAAAGCCTAGAATCTAGGAAGAAATAGTCAACCTCTATAAGACTTGTGGAGCCCTGGTGACACAGTAGTTAAGAGCTTGGCTGCTAACCAAAAGGTTGGCAGTTCGAGTCCACCAGCCTCTCCTTGGAAACCCTATGGGGAAGTTCTACTCTGTCCTGTAGGGTTTCTGTGAGTCAATCAACAGCAACATGTTTGGTTTGGGGTTTATAGGACTTGCCAAAATTTTGTAAATGATGTACTTAACACTTGGTTTCTCCTTGTTGATTTTGATCCTTTACTCACATGCTTCTTCATTCTCTATAACTGACATGTAAATCTCTGCTCTCTGGGGAGAATGTCATACAGGGAAAAACAAATTCTCAAAATGTGTATTGATTCAACAAACCTTGAATAGAGACTTAATTGTGCATCAGACAAAATATTAAGTACTTGTGATAGAGACATAAATAAGATGTGATTCTTTCCATTAAGGAGCCACTATCTACTAGGACGTCTGTCAGTTTGTTGTACTGTGTTAGCTTGTGTGTTTCTGTCATGCTGGAAGCTATGCCACCGATATTTCAAATACCAGCAAGTTCATCCACGGTGGACAGTTTTTAGCAAAGCCTCCAGACTAAGATGGAGTTGGAAGAAAGGTTTAGTGATCTACTTTTGAAAAATTAGCCACTGACAACTTTATGAATCACAACAGAACATTTCTCGACTCACTTTCTTTGGACACATCATCAGGAAGGATCAATTGCTGGAGGATGACATCATATTTGGTGAAATAGAAGGCCAGCAAGGATGAGGGAGAGCCTTGGTGAAATAGATTGGTACAATGGCTGTAATTATGGACTCGAACAGCCCAACAGTCATGAGGATGATGCAGGACTGGGCGATGTATTGTTCTGTTGTACATAGGGTCCCTGTGAGGTTTGAGTCAACAGCAGTTATCAACTGTATTTTTACATCAATAACACACCTTCTATGTTGTTTGCCAATCGCACCTTCTGCTTGCGAGATATTTTCATAAGCTTTGCTATGCCAATTTTATTTCTACATGTTGCTGTAAAAAATTAGCATAGCAGGCTTATAAAAATACCTCACAGAGAAAGTGCGAAGTTGGCAAACAAATGTAGAAGGCGTGCGTTATTTGCGTAAAAATATGGTTTCTCTCTCTCTCTCTATCCATTGATCCTTTGGGGAGAAAAATGAGAACGATGATAAGTGCTGCCATATATATAAGTACAATGTTTTGGTGATGAATGAACTATAGTAGAAAGAGTTAAATATATCTGGGTTCACTTCCCAGCTCTGCTGCCTAAAACTTAACCAAGGAAATGTTACATAATATATATACATAAGATTCTTTATATAAAATATGGCATTTCTAATCCTTGCCTGGCAAGTGTGTCATCAAGAGTAATCATAATTTATGAAAATTACATGCAACACAGTAGGTCGCCTAAACAGGCCAGCTGTGTTAAGTATCAAGAAAAGAAGCCCAGAGAAGGACCCTTAATTATCCCTAAGGATGATCAGAAGAAGAAGATCTAAAGAAGGAAACTCATAAATGTAGGTAAGAGCCAGATCCTGAAATCCTTGCATGACACGAACTAAGGAATTTATACTTAAACCTGAAGGTACTGTGCAAGATTTTGAAGGAGGGCGTTGTATGATTGAATTAGCATTTTGGGAGAAATTATCATTCAGTTAGCCATATGAAAGATGGATTGGAACTGAGCAAGACTGTGAGGAAAAAGGCTAATTAGAACGCTATTGTATAGATCACCAGTGCTACCAATTGCCGTAGAGTTGATACCAACTCGTGGCAACCCTATATGTGTCAGAGTAGAACTGTGCTTCATAGGGTTTTCAATGGCTGATTTTTCAAAAGTAGATCAGCAGGCCTTTCTTCAAAGGTGCCTCTGGGTGGACTCGAACCTCTAACATTTTGGTTAGCAGCTTAGGACATTAACCATTTGCATCACCCAGGGACCCCAGCTATATAAAATAAATAACATAAAACTTTCAATTAATGTATGATACTACAAGTTAATAACTTACTTATCACAGCTGTTATTATTATTTATGGTATATTTGGATGCTTAAAAGAAGCAATTTCATGTGACTGAATTAGCTTAGTGACAATGGACATGGCTGGAAAACTAGAACTCAAAGATATCTAGGGGATGGAATCAACAGAAATTGGTGACCAACTGGAAATGACAGAGAGAATCAGAGGTTGACTTTGAGGATGCTGGTTTAAAAGCCTCCTGGTTGTGTTACCATTCAGTCACCAACATTATTAAAGCATTATGATGAGAAGATTTTAGGATGTGGTTATGCTCTCATTGGGAGAGAAGTGAAACTAGCTTGAGTACCAAGGGTCTAAAGATACTAAGTGTACCTTTGTAGTTTGTGGAACCAGACTCATTACTTTGTGGCTGTACTGCATTTAGCAGAAAATTAGTTTTATGTGAGGGTGGTACCAACTGCACATCCATCTGTTTGTTGAAACTTGCTCTAGGTTTCCTGTAATCTGAGAAAATAAAACATGTCCTCAAACTTCTCCTTTGTAGGTGTGTAATGTTTCTGTAGACGGCACAGAATGAGGCAAAATTTTGTTCTTTATACATAGGTCTCCATGAATCACAGCTACTAGACAACAGCTAACAATAACAACAACGAGTCTTTTCTCTCAACATAGGCATATATACACAGTGTATGTCCAAAATTTATGAAAACTGAAGCTACAGTACACAGTAGTCTTACCTTTCTCACTTAATGTCAATGGTAAACAATGAATCAAGTAATTCATCTATAAGAAAAAAATTTTGGCCTCATCTTTCTCCACCTTTAGTTAACAAAATACGATGGATTCTGACCAGTTGTCCTTGCAAAAACAATGTAATAAATCATGTTCAACATGATGATTTCACTTTGTAGCTATCATAGAAAGATTTTCTGCGTCATCTTGATATCATTACTTCTTTTAAACCCCAAATCGTCTGCATTGTACATTCATATATTATAAGCATCATTACATTACACTATTTAAAAAATTACAGAAAGTTTAGATAAAGTGTCAGTAACAAACCTATAATATTAAATTTGTGGATAACTAAAATATAATTATATTTCAGAATTAGCAAAGACCAGAAGACAAAAGTCGATGAGGAAGAGTATCAAGCTGCAGTAGGTACATAATGGTGACTCAAAGATGTAGACATTTGAATCCCCAGAACCTGTAAATGTGTTACATTGTTCAGTGTGACTAAGTTAGATGGTTTGCGTTATCTTCAAATGTGTTACCTTTACAGATGTGACTAAGTTAGATGGTTTGAGATGAATAGATTTTTCTGTATTATTCTGGTGGGTCTAATGTAATCACAATTGTCCTTATAAGAGCTAGGCAGACAGAGATTTCAACTAAAGAGAAGGTGATGTCACAACAGAAACAGAAATTGAACTGATGTGACCACAAGCCAGTAGTCTTTGAAGCTGGAAGAGACAAGGAACAGATGTTCCCCTGGAGCCTCTAGAAGGAAAATGTCCTGCCTATATTGTGATTTTAGATATTTAATACTTATTTTGAACTTTAGACCTCTAGATATGTAACAGAATAAATTTGTGCTGTTTTAAGTTGCTGAATTTTTTACAGCAACAAACATGAGCTAATACATATTTTGACCCCTGGAAGTGGGGTGCTGTAACAAATACCTAAAAATGTAGAAGTGGCTTTGGAATTGGGTAATGAGAAGAAGATGAAAAAACTATGAAGGGCATGATTGAAACGCCGGATTTTCCTTGAAGAGTTTCATGGTAGAAATATGGATCTTAATGACTACATCTGTCTCAGAACGAATTGAGGAGCATGGTAGAGAAAACCTATATAATTTTAGGGAATATTTAAATCATAATAAACAGACTGTGGGTAGAAATATGGACATTAAAGGTGCTGCTGGTAAGATCTTAGAAGGCAATGAGGAACAGGTTATTGGAAAGTGGAGGGAAGGAGATCCTTGTTACATAGAGGCAGAAATTTAGCAGAATTGTGTTATACAGTTAGTGTAAAGCAGAACTTGTAAGTGATGGACTTGAATATTTAGGCAAGGATTGAAGGTATAGCCTGGTTTATTCTTGCTCCTTATAGTAAAATGAGAAAGGAAAGGGATAGATCAAGTTAAGAACCATCAATAAAAAAGAACCAGGACTTGATGATTTGGGAAATTCTCAGCCTATCCAGATTGTAAAAGATGCTACAAGTCAGAGATTCACTGTCAGGAAAGCATGCTCTAAGAGAGAAAGCTAAGGTGTGATTGGGCGATCTTTTGCTAGTGCCTGGAAGAATCAAAAGTCAAAGTATTCAGTCATACAGAGGACTATTTGACAAATTAGTCATGTGACTCATGGTTCTCCTCAACCATCTCAGCAGAAGCTTCCCTCTGGTCTTCAAAGATTTACATTTATCCCACATGCAAAATAGATTTACCCCATCCCAAACAAAGTTTCTAAAATTCTCAACCCACGATAGCATCAGTTCAAGTCTAAAATCTCATATGATCTCATCTGTTCAAAAGTCTCAAATATTATCTAAATCATTTAACTATGTGTAGTGAGACTCTAGAGAGAATTCATCCTGGGACAAAATTCCTCTCCATCTGTGAACCTATTTGGACCATTCTGAACTGGCCTCCAGAAGTATAAGAGAATAAATTTTGGCTGTTTTAAACCACTAAGTTTGTCGAGATTTCTTACAGCAATAATAGGAAACTAATACAAAAACTTTAAAAATTTTAGTGCTGGTGTTTGGTGACCTCTCTATATGATAAATAAAAACAGAAGGCCTTGGTTTCAATGAAGTTTGTCAAAAAAATTACCAACATTTGCTAGGAGATTTTTTTTCTGACAACAAAGTTAGTAGAAGTTAGTAAGACATTCTGTCTTACATGATATATTTTCATACTTGTTTGAATAGGAATTAAGATACTCCTTTAACTCTAACCTCACTATATTCCTTTACGTCAACAGACTTTAGCAAGTTACTTTCTGAGGCTCAGATTTCTAATCCACAAAAGGACAGAAATAATACTTAATTTATGAGATGACTATGGGGATCAAATGACACCCTTTCTAAATTTTAAAATAATAACTGTTAATCATTTATTATTTTTACTTTATCACTTTATCATTTTAATATTTGATTTAAATCCATGTTGACAAAAGAAAAAAATAATGAAAATATTTTCTTTCACTTAGCATTTTGTTTTTTAATATATACAAAGTAAAAAGTTCAATTAGTTCCATGCATCATTCAAAATTATTTCAAATATAATAAATCAGATAATTTTAAAAGCTTAATTTTATTTTTTACATGAACTGATAAAAATTAACACTAGACTTTCAGGCATTTCTCTTTAAGAAAATCTAGTTTACAACATCCAGACCTACATAACAGATTAGGGAATTATTATTTACTTGAAAATGAATCCCCTAAGGGGTCCTTTGAATAGAATCAACAGAAAAGAATTATACATATCCATAAAAAGTGTCTACAATATATTTCTAAATAACTAGACTGAGACTATAGGCATTCTCCAGAAAAAAATTAATTTCCTTTCCATGTATGTAGATTTCCTTTAACCTTAGAAGAAAGTCCAGTCATGTACAGAAGGACTATATTTAGCTCATCATGAATATTCACAAGAATGCATGTTATTAATAATCTTAGAGCTATTTGATTCTATGCTTAGAATTTTCTTTACATATGGGATTCAAACTGCAAGCACTCTTTTTAAGTATTTTCTATCTTGAATTTGGAAAACTGTTTTAAGATAAAATTATTTGTTATCAGTTTAACTTTAATTAAAAACAAATGTATTAAGTAAGACCACATATATAACACACCTAGAAAAACCCCTGATACAAAATAGAAATCAAAAAACAGTTATAGAAAAATTTTAAATTGATAACTTTATTATTATGTCATTATCATTAATGTTATCAATTCAGTATATATACTTATTCACATAGATCAGAGCAAGACTGTCTACACATACTTTATAAGGGTTATTAATCCGGCCATAACAAGAGTCAAAACTTTAAAGGAACAAATAGTTTTACATGATACCTTAATTTAACTGAACATACTTGGTTTAGTTTTTAAGCTAATTACAATATTTTAATAAATTCAAAATATTTTATTGCTATCATTTATACAAAACTGAAAAAAAGCATTTTGCATTTATATTTTCCTTTCTTAGATAGTATGGGTCTTCCTCCCTCCTATTATTTCATGAGATAAGTAATAAGCATATATTATCAGTGTATAACAGCCACTTACGTATTGAACTTGAGACGATATTGAAATTTAGCTCTATTGACTAATGCTGGAATCAAATGCACAATAATCAGAATGAGATTCTCACTAGGAACCATATCTACCTAACTATATTCTCATAATCTTGCTATTAAAAAAATAGTAAATCACTTCTCAATCTTGAAAAATAACTAAAAGCACTCAAAAATACATTTTTAAATAATTGTAAACTTGGGAGCCTTTCTTGTCATCTTTATTAATTACATATAATTTCATCACTATGAATTTTAAGTAACATTAATATGAACATAATAAAATATCGTATATTTAGTCTTACTATGCCCTCATTTTTATTCACGTTTACAGTAGAACATCTATTTGGCTGGCATATTAAAGATGCCTGTACCGAAATAAAGCTAACAAACGTTATTTGACACCTCATATAACTAAAAGTAATGAATCTAAAAATGTGCAACAATAAGACAAGGTGATGTTTACATCATTTAAAAGAAAACTACATGAAGGCTATAAACATAATTCACTTTTAAAGATCTTTATGTGACATGGAAATACTTTCAGCCAATCACACAGCTTAGATATAAAAACGATCCATTCTTAAAATTCATAGCAAAGTCACTCTAGAAGAAAGTGAATATTGTGGAATGCAATAAGAATCTGACCCAATAAATAAGGGGTAATAGTGTTTATAGAAAGAAGAAATAGTTTTATTTCTAGCACTCTATAAAAGGAGGTAATTTGAATAAAATCACAAGAAATGTCATTTATTTTTCCAATGTGTGTTTGCCCATATATACATACAGAGAATTGTTATAACAGTGACACACATTTGTACTGTACTTTATGCTTGTCAATACATTTTCAAATGCATTTGATTTTAACCTCGTAGCCACACTCTAAGGTAGATAGTAAACATTTTTATTCTTATTTAAAACCCGTTGCTGTTGAGTCATTTCCAACTCATAGCAACCCTACAGGACACAGTAGAACTGCCCCATAGAGCTTCCAAGGAGCGGCTGGTGGATTGAAACTCCCAGCCTTTTGGTTAGCAGCCAATCTCTTAACCACTGCACCACCAGGGCTCCATTTTAAAGATTAGATAACTGAAACTCAAAGATGTTGACTTCCCAAGGTTACTCAGTTATTTTTAAGTGGAAGTTGGAGCTTGAATCCCAATTTTATCAAGCCAAGTTCTTAAACTCTTGATTTTGACATGGTTATTAACAAATATTACAGCCCATGTCTACATCCCCCTTGCGGAGGAAACAATACAATTTTCTGTTAGAACCAGTTGTCTGGAATTCTCTGAAGGAATCATGATAATGAATAATAGTTGGGTTCAAAGGCATGTCAAATAAATATTACCTTTCTTATCTGTCAAAACTTGAGACAACTAAGACAAAAGACTGTACAGGTGTTGTTCTTAGGGGCCATCAAGTTGGTTCCAACTGATAGCAACCCTATGTACAACAGAATTTCAGTTGAGAACCACAGCCCAAGACCCATAAGGCATGTATCTTTCCTCTCCTATTTCTCTTTCTTCTTCTTATTTCATGCTTCTGTTCCGTCCCCCAAGGAGTATACTCACCCCCACGCCCAAGTACAGACCTTCCCCATACCTTCTCTCTTCTCTGCAACTGATTCTGCCTTGCTGTGGTGGTTGTTGTTCGGTGCCATCCAGTCAGTTCTGACTCATAGTGACCCCATGCACAACAGAATGAAACGCTACCTGTTGCTGCACCATCATCACAATTGTTGTTATGCTTGAGCCCATTGTTGCAGCCACTGTGTCAATCTATCTTGTTAAGGGTCCTTCTCCTTTTTGCTGACCCTCTACTTTACCAAGCACGATGTCCTTCTCCAGGGACTGGTCCCTCCTGATAACACGTCCAAAGTATGTAAGACGTAGTCTCATCATCCTTGCTTCTAAGGAGCATTCTGGTTATACTTCTTCCAAAACAGATTTGTTCATTCTTTTGATAGTCCATGGTATATTCAACATTCTTCACCAACACCACAATTCAAAGGCGTCAATTCTTCTTCAGTCTTCCTTATTCATTGTCCAGCTTTCACATGCATATGAGGTGATTGAAAACACCATGGCTTGGGTCAGGTACACCTTAGTCCTCAAGGTGACATCTTTGCTTTTCAACCCTTAAAGAGGTCTTTTGCAGCAGATTTGCCCCATGAAATGCATCTTTTGATTCCTTGACTGCTGCTTCCGTGGATGTTGATGGTGGATCCAAGTAAAATGAAATCCTTGACAACCTCAATCTTTTCTTCATTTGTCATGATGTTGCTGATTGGTCCAGTTGTAAGGATTTTTGTTTTCTTTACATTCAGGTGTAATCCATAGTGAAGGCTATAGTCTTCATTAGTAAGTGCATCAAGTTCTTTTTGCTTTCAGTAAGCAAGGTTATGTCATCTGCATATCGCAGGTTATTAATGTGTCTTCCACCAATCCTGATGCCACTTTCTTCTTCATATAGTCCAGCTTCTCAGATTGTTTGATAAGCATTCAGATTGAATAAGTATCGTGAAAATATACAACTCTCACACACAGCTTTCCTGATTTTAAATCATGCAGTATCCCCTTGTTCTGTTTGAACAACTGCCTCTTGGTATCTGTACAGGTTCCACGTGAGCACAATTACATGTTCTGGAACTCCCATTCTTTGCAATGTTATCCATAATTTGTTATGATCCACACAGTCAGATGCTTTTGCTTAGTCAATAAAACACAAGTAAACATCTTTCTGGTATTCTCTGCTTTCCGCCAGGATCCATCTGACATCAGCAATGGCATTCCTCATTCCAAGTCCTCTTCTGAATCCAGCTTGAACTTCTGGCAGTTCCCTGCCTATGCGCTACTCTAACAGTTTTTTAATTATCTTCAGCAAAATTTTAATTGTGTGTGATATTAATGATCTTGTTTGATAATTTCTGCATTCTGTTGGATCATCTTTCTTTGTAATGGGCACAAATATGAGTCTCTTCCAGTTGACTGGTCAGGTAGCTGTCTTCCAAATTTCTTGGCATAGACGAGTGAGCACCTCCAGCCCTGCATCCATTTGTTGAAACATCTTAATGGATATTCTGTCAGTTCCTGGAGGCTTGTTTTTCGACAATCCCTTCAGTGCAGCTTGGAATTCTTCCTTCAGTACCATCGGTTCTTGATCATATGGTACCTCCTGAAATGGCTGAACGTCAATCAGTTCTATTTGGTACAATGACATTGTGTATTCCTTCCATCTTTTTTTGATGCTTCTTGGGTCATTCAATATTTTGCCCATATAATCCTTCAATATTGCAACTCAAGCCTTGAATTTTTTCTTCAGTTTTTTCGGCTTGAGAAATGCCAAGTGTGTTCTTCCTTCTTGGTTTTCTATCTCCAAGTCTTTGCACATTTCATTATAATACTTTGCTTTGTTTTCTCGAGCCACCTTTTGAAATCTGTTCAGCTCTTTTACCTCATTATTTCTTCTGCTCGCTTTAGCTACTCTATGTTCAAGAGCAAGTTTGAGAGTCTCTTCTGATGTTCATTTTGGACTTTTCTTTCTTTCCTGTCTTTTTAATGACTTTTTTCTTTCTTCATGTATGATGTCCTTGATGTCATCCTATAGCTAGTGTGGTGTTTGGTCATTAGTGTTCAATCCATCAAATCTATTCTTGAGATGGTCTTCAAACTCAAGGTTGTATTTTGGTTCTCATGGACTTGTTTTAATTTTCTTCAGCTTCAACTTCAACTTGCATATGAGCAATTGATGGTCTTTTCCACAGTCAGTCCGCGGCCTTGTTCTGACTGACGATACTGATTCTCCAGTTAGAGACTAAAATATTATCTTCATTGCTAATAAAGGTGAAATTGGAGTATGTGGCTTAAACATATGGCAACAATGGACTTCCAAATATTGATCTCAGAATCAGAAAGATGTACTCTCCCTCACCTACAGCCCAGGACCTCCACAAGCTTCTTCACGTCCAGAGCCTTTGCTTTTAAATTGATCACACGAACAAGACCATTGGATTTCTGCACTCAGGCAGATCCCACAAAGAAGGACAGAAGAAGAGTCCAAGTTTCCCATGTCATTTTTTCCCAATACATACAGTTAAATGAATGAAGAGGTGGAGAGGGGTAAAAGTGTTAACTGGTGGAGTTCTACTACATGGAAGGAATTATCAGGAGTAGGCAAGAAATGGAAACCCTGGTGTCATAGTGGTTAAGAGCTACAGCTGCTAACCAAAAGGCTGGCAGTTGGAATCCACCAGGTGCTCCCTGGAAACTCAATGAGGCAGTTCTATTCTGTCCTAAAGCGTTGCTATGAGTCAGAATCGACTTGACGGTAACAGGTTTTTAGGGAAGAAATGTTTCTTCTCCACAGAAGTGATCGCTAAATAATCATACAGACAAGAAATACAAATGAATACAATTTAGATTTTCAAAAGACTTTCAAAAAGCCATAAAGTGTCAATATTTGTCATGAAAGGCTATACAAAAAAAAATAAAAGTTGTTAGGTGCCATTGAATGGATTCTGACTCATAGCAACCCTATGCACGACAGAACGAAACACTGCCTGGTCCTGTGCCATCTTCACAATTGTTGTTATGCTTAATCCCATTGTTACAGCCACTGTGTCATTTATCTCATTGAGGGTCTTCTTCTTTTTCGCTAACCCTCTACTTTACCAAGCATGATGTCCTTCTCCAGGGACTGATCCCTCCTGATAAGATGTCCAAAGTATGTATGACAAAGTCTTGCCATCCTTGCTTCTAAGGAGCATTCTGGCTGTACTTCTTCCGAGACAGATTTGCTTGTTATAGTATTGATTAAATAATATAGAAGTCCAGATAAATAATTATTTCATTCAAAGAAATATAGTGGCATCCCCCTGTTTATGTTTGACCTCCAGGACCCATTGACATATTTATGTTTTTTAAACAATCTATCAAAGACTAGCATACCTGATTTCTCCTGCAGTCTTTTAAAGTGATCTAGGAAAATAAGTATACAGCTTATTATCGCAACTTAGGTGGGTGTCTTAGTTACCTAGTGCTGCTCTAACAGAAATATATATCACGAATGGATGGCTTTAACAAACAGAAATTTATTTTCTCACAGTTTGTTGTTGTTGTTGTGAGGTGCTGTCGAGTCCGTTCTGACTCATAGCGACCCTATAGGACAGAGTAGAGTTGCCCCATAGGGTTTCAAAGAAGCACCTGGTGGATTGGAACTGCAGACCTTTCAGAGCTTTCACAGTTTAGGAGGCTAGAGGTCCGAATTCAGGATGCTGGCTGTAGGGGAAGGCTCTCTCTCTGTTGGCTCTGGGGGGAAGGTCTTTGTCTCTTCAGCTTCTATTTCTTGGTTCCATAGAGATCTCAGTGTTTCTTGACATCTGTCTTCCCCCATCTCTGCTTGCTTAACCTGCTCCGTTTATATCTTGTAAGAGACTGACTCAAAACACACCCTACACAAATCCTGCCTCATTAACATTAACATAACAAAGACAACCCTATCCCAAATGGGATTATAATCACAGGCATAGAAGTTAAGATTTACAACACATATGTTTGAGGGACACAATTCAATCCATAACAGTGAGGTTCAGTATTATCTTGCAACTGGGTCTAGCTTTAACTGGGTTGTTTCTCCTTCTGCACCCAAGAGGGAGATCTTATAATCAATATAGTCACCTTCTTCCCTGATTTTGAACTTCTAATATAGTTAAGAGCCTTATACCCTAGTCTCTCCTCAAGACTAGATTTTTAACTATAACCCAACCTCCCCCCCGCCATACTTATATTTTTGGTCCCTTGGTACCAGCTTTTGATGAAGCTATGAGTCGGAATTGACTCGATGGCAACAAGTTTGGTTTTGATTTGGTATGACTAGAAATAACCAAATTCCTTGGTCACCACCTGTATCATTTCTGATGAACCCATAGCATCAGACAGTCTTGTCTTTGGCTGTGTCACTCCCTACTGGGCCTCATCCCAGTACTTCTTTGCCAACCTGTCCCACTCTAAGTATGTATGTAACTTAATGACAAGTTCCAGGATGTCATAAGAAGCATATAACTGATTGAAATGTATTCAGAAAACATGAAACTTTTTAAAATTTTATCATGTGAAATTTACATAAATAAATTTCGGTAAATTCTATATATTTGTTTGCATAAGGAAATTAATATTTGTACACCAATGTGGAAAAATAGAAAGTTGTGTTTTGGGGGATGGGAAGGCAGAATGAAGGTAATAATTCAAACTCTGCTGAGAACTTTCTTTTTCCTGACACAAAGAAACCCAAAAACCCACTACTGTCAAGTGAATTCTGACTGATAGCGATTCCATAGGGTTTCCAATGCTATAAATCTCTATAGAAGTAGACTGACACATCTTTCTCCCATGGAGCCCCTGGTAGTTTCAAACTGCCAGCCTTTTGATTAGCAGTTGATCGCTTTAACCACTGCACCACCAGGGCATGAAGAAAGGCCCTTATAATTATTGTGCTAATCCATGACTTCTCAAAATGTGGTCCCTACACCAGCAGAATTTTCTAGAAATGCAGAATTTAGGGCCCCATCCCAGACATCCTGAATTAGTATCTATATTTTAACATAATCCCTAGATGATTCATATGCACATTAAAATTGAAGAAGCACTGTATTGATTCATGAATATAACTGTACAATGAACATTTGGAGCCCAAATTATGTTGAGATGAGAAAGAAAGCTTTTAGGAATAAAACAGAAATTATTGCCTTGCCCTTGTTCAAAACATTGTAGAATCCACACCTGGAAAATGAAGTACGGATCTCCTTGATCCACCTCAAGAAATAATGGAGTTGAAGTAAATCTGGAGAATGATAAACTGAAATTATACAGGGGAAGGAGAGGGTTCCACATGTGGAAGGGCTAAGGATCATTCAGTCTGCAAACTTGAAAAATGAAGCAACAGTGATCAAAGTCAATAAAATCATGAAAGGCACAGAGAGCATGTTCTCTGATATTAGTGTCAGGCAACTGCCTCTGCTGGAGGAAGATGTCTGTCCTCTACTCCCGCAAATTTAGATTAAGTGTCAGCTACTCCAACAGCCAACCAGTTGTTTGTAGTTATCAGCAGCTTACCTCCAAGCCAGGTTCAGTCAGGACTGAATCTCAAGGAAGTGAGAAGAATATAAAGGCAGTTGAGGCCATTTCAGTGAGCTGGCTCCATGTCAAAACTTCCATTTGCTTCACCGTACACCCAACCACCTGCCTCTTCATTCTTTCAACGGGGCTCTCTTCAATTACTTTAGCTGCTTGCCACTAGTTCCAGACTATTTAACTAGACTTTGGACACTCTCCATTTCTCTGCTCACTGCCATGGATGCATTCTTGATGTCTTGTGCTTGTCTGATCTCTGCTTAACAACTGCCCAGACTCCCCTCCTTATCAGCTCCTACCATTCCTTCAGGTCACTTTAGCTCTTGCTGATCTGTGATTCAGAGTTGTTAGCTAGAGGGCACTCCTTGGACCTTAAAAACAGTGACTTTATTCAAGAAATAAAAGGCATTTCTCTAAATAAGAATAAAACTATGAAATAGGCTATCTGGTAAATGGTAGTCTAAAAAAAAAAAATTACCGTGAAGTCAAATTCTGACTCATGAGGACCCTACGGTTGCTATAAGTCAAAAGAGTTGACTAAGAAACTATAAATAGGTTCAAGGAGGTTTGATATCAATTAGTCATTAAAATCCATGGGAATATTCCAATAAATGTGCTTCCTTTTTAATTCTACAGGTCTTACACTTCTTTCAATAAATCATATTGTAAATGAATTTACTGCACACCCACACACACTCCGTATGTTTACGAAAATAACGTGGTCTTCTGCGTTCCTTTGCCAACCATGCCCCACCCCATCACTCAGGTATTTTCGTTGGCGTGCTATGCTAATGTTTTTTACAGAAACATGTGGAAGAGGACTGGCATGGCCATGGTTGTAAGAGTGTGTGGGGGAGGCGACCAGCAAACAAACTAGAAGGTATGCATATTTGCATAAAAATACAGTATCTTTCCGACTAATTCCTCACTATTCCCCCAATAAACCTCTACTCAAAGTAATTATCACCATTTACAAACTGCTTTCTTTATTTTTTACTTTATTATCTTTACTCTAGGAGCTCTGGTGGTGCAGTGGTTAAGTGCTCGACTGCTAACTGAAAGGTCCAAGGTTTGAACCCACCATCTGCTCCGTGGTAGAAAGATGTGGCAGTCTGCTTCCTTAAAGATCGACAGCCTTGGAAACTCTCTGGGGGTAGTTCTCCTCTGTCCTATAGAATCACTATGAGTTGGAATCAACTGGACAGCAACAGATTTTTGGTTTATCTTTACTCTTAATTCCCTTGGCTTCTGCCTATTTTAATTCTACCACATTTATTAAATACCCATTATCTCAGCTGAAAGTAACTGCTGCTTTAAAGCAATTCCTTGAACGTAGATTGTCAAACCTCTCTTCCATGTCTGTCTTAGTCTGGGAGCTCTGCTGAAACCTGTCCGCAGTGAGTGACCCTGCTGGTATTTGAAATACCAATGGCATAGTACCTCAATTTTAATAATGTACCTCAATTTTTTTGTCTGAGGTTTTCTCATAATTGGACTGAAGATATATATATATATATTTTAAAGAACATAATAGGAATGCTCTGAAGGAGGAGTGGGGCATCTAGGGAAGGCAGTGGTTTTCAAATGGTGTGACTTCACCACCTTGGAAAGATTGGGCAGTGTCTGCAGATATTTTTGTTTGTCCAGTTGGAGAGGTGCTACTAGCATTTAGTGAGTAGAGGCTAGGAGTGCTGCTAAGCAGAGTCCCCCACAACAAAGAGTTATCCAGCCCATAACGCCCATAGTGTCATGGTTGAGAAACTTGAGTCCAGGGAGTAGCATGTGCACCAGCTAGAAAGTGTGAAAGGTGTGGGGCAGATTGAGAGAATAATTAGGTGCCTACCTAATTCATTAGCTGACATGGTGGAAGGGGACCTTGGCAAGCAGTTATTTTGGAAATGAGATTTAAAGTTAGCTTGGAAAGGGATTTGAATTCAGTGCTGATACATTTAGGCTTTATTAATAAAACTAATTAACATTTGTAGTGAGATTTTTTTTTGGTCCTTTTTTGGAGTGACAACCCAGCATCTAGTCATGGGGTGGTGCACATGGTTAATGCTCTTGGCTGCTAACCAAAAGGTTGGAGGTTCAAGTCCACCCAGAGGGACCTTGGAAGAAAGGTCTGGCAATCTACTTCCAGAAAATCAGCCATTGAAAATCCTATGGAGCACAGTACTCCTCTGACACACATGGGGTCACCATGAGCCAGAGACGATAGCAACTAGTTGGTTTACCCAGCGTCTAACTTCTGTCTTGATTTGGGGCCCTCCCCATTGAGTGCAGTGTCTATGTGATGCAGTGTAGCTTCTCCCACTACAGAAGCCAAAGGGAAATATTCCTTTCTTGTCTAGTGAAGATTGTCTCCTGCAGCAGCAATAGCAGCATCCTAGCAAAGACTGTTCCTGCTGAAATACAGTTACTGTAATTCCAAGAAGCCCTCCCAACTGGCTCCCCCATCACAATTTTCCAAATCTAGTTCTCCAGGCTTCTATCAAGTATGTCATTATATTCAGTTTTCATTTCTTGACGACTAGGATTGGTTTCTGAGCTTGCCCTCAAGAGCCCTGGCTGACACAATGGGTCACCATCTAAGGTTTTCCGTATAAGGAGTGATGTGACCATATCTCTACGTTAGGATGTTAACTCTGACATCACTCTGTAGTGTGCATTGAAAACAAGGAAAGGACTGGAGATAGTAATGGTAGTTTTGACAAGAGAGTCCAGTAGCTTTGACAAGGCAATAAATGATGTGCTTGAACTAGAACAAGGGAGGAAAAGGGGGAAAAATCACATCGTGATCATGGATCAATGGATAAATTGATATGACTTGGTGATTGCATGGGTACTGGGGAGAGAAGCAAAATAAGTGGGGAGGTGGCTGGTGACTCTTGAGGTAGTAGCATGAATAGAATGAGAATAGCATGAAGAGACAATGCTTCTACACTAGAACAATACTGTGAGCCAGAATGAGACACATGGTAGTACTTCAGTATTGAAAGTGAGAATTTGGGGAAATGTAATTAAATCCCTTTTGTTAATAGCATATTTGAAGTATCATTCAAACACTTCTTAATATGCTTAGCTTATCCTGTGCTTGCTCCTTGTGCGATGTTAATTATTGTTCTGCAAATATTACTAACCCAGAGCACAGTGCCTTCAATAGTGAAGATATAAAATAAGTACTTTTCACTGATTATCACTGTGGCATTTAAAGTAATTGTATCAAAAATTATGAATACATACAGAGACCATTAAATAAGTAAAACAACCCTGAGCAGAGTTTCCATAAAACTTTGTATTATTAGAAATATTTTACAACCATAAATGGTAGTTCAGGCCATATCTCAATGCACTTTGAAACACACTTAAAGCATAAAGCCAATTCTAATATCTATAATCATTAAAAGAAAATAGAATACAAAAAGGTATAAAACACAGTTAATTCTTTACTGTTTTGGAATTCCTGGCTTGCTTCTTTTCTTTTTTTCTGTCATACATTTACGCTAGTTCATAATAAGATGCAGAGTTGAGTCATTCAAGCTAAACCTCTTCTTTTTACTGTACTCTCCTTTCCTCCCCACATCCTCCTACCCAATGATTAGGGCATTAATGCACAGCAAAATAACTAGGAAATAACAGAACCAAAATAAAATATTTGCCAAAATAAATACGCACTCACATTTGTAATGTCACTACTCTAGAAGGAAATCAAAACAGATCATCTGATTCAGGCAAGATCATTGCAATGAAAATTTATTTTATGCCTACTTCTGAGAAATTGCTCTATTTGGTATTGCTCAGGCTGTCATTCCCAGGAGAAATCAGTAGCTCCAAAATCTGCAGCCAAGAGAAATATCTTTTTCTGATTATGTAACATATTAGATAATGGCCCTCAATGCATAGTTTGTCTCTTCCTGGTTTAATGAAATGGACCTATATTTGTTGATTGTCCCCTGGAAATTTAGATTTTAGCTTTAATAATCTGAGTCAAAGATAAATTTTGAGTCCAATAAATTTCTCAGTCTTCCAAGACATCTTAATTAACTTTTTCACATCTATAAATGTACACATTCTAACCCCATTCATCAAACTCACTTATGAGCATATGTAGCTCAGCATTCAAACTAACCATGACCCAATAAAACAGGAGTGAATAATAAAATCTGAATAGTCAGATTTCTCTTCTTCCTTCCACTCTGCTTTCCTCTTAGGTGTCTTCTGAGCATAAAGTAATAGAAAGGGACTTCTGTAATGTATCTTAAAGTTGGGTAAGATTCAGACACTTGTTTGGTTTCATAAAATATCTACTATATGCCAAAAGGAATTTAATCTATGCAATGCAAAATGACTATTTTTCTGTTAGATTCTCCCTCATCCACAAGGGTCTTTTCCACTTTTTTCTCTACCTCTGCCACAAGGGGTAAGCAGACATGAATGAAACAAAAAGATGCCTGATAATCCAAGCCAGAGGCCAGGTACTAGAAGAGGCAGAGTCTTGGTAAGGGGTAAGAATAAAAGAGATAAAAGAACCAAGAAACAAAGTTGGGGGTGGACAAAACATAAAGTCCAAAATGAATGCTCTTTTTGTGAGCATGGAGGTTTCCACACAGTATATTTTGCAAGTCTAGCGGTGAGGACTCCATATCAGCAAACATGTTATATCTATGCCACGTTGTGAAATTTGTTGTTTATGTTGGAATATTTAGTGTTTATGCTTGAGCAAGAAATGATAATTAAATTTTCTATAATTTCTTTTGAACCCCTATCTGGCTTATAATGAAATGTTTCTTACTCATTACGACCCTATAGGACAGAGTAGAACTGCCCCATAAGGTTTCCAAGGAATGGCTGGTGGATTCGAACTGCCAACCTTTTGGTTAGCAGCCAAGCTCCTAACCACCAGGCCACCAGGGCTCTGAAGTATTTCTTAGAGGTTTCATTTCCTACAACTGTTAAAATTTGGTTGTGGCAGCCTCTGAGATTATTATACTGTAACAGAATATTTGAGTGTGCCTTAATCAAATAATGCCATAGAACTAACTCTGGCAGGCAAGACAACTAACGCATTAACAGACAGTACATAAAAATGTTCCTAGTATTCACCATACATTCATTTAACAATTATTTGTAGAGTGCTGACTATATGTCAGAATACCCACTCAAGGGAAAAAAGAAATAAAACTGTGAACTTGGCTCCAGAACCATAGAATAAGAATACTACTATAAAAATAGAACTATGTCTTCTTATGTGAATTTACCAAGGGTAATTGCTAAGAGAAAGACCTTACAAGAGAAGCCAGAAAAAGATGAGGTCTATAAAGGATTGCATAAGACCACATCTTTAACAGAGTTTTGGAAGAAAGTTTTATCACTTCTAGAGAGAGAAAACTTTTGAACTCACGCAGAGGTGCCTCAGAAGACAGACTTGGCCATCTGCTTCTGGAAGGCCAGAGCCTTGAAAACCCCATGGAACAGTTCTAATCTGCACACATAGAGTAACCATGAGTCAGAATCAAGTCAATAAAAACTAACAGTAAAAACAGAGAGAGAAAGGAGATAGCATTGGTAGGAGGATCTAAGCAGACTACTTTGAGGCCCTTGACCAATGGTCTGGGACAAGTATTAGTCCAGGCAGAGCAACTTATTTTAGGTGCAACCATATTCTAAAAGTTAAGGATCTTTGCATTTGACATAGATCAGAAATTCAGGAAAGAACAAGGGATAAGTAGAATGTGCAAGGACCTGCCCATGAGGTTCTGCAAAGGTTGGAATCATGAATACATCACCCTCAATATGTTGTTGAGATAAAAGTGAATTTTTTTTGTTTTGTTTGTTTTTAGAAAAAGAGAGACAGAGCCAAAGAAAATAATTCCAATTTCTTCACTACCCAGGAAATAATGGTCAACATACTTTTTGTGTATTTTACACAAATGATTGGAAACAAGAGCAGCACAGGATCAGCATTGCTTAACCCACTGTGGACAGGAGATAATCATATCTAGGAACGCACGGTCAACCTCAGGGTATATGAATTGTCCGAAATTCTCCTTTAGTTCTTACTGTCAATTGAGTTTATTTAGGCGACACTGATGAAAAACAATGTAATACAGAGTTGTAAGAAACTAAGCAGAGCAGCCTCATTTTATGTCTGCGGTGATTTGGGCAAACATGTCATGGAAAACATACCCTGTCAAGGAGTTACATCTTGGTGTTGGAAAACATTCACAAGACCTGTGATTGTTCCTGAAAAGGACTAGGGTCCCAAGCAGGAGCCACCTAGGTCCACTCACACATAATTCTGCCACTCCTCACTGAACAGATACCCAGGATCTCCAGGCATATGTCAAATCAGTGAGAGGTTTGGTAATACAAGTGTAGTCTAAATAAATCATCTATAATACCTACTGGAACTCCATAGTGTCTTTAGTCTCTAAAATTAGTTGTACACGATTTATGATGAGGGCAGTGATCATATCAGACTTTCTGCTTATCCCTGGTTGGTCATTACAAGCTTCACAAACTTACCAAAGATGCAGCAGAAACTGGCTCTTGTCGGAAGAACTATGTCACACCCAGGTTAGTCACTCACTCATCCCGTTTTCTCTTATTAAGCATGAAGGAAGATATTTTTCCCTCCTCTCATAAGATTAGTTCAGAATTCCACAGGAAAAGTTTTAGACAATGAAATGTGAATGGAAATGATACGTGCTTCTTCCAGTCTCAGATGCTAAAATCTCCCAGTAGAGCTCTTTCTCCCTCTTGTCTTGAGGATGGAAACAAAAGACAGGGACACAGCAAAGTCGGAATCTCTCAGGCACAACCTTGGAGGGAAGTTGATCAGGAGAGACATCCAACCTACATCAGGCTGTGTTGTGAGTGTTAAATAAATGTGGTGTGTGTGTGTGTTAAGCCACTGAGGTGTTGGTGTTGTTTGCTTCAGTAACTAGCATTAATTACCCCGTCTAACACAGACAACTTGTAATTTGTCAAAGTGGTCTAGTAACTTAAGGAATTATGTCTCATCCTCCTCCAAAGTCCTTTCAAATAGAGAAGGTGAGCATTTACATAAACAGCTCCTAGGTGTTCTGTCTTTAGAAATACATAGCCTAAGCCTAGTGACATACCTGTGTCACATGACCTGCTACTTTAATAACTCCAGCATGTCCCACTCAGGTTAGAAAGTCTCCACTTTGCCATGAATGGCACTGAAAATTTTCTTCTTAGTTGAATTTCCTACTTTATCTGCATCCTAAAAAAGGGAGAAAGTTAGAGGGTAGTTTACAATGGAGAAATGCTTATATTAGCAAGAATAAAAAAGTCAAAGTCAACTGCTTATCCCACAGAAGACCAAAAATTAGAAAGATTTTATGGAACTCTATCAAAATATTTTAAGCACTGCACTCAGAGCAGAAAAGAGAATTGAGCTAAATGTACATTGTAACCCATGCCCACGTGCAACTAAAAACGGCACCACTGATCTAACACTCTACTTCTTGAGTTAAGGTGGGAGCCTTGGTTTCCGTTTAACGTCTATTTAGAAAGAGGAAATTTTAATTGGAACCAGGAAGTTAGTTAGAATAAAATAAACTGAAAATATGGATTTTAAACCTACACTATACAGCATCTTACACAGCTAGAATTTAATTAACGTTTGACACTTATGCTGAAGAACTTTTATAATGAGAGACCTAGTTTTTTAACTGGACTAATAAAAGCAAAAACAGTGAAGATCTCTTATGAGCAGAACATATTGATCAAAGAACTCAAAAATACTGCTTTTTTAAATTCTAGATCCAAGTTATATCAGCCAGGGGTTGACTTATCTGTAGGGTCTTCAAGATGATAATGTCTAACTCGGATGCCATATATAAAGCACTAAGCTGAATAACAGTCACATATTATATAGGTAGGTACCCAGTAAAAAATAAATAAATAAAGATTTAGTTTGTTTGAGTGTAAAGTATTGTTTCATTTTGATTTATACAAAGGAGCTATCTCTTTGGCTTAACAACCCATATGCACTTCTAGAAGGTGTAATTATTTGCAGCTAAATTTCTTCTATTTTGGAAAATGCCTTCATTTGCACACGTATTAAGCAAGTACCCACCTATCATTCAGGGAGAAATCTTAAGGTCGTCTAAACTGGAATGGAGAAATTAATGGATTCTGTTCAGGTGTATAAATTTGAGTTTATCTACAGTCAGACAGTAAAGATTATTTTTTTCCTTGAAATAAGTAAATAAACAAAATGAAATGTTGATGGTCTCTACAAGTTATTTAGGAGAAACAGCAGAGATTTGGGGAAATTCTCTATGTACTATTGGTTTACCTTGTCCATGGATGACTTTCTCTGTGCAAGGAAGAGGCCCACACTACACACTGGACAAAAATAGCAAAGGGTCAGAAGAGTAGGTAGTTCATTTGAAATTTCTCCAGACCTCGTACCCTGTGTAACTGCAGAAAGATTCCTTCAGTTCATGGGATGCAGTCTCAAAGACATAGTGATTTGAATATTAAAGGGCACATACCCTTACACTGAGCCTAAAGTTGGTGAAGCCACAGATACTAGTAATTTGGAGTCCTTTTCCCAGACTCTTCCTTAAATTGCAACAATTTACAGTTATGACCCCTCTCTCTGATACTGATTATAAGTTTTCCTTATCTCTAACTTGATCCTGGCTTGCCTCCAGAAGGGACAAAGAAAATAAAGCTTGAGTATTATTTTTAAGGCTTACTTGAACAAACATGGTATTTTCCTCTTCAAAATGGTATCCTCAGTACATTTTAAACTGGGCCTGACACTTAGGTTATCTCTTAGAAGTTCACCAGCCCTATTTTAAAGGAATTCTGCTTTATCATAAGACGACTTTTTTTTGCCTGAGGGAGGCAGTTTGGCCACTTAGCTTCAAAGCCAACTTACTTCTGCTCCACTGGCTCTAGTTTTTACTATATTGTCTCCTTTAGCAAAATAGCTTTAGCAAGAAATAAGGAAACGCAATGAAGAACCAAATCATTAAGGGCAATGAAAATAAACTTTTCAGCTAGTATTTATTTTTTCCTTCAGACTAAAAATGTAAACTTTATTGGGTTGTTCTCAAATTAGTTTGCACTCAGCTAGTTAATAGCATGAAAGAAGCATGATGAAGCTCATCTCTATAAAACATTGTGGTTTCTTATTTCACGTGTAAGTATTTTTCAGCTTCATAGTTCAATACATAAAATGAACAAGTTGACAACCCAAGCCTCATTTGTTGTCATAACAAAACTGGAGTGTATTTTCTCTGAATCCTGTCACACTATTAACTTGGAGTACAATATGGGAGAGAAGCTTTACTGTTAAATATAATGCCTCAGCAGCATGATTCTTAGTCCAGTCAGGATGAAAAGAATTAGCACTGTTTTCCACCTTTCACTGGTGTCCCAATTATTCTCTCCTTTGAATTTTTTTGTTGATGGTTTGTGTTTTCACTAATGTAAGACATGCTGATTAAAGGACCAATTCAGAATTTTTTGTTATGGTTTATGGATTTTGATACCCATTATCTGGGATCATATATGTCCCAGCAGACACTGGACATAGTAAATCCTACTAATATGAGCCAATGATAAATTCTTTTTTTTTTTTTTAATTTTTATTTCTTGAAAATTTGGAAAACGTGAAGGCACTTGGCAGTGACTGCACATACATTTTATTCTGGTCTCCTCTTCTTAGCCTTTTTATTATTTTTCATGAAACTTTTCAAAACATGGTACAATGCATTCTTCCTTACTGCAAAAGCAGTACTTACAGCCCAAATAAATAAAGCCAAGGGATTTTTTATCTCAGGAAAACTACCACTACAATGCATTTGTCATTATTGCAAAAGCAGTACTTAAAGCCTAAATAAATAAAGCCATAGGATTTTTTTTTTTAATCTCAGGAAAATTACTACTACAATGCATTCTTCATTACTACAAAAGCAGTACTTACAGCCCAAATAAATAAAACTAAAGGAACTTGAATCTCAGAGAAATTATCACTACTACATATTCTTTGTTATAACAAAAGCAGTACTAACAGCTAAGAAGCAGAAACAGCTGCCCTGGAATACTGCAGAACCGCTCAGAGTGGTGCATTCCACCTGCTACATATGGAAGCATTGATTGGACCCTAAGATTGAATGCAGGGGAAAAATAACTTATAGGAGTTCAAGCCTCTTAAAAAGTACCACTGCAACCCATCATTCCTTATTTCAAAGGCATTACTTACCATTTAGAAGCTAGAAAAGCAGTCCTGAAGGATTACAGAGCAAAGACCCAAAGCAGAGCAGGGAGCCCAAAACACCTGGAAACAGTGAATGGTGTCAGGGAGAAAATGGCCACTACACCTGAATGAATACTAGGAATAGCTTATTCTTTCGATAAGTACGTTCTCACGAGAACATAGTAACTGGGAAACATAGTGAGGAAGATTATCTCACAGAAATAAAGGCAAACCTGCCAAAAGTTTGCAAAATTCACACACCCAGGAGATGTCACCTAACACAATACTCATTCTACACAATAATGAGGCTGCAACTCTGGATTCTTGAGTTTCACACATTTCAAAAGATTTCCACCTTGCAGTTGAATGCCTTAAAATCGAACAATTGCCTTCTAAAAGAACTCGAGAGGTATAAAATATAGTTAGGACACCATAAGTCCCCTGAGTCACCAAAGGGTTAAGCAGGAGGGACAGAGGATTTCAGAGTGTGGTTGGGCAACTGGAAGATGTTAAGTAGATTCTAGTTGACACACATCCATCTTTCTTCCTGTATAAATAATACTGGACATTGTCCCGATTCGTTGTTGTTGTTAGTTGTCGTCAAGTCGATTCCAACTCATGGTGACCCCACGTGTGCAGAGTAGATGTATGTTAACTTTTTTCCACTTTTTAAAAAAAATTATTTAAACACTCTATAAATTCAGACAGTGGAGATCTATACTAGGGCCACTCAACAAAGGATAAACAGTTTTCAATTATACAGTCACATGATACTGTGTTTCTTCTATTTAAATAGTTCTACATTGCCTATCAAGTCTGGCTAAATCATCGAACAGACTGAAATTTTTTTGAAAAGGCAAACATTGTTATTCAGATGCACTCTGAAGAGAAACGTGTACAGGGAGGAAGAAGAATTACCAGGAAGAATTGCAGAAATAAAACTTCCTATTTTAGGTGGTTAAATAATAAATTGCCGGAGCATAGAAATTTGGAATACTTTACATCAGCTGGACAATTGTGGTTATTAAAATGATCTGTCAATAGAAACAAAGCAAAGTTTAGGTGATGAATAGATAGCAGCTGCACCTTTACTGCAGAGTCAGGAATTTATAATGAGGTCTAGGTACTGTTTTTGTTTTCACCTTTTTTTTTTTTTTTTTAGGTAAATAAACGGGGAAGCTTGGAGAAATCTTCAGAATTATACTTTGTAGAGGATTACCTTCATTTTTTAAGACGCTGTAGAATAATTATGTTTCTTACTAAAATTTCTAGGGTAAAGCAATGCATCCCTACTGCTCACACTGCCTTCATAACACTGAACACTCCATAAAAGCCTAACTAAGGAAATTTATACCAAACATAAATAACCATGGGTCAAGGATAGAATTTTTCTGTTAATGATTCCAAGCACTGAACTTTCTATTATAGAATAAATTTTAAAAAATTTTCAATCTATTAGTATATAAAAGTCTTAATTTTTTTTTAAATATACGTATCACAAAATTGACATTAGGATTAAACACTCAAACAAATGTAGTGTCTGATTCCCATACTGTATTCCCAAAAGGACTGCCTTAACCTCAAGTCTTTATAATTCTAGGATATTAAATAAAAAATAAGAACCCATTGTGTAGTTAATTTTTGGCTATAGTTACTGTTATGAGTTGGAATGGTCCCTCCACCCATTGTTGGAATCCTAATCTCTGTATCTATGGATTTGATCCTGTTTGGGAATAAGGTTTTCTTTGTTATGTAACTGGAGCTATCATTGTAGGGTGTGCCCTAAACCAAATCACTTTTTAGTTATGAAAAGAGCAAATTAGACATGCAAGTAAGTAGATGCTAGGGAAGACAGATGCCATGTGAGGATTCTCTAGATGCCAAGAAACCAAAGAATGCCCAGGGCTATTGACAAGGAAGGAATCCACAGGACCAAGACCCTCATTTGGACTTTTAGCCTCCAGAACTGTGAGAAAATAAATTTTTGTTCTTTAAAACCACCCACTTGTGGTATTTGAATTATACCAGCTCTAGGAAACTAAGACAGATACCTTCTTGACTATTTAGTCCTCAAGCTTTCCAAAATTTGTAGCTAGAGTAACTAAACATGAATTAACTCTTCTCAAGGTTCTGAACCAAGGTCTGACTCTAGTCAGGTTTGATATATGCCAGTTTCATGTGAACAGCCAGTCTTATTTGTCTAAGCATGTTCATTCTATGAACTGGTCTCTTTATTAAAACCCAAAGACTAAATTAAAGACTGTAGTCCAACAAATTTAGGTGTATTAGCTTATTGAGGCAAACACCTACCAGAACTTCTGTGGGGCAATTTGAAAAAGAGGATGGGGGAGAAGGGGATCTCCTATAGGATCTTGGCTTGGTTTGAACAAGGAACAGGGAATTGGGGCCCATTTTGTGTTGGATGCATTAAAGAATTGGAGCAGCTCTGCAATTGTGTATTTATGTAATCTTTGTTCATTTGTCATTTATAAGAAAGTAGCAATCATCTCAAGAAAGGATAGTTAGTAATTTTGCAGCTGTAGTGTGGCCTTGGGTATGTTCTGTTAGAAGCATTGCTTTCTGTTAGCCTTGTCCCTGATCCATGGGAAACGGTTGAAGTTCCTTTAGGAACATCACAGTCTGATTATTAGCAGGACAGATTTTCATTTTCACATCTTGTTCCTTCTCCAAAGAAGTCCATGCTACAAATCTCAGGTTCTTCTCCCCCGCCCCACTGGATCCCAGTATCATACCAGCTTTGTTCCCACTCAATTGCACTGTTCTTCTGCATCATTCTCAAAAACAGGCACTTGGCTCTAAATATCATTTGGCTAGGACTGCAATAGTTTTGAATAGAACTTCCTCATGCTAATGGTTTTATGGGACTCAGCTGCCAAATTGTGTCACCTGCCAGGACATCTGCCTGTTTTAACTGCAGGACATCTTGGTGGCCTAAACTTCCTTCATTGCCTGCTTCAGGAACTTGTTCTGATTTCCCATGTCACCCTTTTTGTTCTGTTTGGTCTCTCTTGCCCAGCTACTAACTGGAGCCCACTAGAAAAAAATGAAACAAATAAAAAAGTTGAAAAATTTGGTCCAAAATACAAATGTTTCCAAATATCTAGATGTTTGGCAATTGAGGATTTATGCCACGGGTAATGCCAAATAATGTTTTATTCTTATTATTATTATGCTTAAAAATTAGATCAAAACACATTAACAAAAAATAATCAGAGATAAAAGAGGAGATGCTTCCTGTTTGTTTCAAAACTGAGCCAAGATGGCTTGGGTTTGAAGCTTTGCTATGCTATTAGCAACGTGATACTGAAAAAAATCACTTAACCTCTTCGTGCCTTGATTTCCTTCCTCTGTAAAATATATATAGTATTAGTCCCACCTCATAAGATAGTTGATGTATAAAGTGCATAACACAGAACATAGCAATATGCCATTGTAATTATTTTAACAAAGGTAATTTCGAAGGATGGTAACATTGGGGTGGAAATAACTGAGACCAGCTTTAAAACTATTTTTAGGAATCTTTCTGGAAAACATGACTGAAAAGTTTTATTCTTTGCAGTTAATGGTTTTTAGGTTTATGCCATTCAACAGGAATAGATGGTGACAAGAAGGGGACTAATGCAATAACGTAATTTCTGAGATAATATACCTAAAGTCTCCTGATATGAGTAACAGTGGTATTGTACCGCTAATACAATTCTTAAGTGCCATTGTTAGTTATGTCATTGTTTAAATCATTTAGGATTTTGCCATTTAATTGTGCCCGGAGACCTTAAAAGTAAATGCACGTTATAAATCAAAGGAATAATAATAATGGTCTTAGACATTATCAGCAAATAAAACATAGCTATTAAATTATCTGAGTAAGTTGTAAAACTAATAGTACATATAAAATGTGTTACTGTTTTTGCATCTCTTAAATGTTTATTTTAAACCAATATTTTAAATTAATTCACTCTTGCTTAATGCATTATATACAAATATGAGAAGGTTTTTCCATCAAACAGAGCAATGATTTATATTAGACTATTTCCACCAAACTTATTTTTTACTCTAAATATTTCACTGGCTATAACCATGTAAAACACCATTTTCTCAGATGGCTGCAGTGACAGTTTTCTGAGCCTCGCTGAGCTAGTCCTCAAAATGAATGAGCGCCATCATCACCTTCAATTTGTTTATACAATTTCATTTTCTTATCAGCCAATTCAACACAGTCCCCCAGCATCAGAACAGAAGCCTTCTACTGTACTCTCTACCTTTATCAAACTCCAGCAAGCATTCCCTACCCAAACATTGTTCAAAATTAACTTTTAAATCTTTGCCTGAGGGGACTTTTTTTTCCCACCTTACACTTTTCCACTTCAGTGGTCTTCTCTTTGCTTCAGCGTATTCAGAAACGTGTGCAGTTCATAGGAACACGTTTGGGAAGGCAATGCCAAGGAGTGCAACTATCCTCTGCTTTCCCAGGTGGCTGCTCTGGTTTCATGTGGTGTGTGGTCTGTCGTGGTGGTGTCTGCCTAACGACGCAATCGCGGTTATCTAATGTTTTAGGTATCTTAGTCAATTCCAACATCCAGTCTCTCCTTTGTTTTTTACCATCAAGACAGATAGCCAGAGAGATGAAATTTAAATAACAGTCCCAAAAACTCTCCAGCGTAGGTGACATTATAGGCACTTACTAAAGTAAATCATATCTTGGCAACTTAATGTCTTGCAGTAATGAGAAAATTTGAAGTCATTCCTAGTGACAATAGATCATACAGCTCTGTCCTTAGCAGAAGCTTAAGATAAAATGGGGGAAAAAATGCAATAGCCATTAATATAAGAAACAGCTATGAAAATAAAACATATGAGAAGAAGGTATACTAAATCAAAGATTTGAACAGCTTAAAAATCAGGCAGCTAAAAAACAGGAAGCAATTTTAGGCATAGCAAAAGTGCCTTTGAAAAATCGCATTTCAGCGATTGTCTAATCCAACTTCATCCTAGACAAAGCTTTATGGCACACACTGAGGGTGTGTCTGGTCACTAAGACACATGAAATTGAATCCTAAAGACAGGATTTGAAAACTGTTTCTTCTGGCTGGCATTACGCCTACTGAGGAGTGTGGGTACAGCAGTTTATTCATTGTCAGTTTTAGAAAACAGTTGTTCACATTTAGAAAGTTGATTTTATCCATTTTATTCATATGCAAATGTTGATCAAATTCAGAGATATATATTTCTATATAACAAATTCAAAATAGACTGAATATTAAAGTAGAATATCAATTTGTCAATTTCTTCTAGGATTGTGGCAACGGCAATAATTTTCCATTTATTTTTTTTCTCTTATTAATAGTTGTTCAATAATAGATGTTCATGTAGAAATTTGAGAAAATACCTATTAAAAAAATGGAAAAGAAAAATCAACCACAGTTGCATCACCCAGAGATAAACACTACTTGCTCTTTGTAGGATGTCTTTCCATCCTTTTTATGCATACTTTCATACATTATCGTTAAAGCAACAGAAAAAAAATGATATTCTATTATACATTCTGTATTACTTTCCTAGGCCTTAGTTTCCTAGACTATAACAAATACCACAAAGTAGATAGCTTTAAAGAACAGAAATTTGTTGTCTCATGGTTCTGGGGGTAGAAGTTCAAATCAGGGTATCGGCCGCGTCAATTCCTTCTAACGGCGTTGAGAGAGAAACTGTTCCATGCTTCCTTCTTACCTTCCAGCGGCTGCCAGCAATCCTGGTGTTCCTTTGCTATTTGTAGAAGTACCTTCACCTAGTGCCTTCCCTTTGTGTGTTACCCTGATTCCATGCCTGTTCTCCCCTTTTATAAAACACCACTCAGAAGGAATTAGGATTAGGACTCACTCTACTTCAGTATGACTCCTTTAACTTAATTTATAACAAAAAACAAAATAAAATAAAATAACCCTATTTCCAAAGAAGTTTACAATCACAGGTATATAGTGGTTAGGACTTTAATGTATCTTTGGGGGGACACGATTCAATCCCTAACACATACTACTTTGCAGCTTACGATTTTTTCATTTAACAATATAAAGCAAATATCTTCTCATGTCACTAAACATACTTCCAGAACAGATTTTGCAAAGCTCCTTAGAACTCCATTGTTTATGTGTTATTTGAAATTTGAGGTGATAACACATCTCAACAACTAACCTCCAGCCAGGACTGGAACCTCAGTTTTCACTGACAGTGCAAAATCTTCTTATTACAATGAAAAGAAATTTTGTATGAAACTTTTGTTACATTCAAGGTTCTCCCTTGCCCCTTTCTCCTTCCTCAGATGGGATCTGGATATTGGGACTGTATGCCTGCTGGGTGGTGGGTGGTCCTCCTCTGCTCATCCCTGTTGCCTATGTCCAATCTGGTCCTCGGTGCTGATGCTGCCCATGTCTCTACCTCCAGCTTGGCATCAGTGGGTTGAGGAACAGTGCTCTTGTTCTAGATTTGACTTTATCTGATACAATTTGTCTTTGCTGCTCTACTGGTCTCAGCAAGGATAATGTCAGTTTCACTCAGTGTTCAGAAGACCCTCGGACCCTGTCTCTTTGGCTTCTGTCCCAAGTGCTGAAGCCTCAGGAGGTCTTATACCCCATCACATGGCTGAGCTACCTCCAGTTGGGGCAAAGAATCTCTGTGTAACTTTGATGAGGGGTGATACTAAAATAGAGAATTGGTACTCATTTCTTGCTTGGAAATTTCTGAAAGCAGGGGGATCATTAAAGTATGCTTTCCAAGAGGGCTTGAAGGAAACATTAGGTGGTTAGTCTAAGTAGCAGAGCCTGGAAAACGCACTCCTCCCTCTTCTTTCCCTCACCAGTTGTCCTTGGATGTTGGGGTGTATGGAATATCACCTCTCCGGCTCTTGTGAATCTGAGACAGAAGAGCCAGAAGCTCCTACATAAATCACCCTGGGATATAAAAGGATTAGTAAACATGGCTTTATTCTCCTTTTCCTTCTCTACAATTAAGATCGCCACTAAACTCTTCATTTTATTTCATTTCATTTTTACCTTTCCTTGCAAATGCCTTATTTGGGAAAGTGAAAGCTAGTAAAGTATTAAAACATATTCTTCTGGAGTGCACTCCCTTTTAAATTTTTATTCTCACATACCCCTTGAAAACGTGCAATAGTGTCCAACGATTGAAGAAGGGACTTCTTTAAATTAAAAGCTAAAGACTGTAGCATCATTTAAAATTTTTGCTTCTCTATCAAAAATTATCTTCTGTTCTGAAAGTTTTTACCATATCTATTTAACCAATAATCAGGTTGCTGGACATTTATCATAAAGTAAAATGTTGCAATGATCATATTTTTGGCTAAATACTTAGATCTACAACTAGCATAGGACATTTTTTAAGTGGGAAGTCTGAGTTATAAAAGTTGTAAAGGTTTACAGATTTTGTTTCATCCATAACCTTCTTATTCCAACAAGATATGAAGTAATAATAGGCAGCAGGTGGAAAAGGAGTTCAGCAGTCATGTTTTTTGATATTTATTATATTTTTGCTGCTCATGCAATGTTTTAAAGAATCATTCTACATTTTAAATTCCTTCAGTATGAGTCCTGCTTCCCCTGTCAAGGTCTGAAATCAATTTCTCAGTCTTCCTTACAAACAGAATGCAAGCATTTAGCTAGGCTCTACTAATCAGATGTACTTGTACAATTAGTTTTAGAAGTAAACAGAGTAAAATTACAAAGAATTAACCTTTTGGAGAGCTTAGCAGAGAATCTTTACAGCTTTTCCAGGGCAATTGCAGAAGAAATTCTGACATCCGTTTCCAATTCGCACTGGTATGAACTGAGGGGTTGGGCTTAAGTGGCAGGGATGCTGTTATAGTGGTATACTGATAGGGCTTTTTCTGATTATAAAATTTCCAATCCTGGCTCTCAGTACTTCTTGGACAATCAGTTGGTAATCCAATATTTTTGAATAACTACTTTGCTTCTAAAACTAGCTAGAAGTTCTAAAAGCCAGTAGGAGCGAGTGGCTTCTGTTTTTTGCAATAAAGAACACTAACCACCCACACATCAAAGAGGTTTGGGAAACCCAGGGTTCAATTAACTAAGCAGTTTTCTTTATGAAGACAACTTCAGGATATTTAATGTGTTTATAGATATTTGATTACAATATGCTTACTTAGAGAAAAATCATATAGGAACTGAGTTCCGTGGAAGACTGTTTGGAAAATATTTTAGATTTATCCCATCTACCCGCCACAAGAAGGACAGCATAACTTTCCAACCATGATCCTCCCCTTCCCAAAATTCTTTCATAGTATTCTATGGACCTATAAAATAAAAATGTAAACTCTTTGGCAGGACATAAAATAGCCTCTTATCATCTAACTTTTCTTCTTAATCCAACTCCATATCCCTCCACTATCCTTTTTTAGCTATTATCACCTACTTTTAATCCCACAGTATTGAGCTGCCTATAGATACCAGAACAAACCTTAGTCCCCTGTACTTTCTTACCTTTGTATGTACTGTTCCCTCTGTTAGCCTCTAACTTTTCACATTTTAACACAATCAACGCAAATGCTCCACTCTTTGTGACGCTGAACTTGACAACCTCAGGCGGATTTAGGTGCTTCTTCTCCCTCTACTGCACTTGGCACATACATCATTAAAATAACTTCAGGGCTTCAAATCAGTTCTTCCCAGTTCAATCATGGCTGAGGAAGCAACATCAGAACAGACATGAATTTTTAAAATTTGAGTGAACCAGAACTTAACCAGAATGGGAAAAATTACAAGTCGAAGCCCTGGTAGAAACATAATCACTCTGTTAGAAAATAAGCGCATCACACACGTTGCATAGCAACCAAATCTCTTGCCGTTTGGATTTTTGGCAAAGTTGGAAATAACGGTGCCCTGATCAAAGTTGGCGGCCAACCACGCTGCCTTGAATGTGGGTCGTTCTCCTCAGTCCTGGCAGTAATCCAGTCTCACACAGCAGGCTCCTAAAAGGGCTCACTATGTCTCTTTTGAGTCTCCCATTCCAGGGTTTTGACTCATAATTTTTCCCATTCCAGTTATGGTTCCCAATCATCCAAATTTTTAAAACTGGGGTCTCTTTGAGCCATGACAGAACCAGGTCAAACTGGTTCGAAGCCTTGAGTAAGTTGTTTTATTTAGTTTCAAATATTTACTTGATGGTTCCTTGGTTATATTATAGATTATAGTTCCTTGAGGGTTGAGGCAGTGACTTATTTCTTAGATAATGTAATTAACAAAAGAAGGAGACAAGAGTACAGTTCTTTATAGGAATGATTCTTCTGTTTCTGCTAGCTGATGTAACAGGCACTCAGAATTCAGAAGGATGTGCAGAGAAGGTCTTTACTTTTGCTCTGAGCTTTCTCAGTATGATATCAGTTTTGGGAAGTAAGGGGTAAGAGAAGGTCAGAAAATGGTTACAACACTCTTCAGCTCACTCTACCAGCTTTTTCCTGAATGTGGCACAACTTCACATGCTTTCTCATTCTCAATTCCCAGTCCCCTTGAGAGTCTCCCCTTCCTGTAAATTCCTTCCTTCTTTACCCCTTCCCCATGCATCCTTGAGTCCCTAAAACAACTCTGCTTTCTAATTCCTGCCCCAGGGTCTTAACCTCTTTTTCTCAAACTTCATCCTGGTTTCCAAGCCTTTCCTTTCATCTAATTTTTGTTATAATGGTATCGAGACTTTTGGGATGCCTCAAAGTAAAGAAAATATCAGAGGAAAAAGATATTGCTTCAGTCGTCTCAGGATCAAACACCAATAAGACGATGAAATATTTCCATTTTTGAAAACAATCTTAGTATCTTGTTGTTAGTTGCCCTTGAGTTGGCCCCCGATTCATGGTGAACCCATGCACAATGGAACAAAATGCTACTTGGTGGTATGCCGTCCCCATGATCAGTTGTATATTGAACCATTGTGATCCATAGGATTTTCACTGGCTGATTTTCAGAAGTATGTCGCCATGAGTTTCTTCCTAGTCTGTCTTAGTCGAAAACTTAGCTGAAATCTGTTCAGCATCTCAGCAACACACAAGCCTCCACTGACAGACAGATGAGGGCTGCTCATGAGGTACATTGGCCCCGAACTGAAAGCCGGTCTCCTACACGGAAGGAGGGAATTATACCACTGAACCTCTACTGTCCCTTTCTTATAACTCCTGTATTTTTATGCAGAGAGACTTTTATTTGTTCTTTATCTCTCTGAGTTACATTTAAAAGGCCTTCATTTTTTTTTATTTTACCTTGATATACACCTAAAGGAACAAGGTACATTTAATGCCCAAGAAAGTAGTAGTGACATGGTAGTAAAGAAAACACTCCTTCCTGCCACATCTACACTCATTGTCTACCAGAGTGATGATATGTATTACAGATGCGTGTTTTAAATAATCAAAAAAAAAAAAAAGAAAGAAAGAAAAGAAATTGATGAATGAGTGATAATCTTAACTAAAGAGTATTTATTGTATAACAAGAGAGGAAAAAAAAACAGTTGAGAAATAATTTCAAGAACTGGAAGTAGCCAAGTGGAAACAGAAAGTTTAGTCCAGTCCTTCCATAAGCTGGTTCTGAAAGAAATAAAGCATCTGGAAGCGTCCACAGGGTCAAAGAAGGTTATTTTATGTTCTTGCTTTTGTTTTTGTTTTTAAGATAGGAAAGGCTTAAACATGTCGATATAGTAAAGAGAAGGACTCCTTGGAGAGTGAAAAATCTTGGAAAGAGAGTGTACAATTTATGAAGCAATGTCCCAAAGCCAATGGGAATATAATTCTGAGCAAACATAAAATAATTCACTTTGTGTAAGAGAGGGCCTTCTGTCTTTGAAATGAGAGTGGGGTGGATGTGAGGATGAGCACAGAGGCAATTAAGTTTATGGTAGATGGTAACAGTAAGTTAAATAAATGTGTGTCTGAGTGCTTGTTTCCATTTAGGTATGTGTGTATGTATTTTTAACTCTGTTTGCTAAGAGTTGAGCAAAACTTATTCAACATTTTGTGGTACACCTTCAAAACTGATCCGTGTAAGTTTCCTCTTTCAATTGATTTATTCATTCACTTTTATCCCTATTTCTACTTTAATCATCTACCCTACTCCTATAGGCACTTAATGTCATTCATGTGTGCTATTCATCCATCCAGCAAAATATTAATTGCTCACCTACTGTATGCCAGCCATTACTCTCCGCACTGTGCATGTATAAATGGGGATTGGGGGATATGTCAGTGAGTAAAATAGGGGAAAAAAAAAAAAAGACACGTTCTTGCCCTTGTGGATTATGCCTTCTAATATAGGCGGAAAAGAGGGGAGAATGAAAAATAAATAAAATAAAGTATCTTGGAGGCTTATACTTGCTATGGAGAAAAAGAAATCAGGGAAGAAGAATGAGAAGCACCTAGGAGAGGAAGATTGGAGGTCTAATTCGGTTGGTCAGAGAGCCTCATGAAGACATTTGAGCAAGGATCGGGACCTGAAATCAGATCAAGTCTCTTCCAGGCTCAAAACATTCAGAAGGCATCCAACATCACTAGGAGCAAAAACCAATGATCCTTAGAAAGACCAGAAAAGCCCTGCAGACCTGGCCCTCCCCACCCCCACCACTGTGACTCCTCTCCTATTCCCTCGCGGTGCAGGCTCCAGATACAATACTCTGTGCTGCTCCTAGAACACACCAGCACCCCCTTACCACAGGGCCTGTGCACTCACTTCCCCTTTAGCTAGAAGACAATTCTGAAGATATCCAAACAGATATCCACCCCATTACCTCTTTCTATTCTTTACTTAATTGTCACGTTCCCAACAAGGCCTTCCCTGAGCATGTATTTAAAATGTTAACATATCCTCCACTCCCCATTGCTACGTTACTATCCCTCTTCCCTGCCTAATGTTGCTCCAAAAAATGCATCACTTTCTAAAATGCTATACAAATTACTAATTTTGTTAATTAGTTACCCCCCACACCTATTTCTACTCCCCATCCCTCATGTGCTAGAAGGTAAGCTCCGTGGAAGCAGACATTTGCTTTTTCTATTTTATTCAAGGAATACTGCAATAAATGTGGCTTAGCAATAGAAGAGGCTTAGCTTCTTATAAAACGTTTTGTATCATTCTGTGTTCATGCACTTTTAATTAACATAAATGGTGTTGTACTATATATCGTCTTCTCTTTCTTACTTCCTTTTTTTTTCACTACGCGGTATGTTTTCAAGATCTATCCGTGCTGATAAGTGAACAGCTAGTCAATTGCTCCTAATTGCTGAGTATTATTTCAACATCAGCATCTATCTCTTTTTTCCTAACATGAACTAGAAACAAGATTAAGATGGGGATAAGTGCGTTGTTAGTACATTGTTAGGCACATTAGGAGAATGTACTTAACGACGTTAACAACTCCTTGTTAATTACTAACAACTCATTGTTAGGTAAGCAATGAGTATTGAGGAGAATGAGATAGCATGAACAGAAGAAAGTGTTGATTTGGATTAATCCATATTGTAATTTGCCAGATGAGGGCAGTGAAGGAAGAATATTATCAGAGAATTTAAAAGAGCTAGTAAGAAAAAGGCTGAAATGATACACCATGGGACTTATCTGAATATTAAAAATATATCATTAACTACAATGACAACGATAAGTTAGAAGTCATGAGATGCTTTCAATATATAAGACACTGGGCTGGGAAATTTATGTATATCATCCAAGGAGGGGGCTGATATATTTGGAGAACAAAAAGAAATTAAGACATTTGATATCACAGGAGTATCAGCAAAGCAATTTAGTGGGAATAACAAAGAGTTAGAAGTGTAAAATTCAGAAATACTAATATTTGATTTCCCAGAAGTGAACACCTTCAAGATGATGACCAAGTCTAGTAAATGTCTTAGAAATGACGAGGCTGTCAGAAGGGTCACGTACATGGATGTTGAAGCCCCCTCAAGATGATGGTAGGAGTTGGTGTATAAAACTTGAATGCTAAGCATATATTGATAGCCGCAGCAATTAGGAGACAGGACAATGCCAACACCACCTCCTGTCCCACTGATATGTCGAGCAGTGGGGAATAAGAAGTACTTGCAGAAGAGGACCACGAGAGAAGTAACACTACTGGAGGACAGCCAGATTTAACTCAACACAGAGAAGGGAATGCAAGTAGAGACACTGATGTGTGAGGCAGCGTGTCGTCAGTGGAGTAGTAGAAATGGCACAGTAGAAAAGGTCTGAAGGAAGATAACGGGAGGAAGTACAGAACCACAGAGCAGTGACAGGGGGAGAAATAGCTGACCAGATGGGCATGCATTTATACAGAGACATGGATTCTTTGAGCTCACAGTTCTAAGTAAAATAACGGCAAAGTTGCCCCAGTTAATTGAATAATTAATTAGGAGTGAACCTATTAAATTAGACGAGTGTTTCAGCTCTCTGAATACTCATAAATGCAACAAGTATGCCTTTCTCATGGTGAGGGAACGAGAGTGTGTGTCACTCAGCTCCTTGACCTTTCTACCACCTTCCTCCATACACACATGGACAAAATAAAAGCTGTTAAAGGAAGCAGAGTGTTGTTATATTGACTATTTGATCAACTGGGGAAACTGTGATGACATACCATCCCGATAACAACATAAATAGCCTCTCATTCTCCTTCACCCTTCTAAGAGTAAAAAATACATTAAATTCAATAAATCTGGCTTCTGACATTTAATAATTTTAGCTTTTAAAAAGTTTTTCAGGTTGGGTCCTTTGAAAATTTTTAAAGCAATTAACTTTTTTCTTTTTACCTTCCTAATATTTGATGCACACACCAATCATCAACAAGAATGAATTTTAAATAAACACACAGAAGTCATTTTCTCACTTCAATTTTGCACACAGCATTCTAAAAAATAAAATAGGACATGCTAGAGCAGTTTATATTTTGGAGAATCACAGTGTGTGTAAAATTCAAGTGATAGGTTTTGTTTTTAAAAATTAGAGAAATAATAATAATTCATGCTAGCTATTTGACTTCTAAAATGTGTCAGTTACTTAGTAGCCCTAAGCACATATTAGCTGTGCTATAGTGTAAACCTCTAACTCTGGCCTCTGTGGTTTTCCTCACTCAGCCACCGCTCAGCAATGCTCACACTCATTTTGAAGAGAAATTGTATCCAACTTTGCTTCTCTGTAAATTGTAAGTCTCCTGTAGAACTGATTAGCAATAGTGGCTGGATTTTGCCCTCAGGGCCTACAGTCTCACAGGAAAAGGAACTATTATTCCAAAGTTGTTGTCGAGAACAGGGCCATGGGTAACTTTTTTAGAGTATTAAATCACTCCCGTAGCTAGAGAATGGCTAGGTACAATAGTTAACCGTTGAAAAGAATTCTACAGCTTGTAGACCCAAATTTAAGGGCAGGGCACAAACATTTTTTCTCTCATTTATTTAACAACACTGTGATCTAGGTTCAGGAAACGGAGATGAAATCAATGTGGACTTTACCCTGGAGGAACTCATAGTCTATTGAAGGAGACCAATGCATAAACAAATAATTTACAATATTTATAATAATTAATAAATGTGACCCCTTAGTTGTGTGTAAATTGTCTGGAATAGCATGAGGGATAGTCCATAGAATTCAACCTTACTATTGATCTGTGATGAACAAAAACAGAGTCAAGGAGAGAATATCAAATCTTTCTTTGCTTCTTCTAACCAGGAGACTTTCAGTCCCTTCCAGGTCTTTGCGGGAGTCCCTGGGTTGTGCAAATGATTAAGTGCTCGACTACTAGCCAAAAATTTGGCAATTTGAACACACCCAGAGGCACCCCAGAAGATAGATCTTGCTGTCCACTTCCGAAAAGTCACAGCTTTGAAAACCCTATGGAACAGTTCTACTCTGTAACACATGATGTTCAGTATTGACTCAAGGGCAAATAATAACAAGAACAATGGGGTCCTTGTCAGATGACCATCCAGGAATCTCTTCCTTCCCTGGACATTCTCTTTCCCTCTTTTCTCTGGCTGCGTTGTCTGAGTTGTTCTATCTCTCCGGACCTCCCAGCAGGGTTCTGCATTCATACTGGAAAAATGATGATAGATCCTTACTGACCCTTATACAAGGAAGATGTAGTCCTTTGGATTCTCCCAAATGAAAAAGCTACGAGATGAATCTTTCTCTATTTAGCTTATTTCCATACCAAAATTTCTAGCACTGTCCTGTGAAGTTCCATCATGTAAATTTGTTCCAGCATTAATGGGCAAAGTCTAGCAATGTGAAACAATGGTTACTGTCATGGTTTCTAGAGCCAGCCTGCTGGATTTGAAATGCTACTCTGACAATATTTATCACCTTCTCGTCCTTTCTTTTCTTTCCTCATAGCATTATTTATGGATTAAATTAATTTATATGGGTAAGGAGCAAGGAGAAAAAGTGTGAGTGGAACCAAAAAACTCATTCTGCCATCTTGTTGCCATCAAGTCAATTCCAACTCATAGCGACCCTCTAGGACAGAGTAGAGCTGCCCCATAGGGTTTCCGAGGTTTTAATCTTTAAGGAAGCCGACTGCCACATCTTTCTCCTGTGGAGGGGCTGGTAGGTTGGAACCACCGACATTTCCGTTAGCAGCCAAACACTTAACCACTGCTCCACCAGAACTCCTTCATCCTGCCATAGAAAGGTAAATAAGCAACTCTAGAAGCCCTGGGGAGTCAGGCACACTGGCTTTGAACCAATCCTTTGTTGTAGTGCTATTACTCCCAGATGCTCTTTTGTCCAGAAGAAATTCTTGCTCTTCTGTCTCTGAAATAAATCCCTTCCCTGGAGCTGCCATTCCTGTGGCCATCAGCAAGGACGTTTGCCTTGGCGCATTGATGCAGCTTCCTCCAGTCATGTGACTGTGGAAACTGACTCACCCTCTTCCTTCATACTAATTTCCTTTACCAGGCTCTATAGGCTCTTTTCCCATAACAGACTTTTACTGATTCCAAGAGCACTGGAGCCCAGCCTCTGATATTCTCCTCTCTGCATTGTGCTAGAATTCTATATTGCTCTTCATATTTCTCCACAAACAGTGGACGGAGGCTTAGTTTTCAAATAGTGCAATTTTGCTAGCTGACGTTTAACTGTTAGTTTCCACGAGTTAGTCGCTCTGACTCATGACAACCTTATGGGTAACAGAATGAAATGTTGCACAGTCCTGTGCCATCGTCATGATCTTGGGTATGTTTGAGTCATTTTATCAATTCATCACATTGAAGGTTTCCCTTGATGCGTTTGTCTACTTTATCAGGTATGATGTCTTTCTCTAGAGATTGATCTTTCCTGATGACGTGTCCAAAGTAAGTGAGCCAAGTCTCACCATCCTTGCTTCTAAGGAGCATTTTGGTTGTATTTCTTATGAGACTGATTTGATCATTCTTCTGGCAGCCAGGGTGTATTCAATATTCTTCACCAACACCATAGTTTGAACACATCAGTTTTTTTTCTGTATTCCTTTTTCATTGCTTAGCTTTTGCATACATGTGAGGTGATTGAAAAGATTAAGTAACCAGCTTCTGTTTCTGTTCTGTGGGCCCAAGGTAGTCCTGTATATGCAGGTCTCCCACCTGGGTCTACTTAACAGACCCCTTCATACTCCTGGGCTTGAGAGACTATGGTCATCATCATTTTTAGTGCTGAGCCATCAGGTTTACCCAGTTGGAGGGACCACGTTTCCATGAACCTAGTAAGATTGCAGCAGGGATAGAGGAGAGAGACAGGGCTGTCTGTCCTTCATCCTTTGGTTAGGTGAATGTTTCCAAGTTCAGAACACCAACCTCACTCTCCTGAAAACTCCTTTAAAAAAATAATTAAGTTTTGGAGCCCTCATGCAATTACTGCCTGCAGAAGATGATGGACTATTCATCTACATTACAGCCCTTAGCTAAGCAAATTAGATCTTACGAAGGACTGGGGCTAGGCACTACCTTTTAACATACAATCTAGAGAAAGGAGCCCTGGCGGTGTAGTGGTTAAGAACTCAGTTGCTAACCAAAAGGTGAGCAGTTCAAATCCACCAGGCTTTCCTTGGAAACCCTATGGGGCAGTTCTACTCTGTCCTATAGGGTCTCTATGAGTCGAAATCGACTTGACAGTAATGGGTTTTTTGTTTTTGTTTTTTAAGAGTTCACAAGGAGAGCTCTAGAGGAAACTTTACTTCTAAAAAAGAATACTTTTTATGGTTTAGAGACCAAGGTTTTAAAGAAATTAATCTGTAATTCTTTCTTGAATGGATCAAATATTGGCAGAACATATTTGAAAGAACTTAATCCTAAACCAGCTGAAAATGGTTTAAAGTATATCTCTCTCTAGTAGTTAAGGCCTTGGATTATTTAGCATTTTTGAGTCTCTGTTTCCTTTTCTATATGTTGAGTATACTAATTTCTCTTTCATAGGTTTTTTGAAATAATAAAATAAGAAAACATATAAAACAACGAATATAGTACGGTGAGCATCATGATAAAAAACAAAACAAAACAAGCAAACAACAACGACAACAATGCACTCATTAAGTACTGACTATGTTTAATTCCATTATATACAGTTTCCAAGATTAAAACTGTAATTACAAGTGTTTAAAAAATAAAATAAATTTACCTCTTAGACATATTTTAATATAGCCCTTCTAAATAAATCCAATGATTTCTCAAAGAATCTTATCTCAAGAAATTAGACGATTTATTTAGTGCCTCAGCCTAGAATTCCATTCCTCAAAATACAGAATCATGAAAGATTTTTTTTTTTTTGGCTGCATAGTTAGTAACTACTGAAAATGTTTGCACCACACTCTATCATGAATGAATTATCCTCTTGGTTTCAGAAGACTCTATCTCCATGAGTCTGTATGCTTTTCCAGATCATGAAAGTGTTGCAGTCAGTAATTGATATTATTAAATATGTTTCTGCTGATGCAATGCCGCAGCTGAAATGTGCTTGCTTTTCTGGGCAGAAAATTGATGGGATATTGAATCTGATTTCAATTCTACAGTGGATGTCGGCAAAACTTCAACATGTGAACCAAAGAAAGCAGAAAAAGTTGATAAATGCATTTTCTGAGTCAGTCACAGGAAATAAAAGAGAACCAAATGCCTATGGTAACATATGCTGCAGTTTCAGACAAAGTCTGTGGATTGAAACCATAAATAGCCTATTCAGAGCAACTTGGTGCTCTCCATGGAATGAGGCAAGGAGTTGGGGAGACAGAAAAATTGGCTCTGAGTCTTACCTTAGGGCCAATGTTTGTTTCAGGCTTATTTTATGCTTATGGCTGTCTCCCTAGAAGGCACATATTTTGTTTGATTTCAAAAGGTGACATTTTTTCACTACACTCGATAAACGGTAAATTATGACAGAAAAAAAATTCAGGTAAATAGACTAGAGAAACACTTCTGCAAAATAATAGCCAGAAAATTTCCTTTGAAAATGCTGCAAAATGGGTCTTTGTTTTTTTGATTATGTGGTGCACTTATTTACTTAATTGCACTTTTTTTTTTAGGCAAAAATTCTTAAATTGATATCAAAGGGTGAATTCAGAATAGATAAATGAGCTTATACTGTTCCCAAAGAAATAGGTGTGTCCAGTGTTTTCAGTCTCATAATTTTATTTGTAATCCTATGTGCACACTGGGCTAGTTCCATATAAATAAATGGTATATATTATAAATGTCCATATTTATAATATCACTAATGCTTTATCAAAATAATAACTTTCACATGTCTCATCTTACTTAATCTTTAAAACAACCATGTGACATGACATTTTTAGTCCCCATTTTAAATATTAGGGCACTGAGACTACCCAATGTCACATAGTTATTAAGTATGTAAGGTACAGCTCTATCTCATTTACTCCGATTCTAAGCCAACTGAGTTTTTACTACATCAGAACACATTTCCTGCTTGCTGCATATCATTTACTGAGTCAAATCTAAATATCAAAAACTACCAAAAGTTTGCCTTCTATTATTTCATTCAATAGATATAATTGACATAAAGAAGTGTGTACCTCCCTGGGCCAGGATTACAGAATGTCAGAGCTGCATGATGTTAGAGAAGATGTCATTCAACTCCTGTAACATGTTGGCCAAATCCTTTGTTCACGTCTATAAACTTGGCAGACTTTTTCCATTGTTCTTTTCCTAAGATTATCAACATATCAGTTTTCAACTTTATATGTGAGGTATGTTCACTGCATCTGTTGGAAACTTTTTCAAGTCAGATGTACAAATCAATAGAGTAATTGAGCATATGTAATAAAGAGACTATTTTCAAAGATGTGGACAGGGTCAAAAGGAAGCAATAAGGGATGGTTCAGTACCTTGGAGTGGTTATCACCCCTAGGCCTGAAGGGGTAATGGGAGGGAGTAGCAGATACTAGAACCCACGGAGAATAGCTATAAGAAAGTGCTACAGTGAACTTGGCAAGGATGAAGTCAGTGAAAGAAAAACCCTAAACTCATTCTCCTCTGACCTACCAGTATCCTGCCATATCTTCCATTGTTCCAAATTGGAAGACAGATGTTGTCTTAGCCCAAGTGTCTTTTAAAACAGAGCCAGTGCTAACATTATTTGGGACATAATCTCAGGAACAGGAGTGAAGGAAAGGGGAATGAGGCAGAAAAGGGAGAGCAAACGTAAAAAAGTGGTTTACAGAGCTGGCCACATCTTCAGGAAAAGAGGATTGCTTGGTTTGACAACACATCTCCAGAGAAATGGTATGAAGCTATCCAGTCTCTCAAGATTCTGGGGATCCTGTTGGCTAGTAATAGTCCCATGAAGGGTCAACTCCCCTGATCTTCTGGCTTTTGCCACGCATGAGCAGGTACTGAGTGGTCTCGGGGGATTTCTCACTCAGCAGCAACAGGAAAGCTGCAATGACAGAGGTATGAAGAATGAGTCAAGGCACTGTGAGGAAAGGCCCGTGAGCAATCCGAGGGAAAGTAAACAACCAAAACAGAGGTCTGAAGCAACAGCAAAGATCCAGCTCCATTACTGTAGAAACAATGTTAGCCACTGCTAGGGCTGTGCCAGTCAGAAAGCAAGCAAGCAAGCAAGGATGCAGATATGGGGACATATACAACTGGATCCGGTATAGAGGGTATCAATGAAAGTCAGCTTCTCAGGGCACAAAGCTGGGGCAGACGTGTGGAGAGAGAGAGAACTGGGTTGGGGAGAGCAAACAGAAAATATGCACCACACGAGTAAAAAATGGGGAGACATTTCTACTAAAAAATCACGTCGTATTTTGCAACAATATATCCCAAAGGCAATTGAAAAGGCCATGGCTTGGGTCACGCACATTTTAGTCATCAAAGTGACATCTTTGTTTTTTAAAGATACGTCTGACTCAAGCCAGGGTCTTTTCAATTGCCTCATATGTGGGGGAAAGCTGGGCAATGAAAACAGAAGACAGATGAAGAACTGATGTTTTCAAATTGTAGAGTTGGTGAAGAATATTGACTATATCATGGACTGCCAGAAGAATGAACAAGTAAGTCTTAGAAGAAATACAACCAGAATGCTCCTTAGAAGTGAGGGTGGAGAGACTTCAGCTTGCTTTCTTTGGACACATCATCTGGAAAGACCAGTCACTAGAAAAGGACATCATATTTGGTAGAGGGTCAACTAAAATGAAGGAAACCCTCAATGAGAAGAATTGACACAATAGCCGCTACAATGGACCCAAACATGATCATGAAAATGGCACACAAGACTGGGCAAGGTTTCATTCTGTTATACATAAGATCATCATGAGTCAGAGCCAATTTGACAGCAACTTACTCAGCTGCTAACCAAAGGATAAGCAGTTCGAATCCACCAGCAGCTCCTTGGAAACCCTATGGGCCAGTTCTACTCTGTCCTATAGGGCCACTATGAGTCAGAATCGACTCAACAGCAATTTTTTTTTTAACAACAATAACATATCTCAAAATCTATTCTTGAGGGATTCCTCAAGTTAAAGGGTCAAAATGCAGTGCTCAGATGGTGTAGTATGAAGACTGTGGATATTCCTAAAAATTTTTTTTTTTTGTTTCTTATGATGGCTTCTTTTCATTCAGCCTCCTGTAAAACTGCATTGTTATGACTTGTCCTTGCCTTCTCTTCTGACTATCCTTACTCTCCCGAGCATTCTGAGTCAACGCCTAACAGTAAACTCTCCCTGAGCTCCAGGAACACATTACCAACCACCTAAAAGAATTTTCTGCATATTGACCCACATGCATCTTAAATTCAACATGTTATGAAAGAAACTTAATATCATTACTTCACAAAAGCACACAGCAAATATTGCTGCACCCTCTGCTATCTCAAGTGAAGGAAACATTATTTATCCAGTCCCCCAGGCTAAAACCATAAACTTTTAACTTCTCTCCCATTCTTACCACAATACTCAGTCTTTATTTCTTGTCAGTCTTATCTTTGGAATATTTCTCAAATTCATTATTTTTTATCAGTTGCTTCTGTCTGCTCTGTATGAAGTCTTCATCATTTCTTGCTTGGACTATCACTTATTGTCACATATCTAAGATTTATTACTTCTCTTCCCAAACCAAACATTCTTTACAATGAAAACATAATAATTTTTGAAAAACACAAAAATGATCAAGTCATTGTCCTTTTTAAAAAAAAAAAAAAAATTCTTCGTCACTGTCTTAGTCTGGGTTTTCCTAGGCGAGGAAAACCAATAAGATGTATATGTATATAACATATATATATAGAGAGAGAGTTGCTTCAAGGAAATAGTTAATGCAATTGTTGGGGTTGGCAAGTCCCAAATCCATAGGTCAGGCAGAAAGCTGGAGACCTCCGCTGGCTCACAGGATTGCGGTGGATGACGAATCCAAAATCTGCAGCTCCAGCAGCAGGTGCGGACTTCTGCAGGCTTATGGCCCTGGAACTGGAGGTCAGGTGAAGAAAAGAGAGTGGGGTTGAGAGAGAGAGTGAACTTTGCCAGAACATCGATTTATATACTGGAGGCAGGCTAAATCCCCAAGGAAATTCCCTTTTCAACTGACTGGCTGATCACACAGATCACTGCATGGAAAGTGATTGCATTATGTTACATTATGGTAGAGCAACCAGTCCAGTGTCTGCCAAACCAATGAGAATCATAGACTAGCAGAGTTGGCATGTAACATTAACCGTCACAACCACCTTGCATGTAATTTTTTTATAATTTAGTATTGCAAAATAGAAACTATTTATGTAGTTTTGTACAAACTATTATTTATCTTTGTCTTATAAAATGATTCCATTGATATCTTTATAAAGGAGTAATGTAGTTTTCAATTCCTAATGCATTTGAGCACAATAAGAGAAAATAAACTTCCCTAAGCAAACAAAAATTTTAGTGTGTGTATGTATAGTCTCTGTTATTCCATTGATTACATTTTTCCCATTCACAAGATTTCTTCATGAAGGTTTGATCCTTGCTTCTGGTAACATAAACCATTTGTCCCTTTTATGACCCACATACAGCAGCCACCTACATTTTCTGCCTCTCGGATTTATTGGGAAGCTGCTTTCCCACTGACAGCATGTGCTGCTGGTAGGCAGAGACCTGTATAACTGTTTGAAATGGAAGAAATGGGTGTGTGCCACAAATTACTGTTTTTAATGGGTATTCTATAAGATGTTGCATCCTGGAAGTGTGATTGTTCAACACTTCTGTTTCTTTTGGCTTTTGTACAGCGAGATAAGCCTTATAAATTTCCAGGTTCCTGTGAGTTTTTTATGGAGCTTTGGTGGCACAGTGTTAAAGTGCTCAGCTGCTAACCAAAAGATTGGTGGTTCAAACCCACCAGCCACTCCATGGGAGAAAGATATGGCAGTCAGCTTCCATAAATATTTACAGTCTTGGAAATCCTATGGGGCAGTTGTACTCTGTCTTATAGGATCACTATGAGTCAGAATTGACTCGCTGGCAGTGCGTTTGGTTTGGTTTTGAGTGTGTTATTTGGAAGTTGCATTTCTCATCCCACCAATCCTACCCTCAGAGTTCAGAGGGATACATTTGTCACACATAACATTATTCAAAATTGATATTACTTATCAAAAATTCATATCCACTCAATGATTCAGCATGCATTCCATTAACAAAAAAACAAAAATAATTCAAGCATGAATTAAATTCCTCTATATTAGTCCTTATGGCCTAGTACAGTGATTTGCTTTATGTCTCTTTTTTCCTCATTTCTTTAAGTCTAAGAGTGAGTCTTATTCATTTCAGGCTCTATATAGTTGCTATTCAGTGAATGGTTCTGAAAGAATTATAGAATTTAGTGTTTTAATACTATTAAGATTTTCTTAAAAATCTATTTATTTGTTTTCTTTATTTGTGTCTATACATATGCATGCATTTACATTTCATTTTGAGCACTGCTTTAATTTAAAAGCATACGTTATCAGGACTAAAAACAAAAACAAAAATAAGAGTATGTGTTGTTCAGTTACACAATAGCCACATAGAATATGTTAAAGAGCCTTTCAAAGAATTCTTTTTTCCAAGCTTTTTTTACTGCTTTCTAGGTGGCTCCATTCGTAAAAGGCAGTAAGTATTATTTTCTCCTTTGCAGCATGTCGGTTGGCCAGCTAGTCCCCCTCTCCCACCTTTGATTTTTACAATCTGCAAAATGGGAATTATAATAACATCTATCTCAAGAGAGAGTGTACATAGCATGCCTACCCTAGTTTCTGAAAAATATGTTAGTTCCCTTTCCTTTTTCCCATATTGAAAACTAAATTTGCAAAAAGCTTGTTATACAGGAATTTGGTAATAAAAGTAAATACGAGCAAAAAGTTGAAGAATATTTTCATATATTTAGAGCATGAAGGTGAATTTTTTGTCTTTATACCTTCAGGTTCTCTATCACCATCTTCTTCAGAAAGGAAAACTGAGAAATGTTTTACTGATGTATTCGTTCACTCAACAAATATTTATGAAGTTTCTAATTTGCACCAGTCACTGTGCTAAGGACTAATGATACAAATACGAGCATTGGTTCAGGTATAGTCTCTTTCTGCTTCCTAAACAGATATAGCTCCCTCAGGTTCTACTGACTCTCATCAGGACACCAAGTTAGCATTCACACCATGGGAGCAAATGTCATTGTGTGGATTTGCTACCGGCACCCTCGCTTCCGTCTCCCATCCCGACTTTAAAGTCTTACCAGTGGTAGTCAGCGATTTACGTATGTATTTTAGTATTTAATCCCTTCTTGCACACTGTGTCATCACTGATGTTTAACACAGCAACTTTTTTCTCTTTGATAATTACAATAAATTTTAATTTCAATCACTACTTAAAGATAATATCATTTCCTCTCTTTTTTTATGTTACAGAAACTACCTGACCTAGAAGTGCGTCTGCATTTATTAATGTCAAATATAATCTACTTACTCATAATTGTGATTGGAATCACATGGGAAAAAAAAAAAAGGACTTGCCTACTTCAGCTGTCCAGATTCAACTAACAGTTAATATTTGCAGGTGTTGGGAAATTTACTTAGACAGCTGCTGCCAGGGCACACCTTGATCTACCCTTGAGGCATGGCACTAGGCCTCCAAGTACCTAACTCAGAAAGGAATTGCGCAAGAGCAGAAAGAATCCACAGAAGAATTGCCAAATGCCTACTTTTTTATTCCTCTGATTTTGAAGGCAACGTCATTTATCTGGTTTTTATTAACTTTTGATAAGATCTCATTTAGAATTAAAGACTAGGAATACATTATAGAAAGAAAGAAAATTCCAAAAAATCAATAAGATATTGGAAAATAAAAAATTATTCTGACATCTTCCCTCTGCCATTCCCAACTACACACTTGCCAAATTGCACATATAAAGTCACTTTTGCCAAGATGTGCATAAAATTCTATGCATGTGATTAAGTGTTGTTACAGGACAAGCATGACTATATGTAGTACAGAAATAATGTTTTTCACTAGAATATGCTTTGTGTTTAAGTGACATGTGTGTGCGTGCATGTGTGTGATGTCTGCAAATGGGGGTGTACAAGAAGCTCAGTTCTTTTACATACAGTGTTCATGACAACCACCCTGGCAACAAATGTAACAGCTAAATACATAAAAATAATTTTTCATAGTAAGGAAATAAAGTAAGCCATTAACTCCAAAGTTAATAATACTTTAGAATAGTTTAAAGAATAGAGTTTTGAAAAAGAAAAGCACATTTTTGTAAGATTCTTTCTCTTTTGACATTTAACTTGAAGTTGGCGGTAGACAAGAAAAATTCCCAGAACCTGATTCCTGGAACCAAGCTTAGACCCCAAATGTAAATATGTTGCATATTATTACATAGCCTACAGTTTTGTTTTCTTTTGTTTTTTGGCCATTTCATGCCTTCTGATGCCGAAGGCGAAATTCTGTCTTAGTCATCTAGTGCTGCTGTAACAGAAATACCACAAGTGGATGGCTTTCACAAAGAGAAATTTATTTTCTCACAGTCTAGTAGGCTAGAAGTCCAAATTCAGGGTGCCAGCTCCAGGGGAAGGCTTTGAGAAATGTCCTCGTCATCATCAGTCTTCCCCTGGACTAGGAGCTTCTCTGTGCAGGAACCTCGGATCCAAAGGACACGCTCTGCTCCTGGTGTTTCTTTCTTGGTGGTATGAGGTCCCCAACTCTCTGTTTGCTTCCCTTTCCTTTTATCTCTTGAAAAATAAAAGCTGGTGCAGGCCACACCACAGGGAAACTCCCTTTACATTGGATCAGGGATGTGACCTGGGTAAGGGTGGTGCTACAATCCCATCCTAATCCTCTTTAATGTAAAATTACAATCACAAAACAGAGGACACCCACACAACCCTGGGAATCATGACTTAGCCAAATTAATACACACATTTTTTTGGGGGACACAATTCAATCCAGGATATTCCACCCTTTGGCCCCCCAAAAATCATATCCTTCCAACATGCAAAACGTATTCATCCCATCATATCATAACAAGTCTTAACTCCAAGTCCAAAATCCAAAAATTCCTCTTCATCTGTGAAATCTAAAATATAAGTTATCTGCTTCCAAAAGTACAGTGGCAGAACAGGCACAAACTAGACATTTCCATTACAAACGGGAGAAACTGGAGGAAAAGAAGGGATAACAGGCACCAAGCAAGTCAGCAGAACACATTACATTAGCCCTCAAGGCTTTGAAAATAATCCTCAGTTCTCTGAGACAATTTACACAACAGTCTTGCCCTCCAGACTCTAGGTATTGGCCACACTCTCCAGATTCTGAGTGGAGGCCCCTGGACCCTGGGCTTCAGCTCCGCCTTCCAGGCCCCCTGGGACAGCAACTCTGCTCCCTCAGTTTTAGGTGTACCATTCTCCCAGTCCACCTGAGTGGCAACTCCACCCTTAGAAACACCAGAGGCCGTGGCTCCACCCTTTGAAACCCCTGAGGTCATGGCCATACCTTTTGAGACCGAGGTAGCTTGGCTTCTCGTGTCCCTTGTCTCTTCAGCTTCTGTTTCCTGGTTCCTTGGCCTCTCGGCTCCTCAGGTCTCACACCCGCATCTACCCTGCTCGGGCAAGTGTTCCAAAGCTCTGTAGCTCCACCGATTAAATGCCTGGTGGCACCCCACTGCACCAGAAAGCCTCGTGTGCACAGGCAGTCAGCTCTCTAACTCCACGGGTTGGCTCCAGCGCCATCTCGCCCTGGTCTCCTGGTTCTGCTGCTATTGGTTCTCTGCCACTGCCACTCCTCTCCCACTGCAGGTTCGCTGCTGCTGCTGGTCCTTTGCTGCTGCCACTGCTCTATCCATTCTCAGTTTCAAAACCACTTCCACATTTTAGGTATCTGTTAGAGCAGCACCCCACTCCTGGTACTACATTCTGTCTTAGCCATCTAGTGCTGCTGTAACAGAAATACCACAAGTGGATGGCTTTCACAAAGAGAAATTTATTTTCTCACAGTCTAGTAAGCTAGAAGTCCAAATTTAAGGCATCAGCTCCAGGGGAAGGCTTTCTCTCTCTGTCGGCTCTGGAGAAAGGTCTTCATCATCACCAGTCTTCCCCTGGACTAGGAGCTTCTCTGTGCAGGAACCTCGGATCCAAAGGACACACTCTGCTCCTGGTGTTTCTTTCTTGGTGGTATGAGGTCCCTAACTCTCTGCTTTCCTTTCCTTTTATCTCTTGAGAGATAAAAGGTGGTGCAGGTCACACCACAGGGAAACTCCCTTTACATTGGATCAGGGAAGTGACCTAGGTAAGGGTGGTGTTACAATCCCACCTTAATCCTCTTTAACATAAAATTACAATCACAAGATAGAGGACACCCACACAACACTGGGAATCACGGCCTAACCAAATTGATACACACATTTTTGGGGGACACAATTCAATCCATGAAGACGTTTTGTTTTGTTGTGTTTGTTTATTTGTTTCTCTGGTACCAGGAACCTGTCTTGGCAGAGTGCCATATTGCTAGTTTATGTAAATGAAAGTAGACCTCATTTTCATGTGTTTTTACTTTAGAATCACAGTTTTTCAAAGAACATTGCAGAGTGGGCATCATTATTTCTATGAAAATCTTCTCAATATTGTTGTTAGTCTAGAGATTTTTTTTTCTAAGAATGGTAAAAAAAAAAGAAAAAGACAAAAACTTTAAAACAACATAAAAAAAGAGTAGAATATGTTGTAGATGGATCCTTAGTGATGAAGATGTACTATTTTAAACCCCACTGTTTTTTATTGTGGTAAAAGTATATATAACAAAATATTTTCCAATGTAACAATTTTTACATGTACAATTCAGCGACTTTGATCACTGTCATCATTTCTGCCACTGTTACCACTACCCTTTCCCAAATTTTACCACCACCGTTTACAGAAACTCAGTGCCCCCTAAGCTATGACTCCTCCTTTCTTCCTCCCTCCCATCCCTGGTAACTACTAGTAAGCTTTGGTTTCTATGCATTTGCCATTTCACGTAAGTGGAATCAACAGCAACAGGTTTGGTTTTTTCAGGTTTGTACAATATTTATCCTTTTGTGCTGACATATTTCTCTCAGCATAATGTTTTCAAGATTCATCCATGTTGTAGCATGTATCAGGACTTCATTTCACTTTAGGGCTGAGTAATATTCCATAGCATGTATATACCACTTTTTGTTTATTTATTCATCTGTTGATGGAGATTTAGGCTGTTTCTACCATTTGGCTAGTTAAATAGTGCTGCAGTCAATACTGGTGTATGGGTTTCTGTTTTTGTTCCTGCTTTCAATTTCTCTGGGAATACACCCAGGATTGTTGGGTCTGTGTGTACTCCCCCATCTCCTTTTTTTTTTTTTAAATTGATAAAGACAGTAAGGCTCAGAAATGCTAATTGAATAGGACAAGATGTTATCAAACTCAGGAACTAAGAATGGAACTAAGGTATTATGTTTCTAAATCCAATATACTTTTTAATATTAAGTGCTGGTATATTCTATCTACATAAGCCAGTGCTTTCAAAATATAGACCCTGGGCCACTTGCACTGGGTGGAATGCTCTTTAAAATATAGCTTCATGCCTACTTCCTGAGATTCTGATTCTATAGATATGGGATGAGGCCCTAGCATCTGTATTTTTAACCAACACCTACCCCAGGCGTTCTGATGAACACTAAAGTTTGAGAACACTGCTAATAGTGTGGTGCCTAGGATTACTATACAGGTGTTCAATAAATGCTAGTTACCTCTTTCCCATAGAGTTCCTTAAAAATGAACAAAATATTCCTAATTCATATACTGATACTCATCTTCTGATTAAAAACAAAAACAAAAACTCACCTGGAAGACTCATCTGGACTAATCCAGTTAATAATGATAAGTGAAGTTATAGATGGAATAAAGAATCTGGAAACAAATTAACCTTCATCCTGCAACTGAGTCAAAATCAACAGTCATATCTTACTTCTTCAGAGAAGCTAGCAATTTGCATTAAACTGGATGGAGTAGATTAGTATCCCTCTCTAGCCACCTGCTATATTCAGATGGGAACAAACAGATCCACAAGGAATATTCAGCCAGCAGCACTTGATTATACCCAGCTCAAAATTCAGAAACGGTGACATTCAGAGAAAGGAACCTAAGTCCCATTCACCAACTTAGAAATGATTCTGTTGTGGCTCAGTATTAATATTACTATGGTCATTAGGAACATGCTTATCAGTTGCCGTAGAGTCAGTCACAGCTCATGACAACAGCATGTGTGTCAAAGTAGAACTGTGCTCCACAGAGTTTTCAATGGCTGATTTTTTAGAAGTAGCTCGCTAGGCTTTTCTTCTGAGGCAACTTTGGGCAGACTTGAACCTCCAACGTTTCTGTTAGCAGCCGAACACATTGACCATTTGCACCACCCAGGGACTCCCAAGAATAATACCTATTTATTTATGAAAGCTTGGCTGTTTTCAATTGACAATGTTGAACAAACCTGAAGACAACATTTTTCACATCAGGTTTTATTGTTTGGTTTGTCCTTTTTTAAGGTGGTGGGGAGAGAGAATTGGGGGACACTTCATACTGAAGTTTGATTGAAAACAACCAAATGCCTGCATCAGTCTACATACAAGACCAGGCCTAAAGTCTTCTCATTTCAAGCCTGAGTAATTTAGATTATATGGAAGGCACACGGGCTACAAGGCCACAGATTCAAGTCAGTGTCAGTTGCCTTTGTACAGGAGACAATGAAGCAGCAAGGCACATTGTAATTTTTCTTTTATGTTTCAAAGAGTTCTTTTAAAAGATTGTATTCTTCTCTTACATTTTCATTGCCACAGCTGGCGGCTCCCTGCTAAATGGTATATTAAGGCCCTGGAGCACTTGATGTCTATCTTCTCTCACTTGACTGACACAATGTGTGTCAAAAATGTAAATAGTCTAATGCAGAAAGCACAAGAGTTCAAGGAGAAATTCTGAAACTGTTTCTGAAATGGCTCTGCTGGCCTGTTCTCTGAGAAATTACAGCATGTGACCTTCTAGCCTTCTCTAATTCTAAGCTGGTGGATTTATAAAGCTGTGCTAATGACCACACTCATCTATACCCACAGAAGAGACAGAAATGTTCCCTTTCTGCTACTTGAATACACAGCACTTTCAGCAGTGATCTGAAGCAGATTATTCACAGCTTGCTATATAGCTCTACAGTTCCTTAAAGCTAAATTAAATTAAGCCCATTTCAGATTCTTTTACTAGTTATTAAGGAACAGTGCATTTCATTTTTAGCACCTTGATCTAATGAGACTTCTGTTGTTAATGAAATCATTAAACATCAATAATGCTGTCTGCATCTAGCCAATGTACAATTGGATATGGTTCTGGAATGTTAGAGAAGAACGGAGCTCAGAGACTTAGGGGCCATTTAGTTCAGCATTCCTCACCTTATTTTTCAGATACAGCATTCCCTATAAGCTGATGTCAAACGCCATACATAACAGCTAATCCCATACCACTCCCATCATGCAGCTTCTGTCACCTCCCCTCTTTGCCAAAAAAGTGGAGCTCACCAGAGAGAATTCTTATCACAGGTCTAGATAGAGGGAATCAGAGCCCCGCACCAGGACAAATGCTGATCTCAGTGTTTGTGATTCTTTCCTTCCTCTCATCCCTCCTTGCTCCCATATTTACTGAGTGTTAGTTGGAGCCCTGGGGCTCAGTGGTTAAGAGCTGTGGCTGCTAACCAAATGGTCAGCAGTTTGAATCCACCAGTCACTACTTGGAAACCCTAAGTGGTAGATCTACTCTGTCCTATAGGGTTGCTATGAGTCGGAATCAACTCAGTGGCAATGGGTTTAGTTTTCTGGTTTTGAGTAGTACAATGGTTAAGCTCTGGGCGCTAACCAAAAGATTGACAGTTCAAACCCACCTGGCAGCTCCATGGGAGAAAAGACCTGGTGAACTGCTCCTGTAAAGATTACAGCCTAGGAAATCCTATGGGACAATTTTATTCTGTCATATAGGGTTGTATTGATTCAGAATTGACTCAAGGGCACATAACAGCAACAACAGCTATTTCCGAGTAAGAATAGAGCTTGCTTCTTAACAGGATTGCTCTTTGGTGTCCCAACACCTTAAAGACGTTAGTAATGCATAATGAGTTTGGCCATCAATAGTTTGTGCTAAGAATAGAGATTTGGAAATGTGTAAGAAAATTTCCGCCTTCAAATAAATGAATGCATAGTTGCAATCATGTATCAGTAATATAATGTAAATATTAAAAGGGATGTTCTGTGCACGATAAGGTAAGATTTGCTTGAAGGGTGGTGGAATGCTCCAGCCTGCTTCTCTAGCAGTGAGATTGTTCCTTCCTTCTCTCTTGCATTCCTACAACTACCTCATAGCTAATGTTTCGGCAAGATAGGACTGGTCTTGGTCTCCTAAACACACCATGGTGGCTTCACACCTCTCATCCCTTATACATTTCAGTTTTTCCAGGGAATATTAATTAATGTAATGGACAAGATTACTCTTAGTAGACATGCCCTCCATTGTCTCCCGGACTGTAGATACACATGCACACGCACACACACACACACACACACACACACACACACACAGGCTCTCTCTTTCTCTCTGACACACACACACAGGCTTCACACACACGCACACACAACACTCACACTAATTGTACTTTTTGTAGGATCACTATTTGTACATTGTGAGAATAGTAAAGACTAGTCTAGCTTGCAGTAACTCAGATCACCTTTTACTTCTTGATTCATTCTGGCTTTTATTGAGTAAGTAATATGATAATTCAAGCCCAGCTCAAATTATATAAATGGTTAGGCTTATCAAATCAAATGACTGTCTACTTTGGTCATTATGAATTTTACAGAGACACAGTCTTCCTATCTAAAGTTCTGGTTTCTCGAGCACATGTCCACAACTTATCTTCTGTTGAAATGTATTTATTTCTGATTTTGTCTGTTTATTCATATATTTGTATATAATTGTGTATTTGTTTATAGTTGGATAGTATTGGTTACATTAGAGCTTCCATCAGGAAAAAATAGTTATGATATATTTTCAAATAGAATATTGGAGTCATGCATGTAGATCTCCAAAGTCACTATTTACCATTTCTTTTAGATTGGGACAATCCTATTAAAGATTCATTTTAACCATTACTAATTGATTCTTCTTAATTTTACTCTTTAAAAGATAATCTGATTTCATAGTTCTGAGGACCTATTCACTGAAATCTGAAGGGTCCAATATTAGGCATGTGAGCCATCATTTCATGGTGGAATTTTTATATTAATTTAATGGTAATGCTTGAATTTCAATGTCCACAGGATAATAATATAATCATGTTTGTATAGCATTTTCAATATAAAAAAATATTAATTTATTTCACTCTCACAAACCTGTAAGATAAATTTAAGGGCAGCTCTAAAAATTACTATTAGGTAAATAGATGAGTCACTGATGCTTTTCTCAATATCAGAAACAAAATCACCTGTGATAATTTTTTTCAATTTACCTCAAAATGAGCGATACTGGTATGTGAACTAGATTTGCTTCTTCAGAGCACTGAAGAGACATCAAAGCCCAGCTATATCATATAAAGTTGCCATCACTCATAAACTCTATAGGCAAGGCTATTTTCATACATATGTGCAACACCTAATTCTTGCTGGCCAGGGTGGGGAGTGTGCATGAGTGATGGATATTCAGAGATAATCAACAAACTTTTTTCTTGAAGGCTTTGCATTTTATCCCCAAGGAGGCTTTTGACCTGATCTCTACCTAGAAGGTAAAATCGGTTGTTCTTTCTTCTTCACATTCCCTTCCCAGCTTGACGCCGCGAGGCTCCCCTCCAGGAGTTTGTGTAGCATCTCCATTGGAGGTCATCTTTTTTCATCACCATCTGGAGGTCTTTTCCCAGGCACTTTGGTTGCTCCTCCACCTGATTACAATATCCCACTGATCCTGTTTTGCACTCTCTGCTTCTTAACAGGATCGCTCTTTGGTGTCCCAACACCATAAAGAAGTTAATAATGCATAATGAGCTTGGACATCAATGGTTTGAGCTGTAGTGAACTAAAATTACCCTTCTTTTTCCTGGAGTCACAAAGGCAGAGTCTGATCATCGATTCACTGAATTTCCATGTGTTCAAGATAAACAGATGTAAGCGAACGTTTTGTGAACAGCAACGGTACGTATATGAGCGGTGGCCACAGCAAATGTACCTCTCTCTCATCCTATTCATCCAGAAAAAAAATGATAGCTTCACATCTGTCCTTGAAAAACCAGCAACTAATAGTCTGGAAAAACTACTTTGGTCTTGTAAAATGCACAATAAAATCTCTGCCATTTCCACATAAATCCAAACTGTCTCTTGTTACATTTTGTATTGCATTTCTTAATAAATTATGTGACATACTTAACTACCTTTTTTAAAAAATCTATTTTCCTTAAGATTATAGGAGAATTATCGCTTCAGGTATATCAGAAGTTTCTAAAATCATATTCCTTTTTCTTTTAGTACATTAATAGAAAGGAAAATGATGTCTGCCCCATGAATTGATTGCTTGGAAAAATAAAACACATACATAAAAGCTACTATTTGTTAAATGAATACATGCATAAACTAATCTATGGACAAAACATTCGATTTGGAGAGAGGACAAGAAGTAGGAGGCCATTTGGGATCAGTATTTGCTCCAATGAGTGTAATTATTGTGTAAATTGTGGCTCTTGACAAAAATCTCTGAGTCCTGTTGAGATGTTGTTAATGCCCCAGGAAGAAGCCCGCCTTCTCTAGGGTGATTGCTTACAAAATGCTGACGCCTCCTTCTTCCTTTTTCCACATGCAATGGGCAATTTGCCAATACTTCATTTCCAAGTGCCACTGTTCACCTAGAGCTTTAGGAAAAGCTTTTGCTTTTTTATTGTTAATCCAAGCCTAAGTGATGATCTTTTTTTTTCTCTTAAACCTGTAACATTTTATAACAAATTTATTAGGCACTGACATTAGCCACTATGGCACGAATGGCTGCGTCACTTATTTTTTAACTTAACAAGTAATTTAGTAATTTATGCAGCCTTAGAATTACTTTATTGGTTTGTGAAATCTGTTTTTATGAGTAATTCATGGAAAAAATTATAAATAAAGCTGTTTCTGCAATACCTTTCCAACCTCCTTCCATTAGTTATCATTCTGACAACAAAGCAACGTTGACATGTTTAGAGCATGATTTAGTCCTTTTACTGTCATATTTTACATTGCATATGTGTGTGAAACTGCAGAAGTAAGCTCCGATTGTCCTATAGTCTAAGGAAATAAGATACACTAATTCATTAAAGAAATTGAAGAATAGGTTAAAGATGTTAATGACCATCGAATGTGAGCTTATGCAGGGACCCTATGTGAATTAGGTTTGGCAGTCTTGGATTAATTCTTCATCTTTAATACACTGTACACATTCAGCGGGTAATTTCCTGTGTTTTATCATAAAGATTGAAGCATAATCAAAATGGCTGCCAGATTTCGTAATGGTTTTATGCAAAAATGTAAAGCAGACCATCTCCTGCTTTTATCACTCCTTCTAAGAGCCCTTTCTGAGAGCCTTTTCTATCCTACCCTCACTTATCACGGCCTACCCACCTCCAAGCACTCTTCTATCGCCCCCCCGCTGTGACAGCGTCCTTATGCTTCCCCACACCCCTCATCCTCAGTTCACAAATTTCCTTCAAATGCTGCATTTTTTTTAAAAGTCGTGTCTAGTCCAGAGAACAAGAACATTGATTTGTGTTTAGGAGTTAATAGCTGGTAGTAGCTATTAATGTAACACACTTCCCAGATATAATTTGCATTTAAACAGCTGCCTTTAATTGAAAAACTTGGAGAATACTGAGAATTTCAGTCTCTGAGGCAGGGCTAATGAGAGTTATTGTTGGTCACTAAGTCGTTCTCATTACTCCTCAGGTGTTAATCTGCCTGTGAAACATTAAGGGCAAAAGAACAAATAAACAAGGCTTTGATTTGATTCCCAGCTCTGACAATTACTAGCTGTGTCACCTTGAGCTAGTTCTTCGGTGTCCTTAACCATCAATAAGGCTCATAAGGTTTCATAAGGACTAGAGGAGTAGGATCACTAAAATTCCTAAAATGTCTAACATTATAAGAATGTTACTTACAAGACTTCTGGTTACAAAAATACAACTCAAACCAAATATTCTGATACTGTTGTCCAGGAATGTGCATTTTTTAGCAAGAGACTCTAATATGGGCAGTATTGGATCACCCCTTAGGAACCACTGCTCCAGGGCTCCAAGGAATATTCCATACGCCTTAAAGAATAATAGCCAGGAGATGACAGAGAATGTAATGGTCCGTAGGTGACACCAAAGATCCTAAGGCAGATACTAAGGCAAAGGTCTAGAATGATCTGAAAGGTGAGGATGGCAGCCGGGGTAGGCCGAGGAGACTATAGGTAGCATTGAAATCAGAAATGTCTTGCCTAAAGTGAACAGAGGAATTGTTCACTAAATCTCCAAATACTCTAGGATAATCTTTGAAATTAGAATGAGCTAAGTTTACAAAAAAAATATAGAAATTGCCTCAGATTGTGAGCAATTGTTTGACCTCTATTGTTAACCTTGTAAAAGGAACAGAGAATGTGATAGGTGCTGGAAGGCTCAAGATGAAAAAATGAAATCACATATTTTTAAAAAGAGCAAAAAATTGGATTCTTCCAATTACAGATCAACGAATATTGACGTCACTCTCAAGAGAGATTATTAAAATTGATGTTGAATAAGAGATTTCTAACAACTTAATGAGGAATGTGGTTCTCATTGAGAACCTATATCAATTTCCTAAGAGCAAGTCAGATCATCCCTATTTTTGGTAGCATTGTTAAATTGCTAAATTTAGATGACCAGGAAAAACTATACATACATTATGTCCGGATTTCAACTATCCATAGATTTACCATGAAAAAGGACAAAGACAAGAAGTAAACCAAAGATCCTAAGGCAGTGGTTCTCAGGATCCTTTATACTGTTAGCATTTATTGACGATCCCAAAGAACGTTTGTTCAATATTTACTTCGTTAGTAATTCATTTAAAATAGTAACAATATTTTAATATTATGTTATATTTAATAATAATAAGAAGCCCACTAAATGTTAACATATTTTATGAAAATAAGTATATTTTAAACAAAATAGTGAGAAGAGGTGCATTTCGTCGTTTTTACATTTTAGCAAATGTTGTTAATGTCTGATTTCATAGAAAATAACCGGATTTTCACATCTGTTTCTGCATTCAATCTGTTGCAACACAGAAAAAAAAAGGACTTCAATGGAAAGCTATGCATTATACATAGCACACTCTTCTACCTTATCAGATTCTGATTCTATGGGAGCTATTTCACTACTCTATAGGGAGCTGTATGCGGGCAGTAGTGGTTCATCTTCCACGTAGGAGACCCAGATTTGATTCCCAGCCAATGAAACTCATACTCAGCCACCACCTGTCTGTCAGTGGACACTTGTGTATTACTATGGTGCTGAACAGGTTTCAGCAGAGCTTCCAGACTAAGATGGACTAGGAAGGAAGGTCTGGCAATCTACTTCCAAAAACTAGGCAATGACAACTCTATGGATTACAAGTGTCTAATCCACAGGACCAGGCCAGGTTTCATTCCACTGCGTATGGGGTCACCATGAATCATAGCTGACTCAAAGGCAGCTAACAGCAACAACATAAGGAGCTGTAGGTAGTTGTTGAAGATGTTGTTTTTATTGTTAGTCACTGTGGAGGTGGCTTCTGACTCATGGCATAGGTGGTAGTAAAATGCACAAATTCTGTCTTGTCTGGTAGAGGTTCAAATGTCTTCCCTCAAACACTGTGGGAAAAACTCATTTTGTCTTCATTTGCAATTCAACATTCCTCTGTAAATAAATGTGTACTTTTTAAAACTTCCTTTGTATTGGTTATAATATGTACCTGGTTCCTTCATTTAAGGTATAGAGTAAAATCTTTAACACATGATCATTTATATATCCAAATGAGAGTTAGTATTTTACCTTTTTTTAAAAACTATCTTTTAAAACTAATATCACATGTTATGTAGAATTGGTAAGCTCCACTGTACACCCTTGAAGGAATGAGAGTGAAACAGGAAAATAATGCCTTAGTATCACTATGAAAAAAGTTTTGACATTGGAGACTCCCAAAAGGATATTAGGGACCCAAGGGATTTTATAACCGTATTTTGAGAATTGCTGCTTCACAATTTTTAAAAGATCACTCTCATTAACACAGCATATAAAAAGGATCTTCTTTGGCATAAAAAAGATGCTGAGGGGAAACCAAAATATATCCTGATACAAAAGTTTAAAGAAACTGAATAATACATTTAATTGGGAATAGAGAACATTTGGGAAACATGAATGTGAGGAAAATATCAAATCCCACTTCTCACAACAAATTGGAAGGATCGAGCAAATCAATTCAATTCTGTTCCACTTCTGTTCTGACACCAACCGTACATGTAACACTTATTCCTCTGATCCTAACCACCTGGAGCTAGATCAGACCTCACAAGAAAAGGCACAGTCCTCCAGACTGCCAAGTTTTCCCAAGACCTCAGACACCAGCTACAACCTTGGGAGTCCCCTTGATTCCCTCACTTCTGACCTGCTGGCTACAAATTCGAGCATTCGCTCTACCTCTTCAGGCAAAAACTTGGGACTCCCCAGCCCCCTCACTTCTGACCTGCCACAAATTTGTAAGGAAAGAAGCTCAGGTCACATGAAGAGGCCACATGTAAATGTTTTGACAGACAGCTCCAACCAAGATCCTAGTTGATAGTCAGCATCCATTCCAACCATCTGAGTGAACATGACTTCAGCTCCCAGTCTTTGAGTTGCCCCAGCTGATGATGAGACAAGTTGATCCCTGCCATACCCTGACTAAACTATAGGTCTGTGATCAAGATTTATGTTGTTGTTTTAAGCTACTAAACTTCGGGTTGTTTGTTTGTCTTATGCAGCAAGAGATATCTGGGATAAACAGCAATTAAAGGTCAGTGCTTGTCTTGAAAGGCTACTACTGAGTTGTTGGTAACAAATATAACGCAGAGACCAAATTTGATTCATTATAGGAAAAACTTTTATAATGAACATTTGTCAAAAAAAAAAAAGTCATAGAATTAAATTTTTTAATGTTGGTAGAATTGTACCTTAGGGTTATCATGCTCGATTTCTTTATTTTCCAGATGAAGAAACATAGGCGCAGCAAGTTTAAATGATTTGCATCTCTGTTCCTTAATGGCTTATCCAGAACTAGAACCAAGGAAACCTGAATGTTAGTCAACTTCATTTTCCACTGCCCCATTTCAATTGGGATATCTCGGATTTTCTACCTCCAGGGCTCTTCAAAAAACATGATTTCCTACTTGTCAAGAATGTAGTATTAGGGAGTACTATGTTGAATGGGTCTTCAGACTAGATAATATAGAAAGGCCATTTCAACACCAAAAACCAAACAAAACCCGTTGGCGTCAAGTCGATTCCAACTCACAGCAACTCTATAGGACAGAGTAGAACGGTCCCATAGGGTTTCCAAGGAGCAGCTAGTGGATTCGAACTGCTAATCTTTTGGTGAGCAGCCAAGCTCCTATCCATTGTGCCACCAGAGCTTCATTCCAGCGCCAAGATGCTTTAGTTCTGTGATTTAAAGGATAAGGGTTTATAGAGCTACATGAAAGAAAGGTCTTTTCTCTAGCACATTTCTTATTCTTGTCCTTGGTCCTTGTCTCCCAGAACAGTAGTTAATTTACATATTTTTATACTTTTAAGTATTATATTATTTCAGTTTTTAATTATCCTCCAAAAAAACTAAGAGCTGCAGCATGCATTTAGATACTCACTGCTTTATCCTGTTGATATTTGTCAAGAGCCTACATGTGCCGATTGTCTTGTACATTTAAGGAACTAAGGCTATCAACTCATCTCATAAGCGAATCCACATTTTTCCATGTGTATTATCATCTCATTCAGTTTTAGTACTTAGTCTATTTTTCTTTATGCTAATTTTTACATGTTTGAGGAAGGTAATAATTATTTTGCTATTTTTATTAAATTGTAGATTAATTAGAAGAAAACAATGAAAGCAGTCGAATTTAAATATATTGTCATCATAAAAAGATGTAAGAATTTTTGCCATAGCACTACATTATTGAACTAGAAATATTTCAACTGTCAACTAAATGCAATATGTGCTTTCTTTTTCCCTTGTTGTAGCTGAAATACATTCTACTTACAAGAAAAAAATTAAAGCACAAAACGAATCTTTCCCAGAAGAAAGAACATTCTACTAATAAATGCTTTTTCTATATAAAATTGTGAAGGAAACAACACAGGATAGTGGTTGACGGGCAGATCCAAATCTCAGTGAGTCCACTTTCTCGTTGTCTTATGTAAAATGAGTTTCATAACCTCTTTCTACTTTCTTCGCTTGTAGAGTAAGGACAGTGATAGCAGTACTGACTGCACGGGGTGGTTATTATGGCTAAAGCAGTTCATATTTATAACAGGACTTAGAAAAATGCCTTGCCACTTGCTTTGTGCTATATAAGCATTAGTTAATTAAAATACACGTACATAGTATTACTTTGAATATTCTCCTTTTTTTTTTGGATTCATTGCAAAAAAATTTCAATTCTGTGAATTTCCCTGACATTTTTTCTTGGAAATTGATGCATAAAAAGTTTAAATAAAATTTAGAAATATCAGTAATCTGCCTATTTCTTTCTTTTTAAAAATTCTCTGAAATTTCAGAACTCAGACGGCTTGCTGTCACTAAAGAACTACTGTAAACTGAATCTGTAACGTCCATTTAATTTTACACTGTTCAAATACAATAATTGTTCGTCTTGAGTTTTTTTGCTTTGGGACCATATTCACTCCAGAGAAGGGGGGAGGCAATATGCCCCTATTTTTTCATTGGATTTATAGTATTACTTTTCCCTCACTTTTCCCACTGCCTTTGAGTCAAATTCAACTTATGGCGACCCCATATGTTACAAGTAGAACTAAGCTCCGTAGGGTGCTTGGCGGTAATCTGTATGGAAGCAGATTGCCAAGCCTTTTTCCTGTGGCACTTCTGAATGAGTTTGAACCACCAACCGTTTGGTTAGTAGCTGAGAGCAAACCATTTGCACCACTAACGGACCCTTCAATCACTTCTTATCCATCTGCATTTAAACTTTTTGTGTAAATAAGTGCAAAATAGGCACCTAAGTATTATTATCGTATAATTAGCCAGTTTCCCCAACACAGTATAGTAAGCAATCCATATACAAAATTAACTTTGTCATCTACCAAGTGTCCCTATGTTCATGGGTGTCTAGCTAGACTTTTGAATAAGATCTGCTGGTTTATTTCTTTTTCCTGTTTCTGTGCCATACTATAATTTTTATTTTTATAAATGTATAGCAATAGACGTTCTTTGCTGAGCAATACCTGTATCATTCATCATAGTAACTACCAAACTATAAAGTGTAATGAAAAACCTTCTTCAAGGCAAACAAAAGGAAAACTTCAAAGAAACGCAGTCACTGAAGAATGAAGCAAACCAAGAAGAAAATGATGAACCAAAAGTAGGAACCAGCAAACATTGGTCTTCAAATTAAAAGCTTATTAATTCCTCAAGTAAAACTATTGTTAGACTTTCTAGTCTAATCTCCACAAGACTGACCATATGTGACACTGAGACAGCTGTTTAGCCCATTGATAGTCTATTTACGATACTAGCTTCAATTACCAATGCAAAATTGATCCTTAGCAATAAACCTGAAGAATTAGATATCATAACACAGAAATGTTCCATGTGGCCAGGAAGCCTTAGTGTCACACTGGGAGGTGGAATACGCAGACCATGTCATCCTCACCTTTTTCAGGCTGGGTTGTAGACCTGCGATAAGAAAGGGGGCTGCAAAAAGACTTTGACAAAAGGAACTAAATCACCTTAAAAATGTAAATAACCAAAAAGCTGCTTGGGATGTGGCACATTTTCGTCTAGGCACTGTTATCTCCAGACAGCATTTTGAAAACACATCCCTTTCTGTCTGCTGTTAATATTCTAATCGTCCTTTATCCTGGATTTTTGTAAGAATTCTGGAGGATTTGAGGAAGGCCAATTAATCAATGCCAGAGTGGATAATGATGTATGACCAGTGTAAAAAGGAATGCATACCTTTCAATGTGGTCCTTTTTCTCCATTGACCAGAATTTTTTTTTTTTTCCATTTTCTTGGAAAGACTCCAAACATCTTGCTGGCAAGTAGGGTGTACTTTTTGAGATAGCAGAGTTGTTTACTGAGCCACTGAGTTCAATCGGCATCAGTAACTCTTGCAGTACAAGGAAAATTGGAAAGAAAAAGCTTAGTGTAAATCTTCAAATATGGAGTAACGCATTAGCTGGTTCAGCAAGTCACAGAACAGGCCTTCGACTGTGAACACATTGTATATGGGGTGTGGGTTGTGTCTGTCTGCTTTAAAATATATGGGGTAGTCTCTACCTATCCAAGCATTTTCATTATGCTGCCACATTTGTACATAGGTATTTTGACAGTATTGCTGGCATAGAACTCCCAGTCAAAATAAAAGATCTATATATTTTTTCCTTGCCTTCTACTTATCCTTCAAGATATCAGGTTGAAAGATTCAATCAGATTTTATCACTTTTTGTTTCCAAATCATAAAATGTTTAACAAATATCCAGGATACACATTTATATGGTATGTATCATAGAATAAAACAATATCTTATTTCTTTGGTGAGTGATTCTGGGCACCACCTTTATAATGCCAAGATTTATGTTATTCAGTTTTCAGCAAGAGCTACTGTAGGATGGTGAAATGAACAGTAATAAAATTGGCAGGCAGAATGCTGCTATATGTGTCTAATGTCTGAAAAAAGAGTCTGCTTTTATGCAAATACAAACTGGCTGTGAAGCTTGTAACGCTAGAATCTAAACATGGAGTGTGTGTCCTCTGTATGACCCAACCTGATTTGAAAGATAGAGTGAAGAAAATGGGTGGAGAGGGCAAGGATTGAGAAGGAAAATATTAATGTTATTTGTAGATATTTGTTAAAGGTCACTGCCCATTAAAGAAAGAGACCCAGGAGTGAAATACACTAAATTACAATCTTAGTAATAAAAGAACAGAGAACAATTGTTATTATTTTTATAGCAACAGTAAAGGTTAGTTAATATCTAACACCATCATTGATACTGAGTAAAAAGATTACTTTGTTTTATCAAGAGTTGTTGTGAATGCTAACAGTGTTCCTTCTGTGAGAAGGAATAGTAACAGTAGGAGAGCTACATCTGATAAATCTGAAAGACCCTGCTGCAGTCTGAGAGTTGGTACACAAGGACCATATGAAAGAGGCTAGTGGGTCCCCAAAGCACAATTGATAAAAGAATAGGGAGCTATCTATTTATTTTTCTGTACAGGATGTCAATTCTTTGGTCTGTCCAATACTCTCCTTCTCTTAGAACACCCTTTTATATGTGATTTTTAAATCATTACTTTTTTATTCTAGTTGACCAAAAACTTGGTAGAATTGACATATACAAACAAGTGCAAAACACTAGTCTGTTGCATGAACACTAAATAAAAATAAAAATGACACATTAGAAGTGGAGAGATATGAATTGCTTACCTCTTTTTAGAGCAGTTTCTGTGTCTATTTCTCCCATTTCTGTTCGTGTTCATTTATATAGCAGCTACTAAATTGGCAAGGACTGGAGATAGAACTCAGAGTCTAGAGGAAGAAAGTAATAGTATAATCCAAACAGCACAGACTCAGGCATAAATTGCCAGCATGCTAATTCCTGAATTATAGAGCAGTATTTTCCTCTAAAACTTTCCCCAGTGATGGATGGGTTCTGTAATCTGCACTGTCCAATACAGTAGCCATTAAGTACCTGCGGCTACTGAGCACTTGAAATGTGACTAATGTTACTAAAGATTGAATTTTTAATTTAATTTTAAATGATTTAAATTTACATAGTCACACGTGGCTGGGGGCTACAATATCGGACAGTACACATATAGAACATTACTCCATTTGGAGACCTAGTATGCCACAGTCTTCTGCATGTGGCAGGTATTCAGTAAATGTTGATTGTAGTTGTTATTGATTAGGTCATTGTTGATCATAGTAACCACCAGAGGTCAACTCTGATGAAGATAAGGAAGAAATACAAGGTCATTACCTAAAGACTTAACAATGAAGTCAACACGAAGTTTTTCAAAATCAAGAAAGGTATCACAAGGAATAATCGTACCACTACTGCAACAAGTGGAGAAATGAGACAAATAAGACAAATACAAATACATTTATTGAATTTGTGAAATAATCCAAGGTTTTAAGTGGTGTTTGAATATGAGTGTCATAGATGCTAACACTTTCCCAAACAGAAGTGGATATGGGTGTTAGTAACATTTTTGTGGGAATAAAATGGTCCTTCTCAGTTTCAACTATTTAGCTTTTATCTGATAGTCTGCCTTTTATTTCTTTATTTTTTCTCTTCTTCTACACATACCACAAACTTACCTGACTCATAGATCCCAACACAAATTATATTTTTCCATAGCGGTAACACAGGCAAAATGGAGTGGCATTGACTTGAAGTCAGAAGCTCAGGGTTCAACTCCTGACTCTGCTCCTTATCATGCAGTTTACTAAGTTACTGAAACCAGAGACAGAGAAAATAAGACAAGGTATCAAGGGGGCAGAGACAGAGAAACAGAAATGAGAGAATAACACGTACCTATCAGTATTATAAAAGGAGTCCTCGTGGTACAGTGGTTAAAGCACTCGGCTGCTAACCAAAAGTTGGTGGTTCAAAACCACCAACTGCTCCGTGGGAGAAAGATGTGGCTGTCTGCACCTGTAAAAGATTACAGCTTTGGAAACCCTATGGGGCAGTTCTACTCTGTCCTATAGGGTCGCTATGAATCAGAATCCACTTGATGAAAATGGGTTGTTAAGGTTATATTGTGAAAATAAAAGGAATCCAAATTCAGAAAAGTTTCTTGGAAAGAAAAAGTACTCAATGCCTGCTAAGTGTATGTCATTGTCCCTGAAATCTTCGTATTTGTGTTGATTTGGAATCTTTATCATGTATTGTCATCCTCTGCTTTGCTTTCTGTTCTCTATTTTCTTTAAGCTCTTTATAAATGCACTGATTTCCTCTCTGTGCAGATTCAGCCTACCCAAATTTCCTAAATTAATTCCAGTTGAGCCAGAATATATTCCCATAGCAGCCATACCAGTGGGGCTTTGAATTGTCACATTCCCATACTTACTATTAATGATCCAGGGATAATTGTCCCTTGCTGCCAAATTCTGTAAAATAGAGATAGTTCTATGTATTCCATAAAGTTTGGGTCAGGAATAAATTACAGAATGGATGGAAAATGCTCAGGAAAATGTCTGTCTTATAGTAAATGCTCAGTGCATGCTATTTGTTATAGGCTGACTTGTATCCCCAAAAAAAGATGTTGAAGTCCTAATCACTGGTACCTGTGAATGTGACCTTGTTTGGAAATAAGGTCTTTGATGGTGCTATCAGTTAAATTAACATGAGATCATATTGGAGTACGGTGGGTCCTAATCCAAATTGAGTGGTGCCTTTATAGAAGAGACAGAGGTACACAGAGGGAAGAATGTCATGTGACAATGGAGCCAGAGATTGGAGTTTCCCTGCCGGAAGTCAAGAAATGTCTGGGGCTGCTTGACACTGAAGGAAACAATAAAGGGTCCTCCACTAGAGGCTCTGGAGAGATTTGGAGAGAGCATGGCTCTGCAAACATCCTGATTTCAGACATCTACACTCCAGAACTGTGACACAATCAATTTCTGTTTTTTTTTTAAAGCACCCAATTTGTGGTATGTTGTTATGGCAGCCCTAGGAAAATATTATCTACTTTTATTATTTTTCTTCTTCCTGTCATTAGGATCGGAGCCCTGGTGGTGCAGTGGCTAAGAGCTAGTCTGCTAACCAAAAGGTCAGCAGTTCAAATCCACCAGCCACTCCTTGGAAACCCTGTGGGGCGGTTCTACTCTGTCCTAGAGTCAGAATTGATTTGATGACAATGAGGTGTTTTTTTTGTTTTTTTTTTTTAATCCTTATTATTATTAATTATTTGCAGGTCATTTTCTTTCAGGGCCTAATGTTGGGTCCTGTGTATCACCCAAACCAATTCTCTGGTGTTGCACCAGATTTCAGGATTAATAGTCTATGTTTCGACATCTTAAAACGTTAAACAATCCACTCATTTAGTTTATAGTTTTAAAAAAAAAAAGAAGCAGAGAAAAGGAGGCTGAAGTTAGAGAAAAAATATGAGGCAGCAGGTGCAACAAAGATGGATCCAGTTCAGCTTCGGGAGGGATGGAGGTAAACATGATGGTCGTGTCCAAGACACTAAGACCCTGGTGGCACAGTGGGTAAGCACTTGGCTGTTAACTGAAAGGTTCATGGTTCAAACTTACCCAGTGGTACTGTAGGACAAAGACCTGGCAATCTGCTCCTGTAAAGATTACAGCCTAGAAAACCCTAAGGAGTAGTTCTGCTCTGTCACATGGGGTCATTATGAGTCAAAAATCAACTCGACAGCACCTAAAAACAAGACTCAGGTCTTTATTCCTACAGAAAGGGTGAGGGGGATCAAAGGAAAAAGATCAGAATATCTTGTTAGGTTTTCTAAGCCATAAAATCATGATTCCTGTCTTCCAAAAAACCCTTTGCTGCCAAGTCGATTCCAACTCGGAGCAACTCTGTAGGACAGAGTAGAACTGCCCCATAGGGTTTCCAATCTTTATGGAAGCAGACTGCCACATCTTTCTCCCTCAGAGTGGCTGGTGGGTTCGAACCACTGACCTTTTGGATAACAGCCAAACACTTAACCACTGTGCCTCCAAGCCTCCTTCCTGTCCTCAAGAAGTAGAGAACTGGGTGGCGGAGGGGATTGCTGCATAAATGTACAATGTAATACAGGGTTCTAAGGGTTTTGATGGATATGTAAGAATACCGGTGATAATACTAATGCTAATGTGAGCGCACATTAAGGGTGAAGCGCTGTGCCAAATCCAATGGTTGGCTCCTATCTACTCTTAAGAGATACTCTTTCATTATCCCTTTTCCTTTCCACTCTCAGGTACAACACGATGGTAGTTGGAAATCCACCATGGTGGTAGTTTTTCTTATTATTAAAATTGGGACACACTATGAATCAGGCCCTTTCTCCTCATCCCTAGAAATCAGGTTGTTAGGCATTCACCAGCATATCACAGCCTAAGTCCTTTAAATCTAGCATTTTATTTAATCCCACGTAGTAAATACTATGATCATCCCCATTTTACAGATGGGGCAACTAAACGTTTTTGTTATTTACCCAATAAAGTTAGTGGTGGAACCAAGTTTTGAATCCACTCTGAATCCAGGGCCTGCGCAGTACACATGATATAGTGGCTATACACGGAGGATCAGCTCCAACCAAGGAGGGCTGGGTGTAGGTGTGGGACCTTTCCTAAAGGAGGCTTCACAAAAGAACTCTTAAATTTTGGTGAACAGGAATGGGAAAGTGCTGTGTAGATATGGGGGAAGCATAGAAGCTATACTGTGGTTCATCCTGATTTTAATCTAAATGGAAGAGGAGAAGGAGGAAAGAAACATCTTAAATCCTTTCATACAACTAAGATTGACCTGCTGTTAGCCTAGCTCAAGTTGCATGCTTATGCTTTAAATATCTCTGTCTTTACCCTTTTCTTGCTAAATGGTAATTACGTTTATCCATTTATCTAGACCAAAATCTTTGGAATATTGTTCACATTTCTCTTTTTTTCCATGTGTGCATCCAATTAATCAGCAAATTTGAGTTCTATCTTGAAAATATGTCCAGAGTCTGACCACTTGTTACCAACCTCCAATGAGACCACCCTTGTCCGGGCTATCATCTCTTACCTGCGATAGTTTCCTGTGAGTATCCGTGATTTCCTTCTTGTCCTGCAGTCTTCACACAGCATCCAGAGTATTTAACATTCAAAGTAAAATCATGTCATTCCTCTGCTCAAAACTCTGCAATGACATTCTGTCTCGCGCAACATAAAACTTTAACTCCTTTTGATGGTTGGGTTCTCAGTAGAACATACTGACAGAGCTAACTGACCCTGAACATCATAAGGAGATGGAATTGTTTCTACATAATGGGACAGGGAGAAACATGTCTAGAATTCAAAGGAAGGTGTACTGAGAAGGGAAGGAAGCCAAGCATAGTTATGGTAAGCAAAATGCCACAGATAGCAACTTTGGCTCAATTCCAAAAGTTTTGTCTATAGACAGTGTGCGTCATGCCTCAGAGTTGTCTCGATCAAGGAGTGAGGAAGTTGAAGTATTCATACATTCATATCATCATTATTGTCCTGGAGAGACATAAAATTTCAGCCATTTCCAACTCTCTGTTTGTGCAGGTAGAAGTTCAACATCCTTAGGAGAGCCTTGTGACCAAGAGATGCAGCTTTTGACTGTTGTAAACAGAATGAATGGGTTTGGTTATGTGATCCCAGGGGATATGTGTTAAGTATAGACAGTGTCTGCTACCATCCTCCTATTTCAATATTCAGATCCATTCACCTTTCACATTGCATTCACTGTTCTGATTTTTCAGGATGGTGGCTGGCAACAGTTTCTAGAAAAATATAAAGACTCTCAAAAGAAGAATTAGTGGGTTGAACATGGCCTTCACTGACGTAACTGGTTCCGAGGCTTAGGAGAAATTCATCACCTCCTTCCTCTAACACCTTTTCTAAATTTTTCTCACCCTTGGATAATACTTCCACTCTGGGTTTATTAAATGGTGGGGTGATCCAGATCTTTATACCTGAAGTAACTGAGCCCCTTGTTTCTGACTCTTATTGGTTGTGGTCTGTTCATGCTTAAAGCAAGGCTTGGGAGTATCAGGGATGCCCTAGTGTTTCCCCGGAGTCTGAAGCAATGTTATACAAGATAAAATATAAGTAAATCAGACACACTGTAAGCCCTTAGATACAGAACAAGACAGTATTTAAGGGCAGAAAAGACAGACACATACTAGAATATCTGTCAATCATTGCCATCCCAGGCTATATTGGGTCTGAAGTAATAAATTTACCACCAAGTGGCTGATTGGTCTCCTTGAGAACTGGTAACATATCAAGGGACCAGCATCAATGTCTCTTACTGACAAGTCGGATTCAGCAACGACAGAAGCTGTATCAGCTGTGTTAGAATGAGCCCCTGCTATTGGGCTTGTTTATGGCCTTATCATCGCTCATGATGACTAGTTCATTTAGAGGTCTAGTATTTGAGCACCACAGGAACAACTACAGAGAGTAGCTAACATATACTGGATGAGACATCCTGTTCATCTATTGTTGATTGCCTCCTCTGCAGTGCATGACTTCTGTGTACAATAAAAAGATATGCACACTTTGAGCCCAATCCCATGGGTCCATCCATATTCCTTTATTCTTGACTTCTCTTCTTGCTCTGTACAAGCCATAAATAACCAACCAGCCAAACCACTTGCCACTGCCCAGAAGTCTATGTCCTTATCTCAGACCATTTTTTTCTCCCTATGAGATGAACAAACAGATCTTCTGCACAATGCTCTCTCGACTGGAAGCAATGCTTCTTGTGTCTATCTTCCAGGACTCCTTCAGTGCAGGGCTGTGATGTGGTATGAATGTCCAGATCATCAAGATCCCATTGGACTATATTGTGACATAGAGCAGGAAAGTTAAAATAGCCCTGATCAAGACTGGAATGTATACATAAGTAAATGCTAGTAATTTTGAACCTCCTTATTGGTAAGTATTAAAAATATTGCATTTGCCAAATTAATAGCTGCATAAAAGTACCAGATCTGTTCTAGTAACAATGTCAGTCAGAAACAGCAGTGATAATTTGGGCTATCACTTGGTGAAATTTGCAGTAATCAAGTGTCATATGCCATGATCCATATGGTTTTCATAGGGAAAGAATGGAGAAAGAAATGGTGACACAATGGGGACTACAACCACTGTGTCCTTCAAGACTTTGAGGCTAGCATCGAGTGAGGTGTGTCGAGTAATTTCCGGGACTTCCACTTGGTCTTTCTTACTCCACTGGTCAAAAAATACAGCATGGTCTTTACCAGCTGTAAGTATGTTGGAGCCCTGGTGGTACAGTAGTTAGGAGTTTGGCTGCTAACCAACAGGTCAGCAGTTGGAATCCACCTGCCACTCCTTGGAAACCCTATAGGGCAGTTCTACTCTAGGATCACCAACTTGACAGCAATGGTTTTTTTTTTTTTTTTTTGTAAGTATATTAATCCCATCTATAAATTCAGTGTCTGGGAAGATGACCACAATGTGAGTCTGCTTTTCCTCTAGACCTTAACAAGGACTCCATTTATCATGTGTCATCCCATAATAATGAGTGCCTTTGATATTAATGTTGACTTGGACCCTGTATCTGACAACTCTCAAAAATCCTGGAGATTCTGCTTTCCTCAAGGCACATAGATCCCACTTAAGAAAGATGAGATGAATTGCTGCTGTGTATAAATGTTATAATATTGCAGGGTCCTTCCTCAACTGCACCCACTTCTTCAAACAAGCTCATGTCTGGACACTGGTATTAATACATTGTTGGGATGGCTTCTAGAAGGTTAGAAATAATGATGATCTGCATTAAATTAGCTGGATGAAAGATAATGATTTTCCACTGGGGTGGCTAATATCAGCTCATCTGCCTTTGATCTTTTTTGATTATATATTTATTAAGCTACACATTGTTGGTTGCCAATTTATCAGGTTTCTAGGAGGACCATGGTGCATTAGCCATCACCATTAATCCCTGTGGGTCAGAGTCCTTGGTTTCCATTCCAGCCTTACTATCTATAACGGTAAATAAATTTGCTCTGTGTTCAATGGTTAAATGCTGCCACTTGGCCTTTGCTATTCTGTAATTCTATCATACCCATAACAACAGGGGACACAGTTTCACAACAGTATTTCCTATCAACAATATTGTCCTAGAATGGACAGTTACCACTCCATTATTCAACTTTTCCACTGCTGATTACCCTCTCATGAAGTGCTTTTCTTAGTAAAAGGAGTGATCTTTGGGCCTTTCCAGGGAACACAGTAATCTGGTGGGTTCTTAGTTCTAACACAATAGATCCATTCTTGCATAATCAGCTCTCTGAGCATTTTCGTTCCTTCCTTAACACTCTGCCAAAGAACTTCTGTCATCTCCAGCCAATTTAATGTAGATCATCATTATTTCTAACCTTCTAGAAGCCATCCTAACAATATATTAATACCAAACCCTTGCTGGTGTGTTGAATTTAATCATGGAAGAGTGCCCTCATATCATCAAACCCTCCTGATCGGGTCTTATATTCAACTCAGTTAGTCCAGTACCCTCAAGATCCACTCCTAGTCAGGTTTTCTTGGTTCTAGCTGGTACATACTAGCTAGTCCTTGGTGACTAATCCCTATTCTTCCTTAGCAGAGTCAGTACTACCCCAGTTGGGTCATGCTGAGACTTGACCCTAGTTATTGGTATCCTAGGCATGAAGTATACTCTTCAGGGAAGTTTCAGCAAAAGGAGCCCTCTAAATGATTTCTTAGAAAAGGGGAGACTGCTATCCTCAAGTAATGGTAAGTGGCCACTGCTGTAGACACAGAAGGCTCGAGGGAATCTTTGGTTAAATGTATAAAAACACATCCACCCAAATATCTCCATTTCAGATCTTAGGATCCCACTCTTTTCCTGACTTTAGAGTTAGAAACTTTCTAAGGCTTTGAATTCAGCATTCTTCTAGTTCTACTAGTCTCATCATTGAGTTCTGGGCCTGATCCTCAGCATGGTCCACTCTCTGGATACGGTGACAGGGGTCTCTGTAAGTGCTGCCACAGAGGCATTGTCACTTTCACATCATGCCTTGAGTTGGTCCTTGACCTAAGTCTTCCATTTTGTTTGTTCAGCACATTAATGACACCTAGCAAAAAAACAATCAACCTCAAAGTTCTAGTAATAAACATTTTCCCCCATATTACTTAAGTGCTAGATATATTACATACACCAACACATGCCCTTCAAACTTTATCCCATCTAAATTCACCAAAAAGGACAAAGTTATGACAATTCTAGCACTGCATTGTGCCAGGAGTTACTATACATCAAATTTCCCTCCAAAATTTTACCCATATTACCATCTGATGCTAAGTGACTCCAATGCAGAATTCTATCCTGGCTGTCTGTTTTCTAGGACCACTTCTATTAACAATTTTGTTAGATTGGATTCCCCCAGAGGCATATGCTGAGACAACATTTGTGTGAGAGGGATATATTAGAAATAATTCATCAAAAAAAAAAAAAAAAAACCTGGTATGGAAGTGGGGAAATATGACTCAGAAAAGATGAAGGTCAAGCAAGGGTGTGGTATCAAGAAAATTCCCAGAGTTGCCAAATCAGTTTTTATTGCTCTATAACAAATTACTACAAATTTAATGACTTAAAACAGTTATCTGGAGACTCTGAGGAAGAATCCACTCGAACGTTCATTCAGGTTGTTGGCAGAATTCAGTTCCTTGTGGTTGTAGACTGAAGTCAAGTCTCCATTTTCTTGTTGACCATCAGCCAGGAATTGTTCATACCTCCTAGAGGCTGCTCTCCAGCCTTTGCACATGGCCTCCTCTATCTTAAAGGCCAGCAATGGCCTGTCAAATCCTTCACATGCTTTGTATCTCTCTGACTTTCTCTTCTGCTACCAACTAGAGAAAACACCTGCTTTTAAAGGATTTATGTGATTAGATTAGGTCCACCTGGATAATCTTTCCAATTTAAGTTCACTTGATTAATAACCTTGGTAAAAATCTGCAAAATCTATTTTACCATGTAATATAACATTATCATGGGAGTAACATCACAGAGCAGAGATCATGGAGGTCATCTTAGGAGTCAGTCTACTACAGTCTGGTACAGAGTTGGCATTCAATAAATAATTTAACAAATGAATTGATCTATAAAATGAAGTTAATAATACCACCTATGTCACTGGATTATTTTAGAGATTAAAAGAGAAAATCCACTTAAAAATAGTTAGCATGGAGCTTGGCATATGATAAGCTATAATGATTCACTCAGCTAGTGAGCTAACAAGATTGTGTTAGCTACTCTCTAAACGTGGACCTCAAAGGACAAAGCCCGCTATTATTTACATTCTTGTATAATTCCCTCCCCTTGAATCTGGGCTGACCCTCTGATTCACTTGTAACAAATAGTGTGTGTCAGAATTATACTGCTTAACTTCTTAGGCTAGGTCCTAAAAGCCTTGTAGTATTCGCTTTGATCTTTTGGAACACTTTTTATGGGGAACTCTAGCTGCCTTGTCGGAAACCCAGCTCCCTGAGACTGCCATGTTCTGAGTAAGCCCAGGTTAGTCGTGTGAAGAGGTGGGATGAAGAGAAAGATTTCCAGGCAGTCCTAAGTTGTGCCATGCCAGAGAGATGATTGACCTGTGATTGAAGAAGATATCTTATACATCCAACTGGTTAAGACTTCGGGAGAATCCAGGACCAACTGATATCTGACTGCAATGTCTTGAGAGACTCAACCAGTAAAGGTAATAATAAATTGTTGCTTAAAGCTACTAAGTTTGCAATGCTTTGTTATGCAACATTAGATAACCAGAGTTCTAAGCAAGTTTCTAAATTAAGTTCTCATTGTAGGATTTTCTGGTGGTTCCAATTCAAGTTACGTGCTTTCCCTACTTCTTAAGTGATTTTGAAGCCGGTTGATATAAATACCGTACATTACTCTCTGTGATGTGGGGCATTCACCTCTCATTTGGTTTATGTAGACTTATTATTCATTGAAACACACTCCCGTTTCTTGACCCTCTGTGATGAATGTCTATGCCTATGCATGGTCAAAATGCAAATTAAATCCGACATGCACACAGAGTGGCTGGAGTGAATTTGTCCTTCCTAGGCTCCCACTTATTACAGAAGAACCCCTCATTTAAGTGTTTTCAAGCCACACATTCCTGTAGTTGCAAGTTATTACATGTTGATAGTTATCTTCACTGACATTCGCTAGCTTTGATATGCCAGGGAATTTTAAATGGAACTGAGAAACAAAAGCAATACAGTTATGCAGACACTGGAATGTGAAATAACACTCCAGTGACTTAAAGAAATGGGATCAATGTAGCCCTGATAAAATATGAAGGCTTTCCAGTCCCAGATCCTATTATCTCCAGTGATAGTCTAGTTGTCTGTTTTTTGAAAGTGCAGACGCAATCCAGTTAGAAAAATGTCACAGCTCTCCTGTAACAACGGCGTGCTCTGCACTCACAGTAATGAAGACTTCCTCCCTCTGCGAACATTTACTCTCTAGTACTAAGAGGTTTCCCCCCAAATCTCCCAATCAGTTTGGTTGACAAGTGGGTTGATCTCACCCACAACAGTGGCAAATATCTTCTTTAACTTTAATAACTTGCTAAAATTTAATAAAGAAAACTTTGCAATAAGAGCAATCAACAATAGAGCCTGGATGCTAGTGGGGTAGCCTAGCTTGACATGTGTGTCCAGAGGGTGCCTTCATGTACTGCTTGTCAAGAGCCTATTGTTGATAAATGACAGAGAGGTCATTATTTCCCTGAACCCAATTGCAAAACCTCCTCATTCCTAGAAGCACAGTCATGCCTGAAAGACATTTAAAGATACTTGTGACTGCCCAGAAACCTGAAGGTTGCAGTTCCAAGCTTAATGAGCAGAAATGTCCTCTGAAGGCAACAAGAATTATCTGCAAGCTCGAGACTTCAAAACGTTCTATCACAAAACAAGAGAGCCTGAATTCGTAAAAATGTAGGACCCCCAAACTAACTGTGTTGTTTAATAGGTTCCTTTATGGCAAAATTGTTAGCTGCACAAAAGACTGTAAATCTAGCAAAGTTAGATATCCATGTATCTCCTAATAAATTGAAGTATTTTTTGCCTTGACTTTCTCCCATTAAATGTCATTCTATCAATCCCTAAAAAAAAATATAACCGTGGTGTATGTGCATGGTGGAGGAGCTGAGGGAAATAAATTAAAAAAAAAAAAAATAGAATGATAAGAGTCTTGAGAATGTTAGTCATTCGATACTATTATTTTAGCTTATCCTTAATGAAATGAGCCCAGAGACTGAGCTGCATAAGGCCGCACAGCTAATCTGTGACCATCAGGACTTGAACCAGATTTCCTGCCTCCAGGTCTCTTGCTCATCTCATTGATCCTCCTCGATGAAATTTAAGTTGCTACTCCCTTGAGTGTGAAGAATATTGAATATGCCATGTATCACCAGAAGAACAAATAAATCTCTCTTGAAGGAAGTACAGCCAGAAAGCTCCTTAGAAGAGAGGATGGAGAGACTTTGTCTTGCTTACTTTGGACATGTCATCAGGAAAGACCAATTGCTGGAAAAGGACATCATGTTTTGTGAAGTAGAAAGTCATCAAAAATGAAGGAAACCCTCCATGTCATAGATTGACATGGTGGCTGCCACAATGGCTCAAACATACCAGCAATTGTGAGGATGGCACAGGATTGAGGAAAGTTTCATGCTGTTATACATAAGGTCACCATGAGTTGGAGCTGACTCACGGGCAACTAATAACTACAATATCCCTTTATGTAGATGCTGCCTGTCTTATTAATATTAATCTTCATGGAGCCAGAATACCAGCATTGATAGTGATGCAAGAGGAAGAGGAAGGATCTATGTTATCAATTCATTGAACTTTAGGGGTACTGGGGAAAGGAGCAAGTTATGACTATGATAAAATATTGCTAAAGTTCAAATATGGATAGTCTATAGAATTAACAAGGGATCTCACAGAATCTGAGAATTACAAATTAATTAGAGGTGGGATTGTAAAATGGTAAAACCACTATGGAAAATGGTATGGTGCTTCTTCAAAAAGCTAGAAACTGAAATACCTTATGACTCAGCAATTCCATTCCTAGGTATGTATCCAAGAGAAATAAGATCAGTGACATGAATAAGTATATACACACCTATGTTCATTGCAGCATTATTCACAGTAGCAAAAAGATGGAAACAAACTAAGTGCCCATCAACAAATGAATGAATAAACAAATTGTGGTACATGCATACAATAGAATACTATGCAACTGTAAGGAATAATAAGGAGTCTGTGAAACATCTTATAATATGAATGAATCTGGAGGACTTTATGTTGAGTGAAATAAGTCAATCTCACAAAAGCAAATATTGTTTGGTTCCACTATTATAAAGAACTCTTTAAGGTGTTAAAAAGCAAAGATGTCACTTTAAGGACTAAGGTGCGCCTAACCCAAGCCATGATGTTTTCAATCACCTCATATGCATGTGAAAGCTGGGCAATGAATAAGGAAAACAGAAGAAGAATTGACACCTTTGAATTCTGGTGTTGGTGAAGAATATTGAATGTACCATGCCAGAAGAATGAACAAATCTGTCTTGGAAGAAGTAGAACCAGAATGCTCCTTAGAAGGAAAGATGGTGAGATTTCATCTCACATACTTTGGGCATGTTATCTGGAGGGACCACTCCCTGGAGAAGGACATCATGCCTGGTAAAATAGAGGGTCAGCAAAAAAGAGGAAGACCTTCAGTGAGATGGACTGACACTGTGGCTGCATCTATGGGCTCAAGCATAATAATGATCATGAGGATGGTGCAGGATCAGGCAGTTGTTTCATTCTGTTGTACGGAGGGTCACTATGAGTCAGAACCGACTCAACGGCACCTAACATCAACAACGTCATTATTAAAGAAAGTCAAGAATAGACATACACATAGAAAGCAACGTTCTTTGATGGTTACCATGGATGGGATGGCCAGGGAGGGAATCACTTTCTAAATAGTAGACACTTATTATTTTTGTAATGGGAAAGGCCATACCAAATATGGGTGAAGTCAGTACAACTTGACCAAGGTAGATAAAGACACTAAGAAGTACACAAGAAAAAGGGACAGTTTTGGTAACTGCTTTAACATATACACTTTTGCAACAACAGTAACAACAACCAAAAAATATGTGCATGGTTACATAGGTAGATATGGATGCACATATGTGTATAGGAAGGCATATACAAGTAAATGCATGCGCATGTATAGGTATATCTATGGGGATATGTATATACAATTTTGTGTGTGCTGCATAAATATCCATATATATATAACAAAGCACATAAGAGGCACTGTTACAGAGGCTTCCTAGACGTATCCAAACCACTCACAGTGGTTTACTGGGTTAAAAGGCTTGGGACCATAGTCTCAGGGGACAATTTAGTCAACTGGCATCATATAGCTCACAAAGATAATGTTCTACATCCTAGTTTGGTGAGTAGCATCTGGAGTCTTAAAAGCTTGTGAGCAGCCGTCTAAGATACGTTTATTGGTCCTAATCATATGGAGTAAAAGAGAACAAAGACAATCAAAGGCTCAGAGAAGAAACTAGTTCACAGGACTAATAGCTTACACAAACCACAGGCTCTTCTAACCTGAGACCAGAACTAGATGGTGCCTGGCTACCACTACTATTCTGACCAGGGATACAACAGAAGATCCTGGGTAGAACGGGAGAAAATGTAGAACAAATTTCAAATTCCTAAAAAAAGCCAGACCTACTGGACTGATAGAGACTAGAGGAACCCCTGAGACTATTGCCCTAAGATATCCTTTGAACTTTGCACTGAACTACTCCTGGAAGTCATCTTTCAGCCAAATGATAGATTGGCTTATAAAATAAACAATATCATTTGTGAGTAAGGTGCTCCCTTAAACAATCAACTATATGAGACCAAATGGTCAACACTTACCCAAAAGCAAAAATGAGAAGGCAAGGAGGGGAATCGAAGCTAGATTGAAGGAAACTGAACAAACAGAATGGAAATAATGAGAATAATAACACATTGTAAAAATTGCAACCAATGTCATGGAGCAATTTATATAAAAATTGTTAAATGGGAACTTAGTCTGCTGTGTGAACTTTCATCTAAAACACAATAAAATATTAAAAAAGAAATAAAGTTTACACTATCTGTTGTTTCTTAACACATGTCCCTTTGACCAAACAATCAACAATTACTTTAAAACAAATGAGGATGTAAGGGTGCAGGGTAACTAGATTAATGGAAATAGAACAACCTGAATAGATATATTAAGAATGTTCACACATTGTGAAGAATGTAACCAATATCACTTAACAATTTGTGTAGATATTGTTGAATTAGAACTTAAACTGATGTGTAAACCTTCACCAAAAACACAATAAAATATTATTTAAAAAATTAATTAGAAAATAAAAATTAATAGTCAATCATAAGTTAAAAGAGAATTAGTTTATTCCTTGTTTTGAAGACAAATAGGCAATGACTTATAAATACAGCACAAAAGGACAATCAGACCAGTTTACTTTTAGGCTTCATTTTGAACCTTGCCCCACTATCCCACAGACTACACATTCCAGCCATAAAAAATCTGTACCATTACTTTGAGTCTTTCTAACACGATTTCGTGGGTTTTATAAATACAGCAATGTTCTCAGGTAAATATTTACTTTCCCAGACCTTTTCGGACCTGGGGCAAGGAGGGAAGTGGAGGGAAAGTTGGGCATATGACACCATCTATGCCAGTGAGATCTAGCTGAAGACATGGGTGGGAGGCAGTTCTGGCAAAGCCCTGCCTTTTCAGATACAGCAAAATATCTGTCATGGACAGTTCATCTTCCCTCTTCCATCTGCCTGAAATATATGTGTTATGTCTTGAGCTGCTGCAGCCATCTTGCAACCATGAAGCAAAGGTGTAATTGATCCCTTGAACCATGTCCGACAATTACCTATTTGAGCTTTCTTGTTACCTATTTTAAACTTTTCTTTGTTTAAGCTACTGTTGTTTGATTTTCTATTACTTGCAAATAATTGCATCCTTAACTGATAAATTCCCTCAGTGTCATGACCCTCTGAAATATACTTTTCATCTTTCTCTATTGTCAATATTCTATTCTGCCTTCAAGAAAGTACTCAGTTCTTCTCTTTCCTATAGACTCTTCCCTCCATGAGGAATTAATCCCATTCCCTCTTTGTGCAATCATAGCAAATTGTACACACATTGTCATGGATTGACTTTTGTCCCCCCAAAAATGTGTGTAGCACCTTGGCTGGGTCATGATTCCCAGTGCTGTGTGATTGTGTAATCTGATGTGATTTTCTTATGTGTTGTAAACTCTATCACTACGATGAGATTATTTGTGATTTCCTTATGCGTTGTAAATTTTATCCCTGTGATGAGGTTATACAGATGAGGTTGACAAGATTAGATAGTGTCTTATGGCAATCTCTTTTGAGATATAAAAGAGAGAAGCGAGCAGAGACACATGGAAACTTTGTACCACCAAGAAAGTGTGCCGGGAGCAGAGCGCATCTTTTGGACCTGAGGTTCCTGGGCAGAAAAGCTCCCAGTCCGAGGGAAGACTGATGACATGGACCTTCCTCCAGAGCTGACGCAGAAAGTGTTCCCCTAGAGCTGACTCCCTGATTTTGGACTTGTAGCCTACTGGTCTGTGAGAGAATAAACTTCTCTTTGTTAAAGCCATCCACTTGTGGTACATCTGTTAGAGTAGCACTAGATGACTAAGACACACATTCATTAGATACCTGTCATATTGTAATTATAATTTGTATATAACCTGCATGCTCCCATTCAGGTTCCATAGACTCTGAGGTTGTATTAGCAATAATACTCATTTTGCTTCCTCAGTTCTCTCCACATTCATAAATGCAGTTCCTAAGCCTTCCTGCAAAGCCAACCCACTCACCTCTCAAATACTGTGGGTATCACATGTGTGCAAGAATGAGGACCTGCCCCCAGCGCTTTGCTGCCCGAGTCCAAGGTCTTTGCTGGTGACCTTGTCTATCTGCTGGGCATGTGTTGGATCTAATGAGTACCTTGCATATTTGCTCTGCCTGCCATGACAGCTCCCTCCTACTTCAGAATGATTTCCTCTTCTGGGTGCAGAAATCTGGGACAACCCAAAACTGCAAAACTACCAATGTGACAAAATTACATTTTGCTCCCAGATGAAAGCAGCTTCATCCACTTTAGTTTCTTGAACTTTTTGAATTTGCAGTTCAAATCCAGTCTCTGTGCTCGTGTGAGAGACTGTCAAGACAGCTTAGCTTCTCCTCTGTACCCCTTCACTCTCTCCTATGTTTTCCTGTGGCTCCAGCACAGATCTTCCCTCCTCCTCCATTACCGAAAGAAGAAAAAGAATCCACGTATTTTGGCCACCTGGCGTACGGGTCATTGACCTGCCCATCTCAGTCACAGAGGTTGATGTCAGCTGGTCACATTTGTTTTTACATCTGCTCTGCTCCCTTCACAGGCTGTGAGTTCCTCTGAGTCAGGGAGCTTTTAGGTTTTTTGTTTTTCTGTTGGTTTGTTTTATTTATTTGTATTTCTGTTTGCCTTCACAGAATTTGACAGATAGTGAACCCTTCACAAAGTTTGTTTAATAAATCACTGTGACCCAGAGAGGTTAGAAGACAATATGCAAAACTGTCCAGCCAGCAAGTGGCAGAGACAGAACCAGAAAAAATTTTTTTGACTTCCAAATCCACAATCATGCCTCAGGATGACATTAATGAGAGCTTGGAGCACATCTAAAGCAGAACCAATAACACTTTTCACAGGGAGTATGTTTTTTCAAGAAAGAACACATATTCTTGTTTGCAGTTAAATCTGAGACTTGTGCTTTGAGACAGAATCAGGAGCTTATCATTTCCTTTATACGATTTGTGACCTGCCACACAGTCCTAAGGCATCATGAGTCTTGAAAGCCCGTGGATAATCCTAGAAAGCACAGTAGAAGCCAGCCCTGCTTCTGTCAGAAAATTTACCAGGTCCAAATATAGTTAGTACCCTACAAGTTACACTGGGGGTAAAACAAACAAACAAACTTGGGTAAGATTAATGCATGTGAAAAAGTATCACACACACACACGCGCACACACACACACACACACACACACACACCCCTCCCCTGCCTATAAACATACATCAGCAAAAAAAGGAGATAGAAGCAAAAGGATAAATCTGATACTCAAGTTGCCCTGGCAACTAGGGGAGGGGAAGACAAGCTACTGCCAAATGATTTGTATGATGATAGTAGTCTACACTGAAAGTCCTGCAGGAGCATTATTAACCATCCGGCTTACAAAATAGGAGAGGGTAGTAACACTAGGGCATTGCATTGTTTTATTCATGCTCCTCCCCATCTCCCCTCAAAATGAAATCCAAGCTCCTGACCTAAACTGATAACAGATTCAGTTAAAAAGAAACAAAACAACTACAACAAAATATGATATATTAAGGTAGGGGTGAGGGCAATTTTTTCCTCCTCCTTTGGAAACTGTATGGGACAGTTCTACTCTGTCCTAGAGGGTCGCTGTGAGTCGAAATTGACTCGACGGCAATGGGTATTTTTTTTTGTTTATGGAGCCCTGATGGTGCAGTGGTTAAGCGTTCAGCTGCTAACCAAAAGGCTGGCAGTTCAAATTCACCAGCCACTCCTTGGAAACCATGTGGGGCACTTATTGAATTATGGTGTTGGCAAAGAATATTGACTATACCAAGGACTGCCAAAAGAACAAACAAATCTGTGTTGGAAGAAGTACAGCCAGAATGCTCCTTAGAAGCAAGAATGGCAAGACTTCGGCTCACGTACTTTGGACATGTTATCAGGAGGAATTAGTCCCTGGAGAAGGACATCATGCTTGGTAAGCAGAGGGTCAGCGAAAAAGAGGAAGACCCTCAACAAGATGGATCAACACAGAGACTGCAACAATGGGCTCGATCAAAGCAAAGAACGTGAGGATGGCGCAGGACTGGGCAGTGTTTCATTCTGTTGTACAGAGGGTCTCTATGAGTCAGAACCCACTCAACGGCACCTAACAACAACAACAACAACAATGGGGTCGCTATGAGTCAGAATTGACTTGATGACGATGTTTTTTTTTTTCATTACCTAAATTTTAAAAATGTGACTACTTGTAACATACAACATTTTCTAAAATTCAAACTTTTCTAAAATTCAAACCTGATGAAAAGGAAATAAGCATTTCTGGGGCTTAGCAAATGGACATGGATGGACAGCATGATTTTCTATTATCTTAACAAATTATTCCAGGTAATAGCTAATTAGTCTAGTTACTCATGATATCTAACCAGGTACCATTATTAGCTGTGATGTGGTACAAAAGTGTGTTTTAGCTGTAATGGTTCTTTTTCTACCTAGAAAAGAAGCTAGGTGTGAGTTTATTTACAGGAGTGAAAGAACTATAAACTAGGGACTTGAGTAATATCATTGATATTTAACCTGAAGTTATGGCTAATTACCAAGAGTTTGTCCTTGTTGTTGTTGTTAGTTGCCCTAGAGTCGACCCCAACTCACAGTGACCCCATGTGTGCAGAGCAGAACTGCTCCATAGGGTTTTCAAGGCTGCAACCTTTTGGAAGCAGACAGCCAAGTCTGTCCCCTGAGGCGCCTCTGGGTGGATTCAAAGCGTTAACCTTTGGCTAGTAGTTGCGCGCTTAACTGTTTGCACCACCCATGGACTCCTACCAAGAGCTTAGTGGTGACTAAAACCTACCAAATGTGCTCTCTGACCTCTGGGCTTGTCCTTTGAGACTGATTCTGCATTTTAGTTCTGAGTAGGTTGAGATTATTCTCTTTCGCATATGTACCGTGATCAGTCTCTAAAAAGTACAGAGTTTTGTGATTGAGTTTGCAGATAAAACAATCTAAACATATAAAATCCAAAGATTACTGTATCCCCTGAGACAAAATCTTATACTTTGCTTCTAACGTAACATGCAATGTGTCATGGATTGAATTGTGTCCCCCCAAAATAGCTATCAACTTGGCTGGGTCATGATTCCCAGTATTGTATGATTGTCTACCATTTTGTAATCTAATGTGATTTCCTTATGTGTTGTAAACTCTGTCACTATGATGACGTTATGCTGATGAGGTTTACAAGATTAGATAGTGTCTTAATCTGATTTCTTTTGAGATATAAAAGAGAGAAAAGAGTAGAGACACATGGGAAATTCGTACCACCAAGAAAGCAGTGCCAGGAGCAGAGCTGAGGTTCCTCGCAGAGAAGCTCCCAGACCAAGGGAAGACTGATGACATGGACCTTCCTCCAGAGCCGGTGGAGAAAGCTGTTCCCCTGGAGCCGAAGCCCTGAATTTGAACTTGTAGCCTACTGGACTATGAGAGAATACTCTTTGTTAAAGCTAGCCACTTGTGGTATCTCTGTTAGAGCAGCACTAGATGACTGAGACACAGTGTTTCTTCTAAAAAGTGCATCTACGTTTATTACATGCATCCAGCCCCCCTCCTGCTAGTTTCTGTTCACTGTCAGGCCCTTCAATTAGCATTTGTTAAAAAAAATTACTTTGCTATCTAATTCAATAATTTTAATATACTTTATTCTTTTCAGCAGTTTTAGGTGTACAGAAAGATTGTGGAAAAAGTAGAGTTTCCATATACCCCTTTTCCCTCCCATGCCCCCACCCTGCACACAGTTTCTGCTATTATTAACATCTTGCGTCTTACATTTGTTAGAAATGGTGAACCAGTATTGATATACTATTGTTAACTGAAGTTCATAGTTTACATTAGCGTTCACTCTGTATTGGACAGTCCTATGGGTTTTGACAAATGCATAATGTCATGTGTCCACCATTACATGTAAGAGGCAGAATGGCTTCATCTGCCTAAAATTGTCCTGTAATTCACATATTCATCCATCTCTCCTCCTCAACCCCTGGCAACAACTGATCTTTTTACTGTCTCTCTAGTTTCATCTCTTCCAGAATATCATATAGTTTGAATCATATAGTATATAGCTTTTTCAGACTGGCCTCTATGATCATTTTAACTGTGTATAAGCACCCTGCGCAGAAATCTTCCGCGGCATGAGAACAGAGCGTCTGCAACGTTCAGAACACTCTATCAGGCGTTTTGAATAAACAGGCAATAGAAGACCTAGTTCTGAAGGAGTATAAAATCAAGCTGAGTTGCTCATATTAAATTTAAACTCATTTTTTTCTGTTCCTTTCTTGTCATATTCCAATTTCCACTTCCTCTCTATAAAGCAGAGCACTATTTTTCCCTGGCCTCAGAGCCTTTGAGAATTATCTCACCTGCACGTTGTGAGATCACAAATCCTCTCTTCCATGCGTTCTTTCCCCTCATCGGAGCTGCTGCGCCTAGAGCTCACTGCCTTCATCCAGACACAAGTGTTTGCCTCTGACTTAACTCAAATGCTCCCCAGTTCCAGCTTCCCGACAGTGTTTACACGCATTTGTATTCAGATGCATGGCAGGCCTCTGTGCCTTAATTTCAGGGCGTTTACTTTGTCTGCATTTTCAATTGCACGAGGATATTTCTTTCCTTACATCTCTCTTAAGAGAGAAAGAGCTTGAATTGCTAGTGCAGAGACAAGAAAGGGCCTTGGGCTCAGTACTAAGGGAAAAAGAGGCTCTTCCCTACATACGGCATATGGAGGTCTCTAGGAAAAAAAATGCTCTGCAGATAAGTCCCTTGGGTTCAATTATCACCTATACACAGGTGAAACACAACATAGATCATTCTTTGTGTTTCAGAACCCCAAAATACCTGTCTACTCCTTTACCGTTAAGGCATTCCCAATCAATATGTCTAAAGCTGAACTTAAGAACTCCTCCTCATACCCTTCCTCAGCCCTACCTTCCACCACATACTCAGGTACTACCTAAATGAACCCAAGTCCTCTTCTAATCTTCTATCCTCTGATGAAAGATGGAAACCAAGCAGTTATCCTTGACAACTTCATTTCTTTCCTTCTCAATTCCCAAGAAGAGTCCAAGCTTTCATCCGATGTCTGGATTTCTGCAATACCCTCCCAACCAGCATCCCTACCTTTTCTGTCAATTTCCATCCATTCTACATACTGCAGCCAGAGTGATCCTTTTGAAACACAATCTGATCATGTTAGTATCCTTCATTGTTTACCTTAGTGGCTTCTCTAAGAAGAGTCGGTAAACTACTTAACATGGTCACAGGAACTTGGATTGTTTGGCCCTACATTGCTCTAGGAGTCTCTGGGTGGCATGAATAGTTAAGCGCTCAGCTACTAACCGAAAAGTTGGCAGCTCTACTTTTCGGTTAGAGGTGCCTTGAAAGAAAGGTCTGGCAATCTGCTTCCAAAAAATTGGAGCCACGAAAATCCTATGGAGTACAGTTCTACTACACAACACAGGGTGTCACCATGAGCCAAATTCAACTTGATGGCAACTGGTTTGGTATGGTTACGTTGCTCCCACCATATCTCAAGCCATGCTCATTCTTAAACTCTCTTATCCTGGCTCCTTCAGTTTGATCCAAATGGAAGCTATAAGGCTTATCTTAAAACAAGATAATTTGATGAGAGTTCAAAAAAGAAACTACTTACAAATATGTACATAACATAGAATGAAACCACAGAGAAAATTGCCACTACCCTTAGAATTAAGGGGATTGGGGGAAGGTGGTGTAGTTACAGAACCTGGGAAGAGTGACCTCTTTGGAGAAAGCTTCATTGAAAGAAGCAGTGACCTTCAGAGGAAGGACATAGTCTAAGGCCCTCCCACAAGAGGGAAGCCAGAAGGATGACATCCTCATTTCTTTTCTTTTTTTTTTTTGGCCTTCTGCTACGGATTATTTCTTTATTTTAATTTTTTCCCATACAAAAATTTGTACATACATTGTTGTGTGACCCTGATTGCTCTCCCCATATTGTGACAGCACACTCCTCCTTTCCACCCCTGATTCCTCAAGTCCATTTAGCCAGCTCCTAACCCTCTGCCTTCCCATCTCACCTCCGGACAGAAGCTGCCTGTTTAGTCTCTTGTACCTACTTGAGCTAAGAGGTACACTCCTCATGAGTATCACTTTATGTCCCACAGTCCAGTCCAATCCCTGTCTGAAGAGTTGGCCTCAGAAATTCTTTTAGTTCTGCGCTGATAGAGAATCCAGGGGCGATGCTTTCCAGGGTTCCTCCAGTCTCAGTCAGACCATTAAGTCTGGTCTTCTTACTAGAATTTGAGTTCTGCACCCCACCTTTCTCCTGCTCCATCTGGGACTCTCTGTTATGTTCCCTGTCAGGGCGGTTATTGGTGATAGCCAGGCACCATCCAGTTCTTCTGGTCTAAGGCTGATGAAGTCTCTGGTTGATGTGGCCCTTTCTGTCTCTTGGGCTAATACTTTCCTTGTGTCTTTGGTGTTCTTCATTCTCCTTTACTCCAGGTGGTTGGGACCAATTGATGCATCTTAGATGGCCACTTGCAAGCTTTTAAGACCCCAGATGCCACTCACCAAAGTGGGATGAAGAACATTTTCTTAATAAGCTTTGTTATGCCAAATGACCTAAATGTCCCCTGAAAGCATGGTCCCCAGACCCCTGTCCCTGTACTCTGTCCCTCAAAGTGTTTGATTGTATTCAGGAAACTTCTTAGCTTTGATTTAGTCCAGTTGTGCTGACTTCCCCTGTAGTGTGTGCTGTCCTTCCCTTCACCTAAGATAATTCTTATCTACTATCTAGTTAGTAAATAACCGTCACCCTCCCTCCCCACCCTCGTAACCATCAAAGAATGTTTTCTTTTGTGTTTAAACCTTTTCTTGAGTTCTTATAATACTGGTCTTATACAATATTTGTCCTTCTGTGACTGACTAAATTCACTCAGCATAATGACCTCCAGCTTCCTCCAAGTTATGTTTCACAGCTTCAACGTTGTTCTTTATCATTGCGCACTATTCCATTGTGTGGATATACCATAATTTGTTTATCCATTCATCTGTTGATGGGCACCTAGGCTGTTTCCATCTTTTTGCTATTGTGAATAGTGCTGCAATGAACATGGGTGTGCATATATCTGTTCGTGTGATAGCTCTTATTTCTCTAGGATATATTCCAAGGAGCAGGATAGCTGGATCATATGGTACTTCTATTTCTAGCTTTTTAAGGAAGCGCCAAATTGATTTCCAAAGTGGTTGTACCATTTTACATTCCCACCAACAGTGTATAAGTGTTCCAGTCTCTCCACAACCTCTCCAGCATTTATTATTTTGTGTTTTTTGGATTAATGCTAGCCTTGTTGGGGTGAGATGATATCTCATTGTAGTTTTGATCTGCATTTCTCTAATGAATAATGATTGTGAGAATTTCTTCATGTGTCTGTTAGCCACCTGAATATCTTCTTTGGCAAAGTGCCTGTTCATATCCTTTACCCATTTTTTAATTGGGTTATTTGTCTTTTTGTTGTTGAGGTTTTGCAGTATCTCGTCGATTTTAAAAATTAGATGCTGATCAAATTTGTCATAGCCAAAAAGTTTTTCCCAGTCTGTAGGTTGTCTTTTGACTCCTTTGGTGAAGTCTTTTGATGAGCATAAGTGTTTGATTTTTAGGAGTTCCCATTTATCTAGTCTCTCTTCTGGTGCTTATGCGCTGTTACTTATGGTTCATATTGTGTTTATGCCACGTATTAGGGCTCCTAGCATTGTCTCTATTTTTTTCTTCCATATCTTTATCTTTTTTGATTTTATATTTAAGTCTTTGATCCATTTTGAGTTAGTTTTTGTGCATGGTGTGAGGTATCGGTCTTGTTTCAGTTTTTTGCAGATGGATATCTAGTTATGCCAGCACCATTTGTTAAAGAGATTGTCTTTTCCCCAATTAACAGACTTTGGGCCTTTGTCAAATATCAGTTTCTCATAGGTGGATGAATTTCTGTCTGGATTCTCAATTCTGTTCCATTGGTCTACGTATCTGTTGTTGTACCAGTACCAGGCTGTTTTGACTGCCGTGGTGGTATAAAAGTTTCTAAAATCAGGTAGTGTGAGACCTCCCACTTTGTTCTTCTTGAGTAATGCTTTACTTATTCAGGGCCTCTTCCCTTTCCATATGAAGTTGGTGATTTGTTTCTCCAACTCATTAAAAACTGCTGGTGGAATCTGGATTGGGATTGCATTGTATCTGTGGATCACTTTGGGAAGAATTGACATTTTCACAATGTTGAGTCTACCTATCCATGAGCAAGGTATGTTTTTCCACTTATGCAGGTCTCTTTTGGTTTCTTGCAGAAGTGTCTTGTAGATTTCATTGTATAGATCTTTTAAATCTCTGGTTAGATTTATTCCTAAGTATTTTATCTTCTTGGGGGCTATTGTAAATAGTATTGATTTGGTGATTTCCTCTTTGAAGTTCTCTTTGTTGGTGTAAAGGAATCCAACTGATTTTAGTATGTTTTCCTTGTATCCTGAAACTTTGCTGAAATCTTCTGTTAGTTCCAGTAGTTTTCTTTTGGATTCTTTGGGGTTTTCTGTGTGTAAGATCATATCATCTGCAAATAGAGATACTTTGACTTCTTTCCTACCAATTTGAATGCCTTTATTTCTTTTTCTAGCCTAATTGCTATGGCTAGGACCTCCAGCACAATGTTGAGTAAAAGTGGTGATAAAGGGCATCCTTGTCTGGTTCCCGTTCTCAACGGGAAAAGTTTCAAAGTCTCTCCATTTAGGAGGATGTTGGCTGTTGGCTTTATATAAATGTCCTTAATTGTACTGAGGAATTTCCTTTCTATTCCTATTTTGTTGAGAGTATTTATCATGAATGGGTGTTGGACTTTGTCAAATGCCTTCTCTGCATCGATTGATAAGATCATGTGGTTCTTGTCTTTTGTTTTATTTATGTGATGGATTACATCGATTGTTTTTCTAATGTTGAACCATGCCTGCATATCTGGTATAAATCCCACTTGCTCAAGGTGAATTATTTTTTTGATATGTTGCTGAATTGTATCAGCTGGAATTTTGTTGAAGATTTTTGTGTCAATCTTCATGAGGGATATTGGTCTGTAATTTTCTTTTTTTGTGGTGTCTTTACATGGTTGTGGTATCAGGGTTATGCTGGCTTCATAGAATGAGTTTGGAAGTATTCCATCCTTTTCTATGCTCTGAAATACCTTTAGTAGTAGTGGTGTTAACTCTTCTCTGAAAGCTTGGTTGAATTCTCCAGTGAAGCCATCCGGGCCAGGGTTTTTTTTTGTTGGGAGTTTTTTTTAATTATGTTTTCAATCTCTTCTTTTGTTATGGGTTTATTTAGTTGTTCTACCTCTGTTTGTGTTAGTTTAGGTAGGTAGTGAGTTTCTGAAATTTGTCCATTTCCTCTAGGTTTTCACATTTGTTAGAGTGCTATTTTTCGTCGTATTCTGTTATGATTCTTTTAGTTTCAGTTGGGTCTGTTGTGATATCCTCCATCTTATTTCTTATACGGGTTATCTGTTTCCTCTCCTGTTTTTCTTTTGTCAGTTTGGCCAGTGGTTTATCACTTTTGTTGATCTTTTCAAAGAACCAGCTTTTGCTCCTGTTAACTCTTTCCATTGTTTTTCTATTCTCTATTTCATTTAGTTCTGTTCTTATTCTTATAATTTCCTTTCTTCTGGTGCCTGAGGGCTTCTTTTGCTGCTCTCTTTCTATTTGTTCTAGTTGTAGAGTTAATGTTTTGATTATGGCCCTTTCTTCTTTTTGGGTGTGTGCATTTATTGCTATAAACTGACCTCTGAGGACTGCTTTTGCTGTGTCCCAAAGGTGCTGGTAGGATGTGTTTTCATTCTCGTTTGAGTCTATGAATTTCTTTATTCTATCCTTAATTTCTTCTATAACCCAGTCGTTTTTTGAGCAAGGAGTTGTTCAGTTTCCAAGAGTTTGATTTTTTTTTTTCTTTTTCCTTTCTTTTTCTGTTGTTGATTTCTACTCTTATAGCTTTACTGTCAGAAAAGATGCTTTGTAATGTTTTGATGCTTTGGATTTTGTTAAGGCTCGCTTTATGGCCTAATATGTGGTGTATTCTGGAGAATGTTCCATGTGCGTTGGAAAAGAAAGTATTGGCTCCTGTTCGGTGGAATGTTCAGTATGTATCTATGAGATCAAGTTGGTTGATGGTAGCATTTAGCTCTTCCGTGTCTTTGTTGAGCTTCTTTCTTGATGTTCTGTCCTTCACCGAAAATGGTATGTTGAAGTCTCCTGCTACTATTGTGGAGGTGTCTATCCTCTTTTCAGTGCTGTTAGAGTTTGTTTTATGTATTTTGAAGCCCTGTCATTTGGGTGTGTAAATATTTATTACAGTTATGTCCTCCTGGTGTTTTGACCCTTTAATCATTATATAGTGTCCTTCCTTTTCCTTTGTGGTAGATTTTACTTTAAAGTCTGTTTTGTCAGACATTAATATTGCCACTCCTACTCGTTTTTGGTGTTGTTTGCTTGATATATTTTTTCTATCCTTTGAGTTTTAGTTTGTTTGTGTCTTTAAGTCTAAGGTGTATCTCTTGTTAGCAGCATATAGACAGGTCATATTTTTTTATCCAATCTGCCACTATCTGTCTCTTTATTGGTGCATTTAGTCCATTTACATTCAGCATAATTATTAATAGGTATGAGTTTCGTGCTGTCAGTTTGATGTCTTTTTTTGTGTATTGTTCACGGTTTCTTTGTTCCACTTAATTTTCTGTGCTGAGTCGTTTTTCTTTATATATTTTCTCTTCATCTTTTTCATTGTCATTGATTTTGTGTTTGCTGAGTCTTTATATTTTTCTAGTTGTTTATTTTGACTTGTAGGATTGTTAGTTTCCTTTGTGGTTACCTTAATACTTACCCCTATTTTTCTAAGTTTATACCAGCCTTTCATTTCTTTATATCACCTTGACTTCCTCTCCATATGAAAAATCTATGTCTACATTTTTTAAGTCATTCTTTTTTGTTTTAATGTTGTGATCTTTTACATATTGACATCTGTTTCCCTATTTTCCATGTTTTAGCTTTGATTTACTTTTGTGACTTCCCTATCTGGGTTGATATCTGGTTGCTCTGTCCTGTGTTCTAGTCTTGGGTTGTTACCTGATGTTAGTGATTTTCTAACCTAAGGACTCCCTTTAGTATTTCTTGTAATTTTGGTTTGGTTTTTGCAAATCCCCTAATCTTCTGTTTATCTGGAAATGCCCTAATTTCACCATCATATTTGAGAGACAGTTTTCCTGGATATGTAATTCTTGGGTGGCAGTTTTTTTCCCTCAAGGCTTTATATATGTCATCCCATTGCCTTCTTGCCTGCATGGTTTTTGCTGAGTAGTCCGAGCTTCATCCTCATTTCTTTATCCTAAAAAAACTCAGTTGCCACTGAGGTGATTCCAACTCATGGACACCTCATGTGTCACGGTAGAACTGTGTTCCTACCATTTTGAATGACTGATTTTTTGGAAGTAGATCACCAGGCCTTTCTTCCTAGGTGACTCAGGGTGGACGGAAAGCTCCTACCTTTTAGTTCCAGTTTAAATTCATTCCTGCCTCCCCCTCCCTTTTTTTTTAAAATAATAATAGCCACTACTTACTGAATGTTTAATATATTCCATTCCTTCCTTTTAGCATGAACCTTAACAATCTAGATTAACAATTGAGAAAAAAATAAATGTACATTTTCCTTTTATAGTAATCAAGAAAACCAGCCAACTGAGATGTTAATAAGAGTGAAACCTGTGGTCTAGTTTTTTCATGTAATTGATCTGAGAAGCCGTTATATTAAGCAAACCAGTATGTATATTCCACTTTCATCAACACTTAAATGAAGAATCTTGCATTCATTCATTCAACTGATCAGAGCATTTTTCACAGAGGGTATGTTGGACAACTTCTGGTGGGCTCAGTGGGATGAAGCACACAGCATTAGCTAAGTTTCTTGTAGAGTAAGCTCTTTTGTGGCAGCACGTATAGGAACCATTTTTAGCTTAAGGATAATGTCTTCATAGAACTCAGCACTCAGGTATATGCAAAATGTTTAAGATGATCCAAGGATCTTTTTATAGGAAAGTTTTGACTCTATTTGCTCCTTAAATATATGTTGCTTAAGTGGATTGACCTTTCTAGGTAAAAAATATTGGTCTACCACCTACACTTCAACAACACCAATAAAATTGTCTTGGTTAAGGTAATATTTACAATGACTTCAATCTTCAGCTTTTAAAAAGGGTTTATATTATAAAATGATCTATTTGAAAAACAGTCCTTTGACTTTTGAAAAGCTGTGAAGTCACTGTGCTTCTATCTTACCTAGCATTTATACAAGACGTCTCATGATATATTTCTGCTTGCTTGAGATTTTAGCAAAATGAATGTTTGTCTCATCAGAGGAATTTCATAATTACTTGGCCAGAAAGAAGTAAAATGATGCATTATAATGTTTTGCTCCTCTTGGATGGATTTAAGCCCAAAACTCATTATTCAGTAATCAAGTGCCTAAAACCAAAAACCAAACCCATTGGCGATGAGTCGATTCTGAGTCATAGCAACCTTGTAAGACAGAGTAGAACTGTCCAGTAGGGTTTAAGGAGGCTTTGGTGGATTCAAACTGCTGACCTTTTGGCTAGCAATCTGAGCTCTTAACCACTGCACTACCAGGGCTCCAGTCAAGTGCCTAGTAGCTTCTAAACACATTTTTGGTATCTTCTATTCTGTTTCTACTACTAACTAGTTTTTTCTGCAATGCATTTATATTTTAAGCTCTTAGATAGGGTATTTATTTAAGTAGAATGGATGCTTTACAAGAAAAAAATCACAGTTTTGTTAAAATTAAGTGGTAAAACAATGTCAGTATATTTCAAATCAATCCAATATTTAGGCAGCTCCTCGATTCAGTTGTATTTCAGAAATTGGCAGGTAGAAAAGGAGTATAGACAAGTGTTTTAGTGTTATACATGTTTTAGTAACCCACAATCTTTATTTAGAAATTCTCTCTCAAATCTTGAATTGTTGGGAAAATAAATATATATGTCTTTGAGGGGAAAAATCACTTCTAATAGCACTAAATTTAAACATGGAAGATTTGAAATCCCTGATGACAAGCTATAACCAGAGAAAGGTATGAAATAAAGTGTTGAGCAGGTATAGCTTATGCCTGGGGAGCTTATCTAGCGAACCCATGTTCATGTCTAGGCTTAATATTGCCCCTAAGTCTCACAGCAAGTTTATTTTCTCAGCAAACAGCATTCCATGCAGTCTGTATGCATTGTGTGTATATGGGTGTGTTTGAGTATTACAAAATTAAAGTTCTTCTGCATTTTAAAACTATGTAGTTATTTTAGAAGAGATTTGCAGGGAATGGATGATTATATTTTGCCGTTTCATAATTAACCAACTTAGTCTTATGCTCTAATTATTTTTCATCTTTCTAAGCTTTTCTGTTGCTGGCCTTTAATAAGAGATAATCAAGAACTCATTAGGGTCCTGGGGGAAGGCAGAATCAGAGGGAGGAGAGACTGAACCCACTGAGAGTTTTGCTTTCCACTCCATTTTTCCCTACCAACTTTTATTGCACATCATTATGTTTGTTTTCTGTCATCTGTTCTTTCCAGGATATAGCTTTGTTTGTTTGTGCTCCTTTTGTGGTTGGTCCTGAGGCAGATTACTGTTGCAAGGTTTATCATCACTGTGCATTGTTCTTAATTTTCCCTGATGAAGTTTCTACTTGAGCCCTGGGGTCTGGTTTGGCTCTGCTGCATTCAATGGCACATGTGTAGAAAGTCACTCTGATCTGTTTGCGATTTTGTTCACCATGATTGCTCTCATTCTGCTTTTGTCTGGTGTTTCCTGCTGTTGTTTCCATACAAACTGCATGCTTTCTAAGTTGGGAATATTTCACACTCCATTATGATACTTACTTAAGCTTATATAATACATTTTATTTGAAATCTTACCACACTCATGGCAAATTTGAAGTAAAATGGACTTTTCTCATTACAAAAGCACAAATCCCCATTACAAACCACAAATCCCAGATACCTCCCAGGATGGAAAAAGAAGCATACTAAGCTAAGTGGTTTTACTGGACTCTTTGTCTGTACTCCTTTAGGTCTTCACTGAGCATAGGCCTTTTTAGTCTACCTCTCTTTGTCCCATTCACTCTTTTAACCCTATGTCTCTGTTCCATTATTGTTTTCTAAATGTTCTATACCATTGGCTAGTCAATTTACCATTTATTTTTCTGTATTATTTATTATGCCATGCTGTTTCATTTCTCAGTGTTTTTGCACAGGGAAAATGAAGCCCTCTTTAAGTTCCTTTGTATGGAAGGATTAGAGACTATCTGAGGCATTATTCAGTCATGAGGTTCAATTTTCTTGAACCTCATAGTCTTTGTCAGATGTCCCTCTTCCATATCCCATGGAGCCCTCTGCCTATATGCATTATATCTTGGATCTCACTAACTTGGAAATGTTGGTTCAATTGACTGTTTCCCTCATTAGACTGTAGTTTCCTGTAGGCTAGTGACTGTATCTTGTCTGCTTCTACTCCTCCAGGTTATCTTCTATCAATCCTTCCTATTCAAGGCCAAACTTAATTCCTTTTATCACTAAAAGCTCACCTGACCACACCAACCCTTGGTGCTCTTTTCCACCTGTTAATTCCCAATGGTCATTTCTCCAGCACTCACAGTCCTATATGGTGTGCTTCACTTTCTACCTCTAATGCAATCTTTTTTCTCTATGCCTTCTAGTGTCTCAACTAAATTATAATAAGATAATGTAATATATCATTGTGCCACACTATATTGTGCCAGACATAAAACTATGTATAAAACATTTGTTCATTCATCTTAAAACATTTTTTTATTTCAAACATCAAGATATTCATTCCATATATGATATATATTTGTACATGTGTGTATGAGCTACGGTTGCTAACCAAAAGGTCAGCAATTCGAATCCACCAGCTGCTCCTTGGAAACCCTATGAGGCAGTTCTACTCTGTCTTATAGGTTCACTATGAGTCAGAATCGACTCCACAGCAACAGGTTTAATCTATCAGTTATCTATCTGCTTATCGCTTGTCTAGGAGAAATAATGATTATCTGAAACATTGTTCAGTATTAAGTTTGAGATGCCTATTTTGATCCCCATCGTCTTTATTAGGTGCCCCTTCTCCATAGCCCTGTCCTCACTGTAACCCTCTGAGTATATTCATCAGATTCCACAGAACTGAATATTATGTGTCTATATATATGTGGATACTTACATATTTTTAATACATTTATGGGTCACATAATACATTTAAATAATTTTAATTGTTTATTTGGAATAATATTTCAACAGATCCAAAATATCCTTCTACTTGAGCTTCAATGATAAAAACATTATAGATTTTATGTTTTATGATAATAATAACTATTCAAATGATTTCAGTAAGAATTAGATGATACTGGACATTTAACACACAGTTCTTTAAATTTATACTTTGTTGTTGTATGTATATGGGTGTTTGTGTTATACATTTTTAGTTGTAGTAAATGTCAGGGAAATGCTAGGAAATATTAGCATTGTCAGCACTAAAGAAAACAAGAATTCAATCTTTGGTGAATAATTACTTGCACAGGAAGTGCTAATACATTTATTGAAAATGTTTTAATCCTTCTTCTTAAGTTGAGTCATCATTCTTCTCGTGAGTCTTTTTTTTTTTCCAGGCTGCCTTCATTGGCCCATTCCATATTTTTTATTGGCATGATCATTACCCATAGGCAACTGCTCTCAAATCACCTATATTGGGGCATTTTAATTTATTGATTGCATAAATCTACCATCATTCAAAATTAATCAACTGAATTTAAATCTTTATTTCCACCATTCTACTTTAATTTCCTTTATAACGTTATCATCTTCTTCTTATTGCCAATGCAAGTTCATGTAATGGTAATCATTCATTTTCTCTTCTGTACTTCTATATTTAGCCATTTCTGAGTATGCTGATTTTCATTGTTATTAATTAATCATATTTCAAATTCCATAGGGACTTAGTTCTGTATGATCTGAGAAATTATAAGCCCTCTCCCTTGTAATTTTGTATTATCTCTCACTATTATTTTTAGCAAAGTTCCATTTTAAGTACAATATAGTGAAAATTGCAAGATCTTTTCTCCTGAGGAGACACTAGTGAGTTTGTACTGGCTCCCTTAAAGATTACAGTCTAGGAGCCCTATGGGGCAGTTCTGTTCTGTCACATAGTGTTGCTGTGAGTCAAAATCAACTCCAGGGCAACTAACAACATATCAACAAGTAATAATCAGACAATAGTCTTAAATCCATTTCATAAAAGTTGATTCCAACTCATAGCGACCCTGTAAGACAGAGTAGAACTGCCCCCGCAGGGTTTCCAAGGAGTAGCTGGTGAATTCAAACTGCCGACCTGTTTACCACTGCACCACCAGGGCTCGTAATCTATCCTTTTGTAGGAACTGAGAGCTGCGAGTGGGAGAAGGCAATGAGTGTATTTTTCATGCTTTAGTTTGACAGTACGCAAAAGAACTGCAATAAGGCTAAAGAACAAGATGGAGTCTGCTTTGTTGTTGAAGTGCTGAACACAACTTTTTCCCAAAAGTTGGGAGGATACATGCAATTTTTCACTGCACACATTTTGGTTCATCACCTCCATGGAATGCCAATGTTTCACAGGTTGTTTTTCCATATCTTAATATTGACTTTAGAATAGCATGCCAAGGAATGGCTTGCCATACTTTTGGGGCCACTAATGTAAATCCTGGAGGTAGAATAACTCATGACATTTTCTAGCAGAGTATTTCTGGAAGTGGATTTCACATAGTACTAGTCTCATAAGATGCTCCAAGACACAAGGTTTTATATCATAAAAAATTTGAAAAAGAGGCAAGCATTAAAGAAAACTCTACCTATTTGACCATGGAGCTTCCATTCCTTTCTTTCTTCTTCCTCTTCTTTTATTAAGCTAAAATCCCATGGACTATTTTGAGAAAATCTTAAACAGTTGCTATCTAGTTGATTCTGACTCATGTCGACCCTGTTTGGGTCAGAGTAGGACTGTGCTCCGTAGAGTTTTCAATGCCTAATTTTTCAGAAGTAGATCACCAGGTCTTTCTTCCAAGGAGCCTCTAGGTGGACTCAGTCCACCAACCTTTCAGTTAGCAACTGAGCTCCATAACTTTGTGTACCAACCAAGGACTCCTTGAGAATAACCAGAATGTGAACAATGTGGTAGGTGTGTGTGTGTGTGTGCGTGCGTGCGTGCGTGCGTGTGTGTGTGTGAAGCTAATGCAGATTTTATTGTTTGGAAATGTTTTTGTAAGCCTTGCTTACTGGCTCTTCCCCCTTAGCCCAAAAACATTCATTAAAAAGACTCTGTCCAGCTGAATAGGTGAAGCACAGGACATTTTAAGGGGAGCAAAACTATTTTGCATAAAACCATAATGATGGAAGGATGACATTATGAGTTTGTCAAAACCAGTAGAACTGTACAACACAAAAAGTGAATTCTAATATAAACTACGCACTTTAGTTAATAGTCATGTGTCAGTATTGGTTCATCAGTTGTAACAAATGTACCACAGTAACACACCTAAAACTCCATGGGACAGAGTAGAATGCCCCGTCAGGTTTCCAAAGAGCAGCTGGTGGATTCAAACTGCCCACCTTTCGTTAGCAGCCGAACCCTTAACCACTGGGCCACCAGGGCTCCTACAGTAAAGCGTGCAGGGAATGAGGGGGGCATATGAGAACACTCTGAACTTTCTGCACAACTTTTCTGTACACCTAAAGCTGCTATAAAAAACAAAGTATATTAAAAAAAAAAAAAAGATACTCCCTAGAGATCAGTGCAAGAGGTAGCAGAAGATATTAATTGATCTATGAAGGCAAAGGCTATTTATTTGTTTTAAGCATTATGAATATTTAATTCTTAGCATGGAGTCTCAATACTTGCTTGCAGAGTGAATAAATAAATTAGCAACACTTCACAACAACAAAAAATTAAAAACAGGTTTGTCAGTCAAAAATAAATTATTCAGAAATGGTGTCTAGAAAAAGGTGAGGAGTAGAGGCTGAATCTGTCAAGTCATTTTCTAGAGAAAAGGGTGCTATGGTCCAAGGAGCAGTTATAGTGGTCTGCACATTCCGTATTAGGGACATTGACCTGAGCCTGAAGTCATTGTATTTGAATCACAGAAGTAGCTTTCCTTGATTACTAAAATATCTAATTACATTTGGTTTGTTTTTGTCTTGTAACTTAACTACTGTTGTTTTTAGTTGCCATCAAGTTCATTCCAATTCATAGTGACCTCATGTGTGCAGGGTAGAACTGCTCCATAGGGTTTCCAAGGCTACGACCTTTCAGAGCAGATTGCCAGGCTTGTCTTCCTAGGCACCTTTGGGTGGGTTTGAACAGCAACCTTTTACTAGTAGTTGAGCAATTAACTATTTGTGCTTCCCAGGACTACTACAAGAAGAAAATATATTGACCAGGAGGTGCAAAGGCAAGTCAAATTGGTATTTCTTTTTTAACTTAAACACACAGCCATATAGTTGCTTACATCTCTCTCTGGGATTCCTGACAGCTTTGCCACGCTCTTGTGTACCAGATTCCTTCTCTGGGCCTGTGCAGCTGAAGGTCAAAACCGAAAGTGCAGTAAATTCACGAAGGTAAAAGAGTCCTTGAAACCTTCTAGAGACAGCATATTGTCCTCCCCTCCTAGCTAGCCTTTCTACTTGTGTGTGTATTTTTAATTCTTACAACTTAGTTTTCTGTTATTGCAGTATTTTTTCCCTTTGTATCTCTGCTATAAAATTAAATTTAGCATGAACTCTTTCAATGTCTTTTGAAGAGACAAAATGCATTTTCATAAATTGAGGACATTAAGTATTATTTCTTGTTTAAATGCTTTCTTGCAACATTGATATATCTTTTCCCTAACTAAAGTACAATACTCAAGACAGCGTAGAACAAAATTTTAATTAACCCCTCCAATAACTGTATTTTTGCCACGTGTGTTTCCATAATACACACAAATTCCATAAGGCAATGGTTATTTTATAATTGCTCTACCATTTATCATACTGGAAGCTAACATATTTTGCCTTAATCACATATATTATGCATTGCCATTGTATCCTATTAATGCAATTATTATTTGTAATTACTGTATTTTTAGGGAAGTAACTTGTGCCTTCCATGTTTGTTTGTCAACTGTGCCCTCCCTCTTTGAAGTATTTTCGTAAGGATTCTATGCTAATATTTTTACAGCACATCTAAAAACAAACTGACATAGCAGCGTTTATGAAAATACCTCACAGGGAGGAGGGTGAAGTTGGCAAATGTAGAAGGTGAGCGTTATTTACATAAAACACAGTATTCAAATTATATTTTAGTTATCATATTATGAATCTAAATTCAAAGGAACTCTAAATGTATTGTCTATTTACAGTGCATTAAAAAATTTTTAAATGAATATTTCAGGATTAAACTATTTTTTTTCCTTTTTACTATTACTATGATTATTATCTTTTAAGACACATACTCTACTTGTTTTTATTTTTAGAGGAACTCTGATCTTGTAATTGGATTTGGTAGTGAAAAAGAATGAAATATTTATGAAGAACAATAAAAAAGGTATTTTTCTTTTTCATTCAGTTCCTGGGATAACTCTTCAATATCCATTATCTTAAAAGAAATTTGTAATTAGTTGTTCTGAAGCAATTAAGAAATGTCCACTTTCTTCCAATTCTCATACTTACTTTAAAAAAATAATTAGGTAATTTTGTAGATCAGAATTTTGTGTTATATTTATTTAAAGGTCTTTATGATGCAGGCAAGGTAACAGATGTAGAAAGTAGTGTTGAGAGGGTGGAATCTGTAATTTCAAATACTGTTACATTCTTTATCAGTGTCTTTTAATCACAGTTACAAGTCAATGCCAATTTCTATTTATTATTATTCAACCCATAACTGAATGGCATAATGAGATTATGCATTTGCTCAGAAAATATTGATGCAGAGTTCTAAAAGTGACAGAATGATCTATTATTGTTTTGTCTACAAGCAAGTTTGTTTTACATAAATGGCTTTTTTACAAATTTGAAATGTGAATATATTTTATTTTTTTCCCAGTGAGTACACAATACACAATTCTTTGACAATACTATTAACCAATTTTATGCCAATTTCTTTTCTGATCTAACATCAAATGAAATACATTAAGATTTTGGATGCTGTTTGGTGATGTAACAAACTACAGTAAAAAAAGAAAAATCTATCTATACAACAATGTATAAAAAAGTCTACCCACGGCCACAAAATCCCTTATCTTGCAACACTTTAAAGTCACAATAAATGATTTTGAAAAATATGAGATAAAAAAATTAGTAAATTGAATTTCATTTTTAAAAAAAGTATGTATGGTTTCATATGAAGTACACATTACAGAGAAGCAAAATGAAAGTAACATCACCTCTAAGATAATGTGGAGAGACATGTTGTTTTATACCAATTCCTTGTCACGTAATTCTATAAGCACAATACACAGAAGCAGATGAACAAATTAGTGAATGTCATGGTTCTGCGTATCTTTAATACTGACACACAATCACTTTCCAGTGGAGAAGATAAACCACAGTTTAGAACTCATTGAGATTGTTATAATTATGTTGCCAGTGGAGAATTACATAAATCTATTTAATAGAAATTGGGAGGTGTTCCACCAAACCACATACAGACTTTCAACTCAAATCTGGCTGAAAATATATTTAAATACCCAGAGCATTAAACTTTGACATAGCACATGATTAAATCAAATCCGTTTTGTTACCCAAAGCAAGTAAACTTGCAATGTTTTTACTTCCTTTTGGTCGTATGAGACCTCAACCATTGGCCTTGGTTTTCCTATATTCTCCCTTGAAGTGGATTCAAACCCTGTGAAGGAATCATTTGTTTTCAGGTTTCCCATACTTTCCTGCCTTACTTTTAAAATGATGTGGAAAAAATGTGGAGGAGAGGTAGGGTGATTCCACTTGCAAACACTATGGTATACCTGAACTTGAGCACTGCTGGGGCTATTTCCCCAGTGGAGCCTTTCCCCTGGGAATGGAGGTGCTTGTGTGGGAATGACAGCAGCATTGCCTGTGAGAACAAGATAAGATGGCATTTTCTTCCACCCAGACTTCCTTCTCAGGGCTCATGCAGGCCTATGTTTAGATCTGCAGAAGAGTGAGCACAGTGACTTTCCAATCACATTCATTGAATCTGTTACAAAATAAAAAACAGTGGTGGCTCCTGTACATGCTTGTATTCTCTAGCTGATACTCTGATTTATACTGATTAGAAGATTTCTACATACAGCATGATGACTGAGGCTTTTGATTTTTGATAGTGTTTGTTCTTGAATTCATTTGAACAGCCATAGTATTTTCCCATGCCCAAGATGGGGGGGATGACATTTTAGGTGCAAGATTTGACCGACCAGTTTTTATTTAGAGGCTACATTTAACAGGAAACATGAACTCTTCCAAAAGAACATTTCGAGTAACCTTAAGGTCTGCAATGACATAGTATAACTGTAACAGTTAATTTTTATGTACTGAAGCCAACCAGGGAGGGATGATGTTTTGTCTGACATTATCTCACAAGTCACCTGCATCTAGGTACTCTATATTTGAAGTCCTGGTTATTAGTCACCTGCACGTTCCAGTTACCAGGGGTCAAAAGCTCTGTATAATGTGTGTGATGAGCTAAAGTTTTAGACTAACCTGGGTTGAAGAAGGGCATAAAGGGGGGACACAAACGGACAAAACTTCTGAGGAATTCATTTGCTTTTTAATAGAAACAGGTGAAATAGGGAAATGCATAAAGGAAAATTGAATTCTCACACCGTACATTTGTGAATAAGTATGTATGCTGAAACTTCTCGCCAGCTTCTTTGTCCCAGAGAAATCAAACTGCATTAAAATTCAGGCACTAAGGGTAGAAAGTGGATAAAGGGTTTAGTAAATGTGTCTCAGAATTCTTTTTCTCCTCATTGAAGAAATGAACTACATGGCAACACAACGATGTTGGGAACCCTAAAGAACATGTTCCTCTATGCTTGCCTGTGCGGATGCAGTCTCAGGGAGTAAACAAGATGGAACGCTCATTCAGTTGTGTCGTTCCTTTGCTGTAACAACATGACATACAATTGGTGACTGAGCTAACAATGCACGAAGTACAAATTGTCATTCAAAGGGGTCCCATATATAGAACTGATGCTAATCATTACATTGGATATTTTTCAAAGTACCAACTACTAAACACATCATAGGAAAAATGCGAAAAAGAATAGACAAGGATAGAATTTAAAATTGTGTAAGTAGCACATGGAAAAATGTCACAAATGGAAATTTCCAGAAGGTTCTCTTCTACTTGATTGACTATACATGTACAGTAACCAACATACATTTAAAAATCATATTTCTTTTGACCACACATGATGGATGTTCCAGAACTTCTGGTTCTCAAAGTCGTGAAAAACAAATGAGGCAGGACACTGTTTTTAATGTCCACTTACAAGGTTTGGTTTTATTTAAAAAGTGTATAAACATGCATTTTTTTTTCCTTTTTAACTTTTTTTTTTCAATTTACTCATTCAAAATGGGTCAAAGTTATTTTAGTCGGTAGCCAATTTCTGAGAATGTACCATAAAATATTTATTCCAATAAATCTACTTAGTGTGAACTGAACATACTCGGAGCACTGCTTTTTTAAGCACTTACAATTTGGCTATACATTTGGTGGCATAAACTTCACTTCTTAATCAAATAAAACACAAAATTGTATATAGACTGCATTATTTTTAAAAAGTCAAGATTTTAAGTGATGCAGCTCTATCCTCTAGTATGTACTGTACATGTATTAGAAAGATGAAACACGATTTTGCAATAGTGTTTATATTTGGAAGCAGCCTGAGTATGTCCTAATAATAAATTGCCTCTTTAACAATTTGCTAGATATTCTGGAGTTCATTTTGTTCGTTTCCTTGGGGAACTTCATATGATGTTCTGACTTAATGAGTTGGAGAGATTAATTACGGCAATTCAGAAAATTCTTTTTTAAAAAGAAAACTGTAATATAAATACAGCTTTTGTGAAACACCTTAATTCTTTTTGTTTATTTTAATTCTCAGATGGGCCAATTACAATGACAGGTAAAGTTGTTCATTTCTTTCCTTCCTCTCTTCTTTTTTAAGCAAGTTTAGTATATCTTTGCTACCTATATATTTTAATGCATATTTAGTCTAAAGACTTAAACTTTCTTCTTTTGACCCCTGCCTTTTTCAACAGCAAAAGCCACGTTTCTGCTTTTTTTTATTGACTCAGTCCCTGATGTTCCAAGAAGCCTTGTGTCAACATCATTGTTCCTTCGCATCTTCCTATTTCTACACCCCAACTGAAAACCATCTAACATGATTGGTTACATCCAGCATTACCCAACCTAGCTTACAGTACAGAAACTCCCTTCACATTCAGTTTTTTTCTTCATGTCACGAGGAGTAGAGATTTGTGCTTATCACCAAATAAAATTGCAGTGCAAAATTTAAACATAAAAGTTACACAATTAAAAGTTAATATATGGCACCACAGCCTATTAATTCACATATAGTACAACAGACCAAGAAGAACAGACAATAATATGAACAGAGCTAAAAAGAGTGAGCTTGCATAGCAATGCACAAAAGAAATTATATACAGAGGAAAATCCTTTTCTTCATGGAGGGAGATTTTTGCTTTCTTTCTTTTTTATATACTCCTGACAAAAAAGAGTTAAGGTGGGTGGTGTACTTAGGAGAAGAACACAAGTAAAATATCTGTGGGATATGTGTGGCTGTGTGTCTTTACATTGCATTTACAGTTCTTTTAATAGTACATAAATAAATTGTTCATTGCACTGTTTAGTGTCATCACTTCCATGAGTTCAGACCTGATGGTCCTTCAGAGCAGCTTTGCATATCTCCTCTCAGTTACTCTATAAAGAGATAAAAAACAGAATGATACAGTGAGAAGTCAATTTGTATTTTAATTATTCTTTCATCCTGACCAGTATGACAAAAAGCAAGGCCAACAGATAATACATTAAGATCAGGCCACCAAATCCATTTTGTGAGTTTGTGATTTTAGGAAATTTTACTGGGATAGGGATGGGAAGGAAATTTTACCTGAATAGAGATGAGAATGGAAAGAAAAAGAAACACTTTAAAATTTGGAGATTTAAAATCCAAGTGGAGCTATTTTGGAGCTCCTTGTGAGTATATAATTAGTTCAAAATAAAAAGATACAGAAAAGTCCAAGTAGCCATGAATCAAATTCAAAATTATAGATATATCTTAATAATAATCAGATTAGCAATAGACAGCAATAATGATAACTCGAATCAATAAAGAACTTTACAATTTTGGAAGTACTTTCACTTTTCATTATCTCATGAGATATTCAAAACAGTAGTGCTGTATATGGTGTGAACATAACAGTAAAGCTGTATTTCAGTTGAGAAAATGGAGACATTGGAAGATAGTTGACTGTCTCATGTCCCATAAACACTAAGTGGTTGTTGAGAAGATTAGAAACCGGGGCTGTTCTCTGAGCAGTGTTTTTAAATTGAATTCAAAGAAGCAGTTGAAAATATTCAGCAAGTATAATTCTGACATTGGGTAGCAGAACTTTCCTGATGAAATGAATACAAAGAGATCAATGCTTTTTACTGTGACATTCCTTTTTCTCTAGAACCTAGTATTTGATACTTAGAAAAGACATTGGATTTGTTGTACTAACTACAAATGCTAGTTCTTTAAGTATTAAAACAATATTCTAAGATATGTTCTTACAATAAAAATATAAACAAGTGCCTAAAAATCAAAGACCAACTTTTCTAGGCTGGTCCCCAGATTAAAAAAAAAAAAAAAAAAAAATTAATAAAGAAGAACTAAACCCCCCCCGCCAAAAATCAAACCTGTTGCCATCAAGTCGATTCCGACTCATAGCAACCCCATAGGGTTTCCAAGGGGCACTTGGTGGATTTGAACTGCTGACCTTTTGGTTAGCAGCCATAGCTCTTAACCACTGTGACACCAGGGCTCCAAATAGGAACTAGGGGATGAGAAATTCCTGGGGAGCTTCTTTAAAACTACCCAAGGGCCATTATGTCCCCCCTTATTCAATATGCTCAGTTAAAAGGGCAAAGAAAATTACAAAGTGGGTTATATTTAGTTTAAATCTTATAAGTATTAAATTGTGTTGCCTAAATTAAAACAATTTTCACAGTATAAATTGAACATGAAATAGCAGAGATGTGTATACAGTTGACCACTGTGAAAAAGCAGTGGTCTAAGTTACGACCAAACCTGTTCAAAATTATGATGGATTTTTTTCTCACAGTGGAGCAAGTTTACTTTTATTCTGAATTTAGTTTACTTATTACAGCAATATTATTAACCTTATATTCTTTTCAGATCACAATAGCTTTTTACAATTCCCTAAAGCACTTACATAATTCACCTGTAAACTGTCCTTGACTATTTGAGCCCATATATCCTATGTCAAGAAGGTCGCTGGCATTGCGCTGGTGGCCTCCCCTCAGTACCTCGGCTTTCCTGGGTCCTGTGGATCCTTTTGAGGAAGCCGTTCCTGATGAACTGTGACCGCCTGGAGATGGGAAACTGGGCTTGCTATAGGGCACCAAGGCCTCCTCTGAAAAAGAAACGCAAGGGCTGAGTTGAATAGCAACATGGGGCAAAACACAAACTTAATTCTTAAATATTAAGCTCAGAATGGACCATTTCAAAATTACAAACATGAGGTTTAATATGACTTGGATATTAAAGGAATTTCCACGTGTAAGTAAACATGCCCTACAATAGGAATTGAAGCAGGATTAAATTAAAAGAGATCTTGGGATAAATACACAATATTATATATTGTTTACAAATTTAAATTCTTTATAAAAACAGAACTGCATACAATGAACCATAGTTTGCTTGACAAAGGCATATCTGAGAATAATTTCTAGAGTTCCATGAGGCTCTAATTTAATTTTCCCTTTAAAATTGGAGGAACTTGGTTTTTGTTTTAGTTTAAATTATGGCAACACTTTCTCTATCAGTTTAGATAAAGGACTATAGTATTAGTAAATTAAATAAGCTTCTTAAATTTCTGTTTTTTCTTGGGATAGGAAGACAATATTTGAAAAACTGTGTGTTTCCTTAAAAGAAAAAAGAAACATTTTATGCACGTTCTCTACAAATGATTCATGAAGTGTATTACTTAATAATTACTTAATTTGAAACAATTTGTTTCCTTCTCTCTGTTTTTTCCATCCTCTATGTATTTTTCTCTCTTTCTAGGAATGGGGTTATGATTTCTGTGAGTAGATGACTAAAAAATGCTGACGAATCTACAAGTTCTCTCCTTAGATAGTCTGTATGACAAAGACCACCTAATTTTCTTTCATAGCCTGGATTATTCTGTAAATAATGGTGTAAACTTCCTAAATGTTTCATTAACCCTGGATATTAAAATTGCCACCCTTTGGTCCTTGGAAAAACTACATTTTCCAAACCATGAGCAACGATTTGTGACAAAATATAGTTATTGAAAATGCATGGTAGAGTATATCTCTGGAAAGAATTGATTCTAAATAAATAAATGAATGAGTAAGGAAACTCTTTAAAAAGTTTTTTTTTTTTTAAATAGTAAATGAATCCTAACATGCAAACAGATGTTCCAAAAAATACATTTCTGTAATAGGCTCACCTTTCACCCTCCCCAGTAAAAAATCCAGATTATAAACCATAAAATTTATTTTGTGACACTTCCAGGAGGCTTGATTGTGTAAACAAGAACGTTTCCCATTGAAGTATTAACAATCAACTAAAATTAATCAGCTGGAGAAGTGCAGGCCCAGTTGAACCTTTTCTAACATGAGGATTCTGTGAATGGGCATTAATTTGCAGATTTATTTGTTATTTCAATTAATTCACCTATTAGACTGAAGTGAGTTCTTTCCAATAACTTGTTACTTTAGTTAAAATGAACACCAGTTGAAAACAGAGATTAAACTGACACTAAAGATGAAATTTGGACACGTTATCAGGAGGGACCAGTCCCTGGAGAAGGACATCATGCTTTATAAAGTAGAGGGTCAGTGAAAAAGAACAAGACCCTCAATGAGATGGATTGACACAGTGGCTGCATCAATGGGCTCAAACATATCAATGATTGTGAGGATGGCGCAAGACCAGGCAGTGTTTCGTTCTGTTGTACAAAGGGCTGCTATGAGTAGGAATCGACTGGACGGCATCTAACAACAACAACAACAAAGATGAAATTTAGTGGTCTTAAAACTACTCAGTATAAATATTAAAGAGCAAAAAAAAAAAAAGTTAAATTGTCTCTTGAGCACTACAGATGAATCTTGGAGGTCTCTTAGCCTCAAAAATCCTCTGAAGAGGTTAACCTGAGCAAAAAGCATGAATGGACTCAGCTTTAGGGCATATATGCTGGTGACCTGTGCTGAGGAATTCCAACTTTAGTTAGTGATTCAAGCCAAATGTATTTCAGCCTCCCTTAACCAGCAGCCATTTCTAAAATACCTGGTAGAAAAAAAAAAAGATAAAAGTCCACACTTTCTTGGGACTGGGCAGAACACACCTGATCCGACACCTTGTTTGTGTGGGGCTTTCCGTATATCTTCTTGACGCTCTGTGGAGTTTATCCATTCCTGGGTTTGTCGCTGCCACTCTAGGGACGTTCTAGCTGGACAATCCAGTGAGCTCTTTGTATCTTCTAAGTTGGATGCCTGTTGTCTCTCCAGAGAGCTTCCTTTTCTCTCTGTTGAGTTTTCCACGTTACCAGCATGCTGACTTGGGCCTATTTGCTGCCTTAAACCCTGACCTGGTGGGGGATCTGGTGGTGGTGGAAGATCTAAAAATTTTGAATAATGTTTAGAATGTACTAAAATTTAATGAAAAAGACAGGTTTTATTTCACGTTGAAGAAAGTCCTTGCCCTCATACAGGTATCTCCCATGCAAAAGAAATTTGGGGAAAGTAAAAGTCAGTCATTTATATCCAAAATGCATACTATTGATCTCTTTGCTGCCTTTTGACCACAGCATCTGAAATAAAATCAACTAGTTTTATCAAACTCTTTACATGTGTAAAGTCAGCATTTTCAATTGCACATGGAGGCTAAAGTTTAAGGTGTAAAAGGCAGTTTACAGTTTTCACACGTTTAATCCATTTCCCGCTCCCACCCCACCAAAGTAGAACTACCACTTCACAAAATAAGATGACTAGGAATCCTAGCAGCCGTGCTAATGAAGGGCCCTGGGAAGAACAAAAGCTCTCCTGCCAATCTCCATAGGAAATGTCGCCCTCGGGAAATTAAGAACTATATGCCGTATCATATGCAGCATATGACTGCCTTTATCCATGTATGTGGCACATTTAGCAACAGTCAAAGGGTTAAGCTAACATTTATTAGATGCAATTAACATTCTGCCTGACAACCAATTCTGGCTGTTCGTTTCATGAGTTAACTAATGAGTTACAACTAATACATTATTAATTTTAATAAGTAATAACCAATGTTCAGAGTACAGATTGAATCTGCTTCATGGTGCTAGAGTAGACAATGCATCATAAAAATCTGAGATGTAGTGGAATAGATAATTTTTCAAAAAGCCTCTTTAAATTAAATATCATGTCTGCAAAAATTAAAACTTCAGTAGTCAGCTAAGTTTTCCTTTTCCTTTTATTAGCTCTTCAGATCGTGATACCTTCATATTTTAAATGTCTTCAGTTATGAAATCATACTCCCCTCATTTACCTTTAAGTATTATACTAGTTCTGAAAATTATTTTGTTGAAAATTGTCCTGTTTATTTTGAAATCTTCTAAAATTCTTTTGGATTATTTTTCTTCTAATTTTTCTTGCATGCTGGTATAGATTTCTTTGTTCATTCTTAGAGTATAAACCCATACCAAACCCACTACCGCTGAGTGGGTTCCGACTCATAGCGACCCTGTAGGACAGAGTAGAACTGCCTCATAGGGTTTCCAAGGAGCGCCTGGTGGATTCAAACTCCCGACCTTTTGGTTAGCAGCCGAACTCTTAATGACTACGCCACCAAGGTTTCCTTATAAATATATTATACATAATATAATATTTATTAATGGTGGATATTGTATATAATAAGGAGCACTGGTGGTACAATGGATAAGCACTCTGCTGCTAACTGAAAGTTTGGGAGTTTGAACCACCCAGTGGCTCTGAAGTAGAAAGACCTGGTGATCTGCTTCTATAAAAATTACAGCCTAGGAAACCCTATGGGGCAGCTCTACTCCGTCACTTGGGGTCGCTATGAGTTGAAATCAACCTGACGGCACATAACAACAATAATAACAACATCATATATGATACAGATGATTATTTCTAATGCCATTTTTGCAAAGGTGCTCTTGTTTCTAATAATATTGTTCGTAAAATTTAAAAGGGAAAAGTATAAATTTCTTGTATACAAAAGACAGCTTTGTTAAGGAAGGGTAAGCTACTCCTTTCAAAGACTTAAGAATCCTTATACTCAAATTTATGGCAAAGGGATATTGTCCTCTGTTGAACTGATAATGATTGTTTACTGAGTATTTTCTCTGGGAGTTCCCAACTTAGAGCAGCATTCCCAGTTCTCATCTCTTCTCACTAGATATAAATTACTAATTATTCAAGGTATTGGGTCTCTGTCTGGGGGAAAAAAATAGTTGCATTTGGAACATTTCTTCCAAAATGAAAGGCTAATCCTATATCGAGATATCTGTTGCTGAATAATCCACCAATGCTTTCGGTGTTTTTTTTTTACATTCAATGCTGACTTCCTTCAGTATATGTTATTATAATTGCAAATTAATTATTTCTTGAGTATTTGAGTCACTGGACTTAGACAGCTGGGTGGGGGGGAATGATTGTATTCATTTTCAAAATCACATATCTTGTCATTGATTTTTGAACTCCATCAGAGCAGCCTAATTTTTAAAATGAAAAAATGGTATCTGCTTATAGCAGCTAAAATTCTGATTACTATTTAATTTAAACTGAAATTATATGGCCACATAATTAAGTAATATCCTTGGAGTTTTCATATTCTGAGAAAGAGCATTACATAGACATTGAAAGAAATGAATTGGAAAAAAGGAGATAGGATTAAGAACTGTTGTGGAAAAAATAAAAGTATGTAATCAAATCTGTTTACTTAAATTCATTATTCATTTCTATGTTGATTCATTTCAACTAAATCAATTCGCTAAGGAGTCTCTTATTGGCCTATCAAGGATTTACTAATGTCAGGCACACAATAATCCAATGAGATACATGTTGTTATTATCCTCATTTTTCAGGTAAGAAAAAGGATGCACAAAGATTAAATATCTCCGCCCTATATCTCTATATCCCTATCCCATGAACTCCAGACTTTTATAATCAAATCTACATTAGACAATTCCACTTAGTTGTTTAGAAAATATCTCGAATTTTATGTACCAAGACTAAGCTCCAGAACTTGCTCCCTAAAATCTGCTTCCTCTGTAATGTTCCTCATCTCAGTTAGTAGCAATTTCATTGTACAAGTTGGCTAAAACCATTGGCTTCCTTGCTTTACAGCCTATACCAACTTCATCAGCAGATTCTGTAAACTATACCCAGAATTTAACCTTTCTCATCTCTTCCACTGATTCTACCTTGGTATAAACCACCATCATCTATTCCCTACATTACTTCTACAACCTCCCAGCTGGTCTCCATGCTTCCACCCTTGCCCTGTTGAGTCTGTCTCAACACAGGAGCTAGAGTGATTTTTTTTTTCTTCCTTTTTTTTAGAGTGATGATATCACTGCTCTGCCTTAAACAAACACACACACACACCCCTCTAGTGGTTTCATATTCAAGGTAAGAGTCAATGCCCTCAGAGTAGCTTAAACGTCCTACAAACACTGGCCCTCGATTACCTCTGGCTTCATTTTCTAGTACTCCCTTTCTCCCTCCTTCTGTTCCACTGGTAAAGCTTCCTTTGTTTTTCATCAAATAAGCCCCAGGCTTTCACTTGCTGTACTCATTTCCTAGAATGAGCTTTCCTCAGATGTCAGCATTCCTCTTTCCCTTATCCCTTTCATTACTATGGGCTGTATACCAGCCACTTTTTATGCCTCTGGACCTCCTAAAACCCCCAAAAATAAACCCGTTACCGTGGAGTGGACTCCAATTCATAGCGAGCGACCCTATAGGGCAGAGTAGAACTGCCCCATAGGGTCTTCAAGGAGAGGCTGGTGGATTTGAATTGCCGAACTTTTGGTTAGCAGCCTGTGCTCTTAACCACTGTGCCACCAGGGCTCCCTCTTAGTACGTTTTTCCGGTTCTAATGCATTTAGCGTCAAGGTGGGTCCCTTTTGAAATGTGTGAAGCTCAGCAGATGGAGTTGGAGACTCACTTTTGTGTAGGTTGAGCATTCTATTAGGTGATGCCTCCTGGATGTGTTAATTTGGTAAACTTTTGCCCTTTTTCCCTTATTTCTGTGAGATAAGGCTTGCAAGCGTGATTATGGCTAGCTGGAAGCCCTGATGGCATAGTGGTTAAGAGCTGTGGCTGCTAACCAAAAGGTCGGCAGTTTGAATCCACCACGTGCTCCTTGGAAACCCTATAAGGCAGTTCTACTCTGTCCTACAGGGTCACTACGAGTCAGAAAACGACTCAACCGCTACGGGTTTGGTTTTGGTTTATGTGATAGTTAGGGAGCTCTCATGTAACCTAACGGAAAAGCACTCGCAATAAACTATTTAGTTCTTACTGGTATATTGTCATACCACACACTGGTGGCGCCACAGTGCCACTCACTTTACTGGTGGCTTGTATTACCAGATTATATATCTCAAAATCCATAACTCATATAAAAAATTCTGAATTGGTCTTTGAATTAGCTTTCCATAATTAGTGAAAATGCATAGCATCAAACATTTTTTTTTAGAAAATAAAAATTTAGGAACGAAAGGGTTATTTTCTTCCTGTCTTTTCCCAAATGCCACCTTCTCAGTGAGGCCTTCCCTGAGCATTCTACTTAAAAAGGAAACACTTCCTCTACCCCATACTGCACAACTTTCTTCGCTATAAGTTTTTTATGGGCAAGGCACTTATTATCTTGTATATTTTATATTTTCACTTACATATTTTGGTTGATATTTATTTTCACACACTAAAATGTAAACTCCAAAAGGGCAGGGAATTTTGTTTGTTTGGTTCCCATTGCTTATCATATGGTAGGTGCTCAGTAAATACTTGAATAAATAGGTGAATGAATAAATAAATTTGCTTAAAGGTCAAAAGCTAGTATGTGGTAAAGCTGGGAAACAGAAACTTTTCTGAATAGAGTATTAGGAAGTAGAGCAGGCAGGCTGGAAGGAGATGACTTAAGGTAGAAATGTTAATGGGAAGAAACCTACTCCACCTGCCTTCCTTGTTCAGCGTTGGTCAGTCTACTGGATCCAAAGATTACTCTTTGGTTTAAGATGTAAATAGAGTAGAAGATTTGGATTGAGCAGTGCCTGTTTAGGAAAGACTTTACATAGGTTTTTTTTTTTTTTTTTTTAATAGTCTTTGAGTGGAGTTTGGCAATTCCCACCAATCCCATTTCCTCTCACTGGCAACAAAGGAAGATTACTTTTCCACTATAGAAGTTTTTTTGATGCCATGTGACTGAGTTCTTGTCAATAAAATATGAGCAGAGTGTTGTGTATCGTTTGCAGGCCTGGTAATAAAAGCTCCAACTGATCACTTATGTTCTCTTTTCCCCTCACTCAGAAATGATAATGGTCTCATCTTCAAAATGACAGTGTCCCAATATTAAAGATGCCTACATCCTTCTGTTACTGCTTAGAGGAGAGTCACCTGACCTTTACTGTGCTAAGCCACTGAGAGTTAGAGGTTTTTTAGTATAGCAGCTGGTGATAATGACCCTCATATGCTCATAAAATCCTACTGCAGAATCTATAATGCCAAAGTTATACTGTAAAATGTCTATACACTAAGTGGTATCGAAGAGCAATCTTCCCAAAAGGAAAAATACACATGTACAAATGTTGTGAAATTATTCCCTCATTCCTACCATATACAGGCTATGGCATATACATTTGCTGTAAAATAACAATCTCCTTAATGATAATCTATAGAGCATCATGCAAAATAAATGTCCTTGTATCATATAATTAAAATGTCTTTGGATCAAATACTTGGGTAGACATGTGAGCTGAAATTTCTTTTGCAATATCATTACTTCTAGAATGCATTTACTGATAACACATATTCCATAACTCCCTAAGGAATACTGGCAAATTTTGAAATGAAAGGCTCTTTTTTTTGAAAGATAGGTAATATATTGATCATACTTCAAAAGAGGTAGCTTGCTTTAACCAGACTTTTTGAAAAAGCTTTCAAGGAAAATATTCTAGGAAGAAAGAAGTAAACTTTCCATTTTGTTGATTTGTATTTTATATCTTCCACATATTCCACATATAGTCTTCAAACATCTCTAAAAAGTTACAAAGAAACATATACTGCATTTTTTTTTTTTCTCTTTCCAAAACATTCAGGGCAGGGAAGTTACATAAAATTTTTAATGCTTTAATTTACTGTGAGCACACTGTTGTGAGCAATTGTTTTCTTTAGAGAGAATAAAATCAACACTACATATTGCTTAAGTGCTCAACCCATCTTCAGAACATCTCAGGCAGAAATGTAGTTGTAAGCATTTTTGCTCACCAAGTATATCAATTTATAGTGAATCAAAAAATCAGTATCCTTACCCATATATTCCAAACATTGCCAATAAACACAAATAAGGAAAGATAAGTAAACGTAAAAGCTTTAAGAACTAGTTATGTTTGGCTTTTTGAGTCTTCTTAGCAGGAAAAGATGGCAAAAGTCAGCACCAAGATGGCTGCCAGACAGAGACTAATAAAGACCAATGAAACCAATAAAGAATCAACTTTCTTCTTTTCAAACTAAGTCTCATTCTGTCCTATACTGATACGTCTCAGACGGAAATAAGTGCTCAGGACTAGGTCGTAGTTTCACTAGTTTGAATTAGATTTACCTGTGGAGCTTTGAAAAATACCAGCAACTGGTTGGTACCCCACAACAATTAAATCAGAATCTCCAGAGTATATTTTAAGAGCTTCCCAGGTGATCTAATGTGCAGGTTGTCTAGATTCATCCTGTTGATGTTTAGTAGAACTATCTCAGAATAAAATTTGTGTGCTTGTAGGGGACAGTGCTGAGAAGGGGGAAGAAATTTACCTTTGGGCCTGACATTATACTAGGTACTTTAAATATCTTACATATTCCTTAGAATAAAATTACAACATACATATTTTTATTCATATTTTAACAGTTGGGAAAATTAAATTGAATACATGGGAAACAGATCCTGCTGGGTAAGGCTCACAAACTACTCATTATTGAACAAGACTGTCTTCCGATAATATTTGTGTTCCCTAAAACTAGTAGTGTTTAAACAAATATTCAATGATTGATACTATAAATAAATAAGGGGGTTGGACTGGACCAGAAAACTATGGCCTGTGGGCCAAATTCGGCTTGCCATCTGTTTTGTAAATAAAGTGTTAACGGAAATCAGTCACTCCACATGTATTTGTTGATGTATTATCTATAAGGGCACTTACACTATAACAATTGAGTGAAGTAGTTGTGAATGCGATCCTGTGGATTGCAAAGCCAAAAATAAAATCTGGATTTCACAGAAAAACTTTCCTGACCCCTCAAATGGATGATCTGCAGCCTGCTATTAGCTTTGAAATTCATGAAACTGAAACATTACCAAATTACTAAATCACTTTAAGTTCTTTTCCAAAAGCGCAATGCTATCTAAGATATCTTAATCTAACATCATAAATGTTCCAAAAAGATGACAACTGTACATGCTTCTTATGTTTTCTTCCCTTATCTTAAAGTGGAGCCTTCACTGAAAAGCATTCATGGAAAATGCCAGAATGGCAAAAAAAAAATTCAACATTGAAAACTGATGTGGCATGAATTCTTGGGGTATGGCAACATAGAAATAGTTTCAGAGTGCTAATTAAGAGGGTGTTTTATTTAAGCAAGACCATATTGCCAGGTTTTTCGCCTTGTTTTGTAATGATGTGATGCCTAATCTACCATAGCTGCACTAATCTAAGCTAAATGACTGCACAGAGAACATCTTTTAAATGGAGAGACAAGAGGAAGGAGACAAACTTACCGTCTGTCATTCCTTCCCTTCGATGAGGCAATGCTGGTTGTTGGTCCATTCGCCCTCCCTTGTGTTTTTTTGTGGGCCGAGGCCTCTGACTTTGACTCAGAGCTGCGCTGGTGTTACTATCCGTAGAAAACGGGCTGGTTGGTCGAGGTCTTTGAGAGGAGGTAAAGGCTTTGCCTAAAAAGCAACAACAACAACAACAAAAAAGGGAAGGGGGGATAGAGAATGCTATTATAAAACACTGATTCTGTCTTTCTTGTATTTTTATTCTTACTGACTTGTCTACCTGCCTGGATAAACTCTTTGAGGATATCAACTACCGGTGCATGTTTATAGCAAAATCATACCCTGCCCCATTAATTGAGTCGGAACCGACAACAACAAAAACATTTTTAATAAACAAACAACTCCCCCTACCAAACAAACAAATTAACAAAAAGCAAATCTACCAACCAAAACTTGATATTTTTTAAATATATTATTATGCTTAGTGATATATTCATAGACACAAGCAAATTCATGAAGATTTTGTGTCTTAAAATTAAAGAAGCTATTTTTGAGACGAGTTGTATACTGTCTTATTTGTTTAATCAAATTTCACCCCTGGAATCTTAAAATATCTTTAAATCTCTGAGCACAGAAAAAAATGCCCTGTAGTAACTATATTTGAAAGTTTACATGAAGGGTCTGCTCAGATATAGATATTAAATTGACCTTACCACCCACACACATACACAATGAATTCTACCTTTTTTGGCAGAAACTCAGTAACATCAGTGTATAGGATAGATAGCTGATTAAAAATCACCCTGTATAGCCAAGTGCAATAGGTGTTTTCTGATGAATATTATTGTATCTGAGCAGACTCCAAATTGGCATTGAAAAATGAAATGTACTATGTCCTTTTCTTTTGGTTTAGGGTGCATATGCTAGGAAATTTATTCTGGGAAAAGGTTAGGTAATAATTTCAACTTACGCTTTTGATACCGTGCATATTATGGTAAGAGAGGCCTGGTTTATGTGCATGTACTTATTCTCTTGTGAATGTATTCATTTCATACAAAATTATTGCGTATTATTAGCTAATAGCATACATGCAAGAAATGCACTTATGTCTTCTAATTTATTAGTTTCCTTGCACTTTCTCACTGCTTTCCTTATAGCTCTGCAACAAAAAGCACTCAGGCAACATAAAGTTTCTGACTTACGGCTTATAAAGCAAGAAAATTCAAATAACCGTTATATTACAGCATATTTTAGTTTGGATGCCATATGAAAAATAATCCTCTGCAATGCTTGGAAAATCTTTTTTATTTTCTTTGATGATACCTAATGCATGCTCAAAAGAAATATTGATGGTATAATTCAAAGGAAATTTTCAAGACACCTTTTTTTACAACTTGAGAGTTTACAGAAGGGTCAAAATCATTCGTCTTTATTTTTTACTTTTCTTTTTTTGAACTTTATTATTTGAATGCTATGAAGATTTCAAAAATTGGCTTAATGTTTCATTAGTTTGTTTCTTAAGGTAGTTCAGTTTAATTCCCATATTAGCACCCTCTTATATGTGCATGTAAGTAAATATTCTCATATAAAAGCATGCATTGTGCTAAAGTTATTTTGTTTCAATAAAATGAATGATTACAAATTACCAAGCTATTATTAGAGTGAATCCCTCATTTCTTTCTTATGGAATGAGCAGACACATGAAAAATGACTTAATTGGTCTTTTACTTATTATTACTTATTACTCCCAGAAACCAAAATTAGATTACTCCAAAGAGCAATACACACGTAGTCATCATTTTGTTCAACTTGCAAATGCAGTAGGTGTATTTTTTAATTAGCATCCTTCCAAACAAATAATAAATTATTGGATTAAAATCTTAACAGTCAAACAATTAATAAAACCACCAGCTATTTGATCTGTTAGACTGACAGCCTTAGACCCATTCACCCCACGCTGAGAAAGCCTTCCCAGAAAGTGCATTTGCAGAAGGAGACAGGGCAAAGGAAAATAATGGAGATAAAAGCGGAATAATTTTAATCACTGGGTAATTATTGATTGTGTGAGGGTTTTGCAAAGTGTGAGTTATTGAAAATTTAATGGCACACTTAGTTGCTGCTTTGCTGTAATATAAAAAAGAAGCATATTCCAATTGATCAGCAGTCATGAAGAGAAAGGGATAAAAGATGGTGAGAAGAGCCTATTCTTGGCTTTGCAAAACTAGCACCAGAAGAGAGTTCTGGTAACTGAGCATCCAACTTGTGTTCATGCATGTTAAAGAAAGCCCTGCAGTCAGACTCATGGAGGAGAAAGAACAGGAGAAGAACAGCTCAGTGTCCAAAGGACAAGAGTGACTCATGCAAAAAGCGTTGACTTGGAATCTACCAACCTGTTCTTGTAAGGCTGGTTCCATCCAGCCTAAAACCAGCTTTATCTGCTGCTGCCACCAGTGCTTGTGCAAAACTGCCGCTGGCAAAGATGGAGCCATCTGAGGAGCTACCTACACTAGATCTATGACTAGAAAAGTTACGATCCTCATCAGATGCAGAGCCCCATCCATTTACCATTGAACCTAGAAACAAATGTAGTTGTCTAGTGAGTTGTATATATTGGAATATCTTATCTGCTTGTACACACTATAGTAATGAACAAGTAGCTACCTCAACTAGTCACTTCTTCCCTGAGGTAAATGTGGTTTCATCATCACTTCCTTAGCCATACGCAAGCATCATCCATATTTTGAACGTTCTTAGTGCAGAAGACTGAGGCTCATTTAAAACTTGTATCTAGTTGTAGCACATTATCAAAACATGTTCCATATGGTTCAATTTTTACATTTTAAAAATTATAATTTTCCAGAAAAAGAACTGCTGTGTACACTTCAAGTTCCTACAACTACTGAGGAAAACTCTTTTCTTGAAACAAACTATGGTGTATTTAAAGTAAATTTATCAAAAACTCAGTTAAAGAAACAGTGTGAATATGTTTTCAATTGAATGCACATTCCAACCAATGACAACCCACATGGTATTGTACAAGGTCTAGAACTACTTCAAGATTTTAAAAATAAAAATTACTCATGAAATAACAAAGAAAATTCATAAACAAAGAACAATTTAGAAACAATACCAAAACAAATCACAGAACAAAAGAAAAACATGTATCTTTCAAAAGTTCTGTTAATTTCAAAGCCCAATATGCTGTCTTTGCTTTTCATTATTTTAAGAACGCCAGCTTTCTCTTTAATACTACTTTTTATTAGGTATTATGAAAGAACATCACCAGTATTAATATGGATTTTTTCGGCAACATTCAATGGGACAATCAAGGAAAAGAATGGAAGCTTTATGTGTAAAGAGCTGTAAAATGTCAAGATACTGAGAAATAACTTTTACTCTTAAATTTATGACAAGTCATTTACAATTATATATTTTTCTTAGCTAAAAGCACAGTAGGAATTTAACCTATTAATACAATTAATATTGCAATATTTAAGTTTATAAATCATTAACTCATGACACAATAAACAACCAAATGCTGTTGTCACTATTTTTTTTAAAGAGGAGGAAAAAAGTATTTCTATAAAGGATAATTTAGGATTTCTAAATAAATCAAACAAATATTCACACGAAAGAGCTTAAATTCTAGTGTTATAGATTATTTCTCTTTTTCTCCAATATTTAAGACACAATAGTATAGTTAGGAGTGTTGCAGTGATACAGTATTTGCAATTTTAGCCGAGGTGCCAGGATACAATAACACGGGTTCATTCACCTTCAAGACAGAGAAAACAGAAACCGAAGGGGTTAGAAGGATCTAAGAAGTTAAAAGGGTGTTAAGTGTAGCAGAGAAAGATAAGAGTTTTGATTCTATTTGCCAAAAGCACAGAGATATACTTTTTACTTTCCAAACAAATTCCCTTGACACAGACCACTGCGAGGAAGTCAAGATAACACCAGCATCTGAGCCTCCTCTGAGAGAACTATTTCTGAGTTAATAATCACAAGTCAAAGACCAACAGCCCAAAATGAAAGGAGAAATGATGCAATAGGCTTTGCAATATAATGCTACAGTAGATAAGAAAAAAAATCAAAGTGATGCAGTTAGTGGTCACAAAAGAATACGAAATCCTAGAACTGAGAACAGTTTTGAAATATTTGAAAGCTCAGTCCCAATCCCTCCCATGGGCTATCTTCTATATTTCCAAATGTCTGCTAAACATCTGCAAATAAATCCTCATCAGCTATCTCAAACCCTTATTCTTCATCTCCAATTCTATTCCCAAGCTCTTCCTCACTGATTTCCTTCTAGTCGCTCCTATCTTCCTTATTGTCATCTATATTATCTTTCTGAAACATCTATCATATAATTTTGTCCCTCTGTTGTAATTTTGTTCCTCACCTTACCTAGTTCTCCAATGTCACGTCCAAACTGAGAACTAGGCTTTTGAAATCCTTCAATATCCAGCCCTGACCTACCTTTCCAGCCCCAACCCTCTTATAGCCCCAAGCAGTCCCATAACCTGACCTGCACAATATCATTTCCCGCTCCTTGGACACACCTCTGAATTGCTACAACTCTACTGACCATTGTAAACTTTAAAGTCTACATCAAATACCATCCTCTTCATCACCTTTAGTGATAGTATACAGTAGAAATTCATAATTCATTTATTGAATTAAATGCCTTCAAAATTTTCAATATTCACTGTAAACTCTATGTGAGATTCTATTTGACATGCAATTTCCTAGCAATCACCGAATTTTTAGTTACAGAAAGAATATCTTCATGGGAACTCGTAGACAAAAATTTTAAATACAGAATATTACATTAGCTAACTCTTGCTGATTATTTGGACAATGGGGAAAGGAGTGAATGAGAAAGTAAAAGATTAATTTATATGTGTTTTGGTTATGGTTTGGTATAACTTAATACTGATATTTGTCAATATTTTATACAAATTAATAAAGTTACATTTTGAAGATTTATTAAAAAATAAATAGCGACATTATTTATTTTATTCTCCATTTTTGCTTACACATCTTAACTCACTTAGACTATTTTTTTTTTTTTAAATTCTCCCTTCTCCACTACAGTTGGCTGAGAAATATTTGGGTCTGGTTTTCTCTGTCTAAGCCTGATAGCTGCGTGATTTCAGCCTGTGCACCTAGTAAGCTGACAAATTCAGACTCTGAACCTGCAAAGCTTAGGACAAAATGCTGCACCACAGCAGTGTCACTAAAGAAATGTCATCCTGTGAGGTTTCCTCTCAGGGAATCAGTTTCCAAAAACACCCCTATTCATCTCCAAGCCGTTCATAAGAGGATTTTCATACAAATATTTGCAATCTCTTCAACAGATCATGTAGGAGTTCCTGGGTTGTACAAACAGTTAAAGTGCTCGACTGCTAACTGGAAGTTTGGAGGTTTGCGTCTACCCAGTGGCACCTCAGAAGAAGGGTCTGGTGATCTACTTCTGAAAGATCAGCCACTGAAAACTCTGTGGAGGGCAATTTTACACTGACTCACTTGGAGTCACCCTGAGTCAGAGTCAACTCCATGGCAACTGGTTTTAAACAAACCATCTACTTTTCTGCCTTTGCACTTTACTCTTTTTCCCAACTTTTAATGCTCCTTGCCAGGTCCCAGAAATCCCATTAATCTATCAACTTTTCCCTGACAATTTTTTCCTGTCTCTGTGAAGACACAGTGGCATGGAAGACAGAGCTTCAAGAGGGTATTGGTCAATACAGAAAGATCACCAGCTACTCTTTCTTCTTCATTCTCTGTGTGAGCAAAGAGATTAGATAGATGACTTCAGAGTTGAAGAGATATGTACCACTGAGGCTGGGCACGGTGGACAACTGGAAGTCTAATCACCAAAGATTAGAGACAAAAACTTCATGTTAGCGTCATTCTGTTGGCCTTCAAGATGGAATATAAACAGAAGAAAATAAATTTTCTCTCCTTGTCTTTCTGTCTACCTTTATCTTTGATACCCCCTTCTCTCTATTTGGGTATGATATATAACTGGCATATTTTTAACGATATTTGGCAACGTTCCATGAATAAAAAGTATAGAACATATATTACACTTTATATTTCCTCCATGCTGCTAAAGTCTTCATATTTATTTAACTATTACTGATTTCAACTCTGTGGCTACCATTCTTCTCCCTTTAGATTTAAGCATCAAGAATGATCATGAAAAAAGACCAGGCTTACTGGTCTGACAGAGACTGGAGGAATCCCCGAGACTATGGCCCCTGGACACTTTGCTAACCTAGAACTGAAACCATTCCTGAAGCCCACTTTTCAGACAAAGATTAGACAGGCCTATAAAACAAAAAATAACACACATGAGGATTGTGCTTCTTAGTTCGATCAAATACAGAAGATCAAATGGGCAACTCCTGCCCAAAAGCAAGATGAGAAGGCAGGAAAGGACAGGAATGGGACAAATGGATACAGGGAACCCAGGGTGGAAAGGGGGAGTATGCTGTCACATTGTGGTTATTGCAACCAATGTCAAAAAACACTATGTGTATGGAAACTGAATAATAATCTGCTTACACATCAATGGGTAATAGAAGAAATCAGAGATGGAATTAAAAAATTCCTAGAATCAAATGAAAATGAAAACACATCATACCAAAACCTTTGGGACACAGCAAAGGCAGTCCTCAGAGGACAATTTATAGCAATAGATGCACATATCAAAAAAGAAGAAAGGGACAAAATCAAAACATTAACTACAGAACTCAAACAAATAGAAAGAGAACAACAAAAAAAGCCTACGACCACCGGAAGAAAGGAAATAGTAAAGATCAGAGCAGAAATCAATGAAATAGAGAACAGAAAAACAATAGAAAGAATCAACAATACCAAAAGCTGGTTCTTTGAAAGAATCAACAAAATCGACAAACCACTGGCCAGACTGACAAAAGAAAAACAGCAGAGGGCACAAATAACCCAAATAAGAAATGAAATGGGGGACATTACAACAGACCCAACTGAAATAAAAAGGATTATAACAGAATATTATGAAAAACTATATTCCAACAAATTTGAAAACCTAGAGGAAATGGATAAATTTCTAGAAACATACGGCCTACCCAAACTACAACAAAGTGATATTGAAAATCTGAACAGACCCATAACAAGAGAAGAGATTGAAAAGGTAATAAAAAAACTCCCAACCAAAAAAAGCCCTGGCCCAGATGGCTTCACTGGAGAATTCTACAAAACATTTACTGAAGAGCTCGTACCAGTTCTACTCAAGTTATTTCAGAGCATAGAAGAGGAAGCAACACTTCCAAATTCATTCTATGAAGCCAGCATAACGCTGATACCAAAACCAGGCAAAGACATCACAAAAAAAGAAAATTACAGACCAATATCTCTCATGAATATAGATGCAAAAATTCTGAACAAAATTCTAGCCAATAGAATTCAGTATCATATCAAAAAAATAATACACCACGACCAAGTAGGATTCATACCAGGTATGCAAGGATGGTTTAACATTAGAAAATCCATCAACGTAATCCACCACATAAATAAAAGGAAAGAAAAAAATCACATGATTATCTCAATTGATGCAGAAAAGGCATTTGACAAAGTCCAACACCCATTCCTGATAAAAGCTCTCAATAAAATAGGTATAGAAGGGAAATTTCTCAACATAATAAAGGGCATCTATGCAAAACCAACAGCCAACATCATTCTTAATGGAGAAAGGCTGAAAACATTCCCCCTGAAAACAGGAACAAGACAAGGATGCCCTTTATCACCACTCCTATTTAACATTGTGCTGGAAGTTCTAGCTAGAGCAGTAAGGCAAGAGAAAGAAATAAAGGGCATCCAAATTGGTAATGAAGAAGTTAAACTCTCCCTGTTTGCAGATGATATGATACTATACATAGAAAACCCTAAAGACTCCACGAGAAATTTACTGGAAGTAATAGAAAGATTCAGCAGAGTAGCAGGATACAAGATAAACATTCAAAAATCAGTTGGATTCCTATACACCGGTAAAGAGAACGATGAAAAGGAGATCAGGAAATCAATACCATTTTCAATAGCCGCTAAAAAGATAAAATACTTAGGAATAAATCTGACCAGGAATATAAAAGACCTATACAAAGAAAACTACAAAACACTGCTGCATGAAACCCAAAGGGATCTACATAATGGAAAAACATACCATGCTCATGGATAGGCAGACTCAACATTGTGAAAATGGCAATTCTACCTAAAGCAATCTACAAATACAATGCAATTCCGATACAAATACCAACAACATTCTTCAAAGAGATGGAAAAACTAATTATTAACTTTATATGGAAAGGGAAGAAACCCCGAATAAGTAAAGCACTACTGAAGAAGAAGAATAAAGTTGGAGGACTCACACTACCTGACTTGAGAACCTACTATACAGCTACAGTACTCAAAACAGCCTGGTACTGGTACAACAACAGAGACATTGACCAATGGAACAGAATTGAGAACTCAGATGTAAATCCATCCACCTACGGTCACCTGATTTTTGACAAGGGCCCAAAATACATCAAATGGGGAAAAGACAGTCTTTTTAACAAATGGTGCTGGCAAAACTGGATATCCATTTGTAGAAAAATGAAACAGGACCCATACCTCACACCATATACAAAAACTACTTCAAAATGGATCAAAGACCTGAATATAAAGCCTCAAACTATAAAATTCATAGAAGAAAAAATAGGACCAACACTTCAGGCCTTAATACATGGCATTAACAGGATACAAACCATAAACATCAACACAAAAAACCCAACAGATAAACTAGATAATTGGGATCTTCTAAAAATCAAACATCTATGCTCTTCAAAAGATTTCACCAAAAGAGTTAAAAGAGAACCTACAGACTGGGAAAAAATTTTTGGACAGTACAAGTCAGACAAAGGTCTAATCTCCATAATCTACAAGAAAATCCAACACCTCTACAACAAAAAGACAACCAATCCTATCAAAAAATGGGCAAAGAAAATGAACAGACACTTCACCAAGGAAGACATTCAAATGGCCAACAGACACATGAGGAAATGCTCGCGATCACTAGCCATTAGAGAAATGCAAATTAAAACCACAATGAGATACCATCTCACCCCGGCATTATTGGCACGAATCAAAAACACTGGAAATAACAAATGTTGGAGGGGCTGCGGGGAGACGGGAACTCTTATACACTGCTGGTGGGAATGCAAAATGATACAGCCATTTTGGAAAATGATATGGCGTTTCCTCAGAAAGCTAGAAATAGACGTACCATTCGATCCAGCAATCCCACTCCTAGGAATATATCCTAGAGAAATAAGAGTCATCACTCGAATAGACATATGCACACCTATGTTCATGGCAGCATTATTCACAATAGCAAAACGATGGAAACAACCTCGATGTCCATCAACAGACGAATGGATACACAAACTATGGTACATACACACAATGGAGTACTATGCAACAAGAAAGAACAATGAATCGGTGAACCATCTCATAACATGGATGAAACTGGAGGACATCATGCTGAGTGAAATAAGTCAATCACAAAAGGACAAATATTGTATGAGACCTCTATTGTAAAAACCCATGAAAAAATTCACATGCAAAATGTAACAATCCTTGTTGGTTACCAGGGATGGGGGGGGGGGAAATACTAAATAGGTAATAGGTAAGTGGTAACTTGGGTGAGAGATGAGATAGTACATAGTACAGGGGAAACTAACACAACCTGCACAAGGAAAGGTCATGGAGGCCCTATAGACACATCCAAACCCCCCGAGGGACTGAGTTGTTGGACGGAGGGCTCTGGGGACCATGATCTCGGGGAACATCTAGCTCAATTGGCATGACACTACTTATAAAGATAATGCTCTACATTCTACCTTGGTGAGTAGTGTCTGGGGTCTTAAAAGCCTATGAGCGGCCATCTAAGATACTCCACTGATCTCATCCCTTCGGGAACAAGGGAGAATGAAGAGAACAGGATACAAGGAAAAGATTAGTCCAAAGGACTAATGGTCCACAGCTACCAAGGCCTCCACGGGACTGAGCCCAGTACAGCTTGATGGTGCCCGGCTACCACCAATGACTCCTCTGACCAGGATCACAACAGAGGGTTCTGGGCAGAGCTGGAGTAGGATGTAGAGCATAATTTTAACTCCCAAAAAAAAAAAAAAAAAAAGAAGACCAGATATACTGGCCTAAAGAATACTAGAGAAACCTCGAGAGTGTGGCCCCCAGACACCCCTTCATCTCAGAGGTGAAGTTACCTTCAAGGTTCGATGTTAAGCCTGGGAATGGACACCCCAGTAAAACTAAATGGGACTAACAATGTACAGGAGTCCGGTGACAAGGGCCAGAAGGCAGAGGGAGAGTAGGAAACTGATGATAAGGAACACAAATTGAATAAGGACACTGTCGATGTATTGTGAGATTGTTGACCACTGCTATAGGGCAACATTTGTAGTAACTATTAAATGGGAGGCTGTTTTGTCCTGTAAGCCTTCATCTTGGGCGAGAATGGCAGCACAATTGGAAGAGCATAGTCAATATCACTTAAATGTGTAAGTAAAAAGTTTTGAAATGGTGTTTAAATAAAATAAAAATAAATAAATAAATAAATAAACAAATGAGACTAAAGAGGTACAATAGTCCACTGACAAGGTCCAGAAGACAGAAGGGGACAAGGAAGCCCCCTGGTGATAGGGAACCCAAGGTTGAGTTAGGATATTGTTGATGTGTTGTGAGATTGTTAACCATTGTCATAGGGCAACATGTGTAGTAACTGTTAAATGAAAAACTATTTTGTTCTGTAAGCCTTCATCTTAAGTGAGAATAACAGCACAGTTGGAAGAGCGTAGTCAATGTCACTGAACTGTGAATGTAGAAATTTTTGAAACGGTGTATCTTTGGCCATCTGTAATTTTCATCAAAAAAAAACGTTGAGAATTTAGAGGCTTAATACGTTGTGGGGTTGTTAACCAATGTCAAAAAACAACATGTGTACTACTATTTCATGAGAAACTATTTGCTCTGTAAGCTTTCACCTGAAGTACAATAAAATATATAAAAAAAAAAAAACCACTATGTGTATAAGTTTTTGAATGAGAAATTAACTTAAGCTGTAAACTTTCACCTAAAACACAATGAAATTTGAAAAAAAAGAATAAAGACAAAAATTGGAAGAAAGATATTGATTCCTTATATTAAAATTAAGCATCTTTGGTGATAATTGGGTTTCTTTCAGCAATGTAAATATAAACATGAAAATTGAAATGAACACCAGGTAAAAACAGCTCAGCTAGAGATTCTTTGCAAATTACAAGCAATCCATACCAATTTGACATTTTATAGCCCTGACATAATCAAAACATATTTAAACATTTAATGAAAAATGAATTTATGTCACATAAACAGATTTACTTGTATTTGCATTTTCAACCTTTCCAAATTTCTCAGGTTTAAATTTGCTGAAAGGCCAAAAACATCTCAATTTTATTCAGGCTGCTAAAGAAGAAATGCACATAGGACATTAAACTGTTGCTCGAATGTTACTGAGCAGTAAAATACCATGATAAAGTGGCATCTTGCTGTGTCTCTATTACATCTTCAGCACTAAAATTAATTTATGATCAGTCATCAATTCATTTACATGTCGTTTTATGCTAAATCCTTCCTTGCTGATAAATGCTTATCCCTAGATCCATTAAGCTTAAAGTTTGTGCTTTATAAGATGACCCTGCTAATTGTTGCATTACCATTTTTATGAGATACAAAAACTAGCTACATATCCCCCATATTTCCAGCCAATATTTAATCCAGGAACTCTTCTTATTAAGTGCAATCTGTCTAACTATTTGCTAAATAAAATCTTCAGCTCTAAGTGTCTTTGGACAAATCAATCCAAATATTGATCACTGCCTAGATGTGGAAGCCATATCTAACCCTATAGGACAGAGTAGAACTGTCCGATAGGATTTCCAAGGGGTGCCTGGTGAGTTTGAACTGTTGACCTTTTGGTTGGCAGACTAGCTCTTAACTACTATGCCACCAGGGTCTCCTGTCTAATCTATAGAAGTCTTATTAAAAAGCAACAATTCCACCTACGCTCCTCAGATGCAAAGGAGTATGTGTTATATATGCAAAGCAAAATAAGCAATTAAAAACAAATCTTCCTTGGGATAAATGCTACCTGTTAACTTATTTTTCTCAGACAAAAATTGCACATATAAGATTTCCCTTTCATTATTTAAATTTTGAAGTATATGTTTCATTTGTTTTTAAATACATCCACGCTGTTAAGGTGGTGCAAGAAATCGACTTAACTACTTTTAGCATTATCTCTGAAATTTTACTTAACATGTAATATTTTCCTTAAGTTTCTGCAGTAGAAACAAGAATTCAGGTCATACTTTTTTAGTGGCTGTGTGGTCCAGTCAGATGATGGGACTGCCAAGTTTTATTGTTTTCGTACTGATCTGGGGTAGGAGTTCCGGTAAAAACCTCCAAAGACATAAAATACAGAAAATACAGAGCCACAGTTTCCTTTCAGCCATGGTATTTACGTAGGGTACAGCAGCCAAGGAAACTTTTATTTGTTTCATTCAACAGCACTTATTCTCAGCTTTACTTTTTCTGATTAGTGAGGCAGTCAGAATCTTGACTACAGGCTCAGGGCATTTTCCTCCTGTCCTTTGTATCATTGCCTGCTGTTTCTTTTTCTCTACAATGGTATCATTAAATTCAGGAAACACTTAACTCCTGACTCCCATCATGGAAGCTAGAGAAAGAGGTTTTGAAGGCACTCTCCCTTGCTCCTCAAACACGGTAGGTTTGGTACTTAGGAAGAAATATTACAAGTCCATTCCAGAAGATTGAAAAAGTCCTTTATTTTTACTTTCTAGCCAAAAAGCAGAGTGTGGTGTGCTATAATCAGAACATTTTTGTACTTTATTGCAACCAAATATGTATAAATTATGAGTTTAAAATAAAAATTATAAAAATGAGACCTTAGAAGGACTGAAATAGTTGAATTTTATTAGAATGGGTCTCGATAACTGAACATAGAACTTAAATATGAGATAAACACATAAGAAAAGTTACTTTTAAAACTGAGTATTTTGATTTTCAGTGGTAGGATAAGGACTAACACTTCCAGAGATAAACTTTATATGCTGTATTTGTACAAATAAATACTTATTCATACATACATACACAATATATGCATCAGGTAGACGACCTTGAAAAAGGCATGAACCCCCTTTGTGATTCAATGTCTTTATAAAATGAGACTAATTCTAGGACTGTGAGGATTAAAGGAGTTAAATATATGTTAGGACTTTAGAACAGGGGTGGAAAAACTTTTTTTTTTTTTTTTTTGGTAAAGTGCCAGATGCTAAATGGTTTAGGCTCTGCAGTCTGTCATATATGCTTCTTTGTTTTTGCTAGTTTGTTTCTTGTCTTTTTAAAACCCTTTTAAAAATGTAAAAACCATTCTTAGCTCACTTGGCCATAAGAAAAACAAGCCACTGCTTACAAGAAGGCCTTGTATTTGCTAAGTGTTAGATAAACACTAGTTGTTACTGCTATTATTATTGAATCTAAATTCATAGTCAAGTAATCGGAAGTAACCGGCATCAAATAAGTGGCCTTTTTGGGAAGAAATACAGTCTCTAGGTGGTTCAAACAGCTAATGTGCTTCACTGCTAACTGAAAGATTGGAGGTTTGAGTCCACCCAGAAGTGCCTCTAAAAAAGGACATGGCAACCTACTTGCAAAAAATCAGCCACTGAAAACCCTATAAAGCACAGTTCTACTCTGACACACACGGGGTTGCCATGTGTAGAAATCAAATAGATGGCCGCTGGTACAGCTGGGAATAAATAATTATAACATATGGGAAATACATCATTTCCATTACTGAGATCATGGGCTCTGGGGCTACTGATATTTTTCTCCTTTGTTGGCCCTTTTCATTCATGAACTACATTAAAAATTTCAGAAGTCCCTCACAAACTGCTTAGCTGTTATACAAATAATTGGAGTTAATGTGCTTTTTTTCCCCCACAAAGATGGATTCTATACCTTGTTAACTGATGATATTCCCCAATGTGGCAGCTGCTGGAGTTCAAATAGAAGAAAAAAAATCCTACATAATTGTGTATACAGGCTTATTAGCCCATTCTGGTGTTATCATTGGACTATCAGTCCGATTGGCTTTAGAGTTTCTGGGGATGGAACATAACTGCTAATTCTATTTAATAGAAATGGTCATTCATTTTTGTGAAAATGAAAATGGCTATCTGAGAATTTCAGGTGAAAGTAATGAGTATTTACTCAAACCATAAACAGATTAGGAACTCAAAGTAATTTATGGTAAGATCAGAATGCTTTGTGTGGGCGCTTATTACCCTAAAAAATAAAAAACGAATAAAAATGGTACCTGCTTTATTGCCCATCTCATTTAGCACAATTAAACTAAGTCTTAAGTTTCTAAAGAAAATATAAGCACTTTAGAACTTTATTCATTAGCATGTTGCTTTCTATTACATTCAGTCTATGTATATATCCACCTAAGAACTATCTCACCTTACACATGTGCACATGCATTCTACATACACTCACATATCCTATCTACCTACATTTACACACACATACAACATACACTCACACAGCCTACTTAGAGAGTCTGACACACATTCTACTGTGCAGTGGATCACTTTTGTGTGGTCTTTCTAGCCAAGTGATTGGGCAGGACTGTTTGATACATACCTAAACACCCTGAGGTTTTTATGTATGGCAGGTAATTAAGCAGTGAATTCAAGTAGGAAAACAGACTTTGTTTTCTTAGCGATAAGAGCTTCATTTGGAATGAACATTACTGTAGTTACAAGACAGATGCAGATTGTTTTTAACCTTTGTCACATTAGAAAGTCTAACATGTTACTAACAGGTGAGCTGGTAAATATGCAAAATGCCATTTTCTTAATTTATTGATATATTAATCATCTTTGACATTATAGTATTTACTGAAAGAACTACATAGACTATAGCTGACTGTTTTCGCATTATTATTGCAATTCTTTATTGCATTTCTAATGGAAAAGGGTTCAGTATCATTAGTGAGATATGCAAAAATATGCAGAATTTTACCATGAAGGAGATTATGGCAGAAATTCAGGCAAAGGAGCTTCACATAATAGTGCACTAGTAAGTCAGCTCTCTGCATTCAAAGATTTAAACTTTTGCTCTGCCACCTTCAGTTGGATCTGGATTTCAAATCACACCAGTATACCCACAGTTCTTAAATCTTAATTATCCCGGCAAGCACACGAGCCCCTGGGTAAGAAGAAACACTGAAAAGTGGACTCATACATCACACACTGTGTAATTCAGGAAGGGATGTAGAAAAAATTATAGGTACTCATGCTTCTTCATTGACATAAACCAGTTTCCATCAGTGTTTGTGGAACTCTAGCACACAGTGCAAAATCTGTGCAATTGGTGAAGCTCTTGGAGCACAAATAAATTAAGCGGGACTGTGGTAAAAAGCCTCCTAGGATGAAGGATGTCATCCACGTAAATGCAGACATGCGCGGGTTTCTGAGAAGAACCCAAATGAAATGCAAAGACTAGATTTAAGTTTGTAGCTGTTGTTAGCTGCTATGGAATTGGCCCCTGAATCATGGCAAACCCATGCACAATGGAGTCAAGCCATTGTGGTACATAGGGTCTTAACTGGCTGATATTCAGAAGCAGATTACCAAGCCTTTCTTCCTAGTCTGTCTTGGTCTGGAAGCTCCACTGAAACCTGTTCAGCATCACAACAACACACAAGCCTCCACTGACAGATTAGTGGTGGTTGTGCTTAAGCTGCACTGACCGGGTAACAAACCTGGGCTTCCTGCGTGGAAGGTGAAAATTCTACTACTGCCCACCAAGTTTGTAGTAGTTATGTCTTAGTAGTCATATAAGAGACATTTTGTGTTAAGAATGATGGCTAATAGGAGAGAAAGATTGAAATTTTACTTTTCTTCATATTCATTGTGCAGTCATTTTGGGTTGGATTTTTTTTTTTCCAACAAAATTTGACAAATTTAAATCCTTGGAAATAAGTTGCGAATCAGTCTTGGGATTACCATAGAACAGTACTGATAGCAGCCTTTCATTTGGTCAAGAAGGCAAGAGGAAGCCAAAGGAGTAAACAGTAAAAATAACTATATTTCTTGGCAGAGGAGCAATTATTGGATTCAGCAATATGAAATGCATAAATGTATGGTTTATCTCACTATACATTTTCTCCACTCCAAAATAATAGCTTGTGCTTCTTAGAGAGGCTTATTCTGAAGACTTTTGCTTATTTTCATCAGTGAAAGATTTTACAGAATGAAATATCAAGAAGTGTTTTAAGATTGTATTCACTTTGTATGTTGCTTCTGATATACAAAACATATCATTTCTGAATGTCAAGGTTTTTTATGTAATAGACTTGGTTCCCTAGTAGAGTGAACTTTTCATGAAAGCCCTGGATATAATTGAGTTTTCTTTCAGGTCTTCAAAGCTTTTTAAAATTCATGAATTTTCTTATCATTTTTGCAGCAAAGGAAAAGTATTTCCAAATCCTTTTTGAATTTTGTGTTTAATATTAACATATTTAAAGTGTTACAGAAATAGATGGAGTGGAATAAATCGTACATAAGAAAGTATTTGATTTGTGATGTGTTTTAATGTCACAAATCAGTCAGTTATTCGTATTAAATCAGTTCCATTACCTGTCACAGAGCTGTCTAGATTGTCCATACTGGATCCTGGTGTCTGCTCTAGTGCTCTCAGGGGCCTGTGGATCTCTAAAGCTTCTTCCTCATCATCAGCATCATCACCTGGAACATCTGTTTCCAAATCGGAAAGCAAGGCTCCGGACACATAACCTAATGGTGGAACTGGGGGCTGCGGAGGTTGATTATTGCTTTGAATATGCCTAGAATTCATATGGAATAAAAAAAAAGTAATTTGTTAACATCAGATGCAATTTTAATTAGAATTAAACAGCATTTTAATTTCAGAGTCATGGTAACTAGCTAATTTGGTCTTCTTCCTATTACTTAATTTTGTAGCTTAAAGTGCTTTCTTACACTTCAGCAGAAACAGTGGGCTATATACATATGCCTCACCAAAGGAAAAAAAAATCAATATACAGTCTTAAATTCTTCTTTTGGGTTTTATGTGGGTGATAACCAGTTACTGTGAGTCAATTCCAACTCATGGTGACCCCATGTGTGTCAGAGTAGAACTGTGCTCCATACGGTTTTCAATGGTTGGTTTTTTTGAAGTAGATCACCAAGTCTTTCCTCCAAGGCATCTCTGGGTGGACTCGAACCTCCAACCTTTCAGCAGCAGAGCGCATTAACCACTTGGACCCCCCAGGGACTCCCATAGGGTGATAAGTGGAGAAAAAAATGCTGACCCATATTTTTGTATAAATAAATCATCAAAAAGGGAATAGGAATATTTGTCCCAAACAACTATTTAAAGCTGACTTTTTTCCTGCAAAAAGAACATAATGATTTTGTTCCCAGTTTAGTGTTGAGGTTTGCTCACCCTGTAACCCCTGGGACCTGCTGGACTTTAGAAAGAAAAAACATCACGTGAGGACCTTGCAGTAAAGATCAAAGCTCCTAATAGCCCTTGCTCAACAGTAAGCACATTATCTGCCTTACTTGGCTTTTTTCTTGCATGATCCCCATGACTCATGTTCATTGGCTGTCTGCACTTCAATTCAGTTTAGGGCAGACATGACTATTTTGTGTTCTAACTACTTATTTGTGTGTCTGTCTCATTCACCGAAGTCTTAAACTCCTCAAAGGCAGAAAAGACTTCATCTTGGCATTTTCTGTGTTTAGAATATTAACATGTTAGATCCTTTATGATGAATGTGCTTTCTTGTCTCTGTGTTTAATTCGCTCTTTTTATATCTCAAAAGTGATTAGGTTTAAGACACACCGTACACTGATAACGGCCTCATTAATATAACAAAGAAAACCCTATTCTAAATGGGATTACATCCACAAGTAGAGGGGTTAGAATTTCAACACATATATTGGGGGGCACAATTCAATCCATAGCATTGGTTTTGAGACAACTTACCATTTCTTCTAAACCAGAAAGTGCTAAACGAATGCAGTTTATTGTTTTTTGTCACTGTCATTAAAGAGTTAATGTACTACATGTTCTATTTATCTAGGGGCCTTGGGCCACTACAAAAAGTGTAACAATGTGATTTACAGTGGGGACTTTGAGTTACTTGGTGTCAGCTAAACCTCTAGAAGGCTGGAGACTAAAGTAAGCCATGTGGATAACTGTCCAGATCTATATGACAGAGCCCCAGTAAAAGCTCTAGACACCAGTGCTTAGGTGATCTTCCCTGGTTGGCAAAACTCTGTGTGTACTGTCACATATGGCTTCCAGGAAAGTAATCCTGTCTTTTGACACTACTGGAAGAGGACAATTTGAAGTTTCACATTTGGAAATTTCCTGGAATCTGCCCCATACATCTCTTCCCTTGGCTGATTTTAATCTACGTACTTTCATTGTAATAAACCATAACCACGAGTATAACAGTTTCCAGTGAGTTCTGTGAGTCTCTACTAGAATTATTGAACTTGAGGGTTGTCATGAGGACTCCTGAACTTACAAGTTGTGTCAGAAGTAACTACGGTCTTGGAGACTGCCCTCTAACCTCATACACGAGGTAATTGTTATTGTCACCATCATTTTACAAATAGGGAAACTGAAGCACAGAAACGTTAAGCAAGTTGCCTAAGGTCACAGAGCTAGTAAGTGGTAAAGCTAAGTTCAGCTCCAAAGCAGTACTCTCAGCCTTGGCTGCAACTCAGTCAAACCCTGCACCAAGACATCAGAATCTCTGGGGTTGGGAATTAGGCATTGTTGTGTTCTAAGGTTACCAGCTGATTCCACAATGCAGCCAAACTTGAGAACATCTGAACTAGAGTCCATGCTTTAAACCACTTTGCTGCATGGCTCCATTAGCTCACTTGAAAGAAATCACATGATACTTGAAGCATCCAGCCTCAACTTAAATAGTGGTGTTTTATAAAGCAGACCGATACAAGGTTACATGTTCTAACGGGAGACTGTCTTTGACCTTTGTGAGAATATATGTTACGCACCTTTGGGAAAATGCTCTGGAACTTCCGGTTCTAACAAAAGCACCTATGTTTGTAATAAAATTAAGAGCTTTAAATAATATTTCTGTTTTTTGTATCTCTTTGCATGTCTATTTAGCTGTTTCTTAATAAGTAGTTTATTTACACTGGGAATAAGAATTGTCTCATTTTCTGCTGAAACTACCAAAAAAGACACAAATAACAATTTTGCAAAACTTTAACTTCAAGCACGGGATCTAAATTACAGAAGACAATTAGAGGCATGTCATTGAGATTTCATTTTCAAGGGTCAGACTTACATGTTACTATTTGAGAAAAGAGAGCAGAAAAAAGCTGTACAAAATTGCAAAATTGGCCCCCTTGTATTTGTCATATTTTCACGGGATGCCTAAGGAAATTGCCATTAATAGCTTAGGAAATTTTATGGATTTATTAGAAAAAAAGTAACTTTGTTTGTAATGTATTCTAGTTTTTACGCACTTACTGTTACAAGTGTTGTTTTATCCGTCTCATTTAATTCAACCCAAAGAAGGGCCTTTCGTAACTGACACTGACCATATGTGACTTGAGAAAGCTTACATTTACATATTCACAACCACATACAGAATTAATTACAGGCCCTTTGAAGAATCTGAAAGAAGTCTCTTGTTATGGACTTGGAAGTGAGTTCAAGAATAAGCTAACTGAAGCTAAACTGTAAATCTGAAAAGATTCTGGTGTAGCCCAAAGCACTTTAACTGAAATTCAGAAGATGTAAAGTCTTTTCGAGGTTAACCGTCTAACTAGCTAGATGACTTTGGTCAAATTATTTAACATTTTGCAGTTAATTTTCTTATTTAAATGATAGAAGAGTTGTACAAAACTATTTCTAACCCTACTTGTATAGTTCTATGAGAATCTCTTAAAAATTTAATATTGAGAGAATGGTTCCTTTATGTATATGTTGAAGGCATGTGACCCCTGGCCTAATGCGGATTAGTTACCATGTTTGCTTTGCTATGTCAAACTGATAGGCCCTTGTCAACTCATCCAGATGAGCCTGCATCATGGGTTGCATCTCTTCTCGTGGGGATGGAGTGAGAGTTGCAGTGGACTGCTGTCCAAAGGAGATAGCGGGAGAAGAAGCCACGCCTCGGACAGGAGGTGTTGGGACCCGATCATCATCTTCTTCTAATTCATCTTCCATACCCTGGTGCAAGTATGTTTGTACTGGTAAAGGCGGGCACCAGCTATCACTGTCATAGCTGAAAGTAAATGAGAAAAAAGAGCACATTGACATGTACACACACACACACACACACACACACACACACATAAGTACACTGGCAATAAAAAGCAACCATGTAGTATCTAAAATGTTCTCTCAGTTTATTTCCTCCTGATCAAGTTGTTAATGCTACTATAGTAAATCACCTGACTGTTATCTTAATTTCTAACTGTAGCCACATATGTTATCTCCTTATCTCAATTTATTCTTAAAAGACCCGATTAGCTAATTGTTACCCCACAGTTACAAAAAGTAATACACTGCCAACAAAGTTACTCATGTGGAAAAAATAAATCGCTAATTAAAGACAACTAATGAATTCCGCGCTTGTAGATTTAATCACTTTCTTCTCCTGTTTAGCCTTGTGCGTGAACAGAATATGCCAACAGAGCTGATTGATTATCTAAGAAATTTTTGAGTTTTATTTACTCTTATTCCAGATCTATCCTAATCTTTCATTCCATATGACATGTCAGTCATTAAGACTTCTTGATACAAAATATGTTAAATATCCTTTTGATTCTCTTAATATTCTCAGTAGAAACTAATGATTCCTTTTATTGCAACATCTGAATTCAAATCTACAAAACAGAATTTAAAACTCTCTCTCCATTAAATATATTCTAAAAAGAAAAAAATATCATTTTAAAGTGGCATGTTTTAACTTTTAGGGACTTTGGTCTAGGAATATAGAATATTAATACAAAAAGCACTTATAATGAAAATCATTTCTATTTATACTGTCTTTGGAGTGCCACTATTTTCAGAAATCTTATAGATTCTAATATACTTTACAAAGAATTATGAGGACAGGATAAACGATATTATTGAATATAATTCTCCTATAAATTCAACCTCTTAAATATCTCCTAAATTCATTTCCTACACTTTATCCCTACTTCCATGATCACAGTTCAGTCTCCTTATGTGAATAAGCCCATTAGCTTTCCTGGTCTCTCAGATGTCATCAGCACCTCTCTGTTCCATCCTCCATAAAGGCAACTGGATTATTTTTCTGAAATTGTCATCATATCACGCCTGTCCTTAAAATTATTCAGTGATTCTCACTGATATAAGAAAAAATCCAAACTCATTAGCTGGGCATGAAAGACCATTCCCCATCTGACTAGCCTCTTTTTCTAACTCCGTTTCCCAACATTTCCCTGACACCAACCTACTCTCTACTTCTTTCTAAGCCCTGGGTTTTCAAATGGCTGTTCTCTGATCATCTGTCTGTGAGCTCCTGCTCTTACCTCAGTCTTCATTCAAATGTCATCAGTTTGGGAAGCTTTCTCTGCCACCAGCATATGAAATTGATTCACACTCCATAACACTTACGTTGTGCCACTTTTGTTATTAAATTAAAATCATTTGTTTCTGTGTGTCTATTTCCCTGCTACTCTGTGAGATCCTCAAACTCAAGAACTCTAAATTCTCAGCACCTACGACAGTGTCTGACAAAAGAAAGATATTCAATAAAGAAACTGAAAATACAGTGAATATTATATATGTATATGTCTTATCTTGATCTCGCTTACAAACACTGTTGTGGTTGTTAGGTGCCATCGAGTTGGTTCCAACTCACAGCGACCCTATGTACAAAAGAACGAAACACTGCCCAGTCCTGCACCATCCTCACAATCATTGCTATGTTTGGGCCCATTTTTGCAGCCACTGTGTCAATCCATCTCACTGAGGGTCTTCCTCTCTTTTGCTGACCCTCTATTTTACCAAGCATGACATCCTTCTCCAGAACTGGTCCCTCCTGATAACATGTCCAGGGTAATGTGAGATGAAATCTTACCATCCTCCCTTCTAAGGAGCATTCTGGCTGTACTTCTTCCAAGACAGATTTGTTCATTCTTCTAGTAGTCTATGGTATATTCAATATTCTTCATCAACACCATAATTCAAAGGTGTTGATTCTTCTTCAGTCTTTCTTATTCATCATCCAGCTTTCCCATGCATATGAGGTGATTGAAAATACCATGGCTTGGGTCAGGTACACCTTAGTTCTCAAAGTGACATCTTTGTTTAACACTTTAAAGAGGTCTTTTGCAGCAGAATTTGATTTCTTGACTGCTGCTTCTATGGTTGTTGATTATGGATCCAAAACAAAACAAAACAAACAAACAAAAAAATGTTGCCGTTGAGTTGGTTCTGACTCATAGTGACCCTATAGGACAGAGCAGAACTGTCCCATTGGGTTTCCAAGGAGCAGCTGGTGGATTCAACCTGCTGAACTTTTGGTTACCAGTCATAGCTCTTAATCACTGTACCACCAGGGCTCCATACCAAGTAAAATTAAATCTTTCAACACTGTTTATCATGATGTTGCTTATTGGTCCAATTGTGAGAAATTTTGTTTTTGCCATGTTGAGGTGTAATCCATACTGAAGGCTGTAGTCTTTGATTTTCATCAGTAAATTCTTCAAGTCTTCTTCGCTTTCAGCAAGCAAAGTTGTGTCATCTAAATATTCCAGGTTGTTAATGAGTCTTCCTCCATCCTGATGCCATGTTGTTCACATAGTCCAGTTTCTCAGATTATTTGCTCAGCAGATAGACTAAATAAGTATGGTGAAAGTGTACAATCTTGACACACACCTTTCCTGATTTTAAACCACACAGTAATTCCTTGTTCTGTTCGGTCTACCTCTTGGTCTTTGTACGGGTTCCGCATGAGCACAATTAAATGTTCTGAAATTCCTATTCTTCACAATTTTATCTATAATTTGTTATGATCCACACAGTAGAATGCTTTTGCATAGTCAGTAAAACACAGGTAAACATCTTTCTGATATCTCTGCTTTCAGCCGCGATCTATCTGATATCAGCAATGATATCCCTTGTTCCATGTCCTTTTCTGAATCCAGCTTGAATTTTTGGCAGTTTCCTATCGATGTACTGCTGCAATCATTTTTGAATTATCTTTGGCAAAATTTTATTTGTGTGTTGTATTAATGATATTGTTCAATAATTTCTGCATTCTGTTGGCTCACCTTTCTTTGAAATTGGTACAAAACTACCAACACTAACTTGTATATTTTCAAATGATTTTTGGCTATTTTCCCAGGAGGGTTGTTTCATTTATCCTGTAAAAAACTGAATTTATCATCCATTTATTTGACAACCATTTGGCAGACAACTGGATATACTTCACAGAGCATGTATTCCAGTGGGGAAGACTGAGATCAAAGCAAATAATCTGCATTACAGAGTCCTATGTGAATAAGCCCATAAGTCCCTAGGTGGTGCAAATGGTTAACACTCTTGGCTGCTAACTGAAAGATTGGGAGTTCTAGTTCCCCCAGAAGCACTTCAGAAGAAAGGTCTGGCAATCTAATTTTGAAAAATCAACCATTGAACACCGCATGGAGCACAGTTCTACTCTGACACACATGGGGTCACATGTGAGTCACAGTTGACTTGATGGCAAATAACAAGTGTTAAATTAATTCTGGGTTCTCCCCCCAGAAAAGGGATGTTTTAAGTAGAACAGGTGGAGGCTCAGAAGAAGAGGAACCTGAATACTTCCCTAAATGACAAGAGCTGGCACCAAAAGTAGAAAGTTGGCCTTAGATGAGGCAGAAGAAGTAAGGATGGGTCAGAACACAGAGGGACTCATCAGCCCTGACAAAGAGTTTGGAATTTGGCATATGGGGTGATGGACAGTCACTGAGAGATATATAGGGAATGATATATTTCACCATGTATGAAAGTCATCTTTGCCTGTTCAATCTCCCTGGGCCCCTAAATTCATTTCACCAAATTCCAAAGAGTCTTCCTTCAAAGTTAGTTTTACTTTTAACTCATTTATTCTCATTTCCAGTGCAATTTTCCTCTCTTGCTGAAGCTACCTGAATCATCTTCTACCTCACTAAGTTACAAACTGAAGTGTTTCAGAGGCCCTGCACAGCTTGATAGAAATATTTCTTCTTAAACGTTATTTAAGAATGAACAAATCAATGTTGGAAGAAGTACAGCCAGAATGCTCCTCAGAAGCAAGGATGGCAAGACTTAGTCTCTTGTACTTTGGACATGTTATTAGAAGGGACCAATCCCTGGAGAAGGACATCATGCTTGGTAAAGTAAAGGGTCAGTGAAAAAGAGGAAGACCCTCAACCAGATGGATTGTCACAGTGGCTGCAACAATGGGCTCAAGCATAACAATGATTGTGAGGATGGTGCAGGACTGAGCATTAATCCCATATCTTTGATAAAATCTTTTATAAAGATTTCACTGACGAGGCTAACCAGTGCTGACGTATCACTCTTCTAAAGTTGCAATGACAATATTTTGCACGTTTGAAAACTGATTTGATACTGTCTTATACCATTTCCAATACTGTTTCCTTTTACTGTTGCCTAATTTATTTTAGTATTTATCTGTTTATATGCTTAGAGTATCTTTTTATTAATTGATACTTAAGCTACATTTCAGTTATGACATTGAACTATTCCTGTTCTTTTGCCACATCTAACAAAAACCAAAAACCAAACAAAACCTTTTTTTAAGCAAATAATTTATCTGACTTTAGATACTCTATTGTTAAGTCAAGCAAAAATATGTGTTAGACTAATCAAAAAAGAAGTATAACTGCTCATTTACTTAAATATTCAATATTTTAAGTGCCTGCTGTTATACTCTATCAGTAGTTATAATTAAATCTACTCAACACAACTTGTTACAAAAGAGCAATGTTTTGTGCCATAAGTAATAAGTACTTTCTTTATTTACAGTGACTTACTGTCAGTAATATTATGCATTTGGATATGTTTATATATTCATTCTTTCAAATGGAAGCAGTCACCTACCGCTAAAATTTCCCTGCTTCATAAGTAGTAAACTATTCTTATTTCAATTAATCTAATGGATACACACACACACACACACACACACACACACACACACATATATATATATATATATATATATATATATATACACACATATATATACACATATATATATTTATGGAACAAAATACATAAAGAATATAGGAGAATAAAGAAATAATGTGCTATAAATATATGCTAAGGTAACAGAAGAAATTATAATTAATTGTACATAACTCATGTTTTATTTTTCAAATCGTCATCAGGTGAAGTAAAATCTTACCGTATAAATATCATTTTTGACATTATGCAAATATATTGCAGTAATGTATTAAATGACTAAAAAGATATTTCCTTAGCTATTCATTTTCACTAGGCTTGATTTTATCACCAATTATCCCATGTCTTTTCTTTAAAGTGACATTTTAGATAATCTACAACAGGATGAGCTTATATACCCCTGTGGGACAGAAGCAGAGCTGGGAAAAGTTTATGGATTTATTCCAGTAGTTTCAGCAGAAGGAGGAAAAATAGAGAGAGAAAAGGAGAGAGAGGGAGAGGGAGGGGGAGATGAAGAGAGAGAGAGAGGAAAGGACTAGGAAAAGAAGAGGAAAGAATAAATGAAAGAAAGTTGCGACAAGGTGCATCTCATACAATGAGGAAGAATTGTTCATCACCTCTGAGGTATCCATCACTTAATCCTTTCCAGAACGACATATACTTAGGTTTCATCCAAAGATGGAGGGGCAAGAAAGTAACAGATGACTCTATAAATGTTAAGAAAAGTGTAGCTCTTTTTTTAGAGTTTCCTTCATGTTTACTGAAATACATCTCATCTGAGTGATGGAATTTCAACTTTTTCTTGCAGTAACATAAAAAATAAATAAAAGGCTGTGAAAAATGCTATTAATGCCAAACCAAAAGGTCTTCTGGCCAACCTTTGCTTTTGTTGTTTGACTTACTGTCAGTGAAATATGAGATCATATTATCTGTCTTGCCTTGTGAATAATGAGAAAGACGACAATTAATCAATGCTGCATGTGAACCAACTTGTTAAAGGCCAGATACAAATACCAAATTACTAATAAACATACAATAAAGTTCAACACCAGAAAGCTTGCCAATTTCTAATTACAATCATAAAGCAAGGCACCAGTCTCCCATTCAATTGCTACTGATTCTTCCTAGCATAATATTATTACAATAAAAGTACGTTATATTTATTGCTAGGAACTATTATTGCTAGGAACTAACTCATTCTGACACATTTTTGTCAAGCTGAGTGAGGCTTATTGATGAGAAAGAATATTCATCATTGTTGCCATAATATTAAAAGAACATATACTTTTTTGACTTGGACAATGATTCAGTAACTTTTGATACTTAGTATTGTGTGTGTGGAGGCAGGGAAGAAACTGGTATAAGAAAGGCTTGGAAAGCAAATTGATGATATCAAAGCTTTTAAAAATTTCATTAAACTTTATAATTAAAATCAAGGGAAAATATTTTCAAGATTGTAAGTATTCTGAGCTAGATGTATCTCCAAAATCTGTCTCTTTCTCTCCATCCCATTGTCATTTCCTTATTGCACATTTTCAAGACAGCAGCCAGTCTGCTGAAATATCCCATACATTCTCTCCCTGTTCTTAGTTTCATGTCCTCCAATCCGCCCCTTCTACTCCACTATCAGAATTGCTACATGGCATACACATTTTTACAGCCTGACCTCAAGATACCTTCTCAGATTTATCTCCTACCCTATGTATGGTTCAAACTCACCAAACCTTATACACCACCTACCAATTGCTGAAGGAAACACATAAGTGATTAGAATGTAATGTGATAAGTATTAAAATAGAGGGGTAAACTAAAGAACAATGAAAAACAAAGGAAAGGCAACTAACACTAGCCAGGAATAGAGTAGGGTTCCAAAGGCAGAGCAGGGACTGCTAAGGGAAAACTAACAGAGCCATTTGCTCCCTCCCTGGTGGTGTAGTGGTGAAGAGCTATGGCCGCTAGCCAAAAAGTCAGCAGCTCAAATCTACCAGGTGCTCCTTGGACTCCCTACAGAGTAGTTCCACTCTGTCTTATGGGGTGACTATAAGTCAGAATTGACTTGATGACAACAGATTTGGTTTTTTGGTTTGATCATCTCATTATTTACTTACTTAATTTTTTTTTTTTGTCCTTTGGCCAGCAAAATTTCTCTCCATTTGCACCTCAAATGGTGACATTAGTGATATATTGTTGTAGTTGTTGGGTAACAACCTAGCCTGGCACATAGGCTACTTTATGTTAGGACTGTTTCTTGTTATCTGTGTCTTTCTCGCTTCTGGCTCAGAGGTCAGCATCCAACAGCTATACAATTCTGTTACTATTATTTTTGAATAAATGATTGAAATTTACCCCAGAAGTCATCTTCCATAAGCTTCATTCAGGCTTCCCTTTTAGTAGGCATATTATTGTTTTGAACACATTGATCCTCTAGGACATATTCTACAAAATAATGTGTATGTGTGTATGTTGAGGTGAGGTGGGTAGTGCCTGGTCTTTCCTTTCCTGTCTTGTAAACTCCCCTAGGGCAGACATCAGATTTTCCTTATTAATTGTATATTAATCTAATTTATCTCTGTTGTTTCCCTTCCTAGCCAGCACGGGACTTAGTACTTCTTATGTACTTGAAAAAAATGTTTGTTGAATAAGTTCTCTATTATGACATGATAAACTACACCAGCAATAAATACATCATACTGATTGTTAGGAATAAAAATCATAAAAAGCAAAAAAGTGAATTCTAAAGTTTTTGTATTTTAAACAATTTAAAATACTTAAAGAAAAATCTTATGTCTCGATTATGAAAGTTTCAAGAAAGGGCATACAGACAATTCTAAAGAAGATTTCTTCTGCAATATATTCAATGCTAATATTAGGAAGAGTAGAGTATAAATAATCTAACAGGTGCTCACTAATATTTCCTTCTCAGTATCATAAGGCTTACACATTAGAAAACACTTATAAAAGTGTAAAGAATATATTGAGATATGGACAAAATCATCACAAAACCTACTAATTTTAATTTGTTCTTGTCATGTTGACTTTAAAAATGTGTCTTTATTAAAAACAATTGAAAAGAGAGCTTTCAAGTGTTAGCCTTAAAAATCTGAGCTGGAAGAGTAAGGAAGTTGAATTTTGCTTAAGATTTAATCACTACTATTATTAGCAGAACAAAAATTCTCACAACTGGATCAATAAGTAACATCACGACAAATGAAGAAAATATTGAAGTTGTCAAGGATTTCATTTTACTGGATCTACAATCAATGCCCATGGAAGCAGCAGTCAAGAAATCAAAGGACATATTGTATTGGGCAAGTCTCCTGCAAAGACCCCTTTAAAGTGTTGAAAATCAAAGATGTCACCTTAAGGACTAAGATGCTCCTGACCTGAGCCGTGGTATTTTTAATCATTTCATATGCATGCAAAAGCTGGACAATGAATAAGGAAGACCAAGGAAGAATTGATACATTTGAATTATGGTGTTGGCAAAGAATATTGAATACACCATGGACAGCCAGAAGAATGAACAAATCCGTCTTGGAAGAAGTACAGCCAGAATGCTCCTTGGAAGCGAGGAAAGTCAGACTTTGTCTTGCTGATTTTGGACATGTAATCAGGAGGGACCAGTCCCTGGAGAAGGACATCACGCTTAGTAAAGTAGCGGGTCAGTGAAAAAGAGGATGACTGTCAATGAGATGGATTGCCACAGTGGCTACAACAATGGGCTCAATCATTCCAACAATTGTGAGAATGGCACAGGACAGGGTAGTGGTTCCTTCTGCTTCGCATGGGGTCAACATGAGTCAGAACTGACTCGATGGCACCTAACAACAACAACAACATTGTTAGCAATGGTAAAAATTTGAATCAAATTCTTTGTGTCATGTTGTTGAGTTCTTATTTGCCTTAACTACTAGTATTCGCTGGAAAAATTATATACGTATATATATTTGACTATCTACAACATCAAATGATTTTTTTAGGGAATATAGAAAAAAAGAATTTCTAGTATCATATATTCTGGCTGAATATTAAAATAATTTACAATGCCAAAATATGTGAAATAGTTTATATTTTATTTCTTAATGATCTGAAAAAATAATGTAAAAAAATCCAAAACTGTGGCAGTATGTATTATTTCACTCATCAAATGAATACTGCCAATTCTACTGCTGCATAACAAATCAAGTGAGAAATAAGATATATTTCGACTGAATTAGTTTTATTTCAATAAGTAATAGGCATAATTAAAGTGTACGTATTTTCTAAGTAGACTCAGTGGTTTAAAAAAAAAAAAAGGAAAGACTTCAAATTACCCACAGTTCTCATGTGATCTGAGTTCAAGACTTCATGCTTATAAATGTTGAACAGCTGTTATGGATTGAATTAACCCATGAGCCGCCCTGCAGAAGGAAAGACCGTATCGATCTGCTCTCATAAAGATTATAGCCTAGGAAACTCTATAGGGGCAGTTTACTCTGTCATATAGGGTCTCTATGAGTCATAATCGACTAGACGGCACACAACAACAACATGAATTGAACTGTGCCCCCAAAAATATGTGCTGTAAATCCTAATCCTAACTATGGATCCACCACTCTGTCGGTTTGTCATACTGTGGTGGCTTGCATGCTGCTGTGATGCTAGAAGCAATACCACTGGTATTTCAAATACCAGCAGCGTCACCCATGGTGGACAGGTTTCAGTGGAGCTCCCAGACTAAGACAGACTAGGAAGAAGGACCTGGAGACCAACTTCTAAAAATATTGGCCATTGAAAACCTTATGAATAGCAGCAGAACACTGTCTGATACAGTGCCGAAGATGAGCTCCTCAAGTCACTCTGAGGGCTAAGGTGCGCCTGACCCAAGCCATGGTGTTTTCAGTCACCTCATATGTATGCTAAAGCTGGACAGTGAATAAGGAAGACTAAAGGAGAACTGATGCCTTGGAATTATGGTGTTGGCAAAGAATATTGAATATACCATAGATTGCCAGAAGAACAAACAAATACGTCTTGGAAAAAGTACAGCCAGAATGCTCCTTAGAAGTGAGTATGTCAAGATTTTGTCTCACATACTTTGGACATGTTATCAGGAGGGACCAGTCCCTGGAGAAGAACATCATGCTTGGTAAGGTAGAGGGTCAGTGAAAAAGAGGAAGGCCCTCAACGAAAATGCATTGACACAGTGACTGCAACAATGGGCTCAAACATGGCAATGACTGTGAGGATGGCGCAGGACCAGGCAGTGTTACCTTTTGTTGTACACAGGGTTGCTAAGAGTCAGAACCAATGGCATTTAACAACAACCATACCTGTGGATGTAATCACATTTAGGAACAGGGTTTTCTTTGCTTTGTTAATGAGGCCCTACAGTGTAAGATATGTCTTAAATCAGTCACTTTTGAGATATAAAAGAGCAGATTAGGCACAGAAGCAAGCAAGTATGGATGGGGGAAAGACAGATTACCACACTGAGATCTCCAGGGAACCCTGAGAAGAACACAGGAAGCTGAGACAAGGATTTTCCCCCACAGCACTCAGAGTGCCTTCCACTAGAGCTGGTGTCCTGAATTCAGACTTCTAGCCTTCTAAACTGTGAGAAAATAAATTTCTGTTTGTTAAGGCCACTCCCTTGTGGTATTTCTGTTATAGCAGCACTAAAATACTAAGATAATAACACTACCTTCTCTTCCCATTTTAGGATGTCCATCTCCCATTTTTTGACTATAGTCTTTAAAATGTAGATTTCTCAATCCTGCAATAATCTTTTCTTGTGGAATACATGTTCTGTTTTATTCTTTGCTCAGGATCCATGTGATGCTAACACATTTATATCTTTGATATGTATTCCAGAAGACCACATACAGATGGTTGTTTTAAATGTCAGAGAGATATTTGACATTATCTCTAGAAAACGGGAGAGTAGGTACTTTTAGTTTCCTATTTCAAATGTGAAAAAAAATTTTACAAATTAAAATAATTATAATATGCATATATATGGGCACTATAATTCCAGAAAGGCAAATGAAGTTTAGATGAGGATGAGAAATACCTAGAGAAAAAATGTCTCTATATATGCATATTTATTATATATGTGTATATTAAAAAACAAAACCAATTCCATTGCTGTCCAGTTGATTCTGACTCATAGTGACCCTATAGGACAGAGTTGAATTGCTCCGTATGGTTCTAAGGCTGTAAATCTTTACCGAAGCAGACTGCCACATCTTTCTCCCTCGGAATAGCTGGTGAGTTCGAATGGCTAACCTTTTGGTTAGTGGTTAAGTGCTTAACCACTGCACCACCAGGGCTCATTACGTATATACACAATTCATATATACAGTATATATGTATATATATTCCATAAGCCTAAGAAATGAGGTAAATAAGGTAAGTTAAATGAGGAATTTTAAAGTTATGACATCAGAAATTCTAGTTAGGATAATTAATCTAGAGATCTCAAAGACAGCAGTTATATAAAAAGAAAAAACGGAGACAAATTTATAAGTATGGACATGTGATCTTTATGTGAACCAAGACAGGAAATGCAACCATTATTCAAATAAATTGAGGTATTTTGATATCTGTGTATTTCTATGTAAAGAAAAACTTGGAAAAAGAAAAACTGTCTTTATTCTGTATTTTTAGGTGGCATCAAGGCCCAGTCAAAAGACATGTTGGCTTGGGAATCGTGATGCAGGCAGAGCCTTTGGAATTTTTAAAATAGAAAAAAAGGCTGAGCATGCTTCATCCAACCTGTTCTTTTTGAAAGCAGACAATAAAAAGTATTGATGTCTTTTTTCTTTAAAATCAACTAACACAAATAATTTAACAGAGGGAAAAACAAACAAGCTCTCGTGAAATGTCTGGAAAAGCAAAAGGAAACTGGTCACATTCAAAGGCCCTTCAAGGAAATTTTCCAGCTTAAAACGGTTTTGTTACAGAATGTGCATTGGCTTGAACCTGTTTTATTGTTATGGCTCCTAAATTCCCATCAAAGCTGATGATTAAAGTTCTACCCACTGACCAGGTCCCTACAATTATCTCATTGTGATTGAGCTCTATAGCGGGCGCCCTGCTATGGCCGGACATAAAGTCATTAGAGAACTTCGCGGGATGATGAAGAAGGTTATTTTAATTCCCTTTCAGCCCTTCTCAGGAGTGGCTCTTTAGTTCACAGAGCTGTGGGTACTTGCTTTCAAACTAACAAGCAATATATAAATGGAGGCTGCATTATCATGATTGCAGACAATCTAAAGCACTTGAGGGCCAAGGAGTCCAGGTCCTCAGTATGTGCTGTTTTGTGTTTATCAGCTAAAAATACATAGACAGTTCAAACAATCAAAGGGGTAGAGGGGAAGGAGAAAAAAAGCAATGAACAGGCTGGGAGGGGGCAGGAAAAAACAGAATAAAAGAACACAGAATAAGGACAGAAATGCATAAAACAGAGGGGAGTACATTCTTTGCAATTTTGTTGGTATATAAATATTTTTTACCCATTTTCTTGTTGTTCCACTGCATAGTGTTCCAGCTCTGTGCCAGGAAGGGGCTGGACTGGGGGAGGAGGTAGCGGGACATTGGCCCAGGTGGATCCATTGTTTTTCTGTGGTTTAGAAGAGTTTTTATTTTTCTTCTTTTTTCCACCTTTCCCACCTGAAAATAATAACGCATTTATTCAGAGATAGCAAATATCAGAGCAAACAGAGTACATAAGATGGGAAGATGTATTTCTGTTTTCAAAACACCAGAATCAGTATGCTACATTGTTAAAAGCTATAAACAATAAAGTGATATAATCAGAAAAACATTTATATAAATCACTCAAAATGATATTGTTTTTCTCCCAATACATTAACCACAGAGCTGAATAAACCAAAAACATGGCTGCTGTATCAAAAGCACATTTATTGATTTATTTATGTCAGCTGCTCCCATGTTTTCATTGTTGGATGCGATAATGGGCCGTAACAAATTCTTTCAAATGTCAGATTTTAGTGCGTTTATAATGCTCTTTTGCATAATCTCTCTCAGTGGAAAATGTGTTGTCTAAGGATATAGGCTAAACTTTTCCATTAGAATTTATTCAATTTAATTAAGCCAGGAGAGTAACATTTCCTCTCAAATGTAACTGATAAAAATCAATCAACCACAATCTGGAGGATACTTGTAAATCTTTCACAGGAATATGTTTTATAGACTTTTTAAGTAATGCATGGCACAATTATTTCTGCATACAGTGAGAACAGTTCCCTGTTGTTTTAAGCATAACATTTCATAAAATTCTAAAAAGGGAAAAGTAGTCAATGATATATAGTAAGCAGTTTCCAAACTATTTTAATACAAGTGAATCTGTGCATAAAACATGAACAAAATATAAACCTGCAGCATATAAGCCATATCTAAGATCACATGGAACTTACTGATACATAAAATTAAAAATTATCTTTTGTAGTGCTGTACTTTTTACTCTTCTAAAATTAAGTAAACACAAGCCTGAACCTAAAAAAAAAGGACCACTGTTGGATACAGAAATGAGTATTTCTTGAGCAGAATGACAAAGGATGTTCCCAGGGAAGGTAAAGTAACTTCCATCACTCCCATCATGGTGTATAGCTATTTCTCCAAAAATTATATTGACCCCTTGGACTTCATCTTTCTGGAACTAATAGTTGTGAGCATCAAATATTGGTAGCAGGTCTATCTAGCAATATAGATATCACTAACCCTGGTGGCTCAGTGCTTAAGAGCTACACCTGTTAACCAAAAAGTTGGCAGTTTGAATCCACCAGCCACTCCTTGGAAATGCTATGGGGGCAGTTCTACTCTGTCCTGTGAGGTTGCTATGAGTTGGAATCGACTTGATGGCAATGGGCATGGTATAGCCGGTAGAAGTCTACCTAGGGAGTGCTGGTGGTGCAATGGTTAAGAACCTGGCTGCTAACTGAAAGGTCAGCAGTTTGAGCCCACCAGCTCCTCCTTGGAAACCCTATGGGGCAGTTCTACTCTGTCCTATAGTGTCACTATGAGTCAGAATCAACTCGACAGCATATAAAGACAACAGAAATCTACCTGTCTCTTTTTTGCTACCAATTACTAATCTGTTTCATCCAAATCATAAAATGATCTAACTTAATAGTACCTTATTGATTGCCAGAAACTGATGAAACTATTTAACTAGCCATGTATACTATTTGCAGTTACATAACTGCATCTCTTTCCTAGGTAGTGGGTACATACATATACACATATGTATTTAAAAGAGCATCCCCGCAAACACAGTGCTTTCTCTGTTCTCTCATTTCTTATCTCTGGCAGAATAGGTGGTATTAAGAGAAAGGAGGGCAGGTATCATCTGCGTAGAGGTTAGCAGCTTGGTCTCTGGGTTGGAAGACCGGCTCCTCTTGATAGGTTACTCAACAGATATTACCTTGATATCCACATATATAAAACAAATATTATAAAGATACTACTTCTTTGAATTATTTTGAGGATTAAAAGAGATAATACACGTGAACTGCTCAGCATGTAAGGAATGCTTAGTAAATGCCAGTCATTATCTCTCTTTCCCAGCTCCTCTTCCTCAGAGTAAACCCAGGTTCCTACTGTTCTCTTAAGGTTTCTCCACGCCCAACTCCTCCAGGCCCAATGAGAATACCAGCAATAGCCTGACTCTAAGAATAAGAATAATAAACTTGCTTAAAGACAAGTCTTCAATTTTTGTCTTTAAAGTTGTTGTTTTTGTTAGCTGCTGTTGAGTTGGACCCAACTCATGGTGAACCCATGCACAATGGCACAAAAAGCTGCCCGGTCCTTTGCCATCCCTATAATCTGTTGGTGATCAGACCTTTCTGATCCACAGGGATTTCACTGTCTGATAGATGAGCCATTATATTTTGTTTCCTGATAACCCACCAAAATCACAAGCAAGGTTTTTTTGTTTTTGTTTTTGGTAGTTTCAAAACTATAATTCAGTGATTTCAGAGGAATGAGTTGGGCCACTTGCCCTGTGTAGATTTCCTCCAAGTTGTACGTACTTTCTTCTTTATATGTTTATATATATATAATGCTTTTCATTTTCCATAACACTTTTATAAATGGTATGTGATCACCACCGGAACTGAGTGACATAGGTAGGGAAGTTTTTATATTTTTATTTTATTGATGAGGAAATTGAGGTTTTTTTCTGGGTGTTGAATGAATCATCCACATTTACACGGTAAAAGAAAATGAATTAGGGCACAGAAACTTTACTGGGAGTTGCTATTTCTGGCTCTCTGAATCCCATTCTGTTGAAGTCCTTACCCAAGCTCAAGAAAGCTATTACCTAGTCTTCCTAGTCTTTTGGAGTTCCAGCGGTACAGTGGTGAAAGCACTCTGCTATTAACTTGAAATGTAAACCTCATTTAATTACAACAATTAAAATAAATAAATAAACAAAAAAACAGACTAGATGAGATTTCTATGCAGACGGTCACAGTCTTCAAGAGATAGTATGTTTCATGAGTTTGCATTACAGTAAAATAAACAATGTTTCATCTTATTGCTCTTAAATTACCATGGCAACTGTACAGAAACTGGTCAGCAATTTGAACCCACCAGCTGCTCCCTGGGAAAAAGATGTCACAGTCTGCTTCTGTAAAGATTTACAGCCTTGGAAACTCTATGGGGCAGTTCTATGACAGAGTAGACCCCTACAGGGTCATTATGAGTTGGAATCAACTTGACGGCAGTGGGTTTGGTTTTGATGGGTGGCACAAATGGTTAAACACTGGACTACCAGCTGGAAAGGCTGGCAATTCAAACCCATCCAGATGTGCCTCAAAAGACAGGTCTGGCTATTTGCTTTTGAAATTTCACACCCTTGAAACTCTATGGAGCAGTTCTACTCAGCTCACATGGTGTTGTCATGATTCAGAATCTACTCCATGGCAACAAATAACACAGTCTTTCAAATAACAGACTTAATGTGTTTTGGAAACATTCCTGATCCAGAGGGAATTCATGGGGGCTTTACATGCAACAGAGTCCTGGTGGCTCAGCGGTTATGAGCTTGGCTGCTAACCAAAAGGCCAGCAGTTTGAATCCACTAGCCGCTCCTTGGAAACCCTATAGGGCAGTTCTACTCTATTCTATAGGGCTGCTATGAGTCAAATCGACTCAACAGCAATGGGTTTGGGCTTTTTTTAAAGTGACATCCAGCATCTATTTTCCCCTGTTTGGGGGAAATTTCTGCTCTCCCACTTTGGGCAGTCTTGGCAGGATTATCCATCAACATACCACGCCTTCTTCTGACCGTGAGTTAAGTGGTAGGCTCTTAGCATGGCGGTGGACATTTAACATAAGCTAAGGCAATTCTATTCTCTACCTAAAACTTGAATATTGAACCTAATTGAGTCACAGTTTGTTCCTGTTACTGGCAGCTAAAGAAATCTCAGTTATTTCAAGGTGAGAATTACCTGTATTATGTTTTAGGGAAGTATATTTTGATGACTTGCAAAAATATTTGACCCATCTCTCTTCAATTCAAAAGGTAACTATTTGAATTTTACATTGGTTTAGTCTTAGCAGATGACTTCTATGTAAAGAAAACTATAGAAATAGCTCATTTTAAAAGTAAATTTACAGTCTATTCTTAAAAAACACTGGTGAGTAAAAATGATTTAGTTCTTGTTACTGATACATACATGTGTATTTGTATGTATATCTACATCTATCTATAAGTATACATACAGCTATATATATATTAACCATGACTGCAGAGACTATATTAAAACACCTGAGCTTTCTTTTGTATTTTTTAAGGTTGCTTTTTTAACAGAAGTGCTCAGAATTTAGGTGTTGAATAAATTATAGAAATGTTTCAAAGAGAGTGAAAAATTTAGGAATGTCCAATTTTCTTTTTTACCACTGTGATTATTTTAAGTTGAATTTAATTGCTGTTCATGAATTAAGAAAATCTTATAATATGATATTATTAGCTCTCCATAGGGCAGTTTAATCTTAAATTTGAGTCTTAGAAAAAATACCTACAATTATAAGAATAAAACAAAACTCTTTAATAGTGAAGTCAATGCTCTAAATTAAAAAGGGAACACTCATTCACTCTTGCCTCCTAAAGAATGCTTCCTACCATCAATTCATTTTTTTTTTTATTCACATGTAGATAAAGTAGTCAATACTATAGATAGATAAATACAGATAACTCTATCTAAAACTAACTCGGGGTCAAGTCGATTCCAACTCATAGCGATGTATTTTGTTTTATATATATATATATCACTCAGGAGATTAATGGATTCAAAGAAACAGTAAGTACTATTTGTGAATCATATTCCACTTACAATTACTCAAAAAACAACTTTTGAAACTAGGTGACAATCAATCAATGTATACTATTTAAATGAAACAATCACAGAAAATCTTATGTAATCCATGGTTTAGACTATATGAGTTTCTTTTCATATTTTACCTGAGACTTTGTATATCTTAAATGATATAAATAGGAAACAGCATAAATTGCTTTTTAAGTATTAGAAACAATGTGAGACTCATTATCAATAAATGACATATAAGGTTATTCAAAAAGGTACCTTATGTTATTAAGACAGTTTAACTTCGTAACAGATGTTTAAAATTTTCTAGACTTTATAATGTATCTAATCTTACCAGTAGGTAAGAAGAGCAAATGGCTCATTTTGGAGGGAAGAAAGAACATTAACATTTTCAGACTGAGAGGGTACCATCTCCTGAGGAAAAGTAATTTACTAAATGTTATCCTAATGATCTAAAAGGGTTAACTCCTTATGCAGTTGATGCCTAGTAGCACATGACATACCATAATTGACAATAATTTTTACTAAGAATCTGTAGTTAAAAAAAAAAAATTACCCCCCAAGACAAACAAATACCAAGCATATCGTTAATCTGAACAGATTAAGCAAATAGGGTCATGGAATCAATTAGAAATGTGCAGATAAAGTCATCAGTCAAAGAATGTAAATGTGTAAATGTTACAGCAGGCAGTTAGAGTTCATCTACTACAACCGCCTCATTTTGCAGGTAAGGATCCTTGGGCCTGGAAAATATTACTGATATGCAACATGATAGGTATATATTTTTGTCCAGTAATACGTGTTTTTCACCACATATTCTATATAATACTTACATTATAAATTGTTACTTTAGCTGATATATCTTGAATGTATATTACAATATACAGCACAATTATCAACATCAAAGATTGTATGTGTTTTTTAAATTAAATTTTAATAATTTCCCATACTAACATTCTTATTTGGCACATTATCAGCACTTTACATTAAATAATAACATTCAATTGATAATAAATCCTATCACATAGTTTTTTGTGAAAAAATATCTAGAAATAGGAAGTAATGTCACTGCAAATCTAACATTATGAAAAATCTCCCAAATCATTTGCGTTTTAGTTAAATACATCTTCTGGTGTCCATGCCATGGAACTTACTTTCATATATGTGCTGCTTATAAAGTTCTCTTGACCCTTAAATAGGCTTCAAGGCAGATCAAACTCTTCTGCTCATCCGTGAACAGTATTTTGTATTCATTATATACTACTAACATTAATAGTAAGTAATAAAATAGCGTACTTTTTCCTAAAAGCATTCTTGTACAGTTAGTGCATAAGGGAGACTGATTCTTATCCTCCCTGCCCAAAGTAGGATTTCATTAGCATAAACTATTGTTGTCAGTTAAGACAAATGCCTGACCATGAGCTGTGATTTAGTATTTCCTCATGATTGTTAGGAACACAGGTCATATGTTGATGACAAACAAATATTTCTCCTTACTGTAATGAGACCAACCTGAGAGACTGCCACTCCTTTCTGAGCTGTTGTGAGAGCTGGTGGTGCTGAAATCCTGTGACTGGTTGTGTGGCATTCTATTAGACAGTCCCTCAGCCAATCGGTAGTCAGGGATGTAAAGTAAGGCTAAGGGTTAAAGGGCAGAGGTCATAGTGGCATCATGTGATTAGTTCACAGCACAAGCCCATGCAGAACATGCAGTTAGCGACTCAGAAGCAGATGTCGTGGGAGAGTGGGGGAATGTTTTGTCTACCCTGACCTAATGGACGTAGAGATGGAGTGCTGACCTCTAGAGTGAAAAGAGCTACAAGCATGAAACCGACTGGTGTGGGTGTGTGGTGGTGGTGGTGGTGGTGGTGGCGGTGGTGGAGGTGGTGGTGATAGGGATTGTGCAACTTACTGAATACATGCCGGTTTATTTTTTTTAGTTTAAGTAGTGAACCTGGTAATGAATCACTGTCAGACAACGAATACTAATTTCTATCTCATGCACAAATGATATGAAACAAACTCCTGAGGAGACAAGAATCTGACTTACCATTGTTACCTTTGTTCTGATCAGGTAGAGAATAACCAAATCCCATCAGATCTGATTTTTGCTGAATTGAGCTTTTCCATTGTGGATCAGGCAGATCGACAGCCAGTTCATGAATGCTATTGGAATGCAAGATCTGTGTTGTGGCATACGGGGTGGCCTGTGTTATTTGGCTGGAACTGTTGTAAGTGGTTTTGGTCGTAAAGTCAATGCTGCTATAAATGGCTCCATCTGAGAGCATCGTTGCTGTTTTATCCCCTTGGCCTGGAACTGGTGGCAGCACATCTGTGGTGAATATAGGGAAATGAAACAATTTAATGATGCACAGGAAGCCCAAAACTATCAGCACTGAAGATGAAAAATAAATGTGTCATGTCACACATTTACATTTCAGCTGAGACGGGCTTCATGAGCCAATGAAGGGTAGATGATGTACAACCATCACCAAGCTATCAGCCTCGGTGACAGACAGGCCTACCACAAGCTCTTCACGTCTCACTGCTTAAAGCACCCCTTCACCGATTTTCCTCCACCATAAATAAGAAGTTTGAGATATTTCCCTACTGAACAATGCTTTCAGTTGTTCCCTCCATTTTGGAACCAATGAAACTGTTAGCACTTTACAGAAGCAATGAGCGAGACTACAAATCCTGGATGAAAACATGTCTTTTCACTTTACTCCCAAAGACTTGGAATACAACCTCTGAACAGATGCAAACAATTCCAAAATCATACTATCCTGACTATGAGATACATTTTTCTGGTGTTTTAACTTGTCAATTATCTGATTTGATTGCATAGCTGTATATGGGAGTGGAGCTGATGGTTCCAATGATTTTTTTTTTTCCTTTGATAACAAAGGGAAACTTTAATGAATAAGTCATTTTCACAATACAGCAGGATTTAGCTATAGAAAAAGCAATCTCAGTGATCAGGCAGTTTAATTTATGCTACCGACTCTTAGAAGTGGAGAATTATAGTTTCAAGTTGTAATACAGCAAGAGTAAAATTAAACTTCAGGAACAACACTGAAAGCAATCAGTCCATTTATCATTTTGATATGCTGAATTATCTTTACATAGCACTTTATAATTCAGAACTGCCACCTCTTTCTTGAGCTCTTATTTCTCCTTTTCAGAAGAAAGATTCTAAGTGAATCCAAAAAAAAAAAAAAAAATTACAAAATAACACTATTTCCATTCATTTAGTTTTAGAAGTGAATCTATTTATAGCATGTTCCTTAACAATCTAGGTTTAGAAAATCTCATTTCATAGAACTTGAGATCATCAAATCCCTCAATCTTTTTCATGATAGGAAGTTTCAACTATAGTAGTCATAACAAATAAAATTATCACAGTACAAAAACCCAACTTATTATGATCAGCAAAAAACAAAGCAGGAACTTTGTAAATATATCCTAAGAATTTTACATTTTATGGGTATAGCAGTAGTTGGAATAAGATTCTTATACAAATATTAGTTTTGTTTTTGTATTTTAAAAAAGTTTTTAGAAGTCTTCTTTAACAACCATAACAAGAAATGCAGAATATATTTTGTACATTGTATATTTAAGCCTTTCTGAAGATTTTGAAGTCTGAATTACAAATCCGTTTCACAATTAAGTGGATTTGTACTTTATTGAAGTAACTTTTAAATGCTTACAAGTGAGATAGTTAAACATATTCAAATGCATAATGTTTCATTAAGATGTATAAGCATGTAAAATTGTTTCTGGTTTCAAGAATTTCATAGGTACCTTCTTGCTTTTAGCTATATACTAATCACAAAATTAGGCCTTGAAGAAGCATGTGTCGTTCTCGAGTGTTAGTATCATTTTCATTCTCTAAGTGCTTCTATACTGATTTTTGGGCTGCATATTGCCTTCAAATATTACTTGATCACTCCCACATTTTCAAACAATAAATCGAATTATATCTCAACATTGAAATCTTGGGAGATTTTACAGGAATATTTGGAAGTTGACGTGTGTCCTCTAATATCAGATAGTTTGGAAATCCTGGATGACCTTCCTCTCAACAGCTTGCACAGCTGCATTTAGGCAGGACTTTCTATCTTCCATTTTCCCACAGCTCCCACGAACCCAACCATTTCAGGGGAATAAGCCCTTGTTAAAATCTGAGTTAGAGACCCCAGATTTATGTGAAACTCTTCCCTTCAGTTGGAAATACTTATGATTCAGTCTATAGTTTTTCACCACCTTGGTTACACTTGTACTCACGGCTTTGTTTCTTCTTGCCTAATACAATTACTTGTATGAATGACTGCCTCTTTCATTGTAACGTAAGTTTTTTGAGGACAGAACCACATGAGATGTATGTCTGTATTTCCATACTTCCTGAACTTATGTTTTGAGGAGAATAAGCACTTGCTGATTGAATGGTTGAATGAAAGCTTTATAGTTGGTATTGACTGTATGCAGATATTACAATAATTAGTAACTTTATTATTCAAAATACCATTTTCATTACATTCAAACATGTATTTTTATTTCATTCTTAAAGGGAAAATGTCAGTATCTTTGATTCTTCTTCTAAATCAATATGGTTACATAGTCATTCACGTGAAACCCACTTTTAGGGTTATAGAGCAGTATAGATTAAAAAACAATAGAACTAAAAAAAATGACAAAAAACCTGGCCTTTAGAATAAGATAGACCTGTATCATACACCTAGATTTACAAATTATTCATCTTAATAAAATTTATTCTTGACCTTTAAATTAGAAATGTGATTATCAATGTCACACCTTCATAGTGCCAAGGCAATGAAATAAAATGTGCAAAAAAAAAAAAAAAAAAAAACCCAAAACAAAAACTCTAACAGGATTTCTGGCACATGGTAAATACTTAAAATGCCTATTACAATGAAAAGCGATACATTAAACCTTGCAAAGATTTTTTTCTTGGTCTTTGTCATGGTTTGAATTATGTCCCCCCAAAAATGTCTGTATTAATTTGGCTGGGCCATGATTCCCAGAATTGTGTTGTTGGCCTCCATTTTGTGATTGTAATTTTATGTTAAAGAGAATTCAGGTGGGATTGTAACACCACCTTTATCCAGGGCACATCCCTGATCCAATGAAAAGGGAGTTTCCCTAGGGTGTGGCCTGCACCACCTTTTACCTTACAAGAGATAAAAGGAAAGGAAAGCAAGCAGAGAATGGGGAACCTCATACCACCAAGAAAGCAGTGCCAGGAAGACAGTGCGTCCTTTGGACCTGTGGTTCCTGTGCAGAGAAGCTCCTAGTCCAGGGGAAGATTGACAAGGACTTTTCACCAGAGCCAACAGAGAAGAGAAAGCCTTCCCCCGGAGCTGCCACCTGAATTTGGACTTCCAGCCTACTAGACTGTGAGAGAATAAACTTTCTCTTTGTTAAAGCCATCCGCTCGTGGTATTTCTGTTAGAACAGCACTAGATGACTAACACAGTCTTGATATTCATCTGTGAAATGTTTCAGTCATAAAAGTGAGGTGGAAATGGAAGAAAAACCTTGAAAATCTACAAATGTAGCCTTTGGTTAATTTGGACAGAGATATTTAAATGTTACAGTAGCCTGCTAGAAACTGGGGGAAAAAATCCTCATGTTTTGGCATTCATTTCTTGATATAAAGATAGAAAGGTGTGCTATTCCAATTCATATGCAAGTAAAAGCAGCAGCTATTTCTTGGTTGATAAAAGGCATGGAAACAGAATTCCTCTGACAAAATCAGCTAGGGTAGAGAAGGGATGGATGGGTGTTCTAGGTTCCCAGTGTGAAGATGCCCAGGTACAGAACATAGCCATGGTGGAGAGATAGCCTACATTCACAGGACTCACAGTTGGGTCACCTAGATGAGGCCCTGAGCAAGTAAGAAGCCTAAATGGAGGGTGGGGGTGGGGGGTGGGTTACAGAGGCTGAGGAGTCACACAACTTACTTCTCTTTCTCTAATTTATTCAGTTGAGGCCTACTGGTCACTGCCTATATGTGAAGCTCTACGCTAAGCCTCTTTAGAGTCATCCGTTTATCCTCATCACGCAACTATAAGGTAGAAATGGTTATTTTTCTCTATTTTTTCTTCAGGAAGAAGAGGAAACTCACTATTGAGGCTTATAGATGACTTAGGGTACTTTAGCCAAGCTCTGGGCCACCTGCATTAAACTCTACCTAAAACCCAAAACCAAACCTGTTGCTATTGAGTTGATTTCAACTCATAGCAACCCTAAAAGACAGAATAGAAGTGCTTTACATGGTTTCCAAGGAGCATTCAAACTGGTGGTGCATTCAAACTGGTGACCTTTTGGTTAGCAGCCAAGCTCTTAACCACTGCACCACCAGGGCTCCTAATCCTACCTACAAATGTAGAAATCCTCCAGTGCATTCATCCAAACTTGCCCGGATTACAGCACTACTCTACTGATCAATCTCCCTAACTTTCCTCTCTATCTCCGTTCTCTACCCATCAGCAGGAGTACTTAAATACTTAAAGCAGTACTTGGATCCTACCATTATCCTTAAAGTCCAATAATGGCTTTTGATTTCCCCTTTTAAAGTGATTTAGAAGCCTCTCTGTTATCTGTTCCTCTGTATTTCTCACCATCTCTGCTGCCTTGCATTTCACTCAGATCGTAAGAATATTCATTCATTTTCTCAAATAGGTCAGTCTCTCTTCTCTGCCACACACTTTTTTCACACTTTTGACTAATTCCTACTTGTCCTTCAGATGTTCAATAACACTCCATTCATAGAGCTCTCTTATTCCCAACGGGGTAGTGGCTGGCAAGGCAGCTCAAGTCTACTCATTGTCTGCACAATCTTCTACCACTGGAAAACTCACTTATACTCATCAAGCCAAACACTGGACCAAAGGTTTCTCTACTCCCATCTTTCTCTAAACTCATCTCTCTGTCATTGACTGGATGATGGTGATTTGGTGATTATTTATAATAGGTCCAATTCTGTCTCTTTATAAGGACGTATGGAGAGGGATCTGGCACCAAATTTTTAAAGTTTCAGCATATCACCTACTTAGCATCCTGTTGTCTTTCATTTTGGGTATCGGTTGTCAATTGTGGAACTTCAGACTAGTTCTCTCTCAACATGTTGTTATAGTTACTTAATTGTCTACTCCTTTATATGATATATTACATAAGGGTAAAGACCATGTCTTATTATATCAATGTTCTTACTGCCTGTCACAATACCAGGTATACAGCAGGTACTCAAAAAATATATTGTGAATGAGACTTAAAGAAGTGAAACAACTGGTTCTAAAATGTAAGTCCTAGTTAGCAGTATAGTTTCTGATTTTAGTAATCTTATACTAATATTCCTAAAAATAAAATGTATTCTGAGAATTTACCTTCTTTGTTAGCAGTGACTTCCTTAAAAGTTTGGTTTTATGGAAGATAATACAAACACAATATCTTTATATCAAAATATTTAGAAAATATACAGTACTTCATTAATTTTAACTACGAGAGAATTAACTCTCCATACGTTTTTTTAAAAAAACATCTGGGAAAGCCAAAAAATAAATAACAATTTTGAAAAACACAACTCACCTCCACGCCCAAAATTCCCAATCTCATTTGGGCCACTATTGCTATTGTTCACTGGCAAGCTGGTGGCTGGCCATGAATCAGCAAGCCATGGATAATTGGGATCACCAGCATTTAGAAGTCCTGGACGGCTAAAACAGAAAGAAAAAGGAAATCAACTGAGGGAACTCTGAGAGATTTTGATACGTATCTCATGTACTAAGAAGGGTTAAGGAATTTGAGAAGATTTTAATTCACTTCACCTTAAAATATGGGAAATCTCAAGAATTAAGGTGCTTCAGCAGTTCATTAAGGCTAAATATAGATGAACCCTGTCACTGGAAGTAGAAGCATCCTTGCCTGGGACTTAGCCGACATCCAAATGAATTCAGTTGGCTGCCCTGAAACTGGTAGGAATCAGTAGCAGCATAGCAGGATCCTGAAACAAGGTTTGATGACAAATCACCACCTCTAGGGAACAACTGCTCAGAGTGACTGTTCAGTATCAGCCGTTTCTAGGACTTTGGGCTATTGCTTCCTCAATTCTTGAAGCCCCGATATGCATCTGTCCCCTGTAGTCTATAACCCCTCTTATGAGGCCTCATGGTTGATTTAGAGGCAAGGAACTTGAGGGAAATTAATGAACAGTATTTATACTATTCCATCAATAGAACATTTCCAAGTTGTCTAAATTGCAAAATATCAAGGGTATATTAAAGTTTTTTTTAAGATAATAAAAGGTCCACTATGATCTGATCAAGCAAGTAAACTCTATGAGGAAAACTTCCTTTGCATCATATTTAATAAAGAATTCCCATCTTTAATATAAAAGATGGGATTCTGATTCATTTCCAGATTATTAGCATACTTACAAAGAAATAGCAACATCTATAATAATTGTACTTTTTTTTGATAGACCCCTTCTGGTACAATCCCTAAGAGAAACATGTGTTTCTATGGAAACTGCAATAAGAAGATCCAACCTCTTTCTTGCTACATCCACTAGCTCTCATTAGGCCTAATCTCTTTTTGGTAAAATATTGATTAAAATGGGAGATTGGAAGTTATTACCAGAGCCTAATTACAATCTCCATATTGGCAAAGGGAAAACAGATGAGGATATATGGGTTTGTTATCAGCTATTATCAATTTCAATTGAGTATCCAAAGTTGTGGAATCCAGTCCCATCAATCTACAGCCTATTCATCATCCATGAATCATTTACTTTGTGATCGATTACTTGTAATTGTTCACTCACAGCAATTTAGGGAGAGCCAATAAGGAGTCTTAAACAACAGCAACTTCATTTGCTAATGTCTAATTAATGCAATAAACATCCTGCTAACAAATGAACACATTGCTTGTGATATTTACCACTAATTTCTTCAGGGGCATCTGGGAGATATGAAACATCTGGACTTGATTCCTCTAAAGTGTACAACAGGCAGATGATTAAACCTTGTGGTAAGCCATTTAATTCCTCTTTGAATTCTCAAACTTATAGTGATCGTTTATTACAATAATAGCCTCTCACTGTAGTTTCCTAGTTCTGATTAAAAATGAAAATAAAAGGAAAAAAGAACCCTTAGCATACCTTCCATTGCTCATTAGTCCTCCATCTCCTCTTTGAAATGTAACTGTAAAAAAAAAAAAATGTATACATACACAAGTAGTCAATATTAATTATAATTAATACAACTACATATTGGCCCTTATAGAGTTGAAGCCTCTGGGAATTTTAACAAAATACAATTAACATGATTGTACAGAGAGTAACAAGCAGTGGTTTGGCCCAGGGCAAAGCTGTCATTTACTCCAACTTAAATAAAACATTTCAAAATTTGAAAGTCAAATGCACAGTAAAGTTAAAGGGGTAATCTGTACTTATTTAGATGTCAAGAACTGTTAAGATTGGTGTATATAACATTTTGGAACATGGATATAAGATTAACGTGGATTTATTAAATCATGACTTCTAACACAAGAGTGTTAATACATAGATAATAGGGATTGAAACAGGGTAATTCAAACAGGTAATATCACCCTTTGAATTAAACAAGAGAAACAGGTATTGAATGCCTACATATTTCTCAGCACCAGAGATCCTTCCAGGGAAACGTATAAGCATTATGAGTTGAACAACTATAATTACAATAGATATGAAAATAATAATAATAGAAAATAATGTGCTAACTACTTTGTTTCATCATCTAACTTTCAGGAAAATGAAATTTTCAAGTAATTCATACTGAACATATTCCAGTTATATGTAATGATAACAAAACTCAAGGCTTTAATAAAACTAAGTAATTTAGTAACTACAACAAGCACCAGAAGGTGAATCCATTCCTTCCAGTGAACGGTTTGCATTCTACAAAGCCAATAACATAAAAGTGGTTTTCAAGTACTGGTCAAAGAAAATAAATATTAGTTCAGGTCCCTTATCCAAATCCCTTATCCAAAGCCTATGGCCAAATATATTTGGGATTCAGAATGTTTCAGATGTAAGAAAAGTAATATGGTACATACTACAATGATGATCTGAGACAGAAAACTGTATTCAAAGTTATTTAATATTTCTGTAGTGAAATACAAATATTTATTATTGTTGTTCTTGTTATTAGGTGCCCTTGAGTTAGTTCCGATTCCTAGTGACCCTACGTACAACAGAATGAAACACTGCTGCTCCTGCACCATCCTCACAGTTGTTGATATGATTGAGCCCATCGTTGGCAGCCACTGTGTTAATCCATTTTGTTGAGGGTCTTCCTCTTTTTCACTGACCCTCTACTTTATCAAGCATGATATCCTTCTCCAGGGACTGGTTCCTCCTGAAAAATATGCCTAAAGTACGTGAGACAAAGTCTCTCCATCCTCCCTTCTAAGGGGTATTCTGGCTGTACTTCTAATACAGATTTGTTTGTTCTTCAAGCAGTCCATGGTATGATCACTATTCTTTGCCAAGGAATCAATGTTTCTTCAGTGGTCTTCCTTATTCATTGTCCAGCTTTGGCATGCATATGAGATAAATGAAAATATCATGGCTTGGATCAGGCGCACCTTATTCCTTAAAGTGACATCTTTGCTTTTTAACCCTTTAAAGACTTCTTTTGCATCAGATGTGCGCAACGCAATACACTGTTTGATTTCTTGACTGGTGCTTCCATGGGCACTGATTGTGGATCCAAGTAAAATGAAATCCAACTTTAATCTTTTCTCTCTTTATCGTGATTTTGCTTATAGTTCCAGTTGTAAGGATTTTTATTTTTTCTGTTGAGGCATAATCCATACTGAAAGCTGCAGTCTTTGAATTTCATCAGTAAGTACTTCAAGTCCTCCTCACTTTCAGCAAGCAAGATTGTGTCACATGTATATTGCAGGTTGTTAATAAGACTTCCTCCAATCCTGATGCCATGTCCTTCTTCATATAGTCCATCTTCTTGGATTATTTCCTCAGAATATAGACTGAATAAGTGTGGTGGAAAAATACAATCCTGAAGCATACCTTTTCTAATTTTAAACCACTCAGTATTGTCTTGTAGTGTTTGAATGACTGCTCTTTGTCTATGTACAGGTGCCTCATGAGCACAATTAAGTTTTCTGGAATTCCCATTCTTTACAATGTTATCCATAATTTGCTATGATTCACAAAGTCAAATGTCTTTGTATAGTCAATAAAGCACGGGTAAACATCCTTCTTGTATTCTCCGTTTTCAGCCAAGATCCATCTGACATCAGCAATGACATCCATTGTTCCATATGTTCTTCTGAATCTGGCTTGAATTGCTGGCAGTTCCCTGTTGTACTGCTGCAACCGTTTTTAAGTTACCTTCCGTAAAATTTTATTTGCGTGTAGTAATAATGATATTGTTGGATAAATTCTGCACTCCGTTGGGTCACTTTTCTTTGGAATGGGCACAAATATGGATCTCTTCCAGTCATTTGGTCAGGTAGCTGTCTTCAGAATTTCTTGGCATAGACAAGTGAGTGCTTCTAGCACTGAATCCGTTTGTTGAAACATCTCAGTTGGTATTCTGTCAATTACTGAAGCCTTGTTTTTCACCAATGCCTTCACAGCAGCTTGGACTTCTTTCTTTAATACCATTGGTTCTTGATCATATGCTATCTCCTGAAATGGGTGAATGTTGACCAATTCTTTTTGGTACAGTGACTCTGTGTATTGCTTTCATCTTCTTTTGATGCTTCCTGTGTTGTTCAATTTTTTGCCCATAGAATCCTTCAGTATTGCAACTTGAGCCTTAAATTTTTTTCTTCAGTTCTTTCAGCTTGAGAAATTCCGAGTATGTTCTTCTTTTCTGGTTTTCTAACTCCATGTCTTTGCACATTTCATCGTAATACTTAGTCTTCTTGAGCTGCTCTTTGGAATCTTTTGTTTAGGTCTTTTATTTCATTATTTTTTCTGTTCATTTTAGCTATTCTATGTTCAAGAGCAACTTTCAGAGTCTCTTCTGATGTTCATTTTTGTCTTTTCTTTTTTTCCGGTCTTTTTAATGACCTTTTGCTTTTTTCATGTATGCTGTTCTTGATGTCATTCCAAAACTCTTCTGGTCTTCGGTCATTTGTGTTCAGTAGGTCAAATCTATTCTTAAGATGGTCTCTAAATTCAAGTGGGTGTATACTCAAGGTCATACTTCAGTTCTCGTGGACTTCTTTTAGTTTTCTTCAGCTTCACCTTGAACCTGCATATGAGCAATTGATGGTCTGCTCCTCAGTAGGCCCCTGGCCTTGTTCTGACTGATAATATTGAGGTTCTCCATCATCTCTTTCCACAGATGGAGTCAGTATGATCCCTGTGTATTTTATCTGGCAAGGTCTACATGTATAGTGGCTTGTTATTTTGTTGAAAAAGGTATTTGCAATGAAGAAGTCATTGGTCTGGCAAAATTTTATCATGCAATTTCCAGCATTGTTTCTATCAGCAAGGCCATATTTTTCAGCTCCTGATCCTTCTTCTTTGTTTCCAACTTTAACATTCCAATCACCAGTAATTATCAACGCATTTTGATTGTATGTTTGATCAATTTCAGACTGCAGAAGTTGATAAAAATCTTCAATTTATTTATCTTTGGCATTAATGATTGGTGTGTAAATTTATTAACGAGCTTCTTTGTAGGCATATGGATATTAGTTTTCACTGACAGAATAAATATTTACGATTAGCAGGATAAATAATGCTTATAAATAGCTTCACATTTGTTTGGGTCAATTTTTTAACTAAATTACTAGAAAATCATAGTAAAAATTGATGTTTAGAAGTTTATGGATTGCAAATTTGCAGATGAAGGGTTGTAAACCTATAGTTTTAACCAAAGTTCATATGGATCAGCAAAACCAATCACTAAGGATGAAGGGAAAACTACCATTTTACAGATATGAACCCAACACAACCTAACTTTGGAAATGGTTATGTTTACTATGAGTACTTTGCCAGTGGGTAAAACTAAACATAAACGAAATTTTAATGAATTGATTCATATTTTTAAATAAACTGAGGACATACTGGCAATTAAAGGATACACACAGTGAATACTTTTTAACGTGAATAATCTCTCCTTAATTCATCTGCTCCACAAATTTAGGCTCTCAAGTATGATCAGTCTTTAAATTTTATAAATTTCTAAATGCAGTTCCCCAGTCCCTTCCCTAAGGTTTTCCAATGACATTATCTCTCTTCATATCATAATTGGGCAAATTGATCACAATTGCAAGGATCTATCAGGACTTCATGAGGCAGAGAAATATATCAGGGATTTCAGGAACATTTTGTTGGTGTCACAAATATACTGCCTTATCAATTCCTCAGGTATATCTGAAATGCATTGTGAAACACTCCTGATCTAAACTGTACCTCTGCACAGGATTCACGATAGACAGTTCCTCAGAGAAGATGATAGTCCTGATCACTACTCTGCTTCCAGACAGGCTTATTTAAGTACTGGGAATCATTGCATCCAACCACATTGTACCACTTTAATAACTGTTTTTAACAAAAAAGAATTAACCTGAAATAATTAATGAAGAAAATTGAGCCTTGGAGGTATTAAATAAGGCCTGATTAAGGAAAAAAAACGAAACACAAAATGTGAAAATACTATAGCTGATTAACTGTCCATCTGATGTGACTTTCTAGTAACGTGGCTTTTTAATGGATTATCAGGTGATTGTTTTACTCTGGTAAAAGAGAGTTAAGATACGCTGTGAATATCATTGTGAATATGCAGATAAACAGACTCTGATGGGTTATACCTCAAAATGTGTTGCTCAGGAGACATGAGAGGGGAAGCTAAATAGCTCTCTAATTTACATGCACATTTTTCCCATCTAAACTTCCTGATACTGCCAGAGCAAAAAATGATGTTAGAAATATGGAAGAAAAACTAAAGCAGATTCACACAAATTGAGTTGTACTTAACTTTCTACATATGAACCAATGGCAAATTCTTCATAAAACACGAATTTTAAAAATATTTTGTCATAACGCTCAAAACCTTATCAATATACCTTTGATTAAGGTTAATATACAGATGTGTTCATGATCCCAATGATCTGGTCCATATTTACTGACTGAGAATTAAAATGTTGTGAACAAAGGCATTTTAAATTTCAAAGCCTTTTTAGGACATATCACTTTCTTATTTGTGTTCCAATCATAATTAAAATATATTTTCCAAACGGTTCTAGAGACCTTAAATAGGTTGCCAAAATATCCCATAAAGACACTTATCTTTGTACCTTTGCCTATCAGCTATGTTGTTGCTGTTGTTGGGTGGCATCGAGTTAATATTTGACTCATAGTGACCCCACATGACAGAGTAGATCTGCCTCATAGGTTTTTCCAGGCAGTAAGGAGCCCTAGTGGCATAGTGGTTAAAGTGCTCAGCTGCTAACCAAAAGGTCAGCGGTTCGAACTCACCAGCTGCTTCATGGGAGAAAGATGTGGTCATCTGTTTCTGTAAAGATTATAGCCTTGGAAACCCTATGGGGCAGTTCTACTCTGTCATGTGGGGTCACTATGAGTCAGAGTCAACTCCATGGCAGCAGGTTTGGTTTGGTTTGGTTATTCTTTGTGGGAGCAGATCAGCAGGTCTTTCTCCCACAGAGCCACTGTGTGGGTTGAACCACCAACCTTAAGATTGACAGCTGAGTGCATAACCATTGCACCACCTGGGCTCCTTATATACAAAGGCACATATACACAGTACATTAGGTAAAGTCTTGACTGCTTTAAAATGACCAATAGATATGATTTGGTATACGTAAAAATCTTCCATTTTGTATGTTTCTTACAAGGAAAAAAAAAAAAAAACCATGGTGGATTTATCATAGTAGAGTTGTTTGTGCTTTTAAAGTAAGGACAACAACGAGACTTTTTTTTATGTAGCCTTTTTGCCCCATGCTCAAAACAGTAACTGTGTTTTTCTCATTGCCAAAACTTTTAAATTTTGAAAACTAGACCACAGTGTAACTGAGTTCTATCAGATCATGAGATTAAAATCAGATTAGAAAGAAGGATGAACAATTAGAACTCCTAAAATGGAAATATAACATATTTGGTTTTTTTTGTTTTTGTTGTTTTTGCTCAGCATTTCTTTGTGTAGGGAAAGGGACATAAACATAATTCCCACAGCACACTGAAAGATGTTTTAAAGTAGTTCTCATCTCAAAGAAATGCTTAACTGTGGAGGCTAAAACAAAAGGCTTGGGCAATATCGTGCTTGTCATCACGTTGATAATCACAGTGTAATAACTTTGTGTTTATCAGAGAAAAATTTGGAATAATTGTGAATCTTTACTAGAAGTCTCTACTAGCATCTAAAATTACAAACTTTCAGGGAGTAACATATAGAAGTTTTTAGCAAAATCTAACCAGATAGAGCTAAGGTTTCTTAAGAAGTTCCACCAACACCGCAATCAAAATGTTTTAGAATTGTATTAAATATTTTGAGTTTATTGTCATTTTTAGAAAGGACATAAGGTAAAAGATTTTGCAAGTTTATATCATACACAAAGTACCTCTACTATTTCTGGAAGGATTAAATCCTAATCTCTCCTGCCTGCTAGAACCAGGAGGCACATAACTATGTGGTAAATTGACACTTTGAGGTGAGGAAGCTTTCAAAGTGCCTATCTCTAGCAGGCCACATTTTCCTACTCCAAATGGAAACTTTAATGTTGCCAGCCAAGCCTCATTCCCTTTCTTGATAAGCTATTTCTAAAATATGACTGTAGATTAATCCTCTTTAAATAAGCATTAACTCAGCCCAGATAATCAGAGTATAAAAAATTCCATCAAATCTTTTAGCTGCCTTTGGATGGGTTTGTCAAATAATTTATATTTCACCGATGGTTTTAAAACCTACATGTGAAGTGTTTAGCATCTCATAATTTCCCCACTAATATTAAATTGTTTATATTTACTGAGTTTCATAAAATCTATTATCTTCAAAGGTAATAGTCACAAACTATAACTCGCTCCTTTACAAGTGGAAATATATTTACTTTCATTAAAAAGTTGATGACTTTAAAAATTGGCTATAAGTACTTATAACTTAATTCTAATGAAAGCTACATGGCTCTGTTGAAATTCATGTTCATTTTTCTATTCACAGTCTTATACATATAATCAAACATTTACTCTAGATTTAAATATCACCTAATATTGTCCATATTTTCTGCTCAGATTGGCTTACAATTCTATTTCACTCTATAACAACTCAGGTAGTGAATTCTTCTAGAAGGCAGGAACCCCACACTTGTAGCAACAGGTAAATTGTTAGTACTCACTGAAGATTAAGAAAAATAGCATCGCCTGTTGCTCTAGAAAGAATAAAATGATTGCATGTAGGATATGGGGATACCTTTTTTGTTCCAGCTGCCCTTCTTTGTCCCATGTGCAAACCTGCGGTGCATGTTTGTATCTAAAGAATTTAAAGGATAAATATGAAAACAAAACAGCAAGTTAGTGCATAAAGCTGCCTTGCGAACATCTCCACATTCTGCTTGCGTAAAGAAGCAAAACATGCTCAGGCCAGATTCTCCTCTCAGATCATTCCTATACACAGGTTTGTATTTGATCCTTGATAGTTGCTTTATACAATCTAAGGTTTTAATCCACTGGTGTTCTGTGATAAATGGTGAAATGTTTTGAAACCTAAAGGAAAATATCAACACTGAACAGCAGTCTTTTTTTTTTTCCTAATTCCTTCTAAGCATTCAAATATAACTCTCCACAATGAGAGTCAAAGCTCAGCCACCTTAAAGGTTTTTGCATACATAGAGTGAGTCAAAGTCATCCTGCTCAGTTAGATTTTCTACCCTGCAGTGTTTATATGCCTCCCCACTGGGTAATTATCTTCACTGGCCTACTTGTAATGGTTATGAAGAAACTTGGAATGAAGATTTAGGAAAAAAAGGAGAGCAGAAATCAAATTTTACTTGCTTTACAGTTCTACTTGGAGCCCTGGTGGTGCAGTGGTTAAGAGCTCAGCTGCTAAACAAAAGGTTAACAGTTTGAACCCACCAATCACTCCTTGGAAATTCTATGGGGCAGTTTTACTCTGTCCCATAAGGTCGCTATGAGTTGGAATCGACTTGACGGCAATGGGTTTGGTTTTTTGGTTTCTTACATTTCTACTTAGAGTCAGTCTAGCTTTATTAAAATGCATGTCTCTTAATATATGCAAATTATCTCAAAGGTTTAAGTTTAAACCAATGTGATACAAGATTATAATTGAAGTTCAAAGTAAATAAAATGTTTTATGTTATAAATTAATTTAAATACTGATACTATAGAGGAAACTTGTTGACGCAATGGTTAAGTGCTTGGCTGCTAACTGGACGGTTGGCCATTTGAACCCACCAGCGGCTCTGCAGAGGAAAGGACCTGGTTATCTGCTCCCAAAAAGATGAAAACCTAGAAAACCTACTGGGAGGTTCTAATCTGTCACATAGGGTCATTATGCATCGGTATCAACTCAATGGCACACAACAAAAAAAAATTATACTTTTCTTTTATTAGCAAAAAAATTATTACTGCTATCATAAATCAACAATAAACTTTGAAACATGTAGTGAAAAAGTAGAAACCTTAGGTTTTTATCTGTGAATGAAATCCCATTGCTTTAACTTGATCAAGTTTAGTTCTCATACTTGTAAAAACATATGATTCCCCCAAAAAGTTTTATGAAAACCAAAAACTAACAGGACTGATATAATAGAGTATATTCTCTATTAAAATGGATCAATACCTCACATATGAAATACCAGAAATTTGAATATGATAAATCCATACTACATTACTCATTTCTACTTAAAACTTATGTTCTCTACATTGTATTAAGGACAATAATATAAAAATTCAAAAAGGTAGAGAATAGGATGTTATGGAAGGATATATGTAGACAACATTGCCATATCATATATATAATGCTATGTAATTGTGGTTTGTATTTTCATTTGCTTCTCACCGAGAAGAAAACAGCAGTTGCCACAGGTAAATCACTACATAAAGGTGAATCCATTCTGAGAGTTAGCCTTCTATCAATAAAGTATAAAGGCTTATGAAAGGCTACTCTCTGGCTCGGCATTATTCCAAAATATTTGAAGGGCATAGCACCTTCTGATTTAACAGTTTTTCTACAAGTAGATGAATATCAATCACAATGAGAAATGATAATAGGACATATACTACTCTTGTCAAGCTCAAAGACCAACAGATACTTTCAAATTAAGGGCAAAGAGTAGAATTTGGCCTGCTTTGCTGTTGAAGCAGGAGGAGGTGGAGGGAGAGGAGGAAGCATTTGTCTGAAAATTTCATTTAAAAGCACAAACATAATTATGAGAGCCATGCTATTTATAAGAAATGAGTGAATGAAGAAGCATGGATGGCAATAAGGCAACACTTTAAATATGGATATATCAGAACTTTGCCCTGAAGTGACAGTTGTTCTGTGCCATTGAGTTGATTCTTACTCATAGCGACCCTATAGGACAGAGTAAAACTGCTCCACAGGGTTTCCAAGGCTGTAAATCTTTAGGGAAGCAGACAGCCACATCTTTCTCCGAGGAGCGGCTGGTGGGTTCGACCTGCCAGTTAACCGCAAGCGCTTAACCACTGTGCCACTTTTTCTGACAAGACTAGCGTAGTTAATCTTTTGTTTTTATCACTGAAGTCAAGCAAAGGGATAAGCACAAAATAGTCCTTGAGTTAAATCAGTTCTTCCTTGTGTTTTAGATGGGTTATAAACATGTCACAACCATGAAATGTAACAGTGCTTGATTAAACAGACATATTGATGGACAATACCTAAAGGGAGAAGGTAAAGGACTGGACTGCAAAGCACGAAGGTGCATTCAAGTTTCTTTAATGCTCAAGACTCTGGCACTCAACAGCTATTGCCGAACTCCCCTTTCTGGGTTGAATCCCTCCTTGGTGTGGTGATATACCACTTAGATGGCAAGATGCAAGGAAGCAGGCAGCCAGCAGCCAAGGAGAAATGAAGTTGTAGAATGATGGCAAGTCAGGAAGCATGGAAGTCCTTTTTAAATGTGTCATAATGTGAAATGGTCAAGAGCAATACATTAAGGCATGTTGTGTACAATTGCATTTTCAGAGCAGATTTTTAAAATAAGCCCCAAACATTCATTTGCTCACACATTCATTTTTCCATCCCATTCATTTCATTACATTCCCGAAGATAAGAGGTTTTCTTAGCTGGGAATAGTCTCTTACCAGCATAATTACTGAGTCCCTTTCTTTTTTTTCTTCGCCAATACAACCAGATGCTAAAACCCATCAAAATTACCCAGCAGGCACCACCAATACCAGCTATAAAGGCTGGTTGCTTCACAACATCAGTGATTTGTTCAGTTATGCTGTTATTGTTTTCAGTAATGACAACTTCATTACGTCCTCCTACGGAAAAAAATAATAATGTTAGCAAATATTAAGACAAAAATAAACACAGTAACACATAAATGGTGCACCAGAGGCATAAGAAATTCCCCTGGAATTGGTAATACTTGTTTTGTCTTGAGCCTATCACACTTACTGATTAGCACACTTTACAAGTTCCAAAAGAAGAAGTAAATCACTGGTTTGAAACTGTGACAACTTTGTTCTTTTGCATTTTCACTTGCCATGCACAAATTCAGAACCACTTCTGGATTTATTGCCTTACAATGAATACTAAAACACGCACTAGGAGTTGAAATAACTGCAGTTTTTCTTCAATTAGATAAAGTGTTTTTTTAATAAAAGTCTCACCAAAAGAAATCAAGGTATTTGCAAACTGCCTTTTTTCTTTATCACTGTCCATACTCAAATGTTCCAAGATTTGCAGTAATAAGTACCGATATTTCTTCCGGTTTATCCTACCAAAGGGACTTATTTTGTTCAAACGTTCTTTAGTTTCCTGGGAGGTATTCAACCTACTCTATAAAACAACGACAATTATGTAAACATCTGTTCGCAGAGATCAGCATGTATAATTAAAATTGTCACGAAAAGATAAAACTTAAAAATTTTCTTAAAGTATTTGAAACTAATTTGAAATTCCACTTGAACGGTGAATAAAAAATTGAAGTTAATTCTAAATTCATCAGAACTAAAATGTACTTTTAAATCTGGACTAAGATTATTTGGGAAGAGGTCATGTTCTGACCATTTAGACCTCTTTGAGAGAAATTTAAGAAAATGTTAATTCATGTTTTTAAATAGGCTTTTAACCGATGGGATCAATATCACTGAAGAGCAACAATTCAAGTGTTTATTTAAGAGATTAAGAAATTTAGACATTGAAAATTAAGTGTTTTCTAATGTCAATAACATATCCAGTATGTGACTAATCACAGACTTTTAAAATGTAAGCAAAATAAAAATGACAAGTTTTAGCCCAGCACATCAAGGAATGTATGGGATATTCATTGTTTTAGTTATCATGACATTGTAATATATTAGAAAGAGCATAGTCTTTGAAGTTTTAGGGTTGAATCGCGTCTCTGGAATGTACTAGCTAAGTGAGCTTGTGTAAGACACTTAATCTTTTTGAGGCCTTTTTTTCTATTAGTTGGCAACAGTACTGTCTACTTTTTATATTTCAGAGGATTTATTGAGATGATGTATGTAAAGAGCCTTGTAGGAAGACTGTAGTTTTTGACTGAAAATGATGACCCATGTATGGCTAAGGGTACCTTAATAGTCACTTAGTCAACTTCAGGGACATATGTGGTAAACTGCAGTGGTGAACATGTATGTGGTAAATGACAGTGGTAAACTGTCTAGATTTGAGAAACCAGCAAACCACAGGTGTGGTTGTGTTGGAGACTAACTGACTTATTCACCACACTGCCTTGCCTTTCTTCTAGGGCACAATATTAGACTACATTTCCCAGGCTCCCTTGCCAGTGAGTGCAAAGAAGTGACTCAGTACTGGGCAATAGTACTTAGTCATAAATGGTGCACACTACCTCCAGACCTAGCCATAACACTGCCTAGAAAATGCTCCATACTCTCTTTCTTCATGAGTTGAACGGAAACAAGAGATCTGGTAGAAACTCTGAGCCACTAATGGATAATAAAATCATTGGCTGGACGGCTCCAGCATCCCTGAATGACTGCAGGGAACAGATAACACATCCTCCATTCTGCTGACTCGTATTAGACTAGGATATGAATTATAAAGAAACTTTTATTTCATTAAGCCAAACAAAATGAAAGCTTGTTTGTTATAGCTGCTAGCATTTCCTTGTACACACTTATAATCCATTTCTGAAAGGTCTTTTGTTTTAGAAGACTTAAAAATCAACTCTACATATGTAGTGAATTTGCTTCGTTTCTTCTGTCTTCCCTAATTATTATACATGTAAATATAATCAGTGATGTATTTAAAAGGAGCCTTGGTGGTTCAGTGGTTAAATTCTCAGCTACTAACTGAAAGGTCCACAGTTTTGTGGGAGAAAGATGTGGCAGTCGCTTCTGTAATGATTTACAGCCCTGGAAGCCCTATGGGGCAGTTCTATTCTGTCATATAGGGCCACTATGAGTTGGAATTGACTCAATGAAAATGGGTTAATGTAAAATGAGCTTATATTTTCAATATGAGACATACACATATCTGGTAATTTTCCTCACCACTAGTAGTTATAACAAAGAAAACAAATGTCTTATAGAACAAAGAGAAAAGAAATAGATTTTCCTTCATTTGCATAAAAGTTCCATAAAATATCATATTTAATAAGGTGCAATATTTACATTAGCCAATGTGTATTACTATTTCATATACTGCTTGTATTTTTGAAATAATAATTAGAGCATAGACAAGGGATGTGTGCGACCTGTAATGCTCCATTGTTCTTGCAGACAAAAGATATAATGAAATATAATGTCTTCCTCCCATTGGAGAGTAATGAAGAAGAAAACTAATTTGTTGGACTAAAAATTAATGAGATACATCAGATTCAATTGTACCTATTACTGTGAAAGTTTGCAGCTGTTCCACATACTATTACATCAACTATGTAATGTAAGCTTGAAAAGGCCAAATGATTGGAGAAACAATAGCTATATTATTAAGCATGATTACTGCAAATTTTAAATTAATATAAATTTGTTATATGACATACCGTTTGATGCTTACACATGTGAATGTATTTGGTTGCATTTATGTGTCTGTAAGTGCAAAAAACAGGAGCCCTGGTGACACAGTGCTTGAGTCCTTGGCTACTAACTGAAAGGTTGGTGGTTTGAACCCATCAGTTGCTCCACAGGAGAAAGATGTGCCAATCGGCTTCTGTAAAGATCACAGCCTTGGAAACCCTATGGGTAGTTCTACTCTGTCCTACTGGGTGTCTGTGAGTCAGAATGACTCAGGGGCAGTGGTTTTGGTTTTGGTTTTGGTTTGGAAATGTGAGAATAATATAGAATTATGAACACTTTGAGGTAAAAGTCACCTTGTGAGTGGAAACTGCAAACTAAAGAACAATACTGCTTTAAAGTCTGTGTAAGGTTGTGTGTTATATTTATATAATATTTTAACTAAAGGTCCCCTTAATGGACATTTCTGAAATAAAAAACTAAACAGAATAGATGAAACAATACATAGGCTGACATAAGATCAATCTAAAATTATCAGCCATAAAACACATCAAATGTCAATACATGATTTAATTAAAACAAAGGGGAAATAAGCTAGAGCTTGAGTCACTTCAAGTGCTATTTCTAGTCCAGATCAGACAATAGGGAAAGCATAAATTGAAACAGAAAGATTAACCATCACTAAATCACTTTTCAAGTAAAGAATAACAGTTCTGTAGATAAGGTTATCAAGCAAGATGTTAAGGTAGATACGCAGGGATAATTAAAGAAACAATTAAAAGGCTTCCTCAGCACAACAGCAGATATTAAAAAGAAATAAATCTCTTGGAACAATCGCCTTTCTGGATTAAATTGTGTTTACATGTATGTATGTGTTTCTTGCAAGTGCTACAATTCTATTTTCTGCGATTACATCTTGAGTATAGCATATGTCAACTACTTGAATATGATATAGTACCATTATTTATTAAATTGTCTTTTATTTCTTAGGTAAATTTGAAAATCAGTTGATGATAAACAATATATTAAAGTGTATTACATTTAATTCACATTCATTACACATTTGAAGATTCTTAGTCTTTGTAAAATGACAGAAGAGCTAAGCAAAACTTTGTATTTCACTTAAAATTATCTAAATTAACATTTTTCAATATTTAAAGTTTCTACACAATTGCCCATTCCTTAATTGTGACTGTCATGACATGAGCTTTGTTACTGGCATACTTATAATTTTTTAATTGCCTCCTAATATAATAAGTGACAGATAATCAGTAAGCAAAAGAAAAAAAATTCTTTGTCTTGAAAAATGCAATTGTTACTAAATATGACAGAAAAAGAAAATAAGACATTGAAATATGGATATTTGGCAATCTTACTTAGCTTTAAGTTAGAATAATTATATCCAGTCAATTCATTTCATGTATATGTTAAAGATGCAGTAAAATACAAAAACAAAAAAAGCCTCAAAGCTTTTTTTATCTATCTGGGGGCTCTTTATTACCTATTAAAAAGTTTTTTATGTATCTTTTTAAGAGAAAAATCAATGGCTTATTTTCTAAATACTATAAATGTAATATATATGTGTGTGTGTGTTAAATTCTTTTGGGTGTACCTGTATTTTTTTTTTCTTCCAATTTTTTTAGAAAATCTCAGAAGGGAAAGATTGTAGGTTTCCCTCAGGCTAAGAAATTAATTCAATCTGTGAATGACTAATTAAGAAAGGGAAGGCAATTTGAAGAAAAGTTACAACTTCAACTTATTCTCTTCAATGATCTTTCCATACATGTTAAAAGAAACTCAGAGATTCTAAAAAATTATATTTGAATATTAATTCTGTTTGTATACAGTAAGTAGTTTGTAATAAAAACATTTCAGTAACATACAGCATACTCTATATACACCGTTTCAGAAAATCAAAAGGAAAAAAAATGGGAATGGCTTGATCTATTAGCTTGGATCAAACTCTGGACAAATATTTTAAAAATATGTAAGCTCTGGGCAGAATATTTGTAAAAAATTAAAGGCACTGACAAGCAAATGAAATTAGGGAGAACTAAAAGGGATTTGACTCTTGAAAGAAGAAAATCATACTGGGAGAAATCTACATTTATGAGTCTTTTTCCCTGAGAGATAACCTCAACCCATGCAGTGTTAGGCAGCTAGAACTCAAACTGAAAACCTCAGTCTTATTGGTGGGAGCTGTCTGAAGAAGGAGTTCAAGTCTTGTAAAGTGACTGAATATTGAGGAGAAAATCATACTTAAGAGGGAGTCACTGCAGGAAGACACTCCCAGATTTGTTTATAACCCCCAGACACCCTTTGAACTCAGTACTAAAGTTACTCCTGAGGTTCACCCTTCAGCCAAAGATTAGACAGGCCTTTAAAACAAACAATAATACATGTAGTTCAACCACGTATATGAAACTAAATGGGCACACCAGCCCAGGGGCAAGGATGAGAAGGAAGAGGGGACAGGAAAGCTGGACCAATGGAAATGGGGAACCCAAGGTTGAGAAGGGGAGAGTGTTGACACGTCATGGGGTTGACAACCAACGTCACAAAACAATAAGTGTCTTAATTGTTTAATGAGAAACTAATTTGCTCCGTAAACCTTCACATAAAGCACAATTTAAAAAAAAATTTTGTATAAACTCCCATTAAATCCTAGGGTGATCCCTGAATTAAGTATGCAGGAAAATGATTCCACAGAAACTGGTGGAAAGAAAAAGATAGAAGGTTGAAAGCTCTGAAGCAGAGATTTCAACTGACAACCACTGCAAAGCAGTTTGTGTTTGAAGTTAAAATCTCATCAAGTAAGGGGGGCAGGTAAAAATATTAGGGTTTTTAACGAAACCCCAGGAGGGCATGGCTTTGAAGTAAACATCAAGCCTTAACACTAAGACTTTGCCCCCAAAATTAGGGCAAAACTTAAACAGTTCCACACTAACAAAACATAAAAACAAGCCACCACAAGCTCAAGGCAGTAATGCCTGCTAGAATAAAACCAACACTCTTCAGAAGAAGGTAACAAAATTTCTATAGTATGTCATTTATAATATCTAGCATACAATAAAAAATTAATACGCATGCAAAACAAACAAACAATAACACAAAACAGGAAATGTGACCCAAGGTCAAGAGAAAAAGTAATCAGCATAAATAGACTGCGATATGACACAGGCGTTGAACTTCGGTGAAAAGGACTTTAAAGCAGCTATTATGTTCATGGACTTAGAGGAAAGGTAGTCATAAGAAATAAACATACAGGTAATTTCATAATAATAATATTGTATTTTGTATTATGGTGTTTATTACGTATATAGAGTACGAAGTAGGAGAAAAACAATGAGAGGGGAAATAAAGAATTTACATGGCTCTAAGATTCTTATGGGTCCCTGGTGGCACAGTGGTTAAATGCTGAAGCTACTAATCAAAACATCAGCAGGTCAAATTCATATACAATATACAAATACTAGAGCAACTATTAGAAAAAAAAAAGGGCATAGTTAATAATCTAATAAACTAAAACCAAACCAAACCTGTTGCTGCAGAGTTGATTCCAACTCATAGAGGCCTTATATGACAGAGTAGAACTGTCCCATAGGGTTTTCAAGGAGCAGCTGGTGGATTCGAACTGCCAGTCTTTTGGTTAGCAGTCAAGCTTTTAAACCACTGTACCACCAGGGCTTCAACAATGCAGTAGTGGATGTAAACTAAAATAATGAAAGTTACTTGATCCAAAAGCAAACAAGAAATTGATAAAAAAAAAAAAGGACCAAAGACAGATAGGACCAGTTGAAAACATACAGCAAGATGGCAATTCTAAGCCCAAACAAATCGATAATCACATTAAATATAATAGTCTGAACACTCCAATTAAAAGGCAAAGATTCTCAGATTGAAAAAATAAAAAAATCAAGACCTAGCAATATAATACTGCATTTCTTAAATAATAGGAATGCACTTTAAACATGGAGAAACAAGGGTTAAAATAAAAGGATGGAAAAAACAAACCATCCAAACACAAGAAGAAGTGGCTATTTAATATTGCTATTGCTGCTGGCACCATTGAGTCAGCCCTGACTCCTGTCAACCCCATGCAAAATGGAACAAAATGCTGCCCGTTTCTGTGCCATCCTCATGATTGGTTGCAGCTCAGATGACTGTGATCCAATCACGGGCAGCCATGTAGTGCATTGTCCAGGAATCAAACCCGAGTCTCCGACATTGAAGGCGAGAATGCTGCCACTGAACCACCAATACCCTCAATACTAATATTAGACAAGTAAACTTCAGGGTAAGAAAAGTCATCATAAAATAAAGAGGAACATTTCATAATAATAAAAGGGTTGAGAAGATATAACAAGCCTAAAAATGTATGCATTTAAAAACAGAGTAGCAAAAGATATAAAATATAAACCTACGGAACTAAAAGGAGAAATATCCATAAAACAAATCCCTAACTGCAATAGATTTCCAAACTCTTTTCTTAGTAATTGATCGAATGAATAGGAAAACAAAAACAAAAAAACAGTAAGGACTGAATCATATTGCCAAATAATTTGATCAAATTGACATTTATGGAATATACCACACAAAAATAGAAATTTGCACATATTTTCAAGTACAAAGGAACCTTCACTAAGTTAGAATAAATGTTGGGACATATAAGACAAGTCTTCACATTTAAAGAGTAAGTTCATACAAAGCACATTCTCTGATCACACTATAATTAAATTAAAAATTACAAACAAAACATATCTGGAAAATCCCCAAGTATTTAGAAATTAAACAACACATTCTAAAATGATCTCTGTGATAAAACAGAAATCCTTAAGGAAAGTAGAAAATATTTTAACTCTATAGTGAATTAAAACATAAGGCATCAAAATTTATAAGATTCAACAGAAGTAGTAGTTAGAGGGAAATTCATAACTGTAAATGCTCATATTAGAAAAGAAGAAAGGTCTGAAATGATTGACATAAATTCATCAATTCATCTTAAGTATCAAAATAAAAGTAGGAGACAAAATAGCAAAAACCAAACAATTAGAAAAAAATTAAGAATGCCAATTGTTTGTACTTTGAAATGATTAATAAAATTGATAAATCCCTAAGCCTGATTTAAAAAGGAAAGGCAAAAGGGAAGAGAGTGAAAACATGATTTCCAAGTGTTTAAGAATAAAAGTGATGATATTCCTATAGATCTTGTAGACACACAATGATAATAAGGGAAAATTATCAACAATCATAGGCCAATAAATTCAACAACAGGGATGCAATAGACAAATCCACTGGTGGGCAAAAGAAATTTACAACAAACAACACAAGAAGAAATTAAAATTCTGAATAGGCCTAAATACACAATTTTTTTTTAACTCACAAAGAAAACTCTAGGCACAGATAACATTTCTGAATTACAGAAAATATTTAAGGAAGAAATAATACTAGTCCTATGAAATCTTTTTTTTAAGGGATCAGGGTGGGACAAGCAGTTTGCGATCTGCTGATAAACCTAAAGGTTGGTGGTTCAAACCCATCCAGCCACTCGCCAGAAGAAAAGGCCTGGTGATCTATGCGCTCTATAAATACCACAGCCAAGAAAACCCTTTGGAGCAGTTCTACTCTGTCAAACATCGGGCTGCCATGAGCCAGGGGCCATCTTGACAGCAGCTAACAACAACAACAAATGAAGTCTTTTACAGAATATGGAAGAGGAAAAAACACTTCTCAACTTATTTTATAAAGCCAGCATAACTCTGAAACCAAACTCTGACAAACAGAAGAAAACTACAGATCAATATTGCTCATGAACATAAATGCAAAGTTTTTTACCAGGTGTTAGCAAATCAGATCCAGTAAAATCTGTAAAAAGGATAATGTATCATGATCAAGTGGGATTTACCCCAGAAATGAAAGGTTGATTTACCTTTGAACGCCATTCAGTAGAAGGCACCATATTAACACAAATAAGTAGAAAACATAATTACCTGAATATACTTAGAAAAAGCATTTGAAAATTATTAAAATTAAGTGAATTTAGTAAGGTCACAAATGTTGTTGTTGTTAGGTGCCTTGAGTTTGTTCCAACTCATACAGACCCTATGTACAACAGAATGAAACACTGCCCAGTTACAAACAAATGTGTAAAATTAAATACACACACACACACACACACACACACACATATAATATAAAACAATCAGAAAAGGAAATTTAAAAAATTCACTTACAATAGAGTCAAAAATATCAAATACTCAGAAAAAAATTAAAACAAATATTTTTCTGGAGAGAAAGAATCAAAATTAAAATGTTGACTCTTTCCAATTAAATGTATAGATTCAACGCATTCTTAATCAAAATTCCAACTCTTTTCAGTAGAGATTGACAAGGTACTTTGAAAAGTGCATGGAAAAAGAGAGGATCTGGAATAGTAAAAACAAATTTGCAGAAGAAAACGGTGGAATATTTACACTATCGGACTTCAAGGCTTACTATAACTACAGAAATCAAGACAGTGTGGTTTGGCATAAGGATAGACATACAGACAAATCAAATAAGATATGGAATCCGGGAATGGATTCGCACACATATGGTTAATTGAAGAAAGTGAAGTCTTTTCAATAAGTGGACTGCATACACAAATGAAAATAAATCAACCGCAACCCTCAACCCTCCAACCACATAATATTACTTTGAGATAAATTATAGACCTAAGCATAAAAGCTAAAATTATAAAGCTTCTAGAAGAGAATATAAGAAAATATGTTTATCGGGAATTAGACAATAATTTCTGACACAGTACTAAACATAAAAGAAAAATCTGAGAAATTGTACTTTATTAAAATATAAATCTGCTGCTCATCAATAGACATTATTAAGAAAATAAATGGGGAAGACTTAGATTGGGAGAAAATATTTGCAATAATGTATATGACAAAGAACTTGTATCCAGAATAAATAACTCTTATTAATCAATAACAAGAGGCAAACAACTCAATTTTTACAAGCTGAAAGAATTGAACAACTAACAAAAGAAAATATGCAAATGACCAACACGCATATGTAAAGTTGCGTAACAGTATTAGTCATCAGGGAAAATGCAAACTAAAATCACAATAAAGTACCGTTTTACACTTGCTAGAATGGCTAAAATTACAAAACTGCCAACATCTTTGATGTTGGTGATGATGTAGAAAAACTGGAAGTTGTTTGCTTTGCTGATGGGAGTATAAAGTGATACAACGATTTGGAAAATTGTTTAGCAGTTTCTTATAAATTCAAATTATACCAACTCTATAACCAGAAATTCTACTTCTAGGTATTTCTCCAAGTGAAATAAAAACATATGTCCTCAAAACGACTTACACAAGAATGTTCACTCTCTCAATAAAAAGTTGGATAAATAAAATATGGTATAATCACACAACTGAACACAACTCAGCAATAAAAAAAATGAGTTACATAATACATACATGGATGGATCTCCAAAAGTGAAAGAAACCAGACACAAAATATGATAATACTGTATGATTCCATTAATATAAATTTCAGGAACAGGCAAACATAACCCATGGTGGTGGTAGGAAAGAATTTTATGCAATAATGATGATAAATTTAATAAGGATTTCTTCATTGGAATAGTAAATCTGGATTACAAAGTTTCTTTGACTTGTTTCTAGTTAATTTTTTAACTATTTGGGGCTAAGAGGAAGTGTATAGATTGGAAACATAATGCACAATCTTCAGGAGCTCTCATTTTCTATTATATTCCAATGGTGTCAAAATCACTACTGGGGCTACTGATTAAAAATAATTTTCAAATTAACTTTCAGTATTTAAATGCTTAGTGATTATAATTTTAAGAAGTTTATGGGACTCTTAAGAACATGAGAAATTGTACTGAGCATTGTTGTAAGAAACCCTAGTCCCTTAACCCATTTGCCTGTAAAAGGAGTGTTCACTTTCATTAATATGTACCTATCAGTCATAACTGTTAGGATGTAGACTCAAAAAACTATTATGCCTTTTCATCAGATGACTAACTCTAAGGCATAGACCACCTAGATTGGTACTCACCAATTATTATTGGCTGTGGCTCACTTTTTACTCCAACCCCTGCACTGGTACTAGCTGCAACTTCTACTCGATACTGAATACCAGGGAATAATCCGCCAATTATAACGGATCGAATGGCTGCATCCACGGTTTTGTTGATATGGAATCGAGTTTCATTACCCAAACACCAGATCTACAGAAATAGAAAGTTAACAACAAAAGAACATGAAATTATCTTTTCTGGTAGTTATACTACTATAATGGATATCTTTTTTTAATGGTGTCCAGTCTATTTTCTAGGGTTGTATAACCCAAAAAAACCAAACACATTGCTTTCAAGTGATTTTGGTTATATACGTGTTTGTGAATGGCTATTCTAAAGCTCACTTTCTGAAGTTTATTTTCGTGTGTGTGTGTGTATTAAAGTAATGACAACAAGGGACTCTAAAACTACACCATGTTCACTTAAATCTTACTGTCAGCACTGAATACTCATAGTGAGTTATTTAGAAAGCAAAATGATTCCCTTAACACTTCTGGAAAGTGGTCTTTGGTTGCAAATGGCATTTTGGTTATGGGTTAAAACACGTAATTTCCTCTGCTTAATTTACTTATCAAGATTTATTATGCATATAATCTATAAAAATATGGTGATTACAAGTTATAATATGTAAGGTATATAGGTGTACATCTAAGTAATTTATATTTCATTTAAGAAAATAATAACTTACACAGAAGCAGTTAACAAGATTAATTGACCTAAATTATAGGTGTTGACTGGGATGAAATTAAAACCAATATTTACATTGGCAGTAATAAATCTTAATATTGATCAAAACATATATACACACACATATGCATGCATGAGGACAAAGTGGTGAAAAGTCTTTAAATGTTGGGAAAGAAAGGCTTTTGCTTCATGTAGGAATCAAATTTTATGGTATATTTTCTTCTGAGATATGGAAATCTGTTACCATAAAATGTGTTCTAAAAGAATTCCACTGTATACGTGTATCTGTGTTCACATTATGTATTATTTCATGTAGGAACACACATGGTTTGTTTCTGAAACAGGTAAACGCCTGAAACTTCTGTAAAATAATTTCTCTGAATAGTATGTTTTTGTTATTTACAATATGATACCTGTGTTCCTAATGGAAGAATATTGAGATCTCACCAAAATATACACTTTGCTCCCAACTATGACGGTCTCTAATGAGTGAGAAACTTTACAACTTAGGTAAAAATACATCAGTATTTATCTATAGTATGTTTAGTTACAGACTATACAAAAATAAATTCCTAACCTCATTAAAACACATCACACACACACACACACAACCGTAATGGATAATGCTTTTCTTCTAAAACAGTGTGTCCTAACACTTGTGAAACTTTAGGATCTACATAATTATGCTATTTAAAAAAAATATTCTTATATTTCTTATGTTTTTTATAATGTGATTTTTTAAAAATAAGTGCTTATGCTCATGATGTCCATTTGCTTCAGCAAGCTGATCTTTATTTCAAGAAAATTCTATTTCAGAATTGATCATTTTTTTCTTAGAAATAACAATATATAATCTACAATTACATACTTTGAGATTACTCAGCTTTATTTCATGTACCAATTATGAACTCTTGGGTAAGGAGGAGTGTCTAGTTGTCTATTCTATTAGATATACCTGGTATGTTACTGTTGGAATTCTGTAAATATTTATTAGTAGCAGAAATCATAGTTTTGAATTTTTATAAGATTTAATGAAGTGTTTTACACTCATATATCGTCTAATCACATCACAATTAAAATCTCATTTCACAAAGTTAGACATATTTTTCATTGTACATAAATATCAAATGATGGCAATGATACAATAGATATATAGGTGTATCTTGTCTATTTTATTGTGCTTTGCTTTATTACACTTCACAATTACTGTGTTTTTTACAACTTGAAGGTTTGTGGCAACCCTGTGTAGGGCAAATTTATCAGCGATGTTTTTCCAACAACATGTGCTCACTTCATGTCTCAGTGTCGCATTTTGGTAATTCTCGCAATATTCCAAACTTTTTCATTATATCTGTTAAGGTGATCTGTGATCAGTGATCTTTGATGTTACTATTGTAATTGTTTTGGGTCGCCACAAACCATGCTCATATAAGACGGTGAACTTAACTGATAAATGTTGTGTGTGCCTTGACTGCTCCATCGACTGGTTATTCCCCCATCTCTCTCCCTCTCCTCAGGCCTCCCTATTCCCTGAGACATGACTATATTGAAATTAGGCCAATTAGTAACTCTAACAATGGTCTCTAAGTGTTCAAGTGAAAGGAAGAGTCACACGTCTCTCACTTGAAATCAAAAGCTAGAAATGATACAGTGAGGAAGGCGTGTCAAAAGCTGAGACAGGCTGAAAACTAGTCCTCTTGTACCAGTTAGCCAAGTCATGAATGCAAAGGAAAAGTTCTTGAAGGAAATTAAAAGTACTACTCCAGTGAACACAAAAATGATAAGAAATCAAAACATCTTATTTCTGATATGGAGAAAGTTTTAGTTGTCTGGACAGAAGGTCATAACCAGCCACAATGTTCTTAAGCCAAAACCTAATCTACAGCATAGCCCTAACTCTCTTCAATTCTATGAAGGCGAGAGTTGAAGAAGCTGCAGAATAAAAGTTTGAAGCTACAGCAGAGATTAGTTCATGAGTTTAAGGAAAGAAGACATCTCCACAACATAAAAGTGCAAGGTGAAGCAGCACACGCTGATGCAGACGCTGCAGCAAATTATCCAGAAGATCTAGCTAAGATAATTGATGAAGGTGGCTACACTAAACAACAGATTTTCACTGTAGATGAAACAGCCTTATATTCGGAGAAGATGCCATCCAGAACTTTCATAGCTAGAAAGGAAAAGTCAATGCCTGGCTTCAAAGCTTCAAAGGACAGGCTGACTCTCTTGCTAGGGGCTAATGCAGCTGCTGACTTTAAGTTGAAGCCAATGCTCATTTGCCATTCCGAAAATCCTAGGGCCCTTAAGAATTATGCTAAATCTACTCTGCCTGTGCTCTATAAATGGAACAACAAAGCCTTGATGACGGCACATTTGTTTACTACATGGTTTACTGAATATTTTAAGCCCACTGTTGAGACCTACTGCTCAGAAAAAAAAGATTCCTTTCAAAATATTACTGCTCATTGACAATGCACCTGGTCACCCAAGAGCTCTGATGAGATATACAAGGAGATTAACAATTTCATGTCTGCTAACACAACATCCACTCTGCAATGGGGCAAAGAATAATTTTGAATTTCAAGCCTTATTATTTAACAAATACATTTCATAAGGCTATAGCTGCCATAGACAGTGATTCCTCTGATGGCAAAGGAAACTGAAAAGCTTCTGGAAAGAATTCACCATTCTAGACGCCATTAAGAACACTTCTGATTCATGGGAGATGGTCAAAATATCAACACTAACAGGAGTTTGGAAGAAGCTGATTCCAACCTTCATGGATAACTTTGAGGGGTTCAAGATTTCAGTGGAGGAAGTAACTGCAGATATGGTAGAAACAGCAAGAGAACTAGAATTAGAAGTGGAGCCTGAAGATGTGACTGAACTGCTACAAACTCATGATAAAACTAATGGATGAGGAGTTGCTTCTTACGGATGAGCAAAGAAAGTGGTTTCTTGAGATGGAATCTAATCCTGGTGAAGACGTTGTGAACATTGTTTAAATGATAACAAAGGATTCAGAACATTACATAAACTTAGTTGATAAAGCAATGGCAGGGTTTGAGAAGGTTGACCCCAATTTTGAAAGAAGTTCTACTGTGGGTAAAATGCTCTCAAACAGCATCATATGCTACAGAGAAATCTTTAGTGAAAGGAAGAGGAGTCAATCAGTGTGGCAAATATCATTGTTGTTTTACTTTGAGAAATTGCCACAGTCACCGCAACCTTCAGCAACCAACAACATCAAGGCTGATCAGTCAGCAGCCGTCAACATTAAGGCAAGCTTCTCTACCAGCAAAAAGACTACAACTCACTTAAGGCTCAGATGATGGTTAGCATATTTTAGCAATAAAGTATTTTTTTAATTAAGGTATGTACGTTTTTTGTAGAGATAATGCTATTACACACTTAGTAGACTACAGTATAGTTTAAACATAACTTTTATATGCACTGGAAAACCAAAAAATTCATGTGACTCATTTTATTATGATATTCCTTTCATTGTAGTGGTCTGAACTGAACTTGCAGTATCTCCAAAGTATGCCTGTATAATGTTTCTAAATAGTGATATATTTACCACTTGAAATATGAGACACTCAACTGTTTTTATGTCAGTTTTATCAAACTTTGTTTTTTTCAACATTCTATTTTTTTTAAATGAAATTTTATACAGAACCTCAATAGATAAAAAAAAAAAAAACTTATGGGTGGGAACTGGTGATGCCCATCCTCCTACCCCTGCCTACTGCTGTCCTACCCCTCCTCACTGCGTCCTCTAAACCCTGAAGCACTTTTTTCTGAGACCACAGTTTTAAAAACAACTGTCCTAAAGCCTCTTACACAGAACTCCAATAACAAAGATAACAGCAGTTCTTGGGATGAGGGCTTCACTTCTCACCTATACCTCATCTCTCTAAATTCCTGAGGTTCTAGAATCACACTATAAAGAAACCATTTTACTGTTGTGATTTAATTGTCCGATTGAGTTTGTGTTACATAGATGCGACCTTGGAGTTAGGCCCTAATCCTTTATGCATTTGTTTTATTACATGTCACACAAGGACATTATCATAGTCAAGTAAATAATCACTTCACATTTAAACTCCATAAGAGGGCCATCAGTGACAAGCCTCATCCATAGGACCCTGGGACACCTCTGGGAACCTTTATCTGTGAGCCTTCCTTTTTTACCCAGGCCCTACCTTGTATTCTTGGATAATTCCATTCTGATGATCCAGAGGAGGAGGATCCCAGGAAACACTAATACTTGTGCTATTGTGGCTTCCAACTGTCAGCACAGTGACAGACTGTGGAGGGGCACTTGGGGCTGCAGAGGGAGCAATCAGAAGAAACACAAATGGTAAGTTTTGGGGTGCATTAAAGCTGCTTACAGAATATGAATATAAAGATAGGATGCATAAGCTTCTGGCTTCCAGTAGTTCTTAATTTGCCTATAGCATACAACAGTGACACTTCTGGAAAAAGAGTATTTAAATGTAATGGAGAGATTTAAAGCAAATGCAACAGCTGTGGTAATATGCATTCAATAGTAAATTTAATAGCCAATAGTAAATTCTAATGAGTGTTTTCTGGGCTAAGTGCCTTGACTTAATTCTCACAATAACCTCAGAAGGTAGAAACAATGCTTATTTCAGGTTTACAGATGAAGAGCAACAGATGGTTACTTTAACAGACTTCACCAAGTCAAACAGTAAGTCAGGATTTGAACTCAGGTCTGTCTGATTCCAGAACTTTGGTTCCTTCAACTCCGATAGGTTGTCTTTCTAAAAAATACACTGCTATCAAAAACATTTTGAGGGGATATTTTCCAAAATTTTACCAGTAGTTATCTCTGAGTGGTGGCATTATTAACAGCTTTTTTTTTTTTGTATTGTTTCATGTTTTATTTAATAAATAAAAATAAAAACAGCTTTAATTTTCACAAACACAGGAGGAAAATTCTTTCATTTTCATATTGGGCAAAATGATTGATGGTGATAAACTGACCTCTAATTTAAGATTTAAAACTTATTTTATATGGATGGGCAAAGAAATCTGATGGTATAAATGACAACAGTTAATGCTGTGTCAAATGTGAAATCAGCAGATTTTAATTTCCTACTATAATTCTTTCCCTTTGTGGTTTCTCCTGTAACTAATTACAACCAGAAGGAGAAAAGATGAATGAGAAACTGTTTCTGGTTTTAGATTGTGCATTTGAGAGCTGAGAAATAGTAATTTTTCAGGATAAAAATTCTTTTTAGTGAATCTCTGGATTTAAAACAAATGTAGGAAAAGCAAACTCAGAAAACTATTTAAAATCCTCTTTGACAGCTAAAATATCAAAGAATTTTGCGGTATTAAAGGATTTTCATAGGAAAGGCTCAATGCTTTAAAACTATACACAGTTTAGTCCTTTAAAAATATGTAAAATGGAATCCTAAGAAATATTTTAAGAGCCTGCCAGTAAGGATTCCCATGTTTGGTGAATCTGTCATAATGACATATTTCATTGAGATCTGGCCATATTTGCATTGAGATGGGACACACACAGACACATGTTAACACAATACTGCTCTTTACTATTCCTCTATGTGATAATATTGCTCCAAATATGGCACAATGACATAAATTCAACCACTTGTCTACCAGCTCTGTAGTTATTAAGTAGACCACTTTGAAAAAATACCACTTCTCAAAACTGGTTTCTCATTTGCCTGGCTGCTGGCTTGGAGAGAGCAGCATGCCTGCTTCCTGACAGGTCAATTATTCCGCACTCAGCTTCTTTCTACAGACTTGAAGGAACCCAAAGCTCCAGCTGAGTTCCATTTGTTACCTTCACAAGGCCGCAGAAATAGGAGATGAATGCATATTGAATGGTGACAAACGTCTGATCCAGAGGAAGAGTCTAGCTACACTGAAGCTGATTTTTGGAAGTGTGCTTCAGATGTAGCCTTCCATACTAAATGTATCCACCCCACTTACTAGCACTACAATTTTGCAGAGTAAAGTAAAATTAAATTGTGAATAAATAACTATTATTAATTTTTGGTAACTTTCTCCTGTTGTTTACATACCCTAAAAATAGACTAATGATACCTTTGAAAATACTAACTTCTGCCCATGCCAGTATTTTACACCGTAAACCAAGTGAAGGCAATATTTTCTAAGAAACATATACTTTAAAAGCTCTTGGTCAAACAGGAACACGTACATGTCAGCATGAGAAATCTACATACTTTTTTTAATACTGCTTTTAGATCATGTTATATACAATATGTTTAGAGAAAAGTCTTTTTATAAGAGTTATGCACATAAAATATGGACAAAAGCAGAAAAGCAGGGGAATATGACATCTGACTTTGGTTACTCTGATGGTGCCATGTATTATAAGCCTCTCTTTTAGTGAAGGAGACACTGGGAAATGGACTGGTTGAAGCCTACATTAATTTCACGTCCATTATATTAAAGTATCATAGCCCAGAAAAGTTCCACAGGGGAGGGGGGAAAAAACTTCACTAAGAAGGAAAACACTGCAAATATGCAAGTGGGCTTCTGGGTTAGACTTTATGGGTCAGACCAGTAGAACCCACAGAGAAATTCTCCGTGGGCCTGCAAAAGAAAATGTCATACTTTATAACACCAAAGAAAGAGAAGTCACAATGAATAGCCTGTGTGCTTGTGTTTCCTTCAGCCAGTCATCTAATGAAGCTAAATGATCTAAAACTCAAATAAAAAATTTTTTAAAAATCCAGTCTACAGACAAACATAAGATTTGGGACAAATATTTACTTGAGAAAAATTCCAAGTATTTGAATGTCTTTATTTTATTCTTATTTTTTTGAGCCGTCACAGTATTCTATGGATTTCTCAGAATAAAATGAGAAAATGACACTTCCAAAGTTCATTCTTAGATTCTCTCTTTCTACTCATCTAAGGAAGATGATAAACCAGTATTGCCACAGAAGTTGATCTGATTATGGTATAGTTTGGTTTATGTTAGAAATCTGAATACTGACCTTCTTCAGTGGTACGGACTATTTTAGATTCACTATCCATTCCTTGGAACTCATTAAAATATGGTCGAACTTTAATTTCGTAAGTCACTCCCTTTTTCAGATTGACTAAAACAGCATTTCTTTCGGTTGGGACTTTGGCATCTAAATTCTGCCAGGTCGATGGAGCCTGGAGGCCTGAAGTCTGACGATACATAATCCGGTAGCCTTGAATAAACTGGGGCTGGCGATCCACCTGAAAGACACCAAAGAACATTTGAAACCGAATGGAAATATTTCAGACATAACATTGGATCCATCCTCTTTTCTTTTGTCCCTGTTTCAGTCCTCATCAACTATCATCCACGTGGCACCCTGGCTTTCTAACTTATCTCCCTGCTCCTGATATCCAATTATAACTCCAAGTTCATATTGCTCCGAAGCTATTTCCAAAACAGAGTGGAACATCTCTCTTTTTCCTGTTTAAAATATCCCACAGTATCCAAGATGCCTACATAACTGATTCAAATTCCTAGGTCTAGTCTTGACAATTCCCTAAATTTATTTCTTATCTTTACTATCTGTTCGTCAGTTTGTCATACTGTGGTGGCTCACCCATTGTTGTGATACTGGAAGCTATGCCACCAGTATTTCAAACACAAGCTGAGTCACCCATGCTGGACAGGTTTCATTGGTGCTCTCAGACTAAGACAGACTAGGAAGGCCTGGTAATCTCATTCTTAAAATCAGCCAATGAAAACCTTATGTATCACAACAGAAAATTGTCTGATTTGCTTGCTTTGGACACATCACCAAGAGGAATCCATCACTAGAGGAGGACGGTGAGACGGACTGGCACAACAGATACAACGATGAATTCAAACATGCCAGCAATTATGAGGATGATGCAGCAATTGTGAGGACGATGCATTTCATTCTGCTGTACATAAGGTCGCCATGAATCGGACTCAAGGACAGCAATCTGTTTGTCCGTCTGTCTAACTATTCAGATCTGCTTTCTTTTTCCTTGTACTCAACAATTTCTGTTTTTGTGGCATTATATGCAATGTGCATTTCGCCAAAAATTTCCATTCTTATTCCTTGTCTAATCCCTAATAACTTTACTCCCTCGAGATAAATTTTTTGAGTTCCTACTAATAGGAATAGGTGTCAGGAATTTTGATAAATTCTGGGGATAAAATAAGGAATTAAAATAGAGTCAGTGTCTGCTCTCATGGTGCTTAGAATACAGGCAGAAGGTGATGCTTATCCAATAATCCTCCAAACTATGGTCAAATTACAATCATGACAAATAAACGATATTAAGATTAACGTACAAGGAGCAAGTGACTGAATGAGGAAGGGCAGACAAAGTTACCCTGAAGCAATAACCAGAACAGAGATGTGCAAGAAGAGTAGGATTTATCCAGAAGGGAGAAGAATAGGGACAGTATGTATGAAATCCCTGTGGCTGGAGAAGCGTATAAGAGAGATTAAAAGTCATCGAGCTACAGCATATGTTTTAAATGCACATGAAATGTTTACACTCATTAACAAATATCAAATGAAAGACTATTACTAATTTGCCAGCCTCTGGCTCCTTCAATAATCCCATGATTGACACAGTTTGACAACTTCATTGATCTTTCCATTTATTTAAGTTACAGATGATAAGTAACTTGATTTAACAAAGATCTGAGATTTTGAGTCTAAAAGCTGGTATCAAATACATCTGATGGGCAAATGTCATGTTGTCTATATTTTTACAACAATTAAAAAAAAACGGAACTTCTGACAAGTATTTTTGTTCACTTTTATAAAAGTTATATAAAGATGAAATACATATAAATGCAAGATAAAAATGAACACTCTTTGCTGGCATTGTACTCTTATTAAGCGGTCTTTGTTTGAGTTGTACTGTTGTTTCATCTTCAGAAGGCCAAGAGTTTTTAGATTTTAAACAATGTTTAGTGCCCTGCCATGCTCCTAGAAATGACTGATTTAAACAGAAATTATTGTAGCACCTTTTCCAATTTATATGCTGTATCGTAGCTTAACAGTTATATTCTAAGGGGTCTTGACATAGTTCACTATCAAATGAAGTGTAAAGATTAATGGAGAAGAGATGGAACACCCTCATTTTGGGAAGACTGAGGAGAAACAGGAATTAGGGAATGTGATGATGGAGATGGCTATTTATCTTCCGCTTTTAAAAGATTTCTTTATCCAGTTGTCAGCATATTATACAAAAGAAGTATTCTTTCTAAATCAACTTCTAACATTTCTTCTTTAATTGTACCATTGTTATACATATATATATATATATATAAAGTGAAGGCAGCAAATCAATGAATGCTAACTTAAAACATTAGTTTTAAAAAGTTAAAAATTCTGAACGTCAATAAAAATATGTTGGAACAAAGGACCGGTTTTCTACGTTTGGTGTGGCCAAGCTAGAAAACTCCATGAGGTTGGAGGAGAATGAGTGTGTGTATTTCTGTATATAGATGATTTCAATTTCCCAGCTGAGCCTCAACAAGTAAGATTTTCTTTACCCACTTGATAGTTTTCTAACCCTCAGAGATTTTCTGGAATTAGTGCTACACTCGGGTGAGGGTATGTCAAGAAAAAGTAAGCCCAGATTTGATGTGAAGCTTATGCTCTTTGAATCATCCACACTACCAGTTTGTGTCTGTGCCCACTGACACGTTCTTTGAAAAGGAGTTGTTCTGACATTCCAAAACAAAGTAACCAAGAAGCAAAAAAACAGGTAAATTATGAGAACCAAAGAGAGATGCCTTTTCATCAAAACTGTCAATGTTCAGAAAAATCTTTGCAGCATGTGTTAAAACAACACTAAGCTTGCATTTTCTAAACTTCCCTGCATTCACTTGAAGTGAATTTATATACTGAAAGAAAGACATAACTCGCAATAATAGCTTGTTAATACTGAAAGAAGCAAGCTGTGTTTTTAAGAACATTAAGCAGCTGTTTCCAGATGAAGGGAGTCTGTAAATCAGGGTAAATTGGTTTTATCCATGTTTGGTTTTCATTAATGAAGTGTTTTAGGGACCTTATGAAGCGAATGTTTACTACACAACATTGGCTTGCTCACTTCAGCATACACTCCCTTAAACCAGCTTATAATAATAACCTACTTAAGACCTAAACAGTTTAACTTGTAACTTTGTGCAGTTGCAATACATATTTTAGGGAGGAAACTTGTTGTTACATGTGGAAGCAAAAAATGAACATGCAGGACATTACCTTTAAAACAAAATAGGTGGGATTTTTTATTGGCTATGCATTCAACACCACCTGACTTTTGGAGCTCATTTTGACAAGGGCTCATTTTCAAGTTAAACCATATGCTTGTTACTCATTATATTAACATTTTGATTACAAGAAGGGGGACTTTTGCTTTGGAGTTTATTACAATAAAATTCTGGCCATACTTCCATAGCATTGTATGACTTTTTTAAAATAGGTATTTTTCTGACACATGAATAAAAACGACCTCTCATAAGGAAAAAGTGAAATGATGAAGAGAGTTTCAGGCTTCCAGCCATAATTCTCAATTTGAGTTATGGTTCAGATTCTTAAAGTTTCTGAGCCTCAGTTTACTTAATTTGTCAAACAATATCTCTATTTTAAGGGCACAAAAACAATTAAATGAGCTAATGTAAGTGAAAGCACTTTGTAAACTTTAGGGAGACACAATTTTAAAGTATTTTTTCAGAAAAAAACAAAACAGTTGCTATTAAGTCCATTTGGACTCATGACAACCTCATGTGTTGCAATTCAGAACTGCATTGATAGGTTTTTCCAGGTTGTGACCTTTGAAGGGCAGTACTAAAAAACAAAAAAATCTACACATGGCCCTCAAACCAAGAGTTTTCATTAAATTTTTAAATGAGGTGCTTAACATCTAACTTTTCAATTAAAAAAAATACTCTCTACCTAAATTAAAAATTCAGCATGAATTTTCTTCTGTACGCTTAGCCTGCTTAGTGACCGATCTGGTTTTAGCTGAGTTCTGAAATTCTAGTTCCCAAATGCACTCTTCAGTTCCAGTGGCTGTGATGTTTAAGGGGCAAAGAGTCTGTTATGCTTTTTGTCCTTGAACCAAAAGGGAAAAAAAATCTCTAAGAAGAATCATTTTTCAGTAGAGGATTTATTACTGTTTTCCTTTGTGGACAGCTGTATTCTTATCACGTTTGCTTACCCTCATTATTAGAGCTGTTGTTTTCAGAAAGTAGTCTGTTACTTCTATCATTCCCTCAAGATTAACTTTAGAGGGCAGGTGGATGGCCTTTCCAGTAAAAAGTCATCATGCATTTGGTAATTGAAACCTGCCAAACTTTGGTAAACCATCTCACGTGATGAAAATGTAAACACAAGAAATGGGGAATACATTTCTTTCCCCCTCCTCCAATGTTAACAATGTGATGGTTTTAAATACATAAATTTAACTAGTTGAAAACGTTACATGAAAATAAAATATTTAGTTACACTTTTCTTTGGCACCCTACCTAACCCCTATTCTGACTTCATTTCAAAAAAATCTGTTGTTATTAGGTACCACTGAGTCAGTTCCAACTCATAGCGATCTTAAGGATAACAGAACAAAATGTTGCTTGGTCCTGTGCCATCCTCACAATAGTAGGTATTTTTGAGACCACTGCCGCAGCCACTGTGGCAATCCATCTCACTGAGGGTCTTCCTCTTTTTCACTGACCCTCTACATTACCAAGCATGATTTCCTTCTCCAGGGACTGGTCTCTCCTGAACACATATCCGAAGAACATGAGATGAAGTCTTATCATCCTTGCTTCTAAGGAGATTTGTTTGTTCTTCTGGCAGTTAATGTTATATTAAATATTCTTTGCAAACTCCTTAATTCAAACACATCAATTCTTCTTTGGTCTTCCTTTTTTATTGTCCAGTTTTCACATGCATATGAGACAACTGAAAAGACCATGGCTTGGGTCAGGTGCACCTTAGTATTAAAGTGATATCTTTCCTTTTCAACAGTTTAAAGGGGTCTTTTGCAGCAGATGTGCCCAATGCAATACGTCATTTGATTTCTTGACTGTTGACTCCATGGAGGTTGACTGTGGATCCAAGTAACATGAAATCCCTGACAACTTCAAATTTTTTTCCGTTTATCATGTTGTTGCTTGTTGGTCCAATTGTGAGGATTTTTGTTTTCTTTATGTTAAGATGTAATCCATATTGAAAACTATAGTCTTTGATTTTCATCAGTAAATGCTTCAAGTCCTTTTCACTTTCAGCAAGCAAGGTTCTAACCTCTGCATATTGCAGGTTGTTAATCAGTCTTCCTCCAATTCTGATGCCAATTCTTCTTCATATAATCCAGCTTCTCAGATTATTTGCTCAGCACACAGATTTAATAATTATGGTGAAAGGAAACAACCCTGGTGCATACCATTTCTGATTTTAAATGACACAGTACCCTCTTGGTCTATGTACAGGTTCCCCCTGAGCATATTAAAGTGTTCTACAATTCCCTTTGTAATGTTATCCATAATATGTTATGATCCACACAGTTGAATGCCTTCCCGTAGTCAATAAAACACAGGCAAACATATTTCTGGTATTTTCTGAGCCATCTGACATCAGCAATATTCTACATTCCAAGTTCTCTTGTAAATCTATCTTGAATTTCTGGCAGTTTCCCTGTTGATATACTGCTGCAGCTGTTTTTAAATTATCTTCAGTAAAATTTTACTTATGTGTGATATTAACGATATTGTTCAATAATTTCTGCATTCCTTTGGATCACCTTTCTTTGGAATGGGCATGGATAAGGATCTCTTCCAGTCAGCTGATCAAGTAACTGTCTTCCAAATTTCTTGGCATAGACAAGTGAGCACTTCAGTGTTGCTTGTTTGCTGAAGCATCTCAGTTGATATTCTGTTAATCCCTGGAAGCTTATATTTCACCAATGTCTTCAGTGCAGCTTGGACATCTTCCTTCAGTACCATCAGTTCTTGATCATATGCTCCCTCCTGAAATGGCCGAACGTCAACTAATTCTTTTTGGTACAGTGACTCTGTGTATTCCTTCCATCTTGTTTTGATAATTCCTGCGTCATTCAATTTTTTGCCTATAGAATCTTCCAATATTGCAACTTGAGGCTTGACTTTTTTCTTGAGTTCTTTCAGCTTGAGGAATGCCGAGCCTGTTCTTCCCTTTTGGTTTTCTAATTCCAGGTCTTTGCACATTTCACTCTAATATTTTACTTTGTCTTTTCAAGCCACCCTCTGTTCAGCTCTTTTACTTCATCATTTCTTTCTTTCCCTTTAGCTACTCTACGTTCAAGAGCAAGTTTCAGAGTTTCTTCTGACACCTATTTTGGTTAATCTTTCCTGTCTTTCTTTCTAATGATCTTTTGCTCTCTTCATGTATGATGTCCTTGATGTCATCCCACAACTCTTGTGGCCTTCAGGCATTAGTGCTGAGTGTGTCAAATCTATTCCTGAGATGGTCTCTAAATTCAGGCGTGATATATTTCAGGTTGTACTTTGGCTCTCGTGGAATTGTTTTAATTTTCTTCAGCTTCAACTTGAATTTGCATTTAAGTAATTGGTAGTCTGTACTACAGTCAGCCCCTGGTCTTGTTCTGACTGATGATATTGAGCTTTTCCACAGATGTAGTCGATTTGACTCCTGTGTATTCCATCCAGTGAGGTCCATAAGTATTTTCATAAGTATAGGTATTTTCAATGAATAAGTTGTTGGTCTTGCAGATTTCTATCATATAATCTCCTGCATCATTTCTGTCACCAAGGCCATATTTTCCAACTACTAATCCTTCTTCTTTGTTTCCAACTTTTGCATTCCAATCTCCAGTAATTATCAATGCATCTTGATTGCATGTTTGATAAATCTTAGACTGCAGAAGTTGGTAAAATCTTCAATTACTATACCACTGGCATTAGTGGTTGGTGCGCTAATTTGAATAACAGTTGTGTTAACTGGTCTTCCTTGTAGGCGTATGGATATCATCCTATCACTGACAGCCTTGTACTTCAGGATAGATCTCAAAATGTTCTTTTTAACTATAAATGCAATGCCATTCCTCTTTGATTTCTCATTCCTGGTATAGTAGACCATATGATTGCCTGATTAGCAGCTCACTAATGCCTAGGATATTGATTTTCAAGTGTTCCATTTAATTTTTTTACTACTTCCAATTTCCTAGATTCATACTTTGTATATTCCAGGTTCCTATTATTGATGGATGTCTACAGCTACTTTTTCTCATTTTGAGTTATGCCACATCAGCAAATGAAGGTCCTGAATACTTTACTCCATCCACATCATTAAGGTCGACTCTATTGTGAAGAGGCAGCTCTTCCCCAGCTATATTTTAAGTGACTTCCAAACTGATGGTCTCATTTTCCAGCACTGTATCAGACAATGTTCCACTGGGATCCATAAGGTTTTCACTGGATAATCTTTTTTGGAACTAGATTGCCAGGTCATTCTTTCCAGTTTGTCTTAGTCTGGAAGCTCTGTTAAAACCTGTTCACCATGGGTGACCCTGATGATATGTTTAATACCAGTGGCATAGCTTCCAACATCACAGCAACACACAAGCCACCATGGTAAGACAAACTGACCATCAGGTGGTGTTCCAACAAATTTACTTCTCTCAAATACATATCTTATCACATGTGTAACTACAAACTCTTAAGGAACAATATCCCAGGATATAATTTAACCCCTTCTTGTTTTGAAGCTAAATAAAAATCAAAATGTAAGAAAATGACTGATTTGATCATTCAATAGATAGTTATTAAAAAAGGGTTTCATAATAGACATTCTGCTCTCTAGAAAAAGAAGGGAAAGATGTGGAGTCTCAGAAGTCACAGCCCAGAAAGGAGATAGCTATGAAAATTAGTAGTGACAAGCATCTTAGTATAGAAAGATGAATATGACAAGGTCCCATTCTAGGAAGAACTCCTAGTCTACTGACATGGAATTTTGATCTAATTTGATTAACTCTTTCAAGCTCAGTGACTTTTAAAGTAATTAACTTCATAGAACACATTGACTTTGACTGTTACAGAAATAATTCCCATATTTAGGTATTAAAAGTCTGTGAGTGGCCATCTAAGATACTGCATTGATCTCACCCCTTCACCAGCATGGGAGAATGAAGAAAACTAAAGACACAAGGGGAAGATTAGTTCAAAGGACTAATGGACCACAAATACCATGGCCTCCACCAGACTGAGTCCAGTACAACTAGATGGTGCCTGGCTACCACCACTGACTGCTCTGACAGGGATCAAAATAGAGGGTCCCAGACAGAGCTGGAGAAAAATGTAGAACAAAATTCTAACTCACAAAAAAAAAAAAAAAAAGAACCAGACTTACTGGCCAGACAGAGACTGGAGAAACCATGACAGTATGGCCCCCGGACACCCTTTTAGCTCAATAATAAAGTCACTCCTGAGGTTCACCCTTCAGCCAAAGTTTAGACAGGCCCATAAAACAAAATGAGACTAAAGGGGTGCACTAGCCCAGGGGCAAGGACTAGAAGGCAGGAGGAGACAGGAAAGCTGGTAATAGGGAACCCGAGGTCGAGAGGACAGGGTGTTGACATGTCGTGGGGTTAACTAACGTCATAAAACAATATGTGTACCGTTTAATGAGAAGCTAGTGTGTTCTGTAAATCTTATTCTAAAGCACAATAAAAAAAAAAAAAAAGAATTAATTTCCATATTTAGAGGAGGGAGCAACCCTTTCATGACCATTGGGATTAACAGTTACCCACCAATATTTGTTGTCTCTCAGGTTTACTGGGAAGTTGCTTTTCCACTGAGAGTACGTGCAGCCTTTAGGAGAGGGCCTGCATAACTGTTTGAAACCAAAAAAACTGGCACGTGCCACAAATTACTGTTTCTAAAAGATATTGTAGGACATGTCTGAATTTTTTGTTAAGAAAAATAGAAATTTTGATAATTTTTATTTGGGACACATATGTCCCTATGGACATGGTATCTACAAAAAATTCAAAGCAGAAAATAGTTGCTATATATTGTTTTCACCTTAGTGGCCACTGTCTGAACAAAAACATCTTGCGTTCTGAAATAACAGTGGTCAGGCCTAGCACTTGAGCATTTGTAGCATATAGTAAAACATCACTTTATTTCTTAAACCCACCTAATTCTCTGAGTGCATGTGAAAAAAATTACTAAAATTATACACAAGTTTTGGTGTTGCTCTATAAGTGTGCTTAAAAAATGTAAAGGTAGTTGATTTAAAATCAGAAAATAACTTCATTAAAAACTTTTGTGTTTCAAATGATACCAGCAAGAAAGTAGAAAAACAACCCAAGGACTGGGAGAAAATATTTGCAGAGCATATATCTGATAAGGAAATTCTATACAGAATATATATTAAAAAAAAAACTTATAGCTCAATAATAAGAAAACTAACTGAATTTTAAAATTGGCAAATAATTTGAGTAGACATTTCTCTAAAGAAGATACTCAAATGAGCAATAAGCACATGAAAAGATGCACAATATCATTAGCCATTAACAAAATGCAAATCAAAGCCACAATGAGATGTCACTCCACACCCACTAAAATTCATTGTCATTGAGTAGATTCCAACTCATAGCATAGGATGGCTATAATAATAAAAAAAAAAGCAATAACAAGTGTCTGTGAGGATGTGGGTAAGACGGAACCTTCAAACAGTTTTGGTGGGAATGTAAAAGGGTACAACCACTTTGGAAAACATTGTGGCAGTTTCTAAAAATGTTAAACAAAGAATTAGCATATGATCCTACATATAGACCCAAGAGAAATGAAAACATATTTCCATATAGAAATGTGTACATGACTGTTAATAATAGCAAAAAGTGAAAACAACCCAATGTGCATCAACTAATGAATGGATAAACAGAATGTGATGTATCTATACAATGTAATACTATTTGGCAATAAAGCACAATGACTTGAGTCTTACATAAATAATTTCCATATTTAGAAGAACGGGCAACACTTGCATGACCATTGGGATAGAGTACAATGTGGATAGACTTCAGAAACATTATGCTGAGTGAAAGAAGTCACACACAAAAGATCCCATATTGTATTCCAATTATATGAAAGGTCCAGAATAGGCAAATCTATAGAGACAGACAGCAGATTAGTGGTTGCACAGGGCAAAGGTACAGGGCATGGGGACTGATTGCTAATGGGCGTAAGGTTTCACTTTAGGGTGATGAAAACATTCTAAATATAGATTATGGTGATGGCTGCAGAACTCTTAAATGTAGTAAAAAAAAAATTGAGTTGTGCATGTTAATCATATCTTAATAAAGCTATTAAAAATTCAGAAGGCAGAACATGCCATGTTTATATCATGATCCTTTAGTATATTGAATATTTTTCTTATCATTGATTACATAGTGATTTTAAATGGTAAGGGCTTTTACTTTTTAATTTTTGGGGGGTAGAGTTTTCTTGTATCATTTGTATTTAAAAAAAAGAAAAAACCATTGCTGTTGATTCTGACTCATAATGACCCTATAGCCTTTGAAAACTTACCGTCCAAGTGACTTGAACCGTGGTGGGAGTCAACACAACAGGAGTATGAAGACGGACACTGACATCTCCTAGTTCTTTCTGTACTTGTCTATGGTCCACTCCTTGTGCGGGTGGGCTGATATCTGCAAGTAGATAACCATTTCAATTTTTAAAAATTCATAGCAAAATTCCAACTTATTTTACATAAGCTAATGTTACACATTAGAAATAATTACAGGGAAAAAAACAACTTTGTGACGAAAACATTTAAGGATCATTTTACATTTTATATATATATATATATATATATATATATAGTGTGTGTGTGTATATAATGCTAAGATATAATTTGAAAGACGATATTTATCTTCATTGAAAAAATATTCACCGAAGAGTCTTTATAATCTCTCACCCCCATTCACATACACATAAATTGTGTGAAAGATCTTCTGAACACAAGCATTGTTTCCTTAATAAAGAATAAAGTACGTGCTCTAAAACGTCTCTGAAAAGATTATTTTCCTATAACTGCCCCCCCAAAAAAACAAAACAAAACAAAATGCTGCTGTCGAGTCGATTCTGACTCATATGGAACCTACAGGACAGAGCAGAACTGCTCCATAGGGTTTCCAATGCTGTAAGTCTTTAAGGAAGCACACTGCCACATCTTTCTCCTGCAGAGGGACTGGTGGGTTCTAACTTCCAACTTTTCAGTTAGTAGTCAAGCGCTTAACCACTACACCACTGGGGCTCCTCTTACTTATTTTATAGATGTTGGCGTTTTGCCTTACTGAAGGATTTTCCTGAGTAGGAAATGGAGATATATCTGAAATCCATTGTTTAGAAATTTGTCCAGACCCTTGTCTGAATAGTAGGTTTGGTTTTCTTGCTCCTGGACCTGTCTCAGCCTGGGAGCATGGGAGGGAAAGTAATCAGGGGGGCACTGGGGAACGAATTACATCATTACAGCCTAACAGAGTGAGGCAGAGAAGGAAAAGAATCCTTCAAATTCAGAAAAGTAGATTCTACCAAAAAATTTAAAATTCTAATAAAAAGTAATAAATTCTGAGCAGTGCTCCAGTATCTGACACAGGAGTAATGCAGCTGCTTTTGGGCAATGGGGAATGGACAGGGAAGGGAAAAAAATGGGGAGGTTAGCCATACCTTGCTATGCCCCTTATTCACCATTCAGTTAAATACTACTCTATCACTCCATGAATTGGTTTATACTCAAGGTATCCATTAAGAAAAAATGGTAAGTTATGGACATCCAAGTCTACTAAATTGATAATAAACACTGAATTTCACACCTACTCAAGTCAGCTTCCCTAATTGGTGCACTTCAATGTTAAGTTGATTTTTTTTTTTTCTCCAACTACTTTATTTTAGGAAAGAAGTCCAATTTAAAATGATTTATTTTTCTAGTCTTGCTTTCTCTTCTTTTCTCAGGCCACAATGCAACACTCTTGTACAAGTATTTTTAAGTACATATCTCAGCCATAACTTCAATTACGTGTACTAACTTAAATTGGGACATAAATAATTAAGAGCCATAATTTGGTTACTTTTCTTCAGTTCCACTTTTTTGTTTTATCTTTAACAAAAATAATAAACAGCGGAACTAATTTTTACTTGACTTAGCAAAAAAAAAAATGTTACCGGTAAATTAAAGTACAAGTATTTGCTGTCTTACTGAAAAAAAGAGATTTCCAGCTTCTGTGTACTTAATACCTTTGGAAAACAAAAGCTCACACATAAAAGTGCTCCTTGAAAAGAAGTGCTTGGCAGAATGCAAAGCTGCTGACAACATGGTGTCAAAAAATGACGCTGATGTTCAGATACAAAACATGAGTTTTCCTATTAAATACCTGCTAAGAGAACATAACTCCTGTGTTCTATATAGTCTCTCGACTGGAACAAGCCAGATCACAAACAACTTTTCATTAATCTTTTTTGACCTTTTCACTGAGAAGTTATTTTATGAGTCAAGAGTCAGTGACTGGCACAGTTACTGAATGATCATGAATGTCTGCTGAATTTAATCATACCAGACATCTTCCCCATTGGTGATTTCCCCACCTTGCATTGCAGCTACACACAAAAACAGACTATTTCTATCCACACAGATATAAGTGATCCAAGTACTATAATTTCTTGACTTAAAACTGTATCTCTCTTGCATTTCAAGTTTAATAATTTACTCATTAAATTCGGAAACACTAAAAGCAATTGGATCCAGGTAAGGTAAAATATAACCAGTTTCAGGTCTTCAAATGCCTTGTTGTGCTTTTTCTTTCTCCTTAGACAGGTTCTTTACCTACAGGCCCTTTATCATCATGGAAAATTAATCACATTACTGCTTAGAGAACAATAGCAAAGTGGCATTCCCTCCTCCCCTGACTGTCATCATGTCAGCAATGTTCCAAAGTCACGTGGGGACTTTATTTCACTAGATCCCTTTAAGGCACCCTTCTCTGTTATAATAGCATGCTAGTCACTATTACTGAACTGCATTGTAATTATAATAACATTTTATGGCTGTATGGTATTTTACATAGCATAAAAAATACTACTTTGAATTATATCTTGCTCAAAGCCTTTTTCAAATAAGAAATAATTAACCCTTTCTCAAGAACCCAGTGGGAAGTAGGCTGAAACAAATAATAAAGCCGCCATTCCTATTTTATTAATTCCTTTCACCTCCTAGTAAGAAAGAAAACTTGAATGTAGCATAGTACATTAACCCTTAGACTCCAGTGCCTTTTCAACTTGAAGAGACAGGGTACTCAAGATGAGATGAGGAAATCTTCCATTTTGATCTTATATTTTAATAGTCTGGGTGTTTTTAAATTAGTTACAAGAATTGCATGCCTCAGGAAAAAAGTGACGTACTGCTTTCAGAAATGAATTGCTTCTTTTAGCCCTATGATTTAATAAAATGCACTGTAACAGTGGTTTGAAAACTTGAGCATCAGCATCATGGGGAAGGCAGGTTAAAACAACTGCTGGGCCCATCCCCAGGGCAGCTGAGTTGGGTTCTGAGGATCTGCATTTCCAACATGGTTCCAGGTGATGGAGATGCTGCTTGACCGGGAACCATGCTTTGAGAACCACTGAACTATAAGAACAAAATTCCTGAACAATAGGAAATAATTTAGATACTACAATCTGGTTTGGAGAGCCCTGGTGGTGTAGTGGTTAAGTGTGTGGCTGCTAACCAAAAGGAAGGCAGTTCGAACCCACCAGCCACTCCATGGACACCTTATGGGGCAGTTCTACTCCGTCCTATAGGGCTGCTATGAGCTGGAATCGACTGGATGGCAATGGGTTTTTTTGGTATCTGGGCATCTTAGCTATTAAAGATCATTTTTGCTACTGCCCAATTAATTTCAAAGAAGGAGAAAAAATTCCCCTTTGAAACATAGTGAAGACATAACTTAGTGGATTCACTCTTGCTGTGTAAAAGGACTCAATTAGCTTGTTTATTTTTTCTAAACAAGATCCTGAAACTCCAGAAAGAGGACACGCCTCACCAAAGTGAATGGCAAGCTTTCTCTCTTTACTAGATTGGGTCTAGTGAATAAATATGAAAAGCAACTCAGACACACTTATCTTTCCTCAGGAAATCCTCTTATTCTTAAAGATCTGTTTAATTCCTAACTCTAGAATCAGTCACGTTTACAGCTACCGAAATTACCTTGTGTGCGCACAGGATCTGACATGGGGCTGGGGTCACTGAGACCTTGGGGGTTGATAGCTCTGACCATGAATAAGTAGATTGTATTGGGTCGCAGTCCTCTGACAGTGTAGAGGGTGGTCTTTACATGGTTGGCCACCGTCTGCCAGCTATTGCTCACTGATTGGCTGAAATAGGAACAGAAATTTCATTTAAAGAACAGTCATAAAGGTATCGAAAATGGAGTTGGGTATCAATGACAAAGGTTAATGGCTGAAAATTAAACGCACACACATACACAACACTTGAAGTGCTCAGCCCAATAAATGAAACATTTGGATGATTTCAGTTTATTCAACAACAAAGCCGAGCCTAACGAAAGTGCCATGCACAACAAAATTAAACTCAGCCCGGGAGATGTGACAGCCCTTTGTTAATGCACAGCAGCCCACTAAATGAATACCTGTAAAAGGGAGAGAGGCCAAGATCACAACATCAAGTTTATACAATAAATATGGTCCTCGTAAATGTATATATATAGATATGTATATATATACCTTGAAAAGAATTAACCTGTAGAAAGAATAAATGGACTACAGAGTAAATTATGCCAACACATTTTCCTGTTACAGGGTGTGTTTTCTTTTGCATCAATTCCACATGCAATATTATAATAGAGCCTTCTAAAACTACATATCTGTAAAAGAAGAAAGGAAGCATGTAAGGAATATTTTCCCTTGGTCACATTTTTAATAAAATTGTACATTACACAGTATTGGGATTTCTCATCTCAGAACGGTAAAATATCACTACATCTGTGTGTGTGCCACTTTCGAGTACTTTGTCTAAGGTCAGATGCTACCTTTGCTCAAAATAAGAAGCAAAATGTGATTTCCATGGCTGTCTGTTTATTTTTCAGGAGTCCTTCAGCATCAAAGCATGCAAATGATAGAAAAATACTATTGGGAAATCTGAAAACTATGTATCTATCATCACCTTAAATACAGATTAAGGACACCGAAAACGAAAGTGATCATTATTCTAATGCTGGAAAAGGACAGTGGTTATCATTTCATTTTTAAAATGTCAGGTAGAAGCACACTGAAACCAAACTGAAAGCTACATTTTTCTCATTTTATCCATTCATATTTTACCCAGTCTGCAGAAGACTATAATGATATTGACAACACTTAACTTCAAATAACATGTGGAAACATCTTTTTCCTTACAACAACCAGAAGCACATGGAATCAATTTAATTGTGGCTTTTAATTTTCTCTCACGCACACCCAACAGATGTATTCAAATATACAGCATAAAAACAAAAGGAATTTTTTTAAGTTCTGCTCTAATTATTAACAACAAAGTTTCCAGGATCCCATGCCCCAGTAAACTTCGCATAACTTAAACAGTGCCTGTGCCTAATTAAATTATTGTCTGCCTAGTTCTAACGTCAAAATTCTCATCCCAAATCCCTACAATGGTCACAGTAAGGAAAGGAACTAAATGAGTTTGTCACAAATAGATTCCCATAGATCTAGCCAAGGATATCTAAGTTATAAATGAAGAAAACAGCAAAATCTGTTCTTGAATAAAACCAGATATAAAAGATTAATTCTTAAAACACATTGATTGAACATGTCATTGAAATAAAACAGGAGAGTTCCTGTGAGATTTTAGAATTTACGAGTTAAAGGAAAAACCCAGTGGAGGACAAAGGAACTATCCCATACCTGAACGCCTCAATGATATATGCACTTGCTGGAAGGGTTCCAGGGGTACCTGGTTGCCAGGACAAGGTGACGCTGTTCTTAGTAACATCAGTGACCTGTGGTTTGGATGGTGGTCCTGGCAAGTCATTTAAATCATAATTTTTAGTGACTGTTGCTCCAGATTCTATAGAGGACAAACAGAAAAAAAATTAACTTCGTTCCTGATTGCATAAGCTGACGATGCTGCTTACAAAAAGGATAAACAGTCTAGTAAAAGAGTTGATGTGGACAGAAAGCAATTCATCTTCATTCTGAATCAGAAATATATAAGTGAAAATTACTCTCTTACTATTAGGTCCTATGAGTCAGAATCGACTCGACAGCAACTGGTTTGGTTTTTGGTTTTTACATGTTAGTAAATGTTGACTTGACTTCCACACATAATCACTAGAAGTGCTTGCACTTTAGAGAAAGACATTAAAATAACAAGGTTATCAGGGACACATTTAGCAAACTGCACATATGCAATGCTATACGCCAAGTGGCACAAGAATTCAAAAGTGGGGGAGGATTTAGTTTTTACATTCAATGAATTTAAAATCCCGATCTCTCCTTCTTATTTGATAATGAGCTAATTGATAAATGGGCTCAGGATTTCTACTGTTCAGGTAATTCACAAAGAACTCACCAGTCACATCCAACACAGCACTCCAGGAGGTCTCCCCAGTTGAACTTGCAGCCACACACGTATACGTGCCAGTATCAGAAATCTACAGTGCACAGAATGGGCAGAATTAATCATTTTGTGGAATAATTACTTGACCTCTACCAAGCAATATTTAATTTCTTAAAATGTGATATATCATTTGGCCATCCAAACTGTGCATTAGAGTCAATCATATGTATGCAGAAAATATTAAAATAAACACACATAAGGCTATTTTATTTATAATAGCAATTCAAAGGTTTTTTTTTTAAATTTATATTTCTGCAACTAGATATTCGTCTGGTAAACACCATTTCTCTCTCCTCTCTCTATTTCTCTCTTGCCTCCACGGTAATACTCATCTCTTAACTCCATTTTATGATGGGGCTTCACTGCGTCAGAGTCAGATACGGACAATTTAGGACAGAATGTTTTCAGCATCCCACAAACATACAGAGAAACAGCAATGTAAAGCTGTGCTTTCTGTCTCAACTACACTATATTTCAATGGCTAAAAGGTAGCCAAGAAGACATAAGCAATGAAATAATAGGTAGCCAACCCTTCATTTCTTTTGAAAGATATGGGAAAAAGTGAAAAAGAAAAATTTTTTAAATAGTAAGTATTTCCCTTTAAAGAATCAATTCCGACTCATAGAACTGCCCCCATAGAGTTTTCAAGGAGGGCCTGCAGCAGTATGAGAATGAAGAAAACAAAACTGTATCATTAAAGGCCAAACAAACCTTGTTTATTGAATCACTACAATTTACAGGTGAAAGGGACCACAGAGATAATCTATGACTTTTTTTTTAAGACATACTTAAAAATTGCCATTTCATTGATCACTTAAATATATATTTGTTATTCAGTGAAGAATGGAAAAAGACTTTTAGAAAGAAATAGTTGATAACATAATCAAGATTTCTCTTTCACAAATGAAAAAAGCAGAAGATTCAGTGAGTATACCTTGACAAAATCCCAAGATTAATAAAAGACGTAACCCAAAAGTCCTCACTGTGGTTGAGCCATCTGTGCTTACAGTGCGAACAACACACATTTACATCAACTTGGGAGTTGAAGAAAAAGTGAGGCAAGGAATAAACACTGATGACCAAATAGAATATCGCCATCACAAGATGTAGGATTAAAATTCTGTGATGAACATCAGTAACTTTTGACGAAATATGGGAGGTTGTGGTACATTACATCTGCTGGGTTCAAAATGTAAGTGTATTGAGGACTCCACCTTCTACAATGGATTCTCAGGTAAATCATTGGTGCATGGATGTTACTGCTGCTGAACCATTTTAATTGATATGAAATGCCATTATATGTTTTAACTTAGCTTTCAAATTGCTCTGGCATGTCGTTCTTTACCATATTATCTCTGTACAATTGTCTTCTATTGTAAGGAGGAATGATGGGGATAAGCATTGTAGAAAGAGTCATTCTTTCAAATGTGGCTGTGCACACATTATAGTCATTAAAAATCCTTGCATTTAAGAAGCATCACTCACAAACTAAATATAATGAGCTGAAGTTGGATTTTAATGGGATATTCATTTGAATATGGTCTGTGGAAGAAGAAAAGAATTTGCATTTTATTATAGCTGTTGAACAAAAATGTAGCACTTGTTATTACGTGCAAATGCTAAGAGAAGAGGTAGGTAATGCTTCTTAACTGCATCTCCTTGTCATTGTGTGGAGATACAAGTCTGACGTTAGCTGTGGTAGGTATAATTTTAATGAGTGTTGGAATATTCTACTTCTCAAAAGACACAGATTCAGTTACCAATTAGCTGGACTATGAGGACACAGCATTCATCATTTCTTTTTCTTGTATTAAGTACCAAAACAGAAATACTGAGACTCAAAGGAATATGACCTATAGAAATCCTCTCTTGACTGCATGAGTGAAATACTGTGAAGCACATTTTTATCTCCCTTTAAATATAGCCATCTTACAGAAAAAAGAACAATGTTTTCATTCTGGAGTTTATCAAAAGCATAAATATCATGACTGAAACTCATTCTTATATCACCACCATCATCACCACATTCATTTTTACTCCTTAAACTTTAAATAATGTCTTTTGTGATCATGAATGTTTCACATCTTCTCCATCTTTGTCCTCTTACCCTTAACCAAGTGTTTTTTAAAAAGAGATTAATGTGTTGGCACGCTCCATCACCTACTTTTCTCCTTGTGTAGTTGGCTGCAGACAAGCCCCAGGAGCTTGTATCTCAGAAAGACTACTCAGAAGCCTGTCAGTGGGCTCAAAGTTTGTTTGAGATCATCCAGCACCCATCTTTAATTGCTTCTTTCAAGCACTACTGGGGAGCTTGACTATTCAAGCACACTCTTTAATTCAGTGGTACAGTGAAAATGCATTAACCTCTATGGCCCAAGTCTGCCTCTAGCCCAGAGAGAGAGGTTAAAGTGTTTACACAAGGAAACTTGGCATTAATTTTTAATAACTTCCATTTTGTTCAAAGAAGGTTAACAATTAATTTACAATCAATGATAAGACAGGCTAAACAAAATCTGTATTAATTTACTTTTCTCTTATTTCAACTTGACAACATTGTTTTCATCTTAGAGCAATGATTAATGTCTGAGTCTCAAAATTAAATGTGTGTATGTGTGTGTGTGTGTACACATTTACAATTACATGAGCTACAAAAATAGAAAGCTATTCTTTTTGGCATATGTATCCATATGATATACTGATAAAACAAGCAGATAAACATGTGAACATATTTATATATTTAGAGAAGAATATTTCAAATTATGATCATCTGAAAATATGTACAATGAAAATATTTCATTTTCCTCCCCTGGTTTGTGAATGGAAAAATTCCCCTACGTTGTTTTTTGTGGTTTTTATTCTTCTTAGTGCACAATTTCTACCTGGACATCACATTCTACAAATTGTTCTCTCACTGAATAATTTTCCATCCATTCTTCTTCATCAACTATCTTAGTTCTGGCTCTCATTCCCAATCTTGTCGTTACTATAACACACTGTCCAGCTTTAGCATAGAGCTTGGTATATGGTGGGGGTGCTCATTATATTTGTCAAAATAGTTGAATATATTTGTGACAGACAACTGGTCCCTTCACAAAACCCTCCCAGTATTCTCATCTTGTGCAGCCCCTCGTCTTGATTATGGGAGGGACCTGTGACTTGCTACAGAGATAGAATACGGCAGTAGAGTGATAGGATGTCACTTTTGTTAATTTGTTATATAGGATTATATTGTTTTGCAAGGAGACTCTTCCTTGCTGACTGTGAGGATGCAAGTGGTAGTTCTGAGAATATCCACACGCCAAGGAACTAATGGCCATCTCTGGCCAACAGCCAGCAAGAAACTTGGGTTATCAGTCTGATACCACAAAGAAGATTATTTTTGGAAAAGATCTTGGAAGAAGCTCTTTTCTTCTCCCAGTCCTTCTTCAGATGAGACAACAACCCTAACTGACACCTGACTGTTGTCCTGGGAGACCATGAAGCAGAGGACCCAGCTAGGTCATCTCCAGACACCTGACCCTCAGAAAATGTGAAATGAAAAAAGTACGTTGTTTTACATCTCTAAGCGTTTGTTAAAATTGTAACACATTAATAGACAATTAATACAATACTCAAAACAAGACATTTTATTTCTTGGAGCAGGTCCAACTTTTTTATAATGTCAGGAATGGTCATTCTTCACCATGTAATCCTCTCAGAAAGGGCGAGAAATGGCCTGTTCTTGTCTATGGGTTTAAACATGAAACCCACAGAAATGTAACCTAAAATATAAGGTTTTCTATCAGCTAGCCAAATCTGGTGCCTATGTACTCAGTCTCATCTCTTTTCTCTTTAATTTCGCCACACAACCCTTTGGCCATCCCAATTTATCTGTATTTCCCTACATAGATCTTGTTTTTTTTTTTTTTTAATTCCCTTTGTTCATCAGAGTAAATAAGAAGCATTTGTCACTTTCAAATTACTTTAAATAATGTAGTACTATTATTTACATGGAGCCCTGTTGATGCAGTGGTTAAGAGCTCAGGCTGCTAACCAAATGGTCGGCAGTTTGAATCCACCAGCCACTCTTTGGAAACCCTATCGGGCACTTTTACTCCGTCCTATAGGGTCACTATGAGTCGGAATCGACTTGATGGCAATGGGGGAAAAAATTATTTACTTTAAAAAATTATTACATTAAAAATTATTTACATTACATTACATTTAAATTTCTAGTTTCACTGATTGCACACATATGGATTGGGATGAAAGAATAAAAAAAGGTGTCTAGGTCTGCCATGAATTTATGAGTAACATAAGGACAATCACCTTCCCTTTAGTTTTAATGCATCATTTGTAAAATAAGAAATAACATAGCCTACAATAAAATATAAGACAATTACACTAGGATATAAGATTTTAAGTTCACGCACAGTTTTTCCCTAGGGCAGTACTTACATTGAGATGAAAACTCAAATAGAAGTCAAACATCACTTACCCGTAAATTCTTAATCTGTAGTGTTCCTTGCTCTTGTATTGTTGCCCTTGGATCTCTACCCAGGAAAGTAAATCCTTCCTTTAACCAGTTAATTACAGGAAGAGGATCACCAGTAGCTTTACATTTCAATAATGCTGTACCATCTACTGCTAGTGTTTGGTTGGCTGGGCCTTGTAGAATTATGGGTGGAGGTCTATCTGTCAAAACTAAAGGATAAAGATATTTTCAGGATATTTTAACTTCTATGAAATCCAATAGTCTTGATATCTTGATATTGAAAGTAAGGTTAATTTCCCAAATTCATTCATATTTCTTACAGTGTACTCTGTATTTTCTTTATCTATACAAACAATATATGTATATGTATTATTTGAACTCATTAAATAGTGTGCATTAATGTATTTGAACTGTGGTGTTGGCAAAGAATATTGAAATGTACTGTGGACTGCCAAAAGAATGAACAAATCACTCTTGGAAGAAATACAACTAGAGTGCTCCATACAAGTAAGGATGACAAAACTTTGACTCACTTACTTTGGAGACGTCATTAGGAAACATCAATCACTATAAAAGGACATCATGTTTGGAAAAGAAGAGGGTCAGTGAAAAGGAGGGAAACCCTCAATGAGATGGACTGACACAATGGTGGCAACAATGGACTCAAACATACCAACGATCATGAAGATGGTGCTGGACCAGGCAACATTTTGTTCTTTATATATAAGGTCACCATGAGTTGAAGCCAACTCAATGACAACTAACAACATATACACCATGCATACTATACAAAACCCATATATATTGTTTATAATTTACTTTGCATTAACTACAATTAAGATATAGGTATATATATGGTTCAAACCCACCCAGTAGCTCTGAGGGAGAAAGACCTGGCAATCTGCTACCATAAAAATTATACCCTAGAAAACCCTGTGGAGCAAATTTAAATATAGAAGTTATAATATAGCTCTCTTGCATATCATGATACAATGGACTTCCAATCAAACTAAACCTACTAGAGTTTTCAAAGCTGTGACCATTTGGAAGCAGATTCCCAATTCTTTCTTCCCAGGGGCCACTGAATAGGTTCAAACTCTCAATCTTTTGGTTTGTAGGCGAGCATTTAATCTTTTGTGCACCCAGGATTCCAAAACCTACTACATCAAGATATGTATTTAAATACACGTGTGTGTCAAGTTATGTATTTAAAATATATATATGTACACATATTTACACACATATGTGTATATGTGCGTGCATGTGTGTGTGTGTGTGTACACATATAAATGTATAAATACAAGGAATCCCTGGGTGGTGTACTGGTTAATGTGCTTGGCTACTAAATCAAAGGTTGGAGGTACGAGTTCACCCAGAGGAGCCTTGAAAGATACCTACTTCCTAAAAGTCAGCCATTGAAACCCTATGGAACACAGTTTTACTCTGACACACATGGGGTTGCCATGAGTTGGAATTGACTCGATGGCAACTGGTTGCCATAAATATATAAAATCTTATATATAAAATCTTTAAAAAACTAAGAAAAACAGTATTCTTGTCTGTCTATTGCTCACAAACATAAATTAGATCTGTTTATTACACTGATTTTCTTTCAAATTCTCCATTTTCAAAATAAATATAAAAAACTTAAGAGAATGTAGAAGAACAATATTCTAATGATTACGACACATCTGACAATAATTGTGCATACAGAATTCAAACTGAAAATTTCATAGAATTTATTTTATATATGGGTCAAAAAAAGAAAGGCTAGTTCACAAAGACTGTAAATAAGTCAATTCAGTGAAAAAATGAGTCTAAATTACCAGAGTAGAACCTATTTCTTGAATTTTAAATAATGTTATGTCTTTGTTTCAAATATAGAATTCTAGTAATTACTTATAATTCTGCCCTTTATTTTCTTATCCTTGAAATCATTAGATACAGCCAAAGGGCATCTAATTAGTTCCTTCCTTCCTTCATTCCTTCCTTTGTTCCTTCCTTTCTTCCAACCTTCCTTCCATCCATCCATCCTTCCTTCCTTCCCTTCTTTTTTAGTACCTAAATGAGTAACTCATTGTCTTTTAAATGAATTTGATCAATAAAGTAATTGAAAATCTCCTGACCAGAAAGAATTTTCAGTTTCAAGGATGTTATGGGTGAAAGACGACCACAGGTTTCCATGACACTAAGGTCAAAGGTTAAATGAACATTTAGGATTTCCAGTGATCTGTGAATAACTCCATGGTCTTCACTAACCACACATCATAAATCTCAATAAACTATTCATATAAGATCATGGTGTGACACTCATTGTCAATGTAAGATATGAATATATTTCTTTCTCTCTATTCCTTTCAGATTCTATTGGTTCAACTCATAGACTTCTCATTACAATTTTCCAATTATTTGAGAGAAAACGATAGGGTAGAAGAAAGGAAGATATGAAGAGCAATGCCAATGAATCAATGAGAAAGTCTTTCATAGGAAGCTTCTGAAACTCAAGTAGTTCAATCTATCATCAGTAAAATTATCACTCAACACAGCACCTTTCCTCACCATTAGCAATTTCATCTTATATGAACACTTAAGTTAAAAACATTTCCAGAAAAAGTCTAAGTGCAGAAATGTAACAACAGAAACATTGCTATAGATGGAATAATTAATCACTTGCTTCTCTGAAGAGGATATATGTTCTCATTCTGCACTGAAACTTCAATTGGCTCTAAATTGCCCTGGATCATACCAAAAAAATATGTTCAAAATGAAAATGATGGTTCACATATTATTAAATCGTAAACCAGTTTGAAAAATCCACAGCTATGAATATAAGCTGAAGTCATCAGCCAATGTGGCAAATTAATGGTTACAGATAGGAATATATATATGTCTCTGGGTGTGTGTGTGTGTGTGTGTGTGTGTGTGCGTGTGTGTGTGTGTTTATACATACACAGACATATATATATACACATGGATATATACATATATAACAAATATGCATATGTATATATGAAGAGAGAAAGATTTGGAAGTTAGATTTCTTTGCTGTCAAAATCAATAACTTCTATACCCTCCATTTAATGATGGTGGCAAAAGGCTCTTGACTTCTGACTGCTTACTTAAGTAAAAATCAATGTAGGAATTAATATCCATGTCAGTTAACCCAGAATGTATGGAGCCATCTCAGTCATCAGAAGATTTAAACTTGCTCATCACTCTTTTAAGTTTGATGTCAGAAATGAAGCTAGAATAACTACTATTTCTGAGATTATACAACAACTAACACACATTATGAAAACAGAAGTTTTCCTTTTCATTACATCAAACACACTACGAGTATTCGCCATCACAGTATTTCATGAACAGTATCAGTCATATCAACTAGCTCTTCTAATTTATCAATTTTGTTCTCTAGAAATATGGTTTGCATTTTCTATAACCATTTCTTCATTTAGAAACATTGTGAAGTTTATCTTCTGTAAAATACCATAAGCAACAAGATGATAATAGAGATCTTAGTCATTAAGTTTGGAATATTTTACAGTAAATACAGAATAAAAATTATTATTTGCTCAGAATATCTTATATTCCAAGTATACATATCTGGAAGTTTTTGCTGATAATAGAACACAAAAGGACTTTAAAAGATTAACAATAATCTTTGCTCTTTTAAAGAAATATGGAGGTACAAAGGATCAAAGAGCTCTCCCATCTAAAGGAAGAATTTCTCATCACTGTTACCCTTGAACCTGACTTCTCCTTTCGGCTCCATAGCAGTAAATCTCTGCATTATCAGCAGGTGCAGCCATTAATGACTCCATGTCCTCACAGCCGATGTTTGTGTGTTCTATTTATTCCCATTCCTGGCATGGCATTGAATCAGGCAATACCATGGATAGATATTAAAAAATACTGCCTTTCTATTAATTTTAAATGACCTTCTAATCTACATGTAAATTTGAATTGTATGAAAGAGCACCAAATTGTCAACAGCAGAGAAAGAAGAAAATCAGAGAGGTCACAGACCAAAGCTCTAATATCTCAGAAGCCAGCATTAGGAGAAAAACAAAACAAAACAAAAAACTCACAAATACAAGGGCACAAGAAAGAATACTTAACCTAAGACATCAAAGAATAGGGATTAAGTTCATGCTCAGAGATTCGTGAAATACCAAGCTATCAATTGTGACAAATAAGCTTGTGGGGAAAAAAAAAATCAAATTATGTACAGCCCTATATCTCTACTTCTATTATAAATGTAGGTTCCTCAGTTAAGAATCATGGTATATATCTACAAATAAAAAATTTAATTTTAGAATTCATCAGTACTTTGGTAGGCATTTAATTAAACTTAGTAAAAGTATAATTAAAAAGTCATAGGAATTTCATAATGTGATTAGTTGATCAAAAACACACTCCTGTGTTTACTGACAATATTAAAGGTGATAGCTCCTCCTCCTTTAGTAAAATAAAATTATTAATATTCATTAGAAGCAATCATGTCACATAAGTCCAAATAAAAATATACCGTATAAATTTCTGTATACTACCATTGTTGTGCCATTTATTTTAAAAATGCATGACTATATTTTTAAGAATAAAATGGACTGTGCATTAATGTTCTTCTTTGGGAAAATAAATGGTGTTATATCCGGGAGAATTAGAAACCAGTCAAAATGCTCTATTTTACGTAGATTCAAACTTTGAAAATGAGCATTAACTTAAATGAATTAGCAAATCAGAAAAATTCACATGGTTCACATGTGTGCTGAAATAAAATCATTGTTTTCATGAGATGAGTCCAATAATAATAATAATATCGTACCATCCGTAACCTCCAGTTGAGCTTTTGCTAAAATGCTGCCTGCCACAGTAAGGGCCTGACAGATGTAGTAGCCTGCGTCGGAACGTTGAATGTTGGTAATCGTGAGATCTCCAGTTGGCGACACCGAGCATCTACTGTTGGGCTGCTGAGGCTGGTTTGGGAAAAGCAGATTCTGTGGAAGCAAACACAGTCTTCTCATTAGTATTTTTTTCTCCACTCAGCAGGGAAATATAACAGGTATTAAAATAATGGGAACATGGTTAAAAGAGGAAAAAATCAGATTTAAAAAAAATAGTACTGAAATGAGTAAATGGCACACAATGGGTTGCCAGTTGGGGAACTTTTTCCAAATCATGGAAAAACAATCTTCCCTAAGAAGTAAGCATGATCTAGTAGAAGAAACAATCATCTGCATTTTAAAATATCTGTATCTTAACCATTTACACTCCCTCTGACTTTTTGTTAGTTATTTAAAATCTTTGACACCTGGTTTCCTCATCTGTAAAATGGGCATGAATAATGCTTATCTGACTCAAGCCATAAGACAGTGTGAGGATCAGGACTGTAATATGAACTATGTATGCGCTTTATAAGCTGCAAAGTACGAATGAATGCCAAATATAATTTCTTCTGATCACTTGAAACACTTGATGGACTCAGCTGAATTTCTCCAAAAGGTGTTCAAAAGTGTGTGACGGAGACCAACACAGACAGCTGAATCTTCTTTTCCTGTGAGCTGACAGTCGGCCACGATAGCTTCGGAAGGAGCTATGAACAAACACTACAGTCTAAGCAACATTAAATACATTATTGAAAACAAAAAATAGAATGTAGACTGTTTCTGGAATATATACATGCTAAGCTTAAAGAATTCCATAAGATAACTTTAAAATATTAGGTTACCAAATATCTCGTAATAAATTATTACTATTAGGTGTCATTGAGTTGGTGCCGGCTCATATAGCGACCTTACGTACAACCGAATGAAACACTGCCTGGTCCTGCACCATCCTCACAATTGTCATAATAAATACATACAGCCCAACTGCAAATCTTTAGAAGTTCTTCTACAAGAGCAGTGATATTAACCTGGATGACCTATGTTGCTTTACTGTTGTTCAATTAAGGGAAACATTTGGGTATAATAAATCATATTGAGGTATGTTTCCAAGTTGGATTATAAGTAAGGACATATCAATTTTTATGTTGTATTTACTTACAAAAAAGAACACTATAACCCTCTGGGATCTGTTTCTCCGTATAGTAATTAATTTTCCAGGTTTGTAATTAAACAGTTTCAATACGTTACAATCAGGAGGTAATAACATTCAATTACAGACACAAGACACATTTTCACCTTAAAATGTTTTTACCCTTGAAGTAATACCAATAGAAGAGGATAAAATAGGGTATTAACACTTTTCAATTACACTAAATGACTTTAATCCTGCAAATGATGTCCTACTTTAATTAGAAGCTCTTCTCTTTATTGCAACATGATGGATGTCCACTTTATTAGATTCAAGTGTGACACTATAATCCCACTTTACATAAACATTACCATGTTATTAAACCCTTTCTAAAAGAAGTGATGTTTGCTAGCATGTCAGAAATATAATTTCAGAATGCTGTTGCCCTCTTGTAAAATTTGTGTTACCGTATGAGGCTAGACATTGCCACACATATGAAGCGTAATTTGAGAACAAGCTAATTCTCCTGTGGAATTCAAATATATTACTGAAATAGACATCTACAAGAGAAGGGTCTAAATTTTAAAGCCACTTGAAAATGATACAATAACTCAAAGTGTGCACTTTCCTACAATTAGAATACTAATTTACATAGCGCTAATACATCAGATGGGCTTAATTCACTCTGGGATCTCTTTCTCTACAATGTAATATCAGTCCACCTTCTAAATGATTTGTTGACATGGAAAATGGCATCCGATTGAGGTTAACCCATCATCTTTATTCCCTGCTTATGTGACATAGGCAAAGAAAATGGATTACAAGCAAAACCCAGGAACTCTACAGAGCTGTTCTTGCCTTGAAGTGCCTGGGCATCATATTAGTGCTAATTGGCATTATCAGCACATATTGAGGCATATGGACCATTAAGCTCAGGCTCTTAACTCTTTGTACTGATGGGTAGTCATAGATCACTGTAAAAACTGGATATTAGAGACAGTAAGACTGATTTATTTTTCCTAATATTCCAATTCATGATTTGAAAATCTACAGTTTGATCAAGCCCTTCTCTTTTGTTCTCATTCTCTCTTCTCTCTCTCTCTGCTGGGAGGGAGAAAGATGAAGGGAAGAAAAAAAACTTATCTAAGATTATAATCATATCAAATTATCAGACTGGAAATTTTTTGTAATCCTTAAGACTAATATCTCTAGAATTACATGTCACTGTGTCAAATAATGGAGCCCTGGTGGTGCAATGGTTAAGCACTCAGCTGCTATCCAAAAGGTTGGTGGTTCGAACCCAGCAACTGCTTCTCGGGAGAAAGATGTGGCAATCTGCTTCTATAAGGATTTTCAGCCTTGGAAACCCTATGGGGCAGTTCTACTCTGTCCTATAGGGTTGCTGCGAGTTGGAATCCACATGACGGCATTGGGTTTGGTTTTGGGTTGGCAAATAACAGAAAAAAAAATGTAAATACTATTTGACCATTACTTGCTTCAAAATCATTGAAACACAATGTAGCACATTTAAAAATGATGTATATATACAGTATCTTGTAAACAATATCTAGATATTTTAGGAGATATAATTTACATATAAGTAGTCCTGGCACTCAGCTGCTAACTGAAAAGTCAGTGGTTAGAACCCACCAGCTATACAGCTGGAGAAAAGACCTGGTGATCTGCTCTCATAAAGATTATAGCCTAGGAAACAGTTCTACTCTGCCCTGTAGGGTCGCTATGAGTCGGAATGGACTCGATGGCAATGGGGTTTGGTTTTTTTTTTATATAGCTGTGTCTGTACAATAACAAGGGATTATACTTCCATGGGATTTTAGTCAATATGTGGATTTAAAGTATAAATTTGCAATAATAAAATTTATTATTATATTTATTATGGTCTTGTTTGACCATAATGTGTAAAGCACTTTTACATATCTAATCTATCTTTCATGTAATTTTCATAACTCATGTGAAGTAAAATTTATTATTCCCAAATTATAGATTAAGAAAATTCACTTTTGTGTCATTAAATCACCTTACAAAGATTGTACAGTTCAAAATAAAAAAATAATAATAAAGTGTGAAATGGCTTTCCCATCTATTCCTCTTTCAGGGAGTAAATGAGTGTGTGTGTGTGTGTGTGTGTGTGTGTGTCTGCACATACAGGTGTGTTTAACTATGTCATTTTGCTTTAAACTCATTCTAGAGTTTGGAATGTTTCTATCCCACAGCTAATTTTAAGTGAAAAGTCAAGGGAACTCTACACGCAGAAATCTACTTTATAGTTACTAAATGATTAAAAAAAAAAAAAAAACCCTGGGAGTAAAGGCCTGGAACAATTCTGATGTGAAATAAGGTAAGGCAGCAGCTATTACTGCACCTTATCTCCCAACCACCACCTCCACCTCACACAAAACAAAGGGTGTGTGACTCCAACAAGGAGAGTTGAGGAAAGCGAGAAAAACAATTTGTCCATCTAGGCTGAGTTGTTAAAACTGCTAGCTTGGGGGTGGTACAGGAATGTACAGGACCCCCAGCCATTAGGCACAATGATGAGGGGAGTTTCTTGGTGCCTCTCTAGGCAGACACGTGATTTTTAATGAACAGGTTTGTAATATTGCCTAAAATATGCCATATCCCCCAGGAAACTTTTCCAGAACTTGGACTAACAGTAGAGGGTGCTGAGGAAGAGGGTCAGTCGATGTCTTCCTGAGAACTATGTGCATCTTTGGCGATGGTTCTGGAGTCTAGAACAAGAATCTCTCTAGCTCCCTCAGGAATGCACAGATAAAGTCTTAGGCAAAGAACAGAATTTCTCATCTGGTTTAAGCTGGAAACTCTACCTCAGAAATTAGATGCTAAACACTGATCGTACCTCAGACCCAAGACTTGAATGAAAAAAGTAGTCTATTCGATTGACTTTTAGCAGAGACTCAGAGAGGCCATCTTGCCCACAGTAGGCCCTGGAGAGGGCAAACCAGGGCACAGCAAAGACAACACAGGTGTTGGTTCCTCTTGTATACCCATTGCTGTCAAGTCGATTCTGACTCAGAGTGACCCTATAGGACAGAGTAGAACTGCCCCATAGGGTTTCCTAGACTGTCATCATTACATGAAGCTTCTGGGTAGGTTCAAACTGCTGATCTTTGGGTTAGGAAGTGAGTGCTTAACCACGGTGCCCCCACTGTTCTTAACTTCTTGCATATACCGTATTATTTCCCGTTTAACTGCACTATGAAGGAATCCAAAAAGAATAATACAAGACAAGGTTTCTTCTACTCTTAAACAGAAGCATGCTTAAATTAATAATGATAAAAGTATTTATAGTGCCTATCTATGAGTGAGGATTAAAACTAGGTTTCTAGGCCAATTAATAATGGGAATATTTTTTAATGTTTCCCACATACCAGGCACTGTTCTAAGCACCTTATTTTTATGAATTTACTCAATAATCCCAATGTAACTAAATGCAAGAGAGCAAAATTATTTTCTTGTTCAGAATTTTTAAATAGCTACAGAGGTTTTGGTTGGATTTTTTAAGACAATTTAGTAACATTGCATTGTTTCCAGTATATGTCAGATCCAGACTTTGAGAAAATGAACACTAGCAAATAAAGAATGTTCTATCAGAACAGCTAACTCCCACTTATTCCAGAATTCATTGGTCTCTTTGTTTAAAAGTATAATAAATTCAACGTTGATAACAAGAGCGGCTGGGCAAACATTGAGGATCACCACAGACGGGGGAGTTCAGAGATTTCAGAAAAGCAGTCAAGCTGCACACTCACCTGGCTGCCTTCTTTCTGCCAAAAAACAGCTGGCTGCGGGTTTCCTTTCGTTTCACAGGGAAATGTCACTGTTCGACCTTGAGCAACAATCTGATCTCTTGGCCTAACCACAAACTGTGGCGGAGCTATAATTTAAAAGGAGAGAAAGAGTGTAAATATTAACCATTGACAAAGAAAAAGATATCTAACAGAAAATCTGGTACTAAATGGATTGCTCAGCGCCAGACAGAAGCTACAGTTTTTTAATTTATTTTTTCACATTTCCCAAAATGCAAAAGAGAAGGGGGAGAAAGAACACTCTAACAAATATGAGAAAAGAAGTAAACTTATTAGTAGATACATTTTAAATGTATTCTGTAACCCTGTGGTCCATATACTTGCATAAGAAATAATTTTTAATAGTATTTTAATATTTTTAATGAAAAATATGGCTTCCCTATTTGGTCCTACCTTTTAAATAAAGATACAAAACAATCTCTCCCTTCCACAACCATCTTCTTCCCCTGAAATCAGTCTATTGACAAACACTGATAATTCTCATAGTATTTACAAGACAGTGTACTAGGCACTGGGATGACAAAAGGCGTAAAATATGATCCCTATTCTCAAAGTGCTTACATTGAGGATTTGAAGTGATGGGAATTACATATAACTATAACTAACGATATATGGACACATATGAAAATAGTTGACGCAATTTAATTCATTTTAAACCATTAACATAAATAAGAATTAATCAGGCAATTACTATGTTCCCTTATTTGTCACTAAAGATTAATGAAAAGCACCTATTTCAATCATCACAGAGCTCAAAAAGAAAAACATAACAAACAAACAAACAAAAAACCTTCGTCGTAGAGTTGATTTCGACTCATGGCAACCCCATGCGTGCAGAGTAGAACTGTGCTTCATAGGGTTTTCAAAGCGGTGACCTTTCCAAAGCAGACTGCCAGGCTTTTATTCTGAGGCACCTCTGGGTGGCTTTGAACTGCCAACCTTTCGCTTAGTAGTTAAGCACTCAAGCACTTGTGTCAGTCAGGGACTCCTAAGGAGCTTATCCAAAAAAACTAAACCCATTGCCGTCCAGTTGATTCTGACTCATAGTGACCCTACAGGACAGAGTAGAACTGCCCCATAGGGTCTCCAAGGAGCTGCTGATGGATTCGAACTACTGAGCTTTTGGTTAGCAGCTGAGCTCTTAACCACTGTGCCACCAGGGCTCCAAGGAGCTTATAGTCTCATGGAAAACACAAAACATAACAACCACAACAAAACTAAACCAACAATTATCTACGAGCATGGGAAGTGCAATGATAGAGGTACCATGACAGTGGAGGAGCACTTCCTTACAGTACATGTAATAAACATGACAGGACATCAGGACAGATGAATCCCCTTGTGCTGCAGCAGCTGGGAAAATCTTTGTACTTGAAATGGGCATTACATGTGCTTTGAGGAAATGGCAGTATTTTGATAAGTTGAGACAGATAAATGCATTAGCAAGGGACTTACTGAGCAAAGTACAAGGGACAAGAGCTCATCTAGCATACAGTGTGTAATCTAGCAGGAATGGAGGGTCCAGCTTGTATAAAAGTCATATGTCAAAAAGGATAGATTTGGACACAGGATAAGGAAAGCATGAAAAACCATAGTAAGGATTTTATTCAAACTCTTTTGAAGACAATATACGCAAAGCAGAATTTCTGGAAATTTTAGCCCTCCACTGAAGGTGACATGGATTGGTGCGTGGGGTCTATACAATAGAAAGTCTGATCAGGAGACTAGTAAGTTTGAGCAGGTGAAGAAAATGAAACCTAGACACAAATAACTCATAGGAATAGGTGAGCAGGGAAGGATAAGAGTAAAAATCTTAATAACGTTCTGATTCAAATTGAGGCCTAATGGTAGAGAGAAGAAACTAGAAGATACGACCAGCAGATAGTATAACTGGAAGTTATCACAAGGATATATTCTTTCTCGTACAAAAACCCACTCCTGTTGAAGAGAAAACACCATGTTTACTCCATGACATTTTTAATCATCTGCTTTCAGTTTAACTAGCTGCTTATGTTAGGAAACTAAAGCCAAGAAAAGACTTGAAAATCAACTCTAATTTTCAGAACCTGGTATAACTGGCAGCAATCCTAAAATTTAAACTTTAAAGAACTCTAACAATAAGCAGTGTCCAGTAAAAACCTTCACACCAAATTCTTCTAGTCCTTCTGGAACATATAAGCATAGGTCCAAGGATGGAGCAAGTGTAGGGTAAACCAAAACACACAACCAATTACTCATACTTCCAAGAATTACAGCGGTGAAAAAGAAGTGTTTTTTTTTTTTTTCCCAAGAAATTCATTGAGATTTGCAGTGACTTATTTTGGGGGACTTCTATTTATACTGCCTCCTAATTCAACACATAACCCAGGGACAGAAGGGATAAATCTACTAAGAGAAATTTTCTTGGGTAACTATAGATAACAGAAGACTCACTCTAACAGCCTGGGGAACCCAGATTTACAGATCTATTAGAACAGAGCGCAGTTTATGTGGCCTTACGTTTTCAGGAGATTACTTGCTTCTTACAGTCTTCTTGTTATTTCTATACAAGTCCACTGAATCAACAGATACATTGTTTTTTTTTTTTTCATGGTTTCTAACAGGATTGATAGTTTAAGCCAACATTGCAAAATTACTTCAGAAGAACAAGAACAACAACAAAATTCATAAAACATCGTGGTGTCCATTTTTCAAGAGAGAGATTTGAAACTGCCAGATAGTTGTAACAAAAAAACCCAAAAAACAAAAAAAATCTTTTAAGGTCAGTCTCGATCATTTGTATTATTCTAGGAAAAATATATGTTTAGAAAAATGTAAGAGTTAATGCTTGATATTTTCCTTCTTTGTTAATTCTATGAAAAAAAATTTATAGTTCCCATATGGACACTAACTAAAGGAAAACTATTGAGTAATTTAGTTTGCATCTCTCAAAAATGAAATCAATTTAGTAAAAATCATTTATGTAAAAGTCTTTAATAAAAGTCTCTTATTCAGTGTATTAGCTCATTTGTAGTGCTTTGGGCCAGAAAGAATTTCAATTGCTTCCCATAACTAGTTAGTAAAAACATACAGACCCATATATACTTTGTAAGTCCTTCTGCATATAAATTTTTTTAAAAATGTAATAACTGATTAAATATAATTAAAATAATCAAATGAAACATCAAATGAAAGCAATAAAAGCATATTTTTTAGGTTTAAGCATATTATTAAAACTATGTGTGTATATATATATTTTAGTAAAACTACCACGTTTACTTTAAATAGAACTACTATATTCGTTGCGCTTGATTTTTCACCTTTGAAAACATCTTGTTGATGCTGAGTGATTTTGAAAAATGTGTAATCCAGAAGATACAATTTTAACACAGTTAAAAATTAATCCCCAAAATAAGGACTGGCAATCATATCTGTCTACTTTTCTTAAAAGATATGATTCATTCATTTATTCACTCAAAACATACTGAATGCCTACTATACATCAGGCATTGTGCTTGGTACAAAAAAAAAAAAACCAAAACAAAACAGTTGCCATCAAGTCAATTCCAACTCAGGGTACAGGGGATGCAAAATCAAATAAAAAATTGCTCTTGCCCACAAGGGGCTTACAGCCTATGACAGAGACTTCCAACTAAATAAATACAGAAAAACAAATACAACAGAGTATGATTTGAGTAATAATTTAACCGAATGATGAGGAAATAAGAGAAAAGAGATGAGGAAATGCCTATACTTGTGTGTTTTGAAACACAGGTAAGAGTTTGCCAGATGAAGAGTAGGTCATTTGTGATACAGAGAAGCAGCAAGTTAGGCAGAGACTTATGGGGTTGAGGACTTCAAATGATTTTGAGAATTAGAGGAATCTGGAATGCAGAGATGATATAACCCACTGCTGCTGAGTTGATTCCAACTCATAGTGACCTTATAGAACAGACTTGAACTGCTCCATAAGGTTTCCAAGAATCAGCTGATGGATTCAAACTGCTGACCTTTTGGTTAACAGCTGAGGTCTTAACCACCACGCCACAGGGCTCCAGAGATGACATACCCAAACCCGTTGCCGTCGAGTTGATTCCGACTCATAGCAACCCTTTAAGTATGGCCATATAATTTATGCTAAAGGAACTTACATTTTGTTCTGAAAGCTATTGAGATCTCTTCAAAGACTTTTATACAACAGAGATACAATCAGGTTTGTGTTTTAAAGAAAGAACTGTCTGGAAGCAGTGTTTATGGTGACTGGAAAAAGGGCAGATGCAAGGCTAGAAAACCATAGAAAGTTGGTGCAAAAAATTCATCTGAGAATTGTTATTCATAACAGCACTGTAAGTGAAAATTTCATTAGAACTCTTAAAAGACAAAGGAATTCAGCAATATCACAATGTAATATTTACTACTGATGAGATCTTATAAAAAGACAAGGAAATCATAATTTATAGAGTTTTTACCCACTATTGAATTTTTATAAAGCCCACTAACAAAAAGCTATCAGCATTTGTGTTAAGTATTCTACGAAATATACTTTTATGTGGTATTTATTGATATTGCACGTTTAATCCAAGTTATTATAAATATACTTTACTTCCAATGTACCAAATGGAGCCCTGGTAGTGCAGTGGTTAAGAGCTATGGCTGCTAATCAAAAGGGAGGCAGTTCAAACCAACAAGCCACTCCTTGGAAACCCTACGTGGCAGTTCTACTCTGACCTATAGGGTCATTATGAGTTGGAATTGACTCAGTGACGAGAGGTTTGGGTTTTTTTGTTTTAATGTACCAAATAACTTATTGTCACCAGAGATTAAGCCACACTGATCCCATTGGAACTGGAATTACCTGAATTTTTTTAAATTAAAAATAAAATAATCATGTTGTTGTTGTTAGGTGCCTTCGAGTCGGTTCTGACTCATTGCGACCCTACGTACAACAGAACTAAACACTGCCCAGTCCTGCACCACCTTCACAAACGTTGTTATGCTTGAGCCCATTGTTGCAGTCACCGTGTCAATCTATCTCCTTGAGGCATCATGGTTAACCAAAATCATGGTTAACCAAAAGATTTCAAGAGTATTCAAGTCTCTGAAAACTGACATCCTTTTCTATTGTCACTTGAATTTGGATGACCAAAACAAATTGGGTCAATCATTTCTACTTCCATAGACTCTCCTTCTCTGCCCAAGATCTATATATTGCAATCTTCTGCAAAGGGATATTAGATGAAGAAATTTATTTTTGGAGGTTTTAAAATGAAAAACCGCATCAGTAATTCTTCTGATAACACTTCGCAGTTCCAGTATTTCTGCCAGGTGGCGGTGAAAATGGTTTGAGAAGAGAGTACTTGGCTGATAACACCATTGGGAAGGAATAGGCAGAGAGGTGGCATTTTATCAAGACAACACAATAGTGCAAAGTGTGCTATAGATAAAATGGATTTTCTACGATGGCTCTCATTAAATATAAAAAAAACACACACACACAACACAATTAGGCCCTCAAGATGACAATTCAAAACACACATTTAAACCCAATGTGAATTAGAGAGGTTGACTTATAAACTCCAGAAGAATTTGCCGGTTATAGAAATGGCAATTCTCTTATATATTTGTATGACAGAAGACTGTAAATACATATTTATATCCTCTCTAAATCCTGAAAGCATTAGACAAATCTTTTGTGACTATGATGTAATGACCTACTTGCTTAATTTTCCAAGATTTTACATCCTGACACTCACTTGTCCTCAAAGTAGCTCCAGCATTTTGGCAGACCAGTCTACTTTCAATCACTCGCATAAGTATTTGCTTGTTCTTGTGGTTAACCCATCCTGATATCTATTATCATTTGATACTTTTTTTGATATTTTTATTGCTAGGCTATAACAAGAAATGAGCTGAAGTAAACACAGTGATACAATTCAGTGTTTAATCAACACTTACAAGTTAAAAACAACAGCTCTATACGGAAAGGATGTTGCTCAATTTCCAGAGACATAGACCCGAATATAAAGAGGTCAGTTAAGATTAGAGGTCTGAGGCAGTTCTCTTGAAACTGTGTTTTGAGAATTTAAATACAAGGCACAGTAAATTAGATTTGATTCCTGCTAAATTATGCTTTGATACTGCATTCAGCCCAAGCTGGCCTCCATCAAAGTCACACCACAGCTCTGTTATGCTAGCACAGGCTGGTGAGAGTGAGTGGGTGATACGGCAATCAGACGACTGAACACGAGAAGGAAGCATAGGCCATGCATGAGGTGGACTTTCAGATGAGGGGATGGGGACCCTAAAGGTTAATCACATCATGTTCAGAGTTGTTTTTACAGGAAAATATGACTTTCTATGGCAGGAATGAACATGGAGATAGTCATGCAGCAGTTAACGACATTAATATGTTACATAGGGTGGTGACGGACACTCAGCTGCTCTCTTTGGGAACAATTTGATGCCTGAGTGAATAAATATTTTTATTCTGTAATAACAAACACTGAACTTTTTGTCTTAAAACTCAAGTAGAGATGTTTACTTTTGAATATTCTTTGCTTGTTAAATTCTAATATATTCTATACACATTTAAAAAATATTCTCTTTCAACATTTGGTTGGGTTAAAAGTCTGATGAATCACAAACTGTTTAATACAATAATGGCAACAATTAACATTAATTGAGTACTTATTAAGTGGCAGAGGTTGTGTTAAGCCATCCACAGGCATTATCTTAATACTCTAAGTGCCCTATGTGTTAACTTCTACCATTATTATGTAAAGACCAGTAAACAGAGTTTTATAAAGGGTACACAGCTTTCTTAAGGTTAAAGAGACAGATACGAGGACACGTCTGACTCCTGTCTTGTCCTCCTGCCTCTGATACTGTGGTAAAAAAAAAAAAAAACAACCCATTGCCATCAAGTTGATTCCAACTCATAGCGACCCTATAGGACAGAGTAGAACTGCCCCATATGGTTTCCAAGGAGCGCCTGGTGGATCTGAACTGCCGACCTTGTAGTTAGCAGCTGTAGCTCTTAACCACTACGCTGATCATTGTAAACCAAGATCTGATTAACTGAGAAAGTATCTCGTTTAGCACCAATCAGAAAGGCAAATATTATATGATATGCTTTCCAATATGGTATAATATAACAAAAAGCATAACACTGTTTTTTCTTAAATAATTGCTTTTATTGTTAAAGTAGAATAAAACACATGATCTTGCTCTTTCTAGGCAGCATGTACGTACAATCATTCTTAAATATACCTTAAGTCACTCTTCATTCAAAAACCTACAGTGCTTTGCTATTGCTTATTATTGCAATACTTGCAAATTATTCTCTGCAATTTAGCATTTGGCCTCCATGAGGTGGTCCAAGATTTTACAACCTGACACTCACTTGTCCTCAAAGCAGCTCCAGCATTTTGGCAGACCAGTCTACTTTCAGTCGTTCACGTAAGTATTTGCTTGTTCTTGTGGTTAACCCATCCTGATATCTATTATCCTTTGATACACCTTGTCTACAATGATTAACCTCAACACGCTTTGATCTTGTACTTTTCTTGTATTCTTTATACTTTAAAGTACTTGCCCTTGCTTAAATTGCCTTGTTTCTCTCTCTCGCTCTCTCTTTTTTTTCTTCTCTACGTGTGTGTCCTGCTTCCTCAGTTTGGTTGTAAGCTCTTACTAGTATGGGGTGTTGCATATCATTATGCATGGGGCCCGTAACTGGCCTCGAAAAACCTCAGACAAACAGTGAGCACTAAACGAATGCCTTAGACTAGACAATTTAAAAACGAATTCTTGATCTACAGAAAGATGCTCAATTTTTTTTTTCCATCTCAACATAATTGTGGGATATGGCCCATTCCCACCAGTGACTATGGCTCAGTATTGCTGTAAACTGGGTGGCGGGAAGTTGAGGAAAATATGTTGCTTGAAAAACATCTCCCAACTGATTCTGATATGCCCCTTGTGGAAAGCATCCCCAACGCCAAATTGAAAATCTATGACCCAAAGAATACAAATGAGTAGCCACTATCCCAGAAATAACAAAGGTAACAGAGACAAACATAAAACCCATTGCCATCGAGTCGATTCTGACTCATAGCGACCCTATAGGACAGAGTAGAACTGCGTCATAGGATTTCCAAGGAGTGGCTGGTGGATTTAAACTGCCACCTTTTGGTTAGCAGTTGGAGCTCTTAAACACTGTGCCACCAGGGCTCCAGACAAACACACACATTGCATAATAATCAATTCTAGAAGTTCTTGCACAAAATTATTTAACAGGCTTACTCCCACCAACAAGAAACAGATGGCGAGAAGTCATTTCATTAAAATGCAATATAGACCAGGAGTAAGAGATGAATATTTACCCAGTTTATAATCAGAACAGGGTGGCTTCTAATTGATAAATGATTGTTTCTTCAACTTATTTAATTCTATTTAGTTTTTACTATTTAACACTTCACTTCATTTCATAAGTTTCTGGTAATAACATTGGAAATGCATAAAGTCGTGCAATATTTTATTTGAAGCTTATTAACCCATAATTCATCTCAGAGGAAGTAATGCATTTATAATGGAAAATATAATTTAGGGAGATAGGATTTAAAATAATCATTTTTATAAAGCCCATTTAATCACATTTTATTCATTTGTCTCTATTTTCAAGGAATACCAATGATCAAATTGCTGAATTACCTACCTTTCCAAATCACCAACTTTTCTTTCTCAGTCCATAGAAATAACTCTTCCAAATGAGTGATATGTTTTCTTCCCCAGTTAGTGCCTTACTTCCAGCTAATATTAAAAATCCTCATATCATGATAAAATCCCAATATTACACCTTTTTTCAATGATAACATATATTTGCCTTTTGATGTCAAAAGGATAAAGGAAAAGTACTAAATGGTTTACTGCTCTCATAAATATGACATGTGGAAAAAAATAAAGGGAAGGGACAAAGAGAAGAAAATGACTATAGTGAATCACAATCCTTAGATTCTTCGTCCACATAGACTTTGTCCTTGGTTCTCTATCTATAAGACATTTCACATAACAAATTGCATTACAATCCTCTTATGAGTCTAGATGTGCAGCTATTACTCTCTACATTTTGAACCACTCTTTTGGAATTTATTAATTGTGAGAAGACTAATTGTGGAGGTTTTATATAATACATAAACACCCTTTTATGGGTTGAATTGTGTCCCTCAAAAAGATATGTTCGAGTCCTAACTCCTAGTACTTGTGAATGTAACCTTAGGGTTTTTGTAGATGTAATTAGTAAGTTAACATGAGTTCACACTGGCCCTGCCAACACCCTGGATTTAGACTTCTAGCCTCCAGAACTGTTAAAGAACAAATTTCTATTGTTTTAAGCCATCCCTGGTGGTGCAGTAGTTAAGAGCTCAGGCTGCTAACCAAAAGGTCAGCAGTTCAAATCCACTATGTGCTCCTTGAAAACCCTATGGGGCAGTTCTACTCTGTCCTATAGGGTTGCTATGAGTGGGAATCAACTCGACGGCAACGCTTTGGATTTTTTTTGGGTTTAGTGTGATACTTTGTTACAGCAGCTCTAGGAAGCTAATATCGGTAACAGTTGCCTTTGAATTGATTCAACCTCATGGTGACCCATGAGTGTTAGAGTAAACTGTGCTCCACAGGGTTTTCAATGACTAATTTTTTGGAAGCAGATCACCAGGCACTTCTGGGTGGACTAGAACCTCCAATCTTTTGGTTAACAGCCAAGTGTGTTGACTGTTTGCACTACCCAGGGACTCCTGAAACTAATACACACCCTGCCCCCAAAAAATTAATTCAGGATTATCTAAAATCAGAAATGAAGTTAGCCATATTTACTATAGAGTGTAACTATACAATAATAGTAGTAGTCCTAAATTGATATATATAATAGCTCTGAAAGTATTTCCAAGGAGGATCAAAGATACTGAGTTTACTGGGATAAGTGTAACACATATACAAAGAAAGTATGTATATGCTTTGAAACAGTGGTTAAAACAATTTTCTTTAATTTACAGTCATACATAATATGCTCCTTCCTGAAAAGGAGCAGTACAAATATCAAAATGAAATAGTTCTCTGATTAAGAAGAGTGGAAAGAATGTCTTCGAAAAAAGGAACTCATTTGGTTCAAAAATATTGTACATTTTTGTATCTCATAGGCAGGCATATAAAAAGAATATTATAATAAAAAAAGTTATATGTACATAGTGATTTAGTTCTTTGGTCAGTCCCTTAAAATTATCTTTTAATACAACACATTATGGGAAAACATCCCAGTAATAAATTTGTGTTGAAATGCATTCAGATGTTAGTTGGCCCTTTAATTCAAAATAGAATTCAATTATTTTAAACAAACATTGACTGGTTCTTATTTTGTGTCAAGGTTTGAATGTACCAAGATCTCCGTTCTCTGGAACTCACGTCTTACTAAATGAAATGACACAATCAAGCATGATTCAACATGAAAAGTGTTGTAATACAGCATACACCAAGCATAATGAGAGTGACTTGACTCATTCTGCCCCCAGTACTTGGAGAAAGCATTATTAGAGAGAAAGAGGGGAAAGGGAGAAGGAGCTGGAGAGAGAAAGAGAAAGAGAGAGATTGATTTGATTTGTACTTAGAGATTAAGTAGGTAAGGAAGTGTGGGAGGTTTTTCCTCCCAGAGGGAAAAACACCTGCATTATATTAGAGATATGAGTCCCCCAGCTGTATAAAGGTACCATTACCCTCACCCAGCTTCTCTGCCACCTTTGGCAATGCAAGTCAGTCTGCTCTTTCAGTCAGCTGGTTAAACTGACCGATTATGGTGGTGGACCCATACTTTTTCGTAGAAACGGTCTTTACTGGGTTTAGCAAGCGTAATTTAAACCTATAATGGTATTAAGTATTTATACATTATAATAAATATACGGTTAACCCATAATGTAACTAAGTTGTGGATGTTTACAGGTAATTTTAAACTTTATTATATTTTGGAGTACAAAAATATATTCCATTTTAATTATAGCTATGTACAGGAAATCATGTAACTATAAGAAATTACATTGAGATTCATTGTGCGAATTTCACAGAACTTTTGATTTATGCAAAAGTTATAAATTGAGAACTGCCTAAATTCACAAGATAGAAAATCTCTGTAAAAGTTCTTAAAAATTTTGAACTTTAAATCACATTTTCCCATATTATTCTTTTCTTTATGACAGTTTTTCTACTTGCTTTCCTGACTAAAATACTGGAAATAAAATAAGAAAATTATGTTTTCCTTAGGGGACTGTTAATTCATGAATTACTATTACTGAACGCTAATTATTAAATAAGGTGATATTCATAATATTCTTAAAGAAACGTTCCCATTTTTTGACTAGCAGAAGGAGAATAGTTTCAGAGGTGTTGAAAAACTCCTTCCGAGGTCCTGACTTGGGAAAGTAGACTTCTCATATCTGGAGTAGATGGGGCGGTGGGGGTGAGGGTGAGGGGAAGACTATAGCCTAAAACGGGCTCTTCAGGCAAATGGTGAGACAAGACATCCATTTCCACTCACTTAACCTGTCGACTTGCCAGAACTGTCATGTCAGCACTCCCGCTAAACCATGATGGCTGATCACACCCCATTATCTCAGTTTTTAGAAAAAAAGATTGCATGAAGATGCCAATCAGGAAGGCGGGGGTGGAGGGGGGAGGAAGCAACTTGCAACCAAGGAACAAATGTATTGCTGCTGAAGGGCTGCTTAGTTAACGGAATTTTAATATGCAACTGCAATGTTTCTTAATAACATTAATTACACGCTTAGTAAGGCACCATCCTAACTCATTAGTGCCTTCTTTTTGTTGTGTTTTATCTCGTACTGGCAGAATGGGGAATATGTGATTGGCCCGTTACCATTAATGTTGCTTAATCTTTTTATAGCACTATTTAAAGCTGCTTGCATAAACATTTTCTAGGCCAGTATTACCTATGTATGCATATGTGTGTATCAATTAACTGCACCAACATTTGGTGTGCCCCCACCACATGTAAGTGTTATGCTAGACCAAGAAGGTGGCAGAAAGATAAATACGACAACGTATTTACTGACAAAGAGGTAACTATTTTGTAGGGCAGATGAAAATAATAGCTCCAATAAACCTGAGGGAAAATACTTGGCATAAGAGAGATTTAAAAAAGCATCCAGATATATATTTTTTAATTTAATTTAATTTGCTAATTTATATATCTTTAATGGATGTAATTATCAACTATTCTCTTGAGTGACATTTGATACGTTTAAATAAGTAGTATAGTAATCACAACTGCCATGCATATATTATTTAGATGCAGTGCATATATGTATTTACACTATATATACCATATATAATATAATATCATTTTCTATCTATAAATTATAAGTTTTAAAATAAAAAATTTATATTGTATCCAAGAGGTGTTACTAAAATATTTTAATGTGATTTTATTTCTGCAATAGCCTGTGAAATCTATTAATATTAATCTCATAATATTTTTTTGAGGTCAGAATATTTACATTATTCTGGTATTTAATATTAACATAGTACTAAGTTAGGACTTTAAGTACTAAGTTAAACCAAAAAAAAAAAAAACAAAACAAAACCAAAACTCATTGCCCTCGAGTCAATTCTGACTCATACTTAATATTTTGTTATTTATTCATATTTGGATAGATTCCAAAATTAATGAGTATTTCATTTTTTTGAGATTCAGGCTAATAAAACTGTGTAATACTTATTGCTCCTTTTTAAGAAACACAACAAAAGAAATGACTAATATAAAAACACTACCATAGCCCTAAACCAAATTTTTTGAAGGGCCCCTCCAAATACACTCAAGTCTGGAGAAAAATTAAGCTATGTGATGAAAACCACTACAACTAGCTCAATCCTTTATCAAGAATCAATAAGAATTCCACAAAAATTACCTGTTAACATTGTGAGAGCCCATCCATAGCCTTTTGATGGGAAGAAGGTGATCTAAGGTCAAGAATGGGCCTTGGGCAATATGGAACATGACTTTGAAGCAAACCAGCTACAACTCAAAATCCAGGGAAAGTGGTATTGATGGAAAGAAAATAACAAGCCTCTGTTATAGGCAGATTTCTAAGATGGCTCCCATGACCTTTGTCCCCTCTAGCTACTCCCATAATTATGTCACATGGTAAAAAGGAATTTTGCATATGTAATTAAGGGCACTACTCAGTTAATCTTAAAATAGGGTGAATAATCAGGTGGGCCTAAACTAATCACACCAGTACTTTAAAAAGGGGAGTTTTCTCTCATTCCACAGGCCATTGTTAGTTTTGAAGACCTAGGCAGCCACAAGCAAAGGCTGGAGAACAGCCTTCAGGAGCTTCGAGTGACCCCTGACTAACAGTCAAAATGAAAATGGGGACTTCAGTTCTATAACCACAAGACACTCAATCCTACCATCAATCTGAATAAACTTTGAAATGGATTCTTCCCCAGAGTCTCCAGTTAAAAGCTCAGCTCAGCTAATACGTTGATTTTGGCCTCTTAAGATCCTAAGGAGAGAACCCAGTTCAACTTGCCAGGATTTCTGACCTACAGAACTGTGAGCTAAAAAATGGGTATTGCTTTAAGTCACAGAGTTTGTGATAATTTTTTATGTAGCAAAAAAAACTAACACACCGTTATGGATTGAATTATGTCCCCCCAAAATACTATGTTGTAAATCCTAACCTCTCTGCCTGTGGTTATAACCCTATGTGGGAATGGGTTGTCTTTGTTATGTTAATGAGATACAGTTAGTGTAGGGTGGGGTCTTCCAAGGTTTCAAAGAGTTGGATCTTCTTTAATTCAGTTCATTCCAGAGTGTGAGGCTGCTGTTAAGGTGTGCCACGGCCACCACTCATAGCTGAAGGGGTGGGGCTGCCATGCCCAGGAGGCAGAAGGACAGGGCCTGCCAGGGCCGAGGGGGTGGGGTTGCCACCGAGATAGACTAGGAGAATGGGGAGCAGAGTTGCTGTCCCAGTGGGCCTGGAAGGTGGAGCTGAAGCTCAGGGCCAAGGGCCCTCCACCCAGAGGGTGTGGCCAATATGCAGAGTCTGCAGGGTGCGACCATTGTCCAAATGGTCTCAGAGACTAGAGGATTATTTTCAAATCTTGAAAGCTAATGTAATTTGTTCTGCTGGGTGGCTGTTATCTCTTCCTCCCCTCCAATTTCTCCCATTTGTAGTGGAAATGTCTACCTTGTGCCTGTTCTACCATTGAACTTTGGAAATAGACAACTTGTATTCTAGATTTCACAGGTTCACAGATGAAGAGGAATTTTGCCCCAGAATGGACTATGGCTCAAGTTTCACTTATATTTGATTTAGATTCTTCAGAAGATGAGATTTTGGACTTGGAGTTGATTTAAGACTTTTGTGATAATGTGAAGGGATAAATGTGTTTTTGTTTTAATTGTGATTTAGATGAAAGTTTACAGAGCAAATTATTTTCTCATTAAACTGTTATTACACTAATTGTTTTGTGACATCAGTTACCAACCCCGTGATGTGTCAACACTCTCCCCTTCTCCATCCCATTTTCCCTATTTCCATTCATCCAGATGTGTCAACACTCTCCCCTTCTCCATCCCATTTTCCCTATTTCCATTCATCCAGTTTTCCCGTCCCTTCCTGCCTTCTTGTCTTTGCTTTTGGGCTAGTATGCCCATTAGTCTCGTATACATGATTGAACTATGAAGCATGATCCTCAGGTGTGCTACTGTTGAACCTATAGACCTGTATAATCTTTGGCTGAAGGGTGAACCTCAGGAGTAACTTCAGTATTAAGTTAAAAGGCTGTCCAGGGGCCATACTCTTGGGGTTTCTACAGTCTCTGTTAGAGCAGAAGCCTGTTTTTTTTTCTGTTGTTGTTGTTTGTTTGTTTGTTTTTGTTTGTGTGTGTGTGTGAATTTGAATTTCGTTCCATATTTTTCTCTCGCTCTGTCTGGGGCCCTTTACTGTGATCCCTGCCAGAGCAGTCAGTGGGGGATGAAAGTGTTTTGTATGTGGCAAGGGCATGAATTTTGGGGGGCCAAAGGATGGAATGTTTAGATTGAATTATATCCCCCCAAAATATGTGTTTTAAATCATAACCTCTATGCCTGTGATTATCAGGAGCTCTGGTGGCACAGTGGTTAAAGCACTCAGCTGCTAACCAAAAAGATTTGTGGTTTGAATCTACTAGCCACTTCACAGGAGAAAAATGTAGTAGTCTGCTTCAGTGAAGATTTACAGCCTTGGAAACTCTATGGGCCAGTTCTATTCTGTCTTATAGGGTGGCTATGAGTTGGAATCGACCTGATGGCAGTGAGTTTTTTTATGCCTGTGCTTAGAATCCTATTTGGGTGGGAATGGGTTGTCTTTGTTATGTTAATGAGACAGCATTAGTGTAGGGTATAGCTTGAGTCGATATTTTTTGAGATATAAAAGAGATTAAAGAAACAGAGATAGGGGAAGAGAGATGCCAACCATATGAAGACTACCCAGGAGCAGAAGCTCAGAAAAGACAAGGACTTCCTCCAGACATGACAGTAAGAAAAAGCCTTCCCCTAGAGCTGGAACCCTGAATTCGGACTTCTAGCCTCCTAAACTGTAAGAAAATAAATTTCTGGTTTTTAAAACCACCCACTTGTGGTATTTCTGTTATAGCAGCACTAGATAACTAAGAAAATCACCTAAAAACCATCTTCAATTTCTTATGCAGCAAGAGAAAACTAACACACCTACAAACCCTCTTCAATTGCTGTACTCCATACTAGCAGTTGGGAAGACTGAGACTACGAGGGAAGAACGAAGGAGGGAGGGAGTTTCACATGGCAACACAGAAATCTTATACCTTAAAGAGGCTTGTGGTTTATCAGTAGGACCAATAGAATACTAAGAAGAAAATAATATATGATTTTTGATAAAATATTCAAGACAACAAGTCCAAGTAGGGGTTATTGAATGACTCTGACACCTCCCGCCATCTCTTCTCCAAGCAGGTAAACAGATCAATAATAATCAGACAAAGACTAACATCAAATCTACACAAAAGACACACATACACACACACACACACACACACACAAAACCCATAAATTAATTACTTATTTAATTAATGACAGAAAAAAGAAGACAAACAACCTATATCTCCCAAGAATTAGCTAAAGAAACACAGAAATAATTTATAATAAATAGCTGTCCATAATCTAACTGAAATTATATTAAGCAGGTTTTATCTTAAAAAAAAAAAAAAGCCTCACAAAGGAGTAAAATGGCTAAAAGACAAATAATGATGAAGAATGTTATGTTAGAACTAAGTGAGTAAATGAACAAAAAATAAAATAAATGAAAGATATTTTATAGATGAGAAGTTAAGAAAAAATGGTAAATGTGAATGAAAACAAAGCTAAAGAGGCGGTAAGCAGGCACTAAGAAATCATACAGTGTGAAATAAAAAAATGATGGCATTTAAATTATTATACAAAATCTGATAAATATGGAATTGAGACAAAGGGAAATCAACATAAGTGATGTATTTGAAGAAAAAACATGAAAGAGAAAAAAACATATTCAAAGACAACACAGAAGAAAACTTTCCCAAAATAAAGTAAATTAAAGCATGGATCTGTAGATTCAAGGGGTATGCTGTATCCTAAGATTATCAGGGTGATCAGCACCAAAATATAACCCAGAAAATTTATGAAAAAAGAGACTACATGAGTATTCGGGGAGTTAAAAGGGCATCCCAGCCAAGAGAAAAAAAAATTTCCATAAGCCTCACGTTTTCTTTACTACAATACCATTCAATGCCAAGGCAGTAGAACATTTTCACCAAGTTCTAAGAAAAAGAAAGTATGACTCAGTAATTTTATACCTAACCTCCAATACATAGGTAAAGAATAGACATTGTCAAGCACACAAGCACCAGCAAAAGAACCAACTCAGTGATTAAAACTAGGCAAGCACGGAAAGTAACCAGTATTTGGTTTTCATTTTAAACATTAGAGTTAGTTTAAGATATTTTAATGTTTCAAATTATGAAAACTCCACTGGAATATACTAAAGAGAACAGAATGTGAATTTTTTTTCATCTACCATTTAATCAAAACATACGGAGCAATGAGAAAACGTGATGCTTAACAATAATTAAATGAGACTCTGAATAAAGTAGCTAATTAGCACCAGGTGCAGGAAACATTAAGCGCTCACAGGAGGGAGACAGATGATCATCTCAGGTCATCAACAGTTTGTCCAAAGAAGAATGCCTGCAGGGAATAAAAGTCCAGGTCTCCTTCCAAGACACACTCAGGATGCTTTTTGCAGAAAGTGGATCTAGGCATGAAAGGATTCTTACATAATGCCCACATGTTTTCTGATTAAAAATAATAATAATAACTGGAATAGTTCCAGTATTAAGTTAAAGTATATACTGCACACTAAATTTCCCAGATTTTGGCGAGGGAGGAGACTGTGTTGTAAATATGAATCACATAAGTAATGACTGATTTGTAACTTGCCCTGAATGAATTTTTCGAGCCACCACATTTTACTGGATCTCTTGGTGGTCTCAAGAATATGATGTTTTAGATCATGTTATAAGCAAAACTCCACTTCAATGGATAAAGTAAAACTTTCTAAAATGTGGATGCATTTTAGTTACTGTGTTTAGGCAGTTGGAAAAAATATGACCCTAAATTTCTATTTAGAATAGTGGCTGCTTCTTTAAAATAATCAAAAAAATGTGGAATTTTGCCTATTATATATAATTTTTTCAATACTTATAAATGTTTTTGTGACAAATTACAATGTTTTATGTAAAAGAAACATGGTTTTGAGACATCAAATTATGGAATACTTATAAATTTCCATAAAGTTGCATATTGTCAGTTTGTTGTTGATATTTTAGACAAGTTTCACCTGATACTCAGCTTTTAGTTTTCATACTTGAGGCAATCAGCATCTAGCATATGGTATATAAGACACAAAACTAAGCAGGGCTCAGCTTCAAGAGCAAGGCAGCTGGTAGATTTGACAGTTCTTTTCCAAATTACTCATCATGCTTTGAGTTGCTGTTAGGAAAAAATGTGTTGCCCATCTCCAAAATAGATGTTCTTTTTTATTTTTAAGCTTGGGAAATGCTTCCAATAGAAAATAACACAGATGGGTATAGGAAGCAAGATATTTATCCCTATTTAGACTATTTTCTTCTGTCAGTTCCCTCGTCAGAAGTTGTCCAAATAAACAAATGAATAGTTCAGCATTCATATGTAACTATGTCCTGGGATGTACTTTTGCTTCTCCTATAAAGACTGCTTTTAGAATAAGTGAAAAGGCCAAACCACAGGAAGGCCTGGGGCATTTTTAATTGTTAAAGCAGCATTTGTCTAGATTTTGTGCTAAACAGTAAATATGGGAGTTGGATAAAACTGCTCATCTTGAGATATTGGTGACATTGAAGATGAGTAAGTGAAATCTGCAGAGTATTTTCCTTCACTGGCAAGGAAATGATTGTCTGCTTTCAGTAATATTCCCAGCACTGGGGCTTATCTAAATCTAGAACTGTTCCTAAAATCTCAAAAGTATAGGCCTAAAGGTGTTTATGCCAACTGTGAATTGCTTTGAAGAGTGGCCACACATCTTTAGTTTCATTATTAACCTCAATTTAACTAATCAACTCATAATTAGGCACATATCTTCAAAAGTGTGTGTGTATGTAAGTAGCGAAGAGAGGGTAAGTGTAGATCAGGGAGATCCAGTGCTTAATCTAAAGTTGTTACCAAATCCAAAAAACCAAACCTGTTGCTGTCGAGTGGATTTTAACTCACAGCGACCCTATAGGGCAGAGTAGAACTGCCCCATAGGGTTTCCAAGAGCGGCTGATGGATTAGAACTGCAGACCTTTCGGTTAGCAGCCGAACTCTTAATAACAGTGTCACCAGCGCTCTGATGTGAACTGCATAGATTTGCAAATTCTTTTACTCTAATGCAGCTCTTAAGAGTCATCCATTTGGACAAAACTCCTATTGGGGGCTTAAAATGATTTCTAAGTGGGGCTCTCCACCTAGACCACCTGGAAGTTTCATCTGGTATGTAATGCAGTGGTTGGTTTCCAGTTCTATCAGTATTCTAGAATCCACACTGGCTTCTAATTTTCTTTTGAAAACCTTAGACAGAAACTACTCTCAGAATTTTCTCTAAACTTCCTATCTTGGGACATATTTCTTCATCTAATTTATACTGTAATTAAGTGTTGTTTTTTCTTTCCTTTCTGTGGTCTCTACTCTGTAGACGACCATCATGCTAAACTCCCTATGAGTCTCTAAGATGGAAAACATGCCCACTATCAAATAATCAAATACGAATGACAATGCGGATTTTCTACAATTTGAATTTTTAATTCATTATTTTAATTGACTTTCACCTTGTGACCCTACAATAAGTGTGTGTGTGTGTGTGTGTGTGTGTATACACACACACACACACACATATATATATTATATATATATTCAGATCCTGAATAAAATTGATATAAGAAGTTGATGGGAAGAAAAAACAGGCTAATTTTCTCATTATCAACCCTTCCATGGTGATTCAACAAAAGCATATGCCACATTCTATTTCCAAAATTAATAGTAGTTGTCAAGTTTAAAGTATAGTTCTTCATATTTCTGAGCACTGTCATAGGTCATTTGAGATAGATTTATGAAATGACAGACTTTCCCAGAATAAAGTACAATGTGTTAAGAAGCTATTCTTTAGTCCCAGTCCAATGGGAATTTAAGAAATCATTTCACCCAAGAATAAAAAATAGGGAAAAAAAAAAAAAACCTTTTGAAATGTCATGCAGATGGCAGATACATCTCAATACTCTGTATGCATTATGTTTTCTAATCAAGGGATGTTTTTGTTTACGGTTTTTAAATATATTGAAAGTTGTTAACATATTGTTCTATGTTCTGGGAACTTGTAAAATAATATAAATCAATCAGGCATAGATTATAGGCATAAGGTTTCCATATATAAAAATATATAATATAAATGAGATTTTTCCTGTTCATTTAAAAACTCAAGATCATATACTTACATTTGATGCCAATGTTAAACTAATCTATATTTTGGGATATCTAATGTCATCCTTTGGAGCTGTGGTGGTGCCAGTGGTTAAGCGTTTGGCTGCTAACCAAAAGGTCGGCAGTTCAAATCCACCAGCCACTCCTTGGAAACCCTATGGGGCAGTTCTACTCTGTCCTATAGGGTTGCTATGGGTCGGAATCGACTGGATGGCAATGGGTTTGGTTTTTGGAATGTCATCCCTTCTGTTGGAAATTGTTCTCATCTATTTGTTTTTATATTTTCTGTAAAAACCATGATGCTTTAATCTGAAGATCACTTCAGATAAAGTTAGTAAGTTTTTCATTGCTTAAGCTTGAAGAATTCCAAAAAAGCATATGATTGTTATATAACTTTCTGCTTACTAATACTTTTGTTATATTTATATTATACATGTTTTCTTATGTGACACATAAACGACTCAGTTGCTGGACCTTTCACAGACCCTGAGAGAAGGGGATCCTTCCTATACAGTGGTCATATAGATTACTATCAGCTTTGTCTTTATTTTTTTTCTTTTATATTCTTTCTCATTCTCTTCTTCATTTCCGGTGTCATACCATAACCCCATAAAATTATCATTAATAAAAATTTTTACAGATACAAGAAAATGAGGCAGAAAAATTATAACAACATATTTCTCAATTTTCTAATACCATCACTTGTAGAAAGTACCATCAATTTAATAATTGTGCTTCAAGGAGCAACAATTAAAAAAAAAGTTTATGTTCACATTAATTGTATACCATAACTATACTTCCAAGATATTAAAATGTTAAATAATAGATGCCTCAGAAGCCAGAAATATGTTAGTCAATATTAGTATACAAAATACTTTTCACATATATCATCAATCTTAAACTCAGTTCACTGCCACAACAGCTTTGAAAAGTCAGTATGCTTCTCTCCCTTTTATAGATGGGATGACTGAGAATCAGGGCTAGCACTATTATGTAACTAATCAAAAGAAGTACTGCTCAGAAATGGTAGAGCTGAGATTTCAACTGAGAAAACAAAGTTCTATTTAATATTTTTGTTACCCATGTAAGAGCATACCATATTGTACTAAAGTCTGTGAATGTTTCAACCAAAGTGGGAAAAAAATGTTATGAGTTTGGACAAATCTACATCAAATGTCAACAATGCCAAGCAGCATTAGGGAGGATTTTGAGTATGGATGGACAATTTTTAAAACTATGTCAAACTGAATAAATTATTAAAGTATCTTTTGGTACAGTAAATCAGCAATTAACCAAATTCATTCATTCATTTATTCATTCATCCATCCACCATCCATTTATGCATCCATCTGTTCATTTATTTATAACACAATTACCAAGATGTCTTTCAGCTAAACCTTAAAAGAGATGCAGAAAGGTTCTTAAATCAATGAATTTGAAAAGAGTTTATCTTCCAAATGTTTACAAATAAAGTACCACGTAAATGTCTGCAAGTGCAAGCTTTTAACTTACTTCAATTGTGCAAAGCCAAATGAAGGATGAGATATATTAAAACACAAACACTAACTTTTCATGCCAAAGAACACAGCTCATTCCTCCCCTGCCTCTCTGTGTAAGCATCTATTTCCAATAACTTGAAGCATTCTATTTAAGTTTGTTTAAACAGGCATGCAGATAACAAGTACACAGCAGTTAAAAATACCCCTAAAAAACCTGGAACTCAGAGCAGCTTAGATTAAAAGAGGTATATGAGTAATAGGATTTCTTAATTTAGTTCTTAAATTAGTTAACTAATATCAAACATAAATAATAACATGATTTTATACATACAAGAAAAAAAGAGTTATATTTCCTTCTTAAGAAAATAAGCAGTTTAGAATATTAATCATTAACATATTCTTTTACATGAAAAATGTTACCTACACATAGCTAGGTAGCAAGATCACTCCAAATTGTTTATCAAAATGATGAAAATATCAGAAGCAACTTTCACAGCCAACAGTCCCTCAAGTAATATTTAACATCGATGAATAAATATATTTCATTCTGTCAAATCCTGCAATGCATGAGTTATGAAGCATTGTACAAAGCCATGCTAAATGGATAGAAGGGTGGTTACTTACCAACAGGGCGAGCTGTAGACATTACAATGGTGTGGTGAGAACATAAAAAAGAAATTAAAAGAAAAAGAAAATTATCAGAATGCATGATGAGGAATGTTACATTTAAGTATGGGCAACAGAATGATTTCTAGTGTCACAAATTCAAGTATGAACAGGATGTCTGTGTTTGATAAATTAAAACTTATCAAGATAATTCTAAGAAGTAATTTGCATCCTGGGATTGACTGTAAGCAATCTATGAGATATTTTAAGTAATATCTCATCATCCTCACTTACTGTAGTTACTATTTCAAAGACCTACTTAGGGTTAAAAAGCTTTGTATTACCCCTAAGATAAGAACTTGATGAATATAGCTATTCAAGTCACAGACTAGCAAATGTCATGTCAATAAGAAAAGGCCTCACTGTCTGATTTAAATAGCAATTGGATTTCGAGCATGGTTAGTGAGAACCATTACAAGGACTACAGAAAAGCCCCTGACGCTGCCTTTCAGCCAGTAATAAGTTAAGATCACATCACTTTTCATCCGTGGACAGTGTGGATGAAAATATAACAAATAGGTTGGAACATCCTTAGAGATTTCAACTCAGTAGCTCCATAACTACTGTTAAGCTTTTCCATTTTTGGCAGAGGGCAGAGGAGGGAAGAAAACAATGATTGACAAGTTGATTCTAGTTCATACTGAGAATAGCTTTCAAATTGCTGCTTCAACAAATTATTATTATTTTTATTATAGCATAACTTTCAATCACTAAAATCAGTAGTAATAGGCTGTGCCGATTATTAAAGGACAGAAATTGTAAGAGGCATACACGGGCTTAATAATACTTTTTAAAAAGAATAACGCCAAATAAACTCAGGTAGTAAACCATTTGCTATAAAAGCAATATAAAAGCAATGGGCAAATATTGTCAAACATAGGGTCCCATTATTCAAATGGAAAAGAAATGTATTTAGTAGCATTTAAACTTTAACAAAATTTTACATTCAAATATACAAATTTATTTGAAAACACATCTTTTCACTCATATTCCAGTCAACATAATTCTACTGCATATGTAACAAGAGTCTAGAATTTATAGGTCGTTTTTTGCTGATGATGTCTCTTTGGGTATGGAGACATAGATACAGCTATTAAAAACATACGTATTGGCATCCAGTCACTCAATGAACACATCATAATACTAGTTTTGTGCAATCTCTAAAAATAATACTAGAGTTGCCTTCATATGAGATTCATGGTATATAATATTATTCACAATTCAAAGGAGAGGATTAAGACAATTCAAAGACAATTATAGCAGCACTATCAAAATTCTGGCTTAGTGAAACTCTAGTGTGTCCTACAGTAAACGGTGGGTTTACCATAGCAAGAGAAAAAGGGAAGAAATAAGATGCTGCAGTACAATTTATTTCCTTTGGGGAGGAGGGCATAAAAAGAACAACCTAGAGCAAGGCAACAGGCTAATATAAAGTTGTATCATTGTTTTGATGAGAAACGTCTTTCAATTCGGCCAATGGCCAGAAGAAAAAACTTTCTTTCATCTTTGCATCTGTGTATTTTTAGCCGCCACCTCAAGCTGAATCTCAAAAATATTTCCTTTTGGGTAAGGGGAGGCATTTTGATTGTGTGTTTTTTAAGAGAGATAATTAAGAAACCCTGGTGAGAAATAATGCCTTAAAGAAATAAACTATATGTCTCTTTCACTTTACTTAGTATACTTACAAAAAATTAAACCTTTTTTGCCCTAGAAGGAAGGTAGTTTTTCCAGTGGTTTTTATTTATGCAAAACCAACTTATGCAACTTAAAAATGGGCAGGGGGATTGTGTCTACAAATATGTAGTTTGTGTCGTTTAAATCATTTTGTGGTCATTTAGAACAGAAATTATTTGATTAAAATATAAATGCTAAGAGGTTTATTGTTAGCTAGCATTATTTCTTTGTACTTTCACATTTGTTAAGTCAGCAAATGGTAGCTACTTGCTGTTAAATTTCATTGTATAGTCTATTTTCATCATATTTTTGAAAAGAAAAACAGCTGAATAGATTTCTGTGTCAGATTTTGATTATAAAACTTTATTATCCTTTCCCCAATTGGCTAAAGTGAATATCGTGATAGTATTTTAGCAGAAACACCACAATGAAACTTCTTGTCTTTGTGAGATACCAATATTTCTTCCTGGAAGAAAAGTGAGCAGGTCGATGTTTTTTAAAATCAGCAAATTAAACTAAACTGTATCCCTGCATTTAATGGTTGAACATGGAAGCAGCCCCTGGGGTCAACTGACCCTGTTCTAATAAAACAGTTCAGAGAAGTGCTGACCATTTCATTTATGAGCACGGAAAAATCAGCCCAGAAAAAAATAAGAGTCATAGATAATAACTTTTTTTTTTCCCGGTTAATAACCTCTAGGCATGAGAAATCTGAACTGCTTTTGCCAATGGTGAAAAATATGTTGAACAATATTTTACTTCACATTATGTTGCATTATGGAGTTTTTTTCCCCCCCTTAACCTTGTTTCTTAGGTTTCAGTCTTAGATGAGTGATAATTACATATCCTACTGATTAACCTCTAATCCATTCACAGGACACAGATTAGCGAAGAGGCAAAGTAAGGTTTGCTGACTAAAAAAAAAAAAAAGTCCTATTAAAAATAAACAAGTTTCTCTATTAGTTTTTAAGTTGGGTTCAAACATCCATGCATGAGGAACATGCTTTGTGAAATGAAAAGTTAAACAGGAAACTTTCAGCAAATTATGAAACCAATTAGCTGGGTAAGAACTTAAACAGACCACTTCAAGTCTCCTTCATCCAAGCATCCACGTCTGGAAGGAGCCCTGCTGCTTCTACCAACAAACACCTCCTCATATTTTCTCACCATTTGCTTTGTCAGCAAATCGTTTTCAAATGGAGCATTTCGTGGTTAGTTGTTTATTTATTTTTCCATTCACTTCAGGAAAATAAAATAAACTTTGGGGATAATCTGGTCAAGTAAACTGTTTTTGCAAAGGGCTGTCAACTTAAAAACATATATTATCTGGAGATATATATATACAATCATTACCTAGACAGAGTGTAGATTAAATATAGCAAAGAGTGTCCCCTGGCTTATGTAGGCTATCAGCATTTCGATCATATACCATCAGAATATATACAGTTATATGGTTGTTATATGATCACGTACCTTATGAACTGTTAACTGATAATGAGTGAACGTGTTTTTTAAGCAATTGGCTTGTCAATTTTGTGCAAATGTGCCTTGTGTCTAAGTTCACACCAGAACGTCTGAAGGAGAACAAATGGATTAAGTGGAATAGGAATTGAGCTATTGAAAAGTACGGAAAGTGCCAACATTGTTCAGGTATCCACTGTGCCTGTCTCATAATAATTGCCTGGAGGAAGTTGACTCTTTTTTTCTTTTTTTTTAAAGATTTAAAGCCCAAACTGTACATCTGGCAAGAACAAACAAAAAACACATTTCTCATCAGATAGAGGACCAGCCTGAGGATACCTGACACATTTCTTGAAACTGTTGTAAGCCTCTAATCCCTTCTCCTGATCTTATGAAATCCTCTGGAAGCAAAGCTGCACAAGGGTAAGGGGTACAACTAACTAGGGTGGGATGTTACTGAGGCCTGGATTAAAGTATGCAACCAACCTACTTCCCATTAAGGGTGGTAGGAGGAAGCATCAGCTAAGATAGAAGGAAGCTTGAAAGGCTGAGCAGGGGGTGTGCTTGCCTATATCTGTTTGAAATCATGTGAGTGTAAGGATGCCACAGGTAATGTCTATTTGGTAAGAGTAAGTGTAGCTATCTCCATGGTACTACCTGGTACCTTGGACTATTTAATTTAGCTCAGGTAGATGAACATGTTGCACCACTACAGCGGTTAATTCATTCTAGTGCACTCTGTGGATAAGCTCTATAGTAATGCTTTCTTTCATTTATAAGCAATGCCAGTGACTGTATAAACGAACATTATTCCATAACTGAGAAAGTGCTTGACACCCAGAAAGTGAAAGTTATTACAAGCGGAGCAGTGACTACTTCAATTATTTAAGGCCAATGAACTTCACAAATCACTCTCTAAATCAGATTATCTCAATGCCAGAGTACTTTTCACCTTTGGAGGCAATGTTAGTATTTTTTCAAATTGCTTTTTTGAATGCTGAAATTTAAAAAAAAAAAAAAGGATTTCAAAACAATACTATACTAGTATAAAGTGACAAACTAAGGAACAGAAAATTTAGAGGACCTTGGAAACTGGTGACATTTAAAAGCAGTAAATAATTGAGAGCAATGGAAGAATAAAAAGAAAGAGTGTAAATAATTTGCTTTTTTCTTAAGATTTGTTTTAAATAATATAAACTATTTACTTTAAACCAGAAACTATTGTTTATTAAATAAAAATTAATTCCTTCAAATTACAGTCCTTTCAAATTCAAATTTGAGAGTAACTTTATTTCAATTAATGATAGAGAGATCACAAAATCGGGGTATTTTAATATAATAATAAAACAGTGAAAGCCGGTACTTTGATTGTGAGTTCACTTACCAATTTAACCAACTATTAATCTTCTGGTTCACTTATTTTTGACATCTTAAGGCACTTACCTCTGACTGTGAGGGTAGCAGAGGCTTCCACTTTTCCAACCCGATTCTCGGCAATACACATATAGGTGCCTTCATCTGTACTCATTGCCTTCTTAATTCTCAGCGTGTAATCATCCTTGATGTCATATCTGTACAGGAAATAACTGCTTGTATTAAATATTGCTTGTTATATTTAAATTATAATACTAAATATTCATCTTCACTTTGCTCTATTGATACTACTGTTTCTTTAAAACAAAACACACACACACACACACATCACACATAAAATATTCAGCCGTAAACTGCAGTTACTATGTTCATTTAAAAACATTTTTAATAAGACCATTAATTTCACATATTATCTCCAGGCACTTGGTTTTTGCATATATATATATATATATATATATATATATATATATATATATATACAGTCTTGTCATTTCAAAACTATCAAAGGCATTATTAGCACATCTATCTTTATTTGATAGTTCTTAACTAGGAAAATAGTACACATTTCAGTTTCTCAGTGAGGTGTATTCCATAATTTTTAAGTTACACTGTGTTCAATAAAATGATTTTGTTAGGCATTTTGAATATAAGAACAGAAATATATTAAAGGAGAAAATCTTTGGTAAAAATAATTAAGAGTGGGTAATGATTTTTTTAAAATTAGCAATACTACCTCTAGAAGCATCAACATACCTTGGAGCGATGTTTGGCCACACGCATTCTCACCTCGCTCACATGCACGCACATTCTCACTTACATTTTTAAACTAATAAACCAATGGACAAGATCAGAAAAATTTCTACAATTTTAGCGCGTATTTACTTTGGTATTTGCATAAGAATGTGTTTATTGGATTATAAAACAATAGCGATTACACAAACAAAATAATGAAGGTATTTTATCTTCAATCTTTTTGTAGCTGATCTTTCCTTTTGATTTTCAGTGCTACCTAACTCCAGTCCTTATTCCAACCCCAAGTTTCTACAAAAATTTCTGATTGCTTACCTCTTCCTCTACATACAAAGAGCTAGATCAGCATTCCCCAAATATTACTTTAATTGGCTCTACATGCTTAAAAATTAGCTATAACTTTCTATTGCTTTCGAGAGAGAAACAAGCTTTTTTAAGCTTGCATTTGTCTACCATAATCAGGCTTCTTCTTCTACTTACAGCTTTATATAAAAAGAGTAATAGATAGAGCTTAATTTTACTAAGGCTAGGACACAGACCTAATAATCCAAAACCAAACTCCACTGCCTTCGAGTTGATTCCGACTCAGTGACCCTATAGGACATAGTAGAGCTGCCCCATAGGCCTTCCAATGCTGTAATCTTTATGGAAGCAGACTGCCACATCTTTCTCCTATTAAGTGGCTGGTAGGTTCGAACGGTTAACCTTTTGGTTAGCGGCTGAGAGCTTAAACACTGTGGCACCAGGACTCCTTTTGACCTAATAATAGTACTGTTTTATAGACCATCAAATGACAAAAATCAATGTCTATGAAACATTCATGACAACTGGACTTAACCCATGGTCCTTCATCCTCCAATTATGAGGGTTACTTTCTATTTGCATGCTTTAGGTTAAATTTTTGCAAACTGAAAATGTCATAAGTAGTTAGAAAAGCTTTACCAACTACTCATTTGAATTTCATTACTATCCCAGAAAATATAACCACCCCACCCCTTGAAACTTACTGCTACACCTATCATTATACACTTGCTTAAGTTGTAAATTCCTGTCAATTTTGATAAAGGAGGTATTTATGGCTGCATTACTATTATTGCTGTATCTGCAGGTCCCAAAACAGAGCTTCACACCAACATCATAACCAAGTGGCAAAGAGAACAGACTTAGGAGCCAAACAGCCAAACTTGTAATCCTGGTATCTGCCTCTTCCATGACCTGTAACATTAGGCCTGATGTTTAAATTCTCTAGGTCTCGATTTCCTTATTAGAAAAATGGGACCAATAATAGTACCTATCTCATAGAGTGTGAGCTTTAAATGAGGTGTTGTATATATAAACTGTTTGAAACTGGCATACAGAAAGCGTAATATACGTTAGATATTTTTATCACATCTGGCAGGAGCCACGAGTGGGAGTCAACTCAGGGCCAACGGGTTTAGGTTTTTGTTTTTTGTTTTGGTTTAGTAGGAGCCCAGTAAATATTGTTGAATACATAATAAATGCCTTGTTTACTGCCAATACAAAGGTCAACCAAACGTGAAAGACTGGAAGCCTTCAAATTTTCAACAATTATGCTGGGTGCACAGGTGTGCCATAATCTCTCTCACCATCTCCCTACATATGAACCGACATAATAGGTACAAATGGACACAAAGTAAAGTCTGTGCCAAAGGGGCTATGATTGCCTTCTGAAGAAACCCAGAACTCTGTTAAGCTACCTTAGTGGGGCTAAAGGTGGAAGGAATACTCTTGGTGACAGTATATCTAAAATAGTCATCAGAACACACCCTAAACAGGGGCAATGAATTGCCCATTGCCATAAGTGGCCTTTTACTTTTATCACCCTTTTTCCCTACTTGCTCTCCACACATGCTGTTTGGCATGTCGACATGGGTGTCCCGTAATATATCAACCATGAGGGAGAGGGGCTCCAGCATTCCTCTTCCACTCTGCAGAGTGGGGCACACTTGGATGCAGTCTTAAGATCCCACCCTGGAACAGGAGACTAACTTTGAGGAATCTTGGTTGATGAGGATGTTTGCTGTTCCACTCATCTGTATCCTGTTTATTCTGTAATAAATGCCTGTTGGCCTCACCATTAGAACAGTGTCTCATCTGTGCTCTGCTCCAAATGGGCTTCACTAATAACATATGAATAGGGCACGTTGCAGCTTACCAACTGGGACATTCAAAAAGACTATATTTATAATTTAGGGCAAGTACTGGGCTAAGAAGCATAGAAAAGTAAGAATTCACAGAACCATTCTCACCTTGGCGTTGTCAATTAAAAAACACATGAGAAATAATGATTTCGATGATGGCTTCAGAAAATTTATTGGTGATATAATTAATGTCTAACAAAAATATTTCCTACAGTTTTCCTATGTTTTTCATGGAATGCTTAGTTCTAAGATACAAACATGGAATACAAAAGTAACATATTTTCCAGACGTTTCTAATTCATCTAAAAAAAAATTGAATTCAGTTACACTTTGCTATCAGTTCTTGTGTGACTTTAGGAAAGGCCTTTATTACTCTCTAACTCAGTTTTAGCAAAAGCTTAAGAGGGGAAGATAAACTTGATGGTCTATAAAGTCCTTTTCTGGATTAAAACATATGTGAAATCATGATACTAAGCTAACAGAGGCTCATTCAAGTGGAATGATTTGCTCCAAGTCATTTAACTTTTAAAGACAAAAACCAGGATTTAAACCTTGGATCTTGAATCAAAACATGGCACTTTGCCGACTCTGTGTGAACCCCCTTCTGCAGTAAAACGTTAGTTTAAATCTAAATGCTAACTTAAGACGTATAAGACACATAACTCTCTACATAATTTGGATAGAAATATAAGTTCACATTGAATAATCATTTAGTTGTACATTTCTAAAAAAAGTTCATGTTTTAGAAATTCATTATATAGGTGACAACACCTAAGATAAATACAATATGAAAGCCACATCTTATGACCTTCTTCTCTTTTTTAAGTGAGTTTTTTTTTGGTTGTTGTAGTTTGATTGGTTGGTTAACTAAGGGATACAAGTAATTGTGCATTCTATTCTTATGACTGTAAATTTTGTTTCCACAAGAAAAATAAAAATCAAACGTCCCTTGGGAAGAATAAATTGATTTAATCTTAGCTACTAAAATACAAAACAAAACAAAACCAATACCATGCCATTACAAGTAAATACTAAATCTCTCTCCCTCTCACTCTCATATAGATAGATATAAGCAGTAAAACCTGCGAAAGTTAGGACCTGTGTAAGGCAGAAACCTGTCAAAGAAGGAAAACTCAAATATATTCCACCAAAACAGGCAATAGAAAAGTGGTAAAACTCACGCTGTCAAAGGTGGAAAACTTGGGAGACCCGGAAAAACAAGGCAGTCCTGTTGAGTTCTGGCTCTCACAAGTTTCACTGTATATATATTTAGCTGTAGAACAGCATTTCAAATATAGGTTATAAAAATATAGAAAAAGACAATAGTTTGATGGTATGGAGAATCCTAGTCAGAATACTTACAGGATTTCAACTAGGTACAGAGTGCATGTACCCAAGACCTGAACTCAGTTCCAGTGAGACAGGTGTCTTTGGAGTAGGATGGGTTTTTTCTAATAATTTTTAACAACCTTTGCATATAGAATGTCTAACATTGTTCATTGTAATTAGCAGATACTCATTTAACATTGTCTCATTTCCATTTCCCATTGAAGATCACACTGACATTTGGGAGGATTATAATAAAGGAAATAAACTATTTTACTTAAGAAGTATGTATGTATCTCCTATGTGTCAGATACTGTACTAAATGTTGGGGATACGTGTCTTCACAGGACTCAGAATCTAGTGAAATGATTTTCAGCTGGCTTGGATAAGGTCAACCTCTACATAAGAGTAGTTCAGAACTACCTCTGGGGCTTTTTTCAACCCAAAACACACATTTCTCCAACCCCAAGTTTTACTAAAAGGAGCCTTGGTAGCACAATGGTTAAGCACTTGGCTGTTAACCAAAAGGTCGGTGGTTCGAACCCACCAGTCGTTCTGCAGGAGAATGATGTGGCAGTCTGCTTCAGTAAAGATTACAGCATAGGAAACCCTACGGGGCGGTTCTACTCTGTCCTGTAGGGTTGGTCTGAGTTGGAATTCAACTCAATGGCAATGTTTTCATTTTGTTTTTTGTAAGGTTTGCTAGGCACATATTGTTCAGAGCCATGCCCTAATTTCCCCCAATTAGAAATAATTGCTACAATACCCTAGTCCTTCTATGTTCCATGCATAGGAGTGTGATTGTGAATATTTTCAGCATTATGGATTTATATCAAAATGATTGACCCTCTAAGTTAAAAGAAACCTTTACAAGTTTATCTACTGGAATCATCCATCAACACTTAACATCTGGTCTGTAAAATGCAACCAACCATTCTTCCAACCTATTCCTATGGTGAGTGGCCCATCCCAACTTTGAACATCTTTGATGATTAGAAAATCTTTGATATGTGATAACACACAACATTTCTTCCTGATGTTTCTTGTAATGGTACTACTTCTTATGCCAACCAGAAAAGTACACTCTCTTTCCTACAAGACAACCTTTTGAACTTTGGGTTTCTTATTAATTATCTCATCTTTAGGTCAACTATTCCAAATAACAACAATCCATATACTGGAATAGCAGTTATGTAATCTAAGGGTTTTAAGGAGATTTTAGAGCATCAATACAAATCCACCAGTTTATAAATCTAATTCTGATTATGCCATTTCACTGTTTGAAACTATCTAATGACTTCCCATTCAGTCACTTAGAATAAATCTATTTCTTTTTGCTCTTTAAGGCTTTAAATAATCTGGCTCTTGCCTCCCTCTTCAACTTCATGTTCACTCTGTTTTATCCATACAGCCCTTCTTTTGGTTGCCAAGATAACTAGCTAGTTCCCACTGTGTCTTTGTACTACTGCTGCAACTTCATGAAATGCTCTTCCTCTACATGTTCCATGACTGATCCTTATTGATTTATGGCAGAACCCAAATATCCTCCACTCAAAGATGCCTTCTCTGCCCAAACAATGCAAACTAACTCTCTGCCCACAGATCCAGTGACTTTTTAAAAATTACCTTTATTATTTTTTATTCTTTGTTTTCATATTCGTTACTTTTAATACTTTTTATTTTCTTCAAAGCACTTATCTTTACCAAAGTTCTTGATTCCTTGTTTATTTTCTTCCTCATTTCCAAGAGCATGAGAACAAGGACTGGTTCTCTCTTGTTCTAAACTATATCCCCCAAATTCTAATAAATGTCTGCGACCTTGGAGATACTTAATGAATGCTTACTGAATGAATGATGAACCACCCAACAAATCACTGAGATCCCTCTGTACTTCTTTTATAGCATGATTACGTGAAATAATTACATGCAGAGCTGAAAGATTAAGCAATTAAAATATGCCACTCTGTTACATCAAGAAGCACAGTAATGTTATTATGTTTATACACCAGTAGTTAACTGTGAAATGTGGGTTAAACTGAGATCAACATAATACTACAAATAAGAACTCAGGAATATGTAATACCTACTGCTAACAGATGTAGAGATAGAGCTAAAATAAAAAAGCTAACAAATGCTGACGGAAATCTAGACATTAGGTTTACATATTATCACTAATGAATTTTCTTCTCTAAATTAATTAATTAATTGTCTTCCTTATTCACTGTCCAGCTTTCTCATGCATATGAGGCCATTGAGAACACCATGGCTTGGGTCAGGCACACCTTAGTCCTCAAGATGACATCTTTGCTTTTCAACACTTTAAAGAGATTTTTTGCAGCAGATTTGTCCAATGCAATGCATCGTTTGATTTCTTGACCGCTGCTTCTATGTGCATTGATTGTGGATCCAAGTAAAATGAAATCCTTTACAACTTCAATATTTTCTCCATTTATCATGATGTTGCTTATTGGTCCAGTTGCACAGTGTTCTCAAACATACTCTTTCATTTATCCTCATCATGAATCTTGTAGATAAGGAGGAAATTTATAATTTCCCTTGTTTTAAAAGTTATAAAATTTGGACTTATAAAGTTCAACCTGAAAGTAAATCATATCTCCTGTTCTTAAACATTTATAATCGTATAGTACAGTGGAATCTGTGACATTATGTTCTGTTTTACTCCCTGTTTCTCAAGAAAGGAATTACATGAATAAAAGCTGAAATGGTGAGATAGATGGATTAGAACTCTATGTGTAAAAATAATCAAATATAATAGTTAAACTAGAAAATCATGAGTGAATATGGAATTATTCAAAATACCAATATATAAGGAGAATATCTGAAGGCTCAATGAAATATTTTTAGTATAAGGGGGGAAAACCTATTTTATTATGCAATAATAAGAAAATACCTGGGAATTGGTTATCCAGGAAACAAGAAGATCATAAATCATGAAATTATTGGAATAGTTGCCATTATTTACAATTTTGACTTTCAAATTTGGATTTTTCAAACTAAAGTCTTACTCCAAGGCACTTGTTTCTCCTTCACCACACAGCTTACTGTGGTATAAGGTCTAAAACAAGGTCAGATATTATGTGCTGTCTTTGACATCTGAAAGTGGAAGAGCCTCAAATGGTCTAGCTGCAAGCTCCCCTCCCCTTTTTGCTTCCTCAGATGAGGTGTCCTAGCCAACAACCCTCTTTATAAAGGAGACCAGGTGTGTTGTAGTTGAGTTCTGACTCATAGCAACCCCATGTGACAGAGAACTGCACCATACGGTTTTCTAGGCTGTAATCTTTAGGGAAGCAGATTGCCAGTCTTTCTGCCACAGAGGCAGAGTTGCTGGGTGAGTTCAAATGGCCAAACTTTCGGTTAGCGGCCAAGCACTTAATCAGCGCACCACCAGGGCTCTGCCAGCCCCAGAATTCTTCAAACAAGCCAATCACATCCTTCTTTGGGAACCAAGGAGCACATCACCCTCTTGAGACTATAAAGCCCGCCTCCCACAAAGCTGGTCGTTTACTCTGTTCCGGAGTGGATCATTCCTACTACGGGCCCTGTGTGGCATTTGGTGTCCTCTTCCCTGGATCTGTGAGTACATGTGATTAATAAACTGCTGCTGATATCCTGTCTAGTGTTGGGTGTCTTGTGTTCAGCCAGCCACATAACTCCAGTGCAGGAATCCCTTCCTTACCAAGTGACAATGACCACTGTACAACTGAAGGCACTAATATTCCTTCCAGCATCACAGAACCACTCTACCAAACTCTAGCCCAAAACTTGAGAGTACCCGCAACAAACTGAGGACACAACCATATCATGATACCCTTTCTGAACTTCCACAGTAAGAAATAGCTGGGGCCAGAGAAATGATAGAACTAAAATCGTGATTAGATTACAGACCTTACCTGTAAAAGCCACTATGGAAACTCAAGAAATCTGAGGATTGGTTTTAGAAACAAAAATAGGTCTAACTTTAAAACCAAGCAAGTAAAATATTTGGCTTGTTATTAATTTCACATTTAGGCAATCTGAGGCAAAACATGACAAAGTTCCTTTCCCAAGGCCACACGTTGAGGCAGTCAGAGTCAAGCAGAAAGTTCTCATGAGTATCTCCTACCAGTGTCTGCCTTCTCCAGGCAGTCACACTTTCTCTGAGACAATAATTTGCTTCCTAAAACTACATATTTCACAAGCAATTAGGTGTCAGATATTTCCACAGGTCCAATAAACGTGGCCTTATTTCTTGTATTTCTTTCTGGATAAATTGGTGCATGTCTAATAATAATCTTGCTGATGCTTTCTACCATTAAATAGGCTAACTGGAGGAAATGTTCATTTTTCCCTTGAAAACAAATATTGGCTGAGCGATACAAAAAAAAAAAAAAGAATAATTCTTTACGGTTTAAGAGATCTTTATAGTTTACAACAGGGATTAACATGATTGTACAACAATAAATAAACTAGACAAGATGCCTATTTTAAACACTATTTTACAGAAGACAATGTTCAGATTTTTGTCTCAAATTACAGTGGAAACCAATGTCCTCTTCAGCAAGTATATTTACTTTTCTAATACAGAGTAATGCCTCTCCCCTCCATCTGATGTGTGTTTATTGGTCTGTGTGCATGTGCATTTGGGCATATGTGTATTTCTATATCTGCAAGTTTGGGTTCAGAGTTTCAAAAACTCCAGAGAGTAACTTTATCAACATTTTTCTCAATATTATTCAAAAAGCAACGGTAACCTTAGGAGGTTCTAAATGGGTTTAAAGACATATACAAGCTTTAAAATTATTCTTTTATTAAACAATCTAAGACACTAAAATTTCACCCTTAATTGCTCTTTAGCCTTCTTTAAATAACCAAGAATCAATTTCAAACATCTAGAGCATACTTGGGTATAAAACAGCTGTTTTTTAATACGGTGTAATATTATATATGAACAACATGTAGTGGTATCATCTGATTTTAACCAAAAACAAGAAGAAAAAAAGAAACAGATGAAAAAACATTACCAGTAAGGAAATTCTAATAGAAATTGGGTGATTTTGATTGTGAGACCTGCCAGTCTCTGACTTGTATGAATGCAGTCATTGTTGCCAGGTTTGATTAATGACAGTTGTACAATTGTGTGCTGACAGTCTCCACCATAAAGATACTTTTTTTTTTTTCCCTGATATGAAATACTGCTGAAAAAATGCAACCCAATTAGATCTGGCCCCCGGACAACATGTGCTATCATCACTGTACCGTGAATTGAGATTGATTGGTAACCAGCTGTGACAAAATGGGAAAAGAAGCTCTGGTTTTTTGTTTTTTTCTTTTCTTCTCAAGGGAAAAAAAAAGGAAACTGAATTGTGTCAAAACCATTACCATCTGTTCAGTTAAATAATAAACAAAACAAAATAAATTTATTTTAATACTTAAAACAACAGTTTATATGCAAGGTTCTGTTTGTGTGTGATCTTGTATTTCATGAGGAATCTTGAAAGGGCTTCAAAAGAGAAAATAGAAGATTATTCATCTTTTTAGAAACTGAGTACAACATTCTAAAATTGCTTCCAATTTTTTTTTTTAAATCTATTTTTCATAAAGTTCTCTCATAGCTAGTGGGAGTATTTTCTGTAAATCTAAGTTTACCTTTGTAAATATCAAACAAGACTTTTAAAAACTGACAATGTTTTATAACATAAATACTTTTCATACATTAACTCATTCTTTACTGTCCTCAATGTATGCTAAGTCTCAGGGGTAGGAATTTCCTGGCTTTTATAAATATAGTTCAGATAATTTAGTAACCTCCAAGTATTCCACAATAGCTATAAAAAGAGAAGAGAATGAAGACAAACAGACTACAATTTCTGTTACAAACCAAAATTTTGTCATGCTCAGTTCAAGCCTATGCATCGTATGATGTCTTTGGATTTCTTGAGGGTTCTATGCTAATAAAACTTCCTGAATCACCATTCACATCACAAAAGCAGCTCTGTTTTGCACTGAAGGAAATTTATTTCCTCAATATTTTTAGTTTTTTAAATCACCTACTACTTCTTATTATAACATTTTTGGCTCCAATTCTAGAACAAGTGTTTTGAGTTAGCACTTAAAATTTTATTGCTCATCTGCTTTATTAATCATTACCTTGGCCAATAGTAAAAACTATGAACTGAACCAGGAAACACTTACTGTCTATACAAGTAAACGTTTCTTTCCTTTTAGGGAGGTATGAAAAGTTTGTTTTCAATTTTCAAAATATTTGCACTCAATGCAAATAGCTGTTATGTGGAGCCTGGGAGTTTACCCTACAACTTTTACACTCTTTCTGGGGAGAGGGGGAAGTCTGTAATAGTCTGTAATAATGAGTATCTCATTGGTTCTGTATTTCAATAAAAATTTAACTATGGAGTTTCATATGTAAGCATCACATAGTCTATCCCCCTACTTTCAACACAGGAATTTTAGGATAAAAACCACTCATTTAACTTACAGAATCACTCATTGGTTACTAAGACACATCCCTCAACTAATCAGTACTACTGTAATGTGTTATGAACATGGAGATATAGCCACTTAGAACTCAAGTGATGGTGTTTTTCAATTACTCATGGAAGTGTATTTCATATACCACAACTTTTATCCAAGGCACTCTTCTATAAAACCTATACTTTCTTGGAAAAATTTAAATCTTTGGCCCTTTTCTCTGTTACAGTTGAAACTAGGAAAAGTTGCTCAATTTTCCTAAAATAACTCCTGTACTCATCATGTTTAAATAAAATCCTTCCATAGACAGTGCTTGAAGCTGTTATTAAAACTCACCTAAGCACTTTCTGGGAATGTAAAGATTTTCTAAAGCTTTAATATTTAAGATATATCCTTGAGACATACTGCAAGCTCCTTAAATCATATTTGAAGTCTTGGCACACCAAAATGAGCAAAATAGGCCACTACTGAGCTAGCAGAGGTAGACTGTGTGCAGTTTTCAACACGCTATAGTTGAACCTAGGTCACCCTCCTCTTTTTATCTATAATTATAATACAGGCTAATGTTTCCAATTTGGGTGAAGTGAATCTTTTGGTGAAGTAAATCATTCAGGGATCATCAGGTTGTAAGAAATATCTGGGCAGGGCACCTAGGAGAAGTATGAAAGTAATGAAAATTTCTGTAACATTTACTGGAAAAGGAAAGGGCATAAAAAACTCGGGAGATTAGACTTGTAGGAAAATAGTAAGAGGCAAGTTTATCTCCCTTAAAGAGAACTTGCTGTTCGGTTCTGGAAGCTTCTACTGAAAGCCAAAATAAAACTTGAAATACAACAGAATTCCTACTCTGAATTAACTAACCAAAAAACATTTTAGCTTCTCTTTGCCTTTTCCTGAATTCTATCCTTGTTACCTCAATCTCAACAGGGCTCCGGTTTTAAGTGGCCTTATCCACAGATACAAAATCCCTATTCATGTTTTCCTTTTGCACAGCTGAGATAGCCTGGCGTTTTCAAACTATAAAGCTAAGGGAAAATAACAACCACAAAAAGATATTTAAAAATACCCAAATAGGATAACAATAGTTGACTTAATGAAGTGCAGATTTCAGATCATAAAATGACTAGGACAAAAAGACCAGGCCTAAAACCATTGTCTGGGGCCCCATTACAGACAACCTTGGAATCAGTCTTTTTCTGGAACTCAGGCAATTAAACTAACCACAGCTAAGCCCTTCCAGAACAGCCAAAGACTCCTGCCACCCCAAACCAGAACTCCTTCTGAGTTTTAATCAGTGCAGGCTGTAGTTGTCTTCTGAGTGCCCCAGTCTCTCCCATCTCCAACTCCTGTGTAAGACTTACGGGACTACAGGGACTATTTCTCTTGGCAAATTTGTAGCCAAATGTGAAGTTCACAGTCTTAACCTTCTTCACTACCCAAATCGTCATCATCTCCTGATACCGTATTTGCTCATTTTTCATCCCTTCTGCAGTGAGGTTCCTCTGCTCTGATACAATCTCTCACAACATTTTTTGTAGGAACTTCCACAAAATTTTTCACTATGCCTTCTAAACTACCCTTTCCCTGATTTGCAAAACTTTGTTATCCTCTAGCTTCCTCAGATTTTTACTCTCATCTCCATGCCTTAACTGAAATCTGGCTATTCCCTGAGGGTTTGCCTATGTCATAACCCTTTTCTTCCATCCTGAAGGGTGGAGAAGAGGGGAAGTGAGACATATCCTTTCAACCATTTCCAAACAATTACTCATGGTCTTACCCAGAGTAGTAGTCACTCAATAAATATGTAGAATGAATTACTTATCCTCTTTCATGAAAATAATATAAAACAAATCTAAATCCCATTCCACTGAGTCTCAGGCCATCCAGCTGTAGAGTAGAATCTCCACAACGATAAAAAAATTTCTTCCTCTGCAGAAAAGATGATAGGGCTGCTATAAGGATTGAATTCGTTAATGCATTTAAAGTATTGAGATTGGCCCCTGGCATATGTAAATGCCCAGTTAATGTCACCTAGTATTTACCATAGCTGCCTTTCACGTCATTCATATCTCCTCCAGTTATATTATTATCTCCATCTCTCTTTCCCTATTTGGTCTCACAGCAAGACCTGAACCTCATCCTCAAATCGAATGACTTCACCTTTGAAATCTGCAGTTGAAACATCTGATCCTTTTATAACCTCATGTTTCCTACTCTTAATCAATTTAGAAACTACACATCTTCTGACCCCTCAATTTCTTTCTCTCTATGAACGCTTTGTATCATCATTTCTTTCTCTACCCTCCTGAGACTCTATTATGGTCCATAAATTGCCTGTCAATATCCTCACTTTTCTTGTTTCACTGCCTTTAAGTTGGACTTACCTGGCCAAAGCCCAATTATGTATACTATAATAGTTTATATCTTTATATAGCTAGTTGTTGTTAGTTGCCACAGAGTCAGCTCTGACTTGTGGCAACTTCATGTACAACAGAGGAAAATGATCAAGTCAATTGTTGCTACCACAGTGTCTTCTGAGGGCCTTCCAACTCAGCAGATTGTCTTCCAGTACTATACTGGATAATATTCTGTTGTGATCCATAAGGTTTCCATTGGCTAATTTTCAAAAGGAGAGCATCAGGCCTTTCTTCACAGTCTTTGTCTGGAAACTCCGCTGAAACCTGTTCACCATGGGTAACCCTGATGGAATTTGAAATATTGGTGGTATAGCTTTCGGCATCACAGCAACACACAAGCCACCAGAGTAGGGCAATCTGACAGACGGGTAGTGGTATATACCTAGAGTAGACTATTAAGTGCTGTCATTCATCTTTGAATGGTTCTCCAGTGAGCTCAGGAAGAATTCCAAACCTCTGAATCCAGTCCAAACGTTTCTTTCCCATACTGTTCTCTGCTCACCTCTCCAGTTCCATCTCTTACCATCCTCTACCTCACCTTCAATGCGTCAACTATCCATGACTCCTTTCAGAACCTAGAATTTATTGGCTCTCTCTTGCCCCTGCATATCTCCATATGCTGTGTCCAGGGCAAATTATCCAATAGGCAAGGTAAGCACAGTGCTTACCTTGCTTACCAGATCATCTGTAGTGAACAATTTCACATTTTTTCACCACATAAAAGATTCTGCTTCTAGGTATGGCTGGCATCTGTCTCTCTCCCGTAACACCTTCCTACAGAATCTGAGCCTCTTTTAAAATTTATAATCCCTGGTGGGGCAGATTACCCAGTAAGCAAGGTAAGCATGGGTTTACATGTGCTTATTTACTAATCTGTAGTGATGTGGTAAAATCCATGGGAAACTACTCACTACAGATTAGTAAGTAAGCACAAGTAAGCCCATGCTTACCTCGCTTACTGTGTAATCTGTCCCTGGCTGTGTCTCACATCTGGACCACTCTCCATACCTCCCTCTCTCCCTCTCCCTTTAGCCTAACTAGTTTTGCTCAGCCTGACATAGGATTTGTTTGTTTAAAATCTATCTCACCTTGAGATTTTAAACATTACAAAGGTAGGACCATGTCACTTTGGTCACAATTGTATCCTCAGTGAATTGAACCTAGTGAGTAGTCAATACAAATTTATTCATGAATAGATAAATGAAGGCTATATACACGCAGGAAGAGGAAGGCTGTGTTCTTTCATCAGAATCAAACATCATTCATAACAAAATGCCAAGTATCCAGTGAAAACGCTGTCGACATCACCTCACATATTTTGAGCATTAAGAATTACTTTATTCTCTGCCTCTGACTTTTGATTCTGCCTGCGTTTGTTCAAGTTATACCTGCTACTCATCATTTTTTAGGTTTAAAACATTTTCTCTGTGTTCAATCTCTTCCAATCATTGACTATTATGTCAATTGATATCATATTTCACAAGGCTTAGGGGCCACAACCCAACTTATACGTCAACCCCCACTGCCATCGAGTCAATTCTCACTCATAGTGACCCTATAAGTCAGAATCGACTCAACGGCAACGGGTTGAGGTATTGGTTAGGTAAGTTAAAGAGTTCAAGAGAGAACCTTTCGCAAATCTGTTCCTGTGCTGTGGTTTAACCTGGAAACCACATACACATTTCTTGCCTAGATAAAGAAATTCAAGTTCAAACTTCAGCAGTAATAAAAAAATGATGCTCAAGAAGTTTAAGATAAAAATGATTATATATATAATATATACAATATATATACATATATAATATATATATACTCCATCACTGATAAATCTTACATTAATATCAAAGGGCTTAACACCACAATTTTATAATTAGAACTATACTTTTTATCATTGACATGATATTCACTATCTCTTTTTTTGTCATTAGACTATTAATATATGTAGATAGGGTTTTGAGCTGTCACTGGTAACTCCATTATTGTTCTCAAAGATGCAGAAGACTTTTAATATCATCTTTTAATTATTTTCATTTATCTAAAATGTAAAATTGTGTACCTCTTTCTTCCATATTCATATAAGATCAAATCCAAACCATTTTATAGACATTAGGATTTGTCCTTTGGTCCATAAATATCAGAAAATAATATTAAATTATTTTCATTACTGCCCTTAATAAATATGCAACCACTGTGTGGCAAATTTTTCATTCTGTGATAAAGGTTATATCAGAGATACTATTTCTAATAAGCTTTCACTAACTAGGATATAAAAATTTATAGTAATAAATACACTTACATAACAATTAAGGAGATCATGTTGGAATGAAACAAATAAAGTGGTACAAGGAGGTTAAATTATCCTCCTTACAGAAAAAAAAATCTTATTGGCTTAAATTCCTTCAAGACAATTTGGTTTTACAACAGGAATAGAAATTGCAACATCATATTTGGAAAAGTGGTTATATCTCAAGGTCATTGGTTAGAAATTATCTTAATTTTAAGTTCTTTTGTAAGTGGACTTCAGAGATTAAATCCACAGGAAGCAACTGCTCGCAGATAAGGCTGAAAATTTTTTTTGTAGGCAGTTTCAATTCTTCTTGCACACTTCTGAGTGGGGAATGAACTCTGTGTAATAAAGGACTGTGCGTTCAAGGTAAAATTAATTTTTGAACCTGCCATCCACACCCACTTCTCACTTATTGACATGGTTAGTTTCCAAAGACCAGGTCGCTAAGTGAAAATCGTCATTATGTGAAAGTGGAGGATGATCACGTCAGATCACAAAATGGAGGATGACTACATCATTACACAACTGCCAAATCACATCAGTATATAACTGCCAAATTACATCATTACATAACTGCCAAGCCACTGAGAATCAGGGCCCAGCCGAGTTGACACATAACCTTAACCATGACAGCCAGCATTACTCTTGCCTCACACCTTGGCATTCGTAACTGCCAGATGTATGTCCTTAATGTGCAAAATAGTCAAACAGTAGATTTTTTACTATTGCCATAAATGCAAAATGTTGGATAATGAGATAGACAATAAGTGAGGCGTAGATGTACTTATTGGACTTGCTGTCTGTGATAGACAAACTTCTTGAAATTGCCTTCTCCATCAGTGTTCAAAGAGCACTAACTGAGCTCCAGAGGATGGTGTATGTTTAGAGTAGGCCATGGGTGGTACATACAGTTGGTTGAGGGCTCAATTACTAACTGAAAGGTTGGCAGTTTGAGTCCACCCACAGGCACCTTGGAAGAAAGGCCTGGTGATTGGCTTCTGAAAGTTCGGAGCTTTGAAAACTCTATGGAGTACAGTTCAACTCTGTGACACGTGGGGTCACCATGAGTCAGAATCGACTCATTGGCATCTGGTTTGGTTTTTTGTTTGTTTGTGTTGGTTATCCTATGAAAGTTTCAAGATACTTTCCTTTTGTTCTGAGAAACAGAAATGTGTCACATAACTTTTGGGTGGGTAGCTCCATTTGAAAATGAAGTTTCACACATTTCCCCAATTAAGCTACTCTTACCTGATTTTAGCAACTCAGCAACTATTTAATGAGAAAGGAATATAAAGAAAAATTCCAGTCTCGTATAATCTAGAAAATATACAAAATATATGGTCATCTCAAGTCATTAATGAACTAAGCAGCCATCTTCTTGGGTTCAATGATGACATGTTTATCTCAAATTAATTGTGGTATTATTTGTCTATCTCACTGATATAACATTCTTATCTATGGCCACAGAAGGAGACTATTATCTTTGAAATCTGCTTCATTGAATTATAAATAAAAAATATCTATTTTATAAATAAAATAAAAAATATCTACTTTATGAATACAATAAAAAATATCTATTTTATAAATAAAATAAAAAATAATAAAAATCATATAAAATAACATTTAAATGAGCAATTCTCAGATTCATCCCTCCACTTAATTAGAGCTTTTCAACCTCAGAATTATTGTAATTATGAGCCAGATTATTCTTTGCAATAGGGGTTGTTCTATGCATTGTAGGCTGTTGCACAGCATTCTTGGCTTCTAGCCACTACATGCCAGTACCAGTCTCTCCTATCTCCCCAATTGTGAGAATCAAAAATATCTCCATTTTTGAAAGGTGGGGCAAAATTGCCCCTAGTTGTGGACTACTGTACTAAATATATATCTGGCGAGCACCTACCTTGCGCCATACACAATGCCTGGTATTTAGGATTGAAAATACATACTGCAAAGGGAGTTGGGAAGATACAGAAATAAACAATTACAACAATGATGAGCTTAGCACTATTTTCTCTTTTAGAATGTTATATGGGAATATCAAAAAGTTAAGGGCTATTGAGTAAAACATGAAATGAAGGGTACTTCAGGCCCCAAATGGGAAGTGAACACAGGTTTTTAATATCTAAGAGACATGGTGTTTGAATCCAGCTTTCCCCCATATGTGTCCTGTGACATTGATCTTGTTGCTTATGGTCCTAAAACTTCAGTTCTTCCTTGGTAAAAGAAGGGATCCGCACTTCAATACTGTTGGAAGGATTAGTAATAAACCTAATATGAAACCAGAGGACCCTAAAAAAACTTCAGTTTTATTATCTTTTAATATGATTTCCTTAAAAAATTAACTGTTTTATTATAATAATGAAGAGAGTGATCTCTGGGGCTTGAGTGTTTGGATTCAACTCTTTCCAAAACTTAAATTTTCCCCCTTAGATTCTCCCTTTGCAAAATGTGGATAATAAGAGTATCTATTTCTTGAAGTAATTATGAAGATGAAACAGTTACTCATATGTAAGGTAGGTACTTGGAACTGTGCACATAAGTAGCTATTTATTCCCATATTTAATAAGTTTTAAGATGTACTTTTTTTAAATTTGATCGTCTCTGAAACTAGATATCGTCTTACCATAGAAGGCATGTACTAGCTTATTGCGCAAATTTTTTTTCTCTTTAGCACATAGAAAAAGTACTATTGAGTCTCACCATCAATGTTATCTTGGATTCAATGACAGGAGGTGTGATTATATGATTAAATATTATAAGACTAAACAAAAATCTTTTGGCTTCTCTATTTTAAGGAAAACACCTTTCATCCAGGCACCCAAGTTCCAAACCTCGGTAGTACCTTTAATCCTTCTTTTCCCATGAACTGAACTTACAATCAATTAAAAAATTTTTTTCTTTGCATTGTCACTTACAGTAATGTCCATGGTAATACCTCAATGCAATCCCCTAATGACCTTTTTACTGTCCATTAAACAACTTCTTACCAGGCATTCCTACCTCCAAGCTTTCTCTGCTCCAATCTACCCTATATACTGTTGTTATTAGTTGCCCTCGAGTTGATTCCAACTCATAGTGACCCCATGTGTGTGGAGGAGAACTGCCCTATAGAATTTTCAAGGGTCTGACTTTTCAAAAACAGATCACCAGGCTTGTTTTCCGAGGCACCTCTAGGTGGGTTCAAACCGCCAACCTTTTGGCTAGTAGCTGTGTGCTTAACCATTTGCACCACTTAAGGACTCCTACATATAAATACAGGAATGATTTTTTTCTAAACACAGAATGCACAAACATTTCTGTTCAGTGTTCTTCTAAGAATTCTTCCATTTCAAGGTGTGTGCAGTATAAACACTTCACTTAGAATTCTCCCTGTCAGGCCCATCTTTAATGTCACATGTGAATAAAGTATTTTTAATTCCTGAAACCCTAAAGAGTCTTGGATATCATAGCTTTTATATAGTTTATTTTATTTAATAATGTTATACATATCTCATACCCCTACTAGAATCCTTGAGAATAAACTCATCTTTTTAAACTGTTGAAATATCAATGCATAGAAACACTCAATGGATGTCTTTGATTATTTTTTAAAACAATTATTGAAATATAATATTCTATTAGCATATAATGGAATTTTTTTTTTACTATTCCTCTGCAAGAATTGACGTCTTTCTATAAATTATGTTTGTAGACAGGATAAAAATATTTTCTTTCTCTCTTCCTGTCTTGTCAAAATCTCTCAAATTAAGCTAAGATGCTTGATTGACTTTTTGCCTTTTACTTGTGGTGTAAATATTCTGACAAAACTGCTAGAAAATGTGGTATAATGGTTGGAATATTTATGGTTTTCATTGAACATATTTTTATAACATGTGCCAGCTGTATGAATTGCAATGGTACAGAATACTCAACAACAGATTCTTTATAAAATAGGCTTCAAATGCCTACCATTTGATCAAATGAGTTGAAAGGTATTACAATAAATTTTGTAAAGATCCCTCCACTCAGATCCTGCCACAGAACTATCCCGTAAATCTATATGATGAATCACCTTCTCAGAAGAGACTTCTCTGGTATTTAATTACTTGGCAAGTTCAGCATGCCCACCAAACCTCAAATATGATCTTTTAGAGTGAATCAATGAGTTAATACTATGTAAGGACTAAAATAGATTTCTCCCCAAATTGGTTCCAGTGTAGTGGAGTACAGTATACTCTTAAAATATTTTGCTAAGTATTTATTCTCATATCTTTTATCTTCGGCAATTGTACCTCCTTCGCACATTACCAAAGATATAATCATCATTCCTTACGTTACTGTAAGGCTGGATCTCGAGTTAAGCTTTGTTTTCTTCCCTTCTGTTTCAGTTCACACTATATAGAATAACTGGATAAAGAGGCAACTTTTCCAAAGGGAACATTATAAAGAAAAAAAATTATATAGTTGGAAATATTAAGTCTGGAATTTGATATTGCCTGACAACTCTTAACTGTCTGTGAAATTGCTGATAATCAAACATTATCATAGGGTTGTCCTAAGGATTAATGGATCAATGTAAAATGCTTAGAGTAGGGGTGGTACAGAGTAAGCACTACATAAATATGATTTATTAATATGAAAAATGAAAATGCCATAAAAATGCATTTGAATCAGTACTAGATTTTTCTTAAGAAACTAAGGTAAGCATTCAGGGTCAAGAAAAATTTTTAATGAAAAGGTATGCCTATATATATATCTATATATATATATATATACATATGAATGAATCATATATATATGAACCTTGGAAAATAGGTGTAAAATATAAACAGTGGTTGTCATTGGATATAATTTTAATTTTCTTCTTTAGGTCCATCCATTTCAATTTTCTTGATTTTGGTTTTTCTACAAAAAAACAAATATCACCATACTTCTCTAATTGTCACCATTTATAGAATCATACTGTTGCAGAGTTTAAAGGCACCACAGAAACCTTCTGGCCTACTTTACACATTCTGTAGATGTGAACAGTGGTGCACAGAAACATTACATAAAGTGTTTTAAAACAACATGATGAATTATGGCAAAGCTGAAATAAGAACATTAAGCTCCTAAATTCTAGTCTACCATGCAGCTCCACATTACAATTGAACTTATTAAGAATAATAGCAACAACAATCATTCAGAAATATATCTTAAGGAAAAAGCCCTCTGGTGATTAAAAATCACGTAAATGAATCTTTCCACAGATTTTGTTTATGAACACAAGGATTTGTGTTAATAGAGTTGTTATGGATTGAATTGTGCCCCTCAAAACACATGTTGAACTCCTAACCTTTGTAGCTGTGAATGTGATCCATTTTGAAACAGGGTTTTTGTTTGTTGGTTATGGGTTAGTCCTAAACATAGTATCTTCTGAGTGGTGTCTTATAAAGGGGAATACAGACACAAAGATATACACACACTGGGGGAAGACTCCACGTGAAGACAGAGGCAGATGAATCTACAAGCCCAAGAATACCAAGAATTCAGGCAGCTACCAGAAGCTGAAAGAGACAAGCAAGGACCCTCCCCTATAGCTGACACACTTAATTCAAACTTCTAGGCTCTAGAACTGTGAGAAAATAAATTTCTGTTCTTTAAAGCCACCCACTTGGTGGTATTTTTGTTATAGGAGCACTAGGTAACTAAGACAAGAGTTAATTAAATTTCTCATTTTTACATTGTGCTCACAGTCAAGGTTAAGGGCTAGGTCCGTGAGAGAACGTTTTTAGTTTGAAATATCCAGTATAGCCACCTGTGTGATACGGTGACTATCTCCTGGTAAGCTTTCAGTTTGTCCTACAGTTTGACTCAGGTACAACGTTGCCCTGGAGTTTACCTCAGCCTAGTAGGATGCTTCTAACACGCTGTACTTTTTCTTTTTTTCAGCCTACCAGGGCTTCTGTGTTGGATATATCCACATGCCAATGACAGGTGGCACTCAGGAAGATCCTTTTGCTCTGCAGACTGGCACCTGGTCTTAGCTCTGCCCACATGCAGCGTAACAGCTTCCAGTTAACGGACAGCAGAGCAACTCTGACTTCAAGGCATTTCATATTCTAAGTGTGTCCCAGCTTGTTAGGTGACCACTGGCCAGAGCCCAAATTGGATGCCAGTTCTAGTATTGTTCCTGAGCCGAGATTCTCAGCAGATGGGCCAATGTGGTCGCAAGACAACTCGCACTCCCCACCCTAGGTGGCAATTAGTTTTGTGTTAATAGCAAGTATTAACACCTATTTGATGAAAACACAGAAAACACACCATTCTGGTATCCCTCTGAAAGTTGTTAACTAATCCTGTTTGTAAATAAAATCTTTATCTTCAGCTTCCAAGAAGGTAACCTTGACCTTCCCAAGTTTAAATTTTCAAAATACCAAGACATTTTATGTGTGGCTTATGAAATTGGTCTAAAAATTACCTTTAACAGTAATGTTGTATAGCATTCCTCTGCAGTTATATATAATATAGTATTTACAATCAATTATCTAAAACTTTATGGAAAATAAAATATTAATAAGAGATAGAGTCCATAAATAATAATCACATAATTATAGTTCTTAGTCCCACCTCAATGTTGGCCCATATCTTCAGGATATAAAACACACAGAGTTTAAATGCATTCTTCAAGATTACTCTCCTAGTTAGTGATAGAGAAATCTAACATCACTTCCAGATGGTGGGGATATAACTAAACAGATAAATGATCAAACAGTGGCAGAACAAAGCCTAAAGTCCAGCATCCCTGGTAATGGTTGAACTATTCTTTATGCTATTATCAGCTGTATTAAAAGATTACACAGCAATTGTCTAAGCAGTTTCTAATTTTTCAGGCAGAAATGGATAAAATATCTGTACAGCACATGCACGCACGCACACACACACACACACACACACACACAAAACATAGAATTTTCATTTACAGTTTTTTTTATGTTTCTGAATCTAAGGACCAGCCCAATTTTCAGAAGTCACTTACACTATTTTACATACACTGCATTTCTCCTGTTCTTAGCTTTGTTTTGTTTTCTCTTTTTTCTAAAACCATTTCAATTGCCCAGTCTTTATCAGACAACCTAATCAGTGTGGTTATTTATCAGGAGCCAAATTACCACATGTCCTTGAAAGCACACGCTCTATGTGAAGAAGGCCAATCTCCTCAGCAGGAAAGCTGAGCACCTGTTCAGCATCTCTGCACCCCAGAAGCACATGTTCTAAACAATGGAGCTACCAAACAACTAATACGAACATTTTCCAGGGCTAAGGAGAAAAGCCACTTTGTGTAAAAATGCTGCAAAAAGGAATTATAAGTGGTCTCTTCAGTTCCTTTTCTTACAGAATCAGATATTTACTGTGAATCCCACATTTCATGGAACTAAGAACTCTAAAAAGCCTCCTTAAAATAGACTTGCACTTTAGAAAAAGAAATTTGTCAGTGGGTTCAGGAAAACCAACAGAACTTTGTACTACATATCTTGAAACTCTTATTCTCTAGTTCCTTTTCCATTTTACGAAATATTCATGAGTTATGTGCACCATGTGCAAGCCATCAACTGCATTCAGAATTTGCAGAAATACATAAGAATGTAAATGGCATATTATATTTCTTTTTTTCTGACACGCTATTATGAACATCTCTTTCTCTAGATTCTTAATGAGAAAGTTAGAGTCACTTTAAAATTAGTTTAGAAAATAAACAACAACAAAAAATGCAATAAAAAGTGACCATAGTGCTAACCAATGGTGATATACTGAAAACTATATGATTAATGAAGGCTGTTAAATTTCCTTACAGTCCTTTAGATACTGCTAATAATTAACTAAATACAAATCGTGCTGACATGCCCAGATAAGAAATCACAATTAGGCTAATCACACTACATCTGGTTTAACTCTGAGAAGGGATTTTTTTTTTTATCTTCACTAATATTAAGGATCCCTGGTGGCACAGTGATTAAAGCACTCAGCTGCTAACCCAAAGGTCGGTGATTTGAACCCACCAGCTGTTCCACAGGAGAAAGATGTGGCAATCTGCTTCTATAAAGATTATAGCCTTGGAAACCCTATCGGTTACCTACGAGTCCAGACTGACTCAATGGCAGTGGATTTGGTTTTGGTTTTAACGAATATTACCTTGAACAGAATACTGTAGTGTTGGTATATTTAAAGCCTACTTTTATATCTTTGGTTGTAATGTTACCATATTCTCTTTCTTTTATATTAAACCATTGCCATTGAGTTGATTCCAACTCATAGCGACCCTATAGGACAAAGTAGAACTGCCTCATAGGGTTTCCACGGAGCGGCTGATGGATTTGAACTGCCAACGTTTTGGTTAGCAGCTGAGCTCTTGATGATAATTTACATACAGCTTCAGCATATATATGTTTGATACGACTTAAGAGGAAAAATCTTTATGTTTTGATGGACTATGACTTAATATGGAAGATCACCCAGTTTATTACTAATAGGGGCAACTTCTATTACATGAAGCACTTTGTGAAAAGATGTGTTGGAGGCATTTGTTCATCAGAAGGGTACTAACTAGCAAAAGTTCCAGGCTTGCCTAAGAAAGAAAGATGCAGTATCCCAGAAGAAATTAGGTTCAGTTTTTATTTCCTTTTGTATTCAGTGGAAAAGACTTTCTTATATTGTCCAATTTGGTTTACATAAAATGAAAAATAAAAGTAAAAATGTGCTTTTAAAAAACAAATCAAGATGCACTGTAAAATGCCTTTCCCCTTATCACTTCATCCTCCTCCCCTTACTCACTTTTTCATACTGGTGTGTAAACTTCTTGTCTCAAACAGATGAATCAGTGTTGTTAGTATACTTGAATGCATATATATTGAGACACTTGGAAAAAAGATATTGATACTTAGCAGAATCACACACACACACACAAAACAGTGACTAACGTTTTGTTTTTCCTTCCTGAAATTTTCAATTATGAAACACTAGTATCTTCAAAAGTTTCTGCAATCAATTAGCATTTTGACAATGCAATGGGTAAGATAAAGGAGTCCTTCTTATTCTGTCCCTGTGACGTATGGAAACTGTCCAAATAAATACTATTCCCTGGCTGGGCCGGGAGGTTGTTGTTAGAATTGGGGAATACTACTTTTCCTATCTCACGGTAACATTCAGACTGAAAATATCTTTAATTCAACTCACCTAAGGTATTTTGTAATTTCATTAAAGACAGTTACTGAGAACGATCAGGTGTGTAAGGCTAAATAAAAGAAAGAAGCTTATGGGTACTAATTAGAAAACATTTCCCCAACAAGCGAAAAAATACTCCCTGATACATCTCTGGTTACTGAAAGGTTGGCACAGATATCTTCTTCTGTGTTGAAGGTTTAATAGCTATCACAGCATTTCATAAATTTAAACTGGAATTGAAAAGCTTCTTTTGTCTCCGAAAGAAAAATAGTCACGTATTACTTATGCGGTAATTACAGGCTATGCAGCTGCCCTAAAAAGCATTACTATAAATGTGTTAAGCATGAACCACTACACAAACCTTATTCAAATTTCATTAAATGTTAAGCCAAAGAAATGTCATCCTCCACACCGCTCCATACAATTGCTTGCCCAAGAACAATGGCCATCTCCCTAGTCTGAGACCTAAATAATGTAATAGAATCAATGTTGTTGATTTAGGCTATGGTTGGTTAAAAGTCATTACTGTTATTCCTCACCAAGTAAAAAGGTCTCTTTCTCCCTCATTATGCATAAGTGAAGCTTATGCTAATACATACAGATCTAAGAATAAATAAGCTTCTTTGAAATACCATTTAAAGATTGGGAATTCAGGGGAAAGTACATGGCTTCTATCATGATCAAAAGACTGACCTCAATTTCTATATTGCACTGATTCATGCTTTAAGCCTTTCTAACATATCATTTAAAGCTTACACAGCACTTCCATTTGCCTGCTACTTTAAAAACATTTAGCCGGTTACACAAGCAGTACAGTAATATCATGCCAGTAATAGAAGAATAAAGAGGCCAAAATTAGGAAAATGTTTTAAAGGTGGAATAAGATTTCTCAAAATTTCAGCCTTGTTTTTAAAGCCCTTAATATCACACATTCTAAAAAAAAAAGAAAAAGAAAAAAAGAGTTTTAATGCATTCTGTTGAATTCTTATGTGTTACTTAGATTTGGAAGCAACTGAATTGGGTGGTATTTGGCAACTAGAATAGCAGCTAAAGATGTGAGGTTTATGATCGAACATCTATAAGAAATGAAAAAATACAACTACGCTTGATTGTGTTTTATTTTACCTTATTTCAAAAATTGTACTTCCATTAAAATGCAATCCACTCTTACAACTTGCTATTTTTGAATCTCCTTTCAATTTGATCTTGTTTAATGATTATTAATGGACAGGGCCATCAGTGATGTCACATGGACATCATACACTCCCCTACATGATGTGATGAGACAGCACTTCATTGCTGAAACAGCCTTTCCAAAAACATATGATCTCAGTACCTTCATGAGAAAACACCAGACAAATCCATATTTGGTGGGCATTCTATGCGCTATCTGGCCAATATTCTTCCTCAAAACGTTCAATGTCGTGAAAATCAAGAATGACTGGGAAACTATTACAGACCAGAAAAGACTAGGGAAGCCTCACAATTACCTGCATTACCCTGCAACAACTAACTAAATAAACAAACAAAAAACCTGAACCGCATTCTAGAACAGAAGAAAAAAAATCAGTGGAAAAACTAGTGACATCCAAATAAAGTACAGTCTTTATCAAATTATTATGAATCAATATTTGTTCATTAGGTGTGACAAATGCACCACAGTAATGTAAGACATTAACAACAGAGGAGGAAGGAGGTGTGGTATATAAGCACTCTCAGTATTATTTTTGCAACTTCCTTGTAAATTCAAAAGTATCAAAATTAAAATTTTATTTTAAAAAATGACAAGGTAATATATGCCAATAAATTGAAACTTAGCCTTTGTCTACACCAGGCTTAATTTTACTATATAATTAACCTCTTAATCTAATATCAACACTTTAAAATTATTCATTAAATGCTTTAAAATTTGAGGAAAATTGCTGACTATATACAGAGAACGGACACCAACAATTCAATTCTGTAAATTCTCCTTGATTTTTTTTTTAATTGTGGTAAAAATATATATAAAAAAACAAAATTTGCTACTTCACCCTTTTTTATATGTATAATTTAGGGGTATTATATATACAATTTAGGGATATTAATTACTTTCATCATGTTTCATCACTATCAATTTCCAAATTTTCCCATCACCCTTAATAGAAACTCAGTGCTCCCTTAAGCAATGACTCCCTCTTTCTCCTTCCCTTCTGCCCCTGGTAACAACTCATAAACTTCGATCTCTACATCTCTGCCTGTATTAGATATTTGTCATAAGTGGGAGCATACAATATTTGTCCTTTTGTGACTGGTTTATTTTATTTAGCATAATGTTTTCAAAATTGATCCATGTTGTAGCATGTATCCAGACTGTGTTTCTCTTTATGACTGAGTAATATTCCATTGTACAGATAGACCACATTTAGTTTATCCATTCATCTGATGATGAACATTTAGGATGTTTCCACCTTTTGGTTATTGTGAATAGTACTGCAATGAACATTGGTTCTCCTTGCTTTTTAATTGCCATTTCTTCTCCATCGAGAAGGCAGCAGGAGTCTCACATTCACAAATTTCTCCTGATAACGACTAACTTTTAAAGCTAGGTGTCTGGCAGCAAAGTGAACAAGAAGCACAGAGGCAATTTTTGCTATTACCATAGTCTTCCACATAACACGTGCCTTGTACCTTTGTTTGCCAACTGCTCCCTTCCTCTTGGGAGGGATTTTCATATGTGCTGCTATGCCAATTTTTTTTTTACATGTTCCTGCCAAAAATAAATAAATAGCATAGCTAGCTTATGAAAATCCCTGGGGTTGCTGGGGGAGGGGCGGTTGGCAAACAAACATAGAAGGTGCATTATTTGTGTAAAAATACAATACTTAGGCTGAAAAACTAACTGAATTAATTTTTTTACTACTGACTTGCAAAGAACCTCTCACTATTTAAAATGTTTGGTCCATTTGAAGACAGTACTGTTGATGCTGTGACTTAGGAAAGCATAGCATAATAGACCTAACCCATACCAAAAGAAAAAAGAAAAAACCCAAGCCCACTGCCATCCAGTCAATTCTGACTCAGAGCAACCCTACAGGACAGAGAACTGCCGCGTAGGGCTTCCAAGGTTGTAATCTTTCTCCCTGGAGCAGTTAGTGAGTGCAAACCACAGACCTTTCAGTTAGCAACCAAGCACTTAACCACTACACTACTAGAGCTCCTTATAATAGACCTGATGATATGAAAAACTGAGATTTTGAAAATGAATGTTTAAGTTCAGGGAAGTATCAATAGTGTTGCCAGTGAAAGTATGCAAAATGTATATATATGACTTCGGTCAAAGCATGCTTAAATTTCAGCCGGTTGAATAAATTTTTTTTTTTTAATAGGATAAAATATAGAAAACAAAGCAGGATCTGAGATTTTATATATACTCTATGGCTGCTAACCAAAAGGTCGACAGTTCGAATCCACCAGCTGCTCCTTGGAAACTCTATGGGGCAGTTTTACTCTGTCCTATAGGGTTGCTATGGGTTGGAATCAACTCGGCAGCAAAGGGTTTCTTTTTTTTTAAATGATTATACCAGGAGTCCCTGGGTGGTGCAAAGCGTTAACAAGCTGAGCTGCTAATAAAAAGTTTGGAGATTTCCTGTCCATCCAGAGGTGTCTCAGAAGAAAGGCTTGGTGATCTACTTCCAAAAAAATCAGCCATTGAAAACCTCACGGAGCACAGCTCTACTCTGACACACATGGGGTTGCCATGAGTTAGAATCAACTCAACAACAACTGGTTTACTGGTAGTAGGTAGGATTAGAAGGCAGGCCAAACAAATCTTAAGGACAGAATTGCTCATCTGCAGAGAAAAAAACACTTGAACAATTTACTTGGTCATAAAGGATAAGGCTTTACTTAGGTGAAAAACACAAAATAGGTAAATTTAGTTTAATAAGAAGTGACCACGGTTTTTGGACTTTCCCTGGAACAGCAGAGAGACAGAACAGAACGGTCTCCGTGATGACATGACAAGCGAGAAGGTGACAGGAAGTCCCTGAGTGAGAAACCCCCTATGCGGATAGTGATGTTGACTACTTGTTGCCTTTCCAGTGCTCTGCTGAATATCTGTCTTTTGCCCCACACCTTAAAGTCAGTCATACTCAGCAGTTGTTCGTTAGTGATGCTTTGAGCATTAAAGAAAGGCAGATGGTCTCCAGTGTGGAGTCTGAAGCATCATGGAAAGAGGGCGGAAGGTGAAGGAAGCCAGTGGAGTGGGTGGTCAATAATTCAGCAGGAACAAAACATCAGATCTAGAAGGGGCCATGAGAAAGAAAACAACTCAGGAATCCTTGGTATTTGGGGATACAGATATAATCGGGGATCCAGACGTATGTGGATATTTAAAGAAACAGTTGACATTAAAAGTCTAGAGGACTTTAGTATATACAAAGAGCAGGTATGTGGCTTGCATATGTAAACATCATGTGTAAAAATAATAAATACACCAAGACACAGGAGTGTTTGAAGGTAGAAATGTGGATACTTTTTTCTTTTCTAATTCTTCAACGGTTGTCTAAGAATTGTCTGTCCCTAGGATATTCTTACCTTCCTCTTGGGAAGTCTACATCATCCTTTCTCCACCTCACAGTTGGTTGAGGATCTCCCTGGACCTGACATCGAAATTCTACAGCTTCTTCCTCCAGCACCACCTGGTTAATTGGTCTCCTGAGAAATGTTGGTCGTTCTTGAGAGGAAAAAAAAAAAAAAAGCAAAATGAAATGAAATTTGCATGCTTTAAGTAAATTATAGAAAAACGAAGGTAATAGTGGCTTGTTTTTGGTACATAGGTACCTAAATCTATATCTCCACTATGTCTTCATAAGGCCTTATGATTCCAATACAGTTGAATGGAATGGAAAATTTTGGAAAAGAAGAATAGCTATGGTTTGTATGTAAGACCATACAACTTTAATTCTTTTATGAATTCTTGACCCAAATCATGTAGACCTTTAAAAAAAAAAAAAAAAACACAACACTAAATTGTACAGCGACAACGAAGGAGATTTGAAAAATGATGACTTTAATCTATTATAATGGCTCAGGGTGAGAAAACTAAGCTGAAACTCATGAAGAATATCAAAAAGGAAATAAATGTGAATTCCATCAAGAATGCTAAAGGAAGAAACAAGTTGTGTTCTCATTCATAAGTGCTATCTGAATTTTCCTCATCAGGCTAGCATTTGAAAAGGACCCAGTTCTTCCATGAATGTTTTCACTTCCTGTATGGAAAACCTGTCTATCTGGGTTTTAGCTTTTGTTTTTTTTTAAGTACATAAAGACTGTCATTATTAATTATTGCAAACTATTTACTGGTATACATTATTTTCTAAGGCCACCTCTAATCATTTTTTCCTAACTGTTCCAGATTATTTGTCCATTTTTACTTTTCTAAACTTTTACGTTTCTCTCAAGTATTCTATTTTGGTGTTTGTCTTTTGTTCTTTTGTTGATCCTTACTGTATTCAAGTATTTCTCTATATAAAGCAAGGGGAAAATAAATCCCTGTCTATAGAATCTACCATTTAAGAAACATAAAACAAAAAGTAGTTTTACATATATCTAAACACTTCAATTCTTTTCTAGTTTCTTCCCTTTTTGATAAAGGCCTGGCACTAGAAAAATCACCATTTTAAATTTGTATTAGCTCAAATCATAGGTGTTATGGATTGAATTGTGTCCCCCAAAAATATATGTTCTAAATCCTAACCTCTATGCCTGTGGTTATAACCCCACTTGGGAATGGGTTGTCTTTGTTGTAGTCATGAGACAGGGTTAGTGTAGAGTGTGTCTTGAGTCAATCTCTTTTGATATATAAAAAAAGATTAAACAAGCAAGCAAGTAAGCAGAGATGGCGGAAGAGAGATGCCAAGCCCCATGAAGATAACCCAGGAGCAGAAGCTAAAAGAGACAATGACTTTCCTCCAGATTTAACACAGACAGAAAGCCTTCCCCTAAAGCCCTCACCCTGAATTTGGACTTCTAGTCTCCCAAACTGTGAGAAAATAAATTTCTGTTTGTTCAACACACCTACTGTGGCATCTCTGTTATAGCTGCACTAGATAACTAAAACAATAGGTAAGTCCAATATTGCTACTTACGGAAGTGGAAAGAGAACTTAGTCAAGGAGATCCACAGGGAGTTGACACAATTAATCTGGCGATGTAGCCTTACTTAGCCACTTAGTACTTTAGTTTCAAACCTCTAATCTAGAGTTTTGAATACAGTGGCACAAAAACTGAAACATATTTAGCAGGAAGGCTTTAATCCAGAAAAGAAAAACAAATGATTTCAAATAATATATGATAATGATCTAGAATGAGAGTATATGATTTCATTGACTACATTAATATCCATACTTAAAAACCACATGTGTAAATTGCAAGCACAATATTTTAATGTTACTAAGTCCAACCATCACTGGCATTCAAAGGAAAGATAACTATTTCTTTCCACAGAGGGTTTGACAGTAGTGGTCAAAATTTTCTCCAAAACACAGACCTGCCCTATGCTCAGGTATCTCTACTTTGAGACCCCAAAATTCCAAGTTATAAAACAAGACAAATGGGATTTTATCATGGAAAATATATAACTTAGATTTTACAAATAATCCATAAAAAAACATGGAAAAACAAGATTGCTTCTAAAGAACATCAGATTTTAGGTAGCCAGCATCAATAAGTAGCAAAGTGTACCCCCAGACAATAGAACAAATTTGTCATGTTAGATGGAATGGTTTGGTGCTATCCTTGCGAATTCTGGACAGTACATGCCCACAACAGCTATTTCAGTGCTGGCATAGTTGATACTGAGCTCTTGTTTCTGGCATTAACTAGGCAACAGAATCAGTAACTCCTTGTGAGTGCTCTGAATGTTAACAGTGAAAACAAGTCATTAGCATAGGGAGCCAAATTGACGTATTCTGGGCTATCACATTATAACAGGTTACCCAATTAATCTAAAAGCTGCATTAACCCAACATTAACTAGTGCTAAACCGCAGTTCCTATCACTTGAGATTGACAAGTGATCTGTGAGAAGGAGATCCTCCTGCCCCCTTTGATTTGAATGGGGGTATCGTACTACACCCTGGCATAAAGATGAGTGAGCTGAGAGAAGTCATTCTCTCATCCGTAATTCCATTAGTACATGCTATGACAGCCTCTTCTATGCTATGAGCTTGTGTCTGGGGATTAGCCAGTAGCCTGGTTTCATCGGAACAGTGGTGGGAGTTAAAGCTAGTCAGATGGTGAGCGGCAAGACCAAGAAGGGCCTTGTAGCCAAGTCAAGGAATTTGAGGTCTGCCTTGAGAGTGACGGAGAGCTATTGAAGGATTTTAAGAAAGACAGCAACATTTTTAATGAACATAAGAAAAAGACTGTGTTGGCAGATCTGTGCAAAATACATTCGAAGATAAACTTGAAGTAGTGAATTGGGTCAAAGGGTTATTGCAATAAATTATTTCAGTTTAAACTGATATAGTAGCTCTGGGGACATGGAAGAGATGGCAGACTTAAAGAGATAGCAAAACTGGGTGGTCAATCGATTGTGGAGGGTGAAAAAGAAAAAGTTAAAGAAAATCCCCAAATTTTTAGTTTAGAAACTTGGAACAGATTGGTACATAAGGTGTGGATGTGGGGGGGGGGGGCGGTATGTGTGTGTATGAAGATCCTTTCATCATAGAGATGTAGGCATGAGACAAATGAACCCATATGCTTAAGCCATTGTTAGTCGGGTTGCTGTTACTTGAAGTCAAAAGCATTCCTAATTAACAAGATCGAGAAGGCTACTTAAATAATAGAGGGAAAAGGAAAATAAATAGGGTCATATGTGTAGATGCAGAAAAAGTCCTTGCATTAAAGAATCTAAATAAAGAAGGAATCAAAAGAAACTTCTTAAGCATGATAAAGATATTTTGTCTGAAATTACATTAAAACATAAGATACTAAACACGTGCCCATTAACGTCAGGACCAAGGTGAATGTGACAACATTAGAAATCAACAAGAAAGGGAAAGGAAATGTAAAGTACTGGAGAACAACCAAAACAACTATTTCTTGCAGACACTCTGCTTGTATTCCTATTTAAAAAAGGAAAGAAATACAAAAGAATTTTGAGTATAATATTTTTAAGTGACCAGATAAAGAATGGAGCTCTGGTGGAGCAGCGGTTAAGAGCTCGGCTGCTAACCAAAACAGCTGGCAGTTCAAATCCACTAGCCACTCCTTGGAAACCCTATGGGGTGGTTCTACTCTGTCTTACAGGGTCACTATCAGTCAGAATTGACCCGATGGCAATGGGTTAGATAAAGAATAAAGACCTGAAGAACAATAACTTTGATAATTGATAAAATATAAGAAGTACATAGGATCGTTGGTGCATTATTGGTAATATTGGAAAATAGGGGATTTTTGGATAAACTGTGGCAAATTCATAAATTGAAAAGCTGTTAAGTCACTGGAATGTTAAAGCTACCTATATGATATAAAAAGTTTTCATGGAATGCTGCTGAGTAAACAATAAAAATTGCATAACATTATAAGATCGCTATGAGTAGGAATCAACTCGACAGCAATGGGTCTTTTTTTGATGTGAGACTAAGGAGCCTTGGTGGCTTAGGTTCTAAGAGTTCCGCTGCTAACCTAAAGGTCGGCAGTTTTAACTCACTAGTGGATCTGCACGAGAAAGACGAGGCAGTCTGCTCCGGTAAAGATTTATAGCCTTGAAAACCCTATGGGGCAGTTCTACTCTGTCCTATAGGGTCCCTATGAGTCGGAATTGACTCGATGGCAATGAGATGTGAGACTAGTTTCATTAACACACACACACGCAGGTATAGTTTCAGTCAAAGTTTTTTGTATCCTTCCGTTGACAAGCTATCAGTCACATATCCCAAATTATAAGTACAATTAGTTTGAAGGGCAAACTTTAGATATGTTCCAAAACTAAAGTTGCTTCTTCCTCAAGGGAACACCATCTGGATCCTTAAGAATTTTTTGGTTATCATATATGTTTTAAGTCCTACATGTTTTATAGGGAGACAGGTGGAAGCACCTGATTTATAATTTCAAGAAGCAAGTTATAATCTCCTGCTGCTGTTCTGATGAACTCAGCAGGGGTGGAGAACTTTGCAATGAACCTTCTCTATTCCCTTCTGCCCTCAAGCAGAGTCCAGTTGCTTAGCAACTGGAAAATCACCAGAGAGTGTGTGGTATAGAAATTTTGGCAGTTTGTCATTGGCTTTTGGAGTAAAATGTAATTGAATGGATATACAGAAAAAGAAATGTGCAATGCAAAGAATAACTGATGAAAATCACCTGCATATACATGACACATGAAAATGAGTATCTTAGGTTCTGTTTTCCAGAAAAGTAACTTTAGAATTCAATGATATATTGGCGTTTGGTCACAACTTGTCAAATATTATTCTGAGAATTTCCATTTTTCTAAATCTTATTTTCCTTATGCCAATTGTTTTATGTTAACGACACTAAATTCACCTTCTGCCTCACAATTGTCATAATTGCCTATGAAAACAATGTGCTTAAAACTAAGTTTGCCTAACATTTATTAAATAGGACATTTTGTGTAAGAATTATTTCCTAGTTTCCTTAACCACACTTTATCCCTAGAAAATCTGAGAAGAGAATAAATATTAAAGACTAAAGAAGCTATAGAGGTCCTACATGTATTTTAAACGCTTTCCATTTGCAATAAATAGCATTATCATCAGCCAAACACAAAGCCAAGTGCCTTTCAGGTCCAAACTACAAAAATTACAAGGAAATGTCTTGGTTATGCCATTCTGTGTCAAAAATTTAAAGCTAGAAAGGACACTGTACACTACTAAATACCCTATCGAGTTTGAACCCCATGAAGCTCTACACAATTAAAATAAATAGACACAAAAAATGTTGAACTATTGAATAGCAAGGAATGTTAATTTTACACGTCAAACTAAGGTCAGTTATTTTTTCATGTTATCACCCCATGTCAGAACTCAGACTGAATAAATGGGGGGAAATCTTGACGGTTGTTTGCTGACTGCTTATCAGTTAGATTAAAGTCCCTCTGAATGGCTCGATCTCTAATTATATAACCATGGAGTGATCAGAGGCAATGTCTTTGCCAATGCAATTAACTTTTCTTGTGTGTGAGATTAACTGGATTTGAATCACCTGCATAGCTTGCTTACACGGTTAATCTCTCATGAGACACTTGTGTTGTTTGCCAGTGTGGCACTCTGTAAAGTACAGCTCTCAAGTAGTCAGGTCAATTTAGTTCCAAATTAGCATTCTGAAAAACCCAACTTTATATGATGCTGTAATAAAATCAAATGCCAAGTCTCACGGTATAATTAAACATTGTAGTTATGTCAATACAATCCAGAAAGTAAACGTATACAAATTAACACAATACAGCATAAATCGAAAATGTGGTTGCATAATATCCGTGATGTTTCTTATTTACCTGCTACAATGGAGGAAATTAAGTACCCAATGAATAAATTTCTCTTTTCAACTTCATGCAGTCATTGAAAATAGCTGTAAAATTGCCAATGGCTGTGCCATGAGAGCTATTGCCAGGATGACCTTAAGAACTTAAAAGTAAACTTTGCTTGACATTATAAACGTAGTGTTACCGCAATAATTACATAGGTAGAATCCTTTAAGTCCTGTAACACCAAAGCTATGCAATAAAAGGCCGTTAGCACTAACCAGGGCTTGTAAACCTTATGTTGACTTCAGCTGGCCCTGAAGGACCTGCCATTCTGTAGACTTTATTAAATTAGGAAGTCAGATGGCTAGCCCTAGTATGCCTCCTTTTATTTAACTGGCCATATATAAGGGGAGGGAAGTATAATAGCCATTGAATGTGAATTATTGCACTTTTGTGCCCTTCCAAAATGTGTGGATGACCATGATCAGCCCATCTGAATGTGATTAAATAAATCCTGACTCCATTAATTTCTTTTCTTGCCAAGAATATTCCTGTTTGGGAAAAATCATCTTGTGAAGCAAAGAGATAAATGCTTTTTAAAAAAAATGTTGCTCTCACCATATTTTAGAGGCAAAGTTTCATGTTATCGCTGATAACGTGATGGGATAGTCCCCCTGAGAGCAGGGTTCCTGTCTATCAATCTCACTGCTATATTCAAGACTTAGGACCTGGCACATTGTAGGGGCTCTATACATTTTATTGAATGAATGAGTGGGTAAGAGAAATTTTTGTTTGTTTTAAAGTTTGCAAGTAAACATTACTTAAAAGAACTATATTGCTCCCAATAATCATCTTGATTTTCATAGCTCCTTATGTAATAAAATATGGTTGCATGTTTTGAATAGCACTGCGTTCTCTTAAATGAAACCAAAAACAAACAAACAAAAAAAAAAAAAAAACCTGTTGCCATTCCAACTCATAGCGACCCTATAGAACAGAGCAGAACTGCCCCATAGAGTTTCTAAGGAGCACCTGGTGGATTCCAACTGCCGACCTTTTGGTTAGCAGCCATAGCTCTTAACCACTATGCCAGTGGGGTTTCCCTCTTAAATGAAGGCCACAGATAAACAATTATGTGTTTCCTAAGGTTTGGGTCTGAATTATTTTCTCTTATAGTTTTACATCTGAGTATCTCATATAGTCAGGCCATCAAGTATTACATCTCATTCAGTGACTGAAAAATGGATATCACCAGCCTTAATCTCTATCCTTATCCCCAATAAAATGGCCAGTTCCTAGTCTGATCATCATACAGTTAAAGCCATCAGCTGACATAGTTTCCAATGGTCTTTTTAATAAACAACAATTAAACATGAATGAAGAAAAGATCATTTTCCATTTGAAGAAACACTCCAGATTTTTAAAATATAAGTTGCAATTTTCAAGCTAAAAAACTTGTGAGCCCTTTACTAAAGAGTCACCATACTTGAAGGACAGAGAAAACTATTTTCTCCAGCAATATGTCTCAGAAAGCAAATGGCTGTTGTATTGGAAAATACCTTTTATTCCTGTCATGATTTTTCTTGTCATCCACAAATGAATTACGTCTTGAACAATTAAACATCATCAGTTACTGTATATCATCTGTATAACGTATATCTTAAAGGAAAGATTCAGTTATAATGAATATTTTAAAAGCCCCTGTAACTAAGAATGGGTAGAGTGGGCAGATTTTTTTAAGAGTGGAATTGATGCTATATATAAATAAATCCGATGAAGGGTGGAGTGTAATGGAACCAGTTTTCGCTTTTGTAAAGATTATGTCAGAAATAACAATATCTAACAAGAAAATACAAAGCGGTTCATTAAAAACATGTACTGAGGCAATAGTGCCAGAATAAAATAAGGTGGGCCTCATTATAAGCAGGACCTAACTTATTTTATGTTCCCTAAGAACTGGGGAGTCAAGATAGACAAGAGGTCTCTCTTGTTGAATATTTCTTACAACCTTGATTCAGGCCATCAATGCTGTTTTTCTGTGTTACTTCTGGGTTTATAGTTTGTTTCCCCACCAGTAGCGGAGTTTTAGTTTTTCCCTCAACTTAATATTGTACTTACAGGAGCCCTGGTGGAGCAGTGGTTAAGTGATAGGCTGCTAACCAAAAGGTCAGCAGTTCAAATCCACCAGCTGCTCCTTGGAAACCCTATGGGGCAGTTCTACTCTGTCCTATAGGGTCGCTAGGGGTTGAGATCGACTAGACGGCAATGGGTTGCTTTATTTGTGTGTGTGTTTTATTTATTTTTTTATAACCCCTCAGGTCAGTCCGACTAGTTCACACCATCAGATAAATGCTTCTCGGCTTCTTAAATCAATTTTTCCAGAGGAACTGTCTCTAGAGAAATTCAATCTCTTTGGTTTCCAACTATTTTCAAAATAATTTAGTTACAAAATAATTGTAACTCCTCGCCTTTTAAGGATCTCCTATAGTTCTCTTCATGTCTTTAGGAAATGCTAATTACAATAACAATAAGTTTAATTGCTTGGGTAATGACATTAAACCTTTTCAATTTCCTTCTGAAGGCAATATATACTACCTATTCCTATTCCACAGTTTGTGGTAGTTACAGAAAAAATAAAGATAAGTGTTTCTTTAAATAGAATAGCTGTATTGTGGGCTTTCAGTGGTAATGTTCAGTGACCACTAATTTCACATCTTACCAGGCAAAACTGTCTTTTATTTATTAGCGAGTGAAGCATATTTTCAGACTCTTACAGATGACTGTGTGGAAATTAAGGGCAAACTGATATTTGTCTGAGCTCTGCAGGAAAGGAATTTACAGGCATACTTTGAAAAATTTTATTTTTACTATTCAATTCGTTTAACAAATTATAGTATTTCTCCTGGCTTTGTCATTTTGAACTTCAAGCTGCTTAGTATCCACAGGGAACGTAACCAGAGATTACGTGGTATTCACAGTGATTGAAAAGAGAGGCTTGCACTCTTATACATATTCATAAAGCACAATTGTAACTCACTGAACATAATGCAAATCAGAATATGGCTCTTCCCCATTATGACATGGGATAGCAAATCCCAAAATGCAGAAGAGCTTTCTTTAGGGACCTATGTAGTCATGGTGCTACACTTGGGTGTGTCCTGAGACATGATAAGAAATAGGGATCTTTTCATATCACTCATAGAACCTGAAGACTATTTTACTGGCACAGAGAAGCAATTAGAAAATTCCAATGACCTCTTGCATTTAAAGAAAAATAAACATATAATATCGGCAATAGGGAAATGCTTTACTAAGAGATATGGAGATACAAGTGTTTCTTATATATAAGAAGGAACCGTGGTGGCACAGTGATTAAGAGCCAAGGTAGACAGTTCAAATCCACCAGCAGCTCCTTGGAAACCTTATGGGGCAGTTCTACTCTGTCCTATAGGGTCCTATGAGTTGGAATTGACTTGACAACAATGGGTTTGGTTTTTCTGGTTTATATATAAGAAAGTTACATATGAAGCAAGGGTTTGCTTTTAATATTTAAAATCAAAGAAAGTGTAAAAGCAGTTTATAACTTAAAAGAGAGTTTTACCAAAGACAGTTAGCTCTGCTGGATCACTGTCTCTTTCTCCCACCATATTGGTGCCAACACAGGTATACATCCCTGCATCACTTTTCCTGGTATTGGAGATCATCAGTTTTCCACCACGGATCTGTTAAAAATCAAACAAAAAGAAAAGAAAGTGGAAAGGAAATAGGGAAGGAAAATTCATTAATAAATAATTTTGAATATTTATGTACAATGTTTTCTTTCTAAAAACAAACCGATTAGTGGCTAATACACGAAACTCTCACTAATTGGGCAACTGCATGTGTCCTTTCTTGTCTTAAATGTACCCTCAGTGGAAGCTTCCATATTCCCTTGCTAGGAAATGATTCACTAATGAAGCCTCTCTCTCTACTGAGTCCTATTTCCAGTCTTATGACTGCTCCCTCTAAATCTCAATGGTCTTTCTTCACACTGACGTTCTGCTGAATGAATTGTTATTGTCATTAGTCATCAGCAAGGAACACTAGAAATCTGCTGTAGATAATATAATGAAATCCAGCTGATTCAGAGGGATTCAACAAGTATTTATTAACTATCTCTAAGGGCTGGGTAGTGTTCTAGGTACTTGGGGTACAGTAATAAACCAAATATTAAAAATCTCTATCTTCATGGAGCTTACATTTCAAGTTTTAGTATTATTATCTTTGTCTCATCTTAATTGTATGTAAGGGAGTTTTTTGGTTAGAAGGGCAAATTGATTGAAATATATATAATAGATACATTTAAATGGGGAGTATGGATTGGTACAAATCATTGGCTTTTAATAGGTGCTTCTTAAGTGTGTCTTAAAAGCATTTATTGACAAAATGAACAAATGTAATAATATTGAAATACCCATTTGCTACAGAGGACGTTAAAGCAAAATTAGGTTTTTAGTAAGTGTATCATCACTTATAGCGTCTTTTCCAGTCTTTTGTGTGTTCATCAGATTTAACAAACATTACTTTATAAGGATGGAGTGTTCTTAAAGAGATACCAGATAAGTACATGCTGGTTTTCTCTGATATTTTTTAATTCTGTAGGAAAACAAAACTCATGTAGGTTTAATCTCATCAGAGATATTTCACACTCTAAACTTGTCATGTCATAGAAAGGAAGTTTCTTTTATTTTTTTAACACAGGAGAAATAGACCATCAACCCAATCTTCGTTATTTCCAGTAGAGCATAATGGTAGGTTATACAATGGCCAATGGAAGTAATTATTCCTCCCCTGGAAGCTAAGCTTGGTAATGTGACTTACTTTGACCAAAAGAACTAAAGAAAATATTACACCAGCAGAAAGTTGCTCACACATTGTGACTTGCCTTTCCTTGCTGCAGTTGGAACTCTGAGACCCCCATGGGAAAGCTAGCCTGAGCTAGCCTGCTGGAAGATTAGAGCCCATGAGGAGGAAAACCGAGATGCTCAGCTGAGAGTCAGTCAATTGTTGGACATGTGAGTGAAAACCAGTTGCTGTTGGGTAATTCTGACTCATGTCTACCCATGTGTATCAGAGTAGAAATGTGATCCACAGGGTTTTCAATGGCTGATTTTTTGGAAGTAGATCTCCAGGCCTTTCTTCTGAGGCATCTCTGGGTGGACTGGAACCTCCAATCTTTCCGTTAGTACCAAGTGTATCTGAATCACCCAGGGGGTAAGGCTATCCAAATTCCCTAGCTGCCAACATACATTTAAACAGGCCACAGAAGCACGAGAAAGCCTAGCAGAAATCAGCTGTGCTGGCCCAGACAAAAACTGTCCAGCTGACCTAGAGAATCATTGTTTAAATAAAATGGAATTACAAGCCATTGTGATCTGGGGAGGTTTGTTATGAGGCAAAAGCTAAACGCTATACATATCAACTAAGAGCCCTTGAACATTGATTTTACTCCATCACGAGGAATACATTTTCATAAGTTTAGTGCCAAACTACAGACCATCAGAAAATGAATTCTCTTTGGCACTGAAGATACTCAGTGTCAACAGTCAAGCCAGAGACATATGTGTATATGTTGTGATCCCTTACACAGCCCATCTGCTTCTGTGTCATGTTGTAATCACAATGTGCACGTAAGAAAATTTCTCATTTATATTTTTAAAGATAACAGATATTCAGACTATACAGACTTTAATTGTAATAACATGGTTGTTCACTCAAATAAGACACTATTTTAAATAAAATATATTCACTCTAAAGTTTCGTACTGAATATAAAACATACAACTGAATAACATCAGAAGGTTGAGGCATTAGACACTGTTTCAGTGAACTGGTTTTCATTTACAAATTTTGAATGGATCTTCTGATAGAATAATATTATTACATGCCATTCCCCTGCTTGATATCTTCATCAGTTTCTGGGTGTTGCATTTTGAATCATAATCACCTGATTAACCTGATTTCCCTTTTAAAAACAGAGTATTTTTCTACATGAGCTAAACTGTAGAATCAGACAGCTATTTTCACTTTGGTTTTATTTCAGATCTACTACACTTGTTTTTAATTAATCCCTGTATAAATAAATATCATTTAATTGAAAAAATTTTGAAAACAGTGGCCAATGAAATGTTCTAGTTAATCTGGTTTATGACCATCATTTACAGTTTAATGCTCATGTATTGTATAATCAATAGACACATTTGGAGATCTTATAAAGAGCTAAGATATCACTATTGCACTGTAAATTTATTTTTACATAATTAGATTGGTGCAATTATGAATATATCATAAACACTGGCATGTATTTTTGTCTCTTGGAAGCCTCATCCCAAAATTCATTTTTTTAAAATAATGTTACCCTTTTTAACTCCTTTCAGTACAGTATAAATAGTAGATGCTAATAACTTTTGGTAATTAACAATCAAGTACAGTTCTATAATTTTATTAATAATAAATTAAAAAATACATCTATGTTAAGACTTGATATTCAATTTCTCTAGACCACTATCTTCATTTGACTCACACTTATTCTTTCTTCCTTGTCGTCGATTCGAATTTTGTCTTTTTTCCAGTAGATGGTGGGTTCAGGGTGTCCCCGGGGAGGTTGGCACTCTAGGATCGCAGGCTCTCCGGCTGCCACAACAACGTCTGTGGGGTTTTGCCGGAAGTCATCTCGTAACACTGAAAGAGAATAATTACAGTAAAAGAAAACTCAGTAACAATGACTTTAGCTTTCTACTGCAAGAGGTAACTTCAAGTCTTATTTACTTTGTGCTGGTAAAAAAAAAAAAAAAGCCAGAATATGTACTGTGAGTATAGCCATAACCATCTGAAAATATTCTAGAGCCTTCCTAAATGCTCATCGGTAGGGGGATGGCTACAAAAATGATAGTGAAGCTTTGTTCAGAAACCCTATATGAAAACTGATACAGGTCTGAGGAAAATAAGTTGAGAAATATTAGTGATACGGTACTGAGATTTTAAAAAATGTGCAGAATGGTTTATATAGTATGATTCCATTCTCCAAAGGCCAAAACATAGACCTATATAAATACATGAAAATAAATGCTAAAGTTATATTAAAACCCCAAAACATGTCACAAGAACATTGTCTGTAAGCACGTATGTGCGTCAGTCTGTGAGGGGAAATGAGGTGAGAACTCTTTGAAAAAGCCCTTTCTCATGACATGAATATGGACAACAGCCACACGTTTTCATTACACTTCAGAAGATCGCCTCACTGTTCACCCTTGCAACGCACTAGCACCCACATGCACAGGGCTACATCTTCATTCTCTCTGCATCTCCACCTGCCGAGCGACATCTGGGCAGCGTGACATTCTGAGCGGATATATCCCTTATAGCAGTTTTGCCAGTCTGAATTTCCCCTCCTTTCATTAAGAACAGCAGGTTGGACCTCCGTTGCAACCTCCAAAAATCTGGCATGCCTGGCTCTCCAAATGTCACCTATCTGCTTGCGCTTTTTTGCTGTTGGCAGGATGAAAAGCCTGGAGAAGGGACTGGGCCCTTATCAGAATTCAGGACCCTGGGTTTATTTAGCAAATAAGGGCCGTATCTACTTCAGGGTAAACATTCAAAAAAGCAGTAGAGAGCAGTTAATGTACCATATACCCCAAACTACCCTCGCTTTACTTATTCTTTGATATTCCAACACTGACAAGTTTGTTTCCAAACTGTGCCCAGGAGTAAAACACACACACACACACACACACACACACACACACACACACACACACACACTGCACGTGTGTGTCTGTGTGTGTGTGTGTATAGGATCCCTGGTGGCGCAACAGTTCAGAGCTCGGCTGCTAACCAAAACATTTGGTGCTGCGGAAGAAAAGACCTGGCGATCTGCTTCCATAAAGATTACATCCAAGAAAACTCTTTTATGGGACAGTTCTTCTCTGTCACATGGGGTCACTATGAGTCCAAATCAACTTGATGGCACCTAACAATAACAACATATGTGTATATATATGCATATATATATATATATATATGTGGCAATGGTAGTTCCGTGGTAGAATCCTCACCTCCCATGTAAGAGACTCCAGTTCTGTTCCAGCCAATGCACTTCATGCACAGCCACCACACGTCTGTCAGTGGAGGCTTGCATCTTGCTATGATGCTGAACAAGTTTCAGTGGTGCTTCCAGACTATGATAGACTAGGAAGAAAGGCCTGGCAATCTACTTCCAAAAATCAGCCAATGAACACCCTATGAATCACAACAGTTCAATCAGATCATGGAAATGGTCCAGGACCAGGCAGTATCTGGTTGCCACGAGCTGGGGCTGACAAGAAGGCAGCTAACAGCAATGTGTATGTCTGTGTGTAATTGGTCAAGCTGTTTGGAATCAAAATTAGGCAGCTTGTGCTAGCCTCTTATGTAAATCATTTGCTGCAAATGGGGATTAGGTCAAACCAACTGCCTTCTGTGTCCTGTAATGAGACCCACTTCAGCACTGTGCTTCTTTGTTGTGCCAAGTCTCTAGGTTAATTGTCATTCTCCAAATAAATAAAAATCCCTGTCCAGAAAATAGCCCCAGAGAGACAACTGAGTGACTTTCAAAGCTTTTCTTTTCTTGCCTTTTGCAACACATCCTTTAACACAGTTTTCCATCTTAAATGAAGTCATGGCCCTTTAGGAGATTAGAAAACCCTGTCTCATATTGGAGCAGTAAGAAAGAATTCAGCACAAATTGTTCACTCTCAGTTTATAAGCTGATTAATTTACTGCTTTAGCTGCTAAGGAAATGTGTTCCATTTTAGCACTGTGAACTGCACATTTTTGGTCCCCTTGCCTTGTCTAACTGGCAAGAAAGGTATGATTTGTATGCATAGGATTTGCTTTTGAATGGGCTAAGAGAACTGTGCATTTAGATGTGACATTCAGCCAGTGAGAAGGGGTTAACACTGTGGTTCCCTCTTGCAGGTAAATTCTCCAAGGAGAGCAAGCTGGTGACTTATTTATATTCTAAATACAGAACAGCTGTCTCTTTATGCAATGTTAAGAGGTGCAAAAATATGGCAACAGGGTGATGAGCAACCCTACAATATCCGGTACTGGCAACGAATGATGTTTTGGCAGGTCCTCAATCTGTCCCAGAATGGCACATCTGGCCAGGTGAAGGGCCTTCTCCGGAATTGGTATCCTAAAAAATGACATGCCAAAAGCCTCAGCTCAAAAGGGACTTAAGATCTGGGGAAATCCTTTAAGAAATGCAATATTGCTGAATTGCAACAATCTAAATTAAAGGTAAAAAAAAAAAAAAAGGCCTTTGACATGGAGGACAAAAAGGAAAAAAAATCATAACAAACTATCAGGACTGCTACTGTTAAACAATGTAACATGTGTTTATGGCATTCACAAAAAAAAGAAAATGACTCCAATTTGCAAATGAAGCCAAGAAATCTAACATCAAGTGTAATTTCAGGCTTTCAGATTATTCACCTCGAGTGTAGGGTGAGATAATGGTATAATTGGTACTGTACCCTCTTCAACTGGTAAAATGCTCTTTGGGGTTTGAACAGTATTCAGTGAACTCATTTTATTTATTGATACCGTTTCTTTCACTCCAAGTCTTTGTGGTGGTAGAATGTGATCAGGTTCTCTCTCTCAAAACGTCCAAGAAACAAGCATTCACTTTTTGGCAGGTTCTACAGCAGCAAACGATACTGGAAATTATTCTTAGGAAACAGTCAAGACATTTTTCCACTTCTCAAAGCGTAAAGAAGGATATATATGTTCTGATATTTGCTTATATGGTTCTGAGGTTTGGGTATCTATTTATAAACATGAGCAAAGAAAAATGAAATAATATTTATACGTCCTACTTTGGGTGCTAATTATTAATTTCTTCTTAGATTTTGCCCTCCTTAGGAAAGGATTCATCTGGGTTGAATGAAAGGAACTAAAATGGTCTTGTAACTGTGGAAAAGCAAAGCAAGCCCAAACTGAATCTATACTTTTTGTTCTTCTTAATCTCCTATCCTAGAAAGAACTGACAGCTACATTTCAAGCGTGGCTTGGCTACTAACCGAAAACAAGCACGTGCAGCAATATATGTATTATTTAAACCTCCAAAAAGGTCTTTAAATAGAGTGAAAGGAAACAAATCTGATGTAATGGGAAAAAAGAAAAGAAAAAAAAAAAACTGGTTAAAATGACAAAAGCAGAGACAGTAGGAGTAAATTGTACTACAAAGAAAATGGGCATAAATAGGTGTGCTTTTTATGTAGTACTTGTTTGGAGATCTCAGCGTAGAATGTAAGGTTACAAGTAAAGGTTGGGGGGGGGGACTGAAGAAATCTAAATGGCTAAAGGAGGAGCCTTAGTGGCACAGTGGTTAAGCGCTCAGTTGCAAATCAAAAAGGTTAGCTTTTCTCAGAAAGAGAAAAGACCTGGTGATCTGCTCCTGTAGAGATTACAGCCTTGAAAAACCTATGGAGCGGTTCTCTACTCTGTCCTATTCGGTCGCTATGAGTCGGAATCGACTCGATGGCAGTGGGTTTGGTTTAAACGGCTACAACCCAAATGTTCATTGCTGTATATAAACGGAAAAGTACAAATGAGAATCCACTTAACTAGTCCTAAAATAACCTTGGAAACCCTGGTGGCGTAGTGGTTGAGAGCTACGGCTGCTAACGGAAAGATCAGCAGTTTAAATCCACCAGGCGCTCCTTGGAAACTCTACGGGGCGGTTCTGTTCTGTCGTATAGGGTCGTTATGAGTCGGAATCGACTCAACGGCAACGGGTTTAATATACCCTAGATTTCATTTGCATATTTTTCACATTGACGTGGACCATGATTTAGTGAGTTATTCTAAAAGATCAGAAAATTCTGAATTAATAGTGTGTTTAAAAAAACAAAAAACTTATCACAGAGATTTCTGGCAAATTAATTCAATTTTGCACTGTCCTATAAATTGGTTAAGGGCTATAAAACAAGAATGACTTGATAGTGCCTGTGGTAGGCTGCTTCTAAAATGGTTCCCAATGATCTCTGGCTCCTAGTATTCACTACCTTGTAGAATCCCCTCCCCTTGAGTGTAGGCTGGACCCAATGACTTGCTTTGATGAATAAAATATTACAAAGTGATGCCATGTCACCTCTGAGATAAGGTTATAAGATTGTGACTTTAATCTTGCTGTCCCTCTCTCTCCTCTTCTCCCTCCCTCTCCCTCTCCTTTCTCTTCCTCTCTCTCTCTCAGGCTCTTCTCATTTGCTTGCTCTGATCAAGCAAGATGCCACACCGCCCTACGGAGAGGCTCACTTGGCAGAATTCTTAGGGAAGCTTGTGGCCAATAGTGAGCGAGGAAATGAGGTCCTTGGTCCAACAACCCTCCAGGATCTGAATAAATGGAGTGTATTTTTACACAAATATTGCGTGCCTTCTATGTTTGTTTACCAACTGCACCCGCCCCCTGCAAGGTATTTTCATAGGCACTGCCATGTCAATTTTTTTTTACAAGTTGCTGTAAAAAAAATTAGCATAGAACGCTTATGAAGATACTTTGAGGGGGGAAGGTGTGGTTGGCAAACAAATGTAGAAGGTGCGCATTACTGGCCTAAAAATACAGTCATCTGGCTTGGAAGCAGAAGATTCCCCAGTCAAGCCTTCACATGAAACAACAGCCCTGACGAACACCTTGATTGCAGCCTTGTGAGAGACCTTAAAGTAAAGGCTCAAACTAAGTCATGCTTGGATTCCTGACCAACAGATCTGAGGAAATACACATGTATTTTTTTTGAGCCACTAAGTTTTATGCATAGCAATAGGTAACTAATACAGTGCCATAAAAGAGCTGTACACCTAGTTGTGATGTTAGAGCCTAAATCTTCGACTCCTGCTTCCTCTCAACACCACGATCTTTCACTCAGCAAGTCCTCTCCCTTCTGTCTTCTAAATCGATGGTTCTCAAATTGTTTTTTGTTCACCTCAGTGAAAAAAGGCAAGGCAAAAATTCCTCAGATATTTTCACCGTTTTTTATTAAAAGAAGTTAGCAATAAATATGGGGTGAAACTGCTAATTAATAGACTTCTGAAAGATACATTTTTTTAAACCAAAATGGACACATGCTTCTAAGTGCAGTTATTAGGAATGTAAAGCCTAAAATTATTGAAATAAGTATTCATATATACCAACTGGATGAACAAAAGCACCACAACAAAAAAAATGATCATGAAAAGGTGATCTAAGAAGAAACTAATTAAAAAGTGTGATGTCTTGATACTTAGAAAGATGTATGCCTCTTAGTCAAGCATATACGTACTGTATAAAATTACATGCTGTTTTTCAACAAGAATTTTTTTTTTTTTAACTTGCTTTTTCGAGGATCCGTTTGCAGGCCCACATAAAGATACTTTTGATCTATTTTAGAAATAACTGTCCTATAATAGCTAGAATTTATGAGTACACACTATATATCACACACTGCATTATGATATATAATAGGCCACTTGAACTTCTATCAATTGTTTAAGTACAGAGTTTGAACCCAGCATGCCTGACACTAGAATCTATACACTTAACCTCTATGATTACACTGATTTGTAACATCAACACTTTATCTTATCTCCACTCCACCAGTTCAGGATGTTCTTATCTCCACTGTAAATTAACATGAGTATCCTATTTGACTTTTTTCTCTGTTTTCTCTTTTAAACTCCATTGTGGTCATTATGAGTTTGCTACAATGCAAATATGGCCACATCAATTCCTTTTTCACAATTATCAATGGTTCTTAGGATAAAAGTCACTCCTTAATATGATTCTGGGCCCCTGCTTCTATTTCCAGAATCATCACTGACGTTTCTTCATTCTTCATGCCCTAGACATATGCTGAAACATCTACTTCTTATGCAGATTCACATATTATAGCCTTCAGCCTGAAAACCTCTCCCAGCTTCCCATTTTGTTCCCTTACATTTCCCTATTCCTTCCTTCGAACGCATCTTGTTTTTTCAGGTATCAGCTTGGGGCTCACTCATCTGAAAAGCCTTTCTTTATATACTTCAACTGGACTAAGTAAACCTTTTGAAGGGCTCCCATCATGAAAGACATCAGAAGGATTAATTCAGTATTCTTAACTGGTTGATTGACTTGATGAACTCTTCACAAAACGGGTGTTGCAGTTCTTTCTTATTATTTAAAATTTAGACCACAATATTTGAATTTGTTCTTAAAACATCACTTATGAAGAACCTTATATATATTGGTTGGATTTGAGAGATGGAGTATTTGACTTGCCTACCTACATGCTCATACTTCCCAAAAATAAAAGCCAGGGAGTTCACTTCTGTGTATAAACATGATGGCATGGCAATTCTGAGATCAGGTTATAAAAGACTGTGACTTTAATCTAGCTGTCTCTCCCCCCCACCCCCACCCTTTTCAAGGTCAGAAATTACTTTTTTAAAAAAAGCCAGCAGGTATATATGCAACCAGCAAAACTGGCAGTACAAATTATAGTATAGCATAGTAAATATTACAATGGACTAAAAAAGAATTTGGGATGGCCATCACTGTAACTGGTACATATATTATTTCCCTATGTCTTCTCACCATGGGGAATAACCAAGCATAATCCCAAACCAGCATGAAGCTCAGGACTTCCATTCTACTTATATGGAAAGCATCCTATCTCTTCCTCTGGACTAAATGAGAGCGTTGCTGGCAGCTCTGCTGTGACCCCAGGGGGAGCTCCAGCCTCAGGATGAAACAGAGGTTCTGCACGCCAGAGAAAGAGGCAGGAAGAATCTGGGTTTTTGGTAACATTGCTGATTATAATCCTTAAGACTATACTACCTCTGGAGGTTCTACTTTTGTGATCCAAATAAGTTCCATTTTCCATTTAAGCCATTTTAAATTGAATTTCCCCTTTCAATTGAAAACTTTCTGACACAGCATAATAGGTCCATGTTTTTATGATGGTTTAACGACTAAAGGCCAAATAAGTCTGAAGCAGAATCGTCACTCACAAGAAACTACTACATTTGGGACAATCAAACAAAATCTGGTCAGAATCGACAGGTCAGTCACCATCTAAATAGACAATAAAATCTGATACTTTGGGGACAAGTCATAAGTGGTTTCTTCTGCACAGAAGGGGAATGGGAAAGAAAGAACTCAGTGGGGAGACATCCTGCTACCGCTGTGCAAGCTGACTCTCTGGCACTCCTGCAGCCTGCTGACAATTTCAAAATGAGAAGCTCTAACCCCCCACCTCCACTAAGTCTCCCTGTACAAGCAAATTCACCCGGTAAATGATCCAGATAAATGAGAGAGATGCACTGGAGCATGTTGAATAAACAAGAGTGCCCTGTGACTTGTTCATTTTCCAGCCATAGCATTTTTGTGAAGCCTGGTATTCTGCAGGGAATAAACCACACAAACACACAATTCACGCAAGAGGAATAGCCAGCTCTGAGTTTCTTAGCCAAGTCTTTCTTCTTGAATCCTTTTTTCAGCCCCATTCTGTCCTCACTGCAAGATAATTTGAAGTCCTGCTAAGAGAGCCAAGTCTTCCTTAATATTTTCCAATAATGTTTAAAACTTGCTGAAGGATTCTTAGAAATTGCATGGAAACATTTTGCTCTCTGTAATTTGTATCGGTAACCTCTGTAATGCATATATTCTCGGGGACAGAGTGTTGAGATCATTCATAAACTCTTGGATCACATGTGGCACTGCCAACCGGTGACATCTGACCACGGCAGATTCCAGGCCTGTCTCTGGCAATCATTTCCTCTGGTTTGCAGTTAAGGAGCCAGCAGCTGGCATACCTTCAACACTTGGAAGTCCTATTTTTGGCAAAGCCGAGCATCTGATATTTGACAGGGATCTGCGCCCCCTATCCATTAGTTTACCAGGAAGTTATGGATTTAGGCTAATTAATATTTCATCAATTTTTCTTTTTTCCCCCTTAAAGAGCCATTGTCCACAGAACTGTTCTTATCGAATTGATGTCTCCAGAATCACAAAGATCCCTTAGCATTGAAGACAACTTAGAGACCATGCCCAAGAATATTCTGGGAGGAGAAGGATGGTATCCAGAAATGCCAGTATTAAGCTAAGCCTTTTTCTACTGCACAACACACTCTCTTAGCCCCAAAATGTTCTGCTGTACTGCCCAAGCAACTGTCTTTCAGCACCTGCCAGTTTAGGGCTAACTTGAGTCTTGGTCACAGTGATGCCTATAACACTGGATATTACAAGAAATAATACATTCAATTTAAAATTCAGAATGTCACAGCATTGCTTTTAAATAAAGTGTTCAATCATCTTACCCAAGATGGTAGTAAGGGGAAACACCAGACCATTTCGAGTTTATAATACGGTTGCCAACTTTCGCTAGCTCTGGGCCTGCTACAACTAGATAAATAAATAAATGAATAAATAAATAATCACATTTTTTAAATAAGATTTACATTTACACGATGATTACAAACAACCATCTGTCTGCCTCTAGCTTTTCAATCTGGTTCATGTCCCATGAGCCTCAAGTCTTCAGCCAAAGCAGTTAAGCCGCTAGGTACCAGGGACGCTTGTTACAGGTGTTTCATAGAATGCCTTATTTCCCACTAATTCCCATTTATCCCCATCCTTCTCTCTCTCTCCCTCCTTATTTATCCCTCACCATTAGTCCAAAAAAAAAAGAGACTCAAATATCATCTACATATTAATTTAAAAAACCATACCTTCAATATATTTATTTAAATGTACATTTAAATTATATATGTATGTATGTATAAGTTTAAGTTCAAACTTTGGGATACATTACTGCCTTATAGCTACATCTGTCAATTTAAATCAAGGAAATACAGAGCGATACCAAGTAAATATGCGTGTGCTGCTTTATTCTGGATCCCAGTAGATTACTATTCTCCTTCTGTCTTGTTAGTCCTTATCTGAAGGCATTAGCTTTTACAGCATTCCAGCATTGCACAGTTCACAGAGATACATGGCTTCAGCAGTGTCTTCCTGTCATTCCACCCTTTCCTAGTATCAGTGGGTTACTGCTCCAATATTTCTCTCCCATGGTGTATTCTGATGTACATGATCAACATGAATTACAATGCCAAGTAACTGCCAGATGTCATGAGTTATAAACTCAATAGTCTAAGGCTTATTACACATTAGGGCACCCTGCAGTGCAAGGGTGTCCTGGAATTTATGTGTTATTTATTACTTATTGGCAGGGTCTCAAAGTAATCTCACCCCTGCTGATGAAATGAGGGTTGGAAGGAGAAGAAGGTCAAGGTCAACCTTCCTTGTCAGGAATGCCAGTTACTTTCCAACTACTGTTGCTTTATCTTTTTTCCTCTACCTGAAACGCAGCAAATCTCTGGAAAAAAAGAAAGGGGGTATAAACTGTATCTATGGGCTCTCAACTTAATGCTACCGATTTCACAATTTCTATCATTTCAACTATTTTATCAACACATTTTGTATCAAAAACCACTAGAGGTCAGATTTAAAAGGTGTTCGTGAATCCCCACCATAATCCATGAATTTAAAAATGACCAGTTTGAGAGTACGCTGTTTATTTTCCTCTTTTATACAAGAAAATAGACTAAAGCCTAACTGCCTTAGACTGTATTTGAATTTGTAATGTAACAAGAATATTTTTTTAAAAATCACGTCGCACATGCCTGCAAACTTTTCTGTCTTGCACGTCCAATATTATTATCATTTGCATATGTCTGCAACACAAAATATGGACACAAAGTTATCAGGAATTTTGCTGAAACGGACGCAATCTGACATCTTATATTCTTCAAGAAATGTTCTATTTGATTACTACATGACAAGAAGCTGAAAGTGTTTGCTGATCCATACGTAGCATATTTATTTTTAAATTGGCTGATGAAAAAAACCTCTATCACCTCTCTACTCTATCCCAAAGACCCCAGTAACCTTCTTTTCTTTTGCCACCAAAAGAATTCTGAATGGTGTAGTTAACATCCAGCAATCTCATTACCCAACTACCATAAATCTTCAAAAGGATCACCATGTTTTGACAACTAGGCAGAAGAGGAAGCAAAGAACATACCCAAGCACTTTTTACGGATGCAAATATCCTAAAGAGCAAATTTAAATTATTTCAGAAAGCTCACACTACACCATTGACAGCAACCGGAAAGCAATGCACTTGAAAATTTTTGTTTACCTATGAAAAGGAAAAACACAACTTCTTTTATTCCTGATCCAAAGCCCACAACTCCAGCCCACCTTTCCACCTGGACATACACATTATCTATGAAAACAAAGGGATAACAAAGAATGAACACCAAATATCTTTGTTTAAGTATAAGTACTCTTAAGTTCTCACAAGGAAAACTAATTGTGTGTTTTCCCCAAAAAAATTTAAAAAATTAAAATTCACATATGTTGTAATGAACTGTTCGTGTTTTATGTGAAACTAGAAAGAAGTCCTCTTGAGCATGGATGCTTTAAAAAATCCCTCTCCTCTTCTGATATAAATTGCAATCAATCCTGGCCATCTATATTCTCAGCTAGAAAGAATAAATGAAATTGCTTTCTGAGTTTCTGGCCATATTTCTAATCTCTGGACTTCCCTGTTGCTGCTAGCCTGAGGACTTACTGCTCTTTCTCTCTCAAAATATTCACAGACCAAATGTAAACAGTATAGAACCACTTCATTCCCTCTTGGAGAGGAATTAACTCCCTCAACACCTATTCTGCCTGGAGAAAAATCAATCCCCTGAACACCCAGCTACACGTGGTTGTTTTAGCTTGTCTATCTTAAACCTAAACCCAAACCAAACCCATTGACGTAGAGTCGATTTGAACTTATGGTGACTCTACAGGACAGAGGAGAACTGCACCATAGGGTATCCAAGGAGTGGCTGGTGGATTAGAACTGCTGACCTTTGTTAGCAGCCAAGCTCTTAATCACATCTGAACTTAATAAATAACAATGGTTGGATTTACCAGAATTCTTCTAAACTTCCATTTTTTACTCCTAATCAAGGTGATCTGTAATGCCAGATTATTAACATTCAAAAATTATCTTAATCCCTACTTTTAGTCATTTTCATGCACCAAATATCATCTGTTGTTATTAGTTGCCCTTGAGTTAGTTCTGACTCATGGCGACCCCAAGTGGGCAGAGTAGAACTGCTCCGTAGGGTTTTCAAGGCTGTCACCTTTCAGAAGCAGATCATCAGGCTTGTATCCTGAGGCACCTCTGAGTGGGTTTGAACTGCCAGTTTTTAGGCTGGTAGTCAAGCACTGTTTGCGCAATCCAGGGACTCCCCAGATATCATCTACTTCATTCTAATTGCCAAAGAAAAACTGTCTGAAGATAGTAAAATCAGAACCTTGTTTCCCTGGTGCTCTTGATGAAGGGTTAAACGATGATTTCTGAGGGTAGGGCAATATGTCGAAAATGTGGGCAAGAAAAGGAAAATCTGAAGTGAGCAGAATAAGTAATTTTCAAAATCAAAACGTCTCATTTCTCATCTACTATTTTCAAGTAGGGAGTCCTGGTGGCTCAGCTGCTAACCAAAAGGTCAGCAGTTCAAATTCACCAGCCGCTCCTTGGAAACCCTATGGGGCAGTTCTACTCTGTCCTATAGGGTCACTATGAGTCAGAGTGTTCTCGACGGCAACGGGTTTTATCTCAATTAGATGGGGAAAAATTTATACATTCCTTCCAAAATCTAAAATCTTCAAGCTGACATGTGAATTAGATAACGATACATTCTTCTCCAAACTAGACACTTTTTAAAAGTCAAAGAAGGCATTATTAATAATTATACAAGGACAGTTCTAGGAAAACCAGGCTGAATGTCCACAGGTCTCACTCTAAAGCTCTGTGTGATCTATTCTTTAAAACTCTCTGCAGGAACATCTTTAACCCTCAGTCATAACACTGAATTCATACTGGTCTTCCATCAGTTCCTGGAACACATAAAGCTCTTCTCCACCTTAGGTTCTTCACACAGTTTGTTCCCTATTTCTGAAATGTGCACTAATTCCTCTCTACAGTATGCCTTGGAACTGGCACTTCAATTAATAAATATTTATGGAGCGTCTACTATTTGGCAGTGAAGCAATACACCATTGTACTGACACAACAATGTCTACGGTTCCTCCCAATTAAAAAGTGTAAGTTTCCATTTTCCCCGATTTCTATATGTATTTAAAAAAATAAGTTTGATCCAGTTCATCTTCAAAGGTTGATTTTAGTATGACATTTAAATTTTGTTTTGTTTGATTTACACCAAATAACTTAGATATTTGCTTTTCAACCAGTTCTAGTTGTTACTAGTTCTGTGACATAACCGAAGAGTTTTTAATTTTTATCAATTTTTTCATTCAACAAGTATGTACTGTACATTTTGTTGGCGCAAGGTACTATGTAGTGCACTTTATGGAGTACAAATATTTCAAGCAGAATTTTCCCTTAGGGTGCTAAAGATTTAGGAAAGTTACCATATATAACTCCAAAGCCACGATCTGAAAGAAAAAAGCATGAAGTGTCAGAGAACAGGGAAATGGAAAATGCCATAAGGTACAAAGTAGGGAAACACTGTTTTCAACAAAGGTTCTTTGGAAGAGCTAGCTTCAGAGCTGGGTTGGAATACAGTGTGTAGTTATCATTTGGAAGATAGAGAAAAGCATTTGAAGTGGCAGAAAAGGGCATTATTGCTGGAAAGCACAGTGTGGTAGTTTCTTGATTTCCTAAGGAAGATTTGTGTGTGCATGCATGTGTGTGAGTGTTAACTGGGGGGGGGCACACAACAAATAAATGGGAAATCCATTAGATTTAGAGTTTTTTTTTTTTAAAAATCTCTACGATTTCTGATAGCCTTTAATATAATAATATGTACCTTGAATATACTAGTTCCAACCACAGAAAGCATTTTTCAAAATTTATTTGACTGTAAATCCCTCCTTTTCTAGAGATCACCTCAGGGGACTTAGATTCTGTGATGCTGACTTTGGGAAGTACTCACCAAGAGAAAGGGGGGACTGCAGATTTAGCCACAAAGAGGATAATGATGGTTTTAAAGATCAATCTAAATAAAGTGGTGGGGCAGGAAGCCAGATTTCCAGGAGTTATAGATTACATAGCTGTTTATATAGCATATATATATACATAAGAGGTAGAGGTGTTTGGTGGAATTCTCTTTCACAAATTTGATGACAGAGACAGTAAAATAGCATAAACAGGTATGAAATGATTTATAAGATGGGTCTTGGAGGTTATTTGAAAATTAGGATATTAAAATCATTTAAGATCAGATACAAAAATATAATTGCATTGTGTTACTTAAATGATGAGGCTAACACCTCCCCCTGGAGAAAATACATACACATATATAAAGCTTGGAAAAAATAACAATGAGAGTAACTTCTCTAAAACAGAGTATCTGTCTCATATCGTTGAGTATCTATCGCGTATCGTTGAGTATTAAATGTATTTATAAATGTGAAGTATCAAAATAGTGCTTGACAGATAAAGATCCAAGCATGTTAGTTATTATTAATTAAAGTATATAAAAAATTAAGACTATAAAGGGAAACTTTGAATAATGAAAAATGGAAGTTTCCATGTCTTTACGGAAAATATTTTTGATTTATGTACTACTTTGTTTTTATAATGTATTATAATTTTATATAAAATGTTCACAAAAATGCAGTCAGGAAGGAGAACTACAGTAAAACCTGTGAAAGGCAGAACCTGTGTAAGGTAGAAACCTGTAGAGAAGGAAAACTAAAATATTTTCCACTAAAACTAGCGATAAAAAAGTGGTAAGACTGAACCCTGTCAAAGGCGGAAAATTTGAGAGACCCAGAAAAACAAGCCAGTCCCGTTGAGTTTCGGCTCTCACAGGTTTCACTGCATTTATTATACCTACTTTATTATTTGATTGATGGTGACCCCTAGGCTGGGGGAGTACCCACTTCCTGATCATGGCAACAATGATAGATTACAGTTAGCTCTCAGGCCTGGGCTTATGACGGGAGAAAGGTACACTTAGGAAACTAAACCCAGACAGAGGAATTTTGCTTCACCCTACTAACAGGTATTTATCCAAGCGATGAGACTATCCCCAGTTACTTGGACTTGGCACACATGCCAGCATTGTCAAGAACTCCAGAACAGTCTGGGAGGCAAGGAGGGTTTAAAACCCTCATGAGAATACAAAGACTATTTTGAAGGCATTCAATAAGTATTAGATATATTATTGACTAATTATCATTTAAATTTATACACACCTACTCCTCACTATTCCTCACTATTTTGTGAGAAATCTACTATCTGACTATTTTGTGCATTAACGACATACATCTCCCATTAACAAACATCAAGGTGTGAGTTGAGAGTAACTCTGGCTATGATGGTTAAGGTTATGTGCCAATTTGACTGGGCCATGATTCCCAGTGGTTTGGCAGTTATGTAATGATGTAATCTGACAGCTGTGTAATGATGTAGTCATTCTCCATTTTGTGATCTGATATGGTCATCCTCCATTTTCACATAACGTTGATTTTCATACAATGACCTGGTCTTTGGAACTTAATCATGTTGGTAAATGAGGAATGGGTGTAATTTGGAAGTTTACATAAATTTAAGTGCAATGTTTGAGGATAGTAACAAAAGTTTTATTACATTTAAATAATCCCTAAATGTACCCAGACCTAAAAAGATAGGATGAGTTGACACATAAGGGCTAATTCTTCTTTCTGAAATGAGTCAAAATACAATACAAAGATGTCTTTTTAGTCCATCATTTTGAATGGTTTAGGGTATAGTGAAAGTTATATTTTAATATTAAATGTCTCAATGCTGATCAGTGAATTGAACTAGAATGTTAAGTTCTTGCTTCAATCAGCCACCACCCTCAACCGTAAGCAGAATACCGGTTCCCTTTCTTTCTTATCAGGTGGCTATGTGATAAGGATTGTAAACTGATTTTGAAAACTATTATACTATATTATTTCTTTCTAAAATTTCCTGTCATTAAAATGGATTACATTTTTATTATATGTATAATGTATTTTATATAAAGATATATGTATACATATATATAATACATATATAATACTTCAACAAAAAAATCTTTGGGCATTGCTGTTTGATTTCATTTATATAAAATTCAAAATAAGTCCACGGTGTTAGAACTGAAGATGGTGACTGCCCTTGCTGACGGAGGCGGGAGGGTTAGTGGCTGGAATGAAGGACAAAGAGGCTCCTGAGATTCGAGTGATGTTCTGTATCTCCATCTGGGTCCTGGTTCACATGGGTGTGTTCACTCTGTGATAATTCAACAAGCTGGAAGCTGTGCCATTGGTGTTCAAATATGATTTATATACTTTTTTTGCACAAATATTCCCAAAAAAGTTTACATAAAAGGTAAATGTGTGGAAATGAAATGGAAATACATATCTTTCTACAGCATTAAGATAAATATAGTTTAACTACACAAAGGTCAGGAAATGGAAAGCAAAAACCTAAAATCCTTTAAAATAATATATATTTAATAGCCTAAGGAAGAGTTGGAAATATCGTCTAAAGTATAAATGAAAGTACTGTATTTTTACGCAAATAATGCATGCCTTCTACACTTGTTTGCCAACTGCACTCTCCCCCTTCCCCGCAAGTAATTTTCATAAGCGCCGCTATGCCAAATTTTTTACATGCTTTAAAAAAAAAAAAAATGACATAGAGCACTTACAAAATACCTCACGGCAGGGGGCGGGGGGGGGGAGGGCGTGGTTGGCAAATAAACATAGAAGGTGCACATTATTTGCATAAAGATGATAGTATTTTTTTTAATTTAACAACAATATTTAGTCTCTGTGAAACTAACAAAAAGTTATTAATTCATCATAATAAATTCTAGTAGTATTAAAGAATCAAGTGGCTTTTTGTTTTAACTAAAGAAATTTAAAGGGATTAGTTACTTCAACTTGAGACAGAGGGAAAAGGGTTGCTGAGTGTAGGCACCAGAGGTGGCATTAGGAAAAAAATTCCCAAGAAGAACATGGATAACTAGGTAAAATGAAAGTGATCTGCATATTTAAAGCGTGCAAGCAAACATAAAGCTAAAAGGCAAAGAAAGCACTGACTGGAAGTATTAACAGCAAATATACAGTGGAAGGCTAATATCTTTAACATAGAAGATTGTTTACGAAAACAACTCAGATAGCTTTAGTTAAGTGAGAAAACATAATCCTCATAAAGAAAACATACATACTTACAAAATATAAAACAAAGGAATAATGAAATGGGAATGTCATTTTTGAACCATCAGATAAACAATGATTATTACTAAATGAATTGATAGATTGAATAACAATAAAATGGACTCTCTGGAACATTTTCAGGTGGAATTATAATTTGTGTAATTGATACAGATGTCTTGTAAAGTCTTACAGTGCGATGCATCAAAGACTAAAAAGAATTGTTCCCTTGGCCTATTTATATCTATTCTGGAAAATTATCAAATAATAATCTGAAGAGGAACTAGCAGAAAATTAAAAAAAAAAAAAAAAAGCTTTAGGAACAAAGATGTTCAGCACGGTGTAAATTTTATAGAGATACATCACCAGCAATTCAATCCATTAAAATAAGATTAAATGAACTAAGATAAATTGAGCACTGTCGACCATCAAAATTGTGTGTAAAGAAATACGATCGTAACAAGAAAACAAAGCAAAAGGCTGTCTTTGAGTTATGAGACTAAGGTTATGTATTCCTTCTTTTTTGTTGTTGTTTTAAATATTTTACTATATACATGTTTTTTTATAGAAGTCCTGGTGGCACAATGGTTAAGTGCTCTGCTGCTAACAGAAAAGTCTGTGGTTTGAACCCACCAGCTGCTCCACAAGAAAAAGACCCATAAAGATTACAGCCTAGGAAAACCTATGGGGCAGCTCTGCTCTGTCACATAGCATCAATATGCGTTGTAACTGACTCGACAGCACATAACAACATATGTATTTTACAGATTTTAACATTATTACTTTTATAATTAAAAATACACTTTAACCTATATCTTTTAAAATTGCTTGAGTATGCATGTTGTTGCTTATTGCCATCAAGTTGTTCTAACTCACGGTGATCTTATTGCATAACAGAACTAAACATTTGATATGTTGGAGTCTGTTGTTGAGGTTATTGCGACAATCCATCTCACTGAAGGTTTTTCTTGTTTTTGCAGACCCTCTACTTTATCATACATGACCTCCTTTTCTAGGGAGAGTATGCATGGTATGTTGTAATAATTTATAAATAAGAAAAAGAAAACTGGAATGTGCTTGCATGTACGTAAAACAATCTCTGGAAGGATACACAAGACACTAATAATAGCAAATGCTTTTTCAGGAGAAAAAAAAAAACCCACAAAAATTGGAGAGTGAGGAGTGGGAGAGGAAGGCTTTTCACTATATCCACTTTAAACATTTTTACTTTCAAATCCTATAAATGTATTAATTAATTAATATGTATGTGTAGCAAAGTGTTAATTAAATGCATGAACAAAAAGAGGATTGTCTAAAAGTGTTTTCAAATTATACCACCTTTCCTGACTGGCTTCAACATAGAGTTAAAAAAGGGTATGGAAACCTGGTTTCTTACAAGAGTCACTCAGTGGCCAAATTATATAGAAGAATAGCACTTTGGAATATAAATGTCAATCAAATATCTGTAGAATGGAGGTAAGCCTGACCTTAGAGACCAAAATATACAACATGACTAATTAGCTCTTTTCTAAGACAGAACAAAAAAAATTATAAAACTTTAGCGTTAGGACGTCTCTTCTTTTCATTTAACATTAACCAAAGAACTACTATGATCTAGGTAGAAGACGTAAGACATGAATATGATGACTACCTTTTGATCTACAGTTAAAACACTTAAGTCCCTCAAGAGAGGACTGAATAAAGAGCAAAACGGTTATGGAGGAAGAAGAGAGAAGTGGGGACTTTGCTCTAGCTGAGAGGCTAAAAGCCATCACGTTCATTCACTATCAACACAGTTTATAAAAGTCAAAATATCATATATTTAGGAAAAATCTTCCATCTCTTCCAAATTGTAAGTTGTGAGTCTATTAACCCACTTTAAATATGAAAATTATAAACCATTTTTCTTCTAAAAATAAAAACATCATCACATTAAGGGTCTTCTTGGAGATTTCTTTAGAGAAAATGTGAGAAACATTGTTAAACTTTATAAAAATTTTTGGTTTCTTTTCTTTGATATGCCTATGTTTTCTATATTTCAAAAGATTTGAGTATATAAAAAACAAAAATCTCACTTTTTATTTAAAAGTTAAAAAAAGGAATACATATATGTACAGGCTAGCGTAATTGTATTATTCAATTTGTTAATGTAATTCATCTTATAGAATGATAGTTGATGGTATATGATAAAATGAATTATATTCCACCTTAAACAATATAATTAACTCTTGATGAACCTTTCCCTATACCAGTAATTTTGTTTAGTCCGTGCGTTTATGATAATGTCAGCTCATTAAAATGTTAGTTAAAACTCATTAAAATGCATAATGAGAGGTAACAGCTTCATTAGTGTAATATAATGTAAAGAAAAAGACAATGTTTTATTATCATTTAATTGTTTTCAAAACTGAATACATTTGCATAATAAAATCTCACTGTATATTTTCAATAGTCCTTAGAAATTAAGCAGTCCAGTAATTAAAAATGCATTTTCTAAAAATACACTTGTTATTGAGAAGTCCTGGCTGTACTTTTCAATTAGAAAAAGTGTTCATATTAGAGATGGTAGTTATAAGAGATAGAAAATAATTTGAATAATACTGAAATATGCTAACATAGTCTTAATTTCTTTCAATATTTATAATGTTTAGGTAGAATAGCATTTCCAGACAACGGTAGATAGTTTAATCAAATATTACGATTAATTGTCCTTATTAGTTAATATGTCAATACCTTGCAACACTGAAGAGAGCCAGGTGGTGATGGAAATTATACTGGAAATCAGCTGTATCACCAAAGCAGATGTAATTATTTCATGTTTCTGTCTCATAGTACCTTCACAATAGTGTTTGATAAATATTTGCTGAAAAAGTTTATATATGGAAAATTTCAATAGTGATTTTTTTTGATAGTCTCTCCCAAACCCTACATAATAAAACCATTATCATTAAAGCACTGTTCAAATATATCTAATTCAAATGTATTTTTCTTTCCTGGTCTTATGGGATACTCTCCTAATTTTCTGCCTGTATCTCTCCTTGGTTTACTTTGCCAATAGTTCTGTCTGTACTTAAAACATAGTCCCACTCAAAAATGGAGTGCCCCCAGTCACATATTCTGAGTTAACCTCTCCTGGTTCTACCTCCATGCTGATGATGACCCCCAAATTTATGCCTCCAGCCTGAGTTCCTGCACTCCAGACTTGCATCCATCTGCCTGCTTGACAATACAACTTGAATGTCTAAGAGTGTCTTGAATTAACGTGGCCAAAATTCAATCCTTGATTTTTATCACACAAATCTTCATTTCCCAAAGTTTTTCATCTTTGTATATGGTACCATCATATATCAATTACTCAAAGTCCTATTAATTTTCTCCATTTCTGTCACACGTGCACACGCACCCCATCTTGTCCAGTAAGGCTTGATGACTGTAAAACTTAGACTCTGTCTACAGTTTTGTTTTGTGTTTTTTTTACCTCCACTCCTATCACCTGGTCTGAGTCACCACCACCTCTCACGTGGAAAACTTCAGGGAACACTGCGATCTTACTTTTGCTCTTGTCTTTCCTATAATCAATTCTCTGTGCAGCAACCAGAGTAGCTTCTTTGAAATTATAAATGGAATATTGTCTTCTACTTAAAACTCTCTAAAGTCTAAATCCTTACCTTGGCCTACAAGGCACTTAGAGATCTGGTGTCTCATTTCTTAGTATCCACTCCACCTAGTCCATTCTCCTCCAGCCACACGGGCCCTTCTTTTCTTCTGGCATGGAAAATTAATTATTTCTTTATGTTCTATTCCTACACTGTTCAAGTCAGCCTGAGAATTTGCTTCCCCCAGGACTTCCTATAGCTGTCCTTTTCTTATCAGTCATAGCTCAGCTTAACATGTCACTCCTTCAGGTTCCCTTTTTATGACCATCCAGACCGCTAACCAAAAGTTTGGCAGTTCGAATCTACCAGCTGCTCCTTGGAAACCGTTCTACTCTGTCCTATAGGATCACTATAAATTGGAATCGACTGGACAGGAAGGGTTTTTTTTTTTAATCTAAAGTAGCTGCTAGATTACACATATCACTATCACACTCTATTTTTATTACTGCATATCACTTATCACTATGTGAATTTATTTTTGTTTGCTTATTTGTTCATTATCCATTTTCCTTCAAAAAGCATGTAAGCTAGCTCTATGAAATCAGAGACAAAGTCTGTTTTGCTTACAGGCAGTCCCTGGATTATGAATGTCCAATTTACGTACAACCTGTAGTTACAAAGCAACCCCCATAAAGCCTATTAAAAATTCGAGGTACAGCATGGTTGTCTGTTTCCCACTATTGCCTTTTTGAATATATGCCGAATAAAACTTTCTTTTTGCTAAAAAAAACAATTCAAGGTACATACAAACGGTTCATAAAAACAAATCGGTGCTACTTCGTGACACGCACCAACATTATTATTATTGTTATTGTATTATTATGTGAAAGATGTCGAGCACTTAAACACTGTGCCACCAGGACTTCCCTAATAAGTACATAATAAATACTAGTTGAATGAGTAGAATAAAGAATTTGAATTCTTGTCATCAACCAAATTAGATATAGTTGATTATTACATATACATTCTTAGTAGAAAGTTCCCTAAATTAGTCTAATCCTTGATTCTAGTCAATAAAAGTATGGGAAGTTGTTTGTCCTTTGTTTTAATGAAAAATATATTATGCTTTGTGAAGCATCATAGTGAAAAGAAATGCTGGTAGTTTCTTATTTTCAAAGTTAACAACTAACTCACAAATTTCACATCACTTAAATAGTTGGGAAAAAAAAGTCAATACACTTAATATCAGTGCTTAAAACATTCACAACCTTTCAAGGATTATGTTTTGATCTTTTTTTCTATTTTAGCATCTCAGTTGTTTAGCAGGGAGGGATGAATCAGTGTCTACCAAACGATCAGCATTTCTTGCATATATTGGGAAAGGAAACCTCACAATGACCTTGTGAGATATGTAGGTTTGTGAATGAAGGAAATAGATGTTCTGAGAGGCTCACGTTCATTCGGTTAATAACTGGTAGACCCAGGATTTTACAATAGATCTTATCGATTCTAGAGTCTACACTTTAAAAATATTGTGATGGAAATTTAGGCATAACAGATATATTTCATAATTCCTTAACTTAAAAATCAAATAATACTAAAAATAATTTAATCTTTTCTTGGTGACTAAAAGTCTTCATTGAAGCCCTGGTGGCATCGTGGTTAAGAGCTTGGCTGCGAACCAAAAAGGTCAGCAGTTCAAATCCACCAGGCATTCCTTGGAAACCCTACGGGACAGTTCTACTGAGTTGGAATTGACTCAACAGCAACAGGTCGTTGTTGTTGTTTTTGGTTCAGGTCTTCATTATGATCAGTTATTCTCTCATGCTATGAGATGGTGACTTGAAATATTAGGCTAAAGCTATTTTTAATTCAAAATTTATGATGAAACTTGCTTCTCTGAATAAATCTCTTGGCTTGATTCTTTACATTTGCCTTTTTCATAAAAATGAAGAACAAAAGGTAATAGCTAACTGCTGATTGGTACAACACGCTGAATTTCTGCGTAATGAACTAATGCAGCTTCTTCTAATAGTATGTCTGAGCCCTCAGTATTGTAGTCTTCACTTTTTTCCCCCCAATATTTAAGTCAATTTCTTGCAGCCATAGTAAACCTCGTAGTCAGCTTCAGAGATTTCTCTATTTTCATTCACTTTTAACATTACGTTAGAAAATATATGTAACCATCCTGGAGAGTGGAAAAGTGTGATATGATCATCAGGAGGTTATATTTTTGCAAGTACAGGTATAGACAGAACCTTGCATCTTCAGTCATTCATTGCTTTCTGGAGTTTAGACAGATAAGATTTGGCGAATGATAATTCTCAGTTTAAGTCCTGGCATTGTTGCTTATTAGCCATGGGATTTGGGGAAATTTATTTACCCTCTGTAAGTCCCTGCTTCTTCATCTGTAAAATGGGGATAATGTTGCCTGTCATCTAGGGTGGCAATGAGGTTAAAAGAAAGCATTTTTAGTATTTAGCACACACCTGGCAAGAGAAAGTATTCACTCATTTTCATGGTTTTGCATAATCAAATAGACAGAGATGTATAAAATTATATATTCTCCCTTACAAAGTATATTTCTCCCCACAGTGAATGTCCTGATTAAGTACAAAAATATACAAAAAAGTTGAAAATATAGCACCATGAAATGGACATCTCTCATTATTACATTAATTCAATAATGTAATATTTAACAACATTCAATACGAAATATTTAATAATGTTTAGTAGTATATTGTCTGAGCAAAATATTACTTACTGGGTCTGAAATAATCTGGGTTGAACATTTATGTAATTTGTTTGGCTGAGTGGTTGTTGACACTTTAGTTTTGATTTATATTAATTTAGAAAGAAAATAACTATCCATTTATTTTTTTGGGTAGTCTTTCCCAGTAAAAACAATATAACAAGATAATTAAAATTTTTATCAAAAGAAAGATCACCAATGTGTAGCAAGCAAATGCAAGAGCAACTCTACTAAAATACTATGCAACATTTATGCCTAACTCTTAGTGGAGAAATCTTCAATTTTAGTTTAAATTTAGATATTTTAACAAAAAAAAAAAGCTGCTTCTTACTTCATATCTGTATTTTGCTCTAATTTGTTAAGACTGTTTCTCTCCCATTACGTTTGTTAATTGCTAAGTAAATGTTTTTGTCACTTACCATGCTGGGCTTTTAATCCTCAATATTATATGAGTCAGAATAGACTCAATGGCAATGGGTTTATTATTACTGGCTAAAGATGAAAATAATTCGCTTCAAGATTACAGAAACGACGACAACAAAAACCACTTGAAATATTGACAGGAAAGACAAAACAAGTCAGTGGCTTACTTGTTCCTCTGGCCCAAAATCACCTGTTCCTGACAGTTCCATCTTCCACTCTTCAAATGCCTGTTAGTAAAAGAAAGACAGGCCAGCCCACCCCCTGGCATCTTTAATTGACTTCTGAGAGTGTTATCAAGAGCTACTCAAGCGGGGCTAATACTGCCTGCAGATTGCTCACACATGGCAAAGCTGGGTGTGCTGGACTTTAAAGGGGATGGAGGGAGAGCCTAATCTTTACTCAGTGTGGGCACAGACACCTAAGGTTATCTAAAAAAGAACAAACAATCCTTCGGCACTCTGGAGATGGAAGGAAGGAAGATGTGTAATGGGGACACCAGGACGTTGGTGCTTCAGAGCGGACGCAGCCAATGTGCCTCATATCACCATATTTAGATTGTGACCCTGAGTTTTGTTAGCTGATGGGAACTAAATGACATGAAAAGACACTGGCCATGCTCTTTTTTTTACAGTGAATGATGATTCTTCTGAGAGAGCTTTCTACCAGGAAGAGCCATCCTAGGTTGAGATGAAGCAAAAAGGATCTAGCAGAATTCAGACAAGCCCAGTCACTTCAATTAAGTTTAAAACATCATCCCCATAAGCAGAGCAGAACATATGGTGCCTAAGATCTTCTACTGCTTGGACCGATGCCTGGTCACGTCAGGATGAAAAGTTTGTTTTCTTCTTTTTTCTCCTTTTTGTTTTGCTACCAAATTTCTCACTTCTGTACGTTAGAACTCGATATTTAATTGGAAAGGAATGAAAGTTTCACACACAAAACCCAGCATGTTGTATATCTTGTAGCTTTTATTAAAACATCATATATTTTCACAAGAATGTTTGGCTCTCAGTTCCAAGACTATTGCCTACCTCCTTCCTACCAAGTCAGTATTCTTTCCTTTGAAGCAGGGCTATGTCTTGAGGGTTATTCTATTCCCAACAAAATATAAATCGCTACATTTCATGTCCGCAGACAGCAACTTCTTGTTCACTCTTAGCTCTGGATTTTTCAAGGATTAATTCTTTTTAGTTACTGTGTTAAACTAAGAAAAAGCTTACTTTGTGAGCCAAAAAAATACTGTATAATTGTCAACAATATTGTTTTTTTCCCTAGTTGGTATTCAGCTGCAGTCTATTGAAAAATAGCAAGTCTATAAAAAAAAATTCAGCTGCAGTCTATTGAAAATATTTTTTCTACTGAAAAAAAAGATTCCAAATAATTTCTCTGTCGCTCTACTACAGGAAAACATACACAGCCATGATGATGTTTTTTATAAAGAGAAGGGAAACAAGATTTTCCATTTATTTAGTAGATTCCTTCCACATTTAGGGACTCTTCATTGGCAAAGTTCTGTAGTTACCATCTACCTGAAATGACCTTATAATAAAGACATTATGGGAAAATCACATTGAAAATGAGAGGATGTATATGATAATGATATCTGGTATTTATTAATAAGTGAATAAAGAAGACATATTGGCTCCTACCTCAAATATTTTTTAAAAATTTTAAAAAGGAAGGAAAGAAAGACTTGTTCTCCTTTACGTTCAGATTCGCCTGTTTTCTCCTAATTAATTATATTCACAATGTCAGCTATTATAGAATTTTTTTTAGCATCAAACTTTTTGAGTATTTGTTTCTATTCATTCCTTCCCCTAGTTCTTTTCATGAGTATAACTTTGAAAGGAAGCTTTTTGTTACTGATTGTAACCCTACAAACATTTTTTTTCAAGTTTTCTTTAATGATTCAGTGTTGCCTTCCCAAAGGTATGAAAAAAGTTTCTTTCAATAATCTAACAATATGCAAGCTTTGCTAATTACAGTAGTAGTTCTATTCATTATAAAGGCAATTAAATTGGCTGTTTTGGGGTTATCGTTAGAGTTTTAGTCTCCTATTTGTTCCCTCTATGATAATTTTACCTTTTGAAGTTACAAGTCAGTGAATAAAAATACTCTTACATCAGCAATAGTAAATGCTCTTGCCATCTCCTAGTCTCCAACCACTTTCACACACCTGGGGAATGGTGGCTGAGATTCAAGGTACAGCCTGTGTGTATGCAGTGGCCGAAACAAGGCAAAACTAGCTCCTCCAAACCACAACCTGAATGCACAGCAAGTAAACTTCCATCACAAGTGATTGGATATCAACAAATAATATAAATAACAGACATGATCTGAAAGGGGAAATAATAGAATAGACAATTAAACAAAATTAACTATAATGAAAAATACTAATAACCTAAGGTTTTTTGTTTTGTTTGTTTGCTTATTTTGTTTTTTTAAGAGTACATGTTGGCTTTTATGAACTTAGAAGAATATCAAAGAAATATAGAGGAAACACCTCTCAGAATGTCAAACTGAGATGTTATGGGTCAGATATACTATGAATGGATAATGATTATCTCACAGAGGATGCAAGTACAGAGGTAAATTGATGGCACAGCATAAATGTTGCTATGTAGAAAATTAATGTAAATATTTGCATCTTTCTGCCTCAGGAGGTGTTATTCATGTAAGTAATGACTAAATGAAATGGTTCCTGAATATAAAACCTGGTGTTCAGTCAGGAGAGTTTGGATTGCAAAGGAGTCTGGGGTTCAGCATAAGTGCATGACCCATAGGATTACAGTGGAAATATACAGAAAGCGATGAGGCTGACTAGGAGGCAATGCTATGTTTAGCAAGGCAGTTCACCAGAAAATTCAGAAAAAGAAAAAACAAATTGAATGCTTATGTTTTTTCTAAACACAGTCATGTTCATATGACAAACCACTGAGTAGTAAGCAAAATGAACAATGATGTCCTGGAGACAATCTTGAAGAAAAGGGAATGCACTAACAGATATTTGTAGTATGAAGGGACAAACATTCCAGAGGGTTAGTATGAAAAAGGAAGGCCCCGAGAAAGAACATTTTAAGGGAGATGCCAACTCCAAATGAAGCTAAACAGAAGTTCTTTTTTTTTTTACTTCCAATGAGAGTATCTGACCAAGCCAGGAGTAATCATTTATAAGAAATGAGGATTGAGAATGAAATATATGACCTACAAATGAATGTGCTGATTGAGTAGAGGGAGTGACTGGAGGATTTGTGTGTGTCGGTACACTTGAAACATATAAGAAATGTTTTAATTTCCTAGTGATTCATCTTAACTTTTCTTCCTGGAAGTGCATATTAAAAGGTCAATTTTTTATTTGCCTTTCACGTTGGCAGTTAATTGATGTAAATTAATTAAATAATTTTTAAATTACTACTCTGTGACATGCACTGAAATAGGTTCTGGAAAATAACAGCTAACACAATAGTTTTTGTCCTCAAGAATCTAGCATTCCAAAGAAAACAATGGTTAAAAAAAGGAAACATTTATTAATTTTCAGAAATAATCAGGAATATTAGTAAACATCACATACTTCTCAACCATACTAGTTTGACGATGAAAAAGAATTTCAAATTAGATTAAAGTCAAAGAAAAGAAGAAGTCAGACTTTAAAACTGTAACTAATGAGAATTTATCCAAGAGCATAAGGTTTGGGAAGATAACTATGTTTTATTCAAGTCTAATTGCTTCTAGGGGAGATACAAAGCTTTATCCATCTCTTTGCCCAAAGTTTAACACAGTGATCAGGATAGATATTACACAATAACCCAAACCCCCAAACTCATTGCCGCCGAGTCAATTCCGACTCATAGTGACCCTACAGGACAGAGTAGAATTGCCCCCATAGGGTTTCCAGGGAGTGACTGGTGGATTCGAACTGCTGACCTTTTGGTTAGCAGCTGAGCTCTTCACCACTGAGCTATCAGGGCTCCATTACACAATAAAGGTTTACTGAATTAAAAAGTGACATGCAAGAGACTGACATGTTTTTAAGTCACTCTCTTGAAAAAGAATTTTGAATCAATATAATTTTCATGAAACCATGTTTCTCCCCAAACTAGGATAACCATATAATTTATCATATAAACCGGGGCACTATTGAAAGAATTGTTTGATTTATGACAGGCATAAATGGCGACTGGGCTGGGCAAACAAGGAAGTAAGGTCACTCCTCCTCAAACTTTATTAAGGAGCCTAAAATTAAATTTATGGAGGAAAGTATTGCACATTTGCACATGTTCTACATGGCACAAAAAAAAAAAAAACAACAAACCAAACAAACAAAAAACCATTGTCCTCGAGTCAATTTCAACTCATAGCGACCCTGTAGGACAGAGTTTATAAAACTGCCCATAGGGTTCCCAGGGAGCGGCTGGTAGGTTCTAATTGCCTACCTTTTGGTCAGCAGCCTTAGCTCTTAACCACTGTGCCACCAGGGCTCTATTCCTCATAGTAAGTGGAATAACATTAGAACCGTGTTGGGAATGACTCATGAACATCAGAAGAAAAATCTCTACTCTTACTAAAAGATAAAGCCTTTAGACTTGTTCCACTTATTCTACCACCTTTGCTAATGAAAATCAGAAATCATATGTATGAGTATCCACAATAATATTTAAAACTTTTTCATATTAGCTTATGGCATCAAAGGGAGAAAAATAAAATTTTATTTTATTTATTAGTTCTTTTTTTTTTGGTGAATCGTCACTTTTTTTTTTAATTAGAAAACTAACACAGTAAGGGTGTAAAGGGGAAAAAAATCCATCTATGAGTACCATCATTTCATTTAGAAGGTCATTTTAAAAACAAAAATGGAACCATACTATCTGTCTTAGTCATCTAGTGCTGCTCTAACAGAAATACCACAAATGGATGGCTTAACAAAGAGAAGTTTATTCTCTCACAGTCCAGTAGGCAACAAGTTCAAATGCAAGGCATCAGCTCCAGGGGAATGCTTTCTCTGTTGGCTCTGAAGGAAGGTCTGTGTCATCAATCTTCCCTTGGTCTGGGAGCATCTCAACGCAGGAAACTCAGCGCAGGAAACTTTCTTTCTTTTTCTTTTTTTTTTAATTGTTGTAATTAAATGAAGTTTACATTTCAAGTCAGTCTCCCATACAAAATTTTTTTTACATACATTGTTATGAGACCCTAATTGCTCTGCAACAGCACACTCCTCCTTACCACCCCTGATTCCCCATGACCATTCAACCAGCTCCTAACTCTCTCTGCCTTCCCATCTCACCTATGGACAGAAGCTGCCCCTCTGGTCTCTTGTATCTACTTGACTAAGAGGCACACTCTTCACGAGTATCACTTTATGTCCCACAGTCCAGTCCAATCCCTGTCTGAAGAGTTGGCCTTGGAAACTGTTTTAGTTCTGGGCTGATAGAGAGTCCAGGGGCCATGCTTTCCGGGGCAGCTCCAGTCTCAGTCAGACCATTAAGTCTTGTCTTCTTACTAGAATTTGAGTTCTGCACCCCATACTTCTACTGCTCCATCAGGGACCCTCTGTTGTGTTCCCTGTCAGGTACATATACTAGTTCTAATAATAAAATGTTTACCATTCTTGGAGTATCTATTACCCAGCAGACACTATATTAGGCATATAATTTCTAAAAATTACACCACTCTTCAAGGGATTATTTTCTCCAGTTAACAGATGTATGTCGCCAAAGTTCAGAAAACGATTTTTTCAAAGGCCTTGTAGCATTATAAAGATGGAAACCCAGGACTCTGTTTCTGAAGCATGTACTCTTTTCACTCCCCTTACTAGAAAATTACTTATATTAGTTTCTGCTGCATGATAAATATGCCATATTAACAGTAAGGAGTGAAGTGTCTCATTCAACAGAAAGTGGAAAAAGTAGATTAGGGCACTTAAACAACTGAATTCTCAATTCTATTTAATACTATGTAGCTTACTCAACAATGCAGTTATTCTAAAATATGCAGGGAAAAGACTCTAAAGGGTGTCTAAAGGTTAGCAATCAGATATTTCTCATACTGAAAAACAAAGACTTCTCACATACATATTAAACACTTTAGAATCTTTTTGTTTGTTTGTTTAAAGGAGTCTTGTAGATTTTTATTTTATTAGAGCTGTATAATAGAAGCTGAAACCAAAAATTATTTGATTAAATGGTGAAATACATTATTTTTATTTTGGGGGAGCAGTTAAAAATAAAAAGACCATTGTGTTTGTCAAGAAGTTTTGTGCCTGACTTTTAACAGAGCTAGAATGGCTCATTTAATAATAAAATGCTAGCCAATCCCTTACAGCCCTTTCCGAGGTCTGACTTTGTTCACTGTGAGAGACACCATTTTTTTCACTTGAATAATTTTGTATAAATGCACTCAGATTTTGCTAGCTAAGCACGTGGAAGTCATATAAAGCACACCTGATCACATAGCTTATGCATTCAAACCACAGCATATCACAAAAACTACAGTGCTGTTTCTGTCACCACCTGTCACCTGATGCATAAAATTGTTGGTTTTATGAGTCATTTTTCAGTGAACTCTAATGGAAACACAGCTAGATGGAGTTTTTCATGAAACATGCTGATTTTTTGTTCCTTTCCTGGAATGAAACTCAACAAAAAATGTCCTCTCTGTGACTAAAATTAACACTATTAATTTTTGGTAAATAGAGAAAACACCCTTTCTAATGTACCTCAAAAACTTACAGATTTACAGCACATACATTATCCCTTCACCTTTATAAAAATTTGTCAGTCAAACTGCATATCTGGCAACTTAAATATCTATTTACTTCTATGAATTTTTTATTCAAAGATGAAAATTAAACATATATACCTTTTCTTTCTTCTTATCACTATTTGGTTTTTATAGCCTTAATAATCATTTTGACTGTCACTAAAAGTGATTAATTCATTCTAAGAACTTCAAGCTGAAGTTCTCCTTTGTAAACCTTGATATTGAGTTATGATATAGCATATTTAATATATATTGATTCCAAAGAACTGTCATGCTGATTGCACTTTTTTATGATTATTATTACACCTTCACATTTAATCAACTGACATATCTCATTGAATGTCCAGTTTCATAGAACATATTTATCTTTCATTTGACTGATTAGTCACCCCACAAAATGTACCTCAGAGAGCTAAGATATCTATAAACAACTTATCGATATAAATATCTGTTAACAATTTTGTACTTCAAATGAAAAATATAATCACATTAAATATGAAAGACTATAGGTGAATTTTATGCATATTTTCTCAGATAATTTATTTTCACATAGATTTGGATATAAAACTTTTACTCTGGTCCTCATAAGAGATTTTATGAGGAAAAATTTAATGTTGGTCACAAGCCCAGAACTCAGCTAGAGGATGGGTATGACTAAATCCAAAAACCAAACCTGTTGCCATCAAGTTGATTCCGACCCATAGTGACCCTACAGGACAGAGTAGAATGGCCCTATAGGGTTTCCAAGGTTGTAATCTTCATGGAAGCAGACTGCCACATCTTTCTCCCTTGGAGCAGCTGGTGGGTTCAAACTGCCAACCTCTCAGCAGCCGAGAACTTTAACCACTGTACCACTAGGGCTCCTTGGGGATGACTCTCAGGCATAAATTCAGTAAGTGATGTGGTTCCTGTTGCCCACTTCCCCAGTGAAGCTTCCACAATCTTGAGGCGAAATTATTTCCTGATTTAATTCCATTTACTAATTATTTCCGAATATCTACTCTGTGCAATGCAGTGTAAGGTAAATAAACATTACTAATACCTGCCCTTTTCCTTAAGGAGCATATTTATCAGTTAACCATTGTTGCCTAATCACCCCAAAGCTTAGTGACTTAAAAAAATAATAACAAACTTAGTGGCTTATAACCACAACTATTTCATTGGCTCACACTTATGTGAGTTTGCGTTTTAGGTGGTTCTGCTTGATCTTGCCTGGAGCCACTCACGCAGCTGCAGTCATCTTGGGGTCTGCACTGGTCAGAGATGGCCTCATTCACATTTCTGGCAGCTGATCCTGGCTATGGTTTCTGGGACGGCCGTATGGTGGAGCCACTCTACCCATCACATGGTCTCTCATCCCCAAGCTGTCTAGGCTGGGCCACTTCATATGCTGGCACCAGTGTCCCATGAAGGCAAATGTGAAACCAGTAAAGCCCTCCTGAGGGCTAGGCTCAGCATGTCAATTTTACTGCATTCTGTTGGTCAAAGCAAGTCACAAAGCCAACCTACATTCAAATAGTGGGGAAATGGTCTCTTCCTTTTGATGAGACAAGTGACAAAGTTAATGGCAAAGAATGTGGGTACAGGGATGGAAGGAATTATTGTGACCACCTTTGCAAATACACTTTGTTATTGTTGTTGGTTGCTTTTGAATTGATTCTGACTCATGGCCATCCCATGTGTGCAGAGTAGAACTGCTCCATAGAGTTTTAAAGGCTGTGACCTTTCGGAAGCAGATTGCCAGGGCTTTTCTTTCAAGGCACCTCTGAGTGGGTTTGAACTGCCAACCATTTGACTAGTAGTCAAGTGCTTAACCTTTTGCACCACCCAGGGACTCTACCCAGGAACTCCTACCATAGCTATATAAATTGTATGTGACACTATATAATCTGTATGTACAATAAGCAAGAGTCTATATGCGATAGACCACTCCTCACATGCCCAACATTAAATAGTTTCAATATTGCAGATACTTTACTCCACCTCTTAAATCTCTCAACAACAAAAAAATATATACTACTAATAAAAATAAAAACAAGGCAACCAAACATGAAGGTATAATATACATGGGTTCTTTCTTTTTTAATTGTGTTGTGCAATACAACTTCTCAATTAATAAATTTTTATTTTGGCAGCAGCAATAAGATTTCAATTATACTCTTATTTAAAAGAAAAGTACCCTTTGGTTCTAAGTGATGATATCCATGACTTTCCTACAGGGATTTTATGGCTAAAACATAGACTCCATCCCAACCAAGACATGATGCCAATTTTTTTTTCCATAATCTGTATGATTCATCCTTGTGACCTACTTGTCCCTCCAGAGATCTCCCATGAACACATTATACGGGGCTAAATGGCAGAGTAGGACTAATTAGCCCCTATTATATTAATTTTGAGAAGCCTTGGTGATGCAGTGGTTAATCACTCGGCTGCTAACCAGAAGGTGGGTGATTCAAACCCACGAACTGCTCCATGGGAGACAGATGTGGCAGTCTGCTCCTATAAGGATTACAGCCTTGGAAACCCTATGGGGCAGTTCTCTGTCCTAGGGGGTCTCTATGTGTATGAATTGACTCAGAGGTAATGGGTTTTTATTATTATTATTAATCTTTAGTGTATAAAAACTATAATTGTTTAACATTTTTGTTTACTGTTCTCAGAATTGTGTTGCCCAAAAGATATGTTCAAGTCATATCCTGGTACCTGTGAATGCGACACTTGAAAACAGGGTCTTTGCAGATGTAATTAGTTAGGTTAAGATGAGGCCATTATGTTGGGCTCCAATCTCTTAATGACTGTTGTTCTTATAAGAAGAGAAGAGACACACAAAGATAGAACAGTATATTGGAGGCAGACATTGGAGGTACGCTACCACAAGCCAAGGAACACCTGGGCAACCACAGGCTGGAAGAGACAAAGAAGGATCTTCCCCTAGAGGCTACAGATATAGTATGGCCATAGAACCCTCTGAATTTGAAACTTCTAGCCTCCAGAACTGTGAGACAATGAATTTATATTTGTTTAAGCCACATAGCTTGCGGTAATTTGTTAAGGCAGCCCTAGGAAACTAGTACTCAGATGATACAAATGATCAACAATATTGAGGAAGACCCTAACCATTAATGGGCAAAAAGGAAAGCAAAAGTGTTTAATGGTCCAACACACAGAAATCAGAATACCAGGTTTCTTAGTTGAACAAACGTCATCAAAAATATTAATGATGCTGAGTAGAATGTCAATGCAATTTGATTCTGTTTACCTCTGTGCTGACACCAAGTTCATATGCAGTACTTCTTCTTCTGACGCTAACCACCAGAGCTAGGTCGAACCTCACATGTTAAAGGGGCACCATCCTACGACTGGCAAATCTGCCTAAGAAGTTAGATGTCAACCACAAGTTTGGGCTTCCTCATAACATGCTCACTTCTGACCTGCTGGCTAGAAATGTGGGTGTTCCCTTTACCTCCTCAGGATATAAGCTATAAGTTCTGGAGTCTGTAGGGGTTCCCTCACTTGTGACCTGCTGGTTCTCACTACTCCCTCAGGTTTGATGTTTCACTAGAACAACTCACAGAACTGAGGAAAGTGCTATGAGTACAATTAGAGTTTTATTGTAGCAAAAAAAGACACAAATGAAGAGATACCAGGGTGAGATCCGTCTGGGAGGGTCCCCACTGTGGAGCTTCTGTGTTTCTAAAAAGGAACACATCATCTTCTCAAGCACTAATGTCTTGCATCTATCAGGAAGCTCATGGAGATTCAGTCTTCAGAACTCTTATATGGGGATCTCATTATGTAGGCATGATTGATTTAATCTTTACCCATTACTCACGTGGTTGAACCCAACCACCAGCCCCCTTTCCCTGGGGTGGGGCTGTTATTACACAGTGGGTCTTTCTGGCCATGCCATAGTCCCCATTCAAGTGTCACCTCATTAACATAACCTGTTAAGTAGGTATTGTTTGGAGCCCTCAAGGATAACAAAGACATCATAATCACCAGAAAATTCCAAGGTTTTGGAGGTTATCTTTCATGAACCAAGGACAATGATCTAATTTTTTGGGTAAAGTTAATTGTGAATCCCTCAGATGCCTTCTTCCTGCATATACAATAACAGATATGAACTAACTACAGGAATTTATGGACTATCTAGTGATACTACTAATATCTTAGCCTTGGCTGTTTTATGAAACATTTGTGGTGTAGTATCAATTTAAATTTTAATATACTTGAGAGAAACTTCTCTCTAATGGAAATGGGTTATAAGTAAGTTTTCCTTTATCAAAGTCTGATCTCACTTTTCCTTGAGAAAACTTCTGGCTACCCAGGAAATTAAAATAGTATCCAATTGGCTTGTTTACACTTTCTCATTTCCCCAACCTATTTTGCTTCATTTACTGCATTCTGTCACAGTGAAAGTGATTTGGGGATTTAAAATGGACTCATTCTGCTCAAACAGATGTCAAAGATGAGGCGCATCAGTTTTAACAACTATTTAGAGGCCATGTGAGAAATAGCTTTTCCCATGTAAAAGCCTATTGTAAGCATCCAAAGGATTGCTTTCTATTTTCCTTCGTGGCTATATTTCACTAAATTTAGCCAAATTTATTAAGCAATATTTTTGTGCATCAGTGCAGAGAACCGACACACATCTTTAATTTAAAACACTCTGCTAATGTATTGTAGGAATTACAATACATGGAAATAGTTTCAATTAACTGGAAAGCACATATAGCCTTTAAACAATATAAGAAAAATATGGAGTGTCTTTCTTTACAACCGTAAAGTGACCTTAAAAGAAAAACAAAAGTTAGGCTCCTTATATCATACTTCAAATGAAATGACAACATAATGAACAAGAATTGGGCATATGCTTACTAAATTTTATTGTAATTTTTTGTTGTTGTTGGCACTGGGTGCAATGAGAAATTAATACTTGCCCAGTAGTTAAATCAGGCATGGCTAAAGCTTAATGATATAGTATATTTAATATCCTTTAGAATTATTAGTGGCTTTGAATTATGTAATATACACTCCAAAAATATTACTACATGAGACAGAGATGTAAGAAAGAGAATACTAACTGCCTGTGTCATCATTTTCTTTGTGTTTGTACGCACGTGTGTGCGCACGTGTGCATGTATATGGATTTGATGTCCACAATTTTGTCTTAGTGTTTCTTTGACAAGTAGATGGTTCTGAAAAGTATTTAGTGACCTGAAGTATGATGCTATTAACATCAGCTAGAGAGACAGAAAAAAAAAATCAATACAGATTTTGCTCACAATTAGCAAATAATTCAATGATATTTTGCTAGTTCTCTTGAGACAAGAGTTGTGGAATCCTTGAATTCAAGGGAAGATACTCTGGATTTATTTCTACAGAAAAGCTTATCTCACAAACCTGATGGATAAAGGCATGACTCTAAATGAGTCAATGCCTCAGGGTAGTTGGAGTTACAGACCCAATCACTGCATGTCATCCTCAGTAATTATTTCACCTATGCAGTATATTAGATGTAGTTTCAAAATGGTATTCCTCGGTTTTTATTTCAAATAAAAGCTATTCTTGCTAGATTAAAATTAGCAAAACCATGCTTTTACGTTATTGAAAATCAACTGTTGCCTTTAAATTCTAGTACAATTAATTAAACAAAAGCAAAGCTTTATATCTTATTACGTTTTTTTTAGAAACCATCATGGGGATTGTAACTTTCAGAGTTACCAACTTCAGTGTATATACATTTAAAATTACATAGTTAATTTATTCAGAGATTTTGTGGACAAAATTATGAAATCTTCAACCTTGTTTTACAAAATCATTTACAATTTCGAGAATCATCTTTTCCTTTTAAGAGTTTTGGTCAAATGTTACTTTTAGGTAGCATATACGACCATTTTTGTATGGATATTTAAGGATGGGAATACAAACAAAATTATATATAATCATTGGGGCAAGCAGAATCTTTTGTAGGGAATTACATGCTCATTTTATACCAAATAAACATTGTGTTTTTAACTTACATTCATTCAATTGAGTTTGAGATACGTGACAATTACTGAATGTTACACTTGTTCAATTGGTTGTAAGTGATCCTGAAATAGTCTTAATTTTGAAAGCATATTTCCCCTTAAGGTTTTAAAAAAATATGTAAAACATTTAAAACTGTATCTTTCCACAATTAGCACAGTTAAGAGTGGCTTATGATGCAGGAAGGCAGGGACCACCTTTCTGATCTCCCGGCAGTCATCCTCCTCCCAAGACACAGAATGATTCAAGTCCTTAAAAGGCTGTGTGTAAGGAAGAAGCAAACAGTGACGGTTGGCCATACTGCAGTTGATGTCACCAAGGTGGTGTGGTACATCAATCACGTAATGATCTTTATGGGCCCAGAAAGGGTACTGTGCCATTTGAAGACTGAGAATACCAAACCAAACTGGGTTTTGGACCTGGGAAGCACTACACTGCAGACATGTGCCCCATCCTGACTCAGCCAAAGCAATTAGTTAGGATGCCTCCTGTCATTCTACACACAGGTGACAATTCTGCAAGTCTGCCAGTAACTACTAACTGGTGACACTAACTAATCACAGAGAAGATCCATGCACTTCCCCTATATGTTATTTCCTTAAATAAAGGTCTTCTCTAATCCCCAAAGCCCGAGATGAACAGATGTGCTCTTTTTAGAAATTGCCACCCTTTTCCCAGGCAGGCTTTTATATTTGTTAAACTCAGAGACTTGACTATACCAGAAGCAATCGTTCTCTGTGAAAAAGTCAATGCTGCTAAATCAAGAATTCCAATGCACACTTGAACCTCCTTTTTCCCTCTTTAAAACTTCCTAGGGTAGCAAATGTTACTTTCAATTAACTGACATAATAAAATGTGATTGCTCTTTCAAGGCGCAGACTAATAAACACAACATGCAGAAGGTAGTATAATATTACATTAAATAGCATTATTGAAGATGTTTACATGGAGAAATAAGTTAATGTCTACAGGACATCCATTGAAATATGAAAGTTTTACATATGCATATCAACCTAATCAGAGTAAGTGCCTAATTATATGCTCACCTATACCAAGCATCATAAAAAGTAGAAATTTTCTTAAAACCTCATTCTCTGTATTAATTGAGGTTAGTTTTTCTAACAAAACACATAAAACATGAACTTAAACTAATTTTTAGATACATGTGCACAAAAGGAAGATCTTAATATTAAAATTCTACTCAGCAGTGTTTTTAGAGGGAGATTTTTATTAAATAGGAGAAAGATCTAAAAACAAAGATGAAGGCATAGGCAATGATAAATGAGAAAGAAATACAGAGGTAATCAGAGGAAGAAAAGGAGGAAAAAGTAGGGACATTATCTACTTGTAAAGATGCAGTCTGGCTAGGCTATACACAAAGATTATTTTAGAAGACTGTGAAGTTGGTAACACAGACACAGGAATTTAAGAATAAGTAAAATTGAGTATGAGAGAGGGCTTTTACACTAGGTAACTTAAGGCATTGACTTCATTCCTCCCTTAGTGCAAGCTGGCCTTGTTAATGCCTTGTCTGCCTACCAGTACAGAGCTACAATCCACATAGGGAAAAGAAGGAACAACTCACCAAAGGAAGTAAAAGAATCTAAATTCTTTTGATTACTATGAGAAATGATTAAGGGGTTACATTACAAATCACTTAGTAATGACTGATAAGAACATAGTAAAAAACATTCCAGAGGAAAAAGAAGACAATTATGGGTTTGTTTTTTCCCCAGACTGCTCTATTATATTCTAAAACTGAGTTTTAGTAGAGGTATCCTGTCTCTAAAACAAGGAACTTCAAATGCATACACGTTTATCTTCCAGTATTTTTCTGAGGTGTTAACTTCATGGTATTGACAATACCTTAATAGTTACAGAATTGACTAAAACTACACTGCTTTGATTCAAAAATAAGAGACAATTTTTATCACCCAATACGTTTAAATGATGTTGCGACATTCATCTAAGATCTAATATAAAGAGTTCTTGAATATCTCATGTTTCAAAGGAGAAAAATTCCACGTCAAGCCAAATTTATTTTTCTTCTGAGTCTGTTCTCTCTTTTGCAAAAAAAATGAGAATAATAATAATCACCACCATTCTATATATTTCACAAGATTGCACTGGAGATTACTGATCGTAAAGTATAAGACTTGGTTCTATAAACTACTTAGAAAACTAAACCAAGCCCACTGCCGTCGAGTTGATTCTGACTCATAGCGATCCTGCAGGACAGAGTAGAACCACCCCATAGGATTTCCAAGGAGCAGCTGGTGAATTAGAATTGCCAACCTTTTGCTTAGCAGCCAAGTATTATAAGAAAAAGTAGGAACTCTGATTTTACACTTATTGTTCTTCTAATTATATCCAATCAAGTCCTAGCATTCCAAAAAAGTGTATACATGTTCCAACAAGATTTGAATTTCTTTCTGAATCTATGTTAAGCTCTTTTAAATGTTAACAAAAATTACATGCATTCGGATATATTATATTCTAAATATACAATGTGAGAACCACCATATGTGCTGCTAGTTTAATCTGGTTTCAGGAGACCTTAGATTCTAATTCTTCTTGAGAAATGAATAAAAAATTAAAGTGCAAATTTTTGCTTTGTCAGACTAATATTTCCATAGCACTATAAGGTTTGCAAAATCACTTCACATACTTTGCATGGGGACTTCACACATATGACAATACAAGGGATCTTGGATCAGAAGGTTGTACTTCAGCAATGGAATTTATGATTTTTGTATTTAAAGCTTGCTTCAATGTGGCACAAATGAGAATGATACACATAAGAACTGTAAGAGGGCCAGCTGATGCTTAGAGGCATCTACTGCACAGGGTAAGCAACAGCACAACACTATAGTCATTTGGCCAACAACACATGCTATACCATGGCACATGAGCACAACACTGAACTATGTTACTTTGTTGTTGGTTGCCTGACATAGAGTTGGCCAACAACTTATAGTGACCCTATGCAAAACAGAACAAAATACTGCCCAGTCCTACACCGTCCCCACAATTGGTTTTGGATTAGAGCCATTGAACTATAGACTACATTAATAAACATAAATTTTGGATGCTTCTCAACAGTCATTGATATTCATGATAGCTCTTTATTTATTGTTTTATTAGGTTGGCATTCTGCTATTGAAAGCAGTTTTCCACTAGTTAAAAAAAATAGTTTGAAAGTTACAGTATTATCTCCTAGATGATGGGATGGCCTTGCACAACGGCCATACTCTATTTTTGAACTGGAAATTTCAGCATATGACAGCTTATGAGTATAAATTTTATATGATTCTTATAGTTTAAGTAACCCTTGAAAATAACATGCTTTGTCTAAACCTAAAAAAAAAAAGTTTTAAATTTAAAATGTTTTAAAGGTTCAATCCCCCATAGACAATATATTGATAAACATTTGCAAAAATGATCACTCTACCCTTGCATTTGATTTGATTTGTTGAACAGAAGAATAGCTTAAAGTAGTATTCTTCCAGAACATTTAAACTGGTTCACCAAAATTGATTTTTAAAGTTCAGAAACTAGCAGTTTGTCTTCTATGAGAGGCAAAAAAGTCACTTTGAAAATCTTGACCAAAGACATTTATCTTGTAACTTTTACTCTGCGTGATCATTTTTCTTCAGTTTGATCCCAAAGGTCTGTCTCACAGAGATGTTCTTTGAATACTGATGTCTTATGTAGTACAACTCATTTTTATAAAGAATGTCTCCTCTTATTTGAATTTCAACATAAAGGTATACATTTTCTTAATATCTCTTATTTCTATTTCCTCCAAAATGCTTTTAAAGTATTATTTTACAACAACATTAAGTAAAAGGTGTTGGTATTTTCACATAATTATTATCCTATTTTTTCTAGGTATTGCTTTATGCATATTAAATACTTTTTAAAAAAAATACACACTCACATTGTAAATGGAACAACCATATCTCAATCCACCCTGGCACAACATCATCACATACACATCTCTATCATTCTTGAAAATATTATGTGTCTTGCACAACAGACTTGAAAACACGTTTCTCAAATTAAATTAAAGAATACAATGTTCAAATCACAGCAAGATGAAATGGAGCTGCTATATTATAAAACCGGCTGGACAATGAAGGCAACTAAGAACATGCGATCAAGCTCCAAACTCAAAGAAGACATGTTCCCAGGGAGAGAATGATATCAGCTTCATTATCTAGTGCTGCTATAACACAAGTGGGTAGCTTTAACTAACAGAAATTTGTTTTCTCACAGGCTAAATAGCTAGAAGTCCGAATTCAGGGAGACAGCTCCAGGGGAAGTTTTTGTTTGCTACGGAGAAAATACCTGGCTCAGCCTCTCTAGCATTCTTGGAGTTCCTTGGAGATCTATCCATCACATACATCTTTTCCCCCATGTCAGCTTGCTTGCTTTGTGCCCAATCTGCTCTTTTATATCTCAAAGGTGATTGGTTTAATAAAACACACGCAACACTGACATGGCCTCATTAACATAACAAAGAAAAACTCTATTCCTAAATGGGATTATATACAAAGGTATAGGGGTTAATATTCCAATACATATTTTGGGGGACACAATTCAATCCATAATAGATATGTAGAACAATACCCTGGAAGAAAGAAAGGAGGCAGGTATCTCACTTCTCCCTTGGAGGTTATCCAGACTCAGGATGTAAACTTTTCCAAGAAGAACTGTACAGAATTGGGGACTTCTAAAAAGATTTGGGGTAAGAAACAGGAAAAGATCAAATGGAGAGTCAAGAGAAGAAAGCAGAGACTTTGGGCATTTTCTGGGGCTAAGCGCTCAACAAGCAAATCTCTTCCTTCACCATCATCAAATATTTCTTGAATGGGAACTTCCAGAGCCGGGTCAGTCACAATAGTGGGAATAGAAAAGGGACCTAGCAGAAATTAATCAATATCAAAGACTATATAATAGGTTGAGTCTTTCCTTCTTTCCAAATAAGAATCACAAGAGAGACAAATATAATTGGGATTTCAAATATATCATGAGAATTGGGGAAATTTTAAGACATTTTGGAGCCCTGTTGGCCTAGCAGTTTAAGAGTTCGGCTGCTAACCAAAAGGTCTGCAGTTGGAAACTACCAGCTGCTCCTTGGAAACACTATAGGGCAGTTCTACTCTGTCCTATAGAGTTGCTATGAGTCACAATCTACTCGATGGCACCGGATTTGGTTTTTTTTTTTGGTTGGTTTGTTTTATTTTAAGACATTTTATCCAAAGTAAGAACACAGGGAATGATACAACATATGCTTACTTTACTACAAACATAGCTTCACATTGCTTCTAATAGGATAAGAAAATCTTCCACTTTATCATGTCAAAATCCATATATATTGGCTGAGATATTTAATCAGTAGACTTTATAATTATGGAACTACATGTATAGCTCATTATAAAAATAAAACTTTATTTACTATAAATGCAAAAGGCTACATTTATTTGAAAAATAGCCAATAGGCACTGTTGACAATTGAACTTTTATTTAGAGCAAAAGACTCTTAAGTCATCAATGCATTCTGCCACTCAATACAATAGAATGACACAGATGGCATATGAAAGTAATTACAGAGACCAAAGTTCTAGATTCAGTAAATATATTATAGTCATCAATATGGAACTTAAGGGTTTTTATTGACCAAAGTTATGTAAAAAATGTATCATATATAAAGACAGGTTAAAGAGTGTCACAATAAAGGAAATTGACTTAGCAATGGTCATTTTGTGGAACTACCTTTCATTATCCATAAAATAAAAGTCCCATAAAATGACCATTGCTAAGTCCATTGCTTTACATTGTCAGAAGTGCCTGGGTGGTGCAAACAGTTAAGAGCTCTACTACTAACTGAATTGTTGGCAGTTTTAAAAGCCACCCAGAGGCACCCTGGGAGACAGGGCTAGCGATCCGCTTCTGAAAAGTCACAGCTTTGAAAACCCTATGGAGCAGTTCTACTCTATATGTTACCGAACCTGGAAAGGTGGGTCCTCGTCTGACACACTCAGACTTGCCAATTATCTGGACACCGGTCTCTGAGAAAGTAACTTTATTGCAATGTGCAGAGCAAGGAGCTGGGAGGAAGTTCCTCAGATCTGACTCTCTGAGCTACTGGAAGCAGGGCTTATACGTGATTTGGGCAGCAAGACGGTGGCCACGCAGGCGTATTGGGGAGGGAAAATTCTAGAAGGAGGCCAGGATACAGGAGGTGACATGGTTCTTGTCGGATCTCTCTCTTTGGAATAAGGTCTGGTGATGATTTTTCTTCTGATTCATTCCTCCTGTTGCTGCGTCCTCTGTTGAGGTCAATTATGATCACAGCTGGCCCCTCCGCACATGTGGGGCAGGCCAAATCTGGCTTGGGCTAATTTAAGGACTAATGGAAATTCACTGGTGTTCGTAGGGTCAGGTTACATACACAACGAGAACAGCAAACTTTTCATTGTCACTATAAACACATAGTAAGTAAGCTGTCATAAATGAAAACAGCTCAATTTTAGCTACATTTATCTTTTTCCTTTCTCACATGGAACCCATATGTAATAATTATTTCTAACTACAGGTAGTACCCAACTTATGACAGAGTTCCGTTCTGACGACTCAGTCATAAGTAGGTTCTGATGTAATTGAATATCTCTTTTTTTTTAAGTTTTCATTATTATTGCCTTTTATTATCAGTATCTTTATAAATCTGATCTTGATTTGTCTCTGTGGGTTGTAAACATTACATATAAACTTACAGATATATTTTAATACATATATAAAAAATACACAAATCATAAAAATTTACGTTGAAGAAGAGTTGGATGACGTTTGTATTTTGTCAGTTTCAGTAATAACTCCACTTGTAGAAGGTTCTGGATCATCTGGATTATCTCTGGGAATGGGCATGGCTGTTAGTCAGAAAGTTAGTGAGAATTGTCTGTATGGTCCTTCTGTTTTTTTCTTCATATATTTCACTGTAACATCCCACTGCTTCCCAAATAGCCCCATCAGCTTTAGCAAAGCACTCAGCATTTGGGTCCATGTTTTCAAGCAACTGAAGCCCCTGATTTAGTTTAGAAAACTAAATCTATACGGCAGTGTTTTGAACAGTAAATTACAAAATTGAACATCAGCGAGTGAACATCTGAGAATGATAATATCAGCAAATTATGCACTGTAACAATGTATGTAGTACATATTATTAACAGTAAGATACATTAAAAAAAACAAAAACAGATGGTCATAAGTGTAGTTAGCTGTAACGCAAATATGTCCTAAGTCGGGGACTACCTGTATTTTATAATTTAAAAAATAATATAAAATTCATTACCATTTTCACACCCTTGTGCTAAACCATTCATTCATAAACATAACCTTGATGGTCTGCATCACTACCAGACAAAGTGTGTTAGAAGACATTTAAAGGACTAAGTGGGATATGTATGAGTGTGTTTAGAAGAGATCAAAACTCAAGTTGAAAGGTGAGATGTTCAGTTAAAAATATTTGTGCAGGAAAAGGGAGAAGAGAGGAGAGGAACGTAGGAGAGGAAAGAAAATAAAAAAGGGAATGTAGAAGAAGAAAAGAAAGGTGTAGAAAATATTGAAGACGATAGGATTTTCAGAGGTGACTGACGTCCATGCCTACCCTTGTCTTAGTAGGAGCCTTGTACTCCTGAATGTGGATGGTAAAGCTACTGTCTTCTCATGAATTGCATTAATGCAAGGCACCCTTCATGCTTAATAAGATAGTCTTCCTGTGAGTTTTGTTCTGTTCTTCCCTGAACCCTATAAGGATTTATTTCAGCATATGCCAGAGCACTGAAGAAGGGAAAAGGGCAGCCTCTTCCAAAGCTAATTTGAATATCAAAAGTACTAGTTAATATGGTAAGAGTTCACAAAGCTATGCTGCTTGATAAATACAGATTAAATGCAATGGAAAATCATCAGATTATTTCATTTTACAAATGACATATTCCTCATATTTTAATATATTTCCTTGATCATCATGTTTGAATCCTGAGCAAAGCAGATAGAGTGCTATTTCAACAGTAATGAGTTCAGAATCTTGAAATTTTAAGATGTTAATTGCTTCTTAATGACTTACAAGATATTATTCATTTTTTGCTATTGATTTAACGGCTAATGGATAATGGTAAATAGAAGGTTCTATTCTATTTAATTAACACTTAGAAAATTAGCTGCCAAAGCTCATGGTAATTGTAAGAATTTAATATATATATATATATATATATATACATATATATATATAAAATGTTCTTCAGTATTTTGCATTTTTTAGCCCTATGCAATTATATTGGTTATGATGTAGTCTTTCCCTTGAACTAGTGCAGTTTCTTTTATTTTAAATGACTTTGAAAATACAGAATAGTACAGATTTAATCTCCCTAGTAAAACTACTTCGAATAATTATTTCATTTCTCCTTACAAAGTCAGTAGGAGTTATTCGGTTTCCTACGATAATTTTATGGTAACCCATCCTCCACAAAATGAACATCTCTCCTTTTTCACGTACTAAAAGATTTATAGTTTAACACAGGGGGCTGCAAACAATAGGCCATGGGTCAATTCAGCCCATTGCCTGTTTTGTAGAGCTGATGAGCTAAGAATGGTGTTTTCATTCTTAAATGGTTGCAGTTAAGATGGTTACATAAGTATGTATATAATATCTTAGATTTATTTAAAATACACATATCCATTAATATTAATACAATGTATTGCATTTAACATACATGATATCATATATGCTACATCCTTTCCCTCTTTGGCATACACTCCTTTCAAATATAAGCAAATGCTAGGCTGCTCTCTGGTGCGTGCTCTCTCTCTCTCTCTGTCTTTCTTTATCTCTCTGTCTGTCCATCCTTCCATTCATCCATCAGTCCGTCCATCTGTCCATCTGTCCATCCATCCATCCGTCTGTCCATCCGTCCATCCATCCATCCAAACACACACAGAGATTTAATACCTGATAAAACTCAGTCTCAGCTCTGGGGTGTTTAGACAACAGAACGTGGTGGGTGGGCAGTGGTGTGGACAACTGCTAGTCCTGCTTGGATTTCTTCTTGTTGTAGCTGTTGTCATTTCCTCGGTCCCTTCAGAGGCCAAAACCATTATATATGTGTATGTATGCGTGGTTGTGTGTGTGTCTGTATACAGCAATATATGTACGTATGGAGACAAAGAGAAAGAGAGGAGGGAGAGACAGAGAGACCTTGCATTTTCCAGACAACTCAAGGCTGTGTAGGTTGAAAAGTGTGTCTCTGAAATTGAGTATATACCAAAGGCGAGGAGGTATTCTAATTGCAAATCTCCAATATATCATACGCGAGGTAACTTAAACCTTGAGAAAGTTTAAGTTGTTGTAAGATGTAGATTCTCATTTCCATACCACTGCCTTTTATTTATCATCCTAACTTTGCATACTGTAGTGTCCAGGCTGCAAACTGATACAAGTTCTAGCATCCAAATATAAAGCTCAAGAAATAGTCTGGCTAGAGTACACAGCATGTTGCCAAAAGCTGCCATAGTTGGCTGTAGACATTTTCAAAGCAGGTTTTCTTTGATTTTCTGGGAGGGATTTTAGCACGTAAGTAATCACCAAATCAGAAAATGCAGCTATTTTCTATGCTGGATTGTGCAAACAATGTCAAATTCTCTAAATTTCATTTAGAAAACTTAGACATGTCCAAGTTCTGTGCAAAAACTTGTTACATAAGTATAAGAAATAAAGAAACAAACTAACATTAGCTGCTTTAATAGGAAGTCCTTACCAAAAAAAAAAAAACTCATTGCCGTCAAGTCGATTCCGACTCACAGCGACCCTGTAGAGCTATGTATTTCTTTTGAAAACTTACAGAAGTAAATTATTAATATTACATATTTTCCCCTTGAATACTATTTAAGACCATAAATACAGGACCCTAGTCACATTATAAGGAGCCCTGATGGCACAGTGGTTAAAGCGCTCAGCTGCTAACCAGTAGGTAGCTGTCAGAACCCACTAGAAAGATGTGGCAGTCTTCTGCTAAGATTTACACTCTTGGAAACCCTATAGGCCAGTTCTACTTCGTCCTGTAGTGTAGCTATGAGTCAGAATTGGCTCGACAGCAGTGCGTAGTCACATTATGTTGTCATTGTTGTTAGCTGCTGTCGAGTCAGTTCCAACTCACGGTGGCCTCATGTGTTATGGAGTTTTCTTGGCTGTAATCTTAATGGAAGCAGATCACCAGGCTTTTCTTCTGTGGTGCCACTGGGTGGGTTTGAACAGCCAACCTTTAGGTTAGCAGCTGAGTGCAAACCATTTGTGCCACCTAGAGACATTAGTCACATTATAACCTAAGTTTTAAAGTATAAGAGTTGTAAGATGAAAGGAAATGTAACATTTTGAGGGTATTTAAAGTGGCATCAAATAAAAAATAATAAATCTCCCATTACTAATAAAATTTTAGAAATTATAAATTTGAAAAATTAGTAATTTATAAATATTCAGCTGGCAGACTAAGTGTATGGTGGGTTGAGTTTAGCTTATTGCCACAAAGTGGCACTACTTTAGCGGTTATGAACAAGTCTGTTATCCGTTGTCAGTAATTGTGAATGACAGAAGATTTGGATTATGCAAGGTATTCAGAAAAGCATTTCCTTGCATGAATTGCAATTGCCATATGTTAATATTTCTTTAGGCCTTAGTCACAATGCATACAAAAGCAGAAAATCATAAATATGTGATTGCTCAAAAAGTGCTATTATAAGAGTCTCACTCCTTAATGCTAAAATAAGTTGCATAAACAAAGGTTGAATATGCATGATGCTTTACTGCATAGCTACTGAACTTCAGAAATGTTGACAGACCTTTCTCCTGGATATAGGTCACTATACTTTCTTTCCTTAATCCTTTGGTTTTGAATCAAAATACACATTCAAATAATTTTAAAAACAAAAATAACATGTAACTAAGGAAACTCCAAACTGCGTATTCCTTTTTGGAGATAAGGTTTTAATTTTATACATTATTTTATTCTGAAATCCAGTTGATCTACACATAAATTAATTTCTACATTCCTTTTATATCATTTTGGAAGGTCACATCTGACCACATTAGAAACCTCAAAAATCCCCAAAGACATGCTAACTTGAATAATTCATTAAAAAAGAGCGTTTTTATTCTTAAAACAGCAACACTGATAAGGCTCACACTCAGTATTGCTCTTAAAATGTAAGAAGTCCCACAAGTCAAAAAAACTGTAGAGTGGGAGGGGAAAAAAAAAGTTTGTGATAGGCAATTCTTTCCATTGCTAGAATGTCACAATTAGTCTTTTCTCATTCTACAATATAGTGGTTAAAACTATGCAAAGGAAATTTTTTTGCACGTGCATATATTCCATTAATCCAAAAAACCCAAACCAAACCCACTGCTGTAGAGTCGATTCTGACTCATAGCTACCCTACAGGACAGAGTAGAACTGCCTCACAGGGTTTCCAAGGAGCGGCTGGTGGATTCCAACTGCTGACCTTCTGGTTAGCAGCTGAGCTCTTATCCACTGCACCACCAGAGCTCCACTGAGCACCAGGGCTCCCTTATATATTTCACTATAGCATAATAAATTTTATCCCACAAGTGGAAAATTTGGCAATCTGATGAATTACTACTTCGTGATTATGCTAGAATATATTTCTTCTATCTCTCAAGCTCTCTCAATCCAGCATAATACATTCATTTTTTTTAATCAGGAAGGAAGGAAATCTAAAGTAATTTAAAACTTGTGTTAGAGAACCTAAGAAGCAACTGTATTATAAGACACACACATTCAACTCTTTAAGACCAAGCATAGGTGTAGGAAAAACATTAATTGGAGAATTAAATCCAAAGCCATAATACATGCATCATGCTCAAAGTAATAAAGAAAATAGATTTAAAAAAAGAAAATGAGTCAAGATTCAAAAGGTAAAGGTCTGTAAAGAGCTAATCAAATTGTGAACTAAAGAAATGGTTCCACTTAGGAAGGGGTCAACCTGGTGGTACCAAGACTTCCAGAGACACACAGATGTACTGAATCATAGGCCGTCATATGTTCCTCCTTGAGTTCTGTTGTCAGGTTGAAATAATATATGCTTATTCTAATTAAAAAAAAAAAAAAGAAAAAAACTGAAGAAGACTAAAAGGTGAACCAGCCTTTCTGTTGCCAAAGGATTATACAGGTCAAACATTAGAATCACTAAAATAAGGCCTACAGGGAGGTGTCAAAGAATTACGGACTTAAGGACATTTGAATGCGACATGTGTTTGATACAGGGAATAGAAACAGGTTATTTAACAAAAAAAGATTTCACATACGGTGAAATAAAGCAAGACTGAGTTCATATAATGTCTTTATTTCACAAAATCACTACAAAGTCATTCTTGATTAAAAAGTGAGTCTTAATTTCTTTAAAACTGGCTCCTACGATCCTGGTATGATATTTTAATCATTAAATATTCATATTGTGAATTGTTTTGCCCAGTAAATGTACTGAATTCCTTTATAAACACCAGATGAAATTTAAGATATGTTCATTTCACGGTCTCCAATATTCTTGGATACCCTGTTTCTTTCATGACCTTTACCCATCCCGTTTCATTTTTAACTGGTCTATGTGCACATACACATTGATCTGCAGACAAAGCATCGTCAGATAGAATCAATATATCATTCCTTTAGTATTGAGACAGGCTCTTGCTTAGTTTACTTTCATTTTTTAGCAGATCAATAGTGCTAAACTGATGCATTACAAATCGGGGGTACAATTAGTATCTGTCTTCAGGCTAGTTAACATGGGAATACAGCCTGATAGGTAGATTTTTAGATAGAAAAAGTCTTCTGAAACTGTTAAAACTGTATTCAAAATTGCTTCTGAATTGAGTGTTTTACAAAGAAAATCTCCAACAACAGCTACTTTTCACATTTCTTAGTATTTCCTTGGTTCGAAAAGACATTTTATTACACTAATTTCTTAAATATGATATGAAATAAAATACTCTATTGATGTATCAGGAAAAGGAGTTCTTTTTGAATCTATAATCTCTTTTCTAGAAAAAAAAACTGATTTCATAGAGTATTAATTTAAGGGACTTAAAAATAAATGGATTAATTTTAAATAAACTTTCTAAAAAAAAACTTTATTCTGTTATTTATATAAAAATGCACATTTATAATTTTTCTTTTATAAAATAATGTTTAAAATGTTTTACACTTATACAGTTGCTATAATGCCTTCTTGTTTACCTACTTTGTATTGTAGGGTTCATCTCACTGGTGACAAAAGACCATTGAGCCTCTTTTCCCTTGATCTCATCAATACATTCATTAACAGGACTTCATCAATCTTGCCGCACTAAGAAAATATTAAATCTTCTAAGCATATTAAAATTGATTTCATGATTTTGAGATCAAGTATTCATTATTAGGCCATTTCTTCATTTTATATGTGAGTGCATTAAAAATAGTAATACTCCAAGTAGATGTTCTTAAAACAAAAGGGTACCAATAAAGTTATTATCTATGTAAGGGCAACAAGGTACACAATTTTTTTTTTCCAATTTGACCCTTAACATTAAAAACACTGCTGCATATTGATTTGCTTTCCCTTTACCTAGGATTCAGTAGCTGGACCTCATCAACTTTCCATTATACATGGTAATGGGGAACAGGGAGGATGGCAAATAAACCCTAAACCTCTTTTGCAGCATATTGTAATCCACAGTTTGTGTGTCTGATAGCCTGGATTTGAAACTTAGTTCTGCTTAGTCACCTTATAACCTTGAGGAGGTTATTTAATCTTTTTGATAAAGAAACTCATCTTCTAAATGCTGACCATAATAAATATATCACAATGTTGTTTGGGTAAAATGAACACATACCATCAGTCAACAGATTAGTTCTTTCACTATTTATAGTTATTGTACTAGGAGATGGAAATACAGCCCTAAACAGGAGTATATATTCCCTGTCCTCCTAGTGATTGTGTTCTAGTGAGGCTGGCAGATTTTACACAATTACATGCTAATTAACATAATTACAACTGTGATCACAGATGCAAATGGGAAATTCAGACACCTCACCTAGTCTGATCATTCTTGAAAGATTCACATTAAAGATATAACTTGAGCTGTGACAAAAAAGATGTCCAGGGATTGTCTAGGCAAAGGATGAGAAAGCAAGAGTCTTCTTGGCATAAGGAACAACATGTTCAGATACAGGAAGAAGAATGGCACATGGGAGAACGTGAAAAATGTGATGGGGGAGGAGTTGTATAAGGATCATATAAGGCCTTGCAGATAGCATTGAATTTGGATTTTTTTTCTAAAAAGCAAAAGGAGGTCACTGAAAAATTGCAAGCAGGAGAGCAACATGGTTACAGCTGTTTCATAGTCTTGGGGAAGGATTCTGCTGCTTTGAATAGGATGGTGGCAGTAGGAATAGAAAGAAATAGATGGATTTGCAATGATATTTAGAGAGAAAATCTACTTGACTTGATGAATGGATACAGAGGATAAGGAAAAGCAATGGGAAACATATAACAAAAAAAATTCCTGGACTGAGAAAATGCATGGATGGTGGATACATTCACTGATAACAGGCTATAATAGAGGAATAAAAGAAAAAAGACCGTGAGTTTATTTTTGGTCACCTTAAATTTGAATACTGAAGAAAGAGCCAAGTGAAAATGTTTTCAAGTAGGCAGTTGGATACACAGATCTGAAGCTCAGAAGATAAGTCCACAAATGAGTTATAAATATGAAGCTTATCAGTTTATAGAAGCCAATGGAAGCCATGAGAGTAGATGAGACTGTTCAGGAAGATAATACAGAATAAGAGGTAAGAACACTCACAACTAAGCCTAGAGTAATTCAGTCATTTAAAGATGGGGTAAAAGATATTACATCTAAAAAGGAGGAGGAGCTGTCAGAGAGAAAAAAGGAAAATCCTGAGAGTGCTGTGCATGGAGAATACGAAGCACCCTACCTGGCCCAAGGTAAGCATTAAATGTGATATCGAGTGACCATACAGTAATACAATACATAATAATAGAGTATGATACAGAACAGCTTAGGAAACAAGAATATAGGATAGACAATAACGAGTTTATGTTCAACTCTCATAGCTAATAAACTACCTGAGGTACCCTAGTGGCTCAGGAATCCCCTTTTCTGCCTCACCAACCAACCAACCAACCAACCAACCAACCAACCAACCAACCAACCAACCAACCAACCAACCAACCAACCAACCAACCAACCAATTGTTTTCTAGTCAACTCTGACTCATGGTGACTCCATGTGTGTCAGAGTAGAACTTGTACTCCATAAAGTCTTCAATGGCTGATATTCTGAAAGTAGATCACAATGCCTTTCTTAAGAGGCACCTCTGGGTGGACTCAAACCTTCAATCTCTTCGTTCGCAGCCAAGTATGTTAACCATTTATACCACCCAGTTCCTCCTTTCTTCCTCATAGCCGCCTACATTTCCCTTTATCTCTCTCTCATTTCTTCCTCTTGGCTCCAGCCAAACGTTTTCATTTTCATCTTAATGTCCGCAGGTTACTTCACACTAAGACCAGTCCTGAGCAGGGTCTGAGATGCAGAGAGGCTAGTAGTGGGAGCAGTGGTAGTGAAAGGGAAAGAAGGATGAGAGGGGATTCACCTGGTAGGTGAGCAGTGTTCCCAAAGACTGTCACATGTCCTCACTTCTCCAAAGGGCTTGAAACAGAAGAAGAAATAACCCAGCCCCACCCTTTTATGTCTCCAACTAGAGTCCCCTCCTCAGAATTTAACAATCAATTTCTACCACATGAGGTTGTGCCAGTTACCACTGTCTGGTGGGGCAGGAAAATATAAGATAAGATCCATAATAAGCCAACATCCCACACTGGCAGGGACGATGCATTCCTGATCTCCCAAGTCAAAACTCTGAATTTCTCCACAAGCCACTCCTTACAGTGATTAAGAAAGATTCATAGTAGGCAAACATTTTTCTGAAAAGTCTGACTTTGTGGGCCAGAAGGTCAGTGTTGCAACCACTCAATTCTACCAGCATGGTCCAAATCAGCCACAGACAATACGTTCATGAATACTCATGGCTATGTTCAAATAAAGCTTTATTTTCAAAACCAGGAGGTAGGCTAGATTTGGTGTACAGGCTATAGCTTGCCAACCTTTGGTCTATAATATTCTGAGTGCTTTCGCAGACTTCAGACACTGAGCTAAATCAGATTGCACAGGCTAACATGGGGGAGTAAGGGATAGCTAAGAACTAAATTTAATATTGCTTCTATGAAAAACTGTGCCATATTGCAAACAATTGTTTACAAATTAATCTTGGGGACACAATTCGCAAGCAGAAGGCATCCTGTTATTCCTCAGACAAAATACCATTCCTTACATTTCTTATAAAATTCTGTAAATGCCACTGCTCTAGCTTGAGTATACAAATCACTTTTTGTTTATAATCTTGTCTTTGCCCTTATTCTTACTATGTTTATTAATAAAACAAAAGAATCAAAACATATCCCAAAGCTTTTATTCCAAATTGCTAAAAAAAAAAAAAAAAAAAAGGAAAATCTTTAGGAAGGAAGCATACAGTATGCACATTGTATGCTACGGAAGGAATTATTTTGCCTAGTTTTGCTAAATATTTATAGATGCATCAATATCCAGCACAAGCCTGTTAAACCTTATCCTTAGTTCCGGAGTTTGGAATTGAAGGGTGTCTCTGTATCCAAAGACTGCTTTAATTTTCACCCTGGAGATAGTGAAATGTCACGATGAGTCACATACTTTTGTTATTGAATCTTCCTTTCCTGAAATTTGAGAAGAATAAAAAATAGCCTCCCTGGATTTGACGCTGCTCAACACATTCTCTACGCCTGGCTAGGGACAGAAGTCAACCAGCCTTCCCTTTTTCATCACTGACCAGCCTTTTCCATTTATGGATACAATTATAGATTCTTCATTCCTTGACTCAACCCACATTAATTGAACGATATGAGCCAAACACTTGACTAGATGCTGGGAATACAGGATGAAAGCAGAACGAATCTTGCCTCAGAGGGGCTGAGAGTCTAGTGAGGATGCCATTTCAGGAAGAATATGCAAGTAGGGTCATGACTAAAAGCTGAGAAGAGAGGCTTAATTTAATAGAAATCAATAATTATTTACTTTTATTTTTGAACTGTAGGTTACTTCAACAATTAATTAGAAAATTATCCTGTAGGGCATGTAGAATGTTTAGCTTTTCCTCATTAATAGTTCCTCCTACATAAAAAATTTGTTGAATAAATGGATTTTTTTGTATTTCTTCCCTGTTATGGTCTCTTCATCCCCCCTTCACCAAAGCACAAATTCTTGAAATCATCCTTAACTCTACTTGGCTCCCATATCCAAGCAAATCCAACGGCTTGTCTTACAAATAGTCCCAAACATCTTTCTTTTTCATTGACATTGTAACTGAGATCATCATCACTTCTCAAACAGTAAGCAGTTGTTTGCTGGAAGAGGCAAGTTCTTGGTTGCAAGAGCTGATTACTGAATTTTAAGAAATTTTGTCTGTTGTTAAATTATATAAATTTACAATTATTGCTGAAACTGAAAGAGTTTTCAGCCTGATCAGCATTGCGGGATTATAAATTATATAAATTGCAGAGAATATAAATTGTATAATTATAAACAAGGTACTTTGTATATAAATAGTTTCACAGTAGATCGCATATCAGAGTTAATGACAATAAATCTATTGGGAAAAGAGCAGATTGGAATAGAACTCCATCTGGCAAACCATGGTGAAACTATAACCATTGGTTGGCTACAATACAAGATTTTGGCAAAAATCAATGAAAGCATTCTGAGAATCAACTGGCTATATGAAATTTATAATAAGGGGTATTTTATTATTGTTTGTAAACCATGAGCTTCACAACCTTTATATCAGTAAATTTTATGACATACGTGTGTATAGACATAAACATATGCATATATATATATATACTTATATACATACATGTACACACACAGAAAGTTTTTTGTGCAACTTGTTAAACATTTAACAGCACATTTCTGACTAACAGTCACTCTCCGCTAAAATGCACACATACACACAAAAGCAGTAACAACAAAACTTCAAAGGGTGCACTTACAGAAAGTACAAACTCCACAGTCTACCATCCAAAGCTTTCCACAAAGCATCTGTTCCAAATTTTCACTTTGCCACATAGAACTTGTCTCCCTTCACTCTTCAAGTCACCACTCAGCAAAGCTTTCTCACAGGTTTGGATCTTTAGCCTTTGCTCATACCACTCTTCCATTCTGAAGTGCTGCTTTTCTCCCTACCTGTCCGTTTGTACTCATCCTTCAACAATGGATTCAAATACACTTCTCTGCACAGAACGTATTCAGATCTGCTAATCATACCTGGCTTGGATTTCTAGTTATCATTTAAATATGCCATATTTCCAGGTGTAAGATTATAGGAAACACGTCTAGCATCGTCTATCCTACTAATAGGCACACCAGACCTAACTCCATGGCCATAACAGAGTAGACCAGGGCAGGCTCTCATTCATGGGCTCTGCCATGCCAGTCAGATGCGCTCTCTCAAGAATCTCAACCAAGATACAAAGCCTGTTGGCAGCCTTTGTCGGGCGCTAGAGCTAAGAGGTCATAAAGTTGCATCATGGGTAGTGGTTGTTTCGAGCCACGCATAAGGTATATAAATAGTGACAGCAGAAAGGCACCAACTTGGAGGGTGCAGAGTCCTTATTCTGTAGAGGAGATATTGCCTTAATTTCAGATTTATAGGTCTAGTTCTCATGAACTTCATTTTCTGTCCTTGAATTTCATGAGATGATGGGAGCATCAGTACACTAAACCTCCTATTTACATGAGCAATTTTGAACTGTTTTCTATTACTTGCAACCAAAAGATCTATGGACAGAACAAAACTGTTAAGTCCTTGGCTCTCAATAGTTCACTGTATTCCCCTCAGAAAGAAGAAGAGTAGGATTTCATTGATTGGTTCATTGTATAAAGGAAGAACTTCCCGTCAAGTTTGAGGGAAGGTAGAAATATCTGTTCACCTGTCTTCATTTCCATTCTGTGGTTTCTGACCAGGCGAGTTCCACCTGAGGTTACAGTGATGCCATAAAAATATGTGTGAAAGCCGGGTGTAACAAATCAAGTACACTCATGGCATGGTACCAAAAAAAAAAAAAAAAAAAAAAAAAAGCTTCTGGCCTGTTCTCAGAATTAGTGGATGAAGAAATAAAGCACAGAAGAGGTTTCATCTGTGGCCATTCTTTCTCCCACATTCAAGAGCAGTTGGTGATAATTTTAAATTCATAATTTGGATTTAAATAGCCAACTTGCTTAATGACAGCACACAATTCTAAAATTTGCTCTTTTGTTTTATAATATATATTTCTAATGTTTTCACATTGGACGAAATGAAGCATTTCCATAGATAAAAATTGGTTAGCTGACATAACTGTAGAACAGCATTAATTATTCATTTAGTTCCAGTCTAAAAATAGATCAAATTCTATAGTATAGCTCTGAATTTCTCTTCCACAGATTAGAGTTTTCACACAAAATGTATTGTTCTTATTTTACTGCTAATATGAAAATGTTTGCATTAGAACTCCTGGATGTCATGCATATATCCAATATAATCTTGGTTTACCATAGATCAACATGGCTACAAAGTACAAACATTTCTGTTATAGAACTCTGTCCAGTCATAGCAAAAACATAAACAAAAAAAAATTAAAAGCTATGAAAAACGAGCACTGTCCTGAGAACCATCAAATGACCATTGACACTGAAATATTACATAAGCTTTGATGTGAATGCCTCAAATGTAAACTATTTCCATTGTTATGTATTACAGACCAGATAATTTTCATAGTGTATCCCCATTAAATTTCATTAAAAAATAAAATCCCACACTTTCTACCATTCTAAGGGGAAAAGAGAGTGATCTTCTAAATTAACAGAGATAAGTACGGCGTACCTAGGTTGATTGAAAAGGATGAGAACTCCAATAATAGCACTGAAACTGCACGTGTTTCAAAGCTATGCTGCAATGATTTTCATTAAAAAGGTAACATTTGTCTTGTTGTGCTTCTTTGGTAAGTCACATTATTTTCCTGTTTCTGGAACGAGATACCACAGTAAGCATTCGATGATAAGATAAATGCCAAGTTTTTAATGAAAAACCAGCTCAGCTCCACTCTGCCAAAAGAAATGGCTAATGTTGCCTATAAGGTTAAAAATAGAATATAAAACTAATATTTTTACATCAAGGATCAATACAAGCTGAATAGTCAGAATTATTTCTCCTTATTAGCCATTATCTTTAATGATTTATTGCATTCTTTATTGATAGTTTAAATTATTCCAATGAGGTAATTAGCAGTCCTTGCAAACACATGAAGCTGACTGAATGATCCAGGTGAGATGAGTCAGCAGCGTACCAGGTGCAGAAACTGCAAGCTTGCAGTTGGGAAAATTATGTTTTATGAATTAAAGACTTGCTGTGATTTTCCTTCTCTTTCCCTTTTTGCCAGTGGGAGCCAGCAGGGTGTCTGCTCCAGGCAACAGCCAGCCTTTCTTTCCTCTGGAATTGGGTTCTCTTGCCCCATACCCACTCATGCCAATCAACAAATAGCAATTGCACTACAGTATTCTTGTGCACAAGAGTTCAAATCCTAGCTCACCTACTTACCAGCTATGTGAAACTAAGCAAATTATTTAAGTTCGCCTCAATTTCTTCATTTATAAAATAGAGATAATTATAGCACTCCGGGTATCCTGAGAATTAAATGAGATATGTCAAGCGCTTACAACGCTGCCTAGCATGTCATACAAATAATGTATATTAACTGTTTTTATTATTAATGTGGCCTTGTCTTTTCAGTAGGAAGCCTTTATAGTCTGACAATGTTTCTGTCACAGACAGCTTCATGAGTAGTGGCAGTGGGTAGCCTTTGCTATGCCTAATCCTAAATCCAGAGGTTTTTAGTATTAACCTCATCCCTGTTCCAATGCTTCCACTCACGTACAAACTGGTCACACATGTTCTATACATTCCATGTGACTTCTCCAGTCATCTGTGACACTTTCCTTGTAACAACGGCATTTCTAGAGGTTTTATCTTAGGGTTAAATTAAAATGTGAAGCTCCTTGTTAGCAAATAATGAGAGGAGTAAGACTTATGAGAACACACAGAATTCAGATGTGTTCAGCATATTTTCGATCTAAATCCTTATGCTATATGAACTTTGGAAGCTGAATTAATCTTATTCATATTTTAACTAGCTTATTTTTACATTCACATATAGCCTTGTTAGGAGAAAAGTAATCTGAATTGATAAATAGTTTGAATTTTTAAAGTTGTTTTAAACACAGCTTACTTAAGCCAGTAAAACTTCTCTCCTCCCTTTCTTTTCATCCTCTCTCCCTCCCTGTCCGAATAGTGTCAATTACTCTTTTTACTCCCTAGGTCAATATACACAGGAAGGAAGGGAGGAAAAGAGAAAGGGAGGGAGGGGGAGGAAGGAAGGATGAAGGGAAGAAGAAAAGGAGGGAAGGAAGGAAGGAAGAAAAGAAGGAGGGGAAATTAATGCCTTCAAACTGTGATGTTAGCAAAGAATATTAAATATACCGTGGACTGCCAAAAGAATGAACAAATCAGTCTTAGAAGAAATACTACCAGAATGCTCCCTAGAAGCAAGGCATGTAAAACTTCAACTCTCTTACTTTGGACACATCATCAGGGAAGACCAGTCACTAGCAGATGACATAATCTTGTTTGCTGAAAACTAAAGAGGACTTGAAACACTTACTGATGAAGATCAGCTTTCATTATGGATTACACCTCAACATAAAGAAAACAAAAATTCTCTCAATTGGACTAATAGGCAACATCAATATAAACAGAAAATATTGAAGTTGTCAAGGAATTTATTTAACTTGGATCCACAATCAATACCCATGGAAGCAGCAGTCAAGAAACCAAATGACGTATTGCATTGGGCAAATCTGCTAGCAAGAGACCTCTTTAAAGTGTTTCAAAGTAAAAATGTCACTCTGATTACTAAGGTGTGCCTGAACCAAGCCGTGATATTTTCAGTCACCATGTGAAAGCTGGACAATGAATAAGGAAGACCGAAAAGAACTGATGTCTTTGAATTCTGGTGTTGGCAAAGAATACTGACTATACCATGGACTGCCAGAAGAACGAACACATTTGTCTGGGAAGAAGTACAGCTAGAGTGCCCCTTGGAAGTGACGATGGTGAGATATAGTCTCACATACTTTGGAAATGTTATCCAGGGAGACCAGTCCCTGGAGAAGGACACCACGCTTGGTAAGGTAGAGGGTTAGTGAAAAAGAAGACCTTCAACAAGATCAACTGACACAGTGGCTGCAACAACAGGCTCAAACATAGCAATGATTGTGAGGACGGCACAGGAGCGGGCAGTGTTCTCTTCTGTTGTACATAGGGTGACTGTGAGTCGGAACCGACCAGACGGCACCTAGCAACAACAACAAAGTAGACGGTCAATAAAAACGGGTGAAATCTTTAATGAGATGGATTGACACAAGGGACTCAAACATTCCAACAGTTATGAAAACTGTGCAGGACAAGGCAACATTTCTTTCTGTTATGCATTAAAAAATATCAAACTCATTGCCATCTAGTCTATCCTGACTCATAGTGACCCTACAAGAAAGAGTAGAACCGCCCCTTAAGGTTTCCAAGGAGCGGCTAGTAGATTCGAACTACAGACCTTCTGGTTAGCAGCTGAGCTCTTAACCATTGCATCACCAGGGCACAAGGTCACCTTAAATCAGGGCCGACTCAACAGCAACTAACAACAACATATATTCACACACATATATTTATACTATGTATTTTACGTACATACACACATATTCAAATAGGGTTCCTGGATTTTTTTCCCCTTATGATGAAGAAAAAAGGGAGACATTTTATAATTTCAGTTGTCTACATATTTGCATTGTTCAAATCTATAACTGCCACCTAGTCTAATCCCTGATTTCCAAACACTATGAAGCTTGTCAACTTGAATGACCACCAGTCACCTGAAATTGAGCATACACAATTAAACTCACCTACTCCTCCCTCCAAATCTGCTCACCACAACAGTGGTCCCATCTCTATTAATGGCTACTTATTCATCCTATTGCTCAAGCTAGAAAGCCATATGCTCTCTGAGATCAGTCTCTTTGTCTCACATCCCAAAGCCAACACTTCATCAAATCCTTTCAGCTCAACCTCCCAACTATTTCTAAAATCTCCTCAGTTTGCTCCATTTCCACTGCTATCACCCTCTAAATCCATCTCTATTTCTCATCTAGACAGTCAAATGGCCTACAAACAGACATTCCATCCTCAATACAATAGTCACTGGAATCTTTGAAAGTTATGAACCCATTTGTGAGCTCCCTTCTTAAATCTCATTCATGGTTTCTTTTTCATACTAAGAATAATCTCTGATTCCTTTGCATTGTCTACATATCCCTGCATGATCTGGCTGCTCAGAATCACCCCATTCTTCTCAGATCCAGTCTCTTCCCTCACTGGTTATAAATTCCTCACACTGGTCTTCCCCAGGTCCCTTCAACCTACAAAGCTCTCTTTCCTCAGGACCTCTGTGTATACCATTCTGCTCCATGCTCAACTGTTTCTCCCTGTCCTTTGGATTAGCGGCTCCGCCCTTCACCTCAGTTCTCAGTTTTTATCTCACCTCTTCAGATAGACTATCGCTGGCCACTTTCCCCAAAATAGTAAACTATGTTCTACCCTAACACCTGTTTAATCCCTCAAAACACTTTCAACCATTTGTAATGTATGTGTTTGTTCCTTAATCCTTAGAACTATCTCTCCCTTAATTCCAAGTTTCCTAAGAACAAGGCCCATACCTCTATTTTGTGTCATTCCATCTTTGGTACCCAACATACCACCAGGCACATAGTGATCACTCAATAAATAGTTAGTAAATTAATTAAAAATGATTCAATATAGGAAACACCAAATTTCCCTTCATACAAACATTAGCCAGAGTAAAAGTTTAGTTTATTACATAATTAGGAAAAACAATATTCTTAAGTCAGTCTCATAAGTATTTATTTTGATCCAATTTACATTGATTGGTAGGGGCTACCTGTAGTAGTTTTTCCTAGGAGAATGTTAGAACCAAGGCCAAACACAGAAAGAAGGAAAAAAAAGGCCACAATCTATTTGCTATGGATGTCATGTTGTGGAAACACTGGGTGCATGGGATGGTCCAACAAATCCTAAACTACATTGTCAAAGTGGTTGCTTCTTTCTACTAATTTCCCCAAGCCCCCTCCCTGTGACTTTACACACACCTACAAACACAGTGTTCATATTTATCTCTAAGAAATACACAAAAGAGAACTAAGCTTTATACCTATAACCTCCTCAGTATTTTCTAGAGTTGATAGAAATAAGTTAATGGGTAAAAAAAAAACAAAAAACTTTTCCTTTACCAACTGTGGAAGGCCAGGTGTTTTTCATAAATTGGAAATACTTTTATGAATAAACCACAAGCAAGTTTCAAAGTCTGAGATTATAACAAGTGTTCAACCTTGTTCTAATTCTAAATTTTATTGTAGACGATTTTTACAAACAGATTTTCATTTTTCGACCTAGAAGGAAGTCTCTAGAATTTCACATATATAGTATGTTATATTAAAATCAGAAAGCCAGCAAATACATACCCACCCCCCCACCATGGCTAAAAGAATACATTTTGTAAAGACATCAGAACAACCACTGACTAATTTCATATTTTTTGTCACTCTTCACAGTTTTTGCTTTCTTCCTCAATGTGTTGCTCACATGATTCCACTCATACTCTCAAAGTTTCGCTCCCTCCAAATTCTGCCCATCCTTCAAAATGCAATTTAAATCCTAGTTCTTCTAGAAAACTTTCTCTGATCATCATAGCCTAGAGTTATCCCAGAGTTACTATTTCTTCGCTTGAATATCTGACAATTACTACCCATGTAATTTTACGTGATTTTTCATATTTTGCTTGTGACAGCCCAGCTCTGATTCAACTCCCAAAGAGCAATGACAAGCTATTTGTCTGAGCCTCAGTTTTCTCATCTGTAAAATGAGGTGGCAGCAGGAGAAAACTCCAAGGTTTCTCCCAGTTCAAAAAATGTTGTTATTGAACTATTAATAAATGCATATAGTCATTCATTCATGTATTCATTTGGTACTTATTTAGCTCTTGTTATATTCCAATCACATTAATAAGCTCTATAGATATAAATATGTTATGACACCCACCCTCAAGCGTACAAATATGACACTACCTTGGAGGAATCACATTCCAGGAAGCATGGGGTGGGGTAAGGTATATGAAATCACATATCATACCATAGGATGCCCCCACACTGAAGTACATTAAACATAAAAGGTGTGCAATCCATAATGCAGTGTCTAAGTGTTCCTGTGGGTATCAGGACAACTACTCAGAGAGTATTTTGCTCCAGCTGAGACTGTACAGACGAAAAGCAGGTGCTCTCTGCAGACACAGTGGGAAGGGCATTCTAGGAGGAGGTAGCGGCCAGGACAGAGGCACACAGTTAAGCAAGAGTAAATCAGGTAAAAATATAACAAAATTGCCGCTCTAGTAGGTAAAAAAAATCAGCAATTTCACATAATTCAACCTACTATAACCTTAACAGTTAAAAAAAATGTTGTTGTTAAGTGCCGTTGACTCGATTCTGACTCACAGCGATGCTATTGGACACAGTGGAACTGCCTCATAGGGTTTCCAAGGGGCAGCCGGTGGATTTGAACTGCCAACCTTTTTGGTGAGCAGCTGAGCTCTCAACCATTGCACCACCATATTTACTATATTTTATTCCGCATTTCACATTTTATGACCTAATTCTGTAATTTCTTTGAAAGATTGTGGCAGGAAGTTACATTTCTTATATAAGAATATCAGTGAATTGGGCATAGAAGTTACTTAGCATATACATGATTAATACGACAAGATAATTCACTTATGCTTTAAAAGTAATTTATCCGAATAGCATCTTAGAGACTAAATAGTGAAGTTAAAGAAATGTTGCTTCATAAGCTGTTGAAAAATGCAGGATATTCATTTACGTAACTACTATATATTTTGTTCATTTTTGCCTAATAAGTAATGAGGGAAAAAGAATTGTCAGCACAACATGGTATTGCATCTGACCGCAGGAAGTTTGCTGTTTTTAATCATTTAACTAGGTTATGCAACTCTGACTGCCACAGAGAATATATTCACACTATATATGGGGTAACTGGGAATTGGTAAATAATGAAAAATAGTAATTTACATAAAAGACCCAGTGATTGCTTTCCAGTTGCAAATCGTGTCTCTAAAAGTGAGAAAAGTGTTTTATTCCAAGAGTACTTGAGTATTCATAAAATGAGGGCACATTATTTTCTATGCCTTCTACGCTTTTACAAAAACTCATATAATTATATAATCACAGGCTGACACATCCACGAAGAATAGGTGCAAATCACTGTGAGGGTCCAGGCACTGCCGAAGCTTAAGCCATAAAGATAGAAGCAATTCACCTAGAAGAGGTCACGTAAATGTAAAGAAATGCATTAGCTATGTTTTGCAGAAAAATATGAAGATAATCATTTTTTATGTCCATGCTTGAAATGCAGTTCTATTTAAATGAATCTGTGATTCAATGTCACTGAGCTAACTCTAGCTTATAACACAGCAGTTTAACAACAGAATGACTCTGGAGTCATACTTCTATCTAGGAGAACATGGCAAAGACATTTAAAAAAAATAAAAAATGCTGTATAGCTACCATGTATGACAATTTGTGCCAGCATCAGTCTAAGATGCAAAGAGAACTGCGACATAATCAACTAGTTGGGCAGAAAGGTGCATATTAATTAATATCCTTCTTAGCCTTCATGTTCATTTCTAGGGAAGATTCTCTTGACACCAAAAGATATAGTGGATACCGTAGGTAAGTGAAAGATGTAAAATATCAAACATAAGAACCCACTAATTCTCTGCCTTGTTCTACATGAAAGAGATTTTGCCATCAGGTACCAGTACCGTAAAACCTCTTCAGCTATTTGCGCCATTGGACTGACTGCAATTAGGCAAATGGCTTCTTGACTTTTGTGACTAATCTGCTTAGGCTGGCATTTTCTAGGGTGCTGCCTCAGCATTAAAAATTGCCAGAAGAGTATAAAGCAAAGTGCCTATTAAATGCAAGAACACAAATCAGCACATGAATCTTATTTTTGATGATACTATTTCTAATTCATTCGAATGAATTTTGATGAACTCCAAATTAGAGAAGTCTAAATTAATGACATCATAGGGTAGAAAAGGAGATAACATTTTTTAAAGCAGATCTTCTTTTATAAACTTAAAATTATTTAAGGACCATATACTTTATTTGCTCATTATAATAAAAATTTTACTTACTGTATTTTACAAAAACAACCTGCGTGTGCTATGTTTGTTTGCCAGCCACACCTTCCCTCCGTGAGGTATTTTCCTAAACTCTCTATGCTAGTTTTTTTACAGCTGTATGTGAAAGAGGACTGGCATGATGGCCCTTGTGAGGTGCCTTGCGGGAGGAAGGGAACAGGCAGTAAACAGGTGCAGAAGGCATGCGTTTATTGCGTAAAAATACGGTAAACTACTAAAAATGAACAGCGGATTATTGTTAAGCCCTATTAATCCACTTTTACTTTTCTGTTTTATCTAATTGTCATTTTCCTCTTTTTTTATCCACATCAATTAATGTATGTCTATAGAGAGTATTATATAGACAGAGTATTATGCTCATTGAAGGTGCTCTTTAGTTCAATGATTTTGATGTTGAAAACTTCTGGGGTCCAATAAAAAAGTATAAACATTGAGCATTCTCCTGAAATTATTAAACATTTTTTCTACTTATCTTATGGTATAATATTTGCTAACCCTTACAAAGCATTCATTTTCTATCATTACAGAAATGTTCTTACACACAAATTAACACTAAAGCTGCCTCATCCTCTTGTAGACTTACATTACAGCATAATGTCAAAGATGGCAACAGAAAAAAAGAATGCTATACTTGGTCAGAACAGAGAAAACAAGGGAATAATTGAGATGAAACTTCCCTGGATGTTTGTCATGATATAGATAATAATTGGGTAAACAATAGCCCAATTCATAGCCATCCTATAGGACAGAGTAGAACCGCCCCATAGGGTTTCCAAGGAGCCGGTGGTGGATTCAAACTGTCTACCTTTTGGTTAGCAGCTGTAACTCTTAACCAGTGGGCCACAGGGGTCGGTACAAAACATAAAGATATCAAAATAATATGTAACAAAAAAGCAGATAATACTACGTATTTACATAAAAAAACTAAATGCCCATGACAACATTTCCAGACACATTTAATCCTTAAAATAACCTTATTTTACAGATTACAAAACTAAGGCCCAGAGGTGTTAATGAGCATGCTCCCCGGGCAAATTACAGTAGAGGCCTTCTTCCACCTCAAATCCATGTAATTAGAAAGCCTGTGATTTTTTTTTTTTCCTTCTACTGTATTTTATTGCCTTGTCTTGTAGACAATTTTAAAGGGTAATATAGAGACAAAGGAGCCCTGGTGGCACAGTGGTTAAGCGCTCGGCTGCTAACCAAAAGTTTGCAGTTTGAATCCAGCAGCCACTCCTTGGAAACCCGATAGGGTAGTTCTAATCTGTCCTGTAGGGTCACTGTGAGTCAGAATCAACTCCATGGCAATGTTTTCTCTTTTTTTTACTAACTGAAAAGTTGGAGGTTCAAGCCTACCCACAGGAACTCTGAAGAAAGGCCTGGTGATCTACTTCCAAAAAAATCAGCCAGTGAAAACCCTATGGAGCACAGTTCTACTCTAACATACATGAGTTGGAGTCAACTCAACGGCAACTGGTTGGTTAAACTGGGAAAAGGGGTGAGTTGGAACCTGTTATGAGATTTACATTTAGACAGTGCAATGGGGTACATATATAATTATATCTTGAAGGTAAATTAGGCAATGAAATAAAATATGCCTAAAACAAGTCTATTCATTTTATAGAGTGCAACAATGTAGAATAAAATGATGGGAACATTCTAGAATGCCTTACTGTCCAAATTTAACTCTCTAAACCATCACTACTCCCCATTTTCAAATCAATGGAATCTGGTGAGCCTGAAAGGAAACTTCCAACACTCCAGGAGTTAATTCACAGCACGTATTCTTTATATGAATAGCTGACCAGCTTAATTTCCTTTTTAAAAGTGAACCAGAGTGACAGACAACACATTTGGTAAAGCTTCAATCCTGTCTGGCTGAAATCACAAGAGAAGCAGGTGGCTTTCATTCTGTTGGATGTTTCCCAGTTGTACAGCTGCTAAATGGGAAGTAAAGAGAGCAGCCACTCCTAAAAGGATGTGTGCCCAGGAAATCTAGCCTGATTGGTAAAGCCAATTCCATGAAATGTGAAGTCTTCTTTTTCAATAGCAAGAGAAAGCCCCAAAGCTACCTTTATTTTTATTTTATTTTATCTTATTTTGAGAGACACGACCCTACATATCATATACATACACGTATTTAGGCTTATTAAAAAGTATTTTAAAATAAATAATGGTTTTTCCCATTTGATTAACAAGAGTTTTATTCGATGAACTTTTTATTAACAAATCATTTGATTTATTTGATGAACAAAATGTAGCCTGCTAAATATTTACTTTATAGATTTACTTAATATACTCCTTTGACTCCATTCAAGGCAGCTCCCAAATTTATCTTTCTGTTCGTTTGTCACACTGTGGTGGCTTGTGTGTTGCTATGATGCTGGAAGCTATGTCACCAAAACAAAAACACCAAACTGTTGTCACTGAGTCTATTCCAACTCACGGTGAACTCACAATACCAGCAGAGACGCCCATGGTGGACAGGTTTCAGCAGAGCTTCAAGATTAAGACAGACTAGGAAGAAAGGCCTGGTGATCTACTTCCAAAAATTAGCCAATGAAAACCTACAGACCACAAAGGAATGTTGTTTGATACAGCTCTGGAAGATGAGCCCCCTAGGGTGGCAAGCAGTCAAAACGCACAGTGGTCACAACAATAGACTCAAGCACACCAATAATCATGAAACAGCTACAGAACCTGGAAAAGAATGATGTGGTACCTGGTGCCACCGTGAGTCAGAATCTACTTGATGGCAACTAACTCCAACAACACTTTTTTGAAATTTAGGAAACCACTTCAAACTGAGACCACGCTTACATTTTGTCATCCTCTCTTCCCCCTTCTAAAGTCTTTTTTTCTTAAAAAAGAGTACCGTCTTTTTATGCAAATAACATGTTTTATGTTTTTTGCCAACTGTGTAACCCCCTCGTGCATTATTTTCCTAGGCACGCTATGCACATTATATGTGTGGGCGCATGATTTATGTGGGTGCATTACTTGCAAAAAGTACAGTGAGTTAAAAATGAAGGAAGTGCTTGTTTTGTTTTTCATTTTAATTTTCTGAGGAAACATGAAAACCTATAATTAACCTAGAAAAATTGTTCTCAGCTGTTTGGTATTAAAGAATCATCCTGAGTACTTGTTTTAAAATGTAGACTACCTCACCCTACTTTCTGAAAATTTACATTCAGAAGGCAGAAAATTGGGCCCAGTAATCTTGGTTTTAACTAATCCTCCAACCCCCATTTTGAGGAAGACCATATGGAAACTATACTTGAAAAGTGCTGGACTGAGGAGTGAACTCAAAAGCATCATATTCTTCTAGCAGAGAAAGAGTTATTTTAGCAAAATTCTTAGTTTTATTTTCTTTTTAACAAATATCCATTTACTTATAATGGCCTTTCATATTAAACTCTATCAGATACAGCTTTCAATCACGAATAGCAAAGTTTCAAAACTAGGTGTAGCCTTTATTTATTGTCATAGTAAATGGCCACCTACTATTTTTTATTGTGTTATGGGTTTTGCTGCAGAAGGTAGATGCAGGAAGTGCTCAAAATTTAGTTTCTTATGAATTAACAGAGTTCAATTTCCTGTCATATACTATACTATTGTTTTAATATTTGTGCCCCTGACTTCTTTATGTTTCTCTTTTCAATTTTTATAGTAATACATGTTCTCATTTTCAATTTAAGTTATTATGACTCCTCTTATAACACATCATTGTTACAGGAGTCATCATTAATTAAAGTCATGAAGCCTTAGTTTTCTTACCTCTATCAAGAACAAGCTAATACTGCCATTAGGATTAGGATTAAATGAGATGGTATATCTGAAGCACATAAGTGTGTTCAATACATAGTAGCTGTTATTAATAATTTTTTTTATTATTATTCTATTAACTAGGTCAGTGTGTGTCTGTAAACTGCCAAATTATGATTTAAGGTTTTCTCTGATAGGACATTACTGAAGCCACACATAAGAATTTGTTGCCTTGGAAGACCTTCAGAGTATTTGCCTTTTTCTCTTTCAAAAATAAATGAAAACCATGAATAGTTGAGGAATTATTTTTTGTCAAGAGTGATTCTTATATTAGAGTTATGATCTTAAGTCCTAGACTTGTCCTGCACAACTCAATAAACTCATTGCCACTGAGTCAATTCCAACTCATGGTGACCCTATAGGACAGAGCAGGATTGCCCCATAGGGTTTCTAAGGCTGTAAATCTTTATGGAAGCAGACTGCCATATCTTTCTCCTGCAGAGTGGCTGCTGGGTTTGAACCGCAAACCTTGTGGTTAGCAGCCAAGTGCTTAACCACTGTGCCATCAGGGCTCCTATGCAACTCAATAGGTGCTGTCTTATTCAAAGAGGTTTCTATGAGTTCTTCATGCCATTATTTCAAATAATTTCAACCATCTTTTTAAAAATTCTTTGTACACATATTTTCTTTCTCTCAGTCCCTTTCATCTGCTTACCAGGCAGAAAAAAATAACTAAGGAATTTTTTTAAATAAATTAAACCCTAAGTTAGATAAAAATTTTATATAATGCCTAACATTTAAATTCAGTTATTTTAGTTAGAAAACTGAAAACCAAATGAAAAGATCAAAGGTAAAAAACAGCCTACAGAGAATGAAATCTTAAATTTAAGAGAGACTAACTATGAAGATTAAAAAAGCAAAGATGTCACTTTAATGGCTAAGGTGTGCCTGACCCAAGTCATGGTCTTTTCAATCACCTCATATGTATATAAAAGCTAGATTAAAAAAAAAAAAAGGTGGGGGGCAGAAGAATTGATGCATTTGAATTTTGGTGTTGGCAAAGAATACTGAATATACTATGAACTGCCAGAAAAACAAACAAATCAGTCTTGGAAGAAATAAAATTGAAATGTCCCTTAGAAGTGAGAATGGCAAAACTAGGTCATGCTTACTTTAGACACGTCATCTAGAAAGGCCAATTCCTAGAAAAAGACAAATGTCTGGCAAAGTAGAAGGTTAATGAAAACCAGGAAACCCTCAAGGAGATGGATTGACACAACAGCCACACTAGTGAACTCAAACATAGCAAAGATCACGAAGATTCTGTAGGACTGGGCAAGGTTTCCTCTGATATGCACGAAGTTGCCATGCATGGTGGCCAACTCAAGGGCAATTAACAACATGAAATCGTGAAGATAATTGGTCTTTTGATTAATAACTATGCCTCTCTTGCAGTTACACAGATTTGTGGGATTCCATATTTTCTTAAAATCTACATATCTCTTATATTGTGCCACCAGGCCTCCCTACTTCACAGAATAGTGTATCCTGGGAATTGATATAATGTATTCATTCAAGAAGATACAGGTGGAGTGAGATTACCAGTGAAATGGCCTCCTCCTGGTAGTCTGGATATGTGAGGACTTTACATTTTAAAATAACTATTGGTAGTACCAGAGCCCTGGTGCCATGGTGGTTAAGAGCTCAGCTGCTAACCAAAAGGTCGGCAATTCAAACCCACCAGTTTGAATCCACCAGCCTCTCCTTGGAAACCTTGTGAGGCAGTTCTACTCTGTCCATAGGTTTGCTATGAGTCGGAATCGACTAGATGGCAACAGGTTGGGTTTTTTTGTTTGTTTGTTTGTATTATGTCTTAATTAACAGAGGTCAAGATATTGTTACATTATACTTAGGGAATTTATGTTTATCTCTTTCCTAAGCTGTAAAATAATTAATTGCTCATTATCATCTTTTCCAAACAGCATGTGCATATCCAATCTTAATCTTCACATTTCCCACCCCCACCCCACCAACCTGCTCAAAAACACCCAAATATGCAAATAAATATTCCCATGTTTTTTTAAACATTCTATGTACTTTCTTGTCCTAGGGATGTGTGTAGCAGAGCAGGGAAGAGCAAGTGTTTAAATGACAGCTTTAAAACTATTATGTGACCTACTTAATACCAAAAGAACAAATCTGTTGCCTTAGACTCTATTTTGACTCACTGAGATCCCACGTACATCAGAGTAGAAGCGTGCTCCACAGGGTTTACAATGGCTGATTTTTTGGAAGTCGCCAAGCCTTTCTTCCAAGGTGCCTCTGGGTGGACTAAAACCATCAATCATTCTGTTGGCAGCCAAGCACGTTAACAGTTTGCACCACCCAGGGACTGTGACCTACTTAATAAACCGAAGCTATTTCCTCGCATGTAAAATAGCATAATAATTATATTCAGGTCTGGGGTTCTTATGGGGATGATATATTTGTTACTAGGTTTAAAACACTTAGGAAAAAAGCTCAATAAATGCTAGTTACCATCATCATTAACACTATTATTATCATCATTATTATTTATCAGCAGCACGATCAGTATCAAAATTTACTTTCTGTCCATGATACCTTCCTTTTCCACCTATAAAAATCTCTTCATTCTTCAGGACTTAAGTAAAGTGTCAACCTTTGTGAGATCTTCTCCATCCCTTGACCATTTTTGATTTGTGCATCCAAAAGTTTATGGTTGTTAAAAATTCTACAACAGAGAGTATTACATTCTACTTGCACTATTGTTTAAATGCCTCTATCCATCATATTAATAACCCTTGGAAAAAGCAGTTTGTCTTGTTTCTTTCTTCTACAACTAATAACTTCTAGTATAGGGAGAATTTGCATGTAAATATCTGTCATATGAATACATGATACCTAATACCTTTCTCTCGTGGCACTTACAGAGACTTTGAGTCAAAAGATACTTGGAATCATGAATCTCCATGACAAAAAAAAAATTACAAAATATAAATAGGAATAATAGATTAAATTGTAAATTGTAAAATTTAGCTGAATTAAATCAGTTCTAAAGTATCTTTGCCAATTTGAGCCAAGATTAGTCAAAACTGCCTGACAATTAAAAAGGTCACTATTTATATCTGAAATAAAAATGTTTATGTATTTTGCAATATGAATGTCCCTAACAGTTGCAAATTTATGGTACCATGATAAGAAACAGTAAAAAAATAAGCAGTAGCTGAGTAAGAAAGCTTCTGAAATCCTCCTGCTCAAGCACCACACTCATTCTGTGCTAGACACAGCTGAATTACCTGGAAGAGATGCGGAGTGTCTGCCTGGCTTTTTCATACGCCCTCTACGAAGGTGTGAAAGTCACATAAGAATGTTAGTTTCAGTGGGCTATTAACATTGTTCAAGTTAAATCTCATCACACTGAGTCAATTCCAACTCATAGAGACCCTATAGGACAGGGTAGAACTGCCCCTTAGGGTTTCCAAGGCTGTTAATATAGAAGCCGACTGCCACATCTTTCCCCCACGGAGTGCTGTGGGTTCAAACCACCAACCTTTCAGTTAGCAGCCAAGGGCTTAACCACTGTGCCACCAGGGCTCCTTTTGTTCAAGGTAAAATTCTTTAAAACAAAACAAAACACTTGAGGTAGCGACAGGGCTTCTTTACCAGTTCATTTTGTATATTCATTCCTTCCTCTATATTTTCTGTTGTCAAAAGACTTTAAGCAAATAATAAAGTCATGTATTCAATAAAAGTATTAAAAAAAAAAACTTTAAAAAACATGTAAAATGAGAACATAGTTAATACATCAACAATAAAAGCAATTAATATATTTTCTATAATTAAACATTAAATTTATGGCTAATCTTCTGGGAGAAAAATGCACTGAGTATACATTATCCAACAATTAAAAAATGATAATAAATTCATGCAATAATTTATATCTTGTTGGTCAACATTTTTTTGAGCGTGAGAACACTATGATGTTGTAATTAGAAAACAGAACACGATGTAATTAGAAAACATTATGTGTTTTAGTTGGTTAAAGGCTGAACTTAACAAATTTTAGGTTTTATAATATTGAATCCATAGACTCCAGAGGTAAATCAATGAGGTATTTGAGGACTGACCAAATCAGCATTCTATTGTGTCCAAAGGTCTTGGTGTATAATTAATGAATTAGACAATCCAATAGGGAGCTTGATAAATTTATTATGTATGCTTTATTGAAGTTCTTGGAAATCTTAATACTATACTCCAAAGCATTTTCCACTGGGCACGTAATCTATGAAAGAAAAGGGGATCTTAAAGTAGAGTATTCATTCCCTGGACGGTGTGTACAGTAAATAATTTCCTTTATCACTTCCTCCTAAACATCTTCTCGAGTTTTTTTTCTTTATCAAGAGACTGGTTGAATTGTGAATATCCAGTCAAATGGAAGAAAGTAAAATATTCCTGGAAAATCTTATAATTTACCAAAAAAAAAAAAATACTTCTTTAAAGAAAATGTAGTTACTCTGAACTAAAAATATTGAGAACACTTGATTTTTCTAGGTGCATAATGAATTTGTACTTTAGCATTAAATGTCCTTCACATAATTTTAATTGCACATAATTATTACTAGTTTTTTTTTTGTAGAGCTGAAATGATAAATTCAGTGTCATTAAAGGAAAGATGTCAAAGGAACCATTCCGAGATTTTCCAGCTGCTTGAAATTACTTAACATTCAACATATACATAATAACTCATTACATTTGCTCAATTCCTGACCAAAACTGCCCATCCTCCGTGACATCGAAGTGCAACTTTTACCCCAAACAATAACCTCATAGTCATTGCTATTCTTTCACTTTCCAAATAAGTTCCAAAGTTTTGTTTTTCTTTCCCTAAAAAAGGTACTACCATTCATCCCCTCCTCTCAATATCTGTTGCCAATTCTTTTCTCAATTCCTTATAGTTTGGCTGGACCATTATAGACAATGGAGCCCTGGTGGTGCAGTGGTTAAGAGCTTGGCTGCAAACCCAAAAGTAAGCAGTTCAGATCCACCAGCCGCTCCTTGGAAACCCTACCGGGCAGTTCTACTGTGTCCTATAGCGTCACTGAGTTGGAATCGACTGGACCTCAATAGGTTTGGGTTTTTTGGTTTTATTTTAAGTCAACAGGTATTGCAGACAATAGGGGCAGTGGTGGTTCAGTGTAGTGGAATCCTTATTTTCCATGTAGGAGACCTACAATTGAATCCCGGACAATGCTCCTTAAGCATTCACTGCCTGTCAGTCAGTGGAGGCTTGAGCATTGCTATAACGCTGAACCAATTTCAGCAGAGCTTCCAGACTACGACACACTAGAAAGTAAGGTATGGTGATCTACTTCCAAAAAATCAGCCAGTGAAAATCCTATGGATCACAACAGTCTGATCTCATCGTGCATGAGGTCCCTGTGAGTAGGAGGCCAACTGGACAGCAGCTAATAACGTTGCAAAGAACACCCAATGGTTCTCTGCTCCACATAGTTATCAGATTTATCTTCTAAAATACAGATATGATTATGTTGCCCATTGATGTTTACAGAGCAGTGTCCACATTCCTTTGAGTAACTGTAATCTACATGTCCAGGCTTAACTTCTGCCTCTTCCTTTGTTTCAGTAATTTGCGAAGCCTTAACTGTGCTCTGCTACATCTCCCAGACAGTTGAGCATTCCGCTCTTCTATGCTCCTATAACACTGTTTGTTTCTCTATTGCAGCACTTAGAAACACCTGGCATTAATTACAGCCATGGCAAACATATGACTTGAATATTCCTGGATGGCCTTGATTTTAAATATTCTCTCCTGTAGTCAGGCCATGGGTGGGGTGACCAGTCCTGATTTGTAGTTAGAAAATACGGTCACCATAACTTGGGGCTGGTCCCACCAGAAAAGTAGCTCCCTGAAGGCAGGGATGGGATCTTAATAATATTCATGAGTACTCAATTCTTGATTGTTTAAAATTAAACCAAACTGGAAAAGGAATTCTTTATTTATACAAATTGACTATAAAAGGAGCCATATGTAATAGATTACCCAAAATCTTAACACTCTCTGGAAGTCTGTTTTCTTTCAACACAATTCATTGTTTCTCTACAAAACAATGTAAGCCAGTGTTCCCAATGTTTTTAAACATTAATGCAAAAAAAGACCATGCATTATGAACTTCACACTGTGAAGACTTTATACATGTGTATATCTCCCTTCCTTTCTCATATGATTGCAAGTGGCCACATTATCAATCCTCTCTCATGACCGTGGATGATCTGTCTCTGACTAGCTACAGCTACTTCTCCACTTTTGTCTAATTCCTGTTCCCTTTGCCTACTCAAGGACATCATCTCATTAATTTTCCCGTCTCCCATATCATCAGTTTTTCCCTCTCTACTAGATGATTCCATAAACATATAAACACACTGTTATTTATCTCATTTTCAAGCAAAAACAAAATGTCTGTATTGTGCCCACATACCTATCCTGAGACCCTTCATTTCTTTCTTCCCTGTACTGCAGGACACTTGGGGGGTGACATCATTACTTGTTGTCTCTAATTTCTCTTTTCTTTTCCCCCTGAATTCTTGAGCCTACTGCAATAAAGATTTTCCTCCTACTACCACAGCAAAATCACTCTTATAAAGATCATCAATGGTCCCCACATTGCAATTTCCAATGGTCAGTTCTTATTGCGCATCTTCCCTGACTTTTCAGTAGCATCTGACGCAGTTGGACATTCTCTCCATTTTTAAAAATTTATTTCACTTGGCCTCCACCATAATATACTCACTCAATTTTCTACCTACCATATAACAGCTTTTTCTATGTCTACATTGCTAGATCTTCATTTTCTTCCAACCTTTAAAAATGAAGTGATCAGGGCTCAATCTGGGTATTTCCTCTTCTTACTCACACTCTTTTAAAATCTTTTGACTTTAATTACTATATCTATGCTAAGATTCCAAATAAATGTATCTTCAAGCCCAATCTCTTCTTTGGACTTATGCATCCAGCTACCTACTTGACATTTCCATTTGAACGTCAAATAAACATGTCAAATTTGACTTGCCACTAAAATCTGCACCTCTTCCAGTCGTTCTATCTTGATAAATGGCAATTCCATTCTCCAGTTACTCAGGACAAAAAACGTTGGGTTCTTGATTCTTGTCCTTCTCTCAGACCCTCACGTAATGTGAGCTAATCCTGATGATTTTAATTTCAAAATATGTCAGATTCTAATCAAATCTCACCACCTTCACTGCCTCCACCTAGTTAGCTTTTGCTAGGATCATTGTAACTGATTTCACTGTTTTAGTTCTTGCCCCTATTCATGCAATTCTCAACAAAACACCTAGGGTGATTCTTTTTAAAACAAAACAGATCATGTCCCTTCTTTCCTCAAAACCTTTCAATGTTTCCCCATCTCACTAAGCATAAAAACCAAAGTCCCCAAAGAGACTACAGGGCCTGGTGTCAGCTCAGAATTCTCACTTCATTCTACCTCATTCCTTGCTTACAGCCCTGGTAGCATAGTGCTTAAGAGCTTGGCTACTAACCAAAAGGTCAACAGTTTGAATCCACCAGCTGCTCCTTGGAAACCCTAAAGGACAATTCTACTCTGTCCTACAGTGTTGCTATGAGTTGGAATCAACTCAAAGGCAATGGGTTTATTCCTAGTTTGGCTACTTCATTCACAATGACCTCACTGTTTTTCACTTGGGACCTTTGTTCTTGCTCTTTACTCTTTCTAGAATATTCTCCACCCCTCCCCCATTCCTAGGTAGCTAGGTTTTTTTTTTTTCCCCCCATTTCTCATCGCTTCACTTATAATTCTCCTCAGTGAGGCCCTTCCTCGTCACCTTATCAAAAACAATCCTCCATCTGCCCATCTGCCCTACAACCACCCACAGACACACTTCTTTCTTCTCTTTCATGCTTTTTCTCCTTATCTCCTTTCATTACTTAAAACAATATATTCTTTATTTATTTGCCTCATTTATTGTCTAAACCCACTTCTAGTAAGTAAGCGCCACGGGGATTGTTTTTGTGCTTGTGCTCCTGTCTGAACACCCAGTGCCTGGAAGAGTGCTGGGCACAAAATCTGTGCTCAGTGGATATTCTTTTTAAAATAAATGAATCGGGTTTAAAGAATCTCCTGCCCTGACTCATCTCCAGATGCCAAGAAGCATTAACTATGTTGGGAAAGGAACATGCTTCCCAAACCTAGTGCCCTGGGGCAGAGGCTATCTGTCTATATAAAACAGTAAGTATAAGGTGGGGCCCTGGTGTGAGCAGAAAGCCGCCAGCAAAGGGATTAGGAAAGCATTTGGGGATTAGCCTTGGCAGGATGGGGCTCTAATGCCCTTTGCTAAGACTTCCAGCTCATTCTCAGAGAATCCTGGACTTGACTTCTTAGAGATTGCCCAGGGCTTGGGTGTGTCAGAAACACTTTTTGATTGAGATCCCATTCTCACCAGGTGCTGAGATCAGAGAAACATCAGATCTGGTGATTTAGTTATGGAGCAGCATTAACATTTGTGCCACCCAAAGACCCAGTGTTTCTGAAATCAGGAGTCTTTTCTAAAGAGTTCTGATTCAGTAGATCTTGGGAGGAGTTGAGAAGTGGCTCTAGAATCTTCATTTTTAACAAACATTCCAGAATAAAACATGTCCCATTTTGTGTCTCTTTATAGCACATAAACATGTTTCATATCCACAGTTTGAGAGATACTAGCTTACAGCTCAGCAGCTCCAGCCTTTCTGTATGTGCCTTTTCCAACACACAAGCTCCTAGGAGCCCTCTGGGCATCAATCTCCAGGTGGAAGGTTGATGTGACTCTGGCAGTAACCACTTCCTCTTTTTGTCAGGGACGTGGATCAAAACACCTACAGATTTATCTGATTTACTGGGACCACTTTAATCAAACGATCGTTCCCACATTGCCTGAAAATACTTCTAAAACTGGCTGAGATTTAACCAGTGTGAATTCCATGTGAGCTAATTACTCTACTCTTCTAAATCAGAAACATCCATGGGAGGTATGAGGCTATTTCAGTCACTTACACATTATTATGAATTTTAGATTAGATGGTTTTCCGAATGTCCAGCTTTTTAAAATTGACAACACTAACCATAATCAGTTGCCATCGAGTCGATTCTGACTCATGGTAACTCCATGTGTGTCAGAATAGAACTGTGCTCCATAGGGTTTTTAATGGCTGAATTTTTGGAAGCACATCACCAGGTGTTTCTTATGAGGCACCTCTGGGTGGACTCCAACCTCAAACTTTTTGGTTAGCAGCCGAGTGCATTAACCATTTACACCACCAAGGGACTCCAACTCCACTAATCAAAACGAAACCAAACCCATTGCAGTCAAGTTGATTCCGACTCATAGCGACCCTACAGGACAGAGTAGAACTGCCCCATAGGGTTTCCAAGGAGCGGCTGGTGGATTCAAACTGCCGACCTTTTAGTTAGCAGCCGAATGGTTAACCACTGTGCCATCAGTGCCCCAGCTACATTAAAATGGGGCTTTAAAGATGGGGAGAGGAAAAAATGTAATTTGAACATAAGACACTTGAGAAGTTAGGTTGGAAAGGAACAATCAGAGATAAATTTTTTAAAATGTTTTCATGGTATAAAAACTTTTTTCAAGTGTACTATAAAATCTCTCACTTCTACTCCTCCTTTTCAGCTATTTCCAGTTCTCCTCCCCATAAGCAACCAATATTATTAATTTTGTGTGTGCTCTTCCAGATATAGTTTATGTATATATGAGGCAATATACATAGATGCACATATACGTGTACTATATATTCTTTTTCACGTTTTTAAACAATAGTTTAAAATGGGAAATATGCAATTTAGCTCAGTTTCCCAGCTTAATAATGTATCTTGGAAACCTTGCCATATCAATGAATAAAAGCCTTCCTCATTCTTTTTTATGGCTTCAAAATAAGAAGTATCATAATTTACTTAACAAGTATCCTATTCACTTGGTCCTATTTAGGTCGATGCCTATCTTTTGCTTTTAAAACAATGCTGTGGTGTATAAATTTACACATGCAATGATATTTTGCACACACACAAATTTATCTAAAATATTATTGAATCTGAACCAGAATGTTCCTTAGAAGTAAGAATGGCAAGACTTTGACTGGTTTGCTTTGGGCACGTCATCAGGATAAACCAATTGCTAGAAATTATCATATTTGGTAAAATGGAGGGCCAATGAAAATGAAGGAAACCCTCAATGAGAGAGACACAATAGCCTCAACAATGGACTCAAACATACCTAATATCCTGAAGAGTGTAGAAGCAGGCAATATTTCCGTTATATACATAAGATTTCTATGAGTCAGAGCCGACTCAATGGCAATTAACTACAAAAAGGCTACAGGTATTTGTAATGTTAATAAACATAGTTGAATTATCTTCAATAAAAGTTTTATCAATTTACACCCACACCAGCAATGTATCAGAGTACCTATGGGATGACTTTGGCTAAGCGTGGGAGCAGGGGGACCCTTCATTCCCGGGGAGTCAGGGATGAATACACAATAGGAGTCAGGAGGACTTCAAAAGTAGTGCTAAACCATTTTTATTTCTTCTCTGTGCTTATGAGAAATGACATTAAATTACAAAGCACTTTACTATAATATATATAATATTCTACCTCTATTAGTCAGTCTACACAAGAACTAATACGAGTCAAGAAAATCAGCTACATATTTTTCCAATACACTTCTAAATGAAATGTTAAGACTAGCAATAAGAATTTAAAAAATGGAAACTTTACATTAAGGCAGGTTATTTAAATATTAAAAGTATACTAAAAATTTTGATATATAAGCAAAGTTTCAACAGACTGAGGTATTAACCCAATTATCTGTCATGTTTCAAGAACTTTTGAAGACTTCAGCATTTGATGCTAATTCAAAACTGATTGTGGTACTCGAGTAGGTACTTATACTTAAAAACAGCAGGTAGCTACCATTTCTAACAGGGCATGTAAAGTAAATTAGTTACTGCATGCAGTTTACTGATCACATAGAAGACAACCCAATTAAGAAAATGAAGATTAGCAGATATAAATTTAATTACATACAGAGTATTTTCTAGTTTACTTGTGTTTTTATTATGCTATTCTAAATGTGTACCACTCTAGACTTCAAATTAAAGCTTTATACTGGAAAACTATGTAATCAGAATTAGTGTGTGTACATGTATGCTTTACATATTATTCACTTTGTCTCTTCCCTTGGCCTGGTAATTGGAAATATTAGCTACAGATACATGGCAGTTGGGCTCCATAGCTTTGTCAGAATCAATTGAGCTTCCAGAATATTTTTAATGCTTCTTGAAACCATTAATGACAAAGAGTCATTTGCTTACCCAGGGTCCAGTCCTTCTCCAGTGAAAATTACTGGCCATGGATCTGGTGAACATTTACAGGAATCTGCAGATGAAACAGCTAAATCCTTGATGACAGGGAGCCTCATAAAGTCGGTTCATTTATTCTCTCAGGGCACTCATCCCCGCCACTGGGATCAATAGGAAATCTCTTCTGATATACTCTTAAATGCCATGGTGCAAATGCTCCCTTTGCAATTTTGCAGGAGAAAATACCCTGCTTCCACTTTAAGGGACTGACATCAAATTTGTTAAATAAACACAAATATGCTATCCTGAGTTCCTTATAGACTTAAACCCTACAGAATAAAAATGATGCTTGTTCTCTTATTTAAAAAAAAAAAAAGTAAGGTTCAGACATTTGGAGGTTTTGAAATTGACTGCTAAATAACAATGTATATATTGGCCAGATAACTAGCAGCAAAAATATTAATTGCTTCAAAATCTAAAACAGTAGCTGTGAATTAGCAACTTGTTGCAGTAGAGCTGCTTTGCAAGCTTTACCCATTTAGTCCTCCAAAGTTAATTCTTATCTCAGTAAATGACTTTAAATATATATATTTAAATATATATACTTCAAAAATTTAGAAGACTTTAAATATATATGCATATGTATGTATATCCTAGATACTAGTACAAACAACTGTACTAACTAAGGCACATCTAAAAAGATAGAAAAGGAGAAATCAAAAGCTCTGATAGCAATTGGGAAAACAAACAAGTCAAATTAATAATGATAGGATTTTTAGACCAGGACCTAATAGGATATTACCAGATATGACAGAGAGATTTCCCTTCTCTAAGTACCTTCCTTTTATAAATGTCCTGACTGCTAACTGGCAATTTGCTGTTTAATGAATACAAGGGGTCTGTCAATTCTAAAATCTTAACATCCTAATAAAATGCCTTTTGGCAAGTGTACAGATTCTATTATGGTTGGTAAATTAGAAAGCTAGAGTATCTATAAAGGGGCACGTGTTTTTTCTTTCAACTTGGAAAAGCTTAACAAGTATGTTAAACCTATTTACTCTTTTCTTCATTGAGAGAGTAAAAATAAAAAATTTAAAAACCCACATTCATACGCAAACCTTATTATAGAACTCAACATATTTAACACCCAGAGGTGTATTTATTCCAGAGAGAATAAATCAGTGACTACCCAGAAGGCTTATTCATTGCACTATAAAGGATAGAATGTTTCCAAGGGAGAGGTAAAACACCTGAATGCTGTCAGGGAAATTTTTTGTTTGTTTTTCCCATCCCCTCCCCTCCAAGTGCTATTATACATTTATGAAAGTGTAAGTCATTGAAAAGTCTATATAAAGAATATATTTTTCTTGGAAAGGGCATGGCTCCGGTATAATCAAAGCTAAAGATTTATACTACTAAAATTGCATTTAATTATTACTTACACATAAAGTGAACAAATGTGACCCCATAATCCTGTCAGTGACCAGATATGTAGTAATAGTAGTTTTGTTTTTCTTTTTAAATCTAAACGTAGTAGGAGCATGATTATTCTTTACACCTTTTCCATGCAAAGGCCCTATTTAAAAAATAATAACAGCCTTAAAGGATTAGGAATGGTGTCTAAAATAAACATGAGCATCACTTAAAAGAATATCTGCTTTTCTTTCTTAAATTGTGAAAATAGTTTGGTTAGGCAATGGGCTGGGAGGCAGCAGGCCAGCAGGAGGCCAGGAGGATTACCCCTAATTACCTCATGTTTCACCTTAATTAACTCTTGATACAAAAAGTAAACGCTGCAGGAAGGATGAAGAGACCTTAGGCCAGTAGGCAAGATATCTAAGCTCTCATTGTTTACACATGATAATCTTTCTTTTGAATTTCCCTTAATTCCTCCAAAGATCAACTGATGGACACACTGCACTGTGATTAGCTGTGCAAAAGACGTAGAATTGTATTTTTCATATTTGTTCTCGGCATGGAAACCACATCCTCAACAAGGCAATGCAAGTAGTGAACAGTCACAATACTCTTATTATATTTGTTTCTTTAGGCATAGAAATATCCAAAGAGGCTCTTCTAAAAGGCTCAGGCTAAACTATTCCATAGCTGATGTATTTATTTTAGAAAATATTTGACCAACCCGCTAATAACCTTTTCTTTAATCCACCAAAAACCCATTTTCCAGATATCCATGCATCGGATTTTCCTTGTGAGCATGAGGCAATGTGAATGCTGCTCCTTCCCTCATCATTTAGAATTGATAAATATCTACACAGATAAAGGAGTTATAATTATTAAACGTTGTACAGCCTTTCTCATTCTGTCTTCATAAAGAAGCCTCATTACTGAGTTCTCATCACATTGCAACCTAAAATACAAGGTGAAACATTTGCTAAGTTTAAAATGTGGACTTCTGAGAAAGTTGACATTTTCATCAGAGGCCCAAAGCTGCTGAAAATAAACATAAAATAACCCAAAGACCAAAAATCATTACAAATGGTGACTTGGCTTTGGGAATGGACAATAATGTCGGGGTGGGTGGGGACAGGATGGTGGGGCACAGAGGAGCGCTGAAGTTGAGAATATTAGAAATGTGTAAAAAATTAAATGAACCAGCTACTGTCATAATTTTACTTTCAACTTATACATAAATATATTCTAAAACCCTGGTAAGAAGTAAAATAAGACAAGGCCTATGCTTGTCATCCAATTAGTTATTATTACTAATCATAACTGTTTCAGTCAGCATCCCATTCACACAGAACATCCAAAATTAATATAAAGCCATGTTGATGAAAAAATTTAAAACTGTTACCTCAAACTTCTTATAGGAACCAAAAAAATAATTGATTCTTTAATTTCTGATTGTGTCCTTCTAACTCCAATTTTTATTTAGAAGATAAAAATCAATTTATAGAATAACATCACATATATTCTAGAGGAATCCCTACTTATTTTATTCCTCGAATTTTTGCAATTCTGGTTAAATTCAAGTGCATCTTTTCATGGCATACAGGGGTCTGCAAACTTTTTCTGTAAAGGGCCAGATAGTAAATATTTTTAGCTTCGGGTATGGCTGAATTTGGCCCAAGACCCGTTTGACTGATTGTACCACTGAACTGTATTTCTTGCATTTCAGAGACATTTGTCTTTCTTTTCCTCTTTCCCCCACCAACATAAAACTTAAACTCCTAAAAAATCTCTAATCGTTTGATGGTTGTTGCTATGTTAGCTGCCATCCAGTCCCCCCTGACTCATGGTAACCCCATGCACAGCCCTTTGATCAGACCATTGTGATCTGTACTGTTTCAATTGGCTGACTTTTTGGAAGTAGATCACCAGACCTTTTTTCCTAGTCTGTCTTAGTCTGAAAGCTCCACTGAAAACCATTCAACATCATAGCAACACACATGCCTCCACTGACAGATGGGTGGTGGCTGTACTTAAGGTGCACTGGCTGAGATTTGAACCCGGGCCTCTTGCATGGAAAGCAAGAATTCTACCACTGAACCATCATTGTCCCCTAATCCTGTGGTAGCCTTGACAAAAAAAAACATGAGACTAGGCTGAAGCTTCTACCTTTTAGAAGTAACTGATATTGACCCAGTACCGAGTAACTGCAGTTCTGATTTCTTCACACACATGATCATTGCCTACCGTTACCTGTAATATTACTTACATTCACTTTAAAGGCTTACCTGTTATTTAAGGCTGAACTGACGGAAGACTATGAAGATATGAATGGCATTATGGTAAGCTTACTTTTTGTGAGTATTCCAATCTCTAATATTGGAATAAATTACATATTTTTTACAAAAAGGCTTTAAATTTTTATTCTTACAGAAAAATAAAAGCTCTATATTTGCTAGTGATTCAAATGGCAAGTCTCAACTCAAAATAAATAAATATCTGTGGAACATTCATGCACTAACATGTTCACACATTCATTTATGTTTTTCATTGAAGTATAAATTATTATCCATCACTTACTGTGTACTCTCAGCCCTGAACTAGCAGCATATGACACAGGAAGTACAAGATTTTTTGAAAATAATTGAGGATGCAAAATGTAGTATAAGAGAGCTCACTGCTTTTAAGGACAGGGTAGACCCCTAGTCTGGTGGAAGAGGTAGGTAAACAAACCACCCTGTGATTCTTGCTTTCAGAGAAGTATGGGCACATGTATGGATTGCCGGGAACACAGACCTGTTGGAGAATCAAAATCGCTTGGGGAGGTCCTGAAAAAACTGCAGAGGAAAGAAGATGCCAGCACTTAAACACTACTCAGCACACATTGTGATCTGTCTTTCAAAATCATTTCTAAAACTTGAGGGTGTCCTTTCTGTCACATTGTTCTTTGAATGGAGTCTCTGGGAGGCACAAGCAGTTAAGCGCTGGTTTACTAGCTGGAAGTTTGGCGGTTCAAACCCATCCAGCAGTGTCTCAGAAGACAGGCCTGGTGATCTGCTTCTGAAAACCCTATGGAGCAGTTCTACTTTACACACATGGGGTTGTTATGAGTTGAAATAAACTCTACAGCAACCAACAACAACAACTACTGTATTTTTATGTAAATAACGCACACCTTTTATGTTTGTTTGCCAAGTGCTCCTTCCTCTCAAGAGAGATTTTCGTAAGGGTGGCTATATCAGTATTTTTTACATGTTGCTGTAAAAAAAAATTAGCATAGCATGCTTATGAAAATACCTCTGGCGGAGGGAGGAGGGAGTAGTTGGCAAACAAATGTACCAGGTGAGCAATATTTGCATGAAAATACGATATTTGAATACAATTAATTCCCACTGACTGAAATTAATCTCATCCTTTTGGATTTTTTAGAAGCTTATAACAAATGTAAAGTAATTATAACAAGAAGAATAAATGGATATTTCACTTCCATTTTACCAAATTTCCTATAATTGATTCCAGGTAAGTTGCCTTTCCCCTATTAAATTGTAAGAACATCCATATGTCCTCTATAAAACTTTGCATTAATCATTTGGAGAGAATTTTCCTCTTTCATATTTAATTTCAACATATTCAAGGAATGACATGCTTTGAACTGCAGAATGCTTTTTTTTTGTATTAGAAACACAAATTGGGATTCCATGTTTCTATTATACCATGTTGCTGACCTTTATGATCCCTTGTTATTTATGTGTTTATTTCTAGACTGATTACTAAGTTTAATTATGACATCTGGAGGCTCTTAAAATGTCAAAGTTTGTTGTCCAACAACTGTGAGAAGAAATACTGTAGGTGACACAGAGAATAAGACATGTAATCATGAAATTATCTATTTTATACAAACACAACTAAAAGTAGGTTTTGCCTCCTTACATCTTCTACACACACACACACACACACAAAAAAAAAAAATTAATGTTTATATATAGGGACCATGGACATAAACTTACACATGAAATATTGTATTTCACAAGGCTTTGCTCCCTTTTAATGATTTCCTCATATCCCACGCTTATTTTGAAATTAAGAACCCATGAGTAATGATGTTCTGTATAGAGACTGTCACATATAATTTTTGCAGCCTCAACGTGTTGAGAAATTTTTTTACCCATCATCCTTACTTTAGAGTTGTAAAGGAAATGTGTTATTTTTCCCCAACAAATGCCAATATGAAAAGCCAACCATAAACTCACATGCCATTTTTCATTCTTTGTTTTTTTTTTTTTTAGTGTGGTGAAAATACGCACACACACACAAATCATTCACCAATTCAAAAATTTCTACATGTATGTTTCAGTGACATTGATTACATTCATGTTGTGCCACCATTATCGCTATTGTTTTCCAAAGTATCCGACCACCATTAACATAAACTCACTGCCCCCTAAGCAAAAACTCCACCTTTCCCCTCCCCTTCCACCCCTGATAACCACTGATAATCTTTGGTTTCCACAGATTTTCACATGCCATTTTTAAACATAGTGCCAGTTTGGAACACTGACTTGCTCCTCGCAACCTAGCCCTGAGAACCAAGTTTCAAGTGAAAAAACTGTGTTCCTTTGCTTTGATTCAAATTCCATTGTTCTCATTTGGATTGATTACTCCATTGAACTGTTCAGTCTATCACTGCTTACTAATTTCACAGAATATGTCCCTCAGAGTTTCATTCTAATATCTCAGTGCTCTCTATAGGACACCAGGCTACTAAGTCCCCTGTGCACACACATTTTATATGTCCTATAGATTTAATTCTGTCTTTCCCTGATTAAAGAGACAGAAGAGTCTTTGAAATGAACTACAGTACAGAATCTCATGCAACAAGCATTTGGTAAAATTCTGAATTGCATCCAGCATATATACAAAGCCATATAATACACTGTTTCTGTTCTGAAGACATTTACAATCTAGTTGTGAAAAGGAGACTTGGATTTATGAAAAGGTCAATTGCAATGCATGAACAAGTGTGGAATTCTAGACAGATAAATAAAGTTCTTTTGCCTTTTAAGGATGGGCATACCCTTCCCTAAGATTAGAGGGAAAAAAAAAAAAGCCACAGAAGACTCTGCAGTAGTATATAACCAGCAGAAATGACGTGAAGTATGAATGCGTGATTCCCCCACCCCAGATCTGGATTTTCATAAACCGCAAGGCTGATGCAAAAGTAAACTAACCAAAGGCAGGAGATTACTAGACAGATTTACTTCTTGCTATAATACTTTTGTATCCCCTATGCCCATGGCTTCTACAGAGGAAATTACGAAGAATCCACACAACAGTCTGAAAACCCCACACAGTTCTACACCTTTATCCTTGCCAGGACTCTCTCGGAAAAGGTCGGAAAGACCAGAAAAATTGTCCCCATATGTTAAGACTTACTGCAAACACAATCAAGTATAGGGGTTAACAGCAGAAATTTTGGAGTTATAAAAAATTTGTGTTCTAACTCGAATTTTACCATTTACTTGGTATAGGATTTTGAGAATTCAATTAACTTGGTTCTATCTCATTTTTTCTCATCTATAAAATGGGGATTTTAATACATACCTCATAGAGTTGTTGTGAGAGTTAAATACGCGTGGATTTGTCTCATTCCCGATACATAACAATCCCTCTACTAGCCAGCATAAAAGCATTCTTGAACTGTTAACAAGGTAACTTCAAAAACGACAAGCATGGTTTATCAAAGTATTCCTCAGAAGGAAAAGTTGATCACAGTATTTTTCATTTAAACAGACAGACAAATTAAATATTTTGAAGCAATTATTTAGCAATTTAATAACATTAAAAGAACAAAATGCGTGGGATAATTTTTAATGACTAAAAAGTGAATTTGCTGGCTTCTACTGGAATTGTATGTTCGGACATCTGATTTACTTAAGGAGAACTCCAAAGAGACTCTAGAAGGATCCAATGTTGATTTCACATTATCAACTCTTGATAAAAGCTGCAGAAAAAGAACTAAGTGCAGTTCAGGAATATTAACAACCAGCAATCATTCAAGATGTCGTTAATGTTACTGAAACATTTTAATAGTTCTGTTTGATTAGAATTTGCCAAGTGTCAGATGATTTCCATCATCCCTACATTCCTCTTTGAACTAAGCCTAGCACTTGTAAGGCCTAAATTTTTGTACGTGTAATGCTATTGTGGGCAGAAACAAGGAACCATTTCAAACAAAAGGGCAAGCAAGCTATATTGTTAGAGGAATCACTAGATGGCAAAATTAAGAAGCAGAATTTTAAGATCAGTCTCAGTGCTTTCATTTCTAATTCCTTCCTCCTCCCTACCTGCCCATCCATTTCTCCTCTTCTCTCTCTTTCCACCTCTCATTTCCCACCTCCACCCCTACACAAAACTCTTCCCAGCCCAGCCTACTGCAGCCTAGGGCAGCACACTGCAATGGTTAAAAGTGCACCCTAACGCCAGGTGCTCGGGTTGCAGTTTTAGCGCCATGGCTCCTACGGCTGTGTGATTTAGGCAAGTTACTTAGGGTTTCTTGTGGCCTCAGTTTTCTCAACTGTCATATCCCCTTGCCCTCAGTGAATTCCGACTCATGGCAACCCACGTGTGTCAGGGTAAAACTGTGCTCCTTTGGTTTTTCACTGGCTGATTTTTTTTTGGAAGTAGATCAACAAGCCTTTCTTCTGAGATGACTCTGAGCGGACTTGAACCACCAACCTTTTGGTTAGCAGCAGAGAGTAATAACCATTTGAGCCACCCAGGGACTCCTTCTCATCTGTAAAACTAGGGTAATTAAAGGTTTCTACTTTAGATAGCTGTAAAATTTTTAAAGTGAAGATGATAGATAGATGGATAGACACACCCACACACACCATAAATAGTCCTACCCTATATTAAGCATATACAAATTTACTTATTTATTTTATATTTAAAATTTATTTAGTGCCATTAAGTACCTTGGAAGTGTCAGTCATTATCATAGCCACTTAGATCCATGTACTTTTGTTATGTGGTCTAATTCTCACAACAATTTTGTTCTGAATGCATTCAATTCAGTAAATATTTCTTGAGTGCCTTGTACTAAAGCTAAAGACTCAAGGTGTTGAAAAAGGCTATCAGGTTAGGTTTATCAGCCATACTGATGAAATTGCTTTAAACTGACCACGTCAATTAAACCAACAACACTATCTCTAAGATTTCTTTCCAAATGTAATATTTTATGGCCTGATAAATAAGATATGGCTTCATCTTCAAGAAACTTAGGGATTTAGGACTTGTTTTGATTTAGCCTTAAAAGGTACGTGAATTTCAGACCCCTGATTCGGCTATGGACGTTGTATTTAATTGTGATTTAAAAAGAAAACAAAAACAAAAACCTTGGTTCATGAAGCCAAATATTGTAAATAAATCATTAGAAAACCTTCATAAATGTCCTGATTATGAAGCCAGGATAAAGATATCTCTTGTCACCAAAGAATATTTTCATCAGAGCAGCCTGTCTGCAGAGCTTTTCTAGGGAATTTTATAACCAAGGGGATTAATGTGCCAAAAATAAACTGAACTCTTTGGATCGTTCACTGAAAGCATTTAACTGGGTTTTCCTAGTAGTTAACAGACTTAAATGGCTTTCTAAAATCATTTACTGCAGTTAATTCAATTTTTTTTTTTTCTGAAATCTTCATACAGTAGGAACTGGAAGAGGAAAGGGAAACATGAAAAATAAATCAAGCTTAGAAATGTCATCTGTCTTTCAAAAAATCTGTCAGAGATACACGTAAGCAAGCAACTAAAAGATGATAACCATGCTTCCCTGGTTTCTGAAACTGGGGTTTGGATCTTATCATTTTAAAAAAGAAATAATAATCTCAGGTAACGCCAGACTATTTTATAAGACTGGGCTTAGTAATGTCTTTAAAAAGAGGCCTAGTGAAAATCTATGTTCTGTATAAACTTGACCCACAGACAGCCCTTGATAAAAGGAAAAAAAAAATGTGGATAATGTTATATTGCACAAAGTATAGACTGAATGTTATACTGGGTTATATTACTCTCTAAATTAAAAGGACAGAAAAATACCTCTGGTAAAGTTTATAGAATTAAACATAAACTTTTCAACTTGGCATCAAGGCTTCCCACAACCTTCCTTTTTAGTCCTAATGTTCACTTCTCCCATCCAAAATCCCAAGAGAACTAACTCCTGTATCTTCATTTTCCTGAGTCAAAAGAGACTGCAAAAGATTTAGATGTCTATAAACACCAGCTTAGTGCAGAAGGTCATATATTATCCCATTCATGATGTAAATATTTGTGCATATAACTTTTATTTAAAATATATTATTGTATTATCCAAATCAAAAATCTGTTGCCATCAAGTTAATTCTGAGCCATGGTTATGACATATTACAAATGACCTATAAGGTACTGAATATTAAAATTCCTCATGCTTAGAAAATACATGGAAGACTATACACCTGACTACACTTTGGACGGAAACCCTGGTGGTGTAGTGGTTAAGAGTTCAGCTGCTAACCAAAGGTCTTCAGTTCGAATCCACCAGGCGCTCCTTGGAAAACTTGTGGGGCATTTCTACTCTGTCCTATAGGGTTGCTAGAGTAGGAATCCACTCGATGGCAATGGGTTTTTCTGGGGTTTTCTACTTTGGACGTGTTATCAGGTGGGACCAGTCCCTGGAGAACGACATCATGCTTAGTAAAGCAGAGGGTCAGCAAAAAAGAGAAAGACCCTCAAAGAGATGGATTCACACAGTGGCTTCGACACTGGGCTCAAGCATAACAACTATTGTGAGGATGGTGCAGGACTGGGCAGTGTTTTGTTCTGTTGTATACAGGGTGGCTATGCATCAAAACCAACTCAATGGCACCTAACAACAACAACAACATACACCTGAAAGTTAAAGACACTTCTGGTTAGGTACTAGGGTTAGAAGTGGTTTAAAGGCTCTCTCTATATATTCTTTTTGCTTATTCTTACTTCCCGATATTTCTAAAAACAGTATGTACTACTAAAATAATTAAATGGTTTTGTAGATGAAATCGGAACCCATGGCAAAGTTGGGAAAAGCACTCCACAGTCTCTTTCCACTCCAAGGCAATTTAGAGCTCTAAAATTTGGCAGCTTGCATTAAGTAAGATAATAATAATAATCTTAAAAAATAAATGCAATTGATAAATTGTTTTGATCAATAAACTTTTTACGAATGATACGGAGCACTCAGAAATGTTTATTCATAGGTAAATATCATACATATATACATTGCTAAAAGAAAGACACCTTTACCAAATATTGTGGTTACTAAGTACACACAGAGGTAGATCAAGGGCTTTCTTATTCAAGATGTTTTAGTCAAAGTGACTGGCTCTATTCACACCTGTAAAGCTCCAGCAGCCTGAAGTGGAACAGAGCCTTCTGGGTTAAGGGTAGATGTTGTAACAAAACTCCTAAAGATGAGAATATTCTAGAGGATGCATTTTTCTTTCCCCTAAAGAAACTAATGTTTCTGAATATTGCTTTCAGATATAGGTGGTTTAAATGCATTTTCCTGAAGACAGTAGGTTTTTCATGTGGTTTGAATTCACAAAACTTGTTCAGTGGTAGGGCTCTACAGACAAACAATTTCACTAACTAGTAAATCTTTTGGTCACCTACAGTTCTCCACTGTGCATAGATGGATTTTCATTTGAGGGGGGGGGAAAGAAGGGGAAGCTATTTTTCCCCCAGAAATCTAATTTATCTCTAAAATAACACTATCAATACTTGCTTTGTAAAACAGATATACATAATGACATGTATAGTACTCACATGGTAAGATCTTTTCTGAAATTCAGATATGTCACACTTGCAAGTAGTCTTTAAGTGTCTGTAACCAGGAACTATTAAATTACATTTAATCTAAACACGCCATGATTTTCTCAATGCATTCACTTTTACCATAGACCTCAAATAATGAAATCTCCATTTCCTCCACAAATAAATACTTACAAGAGTTCTCATAGGTTCACAGTATTATGGAATAACATGACCAGATAAGTATGTTCCTTTTCTTTAGTTATCTAATGATACAAAACTAATCGACAAGATTAAGACAAATGGCATAATGTAATTTTGCTGACTGACTAATTGCCAGGTTTAAACTATCCATCCTCATTGCCAGTTGACAGGTTTATATAACTGAGACACCCAACAACAGCAATCTAACCATGCCAGAATCTAATAGAGTGGTTGTGTCTAGAAGATATTTAGCTTTGGAGGAAAAAATAAAAACGTGATAGATCCAAACACCTGCAAAGAGATCACATTATTTAAATATAACAAATTAAAAATCAATGATTCTGCATAATTGTCCTCTAGTGGACACAGTAACTACAACAGTAATAAGGTCAAATCCATAATAATTTTAAAGATCGAGTGTTTCCTTTTTACATCCTTTTGTCACCACATTGTCACTGGAAGTTTTGATTAGGAGACTCTCAGTAATACGATTATTTCAAAGACAATATAACTGAGAAATAAAGCAAGAAAAAAATCCACTGAAAGTTGAACAACAGACTATCCAGCATTGGATTTTAATTTTGACTCATTTTTCCACTATTTCTCTATAAAATAGAAATCTTTTCTGTTTGAATAACACTTGAAGAAACACTACCTACCATCATCATTCAGGATGTAGAAATGAAAGTATTAATCCAGAAAGTGGATCTAGGTAGCAGATGAGAGAAAATCTTCAGAATTTTATCTTGAGAGTGGGTGGGTGGGATTAAGAATGTATATTTCATATAATAGTTTTTCAGATGAAATTTTTAATCTTATTGCCAGATTTAAAAATACACAATTTTCTTGACTATTTGGATATCCAGATGATTAAGTTATTGCAGAATTTCAGCTACTAAGAAATCATTCTGTAATAACTTAATCATTTGGACATCCAAATAAGCAAGAAAATTGTGTATTTTTAAATCTGACAATAAGGCTAAAAATTATGTCTGAAAAACTATTACATGAAATTTTCAGAAGCCCCAGCGGCACAATGGTTGATATGCTCAGCTGCTAACCAAAAGGTCGATGGTTCAAACCCACCAGCCACTTACCAGGAGAAAGATGTGGCAGTCTGTTTCTGTAAAGATTTCCAGCCTTGGAAACCCTCTGGGGCAGTTCTTCTCTGTCCTGTAGGGTCACTATGAGTCGGAATTGACTCGATGGCAGTGGGTTTGGTTTGAAATTTTCAGCATGTTTCCAAGGTAAATAAAGGGCGAGAAAAAAAAAAATCTGAATATTAAGACTATCACAGCACTTTAAAAGTGATGGCTTGTTCACACCTTAAATAAGGATAAAACAATTTATTCAAAATATAAGGTGACAAAATTAGTGTGAAATAAACTAAATTCCTTTTAAAACTCTAAACCAAATAAATAAATCAATAAATAGGAAAGAAAAAAATAAAAATAAACTGGAAAAAAACCTCTACTAATAATTAAAGAATTTAGTTAAATATTATTAACACTTAAGCCCTCACAACCTCCCAAAAAAACAAAACCCATTGCTATTGAGTCAACTGCGACTCATAGTGACTCTATAGGACAACCAAAACTGCCCCATAGGACTTCCAAGGAGTTGCTGGTGGATTCGAACTGCTGACCTTTTGGTTAGCACTGAGCTCTTAACCACTGCACCACCAGGGCTCCCAAGGGAGAAGCTATATCATATTACACTCTATTACATTTAGATCATCCACAGTACTTATCCTGATGTCATGCCATGCTAAGAATTCCAGAAAAAATTATTGAACTGACTAATTGTGCTAAAAATTAGTATGTGGTTGGAACTTGGGCAGTTTATTAGTCCAACCTCACCTACAAGTCTGACTTAAATAAAATGCTGACAATAAAATATAAACAAAACTTGAATGTTAAAAACTGAACCAGACCATCCCATAGTCTTACTCTTTTCTAATTTCACTGTTCTCCTAAAGCATAAATCTCCTTATACTCCCTCCAAAATGTTCAATTTTTAATAAAGTAACATCTGGTTTGGGAATGAGGCTATGCTACCTGCTGTTCCCCCACCCCTCCGGGAAAGTGCAAAATAAGCAGTTATTCAACATCCTTTTTGTTATCCTAGTAACAGCTGTGGTTTTTAAAGCGATAAAACAGGAGAAATTAAAAATGAGAGCACTTGAATACCGTGTATAGAATATACTGCAGTATATAGTAAATTACTTTAAAATTAAGCTGTCCTAATGGAAAATCAGACCGTGGTGATTCTACATGGAGAGGGGGTTAGCAGAAAGTAAATGCTGGAGTATGTGGTAAGCTATTTGCATATATAAAAATAAAATAGCAAGAGAAACCATTAAGTAAATTATTTTCTCCACTTGTTGAATTTATTAGCATACTGTTAGTAGGAGCAATGGAGAAATTACTGGACCTATTTATGAAAGCAAGACCTTAAATAAATTCTAAAGTGAAGAACAGTTATTATTGAAGAACTGACATCAATTTTAAAAGGCAGAATAATAGGGTAAGAAGCTGTTGATACCTGGATATCAGCACAGTTGTTGATATTCAGACCAACAGATAATTTGATTAGTGAGGATTTTACCTCAGGTTGGTAAAGTTAAAATGACAATTATAAGAAACATTAATAATCCAGGCATTCTTGGAATCTTTACTGTAACTTTTAAAGAAATGTTAGTTTTTTTTATCGTTATTCTGAATCTACAAATGGGTATTCAGGTAAAGGAGAACTGACTAATCCAAGGTGACAAGAACCACGGAGTCATTTATTCTTTTCATTCTTGAAGCATGTGGACTTCTGAACTATTGCAAGGAAAAAAAAAGAGAGAAGCAAAACTCTTCTGAACACAAAATAGGAAGCTGTAATACTGATTCTCATACTTTTTTTTTAACAAACAGTATAGAAATATGCTCTGGTAGGATTTTTTCTTAATAGCAGTTCAATATTTCACCAGTCTTTTAACTGTGCTTCTTCTTCTCTTTATTATCCTTAATATATTCCACTGAGAGTTTTCTTTCACTTCAGGAATAGGGAGGCGACCAGCCAAAGGCATCTCCCTCCCAGAAGCCACTGCCATGAAAACCTGCACACTAACCAGAAGCGGTTCAAACGGTGTTCACATGAAAGCATCTAACAAGGTCCCCAAGGAAGCCTCTCTAAGTGGCAGCAGGGAAAAGCACCATTGCTGTATTTTTATGGGAGACAGATACTAGCTCCCATTGGCCTGGTTAAGATAGTGATACTTGCTGCTTTAAACCTACATAATCACGGCTGCTTTTGTAAGCCCATTATGATGCTGGAAACCAATTCCCTAAGATTTGGGATTCCCTGAGCTGTTACAAAGCTCACCATTCTAGGAAGGACTGCACACGTAAAAACAATGTGTTTGGCATTATTTAGCCAAATAAAACCTTCCATTTCTCAGCTTCCAGTTATAAATATTTATAATAACTCTGAGATTCATAAAGTATACTTTAAATTTTAATAAATTAGCAGAATGATCAATATATATGCATTATATACTGTAGGATTCTTACAGTAAGAGAAGAACTCCAAATTTGATTGCAAGGAACAACAAAATCAATCAAGTTAAATACCCAACTGTTAGCATATGAAAAATAAATTTATGACTACTGAATAATAATATTATAATATTTGAATTAGTCTATACATACTGCAAGGACTGAAATGGATTTTATACAAATATTAATATTTTCAACTATGTGAAGTTGGCCTAGCTAAGGCAGTGACATCATGTTTGAGAAGTTTGGCATAGAATATCAGTTAATTCATTCACAAGCTTATACATATATTTATAAGTAACTTACTAAGTGCTAGTCATTGTGCAGCGCTGTATTCATAGGCTATTTTTCTACTATCCTGGAGAAACAAAATTCAAGCCTGTAGAATGAGATAGTTTTTTTTATGCTTATTCTTTGTCTTCTGGAAGTTTTAACTCATGCTATTTACCGGCTTCTAAAGCTCAGAACAGTGTTTTTCCAGTAGAGTATGCAGACCAGACCAAATAGATATTTCCATTTAAAAGCAATCTTGCCACCTTGATTAACAAACACACTTTTGCAAAGAGGAGGTTGAGAAAGGAAATTGCTACAGTCTTGGATTACTGTAAGTAAAAGAAATTCGAAAAATATGTATGTTAACTGATATGTCGATGAACAAAAGAAATTAGAAAATGAAATTTCGTTAAGAAAATTTGCAATAAACATAAATATGTCACTAAACATGTTTTTAAATGTAACCAGTAAGGAAGACCTTTTCTTAACACAGGATGAAAAAAAAAACAAAAACAAAAACAGATATACCAATACATAATGCTTCAATTTAAATTAAAGTGGTGTTAAAGTCTTCTGAACGTACCACTTTGGAGCATCCGTGATAAAATTTCTAATATCAGCACAAAATAATGAGAAAGGTCAGAGTTTAGAGGCATCATAAACTTGTTTTGCCCAAGATTTGCTTTGTAAGTATAACATGAAACAAACCAAAGTTCATAATACTTCTGCAAATTCAGAAGGAAAAAGACAAAGGAGTAGCCTCCTCTAGGAATAAAAGAAAAAAAGTACTATGTTTAAATCCCACAAAATTAATGTTTAGCTCAAGGATTTGCTGTTCATCTCAGAACCCCTCAAGCCTGAGGCAGGATTAAGTCAGACTCATGTTCGAACAACTGGAGGAAATCAATGGATTTCACTTTATTAATAATTAAAAGGCTAATGCAGACTGGCAAGTGATTAAAAATGTGTGGCACACATATTTATTACTGCAATTCCAAATACTTACACAATATATAATTTTAAATTGGGCTATACAAGAAAGAAACAGGTTATATTAAATAAGAACAAGTACCCGATCGAAAGAAGAGACAGGAATTGTTGTGCCCATGTAACATTTAGCCAAGTTTCTGCCTGCAGCCTGGAAAGCAAAGCTGCTACTAGTTTGGAGCCATGACAAAATGTTGGTTTTCTACGGCAGATCATTCTGCCACCCATAACTAAATTAATCCCTATTAGGATTTGTCAAGGGTGACAGAAACAGAGTTTGCTGGGTGGATATTGAAACTCTTCTGACAGCCAAATGGGTTGAATTTCACCAATTCAAACACAGAGTCTATTAAAAATACATGTTAGATGACACTAGCAATACTTCATTTATTTGATCCACAGTAATTTGATTACTATAGCCACTAATAGTTTCAATATAATTTATGAAGTCAATGAACAGATGAATATACTTCTAAATTAAAATGCCAACCTTCAAAGCTGTCCTTTAATATTGTTGACAGTTCTCATTTCACACTGAAATTTCCTCCATAGATGTAAAGATTGAGGAAGGCTGGATTAGCGCTGTTTGGGAGCGCATACCAAAAAAAAAAAGAAACTCATCGCTGTCGAGTCAATTCCGACTCATAGTGACCCCACAGGGCAGAGTAGAACTGCCCTAAAGGGTTTTCAAGGAGCGGCTGGTGGATTCGAACTGCTGATCTTCTGGTTAGCAACCATAGCTCTTAACCACTGTGCCACCAGGGCTCCTGGGGGCACACAGCAGACTCAAAACTATTAGACTCAGAACTTAGGAGTCTGTCTAAAGCGAAGACTGACTTGAAATCCAAAAGGACTAGAGCAAATCCAGAAAATGTATGAAAGAGAGGGGACGCTTGTATACACTTATCTGCAAGCTGAAGAGGATTCTAATGGGAGATGCAGACTAAGGAGATGCCCTGAATTGTCAGGATGCTGGAGACTTGGCAGGCAATGACCCCATTAAGGACCTCTTTGGACACTATGCATGTTGAATGTGATACTTGTAGGAATAATGGATAATCCAGATCACCGTAAGTCTGTAAAATGCAAATGGATCACGTCATTTTAAAATAAAACGTAAGTGTTCACTCTTTTCATATTATATATTTCATTATTATTAAAGAAGAATAGCAAAATAGTGACAACATTTTTTTTCTTATACAATAGCTTAGATTTTCCAGGAGGAGATGAATAGATTTACAGATTACTTATTAGGAAAAAAAAAAAAAAAGTTTCTGCAGAGTCAATTCTGACTCATGGCGACCCTATGTATATTAAAGTAAATCACCTGACCATTCTTTCTAGGTGCCTCTGGGTGGACTCAAATCTCTAACCTTTCAGTTAGTAGCAGAGCGTGTTTACTGTTTGCACGACCCAGGGATTCCACAAATCACTTTTAGGTAAGACCAAATAACCTGGGATGCCATCAAAGCTATGTGGTTGATGTAAAAGAAAGCACAGAGATTGGCCTCAGGGCCTGGTTCTTACCAGCATCACTTCACTGAACTCTTGACCCAAGGTTGGATTTGGGAAAGTCTCCTTCCCTTGTTCTGGGTACAGATCATTGTATTTATTCTTATATACACATATTTCTCAAATACAGGTATTTTTGATATATAGGATTTTACAGGCAAAAATCATAATTTTATAATACTTCTTAAAAAATATTATTCTTGTCCAGCTAATGTGTTTGACATTATCAAGCGTAAGGCAATAGTACAATCTAGATCTTCCATGGACTGGAGAGGCATATTTCTGCTCTCCATCCTCATCTGGATTTACTATCCATGCCAGCAGCAAGTGATATATATAATAAACATACACCAAAGTAGATACCTGGAGCCCTGATGGTGTAGTGGATATACAGTTGCTAAGACAATCCACTAGTGGCACAGTGGATAAGTGTTCAGCTGCTAACCAAAAAGTTGGCAGTTTGAACCCCCCAGCTGCTCCTTGGAAACCCTATGGGGCAGTTCTACTCTGTCCTATAGGGTGTCTATGAGTCGGAATCACCTCAGTGGCAGTGGGTTTTGGTCTTTTGGGAAGCCCATGTGACCTTGCTGAAATATCAGGAAAGAAAAGAATAATGGCTTATGGTGGGAGGTAGGAAGAAAAGAAGGAAGGGAAAGGGAAGAAGAGAGGGAGGAGAAGAGAGAATGAAGAAAGAAGGGAGGAAGAAAAAGAGAGACAGACAGAGACAGAGAGGAAGGGAGGGAGGGAGGGAAGAAGGGAGGAAGAGAGAAATATATATGTATTTATCTAAATATTAATAATGATTAATAGTTTCTGATTTTTCTGGTTCGTTAAATATCCAACTCTGTTGGGTCAGCACTATCCAATATAATTTTCTGTGATGATGGAAATATATCTCAGTGCTGTGCTATAAAGCAGCCACCAGCTGCATGTGGCTACTGAACATTTAGTATGTGGCTAGGGCAAATAAGGACCTGAATTTTTAATTTATTTAGTTTTAAATAAATTAAATAAGCACATGCAGCTAATGGCTACCTATTGGCAGCATATATCTAGGGGGATTTTTTTTTTTAATAATAAAATTTTTTAAAAACCTCTGTAGCAAATCCTGAGTTTGCCTTCCATTCTATTCTTAAAAATGTTAACTCCTCTTTCCATTAAGAAATTGCTTTTGGGAACATAATTCTTTAAGACAAATTTTTACAGATTTCACTGGTATATTAAGGTTTGTTCCTGATTTACAGTCAATTAACTCTGGTTGCAAAAGGCCACAATTTGAAGAGCTGTGATAAAGTACTTAACACACATCACTCCTTCCCAGGACAAATGAGAACTTGCCATTAATTGTGAAAGAAATAAAAAAAAGTAAAAGGAGGAGGTAAAATAGAAGGAAGAAGAGAAAGAGGAATGAGGAAACCCACAAATACTTTCATTTGTTAAACAAAAAATGTAAGTAAACTCAGCATTCTTTCACATTTTAGTAAAATGATTCCTTTTTCCAGTTTACAGGAAAGTGTGTGTGTGTGTGTGAATGTATGAGAACAGAGTTCTGGCTGTTTATATTACAGATTTAAGAAAACATAGTTAAATTTGCTGTAACATGCCCCTTGATGGGGGAGAAGTGTGGGGAAAACTATATACGTTTTCATAAATAAATTCAAAATACTTCAGAATTTGACTTCCAAACGTTTCCTACTTGATCAAGCAAAGCTAACTTACAAAAGATAATGATCTATTAAAAAAATTAAGTATGAGTTTTAACAAGAGAAAATCCTGTTTTAATAAAATACCTTGTGATCCTTAAATGCTACTACAAATGGAACTGGTGTAACATTAAAAGTAACGTCATTACAATGATTCTAAGAATTTTTGTAGTCTATGGTACAACTTAAATCTATTCAAATAAATCTGTGTGCTTTAAAATATTAAGAGCTCTTGCTGAGGAGAAGAAGCCCTTTGGTAAACATTCCCTAATGTTTAAGTTAGTCTGGAAGACACTGTACACTGGAACACAGGTGGGTTATGAGAGCAAGCTCTGGAATCAGAATTTGAATCAATACCAAACAGTAACACCTACTAGCTGTGTGAGTTTGGGAAAGTTATTTAACGTTTCTAAATTCTATTTTTGTCATTTGTATAATGGGGATAATATTAATACCCACTTCTGAGGGTTCCCATAAAGATATAATAAAATGCAAACAAATGCTTAGCACAATACACAATCCTTGTCATTAGGATGCACTTGGTAAATATTAGCTAGTATTCAAATATTAAAATATAAATATCATTACAAATTCACTTTGCACTGTATTTCATATTTTTGTTTCTCTTTTGTTGTTGTTAGATTTTACTTTAAGATATATGATTAGTAGTGATGTGATAGAAAAATCCATGGACTGGGTTTTAGGAGCCCTGTTTTGGACTCTGTCACTCACTGGTTTTGGGGCTTTCGGTAAGTCATCTAAACTCTACAACAAAGTGTTTTCACTGTTACGTGAGGCAAGAGATCCTAGCAAGGTCCTGCTATGTGGCAAGAACTTTATACAAGTGATAGGGTTGTAAACAGAGGTGTTTCATTCACTTGAAAGATTCATTCGTATATGGGGTCTCTATGTGCTGACTCAGCTACACCTAACAACAGCAACAACACCATTCCAAAGACTTCACAGAATGCAAAACTTGCAAAATTCATGACTTATCTTCCCATGGGAAAAGACATACAGGGTGCCTGTGGAGGGGCTTTCTCAGATGTAGCAGGGTGGATGCATAGAATTCTTCACAGCTTTTTATCATTGCTAAACTCTGTTCTAAAGTTATTTATTTTCAGTTGTGCTTTCTAGATCCATGCATTACCATTAAAAGGCCATTTGGATGATATTGCAATTGAAAGATTTAAAATGAAATAATTGTGAATGTTAAAACAACAGCAAAACAATGTCTAAAATCACTCACAGATGCTCTGATAAATGTTATTTAAAAAAACAGCAAGAAAACTTCATATCTGAAACCATAGAGCCTGAATCCTAACAAAGAATGTTTGTTCTTTCTATTTCCCAGGAATGGCACTGCCTCCTAGAAAGAGTTAGCAATTCAATGAGACCGCCAGCTCTGAAATTATGGGATATTTTTTGAGTGGCAGGATGAAGGAAGGGAGGTTTGACTATTCAAAATTTTGTCCACAATTGAAATCTATACTGATATTCTGTATATCAATATTCCAAATTCCCATAACTCAAATTCTAATTGTATCTTATTTATGGTTCATGATTCTATAAAGAACACACAAAATTTGGTGTGGATGCTAGCTGTCCATATTTGTTCATTCATTTATTATTGTAGGTATTGAAATGGTATTTATTGACTATCAGATATGCTTCAGGCAAAGTACTGGGCAAATGGCTATATAAACCAATAAGGCACAATCTTTGCCTTCAAGCAACTTAAAATAATCCAAATAATTGGTGTCTGTTGTTTTGTTAGGTACCAATGACTTGACTCTGACTCATAACAGCCCCATGTGACAGAGTAGAACTTCCCTATAGGGTTTTCTTGGCTGTAATCATTACAGAATCAGATCGTCACGTCATTCTCCTGTGGAGCAGCTGGATGGGTTCAAACCACCAACCTTTCAGTTAGCAGTCCAGCGCTTAACCGTTTGTGCCACCAGGGATCCTTAATTGGTATCTAGAAGGCTAATAAGCAATTGATTCCACAAGTTGAAGAGAGGTACTTTTCTTCCTGTTTAGTAGAGGACCACTTATCCATCTGGGAGATCGTCACCAGGAGACTTTATAACCCTGAATATTGTTTTTAGAAAGCAACTTTGAATAAACTAAATAATTAACACCCCCACAGAGTGCAACATGAGGAAAGAAATGGCCTGGGCTGGGACAATTCTTAGGTTAATAACTTTAATGCAAGGCATTGCACAATCAGTCACTGAGGACCAAGCATTATCAGAGTATCTGTGAGATATTTTTAATATAATCAATATCCTACTTAAGGAGTTACAGTCAAAAGATACTTAGATTTTTGCAGCCTGGGAAATAATCTAGCACTAATCTCCACATGAATATCACATCTATTTGTGATGAGGGCATGTAAAGACAGTATATGAAAAAGTAGCAAACATATTTCATCTTTTTGAAACCATATTTTAAAGCATTTTATGTACAAAAATTCTCAGGAAAGTGTATTTTATTTTTGTCAGTCATCGAATTCTTTCTAGAATACTTCTCAACTTTCTGATAGAATTAGTTTAGTGTTTTAAATGTAATCTCTTTTCCCAAACATATTAAGTTAAAGCTCTAGTTTTTCAATGATTTTACTTGAAGTGAAAAACATCCACAGAATAATGAAGATTATATAATGGATGATATACTTCTTTTGCTGAAAAGAAGTGTGGGTGAAGCAGAAGGAAAGGAAGTATCTTAAATCTTAAGTCCATCATATGTGGTACCTCCTAAATCTCCTTTTCCTCCATGACAATGCTTAGAATAGAGTTTCTGAGTTGTAAGCTTCTAGATAAAAATAATAACTCTACCTTTAAGAACTTCATCAAAAAAGTAGTTAAGTTTCAGCCCAACTCTGACTTATCCTAATGATAAACCTTGAAGTTCAATGAAGTTGTATGTAGGACTAAGGAAAGAAGATTTAGAAGTGATGCTTAATAAAAAAGAATCTTAGATTTGTATCACTTAAAATAGATGTAAGTCAGAAATAGTGATAAAATATATTTTGCAGTATAAGGATTGAGCATATATTTGATCTTTGTATTATTTCAGTGTTAAAAATAAATTTTTAGCATTCATTCATGACTCAACTTACTGGCGCAGTGGTTATCAAAGTTGAGTGTTCATCAGAATCATCTGAAGGAAGTGTTAAAACAGAGATGGGTGGTGAGAGTCTCTAAGTATGTCTGACGTGGCAATTAAGAATTTGCATTTCTAATGAGTTCATAAGTAGTGCTGATACTGCCGAGGGCTAGAAACCACATTTGAGAACCACTATACTAGAGAAAGAGTGGAAGTCGGATGAGCACAGGTGGCAGATTCATCCAGGCCCAGGCGTGAACTGCAGCACTTCTGGCAGGTTAGGGAAGGCTTCCTGGGAGGAATTATAAAGTCCTAGGACTCCAGAGAGAAGAACAGGAAGGATTAGGTAGGTAAAAAGTGGAGAAAAGGAGAACAAAGGAAAATTCCAGACCTAAGAGCCTGCCTGAATTCTAGCACCGAGAGGAAGGGAAGCAGAAGTCCAAGACAATAGAACTCAAGGTGTTCAGTATGGCCAACAGTCAAATTCCAGAAGGAAGAACTGATGCTGGATGAGGCCAGCCAGTAAACCACGGCCATAACCTCAAAGTCACAAACTGAAGAGTTCTGGAAGATACTGAAGGATTCTGAGCTCATCATCAGGTTGTTTCTTAGAAATACAATATTAAAAATGGCTTGAAGCTAGAGAAAGACTGGAGTTAGGAAGACTCAACCCAAGTTTGTAATACTGGGAAGAGGTAAAGGCTTAAACTAAGGTAGTGGTTTAATGTGAAGGGAAATGGGAAGACTTGAGAGATGTGATATAGAATCAATGTAGTTGAACAACCGGGTAGCGTGGTGGAAGACACAGAGAACTGGAGTGTGACTTTGAAGCAACTGGATGGTGGCATATTATGAGATATTAGTTAACTTAATAAAACAGTCTACTGCAGAACAAGCCAGTACACGTGCTGAAAACTGGCTCTACTTATTAGAAATCTGAGTCCTCACACCATTCATGTAATAAGCATAAAAGAATAAAATGTATAATAAAAAAGAAAAATGAATTTTAAAAATTAATAAAAATAAACTATGGAAAACCTGTTTCCTCCTTTGAATAAGTTGCTAAGTCCCTATATAAATTTCCCTATAGTAAAATAATAGCAGTAACTACTTAATTTTAGAATGCCCAGTACTTGTACATGTGCATTTAATCTTCATTTGATAGCCATAATTTGTTATGATCCACAAATTATGGATAACATTGTAAACAATGGAAATTCCAGAACACTTAATTGCGCTCACGTGGAACCTGTACATAGAATAAGAGGCAGTTGCTTGATCAGAACAAGGGAATATTGTGTTGTTTAAAAAACAGGAAAGGTGTGCATCAGGGTTGTATACTTTCACCATGCTTATTCAATCTGTACACTGTTATCAGAAGGCACCAGTCCCTGGAGAAGGACATCATGCTTGGTAAAGTAGAGTGTCCGCAAAAAAGAGGAAGACCCTCAACGAGATGGATTGACACAGTGGCTGAAACAATGGGCTCAAACACAGCAAAGACTGTGAGCATGGCGCAGGACTGAGGAGTTCTACATTTCACTCTGTTGTAAATAATACTTGTGAAGAATGTGCTTCTTAGTTCAAGCAGATACATGAGACTAAATGGGCAGCTCCTGTCCAAAGGCAGGATGAGAAGGCTGAAAGGGATAGGAGCTGGTCGAATGGACGTGGAAAACCCAGGGTGGAAAGGGGGAGTGTGCTGCCACATTATACGGATTGCAACTGGGGTCACATAACAATATGTGTACACATTTTTGTATCAGAAATTAACTTGAGCTGTAAACTTTTACCTAAAGCACAGTTAAATATATATATATATGTATGTATGTATATATATATATGTATGTATGTATATATATATGCTTCATCTTTTAATAAAAAATGGACATGCTTGCTATTATTCTAATGTTTTACTTTTAAATGCGTTTTAATTTTACTTGTATTTTTTAAAGTAACTATAAAAACTTCTGAATTCTTAATCACAAAGTTTCATCTGAAATTTTACTTATTTTTTCCATGTGCATTTACTGATTCATGCCAACCATATACAACTTCCTTCTCAATCAGCTGCCATGTCATTTTCTCCTCCACTTGGGAAATAAGGTCAAAGCCTAGACAATTTTTATTTTAAAATGTGTTCATTTTTTGCTATATCCTTCAAATATCTGACTCTACCAAGGATTTTTGAGTTTTTTTGCAAAGCATCAAAGACAAACTTAGCTTGGGCACTTAATGCAGGTTACCCAGGGGAAAAAAAAAATTAAAACCACAGTCTCCTAAACACCTCAAATTTCTCTCCAAGAAGAAGAAGAAAAAGATTTCATGTCAACATAGTGTCATTTCACCCTCTCCCCGTAAGAAAAGTCAGAAAATTTACTGTTTGCTGACTTAAAAATAAGAACAGAAAGACATAAGCAAAACAAAATAATAGTAACGAAGAAGAATGAGGAGGAGAAGGAATACAACAACTAGGTAGTCACATATGCAGATACATGCAAATGAATGTTCTGAGATTTTCTATGATTATGCAGACAAGTACCCTTGCCTTAAGTCATTTTTCTTTTTCAGAGCCTAAACATTCACAGATATTTAAATTTGTGACTATCTAACCATGGGCAGCGTGTGTACTGTAATATATGCCTCAGGGGAACTGCAAATGTCAGGAAGATGCAAAAATAGTCAGAGTGTGAAATCATCAAAGGGATAGGAAAGTTTAGAAGCTATCTTTGAAAAGCCCCTTCATGCAGAGTCTCTCTGTTGAGAACAGCCCTGTATTATACCTCGGGAGATCTGAGTCAGGCTCAAGAGACTGGAAATGTGATAATGGTTTTATAGGTTAAGAGGGCATCCCGGATACTTTAGACCTTCTATAGAGTCCATGGAAAAAAGAAATACAAAAAAGCTGTTTTGATTATTCTAAATGTCTGCTTTAGGAAGAACTGAGGGAATACCAGCTTCTTTTTCAAGGGGAAGAAGGAAAGAAACACTGTGATCTCACACTCTTTGAGTCTGGAGCTGGGTGGGGAAGTAGGAAGGGCATCAAAAAATTGTGCTTTAGCACATTTACCATTTAGGACTACTGAGCAATGGAGAAAAAGAGGGGAACATTCACCTTTACACAGTTTCATCAGAGAAATAATGTTTGTAACCCCCGCTGCTCTGATGAAAGAAAGGGAGGGAGGAAAAGAAGGAAGGAAGAAAAGAGAGCACTTCAGCCTAATAGCTCCAAAGAAGTGTTGTATGAGAAAACAAAGCCCTGTCAATTCTATTAATTCTTGATTTAAAAAAAATCCCTGGCTGCCATTTTTCTTTCTTAACCTTTGATTTCCATTTTTCTCCTTTTGTATTTATTTTCTTTCACGTAGTTAAAAAAAAAAAAACTTTTTTTAAACATGATGTTAAGCATTTTGGTCCTCGGTTTTATAACCTTTTCCTCAACCTCTGCATTCTCTTCCTTCTCTATGACAGAGAGGAAGGATAACGGGACAGTATTCCATGAAGTCACTACATCCACGTCAACGGGGCCATGCTTCCAGTACAAAAATAATCAAGAAGGTGTTTAGACAATACACTTCACCACTGTGCTCAGTCTTCTAAAGTAAAATTTGCATTATTTTCATTTCCAAAAAAGCAGGATATTTCTGGCTTGCTGCTGATTATATGGAAAAAATTAAAATTCAAGTGATTCTTTGATGGTGTTTACATTAATAATCATTGCCTGTTTCATACATTTAATATTAGCAGCCTCACTGCTCTACCACACAGAAGCATACAGTAAAAGGACATAAAAGTTGCTTTAGAAGTGACTACCCAATAAGTCCTTCCCGAGTGTTTTGGAACAATCCAAATAAGTTTGCTTCTTCCTGGGAATAAAAAGACAGATGAGCCAACTATACACACTGGACTAAGAGATGGAGGGGGAAAGCTAACAACTGAGCTGACACAGGATTGAAATCTTCTGCGGGGACCTAGAAGGCAAATGGGAGCCTGGAGTTGACTGTCATTTAGGGGATGAGTTGGGATCTTCAAGACCAGGAAGGGAATGATGGATAGAACCGGATGAGATCCTGAAGAAAGAAAGAGCAGGCTCCATAGGAGAGAAGGAGTGTGTTGAAAAGAGGAGAGGAATTTCAGAGTTCTAGAGTTTAGAGACACAACAGATCATGGAGGGTGATGAGAAATAAAAGGCATTTAAATCATTACTTTTAAAATATTTCCCAATATTGAGAACAGTGACATTTTTCTATATTTTACCTTATTTAACAAAACCACATCTTTTCAAGTTATTTAGCTCTAACTAACAGATCTAACTAATTATAGTTTAGCAAATATTAAGTTAGAAAAATTTAGGAGAATTTATTAATTCTTTTTTATTGAGTGCCTACTACCAGGGGCCTGTAGAGGGTTAGCAAAAATGAGGAAAACCCTCAATGAGATGGATTAACACAATAGCCTCAACAATGGGTTCAAATATAACAATGATCATGAAGATGGTACAGGACAGGGCACCATTTCATTCTGTTATACATGTAACTTTACCTACACCAATATTTGGAAACCCTGGTGGCATAGTGGTTAAGAGGTATGGCTGCTAACCAAAAGGTCAGCAATTCGAATCCACCAAGCTTTCCTTGGAAACTCTATGGGGCAGTTCTACTCTATCCCATAGGGTCGCTATGAGTCAGAATTGACTTGACGGCAACAGTATTGGTTTGCTTTGGTATATCAATATTTATATCAGTATTTAACGAGGAAGACCCTCAACAAAATGGATTGACACAGTGGCTGCAACAACAGGCTCAAGCATAATCACAATTGTGAGGATGGCGCAGGACTGGGCAGCTGTACTTAGGGTCACTATGAGTCGGAACCGACTCCACGGCACTTAACAATACATATCAGTATTTACAGCTATCTATTCATATAGTAGGTAAGTCTACATAGATTTTGGTGTCAGACTTGGATTCAAACCCTGACTTTGCCACTAAGTACATATTTGGCCTTGAGCAAGTTTTTTTGACAGGAGCTCTGGTGGTACCATGGTTAAACACTAGGCTGCTGAGAGGTTGGCGGTTTGAACCCACCCAGTGGTTCCAGGAAAGAAAGACTTGACCATCTGCTTCTATAAAGATTACAGCCAAGAAAACCCTGTGGGGCAATTCTGCTCTGTTACCTGGGGTCACATGAATCAAAATCATCTGGAAGGCAAACCACCAACACCACCACTGCCTTTTTCAAACTAAATTTCCTTATCTGAGAGGATGCATAAATTCATTGATAAAAAGTACAAGCTCTGGAGCCAAAATTCTACGGTACTGTCCTTTGTTGTGGTGTTTAATTCTCCCTCTACTGTGTCCTACTTCTGCTGCTTTCTTAAACAAGTTACTTAAGTGTCCTATGCCTCAGTTCTCCCGTTCTGTAAAACGGGGATAACAATACTACCTGCCTCATAGGGATTCAAACAGTCAAAAACTCCTAAACTAGGGCCTGGCAAAAAGAAAGTTCTCAATAAAATTTAGCTGCTTTTTCAAATTGGATATAATATTTATCTTGTTGAGTTGCAGTAAGATTATGATAATTTTTTCAAAAATGTTACTTCCCTTCTAAATTTCATTAAGAAAGAGCAAGTTTTTTTCCTATGGTATTTTTTTTAATAGTACAAGATTTATTAAGCTTTCCAAAGTTCTGGGGCTAAGGACTACACTTAGTTGGCATCATCATTTAAAGAATGCAACATAGAAAGTCTTCTTCCAGTAAATATAGACATGGTTTAAATTACTGCAAAGAGAAAACTCCAGAGAGTCAGAGCAAAGAAAATAAAAAACGTCCCTTACCTCTGGCATATACCTGATTGTATCTTTCTGATTAGTTCTGAACTGCTTTGTTTTGCCGCCAAACTGAAGAATTACTGCCATTAGTCACTGATACTAAGTATTGTTTACTTCCAACCTAATGGCAAAGGGTTAGGGTAAAATACACAAAGGATTAAACTGCAAAAATTCCGAGTTGTCCTTTTGAAATGGATATGCCAACTGAATCTGATAGCTGACTCCTGTTACAGTAAGTCAATAGCCCTCAATCACTTTAACAACAGGATACAATGGCCAGGTATGCTTACCATGGATTATGGTCTCATATCTTTCATATGGGTCTTAGGAACATTATTGACTTGTGTGTAAATGTCTGCGGGTTTTGTGTTCCATAAATGAAATGCAACAAACAAAACTCAGCTTGTCTACAATGTAAAATGGAATGCTCCCTAGCCATAAAACTGACTGGGTGGGTATACGCTCTTGTACTGATATAGAAGCATCACCATAACATATTAAGTAAAAATTTAAAGAACTAAAAAATCATATGTTGTATATTGATATTTGTATTAAAAAGGGGTGGGTAACTAATGTACCTTTTATATATGCATTTGTTGGTATATCTGTAAAATATTTTCGGAGGAATAACCAAGAACAAATCTGTCTTGGAAGAAGTACAGCCAGAATGCTCCTTAGAAGTTAGGATGGCAAGACGTCCTCTTAACATACTTTCAATATATTATCAGAAGTGAACAGTCCCTGGAGAAGGACATCGTGCTTGGTGAAACAGAGGGTCAACAAAAAAGAGGAAGACCCTCAACGAGATGTACTGACACAGAGGCTGCAACAATGAGCTCAAACAAAGCAACAATTATGAAGATGGCGCACGACACGGCAGTATTGTGTTCTGTTGTACATAGGGTCGCTATGAGTTAGAAGTGACTCCAGAACACCCAACAACAGCAAAACCAAGAAACTATAACATCAGTTTCCTCTAGAAAGAACAAGTGGGTGGGCTAGAGGACAGCAGAAACTTTTCATTGTTTACTCTTTTATACTTCTGAACTTTGAATCATGTAAATTTATTGTGTATTCAAAAATAAAACAATATAAACTAAATATACAATAATTTTTTTTAATGAAATGCGAAAATCAGCTTCTGGTCAAGCTGATAAGTTACTAAATAAAATCAGAATTTCAGTAAACATGATTGTTAGTCTAAATACACTAGCCTTACAAATGAATAAATCTGGCCTAGGGATTCCTGTTTAATGAGGATGATCTGAAGAATATTTTCAGGAAGTTATCCCTTGAATTAAAACATGTTTGCCAACTAGTATTATAGAAATGGTAGAATTGGCAAGTGAAAGGTTATTGGATATTATGCTATCTAAAAAGTCAACATTTGTTTATAGAACTTCAGCTGTATGCCCAGCACTATGCTAGTGTTAGGTATGCAATGAAAGCTTCAGTGCATTGGAAGGGCTTACCGTTTAATGGTGGGTGCAGGAGGACATAAAATATGAAGATGATTAATATTTAGCAAATCAAGGCAAGCTTTGTGAAGCATTGGGTGTTGCAGGCATCTATAACAAGGATATGCAACCAGCACTGGGATAAAAGGGAAAGGCTTTCTGGGAAAGGAGTCCTGGTAGTGCAATGGTTAAGCACTCCACTGATAACTGAAACGTCAGTTGTTTGAACTCACCAGCAGGTCCAGGGGAGAAAGATCTGACAATTTGCTTCCATAAAGATTACAGCCTAGGAACCCTATAGTTTCTGTCCTATTGGGTCATTATGAGTTGGGTTAGACTCCACAACACTCAACAACAACTCTCCCATCTTCTGCTTTTTATCCTCCCTCTAGTCTTGAATCAATGCAATGGGTTTGTTTTGGTTTGGTCTACTCTACTATCCACACAGCAGCTGAGTAAGTTATGTTTTTTTTTTTTTAAATTAAATTCAGGTCATGTCCACTCCCCTGATTATATACCTTCAAAGTTTTCTCTCTGCTGTTAGAAGAAAACCGAAATACCATAACCTTGGCCTAGAAGCTAGTTTTGGCCCTGCCTGCTTCTCCTACCACATCCTCTGTCCCTCTTCCCTCTTTTCCCAGTACTCTGGCTTCATTTTAGATTTCAGACACAGGTCTTTCCCATCTCCTCTCAGGGTCTTCATATGGAATCTTCCGTGGTTTGTGACCCTTTCTCATCTTTCATTCTCAGTTTAAATAAAACTGTGCTTAGAATAAAATTCAGTCCAAGAACTACAGATACTAGCTCATCTGGACTGTGCTGTTTCTCTTTCCTCATGTCTTACCTTACTCCCTCTGTACTAGACTCCAGTCCCGAGACTTTACTGGTCTTGTCAAGATCTCTCAGTCTAAGAAACTTTGTACCTGCTTCTCCTATTGTCTGGAACCTCTCCACCCAGCTGCTGCCTCCACCCCACCACTCCACCTCCAGCCACCACCTCCACCACCCTTTTTACTTTAGAGAACCCTTACTAACTACGTATAGTAATTGTAATACAAAATTAATGGATGAAATGTTGACCTCATTCATAAGGGTTTGGAGCGTCCCCCAAACTTACTCTAACCAAGCGAGGAAGTGGCATCAACGTCAAAATTAAACAGTTTCCCCCAGAACAAGCTCTTCTTTTCCCCAGAAAGAATTTGACTCTTTAAACTATTGTTTTAAATCAAGCCTAGGTATTCTCATTTTTTCCATTGTTATAAAACAAACACACCTGTATATTCTTTCAAATAACAATAAACTTCATCTAACTTGTGAAGATTTTAACTTTAAGGCAGACTCATGAGGAACTGCAGCTTTTGCACATTTGTTGTTGTTAGTTGTCATTGGGTCGATTCTGACTCATAGTGACCCCTTGTGCACAGAAAAATTATTAAACAGAAGTTAAATGATCTCTATTGTAATGCTTATTTCCTTTCTGTAATGATATTCATAAAAGGATTGCTACCAGTGGCAAAAAGGAAATGTCCCTGAGGGGATATTTCCTGGGCTAGGCCCAGCTACCTCAAAATGGATGCCATAGAGCTTTAGGATCTTTAGAGACAAATATGGCTGCTTCATACTGGGAATCTGTTGGTCTGAATTGGCTTCCTAGGCCTTCTTTTGTATTTTACGGTTGGAAGGTGATTGTCATTGTTAGCAGCCTTCGAATTGACCCCCGACTCATGACTACCTCATCCATGTGCAACAGGATCAGACTGTTGTAATCCATAGGGTTTTCGGAAGTAGGTCACCAGGACTTTCTTTCTAGTCCTTAGTTTGGAAGCCCCACTAAAACCTATTCCAGATCATAGCAACACACAAGCCTTCACTCCCAGATGGGCGGTGGCTGTGTTTGAGGTATACTGGCTGAGATTTGAACCTGGGTCTTTTGCATGGAAGGCAAGAATTCTACCACTGAGCCACCACTGCTGTAATAATAGCTGATTTTACTGAGCATTTACTAAGTGCTCTTAGTTACTACTGAGGACTTATCTACTACTCCTCTTATGTGTGCTGAGAGGTATGAGAGTGTCAGCAGCGGGCAGTTGTGGAAAAGAGGTCGAGCTACAGTACGCCTATGCCATGTTTCCAGGTAAATGCATGGGAAAAGCTCACACATAAATGTGTGTCCCTGAAAGAAAAGAAGAAAACCATTGAAGACTATGATGGTTAAAGTTGTGTGTCAACTTGGTTGGGCCATGATCCTCAGTGGTTTGGCAGTTATGATGTAGTCTGACAGTTATGTAATGATGTAATCACCTTTCATGATGAGATCTGATATAATGTAATCATCTCCATGATGAGATCTGCTAAGCAGCCAATCAGTTGAAAGGGAGTTTCCTTGGGGGTGTGTGGCTTGCATCCAATATATATGGACTTTCTGGCAAAGCTCACTGGCTCTTGCTCTGCTCTGGATCCTGCATTCAGTGCATCATCATCTGACCTTTGGGTCATGGGACTTGAGCCAGCAGCCTTGGGTTTGTCAACCCCTCCAGCTACGTGAGTCAGGAGAAGCCTCCAGCCTGACATCTGACGCAGGGACTTGGGACTTATCCAGCCTCTACAACTTTGTGAGCCATTTCCTTGATAAAAATCTCTCTCTCTCTCTCTCTCTCTCTCTCTCTCTTTACATATATATATATATGTATATATATTTATATATACATGCTTCATTGGTTTTGCTTTGTGCTAGAGAATGTGGCCCAAGACAATGACCTTGTGTTTTCCATACCATTGATGTCCATTTAATACTCGACAACTCTTCATTATAATTAGCTTAGCTTGAAACTAAGCACATTACTAGCTTAGACAGTTTCATAGTAAAGAAAGTCTATTGAAAGGTTAAACTGAAATTACGAGTCATCACATGTGAAGTCATCATGTATGAAGACAGAAAGTTAAAAGAATTCAGCACCACCATCTGGGTCGCACTAAAGGTAAAGTTCTATCCTATGTTAAAATTGTAATCTTTTAGAATAAAAAACTAAAAACAGTACATCCTTTTAATGTTCTATCCTTAATTATTTATATGACACCTGCTTGATATGACAGGAAAACAAAAATGAGAAAAGAAGAAAGATACCGTATTGTCACTGGGAATTGAATGGAAGTAAGTACATTTTCTGCATGTATTAAAAACAGCAAGGGCTGTTTCAAAGAAATGTTTGAAACATACAGTTAATGTAAAATAAAACAAATTAAACCAAAAAGGCAGTAAACTATTGGGTCAAATATTGTTGAATTTTTTTTTTTTTATTAATAAAGAATTACATAGTTAGGCTACAAGAAACTTAAGGTTCAAAGATACTAAGGGTAATTTAGTTAACCTCTGCTAATACATTAATAAATTGATGGCAAAGTATATTCTAAACCTCTAAGAGCAATAGAAAGCAATGGATCAAATCGAGAATCAGGCCATACAGAAAAAATTCAGAAAATAAACTCAAAAAGGCTCTAAGGAAGCATAGTCTTGAAATATATAGAATAATAGAAGTAATGGTTCAATTCATGACCAATGCACCTCATGGGAGGCCACCACCATCTGTCACTGGAGGCTTGTGTATTGGTATGATGCTGAACAAGTTTCAATGGAGCTTCTAGACTAAGACTAGAAAGAAAAGCCTGGCAATCTACTTCTAAAAATCAGTCAATGAAAGTCCAATCCAAAACTAATCATGGGGATGGGTCAGGACTGAACAGCTTTTCAGTTCCATTATGCAGGTTTTCAGTAGGAGTCGGGGCCATCTCCATGGCAGCTAACAACAAAAACAATCTATATAGAGTTTTAAGTCACACTGATTTCAATTGAATACACTTCTTTAAGGCTCCCAAAAGGTCAACAGATACTTAATTAAAAATCAGTAAGTTGCTGCCATTACAATCACATACATTCTTAATAACTATCTATTTTGTAACTATAAACTATTTCCTAATGTACACCAGTCAATTCCTTTCCTTTACTGAACTTTTTCTAGTCATTCCAACATATTCTTCCATTCTTGATTCAAACTCAGATTTTTAGGCTTATTATTATTATTTTTTAAACACCAAAAACTGAATAGAAGGCACAGCGGGCCTCATAATATTGAAGAAGGTGTTCAGATTCCATCTTCCTTTCATCAAATTTTACCCGCTTTGGTGTTCAGGCTGCTATATAGTCACTTCTGCAAGAAAAGGAATGAAAATAGCTATTCTAGAGAGAAGTAATTCACTTGACATGATACTCTCTGTACTTGCTTTCAATTTTGATATTAACACTATTATTTCAGGGAGTATAATTTCCTCATATATGAGGAAACCCATATGATGGATATAAAATATTAATAAATGGAAAATGGTCAAAGGCTTTTATTTTCATGTATGTAAAACCCTGCAACTAAACGTGGGTATATACATACATATACAGAGAGAGAAATACATACATTTACATAGGTGGCACAGTGGTTAAGCACTAGGCTGCTGATCAAAAGGTCTGCAGTTCAAACCCACCAACTGCTCTGCAGGAGAAAGATGTGACAGTCTGCTTCTATAAAGATTTAGTCTTGGAAACCCTATGGGGCAGTTCTACTCTGTCCTATAGGGTGGCTATGAGTCAGAATTAACGGTGTAGGGGTTTTTAATGGGTATATTGGTCATCAAGTTCAAGAGGGGCTAAAATGAACTCCAGAGGTAATATTTATTTATATTTAGTTGATTCATCATTAATATATAAATAAGTCACTAAGATGGAACAGCACTGAAAAAAGTATAATTAAATATGGCTTAATAGTCTCTGAATATTTTTCCTCCAATTAACACTGCCCTGTTCTTGGTAAAGAAATAAATAAAATAAAGTAAAATTTCTAAATAATATAAAAGGAGGTAAAAAATAAAATAAGCATGTCTTACATTAATTATGACTTTGTTACAATAAATCGATTTCTTTCACCTATGATTTTAACGTAACTGTTTGGGTAAGTGGGAAGAGTATACAGCCATCTCCACTTGAGCTAAACAAAGAACTTTAATAGTTAATACAGTTGCACATATACTTCTTGAACTGTCAACCTTCAAAAACACCATTAATAAATAAGAGAGTAGGTATTATTCATGAAAAAGAGAAGCTTGGCTTAGAACTTTCAATATAAAGCCTTAATCCCTGCCAATCACCTTATTTTAAGAGGAAGGAACTGCATTTAATGCAAATCTGATGATAATATAGTTTTCAACCAAAATACAAGCAACCAGGAAGATCTCCCTCTAAGGCTATGCTGATTCCCTCTACTGAGAGATATTTCCATATTCCATTCAAGGCTGACAACAATTCAATTTTAATTTACGTTTTGTGTAAGAATACAATCTTCTGTTCCTTTGCAAAGTTGGAATAAACCATTATTCTACAGCTTTGAGTGACTGAGTTCTATAAATTTACTATTAATAGTTGTATTGTATGCATAGTGACAAGACTATTTGTTGTTCAAGAGATCAAAACTTTTTAGCTTTATTATACAGCTCCATTACTTATTTCTTTCTCCACTACAAGCTATAAATATAGACGTGCAGTTAAAATGTGAAATTTGGGGGAAGATTCTTATCAAATCTCAGATACAGATAGAAACTTGAGGCTTCTTTTAGTAACGTTCAGAATACGACAACATAAACTTGTGCATTTCTTTTCCGTTCGATATCCTCTTTCTAATACGGGAATTGATTGACTATGCATAAATCTGATACATTTTAATAATGTTCTCTTTTTTTTGTTCCCTCCCTTCCTACTTCTCTTTATTCCTTTCTTCCTCCTTTTCTCTCTTTCCCTCTTCAATATAGTTTACTATCTGAGTTCTCGCTATAGCTATGGATATGCACAGAAGGACAGTACACAGTAAGTGATATGGATTAAGAGTTTGCAGTTCATAAAAGGTGGAGTGCTCCAGTTATTCACCCAACTCAGATCTTGTTACGGAAACTGACAAGAAAGTATCGATGAACTGTAATTGTTCCTGGTGTGATGTCCTGCTATTACAAGTGCTCCCCCTTAGCAATTTGGCAGTTTCCCATTACACAGCATAAATTCTCCTGACTAGTAAGTAAAGACTTAAAGAATTTGGTGAAGAAGTCACAAGTGGTCCAAGATAGACACTATAACCAAAATAGTTAAACAGATAATAGGTTTGTTAGCTGAATTAGACCAGGACACTCTTACATTTCTATAGAAGAAAACCTACATTTTGAGTTTTTTTTTTTAAAATATTAATTAAAGTAGCATAATTGACTCCTGTTCATTTCAGACTGTTTCTTAAGAAGACTCATGTTGTAAGAACCAAGGTTTACCAGTGTTACCAAGCTATGCATATGCTGAATAGCATGGTACTCTGGATCCTCACATGCAAGGTTTCCAAAAAAGCCCTAAAAGGTAAGTACTACAAATGAGAGAACTGATGTTAAATAACCTGTCTAATTTTACATGCCTTGTATGAGGTAGTCAGCGTTGAAATCCAAGGCACTCTGGTACCAATGCCTCCGTTCTTAAACATCTTGCTACATTACCTACCAGATTAAACCCGTTACCACGGAGTTGATTCCGACTTCTGGCAACCCTATAGGACAGAGGAGAACTGCCCTGTAGGGTTTCCAAGGAGCGGGTGGTGGGTTCGAACTGCAGACCTTTTGGTTAGCACCCACAGCTCCTAAACCACAGCGCCACCAGGGCTCCACTACAGACTAGAGACAGAAGTAGAGGAAGAGAGAGAGGTAGAGATAGAGGAAGATGGACAGGGAGAGAGGATAAATACATAGATAAGGATTTAGAATGTAGTCTTTACACTATAGTACCCTCCCCCCCAAAAAAAATAGTTGTAGAAAAGACATATTCATTGAAATAGTTAAATAATCATTCAGAAAAGTGTATGATCATGTTTTGCAACTAGCCCTGGTGGCATTATTAAGAGCCCGGCTACTAACCAAAAGGTCGGCAGTTCCAATCCACCAGTCACTCCTTGGAAACCTTATGCTGCAGTTCTACTTTGTCCTATAGGGTTGCTGTGACTCGGAACTGACTCAACGGCACCTAACCACAACTGCGACGTTTTGCAAGGACTTTTGTGAATGGCCTAGTATATGAATAACTTTCTCATATATCAGACCATACGTGTGGAATCATCAAGTGTGATACCTTGAACGTAAAACGTTTGTTAAGAACTATTAAATGAATTTGAATTTAGAAGTTTAATTCTCAATTTTGTTTTCCCATTACCAATACTGACCTGAAAAAACAATACCACCTCCTCTGTTTCCTTTACTTCCCTTGCCATTGCTTCTCTCCTTCCAGGCAGGACTCACTGCCAGGACACAACTTCAGCTGACTGATGACTGAAATACACAGCAACTGCATATACCCTGGAACTTTTCTGGATCCTCCCTGCCCACTTCCCCAGGATACCTAAGGCAAGGAATCATTATCTATTTCTGTAAAAATCTAGATTTCAAATATCTTAGAATTTGCAGGCTACCTTGTCTCTCTTTGTATTGTAAGGATCAGAAATAAATAAGTGTGCCTGCATTCCAATAAAACTTTATTTATGGACACTGAGGCTTGAATATCATCTAATTTTCTTGTGCCATGCCATATTATTCTTCTTCAATCAATGAAAAATTTAAAAGCAATTCTTAGCTTGCAGGCCACACAAAAAACGGCAGTGGGCAGATCTGGCATGCAACCAGAGTCTGCTGATCACCGATCTAAGCCACAGACTTCCATAGGAACTAAGCTGCTATCAGCCCACTGGAAAATCCACTATATACAACCTGCAAAGTATCAAGCTGCTCTGAGTCTAAAGAAGGAGACAACAAAACGTTGCAGCACCAGAAATAGTATGAATGAGAGAAAGACTGGCAGCTCTCTATTTTTACAGCAATAAAATAGAAAGGAAGGAAGGAAGGAGGTGGGGAGGGAAGGAGGGAAGGTAGGAAGAAAGGAAGGCAGCAAGGAAGAAATATCTGCAATAACTTAGTAGGTCAAGTTCATTTTTGCTGTGCAGCAATCTCTTTCATCATTATACTTGGAGGTGATCAGACTCACTCTCACTACTAAAGAGACTCAGATGTATATAACATAAAATATACCTATATACCTAAAATTTCAAGTCAGTTTTCTGAGTAATGCAGCATGATGGATTGCCTCTGTACACGAAAGCTAGAGCTCTCTAAAGACAATAAAGCAATTGTCTAGATCTAGAATCAACACACTTGTTATTTTGTGGATAAGCACTGACAATTTTAAATTTTGGCTCTTCTTTTCCTGCCCTTTTTTTTTTTTTTTCAGACCATCACCCTTCTGTTATGACAACACAACAATCACTTCAACATGTTATAATACATTTGAGGGCCTTACAGCTTTCTGAGAAACAGCATGGTTTTCTTAATCAGATCAGCATCACTCTTGTTGAATTAGCAGTACACTTGAAGTTTTAGGTAGTTTAGTAATAGGGTCCATACATTAGACACAGGTAATAATGGCTTCACTTTCTATGGATGATCTTTTTAAAATATCAGTGTAACCTAACATTGCTGCTGTTATTTATCATTACGTTGGCTCCGACTCACGGTGACCTTATTTATATAACAGAATGAAATGTTGCCCAAAACTGTGCCATCTTCATGATCACTGGTATGTTTGAGTCCACTGTTGGGGCTGTTGTGTCAATCCATCTTATTGAGGGTTTCTCTCGTTTTCATTGGTCCTATACTTTACCAAACATGATGTCCTTTTCTATGTATTGCACTTTGCTGATGATATGTTAACCTAACGTAACCTAACCCTGGTGGTGCAATGGTTAAGCACTTGGCTGCTAACTAAAAGACTGATGGTTCAAACTCACCGTCTGCTCTGTGGGAGAAAAAACCTGGCAATCTCCTCCCGTAAAGATTTCAGTCTAGGACATCCTATAGGGCAGTCCAACAGGGTCGCTATGAGGCAGAATAGACTTCACACGACAACCTAACACTGTTGTTGTTGCTAGCTGCCATCAAGTCAGTCTCTGACTCATGATGACCTCATGCACATGAATGGCTGGGGATCAAACATATGATCCATAGGATCACGGTTGATTTTCAGAAGTAGATTGCTAGGCCTTTCTTCCCAGTCCATCTTAGTCTGGAGGCTCCATTGAAACTTGTTTGGCATCATACCCTTTGCCGTCGAGTTGATTCTGACTCATAGCCACACTATAGGACAGACTAGAACTGCTCCATAGGGTTTCCAAGGAGTGGATGGTGGATTTGAACTGCGAACCTTTTGGTTAGCAGCCAAGCTCTTACCACTATGCCACCAGGGCTCCATTTAGCATCACAGCAACACACAAATCTCCACTGACAGACAGTAGCTGTACATGAGGTGCATTTGTCGGAAATTAAACCTGGTTCTCCTGCAGGAGTCCTGGTGGCATGGTGGTTAAATGATCAGCTGCTAACCAAAAGGCTGGCAGTAGGAATCCACCAGCCGCTCCACAAGAGAAAGATGTGGCAGTCCTACTTTGTCCTATATGGTTGCTATCAGTCAGAATTGACTTGACAGCATAGGGTTTGGTTAGTAGTTTTCTCCTGCATGGAGGTAGAGAATACTACCATTAAACCACCACTGCTTCCACAGCCTAACACTATAACCTTAAACATTAACCAGAGATGCTCATCTTCTCATCCACATAGGTAGGTCAGTAAACAACTCCTTGCAAGAATGTAACTCTTGAGAAAAAAGTAAATCCCACACTTTTTGGTAACAGGGCAATCTCACACTTCTTTTGGCTTAAATCTATCTATGGAAACATAAGTCAACCTCTCCAGTGGACAGACAGTACAGTATCCATCTACAAGGAGCCAAAGTGAAGACGCCAACAAAGTTTAATAGGAAGCTCAAATTATCCCCTTATTTCCCACAAAAGAGGATGGTTCTGTGGGATCCAATAGTTAAACACACACAGCTTCTCTGTGGCCTTTAGAGTTGACTCTCTGAGTTATTCTTGAAGTACATTGTTCTCCGCAGTCAGTACCATGTGCCTTCCTGCAAACTGTTTTCTTTTCTATTTGTAAAGAGCTCATACCTATCTTTAGATAAAAGCACCAGCAAAGGGCCTACACTTTCAGCAAAGCATACCTCAGAAGTGATCAATCTTGGCTGAAGTCCACATACGTGCTAGAATCACTTAAGGTTTTACATGGCTATCACTTGGTTTTCAAGAGACTCTCACTCCTTTCTGGAATATTTATACTGCTTCAACTCTCACTCCTTTCTGGAATATTTATACTGCTTCTGACTACAGCTCAGTGACTCAGCATGCGGAAGCATCTTCCTTGGGAAATATTTGGGAAAACACGCTGTAGGTCCTGAAAACAAGGTGAAGCAAGTGAGTCACCTACTGCCACACATTCTCAGGGCCCTGCATGACACCTGCAAGAACGTGAGAGTGAGTCCTTCATTAAAGTTTGCACCCTAGGCCCATCACTCTTAAGAAGGTGCTTACTCACACATTGTCCAAGTGCGGGGTCGGCACTTACATGGCAAGAGTGGTAATGCCTCCTTACAATTGTTCCCCAGGTGCTACACTTACCTCACTCTAGTCCTAGCCTTGTGGTCACACTCAAAGGGCAACCTTAGACAACACTGCTCTGACAATTTTTTCTGGTATAAACAATTTGCTACTTATATCTTTTATATGTTAAATGTTTACTGTCAATGTTCAAGGAATTTGTGGAACAAACCTATAACCCCAATGAAAGACAAAGTTTTAATACCACATTGTCACTAAATGGAGCCCTGGTAGCACAGAGCTTGAGCTTGGCTACTAACCAAAAGCTCGACAGTTCGAATCCACCAGCTGCTCCTTGGAAACGTTACGGAGCAGTTCTACTCTGTCCTATAGGGTCGTTATGTATAAGAATTGACTCAACAGCAACGGTTTTGGTTTTATGGTTTGGTAGTCACTAAATACACAGCTGTTGAATTAATAAACTAATGCAAGGTAATTTTATGGGTATTCTCTGACAAAAGATTATACTAAGCATATATCTATATATATATATGGATATTGTTAAATATAAGATAATGACCAACTTTGATCTTTATATTGACCACTGAAAACCTTTTACCATATTAAATGAATGATTTAGAAAGGAAGGAACTTCACATTTTAAATGTAAGTATAAAAATTTATTGTGATTATCACAATTGATACAAGACACAAGATTCAAATGAAGCATAAACATGCATACAGATACAAGGAAGTATGCTAAGAAACAAGTAAACGTGAGTTTGTACCTGTTATCTAGCATCTGTTATCTAGTATTTTGATTTAATCCTTTTTTGAAAATCAGTATATTCAACAAAGTATAACACTAAGTGTATATGTGTGTGTATACATATATACAGAAAGAGAGAAAAGTATTAGCTAATGGGAAACACTTCCTAGAATTCAGAGAGCTACTAGCCATCAAGGAGCAGATTCAATGCTCCAATTACTAAGACTTTTGTTTGTTTTTCCTTTTTAGGAACCTCATGTCAGAGACAAGCTCATCTCAGCTGCCCAAAGCTTGCCATTATATGAACAAAGTTTTCAGATATATAGGCTCATGTTAAGTGTATATATCATACATACACATGCACATATTAACAAATATGATTGAAAAATAAATTTTACATGTGCTCCTGGATGTTTAATTGTGGTGCTCTTTTGAAAAATGACAAACTGTAAAATGCATTTAGCCTTACAAAGGATTGTAATAAAAAGAAAAGGAAAATGATGGAAATTTAGTATGGAGGAAAACATAGAGAACCAAGGCGCTTGAGAATTATAAACTATACCCTTTAAAAAATTATTACCAAAATCTATTTCATAGACAAACACTTGATACATGTATCATGGATGCTGTAAGAAAATGTTCACATGAAGACAAAACTCAGACAAGGCAGATGGCACTAAAACACACGCATGCAATTCACAGAAAGCACACTTCTTGTCTCCTGTAATTTAATAGTTTAATATTCTTAGATGAAGAAGAATTAAGTCTCCATAAAACTAAATTATCATCCACCAACTCATTTTCCATTCCTACTAAAGGCTCTTATCACTAGTCAAATATCCGCATAGAAAACCACAAGTAATGCACTGGAAGTGTCACACACTGATAAATCTTAGCACTGTAAGAGTTAACATAACAGCAGAATTCCTTAGAGAGAATAAACAGAATAAAGTTCTGGAAGCTAGATGTAATACTTCAACTGCAGAGTTTATTACACACAGTTTCATTGCTAAGCATAGAGCGTCCCACAGAACCACAGAAAATTACTATTGCCTGTTCTCAAAGGTTGGGACTCTTCATCTTTTCCTACAATTCCATAGTAAGATGAAGAAAATCACTCCTGGTTTCTTCACAACCCCTTTAATTTTTCATGTTGAATGTCTTTTCTTTTTATTACTCATCTAAGAAAACCATCAAGAGCTCAGTTATTACTCTGACTGAGTTATTGTCATTTCCAGAGCGGGGACTGATTCTCAGAGTGTGTACTAAAAACCAACCATCACTTATTGGGTGGAAGTGGGGAGAAGGGGGCAGGCAAAAGGCAGCTGCACCCTAAGGATACTCACAAAACTACAAACACAAAGGAGGAAACCAGCCATCTTCATAGAAAATAGACACTGGCGACCGATCACTTTGGTTATCACCATTTCAATAAGAGTTATGCACAGGGTCTTACTCGTGGGTTTTTAATTTATGTATTCAAAAGCGGTTGCAGCAGTACATCAACAGGGAACTGCCAGAAATTCAAGCTGAATTCAGAAGAGGACTTGCAATTAGGCATATCATTGCTGATGTCAGATGGATCTTGGCTGAAAACAGAGAATACCAGAAAGACGTTTACCTGTGTTTTATTGACTCTGCAAAGGCATTCAATTGTGTGTATCATAACAAATTATGAATAACATTGTAAAGAATGGGAATTCCAGAACACTTAACTATGCTGATGAGGAATCTGTACATAGAACAAGAGGCTGTCATTCAAACAGAAAAAGTGGATTGTACGTGGATTAAAATCAGGAAACATGCATGGCAGGGGTGTATTTTCACCATACTTATTCAATCTGTATATTGAGCAAATAATCTGAGAAGCTAGAATATATGAAGAACTCGGCATCAGGATTGGAGGAAGATTCATTAACAGCCTGTGATATGCAGATGAGACACCCTTGCTTGCTGAAAGTAAAGAGGACTTGAAGCACTTATTGATGAAGATCAAAGACTACAGCCTTCAGTATGGATTACGCCTCAACATAAAGAAAACAAAAATCCTTACAACTGGACCAATAAGCAACATCAAGATAAATGGAGAAAAGACTGAAGTTGTCAAGTATTTCATTTTACTTGGATCCACAATCAACGCCCATGGAAGCAGCAGTCAAGAAATCAAAGGACTTTTTGCATTGGACAAATCTACTGCAAAAGACCTCTTTAAAGTGTTAAAAAGCAAAGATGTCACCTTGAGGACAAAGGTGCACCTGATCCAAGCCATCATATTTTCAATTCCTTCATATGCATGCAAAAGCTGGACAATGAATAAGGAAAACCAAACAAGAATTTAAGTCTTTGACTCAGAGCGCTGGCGAAGAATATTGAATGTACCATGGACTGCCAGAAGAAGAAACAGATCTGTCTTGGAAGAAGTACAGCCAGGATGCTATACAGAGACTTCGCTTCATGTAATTTGGACATGTTATCAGGAGGGACTAGTCCCTGCAGAAGAACACCATACTTGGTAAAGTAGAAGGTTAGTGAAAAAGAGGAAGACCTTCGATGAGATGGATTGACACAGTAGCTGCAACAATGTGTCAAGCATAACAAAGATTATGAAGATGACATAGGACCAGGCAGTGTTTCATTCTGTTGTATATAGGGTTGCTATGAGTTGGAACCAACTCGATGACACCTAAAAACAACGTTCACACGGGAACATGATCATACAGTACTGTGGAACTCTTTGAACTCCAAAGCACAATGTGTGCTGAGAATTAACAGTGGGCAAGGGGATCATGATTAAGAAGGTGCCTGTTTTAGGGTTTCAAGGTGAAGAAGGAACCCTGAGCAAAAATCCCCACACCAGATAAGGTGTATTTTCTAGAAGACTTGTAAGTTTTTTCAACCATTTCTTTCTAAAGGTACATGAATTGATGTGGGAATTTATAATATACTTTTCCCCCCCACAAATCCAATGGAAAAAAATCATTTTGGTTGTACTACCATTTCAGTTATCTTCAGTTATCATAATAGTAGCAGAGTATTATCATTTGGACTGCTTCCTGTAGTATCTGACAGTTTTATGCTGAACTGTTCTTCAAAAAACAAAAAACACAGAGAGAAAAAAAGAATATTTCTTCATTCTGAAGTGTTTTTCTAGCCCTTGTAAGTCCTTTCTATTTCAGATATTTAAAATTTTCAGTACTTTTTCCTGCTCCCCAATGAAGTATACTAATAGGTGGTTGAAAGCATCCATTCACATCTCTAAGTCCCTGGATTAGCCAGGATAAATCATGAAGGCATTTTAGATCGACTTGGTGCTGTATCATGAGAATATCCTCCTATCAGCACAAAAATGTAAAAGTGATTCGCAACTCACTATGAATTTTGTTACTGCCCAAGTGAATGGTTGGCATGGAGCCAGGAAATCTGGAAAACCTTTCCACACCTAAGGTGTCTGCTCATCTTGATTGATGTTACACACAAAGTCAATGTTACATGAAGAAATGAATCTAAGAACCATAGGACAAACCTTTCCAGTCTAGTCATAAGGTTGGGACAAGTACTTAGATAAAGGTCTATTTCAGCCATTCTAGGAACTAAAGCATTATCTCATTAAATAATTACAAAAACCATATGAATAAATTAGTAGTAACAGTAGTAATATTTCCTTTTTACAACTGAGTAAACCAAAGCTTAGAAAAACTAATTGTTTGCTGAAGAGCTTATTAGCTGGTATATGGTAGAACCAGTATTCTTATCCCAAAATAGTTCTCTTCCCAATATACACAGCTTTATCCACTGAGCCTCTGATATTGTTCCTACTGACTCTTTTATGGATTGAATTGTGTCCACCCAAAATGTGTATCCACTTGGCTAGGCCACGACCTCCAGTATTGTGTGGTTGTCTACCATTTTGTGATCTGATGTGATTATCCTATGTGTTGTAAATCCGAACCTCTATGATGCTAAATGAGGCAGGATTAGAGGTAGTTATGTTATTGAGGCAGGAGGCAGTCTACAAGATTAGGCTGTATCTTCAGTCAATCTCTTCTGAAATATAAAAGACAGAATCAAGCAGAAAAGAGAGGGACCTCATGCCACCAAGGAAGAAGTGACAGGGGCAAAGCGTGTCCTTTGGACCTAGAATCCGTGCACTGTGAAGCTCCTAGACAAGGGGAAGATTGATGACAAGGACCTTTCCTTAGAGCCAACAGACAAAGACAGCCTTTCCCTGGAGCTGGCGCCCTGAATTTGAACTTCTAGCTTCCTAAACTATGAGAGAATAAATTTCTGTTTGTTAAAGCCATCCACTTGTGGTATTTCTCTTATAGCAGCACTAGGTAACTAAGACAACTCTCTTATACTTTATCAGTTCTTTCCAGACTTTTCCAAGTCAAGGTACTCATAGAAAATGATAATACACTGGAGCTATCCATGCCTAGAGAAATGAAAGAGGCTGCTTGAAAAAGATGTGGTAAAAATTCTACCAAACCTCCGCCTTGGTGCCCACAGCTAACATGTAACCCATTTGTAAGGCCATGTATGCTGGCTGGGAAGCAGCAGCCTAGATGATATTTAGCATCACAGAACAGATAGTTCAGTTAGTGTTGATGGAAAGCAATGCTGAGAACTGTCACCAGATTAATATCAGAAAACGAGACTTGTTCACCTCAGAAGAAAACACAGGACTTATCTAAGAATGGGGAGGTACTGGAAAGATTTTAGAAATTAAGTCTTACAGAAAAGCAGTCATCTCCCACAGGTCAGAGACTTTAATTGCCAGATATAAGCTGGTGATTCTCAAATTTTTAATTCTAGCTGGGATATTTCCTGATGCTACTCAATATTTCCATACAGATATCTCAGAGATATGACAAAACCCAATATTTCCTAATTCACGATTCATCCCTCCAAACTTGTTTGCCTGTTTTAGGGACTCTCACCGCCATCCATCCACTGGCCTATCTACATAAGAAGCTCCAGAGACCTTTGGACACCTATCCCTTCCTCAACCGCCATATTTAAACCGTCACCATTTCTCTTGATTTGCCCTCCACAATGGCTCTCAAAACCATCCAACTCTCCCTAAATATTTTTCCAGCAACTAGAACATGGTGAGTGCTAGGAATTTTTATATAGCCCATGAGCTAAGAATGGTTTTGCATTTTGAAATGGTTAAAAATATATATATTATATTGTGACACGTGAAAACGATATGAACTTCACATTTCAGTATCCACAAAAAAGTTTTGTTAGAACACAGCCATGCTTACTCATTTACATATTGTCCAGTGGCTGCGTTTTTTCTACAGTGGCAGAGTTGATCAGTTGCAACAGGAACTATGGCCCACAAATCCTAAAACTTTTAACATCTGGTCCTTTATGAGAAAGGATTCCCGACCCCTGACCTAGACCAGGACCCTTGATGGTGCAGTGGTTAACAGCTTGGGCGCAAACCATAAAGTTCGGCAGTTCAAATTCGCCAGCTGCTCCTTGGAAACCCTATGAGGCAGTTCTGCTCTGTCCTGTAGGGTCGCTATGAGTCAGAATCGAGTTGACTGCAAGGGCTTTGGTTTTGGGTTTTTGGACCTAGACCAAACTATGATGATCTTTTGACTGGAGACATATACAGGCCACCCAAGAAATGGTTTCCAAACATTCCAGTTCCCTCTAATCCCTTCTCCTTCAAGCAGCTTGGGTCATCTTTTCAAATGCAAAATTTATCACTTTTGCAAAGTCTTCCCATTGTTTTTTAGAATAAGATTAAAGTGGCCCTCCAGGTCCCACTTCATCTGGTTCCAGATTTACCTTTGCATCCTTTTTAATAGCACTTTTACTGTTCACTGGATTTCAACCACAGAAACCTGCTTTCAATTCCTTTGCTCCTGCTGCCCCATCTACTGGGAAATCCTCCCTTTCTCTTTCCTCTATCTGCTCTTTGCTTAATTTAGTTCCATTTAGACTTTGGTTTTAGCTCAAATTTCACTTCTTCAGGAAACTCCTACCTGACCCTCCCTACCCAACACATCAGTTGGGCCCTCTGTTGTATTCACCTTATACTTCCCATTCATTGCATTTACTATAGCTTATTATATATTTGTGAGATTATTTTCTTAATGTCCTTTTCCACTAAGTTTTAAACGCCATAAAAAGCAAATGAAACCCACCGCTGTAGAGTCGATTCTGACTCATAGAGACCCTACAGGACAGAGTAGAACTGCCCCATACCGTTTCCAAGGAGCAGCTGGTGGATCTGAACTGCTGACCTTTTGTTTAGCAGCTTAGCCCTTAACCACTGTGACACCAGGGCCCCAAACTCCATAAAGCTGGGGATTATGTCTGTTTTGCTCAGACATTTGCTCAAGGCCTGATATTTTTGGCACTTGTTGAATACTTGTGAAATTAAATGATGAATGATCATTAACGAGACCTGGAAGTTATGTTTACTCTCTCATCATTCAATAATCATTGTGTCAGTTAAAGGAGTCCTTGCATGGTGCAAAGAGTTAACACACTTGGCTGCTTACTGAAAGGTTGGTGGTTTGAGTCCACCCAGAGGCGTCTCAGAAGAAGGGCCTGGCAATCTACTTCCAAAAAATCAGCCACTGAAAACTTTATGCAGCATAGTTCTACTCTGACACACATTGGGTTGCCCTGAGTCGGAATCGACAAGAAAGGCATTTGGTGGGTTAATAATACACATTTCTAAAGATTGCTCGATGTTATAACTTTTTTTTTTTAACTAATAAAAAATCTTTCCAATTTTTTACTTTAAAGTAGGGTTGCTGGATTTAGCAAATAAAAATACTGGAAGTCCAGTTACAATTTAATTTCAGATGAACAATGAATATTTTTTAATATAAGTATGTTCATGCAAAAATTTTTGTCTCAATATTATGTAAACATGTGTGTATCTATATATACATATACATGTGTATATCTAGATAGATAGATACACACACACTCATATATATGTATATCAGTTGCTTACCTGAAATTCCAATTTAACTAAGTGTTCTGTATTTCATCTGGCAACTCAAGTTTGAAGAGGTCTCTAATAAAATGTAATTCTCATTCAATAACTGAGGTTCTAACCAGACATTGGCATAAACACATTATAAAATTATCAGAGAAGATGCCTGATAGAAATGAGGGTGGTAGCATTAAATTAATGATGCCTGTCTATGGAGTCAGAAAGGTCCTAATCCTAGAAATAAGAAAATCACCAGAATTAAAAACAATCACCACCAACAAAACTAATCAGAAAAACAAAAACAACAGCCCAGGAAATGTATTTAGCAACTAGCTCTGAATCCCTATAAATTCTTTTTGATCTTCCTGAAAATCAGAAATGTGGAAAGACTAAAGTGCTACGAATTAAATTGAGATAAGTCTCAAAATTGTAGGCTGGAGGAGCAGAGTGGGGCTGCGTCCCAGACACAGCAACTTATTTGAAAGGAATGTTTAGGGGAGTGGCCTGAAGCTTTGTTTGCATCAAAATCACTCTTGCTTCTTAGGACGTATGTTCAGTTTGAAATAAAGCTAATAGAAGAGCACATGACCCAGTTTTATATCTATAACTAAAAAAAAAAAAAAGAACCTAAAAAAAGACTGCTAGCTTCCTCAACCCTAAAAGAGCTTCTGCTAAATTATCAAAGGCATTTATTGATAAAATACAGAAAATTACCAATATCTGTTCAACCCTAAGGTAACATTTATAGCATTTAACGAATATACATTTGACAATGTTCATTTATTTCAGTTACCTAGGAGGATTTATTTTTACCTACACTTCATGCTCTTTCACTCACCCCCCAGTTCAAAAAGGTCTGAATTTGTCATCAATAAATTTTTGTTTTATATAAAATCATTTTCCACAGGCATCAAATTCATGGCTACTTTGAGGAAATATGAATCTTTCTTTGTTGTTATTCTTGTTAGTTGCTGTTGAGGTGGCTCTGACTCATGGCCAACCTTACATATAACAAAACGAAATGTTGCCTGATCCTGCACCATCTTTGTGAACACTGGTATATTTGAGTCTTTCCAACCTAGGTGGCTCATCTTCCAGCATTATATAAGATAATATTCTGTTGTGATTCATAGGGTTTTCATTGGCTAATTTTTGGAAGTAGATAGCCAGACCTTTCTTCCTAGTCTTAGCCTGGAAATTCCACTGAAACCGGTAAGACCGGTGGGTGTCATAGCTTCCAGCATCATAGCAACATGCAAGCCACCACAATATGACAAACTGACAGACAAGTGGTGGTTCTAAATTTTGGTGGGGTTTAATCACATTCTAATTCTTATAAATTAGTACTTTTGCAACTATAATATTTAAGCACTCTGCAACACTGGGTTCCACGCATATAATTACTGAAGAGTTGGTCAGGTTATGGGTGCCAGTGAGTGTCACCTTAAGTACTTCAGAGGAAAGTGGGAGATTTCATCCCCAGCAATGCTGGGTACACAACAGAGGTTTCATATCTGAATTGCTACATGTATCACCTACTGTCATGGATTGAATTGTGTCCCCCCAAAATATGGGTCAACTTGGTTAAGCTATGATTCCCACTATTGTGTGGTTGTCTTCCATTTTGTGATTGCTATAGTTTTCCTATGTGTCGTAAATCCTAATTTCTGCCTGTGGTTAATGAGGCAAAATTAGATTATGTTAAAGAGGATTAGGGTGGGATGTAACATGCTTGCTCAGGTCACATCCCTGATCCAATGTAAAGGGAGTTTCCCTGAGGTGTGGCCTTCACCACCTTTTATCTTACAAGAGATAAAAAGAAAGGGAAGTGAGCAGGGACTTGGGGACCTCATACCACCAAGAAGGCAGCGCCAGGAGCAGAGCACGTCCTTTGGACCCCGGGTTCCTGTGAGGAGAAGCTCCTAGACCAGGAGAAGACTGATGACAAGGACCTTCCTCCAGAGCCGACAGAGAGAGAAAGCCTTCCCCTGGAGCTGATGCCCTGAATTTCGACTTGCAGCCTACTAGACTGAGAGAATAAATTTCTTTTTGTTAAAGCCATCCACTTGTGGTACTTCTGTTATAGCGGCACTAGATGACTAAGATACCTACACATCCTACTCTTTCTTGGGTTAAAGTACTGAAGAAAGCCTTTTAAAAAATGCTTTCTTTTCCTTAGTAGTCCATAGATGCTTTCTCCATATCATCTGCTATGGTAGAAAAATCAACCCGTTTCACAATCACCCTCTCACAGGTAATGGTGTTCTTTAGAAATCCTTGATTTTGGGAGGTTTGCTGGACACTGATAATTGCAGTGCACTGTTGAGAGACATTTTCTGATATCACTAAATCAGCACAAGTAAATTTTATTTTTCCAAGCAGATACTTTCTGCCTGAAAGCACAGATACACAAATTCATCTGCTTTCTATGTTTTATTTTTATGCAATAAGGTTCTGAACTAATCTCTTTTGCATTTCACTTGATGACACTCCAACTACAGTGTATAATAGTTCCCAGATCTCTAAGCTGACATGGAAATGCATTTTCCATTACTGTTCACATCCCTGCCTGCCTAGGCAGATTTTCCCAGGTGCTTCAGCTTTTGTGGTTCAGTGAACGTGTCTCTGAGAAGTAGACAGAAACAAAAATCCAGTTGTTTTCTTATTTCTTTTGCATCTTTTTCCAAGAACGTTTGGTTCCTATTTAGATACTGCTGCATTGCTTTCTATTCAAGATGGGGCAGAAAGTCAGGGTGAGAAAGAACATTAATCATTTCACAAGAGAAAATTTTATACTCATTAAGTTTCCAGCCAGAAAAGAAAGGGAAATAAAACAAATCAGAACAATTAAATAAAAAAGAATGCAAACTACACACAACAAAGGCTTTTCCTATAATGATTTTGCTCGTTTCGCAGGCCTACTATACAAACTTACCTTACCAAAAGGTAATTTATGCAATAACTTGTTTGATTTGAATACTATAAGCCATTCTGAATAAGGAATTTATTTTTATGCCACTGAGTTATTTATTGGGGTGATATTTTTTTCAAATATCTTTTACTAAAGAGATAGTTATCTAGATAAAAATTATCAGTTCATGATAATAAATGCTACTTTATTATTTTAGATGTATGTAGTACTGGAAACAAACCCCAGCATATGTAGATGCATGTGGATACATATACATATTTATTTAGATATTTAAAATATTTTACTTTTAATAGATGAGTATCTACTAATCCCAGAAATGAATCCTGAAACTTATAGTCTTATTTTATTTTGCTGTGTACCCTTCATGACTTTCAATAGAGATATAATTTCAAATAGGATCTTTCTTAGTTTTTCTGATCCGTGGTCTAAGAATTCATTATTTCTTTCTTATGCTTAGAACTAGTAGTTCAAAAGTGAAATGATGGGTATTTATACCCATCCCCATGGATTTTTCAATTGTTTAATTCTCTGGTGATTTTCTATTCAAATCAAGAAAGCAGTTTGTAGCTTGAATCTCTTCTATATTTTTCAATTCTTGTTTCCCATTTTCCTACCTCATCTCCTAATAACCCTTTAATTAATGGCTAGCATTAGGCTTCTCTCAACAGAGAAATGCTATTTGGTGACAGGAATCTGGAGGTTAATAGTTACGGCTTTGGAGGAAGTCAGAATATTTGGGTCAAAATTTTGATTCTATCCCTTGATTGCCATGTGACTCGGGTAAGATTTTAAATCTACATTTATGGGTTGATGTGTGTCCCCAAAAAATATATATTCAAGTGCTAACCCCCAGTAGCTGTGAACTTGACTTTATTTGGAAATAGCATGTTTGTAGATGTAATTAGTTAACATGCGATCATACCGGAGTACAATAAGCCTTAATCCAATACAACTGGTATCCTTAGAAGAGAAGAGACACAGAGAGAGGCCCAGAGTGATAGTGACCACGTAAAGATGGAGGCAGAGATGCAAGTTAATGCTGCCACAAGCCAAGGAATGCCTGGGATGACCGGAAGTTAAAAGAGGTAAGGAAAGATCCTCCCCTAGAGACTTCAGAGGGAGCATGGCCTGGCTGACAGCTTGGTTTTAGACTTCTGGCATCCAGAACTGTGAAAAACTAAATTTTTGTTGTTGTAAGCCACCCAGTTCATGGTACTTTGTTATGACAATCGTTGGAAACTAATCCGTCCATCCAGGTCCTTTTTTCATATCTGTAAGATGAGTTAATAGGGCCATTGTGAGGATTAAATGATAAAATATGTGTAAGGCATTTGCAAAGTGTTTCACATACAGTAAGTTCTCAACAAATGTGACTTATTATGCATATTATTATTATTATTTTTCAGTGGTATTCACTTCTTATAGTACAAGCTAAACTCTTCCCCCCCATTTTAAGCATTATCATATCGCCTCATACTACACCACCAATTTCTTCTTTAGTCCTCATCTAAGAAAATTATTCTTATTATTTTTAATAATGAAAAATTATAAATATTCAGAATATAAAAATAATATAGCAGGTCCCTATATTCTAATCATCCAGATCTAGAAAATATTAAAAATCATATCACATATGCTTTATAATTTCTAGGGAATCAGATATTACAGAAACAAAGCCCCAACTCTCACCATTTCCCCAGAATTACCCACTCCCTTGAGATTGTCTGATACTGTTACTTGCATAATTTAAAGTTTACTGATACTTATTTTCCAAAAACAATGCATAATATTATTTCTGTTTTCTAAAAAAATTTCATAAATTGTATACCGGAAGACTTCTTTCCAATTCTCTTTTCTCACTCAACATTGTATTTTTGTGATTTTTTTCCATGTTTATGTAGCTCTAGCTCATTTACGTCAACTACTATAAAGTGTTCAATTGTCTGATTATTTCAATGTTTATTGATGCATTTTTTCACTGTCAGTATCCAATAAACTCAGAATAGTCACATATCTACAGCTCAACACATCTAAGAGAAACTCTTAATGAGTATATGCAAAAGTAAATGTATAAACAATAATCATTGCGACAATGTTTGTAAGAGCATTGTTTTATGTCTTTAAAAAGTCAAGGCTTACAAATTATATGAAGAAACAAGTGAGACTCTCTTTATGGTCACATCCTACCCCACTGTACTATGCAGATGTAACTGCTGTGAACTGTTAGGTGTGCGTCCAACTGGTTTTCGTTGTGTTTACGCATACGCACACCCTCACACAGATACGCACACAAAAGCAAGTTTTCTTCTTTTTTTCTTTTAATTAGCTATAAACACAATCATGATGAATAAACTCTCTTGCAACTACTGCATTTTACACAGAGCTTTCCGTAATACTGCACAGATCCACTTCATTCTTTTTAGTGGTTGCATAATATTTTATTGTGCCAATGAACCAAAATTTAAACACTTAGTCCCATATTCATGCAAAATCATCTATGCCCACATATTAAGTACTACTATAGAATGGAATCCCAGTTGTGGAATTACTATTTAATCAGAAAGTAATGAGGATAAGCATATTTTTATGTGAATATTGGGCATTTTTTGTATTTCTTCACTGAATTGTGTTATCTGTTTTTGCCCAGTTTTCTTTTGGGCTGTTTGTCTTTTACTCAGACATGGATAGGTACTCATTATATAGTACATATATCAATACTTTGTTACAGAAGCTATTAATGTTTCTCCCTAACTGGCACTAGTTTTTCAACTTCAATTGTGCTGTCTTTCACCTTATGTAAATTTTAATTTTTTATATGGCAAATATTTTGCTTACCTTCGTTATTTCCTATTTTGCTTAAGAAGTTATTAGTCTTCCTACGATTATATTAAATAAAATCTCTTAAGAGTTCTTTTAGTACTTTCGTTGTTTTTCACTCAACTTTTTAATTCATCTGAAATTATATTTTTTTCTGAAATGGATAATTCTATTTCCTACTCGTATCTAAATTACCAGAACTCCTGTCATTTCAAGGTTTGAAATGTTTCCCAAGTCAACCATTTCTCAGCATCTCCCCACTGCCACCCATTGGAACCACTATCATCTCTCTTTGCCTAACCTGCAACAATCACCTCTTAACAGCCCCAGCACTTCGATTCTCATCAGAGTAACTTGAGCTATTTCCATAAAACATAAAGCGGTTTGTATCATTCCCCTACTCAAAGATCCTGGTATACACACAACAGCATGAATAAATGGCAAATGCATTTTGCTAAGTTAAACAAGCCAGACTCACGAGGTTATATACTGTATGATCTAATTTATATGGCATTCTGGAAAAGGCAAAAGGGACAGACAGCAGAGCAGGGGCTGGGGATAGGTGGAGGGGCTGACTCCAAAAGGACAGCATGGAACTTTCATGGGTGAAAGAAATGTTCTATGTCTTGACTGTAGATAAGCCTACATGACTCTATGTGTTTGTCAAAACTCATACAACTGTACGTTTAAAAAAGTGAGTTTTACTGTATGTCAATTATACCTCAATAAACTTGAGCTTAACATAGAACCCTCTAGCTGCCCTCTATTACATTTGGAATGAAACACAACTTCTCATCATGGCCTATAAGGCTCTACCTGAAATCAGGCTTGTCTATTTCTTTGCTTTATCTCCCACATCTTCCCCTCTCACTTATTCTGCCCCAGCCACTCACTGGGTTTTGCTTCCTCAGAAGCATGCTGAGCTGTTTCCTTCTCAGGGTCTTTGCACTTCTTCTCTTCTATACCAGAAACGTGATCCCTTGAAATTCTATGTGCTACAATTAACCAACCAGTTGCCGTCGAGTCGATTCCAACTCATGATGACCCCATGTATGTCAGAGTGGAACTGTGCTCCATAGGATTTTCAGTGGCTGATTTTTTCAGAAGTAGATGGCCATGCCTTTCTTCCAAGGTGCCTCTAGGTGAACTCAAACCTGCAACATTTCAGTTAGCAGCCAAACGCATTAGCTGTTTGCATCACCCAGGGACGCCTCATGTTAGAATTACTAGCTTCTAAAAAATACCTATGCACAGGCATAACCCCCAGGGATTCTGATTCAAACAGCACCTTTACTGAACAATACTTCCACATGGGGCGACTTCATGGAAATATGATCATTTCAGTTGAAAATCTTCCCTATGTTCTCATCAAAGAGCAGACTTTTGCTTTCCAAAAGTATCTTGGTCTCACTCACATTAAAAAGATAAGTTGCTTGCTTACACTCTGTCTTTTTCCAAAGAAGATTCTAGATGACTTACAAAGTCCATACTAAAAAATCAAATAAAACTAAAAGGGTAAATGCAACAAGATGAAGGAAAAGTAACATAAAAACGGTAAGACGAAACTTGCAGTCATACTAGGACAAAAATGCTGTAATAGTCTGTACCAGTCATACAGGTGTGCCCTAAATGGCTTTGTGTTTTCTAGGCCCAGGTGTAAATAGGGAAGCAATATTTTTTTGGTAATTCTCATTGTCCATGAGACCAACAACAACTTGCTTAGGAGACAGAAGTTTATTCCTGGTACTGACCCTTGAGACACATGTCTCCTGGGGGTTCTCACAAGATGTTCACTGGGCAATGTAGAGAACAACATCCTCCACGAGATTTTTACAGTAAATAAGGTAATGAGTTTCTCAGGGCTGTTTCTTCTAATGATACCCAATGTGGCCCAAGGGGATAATGCCAAAGTACAATTCAGCAAAAACAATTCAGGGCACTGAGTTGTAGGGGAGAGTGGTGCTGGGGAGAGGCGGTGAACAATGTAATCCATTTACACGTTTTTCTATACTTCCAATTTCATCCAAGAGATTTCAGGCTATCTAGAGCAATACTTCCAATGTATGTTCTGAGAAGTGTTAGTAAGTACTGCATTAAAAAGAAAAAGAAAAAGGAGTTTCCACTGTAAATTACCCCGTGCATGAAAGAACTACTTGGAGCCACGCTTTAGAACTTGATATGCCAAACACTCTCCCTTTTTAAACATTTTTGCTTCAGCATTGCCAATTTTGATGCAAATACAATAGATGGACTTGAATGAAAGGGTACTATGTTCCTTTTGCTCCTTAATCATGTCCAGAAACACGCTCTCTTCCTACCATGCTTTAGTGAAAACAAGGACCTATGATAAAGTCACCTTCTCAAAAGCAGCACCCATCATTCAAACTTTCATGTCATTAACAAAATCCCAAAGGTCTGTGTGACCACCTCTACCCACACTGACAAGCTGCATCATCTGAATTAACCTACAGCTACAGAAACTTCTTGGAGAAGAGACTGCAATATTTCAATCTGAACCTGAGCATACAGTCAGTTCATAAAGGTAGCGTATAAGAGGGCCTAGCCATGAATTAAAATGATATCCTTTTAAAAAAAAAAAAAAAAAAGCCTGGATGTTTGATTAAGCTGTCCTGCAGAGCTTTGGCCTGGGTTTAAAACAAGCTTCTCCAGAGGCTACATGCTTGTGTAAAACGCTGATGTCTGCAACTCTTACTGCGGGGGACTCCAGATTATGTTGTGCTCTCACCCCTTATAATGTTGACATAGTATGTCCTTCCTGATTCACTCTGAACAACTTTCGGCTGATTAGAAAACATGATTAATAATAGTGATCCTCCCTTTTACTTGCAGATAAATACAACCTTCCTGTTGTCTAAGGTATCCCAGTCCTCCTTTGTATTTCAACAGAGAGGACTCTGCCACCTTGTTGAGGGAAAATATCCATGATGACTAGAACACTTTATCTCAGTTTGTCCTCTGCTTCTTGCTAGTACCGGTGCCTTAGCTTGGCGATAACCTTCCTTCTCATCATTAATGCCTTTATTACCATCATCATTCTATTCATGCCCCCTCCATAAAAGTCACGGCACCCTTTCCTTACTCACCTTCAGCTACTCATTTTCCATCTTTGTAGTAACTAAATGGTGCCTTGCTTTTAAAGAGGAATTTTTAGCTCTAATACTAAAATTTAGGTGTTCTTATTTAATCGCAATGCTAGTATGATTTGATATGTTTGTGTTGCTCTTTTGTTCCCTAAAGTTAATTATTAATTCAAGATTTGACTATGGTACAATAGAAATTTGAAGTTGTTTGTCACAATAAACCTCCCTAAGATTTATCTTCCAAGATGAAATCAATTAAAAAGGCAAGTGAGGAATAAAACAAACAAATAAGAGGAAGGACGCTTTGCTGCTAGTAATACATTCTTTTCCCTGAGTGTTTTTTTTTTTTTTTTTTTTGGTTAGCTATTATTTTAGACGGGAGGCTCAAACAAAACGTAATGTACTTAAACATACATACATGCATCAATACAAGTATTAAATACAATTTGTGACAAACGGTGCCTGATAAATCTGAAAGTCAGCATGGCTGACTTAGAAACCCAGTCTGGCTGGCTTAGAAACCCAGTTTTCTTGTGTGAGAGGCACCAAAAGGCAGAATTTTCCACAGGGGCACTCTTGTATCTGTTCCTTGCAGCTATTCCTCCCAACTCCCTCCTGCTCAAGATCTTAACATAAACTTTCCTATCCTTTGGGATAAAATCCAAATTGTCAAAACAATGGCTGCTAATTTGCAAGAACAATTCCTAAGTCTTCCTGTCCTATTGCCTAAAATAACAAAACTTCTGCTAAGGTCCTAAAAAGACAAAGAAAAGAAAGAAAGTACATCCTCCTTTCCCAAGTCAGAACACTCATTTTGAGCTTTTCAAGTATATGCTGATGCTAACGAAGCTCTGGTTGGTTTTATTCAATGTAAAATACATATCTGTGATCAATAGAGGAGTCCCTGAGTGGTGGAAGCAGTTAAGCATTTGGCTACTAACTGAAAGGCACCTTGGAAGAAAGGACTAGTGATCTGCTTCCGGAAGGTCCAGCCACAAAAACTGTTCTACACTGCAACACATGGGGTCGCCATGAGTCAGAATTGAATTAACAGCAACTGGTTTATGCTTAGTAGAAGTGGGAGAAGGTGTAGAAGAGACTCATATTCAATTAACCAAGTTAGGGAGACTGATGCATAAAATCCCAATTCCAATATGTTATTTATGCTTAGAATATTCCCGTCAAATAGGTCAGAAGATGTGTGAGAGAAAGATCAGCATTTTTGTTTTTTTCTCACAGACGTAAGCTCCATGGAAGCCAATTAAAAATCAGAAGGTCAACTTATTAATTCGCAATATGTAATAGGTAACACTGGAACCAGATTGCAGGGGATACATATCACCCGGGATTTTTCTTCTGTAAGCAGGCAGAACTGCATGGAAAATCAATTACTAATCATAAGGTTGCTTGGTGATCATCATGGAGTCAGAACAAAAAAAATTATTTAGTGAGATGAATGAAATGAGCACTGGCAAAAGCTAAGACAGTGCGGTGGATCCACGGACACAGGAGGTTCTGGAATTCTCCACTGGCTAAGGCGCCCACTCCTTGGATGTGTTTTACCAATCTTTGCTTTTGAGTATCTTTTGGCAGTGCTTCTAAGTCTGTCTTTTTCTGATTAAAATTTTCTTTCTTGAGAAATGTTGAAGAATTTAATCAGTAATAGTCCCTTTGGTTTAAAAGCAATTCTAGCTCTTTAAGTTAACTGATTCATTATATGTTGATTTCACACTGTAACTCTCAGAAGGCAATCCTACTTCTTTACTTCCAGATTCTTGGGGGACACTTCATTGCAGCTCCCAAGAACAGACAACACTGTATTTTCAGCACCTATCGAAGTGGGAAGAAAACCAGGTTAGGAGTCAAGAGAGTTGAGTTTGGGTTTAATCTCTGGCACTTAACTAGTTTTGTGACCTAGGGCAAGACATATAATTGCCTTCGTTTGGAAAATTAAGAAAATAATACCTGATCTATATAACTCAGAGGGTTGTAGCCAGCACTAAGGTATACCATACGGCAAATACTTTTATTTATTTATCCTTTTTATTTTTCTCCATTAAACATATATTGGCCACCTAGTATATTCCAGGCTCTGTTGTAGGCACTGAGATAATGGAAAAATGCAGAAAAAAAATCCTTGCCCACATGAAGCTTATAGTGTATGTTAATGACATTCAAGTGATAAGAAGAAAAAATAAGGCAGGAAAGGCAAATAGAAAGCATCAAGCGCAGGGTGGGGAGGGTTACAATAAAAGTAGGGTACAATAAAAGTCGGGAGACAAGAGAAGCGCTCCTTGAGAAGACGCTCTTTGAGGAAAAACTTAAAGAAAGTGAGAGAGATGGCCACGTGGATATCTGTTGGAAAAGCTAGTGAGGATGAGGCAAGAGCAGATGCAGAGATTCTGGGGCAAAAGCCAGTGTCACCAGCAAGAAAAAGCAAGGGAGTGAATGTGAACTTGAAATGGGCGAGATTATTGGTAGAGAGGTCAGAGAGGTTATGGGTACTGATGCTGATGTGAGAATAAACTAACTGGGGCAGGAAGAGAATGAGGAAGGCATGTTAGGAGGGTTTTTGCCATAATTCAGGTGGGAGATACTGGTTGCTTGACCTAGAGTGGCGGAAAAGGAGATGGGTATAATCTGGATATATTCCGAAACTGAGGAAACAGGTTTTCACTTATGAATTGGATAAGGTACTAGAGACAAATCAAACAAGATCAGTGAAAGACTGTGAACCTATGTAAGAGGAAAACTGAGACTGGAGAAGTATTTTAGGAAGAGAAGTAGAAATATTAGGAGTTCAGTTTGGGGCATGCACATTTTGAGATTCCTATTTGACACTCAAGGAGCCCTGGTGATGCAGCGGTTAAGTGCTCAGCTGCTAACCAAAGGTCAGCAGTTCAAACCCGCCAGCTGCTCCCTGGGGGAAAGATGTGGCAGTTTGCTTCTGTAAAAATTACAGCCTAGGAAACCCCATGGGGCAGTTCTACTCTGTCCTATATGGGCACTATGAGTCGGAATCACGGCAACAGCAACATGTCATTAGACACTCAAATGAAGATGTTGAGTAGATGGTTTTTGAAGTTCAGGAAAAAAGTCTAGATTTGATATAAATTTTCGATTGACAGCATAGTTGCCATAGAGTCACAGAATTGATGAGATCAGCTAGGAATTAAGTTTAGATAGAAAATAAAATAGTGCAAGGATGGTGCCCTGGGGCACTCCAAAGTACAGAGATTGGGTAGACAAGATAGAGCCAGCACATGTATTAGACAAGAACAGACAGAAAGTAGTTAAAAACGGGAGGGTGCTGTCCTGGAAGCCTAATGAAGAAAGCGCATCCAGGATGAGGGAGTGACCCCGTGTCAAAGGCTGATTATGAGTCTATTAAATGAATATTCAAATACGACCATCAGATTTTATAATGTAGAACTCAGTATGGTTCACGATGAAGTCAGTTTTGGTAGAAGGATTGGGGGAAAAGGCAGCAGTTTGGAATGTATTCAAGAATAAAAAATGGAAAAGCAATTGCAGGCAGCAGAGATAGGTAAGAGGAAGAGACAGGAAAAATGAGGCAATAGAGGGTTTTGTATGTGTGCTTGTGTGTGCCTGTGAGTGTGTGTGAGAGAGAGAGACATTAGAGTTGTGGGCCAATGGGAATGATTTACACAAAAGGGAAAAGACAGGGGAAGATTGCTACAATGCTTTTTAAGAAAATGCAAGGCCAGATCATGATGTCTGCTTACTTATTAATTTATAATCAGAAATAAGATCTGGAATATTCATATTGCTATTGTTTTGGTTTGTGTTGGCATCTGTTTTTTTCAATAGGCCATAAACCAGTACCAGTTGCTCAGTTGCCATCCAGTCAACTCCAACTCATGCATGCCAGAGTAGAACTGTGCTCCATAGGGTTTTCAATGGCTGATTTTCAGATTGCCAGACCTTTCTTTCTTCTTCTGGGTAGACTCAAACCCCCAACTTTTCCGTTACAGCCAAGTGCATTAACCATTTGCACCACACAGGGACTCCTAGTAGGTCACAGGATAAGTCAAATATAAACCATAAGATTATCTGGTAAACATGGAAAAAGTCTTTTCCTAGGTTTCTCTATGTATCTTCCTATGATTCTGTCACTGAGGGCTCAAGTGAAATGTAACTTTCCCTGAGGGGGCTCACTCAAATTACATCACTATATTATCTTTTAAGGAACCAACAACCCTATCTATGGTAGGCTGAATTCTAAACATATTCCTGGAGGAACTCTCTTTCTCAGGTTACTCAACCAACTAGTATTATGAAGAGACTTTATCAATGTAATAAAGGTTACTCATCAACTGACCTTAAAATAGGAAGATTATCCTGGATTATCAAGGCGGGCCCCATCTAATCTCATTGGTTAAAAGCAGAGAATCTTCTCTGCCTGGAGGCAGAAAAGACAAGGCTAAAAGGAAGTTAGAGGTATTCTAAGTATGAGAAAGACTTGACCTGTTATTGCTGGCTTTGAAGATGAAGAAAGGGGCCACAATCAAAGCAATGTGGGCATTCTCTGGAACATGAGACAAACCCCCATCCAACAGCCTGCAAGGAAATGGGAAGTTCAGTCCTGGGAAATGAATTCTGCCAATCCGAAAGAGCTAGGAAGCAGATTCATCCCTAGAGTCTTGAGAGAGCAAGGGAACCCTGCCACTACCTTGATTTTGGTTTTGTGAAATCCAGAGCAGAGAATCAGCTAAGCCTAGATTTCTAATCTACAGAATTGTGAAATAATAAATGGGTGTTGTTTTAAGCCACTAAATTTGTGGCAATTTGTTATGCAGCGATAGAAAACTAATAAAAACAAACAACCAAAAAAACCAAATCCATTGCCATCAAGTCGATTCCAACTCATAGTGACCCTAGAGGACAGAGTAGAACTGCTCCCCATAGGGTTTCCAAGGTTGTAATCTTTAAGGAAGCAGACTGCCACACCTTTCTCCTGTAGAGCACTAGTGGGTTTGAACCACCCACAGACGTTTTGGTTAGCAGCCAAGCATGTGACCACTGGACCACCAGCGCTGCTTAAAAACTAATACAAATCCTATTTTCCAAATGCTGCTCACTGACATTATAAAATAGCTGAAGTTGTAACAGAAGAATGACAGATAAGGAAATTAGGCACAGAAGTAAGTAGATATGTTATTCCATTATTTGTACAACAGTATTTATAATCATAGGAGTCCCTGGGTGGTGCAAATGGTTAAGCACTCAACTACCGGTTGAAAGGATGGCAGTTCAGACCCACCCAGAGGCACCTCGGAAGACAGGCCTGGCGATCTGTTTATGAAAGGTCACAGCCTTGAAAACGCTACGGAGCAGGTCTGCTCTGCACGTGTAGGGTCACCAGAAGTTGGAATCAACTCAGCGGCAGCTAACAACAGCAACAACAAATTTGTAATTACAGCACTCATGCTACTTAAATGTACATTTTACTTAAAATCACAAATTACATTTGTTGTAAAGGGGATTACATGTATTGCAATCTTTAAATATTTAAAATGTATTGAATAATGCAACCAAAATAAATATACCAAATGCAAGCTAAGTCATATATCAAATGCATGCTTAGTCATGTACACTAGTCCTGAACTGTAGAGCCAAAAAGTGTCTAATGTTTGGCTGAAAGCAATATGAGACTGATGGTTTTGTTTTAGTGACACAGAATATGATGTGCTTGTTACCAAAATTAGCACAATAACAATGAAGCACATTAATATACAACAAAGAACCAACAACATGAATAATTTCAGGATGTACCACCTCAGCCACTATGAAACAGCATAATTAACATTTAACCTACATTAACAGGCAAATAATGTGGCTAACATTTTAGCATAACAGACCAAATTGACTGATAATTGGTTGAAAAGATTTTTACAGCAATAAATTGAAGAGTACACTGGAAAATAATAATGATCAATTATACTGGACAAAGTATTGATAATTTGTTTATTCTAGGCATATATTTTCACCTTTAATATGATTACTCCATTAAATAAAAGCTAATTTGAGTACATGATCAGAAGAAAGACATCATTATATGGGTATGTATTCTAGGAAACAAATATGGATATTGAGGTTCAAAGATAATGACGTCAGTTACTAGTTGAAAACCACAAATTAACTGGGGATTTATTTTTCTGGCATCAATTCAGTGAGCACAATATCAAGATTATTTGTTTAAATATTAAATAAACCACTTCCCCTGTGGTCACAAGCTTCCAAGATGGGCTCTCAATTACTGCCTCCTAATATTAATGTCCTTGTATAATCCTCTCCCGCACTGAAGAGGACTAACCTGTGTAATCAATAGGATAATGTGGAAGTGGGGATGTGTGACTTCCAAGGCTAAGTCATAAAAACCATTGCTTTTTCCAACTTGCTCTTGGATTACTTGGAGAGAAGCCATATTGGAAGGACCCACAATGAGCTCTGTGAGAGGTCCCCATGTGAAGAACTGAAGTCTACTGTCAACAATCAGCATCAACTTGCCTGCATGTGAGTGAACCACTTTGGACACAAATCCTCCACCCCAGTCAAGTCAGTTTAGATGACTACAGCCCTGGCAGACATCTTGACTAAAATCCTAAATTCTTGTCCAACAGAAACTGTGAGAGATAAACAATGTTTATTGTTGTTTTAAGCCTCTACGCTTCTGGGTAATTTGTCATGAAGCAATAGATAACAAAATGCACTCGCTCTCAAAAATAAATGAATATAATGTTCTTAATGTTAGTTTAATGTGTAAGGAATAATATCAAAAAATAAAACCCCAGTATGTCAGATGTAGAGAAAGCATTAAAAAGGGGGGGAGGAGGGGATTTTTATATGGATATTTTAAATGCACATGAAATTAAGGAGAATTCTATAATGGACTTCCAAATACCTATCGCTTATCTTTAACAACTTTCCATTTCTTATTGATCTAACCCCCACCTTTTTCTTTTACCCCCACCTTTTTTTCCTTGAGTATTTTAAATCAAGGTCTGTATCTCATATCACATTTTAAGAAAGGGTATTTTTAATGTATTAAGGAAACTTTCATTTGCCTGGATCTTTACATGGCTGGATCTTTTTTGTCAGTCCAGTTTTACATCAAACATCATCTTCTCAGGGGGATCACTATGACCACCAAGGAGAGCCACTACATTCCATCCTGTTATATCGAGATCATTTTCATCACTTATTTGCTTAATGGAAACACTGGTGGTGTAGTGGTTAAGAGCTATGGCTGCTAACCAAAAGGGTGCCAGTGCAAATCCACCAGGGGCTCCTTGGAAACCCTCAGGACAGTTCTACTCTATCCTATACGGTCGCTATGAGTCAGAATCCACTAGACAGCAACGGGTTTGGTTTTTTTATTTGCTTAATTGTTTATTAATTGTCTCCTCCTCTTAGCAAAACTAACTCAAGAGAAATAGAGATTTTATTCTTGCTTACCATTCTACACCAACCTATATAAACTAGAGCCTGGCACATATTTGTTGTTGTTGGGTGCCATCAAATCAATTTCGACTCATAGCAGCCCCATGTGACAAAGCAGAACTCCTCCATAGAGTTTTCTAGGCTGTAATCTTTACAGGAGCAAATCACCAGGTCTTACTCCCTTGGAATTACCAGGTGGGTTCTAACCACCAACCTTTCGATTAGCAGCCAAGCACTTAACCATTTGCACCACCAGAGCTCTTAAAAATAATAATAATTTAAAAGCATTTTTTCCCTTCATTTTGTTCAGCATATTGGTTTGCAGAATCTTAGATAATGGTCTCTTATTCACACCTGAATTTTCTTTATATTTGTTATTCCTTTTGCCTCGTGTTTACTCCCTTTCTTTAACTGTCAAAATCACTCATGATTAGATGTTATCATCACTGAAAAGCAGTCCCTAATTTGTGGACACTGCCTATTTCTATTTTAATAGCAAATTGTGCTAATCATTTAGCTTACTGCTCTGAAACTGTCTATCTTGCCAACTATGTGTGCCTAGAGGGCAGAGCATTGCCAGGTTATTCTTCAGACCCTCAGCCCCTTGGTGTGTCCACTTCCTGCATATGGTTGGTACCTCTTCAGTGCTAATTAACTAAACAAGTGGATTCATATATAATGAATGCAATTAGTGTTTAATCCATTGTATGTTTTATTTCTTTTTATTTTTAAGATGATCAGAGAAGAGATTAGAGCCTAAACATTGAATATCCTTTAACATTTGAAACACATTTTGTAACTTGCTAGATTTAACATAATCATATGATGATTAAAGAAATGCTCCAACTCATGTATAAGGTACAGGTGGCGTAAGCCTACATACAAACACCTCTTAGAGCTCCATGGGAAGAGAAAAAGTTCAATTATCTCTCTAGCATACATAACTCAATTTGTGACAATGATACGTTAAAGGCAACCACTGCATGAGGCACACAGTGATGGGCCTTGTGGAATATATAAAGATATATGCTAAAATGTCCCCAACATAAAGGCACTTATGTGGAGGGACACATGACTACACCAACAAGAACAATATTATTCTTACATGGTGTATGTTGCGGGAGGGTGCAGCAATGAGCCAACAAAATGAGGGCAAATGAGAGTCAGGCAGAAACACTGATAAGAGCGTGACACCATTAGTGCGAGCAAATGGAGAGTTTTCTAGCTTCTAAGATTCCATGGAACCGCCTGTTATCCCTAGAGGTACAGCAAAGAGATACTCAAGCGACATAATATTAAAAAAAAAAAAAAAAAAGTTAAAGCAGACACATAAGCTTATGTTCATACATGTAACTTTCTAGTTACAAAGGAATAATTCGCTCTACTACAATTCTGGGCTGCTTCTTTTAAAAAATCAATCCCTGAAATTCCAACCAGAGCAGACGGTCTGTTTTGTTTTACGGTGACCTCACACTGCGCTTTCAATCCAGGTGTTGAGCGAACGGAGCTGACACATCCAACACTTTCGAGACTTTAATGATGCCCAGAGCTTTCATTTTCTTTTACACACTGACAATGGAAAACATGGTCTCCTTATGTACGACATAAAACCTAATAAAGTATCCAGCTGTTCTTTCCCTGGTGATTCCTGCTGCTTCTATCTGAGGTACAGTAATGTCAAATTTTCATGAAAAGGGTTAGAAAACATACTATATAATTGTACCATACTAGAATATCTGCAGTACCTTTGCCTTTTTCTTTGTGCCTGTCTTTATATATCAAATACACGCATGGAAGCTTTATTTCCCAGTGGTCTAAACCTAGAAGATAATGCATATTCCTAATATGCAACGGTTTTTCTACATTGCTCTCTCTTGCAATGCAATATTCCAAGAACATACTTTCTTTGTTCCTTTTTATTTTTTTGGTCTCGGACTAAAAATGCATCCATTTCTAATAAATGCAAAGATGAAAAGAACCAGAAATATATTTATAATTATTTTAAGATTTTCTTAACCAGTATATGCATATAAGCACCGTATTCTACATTGCTTCTGAAAAATTCTGCAAAATCCATCTCATAAAGGACATAGTACCATATTTGTGTTGTTTTAGGTACTAGGCTAGATTACAACCATCAATATTGGACATTCCAACACTGTCACACGTATTTCAGAAGAACCAATATCTATAGAATGTCAGTATTCTCTCGGGGTGAAACAGTGTTGAGAGCCTTGAGAACTATTTAAAAGTTTGAGGAAATTACTTTTCATTATATGATGTGCAGCTGCTTCATCAGCCGCAAAATGCCACTTCTCTAATTCCCATCAGCCACTGGGACTTAAATGTCTGTGGCCAAGCCCAAAGACTCACTGGCAGTAAAAACAAATTAGACTTAATGAGTGTCGGAGGGCTTAAAAGGTACAAGAAATATAACTATGTAAAAGGCTGTTTCAGTAAAATTTAAATGTTTAAGTTGAGATTTGTTCTCCTACTTGGTTGATCTGATCATTCTAGGTATGTTAGCTCCTTTGTCATTTCAGAAAAGACTAGATATGTAATAAGTTCACCTTTGGTCTCATCACTATCCCCAAAGGGGGAAGTTTTGTCAAATAACCTCGTGCATGGTGACGCTCAAGTCATTGGGTCAGCGAGGTTTTTCTGTAAGTGGCCAGACAGTTAATATTTTAGGCATCGTGGACCATGTGGTTGTGGAGTGAAAGCAGCCATCAACAATATAGAAACTAATGAGCACAACTGTACTCCCAAAAAATCTATTTTTGAACACCAAAATATGAATCTCATATAATTTTCACGTTACAAAATATTCTTCTATTTTTTTTTTCAGCCATGTAAAAATGTAAAAAGCATTCTTAGGTTGCAGATTGTACAAAAGCAGGGGGTGGGCCTGATTTGTCCCAAAGATTGGAGTTTGCCGACTCCAGCTCTAGTACCAAATAGGTAACAATACCTCAAAATCTAAAGCTGAGGTTTTGCTTGTTTTGATTTTTTTTTCAGCCTAGGTATCTTTGTATCCATCAAAATTGTTAGCTACTGATTATTTATTAAACTGTCACTAGCTGCCATATGGAATGCATTCTTATAGCTGAATAGCTAGTAATATGATTAGAAATTTACTGGTCTGGTATGACCTGGAACTTTCTGGGCATGACCTGACAGAGCTGGTTAAAGAAAAAAGAAAAAAGAAAAAAAAAAGTTATACAACAAAAAAAACTTGAATGCATTTGAATATATGGTTCTTGAAAACAGAAACAAGCTAAAAAGGGTCTTCTTGTCATATCTTCTCTTATGCCAACAATTAAACAGACCTTAATTATATTTCTGAAAATGGTCATTTATCTTTGTATGTCCAGTTTTTCCCTCATCTTGCCAGAAAACTCAACAGTTGAAATTAACTATGAATAATGGTTAAAAAAAATACAACCATGGACACCCTAAGAGTATCAAAGAATCATAATCACTTACCTAATCAAGAAACAAAAGTCCAAATCATTTGGAATCAATCAGCAATCAGAATTTCAAAGTCCGTGTTAGAAGACATGGAAGAAAAAGAACAAAAAAAAATTCATTAATACATTTTCTTCAGAAAAAATACAGTCATATTACTATTCCTATAGCTAATAAACCACCATTTGGAAAACCAACTGGAGGCATTCTTTCATTGTTCTCGTTACCGCTCATTACGAAATGGTTTAGCAATATCTGATAAAAACCTGGGCAGCACTTGTATTATAGCTAATATGAATTGAGCAATCTTACCACTTATGATAGCAAGCAATGTAGGACATTTTTGAAAATGACTTGAATGAAATTTTTATCTGAATATCAGCAGGCAAAGGGCCAGAGTGGAAATTATACAATGAAAAGGAAATTGAACAATTCAGATGTTTATGGAAAGCTTGCAACTTGGGGCATCTCATTTACCATCAAATAAAGCTGTTATTCATGATGTGGAGCAACAATAAAAAGTAGCTGTCTGGTATAAAATTTTTGCCAGCAGGACAAATTCAGGCAAATAAGCAGTTTTCAAATAAATGCATTGAAGGAGAAAAAAAAAAAACTATAAAGTGTTTGCATGTTGTTTACTTGCCTCTCCAACCCCTTCTTTAATATATATTATGATGCCTAAAGCCAGCAATTCATGCATAGGTCATCATTCCCTATAAATACATGCTTTACTTCTATGAAAAGGTCATGACAGTAGTGGCTTCCCTATTGCAGACCTAAAAACAATATCAACTTTAAAAAGTGACCCAAAAATAGAAGAAAACTGGGACGTGTCTTTTCTTTCATTTGAATAGATTACTTTAATACCATACTAACTGAGATAATTTCTTGCATTTTGAGGGGCTCTGGTGTTGTCCATAGATGGGAATTTCCCTTAGATCTCCTTTTCAGCACATCAACATTTCCGAAGTTATATTTTTGAGAATACTGAGGTTGAAATACTTAAGACATGTTTCCACATGAAGAATAAAGTAAAAATAACTGGAACCTCCAAGCTCACTACACTTTTCTCTATTATCTGAGCATTTCAACATCTTTTTGGTTAAAATTAATGGAAAAGCCAAATTATCTGGGTAATAGATTCGTGTTCAACTTCTCCTTGCTCATTTAATTACAGTCAACATTTACCAGGCTAACGGCAGATAACTTCTAACTCAACCCTAATTCTGGATGTTTCCATTGCAACTATATGGACTACACCCAGCAGGGGAAAAAAAAAGTGTAATTTAAAAAAATGTGTATATTATTAATCATTTGCCAAAAAATAAAGGATGGAAAAGTTGTCTCAATGTTCCCAGTGCCCACTCCCCACTTACACCCCACGAGGACAAAGTAAATACATTATAAATAATTAAGTAACCAAAGGGAAAAAAGTTTAAATAAAATGATCCTTGCGCTATGCGTTGGAATCTACTTGATAGCAATGGGTTTGGTTTTTTGGAAACCCTGGTGGCGCAGTGGTTAAGAGTTTGGCTGCTAACCAAAAGGTCGACAGTTTGAATCTACCAGGCACTCCCTGGAAATCCTCTGAGGCAGTTCTACCCCGTCCTGTAGGGTCGCTATGATCTGGAATTGACTCAACTGCAACGGGGTTTTTTTTGTTGCCCTTGATTTTTTTGTCAGAAAGCAGTTCTGATATTCTTTCTACCAGGATATTCCTCAAATATGAAAATTAAACAAGCATTTTGAGATGGTACAAGTGGCTCACCTCTAAAGCTGTTCCTAATTATTTGATAATCAATTCCAAAACAAATCAATTCTCTCAATACAGTGGTTTTATTATTCTACGTTCACTTGGTGAAACATGGAATCAAATAAGTAAACAATTTATTTAATAGGAATGCAAAAATTCAGAAAAAATGGCAATGCTTTGCTAGCATCAAATACCCAATCCTAGTAATTTTCTTGACCTATCCCTAAATATGGAAACCCTGGCAGTGTAGTGGTTAAGAGTTTGGCTGCTAACCAAAAGGTCGGTAGTTCAAATCCACCAGGCGCTTCTTGGAAACCCTATGGGGCAACCTATAGGGTTGCTATGAGTCGGAATCAACTTGACAGCAATGGGTTTGGTTTGGTTTATCCCTAAATATATTAGAATTTAAAAAAATACTGAATTATTTGTGATTGCAGATACTTAGTATTCAAAGCACATTCAAATCAGTATTTTAACTCAATAGCTGTACTCTGTGATTCCCTAAAGATTTTTGTCTGCCTTTTTTTCTCTTTTCATTTTACAAAGTGCAATATATTATTTAAAAATAATTGCCACAAAATTACATTATGGGTCTGCATCAACCATGTTCATGTGTTTCACTTTCTGCATTTTTTCTCTGGAGTCATTTGTCTGAAAAACATGAGCTTAGTCTTCACAAAGTTCATTTGCACCCTTTTCTGCTACTCTTCAGTGAGGTCACCATGATCCTGTCTGAGATCTTATGAACAATTCCAGAGCAACCTGATGTGGGCGCTAAACCAAATAAGCAAGGAACAGATGTTATCTAAAAAATAAAGTGCACTTTCCTTAAAAAAAAATCCCAAAAAAAGAGAAATAGAAGAAACCCAGTGTGGAAACATTGAAGGAAAATATTTCCTCCAAATAAAGACTTTTTTAATCGCATTGACCAAAATATGAGGTCTAGTTTGTACTGAAACATTAAAAATAGGTTTGCGGTCCCCATTCTCTGATATTTGTTTTCTAAAACTTAGCTTTAGAACTGGAAGGAAATAAACATATTTTTTTTGTTTTATCCAAGCATATTATTACAGACCGTAGTTGTTTATTGGAAATCTGAAATTTCAGGGGAACATTTCAAGGATGCTGAGATTAAACTTCAACTGATACTTATAAATAAATTTATTACTTAGTATAGCAAATTTGATTAAGCTGGTTTGTGGAGCCAAGTTTCAGAGTTTTCTGGCAAGAAAACAGAAACTTAACTAATAAAGTGATTTGGAATAAATATCTTTTGATGATTATATATACATTTAAAAGACTCTACCCTTACATACTAAAAAGTAACACAAAGATTTTTATTTATTTATTTTAATTTTCACAATGTTCTCTGAAAAGAAATGAATTCATCACTAAGATTAGTGAATGTTTATATAATCCTAAATCAATTTGCTTTGGAACATTCTTTTTTAATATATGGACCTTTGGGCAAAATACGCAATTTGTAAGTTAATTTTTAGGTTCAAATAAGATAAAATAATAATGCAGAAAATATAATTAATGCATAATTCCATTTGAAAGAAGGTATTTTACTGTTATTAGTATGTTCTTTTATGTACTGCAAACTCAACTTAAGTTCAGATAACATACTTCAACATAAAAACGAATTTTGAGGGATCACACTCAAAAATTTTGAACATGAGTAGACTTTAAAAAAATAAACTTTCCAATTTCCTCATAACCATGAACAGAATTGGCTACTGTATTCCTAGCTTAATATTCTTGTGACTAGTCTTGGGGAAAGAGTTCTTAGAACACAGCTTTTCCAAGGTTTTTCCAAGAAAGGAGTCATGTACCTTCAGATAATTATGCCTGCCTTATGGATGGGAAAGACAAACTGTTCCCATTTGAAAGATAGAAAGACATTTTAAGGTTCCCAAATTTATTTTTGTTACTGTGTCTCTTTAGAAATATTAGTTGACATTCCAATAGTTAGAAATTGCCGATGTTCACAAAGAAAGTGAATAATTAACTTCTTCCTGACTTATAGAATCAAGCCTTTACATTATCTATCCTATAAAAACTTGTGATGGAACTTCAACTCTTGGGTACCATCTTTCCTCCTCTCCCTTATTCCAGAACTTGTATGTTCCAGTATTTGCCGGACATAAGACATCCCAACATCCTAGAGACAAACGTAGCAAAACGAAAGTGGAACTTCTTGTCTATCCCTTTTTCCCTCACAAACTCTTTCTCTCTCCTTGTTTTTGACCTTGGCAAAAGACATCACAACCCATTCAGTACCACAGAGTAAAAACTATGCATTCATTCACTACTAATTTTGCAAGCAATACAACCTTCATAGACTTCCTATATTGTATCAGGCACTGGCACCGCATTTAGGGAGGGAAAGCAGAAATCTTTCCCTGCCCTTCTTATCATAGTCGTTGTTGTTAGGTGCCGTGGAGTCGGTTCAGATTCATAAGGACCCTATATACAACAGAATGAAGCACTGCCCAGTCCTGTGCCATCCTCACAATCGTTGTTATACTTGAGCCCACTGTTGCAGCCACTGTGTCAATCCATCTCATTGAAGCTCTTTCTCTTTTTCGCTGACCCTCTTCTTTACCAAGCATGATCTCCTTCTTCAGGGACTGGTTCCTCCTGATAACATGTCCAAAGTACTTAGGATGAAGTCTCGCCATCCATGCTTCTAGTGAGCGTTCTGGTTGTACTTCTTCCAAGACATCTTATCACAGGTGCAGAGGAAATGGCTCCCCTCATCTCCTGGAAGCTGCTTTCTTATGAAGGCCTTCATCAGTTTCATCATGGAGTACTGCCAAATTCCCTAACTATGAAACTTCCTAACAGTCTCCCCAATACTTGTCTACCCACCAAACTGCTACTAGAAGGATTATTTTTCAATGAAAAAAAAAAAAGAAAGAAATAAGAATGAGAAGGAAGAAGAGGAGGAAGAGTAAGAAGAGGACAGAAAAAAGCAAGAAAGAAGAAAGGGGGGAAAAGGAAGATTGGAAGGGAAGGAGAAAGGAAAAAATACAGAAAAAACAAGTTGGCAAACATAGTCCTGTTGGCCTTCTGTTACCTATGGGTAAATCCACACTTTTTTGTTTCACCTAAGAGTTCCTTCGCACTCTGTCCTATGCCTAACTATCCAGTCTCACCTCCTACAACGCTGTACTCTGTCCATTATGCTCTTGACAGACTATCTCTCCGTCCACTTACATAGCACACTGAGACCCTCCTAACTCTGCAATTTGTACAGTTTGGAGCCTCTGCCAACCCCCTTCTTTTGCTTCACAAAGCATATTCCTTCTCATTCATTAACCAATCTTGAATGCCCTCATTACAAGACCATTCTTGGCTTTCCTGTGCAGAGTCCTGGAACCTCGTGTTATTTATTCCATCATACTGCTAATAGGTGCTTCTGAAAGCTTCTCCTTTGTGCTTCCACAGTACCCTGTATATAGCTCCATTATCACAATTTCCACATTGTTAGTTTATAGAGCTGTTGTTCCCAGCAAACTATGAGGGCACCACTAACTGATTAGTTAACACTTACCATGTTTTACTGTCTATCCTTGGTGTGTGAGTCTCCCCCTTACGGTAATGCCAGCTTTTTAAAGTCAAGGTTGCCTTATCTAACATATAATTAGGCTCAGTTGTCATTCAATAAATGATTGTGAATGATTTATTTAGCTTCTTTCTTCTTTTTGGTATCTACTCTGAGTCGGAGAATGACCTAGGACACAGTATGCTTTATATCTAATAATCACTCAGTAAGTGGGAGCTGTTGTTTAGGATCATATGTAGACCCAAGTAGGAGATAAGTCTGTTATGAGTTTGCTCAGCATGTAAAGAAGCCAATCTAGGCAAATGAACAAAGGTGGAAAATCTTTATAAACCAATGTTTGTTTTATAATTGAGTTAGAGTCCACACACACACACATCTACGTGTGTGGGTGGTATAGATATGGTAAGACAGAGTGAGAGAGAGAGAAATATTTTGGTCACCATCTTTACTAATTACTCCAGTTGTAAAATATGATCAGCCCTCTACTGTAGACAAAAGCATTAACTAATGCTACTATTAATGATGGGTGTACTTAAACAACTTTTGAAGAAAACACTAAATTCACTTCAAAATTTAATTCGTTTTTGTCTGTGTGATCAGTATCTTTGGAAAGGTCCATCTTTCTCACCTTAAAAATGTCCAAAGTAAAGAAAGAGATAACCTTACAGAATAGATACATGGCTTGCTCCTACTATTCTATTGGGAATTCTGTCATGGGCTGTGTAGAGTTTATAGGACTAGAAGTAAATTTGAGGTATAGGATCTAATAATTTCCACCTTAGCTGCAAGTTTATGCCTCACTAGGGCACATAATTCCTGAAAAATAGCTTGTGTCAATTTTTTCCGCCAGGCTTAAAAGTATTTGTCCCTCGTCTAAGCACTACCAAAGAGCTATTGCCTCGTCTTCTGCCAGGAAGCCTGGTATGTGGTAAGGAATATCCTAGAGCTTCAGAAGAGCATATGTATGTTAGAGAGTGAAGAGGGGTAGGTGGGAGAGAAGTGTCTATGTGATGTATGAATGAATGAGAGCAGTGAATACTTCATCTTTTCCTGGGACTGAGCCAAATTTAAAAAAAAAAAAATTACTCTTCAGGCCTGAAAAGCTACAGCAGACGTTTAATGGATGGGATTGTATGAGGAAAGAAAATTAGTGCCTGAAGCCAAGTACAGGCAATCTGTGACAGGTACGCCAAAGATGTCACCGGAGATGATGTTTAGCTTCACAGGGGTCATCAGTGCCCAAGGCAGAATTACACACTGAAGTGCTTCTCTGGCCTCCTCTCACTTTCTGTTCTGTGTCTGTCCTTCCAAGTTCTCCATTCACCCTTCTTTCACCTCTTGGTCCCAATGTTCTTATTTTTTTCCCTTTGGCTGTCCATAGAATCTAACAACAGCTGAAAGCTCCAAAATTGTCACCTCCTACCTACCAATCTAAACTCTCATACCCTTGGGTAACTAGTTCACCTTGGCATTAGAAGAAAAATACTTGTAATTTTGATTAAAATCATTCACCCTTAGGTATAGGCGTGGACAGGAGAGGGGATGTCAGATTCTGCCTTTTTTACAAAAGAGTGCCCTGAATCTGAAGAAATCTAGCAGTAGGATGCCTGGGAGAGATATTCTAATCAGGGAAGTTTGCTAGTTCCCTGTGCCTATGCTGGATTAATGCCTCATTCCATTCGTATTTCAGAAAAATTAGTCCCAAAGTACACACTTAAGTTTTGCAAAGTGTCCACCTCATCCCCCAGCTATCGGTAATTACTCTAGACAAACATAATATGATTATTTTCGTTATTAAAGCAGGATATAGTTATACAAATCAGTCTTTGTTTTACTTAACACATTTGATTGCGGATGGTTATAACAACCTGTGACTACAGCATTCCTAAAAATGCAGACATATGTGATGGTGGGTCAAGAACAAACGAGATAAAAAAAACTCACTGCCAAGTTTGTTCATGAGTCACTTGAGCAATGGTTTGTCATGGGTTATTGTAACACCACATATACTTCTTTTCATAAACACATGTACTAAAATTCAAAACACCAGTGTATAAAAAAAATAGGTATAGATTTTTGTTCATGTGTGTATTTTTCACTTAAAAGCTTCTCTACTTGCATTCTGTTCATAGTAATCAATCTAATAAAACTAAAATCTAGGATTCCTTGCCTTTTCAATCGTGTAGAAGCAGAAAGCTTCCCTGCTGAGAGTGAAGTTATAAATATAGAAGAAGAGGTAGTTGAGGAAACTTAGAGACAGCTAGGTTTAATTAAGGTGTCTTAAGAATGCATGATTGAGTCAACCTATCTAAAGCTATAACCTCTCCATGGTTAATAAAATGGCTGAGGCTGGAATATAACCAAGCTTCAACGGAATCTATTATAATAAACTAGCTTAAGCTAGTATTACCATTATCACGTGCATTGTATCCAGTCAAATAATTATTTTTAGGAAAAGAGAGGTGTCTGCACAGAGTATGGAAAAGAGGAGTCCAGGAGCAAGAATACAGTACTTTTCAATCAACACCAACCAAATGAGGAAGAGCAAATCATCAGAGACACATTCCCTGCTTACAGAGAAGGTGAACATGCACGTTTTCCAGCACCTGGGTGAAATCTGCATTAAGATTCTCTATCTCTTTCTGTTTTGATCTAATATTCAGCAGGCAACTTTCCAATGATTAATTTCCTTTTCTAGGTACTGTGAAACTGTGCTAACACTAATATTAATGTGAACACTTAATACTGATGACTAATTTTACAGACATTATCTCTTTGTTATTGTTATAACTACCCAAGAAAGTACTAATATTATGCCCATTCTGCAGAAGTTAAGGCCTAAGGAGGTTACATAACTGTGCCCAAGGAAACAGAGTAAAAAACTGTTGGGACCGACATTCAAGTCCACGGAATCCAATTCCAGAGCTTTGAACTACACATGCTATGACAATACCTCTGCAAACCAGAAAAAAAAAAAAAAAAAACAAATCAAACCAGTTCCTTTTCAAGACTATGACCTTTTGGAGACAGATCACTGGGCCCTTCTTCAGAGGTGCCTCTGAGTGGGCTTGAACCATCAACGTTTTGCTTAGTAGTGGAGCATGTAACTCTTTGGAAACCTGGTGGCATAGTGGTTAAGAGCTATAGCTGCTAACCAAAAGGTTGGCAGTTCGAATCCACCTTGGAAACTCTATAGGGCAGTTCTACTCTGTCCCATAGGGTCACTATGAGTTGGATCGACTTGACGGCAACTGGTTTTTTTTTGACCACCTAGGGACTCCATCTCTGGAAAAGCCACCCACAAAATGATGGTCCAAACCACATCATGAAGCCACATCACCACTGTCTCACCTGGATAGACTGAGCTGGCTCATCTTCTGCCATATTTTTGTGTCATATTCCTGTAATTTTAACAACTACAAGTTGATCACAAAAATTTTACATGGAAACAAGAGCAAGAGAAAATGTATCACCCTATTTCTTTTTTATTTTAAAAGCCTCAGGCAGTAGACGTTAAAGTGCATTATATCTAAATATTTAAGAGTTGATGCTGAATAACAATGCCAATTTAATTTCTGTTGTAGAATGTCTCAAGAAATTTTGAAGTTTATTTTTATGTAGATAACAAAGAATATCAACAATTATACCAATACCATATTTATCCAGAAAAACAGCCATTCCAAGCTTGTAAAAACAATGGTAATAATCTCCAGTTCAACTGAATAATTGGTAAAATTGAGATTCTTTGAATCTCAGAAAATCCAGATGTCACATTTGCAATTATGCTTTTGTTGCTTTGCCTTAAATATATGAAATTTAGTTGCTAAATGGGGATTTTTTTTTTTTTTGTATCAAGTAGAAATTTGATTACTGATAAAACTTGATACAACACTCTGGGGCACATAAACCACATCCAAGAAAATATCCAGCTTTACTGTTTTTCAGTCTACCCAACTGCAGATGTCCTCAGAATGTCATCAACAATAAACTGTAAAAGGCTTCACATCTCCTCATTAAACAGTCTCCCTAAGGCACGAGGCTGTAAACAGAAATTGCCTGGTTCCTAAGATGGTGTATATGAATTCAGACACAGACGTTGGTACTTTTACTAAATACAAAAGTTACATTTTGAGTCCTGTTTATGTAACTGGCAATGCAGGGTGCGTGGAAGCAAAGGAACACTCTAGATAATCATGGCATTAATGGGGTTTAATATTTTTCTGTCATACCCAAACATCTACTGCACATTTTGAAATCTAGATTCGAGAATGTGTATTCCTCATGCCCTTGGGCTCTTTTCTTGTCAGATTCAACAGCACACCTTCAAATGATGGAAGACAAAGCTCAATTTTTCACACTGTGTGACAAAGCTACATTGTATAGAATACTATATGATTTACCTTTTCTTTACAAAAGAATCAAATCAAATCAAACACTGAGAAACAATTTTACTTGGCTGTTTATGTCGTGTGGAAATGTAGAACTATTAATACTGTTTTTTAAAACAGTAATACTTTACCAAATAAACAAACAGCATTACTGAAGAGGAATAAGACTGTGTTCCTCAATGAAAAATAAGCAAACTTTACAACATGTCCTCAGATGAAGGCATTGGTTGCCTTTAGTCCTTGTGTGATTTACTACCAAATTTTTTATTCTCTACTCCCCTGCCTGGGCTTTTTACTCCAAATTGATCTACTGAAAATCCCCTGAATACATGCCATTAATTTTCACTTCTATTCACTTGTCTTGTCTAGACAGGCTTCCTTATAATATACCCTGAGTCCCTGGGTGGTGCAAACAGTTAATGTGCTCCACTACTAGTTGAAAGGTTGCAAGTTCGAGTCCACCCAGATGGACTTTGGAAGAAAGGCCTGGTATCTACTTCTGAAAATACCAGCTATTGAAAGCCCTAATGGAGCACAGTTCTACTCGGACACACATGGGGCCACCACGAGTCAAAATCGACTTGATGGTCCGGGAACTAGTGGTGGTACACCATAGACCCTGAACTCACTCATAACTGATACACTTCCAGTTACTTAAAACTTACTGAGTCATTATTAGACACAAAGCATACCCAGTGCTAGGTCGTTCCCTGAGTTATATCACTGGGATAGATACTCAGTCACCAAATAAGCGGTACCTGGTAATAGGCCTTGTGTTTGGACTTTGGTATAGAGTGGGAGGCAAATGGTCTAATTTACACCAAGGGAAGTAAAATACATTTGTGAAAGCAGTGGATTTAATAAGCAGTGGAGAAAGGATTCAATTTGGGCTAGTGAAACCCCAAAGCTCCTGCTGTTTGTCCTTGCTGAACTTCTGTCTTCTCCATGCGTTTCTCCTTCATAACCTCAAGCTTCAGGGCTGTGATAATCAAGTGAGACAATCTATGTCAAGCACAGAACACATTACATGAGTGTTGGTTATCATTGTTATGCCACTGTGCCTCTCCTCACATGATACCAAAAGTAGAGACAGGTTATAATCTGGTTAACCCAATCAGTACATATCAATACATTATGTGGCCTGCTTGAATCCTTAGAGGTATTACACGCATTGGAGAAATGCGCATCTTTTAAGCATTTTGGAAAGTCTAGACCCAGTGAAAGGCATACAGCTGCAGAAGATCAGAATTAAGGTAAATATCCTAACACAAAATGACTGAACAATTCACTGTAATATCACCTTCACCTCACTGAACTACTTCTTTTGGAATTGCTTTTTACTGCTCTTATTGGCAAAAAGGAGTCACATAGGATGTTTAAGTTTCATAAACGGTACAGGATCACTCTAAATGTAAAGCAATCCTATGTGAACAAGAGTTTAAGTGGTATTCCATTAGTCTGAACATAAGAACAATTAACATTTGTTAAGTTTTGCCATGTAGGTAAGGAGTGACTCTTAAATTCCTAGGAGTATAAGGAGAACCAAAAATAGAAATAAGCGTTCCAGAAAAGATTTGAGCTGCATCTCTACTCTCTTCTGCCTATTCTGGTCTCAATAGGATTTTATCCACATGTATTAGAATCTAGCAAATCTTACATCTGGTCTTGTCTATTCCATCACTTCTCTTTTTTCTTAAAAGCTTTGGTTCTAATTTACTCACTGCTAAATTAGCTTCAGATTATTTGTTTTTATCCTTAAAAGAAGGACTACATCAACATCAATATTAGATCATTAATTAATGTGGAAAACCCAACTGCCAAATTCTATATAGGCACTAAGATGTGCATTTTCAGGAGAGTTGGAAAAACACATAAGAAAGCAATACAGCATAGGGGATCATCAGTGGGTTTGACAAAAGAATGTAAGCAAAGAAAAAAAAAAAATAAAGGTTTGAGTTCCGGCATTGTTCTTGCAATTACCGCCAAACGATCACAGATTTCAGCAGTTTATGAAAACAGTGTTTTGTGTTTTCAAATATGCTCTTACATTTTTCACAGGATGCATCAGATGGGACGCATTCTTGTCATTTTTGGAAAATGTGGAGAAAACAGGCATTCCAAAGACCAAGAACAGCATGTGGGAATAACACTTTACATGCTATTTTTATGCCACGTTTTTTTTTTCAGAGTTTGAAGTGTTGTGAAACATTAGCTGGGGCAATGCAATGTTAAAAGGTTTTAAACTATGTATCTATCTCTTTTATTGCATTGAGGTGCCCTGTTACATTTCAACATATACCATTATTATTAATGCTAGCCCATTATCATTACTATAAATTAAACGGCAGATCAATCACCACATAATAGCACAGTAAAGGGCATACGGAAAAATGATGAAATGCTGGCAGGAGATCTGTATAGAAAAACTAGATTAAAACTTTAGATTTCATTAGATGCTGTCAGTTAATAAATTCTGGCTTACCAGTAAGACCCTTTAGGACATTATTTTGCACATTTGCCTCCAGCTTACAAATTAGATAGCAAACTGTGGTCCATGATCTCAAATACTAATTCCCTTCAAAATGTGCCTTTTAAAATAAAAATAAAAATAAACTCAGTGGTAGCATGCAGTTAACTATTTAATTCAATAGGTACTTAGAGTAACCTATCATGTGCCTCATTATTACTGCATTGTGGGTACCGAAAAAAAGAAATGGATTATGACTATTTCAGGGATGCAGGGGAATTGGGAATTTAAGGGCTGCTACTCAGCATTGTTCCAGAAACATCATTGTTCCCTGTGCATCTAAGATCCAGGAACACTGGATCTGTACGTCTTTATTCTCAAATGAGTTTGGATAGAGGAGTTAAGCATCAGTGACTATCGTCACTGGGCATTTCCTTCCTTAGCATTTGACACCTGGGGCCCCTACATGCTCCTTAATCTTTGCGTCTCAATGATGGCTGTTCTTGAAAGCATGGTCTTAAACTTAAAAATGCAAAGAAGTAGGGAAATAAAGGAAACCTAAACCTATAAATTATCCACAACCTAGTGTCCTCTTTGTCTCCTTTCTCCAGCAAACTACTGCCAGAAGCTATGAACCTGCCTGTCTCTCTGATCCTAGCTAGAAACTAAATCTTGTGAATGAGTTGAATCTGAGGGCATTCCCAAAAACAGAAGATGTTTTTCTTCCCAATGTTGAAACCATGACATGAGTAAGATGTATTTCCATAGAATTATTATTATACAAGGAGGTTAGATCTTTCATTAGAGAGCTACTTCTGAAAAATCAGCCATTGAAAACCCTATAGAGCATAGTTTAATCTGACACACAACCAAAAAAACCAGTTGCCCTTTAGTTAACTCTGACTCATGGAAACCCATGTATGTCACAATAGAACTGTGCTCCATAGGGTTTTCAATGGCTGATTTTTTAGAAGTAGATTTCCAGGCCCTTCTTCTGAGGCATCTCCGGGTGGACTTCAACCTCCAAACTTTTGGTTAGCAGCCAAGCATGTTAACCAGGTGCACCACTCAGGGACTCTGGCAACTGGTATAGTTATAGTACATTCAGCTACATTATGGTTTAAATAGGCTTTGGAGGGCTGATCAGGAAAACTAACCTTCTTGTAGAACACTGTTTCTAAGGTAAATAAAATCCCAAATTCCAAACTGTCTATGCCTTATCTATGGACTTTTAGAATATGATGCAGTTGTACACTGGGAACTGCCTACACTCTGTTCCTTAATGACATGAAGTGGACTTCGCTGTACCAGTTAAAGCCAAAGGCAAAATGTTGGTCCTTAGAAAACAAAATGGTAAACCAGCCTTCAAAGCAGGATTCATATTGAGGAGGACTTCAAATTGAACCCAGTAAAGAGGAAAAACAGCAAACGAAGGGTACGTCTACAGCACCACAAGGGAGACTTTGCAGGAATTAGCTTGTGTTAGTTCTTATCCCTGCAGAAGCATTGTTAAGCTATTTGAAGCTGCTTTCTCAAAGGGATTATCTCCTTCAATCTGTTCTAATCACATCTAAATGCTTTCAATTGCTATATACCACACTAGAATTAGAGAACCAGAATTCCCCTAGATCTCTGCAATTCAGTTGGAAAAAAGAAACTCACACACATACACATATTCTAGAAATTAAATTGTCATCCAGCATTGTTTAGGTTCCTCAGGAAAATATAAAATATGGTGAACAACACAAAAGTCAATGCACATATAAAATATTGTAAATGAAAATGCTTTAGCATTTAAGCATTTAGAGTTGAGAGTTTCAGCAGAGATAGTCACAACTTTCATTCAGTGAGTTTTTGCCAAGTAACACAATGCGTTTGTTGTTATTTTTCTTCAATAAAATGAGCAACTAATTTCTTGTATTATAACTAAGCAAGAAACAAACTGTAGCTCATTGAAGGAATCCTGTAAATCTCAAATCTTCACTTCTATGGGGGAAGCAGCAGAACTCACGGTTAAAGCATTGATTTAGGAATTAGATTGTCTGTATTTGAATCTTGGTTCTACTACTTTCCAGGAGTATTATCTGCCCTGTAAAACGAGGGGAAAATATTACTATTTTTCTTATAAGATTACCGTGAGGATTAGATGAGCACTTAGCTTAAGGACAGGAACCAGTATATGCCCAACTAGTGTGGTTACAATTTGCATATATAGGCACCAAATTTAAAACAATTAGCGAACAATAAACAAGGTGAGTTTTTATTCTCAATTATCTCCATCCCAATTCCAAGACTCTGATTGTTATCTTAGAGATATCAATAGATACACATTTTGCCCAAAATGTAGAGCTATCAAATAATTTTATGCTGACATCAGTGGCCTACTGACAGCTCTGAGATATGAAATAACAAGCAGTCAATGTCAGCACTCCTAAATCAAGCCCAAGGGCCCCCATGGCACCTGACAGTGGCAGCTTGTTACTGCTAAGGAAATGTCAGTCCAGTCAAAGTGTGGTGGGGTTGTCAAATCCCTTGGTGCATCTGCCCTGGTATAACTAACATTCTGTAAGGTAACATTCAAAAAGATGTTGTTATGTTGCCAAAAACCCTGAAGCTGAACAGCCAAGGTAGCTCTTGGAGTTAAAGAACTTGTTTGACTTCTTCGATCATTGGCATTCCTCCCTCCAGTAGACAGGTTCCTTTTCTTACCTCTGTTTGTAGGCACAACACTTAGGATCAGAAAGCATATTTTCTCCCTCATAACGTGGTAAGAATTTGTATGGAACCAGCCATCAGTATACATGTGATATCTAACTTTTGGTTTGCATTCACAAGCAATGTTTACGAACATTTCTTATTTACTTCTTTAATGTTCTGGTTTTCTGAACTACTTACGTCTGCCTCTTATATAGGAGCTATATACTTTATGCTTGGTAACGTAGAGGGTCAGCAAAAAAGAGGAAGACCTCCAATGATATGGATTGACACAGTGGCTGCAACAATGGGTTCAAACACAGCAACGATTGTGAGGATGGCGCAGGACTGGGCAGTGTTTCGTTCCATTGTACGTAAGGTCATTATGAGTCATAACCAACTTGACGGAACCTAACAACTTAACAACAACATACTTTAATTTCCTTCTACTTGGTACCTACTCCGATATCCTGCTATTACCCATTATCACTCCTAATGTGAATCATTGGGTTAATCTGAGGTCTTGTTTGTGATTTTCTATTTCCATTTAATTTTAAGAAAAGCTTCCAAGTAATACACATGATGCTTTAAAAGTTTTATTTTTTTGATAGCCCTGTAAAGTATGGTGGCATTTGGACTTGTGTTTCAACTTTTCCAACTACAAGTCCACTTCTAGATTCTGTGCCACTAACAAAACAGAGAAAATGTGTTGGCATTTCTCAGTCCTATTTTGCCAGTAAGTATTATTTTCATAGATCTGGGTTTTCATGATAGTTGCTGGAGGATTTTAGTAGCATTTAAAGTCTTCAATCCCATAGTGCTATTCAATCACCACGTCACAGTTCGTCTTTTGAGTCCATGCTAGGAACACATATTCATCAAAACACTGCAGTACCTGGATCTCAACCTTTGCTGACACTTACAGACAATCCCCCGTGACTTTTATCATGACGCCTGTGTTGCGGTTAGAACTGGGTTATAGTCTCTGGTCATTAACCTAAAGTCTCACTAAGAACTTTCTTGGGCAGCAAATTGTGAATCTCTCTCACCCTCTTCATAGACCAGTGTTGAAGGAAATACTTCACATCTGGGCTATAAATCAATTGGAATACATGGTAACAGAAACAAACATATGGGTTAAATTTCCTTGAAATTACACATGGTTACAAAAATTGACCTACAAAAAGTACTTGGAAAAACATGTTTGGGATTTGATTGAACACAAATATTTAAAAATATCTCAAGATGTTTGGCATATCTCAAAAATGCCAAGTTATTCCAAGCTTAGTCACAACAGCCTTTGTCTAACAAATGAGTCTTTCAAAGCGCAAATATATGAACTGTATGTGTCATGTCATATGTGTATATGTACATACATGTGTATATATGTACATGATACACGTATACACGTAATAGTATATATACGTATATAAAAAATGACCAGATAATGAGCTTTGTAACCATCTTCAAGAGTTTCATCTATAAAAACAGATGAAAAATAAGACTGATTGCTAAATTATCTAGGAAATTTGTTATCAATATTGCCGCAACCATTTATTAGGTGCAGGTTGTCTCTACACACAAATACAGTTCAAAGGTGTGTACTTAGTGTGATTAAATGATGCCAAAATTGGAAAAGCTACTCTTTGCAGCTACTCCTTAATCCTGGGTGGCACAGGTACTCTATTAGCATGGAGCAGCTCCTCAGCTCACATACTCGACCGCATCGTATATTTAATAACAGGAGCTTGAGATAACAGCCTAAAGAATAATTAACTCTCCAAGACAGCAGCTAAAAAAAAATCAAGAACTTGAAGGCACTGCCAAGGAGAGGTTGACAAACCTTTGGATGGCATGAAGGCCATACTCTTGGGCAACTGGGAAGTCTTGGGTATGTGAAGGTGGGGGTGAGCCTGTATGATCTCCAGGATAGGGAATGTGCTTATGAACATGGAAGATGAAATTATTTGATACAAGAGCTCTGTAACTAGATCTGTCTTATAATACAGACTTTAGAGACATTAATATTCAGGCTTGAAAGTTTCTATAGACTATGCATAAAATATAGCCAATGTAACCAATTAAGCATATTATCTAACCAAGAGTCCATCACTCTCCTGACATCCTCATTTCCTTACTTAATGGTTGCCTAAGTCTTGTCATTAATTTGCTGAATTTTCTTCTGATCTTCTCTTTAGAGTTTTATGTTCCTTCAAATTTATGTGAAATTTTGCCACCAAATACTTTCTTAAACATTATGGCAGGCAAACAACAATTCCAATAGAAGTGACAACTTCCAGTCGTCTTGAGAATGAAACCGAAGCTTCTGATTATGCATAAATCTTCCCTTACCATGACCGTTATTGGAACAAATTTTCTCAGTGATACTTTCAAATTTGAACCACTCCTCATTTTTCATCTCCTTGAAATCTCACAACACATTGCCAACATAATGTTTCCATAGGAAGACCACGTTAGGAAATCAAACATAAATACAAAAATGTCACTTAATCAAATAATTCTGGATTACCTGGCATTGTGTGAATGAATCTATTATTTTGTATAATTAACTATTCATATTCAATGCATGTGACCTGGAGGGATTAAACCTCATCTTATCCTATCTGATGATTGATCATGGTATGAAATATCATGAGGTTGAGATCACAGTGTAAAGAATAATCAACTCTCAACTCAAGAGCACAGCTAAGAAGAGTCAAGAACATGAAGGCATTGGCAAGGAAGGGTTGATATTCTTGGAGCATGAAGGCCATAGTCCTGGGCAGTTGGAGCTCCTTGAGGTGTCTGTTAGAGTTTGCTCTAGGAAAATTACTAAGCAATGTGGCCCCCTCAGCTCTTCCCAGAGGAGTTCTCCATACTTGAAGCCCCATTCCCTCCTGGTTGCTCAGAACAATTCTCTGCAGTGCTATCTGCACAGTGTCCAGATTCTTGATCATTTACAATTACTCTTCTGCACTTAACTGTCCTCCCAACCTCTCCAGACAGTGAGTTACTCTACTACTGGTGTGCTCCCCTTGTTTTCATACACATCTCTACCAGCACTTGTCTCATTGCTTAGTTATCTGTTCACTAGCCTCTCACATGTCTTGCTCATCTTCGCATTTCCTCCAAATTGTCTGAACTGTACCATATTCTAGGTATTACTTAAATGCTTGCCAGATTGGATAATAAATGCAAACAAATAAAGCTCAATTTATAATTCCAATTCACCTTTAGTGACACTTAAATTCTAAAACTTAAATCTTAACTATCTAGTTGTTTCTACCACCCTCCCTAAAATTTTCTTATTACAAAATATTTCAAATATATAGATAAGCATAGAGAACATATTCACCACCTAACTTAATACTTAAACTTTAATTCCTTCTAACAATCTTATAGATAGAGAAAAAAAATCTAGACCCATGATATTAATAATCTTGTTAGTCAATTAGAATCCTTTAATTTGGAAATACGTGTGTGTGTGCTGGTTATTTATTTTATTTTATTTTTTTGAAACTTCAGGAAGTTATATATATGTACATATATATATTAGGTGAAAGTTTACAGGGCAAATTAGTTTCTCATTAAACAATTAATACGCATATTGTTTTGTGACATTGGTTGCCAACCCTGGGACATATCAACACTCTCCCCTTCTTGACCTTGGGTTCCTCATTTCCATTCATCCAGCTTTCTTGCTGCCTCCTGCCTTCTCATCTTCTCGTCCTTGCCCATGGGCTGGTGTGTCCATTTAGTCTCATATACATGGTTGAACTACGTGTGTTATTGTTTGTTTTATAGGCCTGTCTAATCTTTGGCTGAAGGGTGAAATAAAAGATATCCAGGGGCTGTGTGTTGTTTATTGCAGAGCAAAATATGTAGTAAACTTTGCCTACTTTCTCATAACTAAAATTATGAGTTCAGTGATTGACAAGATTTCTAAATGTTTCTAAGAAGCTCAATTTTAGTGCAAGGCACATTCATTATTATATGCATTATGTAATACACACATAACTCCCACCGCCGTTGAGTTTATTCAGACTCATAGTGACATGACTCACATGACAGAGCAGAAGTGCCCCATAGGGTTTCCAATCTTTACAGAAGCGGACGGACTGCCCACGTCATTCATTGCCATGCGCAGCAGCTAGTGGGTTGGAACCACTGACCTTCCAGTTAGCAGCCGAGTGCTAAGCCACTGTGCCAACAGGGCTCCTATACGCATATTAGATAATGTTTTAAAAGAGATGATGACAAAAAGCTTTCAAAACAAATTGTGGATTATATTCTGTAAGTATAATGCCATTTTTGGCCACTAGACAGAAATCACATTCAAATTCAACAACAAAAAAGACTTTTTTTTTTTTTGGCCTGTGATTCAACGAGTCTCCTTTCTTGTCTAGTCAGGTATTTTGGTCAACATACTCATCAGTAGCCTTCATAGACAATAAATATAATGACAATGTTTAATCAAACCGTGGCCTTTTCTTCTAAGAGCTAGAAACAAAGAACCATATAACTGGCAACTGCAATTTGCGTCCCTCTAGAGGCAAAAGGAAATCTATAATTTGCCTTGAGAAAGTGGAAAGAGATCAGGAGGCAAAGACAGAAGCAGCGCCAAAGTGCAATCTTACTCCTTTACCATCTGTCACAATCGCTGTCATTCCCCAAAGGCCATGTTTAAAAATGAGACAAGCAAGAGCTCCTAAGAACTTGTGAAACGTAGAGTTCTGAATCATATTGAATATTAAAACTCAATAGCACCAGCTCACAAGTGTTAGAAATAAAGAAGAAAAATGTCTTCCAGTATAAGTCCATATGAGGGAAGAAAATTTTAAAGCAGGTTGGGAAGGAGGAAGAAAAGAATGAGCCCAAAATAAAACTTAGAAATATATTTCATGAAAGATGACTGTACTTTGTGAGGTATAGTCACTTAGTGTGCTGAATTAAAATATACAGCCACACTTTCAAGAATTATTATACTGCTATGATTTGAACAGGTGAATTCATACTACAGTTAATAAATTTCAAATTGTTCAGTTGTTGGATACCAACGAAAAATCTATCAGGCACGTAATCACAGTATAAGTCATGGACTGACCACGTTGCTATCTTTTCAGGTCCTTAGGCTCTCCACCACGTGGGGGCAGACCAAACAGCACCAAGAAGGAGAGTATAAGCCACATTCTCCACATATTTCCTAAGTGCTTTTTAAAATATGAATGGGTGAATGGAAGCCACTTAACTTACTTCCATCTAAATCTATTTCATATATCACTAGAGAAAGCAGACATTATGACATAGCCAGAGTATAATTTGAATAATTTCATATTGAAATTTTACATGAAAGGGAAAGCGAGTTCAATATTGTCATTCACCACCACTGTCAGCCCCAGGCATTATGGATACTGGAAAAAGATAGTAGAGAGCCTTCTTTTCTGATTTCCTTTACTCTATAGAGGTTTCAGTTAAAGCTCTCTTACTCATAGCACAGTCAGTTGGACCTTAAATGGACAAATCCTAATGACCAAACAAAGGCCTAGTCTTCACAGATTTTCAATACTTGTCCTATTAATTGGCATGGAAAAGTAGGTCACCAGTTTACAGCAACTCTATGCAGGCCCAAATATAAATCTTCCTCTTACTGAAATTCGGAGATTTCTATAAGTAGAATTGATCAATGACTTAAGTCACAGTGATATTAAAAAAAAATTATAAAAGTTATTATCCTACCCATAAGTAGACTAATGTTGCATGTATAAAATATATCAGAATTCTGTGGTTTCATTTGGTGTTCTCCTTAGTTTCAAAATGGTCTTCTGAACACCTGGGACATAAGCAATTAAGCTCATAATAATGGACTTGGCCATTGCCCACACTTACAATGTGTTAAGACCAGATTAAAATGAGAACTAGAAACGTAATTACTTTCCAGGTATTAGAATATTAGATAAGGAGCACAAACTAATCAAAATAACTGACTTGGTCACTCCTCTAGAAGATGGATCCACCAGATGTAAATGGAAAAATATGGGGTTTGATAGAAGATGTATAACAACTACTGTCATCTTTGAGAAGAATCTTAAATGCACTAAAGTAATTGTGATGACCTACAGTACAACAATTTGATAAATAATATTACCTTATCATTGATTTAGATAAAACTTTAATGATCTTTAATCTCATAATTGTAAGATACAGGAGATAACAGTGGTTGGTGGCAGCACCTACAACTTACAGACAGATTACTGTATCTTTGACATTATGCTGAGAACTTTACATGTATTCTCCAATTTAGTACTCTTGACCTTTTGAAGTAGTACCACCTAATTTTACAGATGAGAAAACCAAGGTTTAAAGACGTTAAGTAATCTTCCCAAATGGTGAAGCCCTGGTTGGAACATAAGTCAGTTTCACTTTATAATTCATAATTTTTAATTTATACTGTCTCTAGGTAATGGTAATTCTGGATTTCTGAAATTTTAGCTAGGACATAACAGAAAATATAAGTAATAGAAATACCTTAACATTATTATCCATAAAGGTAACATAGGCTTCTATGGTAGAAACCACCCATTTCTGATTCAATATCCATTCTCTTTTCTTTTTTATTAATGTTGTTGTTGTTGGGTGCCATCCAGTTGATATCAACTCATAGCAAGACCATGTGACAGAGAAGAACTGTCCCATTAGGTTTCCTTGGCTGTAATTTTTTTTCCCTTAAATTATTTAATTGTGTACTGTCTTACCCTTCACCAAAGTTGGCTGTAATCTTTCTGGAAGCAGATTGCCAGGTCTTTCTTCCATTGGAACTGCCAGGTAGGTTCGAACTGCCATCCTTTGGTCTGGCAGCCAAGTGCTTAACCATTTATACCACCGGGGCTACTTTTTTTTGTTGTTGTTTCTTTCAATAGAACTGTAGTTTATTTTGGAAGCATAATATGACCAGGCTAAAAACTAAATTTCACAGCCTTCCTTTCAGTATGGATGGATTTGGGATAAAATGCTCAGCAGTAAGTTATATGCAGAGGACTCTTATTAATAGGGTCTTTTTAAAAGGAGATAGATTCACCAGCCATTTAGCCTTTAGCCTTTTGTCATTCTCATTCTTCCATAAATGAGATGCTGTGCAGCCTTCTGGCAAACCATGAAGGCAATTATGAGAGGAAGGCCAAGAAACTCACAAAAGCCTTGCCTGCATGAATCCATAATTTGTATATGTCATTAGTTTTTGGAACCTTTTACTATCACTTGAATAAAATCTTTAGCTGATAACAGCCATTTTCTTAAATAGAAGCGAAGTATAAAACTCAAAGTCACTTCTAGCTCTTAAATTTTACGATTTTATAAGATTAAGCATCTCAGAGATAAGGAGAGGAGAACAAGTCAACTTCACAAGCATCTACAGTTTGGTCCAACACTGTAAAATCTGATTAAGCAAAGCCCAGACTTGCTGGAATTCATTGCAGAGTGCCATTCACCCTCAGAACTTGCAATTCAAATATGTGAGGGCAGTTTGGTCAGGTAAAATCAATGTGATCTGAATAATGAAACTTAATTTCCATTTAAAACAATGTGCTTATTTATATACAGTCCCACTTACTATGCTTCTATTTATTTAGTTATGCTAAGATTGCTCTGTAATTAAGACCTTCCTGTAGTTCCAAGTTCATATTATTAGTTTGTGAAAGCACAATTTTGTTTTCCCCATTTCACAAACAAGGAAACTGAGGCTTTGGAGACATTAATAAAGTTCGTAAGTCACAGTAATGTGGTCCAACACTCTTCTTCCTAAACCACACTTTTTTTTTTTCTTTAAATCATGGATATTTTATACCCATCAACTTACAAAATAATAGTAATGATTTAGCTAAGTAGATAAATATAAAACTCCAAGTTGAATGATTTGAAAATTGATGCAAAAGAGAAAATACACAATGGAAATTTGGCCCAAAAGAAAGCCAACATAAAGCATACTTTTAATGAAATCACTTCAGCCACATTTCCTATAGCAGTATTATATGATATCCTTGCTGTCTAATGAGTTGAACAACAACTTTGAGATAACATTTTCTTTATTTGTCCTCCAAACCTAAGTGGCTTGATATATGACACTTTGTATATACTCTTGCTGAAATATTAAGAACCCCAAAACCCAAACCAAACCCATTGCTGTCGAGTCGATTCCAACTCATAGAGACTCTATAGAACAGAGTAGAACTACCCCACGGGGTTTCCAAGGAGAGGCTGGTGGATTCGAACTGCTGCAGCCTGAGTATTATATATTCTTTAACAATCCTCGGTCAACCCTATGATGTTAGGAGTCTATGATTCACAGTCTACTCTCTCCAATATTTGTAAAATGAGATGCAAAACACGAAAACTCTAAGTCTCAGGGAATCATCAGAAAATCTCCCTGAACTCCTTGATAGCAGAATCTCATGTATAAGTCTTGTCTTTTGAGTCAGTATCATCATTATTCGGCTTAGTTACTAGTGACATATTCACTAGTGTTTGTTTTGATTGCTTTGGTAATCGCTTACGTTAAGATAAACCACCTCTAAACAAAAAACATCAATAACACACAGAACTCTGCTGAGAGAAAAGGGGCCATTGCTAGATATGGCTTTAGAAAAGGTCAATACATCAAATATGGAGTCAAATCAGCATCTAGACTAAATAAAACTGGTTAACAATGAACTCTACACAGGGCTATAAATTTGTAGTTAATATCTGTATAATCATTTTCACTGTTCGCTAAATGTTTCAGCTTCTCTCCACTTCCAAGAAGGAGCCGTGGTGGCACAACAGTTAAGCACTTGGCTGCTAACTGAAAAGTTGGCAGTTTGAACCTATCCAGTGGCTCTTCAGTAGAAAGACCTGGTGATTGGCTTCCATAAAGATTACAGCCAAGAAAACCCTAGGAGACAGTTTTTTCTGTCACATGGATTCACTATGAATTGGAATAAACTCCACAGCACTCAACAACAATAACCACCACTTCCAAGAACATTAGATTGCCTTTATGACTTCTTTATGGTTGTGTGAAGCCATGTGACTTGTTACAACATATGCGTTGTGAGAGAAAATGTGTTACTATGAGCTAGTGCATTTACGCTGATGCAAGAGCCTCCAGAATGCTCCTTTCACTCTCCAGTGTCACCTGGGTCCTGAAGCAAAGTCAACAACTATGGCAGAGTGAAGCCCAGGACAACCTGCAACAGGCATGTCACACAAGGGAGTGATTGACCTTTATGGCTTTTAAAGCCACTGACATATTGAGACTGTTGCCACAACATCCCTAACCCATCCTGACTGATAGAACAAAACATGGTACTTGAAATACTATATGCACACTTATGCTTTATCTCTTTCCTTTACTCTTTCTCTGAGAGAGGATAGAGGAGGCTACACCATTTTTACATAAGAGGCATTTTGTCTCATTGAAAACATATGCTAGGCTCCAATCAGACATTTACAAAAATGAAGATAAGCATGACTCTAAAAGCCATTAAACAAGGCTGATACAAGTCACGGATTTATAGATTTGGTGAAAATTAAGATCTGAATTTTAAAAATGTGTGTGTGAGTTGAGTCATTTTCATGAGTAACTGACACATTCAATTCTGAAGTGCAGTTTTCTATTTTACTCTTATGATAGAGGAAGAAGGGTGACCTCTCTTTGCTCAGGGCAGACCTTTCCACACACCAATAATACAAACTATGTGTATATTCACTCAAAAAAGTTAAAGTTTAAAAGGAAAAAAAAAATACATATATACATATAGTCATTAAACCCTTCAGGTTATGAGAGGAATCCATTGTCTTATGCTTTATGGTCTGAGAACAAAAATGATGAATTACCTGATTTGCCCAAGCACACTCACTCAAAAGATACGGATTTCAACTTTATGATCTTACTACTTCCATAATGGTTTATGTATGAATTGAAAGGGAAGACAAAAAGAACTATCATTCAGTTTCTCTTGTGTTCGAGGTGAGAGACGGGAATGTGAGTTTTCTATTTCTCTAAGGACATTTATAAAACTGACTTCATAAAATGCTTCCAGGTTATATGGGCAAATTCCACCACTTGCAAACAACACATGAATGATAATGATACATAATGAAGATCGAAACACACCAGAAACCAGTGACTAGTTTTAAAAATTGTCTAGGCAATTTATAAAAATATTTAATAAAGAAAATATTTTCTGTACCTGTCTTTCTTATTTAGTTAGTAACAGATGTTAATTATAGAAATATCCTGAAAAAAATCATCTGGAATTCAACTAGCTCTTATATATATGAATAAATTGATAAAAGAGGTTAAGAATTTTACAAGCTATAACAGTTTTCTGAATCATTTGTTCGTTTGTAAGATGGGGATGAGAAAGTGAGGTAGTTGCTTGTAGAGACCAAATGATTATGAAAGAGAAATTAGGAATCTAATTTAAAGCAAGACCTCCTGTCTAGGGAACAAGAACCTTGCAATGTTAAGTAACTTTTAAGAAGTGTTGTTTTATTCAAGTAAATCAGTAAATCCAGTTGAATTCCAACGTCCTTTGGGGAACAATGTTGGCTGTGATGACTACTGTATGAGTACTTTTATTAAACACTTTCATTCCTGTTTCTTCCTAATCCTTGACCTAGTGGCTTCAAGATTTTCCACAATTAAAATCTCACCAGAGATCATGATGACCTTAGCCAGATGAGTTCAGAGAAAAATAAAACCAAAAAACCAAACTTGTTGCCATCAAGTCAATTCTGACTTATAGCAACCCTATAGAACAGAGTAGAACTGCCCCATAGGATTTGCATGGAGCGGCTGGTAGATTCAAACCGCCAGCCTCTTGATTAACAGCTGAGCTCTTAACCACTGCACCAACAGGGAACCAAGAGAAAAACAGTACAAGGAAATTAAAATCTACATTAAATAGACACATGTATTTCTAATTGCATCTTGTAAAATCCAGTTGTGCAATATATGGCTTATCTGTGGAATCTGAGAACTCACATCAAGGATATACGTTCTCAAACCTACTGGAAATGCTGGGATAGTTCTAGTGTGCACAAAAATGCAATGTTGTTGGAAATGCTTGCTATGCATAGCTGTGTGGCCTTTCACAAAAACCTGAAACAAAGCTGAAAAAGAATAATTGCACAAATTACGGCCAAGCCAACTGATGAGGAAAAGGAAAAATTAGAAATGAATACATAGATGGGAGTAAATATCTTATTACCAAAATTGATTTTTTCATGCATCTTAGATTTTGTTTTGATTAAATAAATTAAATGAGTTGGAAAATGAATTTAAATCTACCCACAAAAATTCATAATAAAATGTATGGTGGATTACTTCTGCTATGACATTTCAATTCACTCATCGGAAGACATCTGATTACATGAGAGTGCTTATATTACATTAGCCTCTTCACTCATGACAAAAAGGCTGTATTAGACTTAATCCATTATGGGCTTTTTTTTTTTTTTTTTTTCCCCACTTATGGCTCAACCCAACTATCCACATTGAATTCTGTATTTAAATGGTAGAAGACTGACTTAGTGAATCTTGGCCATATACTACAGAGCTGTTCTAAATTATTGTTTATCAGGATATTGGATATCTATTCTGAAAACAGAGTTCGAGTCTTAACTGAAACAAGATTACATAAATTTTCTCAACACCACTTAATTTTAAGGCATCACAATTGGAAAGAAATGTATGATTTTTCTGAAAGACAAAACTGTATTCCTTGAAAACTGGTATTTTTCCTTTTCTCTAGAAATAGATTGGAACTGAAAAGTAAGACCAATAGACACAAGACTAATTTTTTTTTCTCTCATATATCCTCAACTGCAGGGATGTTATACTCCAAACAGATTTGGAGCTATTGTCTTGCTATCTTATCTGTTTCTGTGTTCTCAAGGACACAAACACAGAAATTCATTTCTCCTGAAAAGGGTTTCCAAAAACATCTTCTTCAATTCAATTTCTCGTAGGTTTTTCAACTGGCTGCAACACCTATTTAGCTTAGTGGTGTAGAGAATTTAATTTAATCCAAAACGTTTTTCAAAGACTATCTGGTTATAAAAAGGGATTCAATTTTAATAATATTTATATTTAACTACCTAAAAAGACAGTTAATTGTGCCATAAATGTGCTGCAGATTTGAGTTTATGTGTACATAAAATTTAGCATATGATCCATTGAAAAAAATAAGGGGAAAAGTTGCTCTCTCAGTCACTGGAATCATCAGAGAGATCATCTTACTCTGTATGAAGGCTGTCTAGATGGCCACTGTCATGGATTGAATTGTGTCCCCCAAAAACTTTGTGTAGCAACTTGGCTAGGTCATGATTCCCAGTATTGTATGATTGTGTTATCTGATGTGATTTCCTTATGTGTTGTAAACTCTATCACTGTGATGAGATTATATGTGATCTCCTTATGTGTTGTAAATTCTATCACTGTGATGAGGTTAACAAGATTAGATAGTGTCCTAATGCAATCTCTTTTGAGATATAAAAGAGAGAAGTGAACAGAGACACATGGGAACCTCACACCACCAAGAAAGCAGTGCTGGGAGCAGAGCGCGTCCTTTGGACCTGAGGTTCCTGCGCTGAGATGCTCCCAGACCAAGGGAAGACTGATGCATCGCAAGGACTTTCCTCCAAAGCCGACAGAGAGAGAAAGCCTTCTCCTGGAGCTGATGCCCTGAATTTGGACTTGTAGCCTACTGGACTATGAGAGAATAAGTTTCTCTTGTTAAAAGCCATCTACTTGTGGTATCTCTGTTAGAACAGCACTAGATAACTGAGACAGCCATCCTAGACAATACATATAAAATTAACTTAAAGTCTTAAAACATTTTTTAATGACGAAGAAGCTAATGTCAAACTACCACATTTCCCCCATTTTCACTTACTATGAAAGGTCTGTAGGAGAAGACTTTGTATTAAGGTATGAAGGAAATAACTTTTAGCATTAATTTCTTTTAAGCAACAAAATTGATGTTTTTTAAGTATCACTTGTTTTTCCAATATAAAGTATTGTTGATTTAAAAATCAGAGCAGAGGCTTCAACAGAATTGCAGACACAAATGTGGTTCTTGTTGATGTAAATGTCTGGTTCTTCCTGTATTACCCAGAGAACTGTTTCAGTGGGGTCAATGTCTCTAGAGATGAGAAGGTTGATATTTTGTCTTTTGCAGACCTAGAAGTTGCTTTCATTCATTTGGGAAGGAAGCTGAAAACACTGGTCTAGAAACTAACCAGGAGCCAAGTTCTTTAGAGTAGGATTGCCAGACAAAAACAGTAAATATATGCTAAATCTGGAAATCATTATTAGGAGCCCTTCATCATCATTCACAGTCTTCTGAGAGTAGATTTTACTAAGAAAGAGTGTAGGGTGGAGGGAATCTCTCAGTAAACATAAAACACTAGGCATATTATAGACTCTCAATCAACAGAAGCTCTTTTTGCTCCCTCTAAAGTCAAACAATGGGAGCTCTGGTGGCTGGTGGTTAAGAGCTTGGCTGCTAACCAAAAGTTGGCAGTTCAAATCCACCAGCCACTCCTTGCAAACCCTATGGGGCAGTTCTATTCTGTCCTATAGGGTCACTATAAGTCAGAATTGACTCAACAGCAAAGGGTATGATGCCGAACAAGTTTCAATGGAGCCTCCAGACTAAGATGGACTGGGAAGAAAGGCCTAGCAATCTACTTCTGAAAATCAACCGTGATCCTATGGCTCACAAATTTGATCCCCAGCCATTCATGTGCATGAGGTCATCATGAGTCAGAGACTGACTTGATGGCAGCTAGCAACAACAACAGTGTTAGGTTGTCATGTGAAGTCTATTCTCCCTCATAGTGACCCTGTTGGACTGCCCGATAGGATGTCCTAGACCGAAATCTTTACGTCAGGAGATCACCAGGTTTTTTCTCCCACAGAGCAGACGGTGAGTTTGAACCATCAATCTTTTAGTTAGCAGCCAAGTGCTTAACCATTACACCACCAGGGTTAGGTTATGTTAGGTTAACATATCATCAGTAAAGTGCAATACATAGAAAAGGACATCATGTTTGGTAAAGTATAGGACCAATGAAAACGAGAGAAACCCTCAATAAGATGGATTGACACAACAGCCCCAACAGCGGGCTCAAACATACCAGTGATCATGAAGATGGCACAGTTTTGGGCAACATTTCATTCTGTTATATAAATAAGGTCACTGTGAGTTGGAGCCAACTCGATGGCAATGGGTAAATCAAACAAAGGAACCAAGCAAAATCCAACTGCTAAAGAAGTCCCACCCCTTTCCGCTTTTCCTTCTCATTGTCTTCATACTCTGCATTTCTCCTGAATCCCCTAAATCTGAATTTGGGATGGATTAGTATGCACAGAAGTTGTACTTCTCTGAATGATGTATATATATGCACATTTATATGTCAGGAATATATATTCTGTATCTTGATAGCAACATATGGTAGATTACTTATGAAAAATGAAGTAAAAGTTTGGCTTTTAAATTCAAGATTTCAGACAGACTCTAGAATAGCAGTTCTCAACTTTGACTACAAACTGAAATTGCTAGGCATTAAAATAATAATATTAATGCTGATGGCCAGATCTCAGCCCTAGAGATCCTGACTTAATTGGCCTGGATAGGGTGGAAAAGAATTGGTGTTTTTTTAAGAAGTCCCCCAGGTAATTCCAATGTGCAGTCAAGGTTAAGAACTACTATAATAGACAATAATATATGTCTACTGTAGAAGTACATATCTATGGCCTACATTATTAGAATCAGAATTAGGATCCAGTAGTCATTTATCTTCCTGATGTGTGGTGGAAAGAATATTATATTAAAAGTCAGAAGACCTTGGATCAAATCTCAAATCAGGCATGCATTATTGGACATTTTTTTCAATGATCAGCTACTTTAAAATCTGTAGATGTGAATTTCTTAATATAAGAACAAATCTAATATTGGCAAGTTTTTTTTTTACCTTACACATTTTGAACAGGATGAAGTGAAATAATGTACTAAATAGGCATATTAAAATATCATCAAAGTTATAGAAATTCCTGGCCCCATCCATTTAACTGAAGTTGGCAGGCAGTGATTACATTTAGTAGTATGTCATAGTTCCATAAAGTTATAACACCACCAGAATTGTCAGAAATGCTTCAGCAGATACTTTCGTATCTACATCTAGTATCTCCTACCCAGGCTTCTGTCTCCCTTCTCAGATCTTCTTCAGTCTATTTGGATGTGTCTAGTGTCACTAGCACAACTTTTAGACTCCTAGAGTGACTTGAGGTTTGTTATCGCACTTTGGTCAATGTTCAGTCTCTTGACAACCCCGACTATGTCTTGGTGTGTGTTTTAGTACACTTTTGTTCATTAAAATAATGAATAAAATTATGGTACTGAGAATCAGAATCCCAAGGCCAGGGAATTGAACAAGATCTTCCTGCCTACACAGAACATAACATATGGCTTGGTCTTGTTATCTCTAATATGAACGGAATGAATACCTCATTTTCTTAAAAAAAAAATTATTTAAGCTTGAAAGAATACTCTTTACATATACACTGGCTATGTAAACTTTGTATGAAAGTAATTTAGTAAAAAAAAAGAAAAAAGAAAAGAAAAAGATATTTTCTTTTCATTAAGTGAAAGGCTCATTTACCCAATTCATAGAGTTAATATTTTTTAACTTAATTCAGTTGCTTTCTAGAAAAAATTTCATGTTTTCTAGATTTGACAAAAATTCCTCCTCGCCTTATTGAAAAGCCTAGTAAGTGGAATAAAGAGTGGTTAGGCACAAATCAAGAAGCCAGAAGTAAGGACCTGGAGTTAGGTTGTCATCAGAGTGCTGAAAGAAAATGTGAGTGTCTTTAGTCAGGGCATGGACCGTCCAGTTCACTGCAGTCCACCCGATTAATAACACTCACTGGGCCCCTGTGTGTTTTCAGTTTGTGACCCTTTAGACAAGATTATAAATTCTACCTCAAAATAGTTGACAAATTATAAAGAATATTTTCTAATGTATAGTTTTCTATATTAAGAAAAAATATTAGTGTTAGGTTACATAGTTCTAACGAAACCCTTAACTAATTCTATTTGGCCACAGAGCAATAACCAGTTTGGTACCTCCTCATCATCATTTTCACATCACCCACCAACATAAATTAACTAGCTCTACTAAGCTGGAGCAAAGCTACAAGAGTAATGTGGTTTCTTACTCAATGAAGTTATCAGAAACACTGCTGTTGTTGTTAGGTGCCCTAGAGTTGATTTGGACTCATAGCAACCCCATGTGGCAGAGTACAACTGCGCCCTAGAAGAAGCACCCTATTTTCCACAGTTGTGTGCCATATGTTCAAAGCTGCGATTGTTTAACAAATAAAATATTTTAAGATGATAAGGCATCCATGGAGTGGAGAGGTGGCAGGATGCATTACTGAACATTTTCTAAGGATATCTAGAATGGGAAATGAAACCTTAAATAGTGACAAATGCAAGGAATTTTATACTCAATGTCTTCGATCCTTATAGAACAAAATGGAGTCAGCACCACATTGGATTTTCAAGCTAATGTTTCTTAAAAAAAAAAAAAAAAGTTGATGACTTTTGAGAAGAAATGTTCTAGGATTACACATTCCTCTAATGCTTTTCCTAAGCTTTGAGATATCAGCTAATAATTTTTGTTATTACAGAATCATAGCAGGGAGACACATTTCTCCCATACATATACTGACATGAACAAGTTCAATGTTAGATGGTTTATGTTTCCATCTTTTTAGAGAATGATTTATTTTCAAAACTCAATTTGGCTTTCAGAAAATACTTTATTGGTCTATCAGTAAAGTTATCTCTTGAAAGTATGCCATAGGACACTTAAAAATGTATGCTCATTTTAACAGAAGCTAAGGTTTTGTTACAGAAGAAACATTTTATTGCATTTTATCATTTAATGTGAGATATATTTCATCATATTAAAAAATCATATTTAACAACTTTAAATTGATACATATACCTTGCTGTGCCAAATAACTGAATTATTTAAAAAGATGTACAGAGATCTTTATTACATTTCATATATATTAATAGAGTTCTCAGTTAAAAGAAACCATGTGTAAGATTTGTGAAAATTTTAATTAAAATTAGAATAAAATAATATTGTTAAATTTTTAAATAGGGTTATTTTAAAATCTAAAAATTGTGTGAACATATATATCATTGATTACTGTATATATGAATACACTGTTATAGTAAATTTACTATTTAAGTGAATTTCAAAACCAAAATAAAAAATTAATTTATTTTCATTTCAGATTTAAAAGATTTTTCTATTTCTATTGTAGCTAAGTGTAAAACAAGGGGAAATGTAGGGTGCTCTAAATATTTATTAAACCTAAAATCTAAAGCTAAAACATTTTCGTATCTTACAACTTTATTTTTATCTCTATAAAAATAAAGAAGTTACCTGAAATTAACACATACTACTTAAAATATCATTTAACTTTCTGGAAATCAGTTTTTTCTGAAGAAAAAATGAGAATGTTTCTAGTTAGAGCATATACTATATTAAAAAAGAGCTATCTATACATATATGCATATATCCTTAGGTGGGTATTCAGGTTCACTTGTTCAAATGTTACAAAGCTAATTTCATATTCCATCTGGAAAACTAGAAAAATTAATGTCTTTTGGTATTATTTTCATTTGGAAGTCTGGTAATTTTTCAAAATTCAAAGTAGTAGTTATCGGGGTTTTTGTATGTGACACTTGGGCTTTTGGAAAATGCTAATTTTAAAACAGGTGCTGAACTTGGGGCAAAAGTGTAATTCTGCAAGCTGAGAATGCTTCCTAACATAGGCCTTAATTTAATTTTGACATCGCCCACGTGGGTGAATTCACAGGTTTTAATTTAATGTTTCAGAGCTGAAGATACAGGGGGAAACAGACAATCTCTCAACACCACGGACTGTGTTCTTCTATCTCTTTTTACATCCCACCTGAGAACACCATCCCTGACTATGTCAGCTTATAGTGCTGATGTATTGCTGAGCATGGCTCACTGTGGGACTTGGATATGCAGGCAACCTTCAATTTTATAGTTTCACACTCAGAAAAAGCAATCAGGATGATTTGCCAGGAAATCGAGTAAAGAATGTCTCCAAGAGGGCAGTTGAAATCCCTTGTCTTTCCCTCTTTTATGGATAACAGTGTTTAAAAATTCCATGCTGGCAATGTGGTGTTCATCGTTTATTTTAACAGCTACAGTGGAAAATTGATTATTTATTCATTCATTCATTTTCAAACATTGCAAAAGAAGAGTTAAAAACTCATTAAACTCAAAGAAAAACAGGCATCTTTTATTGAGCAACTTTTCAAATATAACTGTGCTTAAATTAACTCATTACTGAGGACAACCAATGGGACCCTTATTGAGCAAATAAATATTCCCAAAGGGGTTGAAAATCTGGAAAAGTAGATCTTTTAAAAACCAGTTAAAATAAAACCTAAAGAGAAATAAATAATGCACTTATAGAGAACTGTCTGATCATTTTAGCATGTGAAATACTGCAGACTTACAAAAATACATTTACCAACAACTACAGTTTACCTACCACTGATCTCTCCCTAACCAACACATTACTAAAAAGGTTACTCCTGTCATAAGCACTATCTTCTAAGCACAACACATAGACCCACATGCCATATTCATCACACTGTTATTCAACCAGAAAAGATCAAATTTTCTAATAGTAATAAAGTGAAAATGGTTCTTCCAATTTAAGCTCCATAAAATACTTATTAAAGATAAAAGCAGGTTATTTAGCAATACTGGACTTTGTGAGATGCAGTATGTCGGACAGAATGAAATAGAAATTTCAGTGATGGAAAATCATCCCCCTTCCTCTTGATAGTATAATAACCCTTTAAATCATGTTTGACATTTGTAAGTTGAGTGAGCTGGCAGCCTTGTAAATTCTATGTTGTAATATATGTGGCAAACCCTTTCTAGAGCAGTCTTCTCATTGCTGTGTCTAACGGCTCTCACTTCACGTGGCCGACTAGGCCCCAAGAGACTTATTTGACTCTGCCTTTCTCTAGCCACTGGTTGCTAATGTTCCTTATTATGAGGAAAGCAGACATGTGCCTTCAGGCAATCGCCACTGGGCTAGAGGTACAACCACCAGCCTTCTGCTGAGCTTTTTTGTTTTAAACTATTAGATATGCACATGCGCTATACAAAAAACGTGCTCTGTGCTTCAAAAAACAATATGACAGCCATATTTACTCTGCTCCAATTGCTAATCTGACAAGCTCCATCTGGTAAGCAGACCCTTTATCTTCTCATCACCTTAAATCTCTGAAGGAAAGTGGACACTAGTGGCTTATGTCCATGGCTGGTCCTTATGCTTAATGAGATAGAATATTTATAGGTTTAAACATTAAAGTTACCTAAAAGATGTGCTACTTAATGTTGAGAAGGAAAGCTTGTCAAATAAAGGGAGCTACGTCGGTCCATTTTCTGTCACCTGCATTTCATTTGGAAAGAAAATCCAGCACTACAACTGGTTACAAAGTTACAGCTGAAATTTAATTATTCTCAAAACATTTAATAATCTTCATTGACCTCAGAGAAATCTGTTTATCCCATGAACTTGTCTCCAATATTTTAATTGCCTCCTTATTTATTCTTCTTCCCTACTGAACTTCCCTACTCAACACATAAAGATCAGTATCTTAGGCATTAGTGAGCTGGAAGGGACTGGTATTGGCCATTTGAAATAGAATAATCATATGGTCTACTATGTTGGAAATGACAAATGACAAATGAAGAGGAATGGCGTCACATTCATCATCAAAAAGAACATTTCAAGATCTATCCTGAAGTACAACACTGTCTGTTATAGGATAATATTCATATGACTACAAGGAAGACAAGTTAATACAACTATTATTCAAATTTACACACCAACCATCAAGGCCATAGAGGAAAAATTGAAATTTTTACAACTTTTGCTGTTTGATATTGATCAAACATGCAATCAGGATACATTGATAATTACTGGTGATTGGAATGCAAAAGTTGGAAACAAAGAAGAAAGATGGAAAATATGGCATTGGTGTCAGAAACGACACCGGAGATTGCATGATAGAATTTTGCAAGATCAGTGACTTCTTCATTGCAAATACCTTCTTCCAACAACATAAACAATGACTACACATGTGGACATCGCAGGATGGAATACACAGGAATCAAATTGACCACATCTGTGGAAACAGACAATGGAGAAGGCTCAATATCATCCATCGGTCTGGACAAGGCCAGGGGCTGACAACTGAACAGATTATCACTTGCTCATATGCAAGTTCAAGGTGAAGCTGAAGAAAATTAAAATAAGCCCATGAGAGCCAAAATATGACCTTGAGTTTATCCCACCTGAAATTAGAGACTATCTCAAGAATAGATTCAACTCATTGAACACAAATGACCGAAGACCAAACAAGTTGTGGGATGACATCAAGCATATCTTCCATGACGATATCAAAAGGTCATTAAAAAGACAAGGAAGAAATAAAAGATCAAACGGATGTCAGAAGAGACTCTGAAACTTGTTCTTGAATGTAGAGTAGCTAAAGCCAATGGAAAAAATGATGAAGTAAAAGAGCTAAACAGAAGATTTAAAAGGGCAGCTTGAAAAGATAAAGTATTATAATGAACTGAGAGGGCGTACCCAATAAACAAGGTACACATGGGCTTACTTATCTTTGATGAGGTGAAACCCATCTGAATTGGGCACTACAAATTAGTAAATAAACACAAGTAAGCCCCTGCTTACCTTGCTTACTGCAAGCCCATGATACCTTGCTTACTAGTTAATCCGCCCCTGAGATGATGAAATGTGCAAAGACCTGGAGTTAGAAAACCAGAAGGGAAGAATACACTCAGCATTTCTCAAGCTGAAAGAACTGATGAAAAATTCAAGCCTCGAGTTGCAGTTTTGAAGGATTCTATGGGCAAAATATTGAAAGACACAGGAAGCATCAAAAGAAGATGGAAGGAATCCACAGTGTCACTGGACCAAAAAGAATTGGTTGACGTTCACCCATTTCAAGAGGTTGTGTATGATCAGAAACTGATGGTACTGAAGGAAGAAGTCCAAGAAGTCCAAGCTGCACTTTGCCCATTGGCAAAAAACAAGGCTCCAGGAATGGGCAGAATACCAATTGAGATGTTTTAAAAAACAGATGCATCGCTGGAAGTGCTTATTCATCTATGCTAAGAAATTTGGAAGACAGCTACCTGGCCAACCGACAAGAAGAGATCCGTATTTGTGCCCATTCCAAAGGAAGGTGATCCAACAGAATGCAGAAATTATTGAACAATATCATTAATATCACATGCAAGTAAGATTTTGCAGAAGGTAATTAAAAAATGGTTGCAGCAGTACATCTACAGGGAACTGCTAGGAATTCAAGCCAGAGTCAGAAGAGGATGTGGAAGAAGGGATATCGTTCCTGATGACAGATGGATTTTGGCTGAAAGCAGAGAATACCAGGAAGATGTTTACTGGTGTTTTATTGACTATGCAAAGACATTCGACTGTGTGGATCATAACAAATTATGGATAACATTTCAAAGAACAAGAATTCCAGAAGGCTTAAGTGTGCTCATGAGGAACCTGTACATAGACCAAGAGGCAGTTATTCAAACAGAACAAGGGGATACTGCGTGGTTTAAAATCAGAAAAAGTGTGCGTCAGAGTTCTATCCTTTCACCATACTTATTCGATTTGTATGTGAGCAAATAATCCAAGAAGCTGGACTATATGAAGAAGAACTTGGCATCAGGATTGGAGGAAGACTCATTAACAACCTGGGATATGCAGATGATACAACCTTGCCTGCTGAAAGTGAAGAGGACTTGAAGCACTTACTGATGAAGATCAAAGACTACAGCCTTCAGTATGGATTACACCTCAACATAAAACAAAAATCCTCACAAGTGGACCAATAAGCAACATCACGATAAACAGAGAAAAGACAGAAGTTGTCAAGGATTTCATGTTACTTGGATCCACAATGCCCTTGGAATCAGTAGTCAAGAAATCGAACGACTTACTTCACTGAGCAAATCTGCTGCAAAAGACCTCTTTAAAGTGTTTTTTTTTTTTTTAAAAAAAAAAGCAAAGAAAATCACCTTGAGGAGTAAGATGCTCCTGATCCAAGCCATGGTATTTTCAATCACCTCATATACATGTGAAAGCAGGATAGTGAATAAGGAAGACTGAAGAAGAACTGATGCCTTTGAATTATGGTGTTGGTGAAGAATATTGAATATACCACAGAATGCCAGAAGAACGAACAAATCTGTCTTGGAAGAAGTACAGTTGCCTTAGATGCGAGGATGGCGTGACTTTGTCTCACTACTTTGGACATGTTATCAAGAGGGACAGTCCCTGGAGAAGGACATCATGCTTGGTAAAGTAGAGGGTCAGGGAAAACGAGGAAGACCCTCAACAAGATGGATTGATACAGTGGCTGCAACAATGGATTCAAACAGAGTAATGATCATGAGAATGGCACAGGACCAGGTAGTGTTTCATTCCGTTGTACTGTGAGTCAGAACCAACTCAAAGGCACCTAACAACAACAGCTACAACAACTGAACTGTAAACATTGGGAAGGCAAGGGCTATAGATTTTTTTTTTCATACATCCGTATAGCAGATGTTTTTTGATATTAGTTTCATGAAATTATGCACACATTTTTACACTCTGTTATAAACAAGGAATATTTACATTTTCCCATAAGAACAGATGTGATGTCAAAACATTCCTTTTGCCTTACCCCAAAATCAAACACATGGAACTTCATTTATTTTGTCCCTTACACATCTAACAAATATTCATTGCATATCAACTCTGTGCTATTTATGTTGAAACATGAAACACATTCTAGGAATTTGGTTTTCCAAATTAATATGGTTCTCTCTACATGTGGAAACCCTGGTGGCATAGAGGTTAAGAGTCATGACTGCTAACCAGAAGGTCGGCAGTCTGAATCCACCAGGCGCTCCTTGGAAACCCTGTGGGGCAGTTCTACTCTGTCCTTTAGGGTCGCTATGAGTCAGAATCCACTCGACAGCAATAGGTTTTTTTTTTTTTTTTCCCTCTACATGTCAGGTCTCTGGATGGCACAAACAGTTTGCACTTGACTATTAACTAAAGATTGGTAGTTCAAACCTACCCAGCAGTTCCATGGAAGAAAGGCCTGGCAATTTGCTTCCTTAATGATTACCAAAAAAGCAAACTCATTGCTTGTGGAGTCGATTCTGACTCATAGCCACCTGTAGGACACAGTCAAACTTCCCCACAGGACTTCCAAGGCTATAAATCTTTAAGGAATCTGACTGTCACATCTTTTTCCCATGGAGCAGCTGGTAGGTTCAAACCACTGACCTGTTGGTTAGCGCTGTGCCACCAGGGCTCCTTTCTGTAAAGATGAGAGCCCAGAAAACCCCGTGGAGCAAATCTACTCTGTAACACATGAGGGTGCCATGAATCAGAATCAAATGAATAGCAACAAGTTTGGTTTTTGCTTTTGATTCTGTAGGTATGATTTAACCTAGTATACTTTGTAGCACTATAGAAAAAACATGGCATGAAGTACTGTTGTATGTACATACCCAGAAACAAATATGTTTTCCTGGGGATTTAGCAAGACTCATTGTTACATTTGGTAGCATATAAAGTCCCATGAATTCCACCTATGGAGGGACTGTAATTAAGGTAATTCAGAATTTTAAGGAAAGAAACATTAGTATTGTTTTCTATTAACTGCTGAGAAAAAAAAAATGGCAACACAGAAAAGATGAAATATTGCCGTACTCAAACTGTATTTTATGTATATCCTTAAGCCAATTTTATCCTACGGGGATTTAAAGGCATCTGAGACTTTGGTTTAGAAGTGGGAAATAAATGATGAAATTTCCTTGGCCATTTTCTGGGTCACATTCTCAATAAAAAGGTCATAGCCAGCTGCTATTGCTGCCTTCCAAGTAGATGTGTCAGTTACATTAATGCATGTTTCTATCTTTACCTTTTAGAGGATATTTAATGTATTTTTCCAACAGATATCTGAAATCAGAGTTAATTTTTAAACCTCTCATAATAACACAGTTAGCTGAATCATTATAAAGAAAGGATCTTGGAAATGTGGCATTATCATCTAGATTTGGTGTCCAGATCAGCACAATTTTTAAGAATTTCTAGTCCAAGAATGTACACTAAATATTACAGATACACATAATTACAATTACTGGTTTACTGATTTTCTTTGCTCAGCTAGTGTGCTGTCAGTTGCTGACTCACTGTGACCTTGCATATAACAGAAGGAAACATTGCCTGGTCCTGTCCCATCTTCATGACAGTTGGTGTGTTTGAGCCCCTTGTGGTTATTTAGCTAGCTATTTTTGGGTGATTGCAGAAAGCGCGAAATTGAGCCTAATACCTATATAGGCTCAATGAAGGGATGTAAGGCTTTACCTAGAATAATAAACTTATATAAGTGCTCCCTGTGAACCCGACACTGTTCTAAATAATTTACATATATTAGTTCAAACAGAGAAAACATTCAACTTGTCAAGTATTTCATTTTACTTGGATCCACAAACACCCATGGAAGAACTAGTCAGGAAATCAAAACGCATTGCATCGGGCAAATCTGCTGCAAAAGACCTCTTTAAAGTGTTGAAAAGCGAAGACGTCACCTGGAAGACTAAGGTGCGCCTTACTCAAGCCATGGTATTTTCAATCGCATTATATGCATCTGAAAGCTGGACAATGAATAAGGAAGACTGAAGAAGAAGTGACGCCTTTGAATTGTGGTGTTGGCAAAGAATACTGAATATACCATGGAGTGCCAAAAGGATGAACAAATCTGTCTTGGAAAAAGCACAACCAGAATGCTCCTTAGAGGCAAGGATGGCGAGACTATGTCTTACATACTTTGGACAGTTTGTCAGGCAGGATCGGTCACTGGAGAAGGACATCGTGCTTGGTAAAGTACAGGGTCAGCAAAAAAGAGGAAGACCCTCAATAAGATGGACTGACACGGTGGCTGCAACCATGGACTCAAACATAACAACAACAGTGAGCATGGCACAGGACCGGGTAGTGTTTCGTTCTGTGGTGCATAGGGTCGCTATGAGTCAGAACCGACTTGATGGCACCTAATAACAACAGTCCAATCAGTCTTTATAATAACCCTATGAGGTAGGTACTATCATTATATTCATTTTATAGATGAGAAAACTAATGCTCTGAGAGGTGGATTAACTTTCCTGAGGACACACAGCAAGCATATGACAAAATTGAGACATACAGCTCCAGAGTTCATGCATTTAACCACCACACTAACCTGTATCTCTAGTAAGAGAGTTATAATATCTGAAGGCTGGCTTCTAAAATAAAAGAAAGTCCTCATTTTAGCCACTATTAAACTGACAAGGAGGGCTGGAAAATGGGAATTTTCAGTTGGGTATTTATGCACAGTTTGCAAATAAATGGCAGGCATAAATTTATTTTTGTTTTTGTTCATGTGTGAATTTAGATATCCACAGCTATATGTATGATAGTCACTCAAAAAATGGTTGATGAATGAACTACTTGATAAATGAATAAATATATGGATCTCTGTATGAAATATATTTATATTATTCTATCATTTTGGAGCAATACCTGCACATGCAATCAAAGAATAATAAATGGAGGCTATGTACAAGTAGTTTGGAGCCACTATTGAGTATTATGTCATAAATTACATTTTGCCAATGTAATTAATTATCAGCAGGGGTCATTTGCATAATGCTTCTCCCAGTCACCTTTAATAATTATACTGATAACAATGTTTAAAAAAAAAGACCTGACCCATTGCTGTTGAGTCAATTCCTAGAGTAGAACTGCCCCACAGGGTTTCCAAGGAGAAGCTGGTGGATTCCAATAGCAGACCTTTTAGTTAGCCAAGCTCTTAACCACTACACCATCAGGGCTCCGATAAAAATGTTAGTAATAATAAAATAAAAATAAATTAGGGAAATGGACTCTTTAAAAATCTTATGTAATGTATGAATAAAAGCATCTTCTGAAAACTTTGTCATCCTTTTAAATCAGTAACAGATGATCTAAATAAAAAACTATGCAGCTACTATTCTGATGTAGGTTTTAGACACATTCTCAACTCCCAAATTTTAGTCAGACTGCAGCCCCTCAACCATGCCTATAAAGAAATGCTGGAGACACCCCTGATTATCAAAAATGTTGCTATTTCAACAGGGAGAGAAAAAAAACTGAGGCAGAAAGGAGACACAGAGAGAGAGAGAAAGCCAGATAGTTTATTAAAAAAAATAATGAATACCATCAAAATGGGAAAATAGCTAGGCGTAATACACCACAATTTCCTCTTGTTGTTATCAATTTCTTTTTTTTCTTTCAGCCGGTAGCAGCAGTATTTTTGTAGCATAGCAGAGACAGAACTAAGAATTTCAAAGACTGATGTAAAAATAACCTCTACAAAATTAGAAGGAAGAACAGATGGGTTGGGCTGCTACATTCATGCTCCCTACATTGTACCAAACTGAGTTAGAAGGAATAACCGTCTCTCTGGGTCCCTGACTAAATATTCAGTGAGAGCCTGACTCACAAGCTACTGTTGACCATCTCAATTCTGAGTGGCTGTCCTATAATCGAAATTAACTTTCTAAATAACTTCTCCATAGAATAGTTTTTGGAATACTTAAGGCAGCTTGCCAAATGATAAGGGTAGAGTCTACAGCTTGATGAACAGCAATGACAAAAATCTGAATTTCCTTAGTGCATGATTTATTCAATTCTATATCAATTTCTGTTTGGCTCAAATCTATACTAATCTTCAAAAGTAATTAGACCATGTACATTTGTGTGGCTGTTGTACTTACAAAATATATAATATGTATGGTAGATTTGTATATTTATGGGAAAATAATAAGATGATTTTTCAAAGTATGAGAATATTATGAGTGCTATGGAAATATTTGCATTCCACGTTTATTTTTATGACTCTGCCTTCCTCCATGTCAGCCAGGCTCAGAAATTGTGAACCAACTTTTCGGTGTCTCCATTGCCCTTGTCTTCCTTTCAACCAGTTAGCAGACCTGATGTATCTTCTATCTGCGTCATAATCTTTATTCTTATGGTTGCTTCTCTAAATCCCACCTTAATTAGTCTGAACTGAGGTTTTACAATCGTGACCTAATACATCTCTAAACTTTTCATTTTTGGCCTCTTCAAACCACCTTTGGCTCTGCTCCTAAGTTGCTTTTCCTAAAACACAGTCCTGATATGACACCTTCCATCTCTACCTACCTTACTCCCCTTCTGTCCATTTCAATGTCAATTTTAAAATATTTAGCCTAATATTTTAGGTTTGCTTGGATCTAGCTCCAACTTACCTTTCCAATATTACTTTAAAAAATTTTCCATGTCAAGTCAAACAGCACTAATTTAATTCATGCACGCCTATTATTTTAACTCTTTCTAACATGTTACTGCCCTATTTCCCACCATACACGTCCTATTTATCATTCAATATCCATTTCAAATTCTACTTTTATCCATGAAGTTTAATTGACATCTCCAATTTTATTCACCCTAATAGATAAAAATAACTCCTCCATTTTCTGAAATTTCCTAGCTACTGATTTGATGCCTTTTAACTATGGTGTTGGTGAAGAATATTGAATATATCATGGGCTGCCAAAGAACAAACAAATCCGTCTTGAAAGAAGTACAGCCAGAGTTCTCATTATAAGCAACGATAGCAAGACTACATCTTACATACTTTGGACATGTTATCAGGAGGGATCAGTCCCTGGAGAAGGACATCATGCTTGGTAAAGTAGAGGGTCAAAAAAAGAGGAAGACCCTTAATGAGATGGATTGACTTAATGAGTGGCTCCAACAATGGGCTCAAGTATAACAACAATTGTGAGAATGGCGCAGGAACTGGCAGTGTTTTGTTGTGTTGTACATAGTGTGGCTATGAGTCACAACTGACTCGATGTCACCTAATAACAACTGATCTGTTGTCGATCTTATAATACTTTTCATAGTCAATAATTTGTTATAAACATGTACACAAATGTCTTATCTTCTGCCTTAATTCTAAGCACCTTGAGAGCACACATTCTACAGTGCAAAGCACTGTCATTCACACATGAGGCAAAGATGAATGAACGAATGAATGATTGATTAATGAATTTGTCTATAACAGAAGATCATTTGAACATAAGTCTGAATTCCAAACAAGGTATTCTGTTCACTCTTCTGTTGATAGGAACTTGTCATTAGTCAGATGTGATTGCTATGGGACAACAACTTATACACACTATACTTTTTCAGTATTTAATAACTCTTTACAACTTTTCTGGACTGAAGTCAAACTTTCTCCACCACAACCTAGTCTCTATATGCTACCTTGATCTGAAGGCAGCATGGCAGAGGGAGAAGAGGAAAAGCCTGTTAGTGAAGCAGTCTGAGTTCTACTCCTAGCTCTCAAAAATTTCTTATGTCAGCAAATCACTTACTCTCAGTTTTCTCTCATTTGCAAAATGAGGGGTTTGGACTGGATGATTTGGGGTTTCCTTTGCAGCTCTGCAATTCAGTGGAGGTGAAAGGCACAATCCATTAACTTTGACCTTTAAAAGCTCATTTTACATGCTTGAGTTCCTAAGGGCTATTATTAAATAACCCTTCTGTTTTTCCTGTGCTAGTTTGTTATGGTTCTAATAGTCATTCTAAGTTCTAACTTCCAAATTTTGACTATTTTTTAATTCACACTGAGCATGTTTCCACCTATGCATCACAGCCTTCAGAATGACTGGCTCTGGAATTCTTCTCCCAAATGGCTTTGTTTTACTATCACGGGATCCTTTGATGATTCTGATGCCATTCATTATTTGGTTGAAGAAGCTTTGCGGAATAGCTCACAAGCTTAATTCCTTGCCTCCTTAGGTAGCCTGTCCATTGACAGACTCATTTATCTACTGCTTGGCTTGTCAAACTTTTTGGCCCTTGTCCAGTAACTCTTCCCACTCTCTCTGACCTTCATAGTTATGCCTCTTCATGCCCTTCGATTCCAGACGTGGTCTGTTTTTCTCCTTTCTACCCATGTTCAAAGTCTGTTTCCTTCCCTTTCTAGTCTGTGCAAATTTTGTGTTGCTTCATTTGTTGGCCAATTTATTTGTCTTCTAAATGTACACACCATGAGTATTAACTGGAGTCTAGAAGAGCAGAAGCATTGATAAAATTGTGTGGACTTGACATTACTGTGGGAAAATAATTAGAACCAAGAGATAGAAACACAAATATCTGAAGTTCTATCTTAGATGACAGGCTATTGAAAATGCAATATGGTAAATGTGATAGCTTATGGTGAGGTGTCAAATGGTGGCAGGGATTCCATCACCTCTTCTTCAAGTATGCTGGAGGCTGTTTTCTTCAATTGAATCTGCCTGGAAAAGACTCATCCCTGTTAGGTGAGGACACTGCACTTAGGCAAATAACTCAGAGTATTCACTGCAGCTCGCTGTCATTTCTAAAAACCAACAGATTCCAATTTATCCCTAATACCGATATGCCCATGGTTTAACTCAATCCAAATTGATTCATCCAGTAGATCAGTGCTTATTAACTCCTACTGAACATTAGAACCATCTATGAAACTCAAAAGTTGTGCCTAGGTACCACCCTTAATTTGTCTGGTTTGTGCCTGGAGGTAAGTATTTGTAAAAAGCTCCCCAGGTGACTGCCATGTGCAGCTGAGGTTGAAAACCCACTGTAGTACAGTCCAGCTCAGATCCAGCTGGGTGGCTGGAAGATCAGAATGCTTGGAGGGTGACCTAATGACTATTTAAGAACCATCTTGATTTTTTTATACATTTTTCAGCTTTATGATTACTCAAGAATGGAAAAAAACAAAAGCTTCCAGTTCCTCTAATGACTAGTGAATACTGACCTCAAAAATCATTCCTGTTCATTTAAAGCTACGTACAGTGCAACAAAGAGATTTTTGTTTATTCATTTGTTTTTTATTTGTTTCTTAGTTTTCTTTTTGGGGAAAGGAATGAGTTTATTTCCCAAAAAGTGAGTTGCAACCTTTGTTGACCAACCTGTATGTACTGAGAATACAACAGGCTCTCAGTTTAAAACATCTCCTCAACGTCTGATTTATGATCCTACTCCCTCGTAGGAAGGAGCCCTGGTTGCGCAGTGGTTACGCACTCAGCTGCTAACCAAAAGGTCCACGGTTTGAACTCACTAGCTGCTCCGTGGGAGAAAGATGTGGCAGTCTGCTTACCTGAAGATTATAGCCTTGGAAACCCTATAGGACAGTTTTACTCTGTCCTATAGGGTCACAATGAGTCAGAATCAACTCGATGGCAATGTTTTTGTTTTGTTTTGTTTTAAAACAGGGCAACAAGTCAAAATATGCTAGAAAAGAAAATTTAACACTATTTATATTCAGAAATACCTGAGGGAGATGGTAGAAATAAAAAGGGGTCGGCAGTATATCCGCCTAAAAGACCTGAATAGCATCCCATTACTATTCAGCAAACCTCCAAATCCGTATCATGGCCTACAAACCAAAACCAAACCTTCTGCCCTCGAGTCGATTCCGACTCATAGCGACCTTATAGGACAGAGTAGAACTGCCACAGAGTTTCCAAGGAGTGCCTGGTGGATTCGAACTTCCGACCTTTCAGTTAGCAGCCGTAGCTCTTAACCACTACACCACCAGGATTTCCATCATGGCTGACAATGGCCTACATAATCTGGCTTCTTCTTTCCTAAGTCTTCAGCCTCATCTTGTACATGCTTCTCCTCAGTCCCCTCCTCTCACTGCCTTCCAGCAGCAGCCACTAAGCTTTCAGCCTTATTAAGGTTTCGTCATTTTTATCTTACCACAAGGATTTCTCCATCTGCCTAGAATGTTCTAATCAATGGTTCTCAAACTTTGCTGCACACTAAAATCACTTGGGGAGATTCTAAAACTTCTGATACCCAGACTCTAGCTGAACAATTAAATTGGACTTTCTGAAGATGAGACTCAGACATCAATAATTAAAAAAACAAAAATCCTCAGGTGGTTCTGAGGTGCAGCAGTGTGTGACAAGTGTTCTCACACATCCCTACCCAATTCATCTGCTTAACTCCAATTTCACTTTAGATCTCTGATCATTGTTCACTTTCTAAGAAAAACCTTCCTCAATTCTCATTCTCAGGGACAGATTACCCAATATGCAAGGTATACGTGGGCTTACTTATGCTTACTTACTAAACTGTAGTGCACAATTTCACCTCATCTTTGATGTGGTGAAACCCATGTGCTACTCACAGCAAAATAATAAAACAACAAAAATCACCCATGCCCAGATTCTTAATTCATAACATGTACAAGTTTAATAAATTACTTGGTCAACACAGAGGCCCATAATGATGTCATAAATACACTGACACCATTGTTTCTAACTTTTAATGATAATTTTATGAAATCTGATTTTACTGGGAAAATAATAATTCTCCTTGACAATATGACACAGTTGTATTACATTTTTAAATTTGGGACCAATCACTTGTATGCATAAGCCTGAATAATTTCTCATCTCTTTTATTTCTCCCCAGTACAAATGAATGCAATCCACTAATTGCAGATCCTCTGTAACACATTCTGTTAATGCAGTTGTTCAGGAAAAGTGTGATTGCATTTGTGTTTGGGTGTATTTTGTACAAAATCTGCCATGTTGAATTTCCTCAGCTGTTGGTTCACAGAGGGTGTCAGACCTGTGGGCTGTCGCATGGTTAAACAAGGAAAACAGCACAACGGGCATGTTAATTAGTATTGCATAAGCACAGCCATAATGAAGTCTAATTGCTTTGCAGTGGCAGTTATCATAAGAAACACAACCCATACCAATCTTCCTCCTGTGGTTATGCCCAGAAGAAAAAGTCAGAACAATGAGATTTAAAAAAACACAAAAACCTGTATGCTTTTAAGGGCGTTGGCTTAACATGTAAATACCCTACAGAGAGGTGTTTGCCAGTTGGATATTTTTGCACCACACTAGTACGTCTCCACCATAATTTATCCTTCCATACCCATTACCACCATCCTTCCCACACACACATTTTTATTAACAACCATTCTTCTGATTCTGCCATCTAAACTAGCTCCCACAATTTCTAAAAACAATTTCATGCTCGGTCAGTTTTGCCGCCTGTCTTTGATCTTAGCGTAAAAAGAGAAAGAACAAAATTCATCACTATACACATAAAATATCCTGTTCTTCTATAAACCAAGAACTAAATGAGAAACCTAACAGTTTTTCATGAACCTATATTATGGTACATCAAAATAGCCACTTCTTATCAAATTTGGAGTGATTCAGTGAGGATTTAATAGCCAAACACCAATTTTATACATAATATTGTCACTGATCCTAAAGGAAAAAAAAAATAAGAGCTGTATGTGATTATTTGACCAGTTTCATTCATGTTTATGTTAATTTGATTCAAATTTTTTCAAGGAACAACGGTTGTCAATTACATAAAACTATACTTTAGGGAGGGGCCTTCTGAACATGTGGATCACAATCTGCAAAAGAAAAACTAAGAGATCAAAGCACTTCTGTGATCTAAATTGTAGTCATCTTTTAGAATGGCACCCTACAGAATTGTGAAAGCAGGAGAATCTCTGAGCGACTCCATTCATATCAAGTATCTCAAATCCTCTAAAAATCTATCTCCGAAGGTCTCCTTAAATTTTATTTTCTTGGCATGAACAATTTGAATTCTGACAGCCTAAAAATGTGAAAGAAATCACATGTGCTTCAAGATTTGAAGAAAGAAAACAAATTCTCAACTGAGTATGGCGTTTTTCAAAAATAATTCCAGTTCTCTTTCTTATCTTTTCAACCAAAAAGAAATATTGTACCATAAAAGCATTTTGATTTATATATATATATATATATATATATATACATATATATATATATGAGTTTATTGGTTTGAAGGAATAAGAATAATTACTGAAACTAGATTCAAAAATCTATTAAAAGATGAACAGTGTTAAAATAACTGCACACTTGAACAGCCATGTTGCAATTCTGCTAAGATTTTTTTGTAAGGGCACATGCTCCTAAAGGGAGCATGTGTGTGAGAAGAGGGGTGTGTGCATGTGTGTGTGTGTGTGTTTGTGTGTAAGTGAGAATGTATGCTAGTGTGCATACAGCATCTTACTTAACAAATTCTCATGGGTTTACTTCAAGAGTAGAAGGGATTGAAAGATGGATCAATCCCATAAAACAATGGCTTATGAACTCCAGATGTAATGCTTTTTCACTTGGTCTAATAAGCAGAGGGATTTGTCAAAGAGAACCTTCTTTTCTAAGAAAGCCCAAATGAACAGCAACCTCTATCTTTAATTTGTTTAGAATTCCAACTTGTCTTTCACTTGTACAAAAAAATCAAGAGTGAAACCATTTGCACTTATATCTTAGCAGTGTATTACTCAACATCTGGCAAAGTCCAAAGGTCTGAAATATAATTTATACAAACTCTTGGCAAGAACGTAACAAACAAATAAAAAAAAAAAAAGGAATGTTTCACATATTTTTCAGGATAGACTTCAACAACAATAGACTAAATATTTATTCAATATACTTATGCGAAGGATAAGGGAAAGCCACGTGGACAAAGTGAAAAGTTTTCAGCATAGTTCAATACATAAACTTACTTTTAATGCCTCTCAAAGTTACAGAATTCATTATCACAGAAGTCTACACTAAAGATGTAAAGAGAGCACTTTTATAATATTCGTAAAGGTATACGATTGAAAACAAAGATGTTGCTCCAAAATTTAAAGTTTCCATAACCTTCTTTGGTATTTTACATTATCAAAATAGAAAAAGTTCCATCTGTATCAATATGAGAGATCCTCAAGCTATATGGTACTTAATGAAATAAGGTATAAGATAACGTATATAGCAAGCTACCATTTTTGAAAAAAAAAAAAAAAAAAAGAGCTACATGCATATGCATAGATAATTCATAAATATTAATGAAGATTTACACAAGTCAAACAACATTTGTTACTTCTGAGAAGGGAATGAGATGGTTAAGATGAGAGAGAGAATTAATTTTCCTTTCACAGCTTTTTAGTTTTGTATTATATAAAATATTGTATCTACAAAAATAATAAAATTTAATTTTTATGTGTATTTATTGATTTCTACTATATACTTAGCTTTCTGTTAAGATTTGGTCTTGTCTTCATAGCACATGTACGTAGTTTGGGAATGACAGATGTGGCTATTTCGTGCTGTTGTTATTTACCATCGAGTTAATTCTGACTCATGGCGACCCCATGTGTGAGAGCAGAACTGCTCCATGGGGTTCTCAAGGCTGTGATCTTTCAGAAGCAGATCACCAGGTGTGTCTTCCGAGGTGCTACTGGGTGGGTTTGAACTCCCAACCTTTTAGCTAGTAGTCAAGAGCTTAACCGTTTGTGCCATGCAGCAACCTGATATGGAGACACATAAAATAAAACTCAAACAAAACTTTGGAAAATACCATAACAATAGTTATGCTATGGAGAAAAAGTGATCTCTGAGTTCCACGAAGGTCATTACGTGCTAAAACACTGATGAAAAGACATCAGGTATAACTAGGAACTGGCCAGATTTATACAGAGATCAAAATAAAAGATCAATTATGCCAAAAAACAATATTTTAAGGCACTATATGGAGACAGATAGTGATAGAAACGATGCCAGAGATTGCAGGATAGAATTTTGAAAGACCAACAACTTCTTCTTTACAAACACCTTTTTCACCAACTTAAACGGCGACTATATTCATGGAACTGGCCAAATGGAATGCACAGGAATCAAACTGACTACATCTGTGAAAAGAGACTATGGAAAAGCTCAATATCATCAGTCAGAACAAGGCCAGGGGCCTACTGTGGAACAGACCATCAATTGCTCATATGCAAGTTCAAGTTCAAGTTGAAGAAAATTAGAACAAGTCCACCAGAGCCAAAGTGCAATCTTGAGTATATTCCACCTGAATTTAGAGACCGTTTCAATAATAGATTCGATTCATTAACCACTAATGACCAAAGACCAGACGAGTTGTGGGATGACATCAAGGACATCACACATGAAGAAAGCAAGAGGTCATTAAAAAGATAAGAAAGAAAACATCAAAATGGATGTCAGAAGAGACTCTGAAACTTGCTCTTGAATGGAAAGTAGCTAAAGTCAAGTGAAAAAATGATAAAGTGAAAGAGCTGAACAGAAGATTTCAAAGGGTGGCTTGAGAGGAAAAAGTAAAGTATTACATAATGAAATGTGCAAAGACCTGGAGTTAGAAAACCAAAAGGGAAGAACACCCTTGGCATTTCTCAAGTTGAAAGAGCTAAAGAAAAAAATTCAAGCTTTGAGTTGCAATATTGGATTCTACATGGAAAATATTAAACAAGGCGGGAAGCATAAAAAGAGGGCAGAAGGAATACACAGAGTTACTGTACCAAAAAGAATTGGTTGACATTCAACCATTTCAGGAAGTAGCATATGATCAAGAACAGATGATACTGATGGTACTGAAAGAAGAAGTCCAAGCTACACTGAAGGCAAAAACAAGGTTCCGGGAACCAACAGGTTTCAACAAACGGATGCAGCCCTGGAAGCACTCACTCATCTATGCCAAGAAATCAGAAGACAGCTGCCTGGCCAACTGACAAGAAGAGATCTATATTTGAGCCCATTCCAAAGAAAGGTGATCCAAAACAATGTGGAAATTGTTGAACAATATCATGAATATCACACACAAGTAAAATTTTGCTGAAGATCATTCAAAAGTGGTTGCAGCAGTACATCGACAGGGAATGCCCAGAAACTCAAGCCGGATTCAGAAGGGATACGGAATGAGGGATATCATTGCTGATGTCAGATGGATCTTAGCTGAAAGCAGAAACTACCAAACAGATGTTGATCTGTGTTTTATTGACAATGCAAAGGCATTCGACTGTGTGGATCATAACAAATTATAGGCAACATTGTTGTTGTTGTTAGGTTCCATCGAGTCAGTTCTGACTCACAGAGACCCTATGCACAACAGATAATATGAAGAACAGGAATTCCAGAACACTTAATTGTGTTCATGAGGAACCTGTACATAGACCAAGAGGCAGTCGTTCAAACAAAACAAGGGCATACTGCATGGTTTAAAATCAGGAAAGGTATGTATCAGGGTTGTATCCTTTTTCCACACTTATTCAATCTGTATGCTGGCAAATAATCCAATAGACTGGATTATATGAAGAAGAATGTGGCATTAGGATTGCAGGAAGACTCATTAACAACCTGCAAAGTGCACATGACACAACCTTGCTTCCTGAAAGTGAACAGGACTCAAAGCACTTACTGATGAAGATCAAAGACTACAGCCTTCAGTATGGATTACACCTCAACATAAAGACAACAAAAATCCTCACAACTGTACTAATAAGCACCATTATGATAAATGGAGAAAAGATTGAAGTTGTCAAGGATTTCATTTTACTTGGATCCACAATCAATGCCCATGGAAGGAGCAGTCAAGAAATCAAACAACACATTCCATTGGGCAAGTCTTCTGCAAAAGAACTCTTTAAAGTGTTAAAAAACAAAGACATCACTTTAAGCTCTAAGGTGCATCAGATCCAAGCTATGTTGTTTTCAATGGCCTCATATGCGTGTGAAAGCTGGACAATGAATAAAGAAGTCCAGAGAAGAATTGAAGCCTTTAAATTATGGTGTTGGGGAAGAATATTGAATATACCATGGACTTCCAGAAGAACAAATAAGTCTATCTTGGAGGAAGTATAGCCAGAATGCTACTTAGAAGCAAGGATGCCCAGAGTTTGTCTCACATACTTTGGACATGTTATGAGGAGGGACGAGCCCCTGGAGAAAGATATCATGCTTGGTACAATAAAGGGTCATACAAAAAGAGGAAGACCCTCAATGAGATGGATTAACACAGTGGCTGCAACAATGGGTTCAAACATAACAACGATTGTGAGGATGGCATAGGACCAGGCAGTGTTTCGTTCTGTTGTACATAGGGTCACTATGAGTTGGAACAACTCAATGGCACCGAACAACAACAACATATGGAGACAAGCTAGGCCAAAGTAGAGTCTTATTTGATTATAGGTGTGTATGTATGTTGATGGGTTGTATGGAGCTGTGGGGAGAGAAATATGTGTTTGTGTGCTGAAATGAGGTGAAAAGGTCAAGTGGCAGGAGTTTCTTTTTTTTTTTTTTTTTATGAATTTGAAGTGGGTTTGAACTGCCGACCTTTTAGTTAACAGCCAAATACTTTAATCACTGAGCCACCAGGGGTCCTTGAAGGTAGCGTGAATGATTATATTTGTTTGGTTCTCTTATTTTCTTTTCTTCTTGCTCTCTTTTTTTCTATCATTCTTCTTGTAATTATTTTTAAACTAAAGTATAAATAGTCAAGTACACAAATCATAAGTGTACATGTCAATGAAGTTGTAGAAAGTGAACATACCAACGTAACCAACACACAGATAAAGATATATAACATCACCAGCCTTTCAGAGCCTTCCATCATTACTCACAATGCATACCTCCAAAGGTAACCAATACTCTTTTCCATCAACAAAGATTAGTTTTTCCAGCTGTGGAACTTAATGTAAAGGGGATCATAGAGTATATTCTTCAGGGTCTGGCTTTTTTTTTTTTTTTTTTTTTTTGCTCATTATTGTGTCTGAGACTCATCCATGATGATGTATGTAGCAACACTTGACCCCAAAGGGTTAATCTTGGAGCCCTCTTGATTAAATTGTTGCCCACGTCCATTTTCCCAATGTGCAAAGCATGAAAGTGAAATAAGGTTAATTAGGCACTAAAACCTTTGATTTGTATTGCATCTTATAGTTTCCACTACTTCATATTCCTTACTTCATTTGTCCTTTACAATAATGCAGGGTATTAGGAGATATTATTTATTAAGGAGCCCTGGTGGCACAGTGGTTAAGAGCTACAGCTGCTAACCAAAAGGTCGGCAGTTCTACTCTGTCCTATAGGGTCACTGTAAGTCAGAATCAACTCGATGGCAAAGGGTTTGGTTTGGTTTATTATTTATTGAGAGCCCTGGTGGTGCAGTGGTTAAGCACTCAGCTGCTAATCAAAAGGCTGGCAGTTGGAACTCACCAGCAACTACGCAAGAGAAAGATGTGGCAGTCAGCCTCCATAAAAATTTCAGCCTTGGAAAACCTAAGGGGCAGTTCTACTCTGTCCGGTAGAGTATCTATGAGTCAGAATCAACTCGAGGGCAATGTGTTTTTATCACTATTTTATTATTATAATCTTATAAAGATGAGAGGATTAGAAAGTTTGCATTAATTTTTCAAGGTAAGGTGGCAAATTGTGATTTGCACACAGTGCTTCCACCTTCAAAGTTCATAATCATACAAAAATCACACTGTCTACATTATTTGAATAGGGGAAGAGGACAAACTAGTATCATATAGTCTAAAATCCACTTCTCTACCTCCATGACTTAGCATTATTCCTTCAAATATTATGCTGATGATACCAATGCCAGGTAACATTTGTATTGTACCTACTGTAAGGAGCCTTGGTGGTGCAGTGGCTATGCACTGGGCTGCTAAAGGGAAGATCAGCGGTTGGAACCCACCAGCAGCCCTGGGAGAGAAAGACGTGGCAGTCTGCTTCCATAAAGATTACAGCCTTGGAAATCCTATAGGGCAGTTCTACTCTGTCCTACAGGGTCACTATGAGTTGAAATCAACTGGATGGCAACATGTAACTATTCCACGGTAGGTTATTTGGACCTCTCAATGCAAGTGCAGAGCTCAAGTCGGGATCAAATGGCATGTGAAAATGAGTTTTCTCAACAAATAGTTAACCTTAACATTTCCTTGCTTATTTTATGTGGAACAATCTTTACTCAAGGATTTGAATAATTAGAGAGTTGTAAAGACAATTATATTGGGCCAAGGCTGGATCTCATCAATCTAAGAGTTATTAAAAGGAACTAGCCATGTAGGTTCAAAAACTACAAATAAACAGAGAAAAATTAAATATATATATTAAACCCACCCAAAGTACTTATGATAATGTGTAAAAATGCATGAACATATCATAATTCATAAATTTAAATATATTCCCATAATTTCTTGCCATCGAGTCTATTCTCACAATTACCGACCTTATAATTCCCATTATTTTAAAGGGTGCTTGGTGTGGATATTTTTATTTTTGAGATAAAAATGTGCTTTTACTCATACAACCAAATCTCAATAATAAAAGCTATGTCATCTTTGTACATTGTATATTTTGCTTGGCCTTGCCTTAGAATCCAGTTTATTTTTATAACAAGCATTCTGAAAATCTTTGATATCGCATTCAGCAGTCCATCTGCTCCAATGTAAATTCTTTCAAGTGCAGGTGGCCTATAATGTGTGAGAGCAATTAATGAAGTTTTTAAATCTCTTTTACTCTTTCATGCTTGGCTGAATGGTGAAAGGGGGTTATCATCTTTAATTCTCTAGCTTAACAGTATATACAATTAGATATTTTCATTTCCCTTCCAGATACATATATTATACATGTTTTTCTTGTTCTAAATAAAGACAAAATAAACTCACCAATGATTTGAATAATGGATGAAAATATTAAGATAAATTAAGATTAAGTAGATGTTACATTAATAATGATTTAAAAAGAAAAAAGTTGTAACAGGATCATTTCAATCTGCCATATTTCATTTAAATTCTCAAGTTTAAAACAACAACTAAAATATTGTTTTAAAAGGCAAAAGTTTTTTTACACTAACATCAATTTCTTAATGGAGGAGTCCAAATAATTAGATATTTATTCACACATAATGTTTTTCTTAATATGCTAGTAAAGCATTCACTCTAGTTAAATACTTACAAAAGATTTCTAAATGGATTAGATCCCCAATTTTTTTTAACATTTTATTGTGCTTTAGGTGAAAGTTTACACAGCAAATTAGTTTCCCATTCAACAATTGAAATACAAATTGTTCTGTGACATTGGTTGCTATCCCCACAATGTGTCAGCATTCTCCCCATTTCCGCCCTGCCTTCCCCGTTTCTATCCCTCCAGTTTCACTGCCCCTTCTTGCCTTTTCATCTTTGCTTTTGGGCAAATGTTGCCCATTTGGTCTAGTTTAGCTGATTGTTCTCAGAAGAACACTCCTCAGCCAATCTATTATTTGGCTGAAAGGTGACCTCTGGGAGTGGCTTCAGTTCCAGGTTAAAAGAAGGTCTTAGGGTGATAGTTTTGGGGGTTCCTCCAGTCTCTATCATTCCAGTCAGTCTGGTCTTTTTTTATGAATTTGAGTTTTGTTTTACATTTTTCTGCCATTCTAACCGTGAACTTCTATTGTGTCCTTGGTCAGAAGGGTCTGTAGTGGTAGCCAGGCACCACTTTGTTCTTCTGGTCTCAGGCTGGTGGAGGCTGTCATTCATGTAGGCCATAGTCTTTTGGACTAATTTCTTCCTTGAGTGTTTGGTTTCCTTCACTTTCCTTTGCTCCAGATGGGAAGAGACCAATGGTTGTATCTAAGATGGCCGCTTGCAAGCTTTTAAGACCTCAGACACTACTTAGCAAACTGGGATACAGAATGTTATCTTTATGAACTATGTTATGCCAATTGAGCTAGATGGCCAAGATTACGGTCCTTAGCCTTCAAGCCCAGTAACTCTGCCTCACAAGGTGTTCGAATATGGCTAAAGAGTTTCTATAACTGTGCTTCATATGTGCTCTATTATAAACATGAACACACATGCAGCACAAATACGTATATATAATTATCTACAACTATACCCATATACGTATGCGCATGCACTCCCATATATCCTTCCACATCTATATAGGATACATATATACCTATATAACAATTCACAGATTTTTTGTTGTTATTATTGTTGTTGCAGAATTTTATATGGTATGGTCATTATCTTAGTTGTCCTTTATTCTTGTGTACCTCTCAGTATTTTCATTTCCCTTGGTCATGTTGTGCTGATTTCTCCCATATTGGGTATTGCCTTTCCCTTCACCAGAATTAACATGTGTCTACTATCTAGTAAGTGATTCTCCCTCTCCCTCCTATCCCTGGTAACCACCAAAAAATGTTGCTTTCTGTGAGAAAACCTATTCTTAACTCTTTATAAAAGTGGTACCATACAGTATTTGTTAATTTGTGATTGACTTATTTCACTCAGCATAATGTCCTCCAGATTCATTCATGTTATAAGATGTTTCACAGACTCGTCATTATTCTTTATTGTTGTGCAGTATTCCATTGTATGAATGTACCACAATTTGTTTATCCATTCATCCACTGATGGACGCTTAAGTTGTTTCCATCTTTTTGCTATTGTAATTATGCTGCAATGAAAACGGATGTGTGTATGTCTATTTGTGTTACTGCTCTTATTTCTCTAGGATAAATACTTAACAGTGGGATTCCTGGATCATAAGATATAAAATATATGATAAGATATTTCTATTTCTAGCTTTTTGAGGAAGTGCCATGTTACAACCCCACCAGCAGTCTACAAGAGTTCCAATCTCTCCACAATCTCATTAGCATTTATTGTTTTCTGTTTTTTTGATCAGTGCCATTTTTGCTGGGGTGAGATGGTATCTCATTGTAGTTTTGATTTGCATCTCTCTAATGGCTAACGATCACAAGCATGTCTTCATGTGTTGGTCAATCACCAGAATGTCGTCTTTGGTGAAGTATCTGTTCATACCCTTTGCCCATTTTTTATTGGATTGTTTGTCTTTTTATTGTTGCGTGAAGTTTTCTATACATTTTAGAGATCAGGCCCTTGTCATATATATTGTTGCCAAGGATCCCCAAATTTTCTGATTATCATATTACGTTTTGAGGCTGACAATGACTCGGAAAATAAAATCAATAATAAATATAATAAAATGTATCAAAGTTTAATGTATGACTTTATCTGTGCAGATATATGTACAGTGATTTGATGAATTCATGAACAATTCATCTATTTAATAGTAAACTTACATTTTATAAGGCATAAATGATTATGGATACTTTCTGAATATCATTTATGCATGTTTTAATCATTAATGCAAAATTTGTCTTTCTACTTTACAGGGTAAAATCTCTTTTCTTCACTAAGATCTATTTTCTATTTACATTAATAATTATAGAAGCACAGTAAATATTGAAGATCAAAGAGTAGAGTTTGTACAGGAAACAACCAATGGAATGCCTTGGCATGGTAGCCACTTAGTCAAATTTCATCTGTAATGCCAGTTAGCTATTATACAACAACCTTAGAAATTATCTAATAAAAATTATATTTTCAAGCTGTAATTCAGTTACTTCAAATATGAAAATTCCATCACAAAAAAGGGGGAAAAACAATCAAAATAATGAAGGACCTCAATATCTGATTTGAAGAGCTCATGAAATACAAATATAGGCTCTTTCAAGAATATTCTAGAACTTTTCACCCTTATTTTTCCTTACATTCAATACACAGACACTTATTATTTCATGCCCCCATGCCTTCCCATGCTCTATTTCCTCTGTGGAACACTTCCCATGCCTTTGCTTCCATTCAGCTCTGTTGTCACTTACCCAATCCTTCAAGCAAGTGATAGTCACTCCCTCTTTTTGCTTCCTAGTTACCCTGCTTTTCCAACCTAGCTTCTGATTGATTTTGTGTTATCACTGCCTAGAAGAGTGTCTGGCACAAGATGGATTCTACATTAACTGAAAAAGAAAGTGAGAACACTAAAAGAAGGAAGAACCACACCTATTTTCTCAAGTCAAAGGTAAACATCAGATATCACAAGAGAGTCACAACAAACTTTAAAAAGCAAAGTGAAAGAACCTGCTTTGTTAAAATATATGAAGTCATAGGGACGGATGAGATTGCTTAATTATTTTAGTACTTAAGTAAATTTTTAATTACTGAACTATTTTAGTAATTAAGTAAATAATTTAGTAATTATTTACTGTAGGTTTATAATCAAACTATCCTGGAAAAAGTTATTTCACTCATTTTATGGGTTTATAGGTCTGACTATTCCTTTTAGTTACATGTGGCATAAATTAAGAGTTCCTTAGAAAGAGGTACCCCTTCTCTCAGTAAGCCAAACCCAGCCAAAGCTTCTGTCTTCAGTTGTGTATTAGATGCTATGGTGTTGACCAAACTAACAAAATACATTATTTTTTTCTGTAGCTAGGTAAAAAAGCATTCACATAGCAACTATAGAATTAACTTAGCTATAACAGTTACATAATCATTTTGTGGGAAATGTAATAATTACGACTACAAACACTGCAGGAATTCTCCAGTGGAAAAGATCACTGTGGCCTAAGCAAGTTGGGTAAGGCTTCATGGCAGATGGGTTGTTTGTCTTCATATATATGGATCATGGCAGAGAATTGTTTAATGATCTTGCATTTATGGGATGCTTAAGAAATGGTATAAAGATAAGAAAAAAATGGAACGTCTAGCCTGTGAGCAGCCATCTAAGATACTCCACTGGTCCCCCGCCTTCGGGAGCAAGGGAGAATGAAGAGAACAAGACACAAGGAAAAGATTAGTCCAAGGGACTAATGGACCACAGCTACCATGGCCTCCACCAGACTGAGTCCAGTACAGCTAGATGGTGCCCAGCTACCACCACTGACTACTCTGACTGGGATCATAATAGAGGGTCCTGGAAAGAGCTGGAAAAGGATGTAGAGCAAAATTCTAACTCACAAAAAAAAGACCAGATTTACTGGCCTGACAGACTGGAGAAACCCCGAGAGTATGGCCCCCAGACACCATTTTAGCTCAGTGGTGAAGTCACTCCCGAAGTTCACAGTTTAGCCGGGGATTGGACAGCCTCATAAAACAAAACAGGACTAATTAGGCACAGCAGTTCAGGGACAAGGACTAGAAAGCAGGAGGGGACACAAAAGCTGGTGATAGGGAACCCAAGTTTGAGAAGGGACAGTGTTGACATATCGTGGGGTTGTTAACCACTGTCATAGGGCAATATCCCACATAAACAAATAGTTAAGAAATTACCATGTACTTTACACTGAAACAAATTTATGGGACAGTTAAAAAGAAACAGTAATCACAGAGTATTCTTTCCATTTCCATTAATAATTGAATACACACTTGTACACATGAGTGGGTGTGGGTGTGGGTGTGGGTATGTATAAGACGTACCAAAATCCAATAGTAGAATTTAACACACAAAATTACTTAAGCCCTAACCACAACATTCTGGTGTATAATATAAACTGAGTACAAAGGGCAGATAACAAGATTGGTTTTTCTTGATGATGTAATTCCATCCACATTGAAGTCATAACAATAGAAGGTATTTAATTTTGGTTTCTTAATATGTAAAAACATACTATCTCAAAAGAATAAAGAAGATTCCATGTTACAATGTGTAATTCATGATGGCTTACTTATAATTTTAGTCATTTAACTGGGGAAAAAAAAAAAAAAAGACCTGAATCTGGTCTAGCACACTAAGGTTTCAAATATTTGCATGTTAAAAGATGCATATGCATGAATTCTGAAATAATCATTTGAACACACCCCACAAGTTAAGCAGGATTTTCTACTATGCATATTCAAAATTTTTTTTCAAATGCTAATTTGTTAATTACAAACTTTTTCTGCAGCTTAACTAAACTCATAGTCTTTATTGCAAACTATTTGCATAATATGTTTCCTGCATTAAGTTACTGAAATTTTTCAAATGAAATGGTACACTTTATTAAAGCCAAAAGAATTCAGCTTATTATTGAGGAGGATTATAGTCAGAAAATATATAAGGTTATGAAAAGTTAAGAATTAAAAAAAAATTAATGTTCCACTCATTTTATATTGTGGTAATCATTTGTATGTTTAAGATGTTTTCCGTTTTCATAGAGCTCTGCTAATTATCCTTAATACATCTCACACCAACAAATAATCAAGAGCACCACTAATAAAACATTAGGATCTGAAGTCTATGGAGTATGATCAGCATCTCTTATCAAAAAAGTGTTGCTGTGAGGGTGATGGTCATTTAGTAAGTACTTAACTAATGGCAAGGAGCCCTCCCTGGTGGCTCGGTGGTTAAGAGTTACGAGCAGCTATGGATGCCAACCAACAGGTCGGCAGTTTGAATCCACCAGCTGCCCCTTGGAAAACTTATGGAGCAGTTCTACTCTGTCCTACAGGGTCACTATGAGTCAGTATTGACTCTATGGCAATGAGTTTGCTTTAACCAATAGCGGTTTTACCATGATTATAACAACTTTCAGTTTCAAAACAGTCAGTTGTAAAGTTCTGAGTTTGAGTTGAAATCATGTTTCTGTTTGTTATTTTTAGTCCTGGTGGCTAATATGTTTTTGTAATTATTGCTAAAATGTTCACAACTAGTGAGGTAGAAAAGCAACATAAAAAAAGTAAAAAAAAATAGCCTACTCTTATTTTCATAATCTTTCATAACCACCAATGAAAACAGCAATTAAAGCCTGTATTAAAAATGCTGTTGGTGTATTATGTTACTCATCTGTAAAAGGGATAATACCAGTATCTACCTCATAGATTTGACATGAGAATAAAATTAGAGAATTTATGTAAAGCTCTTAGCACTGTACCTATCTTCTAGTAAGCACTTAATAGATGTAATAATAATTCATAGATGTTAATCATTCATATATCAACATCCTGCATAAATGAGCCTAATTTGTAATATCAGTATATATGTTTTTACATTATATTCATTTCCTGATAAAAATATTCCCTCAACCCAGGATATTACCACTGAACATATATTCATTTATATGTTGTGGAGAGATGCCTGTTTCAGCAGTTTAGAGGGTCTAGGGCTGAGGTTGAACGTAGGGTATTCATTACCATCATTAACATCCTGGGAATCGACAGGACCTACTGGTGTTGATAATGAGAGGCAACTTTAGACTGTTAGCATGGCCTTCTAAACGGATTTACATCATATTTTACTCATGGAACAAATATTAACTCTAAGTGTGTCAATATGAGAATCAAAATCTAAGCTTATTCTCATGTCTTCCCATACTTAATGCTCTTTCTGAAGTGGACAAAGAAAACTGCACTCCTTTGAATGATGTCTGTGGAACTATTCCAAGGTAGAGGTCAAAGAGAGGTAATACTGAGTAGCAACAAAATCCTTGTGCATGAGAATGTGTCCTAACTACAGTTGACATCCTAATATTGCCACTGCATGCATTCTCAAAGGAGACGATATCAACCCCGAAGGGACAAACTTGATTCTTGGGAGCAAAAATCAGACTCCTTTTATGTATAAAATTCAGATATATACGTAGTACGTAAACAGATATATAGTTTATCTGTGACATTAAAATTTTATGGGGGTAGCAATTAGGAAAAAAATATGAAAAAAGCTCCTTAAAGTGGGTAATTAAGGAGCCCTAGTGGCACAGTGGTTAAGCTGACTGCTAACTGAAAGGTCAACGGTTCAAACCCACCAACTGCTCCGTGGGAGAAAGCTGCAGCAGTCTGCTTCCATAAAGATTTACAGCCTTGGAAACCCTATGGGACAGTTCTACTCTGTCCTATAGGGTTGCTATGAGTCCAAATCAACTCAATGCCAAATCAACTCACTGCTGTCGAGTCGATTCCGACTCATAGCAACCCTATAGGACAGAGTAGAACTGCCCCACAGAGTTTCCAAGGAGCGGCTGGTGGATTCGAACTGTCGACATTTTGGTTAGCAGCCATAGCTCACTGTAGCTCTTAACCACTGCACCACCAGGGCTCTGGTTTTGGTTTAATGGGGGTAATAATAATAATAAAAACAGGTTGAAAAACACTATGCTACAGATAATAGAGAGTGTTTTACAATCTTCTTACCAGTCACATGGAGGGACATGCCTAGAAAAGCATGGGTACAATTAAAATGTATACAGAGAGTGGAGAAGAACGTGCATAAAGTTTATCCAAGAACTTTTGGGATTTTGCAGACTCTGTAGATTGTGAAATCAATCCAAATTACATAATGCATATTTAGTGTATTAAATAAAGGAATCAAACCCGTTGCCATCCAGTGAAGTCTGACTCATGGAGATTCTATGTGACAGAATAGAACTGCCCATAGGGTTTTCCTGGCTGTAATCTTTATGAAAACAGATCACTAGGCCTTTCTTCTGTGGCACCGCTGAGTGGGTTTGAACCTCCAATCTTCAGGTTAGTATCCAAGTGCAAACTGCTTGTGCCATGTGTATAGGTATGTTTATAACACTAAGAATATTTCCATAGCATCATATGTAAGAGGATAACAATTGGATGTCATGATTTCAAAAATGATGCTTTCAATTTGCTTTGATAGCTTTACATAGACAAAGGTCAAATTCCAAGGAACAAGGGTAATTTAAACAACCTTCCAAATACCACATTGTTTCTGGTGTTTCATCAAGAAACATATTAAGAAAAAATAATTTTTAGGACTATTTTGTATCATTTTGTGTGTGAAACTGTGGTCTTGGTAAACTCTTAAACTGAATATTTTAGACAATTTACACTGTAAAACTTTATGTTGTTTTGATTAATGGACTTCAGAGAATTATATTTGAACTCTAATGCATAAATCATAATTTCAGTATTGCAACTATGGGTAGAGAAACCCACTACTTAGTAAAAGAGAAATAAACTAGGATAAAGATTAGATACAAGAAAAAAAAAAAGATACTTGCACTTATATAATAGTTAATATTTTTCAAGCTTCCTATTCCTTCACCTGTTGCATATATAACAAGGATGAACTGCAGGTAGAAAGCAACCATACTGAGGAGAGAAATATCTTCAGTCATAAAAGTAATGTAAATGTTCAGACAGCACACATATGTACTCATTATATTTTGACAGGTTCTCTGCATACACTCAAGTTTCTCAGTGGTCTGACATAATAAGCATGCTAAAATTCTATCTAAAGTTTTATCTGAAAAGGTTTTGACATATGATAGTTTTTGAATGACAGAAAATTGTTTTCACTTCAATTTATAAAAATTGCCTTGTCACACACAGTGTTTCCTCAAAATTGTCTCTAAAATTTTGGCTTCAAAACAAACCAAGTTCTCAAAGTCAACTGTGTTTGTTAGTTTCCATCCACCCATCCATCCATCCACCCATCCATCCATCCACCCATCCATCCATCCATCCATCCACCCATCCATCCATCCATCCATCCAGCGAATTACATGATGTATTGAACTACATGTTATATTTTCATATTTCAAATAGGAACTACTACATTTTCAAATTTTTCTTCATCAAATCATTCTCAGTTACTTCCCTACCTACAACAAAAATCCAGGATATTGTATCAGTAATCCAGATAATTAACTGAAAAAAATCTATATCTCAGTGAAATATGTTTTCAAATATATAAAAGAAAATCATCTTTCACTTCCTAAAATTCTTAGTACCGCATCTTCATATATAAATACAGAAATTCAACTTTTATTTTTAAATCAATGTTTCTTTTAACTTCAAACTATAAAAGAAAAATAATTGTCTAGTGTTGATAGACTTTGTCACATCTAATTTTATTTTCCCTAACTCAGCTTATTAATACTTAAAATGATGCTTAATGATTAGCCATCATAAGCAGCGATTTTTAAAATTACTCACGGATAGGACAAAAACTACTTTTAAAAAGTCTGTGATAAAAATGGTGCAACTACTATAGGAAGAAGTGGGGCAGTTTCTCAAAATGTTAAATACAGAATAACCATGTGGCTCAGCAATTCCACTGCAAGGTATATACCCAAAAGAACTGAAAACAATGACTCAAACAGATACTTTTATACCACCTTTCACTACAGCATTATTTACAATACCCAGGGGGTGGAATCAACTCAAGTGTACAACAACAGATGAATGTATAAAGAAAATGTGATACATACACACAATGGAATATTATTCAGCCACGAAGAGAAATGAAATTCTGATACATGCTAGAACATGGAAGAATCTTAAAAACATTATGCTAAGTGAAATAAGTCAGACATAAAAGGAAAAATGTCATATGAGTCCACTTAAATGAAATATCTAGAATTGACAAATGCATAGAGACAACGGTTTATTGATGGTTATCAGGGGCTGGGGGAAGTGGGAAATGGAAAATTATTGCTGAAGGGGTACTAAGTTTCTGTTTGGGGTTATGAATTTTTTTTTGGAAATAGTGGTGATGGTAGCATGACATAGTGAATGTAATTAACGTCACTGAATTGTACACTTAAAATTTTTCAAATTTTTTGTTATATATATTTTACTACAATCGATTTTTTTAGAAAAGCGTATGATAATGTTACCTCAAATCTATTCTTCTAGAACAATTTAGAAGAAAAGGTATACTTAAAGGTTCATTCCCTCCATGTATTTTTATCTCTGGTCTATGGTGTTCTTTTACTTTTTAATATGGAGAGCTTTTAAAAACATCATTAAAATGATCCTGAATCTCAGAATATTCATTAGGCAGCCATCCATGCTGCAACATATTTCAAAATGGTTGGGAAGTGACAGGTACAGTTGTTACTCTACCCTATGACAGATAGGTTTCACAGGTTTTAAATGCCAATTCTTAACATTTTATTTTTGTGAATACATACAAAATGTTCCAACAATACATACAAGTGTAATTTTAATAATTGGCTAGCATTGCCCATCTGCCTGATAATAAAACCACTTAAAAAGAGTCAAACTAGAAGAATCATGCCAAGTTATTTAGCTTTAGTGCTTCTTAGACAATAAAAAAGGAAAAGAAGACCATATGCTTTCTAATCCTCTCACAATATATGCAAATTTAGATCATATGAAATGCGTGCATTTTATGTGCACTTGTGTGATAAATGTTTCTAGAAGAAAAGTGTTTAGTTTGGGTTAAAAATTTATACTTCAATTTATTCCACTCAAATGCTTACATAGCAACTAGAGGTAATGTCAACTCATACATAACTTGGAATACCTTAGTGCTATAAATTACTCCATTAATAAATTAATAAAACTGTCACTATAGCTGTAATCTATGGAAAATTTTTAAGAAAAAGTAAGTCAATTTATTTAGATGAGATTTTTTGTATTTGACTTTTTTTATTATTAATCTTTTCAGACCTACATACAAGCAGAGATAACATTATTATGAACCTCCATGTTCTGCTTGCCCAGCTGCAACACTTATCAGCATTTTGCCAATCTTGTTTCATCTCTCCTCCATCCTCTTTTTCGATTTTTCCCCCATATGTACAATTCGATTAAACCAACTAAATTATGTTTTACTGAAATAATTTTTAAAAATCTTTGTTGGACATAATTTGCATGCAATAAAATTAACCAATTTTAATGAAAGATTGTTTGAGTCTTGAAATATGTATATAGTCATATGACAGCCCCTGTATTCATACTAAAAAACGATATGGAACATTTCCATCCCTCAAGTGATAGAGTTAAAACATTGACGTTTAAGTCCCTGATTCATTTTAAGCTCATATTTGTGCATGGCACTTGATAGTGATCAAGGTTTTTGTTTGGTCTGTTTTGATTTCTTCATTCTCTTTTTTGTTTCCTTGTATACGGCAGCACCATTTGTTAAAAAGTCTATCTCTTCCTGCATTGAATGCCTTTTTACCTTTGTCAAAAGTTAACTGAACTTATTCCTATACTCTATTCTATTCCATTTGGCTTTATGTTTATCATTACATCAATACTCCAGTGACTTGATTACTGTAATTTTATAATAAGACTTGAAATCAGTTATGTAACTCCTCCAACTTGTTCTTTTTTCAAAACTGGCTGGGTAAAAAAATCTTTAGTTGGCTTTCTTTCTTTCTTTCTGTTTTTTATATCCCCCCTTCCTTCTTTCAGTACTTTAAAGATATCTTTCCATTGTCTTACACCTTGAATAGTTTCTTGAGAGAAGTTACTCTCATTCTTGTCTTTGCTCCTCTTTAATTATTGTGTCTTTTATTTCCTCTAGTTGCTTTAAAGTTTTCTTTCTTTATCACTGATTTTCACTGATTTGATTATGATGCACCTTGATATAGTTTCCTTTTCATTTATTCTGCTTTGGATTTATTAAGCTCCCTTGGATGTATGAGCTTATAATTTTCATTAGATTAGGAAAATTTCCAGCCATTACTTTCTCAAATATTCTTTTCATTTTTCTTTCTCTCTCCTCTACTTCTGGGACTCTAATTATATATGTTTTAGATTGCTTGGTATTGTTCCACTATCCCTCTATGCTTAATATTGGATCATTTCTTTAGCTGAGTCTTCAATTTTATTAATGAGTGTGTGTTTGTTGTTTTGTTTGTTTTTGTTTTTTCTGCTGTATCTAATTTGCTGTTAATTTCATGCAGTGTATTTTTCATTTCAGATATTATACTTTTCATCTCTAAAAAACAGAAATATTTTTCTATCTACTGTTTCTCTTAGTCGTGCTCACGTTTTCTTCTCCATTTCTGAACATATGGAGTCTATTTACAATAATTGTTTCAACATCGACGTCTGTTGGTTCCATCATCTCTGCTATTTCTGTGTCTGTTTCAGCTGATTCATTCTTTCCCTAGGTATAGGTCATATTTTCCTGCTTTTTTTGCATGTCAGATAATTTTTGATTGGATGATGAATGTTTCAAATTTTACATCATTTATTGACAGATTTTGCCTTACTTTCAATAATGTTGATTTTGTTCTGACGTGTAGTTAAATTACATGGAATCAGCTGGCTCCTTTTGAAGCTTACTTCTAAACTCTGTTAGGGCAGATTCAGAGCAGCCCTTAGTGTAGAATTAGTTTACCCCACTAACAAAACAACAAGTAAGGTGATACCCTTCTGAGGATTCTACCCAATGGAAGTAACATAAACTAGTCCTAGCTCTGTGCATGCTTTAAGAATTCTGACTACTCCTTGCTAGTGGGTCTTTCCCTGACCTTGGGTAATTTCCTTCCTTATATGCACCGATCAATACTCAGTCAAAGACTTGAGGGTTTCTCTCTGGAGTTTTCCTGAGCTCTCTCTGTAGGTTCTTCCCCTCCAGTACTCCGCCTGATAAATGCAAGCTGAAATGACCTCTCCAAACTCTTGATCTTTCCCTCTCACCTCAGTGAAACCGCCAGGCTCTGTTTAGGCTCCCACTCCTCATGTGGTAGCCTGGAAAGTGCCTCCAGGAAGAAAGCTGGTGCAAGGCTAAGGCTCATTGTCTTTTGATTGACTTCTCTCAGATACCACTGCCCTGAACTGCCGAGTGTTCAAAACTTCAAAATCTGTTTCATGTATTTGGTCTGATTTTCCAGTTGTTTCATGTACTTTGGACATGTCATCAGGAGGGACCAGTCTCTGCAGAAGGACCCCATGCTTAATAAAGTAGAGGGTCTGGGAAAGAGAGGAAGACCCTCAGTGAGATGGGTTGACACAGTGGCTGAAACGATGGGCTCAAGCATAGCAACAACTGTGAGGATGGTGCAGGACCTAGCAGAGTTTCGTTCTGTTGTACATAGAATTGCTGAGTTGGAACTGACTCTACGGCACCTAACAACAACAAGATGGGAGGATAAATTGGATCCCTGTTACTTCAACAAAATCTATTGCCATCGAGTCAATTCCGACTCATAGCGACCCTGTAGTACAGAGTAGAACTGTCCCATGGGGTTTTCAAGGAGCGGCTGGTGGATTTGAACTGCCAACCTTTTTGGTTAGCAGCCATGCTCTTAACCACAGCACCACCAGGGCTCCATTACTTCAACAAAGCTAGGGGAAATTAATCTTTATATAACACCAAGGATACTGACACCTTGCATAAGTTAAATAATTACATCATTTGACCCACTAGTGCTTCCTAACAACTTTCATAAAGAATTTTTAGTTTATCTAAAAGTATATCTCTTAACAAGTATATCTCTTAACAAGTATATCTCATAACTTCTGATTACTATCTAGTTTTTAAAAATACAATTTATTTTGCTTTTAAATCAAGCATATATTTATGATGACAAGCAAGAATTAAACACGTTTTTACCAATAGCTGCCCTGCAGAAAGTATCTTCTGTGGACATGCTGAAGATTTTAAAAAGACTAGCTACACCAAATATAGTAGAAATCAAGGAATGAAATATTTGAATTCTGAAGCAGGATTTAAGCAAAGGTAGAAGGGATCTTGGGAATCAATGTGACCAGCACTAGCATAAAAACACACTAGGTCAGATTAGAAACTAAGAGAAAAATTTAGACAAGGATAGAAACCATAAAGAGGAACAGCTTGATCAACTTGTCAAGAGAAAATTCTATTACTTGCTAAAATTATACATATTATCTAAACTTAGATAACAGGCTAGTAAAACTGCTCACTCATGATATTTTTAAGATTTCTTTTATATTTTTGTACCTAAGACTCAGATTCCTAAACATTCTTCAGGTATAGGTGAAACTATCCAATCATGGGTCTCATGCTTTAGGGAGGATTATCTACACCTGAGTAGGTCTATCAAGGCCATTTACAGATACCTTCTACCCTAGGCTTGGTAATATACATATGAAAAATCAACCACTGAAAACCCTATGGAGCACAGTTCTACTTTGACACACAGGTTCTCCATGAGTCGGAATCAACTCTAAGGCAACCGTTTTTTTCTGTCCTTCAAGAACGGACTCTCACGTAAAAATTGTTGACCAGCAAAATCTCACAAATATCCATAAAAGGTTTCACAAAGATAAGGTACAATTACAATAATCAAGCTTTGGTAAAGAGGCAGTTGCAAGTAATACAGTAACTAATAAACAATGCTACCACTTTTACTACATTAACTTGAACCTCGCATCAAACTGATGACATTTATGAATCTACCCCCCTTACCATCCGTTTTATATTTTGATTATAGAAAGGTGGGATTCCTTTTGAGAATCTTTCAAACTAGTTCATCAAGTTAAAATATCATTTGCTGTAATTCTCCACCTATGGGTATAAGACTGCAAAATAAGATGGTAGAGGTGGAAACAAAAAGAACGTAGTGTAAACTTATAGCCACTTGCACTATGTTTGTAGTGTTACTAACCAAAATCAAAAGCTCAAAATTAAGTGCTTCCTTCTACACTTGGCAGGTAAGTTTATTCTTACCTCAGGCAAAGAAATTCCCAGTCACTCTCCACCTCTCCACAACTCACAGAAGCATGCTAAAAATAGTGCTTAAACCCTCTTGCTGTAAGAACTTGTTCAGAAGATGAAAAGGCTGTTGGTTAACCATAAGGAAAATTTCTTGAAATGATGAAACAACATGAAAAAGGTATATTCAGGACCCATGGGGCATTTAATTTTGCTGCAAGGCAGAGCTCTGTAAATCAGGACACCCAAAACGAACAGTTAAAGAAGACCAGGGTACATATGCGTACTGCTGGATTTTTTTTTTTTTTTCCACTTGTAATTCTATTTTCTTCTACTTTATTACTTTTGTTACACAGGGACAAAAAAATGGCACAAAAATGTGATTTTGTAGCAAAATGAGTGGCTAAGAATAGCATACTATAGATCTAATCACAGTTTATGTTTACTTCCTCGCTCAATCCTTAATTCTTCAGCTGTTTTCTCTAAATACTCTTTACGTTACTGTGTGACACATTCACTTCTGTCAGGAGATGGTGTTATGTTTTGAAAATATCACATAAAATATAAGAAAGTAAATATATCCTCTCCCCAAATACATTAAACCTGTCTGTTATAATTTCAGTAGTACATTTCCCTTTGCTTCTGAATTGCCTTCAACTAGTCCTACTCTGTCCTAGAAGGTCACTATGAGTCAGAATTGATTCAATGGCAATGATCTTTTTTTTTGTTGTTGTTTGTTTCTTTTTTTAATGGGTTATAGAATTTTTAGGAACTATTAGAGAAATGTGGAAAATTCAGGTAAAAATCTTTGTAGTTCGGACTGCATGTTTTTCAAGGCGATTTAATGTTGTCTTTCCAGCACCTAGCACAGAGTAGGTGTTCAATAAACATTTGTTGATTTATTTCATTTATTAAATCAGAGATATAAAATGATTACAATACAGCACACATAGTGTAGAATTTCTGGAGAATGAAACATCTAAAAATCTCTCCTACATGTATGGTGATACAGTGACATTTGTTACATAAAAAATTCACACGCTGAAAATCCTTATCACTTTCAACAATGATATAGAAGCTCTTTTTTTAAAAGAGAAAACAAATTCTAAGATGTCCTTTAATATATTTCAAGTCATTTAAGTCACAGCTATCTATACTTATACATATATATGTGTGTGTATGTGTGTGTATATGCACATTTGTCCTACTAGTAAATATATAGGCAATAAGAATAGTCTTCGGAAACGCTGGTGGCGTAGTGGTTAAGAGCTACGGCTGCTAAACAATAGGTCAGCAGTTCAAATCCACCAGGTGCTCCTTGGAAACTCTATGGGGCAGTTCTACTCTGTCTCGTAGGGTCGCTGTGAGTCAGAATCGACTCGACGGCGACGGGTTTGGTTTGGTTTTTTTAAAGAATGTCTTCAAATGTCAATGATCGGGGATTCTTGTTTGCACTATCATAATATGTTGAAACAATGAGTTCAATATTGAGGTGTTTTAACAACTGTACTAATGCTATATAACTTAATGTAATATCAGATAATCATACAATTCTAGGAGGCATGTTATATATGAATATATACAAATGTAAACACACCTATAAGAATTTACTCATTTTTCTTATTGACCATGATGATATCAGAATGTGGCAGGGTCTTACTCTGGTGATATCATACCAAGATTACTTGGCATTTTGTGAGATGGAAAGGACAATTAGTCAATAGTCACAGGTCTTTTACATCTGATTCAATAATGTTTAAGAAATCGTATTAATTTGAGCAGTCCAGAATGTTCTTAAAGACAAGGTTAGTCTGTCAGTCTTCTAAGGAATACAAAGTCATTACAGCTACATTAGTGAGCTAACTGAAGAGCTAGGAAAAGGCATGTGATGTGATACATGGAATAAATGAAGGTAACAATTTTATTAACCTCCTTTTTTAGTAATTCTAGTTGACATAATCAGTTACCTAGAGCCTGACATTCGACTTAAACCATTATTTTCTATTTTGACATGTTTCATGTGGCCTTAAAGTATGCTTAAATTTTAATTAGAGGGCTTTAAAAACTAAAATTAATTTAATTTGCAACACAGTTTAGTTTATTTCTAACAGAAACAATGAATTCTAGCTGCCAAGTTATAATTAAGGGGAAAATCATAACAGGCCAAAGAAAAGTTCTTCAGCCAACATATTTTCTGAAAACTATCAAGACTTACTAATGTATGGGAAACAGAGTATCGGCAATTCATCTTTATTACTGCTTTCAGAAATATGTATTATAGATGATCATCCCTTGTGCATTGCTACATGTAGGAAATTTGGATATTTATATTTTAAAATGTTGGTTCCTTTTATGGGCATGTATATTGACCCTTATCTTGAAAAACCCCTTGCCATCCATGTTTTCACTGGAATATCTTAAATTATGGAACAATAACCTCAAAGGGGATTGTTTATTAGAGGTTTCTGGGCACTCTATATACTTGTGACTTGCAGATGAATTCTAAATGAATGCTAGGAATTCCAAAATCCAAAACAAAAGCCCATGTGGAAAAAGATGTATCAAAGCCTAGAGGATTTATGTTTAAATTATTGAAATTCAATTGTGAATGCATGGTTTATTTACGCTGATTTATTTTCTGGCTGCATCGTGTGCTTGAAGTCTACTGAATTTAGGACAGAAGACAATGACTTCTTTTCTGTATATTTTAATATTTTTTTATACATCACTTGTCCATGTTGATAAGACTAGCAACTAAAAACTGAAAATTTCTCATGTAGCATATGTGTAGGTCAACGTTCCTCTCATCTTTCTTTTAACTGGCTCACACAGCTGTATTTGCAATGGAGTGTGAGAAAATTATTCATTAGTCTGAAGAAGAAAAATTATTAACACTGTTGTTATATAAAAAAAAAAAATTATACCAAATCTAGTTTTAAATGAAAACACTGTATACCTATCTAGTGTATCATTGTGAGAGCTGTTATATAAAAACATGCCATGCACACACTGTGAACACTGAAGTACCAAGGCACCTTAGAAGATGAATCATTTTATGCGGAGTCTTTCATTACAAGCAAAAAATATGCCCAGATAGACTCATCTCAGAGTACTATTTGTAGAGATGGTTAATGTCCTGGAGAGAATGAAGGGTCCAGCCCAGGATATATGACTCTTAAGATTCTTCTTCCGGAAAGTATGGCCCCTGGACACACTTTTAACTCAGTACTGAAGTCACTCCTGAGGTTCACCCTTCAGCCAAAGATTAGACAGGTCTATAGTGCCAACAATAACACACGAGGGACGGGCTTCATAGTTCAATCACATACAGGAGACTAATGGGCACACCAGCACAAAAGCAAAGAAGAGAAGGAGGAAGGGACAGGAAAACTGGACAAATGGAAACAGGGTACCTGGGATAGAGAAGGGGAGAGTACTGACACCTCGCGGGGTTGGCAACCCATGTCACAAAATAATTTGTGTATTAACTGTTTAGTGAGAAACTAATTTGCTCTGTAAACTTTCACCTAAATCACAGTAAAATAAATAAATAAAAGATTCTTCCTACACACCTCCAGCCTCTCCTCAGTTGTTGCCAAATCTTCCATGAGCTGCGCCCTGAAGGCGAAGATGAGAAAGGAAGTGAAGAGGAAAGCACCACTTTAGAGACTGGATTAGCAAAGGAAGTTTGCCTACTGTCTACAATGGTATTGCCTCAGCATGCTTGGGAAGACGCTTTCTCTTCCTTTATCTAGGTGACAATTCAGATGGACATATGATGACTAGCATTTTTTTTTAATTAGGCAAATTGGAATAAGTACTACGTACATCACTTAATAGTACCATTTCTTCAGCTTTACTCTGTTGATGGAGAAAAAATTAACAAAAAGAGCAAGAACTCTTTCTAGTCTTAGTGTAATATGCTTTTTTCAGGTAGTATATAGGACCCAGAAATGCTACATTATAAGAAAACCCAGTGCTGAGATTGAGAATTAATTTTATGGTGTGAATGTCTTTCTGTTGGAATTGATATACACTACACACTTTTTTCTGCCATTCCATTCAAATGTCCTAATACACTTTTAAATGTGTTTCTACATGGAAACTAAAATATATGCATTTTTCATTGAGCATATGTTCCATATTTTTTATAAGAATAAAAACAAAGGAGAGAGAAAGACTTCCCCTGGAGCTGACACCCTGAATTTGGACTTTTAGCCTACTTTGACTGTGAGGAAATAAACTTCTCTGCGTTAAAAAAAAAAAAAAAAAAAAGGAATAAAAACGAAGGCCCAGACAAAAGAAGTTAATTAAAAACCATTAACTGTTCCAGCAGTATACTATATTAACAGTATTTAAGAATTATGTCCTAACAGTAAGCTGTAATTATAACGTGGTAGAGTAATAACGATATAATCAGCAAGCTGATAGCAGTTCCACTGTGTCCAAACACAGTGAATACCCAGCAGGGAATGGTATTTTACAACAACTTGCTTTCCTATTCTAGGCAGGTCACATAATATTTACCTTTTATTTCACTGAGTGTGATCATGATGCAAAATAATGTGTTCTGTTGTGTAGAAAGGGTTAAGTTATGGCCTTTGTGAGCCATTAGTTGGAGATTTATTGGGGGAGTTAGTAAGTCTATAGTTCAATATGTGGTGATTGAACAAGGACCATAGGTGCAGAGACAGAGGGAGGAAGAGAGCTGAAGCAAATGACACCCCTAGGGCTTTACAACATATGGCCCATCAGTCAAGGGTCAAGCCCCCTCACAAATTGCATGCACTCTACATAGCCATCTGCATCAATAAATTACTACTCTGCTGTAATTTTTATTGCATGAGCAAGAGGGATCAGCCCCACTTAGGAATAAACTGGTTTATTTATTCTTGTTCACTTCTGCCCTATACTGCAACTCATCTTTTCCACACTGGAGTTTCCTCCAATAGTCAGACCAACCCACTAAGAAACACCCTGATTCTTTAACATATGCACTTGTCTTTTATTGTCTGATGAAAGTTACTAGACAGTAACTGGGGTGCAAGTATAGTCGGACAGAACACCTATGAGAAACTAAACTCTAAGAACACGAAACATTTCAGCACACTGATTTACCTCATTTATTTCTGCCGAGTTTCCCTGTGATGCCAGCTTGCTAATGAAAACCTCCTAAAATATTGTGATTTGCATTTTTAGACATTCTCCGTTTATGAATTAAGACTACTAGCACTAAAGCAAATTTTTCCTTTGACTCCCACGAACATATAAAACCAAACCCATTGCCATCAAGTCAATTCCGACTCATAGCAACCCTAGAGGACAGAGTAGAACTGCCCGATAGGGTTTCCAAGGATTCAAACTGCTGACCTTTTGGTTAGCAGCCCAGCTCTTAACCACTGCACTACCAGGGCTTTGAAATGGGCATTCCTGGGCACATCTGAACCAACATACAAAATGGATCTTAACTAAGATGCTTCTTACGTAAATTCAGTAGCATCGTTGTATAATCGTTTAATTTTTATGTTTCAGTGTTTTTGTATATAAAATTAAAGCTTTGCGAACCTGACAATATCTTTCATAACTGAAAGATGAAAAAAATATACATGGTTCTTAATACCCAAGAAAAAAACACTCTGACAAGGTATATATTGAAAAGGTTTGTAACACATGTGATTGACTAAAAGAAAAGAAAGTGGTTGGCCAGTGGTACATTTAAAAAGTCAACCGTTTTTCACAAAAGCTGTTCTTTTTTTTTTTGTGGGGGTGGGTGGGATGAAAGAGAAAAGATGGGGAAGAAGGAGAAAAATAATAAATTTTTTGAGTGTCTACTTTCAGCCAGGCATTGTGATCCTTACATAAATCAGTTCATTTACGTCTTACGACAATCTACTGATGTGGATAATTATTATCACTATATTACAGATGACAGAATTGAGGATTAGCAAGATTAAGGGATTTGCTCAAGATCACACAGTTAAAAGAGCTTGAACCAGGATTTATACATAGCTCTACCTGGTCCAAAGTGCACTGAACCCAACCATCCAAGAAACAGAAAGGAAGATGGGGATTGGGGGTGGCGGGGATTGTCAGACTGATGGTAGGGTAGAAGAATCATGGAATCGTAGAGAAGGGAAGACCCTTATGTGTGATCTAGTTCAACCGCTCCTAAGCTACTCTAACCTCAGACGGATTGACACAACAGCCACAACAATGAACTCAGACATCATGAAGATGGCACAGGACCAGGGAACCTTTCGTTCTGTTATACATATGATTGCCTTGCCTCTGAGCCCACTCAATGGCAACTAACATCAACAGCAGGAAGCAACCATAAGCAGCAGGTCTTTTTGTGTGGGCAGAAGTGGAGAGAATCAGCAGTTTATTTCTGGAAGACAAATAATAACAGGGCTAACTGGAGATCAGTACAACCCTGAAGGTTCAACTCATGCTGTCTGCAGCACTGAGGAGAGAAGCATTCTGAAGTATGCCCAGGATTAGAGGGGAGAAGACAGGGATAGAGACAGCATAGCTTAGAAATAAATAGCATGAGGGTGAATGGAAGTTTAAAAAATTGCTTGTGCCTAATCAGATATTCTTAAGCTTATCTGAAAAAATTAGTTGCAACCTCAGAAATCTGTTCTTATACTTTATAAGCCTGGATTGTGTGTATTCCTTTGAAAAATGTCCTGATGCTGCATATCTTACAGAGCATGCAGAATCACTTCATATGTACCAAAAATATGAAGAGACACACATCCATGGAGCCACGTTCCTTACAGTTTAGTATATATCAAAAGGACAAACTTGGATTCCCATAAACCCTATGTATTTCTTTAAATACCCCAAAGTAGTATATCGATGTAAAACTTAATTAACAACCTTTTAAATTAAGAGCAAATAGGCACAGTCGTGATTTAGTATGAGAAACACAGATGTGTACTTCACATCTGAGATTGGACTCTAGTTCGTGAAACATATTAGAGTAGACACAAGACTAAATTCTTTTGATTTAGATGGAAAGTATACACTAAGATTTGCATTGTAATGGATCCATTGACCCCTGGTCAAGATGGAATTGTCAATAGAAGTGTCTTATGTATGGTATGAATCATATCTAATGGTTCTATTAACATCATATTGAGATTGAAGTCTCAAGAAGCATGACTTAGAATAATGGAACTGAAAAAGGGCTTTATTTATCATTTTCATTTCATTTCTGTAAGTGTATTTTTTCACTTTTGTATCATTTCTCAGAAAGAAAAGCAGGCAATAATATACTTAATAAAATTATATAAAAGCACATAAACATGTAAAAGGCATTCAATTTTAAAACAGGTTTTTTCCCCCACAAGATCAATTCCTTAATGGCCTATACCTTAAGGAATAAAGAGGAAAGGAACTAATGGAAAGAAGGGTAGGTTGGCAGTGGGCAAACGTAGCATCTTCTCCTGCTCCTGCCTCTGACATACTGTGTAACCTTAGGCAAGTGATTCTACTTTCCTTCTCTCAGATTCTTCACTTGGAAAATGGGAATAATTTGATGCTTGCCTTTCTTTTATGTCATAGGGATGTAAAGATGAATTAGATAAAATAGATGAAGCTTCAGGAGCACATTAGAAGAAAGTGGTTTTTTAGTTACAACTATTATTTAATGATGGCTTATTCCAGTTTCCATCAGATTAAGTGACCAAAAACAGTATTTAAGCACTAAAATGTGCAATCATCAATCTAGACATTTTTCTAATTACCCAAAGTACTTCTGAAGAAACAGGAATAAGAGATTGTTACCCTATGGTATACTAGAAGTAATGGTCAGCCTTGTATGTCAATTTGATTGAAAAAAAAAGTTATAATATATTAACTATACTCTCTATTTATTTAACAGCTAAACAGGAAGATGTCTCTCTATCCTGACTTGATGGAAGTACTACAATGACTAATGAAAAGACCACAGAAACAGATACAGGTGCCTAAACAGGTACAAACAGAGAGACACCTTCATTTAACTCAATGTGTGATTTGTATGTTAGAAATAACCAAAGTTTGAAGCTGTGATTCCAGAAGACTGTGAAGGGTGATGGAGGATCATGGCAAATCTCAAAATCAAAAACACCTGGAATACTCTGGAAAGAACAAGTTGAGAAACTGAGAGATAGCCCTCTTCTGATATGAGAACCAGTGACAACAGCATTGTGGAAACTTCCTAGTAAACATAAGCCTTTTTGAAAATGAAAGAAAACATAACTCAGACTAAATCTGAATAAAGAAGGATAACTCAGATGGAAATTATAACCATTCCTCCAAATTTTCACAAGTAGAGGGGAAAAAAATCTGGAAGTTCATATGAAATGAAATACAAAGTCAGTTTGGTTTGAAATAAAAGCAGCTGAGGATGGATTTGACCAACGACTAACAATCAAAAAGTCCATATTGTTGTTGTTGCTAGGTGCTGTCGAGTCCATTCCAACTCACAGGGACCCTACGTACAATAGAATGAAACACTGCCAGGTCCTGCACCATCTTGACAGTCGTTATGCTTGAGCCCACTGTTGCAGCCACTGTGTCAATCCATTTTGTTGAGGGTCTTCCTCTTTTTCACTGACCCTCTACTTTACCAAGCATGATGTCCTTCTTGAGGGACTGGTCCTTCCTGATAATATGTTAGTCTATATTAGATATTTACTAACAAAGCTGCAAATTAGAATCTGTCTCTGGTCTTTTAGCTTTCAGTTTAGACCTAGACCAGTGTCTATATGCAAAGAAACAATGGATAAATAAATGTTCTCTGTTTGTATAACTACTTATACAATTTTAGTGAAAAAAAATTATTTTAAAGACAATCATGACTACTCTTTCCATTGGTTGTTAGTGAATCTGAAACTAGAAAATCTTATAAAAGAAATTGTAGGTAAATGGCTTAAAATTTAACCTTTCTTCCTTCGAGCTGTGCCTGTATTTAGAAGGGTGTTTTTCTCTACCTCGATAATACAGAAGGTTAAATTTCTATACCTGATCTGACTACACTACACACCATTCTGCAACCTGATCCTCTGAGATCCATGGTATTGCACTATGCAGCAGAATTCAGAATCTGCCATTTAGTGACTGTGTGCTTTTGGACTATTTATTTAATCATTATGTCTTGGTTTTCTCAGATGTAAAAGGAGGATATCAAAGGGATTAAATGAGCTAATAATGAAAATATTTAGATTAGTGCTTGGTTCATAACGAGGACTCGATAAAGCCAGCTATCAGCCATCACCTTCATCTTTACGTCCATCTTTATCATCATCACCATCATGTCTCTCAAAGATTTACTATAACCACTGGGGAAGAGGGGAGAGGGTCAGACTTACTTATTTTATGTCCTTCCAACTCTAATGGCAATGGCTAACATATGCATGACTTCCCAAGTCGAGAAGATTGGAGATTTTTAGAAATACTTTTCCAAGGAGATTTTTGTTGGTGTTTGTGGTTTTTTGTTTTAAGTGCAAGAGGGGTATACTTGTTCTCCACTTCCAGGTTCAGCCTGGAGCTGGCCCCTTTAGGAGCACCCCCAGGGGTTTTTGCAGTGGTAATATATTACTTTCATCTCTGTAGCCAGGGTCCATCCAAATACTTTTATGGAGAGAATGCTCTCTTGTTGTGAATGCACAACTCCCAGTACACCTATCAACACAAGTACCCTTTTGTGAGTACTGTGTGCGATAAAAATCTGGTTCCAATTGATCATTTAACTCACTACTTCTTTCACCCTTTGTAGGGCTTTGGCAATTTAAGCACTACAATGTTGTCATTTTTCAATGTGCAAAACATGTATTTCAAAACAAAGACATAATAGCAGCATCCTCTGATGTGTTTTTTCAATTACTGGACATTATCTACCACATATAACCTATTACTGTACTTGAGAATTTCTGCTGAAGCTGCTCAAAGATCTCTAGGTACAATGTAAAATGATGGAGTTGGTGATGTATTTGTGTTCAACCATAAAAGTTCTGTGAAACATTTATTTTCCAACAAGGGACAGAATGTACAATATTGAAGTGGCTAAAATTACTATGTGAGCAATACCAAGCCACTGTTTTTCAAAGGGCCTGAGAAGGTGTCAATCAGCATAAGGATATTTCAAAGTACTACAAACTGTTCTCCTATCCCATTCACACAAAAGATGAAATCTGAAATGTATTCCTTTGGCAACAGAGCAACAAGAGTTTCTTCCAACTGAGGTTAATGAACCCATTAAAAGATAAAAATTATGCACACACACATATGCATACATATGTAAGCATACGTGCACATGTATCTTAGCATTTCACTGCTGATATATGAATAGTAATATTGTCGTGGCTTTTGATTAAACTATATCCTTGTATATAAAAGCACCAATTCTCCAGAACAAAGGATTAAGGCACAATAAAAGCTCCTTTTTGTGCCATTTCCTTAGAGAACTGACAACACAGTGTAGCAGTATGTCTTGCTCTTTCCAATGCTAAACATCATTTAAAATGGTCTATTCTCAGTCTTCAGATAAAGCTTTAACAACTCGTTCCTATTTAAAGTGTCTTTTGAGAGAATATCATCCTTCTCTTGGATCTAATGCGGCTGTTTTCTTAAGTGCCTACATAACTTGTAAGGCTCTTCTGTGAACCTCCTGTGCGTTCCCCAAACACACATTTGCCAGTTTGGTACAGACACCCATCTGAGTAGTATCTCTGTCTCTCGACCTGGCTTTATTTAAAGTAAAGCACCTCGTTTCTGTTGCAGACATACAAAGCAGAGGCAGATCTCCCACTAAATTGCTTTGCCATAAGCGCTCTTCACCCTCATATGCCTCCTCAGATACATGACAGGCAAGATTAGGAACCCTGAGTCGGAGACTGTCTCATTTTAGCACTAATTCTGGGTTGGCAGCCTCTCTGTGAAACTTCCACAAATCACAGGTACCAAGAAAAGGTTTCAAAGAGTTCAAACAAACGCAGTTTCTTTCATATTCCATATCTGGATGCAGCCCTGCTGCATATCCCTACCCCTAAAGCCACCACTTCTGTCTCCTCACCAAAAGGTGAGGTTACCCACTGGGGCAGCCCAAGTGTCAGAGTAGTGAAAGTGAAGGGGACATTGCATGATTACCAGGTCATTTCATTATTTCAGGGACTCGATTATCAGGATTGACTCTCCTGTCTGTCCTACAGACTTCAAAAAATTATGTAAACCTCATCTTCACTTTGACTCCAGATCTATGGCCTGTGTGGCCTTGGATAAGTCATTTAAACTCCCAGAGCCAATTCTCCTTGCCGGATGTAACACACTAACTTACTGCTTGAGCAGAACCTCCTTTGTACTGTCCTGTTCACAAAATGATGAGTTTATTACAATTCAAACCAATGTTTCAATTTAATTCACCTTTGAGAAATTCCTTGAATTGTAGGATCATCAAGAGTCCATTTCTTGATCCTAATTTGCAAGTGAATTTTCAAAGAATTCAGTCTATTGATTGCTGAGAAATAAACTTCTATTTTTTTCAATTTCACAAATACTGAAATGTTGTTTAGTTGTTCTGTAGAGTATTATCACCTCAATTTGAGATCAATATGGTATTTTAATAGCTGGTTGAAGTGATAAAATAAGACATGTCTCCCATTTCAAAGGTAAATGTACAAAATAATATATTCAGTAAATTGGAAGAGAATTCATATTTTCCCCCAAATCCATAAATGGGTTGCCAAAGGTCCATGGAAGACATCCTACTCCAGTGCTGTGAAAACAGCCCTTTTCTCTCTGCATCCCAATGACCATCTGTTTTATTACTTCTTTGGACATTGCACATATATTAAAAGGAATAAGTTGATAGCATGTGAGAGCCATTGAAAGGGAAATTGTAACCAGAACAACAAGAGGATCTCATAAACGGCCTGACCCTCAGCATGTCCCACAGGTAGTGCCACAGCCCAGCAAAGCTATTAGTGTAAACAATCAAGAGACAATAAAGAAGGCTGGCCAGAGCCCCAGATGGTGCCACCATAAAAATACATTCCAAAGCTTGGCATCTGGATTTTGAAGCTGCCAAGCATAGCCCATATGTGGCAATAAATATTGGTTCTGAGGTTGAAACAGCTAGAGGTTAGGGTCAAATGGCACCATCTGAACCATCACAATGGAGCAAACAGACAAAGGGTGGAAATGATTGTGAAATGGCATGTAATTTTTCATATCTCTTACTCCTTTTATTATTGTCAGCTGCTGAAATGCTAAGGTAAACTTTCAGAGAATAAGATTTTGTTTTTTTCTTGTCAAAGAACAGCAGCTAGTATTCAATCATCCTTCTTTTGTTCCTCTCTTTATTTTGCTCACTTCCAAATATTAAGCTCTACTTGTTCTCACGTATCTTTTTGTCATTGTTTAAGTTCTCAGTACTTCTGTTCAGCTGTAATTCTCATTTCTGATACAACCTCTTAGTAATCAATTGTTTCCCTTTTAAAATCCAGGATATTTTCATTCATTCGTTTATTCATCCAACAACTGTTTAACTGAGGATTTACTATGAGCCAGGCATTGTTTCAAACACTAGAGATATAGGGATATACAAAATAGACAAATTCCCAACACTCATGGTGCTTACATTCTACTAATGCTAATTCATATCTTTATTCCTTAATATATTAGTGAATGTTGATCATGCTCCAGCTACAAGATTCTCATCTCAAAGAGAGAAGGGTTTTTGTTCAAGGAGAAAGGCAAGCAAATAGACAATGAGTGTGTGATAAATGCTAACTATAGCAGCAGAAGATGATGTTCTGAGAGCACAGAGAAGGTCATTAAATTGAATAGGAACAGGTGGAGAGGATCAGGGAGGGCTTTCCAAGGGAGGTGCCATTTTAGTCGAAGCCAAGGGGAACAGGCAGGGAAAGAATAACCCAAGAAAAGGAGGTTGAGTATGCAGAGTTCAGCCAGTTACTTAGCAGAGCGGTAAGGTAAAGTGGGAAGACAATATGAATTGAAGTAAAGATGAGGTGGGGAGCAGTGGCCAATCATGAAGGGCTTTGTACATAAGAAAACGCCCTGCTAAGCATCTATGTATTAAAAAAAAAAACAAAAAAAAAACTGTCCTCAACGCAACTTCATTAGAGATATTTGATAGGTACATAAATAATTAGATAGAAAGGGATAAATTCCCAAAGAATGATACTTTGAAAGTCGAGAAGAGGTATTTAGCTTATTTAGAGCTGAAGGTATTTGAGGAGACATATGGGCTGGACTTTGACACGCAGGTGGGATTTTGGAAAAGGGGATCATGAGCAATCCAACAAAGTACTCAAATACTTGAAACCCTTATTTAGACCTTTTTAAATTTTATTTTTTGTTATAAAATATATTTAACAAAATGCCTTTCTTGCCATTTTTAAAGGGTATAATTCAGTGACATTAACTGCTTTCATCATGTTGTACCACCATCACCACTACCCATTTCCAAATGTTTTACATCACCTCAAACAGAAACTCAGTACCTGTCATGGACGGAATTACGTCCCCCCAAAAATGTGTGTTATTGATTTGGCTGGGCTTTGATTCCCAGTATTGTGTGGTTGTCTTCCATTTTGTGATTGTAATTTTATGTTAAAGGGGATTAGGATTGTATAAAACCCTTACTAAGGTCACATCCCTGATCCAATGTAAAGGGAGTTACCCTAAGGTGTGGCCTGCACCACCTTTTATCTTTTGTAACAGATAAAAGGAAAGGGAAGCAAGCAGAGAGTTGGGGACCTCATACCACCAAGAAAGCAGTGCCAGGAGCAGAGCACTTCCTTTGGACCCGATGTTCCTGCGCAGAGAAGCTCCTAGTCCGGAAGAAGACTGATGACAACAAAGACCTCCCTCCAGAACCGACAGAGAGAGAAAGCCTTCCCCTGGAGCTGATGCCCTGAATTTGGACTTGTAGCCTACTAGACTGTGAGAAAATAAACTTCTCTTGGTTAAAGCCGTCCACTTGTGGTATTTCTGTCATAGCAGCACTACATGACTAAGACAGTACCCCTTCAGCAATAACTCCCATTCCCTCCTCCCCGCAGCCCTGGGTAATCATTAATAAACTTTAGTCTCTATGCATTTGCCTGTTCCAGATATTTCATATAAATAGGATTATGCAATATTTGTTTTGACTTTCTTCACTTAGCATAGTATTTTCTGACTTTTTTAGTAACTGACTTTTCATTTAGCATAATGTTTTCAAGTTTCATCCATTTGTAGTATGTATCAGTACTTTATTTCTTTTTTATGGCAGAATAATAATCCATTGTATGTATATACCACATTTTGCTTAAACATTCATCTGTTGTTCCCACCTCTTACTTGGACTTTTAAAATCATCTGTTCCTCTGAGGAAAATGAGTCTATCTCTCAACTTCTAAAGTTAAAGAGAATGGAGGGAAGAACATATGGTGAGGTTAGACTATAACATGGACTTAAACTTCTATAGCACCCATGTTCTCCTCTCTCACCAAAGTTAGTTTATCCTCTAATTATTTTGGTTATACCTGAAGCAGCTGTAATCCCTGTTGCTAACTTTAGTATCGACCTACAGTTTCCACCTTCACTTTCACTTGAAATTCCTACAAGGGAATTTGAGATACATCTACCTTTCTAATCTTCTGTGCACTCTGTCTATGGCACAGAGGCCTCTCTGTGATACACTGGGACACTATTTCCGACGTGAAGGCTCACGGGATTTTTCCTTCGCAAAGAAATGTGTTCCATCAAGAGGTTATAAAATCAACATCCTTTGTCATATACCATATAACAGAGTTTAATGTAAGTTCTTTTACCCTACATTTCACTCAGGACATTTTAGCTAAAGAAATGCTTATATGATATTACAATAAGACAACAGTTTTATTTATTAGATAGATTCAAATAACATATCCTGACATATTATTATCAAAAGTCCTTTACAGAATTGTTTCTTTCATTACACACTATTTTTTGTCCATATGTACAGTTGATTCTTAATCCACAATATGATCTGAAAATAGTAACAACATCTTCAGTTACATCACTGATCTCTCATCTTGTAAAGTGAAATTAAAGAATTATAAAAGCCCTGAATTCTGAAAAAATGATCAGATTGGTTAAGTAGCCAGTCCTATACTAAGCTAATGTTTTTGAAAAACGTAAGTTCAACCATTTTCAGCCCAAGATTTTATACCCTTTACATACAGACTACTGAGATTTTCCATTTTCTACCAACTAAAACTTTCTTTTCAGTCAATATATAGCAATTTCATATTATTGAAATACTGTCCTAGTTCATATCTCAACCCAAACTGCATGTCTGTTTTCATGGTCTCTGCATTTGACTACAACAGCTTGCCAATTAATCTTGCCAGGTTCTCTCACCTCAGCGTTCAAAAGAGCTTCTAAAATCCCACCTGCTCTGTGAAGCTTCTCAGCAATAGAGACCATTCACTGGGCTGTGTTTGTTCTGCCTTGTGCTGTACTTGCTCATGACCTTTGGGCTACATCCTGTTTGCTGAAAAGCCAGTCATTTCCCTGATATAGCTCGCCAAGGACCCAGTCTGCTTTTTGCACTATGTGTATTTAAATAATAAAACAGAAGCTGGTGATTGCAGGGCCCCTCATTTCAGATTATGAAGTGTAAATTAGCCAAGTGTTTTGATAGCTCTTAATTATTGACAACAGACAGTCTCATGGAAGAGTCTGCATAAGCCACATGTCTAGGTAATATGAAACCTCGCTCGACTCCTTAGCAATTACATCTCTACGGAGCCATGGGGAGGGGGGGACCACCAGGTGTCCGGCAAGGATAGAATTTGTGGATTAGCAAAGTGAGAGCTAATGAGGTTGTATTCTATGAGGGCATTCATTAGCAGTGTTGTATTAGTGCATAATTCAGAGACCATTTTCAAAAAGGCTCTAAAAATTGTCTGATAAATCATTGAGTGTACAAATGAAAATCATTGAGGCAAAGATGGCTGGCTTACCCAGACACTGCCAGGGTGTGTTTGTTTTGGTGGTCCTTGAGAGCCTTGGTTTCATATCTACCCGTTGCAGCGAATGGCTCTCTTGGGACTAAGGTTTTTCTTCTTTACTCCTTCCCTATCAATACTCTCCACAAACATAATAACTCAATAGTTTTCTGTACTAATGGTTAAACCTCACACTGTCTTTAAGTAAAATAAGATATGAGACGTTTCAAGATCTTTTTGAAGAATAAAACTGAGATTTTTCTATTGTTTTTATATACATATGCACATTTATTGAGCAACCTAAGCATTTTATCCCTCTTGCTCTGCTTATTCTTTTTAATGCTAATGTTATCCTCATCCCGCACAAGAAGAGAGGTTAAATACCTTTGCCCAAATTACATAACTTATAATTGGTAAGGACTTGCTTTTAGCCCAAAGACATATTACAAACATTCTTAAATGCTTAAATGTTATAAAAAAGAAAAAGCAAATGATAACTTAATTAACACTTAAATATTTAATTTAAAAAGTATTTCCAGGATGATAAAAAAAGAGAAATAATTTTAGACTTGCCATTTCTGCTAGTGGAAACAAAACAGGAAATCAAAATTTTGATCAACCAATGACAATTAGGTGGCTTCATTTGGTGAATGAGTTTGTAGACACCTTAGTTATCACATACAGAGCTTCAATTATTAATCATTTTGGAATCAAAGACTTTTTTGATATGATAATTTAAACTCATGTTCAGGGCTAACATCAAAGCTGATTTACAGCCAGGACTAACTACTCAACCTCCAGACAGAAAGACCATCAGTCAGGTTTAAAACTGCAGCTAAATATAAAGAACTAACTGGAACTCTTTCATTCTCACACATGCCAGCAGGCTTTCCTCTCACAGATTTGTTGTTTTCACTGCCTTAATACGTAATAAATTAAAATGTATTCTCCAGATGAAAATTGTGCTGGCGTTTAGGATCCACTTAAAAATAGAATGTCTTCCTTTACCATGAACACAAAAAATCTGAAATGAAACTTGGTTCCTGCTCTTGCTCATGGCTTTCACCCTATGATAAAAGCAAAAACCAAACCAGTTGCTGTAGAATTGATTCCAACTCATAGCGACCCTATAGGACAGACTAGAACTATCCCACAGGGTTTCCAAGGAATGGTTGGTGGATTCGAACTGCCAACCTTTTGGTTAGCAGCTGAGCTCTTAACCACTGTGCCACCAGGGCAGGCAAATAGCCTTGCTCTCCAAATCTAAAAGTTTCCTGAATTGCCATAATAGGAATTTGGCTAGTAACTCTACAAGAGGGATACTATGTTCCCCAAACCTATTTAGTTCCTAAGTTCAGAAATTGAGAGTTTAGCTATCAAGGGACACCTTTTATTGTGCTTGTCAGCACTTTAGACATTAAATTTTCTCAGGGAGCCTGTCTCTGAAATATACATACAACCACAAGGTGGCAGTAGAGATTTGTGGTCACATGGTTAGGACTCCAAGGAATGAGGTTTAAATATATTCATTGTCTATACTAAATCCACTCACCAGTGAAGTGTTAAAACATGAAACACTTTACATACAAACTTGTTTTATGAATTAATAAAATTGTCTACTTTGCCAACTCTTTAAACTTACAAGTGCCTTTCAGAAAGGCTTCCTCTATTCTTTAGACTCACGTGACTTAATTTGACTTGAAAACCTCTGAATAGATTCTGGTTCCTCTAAATTCATATTTCACTGGGTAATGTCACATTTCTCTGTTTATTTTACCAAAGCAAAATCTAGTCTCCACAGTGTTAATCTAAGTCCTACTTCCTTAGATATCTGGAATCTTAGTGAAAAGTCACCACCCCTTCTAGTTTTCCCATTAATAGTAGAGTTTAAAATTTGCACTTAGTATATTTTTCCGTCTATGAAAAGATACAGCAGCCTTCCCCTATTATGCACAAAATTGTCAATTGAGGTTTAATGGAAAGGTCATTAGACCTTGGGTCAGAAGAGCTGGGACCTTGTTCTTTCTGGACCACTTTTTTGCCGGGTAACTTAGAGCAAGACACTTAACCTCTTTGACCCTCGGTTTCCTCTTTTGTCAAATGGAAATGCTAGTTCAATACTGGAAATAAGGATAAATAAAAGTAAGTGAAGTAAGTGCCTAGAATAGAGTACGACTTTAAGAAATGCCATACCAGAACTGGTTGGATTTCTCACTCAAATTTGTCAATCAACCAAAGGATTATTAAGAACAAAAACGATAACTTTAGGGGGCAGATAGTTTATGTTAATGGGTTAGGAACAATTCAGAAAGGGAGAGTGAGAATGGCTGCACAACTCAAAGAATGTCATCGATGTCACTGAATTGTAATGTAGAAACTGTTCAATTGGTGTATGTTTTGCTGTGTATATTCTCAACAACATCAAAATAAATAAAAGTTTTTTAAAACAGAATAAACACAATATGTAAAAGAAAAATCAAAGATTTTCCACTCTTCTAACAGTTGTGAAGGCGCTCAACTTCAATATCATTATGGAACTAGAAGTAAGAATTTTGGGCATTTTTGTTTTCAGAGTTTTAAAGTTCCCAGCATACAGAAAGGGGCCAAAATCATTACTCTCCCAAAAAGCAAAAATATAAATGTTTTAAATCCTCAATACGCTATAAAATCGGCTTCTGAGGATTAGTCCTCTATTTACTTCCTGGAAAGTATCTACCACATTAAACAAATTAAGCTTTGTATTGATCCAATTAAAATAGGAATACATTGAATTAATATAGAAATCACTAACACAAGAATAGCAGAAATTGTCTTTAAAAAAAAAACAGAACAATATTCTCATTACCTCACAGGAGAGATACAAAAGTTCCTACTTAGCTAATTTTTTTTCCTTTAAAAGAGTGATTAAGCAAAGCATAACAACGAAATATTTTCTAACATGCATCCTTTTCCTTTATTATTTTAAACAATATATTTCAAATATTATAGATTAGTTTTTTTTTTTAAATCAATTTATATGCATTGTTCTAGTTTATCATGTCTAGACCTAGAGCTCAGAATCTACATCTATCTCTTTGAAACCACAGTCTTCTGGAAATACTCAAATACTTAGAATAGAAGAATATTGCCACTGCCCCTTTGAGGACACAGGTTGTCATAATTCATTGGCAAAAAAATAAATAAATAATAACTTTCATCATTTTACACTCTTCCAGGCCCACTGGTCTCCTTGCATTCATTGCCCAACTGGATTTAGATTTCTTCCAACACAGGGAAAACTCCGTTGCATTTCAGGTTGAGATATACATCTCTCAATACTTTTTAAAAAGACAAATTTAGACAGATTATTTTTGGAATAAAGCTGTTCAATAATTATTAAACTTATCTCTGAAGTTTATGCCACGTAGATCTTCATGAGAATAACTTCTAAAGAAATCATCTACTCCACTCGATTTTATTTTAAAGATCACTCCCCCCGCAGCACAAGTACATTTAGATAACCTGACTCTGCTAGTAGAAATACTTGTTTGGTTGTAAGAACTTCTACTGTCAATTTCTAAATTTACCTCTTAAAAAAGCCTTCTAGGAGAACACCAAAGACATAAGGAAAGCAGTAGCCAAGAGACAGAAAGGGCCACATAAATCAGAGACTTCATCAGCCTGAGACCAGAGGAACTAGATGGTGCCTGGCTACCACCAATGACCGCCCTGACAGGGAACATAACAGAGAGTCCCGGATGGAGCAGGAGAAAGGTGGGGTGCAGAACTCAAATTCTAGTAAGAAGACCAGACTTAATGGTCTGACTGAGACTGGAGTAACCCTGGAAAGCATGGCCCTCAGATTCTCTATCAGCCCAGAACTAAAACAATTTCTGAGACCAACTCTTCAGACAGGGATTGGACTGGACTGTGGGACATAAAGTGATACTCGTGAGGAGTGTGCCTCTTAGCAAGTAGACATAAGGGACTAAATGGGCAGCTTCTGTCTGGAGGTGAGATGGGAAGGCAGAGAGGGTTAGGAGCTGGTTGAATGGGCGTGGGGAATCAGGGGTGGAGACGAGGAGTGTGCTGTCACAGTATGGGAAGAGCAATTAGAGTCACATAACAATGTATGTATAAATTTTTGTATGGGAAAAATTAAAAAAAAAAAAAAGGAAGAAATAATATCCCTTTAGGGACATCTAAGTCAATTGGCATAACAAAGTTTATTAAGAAAATATTCTGCATCCCACTTTGGTGAGTGGCGTCTGGGGTCTTAAAAGCTAGCGAGCAGCCATCTAAGATGCATCAATTGGTCCCAACCCACCTGGAACAAAGGAGAATAAAGAACAACAAAGACACAATGAAAATATTAGTCTAAGAGACAGAAAGGGCCATATAAACCAGAGATTCCATCAGCCTGAGACCAGAAGAACTAGATGGTGCCGGGCTACCACCAATGACCACCCTGACAGGGAACACAAGAGAGTCCCTGAAAGAGAAGGAGAAAAGTGGGGTGCAGAACTCAAATTCTAGTAGAAAGACCAGACTTAATGGTGTGATTGAGACTGGAGGAACCCCAGAAGACATGGCCTCTGGACTTTCTGTTAGCCCAAAACTAAAATCTCCTCAAAGATTAGACTGGACTATGGGACAAAAAATGATACTTGTGAAGAGTGTACTTCTTAGCTCAAGTAGATACATGAGGCTAAATGGGCAGCTCCTGTCCAGAGGTGAGATGAAAAGGCAGAGAAGGTCAGGAGCTGGTTGAATGGACATGAGAAGTCTGGGGTGGAAAGGAAGAGTGTGCTGTAACAGTATAGAGAGAGAGCAACTAGGGTCACATAACAATGTGTGTATAAATTTTCGTATGAGACACTAACTTGAATTATAAACTTTCACTTAAAGCATAATAAAAAAAAAGAAAAAGCCTTCTAGGAACCAAAATTATCTTTCTAACATTCCCATTAAAGCCAAAATTTTAGTGCTCATACCATGTGCTTCAGAGGCAGCCACTTTTTTTACAAAACCAAATATAAGCATCTGTTGGCCATGCAGAGAAACAGGATTGCCAGCTGAGAACTCCAATTCTGTGCTTACTTCTCAGAAATGTGTTTGTTAACACTTACTACCTCTCTTTAACTTGGATCTTAAAACACTCCACACACATGTGTAATACCAACTTCAGTACGCCAATATATTTTCAAAACAACAGAATTTGAAGGTTAATAAAACCATCTATGTAAATTAAGTAGAAGGAGTCACTGGGTCGCACAAAGGGGTTAAGTGATCGACTACTAGACGAAAGGTTCGAGGTTCGGGCCCACACAGTGGTGCCTCGGAAGACAGGCCTGGTGATCTTCTGAAAGGTCACAGCCCTGAAAATCCTAATCCAGCAGTTGTACTCTGCACACGTGGGGTCACCATGAGTTGGAATCAATTCAACAGCAACTAACAACAACAAATGTTTGGTCTAACAATGATCCCTTTCCAAATAGGTGGTGGTTGCTGGTAGGTGCGAGCAAGTCAGTTACGACTCATAGCAACCCTATGTACAACAGAACAAAACACTGCCCAGTCCTGTGTCATCCTCACAATCGTTATTACGCTTGAGCCTATCGTTGCAACCACTGTGTTAATTTATTTTCTAAAACTTTCTGTTTAAATGTAGTTTAAAAATAAGATATGAAGTGTTCTTTCAAAACAAGCCAGTGTAATTAAAGTGAATGAAGTTATTTATGAATAAACCATGCACATATTCATTGAGTCATCCTGAGTGACAGTTTATCTGTCTGTTTTAAGAAAGAGTGGTCTCTCCTTGTTTTGAATCACACCTAGAAAAGAAAGCAACAACTGAAAAGCATCACTGTTCAGTGATAATCAGGACAAAATCCAAGTGTATCGCAAAGTAAGTAAAATAACTGCGAAGATTACAATGTCAGAAAAAGTGCCTATTTTGGTCAGTTCACTCTTCAATCTTTTATTCAAAAGGACCTAACGTGTCTGCTTCACCAGCTATTTTATGTGCACAGCTTAGTAACGGTGCACAAAGACTATATTTTGACTAGATTGATTACTTTTAAGAAAAGATTTTTCAAAAAAGATTTAACCTGGGAAGTAAAACCAACCATCTGCTAAGGTTATAAGAAGTCCTGGTGGCGCAGTGGTTAAGTGCTCAGCTGACAACTGAAAGTTTGGCAGTTCAAACCCACTAGGCACGCCACAGGAGAAAGATGTGGCAGTCTGCTTCCATGAAGATTTAAAAACAAACCTGTCGCTATTGAGTCGGTTCGGACTCATAGTTACCCTACAGGACAGAGTACAACTGCCCCATAGGGTTTCTAAGTAGCGGCTGGTGGATTCCAACTGCCGACCTTTTGGTTAGCAGCCCAGCTCTTAACCACTGCACCACCACGGCTCCACAAAGATTGCTGTTGTTGTGAGGTGCCACTGAATTGGTTCCGATTCATAGTGACCCTACATAAAACAAAAGGAAACACTGCCCAGTCCTGTGCCATCCTCATGATTACTGTTATGCTTGAACCCATTGTTGCAGCCACTGTGTCCGTCCATCTCATTGAGGATCTTCCTCCTTTTCACTGACCCTCTACTTTACCAAGCATATTGTCCTCCTCCAGGGACTGATCCTTCCTGATAACATGTCCAAAGTATCTGAGACCAAGTCTCGTCATCCTCTCTTCTAAGGAGCATTCTGGCTGTACTTCTTCCAACACAGATTTCTTCATTCTTTTGGAAGTCCGTACTATATTCAGTATTCTTTGCCAATACCATAATTCAAAGATTACAGCCTTGAAAACCCTGTGGGGCAGTTCTACTCTGCTCTGTAGGGTCGCTGTGAGTTGGAATTGACTAAACAGCAATGATTTGGTTTGCTAAGGTTATAGATGATTTTTCTCTGAGATCCACTGCAGTTAGCTATAGGGCTCCCAACTCTGCCTTGCCCTCAGCAGGAAGTGTAAGGGAGTCCAGATATTAAAAGCAAAAGGTAGAAGGCATTTCCTCCTGTAGAATGATGGGACAGAATGGGAAGATGAAGAATATTTGCTGGCCGAATATAGTACAACCCAGTCTAGGCATCTTTCACAATTATCAGCCATAATCCTCAAAGTGGTCATCCAAGGGACTTTTAAGGCCTTCTTTTTACATATGAGAAAACTTAAAATGACCAAAGTTACATAATGTGCCCAACATCACAAAGTGAATCAATAAATACTGAGTCAGAGTTCAGCTGCAGACCTTTCTAGATCTAAAAATCAATAAGTTACCCATGAATCATAGTGCTTTTGAAATGGCTAGCATTATTTTTTCTATAATAGTAATATTTTAAGGCTATAATTTGACTTGTTGTATGTATCACATTAGTTCACTATGATTTAACTGTTTTTCTGTGTTGGTGTAGAAAAAAAAAAATTTCTTTGGGTTGCTTCCTTAATGTAGGTAAGTTAAATTTACTTATAAAAAGTCAGGATAAACCATTAAATCGAACACTTGCTTACTCTACAGCCAGCTTTTAGTTTCCTGTGGTTATGGCTAAAGGTACTATGCATAATAATAATAACAACAGCCATAATAATAGATAATAGCTATCCTCAAACTGGATTCGAATAAGAAATATGTTAAAAAGAAACACTCAGTCCTCTAATATTGATACTTGTTTTATATTACATAAGTAAAAATTCACAAAATATAAAATCAGGCTTAAATTTCATATGTTTAGAGTCCTTGTGTAACTATAAAAAAATGAAAAATAAAATAAAAATTAAACTATGCAACCTCTGTAACTTAGATAAACAATCTTATTTTAATGTGATTGGTGATATTATTCAATGGACACTAAATACCAGCTGCAACATGAAGATAAGGCTGACTGCTACAGGCAAGGCCTTTTTGAAAGTACTGCACCTATACTATCAGATACCATTTGAGGACCAACCATCCTCTTCTATTTAAATTCCTTAAAAAAAAAAAAAAAAAAACTTGGTTCTTACTATATCCCATGAAGCCTTATAGTCTTTGCTTTTCATTAAAGTTCCATTTATGTATGAATCTTTAATGACGTCTCTCTCTCTAGATCACAGACTTTAAAGAAATACTAACCGGAACCAAAGCAATTGTGTTAAAAAAAATTCAACAAAAGTAGACACAGAAATCATAGAAGAATACTTTTTCATAAGACAGTTTCCAGGTAATTAGGTAAAAGCTCTAAGCTGTTTATTTTTCTGTTTCGGTTCTCATGGAAATGAAAACCCAAATTAAAAATAAAATTCTAATAAACAGTCTTTACAATTAAAAGAATAAATCTGGAACTCAAGTTGCAGAAATACTTATATTCAAGTGATTCTCCCAAGCTCATTTTATTGAGTAATTGTTTTCACCAAAGTTTATGGAAGTGTTGTTACTAAGTTAACATAATTTTACTTGCTTAGCATCAAAGAGCTGGGAAGTGGCAGAGGTAGGAATTCAAATTCAGATCAGGCTGATGTTTTGAAATGCTAAGAGAAATAGTCGAAGAAAATTGAAATCCAGAAGGAAGAAGTGAGCACATAACATTTGCAAATTTGGCAATATAGTGCCTTTCTGTCAAGGAAGATGGTTCTACTACTCAGAATTCCTGGTATGAGGCGAAATATTCTATAAGTAGCATAATTACTCCTGTTGTAGAAAACAGCGGCCAATGCATGCATGAAAAAAATAAGTGAAGTCTGGCAACTGGCCTCATATTTTGGATGTGAATATGAAATTATTCATATTATTATCAACAAACCTTACTGAACCCCTTTGTGTAGAGTATATTTTGATAAGCGCTTAGAAAGATGAGCCTGCACAACAACTTAAATCTAAAATTTTATAAAAAAGAGACAGTGTACTCTCACCTAAAACATGAACAGAGTCTACTGATTTCTAGCCTAGCTTCATGACAACCTACTCTTGTCACCTCCAAGAATAAAGATTGGATTAGTGTTGCGACCTATTCCCAGCAGCTCATGGGAATAGCATTACACTATTCCACAGTAGAATCATTAGTAATATATTTAACTAAAGCAGTTCTAAGCATGAAATCCTTAACTAGAAACATGGACTAAAGACTCCAATTTGTTTAGAATGATTCATCTTTTACTAGATAAACACTAAAATAATAAATGTATTAATTTACTAAAAGTGAAATACTTCCAAAACTTCTTCCCCTCCCCCCTATTTTTTTCTTCAGGAGAATTTGTCTTAAATCTTTCATTTATTTCCCAATAGTCCACCCAATCCCCTTACACCGTCAGCACCAGTTGTCAATGACCAGTTAAGTAATAAAGTGTTTGGGAAGTCAAATAAACATTTAAATCAAACTACCAATAAATCTTGTTTCCTTGATAGAAAACTGGTGGCCCCCCACAAGAGACAGTTTGTGTAAAATAAGATGAAGTCCAGCTATAATAAAGAGGTACATTTTCCAAGGAATCTCATTTACTTAAATTAAATCCATTGTCTACAAAAATGGCTAAACTGCTTGTTTGATAGCTTTCAAAACATTTTACAGAATCTGTACAATATTGCCTTGGAGTTCCATCAGAAAGGGAAATATAATATTAAGTGCGAACACATCAGAAGACAGCTGACTTGTAATGATTCATGGCTCACTAAGAACGCTAAAGTAAAGAGCATCTTTGGCATGAGGCACAGCTCATTTTGCTGTCTCATACTCTACATTTATTTGTCACATGGTTGCTCAACACCTATGAGTTTAGACCTGGCCTTACCACTAAATCATCTTCCAAACAACCAAGGATTTCTCTAAACCGTACAGTTGGAGCTAGGGTAGGTGTAGCCACACAATCTCAGGATTAAACTTTCCCCAATAGTTCCACATTTATTTTACTCACTCACCACGCTCACAGATATATACTAGTAGTTTAAAGCCAAACTCAGTTCTCAATTTTACCTCCACAGGAGGGCCTCAGGGGTCTTCTGGGATGCAGGGCAAAACTCATGGCTTTCTCTTTGCGCCTAAGGCACAAGCTCATTAAAAAGTAGTTTAGTTTCACTATTCCTTTTCCATTTATCCAGGAGGCAGGAAATCCCAAAATGCTGGGGGTAGGAAGAACCTTCTAGCTATACGTTATTGACCTTGCTCATGGTACATATTATCTAACAAAACAGTACTATGTTTACAAGTTTTTAGTTCATAATATTTAAATAACTTACTTCAAGATTGTCACTACTTAAAAAAAAGACCTTAATTCTGATTTAATTAGCAAAATATTTGCAGTGCTTATCAAACTTACTATAATACATACTTAGTGGATGTTACACAATTTATTTTTATGCCTCAGAAAGCTCTTACAGCTAACCATAGTCTCCAATTTTATAAATAACTCAGGAATAGGGCAAGATCTAACTATGGTTTCCAATTTTATAAGTAACTTAGCAATAGCAAGATCATTCTGGGATATCTACCACCAGTCTTAGTAAAAACTTGGTAAAATATTAGGGTTCCATTTATAGTCACATTGTACTACACATCAGCTTTAAAAAACGAAGCAGAAAATGGCAGTCTTTTCCTAAACCTGGATGAGACTCAGAAACCATACTTGTTTGCTACAGTTTCTGTGAAGTCTCCATTGTATTCACACAGCACTCGTCCTATAGAGAGTTGAGCTAAATGAGTCAGTATGTTAATTATGTGCTCTGGGAGCACAAAGAAGAAATAAAGAAGTTATTACTTTCCCAAGTTTCTCAGGTAATGAGACCCACTTCTAGAGATATGTGGCACTGTACCAGAATCTATCATGAGAATGAGCTTTGCAGTAAAATGCACAGAATTAATTTTTTAATGAAAATCCTCTACTGGTTTTCTGAGTCCAATCCACCTGACAAATGTCACTGGGCAACGTCATTACCAGTTAACCAGCACAAGGCCTTTAAGCAGATGGCAGAGCGAGGCTTATTCAGAAGTGAGGCCTGCTAATTTCAGCCACCCCGCATGAAAGGGAAATAAAATAAAATTGGCTCCATGTCACTCAAACATGACAGTACTTTGGATTTTTCCCCCATGATGTTTTTTAGCCTTGAGGCAGATATGACAGGTGCCTTATTAAATTCCAAAAATAAATGTGGAGCAAGAAGGCAGTGCATTCCAATGAGACATCCAACTTGTTAAAATGCAACATGCATAAAACTTGGTTCATTTTATTTTTAGCCATCATCCTCGTCATTTTAAATCAAAACAGAGTATAATATTTGTTAGCGTAAACTAAGTAGAATTAGTCCAAAGATCAGTGCATTAACTTTTTTTAATACAAATTAGCTATTCTGTTCACAAGGACTTAAGTTGGGATTTTCTAAAACACTTTCATCAATACCTGGAAATAAGGATTATATGTGTGTGTGTGTGTGTGTGTGTGTGTGTGTGTGTGTACACATATACATGCATATATATATATATACACACACACGTTTGTGGCAGATTTCTCACTCTATATTTTAGCATCCCCCCACCCAACTACTAACATTTCTTAACACTTCCTCCAAAAAATCTAGCGATATTTATGAATCCTTGCCTTAGTGGGTGCTACACATTTTCTTATCTGTCTTTTTGTCTCTCAAAACATAAAAAAGTCCAACCTAGGTCAAATCATTTGATTTTCACCATCTTCTCCTGACCATCTATCCACTTTCCCCACATTATCTTAAGTAATCACTCCTTATTCTGATCTCTTACGTTTCCTGCTCATTTTATCACTTAATTTATTCTGTCTCATATTGTAATTATATTTTAATTAATTTCCTCCATTAGAAACATGTTTCCTGTACTAGGTTGCTTTTTGAAGAGAGAACCCTTATTTAGCCTAATATAACTTGCAGCATCTAGCTTGAGGGCTTGTACATACTACCAGTTGCTATCAGTTAATTCCGACTCATGGTGACCCCATGTGTGTCAGAGTAGTACTGGGCTCGACAGGGTTTTCAATGGCTGATTTTCTGGAAGTAGATCACCAGGAATTTTTTCTGAGGCATCTCTGGGTGCACTGGAACCTCCAACTTTTGAGTCTGCAGCTGAGCAAGTTAATTGTTTGCACCACCTAGAGACTTCCTGCACATATTTTAAAAAACCAAACCAAAACCTGTTGCCATCTAGTAGATTCCAACTCATAGTGACCTGATAGAACAGAGTAGAACTGCCCCATAGGGTTTCCAAGGAGCGACTGGTGGATTTGAACTGCTGACCTTTTGGTTAGCAGCTGAGCTCTTAACCACTGCTCCCCTTGTACATGTTAGGGGCTTAATAAACGTTAAAACAAAATAAACATGGCCAATTACACATGTTAAAATGATACCGTCCCTAGTGCTTCTTCATTGTTTCACTACTATGGCTTCTTGAGGTTGACATACTTGATACCAAGAGACAGGCACTTTTGAAGACCCAACATATGCACATTCTGTACCATAAGAAACACAAAAGAATTCCAGAATCTGATCTTTGTCTTCAATGAGCTTTGAGTTGGAATGGAGAGAACAGGCTTTGAGGGTGGAATGCTGTGGAAGCCTTTATACCCCAATTCCAATAGCAATGGGAACTTCCATTTGCCTAGGGATTAATGATATCTAAAGTGCTTTTATGCATTATTTAATAGTTAAAATGTTCCTATAAAGGAGTTGGTATTATTTGCCTCAGAAAACTGAGATCCAGAGAGATTAAATAACTTATGAAAGGCCACAAAGTCAGTATGTGATAGTGCTGGGGTTCAAGCTCAAATATTTTAATGGCAAAACCTATGTAACATGAACTTTCTATTACTCTACAGCTTCATAAAATACCACTACATCTCCCAAGGAACCTGGAAGAGACTGGAGTAGCAAAGTCATGACACTGTTTCCAGAATATTCACCCTACGTTTAACCAAATGATTTGTTCTCTTGGGCTAACAAACGGGAATTGCACTGCCCTCCACTCCCAGCTCCAAGAAGCTCCAGCAGGAGCACTGGTCCCCCTGCAGATCAGATCAGGGCGTTCAGGCTTATTCTCCTAAGGCCTCCCACATCCTAGAAATAGTAAGTATATAGGTATTAATTTGTTAGGTGCTGTCGAGCCGCTTCTGACTCATAGCAACCCAGTGTACAACAGAACGAAACACCGGCTGGTCCTGATCCATTTTCACAATCCTTGCTACACTTGAGCCCATTGTTGCAGCCACTGTGTCAAACCATCTTGTTGAGGGTCTTTCTCTTTTTCGCTGACCCTCTACCTACCAAGCGTAATGTCCTTCTCTATGGACTGGTCCCTCCTGATAAAATGTTTCATCATCCTTGCTTATAATAAGGCGCATTCTGGCTGTACTTGTTCCAAGACAAATTTGTTCACAGCGCCAGGGTGCAATGAGCAATCATAATCCGAATGATGATTCAAAGGACTAAAATTTAGCTTATTTTACCTGATTCTATCTTCATCAGTTATGTTCCTCTTGCAAGAAGCAAATTAATATTTTGCAATATGGTCAAGTTCAATCTGAAAGGAGTTACTGAAATTGTCATTATTTCTAGGAAAAGAAATAGGGTTAACAAAAGATCAAAAAGATGGTGGGGCTTTGCTGCAACTATAAAAAGAGAGTGACTGTGCCAACACCCTAGATCAGAAGAGAAAGTTAACTAAAACAGTTTGGAGCACATATTAGGTCCCCTCTGTCATGCTCTCCCTCTCTCCCATTCTTTCTCCCTTTCCTAAGCTGATGTTCCTTCTCTCTCATTTAAATTATGTCTAACCAGGGCATCCTTGAACTCTGAAGTCCCACTACGCTAGGCCATGGATAATCTTCCATATGAAGACCATGTACAATATAAATTTTCTTCATTAGATATGAAAAAAAGGCAGTAGACCTGCTAATAAAAAAATAATAAACACATAAAGATGCCATCAGCTACTCTCTCTTCTGCCTTGAATTTACTCTACATCATTAAGATTAGCTCCTTCTGTTCTTCCTTTTACATTTACTCTCCTTTTTTTGGTGAAATTCAACAAGGAAGCTGTTTTAAGGAAGTCCATTTGCTATTTATACCACCCTTTTGTAAACAAGTTGTGTTACTATTCTTGTGATGTCATATCTACAGCAAAGCTGGATGCAAAGGAAATTCCCCCACACTAGAGGAGTTATTTCATTTTTCTGCAAATGTGAATACATTTTGGATAACAACAGCATCACCTGGATGTTTGCTTTCTGCACTAAACAGCTTCCCGTAACTTAGACTTAATTAAAATTGGTTTACTAGCTAAGTCATTATCTTTTCTTTTGAGTTGAAGATGTTAAAGTAGTATGAGAAACTAACTTGAGCTGTAAACTTTCACCTAAACAATAAAAAAAAAGATTCTTATTTATCTGGGAAAAAAAAAATTTCGCAAAAAGTAATTTTTGGTGCCAAATCTTTTACTGGAAAACTAAGTATCAGGGACTCAACAGAGAAGGATTCTGCTATCTCTTCAGCCAAACACCATGCTTTTGCTTTGGGCTTACACTTTTAGATTCTTAGGCTCTATTATTTTTTTTTTTCCTCACACAGTAAAAATGTACCAAATCTTACTTGAAATGTGTGAATGTTTAACACTAACCCCTACCCCTTGCCATCAAGTCAATTCCAATTCATAGCAACCCTATAAGGCAGTGTGGTACTGCCCCACAGAATTTCCAAGGAGTGGCTGGCAGATTTGAACTGCTGACCTTTTGGTTAGAGGCCAAGCTCTTAACCACTGTGCCACCAGGGCTCCTTAACACTAACAGTCCCTGCCAAATGCAATCCATAAGGCAAAAGATATTTCAGCAGGTAGTTGAGTGCTTTCTTAGTAGCATAAATTTCAAAGAAAATCAAAGTGAGTTGCTAAAAGGAAGAGCTTCTTGTTTTCCACACTTTAGCAAAATTATCTACGAAGTATTTCACAGAGTTGGGTTTGGTAAATGTGTTTGTTGTCAATCTCCCGATAATAATAAAGAGAAGACTGTTCAGTAATCACTAACATAGCCAAAGCTTCTGACTTTTGATTTCTTCTGTACTTGTTATTTTAGACTCCAACCACATAGAGGAAAGACTGATAGGAATAGATGATCTCTTCTTAATACTTAGTTTGCTTCCTGGTATTGATTAATCATACTGCAGTTATGGAAAAGCCCTGAATTAGAAGCCAAAAGACTGATGGTTTTATACTAGCTTAGCTACTATTTATTTCCTGTGTGAGCCCACCACCTGACTTAACTTGTCTGCACCCCAATTTTCTCCTCTGTCAATTGGCGTTTGTAATGGTTTCCCTCTGTTTTTACGAAAGTCAAATGGATAGTACTTATTGCTTTGACTTATTAGTACCATTCTTGTCAGATAGATGAACTACAGAAAGGCATCTAACATGTAAAATCTTATTAAAAATAATACTATTATTAAGTAGCACAAACTGCATTTCAATGAAATAAAAATAATATTTGGTTTTCTTATTATAATTATTTGACTTTTTGTTTTGTGTACTTAATGGTTTGAGTCCAAATTATAAATTGAAAGATAAGGTCATTTTTCCATTAGTGACTACTTTTTTTAAATTTTTATTGTGATATATATATCTAGAAAGAGAGAGAGAGGGAGCTCTGGTGGTTAATAGTTTGGCTCCTAACCAAAAGATTAGCAGCTCAAATCCACCAGCAGCCCCTTGAAAATTCTATACGGCAGTTCTACTCTGTCCTATAGGGTCGTATGAGTTGGAATTGACTCAATGGCAACGAGTTTTGGTATATATATATATATAAATAAAACAAAACATTTGTCATTTCAATATTTTTGAATTAATGTTTAATTCAGTGGTATTAATTATGTTCGTCATGTTGTGCAACCATCACCACTCTTGTTTCCAGATCATTAATGATTACTAAGGATTGAACAAGGCGCCTGGTGGTGCAATAGTTAAGCCCTAGGCTGCTGACTGAAAGGTTGGCCGTTCGAACCCACCCAGTGGCTCTCTGTGAGAAAGACCTGGAGGTCCGCTTCAGTAAAGATTAAAACCTGGAAAACAATATGGGACAGTTCTATTCTCTCACATGGGGTCACTATGAGTCGAAATCAATGGCCTCTAACAACAACAAGTACTGCTATGTGAAAATCCTAACCCCAGGTACCTGTGAACATGACCTGATTTGGAAATGGTGTCTCTGGAGATATTACCACTTAACAGGAGGTCATACTGGAGCAGAGGGGGTCCTAATGCCATCTGAGTGCTGTCCTTATGAAAGAGGACAACAGACACAGAGAGACACACAGGGGAGAAATGGCCATGCCAGGGTATGCCAAGAAATGCCTAGGGCCACCAGAAGCTGCAAGACTCAAAGAAAGATCTTCCCCCTAGAGCAGAAGGAGAACATGGTCCTGAAGCCATGAATTCAGACTGGTATCCTCCAGAACCGGGAAAAAATACATTCCTGTTCTTACAAGCCATCCAGCTTGTGGTATTTTGTTACTGCATCCCTAGGAAATTAATGCAGTGACCTTTCAAAAACAAAAACGAAAACCCAACAAAACTTGTAATTCTCACAAGTGTTTCTATTTTCACCAGACTAGAAGAAGTTGTATATTTAAAATTAGACTTATAAATACATAACCCAACCATTGCCACTGAGTCAATTCCAACTCATAGAGACCCTACTGGGCAGAGTGGAATTGCCCCATAGGGTTTCCAAGGCTGCAAATCTTTACAGAAGCAGACTGCCATATCTTCTCCTGCAAAGTGACTGGTGGCTTCGAACTGCTAACCCTTCGGTTAGCAACTTAGCACTTAACCACTGTGCCACCAAGGCTGTTTTTATAAATACATAGAATTATTTAAATAATTTCCCTCATCCAGCTTGTTAAGGTTTCGCTATTGCTATCTTTTGCAGTCAGTGATAAGTTTGATGAATGTGTCTGTCTATAAAATGTCAGTCTATGCACAAGTGAACAGATGTGTACAAAGCACAAAGATTTCATATTAAAAATAGTAGCACTTATTCACTCACTCATCAAAACTGTTTATCAAGAGATGCTTGAGTGGAGTTGGGGAACTATTTTCATTTGATTTGCCATAACTGCCAATCGTCCCTGATCTCTCGCCGCACCCCCCCCCCCAGCTAATCGCTAGACAAAAAGTCAAAGGAAAGTTGTGCATACATTTGTAGCTATAATTAAAAATTATTGGACTTTGGTGGTCATTTGTGGTTCTGTTTGTTTGTTTCACTTCATGTAAGACTTGGGCTGAATTGTAAAGCTAAATTGTACAGTTTTCCTAAACATTTTCATTTGATTCTCATTTATTCTTATCTGGAATGAATAAATTAATAAAGCCCATCTTCATTAAAAACATAAACATTTCCTAAAGTCAGTAAAGAAATAGACAATTTTAATAAAATGACTGTACATTTTTAGCTTCACTAAGGAAACCATGGAACTTCTCAGGCTATCTCCGACTTCCTCTATCTGCAGGTAGATGAGAAAAGCGGATCATTCCAGTGTAAAGATCTATGTCACTATGACATCACTGCATTGTGCTCACTGGGTATTGAATACAAACTGGCAAGAAAGTACCTGTTGACAGTCAAGGCAGACTGTCTGCCTAAGATGCCCAAAGCTATATAAATTATCTTTAGAAAAAAATGAAAAATGATTGTATATAAATAATAAAAATAGCTTAACTAAATGAAATGTATCTTTAAAAATTGGATAGAAAGTATCTTGAAGATATAATTAAAAACAGATATTTAGAAACGTAGCAAATGTTCTTCACTGACGTATTTTCATTCCAACTCATTTCAATTTTAATAGGAAAACTATTAAGAAATTCTTAAGCCTTAAATATTCCCAATTAAATTGGCCAACTGGAAAGAAGCAATACTGATGTGGACTTGATTTTGGGGGGCAAAAGGTATCAAAAGGCATGGAATGCTAATACCAGATTATTCTAGCATAAAGAAGTTTAATTATCCAAATGAATGCTTTTGAATCCCATTTTATCTTCAACAGAAAGCATGATGGAAATATTTTTAAATAAATATTCTTAAATCACAGAGAATTTTTCATTAATAATTGAATCGATTCATTTGCTGATAATTTTTGGTATTGCATTAAAAAGGAATATATAAAAGTGTCACTTATTCAAGTTCATATTTTATATTTAAGTAAATTCTACTCACATCACTAATATCTTTTTCTTTCATGGTTGAGAGCTAGATGAGAACTTTTATTCAGGTCATATAACTATTTTTGCTGATTTTATAAATTTTTTTGGAATTAGATTTAGCATATTCTGCATTCATGATTAGACATCACTTTATGTATGATATTTTTTCTCCCAAATAGATTGTGAGGTTTAACGAAGCTTATTTAAATACTGTTAATCATAATAGAGCACAAAATCTACCCAAATATGATACAAAGTCACCAATTTTTCCATTAGTCATTTTTTGGGGAAAAGGTACAATAATAACCCCTTCCATTTTATCTGATTGATCTATTCTCTCTTTTTTAATTCAAATACTTCAATCACAATAATGCATTGCTTTGGAAATACAGTGGAAAAGAATATCTGCAATACTTAAAAATGATGCAGTCACCAGAAACCCCCAGAATTTAAGTAACTCCACTGCTTCTCTTGGTGGTGACATCACCCACCAGAGCATCAAGGAACCAATCCCAAAAGTCCCCAACTAATAAGCACGAAAGCCCTGACACCGAGAAGATAAAGCTCTAAACAGACACTATTTGAACCTTTGTCATTGAATTTTTAATTCTGTTTCTTTTTCAATAAACTCATCCCATCTGATGACTTGCCCATAAGGACTAGAAGCTACATGGACAAAGCACTTAGACAGGTCAACATGAAAATTACAAAAGGGAAAAGGATAAAGAGATTGTAACATGTAATTGAAAAATATTAATAAAAGTCTTATTTATTTTAAGTAGTTCCCTTCTCTCCTTGGGGGATAAATGTCCCATTTATATGCCAGATAACCTTTAAATATATGCATCTTTCATTTCAAATGATGCTCTAAAAACCAGATTGTCTCTGTGATTCACCTAATTGTATTCCTTCCTCTCCACATTCACGTTAAATTACTGGGGTGTAATTGTGGAAGCCAAAAGAATTTCACTGCCTGAAAAGTAATAAAAGACATCCAGGCATGATTAGTGCTCAAATATTTGACTGCTCTCTCCTACAACGGTAATCTCACTTCATTCTACCATGCACAACAACCCTGGGGGTTCTTGAGATGGTAATGATGTCACAATCCCAAGGGCAGAAGTGGGAGAAGGGAGGGGAGAGGAGTCAGGTTTGATTTCAATAGACAATATGAGCTGTTGCTCATCTATGAATTTTGACATTACCCTGGAATGAAGGAAGGATCCTGTTCAAAGCCAGTACATACAAAGCAATATTAAATATTTAATTTCCAAAGGCAAAAGCCCAAGGTCCCAAAGCTCCAGACAAGCTAATGGTCCTCTCCCTAGTTAGTCTGTAAGGAGCAAATGTCAAACTCAGAACTAATTTGGCTATAGGACAAGAGGAATTTCTTCAGGAATATTTATAAATCCCAAGGTTGCAGTTTCTTTTATTTTAAATGAACACACAAATGCAGTAGGTGTACTTTCTTAAACTGTGCAAATATGAACTTACACACATATGTAAATTAAATGATAAGAATTAATTGCTCATATTTCCTTTTCTAAAAGATCATATAAATACTTATTTACATATAAAACTAATTTAAAATTTTTTGTGTGTAAAATCTATATAAACACTTGTTTAAGACTTGTTTTTAATTCTTAAATGTTATTTAAAATACTGATACGCATATGTAGTTAACATAGGATAGTGATATAAAAGCATTATATAGCATTATATTAAAATTTGAAATACAGTTAAATCCCCGTTGACTTCTAGACACTGATACAGGCATTGTACGGACTGGGTAATGCCCTTTTGCATATAATAATGGGCAGGGTTTCTCTCCTTCTGTAACACAGAAAATCTAAGAAGCTGATGTTGTCTTTGTCCCGACACCAGGGTCTACTCTTGTAGTCCACATTGCCTTTGCCAGGACATAACTACTTCAGGTATGTTACTTCTAAACCACAGAGTTGCTGAAGAATATATATATGTGTGTGTGTGTGTGTGTGTAGTCACTTTATTGAAATCACATTCCAAATGTAACACACATAAACGTGACTTGGAATTTTCAGACATATTAATTGATGAGGCCACAATCAATCAGCTTAGCTGTGCAGAGATCAAAGTTGACTGTGAAGATGGGTAAAAACTATTATATGACCTTATTTTACACATTTTCTTTTGCCTTCAGTTTTTCAATACAAACAGAGATAATGGAGTTTACCTGTTTATATTACAACCACCAGCCACATGCAAAATCATGTGAACTTAGAAGGTGCTGAATATGTGTCAGATGCAATTGCTGCTGGTAATTTAAAAAGCTATTGTTTAAATTAAGGTAAAAAATATATAATCTGAGAATGGCATAAACTCAGAAGTACTTTTAGAAATGATCAGCCAATTCAATTCAACAAACGTTTTGGGCACTTAATGCCATTTTTGACAGAACAGCACTAGAAGCTGGGAAAGCAGCTCATAGGCAGGACCAAAAAAACACTTTGAGTTTAAAATCTGCTGGAAGTCATAGACAAACATAACTAATCAAAGTACTAATCTGACTCTCACTGCCGTGTTATCGTCAAAAAAGAATTTTTCTCATTAAAAAAAGAAAAAAGCTTCCAAAATCAAGGACCGAATTAATCTGGTTGATTGCTGAAGGAGATTTTTTTTTTTTTTAAAGTAGAAAGTGAATACAAAGGCAATGAGATAGGTAAGTACAGGAAAAATTAAAAGGAAAAATAGGGACTCTGTAACTAGATTAAGAAGCCCTGGTGGTGCAGTGGCTAAGCACTTGGCTGCTAACCAAAAGGTTGGAGGTTCAAACCCACTCAGTAGCTCTGTGGTAGAAAGATGTGGCAATCTGCTTTCATAAAGATCAGAGTTTAGAAAACCCTATGCAGCAGTTGTACTCTGTCAAATGGGGTCATTACTGAGTCAGAGTTGACTGGACCACAGTCAACAACAAGGTATAACTAGATTATAGCTGAAAAAAATAAATACGGAGATTCGGCAGGGAAGGCAGATTACAGAGAAACGTGAGAAACTATGAATGCCACGTGATGAAACCTCCACAGTTCTGTGAGACTTGCACTTGGCCAGTGGTGGAGGGAAGAGAAAGAAAAGGGCAGGTTCCAGGGACTAGGTAAAAAATTAAGTGACTTTGGAGAGAGAGTTTCAGTACAGCCTTGAAGATAGAGGCCAGATTGAAAGAGGTTAAAGAGAAGACTAGGGTGGTATATTTCTACAGAGTTTGTTGATGGAAGAGAGCTACTAAGTGAGAGCAAGGAACCAGTGGAGAGAAAACAGAGATATGAGAGAGGATCACATTAAAAACATAATAATACAGGCAGTTCTGAATTACAAACAAGCTCCATTCCTAAATCTGTCTTTAAGTCGAATTTGTATGCAAATCGGAACAGCTAGGTACTGTTTGGGTCTGACGTCAGTTAGTCAAATGTTTGTCTTAGTATATAGTATATAGTGTACCTTTCTATGCATGAAAACATTAAAGAAACAACGTCCAGATGCATAAAACATCTTATAACAATACAGTAATAATAATGTTTTGATGCACATCACAAAGTAGCTCCTGTTTGTTATTATGAACCATTTTATGTACCTCAAAATCTTAAGATAATAGGCTTTATGGGGGTTGGTTTCTAACTACGGGTTTTATGTAAAGCGGATGTTCATAACCCGAGAATTGCCTGTAATAATAATAATAATAATAATAACACCCCAGAGAAGGGTGACAGGATGGGGACTAAAGACATTATTAGTTCAGGCCAGTTAGATTTAGGAGCAAAAGCAAGTTCACCCTTGAGAAAATAAAGGAAGAGGAAAAAATTAGGAGACTATATTAAGAATTGACAAGTGAAAAAAGCTAAATGATTTTAATGTGACCACCTCTCTTTTCTTAGTAAATAGAAGGTAAAGTTTTCAGCTCAATCAATAAAGTGTGCCATAGCACTGAAGCACCCAATTAAGAATAAAATGACCTCATCAGAGGTTTTGAATTGGTTTTCTTTTCTTTTTTAATAGAAGTGTTGTATTTTGCCTTAAGATTCCTACTACCAAAAAATTATTTGATATTATTGAACAAACAGAATGATTCTTAAATAGTGAGGAAATAGCTTGTAATTTAAAGTAAAGCAATATTTTCTACCAAACTTTCCAAGCACATGTTCAATCACATAAATTACTCTCCTTTATTAACTAATGATGAAAGAACAGATGCTTAAAATAAACCATTAAATCAAAATCTGGAGAACCTAAATGGTCACCTAAGTTAATGATTTTCATCAAAAATGTAATCGAAGAACAGCTCTATACTTAAAAATTCAAATTTACAGGCAAACCAGAATACTTTTGTTTCCAAAATGCTTTACTAGTAACTAGTCAAGTTTTTCTTGATTTGAAAAATGGTCTGTGTTTAGTCTCTCTATACTTTATGCGGCAACTAACCTTCCAGTTTTTCTCCTTCAGAGAATTTGAAAAAGAAACCAGTTTTCAGAAACACACTTTAAGATTTGCTTGAAGGATTCTAATATAAAATACACTAATCCAAAATTAATGCACTCTAATAAATTGGTATCCATTTGGCACAGCTACATATATCCAATTTTAGCATTAATATTCTTTTAACTTTGTGTACCCCGTTGACTCTGGAAGACCCTATGGCATTCACCTTTGCCCTAAAAAAAAAATAAGTTAATAGTACATTTGTAGAGTAACTTCTGTTTATGTTATTATTGTTGTCACTGATGCTATTTTAAAAAGCAGTACAGCACAGAAAACTTGGGCGACAATCCTAGAGTTCTCTGACACAGCCAAAAGATATACTGCCCAACACCTCAGGAAAATCACTTAGTATGATCATGCTTTTTTATTCACCAGATAAAGCATTAATTTCACTTCTGTAAGAACTACTTTATACATTCACCATTAAGCCTGAGGCAACAAAGGTGAACAATTTTTATTGTTGTACAATAGCTCTCAAGTAAAAAAAAAAAAAAAAAAAAAAAAAAGATCTTTCTTCTAGAGGGAATTCTCAACACAAATTGTAAGAAAAAATAACAGTAACAACCTTTGATACCTGGTTGCTATGTTGGGTTGGAATATCCATTACCTAAAAGGAGAAGAAATATACAACACTAAAAAACAAAACAAACCCTTTACCGTTAAGTGGATTCCAACTCATATATGACACTAAACCAAAAACCATTGCAGTTGAGTCGATTCCGACTCATAGTGACCCTATAGGACAGAGCAGAACTGCCCCACAGGGTTTCCAAGGAACGCCTCGTGGATTTGAACTTCTGACATTTTGGTTAGCAACCATAGCTCTTAACCACTACACCACCAGGGTTTCCTATATAACACTAGAAGCATGTAAAGGAGCCCCGGTGGCCCAAAGGTTAAGCACTAGGCTGCTAACTCAAAGTCCGTTCAAACTCACCAGCCACTCCAAGGGAGAAAAGACCTGGAGATGGGCTCCCGTAAAGATCACAGCCTAGAAAACCCTGTGCGGCAGTTCTAGTCAGTCACACGGGGTCGCTATGAGCCCGAATCAACTTTCGACACACAACAAGGGGAGCAAGGCAGTGTGCTCACGGCCGCAAGCACTGGACTCCCCTCTCTATTCACCACCTAGTCCAATTTGGTGGGGAAATTGGTGGTTCAATGGCAGAATTCTCCTATTCCATGTTGGATTCCCAGCCAACGTACTCTTACACAGACACCACCCATCTGTCAGTGAAGGATTGTGGGTTGCTATGATGCTGAACAAGTTTAAGCACAGATGGACTAGGAAGAAACGTTATGTGATCTACTTCTGAAAATCAGCCAAAAAACCCTGTGGACACAATGGCCCCATCAACAATTGATTATGGGGATGACACAGGACGAGGTGGCATTTCATTCCATGGCATGAGAGTGAAATGAGTTGGGGGCCAACTCTATGGGCAGGTAACAACCATCCAACTTGGCCCAATCATTTCACTTCTAAGCCTCAGTTTCTTACTCTGTTCAACAGTTTTAATAATGCTTACAATGATTATCTCTAAGCATGTTTCTGAAGAGCAAATTAGATAACGTACATAAAACAATCTCAAAATTATACACAGCTAGATAATACAGAAGATTAGTATTGACTCTCTTGCCCCACAAAAGAAAAATATAGGAGTGTCCATGACATCATTAGTCATTTGAGAGTAATATGTTACAGAAACCTTGGTGGATAAGCTTAGAAATTAAAAGCTTTTCCTAAAAGTGAAAACAGTTTATCAGAGATTAATGGTTTTACAGCTATTTTATTAACCAAGGCATGCCATATGAACCTGCTGTTGTTAGTTACCGTCGGGTCGATTCAGACTCTTGGTGACCCCAGGTGTGCAGAGTAGAACTGTTTCTTAGGGTTTTCAAGGCTGTGTGACCTTGAAGAAGCAAATTGCCAGGCTTGTCTTTGGAGGCACCTCTGGATGCATTCGAACTGCCAACCTTTAGACTAGTAGTTGAGCACTTAACTGTTTACACCACCCAGGAACTCCAAATAAACCTAAAACCAAACCCGTTGCTTTTTATGTAGAGCCACACATGTAATTTGCACAAGAACTAAAAATAAGTAGCCCAACTATTTTTAAATGTGTGTCCTATCACCTACTTTGTAGACTGATAAATTTAAGCTGAACTTAAGCATTTCAACAGAATAATCTCTTCTGTAGCTCAGAAATAATTAAATCTTCTTATCGGCCCAGTTCAGTGTGTCTGTGTGTATGTGTGTGTGAGTGTGTGTGTGTGTGCGAATCACGGTATCTGTTCTCCTAGATATTTCATACACACTCTAATAAAATTCTAAAATTATTGCTCTTTTGACTGTAACAAAACTGAGAAAATATTAATCAATGCTTCCGTGAAGAAGCATCTTAGTGTCTGTTTTACTGAATATTTGAGTTACTGTCAAATAATAATTTTAAATATCAGGAAAATACAGTGATAAATTTAACTTCTATCTGGTTCCTCTCCTTCACAGCCACACCCCAAAACATTTACATATAGCTTTCAACACATGGCCGGAAACATTTGTTATGTCTGTGTTTGCAAGGATGAGGCAATAGAGCTCATAAAATAAAGCTCCACATACATACAAAAACTAGTTTCACTATTTTGACTGACTTGACAGTCAACGACAGTGTAAGGCAGTTGAAAGAAAAATTAGGTTATTTGATTGACTTGAGTGGACAGTATAACCTGTTTCCTCCCCTTAGTCCACTCCAATTCCCATCTCAACTTGATCCAACCTGTCAGTCAAGCCCATCACATACAAACTAGCTTGTACATGTAGACATTGGCTCAGGCAGTGAATTACTGAGTCCCATCCTGAAAGAGAATATTAATAAAAATTCAACTTTGTTCTATGTCATCCTTAACCTGTTCTTTCCTTAGAAATTGAATGTGTTGTGCTGTCTTTCCACTAGCACTTGACAGAAATCAAATTCCTAATTATTTCACCAGAATCCTATTTTTGGAGTCAAAATGTTTCACAGTAAAGCACTTCAATAGTTACCTTTTGAAAACTCTTGCTCAAAACCATTTATGTCAGACAAATCACCTATTGGAAGTATTCTTCTTGACTAATCTAAGTGGAATCAGAAGTATATGTCCTATAGACAAAGTTGTTTAATAATATGTCTGAATCTTACAAACAGAATGAATAGTCGTAAAATGACATTTTTGTTTTAACAGAGCATTATGAGCACCATAAAATGACGTTTTTAGTCAATGTTTCCTGTTTTATTGCTTTGTTTTTTTTTATATTTATATTTTTGGATAGTTAAAATACTTTAATTCTTACGAAAGATTTCCTTTGTCCACCATAAAAAAGGAATCCAAAACCTATGTTTTTCACTGCCATACAAGGAAAATTACGTATGCTTTTAAGATGCAACTTTTTTATTGTATAAAAGGTCAAGAATTTGCTGGAGAAAGTTACATGTTCATTGACATCCCAATTCAAGTTGGTTTATTATTATTTTAAATCAACTCAGTAGGCAGAACTGTTTTTAACTGTATTGTCTTTGTCAATCAAAATGATAAAAGAAGTAAAAAATAGCATGTATGTAGGCAGATTTCCCGTAACTGACTTTTGTGTTGTTCCTCCTATGCATATTTTAGTGCAGCCACCAAAATGTACAAGAAATTTTGAGACTGGGCAGGTATGGTCAAAGAAAAGAAAGGGAAAAGAGAGAATGGAAATGGAAGGGGAGGTGGAGTGGAGAGTAAGATAAACTTTCATCAAATGAAATCCAACACACTATTCTTATGGGCAGTCGAGAAAAAAAAGTAAAACCGGGGGAAAAAATTTAAAAAAAGAAAGAAATACAGTGCTAATCAACCAGGTCATCTTGTTTTACCAGATTAGTGATTACTTGCCATTTTGTTTGTTTGTTTAAGCAAAAATAATTTATTCCATCAAGATAGCCTTAGTTTATTTGTTTAATTTAAACATACCTCAGTGTTCTTGATGGGTGTAACATTCCCAAAATAAAACCAGGGTTCATGTTGTATTATTTCTTGCAAATAACAGGTAAGCAGAACTGCATCTTCAAATTTTCCTTTCAATAATTTTCTAGATGATATGGACAATAGGGAGGTATGATATGATACGCTTAACTGAGTCTCATGATACAGTACACCATTCTAATTAAAATATGTCTCCCTGAAATCTTTACAAGAAATACTGTTCTAAATTTAACATCTCGAACATCTTCATGCATAGCATGAAGTCATCTATGGAAATTGTACTTCTGGATGAAAATGAAGAATTTCATTTATACGTTTATAGCTTTCACACACTACTATATGCTTACAAATGTAAATTCAGTTTCAATGAGAGAGTCAATTGTTTTTACACTATTAAGTGCATTTTAATACACTATTACACACAATTGCTTGATGGTGAATGTGCTCATAATTGATTTAGAAGTACATAGTCTTTTCCCTCTCTCTATCTCTTTAGTAAATCTTTTTTTTTTTTTAAATCAAGCTAGTCAAAAATGACCCAGGCAGGGCTTTATTTAATTTATTATAGAATGTATAAAAAGGTTGCCTGGCAATGCATGGCTGCAAGTGTGTGAAAGAAATTGCATTCTGAAGAACAAGCAGAAAAAAAATAACAAGACTTCACACAGCTTGAGCGTCTTGTTGAAGATGAGTTTCCTCTGAGCATAGGAATCCAAACGATGCCAGAAAGATTAAAAAGGGGATTTTTGCTCATTACATATGATGAGAAACCAAATGAATAAAATCCATTAGTAGCAGCAAAACAGGAAAAAACAGCCTTGAAAAAAATCTATTCTTTGTTTTCAGTAGAAAGATATAATGGGTCTAGCAGCCCCATTATTTTATATTTCTCTTTAAAGTAATGCCTGTGATAAATTCTATTAATTTTGTAGGGAAAGGTCCATATATATTTCGTGAGATTCCTACTGAAGAATCTAGTAGTGAAAGAAAGTCTTTTAATATATTTCAGAATGAAGGAAAAGACGGGTAGATGAAGCAATTGTGGTGAAATATCAGAATGGCTGAATCTATAGCATGGATATATATATCAGATGATTATGTTATTTTCTAAAATTTTGTATATGTTTGAAACTTTCATAATGAAAAGTTTAAAAATAGCCTATAAAGATAAATTTGGCTGCCGTTTATGTTAAATTTGTAGTTAATATTTAAACTTTTTCTTATATTTAATGGAAACTTGATCAGTCAAATGCTATTCATCAATCTTGTAGGCCACTATCAGGAATCTTCCCTAGGGAGAAATAAATGTCTAATAACATAAAGTGTATCTTATCTATAATCCATATGGCAAAGAATTTCAAACAAGCAGGATTCTCCTACCCCTTCACGGACCAGAAGTGATCATTTTAGGAGAAAGTTGTATGGCACTAGTAAATAACCGTAAGTGAGGAGATTATTTTATAAACAAAATGAAACACACAACAGCAACAACAAAAATACTGCCTCCAAAATTCAATCAAACAACAAAACAAATTCTAGCATAAGCTCTAGGATTAATGTAGATTCACCTTAGCAATACAGTAGGTACAATGATCACTGATATCCACAGTGATAGCATTTTTTAGTATTAGTATTACAAGATCATAAATCCAAAGAACATTAAATATTTTATTACATGGATTTTTCTAAGGCAATGGGAATTTCTTAACAAAACATACCATTTTGTGTAATCTTAAATTAGCCTGGTAGTTTTTCCCAAGCACTCTGTAAATTCTGTACTTGACTTAATTAAGCAATATTTCAGGTCTGTGACACCCAAACGTTAGTGGTTTGCAAAAAAATCACCTCTACTGCCCTTCAAGTGGGAGTGTAGGGTAAATAAGTACCAAAATTCATGTCAGGGTACAAAACTCTTTTTCTTTTCCACCAGTGAAAAAGCTGTCTCTCACAGGCATCATATTGATTAAAAACACATTAACAGACAGTGTTAGAGAATATGATTTCCAATCAGTAGTCAAATAGAGCACTGTTACTGTTTAAGATCATTTGTTAAATGTACTCAAATTACCACTGAGTATCTTAAAGCACTGGCGTCTCTGGGTGTTGGAAACAGTTAAAGCACTTGGCTGCTAACAGAAAGGTTAGAGGTTCAAGTCCACCTAGAGGTGCCTAGGAAAAAGAAAGCCTGGATATCTACCTCCAAAAAATCAGCCATTGAAAACCCTATGGAGCACAGTTCTACTCTGACAGGCAAGTCATTGGCTCAATGGCAACTGGTTGAAAATCTTAAAGCATAAAGGTCTCATTTACACAAAACTTAGAAGACCATAATTTGTACATAGATTCCAAGAGCAAAACTATATGCTTTCCCTTCTTAAAATATTCAAACATCAAGGAGGATGCCACATACGAATATTATATATGTGAACTGTCATGGAAAAGCCAGTTATTCATAGAACAATAACAAAATAAAAAGCCAAGTTAACCAAAACAGTTTGGTTACACTGAAGTAAACAAACAAAAGTAGAAAGAGGACAGAGGAAGTTTTTCTCTCCTTCTTGAAAAGTGTGTTGACCTCAAATACGATCTGCACAAAAACATAGACTACGTTATAGGTTCCCAAAGAGACTATTATTATGTATATTTTTTAATATTTAAATTTTAAATATGCTTGGGCAACTTGGGTTGAGCCAAGGCAGCACAGATATCTTTACTACAAGCTTTTATAAAGCCTAGAATATGCAATTTTCATGGACCTGTGGGAGAAGGCAGGGTATGTAGAATTTGAACTATTTTGTCATGGAATAGAGTACGTGCGTGTGGAAGACGAGTATTCTGCAAAACTTAATGTTGGTGAAGTGGATCTGAAACTGATAGCAAGCATGTACATCATCTGGGGGGAGAAAAGGTTAGCACAAATGCCTGGTTTAGTTATTCCCTTCTCTTAGGACAGCAAGTCAACAACTTGCTTTAGTCTCAACATCCATGAAATATGACTATTCTGCACGTAGAACTGTTAGGATCACTCTTTTAAAAAAAAAAAAAACTTGAGCCCTTTCCCATATGAAATATGAATGAAGGTAGGGATATTCTGAAACTCTTTTCAAGGCCTATTCTTGGAAATTTTAAATTCATTCTTTATAGTTAAACTATTTCAAGCTCATAGAGTCACCTTTATAAGTAAAAAAGCATAGCTGTTCATAAAGTGGATTCACCTAAACTTTCAGTTTCTGTAAGTCTTTGGCAGGGATTAAAACAGAAAGCGAAGGCTTCAGTATATTGTACACCTCAATAAGCTTGGAAATCATTTTCCCAGGTTAGAAGGGGAAGAGGTCACACGTACATTCTATTTGATTTTATTTTGACAGGGTGAAGTGGATTACCAAAACAACGGGTCATACATATTTAAAGAGGAAGGAAAGCATTCTTCGGGAGCTACAGCTTTAAGTGCTTTCTACACCAGATGTCTGCTTTTTAATGGGTCTTCTTATTTAGGAAATGAAAATGAAATTAGGAGTAGACCACATTTTTCTAAAGAACAAATGTCCATTTCACATGGAGGAAATGGACATATCATCATGCTGTCTCATCATCGGCTTAAAGAAAAAAAAATTAAGTAGGAAACAAATGCTTAAAAAGCTTAAAGAAAAGTATTACAGTAAATGCATGCACACAAAGATGTATTTTTCAAACAGAAGTTGTTTCCAAATGATTTAAAGAAAATTTGAGAGGAAATCAATAAATAAGATATGAAGAGAAAAATAGAATCTACTATGCAACCCAATTCTCTCTTAGAAGTTCTTATATTCTTTTATATTGAATAAATGTTTCCATTTTGAAAAATCTTCTTTAAAAATCTTTTTATCTCTTTATTACTCAATGCTTTCCACTTTGAAATTCCTCTGAGATGTTTAAATTCTTCTGATACTAGGCTATTGGTAATGTATAACCCACTGGGAAAATACACAGACCAAATTACTGAGATCAGAAGATCTTAAGCAGATACCATTGTCTATACTTAATACTTCATATTGACAATGAGACTTAGTATCTTTCTGGTTTTTTTTTTAATCAAAATAACTTCTCTTTTCCACTTATAGTTTTTGGCCAGCATGGTAAAAGCAGGGCAGTGTATTAATATTCCACTATGATATCCATTTTTTTAAACAAATATTTATCACTCATGCTTGGACAACCATTGTCTATCTTCACAAGAATCCTCTTCGTTTAGCAACTCCTGTTCTATGGTTAGGGAGCAATGGTGGTTCAGTGGTAGAACTCGCATTTTTCATGAGCGAGAACAGAGTTCTATTCCTAACCAATGCAGCTCATGCACAGCCACCACCCATCTGTCAGCGGAAGCTTGTATGTTGCTATGATTCTGAATAGGTTTCAGTGGTGCTTCCAGACTAAGACAGACTAGGAGGAAAAGTCATGTAATCTACTTCTAAAAATCAGCCAATGAAAACCCTATGTATCAAAACAGATCCCGCTGTGCATGGGTTCTGCATTATTCGGTGGCTGACTTAATGGCAGCTAACAACAACAACAATTCTATGGTTCCTGATGAAATGGCCATGTTTTTATATATCCTAGTGGATTGATGCATGGATGGGCACTTTATCTAAACTGGAAATGAGTTCCTTTTATTTGGGAGACACTGTTGCATGCATTATAGGAAGACAGATAAAGAGGAAGGGATGGAGAGAGGGAGAGTGAGAGAGACAGAGCGAGAGACTGGTAGCTAGAGACAAGTGACCCACAAAATGAGACTTGATAAGAGTCTGAATCCTGCTGCTAGGCCCAGCTGTGTTCCTGTCATGAGATCAGTGACATACCCTACTAGCTTTATAACAAAAGCCCCCTTTTTGTCAGCTGAAACTGGTTGAGGTTGGATTTCTGCTGTTTACCAAAAGACTACCAAATAATACAATGTAATTCTATAAAGACCACTTTAGAAGAGTAAATAACATCTTCTATCTACCTTAAAGAGCCCTGGTGGTGCAGTGGTTAAGAGCTCAGCTGCTAACCAAAAGGTCAGCAGTTTGAATCCTCCAAGTGTTCCTCGGAAACCCTATGGGGCATTTCTTCTCTGTCCTATAGGGTTGCTATGAGTTGGAATCTACTCGACAGCAATGGTTTTTTTTTCTTTTTTTTAATCTACCTTAAAACTGGTCCGAGTGATGGGATTTTAATTGACAGAGCCAGATAGTGCTGAAAAGGAGAGCGCCGGAGAGCTCATCCAACACTGGCAGAAGGAGCCAAGGCAAAGATACGTGTGCCTATAGGTGTGGGCCATTAGACCCAGTGGAAGGAAAAGCTGTGCACCAGTCATATTTGGGTCTGTAGTGCTCATGTAACTGATGTTTTTCTTGCCAAAAATGTTTAGGTCGATCACATAACTCAGGGTGCATGGGAAGCTTTGTCATCTCTACATAAAGGCCACTGAAAATTGCATTTAATGTTCAATGCTATCTTCAATGTCATCATTCAGATTATATTTTCCATGAGTCTACCTACACCTGTTTATTTTTTTAATATAAAATGTATGATTCTCTTATTATACAATATAATAATACTTAGGATACAAGTTAAACAATAATTAATTATTTTGGGAAAGATGAATGGGTAACTTTGTCGTGTAAGACTAAAAGTTCATTAATGTCTAAATGATAAAAGAGATACTAATCTCTCTTCATTAGTCAGGTGAAGTTAGTTACACCTCCTAGAAAAGAGTATTCAGATATTACCTGATTTCAAGTATACATCACTGGAAGATTCTGTGTTTCAACTGGAACATTAGAGAAAGTGTCCATTTAATCATCTTGACAGAATCATGCCTCAATTATTTTTTTAAAACCACTTATAATTTCTATAAAAAATATAATCAGATTACAATAAAATAGTAGAGACAAATATTCTGGTATTTTATATTTGTAGGCAATTGACACATAAATGACATTTTAATATACGTAAAGTATCAAAAATACATACAAAGTTAAAATGATTACTTTTTAATTAATTACAGCATTATAGAATACTATAGTAACATTTCAAGAAAATTTGTCTATATTCTTAGTTGGGGTTGAAATATAATTTTTTGGTGTGTGGAGAAGTTACCAATTTTATGTGAAAAAATATGAGCATATTTCCAAGACTTGTTCAGAACATTTTCTATGCCATCTATACTTCTGATTGGGTATTTCATTATTCTGTATTACCATTAGATTTTGTGTCAAAGTAATTCAAACCTTCATCTCTTTAGCATCTCTCACAAATATTTTCAAAGTTAGTTTTAAATATCTAAAAAATTCCTACCAAATTTATACTTTTAATTTGATTAGTAAATATCTTCAGCACTCATAGAGCATTTTTGGCCACTTCATCTCATTTGATTTTCACAATAGCTCTGTGATTTAATGAGGGTAAGTGCTTCTGTTTAACCATTTTAAAAATCACTAAACTCATGCTAACAGGAGTTAAATTACTTCCTCAAGGCCTCATGATAAAAGGTAAATGGAGTATCGTGATTCAGATCTTAATTTCTCATTCCAATCCATTATCCTAAAGAGGAAGCACCCAACTACATGGATACTTAAGTAGCCAAAATGGTTTTTCTCAAAATTTTACTTAAAGGCAAATAGGTCTGGTTATAATCATTTAACAAAAAGGAAAAAAAAAAAAATAACTGTAAGACAAATGAAAAGGAGTAATAATGAGCACTGTATCAAAAGAGAAGTTGATAAAATACATTCAAGATATTGGAAAGACGTGAGCTCTGTTCACTCAGTGAACACAAAGAAACATTATCAATGTGTCATGTTCAGTTTTAGATTCTGGGTGTAGAGTATTAAATAAAAACCCATGATTGTTGACTCCTTAGAGCTTACAATTTAGAGGGAAAGTCAGACATCAATCAAAAACAAATAAATTCTTCACTATGAATAGCAGAATGATTATAAAGGAATGGAATAGGGTGTTATGATAATAGGGAGAATTTCTTCTGTGAGCATGTGGAATTTCACCTGAGCTCTGAAAGAACAAAACCCAAGCCCACTGCCATCAAGTCGATTCCAACTCATAGTGACCCTATAGGACAAAGTAGAACTGCCCGTAAGGTTTCCAAGGAACACCTGATGGATTCAAACAGCCGACCTTTTGGTCAGCAGCCAAGCTCTTTACCACTGTGCCACCAGGGGTCCATTGAAAGATAAGTATGAATTAGACAAGTAAAAACTAGGGGTGGAGAGAATTCCAGGGAAAGGAGAAATTTAGTGAGATGGAGCTTGGTATGCTAAAGGGAGAGGAAGTGAGTGAAAGAAAGAGAAAGACAGAGAGACAGACACTAGACTTGAAGGACCTTCTTTCGAGAACTTACTTTTAATGGCCAGTCAGGTAGGAAGCCAAGCAGAGCAAGGGGATTGAAGACATTATACATGGCTATTTGACCGTAGAAAGCTTTGATTGAGAGATGTTAGTACTTTTAAATCTACCACATAATTTTCTTGGGATGTGGGAACTATCTATATATTTTATTGCGAAATGTCTTTCTTAAGTTTCAAAATTATCTTTGGCATGGATAATCAAGAGCAGCAACGTATCCAAAAAGGACAATAGATAATTTCAAAAAAATGAGCTATAAACTCACTTGGAGGGGGAACTACTCCCGCCTGTAACATTTAATTTACGTTTTTGAGTGCTATTGTCTTCCTTTGTAAAATAAGGTTTTGGCAAAGATCCTGGGTTTCCAACAGGAATCTCCAAAGCTGTGAAACTTAATCAAATTAATAAAAAGGAATTCATCTAGGTTACTAGCATGTCAGTGTAACACTCAAACAATTTCCTCCTGCCACGTTTATGTAACTAGTTACCCTCAGGTGTCATGCTAATAAGTTTGGATCAATTAATAACTGTAATTGAAGCTGAATATAATTAAGCATTTAATTTTGAGCTGTTTAAATATAATTCCATTAAAGTCAAATCATGAAACTGGGGCAAAAAAAAGAATTATCGACAAAAGATGAGTAGGAATGAAAAAGTTTCACCATGCAGTCATGCATGGGTAAATTTGGTCCATATTGATTATTAAGAATGAGTATCATTAAGTCATAGTAGAAAAACAGAAGGGTCTATGCACATATGGAGCCCTGGTGGCGCAGTGGTCAAGGGCTCGGCTGCTAACCAAAAGGTCGGCAGTTGGAATCCACCAGCTGCTCCTTGGAAATCCTATGGGGCAGTTCTACTCTGTCCTATAGGGTCCCTATAAGTTGGAATTGACTCAATGGCAATGGAGTGCATGAACATATAGATTTCTGACTGTGAGGTTTACTAACCCAACTCTCCCTTGACAAGATTATCTCCTATACCTTGTAGCTCTGGCATCAGTTTTACGTGTCTCAAAATATATATTTAGATTTGTAGGCTGAGAACAAAAAAGTGTCTTCATGCCGCTGCCCCATTTTATACCTTGCTATGATGGATTAAAAATAAATAAGTAAAGTAATACATATACATCTCGAAGAAAAACAGGTCTATTGAAAACAAATACAAAATGATCTTTAATAATTCTATTTCTTCAGAGACAGAAATCATAATTCAGTATCGAGGTGTTTTGCAGTAGAATTTTTTTGTGAGTTTTTTTGTCTTTTTTGTTTTGTTTTGTTTTTACAAACATAGGATAATTCCATTTTATAATTTGCTATTTTACTAAAAAACATATAATTGACATTTTTCCACATTAATAACATCATAGAACCTAATTTTTAATACCTCAGTAAGTATAATATTATATTGATATGCCAAAATTTCTTTAACCCATCTCATTTTTATATCCTTTTCTTGGTTTAAAGTAACTCCTATTACAAAATATGCTGTGAAGAACGTCCCTATATATAAATCTTTGAACACAATAAATTCCAAGAAGGAAATGACTGGGCTAAATAAAGCACATGCAAATTTTATGCCTTTCCTAGAAAGCTAAATTGAAGGGGAAAAGGTCAGATGTTTTGTGATATTTGTAAAAATATCTCCAAGTAATGCTACTGAACGATAGAAGGAGCATGTACTCATTCCAAAACAAAATGTCTTAAGAGCCTGAGCACCAAATCCCCAAAGGTGATCCAATTTATATTGTGAAGATTCTTGGGAACCGCTTAGAGAAGCATAGAATTTAAAGATGTGTTTTGTTTTCAAAAAAGAATCTTTTCCAGAATCGACTTGACGGCACACAACAACAATTCTAACAATGGAGTCCTGGTGGCGCAGTGTTTAAAGTGCTCAGCTGTTAACTGAAAGGTCGGGGGTTCAAACCTACCAGCCACTCCATAGAAAAAGATGTGGCATGGAGAAAGATGTGGCAGTCTGCCTCTGTAAAGATTCCAGACTAGGAAACTCTATGGGGCAGCTCTACTCTGTCCAACAGGGTTGCTATGAGTCAGAATCCACTAGATGGCAACAGGTTTGGCTTGATTTGGATATTCTCACAATAGCTGCAACAAGGGATTCAAACATACCAACGATCATGAAGATAGTGCAAGACTGGGCAACATTTCTATTGTACATAAGGTCGCCATGAGTTGGAGTCAACTAGAGGGCAACTAACAACTACATAGTCCAGTGGTTCTAGAACATGGCTACACATCAGAATCACTTGTGATGCTTGTTAAAAATAGCTATTCCTGGACACCACCCGCCCCAGACATATAAATAACTATTTAAGAGTTTGGAATATGGGAATTAGTAGTATTAAAAATCTCCTCAATTATTCTGATGCAGTCAGCTTGACATTTGTCCATGGATCAGAATTTTGGATCTACTGCCTTACTCTAATCCTCTTGTTTTGTACATTAAGAAATTGACTGCATATACTTTATGTTGTTTGCCCAACTCTGTAGTTAAATATGCAGAGAGAGACCTCCTAAATCTCAAACCGGCTTTCTTATTACTATACTACTTTGCCTCAGTTGTTGTCAATACATTATATATGCCCATGTGATAATCAGTTCACAGGTGCTAACATTAAATGACCAATCAGGAAAGAAATGGATTATTTAATGGTATTCATCTCACAAAGTGGAATGAATAACTAATGAATCCTATTTATTGCTATTTTCATCTTTTTTCCCTCTTAAGTTTATTGAAAATTAGATGAAAATGTCAAAGTAAATAACTCTTATGCAATCTTGCTTTCAGTTAAGATGTTTATATGTGATACTCATCTACTAAAATATGAAAATTTTGATAATCAGCAACAGAGAATGTTTTTTAACACTGTCCAAGGCTAATAAATATTGAAGTACTTTTTCTACAATTCTCTGGCCTTAAATTAATAGATTATGAAACAAAAATACTGAGTTCTATTTTCCTATTACTATTTATATTTGCCACATGAGACTAACATTACCAATTATTTTTGGAATAAATTGTTAATAAATAATAGATGAGTATCTGTATGCTAATATTTATTAATTTCACGAAACTATGCATATTTCTTAAATCAGATGTGAGATTCATTTCTTAAAATCATTAAGAAATTCACCAATATTAGAGTAGAATTGTTTATAATACATCAATCATAATGATATATCAAAAATACATGAAATAATATCACTCCATTAATTAAAGAAGTCCGATGGCTTCTTCTTGCATTTAAAATGAAAGTCATGTGCCTTACTGTGGCTTACACAGCCCAATGTCATCCATAGCTTTCTCTCTGAACTTACTCCTGCCACTATTCTACTCAACTACTATGACATTGGCCTTCTTTCTCTTCCTCAAGCTTGTCAAGTTCTTCTATACATGTGGGCCCTAGTACAAGCTTCACCTTCCAGAGTACAATGTTCTTGCTCTATAGATCTATGATTGTCTCAGGCTAATGCCGTCTCTTTAAAGAGACCTTGCCTGACAACCATATTATAATGACCACCCATGAACATCTATTGCAGCAGATTTGAATTCTCTACAATTGTCATTATCAAATGTTTTATTCTTGTTTATTTATTTGTTTCATTGTTTATGTTATTCCCCTCGTTCTCCAGAATATAAATCCCATGACAGCAGGACTATATCTCTCTTGTTCACAGTTGGTCTCCCATAAACAGTTATGCAGAAAAACGAACGAATGAATCTGTGTGACAATAGAGATCTAAGTATTCTAGCCAACATTTTATTTTCTAATACCTTTTTCATTATGTAAAGAAATTTTAATTTGTGATAGTAAACCAAGAGAAATCCAAGATATCTCCATATCTCATGAGATATGAAAATACAGTTCATTAAACAAAACCTAAATTTAAGATGACACACATAACTCAGTGAGTTATTGGGTCATAAGCCACAGGGTCATAAGTTATAGCCCATCTTCAAACAAATATGAAACATACTGCTCATTTATAGCCATATAATAATACTGTCTGCCTACTATTATTAAATAGGTTCAGCCTAATAGATTTTCAGAAGCTAAGTGTTAACAGGTGAAGAGTCAATGAAAAGACATTGACGACTCTAACATTGTTTATTATCAGCCATCAACAGGTTGACTGTTATGTCAGCTTATCGAACTATATTTGTTGGTTTCAATTCAATCTCCATGTTCTTTAAAATGAAAGAAAATACGAATTTATGATAGAGCAATTTAGGAGTGTATGGATCAACCATATGAAAGCAAAACACCTCCAAATGCCAGGTACTTTACGTAAAGAAAAATATAGTTTTATAGCTTAAGAGAATAGAATTACAACTTCTGATTTCTTACACAGCTTTGCATTCTGAGTGAAGTACTTTTTTTTTTTTTAAGAGAGATAAATGAGTGGACAAGTTCATGGGATAGACACATTTCCTGATAGGTTTGTTCACACTAGGTACAACCTCGCCAAATGGTTAGAACACAGAAGAGACTAGGAACTGTATTCAGCACACCTATTTCTAATGCACAAGTCTTACTTGTACAGGAGAGAGCTCATGATAGATTCTTTATCTGAGCCAAGTCGCACCCTCAGATATTCATGGACAATTCCCACAGTGGGAGAGAATCCATCATAAGCTCCTATTGTGTATGAAATCAACTCTCAGAAGTAAGAAGACATCTTTAATGCCCACTCTTTTTGAAAAGCAGGAAGGATCTTAAAATGTCAGCTGCATGTAAGGCATATCATTTATAGACTTCACTCAAAGTACTTAAAGGTTTAAACACAGATCCAATGAATTTGCAACTGCCTCACATTAACGGAGCATACTCTTAAAGCTGCTACACACCAAAAGCCTATGACTATCCATTTGTGTTCCCTGGAACTTTACATCTAATTCTATTTTGAGAGCTGCACAAAGCAGTTGAAAATAATATTAGATTTTGTATAGGCAAAACACACACAAATGTCCAATATAAATCGCAACTGTGATTTTTTTTAAATTTCCTTCATCTAAAAATCATGTTGATATCATACACCACTACATGCATTTCTAAGCAGGTTTTAATGATAAAATGATGGCTAATGTGAAGATGAGGAGTCCCTGGGTGCACAAATGATTAAGTGAAAGTTTAGCAGTTTGAATACACTCAGAGGTGCCTCAGAAGAAAGGCCTGGTGACTGGTGATCTGTTTTTGAAAAATCAAGCCATGAAAACACTTTGGAGCAGTTTTATTCTGTACACATGGGGTCATCATGAGTCAGAATCAACTCGATGGCAATGGGTTCGGTTCTTTTGATTAAATGTGAGCAAAACGGAGAAACATTAGCAAAATCATAAATTAATAGACAAGTGTTTTATTTAAACATCTACATATAAAACTCATATCAAAAGTATAATCCTGATTTATTTAATACAAAACTGGTATTAAAATTGATTCTTAGTATGAATAGTGTGACTGAGTGGATTTTACATATCATATAAAGTTTATATTTTAGAAAGCACCTTGCTAACTAAAATGTATATAGAGAATAACTTTCTCACTAAATCATTTCATATCTCAAAACTCCTTCTAAATCTTAGCTCTCTGATAAGAGGATGAGAGAGGCATTACTTGATAAGTGAGAATAATCACCCATAGATAATGGTATTTCTTTGTATTTACTATGGAGTCCTGGTAGTAAAGGGGTTAAGAGTTTGGCTGCTAACCAAAAAGGTCAGCAGTGGGAATCCACCAGCAGCTCCTTGAAAACCCTATAGGGCAGTTCTACCCTGTCCTGTAGAGTCGAAATGAGTCGGAAGTGATAGAGTCGCCATGAGTCAGAACTGACTCAACAGCAATGGGTTTGGTTTGGTTCTTGGTTTTGCATTTAATATAAAAATAATTTGTGTTACAACAGAGGGTCCCTGATGGAGCAGTAGAGGGATGGGGTGCAGAACTCAAATTCTAGTAAGAAGACCAGACTTAATGGTCTGACTGAGACTGGAGGTGCCGCAGAAATCATGACCCTTGGATTCTCTATCAGCCCAGAACTAAAACAATTTCCAAGGCCACTTCTTCAGACAGGGATTGGACTGGACTGTGGGACATAAAGTGATACTAGTGAAGAGTGTGCCTCTTAGTTAAGTAGATAGAAGAGACCAAAGGGGCAGCTTCTGTCCAGAGGTGAGATGGGAAGACAGAGAGTTAGGAGCTGGTTGAATGGTCATGGAGAATCAGGGGTGGAAAGGAGGAGTGTGCTGTCGCAGAATGGGGTGAGCAATTAAGATCTCATAACAATGTATGTAAAAAAAATTTTGTATAGGAGACTAACTTCAAATGTAAACTTCATTTAATTACAACAATAAAAAAATAATTTGTGTTAGTAAATAAACTGATACAATGTCCATATTTAAATAAAATTATTTAAACTACTTTATGTATTTATAGTTCACAGGTACAAAATATCTGTTATATAGAGATTGTTGTTGTTAGTTGCTGTCAGGTTGGCCCCTGACTCATGGTGACCCCATGCACAATGGATCAACATGCTGCCTAGTCTTGCAGATCCCCATAGTTAGTTGTGGATAGGACGCTTGTGATCCATAGGGTTTTTTCATAGGCTGATTTTCAGACTTAGATTGCCACACCTTTCTTCCATGTTCACTTATACTAGAAAGTCCACTGAAACCTGTTCAACAATACAGCAACAAGCAAGCCTTCACTGACAAATGAGTGCTGGCTGCACATGAGGTGCATTGGCCCAGAACTGAACAGGGTCTCCCACATGGAAGGTGAGAATTCTACCACTGAACCAACAACTACCCACCATGTGTAGAGGTTAGAATACCTCAAATCACCAATCCATTGATGAAAGAAGAAAAACTAAACTAACAAGAGCCAAGCAAGTGTTGCTTTTTATGTAGGGCCAGTCAGCAGATAGTATAAATCATGTACCAATTCAAAAGTATTGCAACGTGTTCTAGATTGAAATGTGTCCCCCAAAAAGTACGTGTTATAAATCCTAAACCCTATACCTGTGGCTATAATCCCACTTGTGAATGGGTTTTCTTTGTTCTGTTAAGAGCCCATATCAGTGTAGGCTGTGTTTTAAACAAATCATCTTTGAGATATTCTTTTAAGCAAGCAAGAAAGCAGAAATTGGTAAGATAGATGCCACACCATATGAGATCTCCAAGAAACCAAGAAACAGGAGAGCAAACAGACAAAGTCTTCTCCTAGAGCCCACGCCCTGAGTTCAGATTTCTATCTTCCTAAACTGTGAGAAATAAATTTCTGTTTGTTAAAGCCACCCACCTGTGGTATTTCTGTTATAGTAGCGCTAGATAACTAAGACACAATGCATTTATGAAAAATTTAAAAATGCTAAATGGACTATAGAAATATTTTCTTACAAGACAGTAATTTTTTACACTAATTTCTTTTTAATGTAAAGAAGGCACAACACTAAAATTATCTTATTCTAAAAGGGAGACAAAATCAAAATTAAAAAATATATATATATTCTCTTGTTTTACACAGCCTCAATCTTATGACTGTTTGACATCTCAAGATGCTTTTCTATATAATTTACTTCAACATTTGCCTTATTTTCAGTCAAAGGGAGGCTGGTATTCCTTAAAACCCATCTTTAAATAAAATCAGTAGAATTCTTTTTTGCCCTATACATTGAAAAGTAAAATAATTCTTTCAATAGCACACATTGTTAATCCAGGTTAAGACTACATGCAACTGAGCTGCAGGTATAAAATCTTGATACATTCCTAAACTCTCTACCTAACTGGCTGGTGTTGAGGCAATTCTGACTCACGGAGACCCCCCCCATGTGACCTTTCAGAAGCAGATCACCAGGCCTTTCTTTTTTTTTCTTTTTTTATTCACCAGGCCTTTCTTTTGAGGTGTCTCTGGGAGGGTTCAAACCTTCAACCTTTCAGTTAGTTTTCTTTAGGAAGGACACTGTGGATAATCTGCCTTGAAGGTTTTTTTTTTTGGTTTTGTTTTTAGTTGTTTATTTACACATTTACAATGAGGAAGAAAATGCTAAATTTTAAAAAGTGCTATCAGGTGGACCATTGAAGAGTCAAGACAAAATGGAAAAAAGAAAATTGCATATTCCAGAAAAATCACGAACGTTATTGTTATTTTCATTAGACCTGAATGTAAGTTTAGCAGTACAAAAAGGTTCAAATACAGATTCAAACAGATATATCTTTTTAAATAATAAATTTCATAACAGAAAATGTGACACTTAAATTTGCAAATTTATTTTCATAAACACCCGTTAAAAATTATTCCATAGGTTTGTTGGGGAAAAAAGTTGTTCCTTACTTCTGAGGTATACTGTCAGTTTATAAGAGATAAATTTATTTGAAAAGAGTAAAAGTTCAGATAATATGAAGACGTATTTTTCTGCTTTAAAAAAAAAAGTTTTTTTTTTTTTTAACCCTACCCATCAAACACAAAGTTAAAATCAGCATGTCTATAGGGAGATTCTGTCCAACATTATTAAAAGCCACGACCTAGGGAGGTGGAGTAGAGGGGAGAGTTACTACTAATGGGTAACCATGGAGTAACCACTGAACTTGGTTGCTGGTCCTACATGTCTGGCTGTTCCATTAGATTTCTGCAGAATTAGGCCGGGTTTGGCTGGGAGACCTGATTCAAAGTAGACTCCCAACATACTTAAATAAGGAAGAGAGTGAATTGTTCTTGTTTAGTTTCTGTTATAAAGTAGATGTGCCTCCTATTCACGTTTTTTGAATGAGGAGAAAGCCAGGCGAAACTGTAAGTCATGTTTTGTTCTAAGAGAAACAATGACCAAAAGACACATCTTACTCACATTGAAGTTGCTTTTTCCAAGCAAAGACAGTTTTGCATCCTTGCTTGAGCCTTGCTCCTTCATCTACTAGCTGTGTGGCCTTGAAGACATTACTAATGTACTTAAATTCACTTATCTACAAAATAAGGATGATTACAGTTCCTATCTAACAGAGTTGCTATGAGATCTGAACGAGAGAATAGAGGTAATCACTTCCAACAGTGTCAGTTTCAGCTGCCACTATCAACACAATCATCACCAAAACAGCCTGTAAAAAGAAGGCTTGAAGCCTCTTTCAATAAAAACTCAAAGCAGTATGAGAGGAAAAAAATGAAATATACGTAAATAATAAATTGACATTTGGCTTCTTAACAAAGACAGACAAGTTTGATTCAGTAACTTTTCCAGAGAAAGTATATTCAAACACTCTGAAGCTGACATTTTTAAATGTTAGCACCATGATCGGCTTCCGATGCCTTAGTTACACATCAATCTTACTTACATTGTTTTTCCCTCCCAAGGAGATGTGAAACCTGATTTATTTTTATATTATAAGCTTTCAAGGAAAAATTAGATTCTTAAGATTATTTGCAAACTCTCAAAATGGCACAAACAGTTTGTACCACCCCCCAGCCCCCAGAATTGAGTGTGATCAATCATTCCCATGACACATTTGCACCAAGGATTACTTAATCCTGTTAATCAACACAAGCAGAAAAGTCGGTGAGGTGACCTTCTAGCAAAAATAGTCTGCAAATTGCATAAACTCTTCACGCATCTACAGTTGTGCCTTTATGTTCAATGCTTTGCCTCTCAGCGTATTTGGGACTGGAGAAACAAATTACGCGCTTTATTCGATTTTCTGGGCACAGGAGGATACAACACTACAGTGTGCAATGCCAAAAAAGGGAGACATGTCTTCCTCCAAATCCCAACTGACTTTACAGCATGACTTGTCATTCAAAACTCTTTGCTGCCTACCAATCCAGCTGCATTGCTGTGAGTGACTGAGAAAACATTTTCCTACATGCTAAAATAAAAAGCACTACGGGATGAAGGTGTCTCTGTTGGGAAAACTGTACAAGAGCTCTGCTGGAAACCATCCTTTCTGAGTATTTCCTGTTCCAAGGTCTTTCCATTAAATTCAGTCATACAGTTCTGAGAAGGTAAGTAATTTGATTTTATGGAGCTAATACAATCACCTAAGGAGGCATCTGGTAGGCACCAAAATAAATATTTGATGAAAGAAAGGAGAAAGGCGGGGGAGGGAGGACAGAAGGAAGAAAGAAGCAAGGAAGGGAAGGAGAAAAAAGGAAGGAATAAGAAGAAAGAAAGGAATAAGTTGAAGGCTTTCTTACATAATGATTCAATTACTACTCACGCTAGGGAAAATCAAATTGCCTCTGAAGAGTATCTTTTAAAGCAATGATGGAGTTAGAAGACCAAGAATAACTATATTTCAGAAAAACCTCCCCATCCTGATCATTTCCTTAAATTTTAATAAGAACAGTGTTGTTGTTGTCAGGTGCTGTCAAGTCAATTATGACTCATAGCAACCCCGTTAAGTACACTGGTAGTTGTGACTATCATCAGCTCTCCTGAAATATCACCAATTTGTCTTTCTTTAAACCATTCAGCATTTCTCTATTATTCTACAAGATGGACATGTAATCAGGTGGAGCAAATTACAATAATTTGTATACTGTAGAAAACACGTCTATGGCAATTTGCAACATATGGTCAAATCTGAAAGAAAAAGCCCAGTGACCAGAATTTCACAGTCAGCTGGTTCCTCTGATCTTTGATGTTTGTCTAGACTCTTTTTTTGAGTTCGACATGTGTACATACGTATCTGAGCATGCAGAAATTAAAACTATTGTTTTAATTAAAAATGCAGATTAAATGGGAATCATACATAATCCTCAATTAGTTCAAAACAGCCTAGATATGTAATTTGTTTTAATCCTAGGAATTTCTGAGTAATCAAGGTGTATAATTTTTAAGTTAGTAAAATCCATTAGGCCACCCAGAATTTGTTTGTCCTTGAAGATCAGGGCAGAATCTAAAGATCAACAGTGCTTAGGATTTTGGTCGCTGGAAGGTATACCCCATTGTTTGTAACTGCAGGTTTTATTACATGGGTCTAGTTTTTTTTCCTGGAAATCATACTGATGACTTCAATATCAAGACCAGCTATTATATAAAATTTAGGCCATGAATGCAGTGAATATTCATTGAATGCCTCATTAATATACTGGTCAAGACATGCAGAAATAAATATTCTGATGCCACAAACATGTAAAACAAGGCAAACCAAAATATTTTTATGTAGGATTTAAAGATGAAAAAATTGCAATTATATCCTCACCTGAGTTTCCAAAATACTTTTATTTCTTGGTCTATTCAAAGCTCAGGGGACTTGTTATTAAATCCATTTCAGAGCCACAAAGAGCAACATCATAAATATAACTTATACGAAAAATTAAATTGTAATTGTCATTACATGCTCAAGTTCCCATGTTGCTGTAGTTAGCTGCCGTTGAGTCGATTCTGACTCATAGCAATCCTGTAGGACAAAGTAAACTGCCCCATAGGGTTTCCAAAGAGCTGCTAGTGGATTCAAACTGCCAGTCTTTTGGTTAGCAGCCTGAACTCTTAATCACTGCACCACCAGGCCTCCCAAGTTCCCCTAGATTAAGTTAAAAACAAATGACCGCAATGGAGTTTGCTAATTTTTGGAAGGATGGGCCCCTTACATTATTATAGAAGATTTTAAAAACTCTTTAATGGTGAAATGGTGAGGTACCTCCTGACAGAACACAGGGTGAGAATGCAGTATTGTAGAAAGAGGATAGAATTTGGAAAGACCTCAATTCCCAGGTTATTCCATTTTATGATCTACGTGACCTTGTGCAAGTTACTTAAAATCTCTGTAGCTATGGTTTTCTATTCTTTGCATAATGAGGGTAATATTATCTACCTTTCAAGGCTGCCATAAAAATTAATTAAGTGTGATGTAGCACATCTGATAATGACAGGCACTTAGTAGGTGCTTGATAAATGATAACTAGGAGGAACAGGAGAAAAAAATTCAGTATCTTTAATAATTGCGATCAAATTATATACACTCATTAGGACAAAGAAAGACTTGCAAATGTGCGGTTCCTGATAGCCTGGAATCTGAGGCCTTGATGAGGAGTGTTTGCAATGTGGTGTCTGGGGTGTCCCTTGCTTGCCAGTTGGCATGTTACTCAGAGACAACGTGCTTAAAGCATACCTGTCCTCCAGTCACTAGTATCAAACACACCATATACCTTTTTATAAAATTGAATGGCTTTCAGATACTTATGATTTTAAGAACACACTCATTGTGACTGTCTTCTTTTTGCTTTTCCATATTCAAATGATGACTAAGAACGGAGTTGAACTGCACTTTTTGTGATAAAACCATTCAATTGAAGCAACATCTGGTCTGCATATAGACTAGAAGCTACAATTTCACTCAAGACAAAATGATCTATTAAGAAGCAAAATATAAACACCATTTTTGAAAACTTTTACATGACCAATGAGGGTGTTATGACAAAAAAAATTTTAAGTTACATTTATTATGTTGCTCTTCGTGGCTCTGAAATTGATATCGAATAACAGAGATAGCTACCAAAAGTTACCAGGTTTAGAATATTTGAAATAGTTCTCATTTCATACCCTTAGCTTGCAGTGATTAAATTACATATAGTAAATTATATAGGTTACACACACACACTAATTATTGGCATATATTGAATTACCACTATATCATAAAAAGTAGAAATTATATTATTTTAAAAATTCAGTCTCCTTTCCATTGAATTGTTTTGTATAAATGAGATCATGCTCTTTTTCCATCTACTTTTTATATTCAACAATATATATAATGAGGATATTTTTATGTCAGTTCATAAATATTTAAAAGTACACTATTATTTTGTGATGTAAAAAAATGATTAGGACCATTAGAAGCAGAATAGCCTGAACCACTGACCGACCATTGTGATTAGCTAAAGAACAAGAGGTCAACAACCATTTTGACTGATTTTAACTTGCAAGGAAAACACCCAGGTTAAACTTTGTGATTTTTTTTTTTTTTTTTTAATGAATACCCATGTATCTGCTCCCTGGACACCACCATTTAGAGACTGGTGACTGTGCTCACTCATACAATCAGCAAGCTCATCTGACCTCTCTGGTTCCCACAGTAGTGATCATCAAGTTTTTTTAACCTAGGTCTCTAAGATAGAACGGCAAAGCCTTATGATTCAAGTCTCATAATAAAATAAGATGGGGGACAACTTCATTAAAGAAGAGTCAAAGAGTGGATGCTACCACGGAAGATGAAAACCCAGGATGGATGTCATTCAAGATTTTTTCACCATAGCAGCTAATGCTTCACATTATCTATCACCAAATATTATCCTTCTGGGAATCATTACTATTGACATTTATATGTAACACACAGTATTGTAATTATCTGTTTACACATCTGTCTCCCTTGAGTCTAGATTCTTTGAGAGTAGGGACCATTAAAAGTTTATCTTTCAATCCCACAGACCTAACATAGAGTATATTTTTATAAAATGCTTGTTAAAATAAAAAGTATTGCTAAGAAACATTTTGGGAGCTAACCAAAGAAAGAAAGAAAGTCACACATACAATCTGAACTCTTTACCTTGGTCCTCAAAGCCTGCATAGTAGGGCTGCTCAGTAGGGCTGCTCATGACCTTCCCATACTCACATTAGATAACTCTAGCCCTTTGTTTACCACTCTTCAGCCACAGGTCCTGTTTCAGTCCCTTAAATTTGCTAACCCCCTTTTCAGTTCTAGGCCTTTAAGAAGACGATTCCCTCTGCTTAGAACTGTCTTTCTGTGACTCCTTCTGAGCTGAATTCCTTCTTATCCTCAATTTCCAGTTTAAATGTTCCCTGCTCAGAGCTGACCACCTTGACAAGGCCCTCCCTGCTATTTTCCATTGTTGTTGATTGGTGCTGTCAGGTCAGCCTCTGACTCATGGCAGCCCCATGCACAATGGAAGGAAACACAGCCTGGTCCTGCTGTGAACCACAGGGTTTTGATTGGCTGATTTTCAGAAGTAGATCACAACACCTTTCTTCCTAGTCTGTCTTAGTCTGGAAGCTCTGCTGAAACCTAAAGTCTCCACTGACAGACAGGTGGCTGCACATGAGGTTCATTGGCTGGGAATTGAACACAGGTCTCTCACCTGGAATTCTACCACCGAACCACCACTGCTCCCACATCCTCTACCATAGCATGCTGTTAATTTCTTCCCAGAATTTATCTGACCCTGTTATTCTCTTGAAGGTGGATGCTTGTTTAATGTCTCCCTAAGTAGATACTATTTGCCTTGTTTACCATTGAATCACAAGTACCAAGACCAGCAGCAGGATCATATTAGGCACATTCAACTTTAAGGCCTTCTGATTGTTTAACTCAACCTAAATATGAAACTCAGACTCTCTAGATGCGCAGTCGTTACTGACAGACTCATTGACTATATATGACTGAATATGCATGGTTGATTAAATTATGCCTTTCCTGAGATTAGCTGACCAACTGTGGTCAGTACAGTTCCCAGGCATTTGCACGAATTTTCAAGTGTTGCCTGGGGTTTTAGATAACAAAGACACTTTGATTACCTAGGGCATTCCAAGGATTATCACTCAGGATCCAAAGACAAAAGGCCAACTTATTTTAGGTAAGATAATGTGATTTACTGGCCAGGGAGGGCCACTTGGAGGAGGTGATTTTAAGTACAGACCTGAATGAATACAATACTGAGCATTGGGGATACCTGGGGCAGGGGACTCTGGGCAGAAGAAGCAGTGAAAAGGCCTTGAATCAGGAAGGTGGTGACATACTCCACCAATAGCAAGAAGGCAAGGAAGACTGCAGAGCAGTGACTGAGGTGCAACATAAACAAGCCCGTTGCTGTTGAGTCGATTCCAACTGCTAGCAACCCTATAGCACAGGGTAGAACTGCCCCACAGGATTTCCAAAGAGCAACTGGTGGATTCAAACCACTGACCTTTTGCGTAGCAGCCACTGTTAACCACTGCCCACTGCATCACCAGGGCTCTATGGTGGGAGATAAAGTCTGTGAAGAAGTCAGGTATCTGGTCAAGGGGGTCATCAAAAACCATTATAAACTTTAGAATTTATTTTAAATGTGATAGGAATTGTATTGTTTATTGCTTCCCTGACAAATTTGTTATTATTCACCCTCGAGTCAACTCCAAATCATGGTGACCCCATGTGTGCAGAATAGAAACGCTCCATTGGGTTTTCAAGGCTGTGACCTTTCAGAAGCATATCACCAGGCCTGTCTTCTGAGGAGCCTCTGGGTGGGTTTGAACTGCCAACCTTCCAACTAGTAGTCAAGCACTTAAATGTTTACACCACTCAGGGATCCCTCCTAACAAATTACCACATACTTCTTGTCTTGAAGAGCCCTGGTGGCACAGTGGTTAAGAGTTTGACTGCTAACCAAAAGGTCAGCAGTTTGAATCCACCAGCTGCTCCTTGGAAACCCTATGGGGCAGTTCTACTCTGGATTGCTATGAGTTGGAATCAACTCAATGGCAATGGATCTGGTTTTCTGGGTTTTTATTGTCTTGAAACAACACAAATTCATTATCTTACAGTTCTGGGGTTCAGAAGTTTGATATGAGTCTCAGTGGGTTAAAATCAAGATGTCTGCAGGGCTGCATTACGTTCTGCAGACTGTATGGAAGAATATGCTACCTTGCTTTTTCCATTTTTTTTGAAGCCACCCTCATTCCTTGGCTCATGTCCCTATTCCTCCACCTTCAAAGCCCTGAATGTTGCATCTCTCTGATCTTCTTCCCTAGTAATATAGCCCTCTGAGTATAGTCAAGAAAGGTTCTCCACTGCTAAGGACCCACCTGGCCAACCCACTATTCTCTCCCCACATCAAGATCCTTAACTAAATCACATCTGTAAACTCCTTTGCCATGTATGGTAACACATTCACGGTTCTGGTAATCAGGAAGCAGACATCTTTGGGGGCCATTATTCTGCCTACAATAGGAAGCTATATTAATTACTTGTATTTCTTTTGCATTTGGATGTTTCCAAACAATTTGCTCTCACTCCCTTTCTAAAGGGAAAAACACAGAGGTCAATGGTGTTCACATCAACTCCCCAAGTCAGACAGACATCTTCTGACTACCCCCACTTGGCTTCACTGGTGCCCAAACCAGTCGCCATTGAGTTTATTCCAACTCATGGCAACCCAACATGTGTCACAGTAGAATTCTGCTCCATGTGGTTTTCAGTGGCTAATTCTGCTGAAGTAGAGCACCAGGCTTTTCTTCCAAGAAGCCTCTTAGTAGACTTGAACTTCAACTTTTTGGTTAGCAGCAGAGCATATTAACCATTTGCACCACCCAGGGACTCCTAATAATAGCCCTAAACAGACCCCATTTCCATGTACACACAATCAAACGTCACTTTGAAAGAAATAATTATTTAATCAGTCTCCTGCTTCTACATGATGCTTAATAATGGATTACTTATTGGCACTGTGTCACACAGACCCAGTTAAAATGAACTCAGACTGAATATTCATCACAAGGTAGATAAAACAAGGTCATCTGTTGCTCAGTAAGAAAACTTTCCTTATAAATTCAGCCAACACTACCGGCATTTGACAACTATAATATGCAGTCCTCATTAAAACTTGCAAATGTGAAAGGTGTGAAATTTCAGCATTGGAATTTGGAGGAAATAATATTTCAAAAGTAGATCGATGACCTTTCTCATGAGAAATCATGTGGGACTAATTCTATCCAGCAGAAATATTTATTATATGATACCATAAAATATTTTTTCATGATACCGTAAAATATTTTAGGAGGAGATGGCCAATGGTTCCATGCATAAGAACAATTGGAGGTACTGGAACAATTGAAGGTGTTGCTTTATTCATTTTGTTTTCTCTTTTCCTTCCCTACTTTCTTCTTGATCTCAAAGATTTTCATTAGGTCCCATTTCTTCAATATTTCAGGCAAATTATTCCCCAATTTTGCCTTTCCTTTTTTTAATTCTATTGTATGTAGTTATTAGACTCAAAATAGAAGTAAACAAAACTTCCAATGAATAAATCTAAACATTTAAATTCATTTTCTACTTAATCAGGTGCAAGTTGAAAATAAAAACATGTTTCCTTGTTTGCTGGAGCATGTAAGTTTGTTTAACCATTACCTTCGGTTCTCTAATTATGACTGTACTTGAGCCATTTTAAAATATATACATATAAATTAAAATAATAAAACATTTACCTAAAATGAATATATATGCATATACAAATAATAAAATGTCTGGTTAATATGCATATATACCCTTGAACTACCATAATGTATATAAGTATAGTCTGACAAAATATACCTAAAATTAATTTATTAGGCAAAATAAAATAATAAAAACATAAGAGATCTAAATTTGACTAAGTTTGTTGAATTCTGCAAGGGGAAAAAGAAATATCCCCCTTTCCCACCAAATTTTGCTAGTTCAGTAAAATAAACATTGGGCATTCTTCTCAAACAGTCTATTACAAACTCAGAAAAACACACAAAAATATTTAGCAATCCTAAAGAGTACTTAAAAGTATTAAATTCTGATCTTTGTAACTGAGTGCGTAGATTATACAGATCTAGCATAATATTTCCAAATTATGTTTTTAATGAAACATTCAATCACTGGTAGTATGAAATTAATCCAAACCAACATTTATACTATAATTTATAATAGCTAAAATCACACAGGCTTTTGATTTCTCACATTCCCATACAAAGCAGACCATTTCCTTCAAAGGGCCTTGCTACCTGTGTATTGCAAACCTATTTGCTCACCACTGCTGCTCTCCCAGCAAGTTGCCAGGGAAGGCTCTAAATATATTTGATTAGTTTCAATGCTTCATTTTTAGTGAGTCATCACCCTCTTAACAGCAGATGATTCCCTCTAGTTCGAATCAATGTGAGTGGCCCTGGTTACAATGGGTTGCATTAATGATGAAAAATGTGTCGTCGGCCTGGACGTCCTTGGACATTTATCACCCAACGGGTCTGCCAATTGGTGGGCTGCCCCTGGCTCATCAGCACAATACTTTCTCAGCCTTAAAGAGATAGTGTTTTTTTCAGATTAATTTAATGAGGCCTGGTAGGTGGGGAGAGAAAAATGAAAGGCAGTTAACTTGACAGATTTAGGTTCTACACATTTTAGTACTTCTGTAACAAGCGTGTTTTTTAATAAAATTTTGCAAGACAAAAATAAAACCCATTGCCATTAATACCAACTCATAGTGACCCTATAGACAAATATATGCAATTGTTAAAAACTGTACCTGGAAGTTTAAAACTGCTTATATTTCAATCTAACATTTTTTTCCTATAAAACAAATCTAGACTATTTCATTAATAAAGAAATACGGCAGACTGCTATTAACTAAAATATTTCTATAAATTTTAACTGCTTGATTGCCAAAATAAAGTAGATGTAATATTTAAAATTATCTTTCATTACATTTCTGCTTGATTTTCCTTGATTTTATTGTCAGGTTATTTTTGCTTGTTTTGTTTTGTTTCTGTATTTTTAAGTTGATCATCAGTGCGTTTATTTTTACTTAGGAGACAGAAAAATACCATCTGGCAGTAACTTTAAAAACTGTCCTTTAAATAAACTTTTTTCCACTTGTTCTGCTTAACAGCTTAAAAAAAAATCTTTATTTCTGATGAACACTTTTTTTTTTAATACAATTGGACTTAAAGGCATACTCCTTTCTATATTCATACATAAATGCTTACTTTATATTTTAGTCAACTTCTTGTACTTCTCCATTTCACCAAATTAAAGTAATGAACATATGGAAAATAAAATAAGAAATTGTTCTGTGTTTTGTAAATAAGCGAAATATAAAACACTGAAGTGACAAACTGCTAGTCTGAAAAATGTTAACTGGAGAAAAGGAAATGCCACATCTAGTTTGTATAGTATTCTGTTCATTTGAATATAATGAAATCTAAAAAAAACTTATTTAAAGAGTGGTTAGGCGCTAAAAGGAAAAAACAACATGTCTCCCTCATGGATAGAAATCTAGGGAGGGAAAGACAATGAGAGAAAAACACTCAATAGAAAATCCATTTTAATTTTAATGTCATTTCTAACCTGGAAAATCCTGATAACATTGACCCTATATTCCAATGTTACTTCTTCCAAGAGCCATCAGGTGTTCAATTTCTGAGAAATTATAACGATTTCTATGAAAAATGCCTGTCCACTTTGGCAGAAGGGACAACAATTCATCATTTTATGGGAAGTGTTAAAGAACACAACAACTCAAAAAGAGTATGAGCTAATTTCAGTTAATCTAATGATGATTCCAGAAAATTTGTTTTTTTTTTTTTCTTTTGTCTAGAGTAGTAAAAGATTCGTGAACATGATTTACCCAATGAACATATAGAAGCTTGGCAAATAATGATTTCTCAGTAAATACTTGTTGTGTTGAATGAATTAACTCAATTTGCTGTAGAGTAAAAGAAATATTATATATAAAATTATTGCATCCAAAGAGAAGATTTTAGTATACAAAGGAGCACAGAGTCTGGAATCATCAGAGAATATAAGAGAGAGATCTAAGAAGACCTTTAGAAAAGAGTTGCTAAAGTAATCATATTAAGTTTGGGCCAAGAGAACTTACATGAAGAGCAGTAGGTCCAGGAACACAGGACAATTAGATATTGGCAGTGAATGGAGTCATTGACAAGAAGAGAGCTTAAATGCTTCATAAATGCTTACTTCATATTTTATAGTCAACTTCTTAAAGAGTGCCCCAGAGATTTTGGACGAAGGCTGCATATTGATCTACCGGATTAAGATGGCACTGATCAGTTTAACTACAAGAACTATCTATAACATTTAGGAATTGTTTTCAGAGTTGGTTGTAAAGTTATAAAAACAAAATCTTTGAATCAGTATTTCCTGACCATTGGTGTTTGTCCTAAGCTGTTATCTCACATAACACAAACCAGTCTTTGCTTTTGGTTTTTATTTGCCTTTGATGCTGACAGCCATTTGGCAATAGCAAAACTATATAAAACTAATGTAATATCTGAACATACAGATTCCTGATTTCTGCATTTAAAAAAAAAAAGGTACGTAAGATTGGTTAAATAAATAATTCCTAGTGAAGCCATACTTTAAAAAAAAAAAAGAAAGGTATGCTTCACTTTATACTTGAATTTTTCCAATTCTATACCTTTCTATAAATTTTAAGAAATGTATGAAGTGTTGCATTATTTAAAATGAGAAATCCTTCAAAAAAACAAAAAATGAATTCCTAGCCATGAAAATGACTAGCACCGGCTGATGATATAATTTTATTTCCCTTTGTTGATTAGGTCATGACTGGTCTTCACCTTCTGCTACTCCAAGGTCATGGCCCGATCAGCAAAAATGAAGGCCATTTTGTCTATAAAGTAACTTGGTTCACTTAAATACATGCAGATTTCAAAGGTCTTAACATTCATCAAAATGTCTGTCTTGGTCGTGGTGATAAGTCCTCATACCAAGAAGAATCCTTCTTGTGCTCTTTTCTTGGAGAACTAGGTAGGACTCTGCCCTGGGACCTCACTTCTTCTCTGAAGCCAAGGAGTAAGTAACATCATCAGTGTTGCTCTGAGAGCCACATTCTCTCTTTGATTACCCTTCTACACAGAAAACAACCAACTCAAACTATCACATACTGGGTTCTATATTCAATGTTGCCATGTGACTCACAGACTAGGTCCTTCTGTGAACACATTGTGGGAACATGTTCTAATGTTTGTAAACCAGAGGACATATTAAAATGGAAATTTGCTCTTTCACATAGAAGGAATAGATTTCTTCATATTTAATCAGAAACTTGCATTGAGCAAATCTGCTGCAAAAGACTTCTTTAAAGTTTTAAAAAGCAAAGATGTCACTTTGAGAACTAAGGTGCTCCTGACCCCAGCCATGATATTTTCAATTGCCTCAAATGCACGTGAAAGCTGGACGATGAATAAGGAAGATCAAGAAGAACTGATGCCTTTGAATCATGGTGTTGGCGAAGAATATTGAATATACCATAGACTGCCAGAAGAACAAACAAATCTGTCTTGAAAAAATTAAGCCAGAATGCACCTTAGAAGTGAAGATGGTGAGACTTCTTTGGACATGTTATCAGGAGGGACGAGCCCAGAGAGCGAGACATCATGCTTGGTAAAGTAGGGGGTCAGCGAAAAAGAGGAAGACCCTCAATGAGATGGATTAACACAGTGGCTGCAACAATGGGCTCAAGCATAACAACAATTGTGAGGATGGTGCAGGACCAGGTGGTGTTTTGTTCTGTTGTACATAGGGTCGCTGTGAGTCGGAACCCACTGGATGGCACCTAACAACAATAATCAGAAACTGAGTTTAGATTATCACATTTGCTATTTATACAATCAGTATAAAAATTATTAGGTAAGACAATCTAAGCAATGATTCCAGTTAATTGACAAATAAACTTGAAATTCTAACATTCCACTGATTACCAAACCTGAATAGCTCCAGTCAAAATTTAAAGGTATACTTATTCTATAAAAATTGGTCCGAATAAATGTGTATAAAAAAACCTGGCAAAGTAGAGAAACTTTGGTAGGAGGAACCCACTGGCTTTATGGATTGGAGGAGTTCTATTTTCAATTCTTAGGAAAATACACTTTAAATTTTAAAAAAAGCATGGCCAGTGTATTAAAACATATTTTAACGTTAACAGACCATTATTTTTAAAAGAGTAAGAAACAGGAAGATGCGTTGACATTTAAATTTTATTTTTGAACTGTATTTTCAAATATGAAAAAAATGACACACTCAGATGATATATCTTTCTTCTAAGCATCACAAATTGCATACTCAACTTTTTCTATATAGTGTTAAATTGCTTACTTTTTCAATGCACAGTTTACCACACTGTTTAGGTATTACCACTCATTCCCGCAACTGCTTCCCCAAACAGAACCATATTCATTTTATGACCACGCTGTGTAATATCTCCAATCATCTTACATTAAACTGAAAAGTGCTATTTATAATGTTTATCATTCTTGCCAGTATACTTTTACAAGTCTTTCGCATGTCAACATGAAACATTTATAGATATACAATAAAGCATCATTGTAAGGATTTTCAAATAAACTAAGACGCATTTTGTGTTTGTCTAAAAGGTTGGGTAATGAAGCCCTGGGGACTTGTTTCTGCATGGTGTTTTCCCAGCAGGAGAACCAATATTGGTCAGTTCTCTGGTCCTCAGAGGCCTTTCTCACTAAATGGAACAGCATTAGCTTTGTTCTTTAAGTCTAATTAACAACCGAATCATAAATTTTAGTCTCTGCCTAATTAGATTAAGCTTTCAACAATATTTGTGTTTTAAAAAAAAAATTCCTATTGCCCTGAATTTTATTAGGTAAAAAGGAAAGCAAGGGCAAATGGTAAATACCAAAAGCAAGATGGTATACAAGTTTAATGCATTAGCCTCTTATCCCTAGAGATCACGGTTCCTATCTGTCTTAGGTCAGAATCTTAAAGAGTTAAATGATCTAGCGAAATCCCTCATGAGTATTTAGCCCTATCACTGAGTGCCTGAACAATTAAGACTCTGCTTAATTTATGGCTCTCAACTGGACTAGCCAGTGGCACCACAGGTCGAAAAATTAAGGTGCTCGCAATAACTTGTTCTCACAATAAATTTACAATACCTATTAGGCTTATGGAGCCCTGGTGGTGAAGTGGTTAAGAGCTCGGCTGCTAACCAAACAGGTCGGCCGTTCGAATCACCAGCTGCTCCCTGGAAATCCTATGGGGCAGTTCCACTCTGTCCTTTAGGGTCCCTAGGAGTCCGACTCAACTCGATGGCAAGGGGTTGGGTTTGTGTTTGTGTATTAGGCTTATTTCAAGATTAAATGAAATAATACATCCAATGATCTTAACACAATGCCTATCACCCAGTAAGTCATTAATACATGAGAGTGTTATAGCACTTCTATTACCACTAGTTGAACGTAAGTACTTAGACAAATATCTAACACAAGTACACTTTACTTCTTTAGCATCTCGTACCAGTGTATATATGAAAGGGAAGATCGTCAACTTATTTTTTATCTTCCTGAAGTAGTTCTATGTCTTTGTTTTCATTTTCTTTACTTATTTATTTATTTAATTATCGGATTACAATGTCTGAAATATTTTTTTTCCAGGTGTATCTATACAAAATGTATCCCTGATACTCAAATATTTCTTTTTCCTGGATTCCTGTGTATACTTCTTCCAGAAAGGCAACTCACCTATAAGATGAACTACCACGGATGCCATTGTAAATTATCTGTAAAACACAGACTTGTGAACTATATCAGATGTCAAAGTTCCGTCAGTATAAATATGTTTTGCGTACAAATCTCACATTTCTTAGGTTCCAAATGTCTAACCATTGAATAAAAATCTGGTATAGAACAGTATGAACAAAATTTTTTAATACATGTTCTTTTGAATGGCTTTAACCAAGATCCAAGTCCAAAGTATGTTCAGCCACAATATAACCCTTGCTTGCCAGATACTGCTGTCCAGAACCTGTGTGTGTTTCACACAGTATAACGCTGCATTTCACTGTTTCCTCTAAAAAAGAAATTATAGAGGCTTTGTCTGAAAAGTAAACAGAGTTCATTTTTATCTGATAAATTGGGAGGAATGCTAACAGAGGCATTCAGGTCGGATTTGTTTATAGAGCTCTCAGAGACAAGATTTTTTATTCTGAGAAGCATTTGGTGGAGCAGTTAAGAGTCAGAATTCATGCTTGTGATTTTACGCATAGAGAACACCACTCTTAAAAAGTTGCAAATGACTACAAAGAAACAATTCTTCCTACTGTGCTGGAATTTTCCACCAAGTTTAAATTAATTGTCCAGTTGTAATTTCTGTGTAGGGTATCATGACTATTTGGAATATAATCAGTTTTTAATAGATTTCGTTTAGAAAATTTCATACACTCTTCAGAAAAAAGGTTCACAAATTTTCCACAGATAAATGTTTCATGAGTACAGGAAAGATATGTTTCAAATTAATGCTAAATCAACCCAAACTATTCTCTCTTTTTCATGGATAAATAAAGTATATACTCGAGAAAGAATATGAACAAGAGTGGTTAATACCAGTAATCCAAGCCAATTTTGTTATCACAAAATTCAAATAACTATTGTCTTTATATAAATGTCTTTATAGTCCACTTAAGACACTGCTACTAATATTGTTTAATTGTTTTTGCCTCTAAAATGTATTTTATGTATCATAATGTATTATGTATATTCATATACCCATTTACTTGTCTTATGACATCTCACCATAAAAAAAAAAAACATCATATTTAAAGGCTACTTATTTTGGAGATACAATGTTGAAATGAACTCTGTATTCAAGAAAAAAATTTATTGAAAAGGCACTGTTTTGAAATGTTCAAGGTTTGCTATTTTTTTACGTCACGATGATTGAGTGCTTGTAAGCGATGCATTTTCCCATAGCCCTGTTAAAAAAAGGGCACAGATATCATCTTTAAAAAACAGTTGCCATGACATACGAGGTAAATATCATTTATCATTTGTCCTTGGTCACTTCTTAGAGGGTATGTTACACATCTTGTCTTCAGTGTTCTTGTTTCAGCAACCTGTAACTTCTTCAGTTTCCATATAATCTTTGAAATGTTCCAGATTTTAACCTTATTATATCTAGTTATACCAGTTCACAATATCAAACTCAAACAAACTAATAGAATAAATATTTACAAAATTGCCACATCGGGATAATGAAAGTCTCGGGCACTTCAGTATGAGGTCAAATAAATGAGAGAATCTGTAAGAAGATTCTAAGACATCTAGAATAATATAAGTAAAATTTAAAAATTGATTCAGTAATTTTACTTAAAAATGTACTTAATGTAAGAAAAATTCTGTATTTGGAACCAGAAAGCCAAGCCCACACTCACAAACACACCCGTGTGCACACACACAAACACACACACGCGATTACCCAAATAATCTTGCTTCAGGTTTTAAATATTTGTCTTGACCCAGAAATGTTATCATTTCCCGCCATGCAGTGTTTAAAAATATATCAAAAGGCTCCTTTTCTTCCAGTCTGTTATTTGGCTCTAAGAGTGTAGGTCTAAAAATACATTAATCAAATACTTCTGTGACAGACTTCTTGTAATTTCAGAACTAATATTTCCTTTAAATTTTTCATCCAATATAAAATGTAAACAGAAAAATGCTAGGCTATGAAGATACATAATAAAAGTGCATTCTTATGACAATAAAATACTTATCGTCAGTCTTATCCTGAAAAGAGTGCTTTTTTTTTTTTTTAGCAGTATACATTATACATTTATAGTAGTACTTTTTTGTCTTCAGCTGACTTTTTTCTGCAGTCAAAGACTCAGATGAGTCTGAAAACACCATGTAAAAGCATATGTATTCCCAGACAAACCCAGTAAGCAAAGCAATCACAAGCTCAGAAATGCATTTCTTCACCTTCGTGTCTAGGGCACTGATGAGGAGGCAGGTGTCAGAATTTTTTCCATAATCCTGACAGGTCATTTTGCATATAAAACGCATCTAGAGTTTAATAATCCTCTTGGGTAAAGGTAGCTCTGTTTTGACAAATATTAGTGCTTACCTTTCATATTATTTAATCCTTTAGTTGGAAAAACACATCATAGACACTAATTTCCCCATATGATTGTTAGCCCATTCTGTTAGCTTTTGCCCTTCAAAATAAATCATATACAAGTGAATAAGCCAACTTCAGTTCAAATCTCTTTTTGTGTGTTTGTTCTTTGGTAACAATGACAATTCAAAGGAAGAATCCACACAATGGCAAGAGATTGATATGCAAGCAAGATATAATAGACCCAAACTTCTCACACTTAACATTAAAACAACTATCCTCCATTACTCATTCATTCCATTTGAAAATATTATCCCAATATTTCACGGAGATATAGAAGTTAAAAGTCATTGTATTTACAGCATACGTATGATAAAGTCAGCATGCCTATAGCTGGTTCAGGACACTTACATTTAACATTTTTATTACTTACTAGCTTTACCCCTTAAAACCTATTGCCGTTGAGTTGATTCTGATTCACAGCAACCCTATAGGACAGAGTAGAATTGTCTCATATTGTTTCCAAGGCTGTAAATCTTTACAGAAGCAGACTGCCACATCTTTCTTCCACAGAGCATCTGGTAGGTTCCAAAATACCAGTCTTTTGGTTAGCAGCCGAGCACTTAACCACTATATCACCAGAGCCCCTCATTACCTCTTACTGGGTTTTAAAATGAAGAAGTCAAGTCATTCTATGATATTTATTTCAAAAATTTATAATGAAAGAACACACATACATACCAATTATCAATTTATAAATTTATTTTAAATGTGATAAGCTTTATGTATGTATGTATTTTTAGATTAAAAGAGTTCTTTATTGCCTGACAGCAGATGAAGTAACTGCTAAATTCATAAGCTTCAGCTGGGTGTTGTCTCATATAACTGAGCTCAAAGAAATTTACTGTTTATTTTTTATAGTTGTAACAACTTGAGATTTGGGGACTTAGAATAATTACAGAATTTGTTCTTTATAATTTACTATAAAAAAGTCTAAATTAAAAAATAAATAGAATTAATGAGATTCTCTTTTAAAGAGAAAAGTATACTAATACAAAGAATTGATTATGAGACTGTGAATGTGCGGATTCGCAGACTCCTTGGCCGTGGGTATGAAGTACTTTATAAGTGCAACAAGTCATTATATTCATTTGCCTGTCGAAACAAGACCAAAGTAACTATAAAGATTACCAAAAAAAAAAAAAAAAAAACCTCAGCATAACAATAGTGACTATTACCAATTATTTTGAATTGGATACTGCTAATATTAAGTATATTTATATTAAGAGAGCATTCATAGCTTGTAGGGCAACCTGGATGTTGAATAAATGGGCTTTTTGTGCACCAACCAGAACTTTCAGAAGCCTAAGAGCGGTTCAAAAAACAGCAACAAAAAGACAAAAAAAAAAAAAAGAAACCTCATGCATATTCCATTTTAAACTGAAAGGATTAGTTTGCACTTTGCTGAATGGACAAAGTTTCAGATTAACTTAGATAGACAAATTACTGCTAGCTGAATACGATCATCAGAATGTTAGAGTCTCCTTCTAACCTAGCTACTCCACGGAAGAAATAGTTTAATACAGATGGTGTTTTTAATCCTAGTTGCTGTTTTTTTGTTTGTACAATGAGGAATCAGTCTCATTGTTGTTGTCATTTTCCCTTACTTCTCTGAGAATTTTGTAGGAGAAACAATAGCTGTAATTACATTTTTGACAATGATCTTATTGACAGAAAATGTATAGTTTTTACTTCCTGACTCTCGAACTCTAAGAATGCAAGTTTACAATCAGCTGATGCTGATGTGGTTCATATTATATTCATGCAAGAATTCAGTGGGCCAGTTCATTCTAAAAATAATATTGCCCAATCAAAAGAAAGTCACAGCAATTTTATTTTATCTTTTTAAGTTCAATGTCTTTAATGAATCAACAAGGAAAGCATTAAAAAGGCCACAGGTTTTGAAACCAGATGGATCAGGGTTAGAATTTGAACTCAGTACAAACAGTTATATGATTTAAAAGAGATAACCACTAAAAGCAATTCTCTCAATACAAGAAAAGAAAGTGAAGGGGGAGCTTGTATTTTTTTTTTTTTTTTTTTTTTCAGTAAAAGTCCTATACTGCCCCCTACGTCTTGGGTTCTTCAATCCTAAAGCTCTCATCCTCCTGATCCTTCACACTATCAACTTTAGTCTTCAAAAACTTCTGGCCTTCTTCCCCCGTGACTGCATTTCAATCTCCCCAAGGCATTAAGTCCACCACCTGTTGGTCTGTTTGTCACAGTGTGATGGTTTGTATGTTGCTTTGATGCTGGAAGCTACGCCACCAGTATTTCAAACACTAGCAGGGTCACCTGTGGTAGACAGGTTTCAGACTACGAAGACTAGACAGAGTAGGAACAAAGGCCTGGAGAGCTACTTCCACAAATTAAACAATGAAAACCTTATGGATCACAACAGAACATTGTCCACCTTGCTTGTTTTGGATACGTCATAAGGAGGGATCAATTGCTGGTGGATGATATCATGTTTGGTGAAACAGAGGGCCAGTGAGGGTGAGGGAGACCTTGGGTGAAATGGATTGGCATGACAGACAAAATGATGCACTTGAACTTGTCAATGATCGTGAGGAGGACATAGGATCAGGCAACATTTAGTTCTGTTGTGTAGAAGGTCACCACCATGAGTTGGAGTTGAATGACAACGGCTCTCTATCTGTCTATGGCATTAAGTATCATTTGCCACATCTAACCTTTTTCATCTCTATGATACTCAAACTTTGGTTTTCCTTTTACTTGTTTGACTACCTTTTTTGTTTTCTTCTATAGTCCCTTTTCTTCTGTTTCCATTTCTTCTCTACTTCAAAACTATTCACTAGATTAAAAGCTTTTCTTTTGCATCCTCTATTTCCCCTATAACTTCTCTTTTATTAATCTGTCCTTAACACAATTCTAAAGGGATAACTCTTCCATCTTACCTAAGATGGCTAAGATACATTTCCAGTGGTAGGTCTCCAAATGAACACATTATTTGTCACATAAGCTTACTCCTGCCCTCATTCTTTTGGGTGGAACCATAACTCTTCCATTCATCTAGTCTTCAAGCCTTCAAATCATATTTGCCAATACTACACCTATGGCAGCCCTGAAACCCCACAAACACTTGTCAAGTTTTGCAAAGTCTATTTTCAAATATTTCCTCCAGCCACTATACACTATTTAACTACCTGAAGCTGTGATTACAATTAATTCATCAGCAAGTTCCTTAAGCTACTAAGTGCCAGGTACTACACTATAATCTGAGGATATAAAAATGATCATCTCAGTCTTATTTGCCCAATTGTGGATGAGTAATATCCTCAAAGCTTTTTTTTTCCATTCACTGTATTAAAAACAAAACAAAAAAAAAAGAAGAAGAAGAAGAACTTCATGCATACAACTATTGGTCTCTACTCATTTGGAACAAAAGAGAAAGACAAAAAAGAAAAAAAGACTCAGAGAATAAAGTTGTCTACAGGACTAATAAGCTACATGAACCATGGCCTCATTTACCAGAGACCAGAAGAACTAGATGGTTCCCAGCTACTGCTACTGACCTTTCTGATCACGGCCACAAGAGATGGATCCAGACAGAACATGAGAAAAATGTGAAACAGAACTCAAATTATTAAAATGCCCAGACTTACTAGATCAATTGGGACTAGCGGACTCCCTCAGACTATTGCCATGAAATACACTTTAAACCTTAAAATGGAATTATCCCTTGAGGTCACCTTTTAGCTAAATAACAGATTGGCTCATAAAATAAAGAAAATCCTGTGAATAACGAGCTCCTTTTAAAAAAAAGTCATGTTTAGGAGACCAAATGGTCAAAAATTACTCTAAAGCTAAGATGAGAAGATAAGGGGGGTGGGGAAACTAGAGTACTGGAAATGGTACAACTAGAAAGGAATGAGTGAGAATGATAACACATTGTGGAAAATGTAGCCAATATCACTGAATAATTTGTGTAGAAATTCTTAAATGGGAACCTAATTTTCTATGTAAACTTTCACCTTAAACAATATAAGCTAACCAAATCAAACTCATTGCCATTGAGTAGGTTCTGACTCATAGCAACATTATAGAACAGAGTAGAACTGTCCCACAGGGTTTCTAAGGAGCGGCTGGTGTATTCGAACTGTCAACCTTTTGGTTAGCAGCCAAGCTCTTAACCGCTGCGCCACCATGGCTCCTAAACAATATAAAATATTATTTGAAAGAAGGAAAAAAGAAACAATGTCATATGTAACCCATACCCAGAAACATTAGGTATATATCATTTCTTAGAAATAAATTTTTTGTGCTAATACTGAAGATTTACTTAATATGAAGCAAACTTAACTTTCTGTTATTTCAATATTTTACTTCATTCCAGATAAATGGATTTACATGCATTTTCTAATCTGTACTTTCACTCACATTGTCCCACCAGCTTGAAATGCCCTCTTCTTCCCATCTCCCTGATGTGCAAAACCAAAATCTACCCTTCTTTTAAGCAAGCTACAATTGTACGCCAACTTTCTATGAATCACTATTTGGTCCCCACAGCCAAGTGAGCTTTTGAACTCTTAACACTCTATCTCCATTGCTTCTAGAAGACATATCTTCCCACTCTGTTGCAGTGGTTAAGAGCTATGGCTGCTAACCAAAAGGTCAGCAGTTCGAATCCACAAGCCACTCCTTGGATACCCTATGGGGCAGTTCTACTCTGTCCTATAGTGTTGCTATGAATTGGAATAGACTCAACAGCAACAGGTTTTGGCTTCATCACAGTTCCTTATCTTCACATAATATCCCCTTTATTAGAATGTAAGATCACAAATGCCAAATCTACATCTAATTCATCTTCCTATCTCTCATAGTGCCTTGTGCATAAAGGATGTTTCATAATGTTTTTGTTAATTAAATAACTATTTCTTGTTTTGCATTTTCACTTAAAAGCTCAAATATCTCATGAATTTCTGAAATTAAGAATAAAGCTGATGCAAGATTTATAGGAAAAAAACATATATACTTTATAATTAGTGTAAACCCGCTCTGGAGGTTCAGGTCTATGTTGTCCAGCAGTAAGGAAATCTTCAGAGCCTTCATTCATTACACAAATCTTATAAACATGCTCCTAATCATTCCGTGTACATCTCTATAAATATTTTTATCCTGGAGTTTCAGTTGCTGTTTAGCAGGATCTAATGATGTCCAGGGTCAGAAGGGAATAGATACCAAACCTCAGATGCAACCTAATGTAAAATACATGGTGAATAAAGGCAGCAGAAAAATTGACACTTTGTGCTAACGTGATAAACAACATAGGGCAAATCAACAATGGTAACAGAAGAAATTTTTATTAGCAGTGGCATATCGCTTGAAAATAAGATAAGAAAGTTAATCAATTCAACAGTGATTTATTGAGTGCTTACTCTGTGAAGAAGGAGCCCAAGTGGCACAATGGTTAAGCACTCAGATGATCATAGAAAGATCCAAAGTTAGAATCTACCAGCCGCTCTGCTGGAGAAAAGACCTGGCAATCTGCTCCCGTAAAGATTACAGCCTAGGAAACCCTATGAGAGAGTTCTACTCTGTCTTATGGGGTTCTGTGAGTCAAAACTGACTTGCCTGCACACAACAAAAACTATGTGAAGAGCAATCTGCACCATATTCTATAGGTGATCAAAAGAGGCTCTAGTCTACATGAAATGTCAATGTAATTGAACTGGCAAATTCCACAATAGCTTTCATCACTGTATACTACCTGGCTGTGTGTCCAGTTGAGGAAGTAATCCCTATGGCAATGCTGGAAAAGAAGGAAATCTAGGCTTCCTGGGATCACTGAAGTTTACACAAGAGCTGTTAAAGAGGAGAACTTTCCAGTTTTGGAAGTTAAAACAAACATTTTTTGTCTGTTGGTTGCTTTTTGTTCTGTAGTTTTGTTTTTTGTTGTGTTCTTGTTCTTGTTTTTGAAAAACCTGAATGAGTAAGTAACAATAAAAGTTATGTCGGCATTGGTGAAATACAGATTACAAAACTGTAGAGATAGACTGGAATCTGATTAGGTTCATTATAATTACATAGGGAGGGAGGGACTGGAATCTGATTAGGTTCATTATAATTACATAGGGAGGGAGGGACTGGAATCTGATTAGGTACATTATAATTACATGGGGAGGGAGCAAGTTCAAGGAAAGTTTTTGTTTGTTTGTTTTTTAAGGTTAATTTTGTCTATTCCTTCTACTCACTAACATAAGGAAGAATACCTTCCAGAAAATTCAAAATGCTTAAGACACATCTTCATTTAAAGACAGAATTGGTGTCAGGCCTTGGATAAGCTCACAAGTAAATATTTAATTTATAGCCTAGTTATGTCTATTGCTGGACACTCTTTACTAATACTTTTTTAAAAAGTTCCTTCAGCCGTGGGACCACCTCATCTTTATGGAGAGATCAGGTGGGGCACTGATTCACTGAAATTCCAGGGATAAAGCTACTGATTGCATTGAGGCCTGCTTCTATCAGTCACTATTCATTCAGGCCTGCTGGGTCTAAGTTCTGTCCTCTCCTCAGCTGATCAATAGCTTGGCAGTTCTCTTTGGCTAAACTACTCAATTTAGGAGGATGGACTGTTGTTCCCCCATGTATTATTCGAAAGAATGGTGTCGAATTCAACCCCTCCTTTATCCCACATCAGACAGAATGAATCACTCTTTCCCTCAGAATTATTGTTCTAGTTTGTACATATCTGTATTACTGTGCTGATCACTGTGTACTCTACCATATTACAAGCGTTTCTTTACATGTCTTTCTCCAGCCCTAGACTAGGGACTCCTTTAAGACAAGGACTGTGTATATCTTCTTCCCAACCCCAAGCATACGGCCTTCACTCTTTGAGTCTTCAAACAGTGTTTGCTGAATGAATGAATACGTTAGGGGACCCTAGGGGCTGAAGATGCCTCATTAATTAGCACTCCATCAGTCATCAGACCACGTCTAGCCACCTCCCCCACCACCTCACTCACTTCCCCTAAGTTGTTTTGCAGACCCACTGGAGGGCCCGGGACAAGTCCAGATCTAACCGGTCCAGAGTAGTAAGCATGAGAAGAACAAAGATGACCAACAAATGACCCCAGGCCACCACACACACTGAGTAACAAAAGAGAACTCAGGTCAAGGAACAAAAAGGCTCATGTCAAGGAACCAAAACTACTGGATATATGTCATCAGCAGTAGCCGAGCCCATTTCAAAAGGGAAGAGTCCCTCAGCCACTTCCAGGCCAAATCGTAGCCTTGCCTTGTAATAAATAATCAATAGAAACTATGAATAGTTAAAACTTCCCAGATCCTGCCCACTGCCTTCCTCCAGCCCTATATGAATAAGTATAAAATGTAATCGCTCGTTCAAACGGAGGACTCAGTCTGAGGTCAATATCTCTGAGTTTCCACTTGCTAGCCTGCAAAATAAACTATTCCTCTCAAAACCGGCACCTGAGAGGTTGGCTTCTCGCACACTGGGCGTGGACCCATTGGTCTGGTTTCAAATACACAAATGAATGAATGAATTCTGAATTATTGGACTTTCCCTATCTACATAAATATAAAATATTATTATTATATAAGATAGCACATGATTAGGCCACATATTAGGTACCAGCTGTTGGAAAATTCTCCATAGACAGTTGTTTAATCTCAATTAGTCTTGTTAATGATGATTACAATAACTGACAAACTGAATTTAAGTATTTTCAAAGGAAAAAAATAAATCTCTAGGCCCAAACTATCTACAAGCAATCTGGAAGTGACATTTTCAAAACAGAAATATGCATACAGCTAAAAGTATACTGATTTTTCTCACTATACATGAGGGCTCAAGTCATCTTAACTAAAAATAAACCATTGCCCTAAGAGAGATGTTAATAGTTGTTACTACTACAATGATGCTTCATTTTAATCAATTTAATTGGGCTTGTCACAAAAATAGAGTAATTAATTAATATATGACTTTGAATTTTTAAATGTTTTCAGTATAATTAACTATTTGACAATTTATATATAATAAAATAATGAGACCAAACTTTATCCCTACCTTCTGAAAGACAAAAACAGCAAGCATATTTGTGCATTTTTTTCCATTATTTATCATACTCAGCAATGCATTTTTGACTGAAATATTTTATGTTCTAAATTATTTGGTTACATCATATTTCTTTCCCCCCTTCAATTCTTCAAAGACTTTAGAAGGGGGAGAGTACAATTTAGAAATATTAGGGAAGCAGTATTAGATAAATATTACATTTATCTCTAGATATCTTTTTTCATTTCACCTGCTTAGAATTAAATACTGAGATAAAACGATTAATGTGCAGAACAAGTTTCAACCTTAAAAAAATTCCAACTCATAGTCTCAATCACAGGCAAGTTCATTCCCCAAACCAACAGACAGCTTTGGAACATATACAGAAATAAGGAAAGATCCCCCCATTGGTGTCCAGAAGCTCGGGTGCTATCTCATCCCTTCTACAGTCATTATCTCCACAGCCTGTCAGATAATCTCAGTGGTCATCTAATGGAGCCTAGCAGGAGTTTAGTGTGGATTCACTATAAAGCCTAAGCCGTTGAAACTTCCTGGCACAACCAAAAAGCATTTCAGTTTATCTCTGCCAGTTTCTCTGTTACAACAGGTGGGAAACATTAAACACTGGCAACCAAACGAGATTTAAATAATCTAATATTTTTAAATGCAACCCTTATTTAATTAGACACTGAAGGTTACATTTAGGAGATTATTTGAATTTGTAGTCATAAGTATGTGTAAATTTTATAATGGCGTTTCTTGAGTTCTGGTAGCAAATTAAACACAGTGCAGTCGAATCTGGACCAGAAGTAACTATTTTTCAATATTCACTTCACTTGAGTGCCTACTGGTCAGTATTAAAACCTTGGTGCCTTTGTGGATTTTTATGGGTAGATATTATGGGCCAAAATATATAACATATATAAAAGTATACATCAAGATTTTATCATGGAACTTCTACGCGATTACATCCTTTTATGTAACAAGTTTCAAAAATATCTAGGAAGTGTTTAAGGTAAAAAAAAAAAAATTTCTTTTAAAAGTAACCGTGAAATGGGATCTTTAAACTATATATAGATTATACATCCCTAATGTGTTTATGGAGCCCTGGTGGCATAGTGGTTAAGAGCTTGACTGCTAACCAAAATGTTGGCAGTTCAAGTCCACCAGCTGCTCCTTAGAAACCCTATGAGGCAGTGATACTCTAGCCTATAGAGTCACTGAGTTTGGTTTTTTGTTTTTTTTTTTTAATGTGTTTATGAACTTCATAGCATTTCCTTTTAAATCCATTTACTTTCACTCAAACAAGATGGTTTATAGGAAGGCAATATATAAATGACTCCTGAAGATACACAAACCATTTCTACTCTTTATCTTTCCCCAAAAGGCATATAACACTTTTCTTCTAATTTGATTCTTTTCTTTGTTGAAGTTTTTCTTTCCACACTTGGTTCAATGATTCAAATAAGGTTTATTTTTCTAGACTTGGGCTAATCCATGGAGTGCATACAAAATATGCTCCCGTTTTACTTCCTCTTTGTGGAGTCATATACCACATACAAGTGTTTTTAGTGGTAAATAGAAGATTAAATGTGTTAGATCCCCTCAGTGAGAAACACCAGGTAAGAACGTTTGTGGCTCTTTTCCAGGCGGCATATTAGAGCATTGCTGGCAGTGTTGCTCCAAACAAGCCCTGATGCTTTTATCGACCCCCTTGACATCTCAAGCGCAGCCCATGTTCAGTCAATACCTGTCATTCCACGGGAGCCACTAACTCACTGCTGCTGTCTGTTTTCCTTACCTAATTACAAATGGGCTCCCGTTAAAGAAACTATCTCCTTCACAGAGTACACCTGCGACTGCAACTTTGAAGAGACAATTTAACTCAACTCTAGCAGTTGTTTAAGATCTCTTCCTGTAGTTACATACTATTCTTTAATAACTATCTTTTTCCTTCTGTTGTGTTTGTTACTTTTTTTATGTTTTTATGCAAAGCAACTAAAAGTTTATGAGAGATTAACGCTTAACATTTGTATGCAATGTTTAAAAAGAAAAAAAAGGACTGGTTTATGGATACCAATAGAAATGAACCAAAGTGACTGCTTTTTTGATGACATATTTCTCATGGTTCTAATATGTTCACGTAAAATATTTACTCACTCTCTTATTTATCTGCCATATTGTTTTTGTTTCCAAAACACAAATCTTACTAAATACACACACACACACACACACACACACACACACGTATTTGTACATATCCATACACTGTGAAAGAAATGTTTGCACTTTGTAGAATGGCAATGCAGAAAAAAAAAATGAAAAGAAGATATGTATCAAGTCTTCTATCTAATTTAACTTGTTTTATCTGCAGATTTATCAAATCAACTAGCCTGTAGTGATTAAATCTCCTGAGAAGTGAAGAGTTATTATCTTATAAGCATGTGACCAGTTTTGAAGTCTATTGGTGACAGTAGAAAGGACACTGACTAACTACACATAAAAGCAGTTACTAATATCAAAGCTCTTTCAAATTTCATTATGCAAAAGATAGATTTTTTTAAGAATAGCCTTTGATTTTTAGTGTCTCTAAGGAATATTCTGTAGCTAGTAAAGATGAGAATAATCAATTTAGAAATAAAAGGAACACAAAAAATAAGTAGCCATGTATTTTGATATGTTAATATGTACCTGAGATACATTAACAACATTGCAATGAATTATTTTGGAACAACTGGCAGATAACTAAGATAGCTGTGTTTGTACTGGTATTCAGCATGTCTTGCATCCTCATGGTGGTAGAAATAGAGAGAACAAGGTAAATACCTCTGTTCCAACTTAAACTCAAAGTTGACACTCTGAAAAAAAATTCAATTTTCTCCTACTGTGAGTAGCCTGCTTATTTTCAAGATATTTCTGCAAAGTATTAAAGAAAAAAACCTAGCTGAGGTAATATTTAAATACAACCCTTAGCCAGGAAAAGCCTAGGTAATTTGGAGATTTTTATATATACATGGCAATACATAATTGTATAAATATTGAGGAAGGCATAAAATTATTTCCAAGTCTTGAAATGACATTTATTTGAAATGCTGTTATTGCTGTTGTTAGGTGCCTTCGTGTTGATTCCAACTCATAGCGACCACACGTGACAGAGTAGAGCTGCCCTATAGGGTTTTATAGGTTGTAATCTTTACAGGAGCAGACTGCCAGGTCTTTTCTCCCATGGAACCGCTAGGTGGATTGGAACCAACAACCTTTTGGTTAGCAGGCAAGCACTTAACCATTGCACCACCAGGGCTCCGTATGCTGTTTATTAGTGCCTTAGATTATTTTTATTTTTTTTAATTTTAGCTGGTTCTTTTGAGGATGTTGTCTCTACATACTTCACCTTACATATAGCAACACACAGCTCATTGGATGTGTACTTTTCCTTCTAAGAATCAGGACAACCAACTAGACATCAACATATAGTTCTGCATGGCAGGGTTTTGGGATATTCTTTCCTTGCATCCTAATCCATATGTTGAGAACTCTGGCCCTACAGGATAAATGTCAGTGGAGGGGAAAGATAAATATGGATTGTAACTTTTTGAAATAATATGCAGCAGATGTCCACATGGCCTGCCAACTCCTCCCATTGCTGTTTACCTTATATAGCACTCCAACCCCAAGAGCGTTTATCCCCTTATCTTCTTTCTTGTTGTCGTTACTCTCCGCCCGACATTAAATTTTATGTTGTTTATCAGTTTATCTTCTCTCTACTTCTTTAACATGCAAGTTCTGTAAGAACAGGTCTTTGTCTCTTCTGTGTTTATCTCTGTGCCCAAGCCTAGAACAGTTTTGGTCACATAGTAGAAACTCAATAATTATTGCCTGAATGAATGAATTAGAAAACATCAAAAGAGTTGCAGAATTATGGGATGGTAAGCACAACATTGTTTTAATATGTGTGTATATATATACATCTTTATGAATGGCATACACAAACATCTTTTTTGATCCATTGGGAAAAAAAGATCCATAATCTTACAGTGTGAGTGACATTTCTCTCTTCCTTTTCTACTAGTTAAAAATCTAATTTTCAACATATCTGATTTAGCAGATAAACTGAAAGCTAAACTGAAAATGACTACCAACAATTAGATAATACTGGTAACCAAACCAGTTGCTGTTGACCTGATTCCAAATTATGGTGATCCCATGTGTGTTAGAATAGAACTATGTTCACAGGGTTTTCAATGGCTGATTTTTTTTTTTTTTTCCAGAAGTGTATCACCAGGCTTGTCTTTCAAGATGCTACTGGGTGTACTCGAACTTCCAACCTTTCAGTTAACACCAAGTGCATTAACTCTCTGTGAGACCCAGGGACTCAGTTAGATAATAGGAACTATAAAATATTGCTTGGTGTTAAAGCAGATAGGTCCTGTTACAATCAGATGGTAGAATGCAAAGCATGGTTCCTACTTATCCATCTAGCTGAGAAAAACATATCCAGAGGTTCTGAACTTAAAATTTTGTTAAAATATAAAACTGAAGCTAGTCTGGCTATATATTTTTTTTTTAATATTTTTAATTATAATAAATGGGACATATCCAAAGTCAGCACAAAATGAAGTGGAGGTTTACAAATAAACAGTGGCTACAATGAACATCCCATTTTACATCTGTCTGCGTATTTTCTGTATTTTTTTACCAAAAACTTAATGAATTTACAAAACAAATTATTAATGGATTATATTTTTAAAAGTTTAAAGGTATGTTTTATAAATAGTTTAACATTCTGTTTTTATTTCTATATGAAGTATGTCAAATTTGTATTTTTGCTTCCTGAACTGGTCCAACTTGGAGGCTTTATATAATAAAATTAAACAACATTTGACCAAAATAAGATAAGCCACATGGATCTGGACTAAAATCCATTTTAATCTAGAGAGCAGATTTGAGTGAATATAGTTGTAATATAACAGAGTTTAGTCCTTAAAAATATGAAACTACTTATTTTCATTAATCTGAAATATTATTTTTTTAAAGTATAAGCATGTATGAATCTGGCAAGATCCACAAGTTTGTTGGCAGTGGAAATAAAAAAGAATAAATTAACAAAATGGAAAAAATGGCAAAACCCTTATTTAATGGCAAAGTGTACTGTGGTCTCACTTTACAAGTGATATAAGCTTCTGGAAGGCTGTGTATTAGGTAAATATTGCACAACTAGTCGTATTTACCTATTGACTTCCATTATAATTTTAAAGATGTGCTGGACACCTAATCAGAACCTCTGTTTGAGCCCTAAAATTTACTTTAGAGGTTGTTTGTTTATCAACAAATAGGCTAAAAGCATTATTTCTTCCACACAAATGGTGAAAGTACTCAAACAGCAATCTGTCCACAAGAAATTCATATTTGTTTTTCTGGGCATTTTTACTGACTCATTCATATTTCAGCGGTCACTGTTGTCTACCATTGTTTAAGGTCCTCAGTAGTGATCACCAACAGAAGAAACCTTCCTTAGAGACTTTGGATGAAGTAAATATCCTTTTCTTAGTTCTCTCTAAGGTGTATGGAATTTGACCACTGTTTGCTTCTTGGAACTCTCTTCTCTTTTGATGTTTATAGTCCTCTACTATTTTAGTTCTCATTTGACCTCTTGGAGCTCTCCTTTCCCAATTCCTTCTCGTGTTCCTGCTCCTTCAAAGAAGGCCCAAAGGAAAAAAACCAGTTGCCGTGGAGCATGAAGTTGGCTGAGACTCATGGAGACCCCATGTGTGTCAGAGTAGAACTGTGCTCCATAGGGTTTTCAGTGGCTGATATTTCTAGATGTAGCTCACCAGGTCTTTCTTCTGAGGTGCCTCTGTGTGAACTCAAACACGCAACTTTTTTGTCAACAGTCAAGTGTGTTAACTGCTTACACCACCCAGGGACTCAGCCTTCTCTCTCTTTTTTTTTGCACCCTATATTTTAATGATGCCATCTACTCCAATGGTTTCAACTTCCCTCTAACTAGATAGTTCTCAAAATTATATTTTTGCCTCTGACTTTTCTCCCTAACTCTAGAATGACATTTCCAGACTTTTATCTGAATTTTTCACTAATATAGCAAGCTCAACATATACCAAGTCAGATATTTCTCAAATAAAATTGTCCCAATTTTCCAGTTTCCATTAATGGCTCCTGTTATCTTCTCAGTCATAGATTTAAAATCTTAAGAGTCACCTGATTCCACCTTTCCTTTGATCCAGAAGCTCATGGCTATTCTAACTTGCCATAACTTATAAATTCTACTTAATCCACTCACAAATTTGTCTCCTTCCCATTCTATAGTCAACTTCCTGGTTTAGGCTTCATGGTTTCTCACTTACAGTGCTGCAATACCTTACAAATGTTTCTCCATTGTATTAATGTTTCTTGCTTCAACCTATCTTACATTTGCTAAAGTGTAGCTCATACACTTTCACTTTATATTCAAACTTTTGGCGACTCTTCATTTTACACCAATTAAATTAAGTCAGAACTCTTCAATCTAAGAGTTAAGAACCTCTACAATAAGTCTCAACTACTTTTCTGTCCTTACTTCTTGCTATTTCCTTTTAGATGCTCTACAAAGAATCAAATGATTATGAAAATGGAATTGTAAGGCTTATAGAGCTAACATCTTTATGGTTCATAATATGTTCAAGCATCATGTAGAAAACTAGTAAGTACAGTGATCAGGCACACAGCCTCTAAGTCTATAGGTCAGGCACCTACTCTAAGTAAGTACACATGCTGGCTCTAATTCTTACTACTAGATAGATAACCTCAGGCAAATTATTTAATCTCTCTTTGATTCAGTTTCCATGTGTGTAGAATGGGAATAGTAATGACAATAGGATTGCTGGGTAAAATGTATAAATTGTATATTCAGTCAGGAAATTATGTGACTCAGTATAAATCTTAGTAATTAAAAATGAACTATAAAAATATTTTATGACAGTAAGCAGTATTTATGTTGTGACAATCTTTAAAATATTAGTACTTAAGCATAGCTTCAAATGTCACTGCCTTTAGGAATCTTTGTTTGATTCCAAAAACTAAATATAATGTCTTCTCTTTACGAAATCCTATAGAATTTTTCTAATTATATATATTATCATGTGCTTGGGATGGAGGAGACCTCAGTATTTTATGAGAGTTAATAAAAAGTGAGTCTATGAATGTGGATATTTGATAAATATAGACTGAGAGTAAATTAAAACAGGTAGGTTAGTCTTAGATATGAGTATCACGCAGAAACAAAAAAGAAAAGGGCAGATGAAGATTGCAGAAATGCTGGGGTAAACAAGAGGGACACGGAAATAATTCACATACAATAACTTCATCTTTTTTTCCATAAAATTCATGTTAAAGTTATTTGCTAAGAGTGAGAAACAAACGATGGGGTGGGGGGAGAGGGGAAATCAATCAGGAAAGAATTAAAAAACGAAAACTAGCAAGTAACACTGAAGGCCCATCAGGAATGTGTTGCCTTGAAAGTTTTTTCAGATTAAATCTATTAATGGCGGGTAATTTAACAGTTTCTGAATTATATAAAGAAAGCTCTTTTTCCTTTGTAAGGGTAATTTATATATTCTAAAATTTCAAAAACACTTTAATTGCTCTCTACACTTGAGGCAATACTAATCAACACCGCAACTATTCATCTGTATTCATGATTAGAAGGATTTTCTTAGTCAAGCAAAGCTGTAACGATGAGATACCCACAGACCTGTTAATGTCTTGGTTAAAAGGTGCCGTTACTTTATAAACTACCTAGTCTAAGAAACCTAGCTTGGGGATAGAATTTTACCCATGGGAAGAGAACTGAATGAGTGAGAAATGAAGAGTTAGGAAAACAGAGGTGAGTATTATGGTTATTCTACTTACTTTTGTTCTTTCTTATACTTTTGGGTAAATAAATGAATAACAAATGTGGTCCAGGATATATGACACATTTAACTTTTAGGATGCCCAAGACATTGTATATCACAAGAAGAAGACAGAGAATGCCAGATGGTAGGTGTTTGGAGTCAAGAGCCATTTTCCCTGACAGTCAATTCTAAGAAAACAAAGGTTGTAGTTTCTAATTTCCAGAGATTTAGGGGAGATAATATTACCTCTTTATAACCACTGGGCCTTTTAATCCCTTTAGATACACTATCTTCAGAAACAAGATACACACTGCTAACTGATTACAAAATTATTTTTGAAACTTCTAAATATGAATAATGCTTTAGAATAAATTTATATAACATACAGATGCTTTCTAGTTAAAAAATTTAACAGTCCCGGCTGTTTTAGGTGCTTTATATATGTATTTGTTTCATTATTTCATTGCTTACGAAAACTCTTTGGGATGGGCATTATTACTCCTATTTCACAAATGAGGAAATTGAGGGTAATAAAAAGTTAAATAACTTATCCAAGGTCACACGATTAGTAAGTGGCCCAGCAAAATTCAACACATGGGTCTCAGACTTTAAACCTGGAAGTGTTTGTATCACACATGTGAAGAGGCAAGCACAATTAGGGAGGAAAAAAGCCTAAAATATTAAGGTTAATTATATTTATAACAAAATATTTGTCAAATTGTTAATCTTAAAAAAGAATAACAGTGTCAGAACTTTTCATGAAATATGAGACTTCTAGAATTAAAAAAAAGTACATAAAACTTTAAAAATAAATAACAATCTTCCTTTCAAATCAAACTTTTAAATTGCACATCATTAGATTGGAAGCTTAAATACATAAAAATTGATAATATATTGTCTATTCTTAAAATCTACCCACAACATTTTCTAAATAGCTTTTGTTTCTTTACATAATGTTCTTAACTTTCAAAGTCTTTAAAAAGTATAGGCCAAGGCTTTCTAAATTATGGATGGTTCTTCCTTGTGATTGATTCTGCCGTGTTGATTTTCCCTTGTCTATCGGTCTGACATCTCCACTCCATTCAGAGTTCATCAGATGCAAACATTCTTCTGATTAATGGCTAATTTATTATTTGCCTTGCAAATGTTTATCTGCTGGGAAATGGGATAAATACTTCAGTTCTGACAAGTAGAAGGGCCACTATTCTAGGCCTGATGGAATGGTCAGTTGATGGTATCCCAGGGGACATGGGCTCTGCTTTGGGTTTTTGAGACAATCTTCTGAAAAGCTAAGTATCTATTTTTAATGAGTGCAATGGAAAATCAATTAGCTCGTGGTTTACGGGAGGAAATTAATGATAACTTTTGTATGGCATCTTACAAGCCCGATCAGAAATAACCACCATATGTAATCATTCGGAAGTACTGTAACCCAGTTATTTAAAATAAAAGGGCATCAACAAAATTATAGGCATGTTTATATATTTACTATGCTGAAAAACAGAATCACTTAAAACACTTAAAAGAACACACTTCATACAAACTCTCGAAATTTTCAAACGAAAGCCAAACTGGGCAAGTACAAAAATGTTAGCCATGTTTTCCTCTAAATGGTGATTTCCTCTAATGTGTGATTTTATTTCATTATTTACTGTTTCTAAAGTTTTCCAAATTCTGTGATAAATACATATTACTTTTTAAATCATGTAAATGGTATTTAATAAAATATTACCTACAAACAAGAAATACATCTGATATAAATGATGATTGTTATACAGATGGGGGACAAGGTACATCTTTTATTTAGTTATTTTCTTGTCTACAGTGACCAATTCTGTAGAAAGCAATTCTCATCAGGTGATTGAGTGTAAACCTAGAAAGCATTCTCAGTCTATGCTTTTCATTACGAAGCTGCCAAAATCTTTTTGTTTGTTTGTTTTTTTTTTTTCTGTGTATGTACAGACACTTTCAATTTAAGAAAATTTGAGGAGGGGTCCTAATTCCTTCAAAACAGATTTGTATCAGTTTGACTATGTAAAACTATCCTCACTGAATTTTTCAAAACACAAATTGCCAGCGGAATATACTAAATCTAAGAATTGATTAGACTGAATTTAACTAATTAAATAAATTGCATGTCTGATTAACACAAAGAATAGTCTCATGGTGAGAAAGAAATACAGCTACTTGACAATTCTAAGGGTGATCTGACCAGTTTAGGGATTCGTTTCTCTGTAACTTAAGGTAGACATTGGAAATGCTGTTCCTTCCTTTACATTTAGCTGAAATTACCAAATAATGCAACAGAAACAAATGAAAAACACAAGACTGACAAACGAATCTTTAGATAAAATCTGGTATATATGCTCATGTACTACCACCCTGATTAAAACATACGCTCCAATTAAAATGATGCTTTTCAGCCAAAATGATGGAATTTAGTCTCACATTCTGGTAACTATTCAATACAATTCATTAAGTTTTGTGTTTGGACTTTTGCTAAAAACATGCACCCCGGAGGAAAGTCAAAAAAGTTATCTTAACTCATGAGGAAACATACCACACATGTAATCATTCTGTAAAGAATAAAGTATATATACTTTCAAGCTCATTCGAATTCGCTGACTACTTTAATTAGAAAATAAATAAAATATTTTTGTTCTGATACTAACTCTCAAATAGATATCATGCCAACAACTAATGCCACTTCTCTCCAAAATATTCCAAGATGAATTTTCCCTGCAGGATGAAGCCGGCTACATGTGACATCAACAGTAAAGGCAGTGTGTTGTGGCCGTTATTCAGACATCATATATGTAACCAGTCCTGACAACTGCTGATTATATCTTTTTTTTTTTTCAGCAGTATTTTCTTCTTCTTCTTTTTTTTTTTTGCCAGTTATATCCTCTAGTGTATATGCCAATGGGGGCAATGTCCCATCACTGGTAATTGTCACTGGGCTGTCTGTCAGTGAGGAGGAGAAGAGGGTGACAGCCTTGACATCCCACCAATCATCCCTCTGTAAAATTGATATTGTCCTTCCCAGTAAACAACAGCTCAAGAATCGACCAGTCTCACCGGCACATCCCTGAACAATCAGCTTCCATTAAGGGCAGAAGCCACACATTTATCCCACCCCCATCCAATCAATAGTCAACTGACTTTTTCTATCCCTTTTAAGCACCCTCTGCTTGTCTTTTTGCACATAATACCCCCCCCAATTACAAACACCTAGTGGTCCTGATTTGCTTCAACAGACTTCAAAATAAGATTTAAAAATATCACTTGGGGAGTAAAGAAACCTCCAAGAGGTGTTGATTATTTTATTTTTAATGTCATTAATATGCAAACATTGAAGAGATACCGAATTTCTACTTAAGCAGATATGTGACTTGCCAAAGTTTAACAAAGCTTTTCTATAACCCTTCTCCGAAAGCTAAGAGATTGCACGGTGTCATTTAAACATACACTGTAATTAGGACAAAATAAAGCCAGATAATAATGCAATTTATTTAGGCATGGCTTTTCAGAAAATATGTATTTTTTAATAGTAGCAAATAACTTGGGGTTACTGTTTTAATGGAATTCATTGCAGCATGAAGATGTTGAAAGCCTTTTTTTCTCCTTAACTCAGATTTTTAAGGATACTTATCATTTAAAATGCACTAAAGTATTAGTTATAATGTAAGCACACTAAACACATTATCAGTGATTAAAAACTATATATAATAAACTCTGTGTTTATACATTTATATGCTTATGTTCCTTTGAAAATGAAACATATTTTGGATTACTGTCTTAGTTCTGTACCCAATGACTATATGGAAGTTCAAAGTTTTTAGGTATAAATATAAAACTACATAGGCCATAATGGCAGTGATTTCATAATATATGGGCCACCACTGATATAACACCATCATCTAACACCACCGAAGCAGAATATGACAGTGGATAAAGAAAAGACAGGATTCAGCTACAGTGACAGAGAATGTACACTCAAAGGTGACAGGTGTCAGCTCTGGAGGAAAAGCAGTGGCTAAAGGATCATGCCTGAACACTCACTTGCTGATTTATGAAGCTTCCCTGGTGTCAGTCTCCGAGCGTGATGTGCTACTCTATTTACAGACCCGAGTTAGGTACAAAGAAAGGAACAGTCAAGGGAAGCCCATCCCCGTCAGATCTCATGCTACGCCCCAGAGACCTCGGCTGGACCACAGTGGAAACGTGCATGCTGCACTCTCATCCCCTTTGTGGGGAAGTGTGTATGTTGCCATTGTAATCCTCAACCTTTTGGAACACTTCTAACTCATGAACTACCTTCTTAGAGTGACCTTTCTCTTCAGAATAAAAAAAAAAAAAAAGAAAGTTAACATCAAGGGAGTTATTACTAAAGCAGTTTTATAGTTTAAGCACTTGGTCTTAGTTACAAAGAAAAGTTTTCAATGAAATAGTACAGGTAAGTAAAGCAGGCTTGATTCATAGGCGGCAAAGTAATTTTCAGAAACAAAATTCCAACTCCATATATACTTGAATCCTATTTAGCATATAAAAAGTTTATTAGCAAAAATGGAAACAATCTTTCGGGGAGTTTAAATGCAATTCTATTACCTAGTAAGGGGTGATTTATAAACCACTCTAGTATGTCTGGATTCTTATGATCTCTTTCTATGTATTTTTAATTCAGAGCCTCTGTTTGATAGATAGTGATAAAAGCTTATTAATGCTTAACAAATCTGAAGACAAAAAAGAGATGGCTATTTTAGTTATCGGTATCCAAAATATTCCATTACGAACATTAAAAAAGAAGTAAACTTTTGTTAACTAACCACTTTACCTTCGACATAGCCTGATAACTTGTTTATAAGCTTATTCAGAAAAGAAAAGAACACAGACACGTATTTTATTTGTTCACACTTTCTTTAGAACCTAGAATCTGAGTATTTCCCATTTGAGTATGTGTAGGCACAATCCAGGAGACCTGGTTGCACACTGGTTAGGCACTCAGCTGCTAGACAAAAGGTGTGGTTAGAACCCACCAGCTGATCCCAGGGAGAAGAATGTGGCAGTCTGCTTCCATAAAGATAACAGCCTTGGAAACCCCGAGTGGCAGTTCTACTCTGTCATACAGGGTAGCTAGAAGTCGGAATCAATTTTGATGGCCGTGGGTTTGGCTTGGTTTTGGCACAATCGAGAATTTATAAAAAGAAGAGGGGAAAAATCCTTTTTCTATGCTCATTTAGTTCTCTCCTTTGAACACTGGAAATGGAATCACTGATGCTCCCCATCTCCTATTGGCACTTACAGACAAAATAACATTCGAGCAGAAACATAGTTACATCAATCTGGGAGAAAGTATGTCCAAAGAAGAGAGAAAGTAAAGGCTCCTGATTATGCCCTCTCCAGCACCACACTCAGTCCTTGCCTGAGGTGGTCTCTGGAGTTCTTCAAGATGTCACAGGCAGGATTACGTGTGACAGTAATCAAAGGGAACCCTTCTGTGATGGCAGTATTAAACTGATTGGTTGATTCTATGATTAAAACATTTCCTTGTTGAGAAAACTTTTTTCTTTCTTTTAATTCTCTATTGTAAGTCATGAACTTGCTAGGTGCTAGGGCAAAATATTAAAATTGAAATAGAACTTCCTAAAAGATATAATATTTTAATGAGGACAAGCAATTAAAACTTAACTACAATATAATGTAATATAAACACAGAGCTGTGGGAGCAAGGGTAAGGGTGAGTCCAAGTCCAATAGTTCCACTATCTGGGACTCCAGAATGAAGGGAGTGAGAAAAAGAACGATCGAGATTTCAGATCAGAACTGTTATTTCCTATTCTTCCTGCTAGTTTTTAATGGCTGCAAACTGACAAACGTAATTGATGAATGAACAGATTTTCAACAAGGGAAACCAGATAACTCCATAAAAAAAAATGGACTGCGTAGTGCCGTTCCTGTTAACTTATACATAGCCATGATGGGTTTCTTCATAATAAGATTTCATAAAACCCAGACTAACATCAAGGTTAAGAAGCATACTGATTACACAGTTATTCTGCCATTGATTCCCACTATCATGTATTTGTGGACAGGAAGAACGTTAAGCAAAATACTTGGAAGGTTTATTGCTGTGGAGGTGCAGGTCTAATGATAGAATGCCAAGCCAACGGCGAGTTCACTGTGCCCTCAGCTTTACTAAATGGACACAATCAGTACCTTAATAGGGATGTCTGGAATCGACCTTATAACCAAATTGGCACACTACAACATACTTTTTTTCAAGACTGTGCGCTAAGTTCGTTAACTTTTCTCATTTGAATTACAAATTTCATGTCTCTGATCAAAATGAAGACAAGCCTCCCATTTACAAGCTCAGATTTTCGTCCTGTTAATGTTTCCCAGGAAACAATAAAGTTAATGTAGCAGGGAAATACCTTGTCACCCCTCTTGGCGACAATGAGAGATAAGAGTCCATATTCCAATAACTCTGATGGAAGTGACAAGAACTTCTATAAAACTATGACAAAATTAGTAAGTGAGAGGATCCAAGGGCTAATACAGCATATATATACATATATATATATATATGTACATATATATATATATACACATATATATATATGTGTATACATATATATATATATATATACACACACACACACACACACACACACCCTTGTAATGATTCTAAAAGGAACCTTGTTGGCACAATACAAATGCTCGGCTGCTATCAGAAACATGGGCAGTTCAAACCTACCAGCCACTAAGCGGGAGAAAAAATCCGGCAATCTTCTCCCATAAAGATTACACCCTAGGAAACCCTATGTGGCAGTTCTACTCAGTCACATAGTCTCTACGAGTCAGAATCGACTCAATGGCACAAAACAACAACACAACAATAAAGTACTCCAGAGAAAGTGTATTTTAAATTTTATTTAACACTATCATACTTTCCTAAGATGGTTTAAACATTTAGCAGAAAATTGAGTAACTTTTGAAGAATATAAAGAAACATTTATATATTGATGGAATGAAATATATAGCAATATAATATGGACACAGGAGTAACTGTGACTCCAGTAGTCCCTTCAATCCTTGGAATTCCGAAAAAAAGAAAAGTTTCCAAGCCAGCTGTGAGAGATACCACAGAGTACATGAAGGTGAGGCCAGTCAGTTCTTCAAAATATTACTTAGCAGTTTGGAAGTTTACATTAGAACAGTTGTGTAGAATTTATATAGTTTTATTTCCATCCAGAAGTTTCTGTAATTCCTTGGTAGGCATACATAACGTGCATAAAATTGTCTTTCTAAGCTACTCTACCCAAAGAAGTAGATGATGAAGTATTGATATAATTTTTTTTTCTATTCCAAATAGAAAATTCAAATACAGTAATATGGTCAAATATAATATTTAAATAAATACAATACAATTTTAGCAATGAAAGGGAATCTAATCAATTCATTTCAAAGATGAGGAAATTAAGGTCTAAAGAGGCAAAAAGACTTGCCAAAATTCACACAGTTCCTAACACAGCTGTGACAAAGTTTTTCTAATTGGAAGCACAATAAACCTCTCACCAGGTCATCTATTTAGCACCAAGTGGGGTCCTGGTGGCACAGTGGTTAAGCGTTTGGCTGCTAATCAAAAGGTCAGCAGTTCGAAGCCACCAGCTGCTCTTTGGAAATCCTATGGGGCAGTTCTACTTTGTCCTACAGGGTTTCTGTAAGTTGGAATTGACTCAACGGCAACAGGTTTTTCTGTTTAATGTGCCAGATGAACTATGCTATAGAAAGAATAAAGCAATATGTCATAAATAGTAATGAAAGTCCAAATTTGTAACTTAACTCTGAAACATAAAGATACATGAAGCATCTTTCGAAAAAACTGACCTGAACTTCAGTGTTATAAAAGACCAAAAAAGCTGGAAAGACGTTAAAAATTTTTAAAAAAGAGAAACTAAAGGTACATAGAAATTAAATACAATGCATGAGCCTTGTCTTAGTTATCTAGTGCTGCTGTAACAGAAATATCACAAGTGGATGGCTTTAATAAAGAGAAATTTATTCTCTCACAGTCTAGCAGATTAAAGTCTGACTTCAGGGTGCCAGCTCCATGACTTCAGGGTGCCAGCTCCAGGGGAAGTCGCTCTCTCTCTCTCTTTTAGCTCTGGAGGAAGGTCCTTGTCATTATTCTTCCCCAGCTGAGAAGTTTCTCAGCACAGGGACCTCAGGTCCAAGGGACACTCCACTCTTGGTGCTTCTTTCTTGGTGGCATGAGGTCCCTCTCCTCTCTGCTCAGTTCTCTCTTTTGTATCTCAAAAGAGATTGGCTTAAAATGCAGTATAATCTTGTAAATTGAGTCCTGCCCCATTAACATAACTGCTGCTAATCCTACCTCATTAACATCATAGAAACAGGATTTACAACACAAAGGAAAATTATATCAGATGACAATATGGTGGACAATCATACAACACTGGGAATCATGGCCCAGCCAATTTGACAGATATTTTGGAGGGACACAATTCAATCCATGACAATCCTGAATTGGATCTTGTGTCAAAGTTTTATAATGGAGATAATTGGAACAAATGGTAGTATTTGAACATGGAATTTTAAAAATGTAATAGTATTGTATCAACATTAGATTTGCCAAGGGTGAAATTCTATTGTGATTATACAGAAGAATGGTCTTGTTCTCAGGAGATACATGCTAAAGTACTTATAGGTGAACTATCGCCTTCAAGAAACTTTCAAATGGTATGTGTATATATATATGAAAAATGAGAAAGACTCTGGCAAAATATTAGCAAATGTTTCACTCAGGAAAGGTAATGCTTATTTACGCACTATTCTTTCAACTTTTCTGTAGAGTAAAATTTTTCAAAATAGGGAATTGGGGATAAAATAAAAATGAATCTATGGAGTCGGAAATCAGGACAGAATTTCACTTGGGAGGTAGAGATTGCGAGGGGGCATGAGGGATCTTTAGCGGTGCTGGTGACACAATTGTGTTCAGTTTGTAAAAGTTCATCAAGGTGGATACTTAAGTATATTTTTTTCTTTTTTGTATGTATATTATACATTTATTAAATTTACAAAAATGTAAGAGTCAGGCAGTGGAAAACTCACAAATGTGTCAACAGATCAGCACTGAATTTTTTTTCTAATTTCTTCAATCCTGTCCCAAGTCTTTAAATATACAAATTATGTATACAGAATGTCTTCACTTGCCAAGATAATAATAAAAAGTTTTATTTTGTCTTCATTTTCTACATCCAACTGTTTTTATACAAATATCACATTTTTATTTAAACTTTTTATTTTGAGATTATAGATTCAAATAATGTAATGAAATAAATCAGGTAAGAAATAATGTAATTATAAGAAATGTCATGTACCCTTTACCCATTGCTGCCCTGGTAGCACAGTGGTTAAGAGCTTGACTGCTAACCAAAAGGTCAGCAGTTCGAATCTACCAGCCACTCCTTGGAAACCCTATGAGGCAGCTCTACTCTGTCCTATAGGGTCACTATGAGTCAGAATTGACTCGATGGCACATAACAACAACAACATATTATGATAGCACAACTGGAATACTAACATCCATATGCCATCTCATGTATGTACATATATTTCACTATTTGAGTGGATCCTCTTCACTAGGCTCTCTATCTGTGCAGTTAGGGGTTGATGAACTATCTAGCCAATTCAAATTTAGTAAAACCTGCAAAAGCCGAAAGCTGTGTAAGGCAGAAACCTGTCAGAGAAAGAAAACTCAAATACTTTCCGTTAAATCGAGTGATAAAAAAGCAGTAAGATTGCAATCTGTCAAAGGCAGAAAATTTGCAAGACCTGGAAAACAAGACAGCCTCATTGAGTTCTGGCCCTCATGGGTTTCACTACATATTACATCTTAAGAAAAGAAGTATGTGTGTATATGACTATATCTATATTTATCTATGTGCGTGTCTATCCATCCATCCTTTGAAACAAACCATTTTTTGCTATGCCAGAATAAGTTTAAACCATAGATGAACATAAAAAAAAGAAATAAGATATTTAGTTAAACTATTATAAACCACATATATTCCACATACTTTACCTGAGCTCTTATTATGTGTTCCAGAGCATATCTAAATACTAGCTATAAGTTGCTGATCAAAACAGAGCTGTCAGTCAAGTTGGGAAAGCAGACATTAAACAAATGAAGCCACAGATATGATTTTAAATTTGATAAATACTATGTAATGTGAAATGACAGGGTGCTATGAAAGAGAATAGCAAGAGGGCCCTAAAAAGATGCCAGCAGTTACAGTGGACCTCTGTGATTAAAGATTGTTTAAATATACAGCATTGTGAAATGAATGGCCAGGAACACAATGTATGTCATTGGATTATTGGAATCTCTGTTAACAGTTTAATGATTAGCAGGAATACTGTTGGACTCTGCTAGGCCACTGCCTTACAAGCCTGTAAGTCTCACTCATATAATATTTGTGGACAATTTATGTTTACTCTAAAATAACTATAACATCTACGCATGGGTTCTTTACTCCTGCAGAGTGTTTAGATGCCAAGAAGAATATCTTAATCGTATACATTTTAAAAGTTAATGGACATCCATCAACAAATGAATGGATACACAAAATGTGGTGGAGATATACAATAAATAGTATTCAGCCATAAAGGGAAATGAAGTTCTGATAAGTGCTATGACATGGATAACCTTGAAAACTTTATGCTAAGTGAAGTAAGTCAGACACAAAAGGACAAATACTGTATGATTCCATTTATATGAAATAACTAGAATAGGCAAATGGAAAGAGCCCAAGTTTATTAGTGGTTACCAGGAGTTGGGAGCGTTGGGAAATGGAGAGTTACTGCTTAAGGGATACTGAGTTTCTGTTTGGGGTGATTAAAAAAACAAATGGAAATGGATTGTAGTAATGGTTGCACAATACAGTGAATGTAATTAATGTCACTGAATTACACAGGTAAAAATGGTTAAAATGGTAAATTTTGTTATATATATTTTACCACAATAAAATTTAAAAACTACCGGACATCACTGACATCAGGAAACATAAAAAATATTTGTCTCGGATTCAAATACAACAAATTTTGTAACACCAGCTTTACTTCAAAACTACTAAAGTGTTACTACTAAGTCCTAAATTACTGGATTCTGAGCATGTCTCCTGCTTCTAGTGCCAACTCTCCCCACCCCCATCCTCTGGCCTTCATGCTTTAAGCCCTTTGCAGGCTTATCAAAGAAAAAATAAAACGCATACTGTGTCTAAAGGATAAGTCATTTCACTCATACAGGAGGGATATGAGGAGGCAATCCTCAGACAGGCCTGGTAGCCATGTCTTCCCCATTCCTCTGCGCTAGCATCTCTGGGCTTCAGAAACAAACTACGGCACCCCCTCTCCCAAACATAATGGTTTGTCTAAGTGTCAGCAGGGTGAAAGAGAGACAATTCCGTGCTAGGCACCAAGATGTCTGGCCACCCCTCCTCAGGTGGTTAGGTGGGTGTATGACAGGCCACATTGGCCTGGGGGTATAAAAATGGCTGAGGCAGGGATTTTTCTCTTTTCCTCAGCTATGGTGTTAATAAAAAGTACGCATAGCAAAAGTTTCAGCCCATCTAATTAAGCCTACCTGGCCAGGGGGCCCAGCATAAGGTAAGTCCTCTTTTTTAAGTCCCTCACCCACGGCACAAAATAGGGTGTGTGTGGAAAAGTCATCCTCATCCAAACAGCTTTTGAGCAAGGGGGCACAGCTCGTCATGGGACTTTTCCTGTTGTATGCTGTCTGTTGTCTGTGAATAATTTAAATGGCTTTCACTATTGCCAAGACCATGTACCTGTTTCCTGTCTATGACTGGATAAGGTTAAATGACATAACACCCATGGAATGGTTGGTATCAGGTGGAATTCTCACCCCAGTATGCTGGTTTCCACTTGGGATCCAGAGACAGCCTTTAAGGCAACCTGCAGATATAATGCAAGGGAGATTTTTTTTTTACTGTTCTATGCCATATCACATTTAATCAGGGATAGAGTGACACAGAGACAGGTGTGTACTATTTCCATTAGCAACATTTCAAGAACTCATTAAGACACTAAACTTGGCATCTATCAAACAGTACTTCTTGGATCTTGTCCTATGGAAACACTGTTGTTTATCTACTTGAAAGTTATTTTAATTAGATGCAGGAAACAATGGTAGCTTTTTCCCTATACTTTTAAACTCATTCTTTGTATGGAGGATATCGAAATGTATAAGGTGAGTATTTTCAGCCAAACACTTTAATATCCAACTTTCAATCACCATTATACATCTAAGTATCCCATAATTTCAAAAGTTAAACTGTAAAAATAAAAAATATAATACAAATATATATCATGCTATTACTGGTGAAAACATGATATTAATTTCTAAGCTGTATTAAATTTTTTTTTTTAGCCATCATGTTTCATAGAGCATGCTTTTCTACAATGTGTCCTGTTTTTGTAATAGTGACGAGCTAGGGCTTAAAAAGGATTTCAAATCTCTCAAGTTAAATTTGGTAAGTTTTGGTCTCAAGTTTTTACAGACTGGATCTGAGAAGAGATGAATTATATCTATGTCTTCTCTTGAAAGAGATTATTTTTAAATGCATTATTGATAAAATTGAATTTGCAGTAGAGAAGTTCTGTTTCTGTATTATTTTCAGACCATGACATTATATGAAATCACTAATTGAAAAATTATATGGAAAATTCCTGTGCAGAAAGGAAACTACATGTTTCAGGGAGGAACATGGCAGCAGGGAAGAAACAGGAAAGAGGTACAAAGAAGAATGACTGCCGTTTGCATAAGAAAGACAAAGAGAAGAAAATCTGTTTTCAGAAAATACATGGAAGTGAATAACAGCTCATTGATTTTTAAATTGAATTTGTATTTTTAAATCTGATTTTGTAAAAGGAAGAGCCAAAAATAGAATGCCTTTGGGCTATAGTTCAGAAAATAATAACAAATGGCTGTTAAATCGCTACCTAAACAAGAAAAGTTCAGCTACTTGACTTTCATCACGCCATGAAAAATTATATGAAGATAATATATGACTCTAAAATGAAGATAATTTTAAATCTTTTATCTTAGTTTGAATATCAACTAAAGGGAGTGTGCATGCATTTGGCTTTAATGAAGAGTAGAAATATTGCTTGAAGAGTATTCAGCGGGAACATTTAATATTATATTAAATTAACATTGGTGGCATCCATAATCAAATGAAGCCTATATTTGAGTACTCCCAGACTGCTCTATATGCAAATGGGGCATCATAAAAATGGTGCTGAGGATGCATTATGCAAGATGGACTTCGTGTTGCAGATGCAAAAACCCAATTCCAAATACATAATTACAATTACAGTCATACTGTGTTTTTCTCAACACCTAAACAAACAACTAAAAACCCTTGGGACCCAGAGGCCCTAGGCAGTCATGCTCCATTGTATCTTTCTGAGAAGTGTAGGCCATGAAGCTTATGGAGAAGGAGGGTTGTAATTAGCAGCTTCTTCCAAACTACTGAACTAGTCCTTTTACCTATCTGTGCAGCCAGTTAACAATTCAGTCATAAAAGATGCTCTAATAACACTTTACATTTTCTAATTTCATAGGAAATTGGGAAAGTTATTATAGTTATAAATTATTTTTCAGAAGAGCAAACTTACAACACAATCAATTCAAAATCAACATACAATTTCACATTCAAGTTTTCCTTTTTAATTTAAAATTACAGTATCAGCATTTCTCCTGGTCAATATGAACTTTAACTCCTATGTAATTACATTCCAAAAATGTAGTAATTATATGCTTAATATCTAACTTGAAGTAAGAGTACTAAAACGGTAGTTCAACTATAATTTTCTGTACCACATGCTGGCAACAGTTCACATCTAAACTGCATGGTATGCTCCACACATATTCTAAATAGATTCACCATAATTATTGAACTATACTGCATAAATCACTTTATAAAATGAAATAATTAAGCAAATGAAATAATTGTATTTCTCTTGTTTTTTCACTGTATCAACTCCCTCAACTTTTTTTTTTTTTTAAATTGTACTTCAGGTGAAGGCTTACACAACAAATAGTTTCTCGTGAAACAGTAGTACACATGTTGTTTTATGACATTGGTTAACAACCCCACAACGTATTAACCCTTTAACTTCTCGACCTTTTTTTTTTTTGGTGAAAATACACATAGCCAAAGATACACCATTTCAAAAATTTCTACATGCACAGTTCAGTCACATTGACTATGCTCTTCCAATTGTGCTGTTATTCTCACTTAAGATGAAGGCTCACAGAACAAAATAGTTTCTCATTTAACAGTTACTACAAATGTTGCCCTATGACAATGGTTAACACTCTCACAACACATCAACAATATCCTTACTCAGCCTTGGGTTCCCTATCACCAGCTCCCTTGTCCCCTTCTGCCATCTGGCCGTTGTCACTGGACTCCTGCACCTCGTTAGTCTCATTTGGTTTTACAGGGCTGTCCATTCCCAGGCTGAACAGTGAACCTCAGAGGTAACTTCACCACTGAGCTAAAAGGGTGTCTGGGGGCCATACTCTCGAGGTTTCTCCAGTCTCCTTTAGGCCAGTAAATCTGGTCTTTTTTTGTGTGTGTGAGTTAGAATTATGCTCTACATCCTTCTCCAGCTCTGTCCAGAAGCCTCTGTTGTGATCCTGGTCAGAGCAGTCAGTGGTGGTAGCCGGGCACCATCTAGCTGTACTGGACTCAGTCCGGTGGAGGCCTTGGTAGCTGTGGACAATTAGTCCTTCGGACTAATCTTTTCCTTGTTATCCTGTTCTCTTCATTCTCCCTTGCTCCTGAAGGGATGAGACCAGTGGAGTATCTTAGATGGCCGCTCACAGGCTTTTAAGACCCTAGACACTACTCACCAAGGTAGAATGTAGAACATTGTCTTTATAAGCTGTGTCATGCCAATTGAGCTAGATGTTCCCCGAGACCATGGTTCCCAGAGCCCTCCGCCCAGCAATTCAGTCCCTCAGGGAGTTTGGATGTGTCTATGGGGCTTCCATGACCTTTCCTTGTACAGGTTGTGCTAGTTTCCCCTGTATTGTGTACTGTCTCACCCTTCACCCAAGATACCACTTATCTATTGCCTATTTAGTATTTCCCCCCCACCCCTCCCATCCCTGGTAACCAACAAAGATTGTTACATTTTAACACCCTCAACTTTTGGGGATATAATATTAAATGAGTATATTTCAGTAACTAAAGAAGTGTGCCTCATCAATTCTTTCAGTTTTCACCTGAGTCTAACTAAAATTCTCCATAGTTCTAAAAAATGATTTATTAAACCCGTACACTTTTATAATTTCAGTATCTTTATCTTAGCTGCCCTGAATTTCACATTCTTATTAAATTATCCAAGTTTACTAATATACTACATAAAAATTTACTATGCATCCTTTGATAGGAGTTTTTATCCTTCAGTTTGAACAAGTAGATATATTTTATCTTCATTTTCCAGACAGCATTGAACAAGTCACCTGCTCTACTTCACAAGTGCCACTGGCGACTAACAAGAAAAAGTACTGGATACAAGTTCTACTAACCAGTCATCCACCATAGTGAAAACCCAGTGTGGAAGAACTGTGCAAGGTTTGCTGGGTAGCTTGCTTTAAGAAAACCAGGGAATGTGCTAAAACACCCCCTAGTACAGTAGCTGGGAAATTCATTATTAAAACATAGCAATCATCTTGCAAAAGTACCAGCAGATTGCATGCATTACCTCCTGTAGATTGAAGTGGGAATAACTAAAAGAAAAAGGGTAATGATGGTCAGGGGAAATTGAATTTCCATGGTACTTATCATCTCTGTCATTCTATTTGCATGAGAACAACGTTAGCCACAGACATTACAGGACCCTAATGAGAACAGCAGCCTCTCCTGATTGGCAGGAGCTAGTGTGGGTGTTGATGAAACCAATCTATCAATGAGATTGTAAAAGGGGCAACAGTCCCTGCCTTGCTTGGAGCCTGTGTGGGTGGGCCTCCATCCACCAGAGAGAAGAAATTAAGAATGATGACTGGAGAGAGCTCAAAGCACTCGCTTCTCTGTCAGCTGGCCCTTAATGATAACGTACTACTGCTTTCCTTAAAGAACTTCATGTCTTATTCAGTGTAAATGGTGAAAAGGTGGCATTTTGGAACCCATGATGTGTTTTTCTATTGGTGCTGTCAGTGTGACCAGCCACTAAAGAAGAGTTGTTTGTCAGTTCCCATTCTCTTCAGTGATTCATCAAACAGAAGCAGTTCATGCATGCAGTATCAGAAGTGGAATACATAGCTTAGCAGCTCCACACTCAACATTCACATATTCTATTAAGCTGCCACCAATCCTGGGGCAATTCAGCACATCAGAAGACAAACTCTTCAGGGCAGTCTCTTAGCACATACTTTTAGTTATAAGCTAATACCTGCTTATTTTATTATGGAAGTTGCAAAAAGGGAAGAAAAAAAAACCTCTTGAATTGTAAGAAGTTGAGATGCATTGTATTCCTTGACCCTACTCTTCATGTCATGAGTAAACTAGTAATGATATTCATTATTAATGTATTCAATTTGTAAACCACTTTTCCTCCAAAGAATTCAAGTGCCTCCTGCAGTATCCCCAATTACATATATTAACTTACCTCATATGGTGAGCAGTCTGCTTTTCACAAGCTGAACTATGTTAGTGCCTGAGTAGGTAGCTCTGTAAATCATAGCTACTTAAGGGCAAGTAATAGTCTTCAAACATCAAGAGCAGGGGCCATTCCCATGAAGGCTGTATTGACCAATATAGTCACTGAGAAAGTAACTAGTTATCCACTGAGCTCTCTCCAATGTTAGAGCAGGAGCTTAACTGGATCCTGGCATGTGTCCAACTCACACATTGCACATTGCACCATGCCAACTTAAATCTCCTTCAAAGATATCACAGTTAACCTTTTCCACCTCTGCGGTCAGCCTGCAGGGGGATGGTGTTGGAGCACACTTTCAGTGATTATATTCAGGGACTTGAATGGGATAAATTTCATATGGAAATCTTCAGTTGTAATTCATATTTGCCTTCTCTTTTTCAAATCAAACAACTGACTTATAAAGTCCTAGACTAAAAGCAGGAGCAACTAGGGCTATACTTCAGGACCCCCTGTGTAGATTGTTGTTGCCTGTCTTCCACAGCTCCCGTGAGAATTTTAGTAAATGTGCATTTGCTGAAATTTAATATCTAAATAGCAATGTTTTTCCCCTAAAATCAAACACTGACAAAATCTCATATAAAAACAAACTGCATCCCAAAACTCATTTAGAATTGTATTTAACATGGAATGTATTTCCTCATAAATAGTAGCTCCTTTCAACCCACATGCTAGGGAAGCGACAATTTTCCTTGTATGTCCTTAATGACTGTGAACAACATTGCCTCAGTGGGAAAATCAATTCATGATGAGCATGCCAAAAACCAAGGTACGCACGGCTTCTTCACATGTTACTAACTGCTAACAGCATGGACTCCAAAAGCCTCCTGGGTTACCTGACCCTGTTCAGTGGGAGTAGAGCAGGTATGTAAAGAACTGTTCTGCTCCCACGCAGAAAGCAGAATTCCAAGTACAAACTTGTTACAAGTTTCTTCCCTTGGAAACTCAATCTGAGGATTGGAGAATCATTACGTTGCCGTACTGAAATAAAATAAACCTTTTAGCATAGCACACTAAAGCTAAATATAGGTAAATGAGAGCATTCAATTAGATTTTAGATATCTGAACCTTGTAATTATATGCTATCCTAAATATAACTGGGAATGTTAATGGTTGAATCTGTTATCTTTTTATTAGTAAAAACTACAATAGGTAGGAATAAAACATTGAATTATTTCCTGATTCTGCTTTAGTGCTCCAAAATTAGTTAATCAAAGAATAATGATAAGAAAGATATCAGCTGTTTGTCATGCCTATGAATTAAAAGTGGCATAGCGATGTGCTTCTCAATATTTAGTATGCAAAATCTGGAGAACTTATTAAAACACTTATTGTTGAGCCTCACTGTAGAGTTTCTGATTAAGTAGATCTGAGGTGGGGCCCAAGAATTTGCATTTCTAACAAGTTCCCAAGTGATGTTGATGTTGCTGGTTTGGGGACCACACTTTGAGAATCACTCATATAGAAGAAAGGCTATAGAAATGAGAGACAGAAAAACTGTATTCAACTCCCAGATTTTCCAATCACTAGTTGGTATGGAGCCCTGGTGGCACAGTTGTCAACAGCTCATTTGCTAACCAAAAGGTAGGCAGTTCAAATCCACCAGCTGCTCCTTGGGAACTCAACGGGACAGTTCTACTCTGTCCCATAGGGTTGCTATGAATCGGAATCGACTCAACAGCAATGGGTTTAGTTTGGTTTTTTAGTTGGTGGTGCAGTGGTTAAAAGCTCAGGCTACTAACCAAACGGTCAGCAGTTGGAATCCACCAGCCACTCCTTGGTAACTCAACGGGACAGTTCTACTCTGTCCCATAGGGTTGCTATGAATCGGAATCGACTCAACAGCAATGGGTTTAGTTTGGTTTTTTAGTTGGTGGTGCAGTGGTTAAAAGCTCAGGCTACTAACCAAACGGTCAGCAGTTGGAATCCACCAGCCACTCCTTGGTAACTCAACGGGACAGTTCTACTCTGTCCTATCGGGTTGCTGTGAGTCGGAATTGACTTGAAGGCATCCGGTTTGTTCTTTTGGTTTTAGCTAGCTTAATCTCCCTGAGGTCTGAGGCACCTTTAGAAAGGAGTACTAACCACTAGCACAAATTTGTGAAGCTAAAATGAGGTACTAAAAACTAAAATACCTAGAAAATTGCAAAAGCTTAATAACATTAAGAATTTATTTCACAAACACTATTGAAATCTTTGGAAAAAAGGGGGATATAATTTCTCACAATAACCTGCAACAAATATGTGTGACAATTGGTTTAAAGAACAATGGGTATTCCAATGTCATAGGTACACTAACAACTCCACCAGGCACAACCAGCTGATATTTGGTTGTGCCTGGTGACATTTACATCAATTTGATTATGGAAAAATACTGCAAAATAATTTATATGCAAAGATATATGATCTTACATCATTTACAGTGATCTCAAGTAAAATCAGACTTGACTGCATTTCTAACACTTCTTCTGGCTTACAAGAACCCTTCTTCCACTCCTTCCCAGTGCAGTTTATCTAACACCTTCCCAGCCAATCCAGAAGGACACGTAATTTATGCCAATGCTGTAAGGGAAAACTACCAAAAATAACTTAGAGATCCTCACTCCATATTGTTTATTTTCTATGTTTTCAAAGACATGACTCCTTTTATTATATGTCTGATGTTAAAAAATATTACTGAGACTAAAATTGTGTTAAAAATGATATTGGGGAGAGGGTGCTTCGCTTGCTATTATGACTACTGAAGTGTTTTAGCAAAGTGGAATAGTACATGAAACTTGTAGAATTCCTGCCTTGATCTTAAAGGCGATAGAAAGCATTCAACAGCATTAGATAAGGGTGTGTGACATGGTGAAATTGGCACTTTAAAATGCCTCTGGCTAAAATATGGAGAATAGAATGAACAGAGTATACAGTGAATGAAATTTTGTCATTTAGGAGGCTACTGCAGTAGTCCAGGTGAGAAATGATAATAGAATTGAGCAAACAAGTTGCAAAAGACCTTTTTAAAGTTTTAAAAGCAAAGATGTCACTTTCATGACTAAGGTGCAACGGATCCAAGCCATGGTCTTTTCAATTGCCTCATATGCATGCAAAACTTGGATAGTGAAAAAGCAAAACAGAAAAGAAATTAATGCATTCAAACGGTGGTTTTGGCAAAGAATACTGAATATACTGTGGGCTGCCAGAAGAATAAACAAATCTGTCTTAGAAGAAATACGATCAGAATATTCCTTGGCAGTGAGGATGGTGAGGCTTCAACTCTATTCCTTTGGACACGTCAGCAGGAAAACCAATCACCAGAAAAGGTCACCTTGTTTGGTAATGTTAGAGGGCCAACGAAAATTAGAGAAACTCTCAATGAGATAGACTGGAACAACAGTCACAACAATGGACTCACACGTACCAAGGATCATGAAGATGTCAAAAGACCCGCAATATTTCATTCTGTTACACATAAGATCATCATGAATCAGAACCAACTAAAAGACAACCACCACCAACGACAACATATTAAGGTGATACAGGTGGAGAGGGAATGAGAGGATCATTTGGAGATATATTTAGAAAGCAGCATTAACAGGTGATGCTAATGTCTCAGATATGGAAGGGGAAGGAGAATGGTGCTGTGTGGGCAAAAGAGTCCAGCTGAGTTGGACATGTTGCGTTGAAGAACATTAGAGTCAAGGAAGAGGAGATTCAAGCAGACAACTTGTTATAATGAGTAGAGCTCAGAAAGGAGGTCTGGACTGGAGATAGAAATTCACAAGTGATCTAGATAGATACGTAATAAAAGTGGTGAATGCAGATGAGAACTTCCGGAGCTAGAAGAGAAGAGGGATCTGAAATTTTGAATCCATGCAGATTAAATTGAGCTGTAAAAGGAAGGAAGGAAGAGAAGTCAGGGATGTAAGAAAAAACGAGAGTGCTAGGACATGGAAGGCAGAGAAAGCAAGTGTTTTTAAGGAAGAACAGTTACCAGTGTCTAATACTTCTGAGAAATCAAACACTGGAAAAAACACTCAAAGTGTTTTGCAACATGGACATGACTAGTGACTTTCTAAGCAGCTGTGTTGGTAGAATAATTAGACCTGAATCTAGATTGGAGTAGGTTGAGACAGTTGTGATAATGGAAAAAAACAAAAACAAGTATTAGCAACTCTTTAAGTATTTTGGCTGTACAGAGAAGGCAAGAAATTTGCAGGCAAACCAGAGTTGTATTTTTTCTTTTTTTTAATGTTTGTAATAGGAGAAACTTTATTGAATGAGGGCAGTAAACAAGAGAATAAAATATGAAAGGAACAAAGGAAGAGAGAGGTGGTAAGGAACATAAAGGAATAGATCTCACTTATGTTTTCACTAAAAAAAAAAAAAAAGAATAAGTAAAAAGCTTAAGTAGAGAAAGGGAGCAATGAGGAAACTAAACCTAATTCCTGACTAGAAAAACATAGAGCACATGAAAATAGCCTCAACTTGAGAAACTGTTAAAAAATTGGGTAATTAAGAGAGAGCCAAGTTTCAGGTAAGGAAAGTAGAAAATGGGAGCCCTCAGAGATGAAGTCGAGTGTCTTTGCTGGATTTTGAGTTGTGGTTTCAGGAGACACAACAAAATGTTTCTTTGGGAGCAGAGACTAGGGAGCTGAGTCAGCCAGAAGGAAATACAGAGCATCAATCCTGAGGTAACCAATTAAATTATGATTTAAAAAAATTAAAGCCTATTCAGTAGACAGCAAGTGGTGGGTGAGAATATATGAGTAAGAACATAACAAAGCATCTTTCAATGAACAGGCAATCATATCTCTAATAGCTCTAAAAATTAAATAAAAGTGGTTTCCTCAAGAATGCCAGAGACATAACAGGCCATAGATATATATTCTCTCCTACCTGTGCACCTGATTCTGATCAGTTAGGCATGCTGGAATATCTGTTACTTTTTAAGTTCCATATGATGTTGGATCATTTTTACTAGCTTTGACTAAGGCATACACCATTAATTTCCTGAAATAAGACAATCGATTGGTCCATCCATCCCATCTCTGATCAGCTCTTGATCAAGTGCAAAACAACACTTCTTCAGACACTTGAAGTTATATCAGATGAATATATTTTATATCAATTAATACCTGCACGTAAGCAAGTTTTTATAACCTAAATTGTATCTGTGGCTAGTTCTAAATTGGATTCTGTGCTACTTTAATTTGGCTTGGAATATTATTAACACTAATGTGTTTCTAAATGTTCAAGAAAACATGTGAAGCTAACACCATCAACCTCATTCCCACCCTAATTTATACTCCTAACTATGGTTCTTAATCCTTTATGTTTTACTATTAGAGTCTCTTTTCTCATTTAGAGTTTTTTTTTTTTAAACCTATTAAGCCATTTTTTTTTCCAATAACTAAAAATAAATGAAAGTTATTGAAGAGAACCAGACACGCTAAAAGGCTTGCTTTATTTTGCTATGGCACAAACATTTTGCGGTTGGGCAACTATACTCAATGTGAAAAAATTCAAATGTCAGTTTTTGTAATCACTAAGGCAATTTCAAGTCCACAGTGGACCATCTGCAACAAGCGAGAAACATGCCAAAGGTTGGGCAATGTTGCCTTATGTGTTTTTATCATGTGAACTGAGCATCAGAGTTATGTGCTCAAGTGACATAGAGGTTTAACTAAATTGTTTTTGATTTGTTTTTGTTTTTCCTACAGATTGGATTAAAGCTTTATAGTTTTAATAGGAAGGATATTTATTATAAATAATGTGGCTGGTGGTTATAATTAATCATAATTCCAGGTAGTCTTTTTATATCAACCATTTTAAAAGGTCATTTTCAATCCAAAATGTACAGTTGATTGATTGATTACCCACCCTTTGCCAATCCTAAACTTATTTTGCCCATGAGAACAATTGGATAATTATTTAAGGCAGGGTTCTCAAAGTACGGTCCAGGGACCCCAAGACCCTGTTAGGAAGTCTTTGAGTCAAAACTGCTGTCACAATAATACCAAGACATTTGTCTTTTTCACTCTCATACAATGTACACTTAAGTTTTCCAGCAGCTACATGACATTTAATATTATAACAGATTGAATGCATAGCAGATATGAGAATCCAGTGTCCTCCATTATTACTGACATTTAAAGAGATATACAAATATGTAAAATAATGCCACTTTTCTCAATAAATATTTGGAAAATAAAGTTTTTTCTCTTAAAAACTGTCATTTAACAGCACAATTCAAAGCACGTAGTCAATGTCACTGTACTGTGCATGTAGAAATTTTTGAAATGGTGTATCTTTGGCTATGTGTATTTTCCCCCAAAAAAGAAAGAGGTTGAGAAGTTAGAGGGTTGATATGTCGTGGGATTGTTAACCAATATTATAAAACAACATGTGTACTTCTGTTTCATGAGAAACTATTTGCTCTGTAAGCCTTCACCTGAAGTACAATAAAAAAAAAATAAAAGAAAAAAAACTATTATTTATATCAACATGGAGTGGGCTTACTGTTATTTTAAAATGAATTAATATGTATTTTCAAAATTTCTCAGTTTTAATTTTTAAAATGGTAAACATTGATATACATAATCTATATAAACAAAATCTCTTTTAGGAGTTTGAAAATTTTTAAGAGCGTAAAAGGATTTTTATCTTTCTTCTGATCTTTCTGGACTTAAGATGTGTATTGGCAAACTCTGGGTTAAGTAAGAGCATACCTAGAATGTGCGGACTATGCCTTCCAAAATAGTCCCTGTTAACTCCTAGCATTCTAGTTTCAATTGTATACATGTTTTTTTTTTTCTTATTAGATTACTTCTCCCATGTTTGATTTCTTTTATGTACAAAGAAATTATTTAAAGCATGTCACAATTTTATTTTATATTTGGTAATCTATTGTACATTCACATGACTTATATTTATTGGAAGACAATTAAATGTAGTAATGTAATCAACTACAGTTTGCTGAATTTTGTAACTTGAATTAATTAGAGCTACTATTTTAATAGAAACCAGCTGAACTTAACAGAATTTCTTCCCCTAATTTTATTAGAGCCAACTCTAATCCTCTTCCTTTCTTTAGTCACAATTAAAGTTATATAATGTATTGTCAATATTTAGTCAATTTATGATTCCATAAAAGTTCAGAGGAGATGGCTTGGTGCTGACTTTGCATCCTAATACCTAAAGGCAGTTCAAAAATTGGTATACTGGCAATTTGAAACTACCAAATTCATATAAATAAATGATAAATCAAATGAAAAAGCTAGGCTTTTTTCCTAATCTGTCTTAGTCTGGAAGTTCTGCTGAAATCTGTCCCCTGTGGGTGACCCTACGAGTAGCTGAGAAACAGGTGGCATAGCTTTCAGCATCACAGCATCACATAAGCCATCACAGTACAACAAACTAACAGATGGGTGGTGGATAAATGCTATATTAAATAATAAACAAATTTTCAAGGCCATTTTATTTATACTGCCATTAACCTATTGTACAATGAAGACTAGCTAGTCTCGTGACACAATGGTTAAGCCCTCAGCTGCTAACCGAGAGGTCAGCAGTTCGAACCCACCAGCCGGTCCGCAGAAGAAGGATGTGGCAGTCAGCTTCCGCAAAGATTTACAGACTTGGGGGAAAAAAAATTTACAGACTTGGAAACCCTATGGGCAGTTCTACTCTCTCCTATAGGGTTGCTATGAATCAGAATCGACTCGATGGCAATGGGTTTATACCACTCTCAGGGACCAAGTGCTAGGGAAGGAAGAAGGTAAAGTATTAGACAATTTACTAAGGTTACAATTTCAAAAAATAATATGTTTCTCAAATTTCCTTCAGATCATCTACCATTACCTTGAAGCCCTCATAATACCTACTTGAGCAGAGTCCTATGTGGTCAGTCTTCATTTTAGGAGTATTTACTGCTGCTGCTTTATCAATGGTCCGTTTATTAGCACATAGTGGATGAGAGGTAGGTTTGGATAAGGGAAATAATAGAGATTTTAAAGTTATTTATGACATGTATATCATATTTATGTTATTGAATTTAAGATATCTAAGATACATTATTAATTTAAAAAATGCTTTTTTAACTGACATTACTCCAATAAAAATCTAAGTTAAGAGTGAAATAAAAGTTAAAGTTAAGATTAGACCATGCAGGTGCTCAAAAAACAAACCGTTGCCGTCCAGTCAATTCCAACTCACAATGACCCTATAGGACACAGTAGAACTGCCCCATAGGGTTTCCAAGGAGCAGCTGGTGGATTTGAACTGCTGACTTTTTGGTTAGCAGCCAAGCTCTTAAACATTACACCACCAAGGTTCCCTGTAGGGGCTAAGAAATCTCAAATTCCAAGCCACTTTGTTTTCTCTGCTTTTTAAGTTATTAGCACATTTTTCTCCCCTACAGAGGCTGCAATGACATCAGAAATGTTAGGGGATTTAGTTAGGTGAAGATCAAAGACCACAGCCTTCAGTATGAATTACACTTCAACACAAAGAAAACAGAAATTCTCATAACTGGACCAACAGGCAACGTCATGATAAACGGAGAAAAGGTTGAAGTTGTAAAGGATTTCATTTTACCTGGATCCACAATCAATGCCCAAGGAAGCAGCAATCAAGAAATCAAAGGATGCATTGCTTTGGGCAAATCTGCTGCAAAAGATCTCTTTAAAGTCTTGAAAAGCAAAGATGTACTTTAAAGACTAAGGTGCACCTGACTCAAGCCATGGTGTGTTCAATCGCCTCATATGCATGTGAAAGCTGGACAATGAATAAGGAAGACCGAAGAAGAACTGATGCTTTTGAATTGTGGTGCTGGTGAAGAATATTGAATATACCACGTACTGCCAGAAGAATGAACAAATCTGTCTTAGAAGAAGTACATCCAGAATGCTCCTCAGAAGCAAGGATGGTGAGACTTCATCTCACATACTTTGGACATGTTATTAGGAGGGACCAGTCCCTGGAAAAGGACATTATGCTTGGTAAAGTAGAAGGTCCGTCAAAAAGAGGAAGACCTTCAACAAGATGGAGTGACATAGTAGCTGCAACAATGGCTCAAGCATAACAATGATTGTGAGGATGGCACAGGACAAGGCAGTGTTTTGTTCTGTTGTACACAGGGTCACTATGAGTTGGAACCAACTCAAGGGCACCGAACAACAACAAGTTACTCAAAAATAAACATGAAAAAAAGGAGAGCTTGTGAAACAAAGTTTATAAAATGAGATAAGAACATTCTTGATCTTAGATTTAGCAATGGCTTGTTAGCTATGACACCAAGAGCATCAGTGAATAAATCAGTAAAAAAATAAATAAATTTGGATATCAAAATTAAAATCTTTTTTGCTTCAAAGGATTTCTTTAAAAAAAAAAATACACAGAGTGGAAGATAATATTTGCAAATTGTATATCTGATAAGGGACTTGTATCCAGAATATAAAGGACTCTTACAACTCAGCAATAAAGAGATAAGAAAAAAAATTAAAAATGGACAAATGATGTGAATAACTTTGCCAAAAAGGATACACGAATGGTCCATACGCATATGAGAAAACATCACTAGTCTTTAGGGAATGCAAATGAAAACCAAAAGAGATATCCTTTACCACACACCAGAATGGTATAATTTAAAGGAAAAAAAAAAGAATAATGGTACGGGTTGGCAAAAATGTGGAGAAATTGGAACCCTTATATATTGCTGGTGAGAATATAAAATTGTGCAGCCTCTTCAGAAAACAGTCTGGAGGTTCCTCAAAAAGTTAAACATACAGTTACCATAAACCAAAAAACCAAACCCATTGCTGTTGAGTCAAAAATTCTATTCCTAGGAATATACCCAACAGAACTGAAAATATATGTCAAAAAAAAAAAAAACTTGTACACATATGTTCATAGCAGCATTATTTATAATAGCAAAAAGTAGAAACAACTCAAATATCCGTCAACTGATGAATGGATAAACAAATGTGGTATATCCATACAATGGAATATTATTTGGCCATAAAAAATAAATGGAGTACTAATACGTACAACAACACGGATGAACCTTAAAAGCGTTAGGTTAAATGAAAGAAGTCATACACAAAAGACCCGTATTGTATGATAACATTTAAATGAAAGATCCAGAACAGGAAAATCAATTGAGATAGAAGTAGATTAGTTGTTGCCAGGATCTGGGGGAAAGGAGAATGAGGAGTGCAGGACAATGGGTTTCTCTTTATATGGCCTTAGTGTCCATGGTCTTGTAACTCCCACAAAATGATTAAGTGGGGGAATGCAAATAAGGTACCTGTGGCCCACCAAGTGGACTGATCAGATTTGCCATCCTGTTAGGCTTAAAAAGAGCCAATTCAACAGGTTGAAGGGGGACCTCACTACCATCAAGAAGAAGAACCGGGAGCAGAACATGTTGTATGGACTCAGGGACCCTGTGCTGAGAACCTCCTAGACCCAGGAGACAGCTGTAACACTGGAGACTACAGTAGCATGAGATGGCACAGGACTGGCAAACAACTATAGTGGGTTCACTGACCCATAGAGCAAGAGAGCTGAGTGTCTTCAGGCAGAAGTCTTCCCGGCTGAGTGGGATGCCCCCAGGCACTTATCAGGGAACTAAAGAGCTGTAAAACTTTCTGAAGAAGAGCTGAGGAAAGGCCCAAGTACTGCCCTTGGCAAAGGCCTGCCTGAGGGCACAGCCCAGAAGAAGCTGTCCTTTTCTTTCTTTTTTTTTTTAATTGTGTTTTAAGTGAAAGTTTACAATTCAAGTTAGTCTCTCATACAAAAATTTATATACACATTATTATTGACCCTAGTTGCTCTCCCTATACCATGACACACACTCCTCGTTTCCATCCCGGATTTCCCATGTCCATTCAACCAGCTCCTGATCCTCTCTGCCTTCTCATCTCGCCTCTGGACAGAAGCTGCCCATTTAGTCTCATGTATCTACTTGAGCTAAGAAGCACACCCTTCACGAGTATCATTTTAAGTCCCGTAGTCCAGTCTAATCTTCTCCTGAAGTGTTGGCCTCAGGAATGGTTTTAATTTTGGGCGAACAGAGAGTCCGGGAGCCATGTTTTCCTGGATCCCTCTAGTCTCAGTTAAACCACTAAGTCTGGTCTTTTTCCTAGAATTTGAGTTCTGCACCCTACTTTTATCCTGCACCGTCAGGGACTCTCTGCTGTGTTCCTTGTCAGGGCAGTCATTGGTGGTAGCCCGGCACCATATAGTTCTTCTTCTGGTCTCAGGCTGATGGAGTCTCTGGTTTATGTGGCCCTTTCTGTCTTTTGGGCTAATACTTTCCTTGTGTCTTTAGTGTTCTTCATTTTCCTTTGCTCCAGGTAGGCTGGGACCAATTGATGCATCTTCAATGGCCGCTTGTTATCTTTTAAGACCCCAGACACCACTCACCGAAGTGGGATGCAGAACATTTTCTTAATAAACTTTGTTATGCCAATTGACCTAGATGTCCCACAAAACCATGGTCCCCAGACCCCCGCCCCTGCTACTCTGTCCCTCAAAGTGTTTGGTTGTATTCAGGAAACTCCAGAAGAAGCTGTCTTAATCAAAAAACTGCATCCTGAGTTGCTCCTGTTACTTTCAAGTTGCTTCTGATCCTGACTTGTAACCCGTTACTTCCCCAAAAAACTCCATAATCGTGAGTATGCTCTGTGAGTTCTGTGTGGCTACTGAAACGAATTATGGAACCCAGTAGAGAGGCAGAGAGTGTCACAGGAGGAACAGCTCATCAGAATTGGTAAAAAGGTTGGAGAGTGGAGAAATGTCTGACTTCCACCTCACAGGAATCAGCTTTGAGCTGATGCTGATTTTCATCTCTCCCCCTGAAGTTAGATGAGGTCTGATACCACGCCATTTCACAGGGAGTGACTGCTAATTGGTAGGGTTTTCTTTCTGGTATGAGGAAAATGTTCTAAAATTAGATAGTGGTTAATGGTTGCACAACTTTGTGAACTCACTAAAAACCACTGAATTGTACGCTTTCAAAGGATGAATTTTATGGTATGTGAATTATATCTGTCAATAAAGCTGTTATAAAAAATAGTAAGTCCATGGTACAGAGAGTAATATTAATACCAACTTTCTTCATGTTTGGAAAACTAGAGGTGTCACATAGAAGTTCTAGAACGGTGTTTTTCAATATTTAATGTGCATACAATCATCTGGGGATTTTGTTTAAATGAAGATTCTGATTCGGTGGGTCTAGGGTAGGGCCTGAGATTCTGCATCTCTAATAAGCTTACAGGTGATGCTGATACAGCTGGTTCACAGGACACACTTGGAGTTGCAAGATTCTCCAGCAGCACTGTCCAATACAGGGATCACTGGCTACATATGGCTACTGGGCACTAGAAATGTAGCTAGACCAAATTAATATGCGGTTGAATGTATAAAATACGCACTGGATTTAGAAGACTCATTAATATTTTATATCGATTACATAATTTTATGAATTGAGTTGTGTTCTCCCAAAGTATGTGTTGAAATTTGAACCCTTATACCTGTGGATGTAACCCTGTCTGCAGATAAGGTTTTGTTACATTAATGAGATCCTCCCAGTGCAGGGTATGTCCTAAACCCAATCACTTCTGAGTTATAAGGAGCAGCCTGGACATAAAGACAAGGAAACACCACCTATGGGGGGAGATAGATGTTATCTGATGATGATGGAGGCAGATGAATCTACAAGACCAGGAACTCCAAGGATTGCTGGCTAGTAGAAGCTGAAACTGACAAAGAAAGAACCTTCTGCTAGGGACACGTGCTGAATTCATATTTCTAGTCTCCTGAATTTTGAGAAAATAAATTTCTGTTCTTTAAAGTCACCTACTTTTGGTGTATCTCTGATACAGCAGCCCTAGACACACATTCATACAAAATTTTGGATATACTCTATTATATATAATATTAAAATTAATTTCGTCTTTTTATTTTTGCCTTTCTAATATGACTGTGGAAACCCTGGTAGCATAATGGTTAAGAGCTGCAGCTGCTAACTAAAAGATCGGCAATTCAAATCCACTACATGCTCCTTGGAAACTCTATGGGGCAGTTCTACTTGTCCTATAGTGTCGCTGTGAGTCGGAATCAACTCGACGGCAACGGGTTAATATGACTATAAGATAACTGGAAACTACTCATATGGCTTACATTATATTCCTGCTAGAATAATCCTAGAGCGCTTTCTCAATATCACCAGCAAACTTTGCTGGAGTGTAAATGACAAGACATTATCAGTATCAAGACACTTGAATTGTCAACTGTAAGCAAGTAGTCTACACTTGTAGCACAAATGTACTCTGGTGAATAAATACAGAGAATGAATAACAGAAATATTCCAAAAATGCTGTTGTATAGTGATCCTAGTGGTGTACCTAACGCAGAAGAGCAGAAGGAAATTGTTAAAAATCTCTGCCTCCAATAATACAGTATAGCTGAGAGTTATCTCGAAGTTATAGTAGCAAACAGTGTGCATCTACAATACAGCAGAAGCACTGGATTGAAAAAAAAATCTAAAATACACAACTCCAAATGGAAGAGTAAATTTTACATATACACCCTGTGGAAAGGTACACTTGGTATTGCTGAATTTCTTCAATTTTTTCAAAATATGTCATTTGCAAACGCAAATTTTAATGAAGTCATAGAAGAAAATATATTGTTTGTGCTGAGCTGGGCATGGAAAGTAAATTAAATGAGTTTCTTTCTCTGCTCTAAAGGTACAGTGGGTACTTTTATTAGTAAATCAGTATAAAATAAATGTACTTAGCTGATATTGGAAATTAAGTCAAAGACAACCTGAGCAACAGATCAAAGTTGTAGTTTGTCAAAATGATCTATGCTGACAGAGACCTCTCTAGGTAAAAATCACAGCAGAGATCAGAAAGAAAAGTTTTGCAAAGCAGTCATCCTGGCAGTGATTATGTGATAACTTTGTTAAGGTAACTGAATAAGGACTTTAATTCACCTCTTATTTTTTTGTTTTGTTTGTTTTGTTTTTTCATTTTCTCTAATACCACAGACAATTTTGAAAGGTACTCAGTGGCCTAAGTGATACTAAATATAGCTACATAAATATAAAGCTAAATATACGGCTAAAGTCGGCATGAAAGTTAACTTTCAACGCAAATCTGAAAATAATAATTTGCAAATTCATGTGCATCTTAGATTACTGATTTAAGGTATATCCACTAAACAATTTGCATGAAAAAAAAATGACCCTTCTAACTGCAGTTATATAATACTTTGGCAGAAGCTCTCTTATCTGATATACCTGGAAAAGGTATGCTAATGAGCAGGACAGACATTAAGCAACTAATAACTGTGATATATGAAAACTTGCCATGGTGAGAAATGATAATGCGGGGAAGCTGTTTGCTGCTTTGAGCAGGTATAACAAGGGACTTAATTTAGATTAGAGATGAAGAAGGCACATGGTCAATGCAGGCTTCTCTGGTATGACATTGAGTAGATATCTGAGAGATGGCTAAGAGTTAATTATGGGTGATTGAAACTGAAAAACATTACAGGCAGAACACACAGCATGTGCAAAAGCCCTGGGGCAGGAGGAAATATGATAATTTTAAAGGACTCAAAATGTGAGGCTGGACCACAGAGAGCAAAAGGTGAGATAAAATGTAATCAGGAGGAAAAAGGTAGGAATCAGTCAATGTAAGGACGTTTAAGCAATGAGAAGCCACTGAAGGTATTAGAGCAAGAAAATTACCTGGCCAGATTTGCATTTAGATAGATCATGGAGAACGTAACAAAGGAAGACATAAGTTAGGAAGAAATTGTAGTAGTCCAGGTGAGGTATGATGATCGTTGGATGAAAATAAAAGAAGTAGGGTGATAAGAGAGATTTTTAATAGGTAAAATTAATAGGACTTGGTCCTGGATTAGATACGGGGATTAAGAGTGAAGAGTTAAGGATACATAACTAAATAAATGCCATTTCCTGGGTTAGCAGCACGTGAAGAGTCACTTTGGAATGTTGGAAGACATCATCAGTAAGATTTTGAATGTTTCTGACACATTCAAGAAGAGGTGTCAAATACACAGTTGAAATATGGATCTCTACCTTAGTAGCTATTTGTGGTTCAGTGGCAGAATTCTCACTGTCCATGCAAGAGACCCAGGCTTAATCCTCAGCCAACAGTCCTCCAGTGCAGCTACCACTCATCTGTCTTTGGAGACCTGCTTGTTGCTATGATACTGAATAGGTTTCAGCAGAGCTTCCAGACTAAGATGGACAAGGAAGAAAGATCTGGCAATCTACTTCTGAAAATTAGATATTAAAAGCCTTAAGGATCACAACGGTCCGATTTACAAACAATCATGGGGATGGCATAGGATAGGGCAATGTTTCGTTCCATTGTATATGGGGTCACCTGAGTCAGAGGTCAACTCCACTGTAACTAAACAACATTAGCTTAGAAGAAAAGTCTGCCTCAGAGACATAAATCTGCACCTAACTGCCACAGAGTTTATAATTAAAGTCATGTGCATAGATGAAATTGTTTAGGAAGTGTATATAGTTTGTGAAGAGGTCTTAGGATATAGCCTTCAAGAACTCAAACTTTTAATAAACTGGTATACAAGAGCAATCCTTGAAAGGAGAAAGAGAAGGCAAGACCAGAAATATAAGAGAAAAACTTAAGAGTCTGGTGTCAAGCAAGCCACGGGTAAAGATCATTCTAAAAGAGGGAAGTAGTGAAGGGAGTTAAATGGTTATGGGATGGCTTCTGGAACATGGAAGCCAGGAAATTGATCAGTGGCCTCAGGGTACCTACGTCATTGGTGGTTTCAGAGAGATGCTGAGTGTAACCATCGATCCAAGTGAGCTGAGGGGAGAATGCAGAGTAAGGAATGAGGGTAGACCACCACTTTGTTAAGTCTGGCCATGAAGCAAAGGAGAAAAATAGGGTGATGGGTTAAGGAAACACATGGTTCAATGTATTATATAGTCGCTTGTTTTACTGCAAGACTCATAAGACTTGCAAGTTTAGATACAAACGAAAAAGATCCAGTTGAGTGGAAGAGACTGACTAAACAAGGGAGAGAACTGAGATTTAAGATTCACAAGAAGGTAGAAAGGGATTACATCCCAGGAAGAAGAGGAAGGGACAGGAGGATGAGAAATATATCCTCTATTGGTGACTGGAGGGCATGAGATGAACATGTGGGATTCTCCCTCTTCATTTTTAAAAACCTTGAGTTTCTTCTCATTTCTCCTGATTCACCTGTTCATAGCGATAGGCAGCAAATCTCTTATGTTGCCTCCTATTTGTCCCTTACTCTCCATCTCATCCCCCATGGCCTCAGCTCTGCTGTGGACCACCGATCTTCCTCCTTTTAATGTCTCCATCACACTCATCTCCATGGTAAGGTCATGATCAACTTCCTGGCTTAAGACATCTCTTCACCATTTAACTCCCTTCACTAATTCCCTCTTTTTGAATGATCTTTACCCTGACTCTGGTCTTGCCTCCTTTTAATGCCTTTTCTTATAATTTCTGTGCACATTTGAACGTCTTATACAAATGTCTTCCATTTAGAAAGCTGCTGTTCTTTTGAGGTTTTTTAAAATGTATTTTCTTATTTATTACAGATATGTAAAGTTGCTGAGACATCTTCATGGAACATTTTCTTCATGGTAAATAGGCAAGCAATTGTAAGTGAATTTGAGAAAAAAGAGCAGTCGATAGATATTATTAGTAATTTCACTTTGAACAAACATTTCCTACTACCATTGTTTTATGAGTTTGTTTCAATTTAATTTAAGATTATCTTGAGACTGAAAGATAAGGTACTACCATTGGTGACTACTTCACTGTGTGATTCAAGATTTTCTTGGTAGTGAGCCAAGATGAGTAACTCTTAATTATAAACTTGATTAAAAATTTTCATTCCTCTGAACAGACATCTTGCTCTTACTAATGTTATTTATGGTAGTACATATTTTAAGTTTTTATTTAAATAAAATGTTAATACTAATAAATACTACCTTCATTGTTTCTTATATATTGTGATTCAACTTAACTTTTCACTTGATGAAGGTTTCAATGGCTTCAAAATTATAGGAGTCTTCTAGGACTAATTTCAACTCTTCAGCCTGACATCACGACCTGGTTCCATGCGAACTCTCAAGTATTATCCACCACAGCCACACTCCAACAACGTGACATCCCAACTGCCATTGTACCAAAACATTGCTCTTTGCATCTTTATCCTTATTATTTCTTTTTATCTCATGGTAATAAAACCAATCTTGTTTGTGCAGGGAATTATTATTTATCCCTGAAGCTATAGATAAATAATCACTTTATTTCTGTGGACATTTTCTCAGCCCATCCAGCCTCACTGAATATTTGTATATATAATTTTACTTTGGTCAATAAAATGTCATAACAAATATTTATGTTCTTCTATATGATTCCTTTTTGAGAATAATGGATTATAAAGGAAATAACAAGTTCTAAACTGGAAATTATATATTTTTGCCTTGAGACTAAAATACATCTATGTCAATTCTTTCCTTTTGATAAAAAGAAGATACACTCTGGGCTCATACTTGAGTGTCTCTTTTAAAGCATAGAATGTCACATCTTCTAATAACAAAATTATGATAATGCAATTGGATTTTAATTGGAAAAATAAACTGTGTACTATTAAAAACTTAATTATACTTGCAGCTCTAACTGGTAACCGCCATGTCTTGAAAGCATCTGCTCCTAAAGTTAATTAAACTTGACTTTCACATGGTAAACTCCTGCCAACCGTAGTTTCCAAATAATTTTTCTCCCTACAACATTCTGCCATAAAATCACATCCATTTTTGTTTTGTTTTCAGGGCTTCATAACAAACAACCAAACTGGTTTATCCTTGGGAAGTAAAAGAGTAGGGATCCAGTATCCTTATAAAAATAAAAATAAAAATGTCTCATTTCATGATTTCATTTGTGTAGCTAAATCTAGATTTACAATTTAAAAGATATATTCAGCTCAGCCTTGAAGTATTTCTACAGACAGACACATTTCTGTTGTTCTTTGCAGAAAGAAAAAATAAATAAAACAAAACAAGAAAAGTGTTACCTGACTCGCCAGGGCATAAACATTTTATTCAACAATCGTCTTTTTTCTGATATGGAGATAAAATATTTTCTCCTAACTTTAAGAAGCTTTTTTTGAAAGGTAAAAAGATTATAAGAGACGACCTCAAGCATGAATGACTAAATGGGAAACCTCAAATTAGTCATCTATCCCTCTTTACATTTTACTACAAGGGATTTTTCTTTTGTTCTCAATGCAAATGGTCATTGGTTCATTTTCTCTCACCCAGGACAGTTATGTCACATCTCTTGACTAATACGTATGCATTTGCCACTAAAAGACATTTTAACTGAGAGCTGTCACATCCGTCATCTCCACTCGGCCTGGTTAAAAATTTTATCTGCCGTCTTGAATTAATTTCAGCTCGCCTGAGCCCAGCAGGGGATTCTAGAGTGGTTTAGTTAAATTCTTCATTTTAAAAGAGGATTTTACTTCCCTATTTAGAGTTTTTCTCTACATCTAATTTTTGTTTCACATTACTGAAGCAATGATATAATTATATATCCACTCAAGAGGAAAAAATTAGGAGCCAAGAAAAAAAAATAATCATCCAAATGTGACATTTTCCTGAGGAAGTGTTTTCTTTGGCTTGGGTTTTTTTCAGCAATGTCCCTCTTATTTCACAAATTAGCTACAACCCCACCTAAATAGTACTCAGTTAAGAAGTAAATATGCAGAATTTAGAGAAAAAGAAAATGAGAACCAGAGCATTAATTGACAGTAGAATCAAAATAGCAGAGGGAAAAAGCAAAACAAGAGTAACGGCAAGTTACCAAAATATTTAATATAGATTCCGTCTGGGACAAGACTAAATGGAACCATGTCCATAATCTATTCTCCTTAAAGCTGTTTTTCAATGGTTTGCTTTGTGAACAGTCAACACTGATACTGGTAGGTGAGGAGGTTCAAGCTGTGATTGGATGAGTGGGATGTTTGATGCTGACTAATGCCAACAGAAGTATCTAAATCTTCTATAAGTGACTGCTGACCTCAGGGAATATATATGACATAATGGTTAACTGCTACGGCTGCTAACCAAAAGGTTGGCAGTTCGAATCCACCTGCTGGTCATTGGAAACCCTATGGGGCAGTTCTACTCTGTCCTAAAGGGTAACTATGAGTCGGAATCAACTCGACGCCAACAGGTATGACAAATACTGGAGCCCTGGTGGCGCAGTGGGTAAGAGCTCACCTGCTAACCAAAAGGTCGGCAGTTCGAATTCACAGCCACTCCTTGGAAACTGTGGTGGCAGTTCTAGTCTGTCCTATAGGGCTGCTATAAGTCGGAACTGACTCTACAGCACCAGGTTTTCTTTCTTTCTAATGACAAGTACTGGGCTTCTGATAAATGTGTTGTCTTACAGGTTACAGGTGGAGTTGTCTGGCATAGAGATACCTGCTAGGAAGGCTTAGTAGGGGCATACATGAATGCTAATTCCCTAAGACAATGTTGCTAGTCTACATTAAATGCTACTATCTACCTACTCTGTCCTATAGGGTTGTTATAAATCCTAATCCACTCAACGGCAACGGGTTTGGGTTTTTTTGGTTTATCTACGTACAAATGTTTGCAAATTCACTGTGACGCCAAGTTTTAAACTAATGAACGCTGATTAGTAGTACTCTTAGTACCTGAAGTCAAAAGAAATCAGTAGAATCACTGTTGTGTAGCTGTAACTCCAACACAAAACTTTCTCAAGCATTCAATTTAAAATGATAGGAGAGGATTCGGTATGTGCTTTATTATTTAATAGAACTGAAGAAATTGTACACTTTAAGCTAATTTATTCATTTCAAATTATGTATTAAACTTTTTTTGTTCTTAATGATAAACTATTTTATGAAATAGAGTCAATATTTTGTATCATATCTAGCGAAATTTGTTTCACATAATGGTACTTAGCATTTGTACAGTCTCATCTGATGTGAATTACTTTTTGCGTTTGTACTCTTTAGGAAAAACTGTGAAAGCTGCAAGATTATTAATACCTCGTGCTTGAGACTATCCTCACTTCTTGCTGCAATAAAAATGCTGAGCTTTATTAAGAATAGATAACATGAGAAATGAATGCACAGTAGTTCCTTGTATATATTATGTAAAATTTATACAAGGAATAAGAAAAAGAAGTTCAAGTAATTTCTGTTTTCTCAAAAATGTTGGGTGAGTAGAGATAGACACAAGCATTTTTCAGGCAGAAATTATCAAAAGACACTGGGAAATGCCTAGTCATAATTGGGTTTCCCCTGTCTTCCAACGTAAACAACTAGCATGAATCATATGCCCTCTGCTAAAACAGGCAATACTGTATTGTGTTATTAAAATCCTTTTAATCAATAGGAAAGATGAAAGAGGCTAAATCAAAAGTGGTAACCAAAAGAGTTGATCACAATGGGGTAAAGAGTGGGAGAAAGCATTAGAACTGTTTTAAGCTTATATCCTTGAAAATTTACCAATTCAGCCATCTGGCAAGTTTACTGCTATTATTATAAATTCTTATTTAAATGATAATAAAATCAGTTGCTGACAGGAAATTAGTCATGCAAGGACCTGCAGATGCACTGCCTTCTGCCCAGACCTTGGGACTCCGTGAGCAAAGTTCAAGGCTGCTCATTTGCTCACACCACATGAGGTATCAAGATGGTGACAGCTTTAAGTCTTTCAAGGTATCTCCAGATTCAACATGTTTCATAACTTTCAGGGATGTGTGTATGTGTGTGTGTGTTAGGGAGGGGATGTATTTATAAATACTAGATCCTCTCTCCAAGTTCTTCAGTTGTTTTTTTGGCAGACTAAATGTTGAAAATCCAAAGAAAAAAGAATGTATCAGTCTGGAGATTTTGCACTCATTCCTGGCACAATAAAATTAGAGTGAAGTGTTATACTGAGCAAAAATATATTAGAAATTCCATTTTGATACTCTAGAACTATTTTGTAAATTATATACGATAGTAAAGCCCATCAGGAAAGCATTTCATTATACAAAAATGTGTTCTATGAAGCTGTTAGTATTATGCTGATAAATTTGTTTTTGAAAGTACTTTATTCTTATAAAGAATGTTTATTTAGTAATGAAACTTAGAGTAATTAACCTTACGGAGATGATAGCTAAGCTTATAAAACATCAAAATTAAGAGTATCAACACCTAATATTTATATAAGATTTTAAAGTCTGAGAAAACACTGATAACTATGACATTATTAAATTTCCACCATAACCCTCTGAGAAGAGCATCAATACTCCCTTTTTACAGATGAACAGACTGAGCCTCAGGAAGATGACATGGTCATAGAACAAATAAGTACTAGAGGCAGCAACCAGTCTCAGTCCTTCTGTTTCAAAACCTAGAACACTGGATGTACAATGCCACAGCTAATAAACACAAGTTAAAATAAATCTCTGCAACAAAATAATACAGTAAACAAATTATGACTTGGCAAGCAAACTGAAAAAGAAAGCCTATAGTATTGTATTGGGTAAATAATTCCCTATATATAAATAAACACATATTGCATATACCCTAGACACGAGTCTACCATAAATATATTTACCAAATAACTGCTGTATTCCACCTGTGTGCATGCCTATATTTCACATACTTGACAAATGGTATTTAATATTAATTACTTTATGAAATGGCATAACTTTGTGTTTTTTGGAAAAGGCAACTTTAGAAAAATACCCTCAGTAACTCAAACTATCATCTTATTTATAATTACCTATATGATTGAAGACATCACTTACTGACAGAAAAGATAATCTAGGTAAGGAGTAATCATTTTTTTTAACTAATCCCCTTCTTTACTCAATTCTAAAAGGAAGAAAAATATATTCCCATAGGAAAAAAAAATCATATTTTATTAACCAATACTGTATGCTCATGCCTTCCCATTTCCTCACAAGCTAGTTTTGGCTCCTCTAAACCCAGCAATGAACCGCTTCTGACAGAGGCGTCGTCCCTCCCCCCTTGCGCCATCCCCCTGCGTCTATTTAAATTCAAACATGCACAGCTCATGTATAAGCAAACAGGTGCAGGGATCAGGGGGCTGCCAAACCGGAGCAGGCAGGAGGTACATGTGTATCTCACTGATTGTGGCACACTACTGACAGCAGACGACAAGCCCAGACAATAGGGAGGGTCAGTAGGTGGCTCTTTGATTTCTCTGGCTTTCTGACAAGGCAGCAGGCTGGGAGTTTGTAGCTTGTAGAAGAGCTCATGTCCTCTACCCTATAAGTAGCAGGAATGAATTTTTTAGATGACTTTGGCAGAAGCAGTAACTGTGCTTTCTAATAACTACCTTCAGCAGATCAGTACATAGAAGCATTACCTCAGAAACTCAAGACACAAAGTCTCAAGCTACTATCCTTTTTCTTCAGGGTTTTCTATAAACAAACAACACTGATGTCAAACTGAACACACAAACACATAGATTCACATGCACCCTATTAGATTTTTTAATTATTTTCAACAATGACAGACTATTAATTAGAAAATAAGGATTTTATGGCACTGTTTATTGTGGTAGAAAAGAACTCCTCTTTTCTATCAACAATTAAACTAACACAAGTTTCTGCCACATTCATTTCAAGTCTCTCCACCAACGATCTCTTTCAGTTAATGGCTGATGGAGGCAGAAAAATGATGGCATCCTTAAATCAAGGAAAAGTTCTACCTTATTATATTTAATTTAAATGGGTCCATCACATGTCTATATTTTGTCTGTTTTTAGAGTACATGGGAATATTGTGAAACATAAATGTTTAATCAACATTTTTACTCTGGTAAATGTATATGTAACAAATGTTTAAGCAACATTTTATTAGAATTTTTAATAGTGTTGCCTTCTTAATTTTATAAAGAATTTGGAGCTTGTGATCCTTTGCCATATAAAAAACAAAACAAAAAGCAAAAAAAAAAAAAAAAAAAAAGTATATGAGCTAAAACACAATGCTTCCCTTTCAGAAAATTTAGCTACAAGAATTCAATAATATCCTGGGAAATACAAACATACTTTTTTTTTGTAACCATAATTATTATGGCCAAAATGTTAAATTTTTAAACATAGCTTCCTAGAATCAGTCTTATTATTTTATTTTAATACTTATAAGAGATCATGAACTACTTTTACTTAGAATGTCTTTGACTTGCTTAGCTCCTAGAGAGATCCAGTCTCCATATTTTTCATGTACCCCATGTATACCAAGCCAAGGTACACTGTCTTCATATACCTGAGGTAGACACTCTGGTCCCTAAACTATTAAAGCCAATGAACTCCCTCTATTCATTTTGAATTCAAGTACTTTCATTATATACAATATTAATATTTAAAAGCAAATAGCAAAAGATATATGTACCACAGCCAATGTCAGCTTCCCATCAGGATCCATTTTTTTTTTTAGAGATTAAAACAATATAAAATAAATGATCAGAGAAGTAGCCACCACCTATTTTTACCATGTTTAATTGAGCAAGACATTAATAAATAATCACTTCACAGGCTCCCAGCCAAATTATATCTAAATTTATCACAAAAGCATGCATCTTGAATTAATGAAAATTCTATGAACGTCCACATCCTCCCTCCAGTTACCTTTTAAACTACCTAAAAATTAGTGATACAACTTCATATTAGAATCCCAGTAGTATATGCCTTATATTTCTCATCTGCAGAGTACACTCAAATATGAATTTACTGTATTTTATTCACTATTTCATTATGAAATTGTTTAAATAAATTATTTTATATCTTTTTTTTCTTTTCCAATACGGTGATGTGTATATGAACATGCATATTTATATACATTCTGAACAAATAAACATGTATTATTTTAAGCAGAATATACTTGGAAGAAGGAAGAAAGTTGCCATGGAGGAATAATGCATGTAACACGTCCTTAAGAAACTTCTAAAATTTCACTGGGTCAAGATGTCCATATGTACAATGCCCATTAGAAAAATATATGGAACCACTGATTATCAAGAGTTAAATTATATGGAACAAACTATAAATTCAATAGCATTTCAAGGGAGGAAAGGGTCAATATGAGCTGGATTTGTGGGAGAATAAGATTTGATAAAAGACCTACTAGTTGATGTCCATCTTGGGTCACATTTAACAGAGAGAGAGAGAAGAACGAACAGGATAAACAAGTAAGTGAAGCCACAAAGTCAGAAATAAACACTAACACAAGTGAGAGATTAAGGAGTTTGGTCTATGTAGAGAAGATGTTTTCTTATAGGTATTATAGAAGGGGGTGGTTGTTGTTCTTAGGTGTCGTTGAGTCTGTTCCAATTCATAGTGACCCTACGTACAACAGAACAAAACACTGCCTGATCCCGTGCTATGTTTGAGCCCATTGTTGCAGCCACTGTGTCACTCCATCTTGTTGAGGGTCTTCCTCTTTTTTGTTGACCCTCCACTTTATCAAGCATAATGTCCTTCTCCAGGGACTGGTCCTTCCTAATGACATGTCCAAAGTACACGAGACGGAGTCTCGTCATCTTTGCTTCTAAGGAACATTCTGGCTGTACTTCTTCCAAGACAGATTATAGAAGGTAAGATTGCATAAATAAGGTGGGATCAGACTTTGAAGGGCATTGACAATAAATCATTGATGGTTGGTGATTGGTCTTTCTTTTTAACTTAATCTGACAGATAAGGTGCTTTAAAAGCAGGGAAGGGTCATGAAGAAGGTAAATTTTTTATAATGATTAAACTCTTAGTATATTGACAGCGTAGACTGAAGTAGCAAGGAACATAGAAAGAATATAGACTAATCGCTTCTAGGGACAGTCCAAATGTCTGCCATAGGAAAGCACCACAATGGTGACTATGAAAAAAAAAATGGTCAGGGAATGACGAATGTCAGAGAAATTCTGGAAGAATTCCAATATTTAGGTATCCACTAATTTAGCAAAATGTGTACTATTGGATTCAAGTAGGGAAAATATTCTTCACTTTTTTTTTTTCTTAGGTTAAAGACAAAATCTTCAGTTCATGAGTGTAAAACTCAGCAGAGAGAAGAGGCAATGTGTTAGACCGATTTTATAACAGACATAAAATATAAAGTGGTTCCTGACATTTAAATGGGTGACTTGCAAGGCATGTGAATTTTATCTCAATAAAGCTGTTATTTTTAAAATGGGGTCTGGTAGGTGAATTACCCAATTGTCATGAAGGAATACTGCTGGAAGTTTGCCTTTGTTTGCTTGCTTGTTGCTTAATTGTGTTAAGATACACAGAGGCTCGGATTAAGATCTAGTTTTGCTGGATTTCAATTTGTGTAACCTTGGTTGTGTTGCCTCATTTCACTGATATTGTTTTCCATTTATGTAGACAACAAACACCTAGGAGTAACTGCCGGGGCCGGGCCCGGGTCCTGTGCTTAGCGCTGAGAAACCGGACTTCGCATGTGTAAAAACGGGGCCGGTAGTGCAACCGCCCCGAGTTATGGGAAGGCTGGAACACAAGCCTACAAATGCAGTCGGAATCGATTGGGCAGCAAGGGGTTTATTTTTATTTTACTTTTTTATGGTTAACATGGTGCCTGACCCATGGCAGCCCCTCAGGAAAAGGTAGCTGCCTCCTTTCCTCCCATGGCAGTCTCCAGAGGGCTTCCTTTAAAGGCAAAATCCCAATCAACAGGCCCATGTGCTTCTCGAACTCATCCGCTGCCAGGAGGTGAGGAGGTGAGGAGGAAAGGAGCGAGGGCAGAACTCTTCCCTGGATCAATCCTTGGAGGGAAGCCCAAGGACTGACTTGCCGGCTCCTTAGACAGCCTATTTTGTATTCCATGTGTATAAACAATAGTCTCCAAATAGCCAAGAAGCCAGATTTTACAAAATCTTCTGACAGTACTGCTTTTTAGCCATTTACAATTTCTCCTTTTTAAAAAGTTAATTTTATTTTACTAGCATGTCTATTATAGTAACAGTCTTAAAATTAACTGGTCCGACACTGGCACTCCTCAGACCTGTCATTTTGAGGGAAAAAAATCTTACCCTTTCTTTCTCTGAAACAGTGTGTGTGTGTGTGTGTGTGTGTGTGTGTGTGTGCACGTAAGTGTATGTGTTTCTTATCTTTTAAATATATAATTAAATATACTGTATATACATACATATTTCTCCTATGTATTCAAACTTAAAGGTACAGTAAAATTTAAGACTATAGTTGAATTGGCCAATGTTTTGTTATATATATATATTTACCACAATGAAAAGTAAATTTTAAAAAATTTTGACTTTATCAAATACGTAAGAATATTGTTTCTCCTTACTAAATTGATTATCTTTTAGAAATCATTTTTAAACCTTTAAAATTGGACAAAGGTGTTTTCAAGATCTGGGTGTGTAAACACACGTGGATACTTCTAAAGGGCTTTACATAGATATGAGAGAAGAAGGGAAGGAGAGAGAAGTTCTTCTGAGTTTTGGTAGCTCTCTTTCAAGCACTCACCAAGCTGTTCAATTTTATAGAAGAAATAGTAGAACACACATGTGCTAACTGGTGTCCATACTTTTAATTGACTATACTATCTTCAGTCACTTTTGAACCTACATTAATGGAGTAATTTACCAGCTTGTGTAATCAGTAAACAAGTCGTCTAACACAGAGGTAGGGGAAAATGGTAGTGTTAGCACAATTCATGCAATAGATTTTTACCCAAGGATGTAGCAGAAATGAAAAATCATTCGGCAAGCCTGTTTGGTCTGCCTCTAATTTATCACGGCTTACATCTCTCGCCTGCCAGTAGAGCTGAATTCATATGTTACTGTCCCAAACCTGTCACTTCCTGGACTGCTTTTTAATCTTCCTCCCTGAATTACATTCAGAAAGGTCACCGCTATCCAATTAGAACCTTATCAAAGATGCACACGCAGTCCAGATTCGTGCTTATCAAGAATGGGTCATAAATCCAGAAACTGCACATCCCAAGGTGCCATTACCATAATGAGTAACCAGTGGTGGGGGCGCACACAAAAAAAGTGACAAAACACCTGTGTATTTGCCAGTCTTTGACTCCATTCTTGTGGCATCATGGAAGGTGAACAACTGGAATGCAGGGAGCAGAGTGATGGAGAAGAATGCAAGACCAAAAAATGCAAGGGTCTTCAAGAGCATCAGCAAAAGCAGATCAACCTGTCTGAAGACATATACATCTAAAGACTTGACTGATGATAAAACACGTACACCTAATATAAGAGGCTTATATATTTCACCTTAGTATTTAAAGGAAAGAGAAATTGCTACTTAGCTGGAATCCAGAATTATAGACCCACCACACATTACATTTCTACAAATTTTAATTCTTAAGAATTTTGGATAAATACTTCCTGCTGTAAAATCAGGTTAGGTTTGTGTTATCTCAGAAAATACTTAACACACTTTCTTTTTAATCCTAAATTACTACAGTGGGTCATAACTTTCCTGGAAGGTTATGTTTTCTTTCATCCCTTTGAGTGCACGCACATCCCGTTATCAATTTTTCACAGCATACCTGTATGTATCTCGCCAGCTGACATTCAAGGAATGCAGTAAATAAAACGTTTCACTTAAACAAGTGAGAAGTGAGGAGGTAATGAGTTACTATATGGAAGGATTTATTACCTTTGATGAAGAGGAGGGGGACAAGTTACTATATGTTTCCTTCAAACAGAAAGCACTTAAAGTCTTTATAATAAAATTATCCCCAAGATTTTAAGAACAGTGTTTGATTGTATAATGGAAGGCACATCGTGGTACTAAACTGGCACCCTGACATTAAATTTTCACCTCCCACCATATTGTCTTATGTCAAAGTGCTGGGACTCTTGGAAGTATGAGTGGTCAGCATGTTGACAGCAGTGCAGGAATTCGAACACCCAAAGTCCACTGAAGCCTGACATCACTATCACTGATGAGTTCGGGATTTGCTCTGTGTTTTCAGGGTCCAGTTACCAGATGACTCAATAGTGGTTATTTCTATAAATGCCAATTCCAGGAGGATCAGGAGGCTTTGTATAATGTAAATCAATATCTGATAGAATCTGGGCTGTACAAATTTAATAAAAAATTTCATAATATAAAGGAAATATCTCTCTCCTTACCCCGTCAGTGTTTAGTGAACTGAGCTGTGTGTCTTTATCCCTATAGTGGTCCTAGCCAGGCCTCTAGTTCATCAAAATTTAATTATTATAAAAAGAGTGTTATTTGCCCCCCTCTCTTGCCCCTGGCTTAAAACATTTACATCAAAATATTTCATCTTCATCTAAAACATAAGCTAACTTCAGAAAAAAAATGCCACCAAAAAAAAAACACCAAAGCATCTCAGTCTAAGGCAGTACAAGGTCATGCTGTTAGCAGAAGCATTTGCATTCAGTCAGAATGCTCATAGCCCATGTTTAACAAGCGGAATGTAATTGTCCATTGTGGAGCTTAAAACGAGAAAAATCTTGCTAGAACTATGTATCTGCAGTTGACAAAGGCAGGACAAGCAGCCACCCTTCCCTCATCCCCTCCTGCTTTTGATTCTCAGTAGGGTTTTGACTTTCGGCTGGTCACAAGGAAGTAAAGATACACTCCCGGTTTTTTGATGTTGACAAGCATGTCATCTATAAGTTAGGCTCTGACATGTGTGGTTGTCAGGATTTGCCTTGATGGGAAAGGGATTGATCTTTGCTCATAATTATCAAAATAAGGGGAAGAAAGTGATCAGAGAAGCAGCTGCTACTGCTGCTGCCATCCAACTTCAGAGAATGTGGGACACAAGGCCTTTTCAGGGTCTGAGTGTAGAAGACACGGCCTACTGGAACACAAAGCCTGTACTGGAAAGCGTGAAATGATAATACCAATGGACTCTGAAGAACCGTTTGCTGTGAGGATGTGTGAGTCTTTACAGCATGGAACTGTTAAGTTATTGAACTGGTTTCATATCTGTATTTATATATCATACTTCCAAATAACTCAAGAGATGCAGGAATTGAAAGAGAAACTTTAGGAAGTAGGTCATATTTACATTTTTAAGCTCTTGAAATGTTGGTGTATGTGACTAAAAGGCTGTTTCATATCAATATATCCTAGCTAAGTAATTGATTTGAAGAACTGTTTCAAGTACAATCCATTACTGGATCTAACATTCAATGATTTTTAAATGTGAATGCAGTATATTAATAAAATATAATTCATGGAAGGAGTTTTTTTTTTTTTATTCTATTACAATATTCAGAAGATCTCCCTGACCAATACCGTGTTTCTAACATAATGAAAGTATTTGCATCTAACTAGAAAATTTCATGACTTTTTGTTGTTGTTCATTTTTGTTTTTTCAGTTAGGAGAAGACGGAAGTGGCTTGTTCTCCACTTCATATCCTTAAGAATGATCAGATCAACTATCACTAAGATTTGTATTGTAGCATTTTAACATTTTTCTCTACTGTTCTTTTTGTCTAATCTCTACTGAAGCACATAATCCTACAGACTCAGAGATCAGAACTGCTCAGACTGTATGACCTTTTTCTCTATAACAGAATATAATATTATCATAAATTCCCATATCTGAACATTTTTAAACACAGCTGAGTTGCTGATTCATGTTCTACCATAGAATCCCTTATTCTCTTCCACACAGAGCCAGATTATTTTTTCCTGTTTCATAGTCAGACACTCCCAATCTTGCGTTCCAGTGTATTTTTCTCCTCCCTAAATGTGGAAGCCCTGCAATTGGCCTAAGCCTCTGTAAGCTCTGCAGTTGTTCCTATTTTTTCCACATTCTGCTTACTTGCTTCTGGCCACTTTAAATTATGGCATAGAACAGAACACAGAGAACAATCACTCCAAGCCTTTTAATCTGTTAGTAGTCATACTGTTGACTTAGAACTAAAAAGGAACTTTAAACAAAAGGTTGATAAGCAAAAAGTTTTTAGAACTAGCTCCACATGCTGGTCCTTTGATCTATTTCTTCATAGAATGATTAGTCTCTCTCTTGTCTAAGAATAGCCCATACAGTGTCTCTCATATGAATATATGTGTCTAAATATTCTAGGTGGATATGCTAGAGACTCGGGGACAGTTGCATTTTTTATTCTAAAAGAATTTCCCTGAAAGTATTGCCCTGAGATAATCTTTAGAACTTAAACCAAAAATATCCCCTTAAGTCTTCTTAAAACCAAACAATACTTTAGCTTAACTAGCAAAAAATGTCTTCCATAAGCATTATGCTCTTTTAAGAACCATCTTGTGTTGGAATCAACTCGACGGCAACGGGTCTGGTTTTTTATATGGGATCAAAGTGACATTAGCAACTCGAAAAATTAGATAGGAAACTTAGGGGCCAGTGAGTTTAAGTTAGTGGGGAAAGAACAATTCAGAAAAGCGGGGTGAGAAAGGTAGCACAACTCATAAAATGTAACCAATATCACTGAATTCTACATGGAGAAATGGTTGAATTGGTGTATGTTTTGTTGTGTATACGCTCAACAACAACAGCAAACTAAAATTTTTTTAAATGCATAAATAAAATCCACGGGCCAAATTAAAGAAAGAAAAAGAATTTCTCTGTTCACCATTCTCTGACCATCTTGAAACGGTATATAAACTATTCTTATGAAGAAAATCCATAAACTAGATTTCAGTAGTTTGGTGAATTAAAAATATGCAATAGAAACCATGATACATTGAACTATCATTGATGGTATGAGCAATTAACCGTATCGTTACAAAATAAAATAACAATGAATAGAGATTTTGGTAGCTCAACAGATTATGATGTATTTCAGTGCAACAAGTGAAAAGCAAATGAAAACTAGTAGAGAAGCTAGATTAGTTTATTGTATTGCTATGCATACTGAACAATGCCTGCAAATATTCTACTTTATTATAAAAATTAAGAAATTGTGAATTGCAAGAGAAGATTTTTAGATGATGAAAAGGCAATTCTGTGATACTCTGTCAGATTCAAACGGATGTCTTAGCCATCATAGCATTCCAAGAGTTTTCCATGGTGTCTGGGGTGTTGCAGATGCTAAAAATTTTTCTTAGATGTAATTACTTTTGCTTAGCAGAGCTTCACCAGAGATCTTCTCTGCAAAGGTCCAGAACTGTAGACACAGGGATAGCTTAGCTATACAAAGGAGATGATAATGAACATATTGACCACTATTTCATTCATTTATAAAAGTTTCCAGCTTTGACAAGTAGAACTGAACAAAGTATATCTCCTCCCCCACATTTCCTCACTGGACAATCAACTCATGATCAGGCAGCCATTTGGAGAGTTTCTCTCAAGCACAGACTTGTTTGTGCTCACTGGACTGTACAATTAGAATTCCCTGGATAAAAGGAGGAGAATTTCTCTCAAAACTGGTGGGGGTAAGCCAGAGTTTTAACAACTTTTATCTGACCATAATTTTTTTCTTGTTTTTATTTCTCAAGTCATAAAAATTAAATACAAATAAAAGCAAAATTAAATCTGCTAAGATTATATATATATATACACCCTTATAATTAAATTTTACCATGATGGCTTTCTTTTCTTAGGAAATGTTAAGAAGTAACCTAAATCTAAAATTACTTTAAAGAATAGTACACTCTTTAGTAATGATAGCAAGTATAAAGAAACTTGCCAGTGCATCTTCAAAGCTAGAAAAAAGCATACTCTCTTGTAATTTCTTACTCATAAAGTAGGAGAAATATGTCAAAATATATATTAAAAAGACTAATTCTTCTTAATGAAAGTAGAATATATGCTCAAATGGAACTCTAAAAGCAACAAGTTAGTGTCACCTAATACATTGTTATTAAATGATGACGATAATTTAAAAAAAAAATTCTGATTCTTACTCAAAGTAAAATTTTAATCAAAATAAATAAATCTATTATTTTTATGCAGAGAATTCTGGAAGCTATTTTTAGTGTCTCCTGTAATTATTTTACTGCCTCCTTGTAGAACACAGAAATAGGGGATATCTGCTGGCAGCTGACAATGTATACAAAGTCCCAAAGCCAAAATATTGAAAAATGGGGAAGTTTTAAAAGGAATTACATCTTGGTTCCTACTACTGTCTCTGTTATGTACAATCTTTTTAAGACACCAAATTAAGAACTTAATGTATTTTTAACTATAGAAATAAATATTCAACATGTTGTGTAAAAAGCTTGTAAGAAAACTGTCAGCAATTATGATAAGTCTGCTCTGACAGAATATTTTCCTTTCCTTTTTTTCCTTCCAGTGGATGTTAAAACAAATATCAAGAGCTACTGACTAGAGTAGAGAACAATTCAGAATAAACCTAACCTCTTCAAAATTCTTCATGTGAGTGAGAAGAAAGACCACAAGGGTAGAAGACGTAAAAGTTTCTACAATGTTATTATTTTAAGATATTGACCATAAATATCTGGAAATCTAGATTTGATCCCAGAGGTCTAAATAAGACACTTCAAAGGACATTAGGATCAAGTTAGAATCTTGGTAACACAGCGTTTTGCTGTTTGGCCCCCACATAACTCTTTGCATTTGAAAACTAGAGCTTAAACTCCAGTTTTCCCCACCAATTGTATTTAGTTCTCAATTTCCTATTAAAAATTATGGCCCAGGAGTTCTGCATGTTAAAGGCTGCTGGTAGTATTGTCAAGAATGTGTAATTGCCGTGCAAGGCTCTTACAACTGGCTTCGAAGCTGATCTATGGAACCACTCAATTCCACAGCTGTCAAAACGCTGATACCAACTGCAGTTAATGACACCGCATCATCTCTCTAGCTCATTTACCTGCCGCCCTGCAAACAAATGGACACTGGCAGCTGGGGGGAAGCAGAGTGAATGGCAGATACCATATTTATCATAATCATTATGATCCACGGTAGAGAAAAATCAATTTCTCTTAATCGAGTAGAGTGACTTATTAATGGTTATGAGTCCTGGCTGGATAGCTGTACTGATTTGATTATGTTGGGAGGGAAATTAGCAGTGGCCTCCTACATGGTCTTTTCCTTTGTCTTCTGGCTCGAGGTTTGTTATTAAATTATTATCTTATGAAAGCCTTAGTAAGCAGGTCATGCTTTGATCAAGAAGAGACTGAGAAATAAGGTGATGAAAAGGTTTCAGAAGTGTTGACAGGTAGAGATGTGAACATTTCACAATATCCCCAATGCAGAGCTGTTGGTTTATAATTGAAAGGGCGTAGATATAATATATGCCCATGCCAACACTGGAACCGTCTTAAAAGATCTCATCATACTTTAACCTTTGTCCTTCAGTTTCTCCTGTTTTTGATACTGTAGTCCCAGACACCTGGAAAGCCAGGCCCATATTATACCATCTGACAGTAACAGATCACAAGGTTAAAAGTCGTGTATAATTTATTTTTAATCTTCAAAGAATGCTTTGACTAAAATCAGTAGTAGAAAAATAAAAAGTCAAATGTGCAATATTTTTTTAAGTATCACAAATCATGGGCAAAGGTAGAAAAGATTCCCTGGAAATGACTTTAAAGCTTTTTCTCACACAAACCACCGTTTCCCTGCTTTCAAGTGTCCCTGATGCATCTTTTGGGAAAGAAAATAATGTAAACTTCAGTTGTTTTCACTTTTGATTTCCTGAATTGTTCCAGTTGTGGATTTCAAAAACACATGAGGACCATCAGAGGACTTCCCACTGAATAAAACTAGGAATTGAGAAAATGACGAAATATCTATTCCAGCCTAATATGGCATATCAATAAAAGTTACTGTCTTTTTAAAGTATAATTGTACTTTAGAAACTGTCCAAATGCATTAACCAACTAGGTCCAATTTTCCTTAGTAACAGTATTTTCACGTAAAATTATTGGGTGAGTTTCTGTTAGCAGCAAACATAAAAACTAAAGAAATGCCAGGGAAGAATGCCTTTTAGAACACAGCATCAAACTGTTCTTTTTTGTCTTTTTCCAAACACACAATCCATTAGATGCACATGACTCCTTTTGTAATCATGTTTCCTGTTTTATACAGAGATTTCAAATATTTGATAAATACAATTCCAAGATTTCTTTTGATGGTTTCAAAGTTCTTAAAGTAGTTATATGATTTCCCTATGAGTAAAATCTCATTACTAGCACAACGGTTTTAACAAAAGAATGATGCCATTCTTAGAAATATGGCAGTCTGGGTTCCTTAATCTTTTGTTACCCTGAAAACTCATACACATATTATCAATTTCTCCCCTCTCTAGTTTACCTGACATGAAGTAGAAAGGCCTTACTCCATAATCTTTCTTTACCTTTCAGCTCTCATTGTAATGGCTTTTTAGTCTCAATGACCCAGAAAAAATTGAAATTAAACTTAGAAACCATAATTGCCACATAACGTTCCAGTTATGCATATTACCATATGACTAAATAAGCGCAATGATATATTGCAGGGTTAAAGGAAATAAGAAGTTAAAAGTTATTTATACATTCCCATTTTTGGTTATTTAATATGTTGTGCTCTAGAAATGATTAATAAACCTCTCTTCTCCACTCCTCTGTCTCTTGGCATACATTCATTTTTGTAACCCCTTAACCTAGCGCACTGCCTAACACATAGAAGATGTTCAAAAGATATTTGTTGAATTAAACTCAATTATACTGTAAACATATCAAACATAGCTTACATGAATTATCTGCACTTTCTACAATTTCCATTTTTGTTAATAATCTTCATTTTTCTAATGCTTCCAATTATTGAAGGCATTCTCATTCTCCAGAAAATAAAGACTGCTATATCAAGAAGTCAGTGGTCAAAAGGGATTAAGTTACTGGTTGGAAACGTCCATTGCCACTAGAAATATTTAAAACTTTCAAATTCTACAGATACAGAGTTCATTCATTTCATCTAATTATTATAAAGGTATTTTGGCTGACCAAGCAGTAATAGTGACTTTTTCCTAAAGATTTTCCCTGTAGTGTAAACACTTTTATAGTGAAGATAATGATAGCCAGTCAAAATAGCCCTTTCCACTAGATAAAACTGCTATAGCTGGTTTGATGACAAATTTGAATCAGATAAAATCGACACATTACACCAAAAAGACCCTATTAATCAGAGGGAATGGGGAAACATTTAGCACTGAGTGCTATGTAGGATCGTTTTATTATCAGTCAATAATCACCAAAATGCATAGTACTCTGTCTCCTGGCTCAGAGAAATTAAAACTACAATGTATCGTCTGACATACAGTAATACAGTATTATTAAAATACCATCATCCAATCCTAGGACCCTGGATAAAAATCACAACCCTACAATAAATCATATGTATTTTGTAGGTAAAGATTATAATATGCTTATCTTAATTCTCATAATTTTATGAGTGAGCCATAGAAATATACCAGGTACTACTGTAAAGGAAAATATGCATTCCTAGTAACCCATTTTGGAAACCCTGGTGGCATAGTGGTTAAGAGCTACAGCTGCTAACCAAGAGGTCAGCAGTTCGAATCCACCAAGCGCTCCTTGGAAACAGTATGGGGCAGTTCTACCCTGTCCCATAGGGTTACTACAAGTCGGAATCAACTCGACAGCAACAGGTTTGGTTTTTGGTTTATTAACTCATTTGAAATAACTGATTTCAAAGGAATTCACTGAATAATAATGTAAGTGCTTTCCTTACATTTAATGACCAGGTTTTAGAATATTATATTCTTTTTTAAAATACAACTATACACAAAAACATAAAAATAAATACTTTACAAGAAAGTGGTAGTAATTATTTTCCAATTAACATAATACTTCATTTACCAAATATTTTTATCTTAAGAACTAAAGAATTCTTCTATTACCTGGCTTCACAGGTAAATTATAATAAACATCTTGGTAACTATACTATTTTCTTCATAAAATTATATTATATTCAATCATCACATTTTATCGAGAATTTACTATTATGCTAGTAAATTTGCTAGCACAGTAAAAATGCTTATAAATGAAATATAAAGGTCCTACCCACATTAAGCTTAGAGTTTATCAACAATTGAATTTTCATACTTATGGATCCTGAAAGTTGTATATTACATCCCCTCTTATGTTACTGGCAGTTTTCATAGCTCATAAAGCACCAAACTTTTGATTACTGAAGTTTTTGTTCAGCAGTCTTTAGTCACTAATGTAGTTTTCTTAAACATACATGGTGGCAAGGTCCAGCTAAGTAATATACAGTATGTGAGCAAAGCTTTCTCCAAAATCACCAAACCAAACCCACTACTGTTGAGTTGAGTCCAACTTATAGCAACCCTACAGGACAGGGTAGAACTGCCCCATAGGATTTCCAAGGCTGCTGTAATCTTTACGGAATCATACTGCCACATCTTTCTCCCACAGAGTGGCTAGTAGTCGAATCTTGAGTAAATCCATATGGAGCACTAGAGAAAACAAGACTCATCTAAAATTATTAAATGCAATTAGAAGACAGCAATGACAGGAAAAAGAGGGTTAACAGAGCATGCTTATATTTAGTCTTTGGCCACCTCCTCCAAAATATTTAAAGAAACAAACAAACAGAAAACTAAGATATTTCAGCCTGTATTAGAGAGGAAGTTGTGTGCAAGGGAGGGGACAGCTTCCAGTCAAAGATCCAGTGTAGTTCTAAGGAGAATCCAGGGTTCCCTTAAGCCGATAGAATTGTAGACATAGAAATGACATCTGTGTAAAGAATACATTGGATCTGGACATTTCATCCCATTCATGCCATTTTCTCTTTTAGCTAGCAGTGCCCAAAACACTTCCAATAATATGTAACACAAGGGAAAGCAATGAGTCTCTTGTACTCTGTCTAATAATAGCTAAAAAAACAAAACCAAATTAAAAAAAAAATGTGCTTCCCAAACTAGCTTACATAAGCAAAATTCATAGTATTGTCAGTATAACAGAATAATTTTTCAAAGGGTCATGGGAAATCGAGTATGTCTCAATTTTGAAGTAAATCACTAGGAAGCCATGGAGATCATTGTGCTGGTTTTTTCTTATACAAAAAAGGAAAACTTTTACACATATGCGCATGTGTGCACACACAGGGCATGAAAAGCAGCCAATGTATTTGTATATAACAAGCTCTTAAATGTCACTGGAGCCCTGATGGCACAGTGGTTAAGAGCTACTGCTGCTAACCAAAGGGTCAGCAGCTGGAATCCACCAGCCTCTCCTTGGAAACCCAATGGGGCAGTTCTACTCTGTCCTATAGGGTTGCTATGAGTCCGAGTCAACTTGATAGCAACGGGTTTTGGTTTCAGTGTCAATAAAAAATATCACTACAATAGAAAAACATTTCAGCAACATGAACAGGCAATTAACAAAAGGAGACAAAATCAGCCAATACATAACAGAAGATATTCCCTCACTGGAAATACAATGTAAATTTATTATGAGATAATATTTTCACCTATCACATTGGCAAATGAAAATGCCATAAAGAAAGGGCATGTATACACCAGGTCTAATCTTGTATTGTCAATGGGGGTTTAACTTAAACAGCCTTTCTGAAAAATTTACAAAAGTCTTCTAAATATCTATTTTTTGTTAACTCAGCAATTCTACTTGTACGAATTTGAAAGAAATAAGCAGGGATGTGCACAAGGATTTTTACCACAGTATGTTCTTCATAGTTCATATACTCGTATGTGATACTGAAAAACTTAAATAGCAATCAGAAAGAATTATTAAGGAAATTAGCATAGAACATGTAATGAAATGTTTACCAGTGAACACCGTGGTGAAGAAGAATATGATAAAGGAAAATGTTTATAAAATACTAATAATCAAAAAAGGCTACCATGGTGTTAGGGATTGAATTATGTCCACAAAAAATGTGTATCAACTTGGCTAGTCCATGATTCCCAGCACTGTGTGATTGTCTACCATTCTGTCATCATCCGATGTGATTTTCTTATGTGTTTTAAATCCCACCTCTAGGATGTTAATGAGGTAGGATTAGTGGCAGTTATGTTAATGAGGCAGGACTCAATCTACAAGATTAGGTTGTGTCTTAAGCCACTATCTTTTGAGATATAAAAGAGAGAAGCAAGCAGAGAGACATAGGGACCTTATATCAAAAAGCAAGAACAGCCAGGAGTGGAGTGCATCCTTTGGACCTGGGGTCCCTACTTTGAAAAGCTCCTAGACCAGGGGAAGATTGATGACAAGGACCTTCCCCCAGAGCCGACAGAGAGAAAGACTTCCCCTGGAGCTATCACCCTGAATTTGGATTTACAGCCTACTAGACTGTGAGAGAATAAATTTCTCTTTGTTAAAGCCATCCACTTGTGGTATTTCTGTTATAGCAGCACTAGATAACTAAGACACACAGTAATCTGGAAAAAAAAGGCAAAACACATACACATAAACTTGTAAAAGTCTAGACATTTCCAAAATGTTAACAATGGAATTATGAATAATTTCATTTTTTCAAGTTTCTGCACCAAGAATATAAGTTCCATGAGGCCAGAGCTTTTTTTTTTTTTTCCTGCTAACATATGCCTAACACCTGGAACAGAACTTGACACAGCAGGCATTCTATATAACCACTGGCTTAAATAAATGCAATATATGTATAATTTTTAAAAACATTCCCAGTGTTAACAACTGATAAATTATCCAGTCATGTGTAATTATAAAATCATTATCCAACTTAATAGGTGAAAAATCTAAGACTGAGAAGTTAAATAATTTTACTTGAGGTCACATGGCTAGTAAGTGATCAACGGTAATTGTCCATAACTAGGACTGGTAAAGGGTTGTCTGTCCCCATGTAAACCTGTGGCCTCTCACCTCAGGACATAACCTCTTCTACTAACTGGTGTTCTGTTGGTTAGAATTTTACTATTGTATTTTTTTTTTTTAATCCACTTTCTTGGACAACTCAAAAATTTTGCCTTAACTGATGACCATCTTAAACTTCCTTTTAATTCATCTATTAGGGCAGAAAAAAACGTCAGCTTTACATAGAGACACTATTTTAGATAGACTGCCATCTTAAATTTCTTAACTGATAAGAGATAACCAACAAATATTTAACTAACTTCCTTACACAATGAAAATCTTGTCTTAATTGCAAAAAGCCCACTCTAACCCAGTTTTGGAATACAGTCTTCTCATAAAGAATATGTGCCAATATCACAGAATTTTAGAATTTGTAATAAGCTGCAAAGATTGACATGGCAGTGACTACAAGGAGCACAAGAAAAAGTTCAGGATGCAGGGGAGTAAGAGGGAGTGCAAATTCTGAGATATGACAGAAGGACAACTGTGAATGAGATTATACCACAAAAGAGAAATGATGATATAGAAGTGGGCTTTATGTGGGAGACCGAGCAGTGGATTATTGCATCTGAAATAAAAAGCATGTCTGTGAGGATGCTTCTGAATGTAAGAAATTTTAGAAACACATGCAAAAATTGCAGTAGGAAGACTGAGAAGTAGAATAAAGAGCTTTCTTTAGGTCAACATTTCTATGTTATCATTCACTAACAAAGAAAACTAAGTTTCAAAATCAAATATACATGAAATATATTCCACAAAGACTTCAACATCTTCTCTCACAATAAAAAAAAATATATATATTGTGTATCCATATTCCTTCTTTCTCTCAACCACATAACTTTAAAATGCTGATAGGTCTCCCTTGAGTACTTGTGTTGAAAGCCTGACATTAAACTACTAGTGAACATACAAATGAAAAGCTCTGAATAATTTATCATCAAATGGTGACTGAGGACAGAAATGTCTAAAACACACTGATACAGACTTAATGATCAAGAAGAAAACAACTAAAAATATGAACTGAAAATACCAAACCACAAGGGATAATCTTTCCAATCCAACGTATGCTACCACATTGCTCTTATATAAATTCGAATCTGTAAATCCCATTTGAGAATTTTAAGCAGGCCAATTAGGGATCAAAGAGATGATTACTTCATTGCCTCTATAATAACACTGCTAGGTAACCAATTCAAACTTAATATTTAATGGTCATATATTTTCTTTTAAATCATCTTCTGAATACATTTTGGAAATGGACTGTGACAATGGTTTAAAGCTTTATTCCTCTCTTCAGCTACAAGTCATCACAATTCTGACTGTAATGAGGTTATTCTGCATCTGTCTGTCACAAATAACCTAGTAACAACTAAATGGATTGCCATCAATCTTTCAATTAGAATGTATAACTTTATTAGCACAATATTTTTTGAACTGATTGTATTACTTTGAAAAAGGGCTTTCATTTACTTTGTCATTTAGGGTCAAACGTGTGCAATTGCTGGGAGCTGAATAAATAATAACAACTTCTTTTCAGTTTGTAGGCTGCAGACTTTGTTAACATGTTTTCCTTTAATTACATAAGTGTAACAACTAATAGTACTTCAGAAGTAGAAATGAACTAAATGTAGGCATATTTTTATGACAACTCTGTATGACATCAATTATTACACCCTGATTAACAACTGACCTCTGTAAAATCAGCTATTTATCAATTTTTACATCAGGAAAACTTCACAAAATGATGGTATAAAAAGGGCAGTAGCAAAAATATTATGTACTAAATAACTGGAAATACCCATATTCAAAATAAAGATCATAATTACAATGAAAAAACATTTTATATATCCAAAGCATGCTTTTTCCATACTTCCTTGTGATGAAAACTCTGGATTCATTCACATCACACCTTTAACCAGCTACTGACACAAGCCTTGATGTGCAGCTTAGTATCTGTTTTCGTTCAGTTCTCAATCTTTTCTTATTTTACTAAGAACAGAGAGTAGTGAATGCCTGACAGTGAAGGATAGAAATTCAAATTCAGCAGAATTAATATTAACAAATCCTGGAAAATAATGAAAGCTTAGTGCTGCTAGGCTTCAAAAGCAAATCTGTCCCTTCAATACAGTCACCTGAATTTTCCTTCAACAACACTACGAAAGGTAGACATCCAGAAATACTCATGTGACCGTAACTTTAACATGGTACAGACAGACCAGAGCTGTTATAGTTAATACGGTCTGTACACTAAGTGTGGCTTAAATTTCATTATAGTTCCAGGTTTCATAGCAAATAATGGTTGCCTTTAAACACTACCTGGAAAATGAGTAAAAGCAGGCACCAGTTATTATTTAGACTAGATAACTGAATAATTGCCGAGATTCTCCCATTTTCAACCATATGCTGCTGTATCATGAGGCTATAATCTTATTACAGTAGAGTTTAATGTTATAATAATTAAAAGGCCAGTAATATGTACAGCAGAATGAAATACAGAAATAAGAAAAGAAAAAAGGAAAGCAAGGGAAAAAAGAAGCAGGAGAGAGGAGGAGAATAAAGATAGAAAGAAAGAGGAAGAAAGGAGGAACAGAATGTGGCTGTAAGCAGGGAGGGAGGGAAGAAATTAAGTCACTGGAACCTGTAGAAAATTGTAATGGATAAACCAATTGGGTATTTTAAAGTGGACAAAAAATAGGTGCTTAAACCATAGGTACACTGAGGTGTACGCTTAATTTATGACTAATATACCCCACCAAACCCACCGCTGTCAAGTCAATTCTGACTCATAGCAACCCTATAGTAAAGAGTAAAACTGCCTCATAGGTTTCCCAAGGCTGTAAATCTTTATGCAAGCAGACTGCCACATCTTTCTCCCACAGAGTGGCTGGTGGGTTCAAACTGCCAACCTTCGGTTAGTAGCTGAGCATTAACCACAGCACAATCAGGGCTCCTTTATGACCAATATATTGCACAAAAATTAAAGTAAATGCACTACTATTCCTGAAATCAGGGCTCTCTTTACCAAAAATTACCACAAGAATCCAGCCGACACCCCCGTTATCTTCTCATATCTTGCTTTTGTTTTTCATAGGTAACCCACTTCCACAAGTCCACCAAATGGTACGTGATATAACATTGATTTCTTTGTGTTATATCCAGTTTCAAAAGTTCCTAAACAGATTCATATTGCTTCCTAGCTACTCTCCAAAATATCTCAGCCTGGAATTCGTGCATCTTGTTTACTTGGCTCCACCTGACCTAGTCCCCTCATAACTCTACAATATAAACTCTACTCCAACCAGACTGATCTTCTCATAGTCCTTCAAAAGACATGGCTCATTTCTGCTTAAAGCCTCTGCCTTCACCATGTTCTTCCCTCCTGATATGCCCTATTATCCTCTCTTCCAATTTTTCAAATATAGTGCAGGTCAAATAACATCTCCCCAACAAGGCTTTACCAACTTCTCTAGCCCACAGCTCACATTTAGCTCATGCCTCAATGATATCCTATAAATATGGTTTTCAAATTAGGTATACAGAGTCCCTGAGGGTTCAAGAAAGGAAGAAACAGATAACGTCTGATTTTATCTCATCTGGAAACTGGGATTTCCAGTAAGATTTTGTTGTAAGAAAGCATTTTTCCAAATGTTCTATTTATATATATGCACACACAGGCGTCTGTGTGTCTATACATAGATATATAAAAGCCACTGTCCCACAGTATAAATTAAGTTTATCACTTTCTCATGCACTGCCTAGAATTGTGAACAGTTTCATATTCATGTCTGATATTTAGATTAGTATGTGAGCAGTCAGAAAGCCAGAACCATACCTTAATATGCACAGAAGCAGACTAAATTCACAATAAACCCTAGTAAGTACTTCATTGGTTAAATAAATGAACCAACTAAATACTGCAAAGTGTCCTAATAATCAACCTCAATTATTTTCTGGATTGTCTAAGTTTATTTCACATATCTTTGTAAAAGAAATAATCTAATATATCATTTTGAATTATATAGTCAAAAAAACAAATCTTTTGGTTCAGTAGAAACGCAGAATAGAAAACTTGTCTGGGAGATATGTAAACAGTTTATCATCTTCCTTACAGCACTGTATAATATGGTGCAGCACTAAAGATCAATTCATAGAGCATCTGAAACTTCTACCTTTATTTTTTTAAATGCTGCTCCTCGTGCATGTTTAGGAAAGCCAACTGGTTAACTTTATCACGAAACTATTAAGGGTAATATTTTCATTCGCAAATTGCGTTTTAGAGTCAGATCCTGAACTGGCCCTATTTTTCTAGAAGTGATCCCTCTCCATTCTTCTCTTTTAATAACAAAGTAATATGGTTTTGTTTCCAACAATTCTTTTCAGTCTGAAGAAAGACCTTCACATGTGGTTCCCAGACTTACTGTATATTGGAAGTAGTAAAATAGTACATCAGATCAAAGGCCATTAGGCGTGAGCGAAGAAAAAAAAACTCAGAGCATTCACTTTTAATTTTGAATCTATCAGACATGGCTTGTCAGCATTATGTCATTGGCCTGTCAGAATGAAAGAACACAAGACAAAACTGTTTTAATACTTCAGTGCTTGCAATATTACCACACCACCACATGTGGAATAGATCTGAGAAGGAAGCCTTGGGTGAGGTATCATATGTCCATTGTTTATGTTGTCATCACTGTAAAAAAGATGTACTTTGACTCATCTGTTTCAGTGGCCATTCACTGAGTTAACAACTGGTGTAGCAATAATATCATTATAAATTAGCTAACTCTGTGGATTTCTACGTATTCTTTAGATATGAAAGTTTATGATAGCTTTACTTATTAAATATTATGGACTACAGAAAATGAAAGGGGTAGTAAGGGTTAAAAATTTAACCTCAAGTCTTTGCCCTGGCAAAGTTTACTCATTTCCACATCTATATGGATGACCACCAAATCTATACATTCAGCCTTATGTCTTAAGGAACACTAGTCTAAGATTTAAAAATAAACCAACAAAATATGTGGCCACAAAGCAAACAGTTCACATTTGCATAGCTGTGGAGCAAATTAATGTTTAATGTCCTCTCGTTCTCTCTTCACACATATAAACACACACACATCCTTCAGTGTTTGTGAATAGTTGCTTCATCTACACGTAATATGAGTTACACCTTCATTAACCAAGATTCTGAACTCTCACACAATCAGAATTGCTTGTCGCACTTCATATTCACAGAGAGATCAATCATAAAAATTCTTCCTTAGATCAAATGCTCTAGACATAGTTTTAAGTGGAAAAGAACCCATAATGTTGGTTTGACAAACCTGAATTCAAAAATCCCCTTTGACTAGTTGTATGGCTTTGGGCAGGATTTTTGTTTTGTTTTGTTTTTAAGTCCAATTTGGTGTTTAACTTCCTCATAAAGAAAAGAAAATAATATCTTAAACATCAGTGGCTTGTGGTGAAGATAATATAAAATGGTGTATATAAAGTTTCTGGAGCATAATGAGTGATCAAGTTAAGTGAGAGAAAAGCTGAATTTTCCACTATGGAATACCAGTGTATATTCAAGATTCTATGATATAAGGAGAGTTAATACTGAGAAATAGAACTCTGGTGAGATCTTAATTTTCCAATAAATTTCTACTAATACATTACATAAAATAATACTTTTAAGACAGCTTTCTAGCAAAAGATGATGTCTTATACAAAACAAACCAAAGAAATCTGGTTTAAGTGAATTAACTGGAAAATTATACTCAGTATATTCCGTTTCTTACTCAATTTGAACTTGTGAAAGACTTACCGTGCACAGACAATGCAATGGACATTGGTCAAATGTATTATGCTGACAGATCAAAAATATCAAAATCTCAGTATATATTCAATATAGTATAATAATACTGAACATCTGCATTGCTTCATACTATTAATTTGTCCAAAACTGATTTATAAGAAATTCTTTGGGCTTCCTAAGTCTAATGAGTGTGCCAACAAGACTGGCAACAGGTACAACCAATTTACAAATTTAAAGTGCCTATCTAACCCAGTACAAAAATGGCTCAATTGTTTTTTTCTTTGTACTTTTTTAATTCTACATTCAAACTTAGCTGAAACATATAATATTTTGAACACAGGTAAGGCAATATACTTAGCTGACAAAAATGCTTTTCTTCAAAGTCAGTTCCAGCTATGCCATTGACTATCTTTGAAACTGTTAGAATTAACATAATTGTGCCAGGCTAATCTTAAATTCACAGAATACAGGCAAACTTTCTATCCATATTTGTACAGTTCCTCAGCATCAAAAATTTTACTACAAATCTACAACTACTAATTTACATATATCATGAATTTTTTTTAGAGGTAATTATAATATAAATCAGTCCTGATCAGGAGCATAATGTGATTTAATTTGAATCCCTTCAGCACACATTTTAGAAGCTTTATAGTTTGCTAAATCTCCCCAGTGTCTAAATCCTTTTAGGTTACAAAAGTATAATCACTCGATTGCTATGTCAGTATCATTGACTTAGTTCTCTCTCATATCTTTCCAAAAGATCCTACTCTTTTTTGGAAGAAACATACATACTGGACACATTGGAATAAATGCCAAGGCATGTTACAAGTTAAAATAATCATTATTTCACCCACTCTGTTACCATATTGTTCATTAAAAAACCAAAAAAAAAAAAAAAATAGAATTTGAATACAGAAATCAAGGTGGCTAATGATGCAAAGCACAAATCCACTAATATAAAAGAAGTGAAAAAAATATCATTGATGTTTAATAGGATTTACAGAAAAATAGTCCAGCATGGAAGTTATTCAAAATTACTGATTCAAATGCTCACAAGGACAATGTAGAAGGCAGCATTTTAACACTGTGGTTCTGAATGTCCTCTTATACTACGTTTTAGTACATTAAAGTGGTCAATGTTAAGGTCCTTGCATGAAAAATCATTACATGTCAGTATGGATTCTGCAAAACCATAATTCTTAGACTGTCAACACAGAAGCCTCTAAGAATGGATTGCTGTGTATTCTCTCTCCCTTTCTATCTCTGTCCCAAGAAACTCACAGTTAGAGCTCTTTATAGTTTACAAGGCACTTTCACATGAATTACTTTAATTTCTCAGTCTTATTTGTGAGGTAACAGATGATAATGTCCCTTTCTGTATGATAACACTTGACAACCTAACATACTAGTACTCCTTAATCCAAAGAAACTTTGACACACGTCAGCTCATATTAATCAACATTTTCATCTAAGCTGATTCATTTTGATGGAGCCACAAGTTTTATGCTAATGGATTTATCCATGTGACCTTTATTCCAAAATAATGTGTATCATTTTTCTGTTGTTGTGCTCTTGTCTTTTTTATGGAAATATCTATTGATCTGCTCCTGGCAACTTATATACAGCTTATGTGCCAGAAACTGCAAATGAAAAAAATACATATTATTTCAATGAGAAGTAGGTATGGTAGAACAAAAGGGGAAGGAAAACTTAGGCATTTAACTATCAATCAAAATATGATACCAATCGTAGGTTCAATCAAAATATTGTGCACATTGTAGATATGCTCAATTTTAAAAGCATACTGTAATGTATCTGAAAAAACATTAAGTGATGGGCACCATATTTAAGGACTTAAGGTAAATGATAGAATATATAAGGTTAAATTTAGAGGTTATGTTTTAATATTCTGATATTTAAGGGTTTGGTTTTTAAGGAAAATATGGTAACTTCCCTGTGCACGCATAAAAGTATTTTCCAAATCAGACTCAGGAATCCTAATCTTAACTTGGTTTTAAATTGTGTATCCTTTCTGAATATCCATGACAGTTAATCCAAACCTCACATCTAGATCCCAGAGAGGATCCTGCAAATAGAATTCTTCCAAGAATTTTCTAAGCCAACTCAGAGAGTTGCCTAAGGAGAGATGGGTTGATTAAATGCTCTAGTTAACTACTGAAGGTTTCCAGGGAATCATAGAAGAAATCTAACCTAATTTTAAGACAAATCAGATGGTCTTTGGCAATGAATAATGATCTAAGGTGATCTGTAATAATGCCAAGTTATATCACACTGTAAAAAGCTGGACATTCCAAAGGGTCTGTTATTTTTATGACAAACATACACCTCCGATGCAAATGAGTTAATAAATGTAAACCGTAAGGTCAAAGAGTTCAACTTTTATTTTGTGAAAAACATGACATTTTTAATTTTCTGTGAATTTAGAGAATCAAGAGAATGTGTGAAAATAAACACTTTGAAGATTTAGAATCATTTTCAGCTTTACGAATATTTTTATGACAGCACAGATAAATATTAAATGTAGGCTCCTCATAAAATACAGCATTCGATGCATGGAATATAAAGATAAGGCATAATCACATGAAAGAGTTACAAATGAGAATAAAGCCAAAATGAAAGTTAAAGCTTATTATCTGTCACAATCTATTAATTTCTCAAGAAGAGTGATCAGATTTTAAAGTATGTGAACAAAGCTTAAAACAAACTGCTAACCTGAATCATACTGGTTTGAAAAACGAATCACAAGATTATTCTTAAATTTTATGTGAAATTTTGAAATATGTGTATGAAGTAAATAGTACTGGAATAAATTTTAGTCAGATGAGCAGAGGGGAAGAATATATTTCTGTGTTAGATTTGCATTAGCTACAAGGCTCTAGTTCCTTGTTATTACAATTCTCTTAGGATCAAAGAGCCACTCAGCAAAAACAATAAACAGCAAAAAAGGTTATCACGAATCCTATTTGACATCTTGTTTACAATTTAAAAGAATGAGAATAGTAGTTACTTGAACTAGGGTTTAATTTTGGTAATTCATCACGTCAGTAAACCAAAAATTTAGGACCACTATTTAAATTCACTAAAAAATTTAAAATACAGTATTTGAATAATCTTTTTTACATGTAATATCACTTCCAAAGTATCTCCAAATAATTATTTCATCAATTCGAAAATGCACTTGTTAAAGAAATTATACAGGAGGAAGGGCGAAGATGGAGGAGTAGTCAGATACTTCCAGTGGACCCTCTTACAACAAAGACCAGAAAAAACAAGTGATTCCATTATATACGGCAACCTGGGAGCCCTGAACATCAAAGGCAGAGTTGAGGAACCAGACTGAGTGGCAGGGGGAGGGAGAGATGGTTCAGAAGCAGCAAGGAGTTGCCAGACCAGACCTGACAAGAGCCTGAGCCCTTCAGGCCGGAGCAGCTCGTGGGTGAGTGGTGAGGCAGGCAAGTAGCAGTGCTCAGGAGGTGCGTTTTCTGCACTGGGAGAGACCTAGTGCCAGAGAGTCTACTTGGCCACCCAGAACCAGTGAGAAGCAGCCCTCATCAGTGAAAGACAAATACTTGCGTACAGTTTACCACGCGGATCAAAAACACCCCCCTTAGGGAAAAACCTCTCTCTCATTTACCTCCCCGCTGCCTGCTCTGCACTGGGTCCCAGAGTGGCTTCAGCAATTACCGAGTCCCATGGGCTGGAAGTAGGATCCATTACAGGCCCGGAGCCATTCTCCCTGCCTTGGAGCTTGAACAAATCAAGAAACAGGGGAAAAAATAAACTGCTGGCTCCCTTAAGCCAGGAAGCCCGGGTTGGCACAGCTCCTTTCCTAGGCACAGGCTAAAGGGATCCACATACTTTGAGTGCCTTTCCCCCTGCATAGACTTGCATAGACCCATCTCAGCAGCGTAGGCCCTCATTACCACAGCACAACAGGGTATATAACGGGGACTCTAACTTCAACTGTTTCAGCTGTGAAGTGGCAGGTTCTTGACAGTTGACACTGCTCGGCCCATTAAGCAGGGTCTTCACATACCCACGTCAGGGGTCTGAGGACTGGTGGCTCCACCAACGTCACCTAGCCACCTGTGATAGGGGCCCATGAGTAAGAGGTGCCCCCCAGTCCTTACAGCCAACAGCATTAGGTGTTCATAGTCCAGCTGCAAAACCCACCCACCTATGTGCTCTACGGAACAGGGACACACCTTCCTTCTAGACACTCGGGGGTGGCCATCAACCTCCTGCCTTGCTCACAGTGTGTCCCCCTGCTGCAGCCAGATGTCTGTGCCTATACCAATCACCCATGCCTGTCTAGAACTGTACGCGAGAGCCTACACCACACACTTGGTGTCTATCTACCTGGGCACCTGAGCTGAATCCATACAGGAAGAGTGGATGGACTCTTGAGCTCACATATCTAGTAACAGATCTAACCACCTGGTGACAGGACACTGGAGCTTCAAAGTTACCAATAATCAAACTAGCTCATACAAGCAGCCTATTTGGGCATATCAAAACAAAATAAGAAGCTAGGACATAGTAAGCAAACAAAAAATAAATAAATATACTAACTTACTGATAGCTCAAAGACAAGAGTCAGTATCAAATCACATAAACAGGTAATCCATGATGGCTTCAGCAAGCTCCCAAAATAAAGAATCTAGAAATTTTCCAGAGGAGGAAAATTTCTTGGAATTACTGGAGGCAGAATACAAAAGATTAATATGCAGAACTCTTTAAGAAATTAGGAAGGCAATTAAGCAAAACGTAGAATAGGCAATAAAGGAAATTAAAAAGACTAGAGAAGAGCATAATGACAAATTTAACAGGCTGCAAGAATCCAAAGAGAGACAGTAATCAGAAATTCAGAAGATTAGCAATAAAATTTCAGGATTAGACAACTCAATAGAGAGTCATAGGAGAAGAATTGAGGCAATGGAAGTCAGAATTAGTGAGCTTGAAAACAAAGCACTTGACGCCAACTTATTTGAGGAAAAATCTGAAAAAAGGAGTAAAAAAAATGAAGAAACCCTAAGAATTATGCAGAACTCTATCAAGAGGAATAACCTATGAGTGACTGCAGTACCAGAACAGGGGGAGATAGCAGAAAATACAGAGAGAATTGTTAAAGATTTCTTGGCAGAAAACTTCCATGATACCTTAAAAGATGACAAGATATCTATCCAAGATGCTCATTGAACACCACATAAGGTAGATACCAAAAGAAAGTCACCAAGACATATTATAATCAAATTTGCCAAAACCAAAGATAAAGAGAGAATTTTAAGAGCAGCTAGGGATAAAACAAAAAGTCATCTACAAAGGAGAGTCAATAAGAATAAGCTCGGACTACTTAGCAGAAACCACGCAGGCAAGAAGGTAATGGGATGACATATAAAGCCTTGAAGGAAAGAAACTGCCAGCCAAGAATTATATATCCAGCAAAACTGTCTCTCAAATATGACGGTGAAATTAGGGCATATCCAGATAAACAGAAGTTTAGGGAATTTGCAAAAACCAAACCAAAATTACAAGATATACTAAGGGGAGTCCTCCGGTTAGAAAATCAGTAACATCAGGTAACAACCCAAAACTAGAACACAGGACAGAGCAACCAGATATCAACCCAGATAGGGAAGTCACAAAAGTAAATCAAAGCAAAACACTGAAAATAAGGAAATAGATGTCAGTATGTAAAAGATGACAACATTAAAACAAAAAAGAGGGACTTCAGAAATGTAGACATAGATTTTTCATATGGAGAGGAAGTCAAGGCGATATAAAGAAATAAAAGACTGGTATAAACTTAGAAAAATAAGGGTAAATATTAAAGTAACCACAAAGGAAACTAACAATCCTACAAGTCAAAATAAAAAACTAGAAAAATATAAAGACTCAGCAAACACAAAATCAACAACAATGAAAAAGATGAAAAGAAAATACAAAAAGAAAAATGACTCAGCACAGAAAATTAAGTGGAACAAAGAAACAGTGAACAACACACAAAAAAAAGGCATCAAACTGACAGCACTAAACTCATACCTATCAATAATTACGCTGAATGTAAATGGGCTAAATGCACCGAAAAAGAGACAGAGAGTGGCAGATTGGATAAAAAAACACGTTCTGTCTATATGCTGCCTACAAGAGACACACCTTAGACTTAAAGACACAAACAAACTAAAACGCAAAGGATGGAAAAAATATATCAAGCAAACAACACTCAAAAAAGAGGAGGCACAGCAATATTAATCTCTGACAAAATAGACTTTAAAGTAAAATCCACCACAAAGGATAAGGAAGGACACTATATAATGATTAAAGGGTCAACACACCAGGAGGACATAACTATAATAAATATTTACGCACCCAACGACAGGGCTCCAAAATACATAAACAAACTCTAACAGCACTGAAAAGAGAAATAGACAGCTCCACAATAGTAGTAGGAGACTTCAACACACCATTTTCGGTGAAGGACAGAACATCCAGAAAGAAGCTCAAGAAAGACATGGAAAAGCCAAATGTTACAGTCAACCAAATTGATCTCATAGACATATACCGAACACTCCACCCAACAGCAGCCAAGTTTACTTTCTTTTCCAACACACATGGAACATTCTCCAGAGTAGATCACATATTAGGCCATAAAGCAAGCCTTAACAAAATCCAAAGCATCAGACTATTACAAAGCAGCTTTTCTGACCATAAAGCCATAAAAGTAGAAATCAACAACAGAAAAAGCAAGGAACAAAAAATCAAACCCATGGAAACTGATCAACACCTTGCTCAAAAACTACTGGGTTATAGAAGAAATTAAGGATAGAATAAAGAAATTCAACAATCATACGAGAATGTAAACACATCCTACCAAACCCTTGGGACACAGCAAAAGCAGTGCGCAGAGGTCAGTTTATAGCAATAAACGCACACATTCAAAAGAAGAAAGGGCCATAATCAAAACATTAACCCTACAACTGGAACAAGTAGAAAGAGAGCAGCAAAAGAAGCACTCAGGCGCCAGAAGAAAGGAAATGATAGGAATTAGAGCAGAATTAAATGAAATTGACAATAGAAAAGCAACTGAAAGAGTTAACAAGACCAAAAGCTGGTTCTTTGAAAAGATCGACAAAATTGATAAACCACTGGCCAAACTGACAAAAGAAAAACAGGAGAGGAAGCGGATAATCTGTAGAAGAAATGAGATGGGTGATATCACAATAGATGCAACTGAAATTAAAAGAATTATAACAGAATACTATGAAAAACTGTACTCTAACAAATTTGAAAACCTAGAGGAAATGGACAAATATTTAGAAACTTACTACCTGCCTAAACTAACACAAACAGAGATAGAACAACTAAATAAACCCATAACAAAAGAAGAGATTGAAAAGGTGATTAAAAAACTCTCAACCAAAAAAAGCCCTGGCCAGGATGGCTTCACTAGAGAATTCTACCAAACTTTCAGAGAAGAGTTAACCTCACTACTACTAAAGGTATTTCAGAGCATAGAAAAGGATGGAATACTCTTAAACGCATTCTATGAAGCCAGCATAACCCTGATACCAAAAGCAGGTAAAGATACCACAAAAAAAGAAAATTACAGACCAATATCCCTCATGAACACTGACACAAAAATCCTCAACAAAATTCTAGCCAGTAGAATTCAGCAACATAACAAAAAAAAAAAAAAAAAAATACACCATGATCAAGTCGGATTTATAGCAGGTATGCAGGGATGTTTCAACATTAGGAAAATAACCAGTGTAATCCATCATAAATAAAACAACAGACAAGAACCACATGATCTTATCAATCGATGCAGAAAAGGCATTTGACAAAGTCCAACACCCATTTATGATAAAAACTCTCAACAAAATAGGAATAGAAGTGAAATTCCTCAATATAATTAAGGGCATTTATACAAAGCCAACAGCCAACATCATTCTAAAAGGAGACAGTTTGAAAACATTTCCCTTGAGAATGGGAATCAGACAAGGATGCCCTTTATCACCATTCTTATTCAACATTGTGCTGGAGGTGCTAGCCAGAGCAATTAGGCTACAAAAAGAAAGAAAGTGCATCCCAACTGGGAGGGAAGAAGTCAAAGTATCTCTATTTGCAGATGATATGATCTTATACACAGAAAACCCCAAAGAATCCACAAGAAAACTACTGGAACTAACAGAAGATTTCAGCAAAGTTTCAGGATACAAGATAAACATACAAAAATCAGTTGGATTCCTTTACACCAACAAAGAGAACCTTGAAGAGGAAATCACCAAATCAATACCATTTACAATAGCCCCCAAGAAGATAAAATACTTAGGAATAAATCAAATCAGAGACATACAAGACCTATACAATGAAAACTACAAGACACTACTGCAAGAAACTAAGAGACCTGCATAAGTGGAAAAACATACCTTGTGAAAATGTCAATTCTACCCAAAGTGATCCACAGATACAATGCAATCCTGATCCAAATTCCAATGGCATTTTTTAATGAGATAGGGAAACAAATCACCAACTTCACATGGAAAGGGAAGAGGCCTCGGATAAGTAAAGCATTACTCAAGAAAAAGAACAAGGTTGGAGGCCTCATACTACCTGATTTTACCGCCACAGTAGTCAGAACAGCCTGGTACTGGTACAACAACAGATACATAGACCAATGGAACAGAATTGAGAATCCAAACATAAACTCATCCACCTATGAGCAGCTGATATTTGACAAAGGCCCAAAGTCCATTAATTGGGGAAAAGACAGTCTCTTTAACAAATGGTGCACTGGATATCCATCTGCAAAAAACTTAAACAAGACCCATACCTCACACCATGCACAAAAACTAACTCAAAATGGATCAAAGACTTATATATAAAATCAAAAACAATAAAGATCATGGAAGAAAAAATAAGGACAATGCTAGGAGCCCTAATACATGGCATAAACACAATAAGAACCATAAGTAACGATGCACAAGCACCAGAAGAGAGACTATAAAAATGGGAGCTACTAAAAATGAAAGACTTACTCACGCTCATCAACAGACTTCACCAAAAGAGTAAAAAGACAACCTACAGACTAGGAAAAAATTTTTGGCTATGACAAATCTGATCAGCTTCTGATCTCTAAAATCTACAAGATGCTGCAAAACCTCAACAACAAAAAGACAAGTAACCCAATTACAAAGTAGGCAAAGGATAGGAACAGGCACTTTGCCAAAGAAGATATTCAGGCCGCTAACAGACACATGAAGAAATGCTCACAATCATTAGCCATTAGAGAAATGCAGATCAAAACTACAATAAGATATAATCTCAACCCAACAAGGGTAGCATTAATCCAAAAAACACAAAATAATAAATGCTGGTGAGGTTGTGGAGAGACTGGAACACTTATACACTGTTGGTGGGAATGTAAAATGGTACAACCACTTTGGAAATTGATTTGGCACTTCCTTAAAAAGCTAGAAATAGAACTGCCATACGACCCAGCTATCCCGCTCCTCAGAATACATCCTAGAGAAATAAGAGCCAGCACACCAGTAGATATATGCACACCCATGTTCACTGCAGCACTGTTCACAATAGCAAAAAGATGGAAACAACCTAGGTGCCCATCAACGGACGAATGGATAAACAAATTATAGTGTATCCACACAATGGAATACTACACAACGATAAAGAACAACGATGAAGCCGTGAAAAATCTTATAACATGGAGGAGGCTGGAGGTCATTATACTGAGTGAACTTAGTCACAGAAGGACAAATATTGTATAAGACCACTATTATAAGAACTCAAGAAAAGTTTTAAATACAGAAGAAAACATTCTTTGATAGTTATGAGGGTGGGGAGGGAGGGTGAGGGTTATTTATTAACTAAATAGTACATAAGAATTGTCTTAGGTGAAGGGAAGGACAGCACACACTACAGGGGAAGTCAGCACAACTGGACTAAACCAAAGCTAAGAAGTTTCCTGAATACAGTCAAACACTTTGAGGGACAGAATAGCAGGGACGGGTCTGGGGACCATGTTTTCAGGGGACATCTAGGTCAACTGGCATAATAAAGCTTATTAAGAAAATGTTCTGCATTCTACTTTGATGAGTGACTTCTGGGGTCTTAAAACCTTGCAAGCGGCCATCTTAGATGCATCAGTTGGTCCCAACCACCTGGAGTAAAGGAGAATAAAGAACACCAAAGACACAAGGAAAGCAGTAGCCCAAGAGACAGAAAGGGCCATATAAACCAGAGACTTCATCAGCCTGAGACCAGAAGAACTAGATGGTGCCCGGCCACCACCAATGACCGCCCTGACAGGGAACAAAACAGAGAGTCCCGGATGGAGCTGGAGAAAGGTGGAGTGCAGAACTCAAATTCTAGTAAGAAGACCAGACTTAATGGTCAGACTGAAACTGGAGGAACCCCAGAAAGCATGGCCCCCGGATTCTCTATCAGCCCAGAGCTAAAATAATTTCTGAGGCCAACTCTTCTGACAGGGATTAGACTGGACTGTGGGACATAAAATGATACTTGTGAGGAGTGTGCTACTTAGCTCATGTAGATACAAGAGACTAAAGGGGCAGCTTCTGTTCAGAGGTGAGATGGGAAGGCAGAGATGGTTAGGAGCTGGTTGAATGGACATGGAGAATCAGGGGTGGAAAGGAGGAGTGTGCTGTCACAGTATGGGGAGAGCAATTAGAGTCACATAACAATGTATGTATAAATTTTGTATGGGAAAAAATTTAAAAAATTTAAAAAAAGAAATTATATAAACATCACCAAAAATCGGCAAAGCACACCTAAAGTCAGTTCTTATTCCAGTCTTAACAGAATAAAGTATTGGTTGCATTTGGGTTTTCAAGAACAGGTACAGAACTCTTCAAATTTCTGCACCTTCTGTCTTATTAATCCTGAACAAAATATTTCCAACATCCAGCTCCATGATCACACAGGTAGGTGAGCACGTTACTGTCCAAGAAAATGTGCTATGAGTTCTCAAATGATGGACTACATTGAGGCCAGATGTCAGAGGTGCTGAAATTGATAATCCATCAGTAATTTTCTGTTGCAATAGCTCTGACCCACTGAACTAAATAAATGTGTTTAATCACTGACTGGTCAACTCATCAAATGGTGCCTTGGGCTAAGGGGAAGAATTTGTCAAACGTACAATAGATAAAGCAAGAACCACAGCAAAAAGCAAGCCAGTAAATGCATTCCTTACCTCTATATATTTGCATTTCACTTTGCAAAAATAAACTTAAGTGGAAGTCATATTAGGAAAGGAACTTTTAGGCTAAGAAATTACAGACAGATGCTTTCTTAAAATTCTATTGTATTCCTTCTATTTTTTTCTACATGAGCCAAACTGTTCATCTGTTTAAATTACACTGCAGTTATATATGAAGATATTCCAAGTTCAATGAAAGGAAACACAATGAATAATGGTCAAAGATTGGGAAAGAACCACTGGAAGAGCTGCATTGTATGGTTACTAGGCCATGTGGAGATGCTGATTTGCAAATAAGTCTTTAAGATAAAGTTCTCTTCTCGAAAGAGAAATATCTTTCACAGTTGAAGTTAGCTAAGAGATTCCAGATTGTTGAGTATGAACAGGTAAGCCCATGTCATACAAACATTAATCATACTTAATGAGATAAAAGCTTTAGTAATGCGTGATGTTGGGTAAGTGACAGATCAGTCATCCTTGCATTGAATGTGCCAACAGCTATGTGATTATAAATGCCACCTGCCATCACTGTCCAGGAATGGAGCAAATTGAAGAGATTAGATGCACTGTACTGACTGCAAGCAGTAGTGATTTCTCCAAAGGATTCATGGAGGTACACAAAGAGCAGTCTCTGAATTAAGTTCTCTATGTCTTACCTCGCCAGTGCTGTGTGTTGGCAGCCATGACAGAAAACTCTTGAACTTGTTTATTCACACTTGTTTAAGCCTGATTCTACACATTGACACACAGCCTGGGGGGGGGGAAGAAGATGGATGAGAGAAGCCAGGGCCATGAGGGGGTCAGGGTCATGATGTCACTAGATCTCATTAACTACATCACTCAAGACACCATTTACTCCAAAGGTCACTCCAAGGGAGGAGTCTGGTATAGGTAAAAGGAGGAAGAGTTGGATTTTTTTCTTCTCAGAATTGACATGACATATAAATATGAAACTTAATTCTAAATTCGCTTTTCTTTTCCAAATATGTCTGTTCATTGAAATAAACAGTTTCTAAGAAATGAAGAATAAACTCCCTCTAAACTCCCACAAGAAAGAGTTAAGTATGCTTACAGGGCCATAAAACTCAATTTAATATACAAATTAACAATTACTCAGCCGATTTTTACCATGTAGAATTTGAGGCATAATGTATTTGTTAGTTGGGTTATAAAGGTGAGGGAAGGGCCAGTGTTCATAAAGACATCACAATTAGAAAGCTGAAAGGCAACTTTTTTTTTGTGGCAGAAAAATTGTTTTAACTGACTTTAGAGAATGTGAAAACATATCTGGCACTAAGACTGTTACATAAAAATCTCCAAGAAACCACAATGTTAGAATTTTTTAAGGACTTATTAATCACATTTACTATTTAGATTATTTTCTATTTTCTGAGTACATGTCAAGCCATTATTTGAGATTTCTAAATGTTCCCTGAAGAAATAAAAACTTAAAATTATGTTAGAGGTTATCCAGTTTGACCAAATTATACAGTACTTAGCTATATTTGTGGTATTTTTATCTATTATTATAAGGAACAAAATTGAATCCGTTTCACAGATTGTCTATTATTAAAATCATACTGCTGAAAATCAAATTTAAAAAATTGAAATTGAAATTCTCTGGAAATAAAAACACAGTGTAAACAATGACTATTTATTTCTGGTGGTAATATTTCTTCTTACTTTTCTGTAGTTTTCAACATCTCCAAAATAGGAATATATTACACATAACCAGAAAAAAAAAAAAAAAGACAAAATATAGTAAAACAAAACAAAACACACACACACACAATAGTTTAGATAACATGGTCCCAAAGAAAGAAAAAATGTAATATTGGTCTAATATATGCCTGTTTATATGTATAATTATGAAATTAAGTTTAAAAATTTTAGAAAATAGAAAAAACAAATTTTACCAAATAAAATATTTCACATACTAAATGGAAACCAGATACATAAGCGAAAAATTAACTTCTTTGCTTGGTATATTTCTTTACTTTTCTTTTTTAGAGAAACAAAACAGGATTCAATTTACATACTAGAATATATACATACCCTTTAAATGCCAAGAGAACAGAAATACTGGTCCAGGATATACATAATTTTTCAAGAAAACCATTCACCTTAGACCTAATACCTGACTGAAGAAGAAAAATGACTTAATTACATGGTTACAAGGTGAAGAAGGACTGTGTATACATGGAAACATGACCAGTTAATTTCTCAGAAGACATGTAAGATTAAGGAAAAGCCTCATTTTACCAGCAATATTATCAATTACGTGTTGTCAGCTAGAATTTGCATGAAGAAATGCTAACACACACACATACACACATAAGATATTACCTAGTATAAGGAAAAAGTCTTTTCACAGACTGGAGAAAAGGCCAATTAAGCAGACTGACAAAAAATTTACTTGATATCCAAGGTTGATGCATATCAAGTTCTGGAAGCAAAATGTGAATGACATGTTAGAATTTTTTTTTTTTTTCCCAATGAACTTAGTCCAGTAATCTGCAAATGACCCTGTATATCAGCTGAGTTCAATGATCCCTCCTCTAGAGAACAAATGATCTAATCCAATCCCCGCAAGGAAACAGACCCAGAGAGGCTGAAAGGTTTGCTAAAAATCACAGAACTAGTTAGTAGTAGAAAAGGGCCAGAAGCTGGTGTCTTAAATCCCTCAGAATTATATTTTCCCTATAATGCTGTCTGATGAAATTAGTTACCTAATTTGTCATCTCAACTCTGCTTACATTAGCTGGTGGCTTTGGTTAAGTGACTTCAGTCTCTGGGCCTCAGTTTCTACACGTGGATGGCAACAAGGGGACTGATGACCTCCAAAATACCTCCAACCTGCCAGCTCCTACTTGGAACAATTTTATGATGACCTGATTCACCCTATTAAAGGTTGCTTTTTTTTTTTTTTTTTTTCTGATTTAATCCTACATTCATTTCTTATGAGAAAGCTTCCATTAATCCCCCTGTAATTAACATTGAGCCCAAATGGAATAAATGGGAGATTTTCTTATGCACAGGGTAAGGACCCCTTAAATAAGAATGAATAATGATAATATTTCCCAGAAGACATCTATGGCAGCCCTCAAGTATGATTAACTAGACCACTTCTTGTCTCTCTTTCTCCACAGAAATAGAACAGTTCATTTGCATGTCATCTGATATAAAGAGAGATCTAGCATATAATGGGTTATTATGATTCAGAATTGACTCGACAGCAATGGGTTTTTTTTTTTTTTTACTTTTGGGTATTTCATTAGTAAAGCTTTTCCTTATGATGTGACAGAAAAGGAAAAGATAAAGCAAACTGAGATTCTAACATCTCTATTAATGGCGTACACATTTGAAGATTAGACTCTTATCAGGTTATCCATCAATCCCAAAGAACCAAATAAGTACTTACGAAGGACTTTGCAAATTGACCCCTTTATAGGCAGTCCTGTTTAACAATAGGCATTGAGAGAACCTGGGTTTAAAAAAAAAAAAATCCTGTATGAATATTAAACCCAGCATTTCCTCCCTCTTTTAAGAATATTTAAAGCAGATCCAGGAAGAAAACAGCAAAAATAAATCCGCCTTTCTATCCAGCTGCACTTGAATCTGGACACGTTGGTCCTGGGGAATTATATGAGGGGTTGGCCTACAAAATGCAATTACTTTAATTGCTTATAATCTCAAAGGATTTCAAAATAAGATGTATAAGACGTATGTACAAATGGGATTTTCCCAAGGACTTTTCATGAAGCATGCTAATAATAAATTTAAGGAAATTATTTCTAGTTTATGCTATTCCTGTGAATAGAAAAATAATGAGAATTATTTTGCAACTAAAGAGGGCACCAGCACTAAGTCTTGTTATCTTGTTTCATTATCATGGAGATTGATTTTTCCTTTGCGGGAAAGCATAAGGCAAAGCTACCCCAAAGCCTGTAGTTGAACATAACTTTTTAGGTTCTTTTCCAACCAACAACATCATATTGTCTTTGGCTGGCCAATGATTCTTTATGATTCCAGGAAAAAATAACATATACACCACAATCACTATCTGATAAGCTAAGGCAAAATCCTCCAACTTCCATCCACTGACCCTTTCCTTTCCTCTAAGGTGAGCCCTGGTGGCAGAATGGTTAAGAGCTTGGCTGCTAACCAAAAGGTTGGTGGTTCAAATCTACCAGCTGCTCCTTGGAAACTCTATGGAGCAGTCCCACTCTGTTCTATAGGGTTGCTATGAGTTGGAATCAACTCAAGGGCACCAAGATTTTTTACGGATTGAGGTCACATGGAACAAATCTATTCTCTTTTTGGCATGATAGTTTTTTATGTGCTTGGCAAGAACTACCAGATCTCATTGTCTTCATTGCTCCTAGGAATAATCCTAATTCTGTCAGCTTTTCCTACTTGTGACAGTCTTAAACTGATCTTTTCCTCTAGTAGCATTACAGTTTCAACGATGAATTTAAATTGTTATTCATAACTATTAACACTATTACATGCATAACTTTAGCAGCAAAAAAAAAGTTGAATTATATTTCTAAATCTAAATCTGAACTATTAATGCAGTTTAGAGTAAGAGACTGTGTGGCAGCTATATAAATTGACTCTATTCAATAAATCATGTATTAGGCACTCTTACTTTACTCCCATGAATAAAAACTCCCCTCAATAACTTAAGCTCTGTCCCTTAAAAAATCTATTATTAAACTTCAAAAACAATGATGAGTAAACATTTAAAAATACAAAGAGAAATCCACAGAACTAATGCAGCATGCACCCCAAGTTGAAATTTGTGAATTTCTAACTGTGTATTTGTGAATCCAAATGAGTGAATTTTAAACAGATCATGAACACTAAATAAAAATATAATTCATTAATGTTTAAATAAGACACTGAGATGTTCATATTATAATATAAATTCTTTCATTTCCAAAAATAATCTTTTTTATTTATATATTTAAGGTTTACTTAAGAGAGTTTGACAGCTAATTTTCTTTTTTTAACTTCTTGTATTGAAATAATTACAGATTTACAGGAAGTCACAAAGATAGTACAGAGAGGTCTCAGGCACTCTACCAAGTTTTCCCAATGGTTACATATTACATAATTGTAGTACAATATCAAAACCAGGAATTTGACATTGATACAAGGTGTATATAGTTCCATGTCATTTTATCACAGGTGCAGATTCGTATAACTACAACTGCAATCAAGATACAGAAGTATTCCATCACTACAAAGATCTTCCTCTTGCTACCTCTTAACTGGCACACCCATCCCTGCTCCACACCATTTCTAACCCCTGGCAACCACTAGTCGATGTTCCATCTCTATACTTTTGTCATTTAGAGAATGTTATATAAATGAAATCATCCAATATGTAACCTTTGGAAAAGTCTTTTATCACTCTGCATAATGCCCTTGAGATCCATCCAAAATATTGCATGTATTATTAATAAGTCATTCTTTTTCATTGCTGAGTATTATTCCCTGGTATGGATGTACCACAGCTTAACTATTCATCTGTTGAGGGATATTTTAGTGGTTTTCATTTTTTAGCTATTACAAATAAAATTGCTAACGATAAATGCGTACAGGTTTTATACACATGTAAGTTTTCAATTCTCTGGGATACCTGCCCAGGAGTGCAAATACATGATTTAAGTATATGTAACTGCACCATTTTACATTCTCACTAGCAAAGTTTGAGAGATCCAGATTCTCTGCAACCTTACCAGTATTTTGTATTGCCACTATTTTTTACTTTAACTGTTCTAATATATGTGTAGTGATAGCTCATAATACTCTTAATTCACTTTTTTTTTAATGGCAAGTGATGTTGGACATGTTTTCATATTTCCATCAATAGATCCCTTTTGGTGAAACGTCTCTTTATATCTTGTGCCTATTTTCTAAATGGATTTATTTTTAATTAATTTTTGTATAATGTATGAGGGTTTAAGTCAAGGTTCATTTTTTGCCTATGGATATCCAGTTGCTCCAGTACCATTTGTTGAAAGACTATCCTTCCTTTTTTGATTAATTTTTAAATTTAAAGAAATAAATATAGCAATTTAAAAGTTAATTGGAGCGATTTTAATAATACTCTATGTACTGAGCTTAAAGGGAACCTATTAAAATTATCAGATGTCTACAAATACATACAGCAATGAGATAATGCATATAAATACACTGATAACTCTCAAAGAAGTCTAGAAAGCATTATAAAAGTATCATTGCTATTATATCGCTTTTTCTATAAAACTTAGTCACGTTATCTTTAGATGTGAAATGATAGATGACTCATCTTATAAATTGAATTCTTAATCTCCAAGCTGCTTTGGCCTGCAAACATGTCAATAAGAACTGAAAGTGATGGATTTTTCTGATACTGATATTTGACAACTAGGAACTTACAGAGAAAATCAAATTACTTGAATCAACTAATGAGCTCTCAAATGTCAATATATAACCAAACAAAAAAATAAAAATGATTTCTCTTTCTATTCTTCCTTTCCTTTAATACCCCATGAATCAAAGGATTTTAGCACCAAACAAACCTTAGACTTCATCTGGTTCAGCAGCAGCATTATGTATATATACACACATATATATAAAACCCATTGCCATCGAGTCTATTCCAACTCATAGCAACCCTATAGGACAGAGTAGGACTACCCCATGGGATTTCCAAAGACATAATCTTTACGGAAGCAGACTGCTACATCTTTCTCCCACAGAGCACCTGATGGACTCAAACTGCTAACTTCTGGTTAGCAGCTGAGCGCTTTAACCACTGTGCCACCAGGGCTCCCCATTTTATATAGAGAGAGAGATTAAACCTCATAGGAATTAAGTAACTTGCTCAAAGTCACACTGCTGGCAAACAGTAGATCCTAGATAAAACCAATGTCTTTAACGATACATAAAGTACACAATCATTGTATACTTAAAATTTCTACAACAAATGCAGTTATTTTTGCAGAACTGAGTAATTTTTTCTAGGTAAACACCTAAAACAAACAGTACTGATTTCTTCTAAATCATTAATGCAAATGATCTTTGTGTTGCTGGTTTAAATTAAACAATGAGGATGCTTAGTACAGTGGTTAAGAAGGCAGGCTCTAGAGCTAGGCTGCCTGAGTTCCAATCATGGTTCTTCTTCCTGTCCTAATCAATGGCAAGGTAAGTGTTTGTGCTTCAGATACATAACACAGAGAAAAAAGGATAGTACCCAAATCTTAAGGTTATTTTTAAGAACGGAATAAACTATAAATGTGAAAAGCTTGAAATAAAACCTGGCACTTAGTAAGCACCAGGGATTATTATTACTCAATTTCTGCCTGGAGAAATTTAATCTCATCTGTTCCTCAATTCTCTGGTCAGAATCAGCAGCTCCTACCTCTGTATTCCCCCAGTATGTCAACTGGTCCTTGCTTTTGCACTTACCACATTCTTTACCATCATACTACATCTTCTTTGAGGGCATGAATCATTATTTGTTCTGTATTGAGTATGTGTATCCTCAATGCCTAATTGAGTACACAGCAGATAGCAGATGTTGTACAAATATATTACAAACAAAATTTGCATCTTCCCTTAAATCACAAACTCCTTTTTATCATTCCTACTTACACTCTTTTAAAACATCATTCTCTCATTTCCTGACATCAGTTTATGTCAACCTACATCATACCATATCTTAACTTACTTCATAGGTAGTCTCTTATCTCCACGCTCTTCTATGCTACAATCCACCACACACTGTGTTCAGCATATCTCCTTTCATACATTGGAGTCCTGAGTGGAGCAAATGGTTAATGTGTTCAGTGGCTAACTGAAAGGCTGGAGGTTTGAGTCCACCCAGAAGCTCCTTGGAAGAAAGGCATGGCAATGTATTTACAAAAAAATCAGCCATTGAAAACCTTATGAATTCTCAGAAATAACCACTTAGTGAGATTGGTTTTCTAGGTTTGAAATCTTGGGACCTTAGTCTCATGGGATAGTTCAGTCAGTTGGCATAATATAGTTCACAAAGTTTATGTTCTGCATCCTAGTGAGGTGAGTAGCATTTGGGGTCTTAAAAGCTTTTGAGTAGCCACCTAAGAGACAACTATCGTTCTCATCAGGAGCAAAAGAATAAGAAGGAAACCAAAGTATCAGAGAAGAAACTCATCTACAGGGCTAATAGCCTACATGAGCCACAGCCTCATCTACTCTGAGACCAAAAGAACTTGATGGTGCCCAGCTACCACAATCAACTGTTCCGATCAGGGCCACAATAGATGGACCCTAACAGAAGGGGAGAAAAACGTGCAACAGAACTCAAATTCTTAAACATTTTAGACTTACTGGACCAGATGAGACCAGAGGGCTCCGTGAGTCTATCACCCTGAGATATTCTTTAAAGCTTGAACCAAAACTATCCCCTAAGATTACCTTTTAGAGAAATAACAGAGTGGCACACAAAATAAAAGATATTACCCATAAATATGGTTCTCTACTGAAAAAAGATCCATGCAAGGCCCAAAGCAAAGATGAAAAGATAAGGAGGCAGGGAAGCTAAAGTACTGGAAATGTAACAACCAGAAAACAATTAAAGAGAATATTGACATAATGTTAAAAATATAACTAATATCACTGAACAATTTATATAGAAATTGTCAAATGAAAATCTAATAAACTAAAAACACAGTAAAATATTATTGAAAAGGAAAAAAAGAAAAGAAAACCTTATGGAGCATAGTTCTAATCTAACATGAACAGGGTCATTATAACTCAGATTTGACTCAATTGCAACTGGTACTGGTACTTCTTACCTTGCTCCCAAATCAAAACGCTATAAAACGGTCTTCTAGGATAAAGAGAAACCTTTTTAGTCTGTTTTGTTGTTAGTTGCCATTGAGTCAATTCCAACTTATGGCAACCCCACGTGTGTGGAATAGAACTGTTTCATAGGGTTTTCAAGGCTGTGAGATTTGGGACATAGATAGCCAGGCTCGTCTTCCAAGGCATCTCTGGGTGAGTTGAAACCATCAACCTTTCTGCTAGTGGTTGAGCACTTAACCATCCATGTCGCCCAGGAATTCCTCTTTGTCAGTTTAATCATCACCAATGTCTACTCTAAGACTCATTAACAACCTGTGATATGCAGATGACACAATTTTGCTTGCCAAAAATGAAGATGACTTGAAACACAGGGATGAAGATAAAAAACTATAGCCTTCAGTATGGATTCCACCTGAATGTGAAGAAAACAAACACTCTCACAACTGACCCCATAAACAAGACCATGATAAATGATGGAGAAATTGAAGCTGTCAAGGATTTCATTTTAATCTTGGATCAACAATCAACGCTCATGGAAGCAGCAGTTAAGAAGTCAAATGACATATGACATATCGCATTGGGCAAATCTGCTGCAAAAGGCCTCTTTAAAGTGTTAAAAAGGATGTCACTTTGAGGACTAAGGTGCACCTGACCCAAGCCATGGTATTTTCATTCTCCTCATATTCATGCGAAAGCTGGACAATAAAAAAGGAAGACAGAAGAAGAACTGATGCATTCAAATTGTGGCGTTGGCAAAGAATACTGAATATACCATGGACTTCCAGAAGAAGAAACAAATCAGTTTTGGAGGAAGTACAGCCAGAATGCTCCTTAGAAGTGAGGATGATGAGACTTCATCTTGCTTACTTTGGATTAGTCACCAGGAGGGACCAATTGCTGGAGAAGCACATCATGGTTGGTAAAGCAGAGGGTCAGAAAAAAAGAAGGAGACCCTCAATGAAATGGATTGACACAGTGGCTGCAATAATGGGCTCTAACACAGCAATGGGCTCAAACACAGCAATGATTTTGAGGATGGTACAGGACTGGTGGCGCTGTGGTTAACAGCTCAGCTGCAACCAAAGGTTGGCAGTTCACTAACCAGCCGCTCCTTGGAAACCCTACGGGGCAGTTCTACTCTGTCCTATAGGGTAGCTATGAGTCATAATCGACTCAACAGCAACGGGTTAGGTTTGGTTTGAGTTTACAGGACTGGGCAATGTTTTTGTTCTATTATATATAAGGTCTCTATGTGTAGAAGGTGACTGGAAGGTACCTAACAATAACAACAAACAACTCTACCTCCCTATTTAAATTATCACCCTCCATTCCCCTACATGCATTCTCTGATTAAACTAATATACTCACCTCCCCTTACCCCCAAAAAAAGGCCAAGCAGAGCCTCAGGCCTTTGCTTTTATGTGGAGCACAGTTCTACCAAGACACACAGGAAGTCACCATGAATTAAAATCTACTCGATGGTTAAGAGTTACAGCTGCTAACCAAAAGGTCAGCAGTTCAAATCCACCAGTCGCTCCTTGGAAACCACATGGGGCAGTTCTATTCTGTCCTATAGGGTCGCGTTGAGTTGAAATTGACTTAAAAGCAAAGGGTTTTTTTTTTTTTTTTTTTTAATGGCAGCTGAGTTTTTTTCATTTTATAAGGCCACCTTTCATTCATATTCATCCATAAGCATATTGTGGCTACATCTTCCCCTAACTCCTGTGCCATGTCCTTTCTGAAGGCCCTTAACTCTACACAACAGTGGGATGTTAGCTGCCACTTGATGAGGCTATGCAGGCTCCTCCCAACACAGGCACCATTTGGGGGCATGGACCTCTGAAACCACTTTTTACTCCTAAGAACATGGAAACCCAGTAAAGACCTTTAAATGAATTTAAGAAAAAAACATCAAATGTTCTCGTTCAATGTGAATAAGTGGGGAAAACAAGTAGGGGTCAGATTACCACATTAAAAAAAAAATTATCTTTATAAATACTAAGAAGCGTCCTTTCACTCTACTTTTATAACTAGGAAAACGGCCTGGGTCTTAGATGAAAGTGTAGGTGATAAACGACAGTCACTTCTTTTTATGGATTTAATTTAAGCTCAAATCCCATGTCCCCCATGTGATGCTAGTCAAGGGCCTATAACAACAGGCAACCAGAGTTTTCTTGCCACCTGTAACCCAGCCGTACATCCTTGCTTGCTGTTCTTTTGAGGACCAGTTGAGACTAACCAATGAATAAATGACCAGGAAATTTCTTGGGTAGAAGACTTTCCAGAAAAAAAAAATAAAGAAGAAGAAAACAAAAGGGAAAAAACACCACCACCTGTTGGGATTTGCCAGGGTTTGGGCCTATATATCTGTCTGTCACGTCATTAAAGCCCCTGTCTCTCTTACTACCCTTGCTTGACTCCCCACCAGAGACAGAGAGACTAAATTATTGATGTCTGAGCAGCCCCAAGGGAGTGGGAATCTCAGAGAGTTTACAAAAGCCACACCAAGCTGAGGCCTAGCATTGCTCATAGAATATTGCTAGTACCCTATTGACAAAAATGTATGAACATGTCCTAACTTAAGAAATGGGTGACTGGAAATACTGATTTTGCTTTTGAAAACCTCCTAAGAGGAAAAACCAATCACCATGGTATAGATTGCAGAGAATATGTTAATACTATACTTACATCTTATCCTTTAGCAGTTAAACCAGAGACTATTACAAACTTCTGTACAGAAAACAGTTTTTCAAGATTATAACAACAGTTCATACACTACCTTTATTTCTACACTCCGGTAAAGAGCTTACCCATATACACAGACTTGTGCTCAAAAGAAGTGCAAACTCCTTTATATAATCACAGAAATCTTGTGGGGCTTCAGAATGGAAAAGTGTGTATTATAATTATCAGAAGTAAATTCGATGTAAGGAGGGAAAATTGGAGACCTGTCATTCTGCTAAACCAGAAATCTTAGGAGAAAAGCATGGAAGTTGCAGCACAGAAATACATTTGCTAGCTACAGTGTCATCCTAGACACATTTTTAGTAAAATCAGCTTGTATTTTCACACCAATTCATATCTAATCAATTTAAAGTTTGCAGATGCACAGACTTCCAAAACTCTAAATACCTTTTTTTTTTTTCCCTTGGCTTTATCTAAAAATGCTTCTGGGTTGAAAACCAGAGCAGATATCAACATGGTTGTCTTGTTACACTTGAGTATCATTCTGAGTATCTTCCCTGTTATTCCTCCATTAGGACTGATGTGATTGTGAAGCTTGGGCAATACAGTTTATGGAAATAATCTTTTGAAAAGCAGAGGACATCAAGATTTCACTTCACTTATGTGCTTTCCCTACATATGTTAATTCAGATTAATTGTGAGTTAATGGGAACTTGAGATGTGTACTGAGTGGGGACTGAATACAGTCAATTCAATCAACAGAAACCTGATACAAAAAAAATCTTTGCACATATTTAAATAGATCATAAGTGCAAACATGTTCCCCAGGCATACCAATTTTTCACCTTCGATGTGAAGATCAAAGGAAAGAAAGCCTTTATTTGAAAGTTGAAAGTATTTCATGTAGTATCACAAAATTAAAAGCTATGTACACAATAAAGCCCAAATGACACAGTAAACCTGATGTATGTGCACGTGCACCCACATACACATAAGTTATGAGGTTGTCTGTTCCCTTATGTCACTGTGCCTGCTACTGTGTTTCCTGTTTCTAGTTAGAAATGTTTGAGATCGACTCTTTAGTGCTTATACATTCATGGTTTATAACACTTTCCATTGATTTTACAGATTTCTTTTAAAACAGCCTTGGACCAACATTGTGGATGGAGGGCAGTACTGTACCAAATTTGCTGAGTGCAAACAATATTTGCTTCTCATCCATTTACTTTCTGCTTAACACAATCTCTCACTCCTATCAAATGTTATTTATGTTGTCAGATTTATGGTCTAAGTACCTTCAGCTATATTTTTCAGTTGTCTGCTTACTCTTCCCTCTGCCCCTCCCAAAAAAAATCTCTTTAACTGTCTCCTAAAGTTTGTAGAAACACAAATAGAAGAAATCATGAAAACACTAGGTGCGCCTCTGTTCTTTTTTGGTCAAAATTTCTAAGTATCAATTCCAGCCCAACTCTTTCACATTTAAGAAGCTAGGTTTGTTTGTATGTTTATCCGTCTTTTAAGAAAGTTATGGAGAACTGAAGCTCCTTGGGTGGGGCAAACAGTTAACTCACTTGGCTGCTAAATGAAAGATTAGAGGTTCAAGTCCACCCAAAGGTACCTCGGAAGAAAGATCTTATGACATACTTCTGAAAAATCAGTCATTAAAAACCCTGTGGATGACAGTTCTACTTTGACACACATGGGGTCGCCATGAGTCAGAACTGACTTAAAGCCAACTGATTTGGTTTTGTTTGGATGGAGGAATGATGGCAGTTCTCTGTTCTCCCACTCTTACTTACTTAACCAACTTCTGTTCCAACCACTCATTATTTATGCCAAATCTTTCAAGTAAAAGAAAAGACTTTCAGAGATTTGGAAGAAAAGTAACCAGAAAATGGGAAACGTAATGTCAGTTATTCTTCCAACCAGTTCCCAAGAAGCCATCAAATCACCCGCTTTCAGGAAAAATGCAAACATGACCAAAAATGAAATGAAGACTTAAGTAACAAGATTATCCAACTTAACTGGGGCCAAAATCAACAGGGTCTTATAGAAACCCCTAAAGGGGAAGAATCAGGATTTATCCCATCACTTTATATCTATTTGAATTCAATGAAGGGGCCAGGAAAAAAAAAAAAAAAAAACCAGAAACTTTGTGGCCATTCAATTTTCCCATACTGTTAATTTTTATTTTTCTTAATTAGCTGAATTTAACTTCATATATACAGACATGACACAGGAAGCCTAACATTACAGAAATTCGGTAATACTCATCAAATGCTAGCAAGGTTTACTGACTATGCTTTGTACTGAGAGGACTGGATATACCTAATTCAGTGGAACTAATACTGTTTCATCTACAATTAAAATTTACATACATGTTCCTCAAAACGTTAAACAAAGAGTGACTATACGATCCAGAAATATCATTCCTAGGTGTATACCCAAGAGAAATGAAAATATACGTCCATACAAAATTTGTACATGAACGTTCACAGCAGCATTACTCTTAATAGCCAAAAAGTGGATACAACCCAAATGTCCACTAACTGATGAATGGATAAATAAGATGCAGCACAGCCATACAGTGGAATACTATTCAGCAATGAAAAAAGAATGAAGTACTGATACGTGCTACAACAAGGATGACTACTGAAAACATTATACCAAGTGAATGGAATCCAGTCACGGAAGTCCACATATTGTATGATTCTTTTTATATGAAATGTCCAGAATAGACAAACTTACAGAGACAGAAAATAGGTTAATGTTTGCTTAGGGGTGGGGGATAGGCTTGAATGCTAGTGGATACATGGTTTTCTTTAGGAAGGAGGAAAATATTCTAAAATCACATAGTGGTGATGGTTGTACAACTTTGTGAATATACTAAAAAACACTGAATTGTACACTTTAGATGGGTGAATGGTATGTGAATTATAACTCAATAAATCATTTTTTTCACCAAAGAAAGTTATCCATGGCTTAGTCTTTTTGCACTTTATTTTATCTTGTGCCTTTATAGGATAAAAACATATTTTGGTGAGATGAGATTCATCCACAGCCAAAATAAAATAAGTAAAAACATTACATATATATTTAGCTTGGAAATATCAAGAAAACAATTTATCTCGTGTTCATTGTTAATGCCACCTGTGACCTCGCTTACTCAAGTCAGTCTACTTCTGTAACCTCTCTTACTCGTACAGATAAAACATCAATTTAGTTTGGGATTTAAAGCAAACAGGATCATTATGTTTGTAGAGTGTTCCACAGCTTTGCTATTCTAGCAATCTGTGACCTATAAATAATGCAGGACCTTTGCCTTCTCTAAATGACTTTCTTGCAGCATAAGTCTTGAAACATGGACAAAAAAAAAAAAAGAAAAGAAATCACCCTGCAGTCATGGAATTCAATCTATTTCTAGTTCTCCAACTGAATTATGAATCAGATCTATTCTTTCTTTTGTAGTTGCATCAAAAGCCAACCTTTGAACATTTAGCCATTTTATTTTAATCAAAGGAAAGGTAAATCCCTGCTAATCTTAAAAGTTCTTGTGTTTTGCTTGAGAAGTAGGAAAGGCAAAAAAAAAAAAAAAGATCGGTTTCTACATGACCCCTGACCTTTGAACTACAACCTCCTTGCCACTAAAGCATTCAACACCTCATTTAATCTCCCCTCTCTGCACTGGCATAGTGCTGAGAAAAGGAAACGGAAAAAATAATCTGGGGACTTCATCAATTTTTCATGAATTTTCATTTAGGCCAGAGCCCCCTCTTACCCTGGTCGATAGATCAAGCTGCTGTCATATATTTACCACCTGGGGCTACAGCTGCTATCTCTAGGGGTTGCCACTGACGTAGGCAGCATCCCAAGCAGCCGCAATCTGGGTGAGGACCCCGGGTGCTCCTTCTGCTCCTGACACACTGAAACCCTATCCACACCAGTGACCACCTCTGTTCTCCTTGTTGTCCCCTTGGAAAACTGCACATTAACTTCTTCAGTGCCAAGCTGTGCTAGTGGCCCTGCAGTTCTCTAAAGGCCTTTCCTGAGATCTAGTGATTTCAAAAACACACTCTAGATTGCTATTTTTTCCAAACCAAGAAAAAAAAATGGTAAGACAAATAATATGAGGTGATTCAACTCTCTATTACAATGACTGGTCCTGAATATTTTTTTTCCTTCCACCATGTTGTTCAGTTACATAAAGCTGAAATATTTATTAAAACAAAAAAACTCAAATATGTACGTTAAAGAGCAGGCTGACTTCCATAGAGCCAGGTAAGAGATTGTTATTTTAAAAAAAATCTGAACATTGCATACTAGAAACTAAGGATTTTGAAATTAAAAATGAAACCAAGGTGAAGCAAAGAGATGCACATTTTTCCATAATTTCAATCAAAACTAATTTCGCAATTGAATTTGTGACAAATTTGCTTGCTACTTATCATACACCCTTAACCACCTAGGTAAACCTACATTATTGGTTTTCAACTGATTTTAGCCCCAAAGAAAATTTGGCAAAATCCAGAGACATTTTTGGTTGTCCAACTGGGGACTATAAGGATTTCCTACTGGCATCTAGTGGGCAGAGACCAGGGATACTGCTGAACATCCTAAAATGCACAACACAGCCCCCACAATAAGTAATCATTCAGCCTCAAATGGCTACAGCGCAGAAGTTAAGAAATCCAACTCTATCCCCTCATTTCCCATTCAGAGCTGAATTCCTGAAAGAACAGCCGTCATTTTCCATTCTACCACATACTCATTCTTCAGCTGCTGTGATCTTTTCTCCTCATGAGAGACCACAGACACTTCTTATTTGACCACTATGTGGCATTTGTATTGCCTACCTATTTTTTCTTCTCTTAAAACTATTACCTTATCTTTCTCATCACTGCCTTGGCAATACTCTAGCACTCTGATACCTCTTCTGAGTCTCCCGCACTGGTACGTCTTTCCCTTGCCCACTCTTAAATATTAGTGTTCTAAGAGGGGGAATGGCCTTCAGCCCTTATTAACTGCTCCTTGCACAGAGCCTGCTTGGACAATCACATCAATTTCTATCTATTCTCGTGGTTTCAACCTCTATCTGGGAAAGTCCTCTCTTCTCAGTTCCAGAAGCTCTTTTTTTTTTTAAGTGAAAGTCAGATATTTTTACCCAAATATCTCAGTGGTGTGGTCAACAATACAGTCAAAGTTGACACTTTCCCCTGTTCCCGCTACTGTGACTTCTCTGGTATTTCCCATCCTTATGGATGGCAGCACTACATTTCCAGTCACTCAGCTAAAAATGAATCTGGGAATCTCCCTAATTCCCCACCACCCTCTTCCCCATTCTCCATATCAAATTGACCATAACGTGATGTGAGTTATAATTCCCAAATATGTTTCAAAGCATTTCTCCTTTCAATCTTCACAGCTACTTCTACAGTTTAAATCTAACACTATCTCATTTCTGAAGTATTTGATAGCTTTAACTCTTCTCTCACTTCAGTTGTCACCCCTTTAACTCAATATTCTATTTTCTTTCAAATAATTTCCTTAATCTAACAACAACAACAATCTAGATATTATGATTTGGCATATGCCTAATTCTCTGACTTATTCTTCCTACCTTCATTACCCTGGGGCAATCCCACATCAAGCTACCTGCACGTCCCCAAATACGGTGTTCATTTCGGTTTCCATTCTCTCTACCTGGATGACCTTTCCCTTCAGTTTCCACTTGATGCATTCTTAACTGTCTTTCAAGTAGAGATCAAATGATACATCCTCCTAGAACCCTTTTAAAACCATCTGCCTGGGAAAAAATGAAATACTCTCCCCTTTGGGTTACCATAGTATATTTTATATGCCTCTATTATACCTTTATTATTTAATTATATATTTACATTTTTATTATTAATTACCTATTTACATGTTCACTAGGAAACCCTGCTAGTATAGTGGTTAAGTGCTACAGCTGCTAACCAAAAAGGTCGGCACTTCGCTGCCTAGAAACTCTATAGGGCAGTTCTACTCTGTCCTAAGTGTCACTATGAGTCGGAATCGACTCAATGGCAACAGGTTTGTTTTTTTGGTTGATCATCCCAACTAGATAGTGAGCTCTTTGAGAATAGACTGGAGTGTGTCTTATTCCTTACTGTACAACAAGTCGTCTTTCAGTAGGGGTCCACTTTCCTTTAATGGATGAAATGATTGAGCCTTTATGTTGAGTGTCCTAACATTTGACAGCCAAACATTTATATAATCTGCAGCTATTCCTCTATCATTTTACACCCACACACCCTGGTGACCAATAGGTATTGAAAAATCACAATGCTTTGACCTCAAATTTCCATTGTATTACGTCTTATGATGCACAAAGCAAAAAGATGATGAGAAAATGTGAAAGAGTTGAGCAGAATTATAAATGAACATTATTTGATCTCACATTTCCTCAAATGGCATGAACTGGTGACACGGCATTAGAAGAAAGAATTTTATTCACTAGCTAAATCCAATTTAGAAATCATCTTGTTTTCCTCTCTAGGTCAAAAGTAATTCAAGTATTTCTCAAAGCTCATTTATTTATAGGAAAAAAAAAATGCTACTGTCATATTACATGAAAAAAAAATGACAATTTAAAATTTTCCTCCTAAAACAGTTTGATTCATTACTAATGATGCAATTAGGGAAGAGAGCAATCCTTTTAGAGTAAAGAAAAGCACAAGATGCATGTGTGTTGAGAGCAAGTGTAACAAAGCAAATATTCAGAGGAAAAAAAAGTTTATAACTGCACAACAGTAAAATGACTGGCCAATTCAGAAAAAAAAAAAATGTTTAGAAGTAAATTTAGTTAAAGATTTAAAAAATAGATATTTGATATTGAGATAAAACAATAAATTCTAAAAGTATTAATTTTAATTTATGTAAAGCAAGTCCAATTTCACTTAGAATGCTTTTCAAAATATGTCACAGTTCCTTAGAACTAAGAATCAGAAGATTCAGGATCTGATCTTGAATTCCCCATTAACTTGTCTAAATTTAGGTCACTAAACCATCTTATTTCTGGAACTTTTCAAACAGAGTGAACTATTTCAATGCCAAATTCTAATGATAATTTTTTCCCACCAGATCCCCTAATGTTAAATATGACAGGCCTTATTATCCCATTTTATAGATAAAGAAAATGAAGCCCATGATAATTGGAATACTTCAAAATAAAGAATGGAACATTTAGGAATACTTATATTCTTGAGGGTTTCTGTGTATATTTCAGAGCTCATTAAACTGTATTAAATTTAACTACTTTTGAAGTATCATTTTATATAAATGAAATTACCTGGCACTGGGTATAGAAAAGCACTGCTAGCTAAAATTCTAATACTCATTTTCAAAGTACTTCACATAACAAATTTGGGTCTTAACATTGTTCTCACCTTCTATTGATTGATACATTTCAAGTATCATTGGCTTCCAGGTTCCTGGTAAAAACTGTAAGTCAGAAGACTGGATGTTGGAAAGCAAAAGCTTTCATTGGTATATACAAATAAGAAATAGTAGGATTTTGTTTACTAAAAGATGCTTTCATGTATAAAGACAATGATATATTGTAGAGAATCTTAGATGCACATATCCACAAGTTTTGCAACTATTTGTATCTACTGTGATACCATGTAGCATGAGATTACAAGGATAAACTCTAAATAAAGACATGAGAACATGAGCTATTATTTAGCAACACCACCCTTCAGCTATATAAATAAGGACCCTGCATTCTGCAAATTCCTCAGTACCCTTTATCTATGAAGACCTACTTATGCAACTAGAAGGTAGAAGGCTACAAACTTCTATCAGGCACAGTTTTTGACATGTTATCAATAATCCACTTTAGGTAAAATCTATCTTCAAAATAGCTTAACATCAAAAATTTACAGAACTATGTAAAATACAGCCTTAAATCTTCACCCACAAACCAGAAAAAAATCTATTGTATGTTTGAATTTGTTTTGCAAAGTGATCCATTAAGTTACTGAACCAATATCCAAATTGACGTAAAGCATTAATGCCTCGGTTTACAAATATATGTAACTACTTATATGTTAATAAATAAAATATTGGATTTATGCCTCATCTTTGATGCTATGTTACATACAAACTTTTCTTTTTAACATAACTAACTTTAATACTATATTTCCTGTTAACAATTCCAGTTTTAAATATGACCAGCAGCTTTATCACCTACACATTGATTTAATATAAATAAACTTATTGCAACAGCCCTGGCTTGATATTATTTTGACTTGATGTGTTTGGAGAAGGGAAAATAAAATTATGCAGAATGTGTTGATTATTCTGTTCTATAAGTATCAAGCAGCTGTAGGAACAAATCAGTGCTTACTAAAAAAAAAATTAATAAAAGTAAATGTGCATGCCATTTATAAGGTTCCCTATATTCACTTACATGCCACTTCCAGAGATGCATTTCGACTCACTGCTTCACCAAGATAGTTCCTTGCAACACAAACGTAGCTTCCTTCATCAGGTTTACTTCTGCGCCCGTGCACAATGCGCAAGAAGAATAAGGATCCGCTGGGCAGAAGCATCCTGTGGGACCGGGGATCATCCTTATCAGTCTCCACCCGCTCACCATCCTTGTACCACTCAATGGTGGGCGTTGGCCGGCCCTCTGCCTTGCAGTTCAAAGTGGTGGGCTCTCCCTTAGAGACTATGACATCTGAAGGGTGCTCCACAATTCGTGGGGGAAAGTCTTCCTGGCGAAGACGAGATCCTACAACACATGAGAGAATGAAGACAAGGTTTAGCACTTCCTTATCAACAGTTTTTGTTTCACTTAGGTTCATGACAGTGAAATTAAATTCTTCAATTATTCAAAATGCACTAATATTTTATGTATGTTTCACTCTTGTTTTTTATGCATCTTATAAGTCATCCTAACTCCTTTGGGGAATATATACACAATATAGCAATAAATTAATACGTTCATTCTGATGAGTTAGGTTAAACATGGCCCATGAATCACAACAAGTAAAAGTAAAAAACAGCATTTGAGATTTTCACTGGGGACTGACATGGTTGGAATGGCTACAAAGAGGAATAAAACTAACTGCTTGTCCTCAAAGTGCTTACTATCTACTTGGGGAATGAGACAAGCAGACAAGTAACAGGAATACACACAAAGCGACCATTTACTGTGCAAGCACTGTTATATCAGACTTTTAACATCAAAAGTAACCTGTAAACTATGTACAAATACTATATCAATTTTAAACTGAAGAAACAGCTTAGGAAATGACATCAATTGTCCAAGAATGTAGATGAAGTAAGCAGTAGAGCCAGGATTTGAACCCAGGTGAGACTGACTAAGGAATTCGAGTATAAATCACTGTTAAAATAAGTGTTGCAAAGAGATCCAAGAAATGCACCACAGAAAAAGAAAAAAAAAATCAAGTAAACTGTAAACCAAAACTGTTGCCATCGAGTCGATTCCGACTCATAATGACCCTATAGGACAGAATAGAACTGCCCCATGGAGTTTCCAAGGAGACCCTGGTGGATTAGATCTGTCAACCCTTTGGTTAACAGCTGTAGCACTTAACCACTATGCCACCAGGCTTTCCACTTAACTCTAGGTAGAGAATAATAAAAAGCCTCTCCCTGAAAAGAAAGCACTTAAATTGAGCTGTAAAGAATAAAAATATGTTAACTGAAGAAGAAAGGCATTCAGATGGAAGGAATGCCATGAGCAAAAGTACAGAGAGATGAGAGTAGGTACGCAATACATTTTCTATTGATGTGGCTAGTGAGGATACAAGGTAATCTTCGAGCCAGAGCAGAAGACTTTGAATAATAGCATGCTAAGGAGTAAGAATGTTATCTGTTTGGTTAAGAGTTTTTGAGGGGCCAGTGAGGTAAGTGTGTTTTAGAAAATGCTTATGGGCTGCAATGAAAAAGATTGATAACAATGGGGATGAGATGGCAGTTGTGGGTTACTTGAGTCTAAGAGCAGTAAAAATAATCTGACTTTGGGAAATGATGCTGTAGGTAGAAAGAAAAAGGAAGACTTACGGCATATAATAAAATAAATATTTGACAGAATCTGGCATACCACCATATAATAAGGAAGCATGATCGATACCAATGACTTCCTCGTGACTGCAATGAAAATAGCACCATGGAGGTGTTTAAGAAATACAAAGAGAAAGACCCATTCGTATCTGAAGATGGAAATAGTGTGTAATGTTTTGCTTTGAATATTTATAATTGATAAGGCTCAATGGCCATTATTCGGGGAAACTACGATCTGCAAATATAAGTCAGATGCAGAGAGGGATAACCATGTCTGGGGACATAACGATGATCGAGGTAAGAGCTTTTGAAAAGTTTGCTCGTTTAATCTGCAAACCAATCATCTAATATTAGCACATTTTTTGCTCAATAAACAAAAGTAATATTTACCCATAATGTTATTCAATTTTACTTTCACTATTAATTTCAAATGCATATTTTAATTTAATAAATGGAATTTAATCTGGTAGTGAATAAATCTTTTCTGTTCTGAAGAGAATCATGTTTTAAAGTTCGCTGACTACCATTTGTTAATTCATCATATTAAAAAAAAAGAAACCTTATACATTATAAGTATTAGATACCTGAAGCAAAAGAGAATTTACAGTATACAGAAAGTCCAAACTAAAAAAGAACAAGAAAAGAAAACCTAAAAGGATCCCAAATTAATTAAAAATGGATGGGTAATCACAAACTGCAACACCATAATAGAGGAAATTATATATTGTTAGCATGGATCCCTAAAGCAAATAATGAATTCACAGACTATAGAATGTAACAATTCTTTTAAAAAGTAATAATCAAAAGAGATCTCAATTTAAATAAAAAGAGTTAATCACAGCCTGCAAATCTGTAATATACTCCCAAATGTAAACATCTGGACACATCACCATAGAGTCTAATTCTAAAAGACACCAAGGGTTATATGTCACTTTTCATGTAACACGTATGCAGCAGGCTACGATTGGCTTGTTTAGATACCCTCTTTGTCATTCTCTAATTCCCCAAATGCAGTGATCTATATTCTCCCTACTGCCAAAGTTGTTCTATTATTAGAAGTAAGCAAGTCAATCGTCCAGGTCACTTGGGTGCTATTTATTATATCAATTAGTTCCCTACCTAACTTGGCACTGAGCCTGGATAGAGCCTGAACAGGATATGTAATCGATTGATACCTATTAAATAAAGTCTAAAATAGTAGACTTGTAAGAAAAAAAAAAAGAGGTAAAATATCTAAACTATTTAGCAATAAGTTTTAGAATTCAGTCTATCCAAATAACAATTGAGAAATGGACTCTATCAACTATTAAGATTTTTATCACTACAATATATACAAACTAGATTATTAACTAAAATATTGATCCAAGTGTGGTCACATCAGAATAGTCTTCTAGAACCTTTATTCCCAATGTTATAAAACTTCAAAAGAAAACATACAACCTAAACGTGAGAGCTAAAAGTATAAAACTCTTAGAAAAAATTGTAAGCATAAATCTTTATGACCTTGAGTTAGCTTTCTTAGATATGACACCAAAATCACAACCAACAAAAGAAAAAAACAGATATACTGCACTTTACAAAAATTAAAACCATTTGTGTTTCAAAGGTCATTATCAAGAAAGCGAGATGACAAACCTCAGAATCTGAGGAAATACTTACAAGTCATGCATCTGAAAGAGATTTATACCTAAGGTATATAAATAACTCTTACAACTAAAGAGTGAAAATACAAATCACTCAATTAAAAAATAAGCAAGGGATCTAAATAGATACTGTTCCAAAGAAGATATACAAATGGATAATGCACACATGAAAAGACAAGCTCAACATCATTAGCCATTTGCATTTGGGAAATGCCCTAGTACCACTTCACACACACAGGATATGGAAAAACTAGAGCCCTCATATATTGCTGGTAGAAATGTAAAATAGCACAGCCATTTGGAAAATACTCTGGCAATTCTTCTAACGGTCAAACATAGAGTTACCATGTTGTTGTTGTTGCTAGTTGCCATCCAGCCAATTCCAACCCCATGGTGACCCCCATATGTGCAGAGTAGAGCTGCTCCAAGGGGTTTTCAAGGCTGTGACCTTTCAGAAGCAGATTGTCAGGCCTGTCTTCCGAGTTGCCTCTGGGTGGATTTGAACCACCAACCCTTTGACTAGTAGTCCGGTGCTTAATGTTTGTGCCACCCAGGGACCAGGGTTACCCATATGCTACAGTAATTCCACTCATAGGTGTGTGCCCAAGAGAAATGAAAACATGACCTCACACAACCTTTTATATGAATGTTCATAGCAGTATTATTTGTAAAAGACAAAAAAAAAGTGGAAACAACCCAAATGTCCATTACTGATAAATGGATAAATGAAATGTGGTGTAACCACACAAAGGAATATTAGTCAGCAATAAAAAGGAATGAGGTATGATACGTAGTACAATATGAATGAACATTGAGAACAGCAAGCTAAGTGACATAACCCAGATACAAGAGGACAAGTGTATGATTCCATTTCTGTGAAATACCCAGAACAGGCAAATCTATAGAGACAGAAAGATTAGTGGTTGCCTAGGGCTCGGGTGGGAAATGGAAGGAGTTGGAGGAAAATGGGGAATGACTGCAAGAGGGTATGTCTCTTTAATGTGTGATGAAAATATTTTAAAAGTGATTGTGGTGGTGGCTACACAACCATGTGAAAATTAACAAAAATATTTAAATGAACACTTTAAAATGTGAATTGTGTGGTACATGAATTATAGCTCAATAAAATGGTTTTAAAAAGTTAACAGCTAAAAGGGAACTAAAAATTTTTATAACAGAACATTGTAACAATTTGTGTTCACTCCTGCCAACAGTTGGGTTATTTCCTTCAATTATAAGTTTAGGTTATAACATTCAATTATCAGGTCAGCAATAGCTAATCAACACATAAAATAAAATTGAAAGCTTTTAATATATATATTAATATATATGTATTATATAGATACGTGTATTATATATATATATATATATATATATATATATATATATATATATATATATAAACCCGTTACTGTCGAGTTGATTCTGACTCATAGTGACCCTATAGGACAGAGCAGAACTGCCCCATACAGTTTCCAAGGAGCAGCTGGTGGATTCGAACTGCCAGTTTTTAGTTAGCAGCATATATATATGTATGTATGTATATGTGTATGTATATATATATATATAATAAAACATACAGCTACAATCTAAATTTTAAGATGTTACTAATAGGAAAGGAATTAATTCCGAGCTTCCATAAATTAAGACTATGGCAGGGGTCATTAAATGGAGACAATGGATAAGCTTCAGGTATGTCCCTAAATTCTTTGAAGATGCCTGTAAAATATGAGTATCCTTTGTCTGGGTAGGAGGGGATAGTTGTGGAGGCCCATAGCATTCATCAAATTTCCAAAGAGCTCTGGGGCTTTAAAGTTGTAAAGGATCTCTAAACTACTGGGTGTTATACATTAACGGACCAATGCAACTTCATTATTTGGTCAAAAAAATCAAACTGTAACTCAGGGAATTCAGAACCAAACAGTAGAGGGGGCTGTTCATCATATGGAAAGTGCCTAGAAAAAACTTAGGCTCCCAAGCTTTGATAATAAAAGTGTAGTATCAGACTAGCAGCCTAGACATCATGTAAAGGCATGTTAGAAATACAGGATCCCAGGCCCCACCCTAGACCTATGAAATCAGAATCAGCATTTTAAGAAGATTCTGGAGATATACATACGCACGTTAGTGTTTGAGAAGTACTGCCCCTGCCAGCTTTGCATGGCCCTGAGCAAAGTATATTTTTACATTTTTAAGGGATTGTTAAAAAAATGACAATGACAACTATGAGACAGAGATCTTACCTGGCCGCAAAGCCTGAAATATTTACTATCTGGCCCTTTACAGAAAAACTTTGTCAATCCTGCTCTAGAGCACCTCTTTTCTCACATTCTATTAATAACTATTTTAAAATTATAGTTCTTTTATAAGGGACCACAAAACTCTCTTCTCTAGATTTCAGAAGAAAAAAAGATTAATTTGACAGTCATATTAATATTGTTCATACAATGGGACATACTGAAGATTGCTCTATGAAAAGATGTATTAAGCTATGTATTAGGATATCTATCTACAAATCTAACCATGTTTGTGGTTGGTATTACAAGTATGATCATCTTTTTATATCTCAGTTATGATTGGGCAATCACATAGTCAGGTTTTAATTTAAAAACCTTTTATTCAACTCTCCTTAACTGTTAAAAATGAGAAGCAGTAGAAATCATTTGAAGGAAATAAGTCACAGGAATGTCATCAGTCATAAGCAGAAAATACCTTCATTGTTTTTCAGAGTGTAATTCTCAGACTACCAGTAGCACAGTCACATGGACTATAGCTTTAAAATGCAGATTCCTGGTCTCCACAGTTAACCAAAGGCCTCAGAAATTACCAGTGGAAGGGTCTAAGAATCTGGGTTTTTAGCTTGCTTCCCAACTGAAGTTCATGTACTTAGACCTGCCTAGATATAAGCATTTCACAGCAACATCAGTTAGCTGGGTGCCGATGCATCTTTGAATAATACTTTAAACACCCAGATTTACATAATGGATAACCTCTGCTTCTCAAAGACTGTCAAACAATGATTCTGTAATGTTTCCTGGTAAAATATTTAATAAAAAAAAAAAAGTTGAGTGGTTTATTAACCCTTCAAATTTTAGAGGGTTGGAGCAAAGTATAAATCATAATATATGAATATATTTAAATTTAGTTTTATTTAGTCAATAACCACTCATTTACAGTGAGTGCTAAGGAACATTTCTTTTCAGGAACTGATTTCAATCACATAATATATGAGGATAAAGTGCCTGGGATAACACTTGTTGATTTTATTTCATGTGTTTTAAAGTAAACTGCTCCGGCTTCATTGTTCAGTTGGAACAGAATATTTTCTTGAAATAAGCTTTACTTTTCATCCATAAACTAGACAGCCCTATCAACTTTTAATCCTTCCCCAGGTTAAGTAATGTATTTGAAACTTTTCTGGTTTTTCCCCCCTACACTCAGAAGCAATTCTAGGAGAACTGGGGACAGAGTATGAAACACACTCACTCCAAGAAATTTCTATGCAGTGTCTGTTATTCTTTTGCTTCAAAATGTATGTAATAATATTGTGTCCTAGTTCATAACAAGTACTTTGCTTTAATAAAATACTTACAAAAAAAAAAAATCCAAGTAAATTTAAACCAGGAAGATTCTCTGTGATTACTCCATTTTGAATGAGAGCAGAGCCACCTCCTGACGTTATCCATTGCCCAGTATGAGAGGCACTGCAGTGTGTATCAAAAAGTGAAGGTCGCATGCCACATCTCAATAAGGAGCAGGCAATGTGACAGCCATAAAGCATAGGGATTATTAACAAGCTTATCATGATGCCTCACTTTCACCGAGTGTAAACCAGAATAACCGTGTCTAACTCACAAATTGGTTTTGAAGATTGAAAGGAATCATGTATGCAGATCATCAGTACCCATAGTAAGCACTAAGAATCTTACTTTCTTTTTTCTGTTAATGATTACAAATACTCTTTCCAAAATTTAGCACATAAAACTCTAATGACATTGACAAAAGTTTCGCTTTTCTGAGGCTCATTCTTGCATTAATGTTTTACTGCATGATAAATTTTAGCTAAACCAGGCTGATAGCTTTACAATAGATTTCAACAGAATTAGGGTTTTTCCTGTTTTTTATTTTGTAAGACTACATTCTACTTGAAATCTCCTCCACTGAACGAAACCTATTTGAAAGCCACTGCACCTGCTGTCCACACAGATTAGTGAGCTAAGGTAACTTGTAACGAACCAAATTAATCACTCAATCTAATCTGCCCTTACCACTTGTCCACCCTGAATTCTTTGTGATGACTAAATTCCAGGGTCCTTCCCTTATGACAGGAGGAAAGGATAGAAAAAGGCTTATGAGATAACATTTTCTTTTTTTCTAGAGGTACTATAATGTGAGAGGATGTGGTGAGAAGGTCAAAGTTTGGAAAACACAAAGACTGTTTTATCCACTTGAACCTTATTGAAACACTCTCTGGAAATTCTCTAATTTACCCATGGCCTAAGTAACTTTATGAATCGTATTCCTTCTGGAAACAGGAGTGTCATGCTGACAAAAATAAAGTTAAACTAGGAATGACATCAGAATTGAGACTTAGAAACACTACTTATTCATCACAAAATTTCAACATAGCTTTTCAGTGTCTTAAAACTAAAAGGTCAAGTGTGTGAAAAGGAATTGACAAGAACAAAAAAAGGCTTATTGTCAAACTCAACAGGCAGCCCTGATTCTGGAAGATTCCAGTTGTACAATTACGGTGTCCAGCAGTAGACCTATTACTACACAGTCTTTTGGGTACAACAGGGAGTCCCTGGATGGTGCAAACTGTTAGGTGCTCGACTACTAACCAAAAGGTTGGTTGTTCAAACCCACCTAGAAGTGCCTTGGAGAAAAGTCCTAGCAATCTGCTTCTGAAAGGTCACAACCTTGAAAACCTTGTGGAGTACAATTCTACTCTGCACACATGGGGTCACCATGAGTTGGCACTGTCTCAAAGACAACTGGCTTGGTTTTTGGTTTCCACGTCCAACAGGTAGAAGGTTGAGCTACCAGAGATCCTCTTGTCCCAAACCCCCATTTTATAGATGAGAAGAAGCATGAAAGAGAGAACCAAAGAACTGAATTTACTTTCCCAAGTTGTATTCAGGATGATTTTTCCTTCTCCCTTACTCCTTCTTCCTACCCATAATTTGAAAATCTAAAATAGAAAGTCCCAAGCACTTATACTTCAGTTGGATTTGTGGGTGTTTTTTTTTTTGGAGTTTCTGTTGTTGTTTCTTGTGAGTTTTTTTGTTTTGTTTTTTTTTTTGCTGGTCTAGTTTATGGTTACTAATGTGATCTTAAACAAGTTGTTTAAACTCCCTTGTGGTACGACTTCTTCCCCTCAAAACTGAGGCAATTGGAAGAAGATAAATTGCTAAAAACTCAGTGTTTGTAGCATAATCACACTCTTTATGGCTGTCACATCAAGAATATCTTAATGGACATATTTAATACAGAGGGTAATTGGTAGCAATTTCAATTTATAAACATAAAGCCAATTTTAAAAGATACATACTTTAGATTAATGTTCTTATTTTTAATAAAAGTATAGATTAAAAAGGTTTCACTTGGTAGGCCTTCTTAGAGAAAGCACCAAAAGTTAATGATGATTTTAAAGGTTGGGGTTTTTAATTAGCATATGTAAAACTTGGAATTTGTCTATAACTTTCTATGAAATTTACTCATATTAGCAATAAATACGTTACTGGATGGGGGCTTCATGTTTATTGTAGCTCCTAAAAACACCACATCTGCTGACTCATAGCAACCCCATGTACAACAGAACAAAACACTGCCTGGTCCTATGCCATCCTCACAATCATTGCTATGTTTGAGCCCATTGTTGCAGCCACTGTGTCCATCCATCTGTTTGAGGGTCTTCCTCTTTTTCACTGGCCCTCTACTTTACCAAGGATGATGTCCTTCTCCAGGGACTGGTCCCTCCTAATAACATGTCCAAAGTATGTGAGACGAAGTCTCACCATCCAGGTAGTGGTCCCTTATGAGAGTCCACTGAATTGAATTTATTATAATTTAAATAAACTTTAGGAAGACTGCAGCCCTCGTGGTGCAGTGGTTAAGAACTGGCTGCTAACCAAAAAGTCTGCAGTTCAAATCCACCATCCACTCCTTGGAAACCCTATGGGGCAGTTCTACTCTGTCCTATAGGGTAGCTATGAGTCTGATTCACCTTGATGGCAATGGGTTTGGTTTGGTTTTACCAAGATTGGCTATAACACTTTGTTATTAGAAATGCATTCCAATTCTCTTCTATAACCACCATACATATTCTAAGCAGGCCAGAGATAATAGTGGGTTACACTTGAAGATGATACACATTATATAAAGACAGAAAGCTACATACGATGAATGTCTGTATGTAGAAAAACAACATGCAATTAAAAAACACACATCAGAATGTATGGGTTGGAGAGAGATGTAGAGCAAAATTCACACAGTTACAATTCTCATAGTTAATAAATTATGTCATTGTTCTTGCTTCTCTATCGTAGCAAGTTAGAAGAGAGCTCCAAAAGGATGTCACCAGGCTTCCTTGCTGGTCACCAACAGGCCACAGCAGATTGCCAGGGATAAAGCGCTGAATCTCAGTTACACATAGAAGGCCAATCTTCTCAATACGCAAGAGAAGACCTCACATAAACGCAGCTCAGTAAGGAACTGATATATAAAAATCATAATGCTAAGTTTATTAATTGGCTACAATCAATATAATTCTCAAGTGGTTTACACACTTGCAATTGCAGATCAGTTTATTCCCTGACCATAGTAAAATTTCATGGTCAGTTAAAAAATAATCAAAAGAGTTTTGGTTGAGTGTGTATTAAGTATAAATGAAGTGGGTTGTATGGTATCAGGCTATGATAACTTATTGTTATTGTTGTTTTTAGTGGTCATTGAGTCAGTTTTCATCTTAAGGTGATCTTATGTATAACAGAATGAAATGTTGCCCAGCCCTGAGCCACCTTCATGATTGATGTTTGAGTCCGTTACTGTGGTATTGTGTATTGCCTTCCAATCTAAGGAGTTCATCTTCCAGCATGATAACAGACAACATTCTGTTGTGATCCATAAAGTTTTCATTGCCCAGTTTTAAGAAGTAGATCACCAAGTTTTCTTCCTAGTCTTTTTTAGTCTAGGAGCTCCACTGAAACCTTTCCACCAGGGATGATCCTGCTGGTATTTGAAGTACAGGTGGCATAGCTTCCGACATCATTTCAACATGCAATCCACAACAGCAGGAAAAACTGACAAGTGGGTGGTAGAAATTTGATGTACACCCCAAAATAAGAGTGTACTGGCCATGGCAAGTAGCTTCAATATTACAAACGAGTAATGTTGAGGCAGCTCTAGGGTAACACTTTCCCAGGCACTTCTGGATGTACAGACAGTTAACACCTATTTTTTCTGGTTTTCAGCCTGACCACTACATTATTTCTCAGTAAAGAATATCAGAATATACTTGCTGCTAGTACCTGAAGTAGGCTGACAGCTTGACTCTCAGCTTGGGGTTGACTTGCTTGCAGGTGCTCTGTACATATAGAAATGCACAGATTCTTAGAGCCTCCCAAACATTTGTCATTTCATATTAATTAACTGGCAAAGTGTAATGCAAAACTTAGGAAGAGTTAAGGCCATATGGAAACCCTTCCTATTTCTTGGTTCCAGAAATTTTAACCAAAGACCAAATGAGAATATATGGATACTTTATCTTAAAATTAAATACTTCATCCGTCATTTAAAATATAACCTTAATCAAAGATGTTCAAAATTTCTTTACTTATTTGGGGTGAGAAGGTTACTATCTCAGAAGATGTAACAAAAATAGATTAATAAAACTTTTTCTCTGTATTTCACAGTTGTTCTGGTGGTGCAGAGGTTAAGAGCTATGGCTGCTAGCCAAAAAAAAGGTCAGCAATTTCAAATCCACCAGCCGCTCCTTGAAAACCCTGCAGGGCAGTTCTACTCTGTTCTATAGGGTCACTATGAGTTGGAATCTACTCAATGGCAACGGGTTTTACCTTAGGGCTTTGCTTATCAATTCTTGACAGAAATTGCTGAAAATATTAAAACTGGAACACTTTTTCTTTCTTTTCTTCCACCACCCATACTATCTAGTTCCTTTATTGGGTAAGTTTTAATGCTTTTTAAAATATTCAATGTTCTGGCTGCCTACATCCAAGGCACTTAACCAGTGACCCGCGCCTAAGCATGGGGGGCCCTGGTGATAGACAGACCATCTGGATCTAGGGGAAAGACAGCCTATTTGTATATGGAAGAATCAGTAGAGGAAGGCAATCAAACCCAAGATGGACACATGGAAATGTCTATATTAACACTGAGGAGAAATTGTGAAACCGCCAACTTGAAAGGTGTCTGGTAAATTCTTAGAAGTGATTTTCCTTTTGAGAAACATACAAAACAAAACAAAAAAAACCTTACTTCCCTAGTTTATCAATTATTTTTCCAACAATTCTGTGAGGAGCCATTTTATTAACCCAGACATTCATCCAATACTATTTCAAATCAATTTGCCACGTTTTACACGGTTGAAGCCTGCTTTAAAGAGTGATTTGCCACCAAATAAGAGGTTTTCATGGGTTATGCAGATTTGCCTTACAATGACAAAAACAATCCCTATTCCAGGAAGATAGCTTTGAAATTGAGCTTCTTATTATCATATTTATAATATTTTGAGGTGGTTTTAAAATTGTATTTAGTTTTACAAAAGATGATGCAATGAAACAATCTCCAAGCTCATTAAATTGTTAAAACTAATGTCAATCTTTCTAAAAACCATTGACCCTTATTTAGTGGAGACTATGAGTAGGTTTCCAGAAAATGACATTCTACTTATATAAACTCCTAGTGGAGTGATAACGTTTTGGTCCTCTATTTTATATATTCTGCAAATGATTGAGTAGTAACTTTAGTCTTGGTAACTGTAGATACCAAGGACACAGGGTACCCTCCAGCACTGACATTTTATGCACATGTGCTAAGCTTTGTTAAATACTTAGTTTTTGATAAATTTCCCTAGAACTATGGATAACTTCCCTCTAACATGAAAAATTATATTATACAGTTAAATTGAGATTAAACCACACTAATGAACACTGTAGACAAACTTATTTGATTATATACTATACTAAGAATTTTTAACAAACTGAAACTATGAGTACAATCCAGAAAAGTTTCTTAGAAGAATAATGGCTAAACCATTATTTATAAAAATGGTAACTGTCCTGTGCCAAATCTATTAGCTGTATCATGTCAAAGTGACACACACTATGACTGATTTTAGGCTTGTGTATTTCCACTTGACATTTAACTACTGATGAACTTAGCCTAATATAGTGACACTCATTGCATTGTTCCATTATCTTTTTATTGGATTCTTAAACCATGGATTGGTTGGCTTATGTGCAATGGAGTTAAGGGATGACATCTCACAAATTAGATGCAAAATTTTGTGTGCCTGTACACATGTGCCTTTTTAAGAAATGATAATGCAAATTTTTGGCAGTCAGTATAGTTCCTCTGTTAATAGGACTCTGATTGGAAATTGCTCTAGTTCAAATGCTGGATAGGAGTACGAACTCAGGCAAGTTTCTTATCCTCTGTACAACTTGGTTGCCTTGTCTATAAAATGTAGTAGTACCAACCCACAAACATTGCTAGGGAGACTGAGTGAGATTTTCCACGTGCCAAGTGTACCAAAAAAAAAAAAAAAAAAACCAAACTCATTGCCATTGAGTCTATCAAAAATAAATAAATAAATAAATAAATCAACCTGTTCTCCCAAGTCAATTCCAACTCACGGCAACCCCATGTGTGTCAGAGTAGAGCAGTTCTCCACAGGGTTTTCAATGGCTGGTTTTCAGAAGTAGATTGTCAAGCCTTTCTTCTGAGACATCTCTGGGTGGACTTGAATCTCTAGTCTTTCAGTGAGCAGCCAAATCTGTTAACCTTTTGTACCACCCAGGGACTCCAACCACACAGTTGTTGTTATTAGGTGCTATCGGGTCGATTCTGACTCAGAGCGACCCCATGTGACAAAGCAGAGCTGCCCCACGGAATTTTCTAGGCTGTAATCTTTATAGGATCAGATCACCAGGTCTTTCTCTCACAGAACCACTGGGTAGGTTCAAACCACCAACCTTCGGGTTAGCATTCGAGTGCTTAACCATTGCACCAGTAAACACTCAGTAAATGTTCACTACTATTATTAACATTATTATAGTGTATAATTATTTTATTAGTATAACCTTTATCTCCAGAAAGGTAACGAATCATCTTTCTATAAGATACACCCCTTTATATGAAATAGTAGGCCATTCAAAACACCCCCTCTGCCTATCTGCCCACTCTGATTTTCTGCTGATGCTTGTTCCTACCTACCAAGTTGAAAGTCATTCTGAATTACATACCTTACCTACACTTGCCTGTGGGCCCCATGTTTTTTCACAGCTCTGCACCTCAGGCAGCTTTACCATCTAATCTACAAACGCTAAGGATCCAAATATTTATACATTATAAATATATGAATAAACATATCACTTTTGTTATTCTTTAAATAAATCTATAAATGGTCAGATTTTAATGAAAAAACTATATAGCAACTACAGAATGTTTCTCCTGTACTTCATGACTAATTCCATGTGTATGAATTTAGTACTGGGTATTACTGTCTTAGCATGCAGAAGAAATGATTTGCAAATTATATTCATTGCCGTTTAAGCACATATTGATGCTTAACAATTCTTTGTGTGTCTCCTTAAAATATTTTATTGAAATAGTTAATACCAACACTGATGGTTTTTCCTTATGAAAATCTAAAAACCACTGCATGATTAATACATGGGGAGCATCAATTTTTGATTGCTTTTCCATTATACATTTAGAGAAGATTAAGGAATATATAGGAAGAAAATGGTTGAGGGCAGAATTGCATGAGTTGAGTTAAATGACATGACAAGAATAGGAATATTATAGAACATCCAGCAAAATGGTGCTCTAGGCAGAAGCACCATGCCATCCCTCCACAGCAAAGGTCCAAAAAACTAAGCCGAACAGAGAAAACAACAATCCTGAAACCCTAAAACATCAAATGAAGAGATAAAGAACTCAGCCAAGCACCAAATGGAGTGACAAAACTGACAGAGAACGGAGAGCGAGGAGAGATTCATGCAGAGGTCCCCTATCAGCTAACGCAGCGCGGATCCGCCATCTTGGACTCCTATCGGAGACCAGCAAACAGGGTACGAGAAAGCAGCTCCATGGAGCGTCCAGCAGGAGACAAAACAACCAGTAATTTGCTATATACGCTTTCCCACCCCCCACCCTTCTTCACCCCCACTTGGCCTCCTCTGCTTCCCGCAGCCACAATCTCTTGTCTGGGAAGCACTGGCTGCTTGGATTCCACCCACCCGCATGGGCCAGTTCTCTGAATGCCATTTGTTGGCTGCTGGTGTTGCTTTTTTCTGCTTCTTTTAATTTCTTCCTTACCTCTCACCACCTCCCTCTCCTTTCACTCAAAAACCTGGCTCCGTGCGCCATCTTTGCTTCCTCCTGAGGGGCTGCAGAGCTCCGCTAATTTGTGATATACGCTTTCCCACCCCCTACCCTTGTTCACCCACACTCGGACTCCTCTGTTTCTCGCGGCCACAATCTCTCCTCTGGGAAGCACTGGCTGCTTGGATTCCACCAGCCCACACTAGCTGGCTCTCTGGGTGCCATTTGTTGGCTACTGGTGTTGCCTTTTCTCCACTTTTTTTTATTTCTTCCTTACCTCTCACCACCTCCTCCTCCTTTCGCTCAAATACCCGGCTCCAGGAGCCATCTTTGCTTCTTCCTGAGGGGCGGCGGAGCTCCGTTTGAGTGTGGAGCTGCTTCCTGGTCTGGGCTGCCGCACTGGTGGTATCCCGGGGCTTTTGTTTGTTTGTTTTGAATTGTTTGTTTGTTTTCTTTTCCTTTTCTTGAGTCGGGAGTCTGTTCTGGCCAGGCGGTGCTGCATGGCTTGGAACCTACCCCCTCAGCTTGAAAAGACATGCAGAGGGATCCCTGAGGGCATGTCTTTTCTTGTTGTTTTTTTTTCTATTTTTTCCTATTTTTTGGGGGGGCTTTTCTTGTTCCTTTTTTTTTTTTTTAATTTATTTTGTTTTGTTTTCCCTCTTTTTCCCTTTTTGTCTTTCTTCATTACTCAGTTTCTCGTCGTTCTATATCTTCCTTCTCCTTCTCTTCCCTGAATACCTGGTATTGTATACCTCTATGCCTTCTAGCCAGGCTGTACTGCAACACCTGAGAACAACTTCCCCAGACCTCACAGCCGCACCGGTGGGATCCCTGGGAACGTTGCTGTTCTCTTCCCTTTCTGATTTTTATTTATTCATTCTCTTCTTTTCTTCCTCATCCCCATTTTCTTTTTCTCCATTTCATAGTCTCTCATCTCTCCACTCCAACGGCAAACTCCCCTAGCATTCTTTTTTGTTTGTATGTTTTTTGCTCCTGTTCCTCTCTCCTCTCTCCCATATCCATCTTAGCTCCACACATAACAATCTCCCGCTACATCCTGCTTACCTGCACCTTAACATCACACCTCCAAGCAGCACAGGTACGGCCTACTGAAACCTGCCCTGCACTGATTATCGACCCGCCCTGATGGCTGTAGTAAGTGCCGCAAACAACCCGTCCCATTAACTCCTCTTCAGCTAGACCGGCCCTGCAGTACCATATCTGAGTGATTGACTCTGCCAATTGGAGAAGGAGGCGAAAAGTATTGTTCCCACAGACAAGCAAACAACAAAGAATATACAGACCACCTGCTCAGACATAGCCAAATTAAAAAAACAAAAGGGATGAAACAAACAAATCTACAATCAATAAATGAGAAAAATAACTACTGAATGCCCCAAAGACAGCAGACAGTATCAAAACATTTACAAAAACACGACAGGATGGTTCCAGTAGGCGTCCAAAATAAAACACCAGATGACTTTCCAGTGGAAGAAAAGGCACTAGAACTACCTGATAGGGAATTCAGATCTCTAATACTCGGAATTCTCCAAGAGCTGAAGCAAAAAGCAGGCAAAAATGAGGGGAAAAAAAAATTCATGGAAAATACAGACAAAAAATTGAAAGAATTCAGGAAAATAATGCAGGAACAAAATGCCAAAATAAATTCACAACTAGAAATTATACAAAAACAATTAGAAATCAAAAAGATAAACAACAAGATTTCAGAAATGGATGGTGTCATAGAAGGGCTGAGAAGCAGATTTGAAATAGTGGAAGACAGGATCAGTGGAATTGAAGACAAACACGTGGATACAACTCTGTTGCAGGAAAACTCAGAAAAAAGAACAAAGAAAAATGAAGAGACCCTGAGAGTTATGTAGGATACAATCAAAAGCAAAAATCTGTGAGTCATTGCAGTTCCAGAACAGGGGGAGAAAACAGATAACACAGAGAGGATCATTGAAGAACTGCTGACAGAAAACTTCACCAATATCGTGAAAGACAAAAACCTGGCCATCCAAGAAGCTCAACGAACCCCATATAGGAGACACCCCAAAAGAAAATCACCAAGGCATATCATAATCACACTCGCCAAAACCAAAGACAAACAAAGAATACTGAGAGCAGCCTGTGAAAAACAAGAAGTCACATACAGAGGAGAAACAATAAGACTAAGCTCAGATTATTTGGCAGAAACCATGCAGGCAAGAAGGCAATGGGATGACATATATAAAATCTTGAAAGAAAAAAACTGCCAGCCAAGAATAATATATTCTGCAAAACTCTCATTCAAATTTGATGGTGAAATTAGGTCATTTGCAGATAAACAGAAACTAAGGGACTATGTAAGAGCCAAACCAAACTTACAAGAATTATCAAAGGGAGTTCTTCGATCTGAGAACAAACAACTTCAGCTCACAGACAGAATCTAGGATGTAGGATCGTACCAGCCAGATACCAATCTAGGAAATGAACTCTCGAGGACTGTCCAAAACCAAAAGAAATACAACAGGGAATCAGAGCAGTTGATCAATAAATGACAACAACATCAAAACAATGAAAGAGGGTATAGAACCTTCTTATGGAGATGAAGGCAAGGCAATACCAAATAATGGTAGACTGCTTCAAACTTAGAAAGATAAACATAAAATTCATGGTAACCATAAAGAAAGTTAACAAACATACTCATAAAAATAAAGAGGAAAAACATAAAGTCTCAGCAAAAACAAAACCTACAAAAACAAAAGAAATGAAAAAAAAATCCACAAACAAAAGTAACTCAGCACAGGAGAGTGAGAAGAACAAAGAAAATGTCAGCACCACAGAAAAAAGCACTACAAAATGACAGCAACAAACTCACTTCTATCAATAATTACACTGAATGTAAATGGACTCAATGCACCCATAAAGAGACGGAGACTGACAGAATGGATAAGAAAACAGGATCCATCAATATGCCGTCTACCAGAGACACACCTTAGAAAGACTGGAAAAAAATATATCAAGCTAACAACTACCAAAGAAGAGCAGGAGTGGCAATACTAATCTCAGATAAAATAAACTTTAAAACAAAATCCACCATAAAAGACAAAGAAGGACACTATATAATGATTAAGGGGACAATCCATCATGAAGACATAACCATAATAAACATCTACGCACCCAATGACAGGGCTCCAAAATACATAAAACAAACTCTAACAACACTGAAAAGAGAAATTGACAGTTCCACAATAATAGTAGGAGACTTCAACACACCACTCTCAGTAAAGGACAGAACAACTAAGAAGAAATTCAGCAAAGATAAAGAAGACCTAAAGGGCACAGTCAGCCAACTTGACCTCATAGACATATATAGAACACTCCATCCAACCACTGCAAAGTACACATTCTTTTCCAATGCACATGCAACGTTCTCCAGAATAGACCACATCTGAGGCCACAGAGCAATCCCCAACAAGATCCAAAACGTTGAGATAATTCAAAGTACCTTCTCTGACCACAATGCCATCAAGGTAGAAATTAACAACAGAAAGAGGAAAGAAAAAAATCAACTACAAGGAAAATGAATAATACCCTGCTTACACATCACTGGGTAATAGAAGAAATCAGAGATGGAATCAAAAAATTCCTAGAATTAAACGAGAATGAAAACACAGCATACCAAAACCTTTGGGACACAGCAAAGGCAGTACTCAGAGGACAATTTATAGTAATAGATGCACACATCAAAAAAGAAGAAAGGGACAAAATCAAAACATTAACTACAGAACTCAAACAAATAGAAAGAGAACAGCAAAAAAGGTCCACAGCCACCGGGAGAAAGGAAATAGTAAAGATCAGAGCAGAAATAAATGAAATAGAGAACAGAAAAACAATAGAAAGAATAACAAAATCGACAAACCACTGGCCAGAGTGACAAAATAAAAACAGGAGAGGATGCAAATAACCCAAATAAGAAATGAAATGGGGGACATTACAACAGACCCAACTGAAATAAAAAGGATTCTAACAGAATATTATGAAAACTATACTCCAACAAATTTGAAAACCTAGAGGAAATGGATAAATTTCTAGAAACACACTACCTACCCAAACTACAACAAAGTGACGTTGAAAACCTGAACAGATCCATAACAAGAGAAGAGATTGTAAAGGTAATAAAAAAGCTCCCCCCCAAAAAAAGCCCTGGCCCAGATGGCTTCACTGGAGAATTCTACAAAACATTTACAGAAGAGCTTGGACCAGTACTACTCAAGCTATTTCAGAGCATAGAAGAGGAAGCTACACTTCCAAATTCATTCTACGAAGCCAGCACAACGCTGATACCAAAACCAGGCAAAGACGTCACAAAAAAAGAAAATTACAGACCAGTATCGCTCATGAATATAGATGCAAAAATTCTTAACAAAATTCTACCCAATAGAATTCAGCATCATATCAAAAAAATAATACACCACGACCAAGTAGGATTCATACCAGGTATGCAAGGATGGTTCAACATTAGAAAATCAATCAATGTAATCTACCACATAAATAAAAGGAAAGAAAAGAATCACATGATCATCTCAATTGATGCAGAAAAGGCATTTGACAAAGTCCAACACCCATTCCTGATAAAAACTCTCAATAAAATAGGCATAGAAGGGAAATTTCTCAACAGAATAAAGGGCATCTATGCAAAACCAATGCCCAACATCATTCTTAATGGAGAGAGGCTAAAAACATTCCCCTTGAAAACAGAAACAAGACAAGGATGCCCTTTATCACCACTCCTATTGAACATTGTGCTGGGAGTTCTAGCTAGAGCAATAAGGCAAGAAAAAGAATAAAGGGCATCCAAATTGGGAATGAAGAAGTTAAACTGTCCCTGTTTGCAGATGATATGATACTATACATAGAAAATGCTAAAGACTCCACGAGAAATCTACTGGAACCAATAGAAAGATTCAGCAGAGGAGCAGGATACAAGATAAACATACAAAAATCAGTTGGATTCCTATACACCAGTAAGGAGAACGATGAAAAGGAAATCAGGAAAACAATACCATTTTCAATAGCCCCTAAAAAGATAAAATACTTAGGAATAAATCTGACCAGGGATGTAAAAGACCTATACAAGGAAAACTACAAATCACTACTGCAAGAAACCCAAAGGGATCTACATAAATGGAAAAACATACCATGTGTACAGATAGGTAGACTCAACATTGTGAAAATGACAATTCTACCCAAAGCAATTTACAAATACCTGCAATCCCGATCCAAACACCAACAACATTCTTCAAAGAGATGGAAAACTAATCATTAACTTTATATGGTAAGGGAAGAAGCCCCGAATAAGTAAAGCACTACTGAAGAAGAAGAATAAAGTTGGAGGACTCACACTAACTGACTTCAGCTACAGTAGTCAAAACAGCCCGGTACTGGTACAAAGACAGATACATTGACCAATGGAACAGAATTGAGAACCCAGATGTAAATCCATCCACCTATGGTCACCTGATCTTTGACAAGGGCCCAAAGTCCATCAAATGGGGAAAAGACAGTCTTTTTAACAAATGGTGCTGGCAAAACTGGATATCCATCTGCAAAAAAATGAAACAGGACCCATACCTCACACTGTATACAAAAACTACTTCAAAATGGATCAAAGACCTGAATATAAAGCCTAAAACTATAAAATTCATAGAAGAAAAAATAGGACCAACACTTCAGGCCTTAATACATGACATTAACAGGATACAAACCATAACCATCAACGCACAAACCCCAAAAGATAAGCTAGATAATTGGGATCTTCTAAAAATCACCTATGCTCTTCAAAAGACTTCACCAAAAGAGTAAAAAGAGAACCTATAGACTGGGAAAAAATCTTTGGACAGTACAAGTCAGACAAAGGTCTAATCTCCATAATCTACAAGAAAATCCAACACCTCTACAACAAAAAGACAAATAATCCTATTAAAAAATGGCAAAGGAAATGAACAGACACTTCACCAAAGAAGACATTCAAATGGCCAACGGACACATGAGGAAATGCTTGCGATCACTAGCCACTAGAGAAATGCAACTTAAAACCACAATGAGATACCATCTCACACCGGCATTACTGGCACGAATCAAAAACACGGGAAATAACAAATGTTGGAGAGGCTGTGGGGAGATCAGAACTCTTATGCACTGCTGGTGGGATGCAAAATGATACAACCATTTTGGAAAATGATATGGCGCTTCCTCAGAAAGCTAGAAATAGACATACCATTTGATCCAGCAATCCCACTCCTAGGAATATATCCTAGAGAAATAAGAGTCGTCACTACATATGCACACCTATGTTCATGGCAGCATTGTTCACAATAGCAAAATGATGGAAACAACCTAGATGCCCATCAACAGATGAATGGATAAACAAACTACGGTACATACACACAATGAAGTACTATGCAACAAGAAAGAACAATGATGAATCTGTGAAGCATCTCATAACATGGATGAAACTGGAGGACATTATGCTGAGTGAAATAAGTCAATCACAAAAGGACAAATATTGTATGAGACCTCTATTGTAGAAACCCATGAAAAAGTTCACACTCAAAATGTAACAATCTTTGTTGGTTACCAGGGATGGGAGGGGTGGGGGGGAAATACTAAATAGGCAATAGATAAGTGGTATCTTGGGTGAAGCGTGAGAGAGTACACATTACAGGCTAAACCAGCACAATGTGTACAGGGAAAGGTTATGGAAGCTCCATAGACACATCCAAACTCCCTGAGGGACTGAATTGCTGGGCAGAGGGCTCTGGGGACCATGGTCTCAGGGAACATCTAGCTCAACTGGCATAATACATTTTATAAAGACAATGTTCTACATTCTACCTTGGTGAGTAGGGTCTGGGGTCTTAAAAGCCTGTAAGCAGCCATCTAAGATACTCCACTGGTCTCATCCCTTCAGGAGCAAGGGAGAATGTAGAGAACATGATACAAGGGAAAGATTAGTCCAAAGGACTGATGGACCACAGCTACCAAGGCCTCCACCACACTGAGTCCAGTGCAGCTAGATGGTGCCCGGCTACCACCACTGACTGCTCTGACCAGGATCACAACAGAGGGTTCTGGACAGAGCTGGAGAAGGATGTAGAACAAAATTCTAACTCACAAAAAAAGACCAGATTTACTGGCCTAAAGGAGACTGGAGAAACCCCAAGAGTATGGCCCTAGACACCCTTTTAGCTCAGTGGTGAAGTCATTTCCGAGGTTCACCATTCAGCCGGGGAGTGGACAGCCCCATAAAACCAAATGGGACTAATGAGGCACAGGAGTCCAGGGACAAGGGCCAGAAGGTAGAAGGGGACAGGAAAGCTGGTGATAGGGAACCCAAGGGTGAGTAAGGATAGTATTGATGTGTTGTGAGGTTGTTAACCATTGTCATAGGGCAAATGTGTACTAACTGTTAAATGAGAAACTATTTTGTTCTGTAAGCCTTCATCTAAAGTGAGAATAGCAGCGCAACTGGAAGAGAGTAGTCGATGTCACTGAACGGTGCATGCAGAAATTTTTGAAATGGTGTATCTTTGGTTATGTATATTTTCACCAAAAAAAAAAGGTCAAGAAGGCAGAGGGTTGACATGTTGTGGGGTTGTTAACCAATGTCATAAAACAATATGTGTACTACTGTTTCATGAGAAACTATTTGTTCTGTAAGCCTTCACCTGAAGTACATTTAAAAAAAAAAGAACAGGAATATTGTAAGAACACTGTCTGAAATTAGCTTCTTACCAGTAATTTACATGGCTGGACAAAACAAAATAATTTTCTCCCTTTGCAGGACAAAATAAGTTGCCTTGAAATCTCTAAATTATAGTTTTGTGAAATTGTGAATCTTTAAAATAAGGCTATACCTCTTATAATAAAAGGGCCAAGTTTAAGATGAGTATAGTTGTCCCAAAGATTAAAAGAAAAATTTTCTCTTTAATGGTGGGAACAAGCATACTCTATGCAGTTATTTTTATGTTGTACAATGGCATGTTGAAATTCTTTTCTGAAGCCTGTACCTTGGGGAGTAAAGAAGGTTTATAAAGGTAGCTGAATACGATTTGTACTTATTGCTTTGTCTTTGACTATTAAGCTCAGAGTGAATGGGGTTTCACAATCGACCAAACTGAACGGAGGATACAGCATCACATTTCCACCAAGAGATTTGCAGGATACACACCTAAATTCACTTTTACTTAATGCAGGCGCACAATTAAAGTGTTTACTCTGCTAAAAAAAACAACTATGAACAAGATTTTGATAGAGAATGGGTTGAAAAGAAGCCATGTTTAATCAGATGCAAACAGTTCTAAAGTCTGGAATGAAATCTGTTTTCCAGTATTTAGGATACAGCGGAAAAATCTGGAGGTTCAGTTTTGCCCCTTGCTTTATTCATTACATTAAACTGATAAATATAAATTAGTCTATTTCCAAAAAAAAAAAGTTTTCCCCAAGTTTATGTTGGCAAATTATGTTGATTTTGATGACATCTATGGGAATGCTTGGTTAAATTTAGACAGAAAATAGGGACTGTGAGTTGCCTTAATTATCAGAGTACTTTTCATTTGGGAATCTACTTTTTCTTCATTTCTGTCTATTTCCAATATCTGCAGATGTCTTTCAAAAGGGCCTAATATAACAAAACTTTAAATTTCCTTTGAAGGGATGTCTTCTGTTTCACAGCAAAATGACCAGCAGATAGCATCACTGCTGCAACAGAAATACTGCGTGTAGTTTTCAGTAAAAACATCCTGTGTCCATAGAAAGAAAAAAGAGAGAGCTTGTTTTTCCACTGAATGGAAAGAAGCAGCAAATGGCAGCACTATAAATGTTTTAAAATGATCTTTTTCTGCTTGAGTTATGTTTCACTAAAATATATCAGAGACTCCATTGCTTGAGTCTTTCTAAAACATCTGCAGTTTCTAGAAAACTTATGAAAAATGTAATTTTCCACTCAGTCCATTTACTTTGAAGCCTTTTCAGATGAAGGATCAAATGAAACCTATCATCCCCAGGTTTTCCCAAGTTATTACTATGTGGACATGGAATTAACCTCCACCCAGCCACACTGGAAATGGCATGCTTTCTTGTCGCAAAGCAAAAGGAGCGGAACACACAGAATTATTCTGGATTATGCTGAAAGGGAAGAAAATGCTGACGGGCAGGGGAATCAAAATGCATAGAGTTATGGCAATTGTAAAAGACAAGAATAATGATGGCTTAGAGTCGAGCAGTTTTTTTTTTTTAATTTAGAAGTTGCTTTTACAATCAAGTACTCAATACATCTGACTCTAAAAAGTTGGATTTTCTAAATATGGAACAACTGAAAATCTGAAAGAAAATGAGAAGTGTATGAATTATAAAAGAGTACAATGATGTTTGCTTAATATTCCACTTAGATATACTGATTTCAAAGGAGGCAATAATATCTATGTTTTGTTGTTTAAGAGATCTACATATTGCTGTTGACTTAAAAAAAATTGTTATTGTTTACTTTTGTTACAAATTTCCAACATCAATAGGAGACAAAAAGATTTTTGAGTTATATGGAAACCACAATTAGAAGTCTGAATTCAGTCTAATATTTTCTGACTCAACACTTAATGCTACCTAAGGGGTATACCTTGGTCTCCTGCTCTTCCCTTAAATGCTTTCCCCCTCAGAGAAGTCATTCCCTCTTGTTTGGTAACAGGTATCATTATTGGTATCAGGTGTTTTTTCCATGATACCAGTAGCCAAATCTCTAGGTTAGCTTCTACCACTAAGGAAAGCTCTTTGCTGGCATGTTCTGGTGCCTTCTTGAATGCTGAGTCACCACCTAAAATTCTCTATATCTCAAACTGAACCCCTCATCTCTTTCCGTGTCCCACCCCTCATCCCTCTCTCCTTGCAGACATAAATCTATCTTTCCTCAGGTCCCTAATGCTCAAAATCCCAGTTGTGGATTAACTCTTCAATTTCTTTCATATCTACTTAGTCATAGATTCTTGTGGATTCTTCCCTCTTTCTCAGAGTCTCCCAGACTTATGTCTGTCCCTCAGTTCTCCAGTCATCATCCCTGTCTAGGCTCAATTTCACACTAGCTTTATTCCAAAAGCCTTGTCTCTTCTCCTTTCCAGCGATGCTCTATTCCCTTATTACTCCGGTCCTGGAAAAACACATAAGGGTTATAGAATGCTAAATGTGCCTTTTCTTTAAACAAACAACTGCATAAAGAAATAAAGAAGCAGGCTAAGCACAAAGAAATAAAGAAGCAGATTAACCAGGCAAACCTCAAACTTTCATGGCATGTTCGAAATTCTTTTCACTCCTTTGGCCAGTAGAAATCCATTTATTCAGCCAACTGAATTACAAATTGGTGCAGTGGTTAAGCACTCGGCTGCTAATCCAGAGGTCGGCAGTTCAAATCCACCAGTTGCTCCTCAGGAGAAAGACGTGGCAGTCTGCTTCCATAAAGATTACAGCCTTGGAAACCCTACAGGGCAGTTCTACTCTGTCCTAGAGGGTCACTATGAGTCGGAATTGACTCAACAGAGCAACAACAAGTCCAGCATATGCAGCCAGGATTATGAAATTGCCTCATGAGTCTTATGGTGAAGCACAAAACTGCCCCATCATACCAAGGCTTGACATTGGTTTGGACACCATTTACTCCTGCTGCCGTCTTTGCTACACTGATTTACAGTCAAATGTGCCAGGCCGTCACTTACTATATCAAAACTCGGCCATGTTTTTCCCTTTCCTGAGTTCACTCCAAATTTGCAAAAAATATGTTAACTTCAGGGGAGAAAAATGAGATTCAGAATCCATCATTACTTTTTTAACTGATTTGTATCTGATATGGAGTACTGGGGTAGCGCAGTTTGCATTTGGGTGCTAATCGAAAGTTTGGAGGTTTGCGTCCACCCAGAGAAGCCTCAGAAGAAAGCTCTGGCGATCTACTTCCAAAAAAATCAGCTATTGAAAACCTTATGGAGTACAATTCTACTCTGAAACATATGGGGTCACCCTGAGTCAAAGTTGACTCCACGGCAACTGGTACCTGATGTATTTATATACACCACTCATACTGAAATCAGAGCTATCTGCCTCAGACATAAATTCTGGAATGACGACCCAGGAGTTGATATAATCTGCTGATTTTTTGTCCGTTTGGCTTCTTAGTACTTTCAAAGACACAGAAAAAGGATATTATCTATTAAGCAGTTGTCTGAATTTAATTTCTGACAATTCCTTGTGAGAATATTAGCAGAAGAAAACAAATAGGAGCTTAGTAGCATGAGTGTGGTGAACATGCATTAACTAGAGTCAGTATTTATACGTCTCATACATGGAATTTAAATTCAAATGCACCCAGAACACTGAAACATACTTCACAGCAAAATTACAGCACTATCTAAAGTCTATCAAGCAATCAACAAATGAGGAGTCTGTACTTTTGCTGTCATTAGTTTACAACCAAGTGATTTCTTTAATTATCCTCACGGGGCTTCAAAAAGTTATTAAACACCCAATGATCAGCCACGAAAACAAAGGCATGAATAAGGACACAATGTATGACGTTGCCAGGCTCAACAAGCACCACCTTGATGCACTGATGGTTCTGAATGAAGACAAGAGCCACCAATTAGACAAGTGACAGGCTGAAAACGGAAGTGTCAAAACAGAAACAAAGGACTGACCCCTGAATTCTAAATTATTTTTATGTGGCATTTAGTCACTCTCACAATAGCAGAAGACAATCATTTACTCTGCTTTACACTTTGGAGCCTTGGTGGCGCAGTGGTTAAGAGTTCGGCTGCTAACCAAAAGGACAGCAGTTCGAATCCACCAGCCGCTTCTTGGAAACCCTATGGGGTAGTTCTACTCTGTCCTATAGGATCGCTATGAATCGATTCGATGGCAACAGATTTGGTTTTTTGGTTTCACACTTTACTGGCTTACATTTCAGCTTCTTTTTTTTCCCATTTTTTTCTAAATTTCAATACACCCTGAATTTCCATACGCACTTTTCCTATCATCCACTTATCCTTGACTATACAATTAGAAATATGGGCCACGTACAGTGCACAGGACTTAAGCAATAGTGTATAGATTCTGGATTCAGGCAGACCTCAAATTCACTCCTGCCTCCTAGAGGGCAGTATATTTCTAAAGTAGGAGACACGGAGACTTCAAAGCCACTACGTTTTCAGCCAGTGTTAAGCATGGCTACATATGCCACCCTGAATACTACAGTCCCGGGAGGGTGCAGAAGCCCCAGGCCAGCCCTGGGCAAAGAGTGGCCATTCATATATACGTGTCATTCCTCCCTCGCACACATTGCCTGACGAACCCACTACCCATAGAGTTTTCTTTCATAAACTAAAAATTTTTAAACACTTAACACATTTTTGCACAAGCCATTGCCTCCCTTCACTTAACAAAAATAGAAATTTTCCCTGCTTGCATGCTGGCAGGCAGCCCAAGTTTGGCTGCACCACGATTATTACTGAATGACTTGGCACAACCTTTAATGATATGCTTCTTGAATCACAGGCTTCAACATTCATTTTTGCCCATCTCATCACTTTAGTATCCAGAAGTTGCATTTGCCTGATTATGATCAATTCACAGGGGCATTTCTGCATGGCTCTTTACAGTCCACACCTTCGGGCTGCCTTAGACGTGGAATCACCTTTGGATCTGCACTGGCTCAGTGCCCTTGAATGGGATCCAAGACAGAACTGCCTTCTGCTAAATTTCACCGCAGTGGCCAACGGTGTTATAATGAGGTTCCGGTGTCAATGCTCTCTTGGATTTTAAAGTCTCCTGTACCCAGTATATGTAGTGAGTAAGAGCTATGGCTGCTAACCAAAAGGTCGGCAGTTCGAACCCACGAGGTGCTTCTTGGAAACCCTATGGGGTAGTTTTACTCTGTCCTATAGTGTTGCTATGAGTGGGAATCGACTCGACGGCAACGGGTATACCCAATATAATCACAAGCACTTAAAACGAGGTACTTCTTTTAATTTCCTTTAATGTTTTTTTCTTTAAGGATCACGGCCCAATGCTGTAGGACAAAATGAACCATAGGGTCAATAACTTACATTTTCCATAAACTAGCAAACAGACCCACCCCCCCCACACACACACGCACACATGCATATGCACACACATACACAAAACAAATATATTCACAGAATTATGGGAAAAAATTTTTTCTCATTTTTCCCCTCAAGGAACATTGCTACTCCACATTAATGTTAAATATTTAAGACATTTAACAAAACATAAAACATCACTGAATACACACACATATATAATATGACTATTATGAAAGCCAGGTTAATATATATTATCATATTAATATAAATCCAATAAGTATATCCATCTTTTTTGGTGGGACTGTGACTAGGCATTAATGCAAGACTCCAAATAACTCTATTTTATTAGCAGAAATACATGAGCAAATATTTTCAAGCTTACTGCACTCATGCCAACAGCAGTTGTATGCATGACGCAAAGGACACAGGTCTACCCTCACAGCGAACTGTAGCTAGCTCAGCTGAAGGAGTGTTCCAATTCTTGGCAGAATAACAAATTCTCAAGCAGAGAGGGGACAGGGGTGAGATTTTTTCTTCTGTAAGTAACTTAATGAATGAAGTACTAATTAACATTATGGCATTGATAAATGGAGAGAGAAATTAAGGATGTACTCGATATTCAGACCTTCGCAGATGGACTGTCAAAGCCACATTAATTCCTATCTCATTGGAGCATCTGCTTCTCCCATAATCCACTGCCCCTTGGTACGAACAACACAAACTGTTGTGACTCAATTCGATTTATATCAATCTAATTTCTTTTAATCCAATTTGTATTCCAATCTACTACCTTCTAATCACTTAAATCTTCAGCCTCCATCTGGTAAATTTTCTCTCAAAATTAACCGAACAGATGCCTCAGCGATTGTCTTCCACAGTCAAGCTAATCAGGCCCTCACGGTAGCCTATAGAATCCGCTGAATAGGTACGTGACTTACGGTGTTGTCCTTCCAGTTACACACTGTGATGTAGGAAGACCATTTTATCTACCATTAATTGGTTCATTTGCATAACACTGCTTGGGAAGAAACACAGGACACAAAATCCAAGTGAAGAAAACTACAGAAAGACAGCAAACTGTGCTCATTTGTCAAGTGAGCTTTACAATTCAATCTGTCTTTTGTTTCAGTTAACAAACATGGGGTGAGAAAATTATTTAATACTGCATGGTCTAAATAGTGACCCGCTGCACACTACAGGATTAGAGGCGTTTTCTCTAATCACCACAAAGTCATGTTGAGACCCAGCTTTGGTTACTAAATATATTCTTATAATAAAGCTTCTGGATTTCAGAACTATGCACTAATTTATGTACTGGAGCATATGTGATATAAACAGAACAGCCTCTGGCTAGCATCGACTTTCACTCCCATGGAAGTTTCACTGTGATCCATAATTAACGTCACATTTTAAACATTCCCCTAGGAGCAGACTGGACAACACTACCTGTGGAATAAGTATCATTTGGGTGACACGGTAATCAGCAATAAACAAATAAAGAGAACCCAGGTCATGTAAAGGCAAACTCTACAGTAAACCGCTCTAAAATATGACTTATATTTATGTGAGACTTGTGGAATCAGTTTCATTAATTTCTAGAAAAGCTTCTTACATAGTCTGTAGTGTGTCTTGGTTACATTATTTTTTCCCCCTCATTTCAAGGCACCATTAAGAGAAATATTCAGATATTCTATATGCATGCACAAGGAATTGGTTTCAGGACGACCTGTGCTATTAGAAAAACCTGAAAGATTATTAACCAATAAAATCATACTACCTAGAACACAATCTACCTTGGAGTAAAGGATGTCTAATAAGTCAGTCTTATTAATGTTATCAAACAAAAAATGGTCAACATACCATCATAAAGCATGCATAATATATAAGCAGTTGAATGAAACAACTGAATGTAGAATCTATATGCACAATTTTGACTAGAGTAAAATATAGACAACAAGGTCTGTGGGTGGCTGAGTCACTAAGTGTCCAAAATGACCAGAGAGAAAACCAGGCCCAAAAGGCCCTGGCCTGATCCTTCTGGAAAATCAGGAGAATTGGTGAACTAGAGTGTGATGGGGAGATGCTAATCCATCTCTATATCTCAGATCTAGGACAGTGAGTGGCACACAACCACTCGGTGAGTAAAACCAACCACTTCTGACCCAGCTCGGCCTCTCGCTGCTGGAGCACTTCATCCCTAGAGCCTCAGTTACTGCATCTCTAAAGAGGACTTAAAAGTCCATCGGCCTCTACATATTGTGCCAAGGAGGAAATGAATGTAACCATACTTTGTGAATTCAAAGATACCATACAAATAGACAGTACAGCGAAGGCCTTTAAGAGCACGGACTTTGGATTTAAGTAAGTCTGAGATCCAGACTTCAGAACTGGGTAGCTGTGGGCAAATTACCAGCCCTCTTTGGTACCTTGATGTAAAATAGGGATGATAATATCTCCTACCTCATAGGATTCTTGTGACAAGAAAATGAATTAACATATATAATATTCTTAAAGCAGCACCTGAGACAATGTAAGTCAAACAAGTGTTAACTGAAGGGTAAAAGCTGAGCAGGTTGCCTCTGTGCTGTAAGTTCTCAAATATGTTTGGATGTGTATTAAACATTAATCATTGAGTAGCTAAAGAGCGCTGTCCATTTTCTGACTGGTAGTCTTCTTTTCAATAACAAAGGCAAACTGAGTTGTAAGAATGTAATTATTTCTGGTGTTGCTATGAGGTCTATCCATATGAATGGAAAGAAAACATGGTTTATAAGCTACTTTTAATTAGCTTTCATATGAAAACTGTGACCTAGATGATATCATCAATTTCAATAAATTATTGCAACACGTAAGAGTGTACTATGTGCCAGGCATCGTGCTAGAGGAAAGGAGTCCCTGACATCAGAGAGTTAAGAATCTTGTGCTCTGGCAAATTGATTAAACCCCTTTACCCCTCTGGGCAGTAAAATATCTGAAAAAGACATGTCATGTGCCTCCCTGAGTGCTGAGGAGGCTAATAGAACTTACTCAGAATTGTAAAGGTATTGGTTAAAAGCCCACTTTCATAACTTTGGACTCAAGGAGGAAGCAGAGACAGAAACTGGTAGATTCTAGAATTTCACCAAGTGATTCTGTCCTCAACTGAGCAACCAGTACACTCCAAGATTCTCCTATTCACACCATGCTTCTGAAAGGAAAAGAGTGATCCTTACTGGATAAGAATAAACAGGAAGACCCGATGCTACTCTGAAGAGCAAAACCCTTGAACGTCTAGATAAGACTGAAAGGTCCTGTTGATGAAGAGCCATAGTCCCAGCTTTCATATTGCCTGTAAATGTTGGTTCCAATTGTCTCGACTGTAACCTTTCCCCAGGGACCTCTCAGTACCAAGACCCACCACAGTAAGAATCCACTGGAATTGAATCCCTACTAACCAAATTCCCTGACAACTTGTATACAAGAGTGCAAAAAATAGTTTAACATTGTTACAGAACTTTACTTATTTATATATATCCTGTTTCCTCTGCAAGATTGAATTTATTAGCATTTCTGGTTCTGGCACAGTGCCTGGCATATGTACACACTCAACAAATAATGATTAATTCATTTTCAATAATACTAATATTCAATTACAGCAGCAAAAATGATCAATAGAGCTATCCTTTGTTGAATTTCTAGGCACCAGCTGGTTCACAAAGATTATTTTCTTTCATTCTCCGTATAACTCTTGTATAATTATCCCTGCTTTATTGGTAAGGAATCCAAGAATTTCAATAGCTTGTACAGAGTCACAAGAAACTGTCATTATGCACTGTAGTTAAAATTATTGAACATAATATAAAGTTTTCTGTATTTTTCAAAAAGCAAGAATATATATTTCACAAGTGCTATGTCGTCACTACAGGAGCCCTGGTGGCACTGTGGTTAAAGCTCTCAGCTGCTAACCAAAAGGAACCCACCAGTCAGTCTAAAGGAGAAATATGTGGCAGTCTGCTTCCTTAAAGATTACAGCCTTGGAAATCCTATGGGCAGTTCTACTCTGGGAGCCCTGGTGGCGCAGTGGTTAAGCATTCCACTACTAATGAAAAGGTCGGCAGGTTGAATCCACCATAGAGTCACTATGAGTCTAAATCGACTCGATGGCAGTAGGTTTAGTTTTTTTTCTATACGTCATCACTGTGGTGTTTTGTCCAAGGTTATGCTCAGGAGAGAGCAGTTATCAGAAGAGAATACCATTTTGTTAAGATGGACTGTTTCTTCAGGTGGACTGTCCCAGTATCATCTTTGATGCTGCTTATTTTCACATCTTCTTCTTAAAAACTTCAGCATTGACAATTTTAAATAATTCATAGAAAATCTGCATTGATAGTATCAGTTTGCTGAAAACATTAAGACCAACCTGATAACTCATACTTTTGAGTACGTGCTTGGAGAAGAAACAAGTACTTTAGCTTTGTAGTTTCAGTTAAAGCAAATTAGTAATGCTCCATGTTGATTTATCTGTATATTACAGTGGTTTATTTATGATGCAAAGTGCTATATTACTCATTACTTATATTGGAAATTAATACTAATCTTTATGTCAACAGTTTTATTCATTTTAAAGCAATCATTTATAATGTTTTCATATAGTTTCATTTTGAAATAATTTATAGGTAAGTAAGGAGATGCAACATGAAATGAGGAAAATGCAATCTATCTTCCCTCTAGCTTTACTCTTTACTTTTTAAAATCACTGAAACCAAAAAACAACAAACAAACTCACTGCCATCTAGTTGATTCCAGCTCATAGTGACCCTATAGAACAGAGTAGAGCTGTCCCGTAGAGTTTCCAAGGCTGTAAATCTTTATGGAAGCAGACTGTCACATCCTTCTCCCCCAGACTAGCTGGTGGGTTCAAACCGCCGACCTTTCAGTTAGCAGCCAAGCACTTACCCACTGCACCACCAGGGCTTCTTTTCAAAATCACTATCATTAGAAAAACAAACTTTAAGGAAAAGAAAAAAAAATTGTTGTTAGATACTTTCGTATCATGCATGCTAAAACTGCCTGAATTAAAACATCTCCCTTCCCCCAAACAAGTTTTAGACATGTAAATTAGGTGTTACATTTATTAGGAAGTAGTCTAATTTAATCCCTAAAATGTTACATAATGGGAGTTATTGCTGAAGGTGTTATGGATTTGATTGTGTTTGTGTTCCCCAAAACTATGTGTTGTAAATCCTATACTCTATACCTGTGGTTATAATCCCATTTGGGAATGAGTTGTCTGTTATGTTAATTAGGCAGGATTACTATACGGTGTGTCTTGAGTCAATCCCTTACAAAATACAAAAGGAGCAAGCAGAGATGGGGAGAAGACAGACACCATGCCACATGAAGATCACCAAGGAGCCAAGGAATAAGGACCTTCTTCCAGGGCGGACAGAGAGGGAAAGCCTTGCCCTAGAGCTGGCACCCTAAATTTGGACTTCTAGCCTCCTAACTTGTGAGAAAAAAAATTTCTGTTTTTTACAACCACCCACTTGTGGTATTTCTGTTATAGCAGCAATGGATAACTAAGACAAAGGGTTACTGAATTTGTTTGATATGATGAAAAACTTTTGGAAATGGATAGAGGTGATAGTAGCATAACACAGTAAATGTAACTAAGGTCACTGAATTGTATACATGCAGTCCTCAGATTACGAACAAGTCCTCTTCCTAAATCTGTCTTTAAATCAAATTTGTATGTAAGTCAGAACACTTATGTATGATACATATCTAATATCAGTTAGTCAAATGTTTGTCTTAGCATATAGTATACAGGGTACCTTTCTATGCATAAAAAAATTAAAGAAACACTTCCAGATACACTAAAACATCTTTAACATAATACAGTAAAAATAATAATAATGTTCTGATGCACATTGCAAAACAGCATCTGTTTGTTATTATGAACCATTTTGTGTACCTCTAATTCTTAATATAATAGGTTTTATGGGGGTGTTGGTTTGTAACTACAGGTTGTATTTAAGTCGGACATTTGTAACCCAGTGGCTGCCTACACTTAAAAGCAGTTAAAAAGGCAAACTTTATTATATGTATTTTACCCCAACAAAATTTAGAAAATTAAAAAATTTAGTCTTCATATTATAAACGAGACATCACAAGAAAACATAATACCACAGGTACAATAACCACCCAATAAGAGCAAAGAATATAGAATTTGTATACTACATCTTATAATATAGTCTAAAAAATTAATTATGAAAAGAGAATTGGTCTTTCTGGAGTCTCTGGGTAGTAAAAATGGTTGATGTGCTTCACTGCTAACTGAAATGTTGGCAGTTTGACTCCATCCAGAGGCACCTCAAAAGAAAGCCCTGGCTATCTGCTTCTGAAAAATCAGCCATTGACAACCCTATGGATCACATACTCTGACACACATGGAGTCACCAGGATTCGAAATTGGCTTGATGGCATCTGGTTTCAGTGGGTCTTTCTAAACATAACAACAAGGTAACAAAATGTGCTCCAGCTTTTCAAATTGTTTTCAAGCTGGTCGCATTTCCCAACCTCATCAAAGAACAATGATTTTAATAAGGCCCACTAGTATGCCATAAGAAATAACAGTACATAATTAAACCACTGCACTTTGGTGTATATAAAAATCCAAACCCATGGCTATGGAGTCGATTCTGACTCATAGCGACCCTACTGGACAGAGTAGAACTGCCCCATAGGGTTTCCAAGGCTATAATCTTCACAGAAGCAGAACGTCACATCGTTCTCCCTTGAAGCAGCAGGTGGGATGAAAGTGCCAACCTTTCAGTTAGCAGCCAAGCGTTTTAATCACTGCGCCACCAGGATTCCTTGGTGTATATAAAAAAAAAGAAAAGAAAAAACCAAACCCACTGCCGTCCAGTTGACTCCAACTCATAGCGACCCTACAAGACAGAGTAGAACTGCTCCATAGGGTTTCCAAGGAGAGGGTGGTGGATTCAAACTACAAACCTTTTGGTTAGTAGCCTGAGCTCTTAATCACTGTGCCACCAGGGCTCCTTGGTGTATACAGTAAAATACAAATGGAAAAAGGTTACTTTTCCTGTTAGTTATTCTCAGCAAGAAGTTATTAACAACCCTGATAACAGTGACTCCACTTCCCACTTCCAAATAAATAAATACAAGGATGGAATCCAAAACAATCTAAACAGAGAGTGACCAGGCTCAATGAAAGAGGGGAAATATTACTGTCAATTTGGAAATCTTATTAATGTTCCCAATTTCCTTTATTACCTGAAATTTGTCAGTATTTTCAACTTAAGTAAGGAGCCTAGTGACAGAGTGCTTAAGCGCTCAGCGGCTAACCAAAAGGTCAGCGGTTGGAACCCACCAGCCTCTCCACAGGAGAACAATACGGCAATCTGCTTCCTTAAAGTCTGCAGCCTTGTAAACCCTATGGGGCAGAGCTACACTCTCCTATAGGGTCGCTATGAATTGGAATCCATTTCATGGCAGTGGCTTTAGTTTGGTTTTGGTTCAACTTAAGTATTCCTATTTCTACAATCATCCCACATTCTGAAGACCTACCTTCAGAAACAGGCACAAGAAAAAATATTCCTAAGGGAAATTAGCAGGAAAGATACGACTCTTAATAAACCCGGCTGGTCATTCTATAATGTACATATAAAATACTAACAGACAAACTGTAGTGCAATATGTAAAGATGGGGACATTGATGGTTCTGTGGTAGAATTCTCACCTTTCATGTGGGAGACCCAGGTCCGATTCCCGGTCAATGCACCTCATGCCCAGCCACAGAGGCTTGCGTGCTGCTGTGATGCTAAACAGGTTTCCACAGGGCTCCCAGACTAAGACAGACTAGGAAAAAAGGCCTGGAAATCTATTTGCAAAAAATCAGCCAATGAAAACTCTATGGATCACAATGGTCCAATCTGCAACAGATCACGGGGATGGAGCAGGGCTTCAGCATTCTGTTCTGCTGTGCATGAGGTCACCATGAGTAGGGACTGACTCAAGGGCAGCTAATAACAATAAGGAAAAAGAAACCAGTAAGCAAAGGGACTTCTCCCGGTCTATTTATTGCTTATTTTCCATAAATCAGGTGTCAGTGTATTCAACTTTCCAGCTAGAAAAATGTAAATGACATAATGGAAACATAATGAGAGTACCTTTATTTGAAAACAGTAAAAATATGAAGTTTGACACTTTTAAGACTTTCCTCTCAAGACTGGGTAAAGAGAAACAAAGCAACATCTAACACACAGCACTGTAAAAGCTCATGAAGCTCTGGAGGAAAAGGATGCTACAGTCATGTCACCCCATCCTTAGGGACATTTACACTATACTGAAATAACAGTGCTTGTTCGGAGGGTTATATTAACATTGCTTCTTCAAAGGATTACATTCATTCATTCATTCTTTGTTTATTTTTAGGCAATGTTCCTGCAATTAGTATGCAGCACAGAAGGAAAAATAAAACACAACAAAGGTGGTGAAGATTTTTCTAGGAAGGTTTACTCTAAAAATATAAAATAACATAGGAGAGAAAAACAAAGCCATAAGCTCACCAAAGGCAGGACTTTTTTTTTTTTTTTTTAATTGAACTAGTCGTATTAGTTCTTCTTCTATCCTAAAGAAAACATCTGTCAGCGAACCAGCTGAACTAATAAACACCCTAATGTGTTAGAAAAGACTGTGCCTTGATTTGTTCAAAATATAATAGATAAATATAAATTCTCGGGGATGTGACTAATTGTGAGTAGGCATTTGCAAGTAACCAAGGCACATAAAAAATCATCTGTTCGTATTTTGTTTATGTCCCAGAGTTATAGCCCAGGTGGAAGGGGGACATATTTTAAACTAAACCTTAGAGAAAAGATGGGAGAATATAAATTAGGATGATGCTGTGACATTTTAAAAGTAGCCTTCACAGATATGGAGAAGAGACAATGCAGTTACATCACAAACTCCTATTTGTGAAAATATTCAGAACGTACGTGAATATTTATTCTACCTCTAAATTTAAATCTGCATCTATAATTCAGAAATGTTCATGGTGCTAGTGATAAAAAGGAAGTATTCGCCCTAGTTGTATAATCAGAATTAAAAAACTTATTACTACACAGGGTTTTAATTCTAATGTAACTGCATACTTTTATACTTGTATTAAGTAACGTATGCCAAAAATAGTCACCAAAACAGCTAGTCTTAAATAACCTGAAATGTATGATCTAGTTGACAAACTTCTGTTATTCTCTTTCTTTTTGTATGTTTTCCAGGTCATCCTCTCCTACTGAACATAAAGCTATACGACTGCATAATTTCCCATTTAAAGATGGAGAAGAATACCACTTCCACCGGATGGCCCTATCTGTTCACCCTAAGTGTGAGGATCAAGCTGTGTCATCCCCAGAAAGCAGCATTAAATAGGACAACTTAATAATGCACTACGGAAGAAATCACTTAATATTCGTGTTGACAGAAAAGAAGAGAAGATTAATCACGGGGCCTTCCTTGGTCTTCTCTAGGAGGACTCTGGAAGGCTCTAGGTTCTAGTTGGAGGAAAGTTGACTGTTTTAAAGTAGCTCACAGCAACCCTTTGATGAAATGCGAAGGTTTACAGCAAATTGGCACTTGGTGACAAATGAGAGTACTTCTTTCCTTTAACTTCAAATTAATCATATTGTCCCACTGATCCTTGTTTTCTGTACTGTGCTTCTCACAACCCTTTCCCCTCTTTTGTGTGTGAAAGCAATTTTTTCAAAGAATTTTAAGCAATTATAAAGAATACTTCCTTTCATGCTTAGTTCACCCTACAGGTGATTTGGAAAACAGTATATTTGCTTCTCTTAGCAAATAAAAATGCTGTGTCTATGGGTTCATCTCATTCTGCTTTGCTTATGACAAAGTAAGCATTGGAAAACTAATGGCCGATGTTTACCTGGTATTCAGAGCTCTGAGTTAAAAGCATTCAACCTGTTAAAGACTATTTTTAATGATAGTGATGAAACATAATTACAACTCTTTTTCCCTTGAGCAATTTATTAACCCTCTTTGGGTTAAATACCTGTTTGCTGTAATTTTTAAAGGGCCATTGTTTTCATATCTATTAAACATTTTTCCCAAAACCTACCTACAAAACCCTCAAAAGCTGCAATATCACAAATATAATAAAGGCTTATCAGACTCATTTCCAACCCATGTTTTGTAAATCAGTCTCTTTTGGACTTCTGGTAGTCAGTGCACTGAACTAAGTCACGGTGGCCCAAAAGTTTTTCATTTAAAAAAGAAAAAAAACAATGTCACTCTTAAAGTTAAAAAAAAGAAAGAAAGAAAAGAAATGCAATCCTGAATTAAAAAAAAAAAAAAAAAAGATTAATGTGCGATGCAGCCTCAAAGCACACAAACTTTAAGGATGGTGGAAAGCTTACAATCTCTAGTTTACATTAAACATGAACTATATTCATTCGCAAATATATTTTGACCACCTAACAACAGCTCAGCACTGGGTATGCACTGAACAAAACCTCCTTGTGGAGGTTACTGTTTGTAGATAAGTTATAGTATATAAGCATATGTTTAGAACTTGTGGTAAGTATCATAAAGGAGAATGCATCAGGAGGGAATAATTTGAGTTACTGGACAGAGAAGTGTTCTTTAGGTAAAGGACTCTTACACAGAGACCTGAAATACAGACAAGATGAGAAGAACTGGAAAAGAACATTCCTGGCAAAAGGACAAGTATAGGTAGTCTCTTAGATGGGAAAATCCTCGGTATATTCTAGAAACTGAAATAGCATCAGTGTAGCTAGAGTACAGGAAGTAAGAGAGTGGTGGAATGAAGATTGGAAAGTAGGTAGTTATTGGGAAGACTAGATGGGCATTTATAAGGGTATGTTAATGATCATAATCCCATCATAAGTAGGGCAGAAATCACTGAGGGTTTTAAACAGGAAGCTAACAGAACCTGGTTCCCGTTTTCAAAAACCACCCTAGCTATTCCAAGGAGAGTTGGCTGGAAGAATGTAGATCAGTTAGGAGGTTTTTAAACAGGAAGCTAACAGAACCTGGTTCCCGTTTTCAAAAACCACCCTAGCTATTCCAAGGAGAGTTGGCTGGAAGAATGTAGATCAGTTAGGAGGTTCCTGCAGTAACCCAGACAAGAGATGATGGTAACTTGACGGGATGGGGAGAGGTAGATAGATATGTTATTATTTTGGAGGTGGAATCAGGAGGACATAGCTCAGTTTCATGGTAGTAAGAAAACTTTCTCATGTTCACTCTTTCTACCAGAGATGACATAGGAAGCTGATGGTTTCCTAACCACTTTAAAAATGGCCTAGAAAGACCCTGAGAAAGGCGCCAAGACAGCAATTGCTCACAGGAGGGAGCATCTCCACACAAAGCAACCCCAGCCCTCACCTCAAATGGACTCTGCTGGGGAATATCTGTGCCCCTTGGGCAAGCTGCTTAATGACCATGCTCTCCAAAACACCATCACTCATTTTACAGGAGTTAGAGGAGAAACAATGGATAAGAGAATCGATTTCATTTTTCATTTATGAGTTTTGCAAATGGAGGAGGAGGGGCTTTTCTTATTTCTAGGCAAAAAGCTTAAGATGTGATGTTTTAGCTAACTCACAGCTATGTATTATACAAAAATAACCAGGGATATGTATGCCTAAACTGCTAGTTTTATCTTAATAGAATTATATTTTACAGTTTACTGAGATATTTTTACCGAAAAAGCAGGTGTTTCTAAAAGTAAGCTTTCTGGCCTGGAAACTTGTTCATTTGTTGGATTTCATGGAAGAAGAAAAGGAAAGCTCTAGCTTAGAAGGTGATGTATGTCTCCTCAGAAGGTGAAGGTTCTACATAGAATATGTCCTGGAAGGATATAGATAAGTCTGGTAACAGTGAGTGTTCCTAAAGAGACTGGGAGCCAAAGGTGGGTGGGAGACTTCCTTTTCAAATTATAACCTTCTATAGTTTAGAATGATTTGCTACTACTAGCTAATCTAAATAAATAAGCAAATGAAAAAATTGGTAAAGAAACCATCTATAATTCCTCCCCATTCATGTGAATTATGGTGTTTTTCAAGAATATTGAATATACCATGCACTGCCAGAAGAACGAACAAATCTGTTTTGGAAGAAGCACAGCCAGAATGCTCCTTAGAAGGGAGGATGGCAACCATCTAACATACTTTGGACATGCTATCAGGAGGGACCAGTCCCTAGAGAAGGGCATCATGTTTAGTAAAGTAGAGGGTCAGCGAAAAAGAGGAAGTCCCTCAACAAGATGGATTGACATAGTGGCTGCAAGAAGAAGCTCAACACAGCAACAATTGTGAGGATGGTGCAGGACCAGGCAGTGTTTCGTTCTGTTATACACAGGGTCACTATGAATCAGAACCCACTTGACAGCACCTAACAACAACAGTAACACACCACTCACTTAACATCTGGGTTTATATCCAATCCGTCAGCAAGTCTTCCAACCTGGCTCCACTTCTTAACTGTCTGTGCACCTCTCCTCCATCCACTCCCAAGTGTGATAAAGTTTCTCCTTGTTTCCACTCGTGCTCCAAGATAGCTCACCCTCTGCCCAATAGCGTAACATGTTGCTGTTGCTGTGTGCCATCCAGTGAATTCCAACTCCTGGTGACCCCATGTGACACAGTAGAACTGCCACATAGGGTTTCCTAGGTTGAAATTTTTACGGGAGCAGATTGCCAGCTCTTTGTCCTGTGAAGCGGCTGGTGGGTTCCAACCGCTAACTTTACGGTTAGCAGCCAAGTGTTTAACCATTGCACCACCAGGGCTTTCTATATATATAGCCAAATGTATCTCTTTAAAATGTAAAAACAAATTATGCTATTTCTGTGCGTAAAACCCTCCAAAGGATTTTCTTTATATTTACAACAAAATCCAGACTATATATCGTGATCAACAAAACCCTAGTTATTGTAGCTCTTCCCTTCCTCTATGCTTGTTTTGTACCACTTCCTCAAGTCATGCCTTGCAGACAACCCTAAGCATCCCAGCTATCTGCACATTACGTTTGCTCCCATCTTAGGTCTTTTGGACAGGCTCTTCTTCTCCTAGGATGTTCTTGAATATTTTGCAAGACTGGTCTTTATTCAGTCTTAGTTCAAACATTCCCTTCTGGCAGGTCTTCCCTGCCTTGCCTGGCACAGTCATAACACAATGTTTTACCCTCAAAACGCCAAATTGTCTCTAAAACTATCTAAACATTTATTTCACTTCTTGCATATTGTCTCTTTCCCCCTCAACCTTCTAGCATGGCTGTACAAGAGCAGGTACTTGGTCTGTGCTTCTCACCATTACAAGAAAGCTTTTCAGGCTAACCAACTCCAGTTATTCCTGCCAAATTTAAATAGTCTACACTTCAATGGCTTAAGTACCAGAAATCACTGACTCACAAGAAAAAAAAAAAAAAAAAGATTCCATCATAGTATAATTTTATTTGGAATCCCTGGGTGGGGCAAACCGTTAATGAGCTCCGCTGCTAACCAGAAGGCTGGAGGTTCAAGTCCACCCAGAGGCACCTTGGTAGAAAGACCTGGCGATTTCTGAAAACCCATCATTGAAAACCTTGTGGAGCACAGTTCTACTCTAACATACATGGAATCATCATGAGTTGGAGTGGACTTGATAGCAACTGGTTTTATAATTTTATTACTATACTTTTCTTTGCATTGAATCAACATAAACTTCCTTAAAATTTCTGCTCATTGCTGCTAACTCCAATTCTACTCTTTTGTGTTAAATAAAACAAGTGCAATCATTCTTTCACATGAGAGCGCATATTTGAAGATTATTATGATTCCAGTCTAACTTTTCTTTTCCTAGTGAAGCACTGTCATTCTTTCAACTGTTTCTCATGTCATGTTTTAAAACCCACCTCTGTCCTCCTATACTCCTCTCCTTAAATGAATTCTCTGAATAGCTTATCTATGCCTGAATCAAAGTGTAGCACTCATAACTGAAAACACACTTCCATATATGATCTAACAGCGCACGCCAGAGAACAAGAAACTGAAAATCCTCGTTTCTTAAAATCAGAGATAAGCAAACTTTTTCTTAAAAAGCAAGTCTGTAAATATTTTTGGTTGTGTAGACCATACAGTCTCTGTCACAACTACTGCATTTTTACACTTATAAAGTGTCCAACTGCGTCCTCCCCCAGGTATTTCTGTAAGCACGCCATGTTAATTTTTTTAAGCATCATGTGAAAAAATAAGCATAGCACACTTAACAAAAATACCTGGCGGGGGGGAAGGGCGAGGTCCGCAAACAAACATAGAAGGCACACGTTATTTGCACAAAAATACAGTATTCAACTCTGCCTTTGTAGTGGGAAAACAGTCATGGGCAATGCATAAGCAAATGGGCATCTCTATGTTCCTGAAAAACTTTATTTGAGGATCAAAATGTTTGACTTCATAAAATTTTCACATGTCAAGAAATATTATTCCACTCTTGATTTTTATTCAACTATTTAAAATAGTAAAAACATAGTTATAGTTGATAAACTCATTGCCATATAGTTGATTCCTACACATAGTGAACCTATAGGACAGAGTAGAACTGCCTCATAGGGTTTCCAAGGAGCAAGGAGCAGCTGGTGGATTCGAACTGCCGATCTTTTGGTTAGCAAGCTAAGTTGTTAACCATAGTTGATAGGCCATATGAAAACTGAGAGCAGACTGAATTTACCCCATGGGCAGCACATTGCTCATCCTTGTTTCAGATGTTTCTGATTAATGATGCCTAGGAATACAGTGGAGCCCCTGGGTGGTTCAAATGGTTAACTCATTCTGCTGCTACCAAAAAGTTGCAAGTTTGAATCCACCCAGAGGTGTCTTGGAAAAAGGCCAGTAAGAAAACTACTGTTCTTACTGCCAAAACATCAACCTTTGAAAAATCAGCCTATGGAGCACAGCTTTACTCTGACACACGTGGTGCCACCAGAAGTCCTCGACTGGTGGGTTTTTTTTAGGAATACGCTAGCAGGTGGGTACGCATTGAGCATCATACTGTGGAATGACTGAATTTAAAGTTCACAAAAACATTAAAGTCTTTCTTCATATATTCTACTTCCAATTCTGTCTTCTCGCATGCTGTTTTGATGCCATTCATCCTTTCCCACCAATTAATGTGCTTGAATTGTACTTTCAAGATATATTTCCCTTTAGAACAAATATTACATTTGAACATTATGTGAGTGGTTGGTAAGAGTTTTCTGAAATTAGCAATGGAAAAAGAAATGATTGTTTCATTCTATACAATGTTCATCTAAATAAAGGTTATTCTCAGTAGGGTGATTTGTTCATTCTCATTTAAAAGAATCAAAACAAAACAGATTCTCTAGCTTCCCTTGGGAAATGATGGCACAGCAGAAGGAAACATCTTTGCAAGCGCAGTCTTAATTTTACTAAGTTTCCAACACATAAGACTTACAGCTGTCTCTTATCACCAAAATATGTTTTCTCATATCAAATTAAGGTTCACACCTTTGACAAGTATCAACCAAGAAGCCTGTGCATTCTTGGTGGTGAGAGAGAAATGGAACAACAGTATGGAAGGACAGCCTCTTCCCTCTAGTTACAATTTTATAACAACAACCACGACAATAAAAAAAAAAAAAAAGGCTAATATAGTCCTTTTTGGAAAAATGTTCATGTATACACTTATAATCATTTTGAACATAACTAAAAATACCCCAAGAACAAAAAGAATGATAACACAGAGAGAAACACAAAAAAAGCAAAAATTTAAACATAACTGTTCATGGTTGAAAATTACATGTTAAAGAAATGTTGTTGTTAGATGCCATCGAGTTGGTTCCAACTCATAGCGACCCTATGTACAACAGAACTAAATACTGCCCGGTCCTACACCATCCTCACAATTGTTGCTATGCTTGAGCCCATTGTTAAAGATGTATACTCTGTAAAAAATTAGTAATTATAACTTTAAAAATCGATGCATGAAATAATCATAACCAAAACAAAAAAGAAAAACGTTTTGAAGTATCCCTCTGCAACCTCTTTAAAAACTGCAATCACCTGGTAACTTTCAATGAAACCATGGCATTTAAGGTTCATTCCAGGAACTATTCTTTCATAGTAACAGCAGTTATGGTTTTCCACCTACTTCCTGAGGGTTTGTGTCCTCTGAGGCTAAATACTTCACTGGGGAACAAATAGCCTTCATAAAACAATTTATGAAAAGAAGAAACAAATACTCGATTCAGCACTGAGTCTATGCCAACCATGGTGCTAGGTGTTTCCATGTGTTATCCTGCTTAATGTTATTCTCACAAAAATCCCAGGACATTTTCCCAAATCCCATATCAAACTGAAAAGCAGCTTATTTTAGAGACACATATATCAGCTCTTTCTAACTTGGTATTTATAGATTAAACTCTTTCTGTTTCGCACTCATAGTTGTCCACCGGCTTAACTTTTGTTGAATATGGATAGTAATGTAAGTGTCAAATACAAATAGATATTAAAAGAAAAAAAAGTTTGGGAAAAACAAAGTTGACTCTTAGTGAATATATAATATAACTGATGGGAGCAATAATATTCACTACGTTAGAAATTAGCCTACGAAGTTGATATGTTTGGAGGGACCCTGGTTTCAATCAGTATGCTTTGCAAAGAAAATAGCAGCTTTGGTTAATCCAATAAATGGGAGTCATTAAGACAGCTTCTACTGTTCCTGGCTCTGTTGCTGTTCTTAGCTGCCATCGAGTAGATTCTCACTCATGGCGACCCCACGTGTGCAGAGTAGAACTGCTCCATAGCGTTTTCAAGATTGTGACCTTTTTGGAAGCAGATCATCAGGCCTGTCTTTGTAGGTGTTACTGGGTAGGTTCGAACCATCAAACTCTTGGCTAATAGTTGAGTCAAACGTTACCCATTTGCACCACCCCAGGACTTTGGCTCACCTGCAGTGCCAGTTAAACATGTTAGGGGGCCACACCAGTGAAAAGTCACTCAGGAATAATGCTGAGAACATCCTTTGGAAGTGTTCTTTTATTAAACAACTGGTCATCTGTTCATAACATTCAGTTTAACAAATTCATTTTAATCACTCTTAAATGAAGTAGAAATAGTTCTTAAAATCTTATGCCTAAAATGATATTTAAAATAAATACAAATGAAGAGTTAAAATTTTGCTAAGCTAAAACTGGCGGTTTACTTCAAAAATTACTACAAGGATACCAACTTTTTTTTTTTTTTTTTTTGGTTTCATTTTGAATAAATAGAGGGGTAATGGACATAATTATTGTGTGTTTTAATATTACCTTCCAGTACACAACACTAAACAGCCATTCCTCACAAATTCTCAGAATTCCTGCTTGTACTTTAGAAAACTGTTCAAAAACAAAAAATAATAACAATACCCAAACCAAATCCAGTGCCATCAAGTCGATTCTGACTTATAGCAACCCTATAGGACAGAGCAGAACTGCCCCATGGGGTTTCCAAAGCTGTAAATCTTCATGGGAATGGACTGCCGCATCTTTCTCCCATGGAGCAGCTGTGTGGGTTTCAACTGCAAACCTTTCAGTTAGCAGCCAAGCACTTAACCACTGCACCACCAGAGCTCCTAATAACAACTTTTTCCCAAAATCCAGATTAACCCCATAATTAAAACATGACCATCCTGAACCTTAACTTCCACATCTCCACATGTAAACTTATTTTCTCTATTATTAGTCCTTCAATTTCTTGCCCTCATATCATTATATGATTCTTTAAAAGACATTATATATAAACATCTTTTCCAAAGAGTTTTTCTTGCTAAGGAGCTTTTTCAAACTGATATTTATCATCAATACACATGATAAAATTTGAGAAATTATACGATTAGGCCATTAGTAAACAAAAAGAAGCCTATATAACAAAGAGTTGATTTTCAAACCATGTGTTCCATCTGCAGTTAATATCATCAGAGATGTTACCTTTTGGCACCTAACATCACAACCATGCATTTAAATTTAAAAATCTATGATATATATGAATAACTTTCATTTCATTAGAATTTAATAGTAATCTTCATCTTTTTCAATGTAATTTTATACAGGTAGTTATAAAACTACTAATAAAATTAAGGAGGTGGCTTCTTTTAAATTATTCCAACTGTTTATCTTGCCATCTCCCATAGGCTCACCTATCTTTGTAAATGTATTAGCTTGTTACTCTGCTATTATCAATTACCGAATTGATTATGATAAGACATAATGCCCCCTTGTCACAAGTAAATAGACATAGTCTGGGTCATTTTTATAGACATTTTAAAAACATCCGTGACCTAGATGAGAATTTTCCTTTATAGTAAGAAATAGCTTCAGCTTCAATGCCAACAAAGTCCTAGGAGAATGCCAATTATGCCAATTTTGCAAAAACAGATATATGGTGATTTTGTAGTATAGACTATTTTACACCAGGGACAAAGCCCAAACCATTCATCTCAATTTACTTAGGACCTAAGGCTTAATTTGAGCTCTGACCTCAGAGTTGAAAGATGATCTGTAGATGCAAAATAACACAAGGCAATATTTTCAAAGAGAAATATATATATTTACTTTCTTATCCCATTAATGTTTCAATTAATTACATAAACAATGATACTGCTTTACTATTTTTAGTTTTCCATTCAAGTGAACTAATTCGAAGAAATATTTAAACTTTGGGCCATAACTAAGGTAACAAAATATTTAATCAATAGTACGGATAATGGCCATTGATTGAAACTCCTCATTTAAGGCGCTTTCAATCTTGATCACCAATAGTCAAATGACACCTGACAAAAGATTGCTAAGAACTTGTTACTCACTGACTTTAATGGAATTTTGAAAACAGGTCAAAGGAATGACAGGTAACTGGGTTTAGATGAAATATAAATGGAAACAATAAGCTATTTTTCACAATTAATTTTGAAAAAGAGATTTTTGTTTGGTCATTCATTTTTTTTGTAGAGGAAAAGGAATAAGTTTATTTCCCTAAAAGTGAATTGAAACCTTTGTTGACCAAACTGTATGTACTGAGAATACATCAGGCTCTCAATTTAAAACGTTTCCTCCAAGTGTGATTTATGATGCTACTCCTTCCCAGGAAGGAGCCCTGGTGGTGCAGTGGTGAAGTGTTCGGCTGCTAACCTAAAGGTCAGCAGTTGGAACCCACCAGCTGCTCCATGGGAGAATGATGTGGGAGTCTGCTCCCATAAACTTTACAGCCTAGGAAACCCTATGGGCAGCTCTACTCTGTCTTACAGGGTCGCTGTGAGTCTGAATTGACTTGATGGCAAAGGGTTTGGTTTGGTTGCTTCCTAGGATGCCTCTGAGAACTGGTGAGATGATCGCCAAGCATTGGAAGCTCCTTGGGGAACGCGTGTGATAGTATTACCAAACATCATTGTGATTATTATCATTTTACATGCAGTTCCATGGACTATTTGTTTTCCTAAACCAACTTAGTGCCCTTGATTAAGCCAGACTCACCTCACATTATAATCACTGAATAAAAGTGCTTTGTGAGCAGCACTGCCCCATAACCCGGACCCAATCTGGAGTCACACAACTCTGGGTCACTTTCCAGAAACCTACTTCTTCTCTTAAGCTGAGCATTGATGCTGTCAAGGTCTAACGTTAGTTACCTCTGTATCTCTTTGATGGTCATTAACCTTACGGAAAAACAGGAAATGGGAACATCAGGGAATCATTATCACGAACATTTTATCATAGAAAATAAACTACTCTCCCTTTTTACTCAGGAGAAAATGAAAATATTTGAGTGAGAAAGCATAAACCATTAGTATACAGTTTGGCTTCTGATTTATCTCTCCCCAATTTTTAACTTGTTAAAAATTCTACACTTCTTATCTTAGAATAAAATATTTCTTTAGATTTTGAAATGTCACTAGCATTCGACTATTCATTTTATTAAAATATATACAATATGAGATTGCAATTTATGCAAAAGTATTTTTACCACTAGTTTTTCATATACTTGAAATTTGTTTCATAAATTCTTATCAACTAAACTTTATGCTATTCTTTAAAAGGAATAAACTGAACATAATCGAATACATTCTCCTTTTAAGGTCATTTTTAAAAGAATGTCAGCTATTACAACAAACATGATAATTAAACGAAAAAAACGAACCCTGGTACTTTCATGTCATCATATAACAGAAAGCTTCACAATAGAAATATAATCATATTTAATTTTCTCAAGGCTTTAAAATCAACATAAAGAAAACAGGTTTGTCTTTCCATCAGGTAAACAAATGAACAATTATAACACAGCGTACATTAAGAGAATATACTTAAATATTTAAACACACAAATATACACAGGAGGTAGCCCAAACTCCAAAACACTTAAATTGTGTGTTTTCAGGAAATGATGAATAGAATCATTTTAAATTTGCAGGTACTACTGATGACTTAGGAGCCCTGATGGTGCAGTGGTTAAGAGACTGGCTACTAACCAAAAGGTCAGCAGTTTGAATCTACCAGCCACTCCTTGGAAACCCTATGGGGGCAGTTCTACTCTGCCCTAAAGGGTCACTATGAGTCAGAATTGACTCTGGCAACGGGTTTTGTTTTGTTTTGTTTTTTTTAATTGACGACTTCAGCAAAACAAAGGAAAGGGTAGTTTTTGCTGAGTCTAGAACAAGCAGGAACAAACAGCCAAATTAAGTGGACCGGGTTCATTTAATTCAACAAATATTTATTGAACATTTATTATGTGTAAGGTTTTAGCTACCCACCACAAGCAATAACAAGTGAGGAAGAAACAGCTACTGACAGGAAGTAGTTTAACATAAGCGTGATTCATAAAACAAACACACAGATTACAGTAATTGCAGTAAAGTGAAATATAAACCAGGGGAGAGAAAGAAAGGGTTATGGGAATTCACTGGGAAAGGAGATCCCATCAATCTTTCATTAACTTCCTGCCTTGCAGCATAGATTTGAACCTTAATTGTTTTTGTAACACCCCTAGGTACTCTAAACTCATCCCAACTTTAACCAGTTGCCTCCATTCTCACAGATAGACCTAAGGCAACCCATTCTCACAGACAGACCTAAGGCAACCTTTTCTTGAGTCATTCCTTACCATTGTCTCACTATCAACCCTAGAATGCTCATTAAGAACTAGAGAGCTTTTAGGAAATTGCCACCTAAGCTCCTTCCTCAGCCTTTGCATGTTACTGGTCTAGAGTGGGACCTGGGCATATAGCCCTGGCTAAATCCTACTCATCTCCTGGACTTCACTCAGTGTGTCTTACTGAGCCTTTTCACACCCCTAAAAGGGTTTAGATATCCATCCAACATGCTCCACAGCACTCTGAGGCTACCTCTAAACTAACAGGTGATCACACTCTACAGTATTCACGACTGACTCATGGGCCTCTTGTTGTTTTTGTTGTTGTTAGGTGCCCTTGACTAGACTCCCACTCAGAGACCTCATGTATAACAGAACAAAATGTTGCCTGGTCCTTCATCATCCCCACAGTCATTGCTACATTTGAGCCCACTGTTGCAGAGACTGTGTCAATCTCATTGAAGGTCTCCCTTTTTCACTGACCCTCTACTTTACTCAGCATGATCTTTTTCTCCAACAATTGGTCCCCTCTGTTGACACGTCCAAAGTAAGGAAACAAAGTCTCTTCTACTTGTGGGCTTTAACTAGCAACCTGTAAATTCCCCAAGGAGCAGAACAATTCTCCAGTGTCTTCTCTTTTTGCTTGGGATAAAACTAAGACTCCTTACCCAAACGATTTGCATCACCAGCCTAGCTTCTTTCACTTTCCCTTTGCTCATAACTTTCCTGGCCACTCTCTCACAGGTTCTCAAAGGTGCTGGGTTCTTCCCTTCCCTAGCCCCACTTTAGGAATGGGAATTACAGAACACTTAATTGTGCTCATGCAGAACCTGCACATAGACCAAGAGGCAGCCGTTCGAACAGAACAAGGGGATACTGTGTGGTTTGAAATTAGGACAGGTGTGTGTCAGGGTTCTGTCCTTTCACCACACTTATTCAATCTGTATGCTGAGCAAATAACCCAAGAAGCTGGACTATATGAAGAACACAACATCAGGATTGGAGGCAGACTCATTAACAGCCTGCAATATGCAGATGACACAACCTTGCTTGCTGAAAGAGAAGAGGACTTGAAGCACTTACTGATGAAGATAAAAGACTACAGCCTTCAGTATGGATTACACCTTAACATAAAGAAAACAAAAATCCTCACGACTGGACCAATAAGCAACATCATGATAAAAGGAAAAAATATTGCATTTGTCAAGGATTTCATTTTACTTGGATCCACAATCAACGCCCATGGAAATAGCAGCCAAAGAATCAAATGATCCCAAGTCAGCACAATTTGACCTAGGCAAATAAAGACACTAAGAAGTACACAAGAAAAAGGGACACTTTAGGTAAATGCTATAACAATATATTCAGTTTTGCAACAACAGTTAAAGCAACCAAAAAATATGTGTATGGTTACAAAGGTAGATATGGATGCATATATGTGTATAGGAAAGAATATGCAAATAGATGCACGTGAATGTACAGGTGTATTTGTAGGCATATGTATACACACATTTGTGAGTGCTGCATATATATCCAAATATATAGCAAACCACATAGGGGCACAGTTACGGAGGCTTCCTAGACATATCCAAACCAGTCGTAGGATTAGTTTACCGTATCAAAAGGCTTTGGATCATAGTCTCGGAAGACAATTTAGTTAATTGGCATAACATAGTTCACAAAGATAATGTTCTATATCCAAGTTTGGTGAGCAGCATCTGGGGTCTTAAAGGTGTGTGAGCAGCCACCTAAGATACAAGTATTGATGTTGGCTCGTATGGAACAAAAGAGAATGCCGGAAATCAAAGACTCAAAGAAGAAACCAGTCCATGGGACTAACAGCCCACATGAACCACAGCCTCTTCAAACCTAAGACCAGAAGAACTAGATGGTGCTAGCTATCGTTACTGATCATTCTGACCAAGGACACAATAGAAGGTCCTGCCTAGAATGGGAAAAAATGTTGAACAAAACTCAAATTCCAAAAAAAAAGTCAGACCTACTGGACTGATAGAGACTAAAGGAACCCCTGAGACTATCGCCCTAAGATACTCTTTGAACTGGGAAATGAAGTATTTCTGCAGGTCCCCTTTCAGTTTATTTTATAAATGGGCTTATAAAATTAACAATGTCACCTGTGAATAATGTACTCCCTTAAACAATTAACTATATGACACCGAATGACCAACAGTTAACCAAAAACAAAGATGAGATGGCAAGGAGGGGAAGGGAAGCTAGATCAGCAGAAACAGAATAAACATAATGGAAATAATGAGAATGCTTTCCTGGAGAAGGACATTATGCTTGGTGTTATGGACGGAATTGTGTCCCCAAAAAATGTGTCAACTTGGCTAGGCCATGATTCCCAGTATTATGTGGTTGTCTACCATTTTGTGATCTAATGTGATTATACTATGCGTTGTAAATCCTAACTTCTATGATGTTAATGAGGCAGGATTAGAAGCATTTAAACTAATGAGATAGGACTCAATCCACAAGATCAGGTTGTACCTTGAGTCAGTCTCTTTTGAGATATAAAAGAGAGAACTGAGCAGAGAGGGGAGGGACCCCATGCCACCAATAAAGAAGTTCCAAGAGTGGAGCGTGTCCTCTGGACCCAGGGTCGCTGCATTGAGAAGCTTCCAGATCAGGGGAAGATTGATGACCAGGACCTTCCCCCAGAGCCGACAGAGAGAGAAAGCTTTCCCCAGGAGCTGGTGCCCGAATTCAGACTTCTAGCCTCCTAGACTATGAGAGAAAAAATTTCTCTTTGTTAAAGCTATCCACTTGTGGTATTTCTGTTACAGCAGCACTAGATAACTAAGACACCTAGTAAAGTAGGGAGTCAACAAAAAAGAGGAAGACCCCCAATGACATGGATTGATACAGGGGCTGCAACAATAGGCTCAAACATAGCAATGACTGTGAGGATGGCGCAGGACCAGGCAGTGTTTTGTTCTGTGGTACACAGGGTAACTGTGAGTTGGAACCAACTTGACAGCACCTGACAACAAAAACTACCTTTATGGAAGCTGACTGCCACTTCTTTCTCCCTCAGAGGAACTGATGGATTAGAACCTCTGACCTTCTGGTTAGCGGCAGAGTGCTTAACCACTCTGCCACATTCTTTACTAATGAAACTATTGTTTGATTTAAAGAACTTTCAGGGGATATTTTTTGTTTAAGGTTTAAGGGTTAAAGATCATCTCCAGGCAATTGTTTTGGGGGTTCTTCTAGCCTCAATGGCTGTAGAAAATAGGGATTCAATGAAATTTTTAAATTCTATTCTGCATTTTTCCCCTTTTGATCAGAATTCTTCTGAAGAATCATTGATCAACAAATTCAGTAGTGGTAGCCAGGCACCATCCATTTCTTCTGGTCTCATGAACCAGGAGGTAATTGTTCATAGAGGCAATTAGTCACACATTCCATTTCCTCCTCCTATTCTTGACTCTCCTCCTTTCTCTATTGCTTTTTTAATTTTATTTATTTTGTTGTTATTGTTGAGAATACACACAGCAAAACATACACCAATTCAACAGTTTCTACATATACTATTCAGTGACATTGATGACATTCTTTGAGTTGTGCAATCATTCTCACTCTCCTTTTCTGAGTTCTTCCTCCATCATTAACATAAACCCACTGTCCCCTAAGATTCCTGTCGAGTCTTTTGAGTTGCTGTTGTCAATTTGATCCCGTGTAGGTAATTCTTAAGAGAGCATAATGCTCAGGGGAAACTTTTTTTTACTACTTAGGCTAACCTACTGTTTGGTTTCAAGACTTCAGAAGATAATTTTTGTTTAAGGTTTAAAGATTATATCAGGGCAGTCGTTTTGAGGGTTCATCCAGCCTCCATGGCTCCAGAAAGTCTGAAGTTCATGAGAATTTGAAGTTCTGGCCTATATTTTCCTCCTTTTGATCAGGATTATTCTATAGAATCTTTGATGTTGCCTTTTGAATGAACTATTGAATGAATGTTCATGTGTGCTACTATATAAAGTATCAGTCATAAGTTTGAAATAGCAAAATTAAGATGCAATTTTTAAAAAAGTAATTATTCTTTAGTGCCATATTCTGCAGATCCATTGTTTTCCTTTACTTGTTCAAGAGGACTGATAATATCTTTTGAGGTTTTCACTAACAATGAGAGCAGGAAACTCATTCTTAGGGATGTTATGGAAGAAGTGGGCACTTAAAACAGATGGCACATAACAATCTTTTATGTAAAATTATAATAGCCAGGCTATGGTGAATATTATTTACATTCAGTTGGAACTTTGTAGGCAACTCAACACTAGAGTATTGTAGTTTTTATTTCCATATGAGTTTTGCCTCAAGGCAAATGAATTAGCTGGGTTGCTATCAAGCTAAAAGCATATAAACCCAAAAATATTTATTCACTTATCTATTCAGGCAATATTTAAAAGTTTGGTAAAAACTTTGAAGTTCTTTCTTATCCCCAATATTCCAAGATAATTTTTTTAATGCAAATTAGGCAGAAAAGTAAGTGCTCCCCCTTCCGACACAAAAACAATATACACACACCCTCTAATGGCAAAATTTAAAGACAATCCAAATCCACCAGCGTTAAAAAAAAAAACCTACAAAATCCAAAGCAAATAAGAATGACTTGCATCCTTGTAATTAACTCACAAGAACGCTAAAACAAAAAGACAGAAGTGCTGAATCCTTTGAACATGATTGTATATGTTTTAAATTAAATGTGTGTGTGTGTGTGTGTGTATGTGGGAGGGTGTGGGTGTGTATATGTGCATATATGGATATATGTGTGTTTATATATATACACACTTACATATCTGTGTACTACATGTATATGTATGTTCCTTAATCTGTAAGACGTGTTTACATGTATTATGATTAAGGCCTCAAATCAACCATTAATATTAGGTTTCGTGTTAGAAATATTAAGAAACATATTTGAAAAAAGTTACTAATTATATAATTGTATCTATAAGCCTTAAAACTAATTGCCAAAAATCTGTACGTCATGGATCTGAGTTCTGAGTTGTCTATACATTTAGAGCTATGAGAATTACCCCAAATATAACTATATTTTTTTTCTAAATGCCGAATTCCCTGTATTATTCAGGCTTTAATTTTTAAATTGCTCATAATTTCCAAGAAATGAGAGGTTGTTTGTTTCTCACAATTCAAAATACAAATTTCTACAATACTTGTGTCTATGAGTAAAAGCACATTATGAAATAAGATCTTAACTATAAGTAGAAGAATTTTCATTTGCAAACATATATTTTTATTTTTGTTGCCTAATCCTAGTGAATCTTACCAAACAATACTAGGTCTTTAAAATGTGTGTGGGGTGGGGTAGGGTGCTGGTGGGGTAGTGGCTAAGAGCTCAGCTGCTAACCAAAAGGTTGGTAGTTCGAATCCACCAGCCGCTGCTGGGATACCCTATGGGGCAGTTCTACTCTGTCCAATAGGATCACTATGAGTTGGAATTGACTGGATAGCAACGAGTTTGGTTTAAAGGGTTTATAATGTGTGTGTCTGTGTGAGTGTGTATGTGTGTATGTATACATGCATATAAGGGTATATATGTGTGTGTAAGTTGTTAAATAACATCCCTTAAAAAAAAGGAGAGGGGAACAAGTTTTTACACATACAGATGGAAAAAGGATGACTTCGTCAAAGAGATGACACTACTTTACAGAAAAAAGCTGGGAAACAGTGATAGACATTTATGGCCATATCCTTTTTTCTTGTCATATTCTGACAACTGTATCTTGTTGGAACTTGTTTAAGCTGAGTGTGGCTTAACAAAGTTACTACTCAAATTCTTTCAGGGCTTCCTATGATCTAATGTTTTCCCACGGAAGGAAACTTTTCTCTTTGCGTGAGATAAATACCTAGGAAATATGTCCTAAATCCTCTCCTAAAAAGCATTAGTACCTTAGCATCATTCAGTCATTTATAAGGACAATGCAAGGATTCTATTTAACTTTTTAATTTGATGCATTCATACTACTTAAAAGATTGTATGTTTCATTTTGCCAAACAAAATTCACCTTGTAAATATTCTTTTGGATGACTTGACTCTACTTTTTCAATACTTGAAATTCAGAGGAAAAGGTAAGAAATGATCTGGCAGTTATCTAAATTTATAGAAATAAACGGATTGGGACTGGATGGAAAAAAGTTTTCCCCACTGGTTTTGACTGGTTTTCAGGGCATGAAATTGTAGTTCAGTTTTATTTCTTTCACACAAGTTACAATCTAGCCCTAATATCAGGATATGAGGATATACTGTACTTAAATGAGTTCTCCATACACACACACACACACACACATATTCTTTCTCAATTCTTTGTAACCTTCACATGGAATGGAAATTGAAGATACTAAAATGTATTGAGATAGGATAATGAGTTAGAGAATCACAATGCAGAGAAAAGGACACTGAGTCTACTGTATTTTCTTTTGCAGTATCTATATTTCTATTATAGATTCATTATGATACTTTATATAGTTCTGGTCAATTACATGTGCCTCATCAGCAAACTAGTCCCTCCTGAGTTCACAGACTATTATGAAAATGAAATCCCTTTTATCAATACAGTATGCAATTTACTGGCCTAATAATGAAACCTGGATGAATTTTATACAGGAATTCCTAATATCAGGGACATCCTTTTCAATATTTATATGTTCTCTGTTACAGAATAGTAAATACTAGGTGTGAAAGGCTTGATGTTAGTGGGAAGAAACAGCAGAAATTGAATTAAAGGAAAAATTAAAAAGACACATTCAACTATAAAGGCACTATCTAGAAATTACAAAAGGGTGAGTTCCAGGTGAATATACTTGTATCTGTTATTTCTAAAGAAGAATGAGTGCTTCTCTAGTTATTCCTATACCATAATGCCAAATTTAATGTGTAAGCACTTAATTATTGGGGCTCTAATCTCATTACTGGGAGCACTAGTGGTGCAGTGCTTAACAGCTATGGCTGCAAACCAGAAGGTCAGCAATTCAAATCTACCAGCCGCTCCTTGGAAACCCTATGGATCAGTTCCACTCTGTTCTATGGGGTTGCTATGAGTCGGAATCGACTTGATGGCAATGGGTTTGGTTTTTCTGGTTTAATTTCATTACTCATATATTACACTGTAACCAAGTTAAAGAATACACACACACTCACACACTAGGTAATGACGAGATTTTGTAGAATCCAGACTCATCTCAGTCACTGACTGTAGTGATGTAGTGACGCAATGGTGTAATGGCACAATGCCCATATGCTTTTAAATGTGGTGGTCCCACAGAATGACAGTGACATGAAATAGACAAAATAAAACTAATTCAAAGTTCCAGGAATTGGCTTTATCTCCTCTCACTGTCCATCCTAACTAATTTTTGCTTTCATAGTGCTGAAATACCACGTCCACTCTGTTTCTATCTATCAGTCTCTTACACCAGGAACAATATAGATTATTCTATCTGAGGACTGGGGAAAAGGAGCCAATGAGTAATTGAGCAGTGAGCAGAGACTCTCAAATGACAATCTCTCCTGGATCTTTACCCTCAGGCAAATTACCCTTATTCCCAAAGCACCAAATTGGTAAAGGGAGTAGATTAGTTTGAATAACCAATATGCAGTCTTGGTTTTGAAGACACGCTGGCATGCTATATTCTCTATACATACAGTAGGAACTATCTGAACTCCTCAATGGGAAACACGTATACAGGAGTTAAACTCATACTTCTAAATTACTTGCAAATCTACAGCTCAGTTCAAATTCACTCCAGTCCAAACATGTAGAGGGAGAAGAAATTGCATCTGGCAAAATCACTGCCAGCATCTTCAACTTTTATTGGATCAACAAGGAAGGGTAAGAAGAACAACCTTCCATTGCACAGCCTGAAAGATAATCAAGACTGACATATATTTGGGGGTGTTTTAATTCTGACTCATATTCCCAAATTCCCAATTTAAACCCCCAAGTAACATCTCCTCCTGCTTTCTGTTTACTCCCCCAAACCCAATCCAATTCTGTCCAATCTAACTCAAGTATAATAGTTTGTGAGTCAATTTCTCTCATGTCATAGCTACTGAAAATGCCTTTGTTCATGCCCTCACCATTTCGTCCCTAAAGTGCTTTCTCTGCCTTTCGTCCTTTCCCCTTTAATAATATCCTCCTAGAGGTCACATATTATAGTTTTGAACAGCATTAACTCACTTTAGAATGTCTTAATGGGTCTTGACTGCCGTCCTTCCATGACTGACCCTTTCTCAAGAAAGTCTTCCAACCCCTTTTCTAGAATTTTCTCCCTGCCCCTATACTTCAACCAGAAACACGTCTATTAGGTCTCTGATCTAAAATACCCTTTCCTCCCTTATCCCCAGTACCACAAGTGCTTCTCCAAATGGCAATCACACACTCTCTTAACACTTTTAACACTTAACACTCTCCTCAGGTTACCTGCCAGATGAACTTTCTCACAAAGCTCTAGGCAGCCTTTTAGGTTCCTGGCACCCTGTGTAAGAGCTTCAACTGTAGGATTCCTCAAGGGCAGTGACCTTATTTAAGACAGCTTGGGATGTGAAGAGCCCCATCCATTCGCTGGTACACACCAGACACACCCTAAACATTTGCTGGAAGAATCAACGAGGAGTGATGAAGTTGGAGTAACAACATTGGAGGTTAGGGGGGAAATATCCACCTATTGCCCCATATCTGCCTGTTGCCCTATTCCAGTACATTCTGCCTTCAATTCCTCTAGTGAAAAAGGGACATTTTATATTCTACAGCAAACTACAACCTGCAGGTTAAATGTGGACTGCCGCCTATTTTTATGTCCCATGGGGTAAGAATTTTCTTTCATTTTTAAATGGCAGGAAAAAATTTTTTAAAAACTAATATTTCATGACATGAGAAAATTATAAGGAATTCAAATTTCCATGTTCACAAATAAAGTTTTACTGGAACTTAGCCCTGCTCACTTATTTACATATTGTCTATGGCCGCTTTCACCCAACCACAAAGACAAAGTTAAGCAGGTGTGACAAAACTCATATGACCAACAAAACCTAAAGTAGTTACAATCTGTTGCTTTACAGAAAAATTTCTTTTGCACCTGGTATTATGTGCCCATTACTCACAAACAGAGGCACAGGGAGTTTACAAGAACAGGATGAAGTTGATGAACATTAGCAATCAGCTCTACATTCTTTTTGCTCTCTTGGGCTTGTCATTAAAGATATAAAATAATAACCAAAGCTGAGGAACCAACTTGTATGTGATACCTACTAAACATCTGAAAATGTTTTAAGCCAAGAAAAGTGATTTTAACACCAGGAAATTGTTCTGCCCCCTACTGATTCGAAATAATGAGACCAGAAGAAAAACACAAAAAAACACTCCAACTCATGTAGCCACTCTTAGGTATCGTTTACCACTCCCCTAATTATTTTTCAACTATCTACAGAACCAAGGCTGTTGCATATTTCTCATTTTTTTTTAATTTTATAGCCCCAAAGGGGACATGTCTGTCTAATAAGACCTCACTAATGCTGCAATGCAACTGGTTAAGAGCAAATGGTTAAAGTTGGCAGTTCGAATCCACCCAGAGGTACCTCAGGAGACAAGCCTAGTGATATGTTTTTGAAAAGACACAGCCTTGATAACAGCAGAACTACTCTGCATACCTAGGGTGGCTCTGAGTCAGAATCCACTCGATGGCAAGTAACAACAGCAATGCTGAAAGCAGTGGGAGGATCATGTTCTGCATCCTGTTCAACCACTGTGTCTGTCTACCATTCCTGCCTGTTTACATTGTGGACTCACACTGCTTACTCCCTTTCCTTTGAAATCCAATTCAACATTGTATTACGCACCTCCTATAATTTAACATCAACGATAATTTTAATTTTAAGAATATTTCCCACCTAAATGCATCTCCTTGCTTCCAAGTTTTTCAAATAGTCATGAAAATAGTTGGTGAAATATGTTGAGCATGGTGACAGTTTTCTCTATCTTTTCCTGCAATATTTTTAAAAAGTTTTGAAGTGTCCATCTTGTTTTTCAGCTGCATAGGTAAGGATATACAGAGGCTCTGTGTGCTTTCTTTTCTAGTTTTAAGTCGACAAGCATCTTCCTAGATTATCTGTCTTTGGACTATACTACTGGTCCTCGTCTGCCAAAATCTCTCTCACTCATATCCTAGTAATAAAGAGCAAAATGAAAGAAGTATTTCAATTGCACTTAAGCCACATTCATTGAAAGAGAATCTCCCTAGTCAGTGATGCAATCCTCCCTAAAAGTGCACTACAATCTCATGACCTTTAAACTGGGACGTACACTCCTAATCTGAACTGCATTCTCTCCTTGTCCTGACTCCCAGAAGTATCCCCTGGGCCTTTTCATTTTTATTGTTTTGCTGGCTTCTCCTTCTAGTTAGATATCTAGATTTCTGATTATTTCCCTGAAGAATTAGTTTTACCAAATAAAGCACTGCTAAGAATTTTTTTCTACCTAACTTTTTTCTGTAAATCATTTCTACACTTTTTTGGGGGGCGGAGGAAGGGAGTTCTGATAGTTTCCCAAAGTTGAAAGATGTAATTACTTTGCTGTTTTGTTCTCTGCTTTAATATCACTAATAAAGATGTTAACTCAGACCTCACTTAAAGGTGATCTCTAGACATCACCCACCAAATCGTTACATTTTCATCTCTGATTGCCCTTGGGTATTACCACCACTTAACAAGATATTTCACTTCCAAGGGGTGAAAAAACAGGTTACAGGAAGCATCACACAGAGTATTTTAAATGTTGTTTGTTCTAAATTCAGACTAACGTAAAGGCTTTGAACAAACGTGAGTACATATAGAAGGAGAAAACTAGGATGTTACATCAAAAATAAAAAATATAAAATGAAGAAGAGAATAAGAATGATTAAACAAAAAGCTAAGATTTGGCTTAATTTACCATCTAAATATTGGCCTGAATGACATGAGAATTATGCTGAAAAGCTATACAGAAAAGCATTGCCTTGCATTTTCTAATTGTCACACACAGTCCAGCAAGACTGAAAGCTTTTCTAAGAACCTCAGATGACTGACAAGGTTCCTAAACCTCAAGCAATTTTATTTCAACTGTGTCATGTATATAATGTAATCAACAGATACAAAGAGAGTTAATGAGGTTTATAGATGGTGATATCATCTCTAATCCCTTATGTTATACTAGCACATAGAAATAAACATACATACGTATGTGTACATTCAGTATATATATACATATATATAAACAACTTCGTTGTAAATCACAGACTATCCCTCACATCCAAGTGCTCATGGGAAACTCACATCTGCCACCCTTGACACTTTCTCATTAGATGCGTCTCTAAAATCTCAAGAGTATTGTAATTAGTTTCTTTATCAAACAAACAAAAATGCTATTTGGATGTTGTGGAATAGACCTGCCTAGCTAACACTCTGAAAAAGGATCACTAAAATCACTTTTTGGTTCGATGTTCATCACAAATAAACGTTGCCAAGCTATCAGAAGGGCTAACTGATTTTTTTAAAGTGTTCGTTCGGGATATTTTTACCATTTCAATTTTTTCTGACAGCAACCACAATGAACAGCTCATGAAACACTTTTTTTTAAGACCATTGCAGGTATTGAAAATTTAGCAACTTCTTTGTCAAAAGCTTTGACAAGGTATAAGATCTAATTTGCAAAATAGCCAAAGTGGTATGAAGACCTTTCTTGTGTGCCTTTTCCCCCCCATTAAAAACAGAAGGTATTAATCACTCGATTTCAAAGGCAGCTGACTGATGCTATTCACTGAGTAGAGCATTCTCACTAATGTGGCCCCATGAATAACTCTCAAGGCTTTTATTATCGCTCGGAGTGGACTCTCAGAAGCACAGCCTCCCTTTAGCAACGCTCATCCCCTCGGGCTCCAAAAGGATTATAGTTAACGGCTGAAAGAAAGCATCATTGGTAAAAACAAAAGTTTTTAAAGGGAAAGAAAATGGGAGCAAAGTGGACATATTGGAGACAAGTCATGATTCATGGCCTGCACTGTGCTCTGCTTCTCTTTCTCTAACTCAATACACTCTTTAGTTTTACTGCTGGATAAGAGAGGACCAAACCAGTGCATTTCTCCTAGCAACCAATACCAGTGAGGAAAGAAGGCATGTCATCTGCTCAAAGGGAAAACGGAAGAATCTGAGGTCATACAAAGCCAGACACATGTTCTCTTGCATTTGATCCCCAATTGATTATCAAAAAGGATTCAGTAAATGCTAAATAATTCTGTTTTATGTGAATGTTAACAATCCATAGGACTAAATATCAGCTTGTCCACTTGCTGTATCGCTGAGTTTCAAATGCTGGTCCAATCCACTTCATTCAAACGTTCAGTTTTTCACTTTTACTCCCCCTACCCGCTTAGAGTTCCTGGAATTGCTCCTCCCGGATATCCTGGACGATTTCAGATGCAAAGATTATGTGGAAACTCCTACAGAAACCAAGTTCAGAAAACTTAGAATTGCATCCTGATGGAGATAGGCTATAAAAGCAATTGCCTGGTCCTCTTATCTGCATGTCATGTTTAGCTGCTGTTCGGAAAGATAAAAACAGCTTTCTGAGAAGAGAAGTTGAACAAACTTGAGATTTAAATTTAACTTGATGAGACACATTTATTGAAAGCCTCAAAAATCGGGGGAGAGTTTCATAAGATCCAACTGATAAGCATCACATGTGCTACAGTTTAGCACAGAAGTACAATAATTCATAACCTGGAGAGCCTGGAAAGTGTTCTTCATTGAGTTTGTCTGTTGGATTGTGAATACAGGGCAAGTATCAAACAATTCAAAAATCTATTTATATCGTCTAGTCATGCGTATGCAGGGGGAAAAAAGTAAGAGTTACGTTTGCTCCAAATCTCCACCCACATGTATGTATTTTCCCGATTTTTTGATTTCTTTTTTCTTTCCTGTTGTATTAAAAGCTAACGTCAGCTACAAAACCACCTCAGTGTTTTCATGAGAGCCAGCAGGCAATGCCCCAGTTAAACCTGTTGGCACTTCTTTTCAGGTGGAGCTGTTAAACTGCATTGGTCACGTTCTGGAGAAAAAGACGGTTGCTAACCTCCACTGAATGATAGCTTGAAGATTTGTGAGTGTAGGGCTCATGCACCATTGAAACACTTGTTCGTTGTTAATTTTTAACTCTTGAGATTTTCACTGTACTGAAAAAAAAAAATTGTTCTGAGACCATGAAATTAAATGTTCTAACTTCTCACAATCCATTTGGCATAGGGAAAAAAAAAAAAATGCTGACAAATGTTCAGTTACCTGGCATTTTCTTTTTTAACAGATATATTCTTCCTACTTAGTTTCTCCTCCCATCGATGACAGGGTTATTTTGTGGGTGATGGGTGGGAGTAAAAAGGAGTTAGTTGATGGCTATTTGCTATATTGTTCTTCACATTCAGAAGTATTTCAGAATAGAACAGAATAGCTGTTGTATATTTAAGGGAAGAAGGTAATGTGTTTTCTCTAGTTTAATGAATCAACAAGAAAGTTGGTTTTCAATGTATTTATAATACATTAAATTTGACTTTAAAATAAAGACAAAAAATACAACCTAAGTGCCTGTTGCTAGGTTCGTCCTAAATGTCCCTTAAAGTAACCCTGAAAACTATATTTTGTAATTATCAGATATACCTGAACTAATTTGCTTAATTATATTCTAACATTTGCTAATATTTGGAAAGATACATTGTAAAACTTTAAATTGTGGCTTTAACCTTGGTTTTTAAAATAACTTAGTATAAAGAAAAAGTCCCCATTTTCTTTTGAAAGTCAAAAGTTCTCCTCCCTTTTTTTATCATATTTATGAATATTTTAATTCGTTGTTAACTGTTCCACAGGTTTTGGACAAATCCTTTAAATTCTACTGGTTTCAACTAACTGTTTCTTGTTCAAATTTGAAAAAACAGGAGCATTTAAGTTATAGTCTACATTCTCCAGCTCGTTTCCAAAAAGCCTTGGAACCAAAAACTAGAGAATGATATCCCACATCATTCCTCACAACAGAAATTAAAAAGTGGCTGTTAATCCCCTCTGCTGCGTATGGTTGTAGTTACAATGGTGATAAACCAAGTAAATTGGTTTAAGACTGTTATTTTCTTAGTATTAACTTTTTAAACTCTATTTATTCATAAAGAAGACACAAGTACCATTAGTCATTAATGAATGAAAGTGAATATAAATCACAAAACCACTGAATTTTGCCTGTTATCCATATTTATGTCACTGAAGCCAACACCAAAAAGATGGTTTTGTTTTTGTTTTTCCAAAGACAGATATTTATAGTTCGGGATCTCTTTTTTTTTTTTTTACAGCCCAAGTTTTCTCCATCAGTTGTACTCAAAGATAATGATAAACAATAGAACATTAAATTGAAGTTCTTAGAAAAATAGTATTTTATGGTTGGAGGAGACCTTGGGAATTACACAAATCCTATAATATTTTTGGTAAGGATCTAAGGTCATAAAATTAATAAGTAGGAAAACTAAAACTGGACTCCAGAGCTTCTAGCTACTCAAGATGTGTCTCTTCAGAGATAGAGTGGCTCTTGTTTTATTCAACTTATCCTTTCTGACATATACAACCACTCAATATGCAAATGTGATAAATGGATAATTGTAAAAAGTTAAAATAAATGTCTGTACTAGATGAAAGAAAGGTTAAGTAGGCTTTCCAGAAAATAATAATAATAATAGGCAAGGGGGGACATATTGTTACTTTTTAAAGCGATTTTCTGTACTAGGAGTATTTATTCAGAGCTCAGTAATTTTGTCTTACACAAGATTCATCTTCATGGTACTTTATATCAAAACTACCGAGAAACAATATATTCTGGATAAAATCAGTCAACAAGAACTAACACGTAGGGTTATAAAGGATATTCTATTTTGTTAACAAATTGCTATTTGTAGTATGCTTCTCTTGTTTATTCCTTTCATTCCTAATACCACTTGGGAAACCCACTTGTTCTGTAATCAGCATATGATGCAATGAAACACTCATGTCATAGCACATTTGTCACCACTGCATAGGTGTGGCCACAGATGAGTCCCCTTAAGAGGCAGCGAAAGTTCTTAATCAGTCACCTGGAACACTCCTGCTTAAAAGATCATATTAAAATGATCTGAAATGCCTACCAAATGTAATCTATAACTACTCTGATAGCCAAGGTCCTCTTAACATTACCTCTAGTTGTCTTCCTGCTTCATACTATGCAGGAAATATTAAAAAAATAAAACTACTACTAGTAATGAGTAATGTTCAAATGGTACTTGTTAAGTGTCATACACGGTTCAAAGAATTATATACATTAATTCATTTAATCTTCATAACAACTGTATATGACAGATACTATTACCATCTTACAGTTAAGGAAACTGAGGCACAGAGAGGTTAAATTACTTACTCGCCATCACTCTGTAGTATTTGTGGGCTGACTGATTTTCAACAATCATCTTCCACTTCTTCTCTATGGGCAAACTACACTGCAATCAAACTAGACTTCTTGCCTTTCCCATAGCAAACCTTTCTATCTCTATGTCATTCCTCCTGCTATTCCTTTTTCCTGGAATGCAATTTCCTATCTTTCTGCCTATCAGATCCCCACTCTTCTTCTAAAGCCCAGGTTAAATCATCCGCTTAGTGTTGATCCTTCCCAGACTGCAACAGCTGGAAATCTTTCTCTAAGTCCCTGGAGTACCTTCAAGTGTACCTTCAGGTCTATATTTACCAGACACTACTTTTGTCTTAGGCACTGGTGGTTCAGTGGTAGAACTCTTACCTTCCATGGAGGACAACTTGGTTCAGTTCCCAGCCAATTCACCTCATGCACAGCTACCACCCATCTGTTGGTGGCTTGCATGTTGCCATGAGGCTAAACAGGTATCAGCAGAACTTCCAAATTAAGACAGACTAGGAAGAAAGTCCTGATGATCTGCTATGGGAAAACTCAGAAAATGAAAACCCTACGGATTACAATGGTTTGATCCACAACTAATCATGGGGATGGCACAAGACTGAGTCTCTTTTGTCCACTGTACATGAGGTCCCATGTGTCAGGGACCAACTCGATGGCAGCTAACAACACAGCCTTCTGTTTTAGTGTCTTAAACTACATCTTCCCTACCAAGTAGTGTTCTCCTTGAAGGTGGGAACAATTAACATGTTGTCATGCTTCTCACAGGTCCCAGCAACTTACCTAGTCTATAAAAGATGCTCTATAAGCATGTGCTGAATCAAATGAATAAACTCAACATATCTCAAGTTAATCCCCTTGGTGGCATGAACAGAAAACAGCTGTTCATTTTCAGTTACAAGAGTCTGGAACTCCTGTTATGGAGCTCCCGAGCTGGGAAGCTGGAAACAATCTCTCATAGGAGGAAGCAAGACATAGGAAAAGAGTATTTTTGGAAATCTAGTTTCAGCTCTACCACTAGTTGGCAATGAGATCTGTAACAAGGCACATAAAATCTCTGATCTTCAGTTCCACGTGTCCAGTCAATGAGAGGGCTGTACTGCATAACTTGGAAGGTTTCTTCTAGCTCTGACATGCTATAATTCTACGATTTATATTAGTAATGTTAAGATCTTTGCTAAAAGTGACGTTTAATTTGGGTTATTTGTATTTATAAAACTTTACAGGAAAACTGAAGGAAACTTAGAAGACAAACTGTAAGAAGGGATTAGAATTTAGGACCACTGGAAATTAAAGGTATATTATTATAATATCAATATTAAAACTGTTTCCTCCAAAACTCTTTATCCAATTATAAAGACCATTCAATGTTTTTCTTTCCCAGATGAATCAAAAGCATACTCACCTCATACATCGCTGGTGGGAATGTAAAATAGTGCAGCTGCTTTGAAAAACAGCCTAGCAGTTCTTCAAAAGGTCAAATACAGAGTTATCACATGATCCAGCAATTCTACTCCAAGTATACAACCAAGAGAAATGAAAACATATGTCCACACAAGAACTTTTACACAAATGTTCATAGCAGCATTAGTCATAATAACCAAAAAGCAGAAACAAACCAAATGACCATCAAATGATGAAAGGATACATAAATGGAACATTAGTCAGCAATAAAAAAGGAACAAATTACTGATACATGCTACTCATGGATGATCCTTAAAAACATACACCAAAGGAAAAAAAGCCAGTCACAAATAACCATGTATCATATGGTTTAATTTATATAAAATGTCCAGAATAGGCAAATCCATAGAGAAATAAAACAGTGGTTTCCTAGGGCTGAGGAGGTGGGTGCTCAATGGGTAATGACTGTTAATGGGGAGTGGGTTTCTTTTGGGGATGATGAAAATTTCCTAAAACTAGATTATGGTGATGGCTGCACACCTCTGTGAATATACTAAAAACCACTGAATTATACACTTTTGATGAAAGAATTCTATGATATGTGAATTATATCTCAATAAAGCTATTGAGAAAAAAGAAAATATTTAAATACCGTATTTTTACGCAAATAATGCACCTCTTCTATGTTTGTTTGCCAGCCATGCCTTTCACCTGCAAGGTATCTTCATAGGTACGCTATACTAATTTTTTTATACAGCAACATGTGGAAAAGGACTGACATAGCTAGGTGCTTCTGAGGATGCCTTCCAGGGGAGGGAGCAGTTAGCAAACAAACAAACATAGAAGGTACACATTATCTGCATAAAATACGGTAGCAAAATTTAGGGATTGTCTATGTTGGCATCTATCTCAACTTTGAACAATAAATTCTACAGTTAAGACTCATTCAAATTATCTTCTTAAAATCAAAGGTAAGTATATACTACCTGCCAAATTCCTGAATATATCTCAGTTTAGAGTCTGGTAATGATAAAACATAGCCCTGCTCATGATGACTGCAGCATTGGATAGGGTAGGACAATACTCATTATTGTGGTTATTACTTTTAGTTTTCTCTCTTCTTTTTCAATTATTAGAGAGCTATATATTTGGAGACCAGTTTTAGAACTAATCTATTTGATTCTATATTGACTCTATCTCCAGAATACAGTAGTCATTTTTACTTGTTGCTAATACTTAAATTGAAATAGTGAAAAATGACCCTAAATGTAAAGAAAAGGCTCAATTTCTGGACATCATCATCTAAGTCAATGTTTCTCAATATGGGGGGGAATGTGTAGCGTCCTATGAAGGCACATTAGAACCCTTTGAAAAAGTGCCTTATTAAAATACACACACCACTCCGCAGTGTGCTGAAAAACACAGCAGTTGGAAGGTTCTGAGCAAAGAGGTGCCTTTATCTTATTTCCACGTTTTTAAAAGGTCCTGGCTACTGTGTGGGAAACTAACCTGGGATAAGAGGGGCAGGAATGGAAGCAGGATGATCATTTTTCAGGCTATGGCAGTAGTCCAGGTTTTGGTCAGGATGGTGGGAGAGTTAGTAAGAAATGTTTGGCATTTGTTTACTTGAAAATGCATCAAAACAGTAAAATGAATTAATGGATGCACAGAAGAATGGATAAATGAATAGATACATGGTAAACAAGTAGAATACAATGAATGTTAGAATCTGAGTAGGAGTAAAATTTTTTCAGATTTGCTGTATGTTTGAAAATGCTCATAATAAAATGTTGAGAAAATCACACACAACACATACAATGGATGGCATCAAGACACAGTTCCAAAGTAGAGTAGATAGGGTTATTAATTTGGATACATGCTGTGAGAGCAAGTCAAGAATTACTCCTAGTTTTTGGGTCATGAATAGTTCTGTGAATAGTGGTGTCATTTACTGAGATGGAGATGACTAGAAAGAGAAGCAGATTCTACCTTGGACTTGAGTTTGCTATATTCTCATTAGACATCAGTCAAAGATGTCAAGTAATCAGTTGGATATGCCAAGCACCACTGGAGGCAGTGGAGATACAATAGTATGTTGAAGTGATGGTACTTCTCTGAGCAATTAGGGCATTTTGAGACAAATAAACACAAAAATATATTTAAAATCATGGGACTAAGTGAAAGATCCTAAAGTCCAGATGGGGGGGCAGTAGCGGTTCAGTGGTAGGATTCCTGCCTTTCATGCAGGAGACTCCAGTTGGATTCCTGGCCAAGGCACATCAAGTGTAGCCTCCACCCATGTCAGTGGAGGCTTGAGTTTTGCTCAGATTTCCGTACAGGTTTCAGAGGAGCTTCCAGGTTAAGATGGAGTAGGAGGAAAGGCCTGGGGATCTAATTCCAAGAATCAGCCAATGAAAACTCTATGACTCACAACAGTCCACTGTGCAGGGGGACCCCACAAGTCTGACACCAACTAGACATCAGCTAACAACAATAAAAAAGTAAAGATGACGGAGAGAAGACTCAGGATTCAGGCCTATGTTACTCCAACACTGTTTTTGAGACAGAGATAGATAACTTGGGTGATGCTGGTATAACACATTGCTAAAACATCTAAAGTGTTTAAGGGAATTTCTTCTTAAAAAGCATTTATATAATCATTCATTCATTCTTCATTCAGTAATTTTAAAAAGAAAAGAAATCAATATCCATATCAATGTATTGATATAGAGTGATAGGTCTATACCTGGAGACACTGTAAGAAACATAATACACAGCATTCTTTGTTTTCACTCTCTCCTCAAACTTAGATCTACAGACTTCTCTTGGCCTAAAGTAAAAAAAATAGGGTCTGCAAACAGTTAATGTTCTCAGCTGCTAGCCAAAAGGCTCCAGCATACCCAGAGGTACCTTGAGAAAAGACCTGGCGATCCACTTTTGAAAAATCAACCATTGAAAACCCTATGGAGCACAGTTCTACTCTGACATACATAGCATCGCCATGAGTCAGATTCCACTCCACAGCAACTGGTTTTGGTTATACCAAATAGTAATGTAATAAAGAAAAAAGTGATAGACAAGACCCAGTTAGATATATCCAAAGGCAAAACAATATTCATATATCGCCCTTAAATGCAAACCCGTTGCTGTCGAGTCGAGTCCAACCCATAGAAACCCTATCGGACAGAGTAGAACTGCCCCATAGTTTTCAAGGAGCGGCTGGTGGATTCGAACCGCCGACCTCTTGGTTAGTAGCTGAACTCCTAACCACTGTGCCAACAGGGCTTCCCCTTAAATGCAGGTTTTTAAAAATTATTACTCAAGGAACACCCTTGCCCATTTTCTTCACTCTTCAAATATTTCTTTAATTCCCATCCACAAGGCCAAAAAGAAAAGAGGAAAATATTTTTTATAGTATTCATCAAAAAAAAAAAATTGTACACGACAAGTAAAGTTATTCCCTAAAGATTACAGAAACTACTTAAGCAGATTACTAGACACAACGCCCTCCACATACATAAGCCCTTGCATTACTATATATATGTCTCCAAATTGATGCAGTGTGCTTACATCGCCATATTTTTTTTGTCAAAGACATTACTTTATAAAGGTTGTCCAGGGTTGAGATGATCAGAACTGTTGTATTCATACCATCATGATTTTTTTATTTTAAAGATACTCTTGTTTAATGTTCTACAAAATCCTTTTGGTTTATGGTCCACATGTTCCATAGAAGCAAAGGTTATTCAAACAAAGCCAATTCAAACATGATATTACTGCATACTTGCAGGAACAAATTTCAGGTTACTTATATGCAATCTAAGTTCTGAAATAGACTACACATGGCTACGATAATGAGCCCATTACTGAAAGAAGCACTTTAGCAAAATGTATAAACCTACATAAGAGATTATACATCTGCACTATGCATATACATTATCTTTATCTCCCCAAATATCATGTGAGCCATTTTCATTTAAGAACAGTTGAGTAATGAGAAAACTATTCTCATTTTTAAAGCATCTCCTCAGAAGCATTCTGAAAACTATCAAGTTGACATAATATATGGGACATACTCTACATTTTGATGTAATTAAAACATCTTGTCATGGTTCATATTAATGCCCTGCCAATGACTGCAAAACTCCATTCTTATTAAAGAAAAGAAAATCTGGCTAATGAAAACTGAACTCGATACATTATTTTCCTATATAATAATTGAGAAAAATCTGCAGTTGGTTAATTAATCTGTCTCATGAGAAAATCTTTATTTGCATCTCAAATACAAAAGTTTGTCTACAGTTCTCAAGTCACTCAAAATTTACTTCGTGTAGTTTCTTACAAGGATGGGATACTGAAAAATCATAAATGATATTAGCACTTATCTTCTAGGAGGAGGCAAAACTCTTAACATTTTTAATGTAGTATAAAAATGCACATACAAATAACCCACCAAGCAAATTTCAATGCAAATCTATGTATGATTTGTCACTGAATAAAATTAATTTCTGTGTCTCGCACCAGGATGGTCAGTGTATCTTTGAAATGTTACAAGCATCTCTAAATTTGAAATTCATGAAGAAAATAAGCACACACTTGTAAGAAGAATAATAAGTAAATAGAAATCATAAGATCTTGGAAGAGTAGGGAAACTTAATAGGTTCTTCAAACCAACCCATTCATGTATGTGGAAACTCGGTCTCAGTGTGTTGAAACAGCCTAGAGGGCAGTGTTGTCTACAACCCAAATTTCAACAATCCCCATGGAGTGGCTGTTATCACCATGAAGTAAGCCAAAGGCAATCCAATGTCAAACGTATGCTTTGCATACAAATTTAGTAGGAGTGTCTACAGTTCTATTGCTTTTGACACAGGTGATGCTAAATTAAAAAAAAAAAAAAAGATAGTTTCACACATACAAAATGTAACATTACCTTTTCAGTTTCAACTCCTCAACCCAGAGCATTTTTTCACTACATTACTATGAATTCTGCTGCATAACTGTGGCCCAACCACAAGCTCCCCCGTTATCCTACAATGTTAAATCAGAACAAAGGTTCTAGGTGTGTCTCTGAGACCAAAGGGGGTGGGTGTGGAACAGAAGGAAGGAAAGAAGGGAGAGAGGGAAAGCAGGAGGGGAGAAAAGAAGAGAGCAGGGAGGGAGGGAAGGAGGGGAGAAATGATGTCTTGCTACTGCTGTTCCAGCAAGCTGGTTAATTGCATTTGTTTCGTGTATCTCCAAACACCCTAGTACATTAATTACATTCTCTAACACCAAGCTCTTCTGATTCCCTCTGTCACTTCCACTGAGCAATTTAACTGTATTCCTCTTAGCTACATACTGATTTTTAAAAAAGCAAAACTTGGTGATAATTCTGTAGTCTAACACATTCAGTTTATATATGCATTTCTGGTACTGTGATATGGTTTCTGTTGACATACCCAAAAAGTTATACCAAAGCCTTCTTATCATGACAACTGAACACACTTGGGACAAATATGTAAATCGTTTTGTTATTTTTAACAAGGTAAATGTATTCAAGAAAATGCATGACGACTGACAATAGATCTTGCCACGGTGTAATTCACAATGATTAATTCCTAAACATTTACTACTCAGAAGGTAAAAAGAAAGAAGCAGTGAGCACACAGGTCCGCCTTGCCTACTATCACTGGGGGGCAAAGGTACTCAGGTAGTCCATGATTGAAAACAGCCACTTGACAGTAGACAAACTCATCTGTATTGCCTCATATTTACAGAAAGGCTTCCTTTTTGAGTCGGATACATCGGGTTCCGTGAAGCAGCAGCTGCCAGGAACAAAGTTAGCACCCACAGACAGGCAAAAATAGGCAGTGTCCCAAATAATTAATTCATCCATAATGCAAATGCTGGAGTAAAGTTTATTGAGCAACAAGCTACACTGATGGGTCAAATATTTGGACCAACACACCTCAGATTCTTTACAAATGGAGTAATTAAAAATCTGAAGTTCTACTATCCATATTTTCACTTAAAAAGGATTTGTGCACATCGTCTCTTGACCTTACACCATTCCTTTTCCACTGATATTAAAGCGAAACTCTCTAGAAGGTGAATTATCAATCATTCCTTCGGCTTTCTTCTTCTGAAAACCAGCAGGCAAAAAACCTGTTCATGATTACCTGCACTCTTCATTCAAAAGAGTTACAAAAAGGATTTTGCCACAGTCTCACAAGAAACTGACATCCTGTGAAAATACCCTGGGAAACCAAATCTGAACAAAAGATGGGAATCACAGGCAGAACGCTGCCTGCTTGACAGACTGGCTCAACCTAGAGGGAGGCACCTACAGCACCTGTTTCAGATCCCCATTGTGCTTTCCCACTCGGGACTGAGTGCTCCTCTCCTGCAGCCCACCCATAGCTGATGCTGCCCTCCCTTCTTCCCCTTTCCTGAAGCTTACTTTTGACAGTTTTTTTCCCCTGACCTCTAAGTTCTTCACTCTGATTTCACACTAGAAGACCATTCACCAGGATAGAGGTGATGCCCACTGATCCCTCAGACACCTTGTCTCAAATTCCTAACCAACTGTACCTTGGCTGAAGCGTCTATTCCTCTCTTCTTCGCTTTAGTTTTGAAGCCAAAGTTCAGACACAAGAGCAAACACCAAAATAAGAGAGCAGGCACAATAGTATTAGACTCTTCTAAGCAATGTACATTAATTAATATTCTTTTTTCTAACAAAACTGAGTGCCCATCATTTATTATCCAAGTTGTCAATTAATTAAATTACAACAGCAAGAACAACAAAAGGTGACTAGTAATATGTTCCACTTGCAACGGTTATAGAAACAAAAGACTTAAAACTCTGCCCCCTAAGAGCCCCCATGCTTAGCCAAAATGGACTAACAGACATTCACGTCATTTTATTTATAACCCACATCCAACTCAAGTATTTTTTTGGGAAAAAAAGGATAAAAGCATTTTTAACTTACCATCAACCTGAACATACAAAAATCCACAGAGCAGTAGTTGTGTAAACATCAGCAGACTCATTTTGACATATTAAAAAGGATCCAGAATGTTTAAGAAACCAATCCCAGAGAGCAAAAGTACAAAAATAAGTATCAAAAAAGGAGGTAGGTCCAAAGTTCAGACTTTCCTAGACGCTAATTAAAGTCAAGGAGAGCAAATCGCAAGAGCAAAAGGGGTTGGTGGGAAGGTCTTGAATGGGACACATTTAGATCCATCCAAATTAGCAGAGGGCACTCCAAAGGCGGCTGTATTTCCACACCCTGGCTTCCTAAATTCCCACAAATTCAGCCCAGCCAGAGGGATTATTCAAGTGTGTCTAACCCTCTCTCAGGCTCCACTGCAATCCAAAGCCAAGTTCTTTCTTCAGAAGTCAAAAAGATGAAGGGGGAGGAAAAAGATCTAATTCCTAGAAAGTGTTCCACAAACTTGCCGGCGCGCCACCGAAAAACCATTGGCCTGCCTACTGGTTTTCCTTCCCCCCAAATCTCCTTCCCCGTACCAGCTCCAAGTCCGGAGTTTTCTCACTTAACTTCCATCATAAGGATGCGTCAAAGCAACACTTTGCAGGCGGACAGACTTGGCGGGCCTCTCCTTTGCAGCCTTTTTGCCTCCCTCCACCTCTCTCGTTTCCAGAAGAGAGAAAAGGGAAATCAGGACGACTTGGGTGGAGAATCCGAACTCTTACGAGGTGGGGCTGAAGGGAAGGAGGGACGGACGGAGGCAAGGAGGGAGTGAGTGAGGGGCAGGGCTGAGGTTGGGGCCACCCCCGTTGTGCCGCCCCTGTGCGATGGTGAGCCGGGACGGCTGCGGGTAAGAGCCGAGCCGGGCGTGGGAGCCGCGGAGCCGGAGAGAAAAGGCGCGTGCGGTCCAGCCGCCAGTCGCCGTCCAGCCGCCAGCCCGGGTCCAGCAGCCAGTCCCGGTGCAGCCGCCGCTGCTGCTGCTGCTCTGGCGGTTGCACAGCGCAGCGTCCGCCTCCTCCTGCAGCTGCCGCTGGTGGAAGGACTTAGAGGAAGGCAGGCGAAGAGGCGGGAGGGGAGGGGAGGAATGAAAGGCTGCTTAGAGTCGGCCCCGGAGGAGGGGCAGAGGGGGATGTGGGGGTGCGCTGAACCCTCCACCTCGGGACTCCGCCACCCGCCGGCGCACGGAGCGCCACCCCGCTGGGGGCGAGGGAAGGGGGCGCCGAGAGTCAGAAGCGGACGGAAATGAACAAATTCGGGGCCTAACCGGCTGCAAAGGGCCGAGACAGCCGGTCAACTCTTCCCCCTTCCAAGCCCTTCTCGCCCCGCTTCCCGCCTCGGGTGGGGATAGGTGGGCTGTAGCCTCCTGCTCCTCGCCGCGTCCAGTTTAATGGGCAGGTAATTTTCTCGGTGAGTGATTTCATGGAAGCCCTTCCTAATTATTCATCCCTCCGTCTGCCTGAGAAGCACGCGCTCTCTGGAAAAAGATCATCCTCCAGGACCCAGGGCGCAGCCTCATTACGCGTTAAAATCACACAAACACTTATTCTTCACCTTTTGCAAAATGAGAAGCTGAGCGGGAGGGAGAAAAGGAAAGGAAACAAGATAAAACCACCTTTGGAGCGGAAAGGTTGTGTGTGGGTGTTTCCTATGTCGTTAAAAAGGCACACCAAAAGGGCGAGGGGGCGGGGGAGGGTACGGAAATCTGTACCTCTATCGGCTCGTTTTAGCCAAGATCTATGGTCCCCTGCGGAGTCCCCGAGGGGAGGTGAGAGGAGAAGGGGTGAAATCCCCTCGTCTGTTGTTCAGTTGTCTTACGACCCCTCAAAGATGAATTTGACGCAGGATCCTGGGATGCAATGGAGTTCAGCAGAAGATGCTTAGGATAGGGGAAGGGTATCAGAGACCTTGGAGGATACCCAAAGCCTACACCCTCTAGAGACCAGGAACTTGGAAAGGAAATTTGGAAAACATAAGCCACAATCGAGGAAAGCTGAAAACCCAACTGAGCTAACAGAAGCTCAAAAACAGTCGAAATTCCGGCCCAAAGACGACAAAACCCCAGTGTCCTGAGATTTAAGGCCAAAAGCACCAAGTGAGTGTCAGTCATGACGGGGGGGTGGTTAAGGAAGGCCAAGTAGATCAAAAGGATGCGGGTGTTTGCGGTGCCGCCGGTGTGGCGGGGCCCACGTGTGATCACAGGCTCCCTGGTAGCTGTTAGATGCTTCTTCGGGTGATTAGAAGGCGGGTTATTGCGACTCACGCAGGTCCCTGAACCAAGCTAAACGGTGAGTCTTTAGTTCCCCCTACTGGAAAATATTAGGAAAGATTTTCTCCGCTTAAGGAAGAGCCTTTTGTTTGGTGGATACATTTTGGTGTTGCTGTTTAATTTAGTGCTTCCTTGCCTATTACGGGCGTGATAGTGTGTGCTTAAAAAATGGTGAGAGACTCAACGCAATTAGAAGAGTTCTTCTGGCACCTCAGTATGCCAGAAAATTATGGTAATGAAACAGTCTTGAAAAAGAAGAAAACAAGCCACTCTCCTTGTGAGGCATTAAGAGTAATTTAGGCACACTTTTGATCTACAGTATTTAGTTTAGTTTTGTTTTTTTTAAAGCGCATTAGCGTGCTGAAGTTAAGTCACTTGAATTCTCACAGTAATAATTCTGAATGTGGTATTGTTTTAGCAGTGAGGTGGGGGGAAAGCTAAGCCATTAAGAGAAAACAAGTTCATGTCCTTTTTTTCAAAAGACCAAGAGGTCTAAATTTGGTGAAACTGTGGTCTAGAAAAATCCAGAAAAAAATCATTGGATCAACATCCCTTTCATGACTGTCATACAGGAAAATAATTTCTAATTCCTTAAATTTTTCATTTTAAGCAAATGGACTAGGTTTAAAAGTTGACAATTACAAAGTCTAGCTCATGCTTCTGAATAATATGCCCCCCCCCCCCGCCCAACTCTATATAAGTCAAATTTCCTTATATTGGAGCAATAAAAACAAGCTGAAAATAAAATCTCCCTAATCAAATAATTCAGAAAATCATATAGACATATAAACCCTTTAATTTCAAGATGGATCTCTGAAAGGAAGATATTGGAATATTTTACCTGGAGTTTTCTCATGGCTCTTCATTCACTGGGCAAAAGATAGATTCTATTTTGTATTTGATAGACTCATCCTTCCTTAAGTGGCCTAAAAGTCACTCAAGTCACATAGAGGAAGGGGAGGGGAGGGGAGGGGAGGGCAAGGATGGAGGAAAAAGGATTACCAACTACTGTTGCCTTATGGGCAGAAAAATTTGAGCCCATAGCTCACAAAAACTTTTCCTTGTGAAGAGAATGACAACTGACCTCATAAAGAGAAGGGGTTTATTTAAGGGATATCTCTTTAGTTATATTTAGTTGGCATTTTGCGCCAAGCATCATAGTTTTGCATTCATAAGCACTTTGCCTACTAAAAGTGACAGCAAGCCAGTAGTTTCAGACTAGTGCCATCTTTTTGCCATATGCTACCTACATCATGGGCTCAAACATACCAACACTTGTGAGGATGGTACAGGAAAGGACCAAGGAATGCTTCATTCCATCATACAAAAGGCAGCCATGAGTCAGACTCAACCCCATGGCAATTTCCGACACCACCACCTACATTATGGAATAACCTCTATAACAAAGAATACCAGGATTTTCTGGTTTTCTTGAAGACAAGTTCATAAATTATTTTTTTAAAATAATGCTTAGTTAGTATCTTACTTGATATGAAATGTGGCTAAGGAAAACTGATAATTTTATAAGAATCTCATCCCAAATCATGGTTTAGGATTACAACCAAAACTCTAAGAAATACATATATTTCAATTAAATTTAACACACTTTTAGTGAGCATTACCTCTGTGAGAAATAGATTTCTTGCTCTTTTTTTAAATTAAAGGAATAGCTGTAAAGCCTGAACCTTCTAGTATAAGTTACATATTTAATTTTACTTATTGATCTATCATATAAACAGTGCATTAGCTAAAAACAGGTGGGTTTCTTTTTTAAGTTTTTATAAAGAGGAAAGTCAGAAATGACAGAAGCAATGAGTCCCAACACTGCAAACTCAAAGGATTTAAGATACTTAAAAATAAAATGGGGATTTGGTGGGGAGCAAGGGAGAAGTGTGCTGTTACAGTATAGGTAGAGCAACTAGGTCACATAACAATGTATGTATAAATTTTTGTATGAGAGACTAACATGAACTGTAAACTTTCACTTAAAGCACAGCAATTAAAAAAAAAAAAGAAAAGAAAAGAAACAGAAATGACCAGCCTCCCCAGAAGCCCTCACTAGGGTCTTCCAACAGCATAGATTAATTATACCTGTTTTTTGTACTTCATATAAATGGAATTGTAAAAGAAAAAAAAAAGGAGGATTTGGCTTCAATATCTTTCCAAATGTGAATTGTTTTTTTGTTTTTTTTCTTCTCTAAATAAGCAGCTGAATAGAAAAATGTGCACGGAAATCTGGACTCTTTTTATGTAAAACTTGGAATGGTATTATTATTACTCACAATGTGCCTACCAGATAAATATATATTTTAATATATTTAAAGATGACTGTGTATAAGAGACTATAATTAACCCTAATGCGGGTAAGGTGATCAAATGGCCTTCTTTGTGATTGCATTTCTGGTTTGACATTCCTGGAGAAGCATAAAATAACCATCTGTAAGTAATCTGCACAATATAGAATATAAAATATTAAATATTTCTTTTTCATGCTAGATTCCCCAAAGATGTAGTATAAATTTAAAAACCCCAATCTAATCCATTTTTTGGTCTTTCCAAAATGCTCACTTCATAATTGCAAGGCAGCATATATAGACAAATCAAAGGTTTGATGCATAATAATAATTTTAGTATATACTACCACATGTTGAACACTCACTGTCAGGAAGTATTCTAGTTCTTTAAACTTCATTATATCATTTGATTTTCATAACAGTCCTATGTTATCCTCATTGTACAGATGACAATTTTTAAGATTAGATATCTAACCCAAGTTAATAAAAGATACAATCTTCCTTTAAATCCAGATCTATTGGACTATAAAACTATGCTCCCAAGTGTTAGACTATGCAGCCTGAAATTGATTTGAGACATCTTCCACATTGTAGAAATACTGTAACACTTTAACAAATTGCTTTAACTGATCAATTTAAGAAAACTTCTGGTGCACAAAAACATAAACAAATATATGATCTTTTTTTTTTTTTTTTTACAAAATTGAACGATCTTTTTAAAGCATTTGTTATCTATTTAGTTTGAATTTTTCTATGTAAGCTTGTCTTACATTACTACACAAACACACCACATTTAAATGAAATGTACAGGTTATTATCTGAAAAAGGACATGGAACAATTAAAATAAGTGAAGCATTAAAAATCAAGATCAGAGAAGTATGACTCATTCATTCCTTCCTTCATTTTTTTTTTTTTTTTTTTTAATTACACTCTGGGCCACTTCGTTCCAAAAAGGATTTGAGGGAGCCAAGATAAAATGCATATTACTCTTCTGAAAAAAATACGCTCTAAGTATCTGATTTCAATCAATTCATTTTGATTAGACGTCACTAATACGTCCGTCTATGTAATAAGTCTATCTATCTATCTAACTATCTACCTACCTGTCAATCTATAATTCGTATTTTTGGTCCATTACACAGAGTTATTAAAATATTCCATGTCAGGGCAGAGTCGGAGAAAAAGGTAGAACAAAATTCAAATTCACACACACACACACAAAAAAAACCAGACTTGCTGGTCTGACAGAGACTGGAGAAACCCCAAGAGTGTGGCCCCCAGGCACCCTTTTAACTCAGTACTAAAGTCACTCCTGACACCCTTCAGCCAAAGATTAGACAGGGCTATAGGGCAAACAATAACACACATGAGAAATGTCCTTGGTAGTTCAATCATGTATATGAGACTAAATGGGCACACCAGCCCGGAAGCAAAGACAAGAAGGCAGGAAAGGACAGGAAAAGTGGACAAATGAAACAGGGAACCTGGGGTGGAGAAGGGGAGAGTGTTGACACATTGCAGGACTGGCAACCAGTGTCACAAAACAATTTGTGTATCAGTGGTTTAGTGAGAAACTAATTTGCTCTGTAAACTTTCACCTAAAGCACAATAAAAAAGTAAAGATATTCCAGAGGAAATCAAAAGCAAAAAAAATTCCATTGTCAGAAAGCTGGGATTTAAGTTTGCTGAAATATAGCAATATTTGATTTAAAAAATAGTTTTCTATCAAATAGATCACTTGAATTCAAGAAAGAAGATCTTTCTTTTTTAAAAAATCAAAACCGATCAACTTCTGTCTTCATTTAAGGGTTCAGTGATACTTCCAAAGTTAACGTATCTTTTGAATAAATAAAATATTTCAGTATTACACAGCATTGAGGCATAGTTTCTCTTTCTCATTGGGGGAAGAATTTCTGTAAGTGTGTACACCCTAAAATCTGGATTTTTTTTAATCATGTAAAAGTATCTCAGAGTTCATTGATGAGATGTTATTTTCCCGATACCAGTATTCTGAGGTTGCCCATCTTGCCCTGTCTTAGCAAAATACAAAACCTCAACTTCTGTCAAAAGTTTTAAAGTAGCTTTTTGGTAGCAAAGCTGATAAACTTTTGTCTAGGTTAGTTAGTGTTTAGATAAAATAAACAAAACTCTTAACCTCAGAAAAATGCAAATTTTCTAAAAGTGCCGTAAGACTCCATGTGTCCTCTAACTCGACGGCTAGGTTTGGTACATGTACATGGATTTTCCCTACCTGTAATTTCATCATTTCCTTTTAAAGCAATCATATTCTTATTTTAGTATATATCCTGATTTGAATGATGCAAAATAATATGCTTTTTACTATTCTTACACCACTATTTTGTATTCCATTAACCTAAGAAATCCCTTTGATTCTTGGCCAAACTATTTTAAGTCCATCTGCTCCAATGTGGGCTATATATAATTGAATTTTAGCAACACATAACCATAATCCTAATAGGAATTCTTTTGATTTTTTTAACCCAAAACAGAATTTTTGTTGTTCTTGAAAAGAAAGCATTGGCAAGGTTTTGGGAAAAGACTTCAGCATATTCACATGGCCCAGATTTTTATAGTTATCTTTTCACTGAATTTTTTTTAAGCATGTTTTATAATGGAGCCTTCAATTTAGAAAGAATTTTCTTATTCTCCCTTGCAATAATATCATGGAATTAATCCAAGGGTACATGTAATCCAATAGAGCTGCCTACAGTTCTATCATACAGAAGAATTAATCTGTTTGGGAGCAGATTCTGATTCTCTTCCAGTATCCACATTATCGTTTTTCTGCCTGATAAAATAAATTCTGACTCTGTGGAGTACCTGAAATCCTTTGAGGAATGTTATACAAAGAATAGTCAGTTTTCATTTGTTAGATACCAGCAGGAGGTCTAAGTAATATAATTTTGCTTAAAAAAATTAGAGATGTACATACATATTTTCTTCCCTAAGTGATTTACTGAAATAAATGGAAGAAATTATCATGGTCCAAGTTTGTAGACAAGCCTGCATATGAAGGAACAACATTCAAGATACTTAATATCAAAATATTTCAATTTGGGTGAAAAGTTTCTCTCTCTCAAGCAATTTCTACTGATTAATCTTTTGCTTAGCAAAAATGAATATAGACTATGTGACTTTTTTTTCCTCTGAGTACTTCTGCTTGTTTCGTTATGAACTTTTTTTTCATATTATGTAATAATATAAATATAAGGATACCAAATGCTTAAGATTGAAAAGTACTAAGGCATCTTTTGACAATTTGATATAAATTGTATGTGTTGCCCTATCCTCTTGGCTTTCTTTGCTTTTTAAATTTTTTTTTTTTTATGGTACTTTAGATGAAGGTTTACAGAACAAATAGTTTCTCATTAAACAGTACACATACTGTTTTATGACATTGGTTAACAACCCCACAATATGTCAATACTCTCCCTTCTCGACCTTGGGTTCCCTATTACCAGCTTTCCTGTCTCCTCCTGCCTTCTAGTCCTTGTCCCTGGGCTGTTGTGCCCCATTAGTCTCGTTTTGTTTTATGGGGCTGTCCAATCTTTGGCTGAAGGGTGAACCTCGGGAGGGACTTTGTTACTGAGCTAAAAGGGTGTCCAGGGGCCATACTCTTGGGGTTTCTCCAGTCTCTGTCAGGCCAGTAATTCAGGTCTTCTTTTGTGAGTTAGAATTTTGTTCTACATTTTTTTCTAGCTCTGTCCGGGAACCTCTGTTATGGTCCCTGTCACAGCAGTCAGTAGTGGTAGCCGGGTACAATTTACTTGTACTGGACTCAGTCTGGTGGAGACCGTAGTTGTTGTGGTCCATTAGTCCATTGGCTTTATTTTCAATGACTGGTTCTTTATATGTCATAGCACATATTGTATCTAATATAAGATAAATTGTACATGTAAATTAAGTTATGATAGTTAATGATATGAAAAAAGTTTCACCAAGTCTCTATCCTTGAATTTCCCATTTTTCTAAGATTACTCATCTATGAACATTTTCTTTAGTGATGTGGTAAACATTAGTGTTTGAGGTACTGATTAGAATAGACAGGGTCAATGAAAATTATGTAGCATGATAAGCATTGAGGGATTTTTCTTTTAAGCTTGTTTCTATATCTGGCCTAAGTCCAGGATGTTACTTCCCTATTATTTTGTTTCTTCCTTCTCCACTCCCCACCAAACACACATTAAAAAGGCATTATATCACAAAGCGGGAGGAACATTTATAGGGGTTCTGGTAGTCTCTTTTCCAGTCTTCAGGCTCAAGCTATCAAAGAGAGATGAAAACTATTTTATTTTAAAGACTTCCAGAAGAGACTTTATAATATTCTTGAGTAAACCAGTAGAGTTGCCATAAGGAAAATTTTAGTCTTCTCTAATCTAACCCTGAAGCATCATTTCCACTGTATTTGCTCTGCTAGGAGAAGGGATAATGAATGAGTTCTTAAATGGGGAAGCAATAGAGCATGCTAGCTAAGAGATGGAGCTATGGAATCAAGCAGATCTAGATTCTAATCTTCATTCTGTGGAATGTGAGCTTAACAATTGCCTCAGCCATAAAACAAAGACAATAATAGTGTCTATTCAGAAGGATATTTGGAGGATACATTTCAAGTATTATGAATAAAAAGCCAGAGAAATTTTTTTGCCCCCCTGAGAACCAGTTTCACGTCACTTCCTTTCAGAATGCATGTTCTACGAATACAGACAAATCCCAAATCTTAAGCAGCAAAGGTTATTTCTTGTGCAAGCTACCTTTTTATTGTGGGTCTCTTGGGGCCTCTGCTCCATATTACCCTCATTCCAGGACATACCTGGTTGGGCACACATGAACAAACAGAAAACGAGAATATGATTCTTAAATCTGTCTGGAATCGAATGACGCTTTTTTTCGTATTCCGTTGCCAAAGCAAGAAACAAGACCCCCATGCCACCTTTACTGATGGTAAAGAACTGGATATATTTGATGACCAACTTTAATCACTATCATACATATCATTTTGGCAAAATCGAATGCTGAAAAGAAACTCTGATTGACCATTGTGTATTTTCATAAATTCAAAGACGGTTTGATTAAAAAAAAAAAAACTTTTAGTGAAAGCCAAGTAGGGGATACTGTATGGTTTAAAATCAGGAAATGTGTCCCTCAGGGTTGTATCCTTTCACCATACTTATTCAGTCTGTATGCTGAGCATATAATCTGAAAACCTGGACTGTATGAAAAAGAACACGACATCAGGATTTGAAGAAGACTCATTAACAACCTGTGATATGCAGATGATACAACTTTGCTTGCTGAAAGCGAAGTGGACTTGAAGCACTTACTGATGAAGATTAAAGACTACATCCGTCAGTATGGATTGCACCTCAACATAAAGAAAACAAAAATCCTCACAACTGAACCAATAAGCAACATCATGATAAACAGAAAAAATATTGAAGTTGTCAAGGATTTCATTTTACTTGGATCCACAATCAACTCCCATGGAAGCAGAAGTTATTGTGCTGGGCAAATCTGCTGAAAAAGACCTATTTTAAAGTGTTAAAAAGTAAAGCTGTCACTTTGAGGACTAAGGTGTACCTGACACAAGGCATGGTATTTTCAGTCACCTCATATGCATACAAAAGCTGGCCGGTGAATAAGGAAGGGTGAAGAAGAATTGATGCATTTGAATTAAGGTGTTGGCAAAGAATATTGAATATACCATGGACTTCCAGAAGAATGAACAAGTCTGTCTTGGAAGAAGTACAGCCACAATGTTCTATCAAAGTGAGGATGAGGAGGCTTCATCTTGCTTACTTTGGACATGTTATAAGGAGGAAACAGTCCCTGGAGGAAATCATGCTTGGTAAAATAGAGGATCGGTGAAAAAAGAGGAAGACCTCAACTAGATGGATTGACACTGTTGTTGCAACAATGGGTTCAAACATAGCGACGATTGTGAGGATGGCGGTGTTTCGTTCTGTTGGACATAAGGTTGCTATGATTTGGAACTGACTCAATGGCACCTAACAACAACAGTCCCTTTGTTCTGTTCAAATGACTGCCTCTTGGTCTATGTACAGTTTCCACACGAGTACAATTAAGTGTTTTGGAATTCCCATTATTCACAACATTAACTATAATTTGTTATGATCCACACAGTCAAATGCCTTTGCATAATCCATAAAACACAGGTAAACATCTTTCTGGTATTCTCTGCTTTCAGCCAAGATCTGTCTGACATCAGCAATGATATCTGTTGTTCTACATCCTATTCTGAATCTGGCTTGAATTTCTATCAGTTCCCTGTATTACTACAACCATTTGTGAAAATTATCTCCAGCATAATTTTACTTGCATGTGATATTAATAATATTGTTCGATAATTTCTCCATTCCACTGGATCACCTTTCTTTGGAACAGGCATGTATATGGATCTCTTCCAGTTGGTTGGCCAGGTAGGCGTATTCCAGATTTCTTGGCATAGATGAGTGTGTGCTTCCAGTGTTGCATCTGTCTGTTGAAACCTCTTAGTTGGTGTTCTGTCAATTCCTGGAGGCTTTTTTTCACCAATGCCTTCATTGCAGCTTGGACTTCTTCCTTCAGTACCATTGGCTGTTGATCATATACTAACCTTCTGAAATGTTTGAACATTGATCAGTTCTTTTTGCTACAGTAACTCTGTGTATTCCTTCTATCTTCTTTTGATGCTTCCCACATCATTCAATAGGTTGCCCATACAATCCTTCAGTATTGCAACTTGAGGCTTGAATTTTTTCTTCAGTTCTTTCATCTTGAGAAATGCCAAGCTTGTTCTTCCCTTTTGGTTTTCTAACTCCAGGTCTTTGCACATTTCATCTCAAGCTGCCCTTTGAAATCTTCTGTTCAGCTCTTTTACTTTGTCATTTCTCCCGTTTGCTTTTAGTTACTTGATGTTCAAGTTTCCAAGTCCCTATTTACATCCGTTTTGGTCTTTTCTTTCTTCCCTGTCTTTTTAATGACCTTTTTCTTTCTTTATGTATGACGTCCTTGATGTCATCCCATAACTCCTTTGGTCTTTAGTCATTAGTGTTTGATGTGTCAAATCTATTCTTGAGATGGTCCCTAAATTCAGGTGGGATATACTCAAGGTCGTACTTCGACTCTCATAGACTTGTTTTAATTTTATTCAGCTTCAACTTGTACTTGCATATGAGCAATTAATGGTCTGTTCCACAATTGGTCCCTGGCCTTGTTCTGACGGATGATATTGAGCTTCTCCATAGTCTCTTTCCACAGATGTAGTCGATTTGATTACTGTGTATTCCATCTGGCGAGGTCCATGTGTTCAGTCGCCACTTATGCTGTTGAGAAAAAGTATTTCCAACGAATAAATTGTTGGTGTTGCAAAATTCTATCATGTTATCCTCTGAGTCGTTTCTATCACCAAGGCCATACTTTTCAACTACTGATCCTTATTCTTTGTTTCCAACTTTTGCATTCCAGTGGCCAGTAGTTATTAATGCATCTTGCTTGATTGCCTATTTGATCGATTTCAGATTGAAAGAGTTGGTAAAAATCTTCAATTTCTTCATCTTTGGCATTTGTGGTCAGTGCACAGATTTGAATAACAGTCCCATTAACTGGTCATCCTTGTAGGCATATGGATATTATTCTATCACTGAGAGTGTTGTACTTAAGATCTTGAAGTGTTCTTTTTGACTATGAATGGGACACTATTCCTCTTTAATGTGTCATTTCCAGCAAAGAAGACCATATGATTGCCTGATTCAAAATGGCCAATACCAATCCATTTCAGCTCACTAATGCCTAGGATATCGATCTTCAAGCATTCCATTTCATTTCTGATGACATCCAATTACTTCATACATTCCACGTTCCGATTATTAGTGAATGTTTGCTGCTGTTTCTTCTCATTTTGTGTTGTGCCACATCAGCAAATGAAAGTCCCAAAAGCTTTACTCCATCCAAGTCATTAAAGTCCACTATACTTTGAGGAGGCAGCTCTTCCCCAGTCGTATTTTGAGTGTCTTCCAACCTGAGGGGCTTATCTTCCAGCACGGTATCAGACAATGTTCTGCTGCTGTCCATAAGTTTTTCACTGGCCAATTTTTTTCAGAAGTAGCTATCCAGGTCCTTCTTCCCAGTCTGTCTTAGTCTGGAAGCTCTGCTGAAACCTGTCCACCATGGGTGACCCTGCTGGTATTTGAAATACCATTGACATATCTTCCAGCATCACAGCAACACGCAAGCCACCATAGTATGACAAACTGACAGACAAGTGTTGGTATAAGGATTTAATCAAGATTAAATGTATCATAAGCTATGTTTATACAGAAAACATACATGAATTTCAGACCAACATCTTGCACCACATTCCTAAGTAGATATGCTAATCACTTATACTTCGCACTGCTCTCAGGGCTGTGTGTTGCATCACATTGCAGAGTAAAGACAGGTGTTGGAGAGAAGGAAGGAATTATCAGTTGTCTTATGGATGTAAGTAAGAGATGGTAGATATTAGAGGATTTTTGAAAGGACAAAAACATTCCATAAATATTCAGCCACATGCATGGTTGCATGGAGTCAGTGAAGAAAAATTAAGAAGGCTTATATGCATAGAGCCAGGAAAAAGGCGACAAGAGAAGGTTTTCAGAGTACTTAAAACAGATCAGATATGGAGAGATGAATATTGATCATGAATGGCAAAAAAATGAGATGCTGAAGATATTAAGTAATTTCAACAGATGAGTACAGAAATAAAAGAGCTCTCTAAAACCTGTTCAACTTCAGAGTCCTTTTTATTTCCACTATACAGTGTTAACTGTTAATGGGCTTTTTTTTTTGTTTTTTGATACAGAAAAGATATGCAGAACAGTTTTAACTGGAGAAAAGTGGTAGCAATGAATGAAGTAGGAGATTTCAGGAGCAGTTCCTTATATCTCTCAATTAGTTCTGAAAAGGATTAAGGAAATGGAACAGAAGAAAAGGAGAACATAGGATGGAGAACAGAAAAGCAGAATAGTAAGGAAGTAAACAGGATTTGATAAGCTAGGCTTCCCTAAAATAAAAGCCAGAGAAAAGTCATGTGATCTGATTTCTTTAGGCTTCTAATTTGACTCTGTAGCTCTAATTGAGTAGTCATATTTCTGATTTCCTATACACTTCACTTTTGTCTTGTAGGAAAAATGAGCTATGGCCTCTTTAGTCCACACCACAGAGTTTTGAGTCAGTTTAGCTCTGATTTTTTTCCACTTAATTAAATACGCTAAGTGGGTCTGAGAGTAGTCCTTGACTAACACCCTTAGTAGACGAGTTCTGAGTGTGACCCTTCAAGGTCCTTAAGCTAGCTTTCAATACTTCTAGGACTCTTAACTGCTATAGTCCATCAAGGAACTATGATGACATAAATGTGGCAAAGATTTTGCTAACAGTTCCTATCACATGATATTGAAAGAGTTAAGGCAACTGCCAGAGTGCCATGCAGTAATTACTGCTCAGAATTTGGCTTTACATTTATATTGTCTGACTTACTTTTGATGCTATATATGCTCTCTGGGGTGTCCAAACTGGCAGTATCTTTGTGTGCGTTCACGTGAACTTTGGAAGCAATAACTTAGAAGTCCAAATATAGGTCCCTCTCACATATGCAATGCCAGCTCCGTGGAGATGTTACCTTATGAGTAGGCTGTCAGCTGATAAAAGATGTAACTGCTTTAGGGTCTTCAGGTCGATTCTTCCTACTTGTTTCCCTCAGACTGAAATTTCTTTTTGTAGTATTATACTGTCATCAGAAAGACTATTATAAGAAGATTATAAACAATATTGTTTGTCAGACTTCCATGTTATTTTTCCTTGAAATAGGATTGCCTCAACTGAGGAACAGAATTATATTTTTCCCTGTCTCCAGAAAGGCTTTTAAATTAGAATTGATGTTTGAGCTACATGACTTTTCACTGCTAATGTAATTTATTCAAATGTTTGATAAGTAGCAATATAACTCTATCCTTCTAGTTACAAATCCATTAACCTCTCCCTTAAAAAGCTGTTGCTTTATTAGAGCAGCTTTTTATACCAAAGACAAACAGAAAAATATTATCGCAGTCAAAATGTCTGCACCTGTTTCTGAATGAGAAAGGCATGAGAAGCTGCAGAGAGCTGAAATAAAGAAAATCAGGAAAAAAATTGATTCACTCGTTGAATTCACTTAACCAATTTCTATTGAATGCTGTTATCTGCCAGATTATAACATGTATAAAGCATGTCTCAAAAAAACACATAGTGCCTTTTTGGATTTTAATGTCTTCCTCTGTAAAATAAAAGAGTTGGATTGGTGACTTCTAAAGCCTTCTCCCTCTAAGAACATTCTATTACTTATTTTGCTCATTTAGAAGACATGTCCAGGATTTCAGCTCTTATATTAATAATGGGACTGAGTCCTTTGCAGAAGATAAAGAATCTTTGTTTCAAATTTCAGATTCTATGAAGTAGTTATTTTGTAAGCTGTGATATAACATGGTATTTATTTTGATAGTCTTGTATTGGCACATCTGGCCTAATTCAGTATGTTTGCATTTATGTAAAGCTACCAGAGTGTTAGCAGTTGTTCATCGGGGCCAAGTGTCGACTGCAAAGTTGTGGTTGTCCTTGGTAGCTAGCTCATCTGTTACATTACATATGAATAATGTATTTGCCTTATTCTAGTATCACAATCCTCTATTTAAAAAAAGAGACGATACCAGCATCCCTGATGTAACACCACTTATAATGATACAGATATGGATACCATAAAGGTCAAGATTTATCCCTGGATATTAAGTTGTCTAGAGGGATTCCATGGAGTTATGTTATTAAAAACCTATAGGACTGAAGGGAACTACGCTAGGTTCTCATGATTAAAACAAGAAATCGAAGATTTAAACCAAGCATACGAGCTTATATACTAATCCATCTTTTGAATACCTTCTTTACTATAAATACTTAATTCTGATGGTGATTTTTTTGTGGGGGGGGGGGCAGTGGCAGTCATGGTGAAGGCAGTTTTTCAAAATAAATTAATGAAAACATTGAGGTTGCTCATAGCAGATTTGTATCTGCCTGCAGATACTCAGAACTGTCCTGTTGAGGGTCTGTTTTCTTATCAGGTACTTGTTAAAATATAAAACTGTGTAAAATGTCTGAGCTAAAAGCAGCAACTGGAGAATGCCTCTGAAGGAATGATGCAGAGATTTATGTGGACATCTTCAGTAAGTGCTCTGGGATTTGTACCTGTAAATCCCCAAACACCAAGACTATAAGCCCATCCATTAGCACCCTACCAGCCCATTCTAAGAAGACCCTCCAGCACAAATGCTGCCACCCAGGAGATTTTTCCTAAGAGAGCTATAAAGATTCTTTGAGGCTGTTTGCATTCCAAAAGAATTCACCTAAATCATGAATCTTTTGTCTAACCTTATGTCATCCCCTTTTATGTTCAGTTGGGAACAATCTGTCTGTTCTTTCAGAAACTTTTGTTAGTTATCATGTAAACTAAAGTTCCAAGTCACGGCAGGACACTGCTGTAGTTTTGCCCTTAGCGATAAATTTATATTTTAATTTGTTACATCAAGCAAACTGGAAAGCTTCCACAAATTTAATTATTAATGTCACTTGGGACATATTTTGTTTTCAAGGCCTAACATGGTAACTCAATGCTAAAAAAGAAAAAGAAAGAAAGAAACAATACTGGAGCTGATGGCAGCTTTAAAGAGTCCTTATTAAAGACAAGCAGAAAATAATAACTGTGAGTCAGACTGCAAATGACATTAATTAACCCTAAATGTCTGTTAAAAAATGGAAAGAAATAATTTTTTGTCACAGAAAATATTTTATGTTAGAAATTTATGGCCACTTCCCTTAGATTTCACCACCACACATTCTAAAGATAGGGAGGAGTTAGCCACCCCCATCCCCTGCCTTTTTAAAGACGGCTTGCTAAAATAATTTACTGCCCAGGGACAGGCCTTCTGTCTTTTTTTAAGAAGTCTAAGAACAAAACCCAGGAAAAGGTCAAGCTAATGATCACTTTACTAATGCATCAATGTCTTAACTTTATGGTATTCATATATTCCAAAACATGTCTTTTCCTCTTTCGGTGTGGTATTAAGTCACAAATTGAAAAGACACTGGTTTTGGCAACAACATATCAAAATGCAACTAAAACATTGATACTAGATTTATGCTATGAAAACAAATTTCAAATTTCTTTTTATCTCCCCTCCCACTTCATTATTATTCAAAACACAATCCAGAACAACTCTTATGTAGATATCCTCCAAGTCTCCAATGCTCAGTTATTTCTCTTAGGACAGAGTTCAGAGATACGAAGTCTTTAACTCTTTATTAGTTCTCTCAGTAAAGAGTTCAGCATCTCCAAATTGTTAACCCTAGCGTTTACTTAGAGTACACCATTATCTCTTAACACACTGTTAAGGGTTGACTTGTGTCCCCCTGAAAAGACATGTTCAAATCCTAAACCCTGGTACCTGTGAATATGACCTAACTTGGAAATAGCTCCTTGCAGATGTCACTCGATTTCATTTTACTTGGATCCACAATCAACACCCATGGAAGCAGCAGTCAAAAAATCAAAAGAGTATTGTATATATTCATGTCATGGAATACACAGACATAGTTTCTTTTTTGTATTTGAGATCATTGGGCAAATCTGCTGCAAAAGACCTCTTTAAAGTGTTGAAAAGCAAAGATATCACCTTGAAGACTAAGGTATACTTGACCCAAGCCATGGTGTTTTCAATTGCCTCATATGTATGGGAAAAATGGACAATGAATAAGGAAGACTGAAGAAGAACTGATGCCTTTAAATTGTGGTGTTGGTAAAGAATACGGAATATACCATGGACTGCCAAAAGAATGAACAAATCTGTCTTGGAAGAAGTACAACCAGAATGCCCCTTATATGCAAGCATGGCAAGACTACGTCTCACATACTTTAGACATGTTATCATGAGGGATCAGTCCCTGGAGAAGGACATCATGCTTGGTAAAGTAGAGGGTCAGTGAAAAAGAGGAAGACCCTCAACGAGATGGACTGACACAGTGGCTGCAACAATGGGCTTAAGCATAACAACAACTGTGAGGATGGTGCAGGACCCGCTAGTGTTTTGTTCTGTTGTACACAGGGTCGTTATGATTCGGAACTGACTTGATGGCACATAACAACAGATGTAACTCGTTAATATGAGGTCAGATGGAGTAGGGTGGGCCGGAAACCAACATGAGTACATGAGTTGGGTCCTTCTAATAAAGGAAAAAAAGAGGCGTGGAGACAGACTCAGAAGGAAGACAGCCATGTGAAGACAGAGGCAAAGATTGGAGTTAGGCTGCCACAAGCCAAGGAACGCCTGGGGCAACCAGAAGCTGGAAGACACAAGGAAAGATCTTCCCCTAGAGCCTTCAAAGACATAATGGTCCTATAAACACCCTGAATTCAGACTTCGAGCCTCCAGAACTGTGAGAGAATAAATTTCTGTTGTTTTAAGCCATCCAATTTGTAATAATTTGTTATGGCTTTCCTAGGAAACTAATGCATACAGGGTCATAAAACCAAAAAAAAAAAAAAAAAATCCATTGCTGTCAAGTCGATTCTGACTCATAGTGAGCCTGTACGACAGAATAGAACTGCCCCATAGGGTTTCCAAGTAGCAGCTGGTAGAGTCCAACTGTCTGGTGGATTTGAACTGCCGACGACAGGGTCATAGTATTGTGTATATTCACGTCATGGAATACACAGATACAGTTCTTTTTTGTATTTGAGATCATTCCCTGTTTTGTTGATTCCTACCCCTCTCCAACCACTATGCCATCAGCTACAGGATGCCTTTCACATTTCTGCTCCACTTTTGACAAGTTTAGCTCAGTGCCAGACCTGTTTTTGGGCTAAAACTAATGGTCAGAGCAAGAAACACATAACGCTTAAGATCTTTCCACTGGCTATGCCCGACCCTCAAACATACCCAACCTGTGTCCTCTTCCTTCTGATCCCCTCTTAGAAGATTTCTGAGGTAAAATTTTAATGTACACTGAACTGTTAATACAATATTCTAACTAACTGAAATCTAGAAGTTTAACTGGGTAGGGACACACTAAGCCCTGCAAAGGGCAACACTTTGGGAACAGTGGTGAGAACTATGACAACTTAGTGAATCCATGTTGGGTTCTGTGTTCCCTCTATGTAGAACTGACCCTCTGAGCATATATTTGCCATATGTGTACGTTACGTGGAGAATCTGAATAACTAAATTTAAAGAAAATGTCACATTGGAAACCACATTTTCATGCTGTTAATTAAGGTTGCTAACTGTAACTATAAAACGTGTTGTAGTTATGTTAATTTTCAAATATATATACATATATATTCCTTTTTTGGGGCATTTTTATATGTATTTTGTAATTTTAGAATAATCACATTTCTATAAACTGCCTTTGCTGTAGATATTGTGGACTAACAGACACCTTAAAATGAGGGGCCAGTATTTTGACATTAGGATTTTATTTAGTGTGGGCAGATTTTTATTTTTTCTTTCCAGTTTTGTATTTGAAAGAAGAATTTGTAAAGAATTCCTTGTTGATACAGTGGTAATTAAGTTTCTTTTCATACTTTTCACCAAGAGGCTGGATGCTTTTCATGAAGTGCCCCAATTCCTTGAACTCTAAAAATACAAAAAACTTAAACATATAAATGGTTATTAAAATTACTGTACATCACTACATATTTTTGTCCAATCATAATATGTCTCAACTACTGTCACAATCTTCTGAAGCTTATTTGGCCTTTAATGATTTTATTTCTCTACCCACTATTTGGTTTGTTCTGTAGTACTTTGCTGGAGAAAAAAATTTGCAAACATAGCAATTTTCATGTTGTCTTTGTGAAGCAGCCTTTTCGTTTTTATTATAGAAAATGTTTAAATACAAAAAAAGCACAAATAATTCAAATAACCCATAATACCACCACTGAAGAAATAAACATTTAAAATTTTAATGTATTTCCATTTTTATCTGCATGTTGCTTCCTAGTTGCAAGCTTACTCTGTTCATGATACTATATCCTGTTTTTCTTCCACTTAATTTTGACATGTAAGAACTTTGCTATGGCATCCCAATTATAAACACCATTGAAAATGGTTTGTGATATTATATAGTATGGATATACTACATTTTAAGAAATATTCCCTTATTGTTGGATATTTAGGTTATTTCCAGGATTTTTCTTTGTTTCTTTTTTGAAGAAAGCTGAATTGAACATCTTTTTCTATAAGTTATTGTGTGAATTTTTTCATTTATTCATTAGAATTTAGGCGTTTGCTTGAATAGATTGACTTACTGGGTCAAAGGATATAAGCATCTGTAAGGTTTTTAATATGCATTGCAGAAATGTTCCTGTTAAAAGCAGAAAACATTTACACTCTCACAGCTGTGAATAAAAGCGTCTATTTCACTAATGCTTTTATATATAGAAAGTTCTCCCCATGCAGATATTTGATAAATTATTCAGTTCTCAGTTTTTACTTGTTTACTTGTGGTTTTATTTTTACACTTAACTATAAAATCAAGATGTGTTTTCTATTTTAATATGATGTAAGATGAACACCTAAATTGTTTTCCTCAGAGCCTATTTAATTTTCCAAAGAATGCTTCCAATATTCACTGTTTAAATACAGCAGGTTTCCTTTCAATATTTTTAACAATACTTATGGAAATGATAATGACTAGAATCAATGATTGTGCTGTATGTGCACTGTGCTAAGTATTTTACATATAGTATCCAATGTGAACTTAAAGATGATCCTTTAGCTCCGCATTACCAAGTCCCCATTACCATTCAATCCCCATTAGCAAGTCATCCAGCTAGAAGCGTTCAACTGTGGTTCAAAGCCAGATCTGTCTCAATCCAAGACCCAGTCTTCCCCTGAAGAGGCAATATCGAATCATCATTTTATACCAACTAGACTTTTAGTCTTTTTTTTCAAAATTTTCTCAGCAGAAATTGTAAAACTAATCGCTCCTCACCAAAGTTACAAATACTTGCAGATCAAAAGGGTCACTCAAAAATTATTTAAAGCACAATTGATAAATTCCGAATATCAAGGATCTGTTTGCTTGGACGTTCCTGGTTCTGATTTCAGCCCACGAGCCATTTTCCCCTCTGCAGTTTCCTCCTCACCCCCTTCCAAGGGTGGATTATCCAACAAGCAAGGTAAGCATGATGCTTACCTTGCTTACCAGATCATCTGTAGTGAACATTTTCACATGGGTTTTATGAAACCTATGTGAAGTTGTTCACTACATATTAGCAAGTAAGCACAAATAAGCCCATGCTTACCTTGCTTACTGGCTCACCCGCCCCTGTCAGGGATTGTAAATTTTAAAAAAGCCTTTGGTTCTGTAAGAAGGTGCTATGGGGTTGGGAGAGGGACAGATGCCAACCATACTTAGAAGCAGAATCTTTGATGTGGTGGGAAAAATGTGAAATTGTTTACTACAGATGATCTGGTAAGCAAGGTAAACCCTATGCTTACCTTGCCTGTTAGATAATCTGCCCCTGTCCCTTTCTATTTACCTTTCCCATTCCTCTCCTTCAAGGTCCATCTGCTCATAAAGAATTTCCTGACATCTTTAACCCACAAAGAACTCTCCTTCCTCTTTAATACTTATTTTTGGAAGCACTCAGATGAAATAAGCTTTTTGAGGTTGTAACAGTGGGCCATAGTTATGCTAGGTACTTGATAGAAGAAATAGAACCTTCTGTTTTGGAAGGATGTCATCCTTGTCCCACCATCCAGTTTGGAAGTCATGTACCTGGATCAGAGACAGGCGAGGTTGCTCTTGTTTGGTAATCCAAGGCAGCAGAATCAACCCTAACAATCATTAAGGTGACAGGAGATGCAGCCACATTACCTTAATGCATCCTATTAACTTGCACTAAAAAAAAAAAAAATACAAAAATAAAACAAAAAACCTCTATACTGGTTTATGCATGTTAGTAATAGAATATATTTAAAATACTGTTTTTGAACTGATAAGAGCTTATTAAATTTCCTTTCCCTTACCATATTCCTTTTATTCGTTAAGCTTTTCTATATCAAGGTAGCATAGTAGGGTTTGGGCTAAGTCTCCAAATTCTATTAATATAAAACAAACAAACAAAACAAAATGTCAGAAGATACAGCCTTATGTCCATAGTATATTTGCTTACTAATTATAAGTCAAGATAAAATGGAAAAAAATTAATTACATATAGTATACTGTTTAGCAATAAAGCAACAGAAATAGTAGATACAGTAAGAATTTTCACGGGCTTGTGTTACTTCCTGAAGCACCCCATTTCGCATTTTTTCTTAAGTAAACCACTGAAATAAAAGACTTAAAAGTCTGCGTCTAGGGACAGGTTAAAATGTAAGGAAATGTTAAGAATGTCTGAATTTGTTTCACTTACACAACTCTTGTGTACTTTTCTCGAACTAATATTCTAGAATGATTGTGAAAGAAAGCCATGTCCCATTACTTCATATTCACTTTGTTTTGGGTCCTGATCGCCATTGATGTTATCTCTGATTGGGTCAATGAGTCTTTTGATAAATCAGTGTTATTTTCCTAATCTATTCACTTTATCTTCCTTCTCACAGCAGAAGGATTTTTGTTGTGATTGTTTTGTTTTTAACTGATTTCCTCTGAATTTAAAAATGGAAGGTCACACAGAGTCTGATTCTTTTTCCACCTAACAGTTTCTGAAATTAGATACAAATTCCAAGGCAACATTTTCATATCTTAATAGACTTCTTTTGTTGTTTTTTGGCCTAGTATGTTTTCATTTTCGTTAAAAATTCTAGACAAAATTAAGATTTCCTGGCTTGATAAGAACATGAGGTGAGATTATTGTGTACGCGACCTAATGCCAGCAGATTGCCATCAAGTCAATTCTGACTCATAGCGACTCTATGAGCCATAGTAAATTAAGTGAGATTGACAAATGACATAGCTGTGGACTTTATAGGTAGCAAGAAAAGTCTCAGGTAATCTATAGAAGATGGTGAAAAGTGTAGTATTCACAACCATCAGTAGAATATTTTGAGGGTTTTTTTGTTTTGTTTTAAAGAAGAGACATGTTTGTCTGAATCCAATTCAAGTAGCACCATGATTGATAAAGTAAATTGATATATAAAACTCTGTAGTAGAAAGCAACATATTAAGACTTGGATAAAACCAAACCAAACATATTGCCATTATGTCAATTTTGACTCATGGCGACCCTATAGGACAGAGTAGAACTGTCCCATAGGGTTTCCAAGGAGTACCTGGTGGATTCGAACTGGTTAGCAGCCGAACGCTTAATCAGTGTGCCACCAGGGATCCAAGTGAGAGGCCAAACAAAATAATTGCAGTATTAATACCAGATATGGATCAGATTATATTTCAAATGTATGAATACACTATGCAAATATATAAATCATTTAAACACATAAGGTTTCAGTTTCTATTGTGTTAAAGAAATGGTTGTCTGGTTTTCAAACTGTGGGCCTTGGTGTAGGGGTGGCAAGCCGCGATGCTGGAGAAACTGTAGACCCCGCTTAGACAGTGCCCCCTTGAGTCATTACAGCTAAATCTTTCATCAAAAATTGGGGTTCTTATAAGAAAGAAACTGTTAAAAGTAGTTGGAAAATTACTGGCATATACTGTTTAGCTCCTTCTAACTCTAAAATCCATTGATTTTATGAATCTGCCCAATACTGACATTGTTAAATGTCATCCTAGAATACAATTTGCATAGAGTTACTCTAATCGTGGATGGTTATAGGTTAAGTATTTCTTGATCCTTCAGTGACCTTTTAGGAGACATTCCAAGGAGATAGAGTAAAAATGGAGTGTACTCTTAAAATATCAAAGGCAAAGAAAAGATGTAATCACTAATACCATGTTAAATTTCTGTGCCTGTCATAAATCCCATACTTGTACACAAAGGCCCTTTCATTACAAATTGGTCACACATTTTAGAAGTGACACCACTAATAACAACCCCTAATGATATTAATCACGTTAAAGAAAAGAGAGTTCGCTTTAGTAAAACATTAGCTAACTCTTGTGAAATTGATTTTGGCCTTCTTGGCTAATTGATTTTAAACACTATTTCCTTAGAGCTTTTACGATGAGCTGCACTGGAGGGAAATGACAAGATTTCTCCTGAAATACTAGCTAGAAATTACATGCTTCCTTTTTTTCTTAAACGAGTGCTTTCTTCTTTAAATACTTTTTTTTAAGGTGAACTTTTAATATATAGGGAAGATACTATTTAGAAAATAAAACCAAGTATCAAACTTTAAAGAGAAGTTCATTAGACTTTATTATTAATGATTGTAATCTATGATGTTTTAAACAGCAGAAGCACAACTAATATAATTATAGAAACATAATTAATAGAATGAAATAGTCATTATTCAACAACAATCTAGAAAGCAGGAATGCAAATGTCGAATAAGGCTCTACATGTTCATTTAGGCTTCCTCTGTTTTATTTTGTTTTGAATGGCCCAATCAACCCACAATTCCTTTGCTTCTGTGTGATGATAGAGTAAAACTTAGGTGGTCTTTTGACCACCCCCAGCCTCCAGCTGCCCATAATTGTTCACTCCCTTAACAAAGCTGGATCCTTTCTGATACAGTGCCTCACATTTTAATTGTAGAGACAGCTTCACAGTTTAAATGGAGATTGAGAAGCCTGTTAGTAAGGATGTCCAACCTAACGTCCTCAGGGGTTTCACATCTTAGAAAGTCAGGGTGAAACTGCTGGCCTCTGTATGGCAGAGTTGCAGCCCCATTTGGAGTTACACACCATCACGCAATTCACCTTGTTGGTTTCTCTGTCAGATCTCCATTCAGGCCCACAAGCACAGCTCTACCTGGAGAAGGACTGAATTCCACTGCCTGCTCTTGTGAGTTTTATCAGAGTTTAACCAGAGTCTTCCAGTGGGTAAATTATCTCAGTTGCTTGGGAGGGAGGAATGTCAAATGAACAGTCATCCATTAGATGGTTGTGTGGGAAATGTAGAGTCAGAGACAGGGCCAATTTAGCAGCGATTAAAAAATGATCAGAAGTTTAGAGCCAGTCAGACTGAATGTTTATACCCTCTAAATTTCAGGTTCAAAGATGAAAAAAAATGAGATTTCACACAACTGCAATTATCCTGAAAGTATCTGGGCAGAACTCACTAAAAGGAAATTAACCATGGAGAAACTAATACTTAGCAAAGTACTAAATCTGGGTAACTGATATTACAAAATATTCTAGGTTGCTGGCACTGCATAAATTTTTAAAAATCCGGCTTTTAGAGACACCATCTCTAACTGTACCTCTTCAGTACCCATAGTCTTACATACTGTTAGTAGAATAATTGAGGCATTGATGCTAATTGGAGTTTATTATAAGCTTAGGATCTTAAGACAGGTAAAACTCACTAGAGACTGAGACACTACATTATTCCAGCAGGAATGAAGCAACAGTGTGCTTTCCCTAGCCTATAGCATTCATTTCCCTCACTTATGTCTACAGCCTTACAGTTACGGGGCTTGGGTATACTACTTCCCGATATATTTAAGTATTATTATTTATCAACCTCTATAGTTTATATTTAAAGATATCCTTTCAAAAATAACCTTAAGTTATATCTGATTTCTTTTCTAGCTTCAAGCCCACATTCTTCTCTGCACCCCACTCCAAGAACTATGCCTTTCCAATTACAAGCCCTAGTCAATGGCAGAATATAATTTAGTTAATAGAATTTACCTCAAAAGCTGATCTCTCAGAAACTCATCTATCCTATAAATTAAGGTGCAACTATAATCTAATTTATTTTATCATTATTTTTCTATTTTCCTTTAAAATTATTTCAATTCTTATTAGATTAGTGATGCAATGCCTGGTGTTTGCAAATTATATTAAGACACTAATATTGGCTAATGCTTAAAGATGAAAGTATTTTTACAGAAATTTCTGTCTCTCCCTCTTAAATAAATATATCTTAAGTCAACAGTATTTTCTAATTCTTGCTTTAACACCAGAGATCAAAATAGAAACATTTTCTCCCCCAAAAATGTCAGATGATTTTATGAGAGTATCAAACCAATTTAAGTAACATGTTAATTTATTCTCCTGAAAATAGTTTGTATGCTTTGTTGTGAAATGAAGAGTTACTTCAAAATGGGAATTTCAGTCACAGTGTGGATAGAAAGATACGGTAACTGCTTTGTAAGGATCTTTTACTGTCAATGTTGGTCTTATGGAACTTTATAAGTCAATGATTACCAGATTCTGCTGTTTATCAGAATTACCCAAGAGCCTTTAAAAAAATAAAGGGTCTCAGGCCCTGGCCCAGAAATCTGAACTGAAATGTTTAGGAGCTGGCCTTGTAATTTTATTTCAGTCAACCCAGGTCATCCTGATTATCAACAGCTGTGGACTGTTTTCTATGGCGTCTGCCTAAATCTAGTTCAAAATCTGTCTCGATCAAATATGTTCTTCCTCCATTTTTTTACCTGTCTCAATTAATAGGCTCACCACTCCCACCAACAGAGGATAGAAACTTGAAGTTAGCATTGATGTATGTTTCTCCCACACCTCACCTACCAATTTGGTCACCAACTATGTACATTTTACCACCATTTATCTACAATCCATTTGGAATGTGAATCAGCCGTACACATACATGGAACAATTAGAATAATCATACTCTGATGCTACAAATAATTTCACTTAGAAAGAAAATCATTTTCTAGAAATGAACACTTGTTCCTAAGATTAAAAGATAAAGACCAAAACAAACTAAATTCCTTGCCATTGAGTTGATTCCGATTCATAGAGACCATATAGGACAGAGTAGAACTGCCTCAAAGGGTTTCCAAGGAGCGGCTGGTGGATTCGAACTGCTGAACTTTTCATTAGCTGCTCTCTATTTCCTATAATATTTACAGTCTTAGCTGATTTTTTTTTTTTTGGAACATCAATTATGCAAAGACCATATGTAATTTAATTTTGTTTTGGATTTGTTTTAGATTACAAGTTCAAGAATCCAAACGCTTATTTTTTCTGGGGAAAAAAATTCAACTTAATATTCTTATAATATACTGATATTTATAATGCAATGTGCTGGAAGCACCAGGAATTTGGATTTAAGTTTGCTGGTAGTATTTGCAATTTCTTGATGGGAAAAATCAAGCTGTTACATGAACTTAAAAATACATATTTGTAGCATGAAGCATATATACTGGTAATATATATCAGATTGAATTAAAGCATGCAGTGTTGAAATCCATTTAAAATAATAATGTTTTGCATAATTCCTAAGCTATTAAACATTAATATTCTAATGTAAATTAGTAAAGCACTTTTGGAGAGAAATTTTAGTACTGACTAAAATTGAGGAAAAACAATGTATATCCTCAGACCCAACAATTTCCCTTCTAGGGATCTATCTTTCAGAAATGTAACTCATAGGTATGTACAAAGGTATATTTACAAATATGCTGCAGGATTTTTTTTGTAATAGAGAAAATTGGATCAGACCTTATAATTTAAGAGTATAAAAATGGGTACATTATGATATATACATAGTATGGAATACTATGCAGCTATTGAAAACAATGAGATAGATTTATAGATATTGGCATAAAAATATTTTGAAGAAAAAAAATCCTTTTAAAAAAGAAAGTTGCAGAATAGTATCTATAGTAAAATGCCAGTTTTGTTTTTAAAAACTAAACCGTGTGTGTGTGTGTGTGTGTGTGTGTGTGTGTGTGTGTGTGTAACTAAATGCAGAGAACATAGACAGGAAGGAGACCTATCAAAATATGGACAGAGGCTGTAATCTCTGAAGAGTGTGGCTGGAATGATGAACAGCATGAAGACTGACATTTTTAATTTGGGAGTCCTACACAATGAGGAGAAAATTAAAAAACCGTTGCCGTCGAGTTGATTCTGACTCATAGTCCCTACAGGACAGAGGAGAACTGCCCCACAGGGTTTCCAAGGAGGCTGGTGGATTCAAATTGCTGACCTTCTGGTTAGCAGCTGCTGTTTTAAACACTGCGCCACCAGGGCTCCGTATACAATGAGGAGTAGGTAGGAAAAATAGAAGAAAAACTATATAATGAAAACAAAAATGCATGTATTTGATTGAATTTTTATGAATTCATAATTGTTGTTGTTAATTGCTATGGAGTCGATTCCCACTCATGGTGACCCCAGGTGTGCAGAGTAGACTGATCCATAGCGGTTTCAAGGCTGTGGCCTTTTGGAAGCACATCTCCGGGCCTGTCTTCTGAGATGTGTCTAGGTGGGTTCCAGCTGCCAGTGTTTCAGCTAGTAGAGGAGTACTGAACCGTTCACACCACTCAGGGATTTTTCAGGTATGTTATAAAATGGTTACGTTGTGTTGTTGTTAGGTATACCACAGAGTGGATTTTTGACTCATAGCGACCCCATGTGACAAGGTAGGACTGCCCATAAGGTCTTCTTGACTGTAATATTTACAGAAGCAATTTGCCAGGTCTTTCTCCCATGGAACCACTGAGTACGTTCGAATCACCAACCTTTTATTTAGTAGCCCAGTGCTTAATCATTGCGCCATCCGGGCCCCTTTTTAAAATGATTATAGAATATGTAACAGCTATGAGATCTAATCTTTTAACTAAAGATTTGAGTTGGAGTGTAATTCTCTCATTCTCGCTTTTCAAGTATCTGTTGGAAGAAAACAATCCCCACTTTATTCAAACTGGGTCTTCTAGCCCTTGGCTGTGTACTCTATCCTTCATAAGAGCTGCCCATGTTGACAAAAGAAGTTTGGCTCCTATTTTTAGGTACTGAATTAATTTATATCTATTTTGTTTGTAACTTTTATACCTATTTATATCTATTTGCTTTAAGTTTCTAATCGGTTAAGGTAAAAATTGCCTGTGATCTGGTACTCAAACTTCATGTATTTTCCTCAGTGTTCTTAAGCAAGTTTTATTATCTTTTAGAACTTTTGTTTTTAACTAATTGTCACGGATTGAATTGTGTCCCCCAGTATGTGTCAACCTGATTAGGCCATGATTCCCTGTAGTGTGCAGTTGTCCTCCATTTTGTGATTGTAATTTTATGTTAAAGAGGATTAGGGTGGGATTGTAACACCCTTACTAAGGTCACATCCCTGATCCAATGTAAAGCAGGTTTCCCTGGGGTGTGGCCTGTACCAGTTTTTATCTTACACGAGAAGAAAGGAAAGGGAAAGCAGCAGAGAGTGGGGGACCTCGTACCACCAAGAAAGCAGCACTGGGAGCAAAGCGTGTCCTTTGGACCAGGGTTCCCTGCACCTGAGAGCTCCTTGACCAGGGAAAGATTGATGACAAGGACCTTCTTCCAGAGCCAACAGATAGAGAAAGCCTTCCCCTGGAGCTGATGCCCTGAATTTGAACTTGTAGCCTACTAGACTGTGAGAGAATAAATTTCTCTTTGTCAATGCCGTCCACTTGTGGTATTTGTTACAGCAGCACTAGACAACTAAGACCCTAATGAATATCTTAGACCAACTATTAACTGTACTTCAGGATATATTTAGTAATACCTAACTTTGGCCTTTCAATTTTTTTTTTCTTATTTTTATTACTCATGTCTTTGTGATTATATCAGTTTTTTATGATAGTACTTCAAACTTTTTTTTTTAATTTTATTGTGCTTTATGTGAAAGAGCAAATTAGTTTCTCATTCAAAAATTTTTACACAAATTCTTTTGTGACATTGGTTGCAACTGCCACAACGTGTCAGCACTCTCCCCCTTCCCACCCCGGGTGCCCTGTGTCCATTCGTCCAGTTTTCCTGCCCCTTCCTGCCTTCTCATCTTTGCTTTTGGGCAGAATACTTCAAACTTCTTTATTCCTATTTTATGTTTTTATTTTCTTATGCCAAGGACTCAGACCTCCAAAGTCATTTTTCTAAATTTGATGATTTCTCCTATTTTAGAGCAATGATGATAAAATTGTTTAGAATGCTTAACATTTTTAAAGTACATTTCTAGACATTCCATCAAATATTTTTACCAGTTCTATCAAATAACTATTGTAATATACAATTTACAAACAGAAAATAACCTTAGAAAAATAAAAATACTTGTACTTTTTTACAGTCAATAAGTGGAAAATTTGGATTATTTTACTCTAAATCACTTTTATTCCCCTTCTCTTCCACCCCATTGTACCATGTAGGGAGCCCCTTGTTTGCACAAATAGTTAACACACTTTTTTGCTAACTAAAAAGTTTGGAGATTCAAGTCCACCTAGAGTTACCCTGGAGGAAGGACCTGGCGATCTACTTCTGGAAAGATCAGCCATCAAAAACGCTATGGGGCACAGTTCTAATCTGAGACACATGGGGTCACCATGAGTCAGAATAGACTCAATGGCAACTGGTATGGTTTTGGTTTACACAATGTAGACTTCTTTTTGTTTTCCTCTTTTGTCACTTTTGCATATATTTTTCTAAAGTAACTGTAAAAAAATTTTTTTGAAGTCTTTGCTATAGTGTTTCTCCTATGTTCTTTGTATTTTCTTCATTTTTCCCCAAACCTGGATGTACATTAGAAATTTCCAAGGAGATTTTAAAATAGTGCAGTATTCATGAGCCCATCCCAACACACACACACACACACACACACAAATTATTAACTTTCCATCACCCACTTTCAGTCAGTATGTATGTATACCACGAGTCTACCTTTAATTTTGACATTCCTATTAGTTATGAAAACAGTGCTGATTGGATATTGTTAGAATCTTAAAAGTTTAGTGAATCCTTAGCGAATGGAACAGACAGGGCAGGCAATTTTCTGCATTGCCTGTGTCCTGTTGGCAGGAAAGGAGTCCCTAGATTGTACAAACAGTTAAGCACTTGACTACTAGCCAAAAGGTTGGTGGTTTGAAACTCTCCAGAGGCACCGCAGGAGACAGTCCTAATGATCTGCTTCTGGATGGTCACAGCCTTGAAAACCCTATGGAGCAGTTCTGTTTTCACACATGGGGTCGCCATGAGTCTGAATTGACTCAAAAGCAACTAATAACAATAACATCTGCAGGGAACTTGAATTTCTCTTAAGGTTGCTCTTCTATGCAGCACACCTCTTGTTGAGTTGATTTTATCAAAGACGAAAAACATCTTAATGAACAAACTCATTTATAATCACACCTTAATTCTCATATCAGCCCTCCATTTGCATATAAAAGTAATGTCACTCACATTTCTAAGCAAGGGGCCAGAATTACTGATTATGCAAATTAGCCTTCCTAGTTTACCTTCCACAGGGAGCCCTGCTGGGGCAGTATTTAAGAGGCCAGCAGTTCGAATCTACCAGCTGCTCCTTGGAAACTATGGGGCAGTTTTACTCTGTCCTCAGGGTCCTCTGAGTCGGAATCAACTCGATGGCAATAGGTTAAGCTTTAGCTTACCTTCATTTGTGCAGTAGCTGTCTTGGAGTTTTTTGGTGTTCTTTTCTCTCCTAGACTGACCTGCTCCCTTATCACTGTTGAACACAAGTGTTCCTACACATCTGGGCAATTGTGACACAACATGACTAAAGGGCCTGGGATTCTACAAGCGCTTTTCTGAAACTGAGCAACTTTGTATGTTTCAAATTGTTTATGCCTTTCTGTTGTGATTCTTTGCTAGAATAGACTTCCCCAGAGTTTATATCCTTAGAGATTGTGGGCAGAGATTTTGTCTGTTTTATTAATTGCTGTAACTTCAGTGTCTAGAAATACTTTTTGGTCACATCTGGTAATAATTGTTAAAAACCTGCTCAGACTGCACATGTCTGGGTGACCACGAAAATGACTGTCCTTGCCCTTTGTCTAGTAAAGACTGTCGAAAGGAATCCTAGAAAAGTTTGCAAGCAAATATATTTACAGCCTAAGATTATTCTGACCCTATTCTAATTTTATTACTTAATATATAGTAGAAAGTTATCACTAAATCCGTTTTCCAAGAAAGCACTAAGTCCAAGAGTTGGTTCATTCAAAAAAAAAAAAAAAAAATTCAGAAAACCAGTGACTTCTTTGTGAGACAAAGAGACAGAATATTTGCAGATAGTATCAAGTTTTAGTGTAAATAAGCAAGGTTGAGATTAGAAGAAAAATGACTGCATCCTTCTTTATGGCATAATCTTATTTATGAATCTGAGGCTGGGACAGCTACAGAAACCAAATTCCCATTCTTGCCCAAGCTTCCTCAGAGTCATGCCATATACATAAACCATAAATAACACCCACTAGCATGAAAGAGTCAAGAACATCAGTCTGCCAATCCATTGGATGCTGGTCTAGTATCCTTTCAGCCTTCTGCTGTCATTTGTATCAATTCATATTTTATTTCCTTTATAAAGTACAAGTTTTTATTAGTTTTCACACAGGATTCATATGTGCACCAATACCTTTAACGAAGGTCCTTTCCTTTCTGCCTTCCTCATCTCTGTTATCAAAATATAAAGTCCACTTTGAACCAGAAATGAAATTCGTTCACTAGTACTGAATGATATTTATTTTCACAGCATAAACATGTTTACTGACAAAATATATTGAACAACCAATACTGTATAAGGAATTATTTGGGAAAAAAAAAGTACCCTGTTATCACTGGACAGGATATTGTTGTTGCTGTTAGCTGCCATTGATTGAGTCAGCCCCCAACTCATGGCAACCCCCGTACAATGGAACAAAACGCTACCTTGTCCTGTGCCATACCCATGATGGGCTGGGGATTGGACCATTGAGATACATAGGGTAGTCACTGACTGATTTTCAAAAGTATATTGCCAGGCCATTCTTCGTAGTCTATCGTAGTCTAGAACTTCTACTGAAACTATTCCACATCATAGCAACACCCAAGCCTCCACTGACACATGGGTGGAGGCTGCTACCCGAGGTGCACTGGCTGGGAATCAGACTTGGGTCTCTTGCATGGAAGGTGAGAATTCTACCGCTAAACCACCAGTGCCGTCCTGAACAGGATAATAAACTCATTGCCATCAAGTCGATTCCAACTCATTGCAACCCTATAGGACACAGGAGAACTGCCTCGTATGGATTTCAAGGAGCAGTTGGTGGATTAGAATTGTTAACCTTTCTGGTTAGCAGGTGAGCTCTACACCACTGTGCCACCAGGGCTCCAAACAGGATAATACCCATTGCCGTAGAGTCGATTCCAACTGATAGCGACCCTATAGGACAGAGTAGAACTGCCCCATAGAATTTCCAAGGAGTGGCTGCCCGGTGGATTCGAACTGCTGACCTGTTGGTTAACAGCTGTAGGTCTTAACCACTACGCCACCAGGGTTTCCAAACAGGATAATAGGGAGTGTCAAATCTGTTCCAGAAACTTTACTTTGTGCTATTGCTACAAATGTAAAAATATGAGCTTTGCCCTCAAGAAGCTCCAGCATGTGTGGGAGGTCAACTGTTTTATCAATATTTAAAAGGCAGTGACATCGAGTTAGCAAGAAAGTGCTATGGTGGCACCAAAGAAGGGCAACTACTTATGGGAGGTTGGAAGAGCTTCCAATTGTGGTGCCAGTTGAATGGGGGAGGAGTGACAGGATCTGGGCAGTGGAAAGGAAACTGCAGGCAGAGGGGAAGGCTAGGCAAAAGGCATGGCATTTCTGGACAATGTGTCTGAAATGTGAAAGATGGGAATTGCACAGAGACGGCTGGTAAACTGCTAATGTGTATGGATCTAACTTTATAACAGAAGGGATTAGGTCACCATGACATTACTTCAGGTAAGAGTCTGCAAAATATCTGAAGAAACAAATGTCAGCACCACAACACTTGACTGAAAGCAAAGTATATAAATGGGGCTTTCTCCTTAGTCTGCAACAGTGCTCTCAATAATCAGTATGGTCCCAAAAGCGTGGATGGAAATTTGATGATAAGCAGCTTTCAACTGAATTTAGACATTTGGTTTAGATAGCTTTCCTCGATAAGTTCGAAATACCATGGATGTTGTATAGCTCCAGGCAAGTGACTGCCCTAACAGGGGTTTTTATTTTCAGAGGGAGTAAAATGTGGGAGTAGGTGTTGCTTCAATTACAGTCTCTCCCTCTACTTTCAGTCCTGAACAATGACTCAACTAGTTGCCAGCAAGCAAGAAAGAACTTAAAGCTGGAACAATTGCTGCCTATGGATTTTCTTTATGACTTCTTCTTTTCATACCATTGGCAAAATTACAAGCCACAGAGCTTGTTCCTGTGTTTGAGAAACCAACCAAAAGAGCTACCAAGATTTTATTAAAGTCAATAGCCATTAAATCTTGAGGTTTTAAAAAAAATTAACATTTAACAACAAAATAATTAAGCTATTAGAGCACATTTTAAAAGAATCCAGACCTTATTATACGTGTAATATATTCCAAATATACTAAAAAATAATTACCTTTGATCCAGATAAGACTTTAAAAGCAATTTTTTCAAAGTTATTTTTTGACTGATTTATCACCTGAAACATAATTAAAGAAGTGAACATGAATTTCTATATAAAAACGTGTTTTTAAGTTTGGTTACATATTCTGCGACTGCCACTTTCATAACAAGTGGCTAGTGGACCAGACAACTGTGAAAATTCTATTGATAGAGAAAAAATCCATTTCAGATCTTTTCTAGAAGAGACCCCCTTGCTCTGATTTAAGTATTCCCACCTCTGGAAATCCTGTCCTGTAGTCGGTCAAACTTGGTAGAGACGTGACTGTGAACAAATGCTTGAAAAGAAACAAAGACAGATGATGATAATAATAATTGTTACAATAATAATTGCTTACTTTTGTTGAGCATTTACTACGTACAAGTCACCTTTCTAATTATTTAACAAGTATTGTGTCTTTATCTTCATGGCACTCTTAGCTAGGTAATGTCATCAAAGTTCCTCTACAAGAAATGTCTTATTTTATTGCCCCTCCTGGATTACTCCTGGATATGGAGGTTTCTTGTTCCCATCTTTTCTAAGTCTGGAGGGCCAGTAATTACCATAGGATCAGTGTACTTCTGAAATAGAAGTGATGTACTGATTCTTATTTCATAATTGCCTCCAAGCAAATTAAGGAACTGTAAAGATGCTACCCAACACCCATCTGTCAGTTTGTCATACTGCAGTGACTTACATGTTGGTATGATGCTAGAAGCTATACAACCAGTATTTCAAATACCAGCAAGCTCACCCATGGTGGACAGGTTTCAGCAGAGCTTCCAGACTAAGACAGACTAGGAAGAAAGACCCGGTGATCTACTTCAAAAATCAGTCAATGAAAACCTCATGGATCACAACAGAATATCTTCTGATATAGTGCTGGAAGATGAGCTCCCTAGGTTGGAAGGCACTCAAAATACACAATGGCTGCAACAATGGACTTAAGCATCCCAACGGCCATGAAGATGTCACAGGACCAAGCAACATTTAGTTCTGTTGTACATGGGGTTGCCATGAGTCAGAGTCAACTCCACGGCAGCTAGCAACAACTAAGGAGCTTCAAAATAAAGAACAATTATTATGTGTCTACCATATTTAAAGATTCATAGTGAAAAATTTTAAAACCCTCCCTACGGAGAATAATATAGTCAAGATGCTCAAGAGGTAGCTTGCTTTCCCGTTTTATTTTTCCTTGTGGTTACACAATAAAGAGTTCTTAGGGGATATTTCTGTTCATCTACCTTAATTACAGTGTATTTCTGGACATATGGTCAGTCATCAAACTACTTTGATCTTATCATTACACATGAATGTTTGAGTAGGTATTTCCATCCTCCTTAATATGTATTCTGGACATGCACTAAGTAAATATTATTGTACTTTTTTTCTGACTTTCATGGTTATGCCAGATCAAAAAGAAAAACATAAAAAGGTAACGTAACCACAACTAAATTAATAATTATCTATGGGTTGGATTTAGAGACTGAGACAAAAAGCTATCACTGAAGACTAAAATCCAACTTGCAATCCTTGCCAGTGTTTAGACAAGACTAGAAACTTCAAAGCTGAAATGAATTCTCGTATTTTTGTGTTAGGTTTTCTATGTAACTAAAGATGTCCCTTTTTAAATCTATGCTACAAGTAAAATAATGACAATCTTATTATTCTAGCATTAATTGGACTTTTGAATACTTTAAAGCTACTTTACTATAGCATTGGCTTTATAATTTGAAAGTCATTCTCTGTGATCATAAAAAAGATGATGCCAAAATATGACAATTTAATACAAAATAATGCATTATCAATACAATTTATGCCTTTAAATATAGCCAGAGTGCTTAAGTTTAGATTTGGAGGACATATCAATGTTTTTATAAAACATTCAGAGAAAGAAAGCATTTTATTTGATATGCAAATTAATGTAAATACTAATTATATTACTAAATTTAGAATGAATTTATCATCAGATCACATAATGTGGGATATAAGGGACATCCCTAGAAGCTTGAAAGTGGTAATCTAAAAACAAGTAAAATAAAGCATGAATCTGAACACTGAGAAATTTCTTAGCCATAATGTTAGTACAGTTAAAAAGTACAAATACCTTTTAAAAGATAAATTCGCTCATGATAGTAACACAGGACTCATAACCATTTCTACAATTATATATACTGTATTCTCCCCAATGATATAAAAGATTTGAAAATACTTTCATCCCTTTGACAAACACTTGCTAATGTTCACATTTGGGCTAGATATTTGCCTTGGTGAGATCAGTTAAGTAGGTAGGAAAGACAAAAAATAAGAAGAAAACATGATCCCTAACACTGAGTAACTCATGTTCTAAGCTAGAAAGATGGTCACACACACAGGAGCAGCAAAATATATTAAATACAAAGTGTTCCTGGAGCAAAAAGGCAGGAGTAGCTTCATAGTTTTAAAACTAGCTCATTATTCCAATTTAAGGATGAGAAAGATGTTCAGAATGACATTCTTAGTTGAGTTTGATGTTAGAGGACAACCTTGCTCACCCATAAAGAATGTTGATGCCATTAGCGAATCAGAATAGCTTTTGAAACAGGATGGTGTACATCATATTCTTATGAAATTGGGAAGTTGCAGTTTCTTACCACTTATAAAACCCCCAAAATCCACATTCAAAAATCCCCTCTCAAAGCCCCTCTGCATATGTTGGCAGTGTTGCTGCTCCTTGATCATATCTGAAAAGTCTGCTGCCTTGACTAGGAATCATATTTCTACTGTGGTTTGAGATATTTCCATTGTGATGCTCACAACTATTTTTAATATTTATGGAATGGTGCTTCAGTTTGTTGTAAATTCAGAGCATATGTTCACTAGTGACAAGAACCAGAAGAATGCCATACATTTTATGAACTGTTAATAAGTCCGTAAACTGATTGTTTTGTAGCCAAAACTCTGTTACTACTGGCATTGGCTGACATTCTAATCTGGATTTCTGCTTGAAAACCAGTCTGTTCTACAGTAATGGCACTGTTCTGGCCCTACTTTTGCTCACAGTACAGTATCAGATTTCATTCATGGAACATAATTTTAAGGGAAAAAATAAGTGGGAGTATACTAGTGCTCTTTGTTCTTAGGTGAAGCTGGAGTTCTTTGTCTTGGAGTTTGTGTTCATTTCTAGAAATTTAGCAGGCACACAAGGTTTGTTGGGTAAACTTGTCAAACCTTGTCCTGGCTTTTAAATATAAGGTGCTAAGTAGGATAGTTTAACCCCCCACAGCATGTCATGTCATGTTTGGGCAAGTACCTCTATATCCAAAGCACTGGATCATTCAGATTTTACAAAAGTATATACCAAATGAGATGATATCTATGAACATACTTTTAAACTAAAAAGCATTTTAGATCTGTAAGATAGTATTTAATTACTTTACATTAATATCACTTTGTATATGCAGTTTCCACCCCCATTCCACTATCTTATATTGAAGATACCTTTCTTCAGTAGATCATTATTATCATTAAATGATTATTTCTATATTCAAGGTTCTGTTCTAGGAACTGTGCATATAAAGATATGTAAAATATGATCCCTGTCTTCAAGGAGTTTTAAGGCAGTTGAAGAGGCTATGCATATTACAAAAAAAAAGGGGGGGGGGAGCTAAAAACAACAGCTACCCATAAATAAATTCCCAATGAGTATTTGTAAACATAAATATTTAAATGGTTCAGAAGAAGGAATGGCCATTCTGTCCTAAAATGAGCAGCAAAGGCTTAGATTAGGTGGAATTTACAAGAGAGGGAAAACCTTGCGTAAGTAGAGAGATGGAGCTGCCCAGACCTAGAGACAGGTGACAGGGGAACTCTGCAGACACGATATGCATATATGGTAAGCTTTTGGCATTTAAAAGTATTTGCTGTTCGACTGATTCTTACAGGATTTGAAGGCCTCCAGTGACCTACCAGGCACACATTTGAATCATGAGTGACTCTCTCAGGTAGAAAAAGTCCATCCACATCTGACCACAGCTCATGCATGAAATGTCTTCCTCAGTAGTCTATTTCTAAAGGTGTTGGGTGGTATTTTTGGTTAAAATCAAGGAGTGATTCATTCTTTTTTCTCAGTGGACATTAGTTAGGTCATCTGGTCCCAGGTGGAAGTGTCATATAAAGGAAGAACAAAGTACATTTGGAAATGTTGGGAGTGATAGAGCATGTTTTTAGTTGCTGTCCAGTCGATTTTGACTCTTGGTGACCTCATGTGTGCAGAGTAGAGCTTTTGGAAGCAGATCACCAGGACTGTCTTCCCAGGCATCTCTGGGTGGGTTTGAACCACCAACCTTTCTGGTAATAGTTGAGTGCTTAAAAGTTTGTGCCACCTAGGAATTGAATATAGATAACCAGAAATTTACCAGGAAGTATGTTTTGACTGCCTACTATGTACCATGTACTGGGTTAGTTTCAGTGGAGGATACAAAAAAAGCAGTGAAAATTCATTTCTTTTTTTTCAAATTTACCATTTTGTAAGGAAAACAACACATGAAAACATTTAGAGAACACACGAGTATATGTTTCCATCCCTAATTGTAGAGAACATAGTTTAAATGCTGAAAATGGAGGACTGTAAAACAACGCTTACGCTAGGAGCCTTAATTCTGGCACAAAGTGTACAACTCTTTAAAAAATGCAGTTTATACAAATCCCAGGGGCTCCTCTTGTATGTTATCAGTCTTGACACACATTTCTTGCTAAAATGTGGGTCTTTTCTGTATTTAGTCAAGAACTGGAATTCCTGTAATTATTACTAGAGTGAATGCCATTAACTAGAATTCAGTTTCTCCGGGGGATAAAGCAAGATTGACATTTCTAAACTGTTTAATGTTATTTTAACAGTCATGTGACGAAAGCATTTGGTTCTGCTGAGTTGTAAAGATGTGGGTTAAAAATGTGTAAATAACAGTGAACACAATGGACGTTTTTCATTTTTAGTTAAAGTACCCTGTTATCTGGAGTGGGGTCTCACAGTTACCCCCCGTTATCTACAAGAGGGTTATTGCCTTTATTTGTGATAACCTCGAGTGTGTTGTCTCACTCACACGAGTCAGGTCCAGAGCCACCCAGGCTTCTGGCAACTGTGCCAATCCGGAGTCTGAGTGGACAAAGGAGAGTACATTCCACAACAAACAAACAGGCATTTGTGATCCTTCCTAATTTTGCAGTTAGACGCTTCACTCTTCTATTAGTAGATGGGTGAAAATATACTCTCTAAGCAGCATATTCACTCTGAGCTTACAAGCGGAAATACAAAACACAGGAAAACCTTGCAGATTTGGACTGCTTTAGAAGGCGGCCAATAGGAAATTTAATACCGTTTCATTGATTTTGAATGTAAATATTAATTTGAGCTAATAGCTAAGTGGAGCCCTGGTGGCACAGTGGTTAAGCGTTCGGCTGCTAACCGAAAGGTTCAAAGCCATCAGCCGCTCCTTGGAAACCCTATGGGGCAGTTCTACTCTGTCCTATAGGGTCGCTATGAGTCAGAATCGACTCCATGAGAATGAGTTTGGTTTTGGTTTTGGTAATAGCTGATTAAAAATGTGTAAGTTGATGCCTTGCTGAGATTGCTTCAGTAAATAGATAAGGTTAGCAGGACTTTTAAAACTTCTGTAAACAAATAAAAATGTTTCCTACTATCAGGTTTACACTCTCAATATACTTGGCAAATCCTTCTGCAGAGCATGTGAGAAGGTTCACTTAATTCAACCTTTCCAGAGAATTGCCAGCAGAGGCAGAGGTTGGCTTCATTAATCACTGTACTCCCCTAGGCGTGAAAATTAGTCATAGACTAGTTGGGTCCTCACTTGAGAATACCAAGAGGTGAAGGATTTTTGTACTCAATTACTTGCATACCTTTTTTCTTAAAAGGAACGACAACAACAAAAAATCCATTGTGGTTGAGTTGATCCCAACTCACAGCAACCCTACAGAACAAAGTAGAACTGCCCCATAGGGTTTCCAAGTAGCAGCTGATGGATTTGAACTGCCGACCTTTTGGTTAGCAGCCAAGCTCGTAACCACTGTGCCACCAGGGCTGAAACTATATTAAAAAAAGAATAACTACTAAGCACAGCATGCTATGAGCCTCAGTTTCCGTACCTATTGTAAGTTATAACACTTTGTTTTGTGATTATTGTGAGAGTTTAACATGTCATTTTTGTCATGTGAGGATTAAAATTATGTGGACATTTACTGAAACTCTAAAGTACTGTATGTATGTTGATGTTGGGTACTGATTCTGACTTATAGCCATCCCATGTGTTACAGAGTAGAACTTCTGCATAGGGTTTTTTTGGCTGTAATCTTTATGGAAGCAGATCACCAGGTCTTTCTCCTCTGGAGCTGCTGGGTGGGTTTGAACTGCCAACTTTTCGGTTAGCAGTCCAGAGCTTAACCTTTCCACCACCAGGGCTGCCTGTATGTATGTTAAGTGTTGTTAATATTATCTGAGACTGGACTAAGTAAGGTGTGCCTGACCCAAGCCATGGTATTTTCAATCACCTCAGGTGCATGCGGAGCCCTGGTTGCGCAGTGGTTGAAACCTATGGCAGCTAACCTAAAGGCTGGCAGTTTAAATCCACCAGCTGCTCCTTGTAAACCCTATGAGGCAGTTCTACTCTGTCCTATAGGGTTGCTATGAGTCAGAATCGACTCGATTGCAAGGGGTTTGGCTTTGGGTTTTTTTTTTTTTTTTGGTTCATATGCATGCAATAGGGACAGTGAACAAGGAAGACTGAAGAAGAACTGATTCCTTTGAATTATGGTGTTGGCGAAGATTGTTGAATATATCATTGCCAGACGAATGAACAAATCTGTCTTGGAAGAAGTACGGCCAGAATGCTCCTTAGAAGCGAGGATGGCAAGACTTAGTCTCACATACTTTGGACGTGTCATCTATCAGAAGGGACCAGTCCCTGGGGAAGGGCATCATGCTTGGTTAAGTAGAGGGTCAGCAAAAAAGACGAAGACCCTCAATGAGGTGGATTGACACTGTGGCTGCAACAATGGTCTCAAACATAGCAATGATTGTGAGGATCGCGCAGGACAGGCAGTATTTTGTTCTGTTGTTCATGGGGTCACTATGGGTCTGAACTGAATCGATGGAACCTAACAACAACTATAGGACCCTTGTCTTTAAAATTTCAGTCCAGGTTTCTTGAAAAGTACCCTCCAATGCTCTCTTCCTCATTTTCTTGGTCTAACTCAGCAATCTAGAGATTTTTGTTTGTTTTGTTTTTAACCTGTCTCTCTCTCATCATTATGTATGATCGTAAATGAATGTATTAATCAATCTGTTCCCCTAAAAGAAGCAACCCTCAACACTCCCTAACATGTAGGCCTATTCCATATTGTAAAAATGACCACAATTCTTTATAGAATCTTCCATAAAGAGATGTAGTTTCTCCATCCCTTGAATCTGAGATGACCTCATGATTTGCTTTGGCCAACAGAAAATGGCAGAAGTGATGTTCTACCTGTTCTTAGCTCAGACTAAAAAGAGGACTGGCATTCTTTAGTGATCTCTCTTGGAAGTCTGTAATCAAAATGTGAATAAGCACTGACTAGCCTACTGGAGGAAACCCTGGTGGCGTAGTGTTTAAGAGCTACAGCTGCTAACCAAAAGGTCAGCAGTTCAAATCCACCAGATGCTCCTTGGAAACCCTATGGGGCAGTTCTAGTCTATAGGGTCACCACGAGTCAGAATCAACTCAGCAGCAATGGGTATGGGTATGGTATAGCCTACTGGATAATGAGAAGCCACGTGGGATAGAGATGAACCCTCCCAGCTGGGCCCATTTTAGGTCATTTACCAACTAACCTGGCAGCTGACTTCAGTGCTCAAGTAAACTCATCCCAGAGCTTATTCCAAGTTGCTGACCCACAGAATCATAAGAAAAATAAAAGTTTGTTGTTTTAAGCCCCTAAATTTTGTTGCCAATATTTATGCAGGAAAAACTGATAAGCCTACTGAGGATTTTATACAAAACTGTGACACCATAAGCTCAAATCATACAATCTTCTCTCTCATCTCATTCTTGATCTGGTATTTTGCTTTTGATACTATCAGTACTTCTTTTCATTTGTCCTACTATAATTGCATTGTTTAACAAAACACTTCTCTAAGCTTTGAAGATCATTTTGAATTCTCTTCATAACACTCTAAGATATTAGGAAAGCCATCTGATTTAGGGTCATCTACAGTGATCATGCTCTCAACTAATGAGCAAAGACATTGATAAGGAGCCCCGGTGGTGCAACGGTTAAGCACTCAGCTGCTAATTGAAAGGTTGGTGGTTCACAACTTTACCAAGGCAAAGTCATAGAAGATTCATAGACACATCCAAACTCCCTGAGGGACCAAATTACTGGGCTGAGGGCTGGGGACCATGGTCATGGGGTACATATAGCTCAATTGGCATAACATAGTTTATAAAGGAAATGTTCTACATCCTCCTTTGGTTAGTAGCGTCTGGGGTCTTAAATGCTTATTAGCGGCCATGTAAGATACTCCACTGGTCCCACCCCATCTGGAGCAAGGAAGAATGAAGAAAACCAAAGACAGAAGGGAAAGGTTAGTCCAAAGGACCAATGGACCACAACTACCACAGCCTCCACCAGACTAAGTACAGCATAACTAGATAGTGCCCACCTGCCACCACCAACTGCTGTGACAGGGATCACAATAGAAGAAGTTCCTAACAGAGCTGGAGGAAAATGTAGAACAAAATTCAAACTCACAAAAAAGGACCAGACTTACTGGTCTGACAGAGACTAGAGAAGCCCTGAGAATATGGCCTCTGGACACCCTTTTAACTCAGTATTGAGGTCACTCCCAAGGTTCACCTTTCAGCCAAAGATTAGACAGGCCCATAAAAAAAACAATAATATACATAGCTCAACCATGTATAAGCACTTAAATGGGCACACCAGCCCAGGGGCAAGGACAACAAGGCAGGAGGGGACAGGAAAAGCTGGACGATGGTAACGCGAAACCCAAGATCAAGAAAGGGAGAATTCTGACACGTTGTAGGGTTGGCAACCAATGTCACAAAACAATATGTGTATTAATTGTTTAATGAGAAGCTAATTTGCTCTGTAAACTTTCATCTAAAGCACAATAAAACAAAAAAAAAGCAAGGTTGATGTTTCAAACTCACCCAGGGAATCCGTGGGAAAAAAGATTTGGCGATCTGCTCCCATAAAGATTCCTATTGCCATGTAGTTGATTCCTACTCAGAGCGACCTTATTGGACAGAATAGAACTGTCCCCATAGGGTTTCCAAGGCCGTAACCTTTACAGAAGTAGACTGCCTCATCTTACTCCGACAGAGCAGCTGATGAGTCTGAAGCACCGACTTTTCGGTTAGCAGCTGAGCGCTTTAACCAGTGCATCACCAAGGCTCCTTCCTGTAAAGATTACAGCCTAGAAAACCATACGGGGCAGTTTTACTCTGTCACACTGGGTCCCCATGAGTCAAAAATGGACGCAGTGGTATCTAAAAACAATGGAGTGATCATAATCTCAATTAATGAGCAAAGCTGTTGATAAAAATATTAAGGAACATTAGACCACCTGATTGATCTCCCATGTGACATTATTCAAGAAACAATTGTTTAACAGGAGGGATACAATAATAGGGGGAATAAAAAAATGGTAATAAAGTAAAAAATTATCAATTCTTCTTTCAGATCAAACGTTTCAGATGCTTCAATACATTCTTTTTCATTATATTAAAACTATCTACATTAACAAGTGAACAATATATGTGAAAAATATTGTAGATTTGTGCTTTGCATGCACAAATCTAAAGTATGGAATGTAAAAATGCTGAAATAGTTTTTTTTTTCAGAATAAGCAGAATGGACGAATATAAAAAATAAGTAACTTCTGATCATGAATTATATTTTCATACGTGTTTTTATTCATCTCATTGGTTTATTTACAAGAAGACAATAAGCAGATCTGTAATCAATCCTTTATTCAATCAGGCAAGAAGTCACCAAAAGAGAATAATTTTGCATGATTAGTAGAATAAAATAAGGAAGGGCTAAGTTACTCGGTTTACTAAACTCTCTTTTATAATCACAACAGTTCCATATGAAAATATTCTACAAAAAATTACTTGACATCAAAGGACAATCAGACAGAATTAACAATGGCTGATTACACATGATTTTAAGAACAGATTATTTTCAAACGCATTCAGCTATTCAGGGTTGGCCAAATATATATATCTTATGGAGTCTCCTTCAAGAATTGTTGTCAATGCATTATCATTTTGACTTTTTATTTTGCTCATTTATTTATATGTAGTGTAAAAAAGTAAATTTCAGCCTTACTCTGCTCAAATTATTCCTAATTCCAAATTAATGAAAAATTTAGTAATATTAACAGTGGGATAGATTTGCCAGTAACCTTTTCAAATTAAAAAAAAAAAAAAAAAGACTGATTAATGCAAGGTTTTGCAGACTTAAACCAAAAATCCATTGCCACTGAGTCAATTCTGACTCATAGTGACTCTATAAAACAGAGTAGAACTGCCCTGTAGGGTTTCCAGAATAAAGAAGGTCTCACTAGCTATCTTGATCTAGTCATTTATTCATGCTTCAAATTATAATTTCAGGCAATTATTTATAATGTTTTATTATTATTACAAAGTTGTTATGCAGTTTGCTTATTGCAATCATGTGTAAGTCATTTAAAATTAAGAAAGAAAAACTTGACCAAGAAAAGCAATTTCCAACTTACAAAAGGCATTCTAAAAGTTGTAAGTTTGTATTTAGGAGCACAAAAATATGCTCTTGCATATAAACATTTGAAAAAATTAGGTTCCCAGGCCTGACATAAATTCCTATTTGATTACAATGTAACTAAATCATGTTACTAATGCCACCAGTCTAAATTCCAAGTTCTGAAAATTGATGGGCACACAGCACGGCCAGAAAAAAAGACATTTTCTCATAAAAGCTTGGCCAATGCTGACATTTCAAAATATATATAGGTCGCATTTGGGGGATCATTTACTAGTTTTGTTTTATTTTTCTTTTGTTTTTGTCTTGAACCTTTCTCTACTTCAGGGGCCCAAGAAGCCTCAGGAGCCATACCCATCAAAGTGGGGCCAAGTAAGGCTTTTCCTCTTCCTGTTTAAATAGACCAATTAGGATGAAAACATGCTAATTAAACCAATTCACACCGAGGTACGAATGACTGAAAGCCTTTAAACAAGATTTAAGAGAGATATCTGCACTTGTTTTTTTTAAAAAGAGGAGGTCGTTAACCAAACTGGACTTGGTGGGAAGAATTTCAAGGACTGTGTCAAAGAATAATGTGCAAACAGTTAGATGACATGAGTGAAGATATTTTGGGGTCTGGCCTAGAATGAATAAAGATTTATTTTGAAAGATTTGTATGTAATTCTGGATCAGTTTGTCTAAAATATCCTTGAATCTGACAATTCTTTACTCCTTCACTTATCAAAACACTGAGTTGCTAAGTGCTCCAAGTTATTAATTTCATCTATTTTATTATTTTTTAAAATGTCTCACTGAAATGATATTAAAGCTCTTGTTAGAAGGTAGGTGGGGCAAAAATTGATCAACATGAGACGAACTATAAGTCAGATGTTTTGAAACCAAGGAATACCTGTGTATTTCTTAAACTTTTCTTTTTCTAGTCAAAATAACCTTTAAATTTTTATTTTTCAGAATGACCGTCACAGAAAACAGGTCTTTTTAAAAACTGATAGTCTCGATCTCTAGGCTATATCGTTTCTTGTGACTCAGCTGCTACTCCTGGCAGGGAATATAGGCTTCTGTTTAGGAACAGGGACATCAGTTACTGTACTTAGAGAGGAAAAAAATCCCTGCATTTAGGAAAAATTTGACGTTATGTCAAGATTTCATATAATTCTCTTTCATGAGAAATTGGTCCAAGCACATTATTTTTTCTACCAAATAAGATAGTGAGAACTCAGAATGTGCGATTTTCAAAAACCCACTGCTGTTTTTATCTGGATGGTGTTAAATCTTCTCTAATGATGTGTTTCAGCAATGGTGATATGTAACTGTCAATTTAGAAGACAGATGTTTTAAATTTGTTTACAATAGTTTTTTTGTTTACTAAAACTAAATAAAATATATATGTATATATATATATATATATACACACACACACACACACTAATATGTGGACATGGAGAGTTTCTATAGAATGGTTGACAGGGAATGCAAGAATTTTTGGAGACAACTATCCTAGAAGAAGTGAAAATCCACTAATGTCACTGATGCTCATGCCTTCTCCTTCCATTTCCATTGTGTTTAGCCCCTTATCTGACTTACTTACGCCATAGAATATACAGATTCTATATGAGGACTAATCTCATTTCTAACACTGTGTTTTGATTACACTGTAGGATAGTAAATGCTTTTTCTCTGAACAAAGAGGTCTATGTTCTGGGTGGCATAAATTTCACACATAATAAAAAGAAGCATCAGTATTGAAGATCTGGAAGCTCTATTTGGTCATGGAAATTTATAAGGGGCAACCCCTTTCCATTTATATTATTTTTCCATATATGTAGCAAAGGGAATATCTGATTAAAAGCTTTTCAAATAACCCTGCATTTAAGAATGTATGTCCTCCATTCTAGGTTCAATAGCCTTACTGGATTGAAAAACAAGAATTTGGAGCTTTTTGAACCTGCCATACTCTATTTTCTCTGATAGTTGAAACCTTTCTACACCCACTAACGATCTATTCACTTAGTTTCTTATTGCAAATCAATAAATGTCAGGATATTTATGCTGTGCATATTAATAAACTAAAAGCATTGTATGCTAATGTAAGATTAGGCCATTTATCTGTATTTTCTATCGTAAAGAAATTTCTTCTTTCTTTTCCTTGGAGTGCCAATTTATTATCTCTTTAATATCTCAAAACTTAATGAATTCCATGATAAACAAACAAACAAAAAGTACTGTGGAACCATGATTTATACAACTCCCTTGAACAAACACAGAGATTCTAGCTGATGGTGGTTGTAAAAATATGAGCTGCATTTCATTGTAATTGGTATTGATGTCTTCAAACTGCACACGGAAAGTGCAAACTAGAAAACAATGCAGACTTGAGGGATACTGCATTTAGATTAATTACTTATTTGATTTACAATGTGGCAATATAGCACACTACACAATGGTTAAAATTAACTCTTCCGCACCAACTCTCATAGGAAAAAATAACGCCAAGTTTCAGTGACTCTTATTTGGTAATGTTAACAGCATGGAGTTATATGTTAAATATCAGGTTTTTTTGGTTTTGTTTTTTTTAATTTTAAATTGTCAATATTAGGTAGAGTTAGAGTTTATTAACTTTAATGTGTTGATTCCCTAAATCATTACCTTCATGAACAATTTTAAACATTAAATAACTTTGCATTCTTACAAAATTTTATGTATCTATTATTAATGATTTTGCACATGCATTGTATTTCTGTTCTCTTATGTTCTAACTGGAAATACAGGGGAAAGAATGATACTTGGCTTAGATGAAGAAAGACTGGCTAAGACTTCCAGAATAGCGATTTTCATAGGGATGAAGAAAATAAATCAAGCTGAATCCACAGACCTGGTAATGTGTACCCTATAAGTCTGTATTATATTTTTAGATTTTATTTTACTTTTTAAATAAATAAGGGGAGAATAAAGTAAATTAAAACAAAAATACCTTTCAAAAAACCTCATAAAGTAAGTTACTGGGATTGAGAAAGAAAATAACAGTATCGTACCCTTCTGAAATCTGTTAGAACACAAAAGTTAAAAAGCATAAATTTAAACCATTCATTAATTTAAATCCATAGGTTTAATGCAAATAATAGGATTCAAGAGGAAGAAAGGTGAATAATAACTCCGTTAGGTGTTAAAGAAACAAAGCAAGTACTTGTACATGCATGCACACAGATTGAGTGGGTTTGTGGGTGCACACACACACACACACACACACACACTCACATATACACACAAGCAAGGAAGTTTGATTTCATCTCCCATTACAGTTCATTGTAATACTTCGCCCTGAATACTCTGCAGATTTTTCTCTACAGTCTTAGAGCACATGGGAGGAAAAATTCTTCCAGCAAGAAATAGTGATTTAGATTAAATTTTATTTCAGTAGCATACATACTCAATTTCTGTACTGATTTTTTTCAAATATATTCTAAAAAAGTGGCACATTGATAATAAATATTTCAGCGCAAATGTTACAAAAATACAGGTTAATTTAAAAAAAAATCACGCCAAAACTACTTGCTAAAACTATAATGGGAAATACAAATTATATATATTTTTTGTCTTAGCATATTATACTTTCTCTAAATCTTCAGTAAACTATAATATAGTGGGTAAGGGACCAGAATTAACCTGTACAGATTCAAATACCACAATCTACCAACTCTGTTTCATTGGTCATTTAACTTTTCTGTGCCTCAGTTTCCTCCTCCATAAAATAGGTATAATAATATCTCATGTAAATTGCTTAAAATATATAAGCTTACAGCAAGTGTTTAATACATATTACCTATTATTATCCACTCTGCAACTTAGCTTCCTAATATTGAGGAGTTCCATGTTAACTGACTTTCTTGGTCTGTTATTAAACTACCAATTCTTTTGTTGGTCAGGGAAAATAAGAACGTGAAAGCATTGATATTCAACAAGTGTTTAATCATCATGTGAATGAGGATTTTTAGGGAGATAATAAATATGAAGAGCTAGGACTAATATCTCTCGTATGAATCCTGAATTATGCATAATATCTTATGCTATATATGTTAATTTTCTAAACTGCACGCTGGGGGGATTTGAAGCTTCTCCTTGGAATGGGGTTTTTAGCTGTGCAGCATCAGAGCGGGAATGGGGATTTCCACTTGTTTTGTAAACCAAATCTATTGAAATACAGTGTGAGGCTCAGCTTTGCTAACACCGATTCACTTCTTGATCGTTACTTCTCAGGGCACAAACTGCAGTTCAGAAAGGAAGTTGTTTTAGGCTCTGTTATCAGCTGGAACAAAGAATCAGAGGCCTGCACATCTCAGTTCTCCTGAACACAGAAAATCACTCCATGGGGATTATCAGAGGTATCTGGCCTATGCCAGTAGGGTGAAGGGTAAAATAGAGACACTCATCAAGATAACTGGAAAGAGAGAAAGAAAAGCAGAAAGGGGGAAAAAAAAAACTCTCCTCCAGATTTCTGACCTTGATGATGGCAGAAACTCCCACAAAACAACCTAAGTAAATTATTGATAGAGTTCTGTGCAAAGTGCTTTTTATCCTGACATATTGGCATAATTGGCTCAATTCTCAATTTACTACTTCACTTTGGTAGCGGGGCCCCAGCCAAAGAGGATTTTTGGCAACCATCCATTCCCCTACCGGCCTCTTCCCAGTCAGGTTAACCACAACTGGAAAGATATGATTTAAACGGTACTTTTCTTTGGCCCTTGGTGCAGTGGAGAGAACAACCTGACAGCCTTAGCTTTAGAGTTGGTACAAATGAGTCCTTTAATACGATAATTTCACAAAGCTACCTTTTTAAACAGGAAATAAGATGAGCAATGAATGCTGTGATGATCATTATCAGTAAAGAAATTGCATAAAATTTAGCATATTCTTGGTTCAGTCTGTAATACCTTTCAGCCCAATAAAGCATAGCTATATACATGCATTTTAAAAGTCACAAATGTATAATATTTAAGAATGAAAGCATATTTGCTTATTTGCTAACAAATTAGTAATATGGCTTTGTTTTTAATTCTGCATTTTCTATCTATGGCAGAGTTAAACCTTTTAAATATTCATAAATATATTTTTAATTCATTTAGTGTTTGCCACACACACACACACACAAAAATTCTTGTAAATACAATGCAATGCATACTTGGGGAACTTTAATTTAAGCCATTCCTGGGCGGGGGGTGGGGGGTACCTATTAATGCACAGATTAACTTGGAAATCAGCGGTGATACAAAGAATATATGAGAACTAGAATATCAGGTGGGGAAATGATTAGAAAAGAAGAACTTAGAATTACCTTTTTGAACGTAAACTATAACTAGCTTTTTAAGAAAGCAGAAGATCAGGTTAATTTTTAAGAGGGCATAAATTCTTCATGGCATAAACTCCTTGTAGCATCCCAGTAAAATATACTATATACATAGGTTTTGCCTTATCTTTTGTGACTTCTGTTCCCAAAAGAGAAGAGAGAGCCAAGTTAATATTGCTAGAGGCAAGAAATTCAGCTATAAACCCTGATGAAGATTTCAATCAAAGGGAACTCACACGTGGACTATAGCGCTGAGGAAGGAAATAACATTGTTGCCTAAGCCTTCCCCTCCCCCACCACTTGGCAGTGTGCAACTTAAAATGAATAGTGCAAACAGGTCTGTAAAAGCATGTTCTTTGTAAATGGTCAAGATCTCTAGAGGACAGTATATTAAATTGCAGATATTATCTAGCTAAACTCCAAATCATAAAAGCATGAAATTAGTGATTGACTCAATTTGCCTCATTTATTAGTAGCTCAGACCTCTGCTTGAATTAATATCGACCAATGGAATTTCAAGTGGTGGTGACATGGCATATTATGACAGAGATTAGCACCTGCTTCTGTTACTGCACTTCAAACACCCCGCCTCCTCCAGTTAGGTTAGCTCTAATCTCACATGCAGGCTTTGGGCACTTTTATTGTCAATAAGATGTGACATCAGTTCTTTATAATGTTGTGTCCATTTTAGGCAGTGTGAGATTTTTTCTGACTTCATTTGGTATGGTATTTTCAGTTGCTGGTTGCTTTATGTCTCAGCTAGGTCTTTACATATTGTATTCCCTCTTCTCTTGGTTTCAACAATATACACGAATTAAAAACGAGAGTTAATTATATATATGTAATATAAAAATGAATAACATACTGCATTTCATATTACAATGCAAATACCATAACCAAATGCAATTACATACTTTTTTATATTCTAATTTTCCTCTAGTGGTGATGATAAATATTTTCATACACATCCACATTAATTACATTTTACATAAATAGGATCTTTTCTTTAGAAGTGCTAATATTCTCAAGTTCTTTTAGTCATAACTAAAAACGAATACATTTTTTCCCTCGGATAATTAAGAAATTTAATTTATAGTAGAATATTGGTACTTTTGCCAGCATTATGAAAGTAAGTAACAGCAAAGTAAGCAAATGTTTTCAAGTATTAAAAAAACTAAAAATATATTTTTGGTAGAAACAATGCTTTGTAGAACTCAAATAAAGCTAGGTACCATAAATTCACAACATATTTGACCTGTAAAGAAACATAAATCTTTAAAGCAGTGAAACAGCAGCTTCAGAAGTTGAACCTACAGTAAACAGCCCTAAAAATAAATATGTTTAGTACTTGGATTTTTCTAAATTTCATCATGGCCAAGGCATACCATTCAGCAAACAATTTAAATAGGTATTTTGACCCTATATTACTTGGAACCATTGGATTAATTCAGATAGAGTATGTCTGTCTTTGTCATTGTGATGTTATAAGGAAGAAAACAATGCCAAATACACATATCACATGAAATCTCATAATCTGAATCTGCTTCAAATGCTTATCATGTAGTCACTATTTTTGCATAGTCAGTGGGTAAGAAAAGGGTATCCAAAATGAAAAGTTTAAAAAATCCTGCCCCAAAATTAGTTAAAAGATAGAATGTAATTGTTACAAATGTCCGTGTTGTTAAATATTTCCAACAGAATTAATGACCACACAGAGTTAACGGCCCTAGGACCACAGGCTCTCTCAGTTGATCATTAATCCTTAGGAAATACTGGCATCTTAGATGTTATTGTTGAAACTCTACAGCCAAGAGTTCCACTCTGTTCCTACAGTGTTGCTTCAGTTATTTCCACTTGTTGAGTCACAAGTAGACTATGCACTGGAATAATTCCAGAAGTTCAGTACTACTGTTATTAGCAATAATTATACAATTGATTATGTTCCTCTAGAGAGAAATGAACAGCTCTAATTTTAATGCATATAAAGATTACCTTTATTTTATAATTTTCATAGCTAATATTTTCTCAAAACAGATTTTAAAGTCATTTACTATAACACATATATATATCAGCTAATTTTAGTGTTTAATAAATGTGAGGTTAATTATTATTCTCAATTAAAAATCTAAAGTTGAATATGGTGAATCCAATAAAGTCTATGCAAGAGGCTGAACTTGAACAAAAGAGAAAAAGAAATTTGAGCACTAGAAAAGGGATATGTCTACACATACTAAGATTACTCATGTTTTGATTCAATATTCATTCATAATTCTGATTCGAAGACTTATTTTGGGGATAATTTATGCTAAAGATTTTTAGGTTTCATGACAGTAAACTGTCTTCAAGCTTAATATATATATGCCTGTGTGAAATTGAAACATTAAAAATACAAGAATATATGTAATTATGTGGAATAAATTCTGTATTAGATTGTAATGGTATAAAATATTTGTCCTAATTACTGCTCTTTTCTTGTCATTATTTTATTACTCTATTACTCCCTTCTCTCATTGTTCACCTTCTGAAAAATTTTTCCAGTAACATCTGATTCAAGTGTAATCTATGTGAGCCAGCATTTTACCCTTCTTTTCATATTTTATGAATACCACTGCAGCTTTAAGGTCCTGATAGTTCCCACAATATTTCTGTGCATTATTCAAACTTGTTCTACAAGAACGTTAACTAAAAGCAAAAGGGTCCAGTCCCTCTCTATCTTATGGTAAAAGCTTCTATCTTCCCTGGAACCAAACCATACTGATGAGTCTAATAGCATATGGATATCACCATGGTTGGCCTTGGAGAAAAGTAGGTTTAGTTCAGGTCATGGGATTGACTTGGTTTCTTTTGTATTTCTTCTATCCTCTCTTAAGGTCTCTGCTTTTAAATGGTTTGACCTCCTGTTTACTGGGTCTTAGAAAAAAGTTGAACACTAACAAATAGGGAGCTGAAATAGCTGGTGTAACTTCTAATTTAGTAGTTCGAGTTAAGAGAAATTTAGAGAAGAGAGAGATAAGCTGACAAAGATAAAGAAAATCAATTTGGAATCCTATAGTATAAGCATGAATCCCAGCACTATTAATTATTTGGCATATGTGTATCTTTAAGTAAGCGCTGGAAAATTTACTTAACGAATTACTATTCTTGTCCATGTAGGTACTTGGGTAATTTCTATTTACATAAGGTCGGACAAATATTTTGTGAAAAAAGTCATTCAATGAAATCAATATGGATATGATCAATTTAATTCAAATAGATTTTATTAAGATGTATAGTTTTTCTTTTGAGTGTACTTTGTACTCATACTTAGTTTTGAAAAATGTATTTACTATATCAAATGTCTGTAAAAAAGCAGTATATACCTTTAAAATACTTGAGAGAATTTGTCAATTTCTGACATAGAAATTCTTATTCTCTCTTCTAATATTAAGTATGTATATTTTATAATTAAACACTGAGTTGAGATAAACAGCAATGTAAACTTTAACTACTTAGGATTACAGAGGCTGAACATCTTGTTACTTGGGTATGGATTTTTAACTGAAATGAATAAGAAGGACTCTAATGGACGCTGACGTTTAGAGATCCTCTTAATTGAGTATGATGAAATATAACAGAATATAGATACACTCATTAGTGCCCCTAATACAAAACATTCATTTTTAAATATAATTTCTAATTGATTTTAATGTCATATTTTTAAGTATATTTCAGAGTTTTCATAGTCCATCACAAAAGAAGATATAAATACAGGTATAAAACACTCCTTCCATTTTTGTTTCATTTTATTTTATCCCACAATATATGTTCATGAAATAAAAATTGTACTTTAGCAGAAATTGACAATTGATCTTAAAATTCATATGCAAATTTAAGAGACCCAGACTAGCCAAAACAATCTGGAAAAAGAACAAACAAAGTTGATGGACTCACACTTCCTAATTAAAAAACTTACTACAAAGATGTACCAATAAAGATATTGTGATACTGGCATAAGAATAACATACAGATGAATGGAACATAATTGAGAGCCCAGAAGTAAAACCTCACATTTACAGTAAATCGTGTTTTTTTAACCAGTGGTGCTAAAACATTTCAATTGGAATAGAACAGTCTTTTCAACAAATGATGTTCAGACAACTAAATATCCACATACAAGAAAATAAAGTTGGACACCTACCTCACACCATATACAAAAACTAATTCAAAATTGATCAAAGTCCTAAATGTAAGAACACTCTAAAAATCTTAAAAGAAAACATAGGATAAATTCTTGTGATCTTGGATTTGGTGATAGTTTCTTAGAGATAACACCAAAAGTACAAGTAACAAAAGATAAAAAAATGGGTAAATAGGACTTCATCAAAATTAAAAATTTCTATGCTTCAAAGGACACCATTAAGAAGACCAAAAGACAACACACAGAATGTGATGAAACTTACAAAAATCACACATCTGATACAGAACTTATATTTAGAATATGTAAAAAAAAAAAAAAAAACTATTATACTAGTATAACTTAATAATAAAAGACAACTCAATTAAAAAATGGGCAAAAGATCTGAATAGATATTTCTTCAAGGAAGATCTACAAATGGCCAATAAGCACATGTAAAGATGTTCAACATCACCATTAAAAACCAAACCTGTTGCCATCAAGTCAATTTCGACTCATAGTGACCCTATAGGACAGAGCAGAACTGCCCCACGGGGTTTCCAAGGCTGTAATCTTTATGGAACCAGACTGTCACACATCTTTCTCCCATGGGACGATAAGTGGGTTCAAGCTGCTAACCTTTTGGTTAGCAGCCCAGCACTTAACCACTGCACCACCAGGCTCCTTAACTTCACCATTAGGGAAATAGAAATCAAAACTACAATGAAATACAACTATACACCCCACAAGATGGCTGTCATAACAAGTGTTGGTGAGGATGTGGAGATACTGGAACCCTCCTATATTGCTGATGGAAATGCAAAATTATCATATGATCCAGCCATTCTTCTTCAAGTATATATGTGAGAGAAATGAAAATACATTCACACAAATACCAGTACATGAATTTTTACCAGTATTATTCATAATAGCCAAAATGTGGAAATAAACCAAATGTCCATAAACTTGTGAATGGATAAAAAAATGTAGAATAGAATATAATTTGACAATAAAAGGAAGGAAGTATTGGTACATACTGTAACATAGATCCACCACTCGTCTGTCAATTTGTTGTACTGTGGTGGCTTGAGTGTTGCTCTGATGCTGAAAGCTATCCCACCGGTATTTCAAATACCAGCAGGGTCACCAATGGTGGACAGGTTCCAGCTGAGCTTCCAGACTAAGACACACTAGGAAGAAGGACCTTGCAATCTACTTCTTAAAAAAGTTGCCAGTGAAAACCTTATGAATAGCAGCAGAACATTAACTGATATAGTGCCAGAAGATGAGCCCCCCCAGGTTGGAAGACACTCAAAATACAACTGGGAAGAGTTGCCTCCTCACAGTAGAGTCAACTTAATGATGTGGATGTAGTAAAGTTTTGGGGATCTTCATTTGCTGATGTGACATGATTCAGAATGAGAAGAAGAACATGGAATGTATGAAGTATGAATCTAGGAAAATTGGAAGCTGTCAAAAAGAAGTGGAGCATTTGAAGATCAATATCCTAGGCCTTAGTGAGCTTAAATGGATTGCTATTGGCCATTTGAATCCGAAAATCATATGGTCTTCTTTGCCAGGAATCACAAATTGAAGATGAATGGCATCGCATTCATTGTCAAAAAGAACATTTCAAGATCTATCCTAAAGTACAATACTGTCAGTGATAGGGTAATATCCATATGCCTACAAGGAACACCAGCTAATATGACTATCATTCAAAATTTTGCACCAAACACTAAGGCCAAGATGAAGAATTGAAGATTTTTACCAACTTCTGCAATCTCAGATTGATCAAGCATGCAATCAAGATGCATTGATAATTACCAGAGATTGGAATGCAAAAGTTGGAAACAAAGAAGAAGGATCAGTAGTTGGAAAATATGGCTTTGGTGACAGAAACGATGCTGGAGAGTCGCTTGATAGATTTTGCAAGTCTAATGACATATTCATTGCAAATACCTTTTTCAGCAACATAAACAGCGACTATACATGTGGAACTCAGCCAGATGAAATACACAGGAATCAAACTGACTACATCTGTGGAAAGAGACTGGGGAAAAGCTCAGTATCATCAGTCAGAACAAGGCCAGAAGCCGACTGCTAAACAGACCATCAATTGCTCATATGCAAGTTTACGTTGAAGCTGAAGAAAAATAAAACAAGTCCACCAGAGCTAAAGTATGACCTTGAGTATACCCCACCTGAATTAGGGACCATCTCAAGAATAGAGTTAAACTGAACACTAATGACTGAAGACCAGACGAGTTGTACGATGAAAATCAAGGACATCATACATGAAGAAAGGAAAAAGTCATTAAAAAACAGGAAAGAAAGAAAAGACCAAAATGGATGTCAGAAGAGACTTTGAAACTTGCTCTTGAATGTCAAATAGCTAAAGTGAATGGAAGAAATGATGAAGTAAAAGAGCTGAGCAGAAGATTTCAAAGGGTGGCTCAAGAAGACAAAATAAAGTATTACAATGAAATGTGCAAAGACCTAGAATTAGGAAACCAAAAGGGAAGAACATGCTCAGCATTTCTCAAGCTGAAAGAATTGAAGAAAAAAAAATTAAGCCTCAAGTTGCAATACTGAAGGATTCTATGGGCAAAATATTGAAAGACACAGGAAGCAGCAAAAAAGATGGAAGGAATACACTGAGACAGTGTACCAAAAAAAATTAGTCAAGGTTCAGACATTTCAGGAGATAGCATATGATCAAGAACCGATGGTACTGAAGGAAGAAGTCCAAGCTGCTCTGAAGGCACTGGCGAAAAACAAGACTCCAGGAACGGGCAAAATAACAACTGAGATGTTTCAACAAATGAATGTGACGCTGGAGGTACTCATTCACCTATGCCAAGAAATTTGGAAGGCAACTACTTGGCCAACCAACTGGAAGAGATCCATTATTTGTGCCCATTCCAAAGAAAGGTGACCCAACAGAATGTGGAAATTATCAAACAATATCATTAGTATCACACTCAAATAAAATTTTGCTGAAGATCATTCAAAAGCAGTTGCAGCAGTACATTTACAGAGAACTGCCAGAAATTCAAGCTGGATTCAGAAGAAGATGTGGAACGAGGGATGTCATTGCTGATGTCACATGGATCTTGGGTAAAAGCAAAGAATACCAGAAAGATGTTTACCTGTGTTTTATCAACTATGCAAAGGCATTCAACTGTGTGGATCATAACAAATTATGCATAACATTTCCAAGAATGGGAATTCCAGAACACTTAATTGGGCTCATGAGGAACCTGTACATAGAACAAGACGCAGTCATTCGAACAGAACAAGGAGATACTACACGGTTTAGAATCAGGTGTGTGGCAGGGTTTTATCCTTTCACCATACTTATTCAATGTGTATGCTAAACAAATAATCCCAGAAACTGGACTATAAGAAAAAGAACACAGCATTAGGATTGGAGGAAGACTCATTAAAACCTGCGTTATGCAGATGACACAACCTTGCTTGCTGAAAGTAAAGAGGATTTGAAGCACTTACTGATATAAATCAAAGACTAAAGCCTTCAGTATGGATTATACCTCAACATTAAGAAAACAAAAAATCCTCACAACTGGACCAATGTAGTTAAGAGCATTGGCTGCTAACCAAAAGGTCAGCAGTTCGAATCTACCAGCTGCTCCTTGGAAACCCTATGGGGCAGTTCTACTCTGTCCTATAGGGGTCGCTATGAGTCGGAATTGACTTAATGGCAAGGGGTTTATTTTTGTTTTTGTTTTGTTTTTGGACCAATAAACAACATCATGATAAACAAAGAAAATATTGTATTTGTCAAGGACTTTGTTTTTCTTGGATCCACAATCAACATCCATGGAAGCAGCAGTCAGCAAATCAAAAGATGCATTACACTGGGCAAATCTGCTGCAAAAGATTTCTTTAAAATGTTGAAAAGCAAAGATGTCACTATGAGGACTAAGGTGCGCCTGACCCAAACCACAGTGTTTTCAATCACCTCATATGCGTACAAAAGCAGGACAATGAATAAAGACTGAAGAAGGATTGATGTCTTTGAATTATGGTTTTGACCAAGAATATTCAATATACCATGGACTACCAGAAGAATGAACAAATCTGTCTTGGAAGAAGTACAGCCAGAATGTTCCTTAGAAGTGAGGATGGTGAAACTTTGTCTCAGGTACTTCGGACATGTTATCAAAAGGGATCAGGCCCTGGAAAAGGACATTATGCTTGGTAAAGTAGAGGGTCAGCGAAAAAGAAGAAGGCTTTCAATGAGTTGGACTGACACAGTGGCTGCAACAATGGGCTCAAACATAGCAACAATTGTGACGATGGCATAGGACCAGGCAATGCTTTGTTCTGTTGTACATATGGTCGTTATCAGTCGGGACCAACTTGATAGCAACTAATAACAACAACAACAACATAGATGATCCTTGAAAACATTCTGCTAAGTGAAAGAATCCAGTTACAAAAGATGACTTAAGGTGAAATGTCCAGAAGAAGCGAAGCTATAGAGACAGAAAGTTGATAGTAGTTACCCTAGACTGGAGCGGAAGAGGTGTTTTGAGTGGGGGTTGGTGGAAGGAATCACTGACTGGTAAATGGTATGGGGTTTCTTTTTAGTGTGATGGAAATTGTCTAAAATTCATTATGGTGATTGTTGCACAACTCTCTGAATATACTAAAAAACTTTTAATTGTAAATTTTAAGTGGGTAAATTTTATGGGCTGTGAATTGTATTTCTCAACAAGGCTGTTGACAACAACAAAAATGCACTTTAGAGACCTGATAATATTAAACCCACTTCCAAAAATCCGTCGTTCAGACCAAGTTACTGGGCTGAGTGCTGCGACCATGCTCTCAGGGGGCATCTAGCTCAACTGACCTAGCATAGTTTATAAAGGAAATATTCTACATCCTACTTTGGTGAGTAGCATCTGGGGTCTTAAAAGTCTGTGAGCGGCCATCTAAGATATATCTACTGGTCACATCCCGGTGGGAGAAAAGGAGAATGAAGAAAACCAAAGACACAAGGAAAAAATTAGTCCAAAGCACTACTGGACCATGACTACTACAACCTCAGCGAGACTGAGCCCAGAACAACTAGGTTGTATCAGGCTACCACCACTGACTGCTCTGACAGGGATCACAATAGAGGATCTCGGGCAGAGAAGGAGAAAAATGTAGAACAAAATTCAAATTCAAAAAAAAAAAAAGACTTGCTGGTCTGACAGAGACTGGAGAAGCCCCAAGAATATGGCCCCCAGCCACCCTTTTAACTCAATACTGAAGTCACTCCCGAGGTTCAACCTTCAGCCAGAGATTAGAGGTCTATAGGGCAAACAATAACACACGTAAGGAATGTGCTTCGTAGTTCAATCAGGTATACGAGACTAAATGGGCACACCAGCCCAAAAGCAAAGATAAGAAGGCAGGAAAGGACAGGAAAACTGGACAAATGGAAACAGGGAAACCGAGGTGGAGAATGGGAGAGTGTTGACACATCATGGGGTTGGCTACCAAGGTCACAAAACAATTGTGTATTGTTTAATGAGAAACTAATTTGTGATGTAAACTTTCACCTAAAGCACAATTTAAAAAAATGCATAGTTCAAGTTTTTTAAACACTGGAAGAATAGGCATTTTATTTTCACCCAATACTGAGCAACCAACAAGTAGTATAATCTTTTAAAATATCCCAGCATAATTTCTTTACAGTTTGGGCCCACAGTTTGGTATAGGAAATTGAAGGGGAGGATAGAACGGTTCATCTTTCGCTCTCCCTCTGTCTAGCTCACCCTTAACGTCACACAGTTGGTGTTGTTAGCTATTGTGCAGTTGGCCCTGGTCCAACACACAAGCCTCCACTAACAGGTGGTGGCTGCACATGAGGTGCATTGACAGGGAATTGGACCCAGATCTCCTGCATGGAAGGTGAGAAGTTTACCACTGAACCACCACTACCCCAACATCATACAGTAGCCGATGGCTCCAAGTTACAATTTTGGACTTTTTCTCTAAGTTGAAGATGCCACCACAGCAGTAATAGGTCAAAGGGAGACAGGCAGTGCTATTTCTACCTTTTGATTACCTAGGCAGTATGTGGTTTAGCCACCGGAGTCAGGGAATGCCCTTGAGACAAAGCTCAGCCTACATCACAGACAGCAGCTTTGAAAACCAAATAGCTAAATAACAATGGAATAAAACAGCTCTCCATTTGCAGAAATTTGTGTGCCAGTTCTCCTTCCCTGAGCTTCAACACCTTCTCATGAACTAAAGTAAATTATTTCTTGGCGTATGGGACCATATATATCCTTCTAGTACCCTCCCTAAATATTGCAAAAATTTAGTTTCTTTATAAGCTTAGTAAAGAAATTAGCAGAGGCACATTTTCACTGAGTCTCCATATCAGGTTTAGGTGCAAGACCTGTATTTATCCCTGATCATAACTGATTCCTCTTTAGTCCTTGACCTTAAGAAAGTTTCCAAGAATGTCCTCAAATGGTTCTGCAGTCAATTTTCACTGAATAGAAAAATCGGGAAAAAAATCCAAAATGCGTAGGGAAAGGAAGATTTTAAAATTTGTGTATGTGCATTGATGTTTGTGTACATAAGAAAAGTGATTGGAGGAACTTCTTCATTTTCCCCCCAAAATAAAAACACAACAAAACAAAAACTAAACGGAACTCTCACATCTCTGAAATACCCTTCTAAGCCCTTGTGTTTCCATTTGGTGTATTTATGTGTGGAGCCTTAGCAGTGAGATGACTTACTTTATTTCCTTTATCGATTACAAACAGGAATTTCTCTTCTCAAATCTGAATCAAGCATCTAGTTACCTATCTTATTCTTCCATGATACAGAGAACTTGTTTCTTCAGAATCGTGAAAATATCCTCTAGAATGCTGCTTTCGTTTTTGAAGTCCACAAAATACTGATTTCTCTGGCTATTCGTTTTGATTCTGTGAGCCAAACTGAGCTATTTAGAAGAATCTGCAACATTTATTCATTGTTAAAGAACACTCATATACATTCCTATAGATCTCTCTTCCAAATGAAAAAGATGTCTATATGCATTTTGACAAGAAAATACAGAAAAGATTGCTTTGTTTCAAGTGACACATTTTCCTTCTGAGACTGACTACAGGACTAATTAATAAAGTAACCTTTGATGTATTATAATTATTTGTTACTTAACATAAAATAGGCGTATAATGTGGAATGGAAACCTAAATTGAAATCCTTAATAAATACTCTCAGCACCTAGAACTAGATTATCTGCTTTATTTAGTTTTAGCTTTTCAATCCCTCTAGTACCGTCATTTAATTTTTAAAGTAGTTTTAAACAATACCCATAGGGATCACCAAGAATATTTTTAGGGCTTTCTATAATTCAATCTTGTGAGTCTATACTCAAATGAAAGAACACTGAAATTTGGAATCTCGGCCTTTGCATGGGTACACCAAAATTCATGCATTTTAGAATATCAACAAAGAACCTGTCAGAAAAGGAGGGTGAGAATGGTTGCATAACTTGAAGAATGTAATCAATGTCACTGAATTGCACCTGTAGAAATTGTTGAACTGGTGTATGTTCTAGTGTGTATATTCTCAACAGCAACAAAAATTAAATTATAAAAAGATAATAAATTTGATTCTCATTCTATGTGACAAATTCTTTACATCAAAACAAGGAATGCTAAATATGATTCAATTTAACTGCAATATTCAGCAAATAGATACAGCTGAAATATTATGAAATGTTTTGTTGAAATCTAGTCACATTTTATTTTTCCACTTATTTAGAAGTTTAATAATGAATTTAAAAAATAAGTGTGGTTAAGTGTATTGACTTCTTAAGTGAACCAAAGCTTGCTCCTACAGAGTATATTTTCCTTTCCTAAACAGTCCTAAACAATGTCTTATAATTTATTAAAAAACTTTCCTTGCATTCATGTCTAGTTTAGTATGGTGTTGCTCTCAGTTACCACCAAGTCAGTGCCGACTCATGGCAACCCCATGTGCAACAGAACTAAATGTTGCCTGGTACAGCACCATCTCCACAATTGTTACTATGCTTGAGTCCACTGTTGTGGCTGCTGTGTATTTTGAGTGTCTTCCAACCAGTGGGTCTCATCTTCATGCACTATATCAGAAAATATTCTGTCATGAACCATGGGGTTTTCACTGACTAATTTTCAGAAGTAGCACACCAGGCCTTTCTTCTTAGTCTTAGTCTGGAAATTCCACTGAAACCTGTCCGCCATGGGTGACCCTACTGGTATTTGAAATACGGTAGCATACCTTCCAGCATCACAGCAACACATAAGCCACCACATTAGGACAAATTGATAGATGAGTGGTGGCAAGTTTATTATAGTTTTACATAAACAAAATCATTTTTCCATTTCCATCCACTTATAATGAAAAAAAAAATGAAACAAATTTTATTTATAATCTTTTTTTAGACATTTCAAAAAATATTGACCATCTACCTTCCCACAATATCAATTAGGATTTTCAGAAATTATAACAAAGCTCTCACTATTACTCCTTATTGAATCACTTTCCTCTGTATAAAATTTCATTTGAAATGCTTGCTATAATGCAATCTGTAATGGACAGTGAACTTGAAATTAGTGGGAAAATATAATGTCGATGTAATGAGCTGCCAAAATTATTGAACCAGATGGGGCTACTTTGTATGAGATTAACGGGGACTAGTTTGACCTTTATTAATTCATGCACTTCTTACTCCCTCTCCTGGCATTTGGCTTCAGTTTCAAATCTGTATGAAAGCATTTACTTGGGAATGTCATTTCCACCATGAATAGCAAATGAAACCATCAAAATATTGATGTGAGTGTGAATCATACTATTATTAAAATGAACGTGGAATTTATATTCTAATTTCATCATTTGTTATACTTTGGTTTTCAGTAATACCTTAAGATGAAGTCACTAATCACTTTTCAGTTAAGTTCAACATGAAGCTAACAGATTTCGCATGGCCCTATATAAAACTGCTATTATCAACGGGATTTATAAAACAGCATAGGTGTTCTTTTTGTTTGTTTTCACTTTTAAAAACATTCTCTATGTTCTCAGAGGAATCATTCACTTCAGCCACTTGAAAGGTGGTAAAACACATGTGACTCAATGGAAATCAAGATAAAGAGTGCTATCATCTGTCCTGCTACATTGTATAGCCAAGGTTACTAATTGTTTAAGTGTTACCATTCAAGGCACATGTCATCCTACTCACCAGCCATGCTCTGTAAGACTTCCAATGGTCATACTAAAAACACGAGTGCAAGATCAAGTAGAGAATACCAGTCATTGCGGTGCCATTCCAACATGGCTTAGAAAAAGTTTCACAATTTCTATTTCATGATTAAAACAAAAAAAAAATTTTTTTGACAGCAATGTGCAATCTATCCGTGTGCTTATGTGAAAAGGTTATTTAATCTGAAAAAAATTATATTATTGTAAAATAAAGATGAGTCTAACATTGTAGGTATTTGGGATATAACCTGTGAAAATAACAGGTAGATAATCCTCAGTCTCATATAGGTCCACGTTTATTTTCCTGGAGAACAACAGTTGTTTTGCACATTGTCTCTCAAATTGTCTAATTGCATGGCTTTAGCTTATACTCCTCTCTATCAGGATTTTATGAAATAAGGCTTTAGTTCATCTATTTAAGATATACTGTCAGTTTACAACGCAGTTGCCATTTAGTCCATTCTGAGTCATGATGACCCCATGTGTGTTAGAGTAGAACCGTGCTCCACAGAGTTTTCAACGGCTGATTTTTCAGAAGTAGATCTCTAGGCCTTCCTTATGAGGTATCTCTTTATATCTTCTATGAATTTCTACTTATTCTCATTTTCTCCAAAGAAGCTAATCAAAACTCTAGGAACAAAAAGCACACTTTGACCCTGACACAGGGTTAAATTTCTTTTCTAATATTTAAAATAAATGGCAGGTGAGACTCTACATGCCCATTTACTCCCTGTCAGCTTCAGGATTGTGTATCCCATTGCCATTAATCCATCATATTTGACTTCTATTTATATCTACATCATGGTTGGATCCTGCTTTAATGTATATAATCAATATATAATTTAAAGCATGTCTGTAAAGAGAGTCTTAGAGGAACATAGTTTAGAAACATAAATTTTCTTTTATAAATGTTAAGAAAAACTGACAACTAACAAACTAGTGTGGATTTCAAAATCAGCTGGTGTTTTAACAATTCGAGGGATAAAATTACTATAGTAATACAAATAATAATACAAATCAGAAGAGTTTGTAAGACAAAGAGTAACAGTTTCCTCCAAAATGCATTAGGAAAAGAAAGCTTGGGAAAAATACAGTAAGCAACCTTAGCCTTACTGTAGCTGTTGTAGGAAGTATCAAACTGAGACAAGGTGGCAAAAAGCAGTCCAGTAAGAATGCTCTAAATTAGTTTTTCTCAACCTGTGGTCTGAGGGCCCCACAGGAGGAAGGCTGAAAATTGTTGCAAAGATCCAAGGACACATACGCACAGCAAGCGCTGACTATCAACCAAAGAACAAGGTATTGTCTCTGCATATCTATCTATACTACTATATTTCAAAGGTATCTAGAGGTAACATAATAAAATATAAATTCATACTAAGGCATGACTGCAATACTGGTATCATTTTGTTATTTTTTTATGATGTACTATTACTAAAATATGGAGTTTTTTTTTTTTTTCTTCATTAAAAGGGAATCCTCATTACCAAGGCCTCTATGGGACTGAGTCCAGTACAGCTAGATGGTGCCCGGCTACCACCACTGACTGCTCTGACCAGGATCACAACAGAGGGTTCTGGACAGAGCTGGAGAAGGATGTAGAGCATAATTTTAACTCCCCCCCCCCAAAAAAAAGACCAGATTTACTGGCCTAAAGAATACTAGAGAAACCTCAAGAGTGTGGCCCCCAGACACCCTTTCAGCTCAGAAGTGAAGTTACCTTCGAGGTTCGATGTTAAGCCTGGGAATGGACAGCCCAGTAAAACTAAATGGGACTAACGAGGTACAGGAGTCCGGTGACAAGGGCCAGAAGGCAGAGGGGGAGTAGGAAACTGATGATAAGGAACACAAATTGAATAAGGACACTGTCGATGTATTGTGAGATCGTTGACCACTGCTATAGGGCAACATTTGTAGTAACTATTAAATGGGAGGCTGTTTTGTCCTGTAAGCCTTCATCTTGGGCGAGAATGGCAGCACAATTGGAAGAGCGTAGTCAATATCACTTAAATGTGTAAGTAAAAAGTTTTGAAATGGTGTTAAAAAAAAAAAAAAAAAAAACCAAATGAGACTAAAGAGGTACAGTAGTCCAGTGACAAGGTCCAGAAGACAGAAGGGGACAAGGAAGTCCCCTGGTGATAGGGAACACAAGGTGGAGTAAGGATATTCTTGATGTGCTGTGAGATTGTTAACCATTGTCATAGGGCAACATGTGTAGTAACTGTTAAATGAAAAACTATTTTGTTCTGTAAGCCTTCATCTTAAGTGAGAATAACAGCACAGTTGGAAGAGCGTAGTCAATGTCACTGAACTGTGAATGTAGAAATTTTTGAAACAGTGTATCTTTGGCCATCTGTAATTTACATTCATCAAAAAAAAAAAAAAAGGTTGAGAATTTAGAGGCTTAATACGTTGCGGGGTTGTTAACCAATGTCATAGAACAACATGTGTACTACTATTTCATGAGAAACTATTTGCTCTGTAAGCTTTCACCTGAAGTACAATAAAATAAAAAAAATTAAAAAAAACAGCATTACAGATAAAAAAAAAAAAAGGGAATCCTCATACAGAATTAGGGTAGGTGTCATGGAAAATGGGGCAATGAGGACATATCTTATCTGCCTTTAATCTGCATACTACTGTTGCCTCTCTGAATGGTGTTATTTAGCCATCTATAATAAACCATCTCAGTGGTAGAATTCTCACCTACCATGAGGAACACTGGGTTCAGTTTCAGGCCAATGTACCTCATGCACAGCTACCACCTTATCTGTCAGTGGATGCTTGCATGTTGCTATGATGCTGAGCAGGTTTTAGCACAACTTCCAGACTAAGACGGACTAGGAGATCCTGCAGATCTACTTCTGAAAATCAGCCAATGAAAATCCTGTGGATCACAAAGGTCTGATCCCTCCACCCCAAAGGGGTGGAGGAGGACTTGGCAGCATTTCCTTCTTTTGAGCATGGGGTTGCCATGGGTCAGGGGTTGCCATGAATTGGATGCTAATTCCATGGCAATTAACCACCACCATAACAATAAACCATTGCTATTCACAAAGATTTTGCAAGGCTACCGATAACTAGGGGAAAGAGGCCAATGGTATTTCTGAGAATACATGGCTCTGTAGACTAAGTGCAAAAAGGCACATTTCAAACAACAAATCTTTTAGGGATTTAGAAACTGAAGTCCACAATAAAGGTCAGAAAAGGGAAATACAATATCAGGGAGGTTTCTGAAATACAAGAGATCTTGTCAGAGAAGAATAAACAGGTAAATAAATTACAAAGCCTTTGAGAAACCTGAGCTCAGTAATAGGCCACCTGGGCGGCAATCATTCAAGGCTCCTCCACTTACTAAGTAATTAATCTTGGGCACGTTACCGTCCTCATCTCTAAACTGGGGTTAAAAATAATACTTACTTTGTGAAGGTAAAATTAGTTTACCTAGGGGACTCCACCAAATTATGACAGCTTCTGGTGAGCTGTTCACCAAATATTTTTCCTCTTCCCAAATAATAGAATAAGGAAAAAAAGAGAAAAATCTGAAAGGCTAAAAAAATAGTTTCAAAATCTTTGCCTCCAGGTTTAATGTATATGAAAATAGACTGTTTATTATAATTTCTGTCTTTTCAAGGGTTGCTGTGAATTTTGTTTTTCAAACAAATGATTTGATAAAAATTTTCTTTCACTTTGAATATGAGAGGAACCCTGGCGGGGCAGTGGTTAGAAGTTACGGCTGCTCACCAAAAGGTCGGCACTTCGAATCAATCCACTAGCTGCTCCTTGGAAACCCCATGGGGCAGTTCTACTCTGTCCTATAGGGTCGCTATGAGTCGGAAGCGACTCGACAGCAACGGGTTTTTGGTTTATGAATATGAGAAAGCTAGTCTGTGTGTAAGAAGGACTCTTTGGAATAGAAAACGTGTGATTTGTTAACCAAACCAAAACCCACTACCTTCAAGTCGATTCCTACTCATAGCTACCGTGTAGGACAGAGTAGAACTGCCCATACAGTTATCCAAGGCTGCAAATCTTTACGGAAGCAGACTGCCACATCTTTCTTCCCCGGAGTGGCTGGTGGGTTCCAACTGCTGCCCTTTCAGTTAGCAGTCGAGCATTTTTAACCACTGTGCCACCAGGGCTCCTGGATTTGTTAATAGAATCATCAGAATTAAAAATAGAGAAGTTTTATGGAGTGTTATCTGCCTGTTACCTAATCAAGAGAGCCTACAAACCTCTAGTACTTCCATAACTCATTGTAAGTGCATCATTCTGGCATTTTCCTTCTCCTTGGTTTTATTCTCACCTTCCTCCACTGTCACCTCATCTCCCCAGAGCTGCAGCTAAGAAACGCAGTCAAAGCCCATTAACCCCAATGCAACTGAATCGATTCCTATTCATAGAACCCTATAGGAAAGAGTAGAACTGCCCCATTTCCTAAGCTATAATCTTTACAGAAGCAGACTGCCACATCTTTCTCTCACAGAGAGGCTGGTGGGTTCGAATTGTCTTCCTTTTGGTTAACGACCAAGTGCTTAACCACTGGGCCAGCAGAGCTCCTAACAAAGGCCACTACAAGGTGTTATTGTCTAGTGCATTTGGAGCCAGATTGTGAGACCCTTGGGATGGGACTGGAGTGGGGACAATGTCTAATTCGTCATTTATTTCTTACGCTTCATATGCCTCACATGAGATGTCATAGTTAGTGATTACTAAATGTGTATTATTACATTGAAATTAGAAATTCAATGTTCAGAAAAAGTCCTTTGGTGTCTCTTGTGTCATTAATTAATAGATAACCTGTTAATTATTTATGGCATGTTGAAATATGGTATTCATCATACATGAAGAAAATGCTATTGATAGTAAAATCTAGGGGTTATTTTTCTTCATGTTAGAGATTGTGGTTTGGACTGATCATTAATCATTACATGTAATAGTAACATGCATAGTATAATTATTATTTCTGTGTGCGTGTGTTTTACTGTGACGTTATATATACTGACTTTAATTTGTAATGACTTTTTTTCTTAAAGCATTTCTTACACAGCACTTGTTTTCCCCTCTTAAAACCTGTTGCCACTGAGTCAATTCCAACTCATAGCGACACTATAGGACAGAGTAGAATTCCCTCACAGGGTTTCCAAGGAGTGGCTTGGTGGATTTGAACTGCTGACCTTTTGATTAGCAGCCTTAGCTCTTAACCACTGCGCCACCAGGGCTCCCTTTACTCTCTTAGGTTAAGGTATAAAGCAAAATTGTTCTACATAAGAACCTGAGGCGGGTAATAGATAAAGTGATAATTTTCAGTGACTACTAAAACATGTGGCCCATTGAGTTGCCAGGACTTATCCTAAGAGTTTGCCACTAGGATATGAAGACTTCAGGTTCACATGATAGAAATTTAGCCAGTTCCGTGGCAATTTTGGCAATTATTGGTAGTGTAGTTTCCAAGAAAATAGAGTACAGATGATAGAGTAGAAGACATGCGTATGAATAGAGTAGAAGACATGCATATGAACAATAGAGTAGAAGACATGCGTATGAACAATAGAGTAGAAGACTTGTGTATGAACAATAGAGTAGAAGACTTGCGTATGAACAACAGAGTAGAAGACATGCGTATGAACAATAGAGTAGAAGACATGCGTATGAACAATAGCTAACATAAGGCTAATTTGAAAAATGTGGCGATAACTCATCCCTACTTTCCCACTTCCTCATTCTGACACCAGCCACCCATGTGGCACTTTCTCTCTCTGACACTAACCACCCAGAGTTGGGTCTTCAAAAGTTATGACTCTGTCCTTCCAGCCCCTGCCACAGAGGCAAAGGCCCTCTCTTCTCACTGCCCCTCACCTCTGTGGTTTCAATAATTTGCTAGAATGACTCACAGAAACTATTACCTACACTTACAGTTATCCATTAATTATAATGAGGAAGGATATAAGCATAGAAATACATCAGGTAAGGTCTGGGAGAGTTTCTGGCACTGGGCCTCCATTGTCACCACTGTATGGATGTTCTCACTGATCCAGGAGGCCCCAAAGAGAGTGCTCCAAGGTTCCAGGTCCCCTAGTCATTGGAACCTCAGGGAACATGCATGACTTGGGCCTTGATGCATAGTTATGATTGATCCGATCAGTGAATGTGCATGCATGTATTTGGGCACCCCACCCTTCCTGAAATTAGTTCTCCAGGAATGGAGCCTGTGTAGCCCCTACTTTCCTTGCTATTTTGGAAAACAGAGGCATCCTGATTGCTTATTTTCAGAAACCAAAGTTAAATGGCCAAGCCAAGTTCTTTGTCCAACAACATGTATACGGATTGTGCTGCTGACCCTCGGGGAATTAGGGGGGAAGTGGTCATCATATGGAGTTCAGTCCATGTGCCCTGGGACCTAGCCACTGAGGCCAGAAGTCAAAAGCAAGAGATTTATGAATCCATACCTCTGTCAGGATTGGCTGAAGTTTTGTGATGGGGAAGATTCTAAAGTCTGAGACTAAAATGGATACTTGGTGATGAGTTAGGGAAGGCAAGAGACATAAAACAGGAGTTGTATATGTTTATTCTGGCTTGTATATCACATATTACATATTTACATTGTATCTTATTCCTAAAGGTTAAATCACACAAACACAAAAGTAACCATACAAAAAATTATATATGCATTTAATATTTATATTTCAGTAGGCCAAATAACCATCACTCTCTGTCAGTTTGTGATACTGTGGTGGCTGTCATGTTGCTGTGATGCTGGAAGCTATGCCACCAGTGTTTTAAATATAAGCAAGGTCACCCATGTAAACAGGTTTCATTGGCGCTTCCAAACTAACACCAACTAAGAAGAAAGGCCTGGCATCTACCTCTGAAAATTAACCCATGAAAACCCTATGGATCACAACAAAATATTGTCTAGCATAGTGCTGGAAGACGAACTCTCTCAGCTGGAAGGCAATCAATATATACAGTGGCCACAACATTGGACTCAAGCATACTAATGGTAATGAAGATGGTGCAGAACTGGGTGACGTTTTGTTCTGTTGTATGTGGGGTCGCTATGAGTTGGAGATGACTGACAGCAACTAACAACAAGGCCAACTACAGACCAAATTCACAAATAACAGGGATGATCTGACTATGAGGCTGTAGATAATCTATGCTGGGGAAGACAATATGATGATCCTTAGTAGAGAAGGAGAAGCAATCTGCGCTGGAATAGTGGAAAAGGAAAAAAGTTGAATAGTGAATATACTTGGGAATATATTGGTGACCCAGTCTGGGATGGTGGCAAAGAGAAGAAGTAGAATAGTAATTTTCAAGTTAACCAGGATAAAGTCAGGAAGAAAGAAAGCAGACATGTGTAACCTCCTTTATAGTCCTTCTGACCCTGGAACCCTATAATAACAAAAATAGCCTTAAGCAGCTGCACAATTTTAGGGGCAGAGATCTCTGTAACTCCCTAAATAGTGTTCTGTCATTCTCATTGCTTTCGGAAATTTCTCTAATAGTATATGATAGCTTCCATACTACCAAAAAACAAAAAAATGAAATAAAATAAAATCCACTGCCATTGAGTTGATTCTGACTCATGGTGATCCCATGTGTTACAGAGTAGAAATGCTCCATAGTGTTTTCTCGGCTGTAATCTTTACAGAAACAGATTTTCAGGCCTTTCTTTCGTGGTGCCACTGGGTGGGTTCAAATCTCCAACCTTTAGGTTACTAGATGAGCATAAACGATTTGCACCACCAGGGATCTTTACAAATAGTGAAACGAGATTTTTAAAATATATGTATACAATTAGTAATCATAATATACTGGTATGACTGTGATTGAGGCAAAGGGAAATCATTGTCTCAGAACCTTTCTCATTTGGATTGGGGATCCATGATAAAGTAGTGGGCACTCCAGATGCCCAAAGAGAGTAAAGAAGTTCACGCTTATCCCAGATTTAAAAAGGGGGTGGGGAAGGCAGCTGAGTCTGGAGGAGATTCAATCTGTAGGCCTCAGTACAACTGCACTTGGGCCTCCTCTTATCTTGCTTTGAGAGGGGGCAAATAAAAGCTGTTCACAGAGGCCCCTCAGGTCCACAGGGCAAGGCCACTTAGCTGGATACCTGTTCTGGTAACTTGTGAAATACAAACACAGTTTCTATATTAAACAGCAGTAAGTAGCTCATAACAAGACAAACTTTAAGGATAAGAAAAAGGGGGAAAAAAAGGAACATTAAGTTTCCTTATCTGACCTACTACCTTGTGATATTGTTATTTTGCCAAATCATACATACTTAAGGCAAGACAGCATCACTTATATATATAATACGTATGCATATATACACATATGCTCATGAATGTGTACACGGAAAGACCTCAAGACATGCCCCTGACTAATAATAAAATACAATAAGAAATCAGTCAGAACTAACAAACGAATTTCCAGATAATTAAGATATTTTTTAAACAAAATATTCAACAAACAACCAGTTCCTACGAAGGAAATCAATCCAAATAAACATTCTTGCATGGCAGGTAAGGAAAAGTGATTCATTACTCAAAACAAAATGCCTTTCAAAAGTTAGGCTAACTTGCAGGGATAATTCTGTGGAGAGTCTCCGGAAACTTATCAAGTTTTTGTTTTACAGCTCATTGGGCAAGAAAGAGAGTTCCTACAGCAATTTCCTTTAAAGAATTTGCTATGGCGTTAGCTGTTATTGCCTGTAACTCTTGAACTACAGACTGAAAGGAGAAAAATATAGTCTCTAGTAAGGGCACTGGGGAAACTTAAGTGTCAGATGTTAAACAGTGAGTTGTTAGAGCTGGCATTTTGGTGCTGATCAAAATAAAGTTCAATAAGGAGATGATTCGAATAGGTTAATCAGCCTCGTGATTTAATTGTCAGGTGACATTCTGCTCACTTCCACACCATCTGCCCTCCACCCTCCCTTTTCTGAAGCTGGCTCAACATCTAGAAAAGGGTCTAGAACACAACCATTTGTTGAATTGAAACAAGTTAATAAGCTCTTAACTGAATCCAGTCTCCTAGTTTTGGTCAATAATTTGCCTCCAGAAATGTAAATGTTATGGTTTCCATTTAAGCTTTCTGAACTAACACGTGTCTACCAGTCTAAAGCAAGTAACACGCATTTGATGAAACATTCTATTGACAGCTGGAGGTAAACTGGCAAATCACAGTGTGTAGCTTTTTTACTGTGCTGACTTTTTATAGGAAACAGACGTATTCATTCACGTAAAATACACGTTAATTCTTTGTTTCATGGCATCATTTCGTATATAAAATCTCACCTAGGTTAGTTCAACTGTACCCAAATTGCTGGTGAATATGGGTAAATAAATTCAGCTTATACAGTTGTTATTCAGTTGAATATTTACAAATTCAATTTATTTAGATATAAACATTCTGAAATACTAAGTATTTTTTTGGTAGAAGGATTATTAATCCTGTTACAATCATCTCCATAGTGATGGAAGCAACACATCCATGTCAGTTACACTTTGAGGAGTGGGGATATCCAAGAATAAATGATGGGCAATTAATCATAGAACACTAAGTTTGGGATAAAAAGGGCTTTTTTCACCATTTTAAAGACATAGAAAATATAGTCCTCAAATGCATTTTGTCTTGAGTAGTTTACTGCTGTACATAAATATGTATACACAAATAAGTGAATGCACATTAATTTATATATGAATGTCAAAGCAGAACTTCATACTGTAATATAAGAAGCATGGATTGAGAATAAAACTGACATGAACTTGAATTCTGGGTTATCAACTTGAATAAATACATAATAGCAATCAAAATTCCTTAACTCTTCTCTTATTTGACTTTTATTCTGTATAAAATGGAAATAGTCAAAATATGTATTTCATAGCTTCATTATGAAAAGTAACAGGTTGATGTATGTGGCATTATATGGTTTATGGAAGGAGCTCAATTCAAAAATATTAAAACAAATAAAATGACTCACAAGGTGTTAATATGTGATGAATATCTTCTTTAGAAATTATCTGTTCTTAAATACACATTAGACATTTATATATTTTAGTAGATTGCTACTGGTTTATTAAGTGTCCCAACCGAGCCATTTAAAACGCTAATACTGAATTCACTGCATTGATTCATTGCCTGAGCCAGACACTAGTTCTCATGCGTCCTAACCAGTTTCATTTCCTGGAAAGATTCTTCGTTACTTTCCATTTATCCCTTTGCCAGCTTGTAGATTAAAGCTGGTGAAAATGGAAGCTGATCAAATGCTTGTCACCAAGCCAGGCCTCAAGGCTCACTCCTATGAAGACACTAGTTTTTCATCAAGTTTAGAAGGGTACTTCTAGTCTCGATTTGGCTATGGAATGAAGTCACTTCTCAAATATGCATTAAATAACCAAAATCTGGCTAAAATTATCTCCTGGTAATTTTCTTCCTTTAAATGATATATTTCTTTTTAAAGAATCAGCTGCAGTCATACAGTGGCATTTTCTTGAAATCTCCTTTCCCGAAAGTAAAGGAAATGGTAGTTAGGCCCTTGAGAAAGTGATTAATTCTCTGGCCACAGAGAAGGAAAATGACAACGTGGATAAATACCTTGTCTTCTAACACAAGTTTCAAGTGACCCTGGCCAGTCAAAGCAGAAATTGTAATAAGGGGTCTGTGGAGAATGGTTCTTCAGAACAAACCAGCAAAACATTGGTGGGAATGTAAGAAAATGATAGTGGTCCCTGAGGAATTTCCTTTCTTCCATGCTCACACTTTGAAGCTTTGAATCCTGAACTTTTGAACTATGTTGGCTTTTTCTTGTCCCTTTGGAGAGATTTGCAAGGTATCCTTATACCACTTGCTGTAATTGTATTCTTAAAAATTAATGATACAATGACTTTCAAAGAAAAATTGCCTGTTAAAAAAATTCTAGAGCTACCAAACACACACACACAAAGCCCTTCTGATATGACTGGTTATATTACAGATTAAATAAAAATCTTCTTTGTCATACCTCCAGAGCTCTCAATAGTTTATAATAAATCTTCTAAGTCATTATCAGAGGCTGGAATACTCTATAACTAGAAAGAAGACATAAAAGAAAACCTAAAAGGGCAGAAATCAAGAGAGAAAACCAGCATGTGGCCAGCAGAGAATATACAATTGAGGCTCAATATATTCCTTAAAAGAATTTTTAAACAAATCTCTTCGTAGTTTGATATATGATTCAGCAAATGTACTGTTTCTTAGGTTTCCTGGCTCTTTGGTATTTAGAGATAAAGTGTGTCAGATTCTCTAGAAATAATAAAATTAGGTTATTAGAACAATTTACTGGAGCTTAGACAGTCTCCTGCAACAAAGATCAGCCTCTCAAAGACCCTCTGTGTGCCTTGCAATCCAGTTCAGTTTCTGGTTTAGTATAATGAGAGAAACCGTATTCACACAAAGGGGCCTGATGTTTGAATTAGTCATTACATTTTAAAGCATCATCATTTTCCTAAGGAATACTTTAACATTTTTGTATATTAATATATTTAAGGTATTGATTCTAAAATCTGCAATAGGTAAGGTCAATTTTTCTAGGCACCTTATTGAATTCTGCTATTTTCACTTATTTTCAAAGCTCACTGAAGCAGCTGATAGCTCCACCTTACAAATGGTTAAGGAAATATCTTTCACTTGGTTCAAGCCTTTAATAATAAATGTATAAGCTTCCAAATGCTGTAACATCCAGCCACACATTACCTAAATTAAAACATAAATTAATGAAAAGCTACCCATGCTGGGCAGAATAAAACTGACACTGAGCACAGAGTTACGCAGCTGTCACAAAATTAACTTTTAAAAATGATTACACGGGAAATATCAGCCCTAGAAAAATGTAAATACAGAACCAGGAAACAATATCCCAAAACATAACCCTTGTTGTAAAAAGGATAATCTGCATATGACAGACAGTGTCACATAGTTAGCTTAAAGTATCAATCATTGATGAAATTTTATTATTTACGATGGTTCTTTAGCAAACAAGACAAACCTGATGAAAACTTGCATACAATAGCATATCACCCCCCATATTTACTAACAAAAAAAAGGAAATAGTCATGATTTGACCTTCACAGAAGTTGGTAGAACAAGAAGAAATAAACTTTAAGACATTTATAGGAAGCATATAAAATTTAAATCATTGCCTTAATCATTGATATGTACCTAGAATACCAGTTGTTGTGTCATTCAAATTTCATACGTGTGTGTGTATGTGTGTGTGTATCTAAGAACATAAGAAACACTCATTTAACTATTGCTTTTATGCACACTATGCTGATGTATATTTTCTCAAGATATTGATCAGATCATTGTGAGAGTGCCATAGTATGTTAATATATGATTTTAATATAAGCTAAGATTAAATGTCTGAGACAGTTTCTGGGATACATAGTTACATATACAGATGTTAGAAATTCTATATGCATTAGACACCTCTACAAGACCCATTTCCAAAATAATATACCTCACATATATTCTAGCAGGGATTTTACTTACAGTAGTCTACATTAGAAAAGTTCTCTCTCCATCCTTATTGGATCTAGAATTTTTTAAAATGTATACATCATGTTTGAGTGCAACTGAGAAACTTAAATATGGAGATTTTCCCAAACCCCTCTAATTCACTCAAAATATCAGGAAACATACGAACAAACAAACTGTATGTAAACCTTCCAAAGTGAAAACATGAGAGAATCTTGTTCACATTCCCAACTTCACCAACAAGATTCTTGAGACCCATCTTATACTACTAAACTGATTAAACACTGATTTAACCTGTAAATAAGCAATCTTAACAACAGGAAAAGATAATGAGAAAAAAAAATGTATAGTTGAGAGTTAGATAGTCTTCTATGTCTTTCTAGACTTTGCCAATGTACTAAGTGTGTAGGTATAGTTCTGAATGTGTTGCTTTACCTTTACATCCCTCAGTAGTCCCGGCTACAAAATGGGCACAATAGTATTTACCTTACAAGTTTGATGTGAGGATTAGAGGGATTGTATGCTAAGTGTCCAGCACATCGTATGGGCCATAATAGACAATAAATGATAGCTTTCACACATTTTTTCCACTCTGCTGGCCATATAAGAGAAAGTTAACTGCACTTACTGCAAAGCCTTATTATCAAGGTGGCTCAAGCAAAATTGTGAGGAGTAGATGAAATTTTTACTCTATCCATTAAACCTCCTCTTCTTTGACCCACAGTAATTATACTCAGTGTTGTCTGAATGGTTTCCATGCATCAGACATTTTATCTCATTCAGTCCTTATAAGAATCCCAAGATAGAAGTGCTGCTGTTAGTTTCATTTACAGATGAGGAAAACGACAATGGAAGAGAGGTAGAAGGACTAGGTAGAAGTCAAAAGCTGGCATGTGAAAAGTTAAAATTTGATCCCAAACAGTATAATAAATAAAATTCCTATTAAAACATAAAATTGCCTACTTCTCATCCTCCTATTCACCAGTTATGCATTTTCTCACGTTCTGTCTTCTCTGCATCCTTAATCTGATTAAGACTCCAATATCAGACATAAAGAGAGGCATTAAAGTAGAGAGATTCAAAGCACACATGGTCTCAGGTTTGGCTCTGCCATTTATTAGCAGATGACCTTGGGAAGTTTTATTTAACTATACTATGACACAGTTTCTTACAGTAAAACAGGAAAATAAAATGAAAAAACACAGGTAGAACTCTGAGCACAGTGCCTGGAACGTGTTAGGGCTTTCATAAATGTTATATATGTATCATTTATAACTTTGAGAGCATAAAGCCTGAGTGTCTGCATTTTAAGTCATCTTTATAGGTCAAATAAAAAATTTGCCAAATTAAATAAATAAATGTAAAAAAAAATAAATAGAAAAAATTTTGAGACATGGATGGTCCACCAATGTCCAAAAATAATTACCATTAACATAATTATATATGTATATGTGTGTGTGTGTGTGTGTGTGTGTGTGTGTGTGTGTGTGTGTGTGTGTGTGTGTGTGTGCGGGTATGTATATAAGAAAACCCGTTGCCGTCGAGTTGATTCTGACTCATAGTGACCCTACAGGACAGAGCAGAACTGCCCCAAAGGGTTTCCAAGGGGTGCCTGGTGGATTCGAATTGCCAACCTTTTGGTTTAGCAGCCGTAGCTCTTAACCACTACGCCACCAAGCTTTCTGTGTGTATATACGTGTATATATATAATAAATAATGGTAGAGCAACTACCTTTTGAATAATGACATTGTAGAAGTTGTTCTACAGACATTTCTAATCCTTATAGCAAATTTATCAAAACATTATTTCTCATCTTTTACGGATGCAAAAAAAAAGAAGACTCAAAGAAGTTAACCTACTGGCCTAAGACTACACAGCTAGTAAGTATCAAGGTGATGATTTGAATTCAGAAGCATATATCCTTCCCACTGCTCCATCCTTTCTCCTGGTGCAAGAATTGGTACATACAACTTCCCCTTTGTACAGAATTGGCCCTCCATGCAGTCAGAAGCACTATGCAATGACTGAGGAATAAGAGCTAGAGCATTTGCAGATGTCTGTGAGACCAGTCACCACTTGTCTGTCAGTTTATTGTACTGTGGTGACTTGCAAGTTGCCAAGATACTAGAAGCTATGACATTGGTATTTCAAATACCAGCAGGTATACTCACGGTGGACAGGTTTCAGCAGAGCTTCCAGACTAAGACAGACTAGGAAGAAGGACTGTTGATCTACTTCTGAATATTACCTACTGGACACCCTGTGGATCACAACAGAATATTGTCCTATATAGTGCTGGAAGACAAGCACTCTAAGTTGTAAGGTACTACACAATAACCACAACTATGGTCTCAAACATACTAATGATCATGAAGATGGCAAAGGACTAGGCAAATTTTGTTCTGTTAAATATAAGGTCCCCATGAGTTGGAGCCAACTAACAACAACATGAAAACAAAGCAAAAACTAAGGAAGGCAGAGTAAGGGAAGCTGAGGTTACCTATCACCAAGGTGTAGCTGGTTGGCTTACCATGGCATGCATTATCTTTGCCTCTGGCAGTGATACCCAGGTTGTCTGGGTTTGCCTGGCAGCAAGTCTGGGGGTGACCTCCAGCTATAACCAGAAGATGAGCGGCTTCAGCCTAATAAGGTGATTCTCTATTCCATTTCATGCCATTCCATTTCACTATTCCCATCCAAGCACACTGTTAGCTCAAGCCTTTTGCTCACCCACTGATTATGTCTGCTTCTTCCTCTTGCATTCACTTACTCATGCAACACTTGCTCTTGCATAGCCGTAGGGGCTTTTTTGGAGATAGTAAAAGAAAGCTTAAAATCCAGTTGGGGAAACAAAGATATTTAGATGTGATAACTTTGTAATAATTATTACAATGTGACCTATGGAAATGTTTTCCAGTTATTAAAGAAGTAAGCTACTATTAGGTCTCTAGGTTGTTATAAAGACTACTAATCATTAGGAGTCCTGGTGGTGCAGTGGTTAAGAGCTACAGCTGCTAACCAAAAAGGTCAGCAGTACAAATCCACCAGCTGCTCCTTGGAAACCCTATGGGTCAGTTCTACTCTGCTCTATACGGGTCACAATGAGTCGGGATCAACTCGACGCACATAACAACAACAACAACAACAAACAGCTAATTATTAACAGTAAGCGTGCGCTACTTTCTGCCCATTTATAGGTAGTATGGCACCAAAACACTGGAAATACTAGAACCTGTGCTATGATACAGTGTGGAATAAGTACCAAGATTACAGAGTAAGAGAATAACAGAATCAGAGAGAGAGGATATTGGTCATTTAATTAAACCATATTATTTTACTTACATGGAAACTAAGGCAATGCAGATGATGTATCTGGAGTATATTAAAAGCTGGATGATATTAAAAAGATCATCAAATAATTTCATCAATCATTTAAACCTTAATGTGAATTAAAATCAATGTGATGCCCACCCCAGTACTATCAATTTTTGTCTTAATGAGCATACATATGAGAAGCAATTCTAATCTTCTAAATTTCCAAAGAATACTCAGAACCTTCTACAATGTCATGCTTCACCATTTATCTTTCCTCTGTGGGGAAATCCTCTAATCTAATATCCATCTTTTAAGTTGAATGCTAAACAGTATTTTCTTGTAAAGTTCTTTTTCACTTTGAGAGACCTGACCAGTCTTTTGTCTCTGTATTATAATTAGCCATGAGTTCAGTTGGTCCCAAAGGAAGGGAGAGAATAAAATTAATGTGAAAGAAACTGAAATCAGCCTGGTGTATTTTTTTATTGTTATTGTTCATTTTTTTAGTCTACATGTTCTGTTTCTCTGGCTGTTCCTCATAGATTTTAGGCTCAATATTTTTAATTTTCCAATTTTTTACCTGCATATATCTTTAAAGTTTTGATAATTCATGTCTTTTTGATTTACAAACTTTCCCTGCAGAAACTACTTTGGAAAACAAATGTGGGCAGAAGAAAAATTACCTGGACAATTTTATTGCTGCCTAGTACCATATTTTTACACAAATAACACGCATGTTACACCTTTCTTTCCCCAACTGCGCCCTCCCCCGGCAAGGTATTTTCAAAAGTGTGCTAGGCTAATTTTTTCTTTCTTTCTTTTTTTTTCTAACAGCAGCATGTTATTATAAAATCAACTACTTTATTGTCTATACAAGTTTAAATAGTGCTAATATGGGAATAGAGATAAAAAGTCAAATGACAGATCTGCCATATTCTCTACGAAATATTTGAATGGAAACAAGTCTCAAGAAGGAGCTTGTTCTCTGCGGAATCTGACTTCTTTCTTTAGAATCCTTCTGCATAATCATAGCACTTCGTCAGCTGTGGCACTAAGTTCCTTCTGTGGTATGAGAATACATTCAGTGTGCACAATTGTGACTCTATGTGCTTTCTGAAATTTTCATTTAAAATTTTTTCTGCATTTATTTGGTTAGCTTTAAAAGGGTTAGCTGAAAGTGTAAAATTGATTAAACGAATATATTTTGAAGATAAACTTTATAAACTAAGATGACTGATAAAAATCATTGTTTTCATGTAATCATGCTATTTACTCATTTATGATCACCTTACTGAGAATATACATTTTAGGGTTATTCTCAAATATTCTGCATTAAAGGTGCCAGAATGTTTTGTTTTGACCCTAATTTACACAGGTTAATGTTTTAAACAATTTTATTCTTCTTTCCTTTTTCCTTCCTTCCTTCCCCCTTTGGCATATGTTTATTTAAGGTTACTCTCTATTAGGCAGCATGCTTAGACCTGAGTATACAACAATACTTACTATTGGATTAAAAAGTAAACTTTTCTTTAAGTCTTTTTCAAACATCAGTGAAACACTTATTGAAGAGACTAAAGAAGAAATTGGGATGGTTTTAACTAGGTAAAAATCAGAGACAGTAAGCTGGAATAAGAATAGAGAATGCATTTTTTAAGTTCAGTTATGTTGACAGACAATTGATATATAGTCACAGATTGATAACTCAGGTCAATATGGCATGAAGTAATATCAGGATCAAAGAAAAATTCCAAAGAGCAGGTCTTTATGTGAAAATCAGCATTGTGCGAAAAGGGAGGATGACCCCATCAGATCACAAGATAGAGGATGACTACATCATTATGTAACCGCCAACTTACATCATTACATAACTGCCAAATTACATCATTACATAACCGCCAAACCACTGAGAATCATGGCTCAGCCAAGTTGACACATAACCTTAACCGTCACAGCCAGCGTTACTCTCACCTTGCACCTCAGTGTTTGTTACTGCCAGATGTATGTTGTTAATGTGCAAAATAGTCAGATAGTAGATTTTTTACTATTGTTGTAAATGCAAAATGTTGGATAATAAGACAGTCAATAAATAAGTGATGTATATGATTATTATATTTCCAAAAGAGGGTCCATAAAATTATTTCTTGGAAAAGAAGCAGTTTTTTTACATTATTTAATTGATTTTTCTAGGTTCAGGGAGACAGTTGAGTCCTTTGAGAAAAACACTAAAGAGAAAGAGGAATACTTGCGCAGGAAAATATGAAAAATAAGGGGAAGAGGCAGGAGTATGAGACAGATTTAAGAAAACAATTTGACTGTAAGAGAGAGGTGAAAAGAAAGAGCTAAAAAATGACAATGATATAATGACAAGGTGAACTTCATGAGGAAGGTCTTTATAAGACAGGGGATAATGTCAACCAAGGAAAATTATTTCTAGATTCTCTGTATTAATGACATATTCAAATGTCACAACTATATCATAGGAAACAGGAGAGTAAGTTGAAAGAATCTGGAGTTATAAAACTTAAATTTGATGTCCACCTTCATGATGTAAATAATCATTATGAAAATAGCTACTAACTACTGAACACTTATCATACATCATATATAATAAGGACCACTGACCCTACAACAAATTTGAACCTGGTGGTTTGGTCTGGTGGTTTCTGAAATCACACACACAGCCCTGGAGGATCTATTCAGCTGAGTCAGTTTGCTTGGGAGCTAGGGACCTCTATGGAGGTTTGCAGTAGATGTAAAAGAAGCTTATGGAAGAGATAAGAGAATGGGGGGACATGGTGCTGGCCCAGCCTGTGGCATGATGTCTTAGGGGCTTTTGTCAAAAGCTAAAGATGCAGTTTCTATGAGATTACCCAGTAAGCATAGTATTCACCGGCTTAATTGTGCTTGCTTACTAATCTGTAGTGAACAATTTCATATGTAAGAAAACACAATTAAGCCCATGTGTACTGTGCTTACTGTCAGCCTGTGCATACTGTGCTTATTGACTAATCCACCCTTGCATTAGGGGATTCTGGAAAAAACAAGAAGGCAAAAGCAGGAATGTTTTGATGGCTAAAAAATCAGATGGAACAACAACAATTTGGTGATAAGGGATGGCTTTCTCCCCTACAGCATGGCTTTTGCTCAGTCATGAATGTAGAGAACAATGTATGGCTTCTCCACCAAGAAGCCAAAGCATCAGGAGATTAACTCTTGATAAAGGTGGCAGTGTTGCCAGGGTGTACACAGCAGTGGACTAGGTTGGGTGAGACTCTAGAGGGTAGCTAAGGGCTCAAGGTACAAAAGATACAAGTTCTCAATTAATGACAGTATTTGTAACAAGTGGCTGGTGACGACTAGGAAACTTGGGTTATGTACATCTTAAATCTACCAGGGATGTAATAGCTTTCCTACATTATACATGGGCTCTGAAGGTGTAATTTGCCCAGAGTATTTAGCTAGAAAATGACGGGGTTCACACTTAGGTCTGTGTGAATCTCAATCTCATGTCTTTTCCGGTATGTGTTCACCTCCACTTAAACACTCCAAAATTAACTAGGGACTATAATAATATTGACCTTCTAAAATGATATGAGAAGAAAGATAAGCATGCTTTGTTAACTTTTAAACTGATGATTGACAGGCTAAAATAATCATATCTTAGATACATGCAAGGCAGTAGGTGTACATAAAAGTTTCTGACTGGGTTCTTAAAAAATGAAAAATTGTGATGTGACTACCTTTTTTAGTTATCAACTATTTGGATGTACTTTACATTTGCATTTGAGGTACAAAAAATAGTGAAACTCCATGGTACATTAGAATCACATGTTTAGCTTATAAAATACAAATGTTTTGAACTATCCATGGAAATTCTCATTTAGTAGGGTATGTGACTTTTTAACAAGCTTTAGAGACGATTCCCATGATTTGCCAGGGTTAAAAACCACAGACCTACAGAAATCATCTGATTGAAAATGGGCCCCAATATTGACCCAGATTACCATTTCTAGTGAATGTTCTTAGTTTTGTTAACTGTGCCAATGACACAGAAAAGCATTCATATGCAAATCATGATTAAATGCACAAATTTCTATCTTAGATAAACCACTGGTTTTCTGACAAGTGATATTTCTTTTGTCATGTACAAAAATGTTTTATTTTAATAATATGAAGGTCTGAACAAGTCCACAATATTTAATTTTGTTTTGTTAGTTACATTACCTTGCTCCCAAGTTTATCCTTATTTTTTAATATCTATACAATGTAAAAAGTGCTATAGTTTTGTTTTATTTTTTAGGTATTGAAAAGCAATTATGATAAGAGTATTTTAAATAGGTTTCTTAAGTTATAGAATTCTGTGACAATGTATAAACCAATAGAATTTGTATCAGCTTTACACCTTAAGAAGCTGTCCACACCTTAATTCACAGAAACACTAAATAAGGTCAGCCTTACTTGGGTGTGAGGGTTCTCCTCCAAGTACATATTTAAATGAATCTATAGTTTTTCTCTTTTTCACTTAAAACACTTCTAAATCTGGGGTCTAATGACTTAAAAAGTACATAATGTAGCAACTTTAAATACATTTTAATTTAAAACAGTAATAAAAAAAAAAAAACTCATTGCATTGAGTCAATTCCGACTCATAGTAACTCTATAGGATAGAGTAGAACTACCTCATAGGGTTTCCAAGGAGCAGCTGGTGGATTCGAACTGCTGGCCTTTTGGTTAGCAGCTGAGCTCTTAACTACTATGCCACCAGGGCTCCAAAACAATAATTAAAAGTTATAGTTTATATTTACATGCTATATATACTATTATACACACATATATTTATAAAGAGATAAGAGAGAAAAAAGTGCATTGCTGAAAGTCAAGGTGATTAGAAAAACGATTAACAACCCACAACAGGAAGAAATAAAATCATTATTAAATGTCTCCTCAGCATTCAGTTATGACCACTGTGTTGGTATTGATACTTTCTTGTTCATGTGGAATATGTTCTCAAAAATAATTACAGCTAAAAATAGGAAAAGCATATAGAGGTTTAACATGCAGATTTTGCTTCTTAACCTGTAAGATTTTCCCCTCAGGAATGTCAAATTGATGAGAAAACTCAGGGACAATTTTTGAATTATTTTCATCTGTGTAGGCAGCCAAGTGTATAATTCACAATTTTGTTTCTCTGAGATATTCAGAAAACTATGCCAAATCTCAATTCCTCCTAATGTTTCCTTCGAAAAGCAGAGAAAACAAACTATTATGAAATTATTGTGATAAGAACAAAAGCTTGATAAAGTATGAGAAATATGAAGCATAATTTCGGCACTGAATTGCTTTGTACTCATAATTTCTGGTTTATTTTTTCCAGCATTTTTCATATGTTAATCAGCAGTGAATCACTATATATCTATACACTAATTACTCCTTTAGTTGCTTTCATGTAAACCACAATAAAATACTAAGTTTGAAGAAATGGAGAACTGTTTTCCTGAGGGACTTTTTTTTATGATTTATAATTCACTGTTTATTTAAATTCAGGATATGAATAACAAATGTACATATGAAAAGCATAAGTTAGTGTGACAGGCTGGGATGCACCTGCAACATTAGTTTCTAATGAGAGAAACTTAGCATCCTTGAATACCCTTATTTGTCAATTCCCTGCAACAGAAAACTATCTGTGAACACTCTCTTTGAACACTATATTGGCTCTGACTTTGCTGCTAGTCACACAAACAGTGTCACTTTGGTACTCAATGAACCAGCCACAAAATTGGTCCTCCACAATGGGTCTGAGATCAATAAGTAATTTTGAAAACTGATTAGTTTGCACCAGAGTAGTAGACAGTTCCGAATTTTGCCAGAGGATATAATCAGCCAGTAAATGGACATATCAGTGCACTAGTAATAGGTTGACAATATGGCCCAAATCCACCATAAACTCTTCTACAAAGGGCTATTTGAGTCTTTATAAGCAACTTCACTTGTAAATTAAACTTTTTTTTTTTTGATGTTGAAATAACACTTAGTTTTATTATGCCACATAGCTGGTTAATAAGAGTTGCTTGTAAATGAATTCTAACAAAGCAGACAAGCTCAGCCTTGGGTGACTATTAAAGAACCTCAGATGTTTTTATACGTCTTGGTTGGTTGTGAATTCCAGATGCTTCCAACATGAAAAATGTTATGTTCTAACAGTTAATGTTGTATCGCCAGCCATTCAGAAGTATCTTCCTATTAGATCAGAATGTGGCTATGGAGGTAACTATAAAAGTCTGACCTAGGAGAAGAGGTGGAGGGCTGAATTGTATCAAAGGAATGAAGAATATCAGTTATGCCAGTAATTGAAAAGGCAGCAAGAAGGTAAACATTTTATCCCAGCAACTTTCAGAAAACACATGTGAATGTATGATGCACAAAAGGGATTCTGTTTTTGCCTCTTGAATTGGTTTTATATTTAAACTTCATCAATTGATTACGTGGACAAAACTTGACACTTAATTATCTTGTGAACTGGCATTAGACTGAATACATAGCTTTAAAAATAATTCCAAATGCCTAAACTATGTTTTGGCAATTGCCACTTTAGGGCTGTGATAAACTGTAACTTCATAAAGTTGTAGTAAAATATGCACTTCGTAAAACCCTGAGACATTTGGAATTTCACAAGCAAAGTCTACAAGCTGGTGATATGAAGTAAGATATACCATAGCACTCTAGACTGAATTACTGCAGCAGAGTTGCCTCAGTTGGATTGGGATTTAAATGTGCAGACTCAGTGCAATTTGACACCTAAACATGAGCAGAGAGGAAGAGTAGGGAGATAAAAATCACAAACTATATTCTGCACACAGGTTATTTTGTTTTTATTGCATTTTTATTCTTTGGGTTTAATATGGGAATATGAATACTAGAAAACTGGCTGTAACTCAGAACTTCAAGGAACCTCATTTATTCATTAAACAGAGGAGATGACCATCAAAACTTCAAAATGAAATGGTGGCATACCTGGGACAAGGCAGTCTGGCATTTTTATTTCACTGCAATGAAGAAAGTAATTTTTATTCTTTCATTTCTTTCACAACAAATTTTCTGAAGAGAAGTGTTCCAACCATAACTCTCCATGTGAAGGAAGGCTCTCAGGAATAAAGGACAAAAGAAGAGAGGGAGGAGAAATGAAAACAAGGGAGCCCCTTTACTTGGGTAACAATCTTGCTCAGAGGACTTCTACATGGATAAACACAAGTCTTTCATTTATCTGTGGTCATGAACATAATATACTTGGCCTCATTTCAAATTTACTCAGAGTCAAATTTTACTACTTTGTTCCCCAAAATAGTTGATTCTATCACAGTCATTAGACAGCTCTCTAGATTCCTTGTGAATTAGTTGGAAAAACTCACAGATAATGTTGATCTAAATATTACAGAAGCTTTCAAAATCCTAGCAAAAATGTTTAATCACCTTTAAGATTGGAAACATAACCTCGATAAAACTATGGCAAAGCAGGGAGTAGAAGTCATAGAAAAATAATATGTAAAGGAACGAAATTGAGTTTTCGTTTTAAACGAGAGAATACTGGAAGCAAAATGGATGTGAAAACAAAAATCACAATACAGATAAATGATTCAGTAATTTAGCTGATAGAAATAGATTTTCATTTCTATTACTGAGGACCAATAGCACACTAACATGCTAAAACATTTCTATAGTTTCCTCACAAAAAGATCAACATTTTGCAAGGATATGATGTATTTAAATTCAGACTTTAAACAGAGATATGCTTCTCTACAAGATTTTGAAATGTCTGGATTCCATTTTTAGGGCACTTTAGTTCATCCTTTGGAACCCTGGTTTTTAAATCTGTGACATGGGAATGATATAAATGTTAGTTGTTAAGATTAGTTTAAACAAGCCTCTCACTTATTTCCCTGGTTTTCTAAGCATGCCTAATCATAAGAATCTTCTGTTGCGCTTGTTAAAAATGCAAATACTTCGATATTTTGATTCGGTGGATCTAGGGTGGGGTCTTGAGATCTTCAACAAGTTGGGTATTGAGGTTTGTCACAAGTGCTCCATTGGCAGCAAGTTTGGGAAAGAGTGACCCTCTCCCAGCCTCCTCTGCCATTACCTTCTAACAATAATCCCACCGGTTTTTATGGTTTCCTGGAAAAATTCCAAAACTCATAAAATGTTAATGAACCAGACTAATTAACTTTAAAAATATTTTAATGTAAAGCAATTGAAAATCTCAGTATTGATATAAATATTAAATACATGTTTAAGATTGAAATAAGTATATTTTCTAAACTCAGGTATATATTCTAATATTATAGACTTACATCAGAAATTATTCTCACTTTAGTTACATGAAGTTATTAGAATATAATACTCATATTTTGATGCATCAAATTTTCTTGTGTGTGTCCATGGAAATGCTGTACATTTGCTTTATGTCTGATGCAAACATTAGACTTACATTATTTTTTTCATCACGGCAATGTGATAGCTCTCTTTTATCAGATTTAAAAAAATCTTTTGCATCATTGTGTTGCTTCTCTCATTGTAGTAAAATCGTTTTGAGGTGCATGGGAACCTTTAATTTTTGGACAATACTATTAATTGTAATAATAAACAGAAACCCCAAGGCATTGTTTATCCTCATCCTACTTTTGAGCAGAGACACAGTTTTTAAGAATCCATCGTCAGGTTATGGTCATAAGTGTTTTTGAGCCATTCAGCTCTCAAATGTGTACACACAGACATAGTGTTACACTCAATGAGAGAAATACATACTATTCAGGTGTGGCAACTCACTAGACTAGATCCTTGGATTGAAAATAGAGTGAGGAAATACATTTAGAGGACTGCTTGAATTCTAAGATTATATGAAATGACTGACAAAGTGTACATGCATGTAAGTTATGGCTTCTTAGGTGTTATTTCAATAGCATTTTCCTAAAATATTGGCATAAATTTCCAAAACAAACTAGTGACTGATGAAAACCTACTGGGATATTTAAATCTGCCTTTCTCTGCAGGACACATTGGTAGGTGAATTTTTCTATGGCTAGGCCTCTGGTTTTCTGTTTTATATATTAAAAGAAAGGTAGTTTCAAACTCAATAAGCATTTTCCAATTTAATTCTGCTGCCTAAATATTTACTCTATTGAATAAATAAATGAATCATTTGGGGCCTGTAAATGTCAAGTCAGTGAATTTTTCTCTTACTCTATTGTAAGTCACTCAGCACATGTAACTGAATAGATATTTGAGAATGAAAGACAGTTAAGGTTAAGGCTACAGCCATATGCTATTTAAAAATTCCCTTTAGCAAAAGGAACATTGGAGAACAGACTTAACTCTGGTGGAGCAGAAGCTGCCAGCCTGTAAGTGTAAAATGGTAACACACTTGCAATTAAGAAAGGAGTCTTTTATGGTGAACTATTGAGAATAAGGTGTGTAGGAGGGTGTGCATGCGTGTGTGTGTGTGTGTGTGTGCATGAGCATCTGCATGTTCCTACGCCCATCTCTCCTCACAGCTAAACATATTCCCTACCAAACATAATACAAAATAATGTTCGGTATATCCTGTTCTTGCCCAGCAAGAACTATATATTGAAAAAACAACTTTGCTGTACAAGTTCATCTCCAAAGTGAAATCTAATATTATATCTGGGGAGAATGTTTTTTTGAATTGGAAGTATATTGAATTACATGAATACTAGCAGAATGCTAGTATCCTCAAGAATATAGAATCGATTTGCAGAATTTTATGTCTCATCCTTGTCTTTAATGGATAAAATTAAGTTTGAGTTAAATGTCCTTAAGTCCCTTTTCCTTCCTAAAGCCTACTAGGTGCACTATGCTATAATTGGCATATTCTATCCTTTTCTTCCCATCACTAAACTTACCCATCCCTTCACTGATATTATATATATATATTTACCGGTTGCTGTTGAGTCGATTCCAACTTACAGCAACCCTACAAGACAGAGCAGAACTACCCCATAGTGTCTCCAAGGAGTGGCTGGAGGATTCGAACTGCCGACCTTCTGGTTACCAGCCAAGTTCTTAACCACTGTGCCACCAGGGCTCCATATACATATATGTGTGTGTATATATATATATATATATATACACATCTTAGTGTAATCTATTAAAAGGTAATTTTTCTTGATTGCAAGAATAATATGTTTGTTTCAAACTAAAATGCACACTTACTAAAAGCCTTTTTGTGAACTTGAAGATGGATGGTATGCACGAACAGCAAACAGCTGAAGTTAGCAGCCTCAATCTTCACAAACTGTTGCCAAATTGTAGTAAAATATGTTTTTTAAATGATGAAGCAATTCTAATTTCGAAACAACTTGTAAAAGGCTGGATAACATTTTAATTTAATTTTCCATTTAAAAATTATTAAAATTTTATCATTAGTACAGTTTCATACTTTTTGTCACAATGGTATTGGATGGCAAATTTTTCTACAGATTCTGTGATGAATACTGTCAAAAGTTCCTCGTGTTTGATTGCATTAAAATAACAGAATTACTAACTACCATTTGGCAGAGGTTTGTGTCATGTGTGCAAATTTTAGTCCTTAAATAAAAAAACTGACGTCTGTACTAGTTAAAACAGAATCTGAAAACTCAGTTTAATTAAAACTGTCCCTGCTGAAAATGCAAACATAGTCTATGAATTATATTATTAATTATTACAAATATTTTATATATAAAAACATACAAAAATACGCCATACTGACCACTGCATGGTTGCACAAATGTCTATTTCACAGGTTGGATACAAAAGTAACCTGTAATGATAGAGTTGCTTTGTCATGTCCTGACACAGAAATTACTTATGTCCATTATCAACCAACTATTGTACCAACTGACTTAAAAAAAAAAAATTACTAGAAATGGTCAATTAGAATTAAGCTAAGTTTCCAGATACTGTATCTACTATGTGATGGGTAGCCAGTTAGAACTCATCAATATCAGATGTTATTGATTTATTCTGATTCAGATGGACAGATTACTTGCCAAAATAAACTACAAGATACAATTTACCAAAGTTACATAATCATGGACCATGTGTACTACAGAATACATTTTACATTTTGCAGAACAAAGTTGGGGAAAGGCTGCCACTAAAAACTTAATGAGATAATTGAAGAACCTGAAAGTTTGTTGGTATCAATGACTCTTTATATGTACTGCAGGGTCTTTGGAAATGAGAAAAAGATCTGAAAATGCAACAGTTGGCTATGGGAATGATGCGAATGGAGACAATTTTTGGATTATGGTTTATATTAGTCTAGGAATGGCTCAGTTCTCATGGAGATGTAGAAGAACATGTTTTTCAAGAGGCCATCTGTCTTTATCAAGAGCATTTTTCATTATATAAGATTATATATAAAGAAAAAACACACGTATGTAGTACATTCTTGCAATTCCATGGGGAACATCAAGTTTGATGATATTCATAGGAAAATAATAAAAAGCTGAGGGAGAAACTTAAAATAATATTTTGCCTTCTAAGTATCTATTTTTCTCATCTTTTTTTAATTTTTTAGTGATGTAATTAAATGAAGTTTACATTTCAAGTTAGTCTCCCATACAGAATTTTTTTTTTAACATACATTGTTATGAGACCCCAACCGCTCACCCCATTCTGCAACAGCACACTTCTCCCCTCCGCCCCTGGTTCCCCATGAACATTCAACCAGCTCCTAACTCTCTCTGCCTTCCCCTCTCACCTCTGGACAGAAGCTGCCCCTCTGGTCTCTTATATCTACTTGTCTAAGAGGTACATTCTTCACAAGTATCACTTTATGTCCCACAGTCCAGTCCAATCCCTGTCTGAAAAGTTGGCCTCGGAAATTGTTTTAGTTCTGGGGTGATGGAGAGACCAGGGGCCATGCTTACCAGGGAGCCTCCAGTCTTAGACCATTAAGTCTGGTCTTCTTACTAGTATTTGAGTTCTGCATCCCATCGTTCTACTGCTCCATCAGGGACCCTCTGTTGTGTTCCCTGTCGGGACGTTCATTGGTGGTAGCCGGGCACCATCTAGTTCAAGTTCAATTCGCCTGTATTATCTTACTGCAGGTTCATATGTATACCATAAGTAAGTAAATATAATTTCAAATATATCATTTGATAGTGTTGAATGAACCTAAACACTGGAATGGGAAGACTGCAGGCTTTACCACATTAAAAGAAATAAAGATCTTGTAGAACAGAAGCTATACAAGTGCTATATATATCAAGATGGTATCACTAATTCATAAAAGGGAGAATGGAAATGCATTGGAAAAGAACAGAAATGTAGGAGTAAACTTTAGCCCTTCAAAAGCAGGAATGAATTATGGAATTAGATTCAGATCACAAAAGAGAATGGAGTCCTGTTGTGGTATTGATGGGTGTTTTAACTCTTTGGATACCTATAAAAGCTGGTAAGTTCTTGACTTATATTAACTGTATGATAATTATATTTTCCAGAGTATGAAGAGGTGATTAAATCAATCCATTTCAAAGAAAACTCTTACCCATAAAAAAGTGACAATGAAAACAAAATAAAATAAAAAAGCATATCCAAGAGTTTTGTTATAACCTGGGAGGGACATATACCCTAAATCACTGTTACTCAAAATGTGCTCCGTGAACCTCTGCTCTGATATGATGAGTACAGGAATGAGAATAAGTGTTGTTTAGAAACCATTCATAGCAAATGAAATAGCTGTGACCTCCAAGCATGTCATTCTTTTTCTAACAATTCATTTTTATTGTATTTTAATGAAAAACTAACCCACAGTGGATTGGAAATAAATAATAATAATAAAACTTATTTTATTACAGATAGTTTGAGAGTGAAGATTAATGCCCTAGATATACGATGGTTTCAGATGTGTGTTACCCACTTGGGAACTGAGGCTTACAAAATAATATAGCAGCATAAAGCCTAATTTGATTCTGTTAGGGAAAAAGCAAAACAAAACAAAACAAAAACCAAGGAAATCTATGGCTTCCTCTTTGAGTAGGCGGTAAAGTATTCTACTGATGGAAAAGACGGAGAATTCTTCAATTACTTTTTTTTCTGACCTCCTAATCTTCAAACTGAACATTGCAAAAGAGCAGCTATCTGTGTAAATTTACTTAGTTCTCTTAGCTTCTGTGTATTCCATCCATGGTATTGAAGAGATGATCCCCAAACCATTTTGAGAGATTTGGGAACGTTCATGACAAAAAGAGAGTTTCTGAAAATGTATGTGCCTTTTAATTTTATGAAATGGAAGACAAATAGGTTCAGCTAATATAGATAATTTATGAAGTTATTAATAAAGCAATAATTACAATGTCCTTCCATAATTCACTAAGAATAAATTATTTCAGAATAATCTTTTGTTTTCCTTACAGTATTATTAGACAGTTTGATCACACACACACACACACACAAATGGAGGGCACACAGCGTAATGGGAGTCAATTGTTTGTGCTTGCATAGCATTCCTTATTCTGGCGGCAGACTCCACTCTTCTGTTGGTGGTCTGCCCTGCTTCCTCTTTTAATTCATGTAATTTTGATGAGGCTGACCCAACGTGCTGAGTCTAAGGATGAACATTTTTTCAAATAAATGACAGTGCTAAATGAGATTATTTTCTGGAATTAATAGAAAAAAGATTAACCTCATCTGGGGTTGGCAAATTTGTGAGGGTAAGCTGGTTATCATTTTGTCACTTATTAGGAAAAAATAAAATGAACATCAGGAAAGAAGACCTGAGATATGAGAAGGAGCGGGTTATTGATGACATCATTCCCTTTGTCTAAACCAAACTCATTGCTGTCAAGTCAATTCTGACTCATAGCAACCCTATAGGATACTGTAGAACTGCCCCATGGGGTTTCCAAAGAGTGGCTGGTGGATTCAAACTGCCAGCCTTTTGGTTAGCAGCCAAGCTCTTAACCACTGTGCCACCAGGGCTCCATAACCTCATTAGACACCTGCAATAAGCTGTTTCAACAATTAGACTTTTCAAGTATATCATCCAATAATGCCTCATTACTGTTTTAAGACAGTTTGATTACAACTGAAGGAATCCGAACTTTACATCTGAACGTCTGAATGAAGAAATATGGGCTGGACTTAATGACAGTTAAGTGAACTGACAACTGGTAGAATAACCATATTTAAGCTTTATAATTAATGGTAAACAACATAGAGTTCTTCATTAAATGTCATATAGTCCAATCTTCATCTTCGTTTAACCATGCATATTTCCAAATAACTTGGAAGAAGTTATATAATATAGGGCAATATTTTAGACTAGTAAGCCTAAAAAACTCATTTCAAACATTGGAAACACTAGCTCAAACATTACAATCATGACTTTCAATTCAGAGCAGACAGAACTTGTAAGGTAGTAAGGAAAATCGTCAAAGATTGAAAACATAGTAGCAGCAAGAAAGCCAAATAAAAATCTATTCATGGGAGTTATGGCTTATCCATCAGTGTTTGCCAATCTCAACACCCTAATGCCATGTGCTGTAACAATTATCTTTGGTACAAGAGTCAAAATGTTGGGCCCACAATGTGGGATGTTTAACCAATTTGGTCCCATTAAGGTCAGGACACCTGAGGGACTACAGCCTCAGTTTTTTAAGGCTTCTAGAAACAAAGTGCACCCACCAACAATTAGAAACAGGTGGGAAGCCTGTCAGACTTGCCATAGTCTTTGGATTAAAGAAAAAGTTCTCTGAGAAGTCATAACTATATTCCTGTCCTCCTTCTATGCTATGCAAAATTCTTATGAAACACAACACACATAATCCAAAATTGCAAAACACATGAGGAGGCACAAACTAATATGAGAAAGAACCAGATACAAGAAAAAGCATAACTGGGTTCTCAAGACTTCAGAATGGAATTATCTGACATGGACCGTAAATTAGGCACATTAGTAATATTTAGAAGAATGAAAGTAGGAAAAAAACTTGAAGCAAGGAAAAACTGCTCTCAAAAAAGACAAAAGTAAGCATGTAGAAATTAAATTTAAATCATTATCATTTAAATCTCAATAGATGAGTTAAATAGCAGATTAAATACAACTGAAGAGGTTGTGATTTAGAAGATTTATAGGAATTACTCAATGTAGCAAAAAGAGACACAGTTGTAAAATGTGAGAGGATAAGATAAAAGGAGGAGTAAATGCTTAACATATATCTAATTAGGATAGCAGAAAGAGAAAATAGTGAAGTAGGAGAAAGATGATATTAGAAAATTTCCAGAACTGATGAAAGACATGAATCTTCAGATTCAAGAAGCAAAACAATATTAAGCAGAAAAAGTAAAAATAAATCCACATTGAAAAGTATTCAAGGCAAACTGCAGAACAACATAGTAGCCAGAGAGAAAAGATAGATTATCTACCAAGGATGAAAAGCAGACTATCTGTTATCAACATGAACGATGAAGCCAGAAGTCTACCTAAAACTTATGTTCTGCTAAATTATCATTCATGAATGATGGATAAAGAAGTTTTCAGATAATTTAAAACAGAGATCTGATTCCTCCAGTCTCTCAGTAAAAAAAAAAAAAAAAAAATTCTCAAGAGTCCACTTCAAAAGGGAAAATTATTCTATAAGAAATGTCTGAGATACAGTAAGTATAAGTAATGGTGAGAACAGATATAAAAAAAAAAGTTGCGGGAAAATAAAAACCAATGTTGACTATAAAATAATTACGATCATTTCTAATTTGGGGAGGTAAAAATCCCAATAGAACAACAACAACAGGATAGCATTAACATGGACAAGCTGCTGGTGGGTGGGAGGATTGGAGTTAACACCTTATCAGCATCTTGATCTATTTAGGATGGGGACATATCAATTAATTAAAAAAATTGTTAAGTATGTATGTTATATTTTTAGAGGAAATCAATAAAACAATAGAAAGAGCATATATAATTTTCGATCTAGTATATGAAAAACAGAAGCTTTGTTTTCAATTAAATTGTTGAATGACAGAATGTGTTGAACACAGAAGGACAGCAATCTTGACAGGTCGGAATGATAGGCTGAATTACCAAGATGGAATCAAACAGTGTAAATTTTCAGGTGTCTCCCTCAGCTCAAAATTATAAAAGAATGGATGAAATGTGGTTTAGCCATGTATAAAACATTTAGAAGTTTTTTAGTTACTAATAATGTTTATGTCCACCACCCATCTGTCAGTTTTTCAAGCTATTGTGGCTGTGTGTTGCTATGACGCTAGAAGCTATGACATAGGTATTTAAAATACCAGCAGGATCATCCATGGTAGATATGTTTCAGCAGGGAATCCAGAGTAAGACAGACTAGGAAGAAAGGCCTGCTGATCTACTTTTGATAATTATCCAATGAAAACCCTATCAATCATAATAGAATATTGTCCAGTATACTGCTGGAAGATGAGTTCCCCGGGTTGGAAGGCATGCAAAATACAGTGTCTGCAATACAGTGGAAAAGCTCATAATTCAAGGGACATTTGGAAGAGCATACTTAACCACATCTCAGAATACATCTCATGAATATTTACAGGAACACAAAAATTTCCAGCACCTAACAAGATGAAATTCACAATGTATGATATCCACTATAACATTACCAGGAATGACAAGCAGCAGAATAATTCAACACCAAATAAGTGTAAATCAATCAACCAACCAACCAACCAGACAAAATCAACCTAGAAGTGACACAGATGGTAGACTTAGTAGACAAAGACATTAAAGCAGTTATAATAAGTGTATTCCATATGTTCAAGAAGTCAGAGAAAAAATTGAACATGTTAAATATGCACATGAAAGATATATAAAAAAGGGCCAAGTGGAGTTTGTAGAGATGAAAACTACCATCTCCAATATGAGACTAATGGCAGATAATATATTGCAAAAGAAAAGATCAGTGAACTTGAAGACACAGGAATAAAATGTATACAAAATAAAACACATAAATTAAAAAAAAAAGAAAAAACAACAACCCAAATACTGGAGCATTAGTAGGCGATAGAACAACTTCAAGTGTCATGATATACATGTAACTGGAGTCCCTCAAGGAAAAGAGGTGTGTGTCAATAGAGGGCAGAATAAATATTAAAAGGAATAATAGCCAAGAAATGTTTTATTTTTGATGAAAACTATGACTCTACAGAAATACATAATTTTGTATCTACAGATTCACAGTTTTCATCAAAGATAGAACAATTTTGGCTATTATACCTTTAAACATTTATAATACAATTGCATATTTTGAATACATAATTGAACTCCAGGTATGTATTCACAGCCTAAAAAAAGTTGTAAATTTCTAAAAAGTGTACTCTAGATTCCAACTGTGATTTTCTAAGAAGCATTAGAAAAGATGGTAAGCTGTATCTTCACTTTTTGTTGTTGTTGATATACATGGCAATATCAACATAAATAATAAAACTGAATGCTTATTATAGCCAAATAATTCTGGTTTCTTAGTATCTGGCCTCACAATTAGCAAATTACTGTATTTTAAGAGGCATCATAGCACCTGCCCAGATTCAATCAAGGGGACAAAATTCCTCACCTTCTGATGGGAAAAGTGTCAAAAAAATATGTGGCATCTTTAATCTGCCCAAACTACCTTCCAATATTAATATTAGCTATTAGGATTTTGGTAATTCTAAATTCAGAAATTTGATATACATAGTCAACCATTAGAAAACAATTTCTCTTAGATAGAAATGTCAGATCTTCACCAAGACCATTCAAAAACATTAGGGCCATGCTCTGATTTTATATTATTTTAAGAATATCCTATTTGGTAGGCTTGGAAGACAATATAGAAAAGAAGACAAAAATTTACATAACTAAAATTCAATCTTTTTCTTTTTCAATTTCTTAAAGATTATAACATATTTTCAATTGATGGCTAATATCTTTCTGAATTTAATTTGGAATAAGAGTAGCTACAGATTTTTAAAATTGCAAATTCCTTTCTTTTGGTAAAACCAAGAAAATGATATGTCACTTGGTCTGCAGGGTGTATGGGGTGAATGTTGTTTGAAAAAAAGGGTTATTCAAAAATTGCAAATATTTCTCTATGTTGATTAAACTAGATAAATCTTGTAATTTTTTTTTACATATACATTAACTTTGATCATTTGGCCTTTTTTCAGTTTTTGATCATTCATTCAGGGCAAAGCTAGCATTTATCTTTCACCACCTAAAAAAATGTATTTGCTAAATAAAGTAAAACATAATAGGACAGAACATATACAAAATGCTCAGAAAAGAATGGCTGTTTCAGTGATTGTCACCGATTGCAGAAGTAACTATTATTCACAGTGAACAACTGGTATTTCAACAAAAAGAGACCTTTTTATCCTAAAAGGTCTTTGTTCAGTTAACTCTAATTATACGCAGTTTAAAGTTTAAAACTCAGTATTTAAAAATAATAATGGACTTTCTATAAATTCACCAAATGTTTTTTTCCAATTAGTTCAAATTATTATGGAAAGGAAAAAACAAAAAACAATGGCTTTGGAGTTAGGCTAATAAGCCCAGTTTGAATCACTGCCTCCCAAGGTATTAGCTGCACTACCATAGCTTCACTTTCCTCTTCATTTTGTAAAACAGGGACTATACTACCAGTCTCCCATGCCTGCTTTGAGGATTCAGTGGTACAACACACATAAATGACCTATCAGTGTTCAGAATACAGCAAGACAATGTGCATTGCCTCTGCTCTATAAGGATGAAAGAAATAAATCTAAACCTTATTAAACTTGTCTAACTTCTCAAGGAACCACTTGAAACAAAGTACTTACGGATGCTAATCGTGGCTTCTCTCTTTATACTTTTTGAAATAGCTCTATATTTTAATTATGAATATGTGTTTTAGTTAGCAAAATTTATTGTGCAAAACCCACTTATAAAATATTATGATTGTTTTCTAGTTTGGTAATCTATTTAAACTAAAACAAAGTACTCATTTTAAGTGGTTTATTTCAAAATGCTTTACAGAAACTTTGTATTTATTGCTTTCCTTAAAGATCTAATTCAAAAGTTCCTTCTCTGGGAAGCTAAGGATCACATGCAGGGTGGAAATACCAAAAGAACACTTAGTGTAAAGTGACTGACAATCTTCATGATAAATAATAAGGGTTTTAAAAATGTTACTGCCAGGTTTGCGGACACAGCTACTATCACAGATAGCAATGAGTGTGGTATGTAACAGCTCAAGATAAAGGACTGAGGATCACCAAAGGGAATTCCCCAAACACAAATTCCAGTCTTCTGAGGTAGCTCTTTCAATATAGCCATGATATCGACTTCCTAGAAAGGACCAACTTAGAATCAATCTAACTAAGAAATGTTAAAAAAATAAATCCGAAAACTCATTTTGTTAATAACATTTAAAATATATTCTCCACCTCTACATGCAAACACACACACACACCTGAAGTATTTATTTGAGGTTACGTAAACACTGAAGGAGAACCATTGCTTTAAAATCTGTAGCTACAAAATATCTGATATAGGTGAGAAAGAAATAATGTCAAAAATATACATGATAGTAGAGGTATAACTCTCAGGAGTATAAATGATCAGGAGTATGACCTTCTAGCTGTAATTCTCAAAATAAGTTACTAAAATAAAACCTGGTATTGCAGTTTTTTTGTTTGTTTGTTTTTTTAGTTAAGAGATGAAAAATCAGAGTAATAGAAACTGAGAGTTAGAAGGCATCTTTGTATACATCCATATCTATTCTGTATTTACAGATGAGGAGACTGTAACTAACTGTTCAATGACAAAGAATTAGTTGGGGGTAGAATCAGAGCTTAAACTAGGTTTCTGGATCCCAAGAGGCCAGTGTTTTCTCTGAGCCTCATTCATGTGCTTCCATTTTGCCTGTTCTCCAGAGTCCAGCAAATGGGTGTGCTAGCCAGGGTGCCATACAAAGAATCATAATCCAGTTCAGTGAATGACCTTCTCTTTCAAAAGAATTTCACTTATATAACACATTTATTCTTATGAGAAATTAGGCCTGTGGAAATGAGGAGTCAGAACAATAAAGAGCTGATTGTTAGATTTGCATGTACTTCTTAGCCTTGGGATGTTTTACTTGTTAAAGTGAAATGTTTCACTTGTGAAAGTAAGATGTGCTTTACAAATGAAAACCAGGCATTCTGTTGGGGTGATAAAAATGTCAAACTTTGAGCTTCAAGGTTGAAAGATGAAAAGGAAAGCAAATCAATGGGTTTCAATGGGGCGGGGGGGGGGGGGACTAGAAACTACTCAGTAGTTTGAAACTCTAGTTCTAAATAATTATACATTTCCAGTATAATTTAAATATTTATATTCATTTCTTTCAGATCACAACTTGGTATAACTTTTAGAAATAAAGTAGACAGCATGATCCTTCTTGGAAATTGAACTATAATATTTATTATAAATAAGTCAAGGGAATTTGTTTTCTCTCAGACAAGTTTTAGTAATAATATTATTCATTTAATATTTAATTATGAATCACTTGCAGGTTATATCCTAAGAGAGATAGGCCCTTTTTAAATCAGAAGACATTGTACTCTCTAATTTTAAAGAATGGCATATTTTTCACTTATAGAGTTAGTTTGTCAAAAAAAATTTATTAAACAATTATTATGTATTAGGCAATTTTAAGCTCTAGCAATGTATCAGTGACCAAGTTCTGGTGCTGTAGCAATGCCCTCCTAAAAATTAGAGATGAGTATCAAGAGACACAATAATCACAGAGAGATAAGTGCTTTGAAAGAAAAGGTTAGTGGGTCTAAGAGATTACAGTATTATTTTCTATTACTACAGATTATAACACAATCTATCAAGTGTTTGAATGTCTAACTATGCTCAAGGCCTTCTGTAAAGACTGAAACAAATTTCGGAGATTAGTTCCTATCAAACACCTAAAAGACAGAAGCAATATTTATGAAGGGTGATTTGAAATATGTCAGTTTGATGCCTATTTTGTGTGAATGTTACTCAGGGTATTCTGTCTCCTTTCAAATCGAGATCTCCATAGATTGATGGCTACTGTAGTAGTTTGGGGATGAATTAAAGTAGAGTAAGGGTGAATGACAAGAAAGGCTTATTCTACTAAACTGAAAACAATTTAAAAACTTTTAGTGAAACATCCAGTAATTTCAAGGAAACAATCAGATAAATGGTTTTTTTGTTTGCTTTATGGAGAGCGATAACTGCTGCCCTGACTTGGCCAAATCATTGTTGGCCCTGTATTGAGAAAATGTTTGGGACTAAAAATTAGTTTTTTGTGGTAAAAGTCATTTAAACTTTCAAGGTAATAAATGAAAAGCGTGTTGAAGTCTATAGCTCTGCTTTCCGTTGTCCCATCCTCATCTGTCACCCCTCTACCCTCAATTTAAATATTAATATGCAAACCAGTCTAGAAATTTGCACAATGTTAAAGGGTAGATTTAATAACAGACTCAGTCAACTGCAAACTAGCAGCTGGGGTGCCACTTGGTATATGTATGGTGGTAGAATGGAGAGACTTAACCCTTTGCTCTGTGTTCACAAGTCTTTAGATTTTGTAGGGCAAAGGAAAACTTTCATAAGAAAGAAGTCACCTGGCTCATCACTTTTATTGACTTTTTAGTTTTTAGAAGACTATACTTATTAGACATTTTACCAATGTCGTAAAAATAGAATTTTGATGATTCATTCTACCAAATCACAGAATAAACACGTCTGCTTTCACGTATGTTACCATAAGGACTTATCAAGGAATAGCTAAATAATTTCAAGAAAAATTAGTGGAAAAACAAGCATCTTTTGAAGACCTTATCAGTGCTAAGCATAGGGCAATCCCTTTCTCCATTTTTATTATCATGAAACTCTTTAACAGAGCCATGAACCTTTAAGTCATAATATCAAATCAGTAACAAATACAATTTTTCAGTTTTCTTCCTTATCTGCCTCCCTCTCCTCCTTTCTGACTTAAACAGTTCTTCACATTGCCTCCTGCTCAGAGAAGGTAGTTCTTTGCACAGAGGTTACAGTTAACTGGAGAAGTAGCTGGCCAGTCACCTGTGGTATGTGGTCTCACTCATCTGAGCTGGCCACCTTCCAGTTTCTAGAATTGTAAAAGCTAAAAGACGGAACAAGTCAGCTGAGAGAAGTAGCTTGCAGGCTGGTGGTCATGATATGGTTATTTCCTAAAAGAACCAGCAGAGGAAGGAGGTCAAGAGGGAAGCCAGTCATAAAAGAGTAGGAGATACAGACATGAGGGAGAATGGCACCCTCAAGAAAATAAAAGTTGCCTTGATAGCAGCCTTGTTTTCAAGTGCCCATTCCATAAGGCCTGTCTGTGCTTTTCACCTTCCAGTTCCATGACATTCTGTTTCCTAACACTGACCAAAAACATCCAACACCACCCTGACTTTTATTTGAGTTAGTGTGAATTTGTTTTATTTTCTTCAAATAGAACAAGAGACTGCTCTAAATATTGCCAAATGTGTGGGAGCAGATAGAGGTGGGGGTGGGGGAGTCTGTATGTATAAAAATGGCTATCTTTATGCATAATATAAAAAAATTGAAGCCAGCATAAATAATGTGATATCTACAAAACTGAATATTACACACTCGTCACACATATTTACATTGAGTTTGAAATTACCACTAAAAATGCTTAGATTAAAATTGTACAATTGTATATTCATTGTGATATCAAACACGTAAATATGGTTTTCTTTGAATAATGAGATTATGGATTATTTTTTTACTTCCTTGGCTTTTCATTATTTTTAAATTATCCTAAATAAGTATGCATTGTTTTTCTAATCAGAATAATACCCTACATAAGAAAAAAATATATCTTCATAAATTAAGTCAAAACAAAGAACAGAATACAGGATTATAAATACACCCTACTCCTCACTTATTGACTATCTCGTTATCTGACATTTTGCATTTAGGACAACAGTAAAAAATCTACTATGCAGCTATTTTGGGCAGTAATGATATACATTTGGCAGTAACGAATACCAAGTTGTGAGGCAAGAGTAATGCTGGCTGTGATGGTTAAAGTTATGTGTCACCTTGGCTAGGCCATGATTCTCAGTGGTTTGGCAGTTATGTAATGATGTAATTTGGCAGTGTGTAATGATGTAGTCATCCTCCGTTTTGTGATCTGATGTGATTATCCTCCATTTTCACATAATGCTGATTTTCGCATAAGAACTTGGCCTTTGGAAACTATGTCAACAAGCGAAGAGAGGGCGTATTCTGTAATTGTACCTATGATAAAAATACATGGGTAGATAACTAGAAGGACACATCTGTTTATGATACCAGTAAATTTTTATGATGGCATATTAAGGATGAATTCTTTGGTATTTTTATTATTTTACATAGACTTTTTTCATAACGTTTACATTAACAGATAGCATTATCTGCCACAAATTTGTTACCTGTATAGTAGACTTTTGAAACAGGTATCTATACTTTTGTAATGGTAAAATTAGCAGGTCCATGTATATGGACCTGCCACTCATCTTTCAGTTTATTGTACTGTGGTGGCTTGCCTATTGTTGTGATGCTGGAAGCTACGCCACTGATATTTCAAATACCAGCAGGGTCACCAAAGATGGATAGATTTTGGCAGAGCTTCCAGACTAAGACAGACTAGGAAGGAAGACTTGGTGATCTACTTATGAGAATTAGTCAATGAAAACCTTACGGGTCATAACAGTACACTGTACAAATTGCTTTGGACACATTATTAGGAGAGACTGATCACTGGAGAAGGACATCATGTTTGGTGAAGTAGAGGGCCAGAGAGGGCGAGGGAGACCCTCGGTGAGGTGGATTAGCACACAGCCTCAATGATGGATTGGGACGATCAGTCAATCTGGGTGGGCTGAGGATAAGACGGCTTAGGTCAATAATGAATAATGCCAATTTATGAAATCAACAAATCCCACACAGGGCTGGCTAGTTAATCTATATGCTAGTTTTCATTTTAATACTATGTGGCATCCCCAGGAATTGTCTTGGAATCATTTTTCAAACAACCAACTCAGGATCAAATGTGTTCCTAAAAATTTATATATTTAACTAGGTGTTGCAATTAGAGAAACAAGAACTCAGGATGAAGGAAGAATGCAAGGAAATAAAACTGAGTTAAACATAAAATGCATAACTACGACAGAGTCTCAAAAGCCTTACTGCTGCTGTGAACAGAATGAATTCTTATAACCATTTTCTCAACCAGTATGATAAGAATCATCATAACAGGCATTATTTATGTTTAACAGACATGTGCATTTATAAAGAAAACCTACTAATATGTCAACATGTTAGTGCTAATTGTAATGTGTAAGCTCCAGCAAAGTATTAATTTATCAGTCCTTGCTTTTAATACCTCATAAATCCTTCAGGTCACACCTTTCCAGACTTGGAGGAGCAACACCACGTGCAGTTGTTATTTTCATTTTCTGCCTTGAAGTTGCTAAACATTCTTATAAATTTAAAATTATTTTCAATTTCAAATGTATTTTGTTTTTAACTCTGTATGGTCAAAATTTTTATGTAATAGAGGCTATATGGATATTTTACATGCAATAAATACACAAATAATGCATAGAGGGGGACAAATAACAAGCTACCTTTCCATGACACAGATTTCCACATTTTGGAAACTTACTGCATATCTGTGACTCCCTGTGCTTTATTTCAGTCCTAGCAAATCTGCTATTTCTTTAATGAGGTCATAGACTCACTTGAGTGTTTTGCATCTGTTGTTTAAACCTTTGTCTCACTTTTTCGTTCCCTAGAACAATATGTGCCTCCTAATATGATGTGAGGAGCCCAGGAGGCACAGCGATTAACAGTTCTGCTGCCAGCCAAAAGATCAGCAGTTCGAATCCACCAGCTACTCCTTGCAAACCCTACGGGGAAGTTCTACTCTGTCCTACGCGGTTGCTGTAAGTCGGAATCAACTCAACAGCAATGGGTTTAATAGGATGTGATGAAGAAAGCATAAAACAACTTCTATGTATTCTTGCTAAAAATGAATTATCTCAATTTAATCATGAGAAAATTCCAGACAAGCTTTAACTGAGGAACATTTAACAAGGTAATTGGCAGTACTCTTCAAAAGTGGCAGTCATCAAAGACAGACTGAGGAGCCGTCCCAGACAGGAGGAGACTTAGAAGACATGAGAAGTAAATGCAATGTGGAATCCTAAATTGGATCCTGGACCAGAAAACAAACATTAGTAAGAAAATTGGCAAAAATCAAATTAGATCTGTAGATTTGTTAATAGTATTGTATCATTGTTAATTTCTTGGTTTGGGTAATCGTATTACACATTAGGGGATAGTGGGTAAAAGGCGTAAGAGAACTCTGGGCACTAATTTGTGCAAATGTTTTTGGGAAGTCTAAAAGTATTTCAAAATATACTTGAAAAAATGGATTTCACACTCTAAGACCCAAAGACTTCAAATTTCATTTTATATTTGTGAAAAATATATGTCATTTTGTATTGGAATAAGATTTTCAAAAATATTCTTTTGAAAATTTCTAAAAAATATCTTCGTATTCCAAAAACTTAACTACCGAAATAATACTTTGTAAGGTACAGAGTCAGTGAAAACGAGGAAGACCCTCGATGAGATCGACTGACATGGTGGCTGCCAACAATGGGCTCAAACATAACCGCGATCATGAGGATGGCACAGGACCAGGGAGTGTTTTGTTCTGTTGTACACAATTTCGCTATGAGTTGAAACCAGCTCGAGGGCACCTAACAAAACAACAACAATACTTCTATCACTTTCATATTGAAGTGAAGGTGCTTTCACCATTAAGCATCCATCAATGGGATTCTGAGTAACATTTTATTCATGCATGTATATTTTTGTATTCAAGTCAAACCATAAATGCCAAAAAAACCTATTATGATATTCTAAAAATTCAGAGTAAAATATAATCTTTGCATTATCAAAGAAACATATTCTGATTTGAATTCTCTAAAATCTGTAAAATGTTGTCCCATGACCAGTTTTAAAAGTGGTTTAATATGTGTGTGTGTGTTTTTTTCTTTTTCTATTTTTGATCCCATGCCTTATACAGGTCATTTGCTAGGAATATGGCTGCACTGCAATGAGACAGCAGTTTGTGCTCGCTATGAATGACATTGCCATTATGTTCAATGAGCTTTCTCAAAACAAAGTTTCTAGACTACAGTACAGCAAATGCTTTTAAACAGAGGAATTGCAATCCTAGGTGTGCCTTAAAGCAAATTTTATGCTACTGAATATTAAACTCCTGAAAATAGTGGTTTGACATGGAAATACTGGCAGCATCTGAGCTATTTTCATCTAAATAACATTCCTATAATGAAATATATTTTCTAGGAGAGATAGGATTGGGTCTTTATGATAGAGTCACATATAATGATAGCTGATGTCTGAAAGGTATTAGACTGTGGTTATAATAATCCCTATAATTGTAACAGTTCATGCTAGCTCAATTGCACATCTATTCTTCATTTGTCCCTAACCTAATTTGTTCTACATATGAATATATAATCCTCACCAATTTAAAGTGCCATCCTTTGGCTATGTGGGTCATTAAAAGAAGTACATAATGTGTAAATCAAACAATCCAAACTTAGGGCTAAGGCGAAAAGCTTTTTAGCCAAGTGTGAAATCATTGCTACAAAGCTGACTTCTGGAATATAATCAAAATCAAGCCATGATCACAAATGAACATCAATCAATAACAGTGATATTCATATATTTTGTTTTGAACAGAGGTGTTTCATTTAAAATTTTGACTCCGATATTCACTATCAGAACAACTGATATTAGCAAATAATATAGATAACTTTATGAAGTTTTAAAAATTTTCCACGGAGTATTGCTTTACTAAAAGACAATTAAGCCCTCAAAATGTACTTAAGTCATCAGAACTATTTCACTCATAGGAACACAACTCTAATATCCATGACAGGATTAAGTAGTAAGTCAGATGCTGTAGTAAATCACAAACAATGAACTAAGTGGAACTAAATAGTCCACATTTTTAGCTTCATACTTTTTTTTTTTTGCCTACATAGTATATGGAATATGAAGAAATCAGTGAGAATTGGGATAGGATTGTAACAACTTTGGTGGTTATGCTAATGCTATGAAATCATTCTTGCCTTTTAAAATATTTCGTTTGAATAAATATTTTATGATTCACTTCCTACCCACTTCCTCAAACATGGTTTCAATAACAAAGGTTGAAAAAATATCCTCACCCTAAGAAAACAAAGTAAATCCTGAAATATGTACAAAATTATGTCTGTCCAGGATTTCTCAACCCATCTAAATAGTAAAGATAGTCAATTTTTCAGGGAAGTGGATTCATTACCTTTATCTAAGTGCCTTAATTCTGTGTACTTCTAAGAGTAGATGAGATTCAGAACTTGGGGGATTTGCCAGATTATTTTCTGGAATATGCCTAGGTATCTCTTTTATGTTGATAGTGACATGTGAAAGGTTAATTTTTTCATGTCTTTTTCAAAATACAATATGTAAGCCCTGATTTTTAAACTGTTACTCCTCTTTCCTCATTGTTGACTGATGAAAAATTTAGCAATTTTTGTTTAGGTGGTTCTTTTAAGCAAACATAAACTCTAAATTTGAATGGAGGCCTGTTTTCTTTCGATTTGATGTCTTCCATGGGCGTACTGGTATATAACAATCAGGAATAAATGTTGTTATTTTTGCCAGAAGTTTTTTTGCAGCCCAAGTAGAAGAGGAAAAAAACAGCACTGGTGATTGCAGTTTCAACAGATTCTTGTGATTTACATTTCTTGGCAGAGATGTGTGTGTGTCTGTCTGTATGTGTGTGTGCTGTAAACATGCACATTCAAAAGGAGATAAGATTATTTCCTTTGCGGTGGCAATATAATATGTTTTTTTTTTGTTTAATTCGTAATGATATAGGACAAATATTTATTTATTTTAAATCAGCATGAAGATCCTGAGATATTTATCAACCATACATGTTCAAATAAAATATTTTTAACCTTTTATTTTTTTCATAAGTAAATTAAAAAACTCTTTAAGGTAAAAATTTACATGGGATTTCACGTCTTCTAGAAGAATACTCATTCCAAACAAGAATGCTACCTAGACTTCATGGTTTTCATGTGCTCTAGATTTTTTATTTTTATTCTAAGTTTAGACATCCTGGAAAAAGCTGAAAAAACAACTTGGTGTTGATAGTCATCACAACCATGTAAACTACCTTCAAGTCTTTGCATGTTGATTCCTGATGGAGAGCTGGTTATTAACATGTAGCTTAAAATATGTGTTTAACATCTCTATGAAGAGAGAATGAGGCAGATAAAATACTTGAAAATACTGCTGATAACACGGACAATGTAATAAAGTCAACAGTAAATGCTAATACATATATATATACATGTATGTTTCATAAATGTTACTAATATACTGTAGTATAATATTTAAAAGAATGTAACACAAAAATTTAAATAAATGAAGACAATTACAGACAGACTCAAAAGTATTTTGTTGGATGGGAAAGAAGAATATGTTTCACCTGAAATAAATGTGTGCTGAATGGAAGTAGAATTAAAACAGATAGTTCTCATCATTTTGCTTTCTCAAGTACGCTAAAGCAACAATGTGCTGTGTTTTGTAAGTATGAAAACACAAACAGATTTTGGTTCTGCTTATGCATTCCACTAATTTCAAAGTTTTTCCTAATTGATTTAAAATTAATTTTTTAAATATTTAACATAAGACTAAATCAATGACTTTTAATTTTAAATCATCATTTTAACTTGGAACAAAACAAAGGAACTTATACTGGTGGCGAAACTAGAAATTTTTGAATACTGATATTAGGAAACCCTGGTGCTGTAGTGGTTAAGAGCTGGGCTGCTAACCAAAGGGTCAGCAGTTTGAATCCACCAGGCACTCCTCGGAAACCCTATGGGGCAGTTCTACTCAGTCCTATAGGGTTGCTATGAGCTGGAATCAACTCGACAGCAGTGGGTATGGGTGTTTTTGGTAAGATATTAATAGAAGGCTTTCCTTCTCTTTATTCCTTTATACAGCCCTAATCCTTACTCTTATTAATTCATTCATGAAATCCCAACTTAATACCGGCCTTGTTCTCAGTACTGGTGATACAACCGTGAAAAGACAGATAAAAATACCAACCTTCATAGAGCTTGCATGCTAGTGGAGGAAATAAACAACTCTAAGAATGACAATTAAGCAAAATGTACAGGGTTAGACAGTTAAAAGAAAAATTAATTAAGCAAGACAGGTGGATAGGAAATGCTTGGGGACATTTATAGTTTTATTTAGGGTGGCCACTTAAGGCCTCCCAGGGAGATGAGGAGACAGCCATATACTAACGGGGGTGAAGAGGCAGCGCAGGATACTAAAATGAATGGAATATGGATTCTACTCACCAAAGTAGGCCTGAAATTCTTAGATATGAGTTACAATTAAAGGCACTTAATTAAGGATTTACTTGAGATAGAAATAAAAAGATAGATTCTGTCTTGCAACCAATTGTCAGGATGACTGTTTTTAAGACAATCTCCATTGAAGAGGAATGCACAGCCATCTAAGAGAGGCCTGTCTCTGACGTTATTCCACTCACCCCTTCTCAGAAGTGCAGTTTACGCTTTCCTTCGTCCAGGAGACAAAGCTCTTTCCAACCTGACGTTATCCATATGAGTCCACAGAACATAGTAGGTACTCAATGATACATATTTTTAAATAAATGAATGAATCTCCTATGATCTGAAGATACTTGTTTCAGTCACCAGATCTTGTTTTGTAATTTTAGTTAGTTCTCTTTCCTTGCAGGTTAGGGTTTGTCTCTGTTGGATTGATCTGGCTGAAGCAGCTCTCCCAGCCCCACTCCCACCTGTGTTCCCACTCATGCATATGCACTTCAGAGCACTTGTGGATAGGAAGAGCGCAATATGAAAACAAAACAATGCTCCCCTGTTTTCAGTCAATTGTGGACATTTCTGTTAAGTTGCTTACTTATCCTTTCCAGGAGTAGATGAGAGCTAATTTTAATATTGTGGTATGGTTAAACTTTTGATGGGGAAAAATATTTAATATTCTGATATTTTAGTGAAACTGACTTTAATGACTACTTAGAACTTTACTTGAACCAAAAGGATGTTTTCCCCAAGATTTAATGCCCACAATAGGCTATTATTAGGCAAATATATCAAGCAACTCAAGGACAAATAAGAACCAGTAAGGTCTTCATATTTATTTACTTCTTCAACAAGTATTTATGGAGGTCAGGAAGAGGAGAAACAAACCAGGATTTTTTACGTGAGTCACTATATTTTGCAGATTATATGTACCAACTCACTTTGTCTTTTAAATAATTCTGAGGTATGTATTATTCTTTATGTTTTGTAGATAAAGAAATGAAGGCTCTGAGACTTTTAAGTGACCTGTCAGAGAAGACACAAGTCTCAGGTGGCTGAGTTAGGATTCCAATTTATGGCATTTTTACTCCAAAATACATATTCACAACCACAATGATGCCTGCCTCTGATTCGCTGAGCCCATGCACAGCATTGTGTTATGTAGGCAGTGCAGGATACTAAAATGAATGCAATATGGATTCTACTTAAGTAGCTTTTAGTTTGTCAGAGTGATAAGATAGATACATAAGAAACTATGCAGTAACACAAGGTAGAACGTTATGGACAAAAGCAAATATAGTTCTGTAGGTAGATGGAATTAGAGGAATGCATACCTTTGCTCAGAATCTTAAATGTTTTATACATTGAGAGGTGGAAAGAGAGGAAGCCAAAAGGATGACTATAAAAATGGTTTTCCAAAATGGAATGCAAGTATGACTCAGTAATATTCTATTGTTTATAATTTACCTCATTTTTGGTTTCTGAGCAATGTAGTAAGCAGAAATGGACTACATCCAGGTCACACAAACTCATGTTCACATTTTTTCAGTTCTTTATGCCATAGTATTTGCTCATTCATCTTTTGGATGTGTACTTGGGAGAAGCACAGTAGGAAGGGCCAGGCTGCCAGAAAGCCTTTCAGTGTGATTCAGTAGCCAACTGCTTAATTTCAGGCCGTCAACACAGTAGTAGACAAGACACAGTGCTTCTGCAATTAATCTTTCTGATGTACCAATGATACTTTGCAGAACAGAACAATTACCAGTAGTTACTTGCTCTTTTTCCTCATTCCTTGCCAGTGAGCTTGCCCAATGAGCCAGAAGAACTCTGATTGAAAACCAAAAAGGGACTAAAGCTATCAGCATTTTCCTTTTTTTGGAATGGCCATTGCCTTCAGTTCACTGAGTTTGGATGTGACCTGTTTGATGAAATAGGGGCTATATTATTGCTAACAATAATCATTATATACATATGTAACTGCATGCTATTTTAGCTATATACTATACTCAGTTATATAAATGTCTCTTTACTTACATATGTACCCTTCTAGAGAAAAGCATAGTAACACTGATAACACAGAAAGGGATTGACTTTCTAAAGCTGAATATTATGAGAGAACATTACTCTCTATTTTAGAAAAGACGATAAGGGTGTTCAGAAGCTGAATGGCAGGGAGCCATTCCCTTGGCTTCCAGCAATGATTCATATTTGTGATAGCTCTGAGTGAGTTAAGATTTGTCTTTGTCATAGCAGCCTGTTTATACCTGGATGAAGATATAAATCCTGGGGGCACCAGAAGGGATGGAGCCCGTGTATTCTGCCCTTTATGCCAGCGGCAACTGCACAACAGCTAGAAACAGGAATAAATGCAAACATCCTCACTATTACCGTGTGTGTACTTTGGGAAACAAAGCTTTATTTCATTGAGTTATCTTGACAGTGGATAAAAATGAATTCCTGATCACGAGAAAATTGAAAACATGTTACTTCTGCACTCTGTTGAGAAACTTGGGAAGTCAAGTATCAGTGACTAAATGAAACTATAGCAGCTCCAAGTAGGCACTGACCTTAGCACGGCCACTGAGAGAATCAAAGGCTCTGTGTGGAGTGCAGACGCCTCACCATGCATGAGCCCTGGGTCTCTGGAAGGCTCCTAGCCCAGAAGCCAGTTCATCTTGGTACAGAGGTGGTAGAAGTAATGAGGAATGTTTTATAAATTTTGCCTCTCATTCTCTGTGAGATGTTGAGATAAGTGAGTACCTTCCTGTTCCAAGTAGGCTGGCATATTTTATTTATTCCAAGGGAGTCTCTCCTAGCACCTTATCCTCCCCTCCTGAAATACGGCAGGTCTCATCTCCAAAGTATGCTTCCTCCTCAAGCTTCTCCTGCTTCAAGAACAAAAGTAGGAACCTCTTTCTGTTATATGCTTTGGACTGGGCCCGTTTTACTAGTTATGCTAGGATGATACCTAAAGCCACAATTATTGTTTTCTCCTTGTGTTACTGAAGCATTTGGTGAGGAGAAGAATATACTTTAAATTACTGGAGTACAGAACTGTCATCATTGCACTTTGTACTTCCACATCCTTATACAGTACCTTGCACGTAGGCATTCAGTAATGGTTGAATCCACCGCCCACCTAACAATTTGTCATACTGTAGTGGCTTGCATGTTGCTATGATGCTGGAAGCTATGCTACTGGTATTTCAAATACCAGGAGGATCACCTATGGTAGACAGGTTTCAGTGGAGCTTCCAGACTAAGTAAGACTAGGAAGGAAAGACCTGGAGATCTACTTCTGAAAATTAGTCAATGAAAGCCTTATGGATCATAACAGAATATTTTCTGATACAATGCTGGATGATGAGCCCCCTAGATTGGAAGCCACTCAAAATACACAGTGGCTGCAACAATAGACTCAAGTATGCCAGCGATCATGAAGATGGCGCAGCACTGGGCAATATTTTGTTTCTTTTGGACATGGGGTCACCATGAGTCAGAGCCAACTCGAAGGCGACTAACAAGAACAACGATTAAATAACTTGCTGTGTCTCAGTTCTTAATTACATTTTCATCTGTTTATATAAAACCATCAGGACCTTATTTCATCCTGCTTTGTAAGAAAGCCATGAGAGTTTAGGACTCTTTTATTTTACTCACATCTCAACGCTTTTAAAGCAAAAAAATTTTGATAACTAGCTCACATAATCCCAGAATGTCCATTCTAAGAACTCTGTCAAGGTCCTCATCTTCTATTGGAAACACAGCAGAAATATGACTACCTCATGATTGACATTTATAGTGTGTTTGTTCACTGAAGTACCTTAAGTGACGAGAATGGTGCTTGGCATATAATAAGTACTCAGTGCTTTTAAATTATCATTGCAAATATCTGAGGTTGTGTATACCAAAAATCGGGAATTTTCTAGTGAATATTTCCAATTTAATTTTTTTTTAATTTACTTGTTATAATTGAGCTAAATTAGCAAGAGGAATTCTCGATGGGTCAAACATATATTCAACTGTAATATATTCTAAATCACCAACCACGGAAGGCATGCATTGAAGCGATGACATGGATCGATTTATTATGGATCAATCTGCAGTCAAGAGTTCTCCTAAACTTGTCTAATGTTTTGGCAAGATACTTGAAAGCACTCACTAAAAATTTATTAGTGTTTTTGAAATAGGTCTTTTTTTTCCATTCTCTGGCTCAACAAACAGAATACTGTTTGCCCTCTGAACACATAGATTTTATAGATTAACATAGTAATGAATATGCTTGCCAAAAATCACAGTTTTTAACAATCTTTTATTAAAACCATTGTTGTGTTTTACCTTTTATGTACTGAATTTTTATTTAAAACTCATTCTATTAAAATTTGTCTAACTTTTTTGTAATAAAAGCATAACTTGAGTTCTGGCTAGAAATTATATTTTGTATCAGTTTGCATCTTCTTTTCAAAAGGTTTGAACCTAAATAGTCCAATTAATTGACACAGATGTTGAACATGTGATCTGTACATTTTTGAAACAGAATTCACATTAGCACTCAAAAGCATCTTGCTATGTGATGTTTTACAGCCAGATGCAGGTTTGAAAGTCTAAATCTTTTAGATGCTCACTCAAGTTTCAAAAGTATTGGCTTGGTGTAGTATCCACAGAACCAAATGAATAGTTTTGTAAGTTAGTGTATATTGTGAGTTTGGTATCTTTCTGGTTTATATAAGAAATCAAATAGTAAAATTTTAAATCAAGACCGGAAAAGGTAAACTTTTATAACTCCTTTTGTTTCCAATAAAAACTTGGCTATTTCTATTGATCCAAAAATGTCATAGAGTTAACAAAAAATTTTCTTCATATGTCAAATCTGATGTTACTAATGAGAACATATTTAATAATAATATATATTTTAAACTATCTCCTTTTAAAAATGATTAATGAATAAACTAACAGAAATGAGTTTTGATTTCTCCAAGTGTCATTTTCTAACTAATATTGTTTCATTTATTTTTTATTATAATATTAAGACTTTAGGTCAAGCTGTATTTTTCTTCTAAAAAAAATCAAATTATAGAAAAAAATGAAATAGCTTAAAGCCAAATGATTTATTTATTGGCAAGAATAAACTGAATTTTTGATTACTGCACAATTTTATATCTAAAGTGTGCTGTTTTCCTAAAACTAACTACAACCATGTTACAAAATAATTGTTTCTTTATAAAGACCCAGGGTTTGGTTTCATTTTACATTAGTTCTTATGTTGTCTACCGAAGGGTTGGGAGAAATGTTTCAGTGCTGCACAGCTTGGATGGGATTTTCATTTCTGATCAGTAAACTTACAAAATATTTATGTATTAATTGTTGTTAGTTGTTGTTAAGTGCCATTCACTCAGTTTCAACTCATAGCCCTATGCACAACAGAAAGAAACACGGTCTTCTTTTTCACTGACCCTCTGCTTTACCAAGCATGTTGTCCTTTTCCAGGGACTGATCCCTCCTGATTACATGTCCAAAGTACTGAGAAGAAGTCTCACCATCCTAGTTTCTAAGGAGCATTCTGGCTGTACTTCTAAGATAGGCTTGTTAGTTCTTCTGGCAGTCTGTGGTATATATAATATTCTTCGCCAACACCATAATTCAATTCTTCTTTGGTCTTCCTTACTCATTGTGCATAGGAGGCAGACTGAAAACACCATGGCCTGGGTCAGGTGCACCTGAGTCCTCAAAGTGACATCTTTGCTTTTTAACACTTTAAAGAATTCTTTTGCAGCAGATTTGCCCAATTCAGTACCTCGTTTGATTTCTTGACTGCTGCTTCCATGGGCATTGATGGTGGATCCAAGTAAAATGAAATTCCTTGAAAACTTCAATATTTTTTCCATTTATCATGTTGTTGCTTATTGGTCCAGTTGTGAGGGATTTTTGTTTTATGTTGAGTTATAATCCATACTGATGGCTGTCATTTTTCATCTTCATCAGTTAAGTGCTGCAAGTCCGCTTCACTTTCAGCAAGCAAGATTGTGTCTGTCATCTGCATTATCACACGTTGTTAGTGAGTCTTCCTCCAATCCTGATGTCATGTTCTTCTTCATACAGTCTGGCTTCTTGGATTATTTGCTCAGTATACAGATTGATGTATATAAGAAAATTGGCAGTCATCAAAAATGAAATGAATACATAAAGATCAATATCCTAGGCACTAAGTGATCTGAAATGGACTGGCACTGGCCACTCTGAATTGAACAATCACGTGGTCTACTGTGATGGAAATGAGAAATTGAAAAGGAATGCCGTTGCATTTGTATGTACCAATAAAAAACCAAAAAAATCAAACCCTTTGCCTTCGAGTTGATTCCGACTCATAGCTACTCAACAGGACAGAGTAGATCTGCCCCATAGGGTTTCCAAGGAGCACCTGGTGTATTCGAACTGCCAACTTTTTGGTTAGCAGCCATAGCTCTTAACCACTATGCCACCAGGGTTTCCAATGAGACCTATGACTGGCAAATCTTTTAATCTATGATTTGTCTCACATAGCGTTGGAATCAGTACTCTCTGCCCCATCTCTTCCTTAGTTTTGGTTTGCAAAATCCTAGACCAGTTATGTAGAGTTTCTAAGCCAAAGCTCTAGCCTTGGACAGAATTTCAGCTGGCTCCTATTGTCAGCAACAAAAAATAACTGTAAAACCACTTATTGCTGAGAAAACACAACATAACATTCTGAACATTTATTACAGTATTCCACAGAATCACACAATGAGAACAGCAGTTTAAGTGTCCTCGTAGCCTATAGCAAAAAACTAATATCTTTATCTTCCGAATTTTTGGAGGAAGTGTATCATGCTCAGTTAAAAAGTCAGTGGAATTAACTATTGTTTTCCAACTAACAGTTTTCTCTTTTAAAAAATCAGTAGTATTAGGAAATCTTCCTTTCTTGATTTAGCATACAGGAAGCTTGACTTTTTGCTTGCCTCTATGGCTCCTTTCTCTCATTACCTTTAACTAACCCATTGCCGCCGAGTCGATTTCAACTCATAGCGGCCCTAGAGGACAGAGTAGAACTGCCCCATAGGGTTTCCAAGGCTGTAATCATTATGAAAGCAGACTGCCACATCTTTCTCTCCCAGAGCACCTGGTGGGTTCGAACCACGGACCTTTTGGTTAGTAGTCAAGCCCTTAGACACTGAGCTTCTAGGGCTCCTACAGAACTGAAAAATTATATAAAATTTTATTAATATAAATACCAAAGAAGAGCCACCTTCATGCGTGTGTGACCTGTGCAATCACATTGGGCCCTGCTCTCAGAAGGGGCCTTGTGCTTAGTTTCATGTTCTGCTCTATCATGAAATTCTTAATAATTTTATCTTTGAACAGGTGTCTGGTAAGTGCAGTCTGATGGGACAACGGGGCATACGCATGAGCAGAGGCGATATACCCAGTGGCAGTCTACACACATTGACCAACTGGCCAGGCCACTATGGTTGCATGGCACATGCCTAGCACAATTACATCACTGTGGACCCTTGAGTGGGTGAAGGGACCAGGACCTGGACCCAGATTGATGGTGGCACTGTCAGAGCAACAGTGGTGGTAGCAGCCACTCACCCAGGGGAGAGAAAGGTGGGGATTGTTTAGGGGTAGTCCTGGTACCCACTTGGAGAAGCTGGCTTGCCAGTCTGCCCTCAGTGGCATCTGCACAATATTAACTCCACAGCCTAAGTGCAGGGGAAAAAATTGCCTATGTACAGACAGTGAATACTGCTAGTAAATTATTATAAAATAAAAGCATATACATGGACTTTACAACAAAGCATATCAGGGAGTTATTAGAATTCTTCCGAGTGAAGAATCCCTCGTTTTGAAAACTACTGCAACATTTCAAAGCCAATGTCTACTGTCTTATAAATAGAAATTAAATTTAAAGACAAATGCATTCAATGGAAAAGAATACTATTTGTATGTGAAACTTTGGATGAACCAGCTATTTAGAAGAAAGATAACTTAGAAATTATTTTTTGCTTATAGTTAAAGATATGGCTAGTTGCTGTCAAGTCGATTCCAACTCAAGGTGACCCCATGTGTGCAGAGTAGAACTGCTCCATAGGGTTTTGAAGGCTGTGGCCTCTCAGAAGTACATCACCAGGCCTATCTTCTCAGGTGCCTCTGGGTTGTTTCAAATTGCTAACATGTCGGCTAGTAGTTGAGTGGTTAACCAACTGTGTCATCCAGGGTTATAGCAACAGAATAAATAAAAAGGTACTTTGAATCATATACAAATCATAATGCCATTTTCGGTTTCTTGTACAATCTCCACAAGTTAGAGAAATATCACAGAAAATACTAAAATGCCATTATGTATATTTACTTTTAAAATTAAATTCAGACTAACACAAATTCCATTTATTTGAAGAGTTAAATATTTTAGAAAAAATTTCCCATAAGAATCCTCAACTCTATACATACTAAGGAAACCCTGGTGGTGTAGCCGTTAATCATTTGGCTGCTAACCAAAAGGTTGGCAGTTTGAATCCACCAGGTGCTCCTTGGAAATCCTTTGGGGCAGTTCCACCCCGTCCTATAGGGTCGCTATGAGTTGGAATTGACTTGACAGCAACGGGTTTGGTTTTTGATTTTATATGTACTAAACTTGTATTTTGAAATAATGTATCATACATTTATCCTAATTTTGTCACACTCAAAATATTAACAGCTCTCTATGGTTACATCAGCAGAAAAACAAAAACAAAAAAATTAATTTCCCTTGAGGCAATTCTGACTCATGGCAACACCCTGTGTTTCAGAGTAGAACTATGCTCTGTATGTTTTCAAAGGCTCTGATCTTGTGGAATTAGATCACCAGGACTTTCTTTTGAGGATCCTCTGGGTCAATTTGAACCACCAACCTTTTAATTCCCTTCAGGATGTTTTGTTTCCAGTAATCTGGTTTCCCGGTCCCCTTACCTTTTCATCTTTGCTTTAGAGTAACTGTTAACCATTTGGTCTCATACAGATGATTTTTTAAAGGTATGCAGTGCTCACTGTTAATAGTCTTTATTTTATGAGCCAATCTGTTAATTTAGCTAAAAGGTGACCTCAGGGGGTAGTTTTGGTTCAAGGTTTATGAAGTATCTCAGGGGAACAGTCTCGGGGAATTCTCTAGTCTCAACTGGTCCAATAAGACTCTTAAAGAATTTCGGTTCTTTTCCACATTTCTCTCTCCTCTCAGGATTCATCTGTTGTGGCCCTGATCAGAATGGTTGTTAGTGGTAGCCGGAAATCATCTTCTGATCTCAGGTCGATGAGTCCGTGGTTCGTGTAGACTGTTAGTCCTATAGAACAGTTTCTTCTCTATTTGGTTTCCTTCTTTCTCTTTTGCCGCTAGAGTACTGAAAATGGTACAACCAGAATGGAATGGATGAGAATGCTGACACATTGTGAAAAGTATAACCAATGTCTCTGAACAATTTGTATACCATTTGTTAAATGGGAACCTAATTTGCTGTGTACACTTTCACCAAAAACACGATAAAATATTATTTAAAAAAGAAAAAGAAAAATAAGCCAGAAAAATCCTATGATTAATGAAGATATCACATTAATAAAGTGTCATTTATTGTGTTATATAAAATTATGACACCAAAATATTTTTTGTAATTATGTTTGTTATTATTCATGTTTTATAACTTACAACATATTTTTAAAGAAAAATTCCACATTTTCGCACCTATAACTGCAATTTTTTTTCCTGATTTTTGAACAAGGGGTTCCATACTTTTTATTTTTCACTGGGCTCTGCAAATTATCTAGCTATCCCTGACCAAAATGTTGTATGTCTAATTTTCTTAGTTAAAATAAATAGGTAATGTTGACATGTCACGGGGTTGGTAACCATTGTCATAGGGCAATATGTGTAGTAACTGTTTAATGAGAAACTATTTGTTCTGTAAACCTTCATCTAAAGTACAATATATATATATATATATATATAAAATAAACAGGTAAGTGGGAAGTCTTTATTTCTACTTAATATATATAAAAGAGAACATATTTATAATTTCTTCATGTGCTCCTTCTCTCTCCTTTTCCAGTGCCCTGTTTCTACCTAGTACATAACTTTTTTCACTGCTTATATTTTCCACAGAGATAAAGAACCAGGCATTTTTTAGAGAAAAACCCTGGGTTTAAGATCTGAGCCACATTTTTTCAAGCTGACCAGATATCATCCACTTACGGTCAGAACCAGATTTAAAAAGAACTTTTTTTTTTTTCCTCAGTGGGAATGTCCCACCAGCCGCCACTCACTATATTTGACACATCTAGTAAATGAGCAAAAGACACAAATTGTTACGGAATCCAAAACCAAACTGCACTGTGCTTTCAGGCCCCACCTGGGGCCTCTTAAAGTATGAAGCAGGAAAAGGAAATATGCAAATGTTGATATTCATTTGCATAGAGCTGATTCCACTGAATAGTTTCCTTGGGTTTCCTAACGTTTTCACGATTTTCCAAGCAAACACTTATCAATCATTTTTCTTGTCAGTAAGAATCTCGTGTGTGTGTGTGTGTGTGTGTGTGTGTGTGTGTGTGTGTGTGTGTGTGTGTGTGTGTGTGTGTCCATGTTAAGTGCTGCCTGAAGGTACTGCAATTTCTGAATCCTCTCAAGGTAAGAGTTTCCTTGGAAAAGTCTGTAATTCTCAACAGAAAAGAAATCACTATTACTGAAAAAGCAAACAGCAAGGATTCCAATGTATAATAAGCAACAGACTACTGGACTTCATTCTTTACTTTAATGGGACTCTTGATTACCAAACGTAGAACATAAAAATGAAGCAGAACTCTATGGTACTGATACCAAGCTGCAGTGTTCTTCCCTTTGGGTACAGATACCACCCTGTCCATGGAGCCCAGCTTTTGTCAGTTATCATTATCAATGCCCACTTTTAAAAGCCAATAAAACTTACAGACCCCCTTTCAAGCTAAGGTATACCTGCTTTTCTAGTCAACATTTTGTCTTGGGAAGAAGATGAACTGACAATTAACCAGAAAACTAAGCCAGAAATCTCTCTATCTATTACTTAACTGGATTAGTATTTCCCTTATTATAAACTGACAGTAATTTTTTAAAAACTGTGTGTGATGGCTCATAATAACAATGAGAGAGGCAAGGTCTTCTTTCTCGTTTTTCTTTTGCATAAACCTTCGAAGGAAATGCTTTAGTGTTAGGTAATTTACTTTTATTTGATTTCAAGCGCTCATATAAAAATCACCCTGACTACTGTTGATAGCTGCCATCGAGCTGTCCCCGAGTCATGGTGACCCATACACAATGAAATAAAATGCTACCTGACCCCGTGCCATCCTCATGCTGCAGATCAGACTGCTGTGATCCACAGGGTTGTCAGTGGCTGGTTTTTGGAAGTAAATCACCAGGCCTTTCTTTCTAGTCCATCTTAGTCTGGAAGCTCCACTAAAACTTGTTCAGCATCACAGCAACACATAAGCCTCCAATGACAGACAGATGGTGTCGGCACATGAGGTTCACTAGCTGGGAATGGAAATCAAGCATCCCGCGTGGAAGGCGAGAAATCGAGCATCCCGTGTGGAAGGCAAGAATTCTAACATTGAACTATCAATACATCATCCACTCTGGCTACTACCTCACATACAGTTTCAAACATCACCCTCACAAAAATTGCATTTTCCCATTTCTGAACAACTTTATTTTCTTCTATTAGACTCTGTTCACTAAAGTTAAGATTGCTACAAAAAATGTTATCATTCAAGTGTAGGTATTCATGTACTTCACCTTAAAAGGTCAAATAAAAGAGAAGCGTATTAAAACAACTCCTTTATTCAAAAGTACTAGCAATCTCAACATTTTACATCATTCTCTACATCCTTGCTGTGAACAGGGGTGGCCTCTTCCTCTGATATCAAAGTCACAGAGCTCCTCACCGAAGCCCTTCTCTTCGTTCTTTAAACCCTTACCCACAACATCACTAAGGCTGGAATAATTTCCTATTCTATCCTTACGTTTTTATAATGGATTTTTCAGTACAGAGCAAACTCATCATTCAGGTATTTAACACATATATTTCTGGGCAAACTATTTGCTAGACCTGGCTAAGAACTCAGCTGCTAACCAAAAGGTCAGTAGTTCAAATTCACCAGCCGCTCCTTGGAAACCCTATGGGGCCGTTCGACTCTATCCTATAAAGTTGCTATGAGTCGGAATTGACTTGATGGCAATGGGTTTGCTTTTTTTTTCTTTTTCGTTTGGCTAAGCACTGGGAATAGGATGTTGAGCAAAACAAGTGTACACCCAGCCCTCATGGAATTTACAGTCTTATGAGGGAGTCCAAAAATAAATAAATAAAAATAAGGTAGAAACTGTGATGAATGCTATGACAGTAAAGATCAGGGTGCCACATGAAAAGATCTGCAAATACGTGTTTTAAAAGCAGGAGGGTAGGTTTCTCTGACAAAGTTATACTGAAGTTAAAAGGGACCAGGTCTTCTTTTCCCATCTGTAGTCACCTCAGTTAGGTAGTTATTACAGCCCGACAATCCTCGAGAACATTCTTCCCCATGAAAATGTGATACTGCTCTTTCTTTCCGCTTTTCTTAGAACATGACTGTCCTGTGTTCTACCCGTTGAAATGACTGCTCTTTGCTTTCTCTCCCTCCCTTCCAACAAGCGCACCCATCACCTTGTTCTATAACCAAATTGAGAATGTGTACTAAAATACATGCAATATTATATCGATTTTTCTTGATTTTGATGTGGTCAGTGTAATGTCAGTACCTTGAAATGTATATCAAAAGACACAGCACAGTTCTAGAAGCTGTGCATCAATACTGTCCTCAGCCTCCTAGCAACCCTGAAATGGAAAGATACAATACTTATCCAAAAATAAGTAAAAAGCATACTAGCTATTGAGAAGTGTCATGGATTTTCCTGGCACCAAGATCCAAGAAGCAATTCTCCAGCGTGTCTTCAGCAAAGTGAACACTTGTGATGCTGTAGATAAAACTAAGTTTTTCACTAAATTATAAAAAAAAGATAATGTGTTAATCATTGCTAACATAGTAGGAAGAGATTAAACTTTCCTCTTTCTCTGCTAATCTCTTTCATGTATATTTGAGGACGGATATTTTGAGACTATGTTCCATGTTTGCATTTTAATTCTAAAAGTTAATCAACACGAGTGGATTTTACCCTTGGTGGGAAATTCAGGAAGCACTCAGAAGAGAAATCTGTGCAATGCTGACAACCTTGGAGATTTCTGCAGTGGGCTAACCGATCTGGCATACTTTATCAATGCACTGAAAGATGCATTTTAGGGGTTCCCAAGAATATGCAGATCTGAGAGCTGTTACCAACTCCCAACACAAAGTGCATTGTTAGAAGTTCTCCCTTTTAAACTTTTATTTTGTTGTTGCTATCGTTGTTAATTGTCGTTGTTAATTCCAATTCGGGGCAAACCCAGGTGTGCAGAGTAGAACTGCTCTGTAGGTGATTGCCAGGCCTGTCTTCCAAGGCACCTCTGGGTGGGTTGGAACCACCAAACTTGGCTAGCAGTCAAGCACTTAACCGACTGCACTATTCAGGGACCTCAGTACAAACACACCAGAAGCCCAGTTGAACTTCAATATATGTATAGCATTTACTAATATAAAGGAGCAGTAGCGGTTCAGTGGAAGAATTCTTGCCTTCCATATGGGTGACCCAGGCTCAATTCCTGGACAATGCATCTCATGCACAGCCACCACCTGTCAGTGGAGGCTTGTGTGTTGCTGTGATGCCGAACAGGTGTCAGCAGAGCTTCCAGACTAAGATAGACTACAAAGAAAGGCCTGAAGATCTGCTTCCAAAAATCAGCCACTGAAAACCCTATGGATCACAATGATCCAATCTACAGCCAATCACGTGGATGGTGCAGGACTGGACATAGTTTCCTTCTGTTGTGCATGTGCTTGCCAGACGAGGAGTAGTCACTGGCAGGAAGTTGCAGTGACCTTGCAGTGGCCCAAGTGACTGAACTGGAGCAACAGCCACAGCCTTTGCTGGCACAATGAGTTTGTTAAACATACGTATACGATTCCTCAACTTATTTACCCACCAGGTCTTTAAAAAAATCTTATTAGAGATTTTCATCAGCTTTACAATGAAAGATTGCTCTCAAGATTTTGACTCGTGCAGTTCTTTATGTTATTACTAGTACTTGTAACATATAATGTTTAAAGAAATATTCATACGTAAAGTATGCACACATAATCCAGATATACACATGTTCTTAACTGATGCTAAACAAAAAATCCAAATAATTTTTTACTTGAATTAGAGCCAGTGATTAATGGAATGCTGTGTCCTTAGAATGCCTAGCATGCTTTTACGGGAAGGGAGAGCCTGACTCCCTCCATAAGGATGATCTTCAACACAGGTGAAATGACCAGGGAAATGTCTCTTTAAGACCTCTCCCACCATATAAAATACTCAAGCATACATCAGCTCAGGCAGTTTCATGGGGAAAGGAACATTTTGAAAGAAGGTCAGGGTTTCAGATTCTAAATTCGGAAGGCTCATCAAGCTTCGCCTTTCCCTTTGTCCTCCCACCTTATTATTTCAAAATTTTCCACAAGCAACTGCAGTAATTAGACCTGAACTGGACTGCCACCAAGGTTTTCTATCAGATTTCTTTCCTGTTTATGTTTGAGTTACTCAGACATTATCTGAGTGCCCTTTGGACATATAGGACCTATTTTTTTTAAAACTCCCTCTATACAAAGAATGTAATCTTAGCTGACTGGGTTCTGGACTATATCATCGTATTCCTCTATTTCAACTGAGAAGTCAGAGTAAAGAGTGAAAGTTGTAATTCATCATAATAGTACCTCCTCCCAAATCAGGAAAAAAAAACAATTTTTGTTTAAGAGGCTTCATTGCCTAAGGTAGAATACATACTGCCTAATTAAATTTATTTCAATCAAACAGAAGTTTTATCTATAAATTATCCTCTTATGAAATGATTATGAGGTAGTTTCTGATATGCTAATATTCACATTTACTCCTTTCTGAAGTTTTATTTGGGTCATTAATCAGAAAATAATTAATTGGAAAATAAAGCAATTAGCTGTTATCGATTGAGAATTATAAGAACATCTAGGAAGTTAACTGGCTCTTGATGATTGTGTGCAGATAGAGTGGGCAGGTTTGTAAATAATATTGTCTACCAAATGGAATTTTAGCCTTCTAAACAAGTTATGTTCTTTGATGGATATTCTTGGACAATTTATGGTGGGTTATCCCTGTGATTTTTATTATTTCCAAACTTTGAGAAACAGAATAATTCTTTGACAAAGGAAACACAGATCATTTTTTTAAACATATTTATATTTTATTTCTGAATATAAAGTCTTATTGTATCACTACAACTAAAAACTTATCAGCTGTGATTTGGGAATACTAAAAAACCAGATGCCATCAAGGTGATTCCGACCCATAGCAACCCTAGAGGATACAGTAGAACTGCCGCATAGAATTTCTAAGGAGGGGCTGGTGGATTTGAACTGCCGATCTTTTGGTTAGCAGCCAAGCTCTTAAACACTGAGTCACCAGGGCTCCTGATTTGGGAATAGGAGATGCTATATCCTGTGATTACTAGTATTGAAGGGATTTTGTGGGACATCTAATTCGTTTATTTCCTACCACAGAGAAGAAAACAGATGCAGAGAAATAATTTAGTCAAGATCACAAAACAAGTGACTGAATCAGCATAAGAAACTTGGATTTTTATTTCTAGTGTTCAATATCCTGTCCTCTATGCTTTCAGATATTGACTTTCGGTTTTGTTGTCTAAAAATTTACATGTTAAACTTTACCTCTATCTAAAAAGTCCCCTTGGACATTAATTAGAAAAGTGCTGGGTGGTTGATACCATTTGGAAATGCTAAAGAACATTTTATATATACATTACAGGTCAAACATATTTTATATGTAAATAATTCATCAATGCATTTTAGGAATTAGATAAAAGATTTCAAATTTGGAAACAGTAATAAAATATATTTGAGAATCTGGAAGAAATGCAGTTTTTAGTTAAGGGCATCTATGGTTACAGGCACAGCTGATGAAACTCATTGAGTTGCATAACTGGGTGCACCCAAGGTTAACTTTACAAACTTAATTTAAAAATAATGCTTATATAAAAATATTAGTTTTCTTATGAGAAAGAGAATAGGAAATGGCCCATTCCTTGTAGCTTTGACTTTTTTCTTCATCACTTGATCATCTTAGGTTTGCCTGGCTCCAATTCTAACTCATTTCATATTCCTTGAGTACATTCAACCTAATTTCTTGTGTTTTGGGTTTCAATTTAAAATCCATTGCCATGCTTTCCCCATGATTTCTTTTTGAGGCCATATCAGAGTATGGATTGTCTGAAACCAATCACTTTTGAGATATAAAAGGGCAGGTGAGGCACACAAGATGGCAGACACAAGAGGAAGACCCACACTACGTGAAGACTACGAAGGCCGAACCAGGAAATCCAAGGTTTATCAGCTAGAGAAGTTGAGACAAGGATTTTCTCCCAGAGCAGAGACAGAGACTTCCACAAGAGCTGGCACCCTGAATTCAGACAGACTTCCCGCCTCCTAAACTGTGAGAAAATACATTTTTGTTAGTTAAAGCCATCCACTTGTGGTACTTCTGTTACAGCAGCACTAAGAAACGAAGACAACAATACATGACCTTTTGTGCTTGGCTTCTTTCACTTAGCATAATGTTTGCAAGGTTCATCCATGTTGTAGCATGTGTATCAGGACTTCATTCCTTTCTATAGCAGAGATAAACTCCTTACACTTCAAACTTTTGCCTCAAACAAATTTGGCATGAGTCATTTAACTGAGCCCATGCTACCTCAGAAAAAGAGGTTTATCCTGGGCACATGTACATAGAACTTTATTGTTTATAAAGCATTGTCACATTGTAATGGAATGTAATCCTTAAACCAATCCTGGAACATAGCTGATCAGGGGTCATTGGATTTTCCCCATGATATTTAGGGAATAAAATATATATTCAGGTAAGGGTTTCCAGTTCTTGCAATTATAAAGAGATAATGCATTTCACACAGACTCAAATAACTCACCATGAACTAAAAAGAAGAGCTTACATCAGATCAATAAGGCTTTTGCTTAGAAACAAATCTTATACCCCTTGTTGACAGTCATTTCCATTTCCTTGGAAAGTACCTTGTATGCCACAACTGTGTTTTTGATCCTAAAAATGAAATTACCAGTAAGCACTATACTTTTTCATTTCCCAAAGTAAGTCCCTGCTTAGTTGCTAAACTAATTTCTCTTAGTTGTTTATCTCAGAAGTACAGATGGTATATACAGAACATTTCCAAATGCCCGCCAACACACTATTAAAATCATATATTTTTATTAGGATCACTTAGGGGGCAATTTTGTGGAGAGTATTTAAACATTAGGAAGCCATGAAAAAAGGACTTGTCCTCAAAAGATCTCTTTTTGAAACAAATACATAACATTGTTTTTGTAGTGGGGTGCCATCAAGTCAGTTCTGACTCATAGTGACTCTATGCACAACAGAACGAAACTCTGCCCGGTCCTGCACCATAACTGTTGTCATGCTTGAGCCCATTCTTGCAGCCACTGTGTCAATCCATCTCGTTGAGGGTCTTCCTCTCTTTCGCTGATGTCCTTCCACAGGGACTAATCCCTCCTGATAACAAGTCCAAAGTATGTGAGATGAAATCTCGCCATCCTTGCCTCTAAGGAGCATGCTGGCTGTACTTCTTCCAAGACACATTTGTTTGTTCTTTTGGCAGTCCATGGTATATTCAGTATTCTTCACCAACACCATAATTAGGTGTCAATTCTTCAGCCTTCCTTTTTCACTGTCCAGCTTTCCCATGCACATGAGGCGATTGAAAACACCATGGCTTGGGTCAGGTGCAGTAGCAGTAGAAATACATGATACTTGCCCATTTTCAAGAGGAAATGCTATGAAAAATGTTTTAGTAATTCACACTCCTTGAAATATATTTATTTATTGTAAACATTATTTACATGTTCACATTTTTTAGGATTCCTAATATTTCTCCTTTTCATGGTCCATTCAAACCTGTGCTCCCCAAATTTGTATGCCTTTCTCATCATTTCATAAGTACATAAAGAAAAAATTATCTAAATAGCCTCATGTTTATCAAAGTTCAACAGACTTATCTACAAGCTTTTGGTTTATGTGATTTGTTTTTGTAGCAGCCAATGAGTTAATAAATATCTAAGATTTTTAGCCACTACCTGTCAGTTTGTTGTACTATGTGTTGCTATGATGTTGAAAGCTACACCAACAGTATTTCAAATACCAGCTGGATCACCCATAGTGGACAGGTTTCAGTGGAGCTTCCAGACTAAGACAGACTTAGGAAGAAAGGCCTGGCAGTTTATTTCCGAAAATTAGCCAGTGAAAACCGTATGCATCCCAACAGGATATTGTTCAATACAGTGCTGGAAGATGAGCTCCCTAGGTTGGAAGGCACTCAAAATACACAGTGGCCGCAACAATGGACTCAGATGATGGTGAAGATGGCACAGGACCGGGCAATGTTTCATTGTGTTGTATATGGGTTCACCAGGAGTTAGAGACAATTCTATGACAACTAACAAGACTTTAGAAAAGGGTCCCAGCTAAATGATCACAATGCTTTAAGTAGGGCACTGAAATAACGCTTCTTGGAGAAGACCAATAGGTACCTAAAGTGAGGAAGGTTTATAACAACCACTTCGATGTAGGTTTATGTATTTTTTTACTGACACAAATAACAGTCGTTCCATGTTAGCTTTGTAAAGTTTATCAATAAATATGATTCTATATTGATTTTAGGTCTTCCTAAACTTAGTAGAAAGAAATGAAAGCTCAAAAAGCTTGCTTAAGTTTGCACAACTCTTGAGAGGAAAATCTAGGACCACCATTTTCTCACTCCAAGTCCAGTGTTTTGCCTCCCAGGTAAATTTTATTAGAGTAACAATAAATATAAAAATAGATTTTGTTCCCTCCTTGAATGTTTACTGCTTGTCTCTTGGAAAAAGTAACTGAGGGTTTTACTTGAGGTGAAATTTGCCTTAATTTTTGAGTTTAATGATCTAGAATTACCAGGTTATGATTTTGAAAATATAAAAGGGAGAAAGGACTCAAGGATTAAAAGCACTTCCAAACATGCCATTTTAGAAATGTCAATTTAGAAAATACTCCACTAAGAATTACCAAATAGATAAAACCAAAAACAAAAACTCGTTGCTATCGAGTTGCTTCCAACTCATAGTGACCCTACATGACAGAGCAGAACTGCCCCGTAGGGTTTCCAAGCAGCGGCTGGTGGATTCAAACCGCTGACCTTTTTGGTTAGCAGCCAAGCTCTTAACCACTGTGCCACATTGCAATAAGACTAAATTTAGCTGCAGGCTGATTCCATTGCTCTTAGTACCCTCGTGTTTATTGTCCCAGTATATAGTTGGCACTATGGGTGTGTGTGTTAATGTACAAAAATCTTACTAGATTTATTTTTATACATTTAGATATGGTTACACGCAGTCAATATCCCAAAAGTTTTGGGGTCAAAGTAGTCCATTATTATTCCAAATTCAAATTTAAAAAAAGTTAGAAAAGTTCTTAAGGATTAATAAGATTACACTTATTTTTGTGTTATCAAACTAAAGGAATAAATCAATTATTTTAGTATTTATGTATCAGATCTTCCATATGAACCTGACTACTTTGGAAGGTATAATTCTTGTCAACTTTCCTAGTAAACAGGTTCCTCATAAACCAGTGTTTATGAATCAGAAAGAGTAGAATAATTAATCCTCCTAAGGAGAAATTTTCTATAATTTTTACATTTATTGTTTTCTCTCTTTGAAATTAACATTTCACCTCTAGTAGTGATTTCTCTCTGCCTCTAAAGCAGCAGAAGCCCTAGTGGTACAGTGGCTAAGAGCTTGGCTGTTAACCAAAGGCTGGCAGTTCAAATCCACCAGCTGCTCTTTGGAAACCCTATAGGCCAGTTCTACTCTGTCCTATAGGGTCACTGTGATTTGAAATCGACTAGATAGCAATGTTTTTATTTTTTTGTTTTTTTTTGGACTTCTGGAGTAGCAGATGCTCATAAAAGGATTATCCAGGTAAACTGCTTAAAGAGCAGTGTTGAAAGTAAGTGCCACAAGAGAAAAGGCTGTGGGATTTTGTTGACAAACTTGGCAGAGATTGGCAGAGTCGTGTAAAAACCGTTTTACTCCGACATCTAGTAAAACCAATCACCTAGTTTATTCTACAAGATCATATCATTAGAATGACTGACACATTTGGGTTTCTGCTGAGAATGCTGGTTTGTAGGTGAATTAAACTTAGAACAGTGCCAGCATGCCTTGGTTGCCAAATTGTAGCTACGTATTAAATTTTCAATACTGATTCCTTTTCACAAATACCAAACTTTGCCCCAAAGAAAATAAATTAATGTTATAACAAAACATATAGAGACTTTTTTTTTTTTAATTTAGGGTTGACAATTTATCTACAGCATTTTTCTTATTTGGAACATGGTATTAAAACAGAGAAGCCAGGCACCAAGATATGTGAAGGTCATTTATCTAAGCCATTTGTCAATGACTCTGTTCCCCATTAAACTGCTCCACGACAGTAAGAATTATGTAATTTTTTGCTCCCTACTCTACCTTCAGTATCTAATAGCCTACCTGGCATATATATTAGACAATAAATATTATCAAATTATTAAACAAATCATAGAAAAGTCAAGAAATTTTATTTTGTCACTATTGTTTATCCATGATGTCAGACTGTATCTGTTCCCCAATTAATTCAGTTAAATACATTTGTTATTGGATACAAGAGTAGAGTGGGGTCAAACGATGAAAGAATGACAGAAATTCAATCTCATTATACAGAAACAACTTAAATGTTTGCTTTACTGAGGGAGAATCTATCATCTTCACGTAGGAAAGGCATCAACTTAACCTAAACACTAAAATTTTTCATACAGAACTAAATTACTCCGCAGTCTAGTGGGATCTTAACCAAACAGATTTATATAAATTAAAAATGAATCTTTTAATATATTTTTAATCAAATTGTGAGATTTCCATATAGAGATGAAAGTGGGTATAGTAAAATCTATAGTATAGTGAGAAAAAAAAAAAGGATAAACATTTAAGTAATTAGTGTAGAGCATCCCGTTTAAGGAAATAGATTTTGGAGCTCAGACTGCCTAAGTTCTAACTCGAACTAGCCCACTTACTCTCTGTGTCCTTGGAAAGTTACTTAGTCTCCTATGTCATAGTTTCCTCACATATAAACTGGGTAACACTAAGAGTACCTATCACATAGGGTTGTTGTGCAGATAAACCTAAAAACCAAACCTATTGCCTTCAAGTTGATTCTGACTCATAGCAACCCTACAGGACAGAGTAGAACTGTCGCATAGGGTTTCCAAGGAGCAGCTGGTGGATTTGAACTGCGGACCTTTTGGTTAGCAGCTGAACGCTTAACCACTGCACCACCAGGTCTCCAGTGTGAAGATTAAATAAATGAACAAGTACATAGCTTCCTATTTGCCAGGTGTTTCTTATATAATCAGAGCCCTGGTGGCACAGTCAGTGGTTAAGAGCTTGGCTGCTAACCAAAAGGTCAGCAGTTCGAATCCACCAGCTGCTCCTTGGAAACCCAATGGGGCAGTTCTACTCTGTCCAATAGGGTCCCTATAGGGTCATTACGCGTCAGAATCAACTTGACGGCAATGTATTTTTTGTGTTTGTTTTTGTTCTCATATAATCAAGGAGCCCTGGTAGCATAGTGGTTAAAATGCTCGGCTGCTAACCACAAGGTTGGCAGTGAACTCACCAGCTGCCCTGTGGGAGAAAGATGTGGCAGTCTGCTTCCGTAAATACTTACAATCTTGGAAACCCTCTGGGTTAGTTTTAGGCTGCCCTATGAGGTCCCTAGGGGCCCTGGTGGTGTAGTGGTTAAGCATTCAGCTGCTAACCAAAAGGTCAGCAGTTCAAATCCACCAGCTGCTCTTTGAAAACCCTACGGGACAGTTCTACTGTGTCCTATAGGGTCTCTACGAGTCAGAATTGACTGGATGGCAACAAGTTTTTTTGATATAGGGTCCCTTTGAGTTGGAATCGATTTGAGGCAGTGGGTTTGGTGGTATTTGGTTCTCACATAATCATCATTAGTATTATCAGATTATTCCAATGAAGTGTCAGCTAGTTATATAGTCTATCTCTGCATCCAAATAAACTAATGAATTAAGAAGTGCTTTTGAAATCCCTATTTTCCTAACATTTTTTACTAAAATTATTTTATGTGAAATATGGGTAGGTCTGTCCAATATCTACACATATTTCATGTGTAGGTAATTATGTGAATTACATCTAGGTAATACATGTTAGACTTGGTTATAAAACATACATAAATATTTAAATAAAATTACAAATTTCTATGCTGATCTATTAATAAAGGAGAAGTTTTTATTTCAGTTAAGATTTTATTCCCCATTAAAAAAAAGTATGGAGGCAAAAATAAGTAATTTATGTTAGTTTTTGACATGAGACTTACTAGTAGATGTTATAATGGATCTTTACATTATTTGTGAAGTACAATAATAAACAGGCCATATTATGCCTCTACCAAGCTCTGCAGGTGCAGTGCTTAAGTGCTAGGCTGCTAACTGAAAGGTTGGTGGTTGAACCCACCAGCTGCTCCATGGGAGAAAGATGTGGCAATCTGCTTCCATAAAGATTACAGCCTTGGAAACCCTGTTGGACATTTCTACTCTGTCCTATAGAGTCACTATGAGTTGAACTTGACTCGATGGCAACAGCTTTGCCTGTTTTTTTGTTTTTTTAATGACTCTTTAAAATCTCATTATAACAACATACAATCTCATAATATATGCACTTGGAATTTCAGAGATGCAATTCATTTTCTACTTAACTGCTGTATCAAAGGTAAGCCATGGAAAAGAAAAACAAATTGCAAGTTTTTATTGATAGCTATCAGTCTTTCTTACACCTATCTTCAAAACTATGACTTGATGAGAAAAGCAAAGATATTAAGAGACGAAAAACTGAGTTAAGTCCAGAAGCTAAATTTGGGTGATGTGGGTACCAGATGTTCACTGCCTTGACAATGGCAAAAATATTTCCATCAGAATCTCTAACTATAACAGTCTAGGGATTCTGTCATAAATGATGGCTGAATGAGGGATCTAAACACGAAGCATGTTAAACATCCACAGCAATTCTTGTCAAGAAGAATAAAAAGATTCCCAAGTTAATCTTGGGCTTTTAGGTGTGTGTTACAATTTTTCAGTGATGTCAGTGCACAGGTGGAAAGGATAGTGGATATGTTTTTAAGTTAGACAATCCTCACGAGGGACCAGGGCAGTAAAAAGACATTGAAGTAAGAGTTTGGAAATACGGGTTGGAGTTATGACTCCTCTTCCAGGTTATGGGCCTTGTATGCTGTTGAGTAAGGTAGGATATTATTAGTTAGACTACTGGGAGCTAACCCTACTACCCTCAAGGTAATGTGATACTTGAAAATTTTAAATAATAAGCATATTTCCACATAAGGGCTAAAACTTTAAAACTTTTAGAAGAAAATACAGGGATAAATATTTATGAACTTAGATCTGGCAATTAATTCTTAGATATGACACCAAAAGCACAAACAACAATAAAAAATAGATAAGTTGGACTTAATAAAAATTAAATGTTCTGTGCACCAAAGAACATTATCAAGAAAGTGAAAAGACAGCCTACAGAAAGGGAGAAAACATTTACAAATAGCCAGGATATATAAAGAATTCCTACAGCTCAACAGCAAAAAGACAGCCTAATTAAAAATGGCCAAAAATCTTGTACAGACATTTTCCAAAGCAGATACACAAATGGCCAATATGCACAAAAAGAAATGCTCAACATCATTAATCACTAAAACCAAACCAAACCTGTTACCATCAAGTCGATTTTGACTCATAGCAATCCTATAAGGAAATAAAAATCAAAAGTATAATGAGATCCCACTTCACATCCACTAGAATGGTTATTTTATATAGATACACACACAATGGAAAATAATAAATGCTGATGACTATGTGGAGAAAATGGAACATTTGTGCATTGCTGGCGGGAATGAAACATGGTACAGTCACTGTGGAAAACAGTTTGGTGGTTCCTCAAAAAGTTAAACATGGAATTACCATATGTCCCAGCAATTTCATTCCTAGGAATATACACAAAGAATTAAATGTAGGTACTCAAACAAATAGTTGTATATCAACATTCATAGCAGCCTTAATCACAACAGCCAAAAAGTAGAAACATCGCAAGTGTGCATACACAAGTGAATGAATAAGCAAAATGTGGTATTTATATATAATACCAAAAACCCAAACCCTTTGCGCTTGAGTCAATTCCGACTCATTAACGACTCAATATAACGGAATATTACATATAATAGAATACTAATAATCCATAAAAAGAAATAAAATTCTAATGCATGTTATGACATGAATGAACCTTGGAAACATTATGCTAAGTGAAATAAGCCAGACACAAAAGGTCAGATATTGTATGATTCTGTTTATGTGAAATATCTAGGATAGTCAAACTCGTAGAGACAGAAATTAGAATCATAGGTTATGAGGGGCTACAGGAAGAGAGGAAGGGGAATTTATTGCTTAATGGGTACAGAATTTCTGTTTGGGGTTTTGGAAAAGTGTTGGAAATAGATGGTGGCAATGCTTGTATAACACTGTGAATGTAATTAATGCCACTGAGTAAACACTTAAAATGAATAAAATGACAAATTTATGTTATTTATATTTTACCACAATAAAACTTTAAACAATATATATTTTCAAGTGTCAGATTTATGAAACCCTCCTTAGATCCCACTAGTCTTGACTGACATTTTCTTATCCTCTCTTGTGTCCCCCCAGAATATTTATTTATCCATTAATCTGTTGTTGAGGAATTCCTGTTTCCACTACCTAATCATGTTATCTCCTTAGCACAAGTATGCATACATACTGAAGGATACAGTAATTTTTCCCAACAAATTCATTTAAAACCAAACCCTTAGAATAAAAAAAAAAAAAAAAAAAAAAACTAAAAAACTTTTTATGAGGTGATCAACAGTAAGCAGCCTCAAATTTTTCATTTAACTAGAATTTTATAAGGTAACAGAGACTATTAGAAATTAAGTGGAGGACTGGACTCTGAGAACATGATAAACTGAATGTTGTAACACTTCTATTTCCACGTGCAAGCCCTTTCCTCTCACATCAAGTGGTTGCAATAGGCAACCACGTGCATGTAAAGAGTTAGATTCTCTTCATGTCACAAGAAAGAGAACTGAAGAGGGAAAGTAATGAAAGAACAAGGTCACAGTGCAAAGAGAGACAGAAAGATATGGATCCTGAGAAGAGATCTGTACCCATCATGGGGATTTCATCATTGTTCCCATGTTAATGGTTTGGCCTCCCTGGCTCCCAAGAAGTAAAGAATGAACTGGATTGGTGGGCTATGCCTACTTACCCCTGGAGCTTGGCAGGTACAGAAGTTTGAAAAAAAAATCTAGGAGAAGAGATGAGGGAATCTGCATATTTCTAGCATTCCATTAATGAGAACGGGTGGTGGTTAGAGAACATTCTTCCCTTCATCACTTACAGGACTCCTGAAGGGCAGGGCACTCCAACTATCACACCTGAGCTTTGCTCAGTCACCAAATAAATTAATTCATGAAATAGGACAGTCAGAGAGAGGATGGTCAATGACAACTGGCTTCCAACAGAACAGAGCTGAAACCTACACCCATTGCCATGGAGTCGATTTCGACTCATAAGGACCCTATAGGACAAGTAGAACTGCCCCATAGAGTTTCCAAGGGGAGCGGCTGGTGGATTCAAACTGCTGACTTTTAGTCAGCAGCTGTAGCTCTTAACCAGTGTGTCACCAGGGCTCCTACCTGAAACCTATATAGTGGAGGGGAAAAAAAAAAATTAGAGCATTTAAAGACTGAAGATGAAGGAGTTAAACCAACTGGTGCTCTATCTATTCAGTCCTTGGGTGGGAGGGGAGGTGTCCACCAAGGGGAGAAAAAAAGGCAAGTGACTCAATCTGATCTCCTTGCCAGCCAGGCTTTTCAGTAAATAGAGGAAGGATATTGCTACCGAGGAAGAGTCCTTATCTACAGAATGTTCTTAGCAAGATATCACTGATTAAGGGTTATTCATACAAAATAAAACCATAATTTATGCATTTATGACAGATGGCTCCCTAGAGAATGCAACAGTAGCTACACAACAATCTGGGGTATAAATTAGCTATTTTATAACTTAAATCCTATTCATTAGGTGAGGTAATTACCTGGAAGTCCTCATTTACGTAACTCTTCTGTTATTCAAGGAGAAAGAACCACTCCCAAAATAGGAAGAAAGGACACAAGAAACAACATGGGCTGTCCTGGTCCTCTCTCTACTTTATTCAAGCCCCTTGGTTTCCTGCATTCAAGGAATTATTAAGATGCCTTGATACTTTGGAATATCACTGATTAGGGTAAGTCTTATTTCACAACCCGATTGTTTGATTAGCTTAGGGACATTCAAATGCAGCACACTTACTACAACATTAAAGACACAGAAGTTTCTTGAGATGAAGACAGGCTTAGGTCTTCAGATTGAAAAGTTTTACTAAGTTCCATTTAGAAAAAACACATACACTTTGACATATCATAGAAAGATTTATGAATTCTGATGCTAAAGATAAAATCTGATAGGCTTTCAAGCAGAAAGAATGAGAAAAAACTTAGAGTGGTATAAAACATGTTATGTGCAATCATGGGAGTGGAAGCAAGTAGCATGGCATTGAGAGAAATGGAAAAGTTCCCATAAATTCTGCACTCAGATAAAATACAATTTACCTGGAAGCTGAAAGAAATGTAAAGAACCCTGTGTATTTAGTATCTATGGGACACAGGGGAAAAAAAATAACAGTTTAAATATTATTATACTGCTCCAAGAGGAAGAAAAAAAAACAACTACTAATCATTTTATGAAGCCAGCATAATTTCAAATGTGATAAAGATGGTACTAAAAAGAGTGGTCAACATCACTTTTGATATAGATGCATACATTTTAAATAAAATAATAGCAAATTAAATCCAATAAATAAAATACAACACAATATAATCCCTGGGGTTTCTTTTGGGAATACAAGGTTGGCTCCTTATCAGGCTTTTCTTCCTTAAATGAAGGTTTGTATATGGCCAAAGAAGAAAACTATTATTATGATATTGATAGTTGTTGAAAAGTCATTTGATAAAATTTAGCAATCATTTGTAATACCTATTCTACATAAAATAAGAATAAAAGCAATCTACGTAAATTAAATTATGTTGATCAAAATTCAACAGAAAGTACTGTTTTAAATGTGAAACAGGAAAGGTATTTCAGCTTAAAATCTAATAACTAGATGGAGACAATTATTTCACCATTATTATTTAACATAGACTTCATGGTGCAGTGGTTAAGAGCTACCACTGCTAACCAAAAAGTCGGCAGTTTGAATCCACCAGCCGCTCACTGGGCAGTTCTACTCTGTCCTATAAGGTCACTATGAGTCTGAATTAGGTCCACGGCACTGGTGTGGGGTTTTTTTGTTTGTTTGTTTGTTTTTTGGTGATATTTACAAATGGAGTTGAACAACAACAAAAAACAAGAGAAAGAAATATGTAAGCCAATATCTTTGTGCTAATGATAGGTTATATACTTAGAACACCTAATAAAGCAAGAGAATACTATAAAACCTACTAGAATTAAGAAAAAATTATTAGCGATTGGATAAAATATAAATGTACAAAAAGCAACACTTTAGCAATATGCAATGAGTAATAAAATTTACAAGAGGGAAAAACTTTTAAATGCTTTGAAATTAATTAATTAACTTGCAAAGAACTAGATGCAGGAACTAGATGAAGAATGCTAGAATATTGTTTGAATTTACAAAAAAAGAGATCTGGACAAATAAAAGAGCAAACTATGTTCTGGAATTTTTTCAAAATAAATATATAAATTTGATTAAAACACCTTAGAAGCCCAACCTGGTATCTTCTGGAAATGTATGAGATTATTTTGATATTTATAAAGAAAAGTAAACCACTAAGAATAGCCTGAAAATAAAGAAAAACTACAATAGTGAGAGTGTACTCTCATACCAGATGTCAGAACAATCCATAAAAACTACAAGGTATTGGCAAAAAATATACCAGTGCAAGTGATCCAAAACCAAACCATACCTGTTGCTGTGGAGTTGATTCCGACTCATAGTGACCTTGCAGGACAGGGTAGAACCGCCCCATATGGTTTCCAAGGAGTGGCTGGTGGATTTCAACTGCAGACCTTTTGGTTAACAGGCCAAGCTCTTAACCACGGCACCACCAGGGCTCCAAAGAAGACTTAGGAGCACGTTAAAAAATATGGAAGGGCATTATCAAGTTTTTAACATGAGTATCCTTAGGTGTATATAGCGGGAGGGAGGTGGAGCGGGAAGAAAAAGTCTAGGGTTGAGCCAAACTAAACAGGGAAAAAGGAAAAAAAAAATCTATACTGAAAACTTTCATAGGATGAAATGTATGCATGTATGTAAATTGCATATATATACATATTTCTTAATAAACTGGAATAAAAAGTTATACTGCCTGTATCGTATTTACAGAAAGAGAAGTTATTCATTATTTATTTAATAGATATATGTGTGTGCCTTCTAAGAGCTAGGGATTTAAAATGTAAAAATAAAAAAAAATTCAAAATTCTTGCTCTTGTGAAGCTTATATTCCAGTGTGGGAGAAAGGATGTAAACAAATAAGTTAAATATACATAGTGTGTTATTTGGCGATAAATTCTATAGAGAAAAATAAATTAGGGAAAATAGTGGAAAGTACTGGGAGTGTTGCACTTTAACATTGGGTGGTTAGTGAAGAAATGAGAAAATACATACTAGGATTCTTATTTGGGCCTGGTATCATTAGGTTGTGGCTTCTGGGTCAGTCAAATTAGTTCAGGATTTCATTAAAGTGAGAGGTTTCCCTCGAGTATGTTTTATTTATGTTTCAACTTTGTCTCATTCAGTACTGAATTTATTCTGAAGTAATGACTTGGCTTAGATAATTCAGCCTAAACAACACAAGACTGTGGAGTTATTTTCCTTCATTCTGTTTTCCTTGCAGGGTAACTGTGAGCATAGCTGCAGTACACCACCAGATGGAAAGGAAACAGCTCTCCACCATCTTTTCTACATCTGCCTTGCTGTGGCATTCAGTTTCTCATCGCATACAGGAACTTGGAAATTCCAGGCCTTTGATGTGGTCACTTGTATCCTCTGCTGACTACTACAGATTTGCCTTCAAATGAACCACAGGAATGTTTATTCCTTAATAATCAACAGCAGCTTCTCTTGTAATGGGTTTTAATCTTTTCGTAAATACAAGCTAGTATCATTGGTCCCAAATTCCAGCCTTAGCTGGCAGGCCACTTTTCCTATGAGTGTTTTCACGTCACCAAAGTTAAGTTAAACCTTTCTGACACATTAAGAACTACCAAAAAAAAAAGTCTTCCAGTTTTAGCAAAGTGTGACAATCCAGTACCTATTCACATTGATGATTCTTTTAACAATTTGTCCCAACTTCCTCTTTATGCCTGTTGTCACATAGTGACATGACCTGAAGTGATAGATGTTCTAGTGAATCTAGGTGAAGGGTCTTCTCCAGCTAACCTAAGCTTAGAGTCAAACTTAACATAAACTTTGAGAAAAGGGGCCATTTCCATTCTATGATAGAGGATGATGAAATCTCCCATATATTGCTCTAGAAGAATGAGGTGACACAAACTGTTTGCGCTCAACTACTAACCTAAGGTTGGCAGTTCAAACCTACCCAGCGGCACTGCAAAAGAAAGGCCTGGTAATATGCTTCCATAAAGATTACAGCCATGAAAACCATCCTGAACAGCTTTACTCCATAACACATGTGGTCACTACGAGTCAGAATCAACCTAATGGCAATGGATTTTTATTCTTTAATAACATATACTCATGAGTACACAGGACTGTTATATTTATTTTAATGGAAATAATTAATATTCATCTAATTCTCAATAATCTTTGGGGGTCACTCTAAAGTAATGAGGCATGTGAAATTAACTGCATCTCAGAGAGAGGAAGAGATGAAAGTCTGATAAGGGCAGGGGCTTTTTCTACATTGTTCACCTTGAATGATGTCTGACACTTGAGAGGGGCTCAATGGATGTTTGATTTATAAACGTAAAAATGATACTTATACAAACCTATGTTGATGTCAAGGTCATATCCTTGTAAATTAAAGGATTATCCTTTCTATGAAAATAAAATTTGTTATCAAAGAAATTGAATAATTTAAAAATTATAACTTAAAAACGTTAGTGCTACATAGCAAGATCATATTCAAATGTTTGTGAAATAAAGTGTAATATCAAGAGATAATTATCAGATCCTAAGAAAGAGCCATGATTTAAATCTACACACAATTTTTATTGGTTATATTATTATACTGTGGCACTTCTTTCATTTACTTAATACTCATCCCCACATACGTGAGCTTGCGTGCTTTTGACGTAGGATGTGGATTAGGTTTTTGTTTTCTTCAAGCACCCTCATTTTCTTTAAAGATAACAATTGAAAAAGAATTGTAAACAGGCTGTTAAACTGCAGATCAAGAGCTCTATCAAAACTTCCTCCTCCCCCTCGGAAAAAAAATCTGGTTTTATTTACAGTGCTACACTAGATTGACTATAAAAAAGAGCTTTTTCCTTTTGGGGAAAGCGAAGGCATAGTTGCACATATCCTGCACCTGGCACTAGTGATTTTGGAAACACATGCAGCAGGAGTCTAATTACCCTTCTACTTAGAGTTATCACGTGATCCATTCTTCTTCTGGTCTGACATATGGAAGAAAGAGCTCTGTTCTCCAATGTCCACAGTTCCTGGCATTGAATTTTTCCGTATAATTGGAATATAATAAATCCCAGCGAGAAACACTCTTTTCCTTTCTATATTGTGTATTGTAGAGCACATGTTTCTTAGAAATATTTATATTACTAAAGAACTTTAGGTGACCTTAAATATACAGAGAAATTTAAGTTAATGTAACAGTGATTCATCAAACCACCATACTGCAGAGGAAGACTTCCTGTACTCAAACAAATGTAGAGAGACTTATAGAATGGACTAAGACTAAGTAGTAAAATTCATTCTAAAAATGATTTTTTGAGGGTCTCTTGACTCATATGTTTTTTGCCTGATCTTTAAATTGAGAATTTTCGGTGCTCATAGTAAAATGACAAAGTGGGATTATGAGTACTTAACATAGACTTAGTATGTAGACCACTGTTATTGTACAATATATATTTGTTGTTGTTGTTGTTAGGTACTGTCGAGTCAGTTCCAACTCATAGTGACCCTATATACAACAGAACAAAACACTGCCTGGTCCTGTGCCATGCGCACAATCATCGTTATGCTTGAGCCCATTGTAGCGGCCACTGTGTCAATCTATCTCATTGAGGGTCCTCCTCTTTTTCCCTCACCTTCTGCTTTACCAAGCATGATGTCCTTCTCCAGGGACTGATCCCTCCAGATTATATGTCCAAAGTATATGAGGCATAATCTCGCCATCTTTGCTCCTAAAGAGAATTCTGGTTGAACTTCTTCCAAGACGAATTTGTTGGTTCTTTTGGCAGTCCATGGTATATTCAATATTCTTCGCCAACACCACATTTCAAAGGCATCAATTCTTTTTCACTCTTCCATATTCATTGTCCAGCTTTTGCATGCATATGAGGCGACTGAAAACACCTACAGCTTGGGTCAGGCGCACCTTAATCTTCAAGGTGACATCTTTGCTTTTCAACACTTTAAAGAGGTCTTTTGCAGCAGATTTGCCCAATGCAATGCATCTTTTAATTTCTTCGCTGCTGCTTCCGTGGGTGTTGATTGTGGATACACGTAAATTGAAATCCTTGACAACTTCAATCTTTTCTCCATTTATCATGATGTTGCTTACTGGTCCAGCTGTGAGAATTTTTGTTTTCATTAGGTTGAGCTGTAATCCATACTGAAGGCTGTGGTCTTTGATCTTCATCAGTAAGTGCTTCAAGTCCTCTTCACTTACAGCAAGCAAGGTTGCATCATCTGCATAAAGCAGGTTGTTAATGAGTCTTCCTCCAATCCTGATGCCCTGTTCTTCTTCATATAGCCCAGCTTCTCAGATTATTTGCTCAGCATACAGATTGAATAGGTACGGTGAAAGGATACAACCCTGACACACACCTTTCCTGACTTTACGCAGTATCCCCTTGTTCTGTTCAAATGACTGCCTCTTGATCTATGTACAGGTTCCTCACGAGCACAATTAAGTGTTCTGTAATTCCCATTCTTCCCAATGTTATCCATAATTTGTTATGATCCACACAGTCAAATGTCTTTGCATAGTTAATAAAACACAGGTAAACATCTTTCTGGTATTCTCTGGTTTCACACAAGATCCATCTGACAACAGCAATGATATCCCTTGCTCCACAGCATCTTCTGAATCTGGCTTGAATTTCTGGCAGTTCCGCGTCAAAGTACTGCCACAAATGTTTTTGAATGATCTTCAGCAAAATTTTACTAATGATAATTTTATTAATGATATTGTGTAATAATTTCCACATTTGGTAAGATCACCTTTCTTGGGACTAGGCATAAATATGGATCTCTTCCAGTCAGTTGGCCAGGTAGCTGTCTTCCATATTTCTTGGCATAGAGAAGCGAGCACTTCCAGCTCTGCATTCATTTGCTGAAACAACTCAATTGATATTCCGTCAATTCCTGGAGCCTCATTTTCTGACAATGCTTTCAGTGCAGCTTAGACTTCTTCCTTCAGTACTATCAGTTCCTGATCACATGCTACCTCCTGAAATGGCTGAACATCAACCAATTCTTTTTGGTATAATGACTCTGTGTATTCCTTCCATCTTCTTTTGATGCTTCCTGTGTTGTTTAATATTTTCCCCATAGAATCTTTCACTATTAAACTTGAGGCGTGAACTTTTTCTTCAGTTCTTTCAGCTTAAGAAATGCTGAGCATGCTCTTCCCTTTGCTTTTCCATCTCCAGGTATTTGCACGCCATTATATTTAGTTTGTCTTCTCCAGCTGCCCGTTGAAAACTTCTGTTCAGCTCTTTTACTTCAGCATTTCTTCCTTTTGCTTTAGCTACTCAACGTTCAAGAGCAAGTTTTAGAGTCTTTTCTGACATTGCTTTTGGTCTGTCTTTCCTGTCTTTTTAATAACTTCTTGCTTTCTTCGTGTATGATGTCCTTCTACAACTCGTCTGGTCTTCAATCATTAGTGTTCAATGTGTCAAATGTATTCTTGAGATGGTCTCTAAATTCAGGCGGGATATACTCAAGGTCGTACTTTGGCTCTTGTGGACTTGTTCTAATTTTCTTCAGTTTCAACTTGAACTTGCATATGAGCAACTGATGGTCTGTTTTGCAGTCAGCCTCTGGACTTCTTCTGACTGATGATATTGAGCTTTTCCATCGTCTCTTTCCACAGATATAGTCGATTTGATTCCTGCACATTCTATCTGGTGAGGTCCACGTGTATAGTTGCTGTTTATGTTGGTGAAAAAATGTATTTGCAATGAAAAAGTCGTTGGTCTTGGCAAAATTCTATAATGCGATCTCCAGCCATATCTATCCCAAGGCCATATTTTCCAACTACCAATCCTTTTTTGTTTCTAACTTTTGCATTCCAATCACCAGTAATTATCAATGCATCCTGAACGTGTGATCAATTGCAGACTGCAGAAGTTGGTAAAAATCTTCACTTCATCTTTAACCTTGGAGATTGGTGTGTAAATTTGAATAATGGTCATATTAACTGGTCTTCCTTGTAGGCAAATGGATATTATCTTATCACTGACAGTGCTGTACTTCAGGATTGATCTTGAAACGTTCTTTTTGATGATAAATGCAACGCCATTCCTCTTCAAGTTGTCATTCCCAGCATATGATTGTCTGATTCAAAATGTAGACCATATAATTGTCTGATTCAAAATGGCCTATACCAGTCCATTTTAGTTCACTAATGCCTATATATTTTTAAAACATAATAATCGAACATTTCATATATTATGAATTATACTTTGTATATTAATCTTTCACTATTTATGTATAAAAGCAAACCTGTTGCTGTCTAGTTGATTTAACTTATAGCAATCGTATAGGACAGAACAGAACTGGCCCATAGGGTTTCCAAGGAGTGGCTGGTGGACTCAAACGGCCAATCTTTCGGTTAGCAGCCTGAGCTCTTAACCACTGCACCACCAGGGATCCATTTATGTATAATACTTATAATTTCTATGTAACTTAAGTGGAAATTGTTTACAATCATTACTTGGTGCTTATTTTTAGATGTATTTTTTGAATTAGACTTGCCAGCACTGCTCATTTGTCTTATTTTTGGGGGATGATTTAGGCTATTAAATTATTTTGATCTTTGCATATATAAAAATTTAGAGCTTAAAAAAATACTATTTTAAAAGTGCCCAGAAATTCCCTAGAAATCTCTAGTGAAAGAACAAAGGCAGCTCAATTTGAAAAGCAGCAGTTTAAAATCTAAGTCTTTATATAAGTAAGGTATATGTGTAATTGACACAGTATATAGGAGTAATTTATCCTATGCTGTCTTCATTGGATACAAAAATTTCAAGTAAATAATAAATAAATCACAAAAAAATTGAATGATATGTAGTATCTGTTATAGTTAATTCCATGGAGCAAAATGTGCAAGCCTTCATGTCTTTTGCTAGTGATAATGCACACATTTCTATCAGACTCGTTAGTAATCAAGAAGTTGCTTCACCATCTGGAGTGCACTGATGTGTAAACATACCTAAGAAAACCAGATAAAATAACAAAGGTATAGAAACTATATCAGAAAATTCTACAAAGAGTGAATCAGTTACAAGCAGTTTTTTGTTATTCTTTATCATCAATTGTTCAATTAACTATTGATAAAATACATGGCAAAATGGTTGTCAATATGGAGTACATCCACTGAACATCCAACTTACATGTTACTTATTCATTACTTGAGTCAACAGCATGTAAACTCTACAATTCGTATCAAAATCCTCAGTGTTTAAAGAAAGAGTGGAGGCCACTTGTTCTTGATGAATTTTCATTTTAACAAGGCAACCAGGACATACACTCACAAAAAGAAAGATACACAGTGAAATTAGGTTGATTTGATCTTCTGCACCCGCCCTTTAATGTTGGTAGTATTATTCTGCCAGCATCTATCACTTTGAATCATGTCATGTAGATTGGCTTACTGCGTCTGCACTTTATATGGACATCTGCACTTGAAGCCGGGCCTGCTTTTCCTGTTTGGTACTGATGTCAATATTATACTTTCTGTTTTGTCTTTTCAAGAAGATGAGCCTCCTGTGCTGTAGACATTTTCCTTGGTGGAATTTCCAGGCCTCACAGAAATTATTTAAAAAAAAAAAAAATGCTTTGGGATGTTTCAAAGTTTTATAAAATTGCTGAAAGTCTCTATTAAAAGTTAAAGCCAGCATTTTCTTTGAAGGCAGCTGTCTCCTGACGTTGTTCTGCAGTTACATAAGAATATGATTAGCATTTTTAATGTGAATCTAAATTTCAGTCCTATTCCAGCTACTGATAGATCCATCATAAACGTGAAGCAAAAATGAAAACTGCTTTGCATACTGTTTATGCACAATATGCAAACTAGGTACTCATAGTTCAGACACTTAGTCCATATTTTTAGACCCATCTATAACTGAAAGATCTGAAAAGAGTCTAGCAGTAAAGTGCCTAGTCATCATATACAAGTGCTGACAACTGCCCGTGCTGAGGAATAAGCCCTAAGTGTATTTATTTAGCACCTGCCCGCCTCGCACATTCAATTGAACAGTGATTCACAGGAAGAAAGATCAGACTTTGATTTCTGCATATATAAAAATTTAGAGCTTAAAAAAAATAATATTTTTAAAGTGCCCAGAAATTCCCTAAGGGTCTAAAAATTCTCTTGAATATTCTCAACCATTGATCATCAAAATATTTGGTTCAATTTCTAGAAAAATTTAAATCTTGATAGTTCATGTCTAGTAAAGATATGATAAACTCCTAGTCAACAATATTCTCAAAGAAAATTTTATAAAGTAAGTTATACAAAATCATAATTATAGCATTTTAATCTTAATTCATGGACTTGATAAAAATTAACTAACTTTATCAACTAAATTGAATTTATTCTAAGAGTTAAGAATGGAAAAATTAATGGCATTAAATACATGAAGGATATAATCAGCTACATCAAATGTATGCACCCAAAAGCATTTATTTGCAAATACAAAATTTCTCTTTTTATTAATATTTGTATTATTGATATTTGTGTAGTCACCATATTAAATGCAGAATTGAGTCAACCAGTACACTACCTCCATCCCAATTAGCAAAATGTACAAAAGTTCAAAAATCAAGACAGTACAATGAACTCACCAGTTGAGGCTACTATTTTGACTGAAATGATAATACAGTCAGTATTGTAAGTAGATACAGTAGTTTAATCCCTTATGTTTAAAAACCAACTAATATTAAATGGCATGACAGAATTCCCTAAAGAGAAATATTGATGTCTTGTCCTCAGATATTGATATCACCCATAATGTGTACAGTAGGGAATAATCTTAGGCTCGTATGTAGGTGAAAGGTTAGGAATGGGCTTTTCTTTCTGCCGAAGATAAGAGGAGACAGTCCACTCTCAAACACACCAAACTGGCAGTGACATTGCAATTAAAGCCCTCAGCTCCTGGGGGAGAGTCAGGCACAGGATTCCAAACAGATGAGAGACCTCAGATACGTGGTTATGATGGATTAAAAGGCAAGACCATCTATCTAAGGAGCAAAAGAAAAGCTTCTGATTTTTCTCAAGTCCAGAAAGATCAAGTAAGCAAGAAGTGCAGTTTTCCCAAGTGAGGAACATAAATAAATAGCAGTCTCAGGAGAATTAGAGATGCCAAAATAAATGATTTAAAAACACCTTACCCGAAATCAGAAAAGAATAAAATAACCATCAAGCTAGAGTAAATGTTATTACTAAACAGAAACTTGAAACTTTTTCTTAAGTGCTCTATGATATAATCATTTTCTGAAAGTATTCTAGCTATTCTGAGCTCAATATTATAGACTCCGAAGAATTTAACTTTGTTACTTATAAATCCAAAGGAAAATGAATTTTCCATTCCTGAGGTCTCCTACTACTATTCTTTAAGCTTTTTTAAAACATCATTATTACATGAGTGTGTTCTTGGTTCTAATTATACAGACTTCAACCAGTCATCACTAAATAAATCATATGGCATTGTGCTATAAATGTATATGTTCTGATAAATGTTTATGTGTGATGAATATATTATGATTTTAATAATTATATATACATTAGTATTATATTTTTCATAGCAACAAGAATGTAATATACTGATCTCTGCTTTAACTATCACAAATTTCAAATTATTTAAAAATTTATAATGACTTGGTTATGGTACATTGTAAGTAGAGAAAATATCAACTGGTTATGTATTTGCATGCTACCAACCAGTCCATATTTATTTTGTTTGTGGAAATTACTTGGTAAAATGGCTTTTATATGTTTACTTTTAAAGTCCAATGATATTAGGAACAAGACAGTAGAAAATGTTAGCTGATTTTCCAGATATTTCAAGAAGAGAAAATAGAAAGAGGAGAAAGATAAATATGATGGTGAAGAGTAGGAGACAGAGGAAGAACAGAAAGAGAAACAATGAAAATATTTTTTTCTGTGCAAAAATGCTGGAATTTGGAGTTAAAAATCTATTTTTTTTCCTTTCAGGATTTTATTTTTCCTCACATCTCATGATGGAAAGAAATTAACATAAACAATTTGCTGATATATTTTCTAAAAGGACAAAAACCAAAACTGTGTTACCTAAAATAAAAACCAATCCTAGTCTTCCATTCAAATAAAATTTCATTTGTTTTTGGTTAAATTAAAAAATTGGGTTTGTCTGAGTTAATACAGTTGGGTTAAGTCAAACCTGTCAAATGACTCAGAAAAAAAATACAGTGACTAGAGTTAGATGAACATATTTTCTTCAAGAATTCTCACTCTGAGACTAAAGCGGCACAACAGCCCAGGGGCAAGGACTGGAAGGCAGGAGGGGACAGGAAAGCTGATAATAGGGAACCCAAGATCAAGAAGGGAGAATGTTGACATGTTGTGGGGTTGTTAAGCAACGTCATAAAGCAATATGTGTACTAACTGTTTAATGAGAAACTAGTTTGTTCTGTAAACCTTCATCTAAAGTACAATTAAAAAAAAAAAAAAAACCCCAAAAGGAAAAAAAAAAGTTAAAATGGTAAATATTTTTTAAAAATAAGAATTTTCACTCCGATATACAGAAGCAATAAGATTTAGTGACTCTAAGCAAGACTAAAGTGATTAGAACTTTTTAGTTAGGGAGCAATTCAGAAGCCTAAAACTATTCAAGAGAGAACTGACTATGATAATTTACGATGACTACTTCAACATAAGTCATGAAATGTCTCATTCTCAGAGATCTCTTTCATATGACAGCACTGCCAATGGTAAGCAAAACACAGTATGTTAATTTGTTTTTCAAAGACATTATAACTTATTCTTTAGTGGAAAAGAAAATTATTACATAACAACAGTTGTAAATTATTTTACCAACAAAAATACATCAAACAATGGTATTCTTATACATTTTGACATAACAATTTAAAAGATAGCAAGATATACTAAATCACAGGCATCTATGATTTAAACATGCATTTATCACTTTTAGAAGGCAACATCCTGAACTACAGCAATATCAATTTGATAGGTAATTCAGTTGTATTTTTGATCCACAGGGATGACATCTGGAAATACCAAAATATGTACAAAATTATATTTGTACACCAATGACCTAATGGAATCTGAAATGCACTGTATTAACAAGATGCAAGTACTGATAATAGGTTTAATGAAGTGGGAGAAAGGGATTTTTTTTTTTCCAGAAATAAATGGACATTACAACCTAAATAATGAAGTATAGGACAAGAACTCTAAAAGAAATAACACTGCTCGAAGGAATTCTCTACTATTGAAATTTTTTTTCCCCTACAGTTTAGGTAGAACCATTTACTAATTTGTAGGCTTCATATAGTAAGATAATTATTTAATTTTTGTTTATAACAAATGAACTAATTGAAATATTTTTCTGGAGGAAAAAAATCAGCATGCTCAATCAGACAGTATTTTGGTCTTGAAAGATTTCTTCTTTTCCATAACCAAGGTTACCTTGGCCATCCTTCCCCTCCCAAATAGTAGGAGAAAGAATTGAATGAATTAAGCTAGTCTGGTGTGTGCATTTCCCTCTAGCCACTGTCATATAGTTACTAGGGTGCAGGTGAAGAGAGACACATACACACATACACATGTCTGGTCAAAAGGAGAAAGGATTATCACGATATTACAAGAAAAAAAAGGAGAAAGATACACACACATCCTTTCCAAAAGGCAGCTAATTTTTAAAAAATTTTAATTAATTGATAAAGATGTCAGCTGTCCCAAAAGATGGAATGTGACCCAGGATATAACTGGAGGAGTTGGCCTTAGGCAGAAGCCTGAATAGTTATTTATCTTCTGAGGTAGGAGGTTGGCCAGAATACATAGACAGAGGGTGGTAGGTTGAAGAGTTGTTGGAGCATGTGGAGATTCTCTTTTAATTGCTTATATTTTCTCAATAAATTAACAAGCAAAAGAATCAGCTTAGAGAAAAGAGCGGAGAGATTATGTTATAGGGCTGAGGAGAGAGAAAAAGATATTTAATATCCATCTTGAGAAGAGAGTAGGTGAATTGGCTAAAGAAATGAAGACAAATTTATCTAAAATGAATCAATCAGTCTGGCTGTGTGTTTACCTCCAGCTATGGTTGGCTACTAAGGTGCAGGTGAAGAATTTAACCAGACTTGCATTTCTGCCAGGTAAACTGGGCAAATGGAGAGAGGGGGGCAAGCCAGGAGAGAGTGTATTCGAGGTTGGACCCATCAGATTTCAGTCAGATGAGAAGAAACGTGATTGCAATAAAGCAAGAAGATAGTGTCAGGCAACGTATCCATGAACTGCAAATCTGAAAGTGCTGGAATTGTTGTAGGTGTCTGGGCACTAGGTGGGGTGGACAGAACGTATGTGAAGTCATGACTAAAGAGGAATGCTTGAATTTGACATTATGGAAATACCTATGGGCCAAAGCGAGGAGAAATTAAAATAATTAGAAGTAAAGATGCCAAAAAACTGAGATATTAGAGTAGTGGATGTATCATATTTGTGGATTTAAGAGAAACCAACCATGCTCCCGGTGAAGTTGCCTCTGGGTTTTATGAATCTCTGGGTACTGCTGGTGCCCCATCCCTTGTATGGCCTCCACATGGCCACTGGTGAACTGAACCAGAGATTGGAGTTCTGTGTGCTCCTGTCAGATATCCCCTACTTCCCCATCTCACCTTTAAAAAGACCAATTATTTAGAGCCTCACTGTCACAGTCTTCTTAAGAATCTATCAGGTTTAATCTCATCAATGTTCTATATCCTGGTTACCTCAATCACCACCAGTAGCTCAGTTCCCAGGTCATCTTACAACACAGAGTCTTCCTTCCCTATATGCGCATTCCCTAAATTCACATAATCTTCCACCTCTCCTGACTTTCAGATACTTCTACTGCACTTTGTGGAACTCATGCCATCTCATCACCAAAATCTTCCTGGGTGTCCCCTTCTTCTTTGAACATCACATAACTAAAATTGCTCTTTCTGATGAGGACGTTGCTTCCCCTGATACTCTCCTGCTTGGAGTAAATTTTGTGACCCATAACATTCTCCCTTGAGCCTTAGGTGGTTCAGAGATTCTCCTTCCTCCTCACTGAGGACCATTAGTTCTCCTTTTACCCTCGTATTTCTTTTAGTTTGATGAGGCTTACATCATTATCTCCAACCTCCTACTAACAGTCCTTGATCCTGGCATCCACAGGTATTTGTTATTCTCTTTTTGTGTCTTGAAATACTATTAACTGGCACTAGCTCAAAGGTTCTCTCTTTCTCTCCAACACTACTCCTGCCATAGATATTGTTGATTTCAATGTTCATATCAACTTAAGAAGAGATGGATGAACAAATAGACCGCGAACCATAGAAAACACTGAAAAAGTAGAGAGATACTTACTCCTGAAAGACATTAGGTTCTGATGGTTTTATACTGATTAAAAACAAAAAACTAGTATTTCCTAAGTTATTTAAAATGCTCCAAAGCATAGGAAAACATACTTTGGAAAGTTCTTGTAACTTATTCTACAAGTTAACATAGTCTTAATACTCAAACTGGACATTATTAATACAAAGGAAAACCATTGTTCAATTTGAATTATGAAAATAGGCACAAAATTCTAAACAAAATATTGGCAAATAAAATCCAAAAATATTTTTAAAAAATCTACCACAAAGAATGCAAAGGTAATTAAATATTAGGAATTATATAAATGTCATCAATAATGCTACTGACTAAAAAGTAGAAAAATAAACCATGAGACTATAATGATGAAAATCATTTCATAACATTAAAAAACCCAGTCCAGAAGGTTTAAATTGTTTAGAAAGCTTAGAAAAGAAATAGGAGTCTTTATTTTGATAAAGAGTATCCACCAGAAACCTTCAACAAACATCATACTCAAATGGAAGGGCTAGAAGTATCACCACTAAAGTCAGCAACAAGACAAGGATACCCATTATCATTGACTTATCCAACGCCAACAGGCAAGAAGAAGAAATAAGAGTGGCAAATGGTGGAAAAAACTGTACAACATTGTCACGATTTAAAGATGTTGCCACTGTTATTAGGTGCCGTAGATTCATTTCCAACTCATACTGACCCCAGGCAAAACGGAATGAAACACTGCCCAGTCCTGCGCCATCCTCACAATCGTTGTTATACTTGAGCCCATTTTTGCAGCCACTTTGTCAATCCATCTTTGTGTTTCAAAGGCAAAACAAAATAGTTAATTAAAAAATTATTACTATTATTATTAAAATTAGTTGGAATGTCCATAAGTGGCAGAGTGACAAGATCAATTAGAAAAAAATTATATCATTCTTATAAATGATCAATAAAATAAAATGTGATAGAAAAAAGACTGAATTCACTATAGTAACAAAAATCTATGTGTAATCACTCTAAGATAGGATGTGGGAAAAGCAATGATTATTCTACAACAGAGGAAGAACAATCTCTTTCGGAGAGACACCTGAGATAGGGGTACATCTCCATTGATATTCTCACTTTAAAACTGTATAGTTTAGTCATGGTTTTCATCTGATTATAGGTCATAAACAATAACGATGAATCATGTGGACTCTTATATCAGACAACCTGAGTTCAAATCCTGATTGTACAATTTACTAAGTATGTTTGTTGATTTCAGTACTCTGAGTAATAATGTTACCTACGCTTATTGGACAGTTGTTAGAATTAAATGATGTATTCTTGTAAATAGCTTAGCACAATGTCTGGCATGTGGCAATAATTCAATAACCCACCACTGTATTTCTCCTACATCACTACTGAATATCTTCCTAACTGGTCTCCCTACTGCTACTCTTGACTCCATACAGTCTGTTCCCACCCCACTGTAAACCTGTTAACACGTAAATCAGATACAACAGTCCTTGGCTTAGAATCCTTAAAGCACAGTCCTTACAATGGTCTACACAGCTCTGTTTGATGTAGTCCCACATTCCCTCTCTGCCCTAATCGCTTCCTCCTCTCAGGTGTTTTGCATATGCTGTTCCCTTGGCTTGGAGCATTCTGTCCCAAGCTTGCTACTTCATTCACTTCCCTCATTTCTTTGCTCAAATGTCACCTTTTTGTAGAGAAACTCCCTGACCACCTTCTCTAAAATTGAAAACAAAACAAAAAATCCCTCACTCTGAGCACTTCCTAATTGCATTTCCTTTGTAAATTAATTTTTCTATTATCACTATGTAATATGCATTATGTTTTTCATAAATCTCTATTATTGTCTTTGCTCCTTAGTAAAATGTAATCTGCACAAGAGCAAGGATTTTCATCTATTTTTCTTACCTCTTTTTACCCCAGTACCTAGAATAGTGCCTGGTATACACAGTATACATTCAATAAATATTTGTTGCACAACTATAATTATTATTACCGTAACTTAACCACAATAAAGGGGAGCTATTGAATTTATTTACTTATATTAATATAATGATTTAAATATTAAAAGTTTCCATCAGGTTTCTTCAGCGTATTCTTATGGTGATTTTATCATTGTGTTCCTCTCAATTCCCAATACAGAAAGACGTACTTCAGATACAAGACATAATGGTTCTTGATTATCCTAATAGATCTGATTTTGTTAATATCCAAGGTACATTTCCCCTAAACATTTCTTTATACACATGTCTTACAGGATCTTAGAACTTAACAAGTTACAAGTTTTTTTTCCAAATTTCCTAGTATTTCAAATTTCCTTCCCAAGAGTTACTTTGAGAAGCAAACGCAAAGACTAAAATAATTAGCCCCGTTGCCTACACTGAGCAAGTGAGCAAGTCTCATCTCAGTAACCAGTTTGGCTCCGTAAAGGGTTTCTCTTTCTCACTGCAAACATGAGTCAGATTCTCAACACCTATCATCAGTCAAGCCTCAGGGGCACAGCTATGATTTGGAGAAGTTCGTAGGAAGTTGTGGAGGCCTGGCTCCAACAGAGAAGCCACTGTGGTGTGTAACGAGCATGGAGAATGATTAAAAATGATGAAGAACTTTTTCAAAGTTCTGACTAAACAGTCTGTCAACTTTGGGAGGATTACAAGCTCAGGAGGGAAAAATGGGCTTTTATGTTAAAGGTTATTAGTCCGTAACAGATAATATTTTTCTGGAGGAAGCATGAACTAAAGAGGCTGCACAGAGATTAGAGGATTTTAAACATAACATACGTGTGAACATTCATACTAGGAAATGAACCAATAAATCAGCTTTCTTAACTCTTGCTGGCACTGATTAAAACCTGGAGCCAAAAGTCTTCCAGTGGCATGAGATAATCAAAGGCATTTTTTAAGAAAGATGTGCCGATGGTGATTTATAAACCGTAAAAACCATGATGTCATATGGTAAAGACAACCTAGATAACTCAATTCCTTCCATGCATTGCTTTAATTATAATCCTGAAGGAGTACACATATTGGTTTGATTGAAATTGTTATAACATTTTACCTTATTCTCACTAATATTTCTCAATTTGATTTTTATACCCATTTTCTTTTTTTTTAATTTTTTTTATTGTACTTTAGATGAAGGTTTACAGAGCAAACTAGTTTCTCATTAAACAATCAATGCACAAATTGTTTTATGACATTGGCTACCAACCCCACGACATGTCAACACTCTTCCCTTCTGGACCTTGGTTTCCCCATTACCAGCCTTCCTGTCTCCTCCTGCCTTCTCATCCTTGCCCCTGGGCTGGTGTGCCCATTTAGTCTCATTTTGTTTTATGTGACTGTCTAATCTGTGGCTGAAGACTGAACCTCAGGAGTGACTTCATTAGTGAACTATGAGGGTGTCCAGGGGCTATACTCTTGGGGATTCTCCAGTCTCTGTCAGACTAGTAAGTCTGCTCTTTTTTGTGAGTTTGAATTTCATTCTACGTTTGTCTCCATCTCTGTCCAGGACTCTCTAATGTGATCCCTGTCTGCGTAGTCAGTGGTGGTAGCCGGCCACCATCTGGTTGTGCTGGACTCAGTCTGGTGGAGGCTATGGCAGTCGTGGTCCATTAGTCCTTGGGACTAGTCTTTCCCTGTGTCTTGGGTTTTCTTCTTTCTCCCTTGCTCCATATGGGGTGAGACCAGTGGAGTATATTTGGTGGCTCCTCACAAGATTTTAAGACCCCAGATGCTACTCACCAAAGTAGAATGTAGAACATTCCCTTTATAAACTACGCTATGCCAATTGAGGTAGATATTCCCAGAGACCATGGTCCCCATAGCCCTCAGTCCAGTAATTCAGTCCCTCGGGAAGTTTGGATATGTCAATGGAGCTTCCATGACCTTGTCCTGGACAAGTTATGCTGGTTTCCCCAGTATTGTGTACCATCTAAACCTTCACCAAAGTTACCACTGATCTACTATTTAGTGTTTTTCCCTCCCACCTATGCCCTCCCTCGTAACCATCAAAGATTGTTTCTTTTTGTGCGTAAACCTTTTCATGAGCTTTTATAGTAGTGGTCTCAGACAATATTTGTCCTTTTGTGTTCGACTTATTTCACTCAGCATAATGCCCTCCAGATTCATCCATGTTGTGAGATGCTTCGCAGATTCATCTTTGTTCTTTATTGTTGTGTAGTATTCCATATACACATTTTCTGATTATCTATATTAATTGTAGGGAGTGCTGGTGGCACAGTGCTAAAACTCCTGGCTGCTAACAGAAAGTCAAAGGTTCGAACCCACCCGTGGTTCTGAGGGAAAGATGTAGCAATCTGCTTCCGTAAATATTTACAGCCTTGGAAACCCTATGGGTTGTTATGAGTCTGAATCGACTCGACAGCAGTGGGTTTTGTTTTGTTTTTCATATATTGTGTTAAAAAAATTATTACAATCTCTGGTTTTACTGATGTTCACCACCATTAAACACTTAAATAGATTTATTTAAAAGGCTTCTTTTTGGATCTTACTATCCATTAACAAAGGAGCTCTCGCAGTGCAATGGTTAAAGTGCTCAACTATTAACCAAAAGGTCTGCAGTTCAAATCCACCAGTTTCATATCCAGTTTCAGCTTCCCTGAGACAGAATAAAATCATGAAGCACTCACAAAACCTCCTGCCTCTCTCCTCTTTGGCTCTGGGCCTCGGAAGCTTCAAAACACCATAATCCTCACAACAGCCTTGAGAGTTGGTTATTATTATGCCCATTGTACAGAAAAGGAACCTGCGGCTCAGAGAAACTAACAAACATAACCCAAGATCACACAAGTCCTAGGAAGTGAGATCCAAGATTCCGAAGTCTGACTCTCAAGTCTATACTTTTCCCACAGGGCTTCTGAATTTTTTATCATTCCTTTGCCATTTATGTTACCTCGAGTATTCCTTTGAAGTGAGCTGGCTGAAAGGGGTTTGAAAAAGACAGAGAGACCCTTAATTGTGAAGTGCTTGTGAGGACCATACACCCTCAAACAGGGACAACAAGCCCCATCATTTTCCTGAATGTGGACAGACTCTCTCTTCCACCCCGCTAGTCGTCACTGGGTAGAAAAGGGATACTGCAGCAAAGGAGGGGAGCGAAGTGTGGCTCGCCGTGACTCCATAATAAAATAAGAATCTCTCCAATGACTCTTTCCTGTCTGCTGGTGACTGTGATGGAGTGGGCGTCCCTGGGGAAAGCCTCACTTTCCAATCGTATTCTGAGTGCCTTCCAACATGAGGGGCTCATCTTCCGGCACTATATCAGTGTTCCACTGCTATCCATAAGTTTTTCATTGGCCAATTTTTTCTTGTCTTTTTCAGGCTTACTTGCATTCATTTTTTGTTTTTTAATAGAACTTAATTATGTGTGTGATTCAGCTATCCTGACCTAGACCTTGTCAAAAATATTAACCATACTGCCCTTGTTTATTTCACCCTGTCTATGTGAGTGGCAAGCAGCTTATCATATTTACCATTTCCATTTGGTGAGATGTGACAGTGAGGCATTCCCCACGGCCATCCTCCATTTGATATGTTTTGTCTCCTTAGAGAGGCACTAGCATTAGAATTGAAAATAGGAAAGAATAAAAAATAATCTAATAAGAAAGTATTAAAAATAATAACACATAAACATCTAAAACAGCTCTCAAACCAAAAAAACAAACCTGTTGCCATTAAGTTGATTCCGACTCATAGTGACCCTACAGGACAGGGTAGAACTGCCCCACACAGTTTCCAAGGAGCACCTGGTAGATTTGAACTGCTGACCTTTTGGTTAGGGGCCATAGCACTTAAACCACTACCTCAAGCAGCTCTAGGTTCCTAGCAACTTGCTAAGTGGTAATCCATTGTCTTGATCTTTGAATTGCTAACAATTGTTGTTCTCAGATTGTAAAGTTGAGAACTGAAGCTAATGGAGGTCATGGTTCTCAGGGATTCCTGCTTGGTGACTCCTCATCTTACATGTCAGCTAGCCTCCACGAAAGACTAGATTGTGTCTGTGTACAGTATTTTGCTTAGTTCTTTCCAGAACCATCTCCCCCACTAGGAAGTGAGTTTCTCAAGAATAAGGATTGTCTCTTGTTTATCGTTTTTTTTTTTAAAACAATATTTAATGTTGTTTAAGGTGAAGGTTTACACAGCAAATTAGTTCCAATTTCACAATTTCTACACAAATTATTCAGTGATATTGATTACATTTTTCACCATGTGTCATCATTCTCATTAATTATGTTTTGGTTGTACCATTTCTAACAGTCTAATTTCCCTGTCCTCTTATCTTTTCATCTTTGCTTTCGAATAATTTTTGACCATTTGGTCTCACATAGATGGACCAAGAAGCAACATCACGATAAAAGGAGAAAAGATTGAAGTTGTCAAGGATTTCATTTTACTTGGGTCCACAATCAACGCCCAAGAAAGCAGCAGTCAAGAAATCAAAAGATGCATTGCGTTGGACAAATCTGCTGCAAAAGACCTCTTCAAAGTGTTGAAAAGACCAAGGTGCGCCTGACCAAAGCCATGGTGTTTTCAATCATCTCATATGCATGCGAAAGCGAGACAATGAATAAGGAAGACCAAAGAAGAATTGACGCCTTTGAATTATGATGTTGGTGAAGAATATTGAATATACCACGGACTGCCAAAAGAACAAACAAATTGGCCTTGGAAGAAATACAGCCAGAATGCTCCTTAGAAGCAAGGATGGCCAGACTACATCTTACATATTTTGGATTTGTTTTCAGGAGGGATAATAAGTCTCTGGAGAAGGACATCATGCTTGGTAAAGTGGAGGGTCAGCAAAAAAAAGGAAGACTCTCACTGAGATGGATTGACACAGTGGATGCAACAATGGGCTCAAGCATAACAATGGTTCTGAGGACGGTGTAGGACCAGGCAGTGTTTCCTTCTGTTGTACATGGGGTGGCTATGAGTCAGCACCTAACAACAACAACAGATGATTTTTTTAAAGGAGCTCTTTACTCATGGGTGATTTTTTTTTTATTTTATGAGCCAATCTGTTATTTAGCTAAAAAGTGAACTCAAGGGATAATTTCAATTGAAGGTTTACAGAGTATCTCAAGGCTGTAGTCTCAGGGAGTCCTTTAGTCTCAGCCAGTCCAGTAAGTCTGGACTTTTTAGGAATTTGGGTTCTGTTCCACATTTTTCTCCCATTTTATCAGGATCCATCTATTGTGGCCCTGATCAGAATGGCTGGTAGTAATAGCTGGGCACAATCTAGTTCTTCTGGTCTCAAGGTAGATGAGGCCATGGTTCACGTAGACTATTAGTCCTGTAGACTATTTCTTCTCTGAGTTTTTGTTTTCTTTCTTTCTCTTTTGTAACAGATGAGTAGAGACCAATAGCTGTATCTTAGATAGCCTCTCACAAGCTTTTAAGATCCCACATACTGTTCACCATATTCAGATGTCAAACACACACATTATGAACTATCTTTCTCATCTTTGTATCCTTGATGTTTAGTACAGTTTAGAAGATAATAGGTCTTTAACAAATGTTTAGAAACATAATGGCAAACAATTCTCAAATCGTGCATGTTTTCACATAAAATCTTACTGAGTCATATAGTCCTCAAAATACATTATATTAACTTTTATTAACTGACAATGGGATAATTTCTACTCATTAAGTGTTTGTAATTATTATAGCATAAAAGAAAATTATGCTGAATTTAAACTTAATTCCTAATAAGAAGTTGTTTATCTATCAAAACAAACAAATGAATAAGATGGCACTTAGATGATTCATAATATTGTTTATGCCAATACTAAGTAAGAACAGATAATTATGCCCCTTACTGTGCTCATGCAGAGGGTTGATAAGTATTCAATTATTTTAGATGTGCTATAGATTAAAAAAGACAAAATATAAAAGGTCATTTTAAATCAGCTGGTGTATAGCTTCTAGAATTGAATTTTGTTCATTGTCTTGCTTCATAGCTTGAACATAGCTTCAACCTGAATAATTCAATTGAAACTCTCTTAAAGGGAAACTCTTTAATGAGTCCTTAAAAGAGAACACTATTGGACAACAAGTTCCAGTAAAAACTCTACAATTAGTATTTGTAACAATCTTAGGAAATCATTGCTTTGATAATAGCTCCTTCTTGGACATCAGAATTTAATTAGGCAATCTTGTATTGGACACCAGATAAAGTAAATGGATAGTTAACAACCTTAGATCATATGGCATGAAATAAATCATAATACAAGACTTCTTCCATTTACTGTCTTCTACAGTGTGATACTAAATTGGTTTGAGATAAATGGTTTCCATCATATGCTTCTGTTGAGGATAAAAACCAGAAAATGACACTATTAATATACTGAAGTTGCCTCATTATTCAGGAAGATTAGAATAAAGAACCCAGATAACAGGTTTGTAGATTGTTTCTCCAGCATGTTAGAGGGCTTTGCTAATGACTACAAAGTTTATGATCATTTATATAAACCACAAAATGTGAACATGATAAGAGTGTTAAGTAATTAGGAATGCATTTCCATAATATCTTAAGACTTGTTACACCCCTATCATAATAATTTTCCTCTACAGATTTATGAAGTAATAAAGTTGATGCTCTAGTCTTTCATAATAAATTAAAAGAAACAATATATAAAAACTTTTCAAAGAGGGTTTTAATTCAGCTATTTATACTTTACATGTATTATGGAATAAATTATACATGTGGAGATCCTTACTGATTTTAGGCAATTATTTGAGGAAGAATAATTAAATTTCCTTATAAATAGCTATAATACGGCTGATAAACACTTCATAAAATTTAGAGCAACCCTAAAATAAGCAATCTAATGGGTGATGATAGCATTTTTGTTTGGGATCATGTAAGCAAAAGAGGACATTCTCCTTCCTGTAGGCAAGGAGAACTCTAGATAAACATCATTTTGCAGATACGAGTGTCCCTAACATGGACATAACAAACTGATAATGGAAACTAATTAGGAAGACTATGGACTTTTGAAATATCATATTTAAGAGTTACTCATCTTGAAAATTCTCTTTCAAAGACAGAGTAGCTTACAATTTCTATGGAAGAGTCAAGTTTCCAGTATAATAAAATTTTTTTCTTAACATAGAAGTGCAGGAATAAATTTCTTTCAATTTCACAGATGGGCAGAAAAATTTAATATTGAACAAATTCAGTAAAGAATTGTTAATAAAAGCACACAGGTAACTTCTCTGCCCAGTAAGATCTTGAAAGATTATGAAAATCGTATAATCTTAACACATTTTATTTATATTAGAATTGTACCATACGTTATGGCTAATTTTATTTTTTTGCTACTTGAAGGTGTTTTTTGCTTAGCATTCGAAGTGATCCAGGTAACATGCTGAAAGTGAAAGTGCTAAAAACACTAATGCTATTTTCAATAAATAGAAATGCAAAGTATTTTAAAAACCTATTTCGATACTCTGAAAGTATCTGAAACACAGGGGGAATGTAAGCTGTTTGTGAGAGAGGAGTGAACACACTGTATTTTCAAATGTGTTAAAGTTAATTTTATACCAATCGGTAAAAACAAGGCATACAGGTGAGGCTTTGTAACATACTAAATTATTCTTAGTTTAAATGTGACACTAACAACACTACCAGATTACTTAACCTCTGCAAGAATTTGTATTGTTAAAATCATGCCTCTAACTAACTAATGAGCAACAGCAACAAACCCAAACCTACAACCAACAAAACAAAACAAGTATCACCCACCAAGAAAAAAAAGAAAAACCTACCACACAGCAAATGCCCTGTGATCCCGCTGAGTCAAGCCAAATACAGTAATTATGAGGGCGGGCATGGAAACCACCAGACAAGGTTATGTTTGATCACAGCATCGATCTGGCCTCCATATTTTCTGCTACATTCAGGGCCATAATCACAGTGCCCCATTTAGATGCCACATCTGGGTCAAAAGACACATTCAGAGATCTAAATAAGCACTCTGAGTAGGAGAAAAACTATTGACCTCTGAACATCTCTATTTGCATTGTTGATTTATATTCAACATGGGATTTATTCAAGTTCAGTGACTTTAAACATTTTATATATATTCTAGATTTTAAAATATAAGAAAAAATTTACATTCTTTGATTTCCATATCCTAGAGTCTAAGTATTATGACCATATCCTAGAGTCTAAGTATTATGAAGTAGGCCTTACAACTTAGTCTCTTCAGTTTTAAGGATTAGCTCTTGCATAATTCTATACACTCTGATCCAATTTAATAATAGAGACAGAAATACAGGGAACTGTGGTTAATTGTAGAAAATGATTGCCAATGACTGTTTTCTGAGGTCTGGGAAGCCATCTGAAAGATCAAACAGTACACAAAACCAGGTACAGGGTATTGTAATTAAGCATCACAGCTAATGGTCTCCAACAAAACTCTGCTGGAAGACACACTGATTAGAGACACCTGCAGGTTAATAATTAGAAGCATTGAGCACAGAAGCAATTAATACAGGGAAACTCTCCCAGGAGAGAAAAGGCTAAGTAATAAACAAAATAAGATTTGTTCTAAATTCCTATTGTTTTAAAATGTGTGTGTTAATAAAGTATCACCAAGTCTAAACTTTTAAGTATTAAAATACATATTAGTTTTATCTGTAGCGTATTCTTTTAAATTCAATGTACTAATTAATGTTTCCATTCAGTGTAATCAGCAATGATTGTTTTACTCCATTTACTAAGTGAGTATCAAACAATTTGGAGCTGTCAGGGATCAGATATGAGAACCACAAGTAATGTTTTGCTGGACAAGGCAAAGACCACCAACATTGAATTTATATCTAAATTATTAGGATTAAAAAAATAAAAGAAAACCTCCAAAAACTTCCCTTTTCAAGTTAAAAGCCCCACTAACATGTTTAATAAACTATTTGTAAGTGAAAATGCTTTACCTTTTTTAAAATGCAGGACTACTTTGGTCTTCCTATAGAAATATTTACATCATTTCACGACAGTGTTTTTAATACTCAGTAAGTTATTTTTATCTTCATGCCAAAATATATTCAGCTAGCATACATTCATCTATTTTGTGCTGACCGTCTTTTAATATCTACTGTGAATATGTATACACATTTCTCATTTCAAAATTATATCCGTTTTAGCCATCTTAAATGCATAATATTCAATTAGGTCCCACTGTTCATTTTCTGTTCCAAGCTGATTGCAGAAGTAGATGTTTTGCGGGTATGTAGCAAAGGCTAATGTATTCCTAAGCAAAATGGAAAAATGATAAACCAGGAAAAGGAAAGACATTAAAGAACTGCTCTGACCATGTGACCTAATCATTAAAAAACACTTCCAGGGGAAAAAATATCAAACATTACAGAAAAACGGGTTCATGAATTATGTATAGTCATAAAGGTCCTTGGAAAACATGCAAAATTCAGGCCCTAAATCATTACTTTGAGAACTACTTCTATTTTCTTTGTTTTATAATGAATAATTTGCATTGGCATTCCAATGCATTTATATCCTACAGCAAAATTTACTTAGTCAAATGTGAAAGATATCATATCCCATTTCCAATTTATTTTTGCTCTAACCTTTTTAACGTTCATAGGGACATATGTTGAACAGTTTACAACGTAATGGTTCAAAATTCTGATAACTATAATCCAAGTTGACTATGAGTAAGTATTGTAGATAGGAAGGGTGCTATAAAATTTTAGCTTTAGTATTATTTTCATATTGTCCTCATTATTAAATGACTGCTTCAGAATGTCTCACTTAGGATACAGTCCATAGATTGATTTGTTCTATTACCTAGCTCCTTGGCCACATTGGTTAACCTTGATCTTGGCTTGAAATAACATCAGAGTCTTTTATAGATGTATTCTGTTTGCTGGGTTTACTTCATTGCTACGTCTTTTTATTGTCTTTAAATTTGAATTTTTTTCTTTCTTATTTTTCCAAGAAAGATATTACACTTACTGGAATTGTTTAGGTTTTTTTTTTTTCCCCTCACTGCCACTGATTTTGTAGCACCTTGATATTCAAAGAGTGTTGCATAGCACTGGGAGGTTGTTAGAAATGCAGATTCTTAGACCCCACTCCAGGACTACTGAATCAGAATATTCACTTTAACAAGCTCCCCAGGTGATCCAAATGCATATTCAGATTTGAGAAGCACTGTAGAAGGCACCCAATAGATACTGGTTTAAAAACGAATACATGAATTTTCTCCCCTCTCCTATACCTTTCTTTGCTTGCACTTTAATTATAATGCCATGGAAACTCAGAAGAGCACTAAAGGTTAACATAAATAAAAGTAGAACTAGAGGAATCACCTGGCTGAATAAATCTTCTCACTTTGTTCGGCTGAAATTTACATCCAAAATGAATTAAGATTCATATTTAAAGATTATTAATGAATTATCCCACTATGCATTTTTTTGTTCAAACTGACTACATTAATTTGAGTTTTTGTTTCGTTTTTTATGTTTTAGTATCTAAACCACATTTGTTCTCTAAGACCCGAAAGAGGAAAGGGGAACATGAAGTAGACCATCAAGAGATTAAACATTTACCCTGTTTGCTTTTGCATTATTAAAATGCAGCTTAGAATTTTCAATGGTTATGTTGCAAGCCATCAAAGCCTTGTTTTCTTTTTAGCCCCATTTATATTTTTAAAGTACGTATAGGTGTCTGGATAAGCACCATTGGTGTGCAGAATGATATCCTAGACTACTCCTCCACTATCTGCCCCCATCACAAAAAGTGTCATCTCCCAAGTAGTCAAAGTAAATAGGACACGTTGGCAAAATGTTGATTTGGTAATCTTGGTATACAGCTTTTACTGTATTGCTCTAACCTAGCTCAGATTTTCAAATTCAGTATTACATCCTAGCAATGTTCTGAAGGTTGTTGAAAATAAAGCAAAGACCAGATTATAATTCCTTAATTTTATATTTCTTTCCTTGGGAAATGTTTAAAGGGTGCTTAAATCCTCAATGTTCTGAAGGCTGGCGAAAATAAAGCAAAGATCAGATTACAGTTCTTTAATTTTATACTTCTTTCCTTGGGAAATGTTTAAAGGGTGACTAAATCCTTTCCCTTGCAAGCCAATTACATACCACTAGAACCAACAGGATAAATTTTTGTGAAACAAGTCTTGATTTTTCTTTGCTGTAAGTCCCTAGACACTGATAAGGAGAGAATTACAGATTCATCTCCTTTGTGTCAATTTTTGTTTATATTTCATTTCCATTAAGCCGCTTCCTTTAAGCTGCTTACAAGACTTTCCTAAAATAACAATTGCTAAAACTACTTCAGTAAAATTACTGTCAATCAGAGTTAAAAAGTTGATTTCATTCACTTCTGTATCCATCTCTTATAAGGCTTCCCGAAGGCTCCCTAAATGAAGAAAAGTAAACGCGTTCAGAGAGTCAGCAGATATTTACAGAATATCTACTGTGTGTCTAGAACTTTTGAAGATATAAGGTAGAAAAGACTGGTTAAAAACAAACAAAACAAACAACTAAAAAACAAAAAAACTTGTCTCATTAGCTACTTTATGTTAGGAGTAAAAAGGCCATGGTGGCATAATGGTTAAGCACTCAGCTGCTAACCCAGAGGCTGGAAGTTCGAATTCACCCTGCAGCTCCACAGGAGAGCTTGGCCATCTGCTTCCATAAAGATTGTTGCTGTTGTTGTGTGCCACTGAGCTGATACTGACACATAGTGACCACATGTGACAGAGCAGAACTGCCCCACAAGGTTTTCTAGGCTGTAATCTTTACAGAAGCTGATCCTCAGGTCCATGACAGCTGAGAAAACCCTATGGGGGCAGTTCTACTCTGTCATATGGAGTCGCTATGAGGAAGATTCCACTATACTGCACACAATAACAACAACAAAGAGTTGTGTATCAACTTCCGGATTCTGATTTTCATCGATCTCCACCAACACTCCTCCCTTCCCCAATGCCACTTTCAGTTCTAAAACATTTGTTTTTTCCTACTCTTGGCTGAATAGTATGCCAGAACTTTTACATTGGCTTACAGCACAGAATACAGAATCAATTAGATTTGGTTTCTGGCCTAACAGTATAGGACACTAAAAGAAAATTGAATTCAGGTATGTATTGTTTGCATATGATTCAGACTGCCAACCTAAGACCAGAAAATCCATAAGAAAAAACTTTAACTGGTCTATGCAGAGAAACTTCATTAGCACGTTTTTTGTTCAATGCTACTGCTACTGGAAGTCCTAACTGTCAAATAGTAATAACTAATACTACATGTTCTTGTTTAAAACATTTGAGTAATTTGAGAATCTTTGATAATCTGAATTTTTTTAAATTTTATGGAAACTAACCTCTTAAGTAGTATTTGGAAGATCAATCTTTTTATTTTACAAAATTTGAAATTATAATATCCTGTAGAAATCCATTCCTTAACATTTTAGAATATCAAACAGCAATTATTTATACTTTGAGAATGCCAAAGTTACTGTCCCAGAAGAAAGGAGCAGCAATTTCTAATTGCAGTGAAATAACAAGAGTTTTGTGAATTTTACTTCTTATGTGCCATTATTCTAGTTAGGGTCTCATTCCATTAAACACTTGAGCATTTATATTTGCAGTGTTATATAACCCTTACATTTATTTTTTGCAGAGTCTAAGGAATCTCAAAACCATTTTCTTTGTGCTCTTTACATGGGTCATGGCAACTACTATCGATTGGAACTGTTTCTCTTTGTAACTGACCGTATGCTTGTAAAATTTCCATTACTCCTAGTATTTATAATAATATAATCAAAATGGTATCCTGCAACTAGATGATGTTTGAACAGTAAAACCATGGGAAAAAATGTTCTTGTTAAATTCATGCTTTTTGTCTTCATGTTCGTGTTTGGTTATATACTATGTGTAGCAGACAAAATAACAATCCCCAAAAGATGCTAAGTCCCAATCCCCAAAACTTGCGAATATGTTACCTTACATGGCCAAAGGATTTTGCAGATGTGATAAATTAAGAATCTTGAGGTGGGGACGTTGTACTGGATTATCCCTGTGGGCCCAATGTAATCACAAGTATCCTTTTAATAGGGAAGCAGGAGACCTAAAAGGAGATGTGATGAGGGAAGCAGAGGTTGGAGTGAGGTGGGCATGAGCCAGGGAATGCCAGTAGTTTCTAGCAGCTGGAAAAGGCAAGGAACAGACTCTCTCTACAGACTCCAAAAGGAACACAGCTTTGTTGACACCTTGATTTTAACTCCATAAAACACATATTGGAGTTTATAATAAATATAAACTGTAATATAATAAATCTGTTATTTTTTAAGCCACTAAGTTTGTGGTGATTTTTTATAGCAGCAATAGAAAACAAATACACTCTGCATTGCCACTAAAGTTTCTCATGTTAAATCATTAAAAAAAATCACGGGCAGAATTAATTCTATTAGATATACAACATCTCATCCAAGTTATCCCTCTGGGTCAGGTGATCTGTGTTCTAGTCTTAGCTCTGTAAATGACTGTGTTACCTCAGGGATGTAACTTGGTCAGTCTGGACCATATGCCATATTCTTGCATAAACAGCGAAGGAATTAAACAAGTTCAAAACCCAAACCAGTTGCTGATGAGTGGATTCTGATTCATAATGACCGGTAAGGACAGAGTAGAACTGCTCCATAGGGTTTCTGGGGAGCAGCTGATGGATTCCAACTGCCAACCAACCTTTTGGTTAGCAGCCGTGGCTAGCTTTTAACCACTTTGTCACCCAGGGCGCCAAACAAGTTCAGTATCTCTCAAATTTTCTTTACTAATCCCATGACTGCTTTACAGCTTTTTCAATTCATCTTCTTTTAGATTTTAATGAACCTCAGTTGTTTGACTTCTGGGAAGAATTCATCCACCTGCTGCTGTCCAGTCGATTTCAACTCATAGCACCCTATAGGACAGAACAGAATTGCCCCATAGGTTTCCAATGTTGTAATATTTAAGGCGAGCCCTGGTGGCACAGTGGCCAAGAGCTACAACTGCTAACCAAAAGGTCAGCATTTAGAATCGACCAGCCACTCCTTGGCAACTCTATGGGGCAGTTCCACCCCTGTCCTGTAGGATCACTGTAAATTGGAATCGACATGATGGCAATGCTTTTGGTTTTTTGGTTGGGAATCTTTAAGGGAGCAGATCATCAGGTATTTTCCCACAGAGTAGCTGGTGGGTTCTAATCACCGAACTTTTGATTGGCAGCCAAGCACTTAACCACTGCACCACCAGGGCTCCTTCTGGGAAAAAACAGGTACATTAAAAATGTTTTCACAAATAGCCAGTGTTTCCTTCTCACCCTTTAGATTTTTATGTGAATTTCTGGGATTGGCTGTGGTGGAAGTAGAACTTGCATGCACTCTCTACTGGGTTAAGAATTAGTGAGATGGAGTATAAAGATTCTCTAGCTGTGAAAATTTGTGATTTGGGAAAAAAAAAAAAGGTCATCTCAACTGAACCCCTGGAAGTGTTTATGTGATTCAAGAAGTCATCAGGCCACCCTGAGGATTTCTTAGGGAGATTTCTAGGCAATATGAATACTTAATTGAAAGGGAAAAGAGTCAAGAAACTTGGTGGTAGCTTGAAGATGAAATAACTTGTCCCCCAGTTTGGCTTTGGAAGATTCCTAATGGCTGAGATGAGATACGGGCTGACAAAAACAGAGTTAATGGTTCTTGGAAGTCAAAGTCATTTTTTTTTATTGTTCTGAAAACAAACAACCAACTTTTACAGAGAGTGTTTAACCTAAAGCTTTTGTTTAACCTAACGGCACTTAAATTCCTTTTCTCAAATTCCCAGGGCGACTTATCTCCTTAGTCAATCAACTGTGGCTGGCCTACTAACATGCTCCCCTCTTTACCTTGGGGGTCCTAAAGAAATTTACATCCTTTAGCCTACTTCTGTTATGCTTCTGTTTGGTTCTTTCTCTATCCTATTTATCTTAGCTAGAGCCATTCTCTATTTCAAGGCCACCAAGGTCAATAATCAAATTAAGAGAAGACCGAAGCCTTCTCTATCTGGGTGGTAAATTTCAGAACAACCAACCTGCCGCTGGCAATAGGAATGAATGATTGGGAAGAAAAGATTTGTTTTTGGTATTGGCAGCTCTTCTGTCAAATGGGCAAATTTTGGGAGTAAGCTTTCAGAGCAAAGAGTATATTCAAAGTTTGTGCTGCTGCTGCTGCTATTGTTTCAATTCTTTCCTTAGAACTCCTGCAACTGGTGGTTAAAGACCCATCTACAGAAATGAGAAGCCTCCGAAGTTTCCAGAAAGCAAATTATTCAGTTTATTCAATAATTTCAAGAACATTTTATAAAACGAATGGTAAAATCAAAAACCAAGCTTTGTTTGCTGACTATGGAAGAAGTGTCACTGTTTTTAAAACGTTGGATGTTTTTTCAGGAGTCTATATTGACTCCAGCTACTACATAAAAAACAAAATAATCCCATGGTTTACAAGTCATTCAATACACCCTTATTTTGGTCCTGAAATAATTATCATATTTATGAAGTTTTTTTTTTTTTCCCTTGCCCTAGAGCACATGAACTTTGCCTTAGAAGAGGCTTCAATATTGACTGTTCCATTGTAATGTGACATTTATTAACCTTTATAATGTTTAATGTGCACTAAAAGTCATCTTAGTTTAACATTATTCTTCTGACAAGTAAGAAGTTCCTGGATATTTTTTGGTCAAGCAAGAGTTAAAAATACAAGACTTTTTTTTTTTCTCATATAAAAGATACTTCAAATAACAAATGTCATGTAAGTTATTTGAATGAACAGAACATCATTTTAAAATAACATCTTTGAAACTGTCTGCATCTGAAAGTATTTATGATTATCATGTTTCTATTGTTCATGCTGATATAATGAATGTAATTTTTTTTTTTTTTTGGGCTACCCAGCCATATTGATTACTCTGGTCTATATACATGTAAAATACCTGACAGATGCAAAGGAAAGTCATAAAAGAAAGTATATAGGACATCTTAACATTCACTTCATTTTCTTTGTTGTTGTTAGGTGCCGTCGAGTCGTTTCTGACTTATAGCAACCCTATGTACAACAACGAAACGATATGCTGCCCAGTCCTGCGGCATCCTCACAATCATCGTTGGGCTTGTGCCCACTGTCGCAGCCACCTTGTCAATTCATCTCTTTGAGGGTTTCCTCTTTTTCACTGACCCTCTACTTTACCAAGCATGATGTCCTTCTCCAGGGACTTGTCCGTCCTGATAACATGTCCAAAGCATGTAAGATGAAGTCTTGTCATCCTCGCTTCTAAGGACCACTCTGGCTGTACTTCTTCCAAGACAGACTTGTTCATTCTTCTGGCAGTCCATGGTGTATAGTCATTATTCTTCGCCGACACCATAATTCAAAGGCATCAATTCTTCTATGGTCTTCCTTATTCATTGTCCAGCTTTCACATACATATGAGGTGATAGAAAATATCACGGCTTATTTACTTTACAGAAGCAAAAATATACATAACTCCAAATCTTAGATCTATGGGTTTGCATATGTTTAAAGCAAGCCAACGTGCTGTTAAAAATACGCTTACTTCTAATTTAAAATTTGTAGCAAACTAATAGGAAAATTTCCAGATACCCTAGAGTTTCTTTCTCACCAAAGCTTACACAGATTGTTGCCTTATTGATTTTAAGTTTCATAATCTCACAAAAAGACCTGCTACTAAATTCTCTTCTTGGAATATAATGAAATATTTGAAAATATTATAAGAATAAAGAATTGATCTTGAATAGTTTATATCTCTCTAATAAGTGGAGCTCCTTAATTTCTAAAGCAGAAAATGAAAATAAAAGGTTTGTATCAATAAAAAAAAAAAGACTGCTAAGAAATAAAAATGTTTATTTCTGAGAGGTGGGGTTATGAGTAATTTATAATTTCATTATATTATCTCTGTTTTTACAGTTCTCTATAGTAAAGACTGATTTGCTTTTGTAATTAGCTTTGTCAGGTTATTACACAAACTTGCTATTTCGGTAATACTTTAAATGTTTCCACCAAGTATACACTAGCTCCTGGTCAAAAGCAAAAAGAAAAAAATCACAGGAATAATTTAGTCATGCAGAGTTTATCGCTAAATATACAAATACTATTTTGTAGGTTACATACCTAAAATTTAAGACAGGCTATCTGCAGAATACAAAAAATTTCAAAAGGTGTTATTCTCTGTTGGCGCCTTGATTAATATTTCAGTGACATTTATGACAAATCTGCAGGTGTTACAATTTTCTAAGTTTAGAGTTTTCATTAAAAAAGAACCAAAGAAAATTAGAAAAAAAAATTATGAAGACTTACTGCTGAGTTGCAGCCCTGTCATTATTTCTGCCAGATTTACATCCCTACAGCCATCTGCAGCCACATCCCTTCAATGCTAATTACATCCATAGCTCAGTTCTGAGGTAACCAAAAGCTGGGCTCCACAAGGCTCTTTCAGATCTGCTGTTGTTACAGTTAGCGAGACACATACTTTCAATGCAACATGTTGGCTGGCATTCACAGTCACAGATCTCCAGATAATAGGCAACAATCACAGACATGTTTCTCTGCTCCCAATCAATTTAGTTCATTTCCGAGAAAAATGTGTTTTATCTTTATAGATTTCACTAATCATTTCCTGAAGTGACTGAGTGGTTGATTGGATTTTTAGCTAAATAAGTATTGTTCAAAGACAAAATCCTGGATTAAGTTAAATAAAATCCCATAAAGTAGGAGGGAAATTAAACAAAAAAACTGAATTAAACTAAGTTATGTAATTATTTAGAGAACCCAAGATAGTGGGAAATGACCAAATCATTTTAGAAAAATTATTCCTGATTCCAGAGAAGAGTAGACCACTACATACAAGAGAATAAAAATAGTCACTAAGTCATATATCAGTTCAAACTATTTAATAAGCTTAATGGCTTCATCATTGTTGCTTGTCTCTTTTGGTATAAAGCTAAATAGCTTGATGATTCTTTATTTAGAAGTATCTATGTACTAAACATAGACATCCACCACCTGTCTGTCAGTTTTTCATACTGAGGTAGCCTGAGCATTGCTATGATGCTCGAAGCTATGACATCAGTATTTCTAATACCAGCAGGGTCACTCATGATGGACAGGTGTCAGCAAGAGCTTCCATACAAAGGCAGACTAGGAAGAAAGGTCTGGCAATTTACTTTCGAAAAGTAGCCAATGAAAACCCTATGGATTGCTACAGAATATTGTCTGATATAGTGCTGGAAGATGAGCATCCTAGGCTGGAGGCACTATACAATAGCCACAGCAATGGATTCAAACTTATTAATGATCATGAAGATGGTACAGGACTGGGCATCATTTGGTTGTTATATATGGGGTCACCATGAATCAGAGCTGACCAAACAGAAACTAACAATAACATGTACTAGGTTCTACTCTCTAGGAATGCCGCCTTAGTTAAATTCATAATTCCTAAAATTAACAAAATATTTAAATAAGTAAATACATTTTATAACCCAATTTCATTTCTCAGTGGGGGTAGGTGAGGGAGCAACTGGCAGAGTTCCTTCAATGTTTCATCATTTATAATTCTAAGAAATGAATTACTTATTTCTCTAAAAAAGAAAAAGAAAAGGCATTGAAAAGGCAGGTGATTGGAAGATGTGGCAATATTGTGTTGAAGGAGGGAAGTCAGATCAAAACTAAACTGAAGACAGACATTTAAGATCTCATGTTCTTACATCATTTTGCCTTACCCTTTAGATAACTGACATTTTAAAAACGAGGTAAGTTTCCTTTTCAGCCACGTAAACTGCTTTTGCTTACGCATTCCTCTTAATTTGGGGGTAAGGAGTGAGATGATAACTTACTTTATCGACAAAGTTATGTTTATTTTTGTTAGTATACTGAATTTATTAAATTAATATGATTGAATACCAGATACTATCCTAGATCCTGGGTGACAAGGATAACAAGACATGCTATTTGTCCTCTAGAAGTTCACAATCTAGTAAGAAGCTGGAGTCCAGTGTAGAGAACTCCCTTGAATTTAAAAACAGAGAAAATCTTCAAAGTGATATTCATACACTATGGAAATTTGGGCTTACCTGAAAACTGGAACTAGTGTTTCTAAATAACAACCAGTGGGTTTACTATGACATAAATCATATGGGGGAAGTTATAAAAACAGAGAAAATTGAGGCCCATATAATATCTGTTGTATCAGGCCCTAGAGATGGGGCATGGCTTGTGAATTTATAAATTTAAAAATGCCTCCAGGAGATTCTGATGCAAGCCAGGTTTGCAAATCACTGCAGGCTTCAAAATCTTCTTTTTGCATATACTCAAAGAGGTCAGGTTTGCACAAGGCCACACAGCTATTTTTGCCAAACTATCAGTTTAGTTTTGTTCTGTGTTTGTTTCACCACTGTGTCTTGCTGAGTATCCAAATAGGGAGTTTTACTTCTTGTCTCTTATATTTTATGCCTCAGAGACAAGTACTGGTATAAACAGGAATGGGAAACTAGTGTTTTCCAGTTAGTGACATAATAAATCTTACTGCTTAGCCTGTAGAAACTTACTGATTTTTCTAAATTCCAAGAATTTCAATCAAAAAAATCATTAAACTTACTGTTTTTTTGCCTATTAAAAACTAATATCTCCTTTCTTGCATAATTATTCATTTGTAACTGCAGAAATATCAGCAACACCCACCAACAAAACTTTATTCTTGCTAATTATATATTTATGTATATGTATTTGTATTGCGTACATATACATATGTATATGTATTTGACCTAACACCTGTCAGTTTATCATACTGTGGTGGTTTGCACATTGCTATGATGCTGGAAGCTAAGCCACCAGTATTTTTAATACCAGGAGAGCTGTCCATCATAGACAGATTTTAGCAGAGCTTCCAGACTGTGACAAGCTAGAAAGTAAGTCCTGACAATCTACTTCTGAAAACGTGTTAATAAAAACCCTACTGCGATACCAAGCAATAGCAGATTCCTTCAAACTTAGAAAGGTAAGAGTAAAATTCATGGTAACCACAAAGAAAGTTAACAAACATACTCATAAAAAAAAAGAGGGAAAACATAAAGTCTCAGCAAAGACAAAACCTATAAAAACAAAAGAAATGAAAAAAAAATCCACAAACAAAAGTAACTCAGCACAAGAGAGTAAGAAGAACAAAGAAAACTTCAGCACCACAAAAAAAACGCTACAAAATGAGAGCAACAAACTCACATCTATCAATAATTACACTGAATGTAAATGGACTCAATGCACCCATAAAGAGACAGAGACTGACAGAATGGATAAGAAAACAGGATCCATCAATATGCTGTCTACAAGAGACACACCTTAGAAACGAAGATGTGAATTTATTAAAAGTCAACAGTTGGAAAAAAATATATCAAGCTAACAACTACCAAAAAAGAGCAGGAGTGGCAATTCTGATCTCAGATAAAATAGACTTTAAAACAAAATCTACCATAAAAGACAAAGAAGGACACTATATAATGATTAAGGGGACAATCCATCATGAAGACGTAACCATAATAAACATCTACGCACCCAATGACAGGGCTCCAAAATACATAAAACAAACTCTAACAACACTGAAAAGAGAAATTGACAGTTCCACAATAATAGTAGGAGACTTCAACACACCGCTCTCAGTAAAGGACAGAACAACTAAGAAGAAACTCAGCAAAGATACAGAAGACCTAAAGGGCACAATCAGCCAACTTGACCTCATAGACATATATAGAACCCTCCATCCAACCGCTGCAAAGTACACATTCTCTTCCAATGCACATGGAACGTTCTCCAGAATAGACCACATCTTAGGCCGCAGAGCAATCCCCAACAAGATCCAAAACGTTGAGATATCTTCTCTGACCACAATGCCATCAAGGTAGAAATTAACAATAGAAAGAGGAAAGAAAAAAAATCATCTACATGGAAACTGAATAATACCCTGCTTACACATCACTGGGTAATAGAAGAAATCAGAGATGGAGTCAAAAAACTCCTAGAATCAAATGAGAACAAAAACACACCATACCAAAACTTCTGGGACACAGCAAAGGCAGCCCTCACAGGACAATTTATAGCGATAGATGCACATATCAAAAAAGAAGAAAGGGACAAAATCAAAACATTAACTACAGAACTCAAACAAATAGAAAGAGAACAGCAAAAAAAGCCCACAACCACGGGAAGAAAGGAAATAGTAAAGATCAGAGCAGAAATAAATGAAATAGAGAACAGAAAAACAATAGAAAGAATCAACAAAACCAAAAGTTGGTTCTTTGAAAGAATCAACAAAATTGACAAACCACTGGCCAGACTGACAACAGAAAAACTGGAGAGGACACAAATAACCCAAATAAGAAACGAAATGGGGGACATTACAACAGACCCGACTGAAATAAAAAGGATTATAACAGGATATTATGAAAAACTATACTCTGACAAATTTGAAAACCTAGAGGGAAATGGATAAATTTCTAGAAACACACGGCCTACCCAAACTACAACAAAGTGATGTTGAAAATCTGAAAAGACCCATAACAAGAGAAGAGACTGAAAAGGTAATAAAAAAAAACTCCGAACCAAAAAAACCCTGGCCCAGATGGCTTCACTGGAGAATTCTACAAAACATTTACAGAAGAGCTTGGACCAGTACTACTCAAGCTATTTCAGAGCATAGAAGAGGAAGCTACACTTCCAAATTCATTCTATGAAGCCAGCATAATGCTGATACCAAAACCAGAAGATGTCACAAAGAAAATCACAGACCAATATCTTTCATGAATATAGATGCAAAAATTCTGAACAAAATTCTAGCCAGTAGAATTCAGCATCATATCAAAAAAATAATACACCACGACCAAGTAGGATTCATACCAGGTATGTAAGGATGGTTCAACATTAGAAAATCAATCAACGTAACCCACCACATAAATAAAAGGAAAAAAAAGATCACATGATCATATCTATTGACGCAGAAAAGGCATTTGACAAAGTCCAAAGCCCATTCCTGATAAAAACTCTCAATCAAATAGGTAAGGAAGGGAAATTTCTCAACAGAATGAAGGGCATCTATGCAAAACCAACGGCCAACATCATTCTTAATGGAGAGAGGCTGAAAACATTCCCCTTGAAAACAGAAACAAGACAAGGATGCCCTTTATCACCACTCCTATTGAACATTGTGCTTGGAGTTCTAGCTAGAGCAATAAGGCAAGAAATAGAAATAAAGGGCATCCAAATTGGGAATGAAGAAGTTAAACTGTCCCTGTTTGCAGATGATATGATACTATACATAGAAAACCCTAAAGACTCCATGAGAAATCTACTGGAACCAATAGAAAGATTCAGCAGAGGAGCAGGATACAAGATAAACATACAAAAATCAGTTGGATTCCTATACACCAATAAGGAGAATGATGAAAAGGAAATCAGGAAAACAATACCATTTTCAATAGCCCCTAAAAAGATAAAATACTTAGGAGTAAATCTGACCAGGGACGTAAAAGACCTATACAAAGAAAACTACAAGACACTACTGCATGAAACCCAAAGGGATCTACATAAATGGAAAAACATACCATGCTCATGGATAGGCAGACTCAACATTGTGAAAACGACAATTCTACCCAAAGCATTTACAAATACAACGCAATCCCAATCCAGATACCAACAACATTCTTCAAAGAGATGGAAAAACTAATCATTAACTTTATATGGAAAGGGAAGAAGCCCCAAATAAGTAAAGCACTACTGAAGAAGAAGAATAAAGTTGGAGGACTCACACTACCTGACTTCAGAACCTACTATACAGCTACAGTAGTCAAAACAGCCTGGTACTGGTACAACGACAGATACATTGACCAATGGAACAGAATTGAGAACCCAGATGTAAATCCATCCACCTACCCTCACCTGATCTTCAAAAAGGGCCCAAAGTCCATCAAATGGGGAAAATACATTCTTTTTAACAAACGGTGCTGGCAAAACTGGATATCCATCTGCAAAAAAATGAAACAGGACCCATACCTCACACCGTATACAAAAACTACTTCAAAATGGATCAAAGACCTGAATATAAAGCCTAAAACTATAAAGTTCATAGAAGAAAAAATAGGACCAACACTTCAGGCCTTAATAAACGGCATTAACAGGTTACAAACCATAACCATCAATGCACAAAACCCAACAGATAAGCTAGATAACGGGGATCTTCTAAAAATCAAACACCTATGCTCTTCAAAAGACTTCACCAAAAGAGTAAAAAGAGAACCTACAGACTGGGAAAACATTTTTGGACAGTACAAGTCAGACAAAGGTCTAATCTCCATAATCTACAAGAAAATCCAACACCTCTACAACAAAAAGACAAATAATCCTATTAAAAAATGGGCAAAGGAAATGAACAGACACTTCACCAAAGAAGACATTCACATGGCCAACAGACACATGAGGAAATGCTCGCGATCACTAGCCATTAGAGAAATGCAACTTAAAACCACAATGAGATACCATCTCACCCCGGCATTACTGGCACGAATCAAAAACACTGGAAATAACAAATGTTGGAGGGGCTGCAGGGAGATCAGAACACTTATGCACTGCTGGTGGGAATACAAAATGATACAACCATTTTGGAAAATGATATGGCGCTTCCTCAGAAAGCTAGAAATAGACTTACCATTTGATCCAGCAATCCCACTCCTAGGAATGTATCCTAGAGAAATAAGAGTCGTCACTCGAATAGACATATGCACACTTATGTTCATGGCAGCACTGTTCACAATAGCAAAACGACGGAAACAACCTAGATGCCCACCAACAGATGAATGGATAAAAAAACTATGGTACATACACACAATGGAGTATTATGCAACGAGAAAGAACAACAATGAATCTTTGAACCATCTCATAACATGGATGAAACTGGAGGACATTATGCTGAGTGAAATAAGTCAATCACAAAAGGACAAATATTGTATGAGACCTCTATTGTAAAAACCCATGAAAAAGTTCACACACAGAATGTAACAATCTTTGTTGGTTACCAGGGATGGGAGGGGTGGGGGGGGGAAATACTAAATAGGCAATAGATAAGTGGTATCTTTGGTGAAGGGTGAGACAGTACACAATACAGGGGAAACTAGCACAGCTTGTACAAGGAAAGGTCATGGAAGCTCCATAGACACATCCAAACTCCCTGGGGGACTGAACTCCTGGGCGGAGGGCTGTGGGGACCATGGTCTCAGGGAACATCTAGCTCAATTGGCATGACACAGCTTATAAAGACAATGCTCTATGTTCTACCTTGGTGAGTACTGTCTGGGGTCTTAAAAGCCTGTGAGCGGCCATCTAAGATACTCCACTCGTCTCATCCCTTCGGGAGCAGGGGAGAATGAAGAGAACAGGATACCAGGAAAAGAGTAGTCCGAAGGACTAATTGTCCACAGCTACCAAGGCCTCCACTGGACTGAGTCTAGTGCAGCTAGATGGTGCCCGGCTACCACCATTGACTGCTCTGACCAGGATCACTACAGAGGATTCTGGACAGAGCTGGAGAAGGATGTAGAGCATAATTCTAACTCACTACAAAAAGACCAGATTTACTGGCCACAGGGAGACTGGAGAAGCCTCGAGAGTATGGCCCCCAGACACCCTTTTAGCTCAGTGGTGAAGTTACCTCCGAGGTTCACTGTTCAGCCTGGGAGTGGACAGCCCCGTAAAACCAAATGAGACTAACGAGGTACAGGAGTCCAGTGACAAGGGCCAGAAGGCAGAAGGGGACAAGGAAGCTGGTGATAGGGAACCCAAGGTTGAGTGAGGATATTGTTGATGTGTTGTGAGATTGTTACCATTGTCATAGGGCAACATTTGTAGTAACTGTTAAATAAGAAACTATTTTGTTCTGTAAGCCTTCATCTTAAGTGAGAATAACAGCACAATTGGAAGAGCGTAGTCAGTGTCACTGAACTGTGCATGAAGAAATTTTTGAAATGGTGTATCTTTGGCTATGTGTATTTTCACCAAAAAAAAGGTTGAGAAGTTAGAGGGTTGGTATGTTGTGGGGTTGTTAACCAGTGTCATAAAACAACATGTGTACTACTGTTTCATGAGAAACTATTTCTTGTATAAGCTTTCACCTGAAGTACAATAAAAGAAAGAAAAAAAAAACCCTATAGATCACAACAGAATATTGTTTGATACAGTGCTGAAAGATGAATCCCTTAGGATAAAAACACTCAAAATACACAGTGGTCACAATGGATTTAAGCATACCAATGACTGTGAAGAGGGCACAAGACCAGGCAACCTTTCTTTCTGTTGTACACGTAACCACCATGGTTTGAAGTGGATTCCTTAGCAACTAAGAAAAACACGTATTTGATAATGGCTCTAAACAAACAGTGGAATTTTTTTGTAGATGACAGCTTACAGCTACATTTAAGGAACTTCTTTGCTCCTTATTCTATCTGTACTTGAAGGCTAAAATCACGTCTCAGTTTGTTTCTGGAAACATCACAACAACTCAAACATCTGTTCAATTCACTGCATTGCCAAAGGTGTGGCAGAAAATTCCAAACTCAAGTAGAAACCCACACTGCCTGTGGGTGTTGGAGACCTGAAGCTCTCTCCGGACTGGGGATCATGAGCCAGCATCCTACTCCAGTTGGTTAAATTTTCACCTAGGCTTACCCTAATTCAACAGCTCTACAATGTTGGGTTGGCTATGTGATACTTGAGAGATTTTTAATTCCTTTGAGGGTGCATTAAATTAGTTGGGAGGAAGTCTTAACTCTGTCATAATTATTTGGCATTTGAAATAAAGATTGAGGGAGTCAGAGGAAATAAAAAATGTTAAAGTACATTTCTGAATAACCCAAAACAAAATCCACTGCTGTCAAGTTGATTCCCACTCATAATGACCCTACAGGACAGAGTAGAACAGCCTTGTAGGGTTTCCAAGGCTTTAATTGTGTGTGTGTGTGTGTGTGTGTGTGTGATTTAGGTGAAGGTTTACAGAGCCAATTAGTTTCTCATTAAACAATTAATACACATATTGTTTTGTGACACTTAAGACTATAATCTTTACGGAAGTAGACTGCCACATCTTTCTCCCACGGAGCGGCTTGTGGGTTGGAACTGCCAACCTTTCAGTTAGCAGATGAGTGCTTTAACCACTGTGCCACCAAGGCTCCCTCATCTCTGAATAGAACTAACCAAATTGAAACCAATCCAAAAAAAAACCTCATTCCATTTCCTGGTTCCCAGCATGTGGTCAAGAAGGCATAAATAACCCTGTTGTTTTTGTTGTTAGTTGCCCTGGAGTCAATTCTGACTCAGGGTGACCCCACGTGTGCAGAGCAGAACTGCTCCACAGGGTTTCCCAGCCTGTGACTTTTTGGAAGCAGATCACCAGGCCTGTCTTCTGAGGCACCTGTTGGTAGGTTCGAACTCCCAACCTTTCAGCTACTAGTTGAGCACTTAAACTTTTGCACCACCCAGGGACTATAAACAGCCCTGGTAAGTGCAAATTTGATTATGAAGACTCCCCTTTTTTTCAGTATCAATGCAGACAATGGAATAGGTTACATTTAAGGATTCTTCTAACTCTGATATTCTCATCTTTAATAGTAAAATTCATGGTACTAAAAACTGAGCTATTAAGACTACCTGGTTTTTAATCTGAACTCTACCACTTACGTCACTTTCAGCAAGGTGATTGAGCTTTCCCTGCCTCAGTTTCTTCATCCATAAAATAAGCATAATAATGGTTTCTATTTCTTAGGGCTTGGGTAGAATTAAACGAGTTAATAAATATAAAGCCGTTAGGAAGGGAGGGAAAAAAAAGCCTTGCACACAGAGTAAGTGCTTAAGTGTCAGTATCTCTTTTTCTTGAATCTTTTTTTTTAAATATTTTGGCATCTGTATCTATATCAAGAGTCATCTGTGGTTCAATAGCAGAATTCTTGCTTCCCAAGTGGAGACTTGGGTTCGATTTCCAGCTAATGCACCTCATGTGCAGCCACTACCTGTCTGTCAGCAGAGGCTTGCTTATTACCATTATGCCGAACAGGTTTCAACAGCACTTCAAAGCTAATACGACGGACTAGGAAGACAGACTAGACAGAAAGGCTTGGATATCTACTTTTGAAAATCAGCCAGTAGGTGACCCTGTAGATCACAACAGAACATTGTCATATCCACAACCAATCAAGCAGATGGTGCAGGACCAGGCAGCACTTCTTTCTGTTGTGCGTGGAGTTACCATGAGTCAGGGGCTGACTGATGACAGCTAACAACAATATCCGACTCAAATACACTTGTTGAAGTTTTCACACAGACGTAATATTACTGATATACATAATTATTTCTACATTATCCAGTTATGCATCGAAGAAGAGAAATACACATTAGCAAAATACAAGTTATTCATCTAACATTTTTTTTGAGCTCCTACTACTCTGTTACGAAATCAATGTGTGACTTTATATATTTCATAAGCATAATATGATATTTAGAGATGACCTGGCTACTTTCCTTCATTCCTGTATTGTTAGCACTGTTAATTCATTTATTGTTGAAAACCATAACCTGGTTCCAATGATTTCTTGTTGAGTTTTTTACCTAAGCTTTTTTATATTCAATTTATTTGGTGATTTTAGCAGTAGAGGCAGCTCAGAGTGTCATCTGAACACTGTCTGGAGACAGTTTGATAAGATGCTATCAGAAACTTATCAGTGCAATTTGTCCTATTTTAAATATGGAAAGCTGTGATTTATTCTCTATAGAAATGTTTACGTCTCAGTTTTAATGTATTAATGAATGTAACAAATATGTATTTGATACTGAAGACTTTGCCTTTATGCCCAAAAAGAAAATACGTGGCCAGTTTTGGTTTACTAAGAAGCAATGAATAAAGACACATATGCTACACACAGAATAAAGGTGGAAGGCGAGAAGAACAAACCATTTAGAAAAGCACCATCCTTGGGTAAACAGATAATAAGCTTGTAATATGAAATCTGAGAAGAAAAAGATATTCAGGGGAAGCAAACAAAGATTCGGAAATTAAGGAGGTTGCCAAGATGAATCTATGTTGAGCAAAAAGGTAATCGTAACTTACAAAATTGAAATATGTATATATTTGTTGTCAAGGATTTCATTCTACTTGGATCAACAAGCAATGCCTAATGAAGCAGCAGCCAAAAAATCAAATGCTGTATTGAACTGGACAAATCTGCTGCAAAGGACTTCCTTAAAATCTTAAAAACCAAAGATGTCACTTTGATGACTAAAGTGCGCTTCACCCAAGCCATGGTATTTTCAGTCACCTCATATGCGTGTGAAAGCTGGACATTGAAAAAGGCAGACTGAAGAACTGACACATTCGATGTGGGGTGCTGGCAAAGAATACTGACTATACCATGGACTTCTAGAAGAATGAACAAACCAGTCTTGGAGGAAGTATAGCCAGAATGCTCCTTAGAAGCGAGGATGGGAAAACTTTGTCTCATGTACTTTGGACATGTTATCAGGAGGAACCAGTCCCTGGAGAAGAACATCATTCTTGGTAAAGTAGACGGTCAGCGAAAAAGAGGGCGACCCTCAGTGAGATGGACTGACGCTGTGGCTGCAACGATGGGCTCAAACACAGCAATGATTGTGAGGATGCTGCAGGACCAGGCAACATTTCATTCTGTTATATCTAAGGCTGCTCTTAGTCATAGTTGACTGGACAGCACCTAACAACAACAACATGTATTTGTTTGACCATCTATGAAAACAGGTTGTACACACATTTATACTCAATGGCTATAAAAATGTATATTATTATATGCATAGGATACTCTTAAAATGGGCTGAATGTACATCGATGATTTACAATGAAGACAAATAGTGTTTATCAGGTGGGAGAGTGGATGATATTGCCAAGCCTCCACTACCATAAGCCTTTGGGTGGTGACAAGGAAAGCAGCGTGTGCCTAGCAGAGTCCCTGGCATGAAATACATACTTGATATTTTGATCATCTGCCTTGATACTGGAAACCATGGTGGTGTACTGGTTAAGAGCTATGGCTGCTAACCAAAAGCTCGGCAGTTTGAATCTACCAGGCACTCCTTGGAAACAGCACGGGGCAGTTCTACTCTGTCCTATAGGGTTGCTATGAGTCGGAATGGACTCGACAGCAACAGGTTTGGGTTTTTTTTGGCCTCCATATTACTGGGAGCCCTGCTGCCACATCCAAAACTCTATGGAGAAAATAATATTCTCTCTTCTTGGAACTGCTTTGGCCTTTCTCCTTCTGGCGGCTCATGCAATGAGTTAAATTTTTCCAACAGAATTTAAGGGTTTTTGAGGACAAAATCCACAAGTGTTTTTCCAAATAAATGTTTCTTTTATTTTTAGAAATCTTTTCTGTTTTGAAACATTTTAAGTAAGAGAAGGAAACTGCTAATGTTATCGCATTGAAAATTGATGGCTAATGCTTTCTGGATAGTCAAGTTCACCTTGGATGCCTTTCTGTCCTGTTCAGCATGGAACATACATGCCCCCCAAATCAGGCTTTGATAATAGTCGCTTTCAAGGTCCACATTTTTTTGTCTAACCTTTTCTTAAATCCAAGCAATTAAAAGAAGTAGAGCAAAACAAGCAAAATTAATGCACAGCTTCCTACAATGTATATAAATCTCTTATAAAATGGTCTCATTTTAAACATGATTCCTGGAATACCTTCCTCAATAACACTAGACTGAGATCAGTGTCCATTTAACGTATAAATGTTCAATTAACCTATATTCTTTACTAAAATATGTAATGGATACCTTGTGGCAGCCCACATAAGTTTTTTTTACTGAACAAGCCCAAATGATAAGTTTTTCACTGAATAACAGGGATAAATTATTCCCGCAGAATAAAGGTCAAGTTGATAGTCCATTATATGCCATTCCCTCCTGTCTTACAAAACAACAGCAGTCTAGGATAGTGTTAATACTCTCTGACATATAAACACTTAATAAATGTCTGTTGAACTGAACTAACAGCTTCCCTCCCCCTCCTTTCTTTTGTTTAAAAGTAAGTGGTGGTCAGGCTTTTTGGTTAAAATGTAGCTACTATCTAGTTGTGAGACAATTTATTATATATTCTAAGTCACTTAGTGACTTCCCCTGTTAAGTCATTAAAAAAAATGGCTGAACAATTAACATATAGTTCATTAAATGCGTAAGATCAGGCCCTTGAGAAATTCCCAGGGCACTGGAAGCAGTAGTAGAGCTGTGCAGGTGCATCTACTCACAGCTAGTGTGGCTTATCAAAATTATCCCACTTTTGTCGTTTTCAACCTGATTATGTAGAAACAATTATACTCATATTTCATTTGTTCCTTGTATGCCAAAAAGAATAAAATAAAATTAGAAACTGCCAGATTTATAGCACACAATTCCCCAAGAGAGACAGAATTCCTGTTTGGAACTTTAAACACTTAGAATTGTTTTTGTGAGTTACTTGTTAAAAAAAAAAAAATAAAAAGGAACAGGAATGAGAAACTTACAAGAATTAACTCACAAAAACTGTAACAAAGTCTTTCTCTAAACTTAGAGTCTTGGAGGGTGCTAAATTTATCACTATTAGCTCCCAAATGGATTAATTCCATTTTAATGTACATCAGTAAAACCTATTTTCTGGTATATAATTAAAGTTTGGCAATAGCCAACATAGTTTTGAAATAATAATAATAATAACCTGAATAGAATAAGCACAAAATAATACCTGAACAGTTAAGACTACGGCTTAAAACAAAGATATTACGTGGTTAATAATTACAAGAACCATGGCACATATAAGTAGTGTTCTTCCAAAAACTATGTTTTATCTTTAAAATACGAAGTGAAATAACTTTACCGAAAAGTTAAACACTCTGTTCTTTCTTCCTTGCTTCCTCCTTCCTTCCGTTTTTCCCTTGCTTGCTTCCTTCCTCCCTCCCTTCCTTTCTTCCTCCATCTCTCCCTCTTTCCCTCCCTTCCTTCCTGAAAGTTTAAAATACCTGTCCATGTGGGGTAGTAAGATACATAGAATATTCTTTACCACTTCAAATCTAGGAGTTCTTTGAGAAACTCGTAGACTTCTCCTTCTTTGATTAAATTAAATGGAGTGAAACAAGCACCCTTAAGGCAGTTTTTGGATAGGAAAAGACCAAAGGAAAGAAATTACACAGTAATTTGTTTGGTAAGGCTTAAATAAAGAGCCTATTGAGAAGCTCTTTCAGACTTCAACTCCTGCCTAAGAAGGCCAATTTTTATCTTTAAATTAATATAATCATGCCAAAGTACCTACTAAAACACAAGGTAGCTCTAATTGATCCTAAAATTCTATCTGCAGCAATAAAATACCTCTAAATTCAAAATGTTATATTGCATTTGAACAAGGAATGAATTCAATCAGTTCCTTTTAAGGTCATCTTGGGCAGAGCAGGAGTTTCCTTATGGCTTTTAAAATTTCATTCAATACCGGTAATTAAACAAATTCTTTGTTTACCTACCATGGGCCAGGATGACCAATACCACTGTCATATCCATCAGTGACAAATATTTGGCAATCTGGAAAAACATGAGGAAGTCTGAGTAACAAACTTAGTTATGACCTTGGTAATCTACATACATTCTTATACCAATCTAGACTGTGTAGAACACTGAAGATTGACTCAAGGTGTGTATGTGCCAGAGAGAATATCTGCTGCACTGGTGATAGTATAAAGCAGTGCTACTCAAAGTGTGGACAATGCAGAGGTGATAGTCTGCAAACTGTTTGTTACTGGTCCACAATGTATGTACACAACATGAGAAGAAGCACTGTTGTAATTCGATGCTGCTGAATCTAAGAATCACTTTAAAAATTGGTAGTTTTAATTTGCTTGACTTTGTCTTCTTATTTTCTTTTTCTAGTAATTCATTTTTATAGTATTTTACAAAAATGCTGGGCTACAATAGACTGCAAATGCAAACACAAAATGCAAACAAAAACCTAATTGTTCACCACAACATTTAGAAAAGCAATGACATAGATGACATGCTTGCCTATATTTTTGGATATATTAAAAATAAAAGACAGAAAAGAAAAAGCACAGGGTGAAAGTTGAATATTCTTTGAAATATCACTAGGGAAAATAAACTTAATACTCAACATTTTAAATGACCAGCTCCATTGTTTAATAATTTAAATTAGAATGTTCTGAAATTCTGAGAAAGCTTTCAACTCAACTATGCTTACTTGTTAACTAAATTAATATTATATTGTGCAGTACTAAAAAATTCTCTTGACCTTCAAGACATTGCAAAGACTAGTTCCACGTGGTGTCATTTGCCATTTTAGCACAAGTCTATTCTTAGGCTGTTGTTACATATCAGATGGAAAATGGTTCATCTGAAATTTAGGCCATTTTAAAGACTGATTTTAGTTGTTTATATTCCCACATATGCACAGCATTTAGTAATCTATTCAACTAATCGTTAGACAACAAAACATTATTTTTGTGGCTGCAGATGTCAAACTTAAACACAAATTGCTATCAAGGGATAGATAAATCGTTTTTTGTTTATTTATGGCAAACTGATGCTCATATCTAAAGACCTGTGTGTACCTACATACAGTGATGAAGTTTTGATGAATATCAAAATAAAGGCACATGTTGGCAGTAAGAAATGTTATGACGTCAACTTGAGTTTCTGGCAAATTCTACCCTGGAGACATGATGGATGAGAAAAAACTGAACACGGGCCATGAAATGCAGAGACTAAGGGATTCTCATGATTAGTTCTGTGATGGCTGTGGAATAAATTTCCTATTCATCAAGATAAAGTGAAGGAAGTTTGGTACCTTAACTGATAGTCCAGAACAAAGAGAAATGAAGTGAGAAATTACTCAATCTACTTTCTTTCAAATAGTGAAGAATATTTTACTGAAAATATAAATCAAGGAAAATATTCTCAACATGATAAAAACAGTAGATTTGTAAACTGAAAAAGCACAGCTGCCTGGTCATCAAATAAAACAAATTGTGAATGGTACTATTTCCTAATATACTTTAAGCTTTTGTCATTTTATTAATCTATGGCCCAGATCCTATTAAGTGAGAGAGCTTATTCTGGCTAAGTATCTTGTTCAGCTCTATAGGGCAACATGTCGTGCATCACTGCACCAGAGTACTACACAGGGCTCCTGGGAAATGTTCATTCAACTTGAAACACTACACTCTTTTGTATTAGAAAACTTTACATTTCATGACAGTGAAATTCCTTAAGTCACACCAGGATTATCTTTATTTCAAGAACAAAAATCTAGTTAAGCATCAACAAAAGGCAATGACCTAACAAAAGTTAACTCTTTAAGTTCATTTTTAGATAAACAGCCTGTAAAATTTAGATTTTATTGCTTGAGACACTTACTCTAGGGGGGCGTAATACAGTTCTAGTGTGCACCCTGATAATAATTTGTATACATTTATATGTATGTGTGTATATATATATTATTTCATGCTGATGTATTTATTTATTACATTTAATAATTCAATAAATATTTACTCAATACCTATGATTTTGTATCTGTATTACAGACAAACATATAAGCTCAACTTATTCCCAGCACTCACTTTCTAAGAGGGAAAACAGACATATAAACCATAGAGAATTAGAGAATTCTACAAACAGCACAGCAGAATAAGTACTACACTAGAATATATTGTACATATACGAAACCATATTCTGTGGACGCATGAAGTTGGAAGTGGTCAACTCAACATGGTGAAAAAAATACCAAGAGTAATGTCTGAACTTAATCTTGAAGAGTATGTAGGAATTTCATGAGAATCAAAGGGTGGGGAAATATTTCTTGCAGATGAAAAAGTATTGCAAACACACAAAGACATAAATGAACAGTAACTTCGAAGAACTTTTTGGTAAAAAGGTACAAGGATTCTGTTGGGAGCTAAGGCTGGATCTACATTAAAGCAGGTTTTTTTTTTTTTGTCCTTTACAGTAAGGAATGCAGGTGTTATAGTATGGGAGATTTATGGAAGCATTTTTAGCTGAGAAGTTAAAGATTAGGTGCATATTCTAGAAAGTTAATTATCAGCAATGTGGAGACCAAGTCTCATTACATTAGCTTTTTAGGGTGATGACACATTAAACTAGAGAAGTCGCATTGACAATGGCAATGGAGAAGAAGAAAAGACATGAAATTTTAAAGTTATAAATGATAAAATAATAGATATTAGAAACTGCTCGTTGTTCAGTCCACAAAATGTGATTCCCTTCTTCCATCTTGACTTTGGAGGAGCACAAGGCCATCCTTATTAAAGATGCTATTTCCCAGGCTTCTTTTCAGTTATCTCTAGCCATGTAAAGAAGCTCTGCCTAATGGGATATAAGAGAAAGCATACTTTCTCACAGAGAACTACACCTACAAGACAGAAATTACATTCTTTTTTTCTTTTCTTAAATCTCTTCCTTTAAACTGCTGCCAGAAATACAGTGTGATGTCTGGAGTTCTGGCTGCCATTCTGAGGTCTTCATTTCTGGAAGGAAAGGCAGTGAAGTACAATAGTCTGAGTCTCTGAGGATTTAAATAAAATAACTTGTTAATGCCATTTCTACTCGGAGATCCCTGATGCTTGTACCAAAAACTATTCCTAATGATACAGCAGTCAATTAGAAGTGGGGGCAAAGAAAAAGGTGAGTTGAGATTTCTGGTTTAGGTAATTAGAAGTAAAGTAAAGTAAAGTAAAGTAAAGTAAAGTAAAGCACAGGCTTTGGGGAAAGATCTTAACAATAGATATAAAAATTTTGACTTCAAAATACTAGCATGACCTCAAAAATAAGTCCAGTAGATGGTTAAATACACTGGTCTTGAATTCAGGTGAGGGGTTGGGTATAAAGATTTGAGAGGCATAAAAAGTTATATGGTGATTTTAAGACTTGACAATAGCTAAGATGGCCCTTGGAGAGCACTAAGAGAAGATAAGAAGACTAAAAACAGAATTCTAGGGAGGACCAATGTCTAGGCTATAGATAAAAGAGAAGAGGATTAAGAGGAAGACGAGTAATAATAGCAATGATGGTGGTGGCAATAATAGTAGTAATAGAATCATTTATTAATTACTATGTGCCAGGCATTGTCATAAGTGCTTTACATGTATTAACACCTTTAATCCTCAAAACAACCATACAGTACCTAACTTATAAGGTTTATACTATTATGTTCATTTGTTATGCATTAGATTATGTCCCCCAAAAATTGTGTCAACTTGGCTAGGCCATGATTTCCTCTATTGTGTGGTTGTCCGTCATTTTGTGATCTGATGTAATTATCCTATGTGCTGTAAATCCTAACCTCTAGGATGCTACTGAGGCAGAATTAGAGGCAGTTAATGTTAATGAGGCAGGACTCAAGTTACAGGATTAGGTTGTATCTTGAGTCAATCTCTTTTGAGATATAAAAGACAGAATCGAGCAGAGAGGAAAGGAACCTCCTTAACACCAAGCAAGACAAGCCAGGAGTGGAACATGTCCTTTGGACTCGAGGTCCCTGCACTGAGAAGCTCCTAGATCCAGGGGAAGACTGATGACAAGGACCTTCCCCAGAGATGACACTGAGAGAAAGTCTTCCCCTGGAGCTAGCACCCTGAATTCAGACTTCTAGCCTCCTAAACTGAGACAGAATAAGCTTCTGTTTGTAAAAGCCATTCACTTGTGGTATTTATGTTATAGCAGCACTAGATAACTAAGACAACAGGCAAAAAGAAGTTATGTAATTTGCCTAATATCACACCATAAGTAGTAGTGCCTAGTAGCCTGGCTCCAGTGCCCTTGCTTCTCACTGTTACACTCTACTTCCTGAAGAGACATGGAAAAATTCAAAAGGACTCAGAAAGGTGTCATGGCAGAGAAAGCAGGAGAAATTCCTTTTTTTTTTAATGATGAAAGTATTGAGTATTTCTAATGTTGCAGAGAAGTTAGAGGAAGAGGACCAGATAGAGATGACTGGATTTGAAATGCTGGAGGTCACAAATGACCTTCCTGAGAGCCCTCTTAGTGGAATGATAAGGATGTCCTAAAGAGAACTTCATGCCTTCCTTCTCTCTCTCACTCCCACATTCACACACACAAAGATGGTTTTTTTTTTTAGTGGATACAAAAATTAAGTGAAGGGGCACATCATCTGACTGTGAAGAAAAGGCGAGAAACTGTGAGAACAACCTAGTGACAAAGAGATTTGTTGTTTTTGTTTTTAGATAGAAGAGACTTAAGTATGTTTTAGCAGGTGTAAAGAAGAGGTCAGTAGATGGTGTGTTTGAAAATACAGGAGATGGAAAACTGTTGGATCAAGTTGCAGGAGAAGGTGGCCGACAGTGACATGAAAAGGGTCTTGTTGCAGAATTAGACTGGAACAGATGAAGGTCTATTTCCTCACGCTTTGGCAGAAGTTAGTGCATCATGAAATTTGAAAGCCATTCACCCTCATGCATCCTCTGAGAAGAAGAAACAATCAAAATAAAAAAGAATTCAAGGTACACTATCCTCCATAAAAATAGAATAGGGATGAATATAACGAAGCCTGGATCCTAGTATTAGCTCTGCTGCAAATTAGCTGAGGGAATCTGTCTTCTTCAGAATTTCAAATATCTAAATTTGCTCATTTGTAAAACATTATTATTGACAGTGATACAACTGAAACAACAGTTTGCTGTGAAAAATAGAAACAAAAAAAGGCCTTAGAGAAAAGAATATGCTCCACGAATTTATCATAACCAGGAGAAAATGAATAAACTAAAAGCTAACATGTGGTGTAATGGGAATAGTACCAGACTGGGGTCAACTTTGTCACTTCTATGCAGTGTTAAATTGAACAAATAGCTCACCCTCTCTGAATCTTGATCACGTCCTTTGTAAAATGAGAATTGTCCTTAGAGTGAAGACTTGCTTAAGGATCTAACTAAATGATGTGAAATCGCTTTATAATACAAACCACTACACGGTGACAAGCAATTATTTTTGGAATCATCAAATGCCATTTCCAACTAAAGACAAAAACAGCAACAAGAAATGATGAACAGCTTTCTTGTCCAAATTTCTCAATGGTGCTGAGATGTAGACTTGCCATGGATGTCACATCTCGTTTCCTTAGTGTTCTCATGTGTCACAGTTAATTTTAAACAGCAAGGCAGTATTATGAACAAAGGAAGTGGCCTAGGGGAATATGACTTTGCTGGACAGAGAATGGTTAACCGCCATATGCTATCTAGCAGAATAGCGAGAAGATGTGTGGCCACCACTGACAGGGTGGGGAAAACATATTGCCGGAAACTGTGGCTTGAGGAAGTTTCAGATCAGTTACGGGAAATTTTTCTGCTCTCCCCTATGTGGCCTTACCACATCCTCACAGTTCCCCTTGGAGCTCTCCAGAGAGCTGTAAAGTAATAGATTGGGGCAGGAAGGGGGACAGAACTACAAAGATGGAAAGGGAGGAAGTACCAAAGCAAGGGGAAGAGATTGAGATAGGAGGGAGGAAGCAGAGTTCTATGGAGGCATAAACCATGAGACATCATAGCTGCATATACTCCACTCAGTTTGGGAGACCTGAGGGTAAGCGCTGGGCAAAACCATAGAAAAATCATTCATTGCCCCTAGACAACCCATCTGAGAAATTCCCAATGATATTTCACTCTTGCATATGACTATATTTCAGAACACCTAACATTCATGATTAAAATCTTATTCCACACAAAACAAAGATATAAAAGTTTTGGATATTCCCTACATTGATAATATTGACCATTCCTCTCTTTAAAGTCAGTATCTCTTTTCTTTCTATTCTCTATCAAGCTCGGTCCTCCACCCTCTGACCTTCTTTTTTTACCTTCTCTGATAAAGTGGCTCTTTGGCCCTCACGGAGTTAATTTCCAAGTTTATGCAACTGATGCTCGTATTCAAATTTGAGCCCCAGAACCTCATTTACGCCATGGACTCATTTCTAATTTCTTACAGATTTCCTTTGCTTTGCATTGACCTTTACCTAACCAAACCAAACTAGCTGCCTTCAAATCAATTCTGACACATGGCAACCCCATGTGTCACAGAGTAGAACTGTGCTCCATAGGGTTTTCAAGGTTGTGACCTTTTGGAAAAAGATCACCAGGCCTTTCTTCCAATGTGTCTCTGGGTGAGTTTGAACTGGTTAGTAGTTAAGTGCTTGACTGTTTGAGCCACCCAAGGACTTCAACTTCTACCTAAACGTGATTAAAATAAACATCTCATCATTCTACATGTGACAAATTTCCTCTCCTTCTCATCATTCCATTTCTAACAGCACTGCCATCATGCTTTCTATCTTCCAGCCCAGAAATCTTGGAGTTTTCAAGCTCTGCATTCACCCTGTCTCTCGTTGTTCCCTGTAATCTCCACCAACATTAGCACCAAACAAATGAAGATCTTCTTTACCCAACACCTGAACTATTGTGACAGGTTTAATAAATCTTCTTACTTTTCTTAAATCATTGTTTTCCTTATGTCACTTTCCCATTCAAAACACTACAATAGTTCCCTACTAATTAACATGTTAAAAATCAAGCTTCTGTCTGGCTTAGCAGGTCCTCTACAATTTGTCATTAGACATCAAATCTTATTTTTCATTATTCATGACATAGTTGGTAAATTAATTTTTTTTAAAAAAAAAGCTATTTAGTGAGTTGCTGTTATATGTCAGGTACGGTGATAAACATAAATATAAATGGCACAGCCCTGTCATCCAGAAGTTTAAGACTTACTGAGGAGGCAGATGAACAGTGTAGCAGTGCTATGCTTGAGGTATCCAAGGGATATAATTGGGATCCAGACAGAGGAGGCCCTGGTGGCGCAGTGGTTAAGAGCTTGGCTGCTAGCCAAAAGGTCAGCAGTTGGAATCCACCAGCTGCTCCTTGGAAACCCTATGGGACAATTCTACTCTGTCCTATAGGGTTGCTATGAGTCAGAATCGAATTGACGGCAACAGGTTTGGTTGTTTTTGTTTTTTTTTAAACAATGAGAACCTAATGGAGGTTGGGAGTACAAAAGAAAAGTTCCAAAAGAAGTGGAGGAATGAGCTGAGGCTTGAAGGACACGTAGAAATTAACCAGAAAAGGAGAGAGAAGAAGGCATTTTATGCACTGGGGATCAATAGCTTGAGAACACATGGTATTTTTAAGCAATCATAATTTATTGTTTATGGCTGGAGTGAAAGTAGAAAGTTATAAAGCTAAGTTTGGCTGGGGTCAGATTATGAAGGGCCTGTAAGGCTAAGAAATGTTTATTTTATGCTGACAGTGATGGGAAGATGTTGAAAATTTTTAATTAAGATAGAGTTGCACGATCATATTTATTTGTGTTTGAGAAGGATGTCTGGCAGCAGAGTTGAAAATGCATGGAAGAGAACGAGAGCGAAGTAGAGAAAACAAGTTAGAAAACTTGGGTGTCTCATAAAGTCTTGGGCAAATAATTATTACTTAAAAATAACCATCATCACCACCACCACCACAAAAAAATTGTTTATCAATGCTGAAATCCAATGGGTCATCAAAACTGGTTTTGATAAAGAAAATGTATTAAAATAAATATATGTGAAGAAACTGTACATCCAAATTTGCAAAACCCAGAGATAAACATTTCATAAACTGCAAGTTAAAATAAATGTTTTGAACTGAACAACAGACAAGGGACATGCCTACTAATTTCCATGTTTTTCTCTTCAACATGTAAGATTTTCTTCTTCAGTATTTTGTTTGATAGCTAATTAGGAATAGAGACGCCATTACTTTACTGTTACGTTATATTTAGCTTTTCAAGGAAAAAAAGTTGAGCTGGGGAATGCAGATTCGATTTCATAAGAAAATTAAAAAATATATACACTTGCTCAGTTTTTTACTCCTTGCAATTTATCATACCTACCATATGCAAACACACTATTTAGAATCAGGATTACAGAAAACACTTGCTGTGTTGGATTATTGTGTATGTTGTTCTGAAATCCTCAGGCCATCCCCAACATAATTCCTACAATCCATCTGCAAGTACAGACTTCTTAACGATTTGTTGCACTGTGTTTTCATATAGAAGATGGCAGAACAGTGCTCTCAAATTGTGGTCAACAGACCAAAAGCATCGTCATTATTTAGGGCGTTGCTAGAAATGAGAATTCTCAGACCCCCAACCCACATACACTCTTTAGAGTGGGGGCCCATAAGTCAGTATTTTTAGTAAGTTTTCAGATAAGCCTTATGTATCTTTAATTTGAGAAAAGATCGTGGTAAAGGATCAATATAAAGGTAGGTCTATGTAATCTTACTGCTCTGAATACCTTGATCTTTGAGAGGTAACCACAAATACTCACTAAAATTGTACTGAGCCTGTCTGTGTTGGCTCTAGTTGAACCACTGGCACAGTGGTTAAGAACTCAGCTATAACTAAAAGGTCGACAGTTCGAATCCACCAGCCGCTCCTTGGAAACCCTATGCGGCAGTTCTACTCTGTTCTACAGGGTCGCTGTGAGTCAGAATCAACTCTATGGCAATGGGTTTGGTGTTTTTTGTTGTTGGCCATATTAAATGATCCATTAAAAAAAAATCACATTAAGCTGTGTCATGTGCTCATGAAGCTGCTATGCTAACATAAAGCTGATCTGCTTATCCAGCAGTGGATACCAGAAAATACCACAGAATCAGCACTATACACTCAAGAAAGGAAATGGAAGATGCTCAATATGCATTTTTTTCCCACAAAATATCCAATAAAACACAGAGATACAGTGTTTTAAATGAGTTTATGGGATTAATTCTTAGTCCTTTTTTTCCCCTGGAGCCTACCAAATATTCATATTTTGTAAATTAGTTGTTTGATACCAACAATTACAATAACTTAACCAGTGTTATAATGTGCAGGAACTGATTAGAATGCATTATGAATTAAGAAACAAAGCATTTCTTTTTCTTCATGAAAATCAAATAAAAATGTCAAACTGCCGCAATCAGACATCCCAAATATGAATATTCATTGGCAACTGTTCATGGCAGATTTATGAGTTCTTTCACCTGCTGTTAGGAGGAAAAAGGAAAACATTAAGTTGCAAATAAATCCATTAACATAAGCTAAAAGAAAAATAATATATACACAGATGGATGCTGATCTTGGGATTATGCAATCTTATCAGAAGAGAACTATTTCTTTGATATTGTGAAAACATTTGTTTTATACAGATTGCAAAGGTCTGAAATTTTAACTCAGTATCCCCTAACAGCACTCTCTTTTGTGGTTTACATAGGAGGGTAAAACCAAACACCTATCACCATCTTGTGGTAAAGCCACGTGTTACGAATAAGTGGTACATAAAATGTCTACCCCATTCCCCATTGCTTGAGCACCATTTACATCAACAGTCAGATGCATCGGACTACTTTGCCCTAAAGAAAAGATTTTGATTAAATCTGAGTAATTTAAATGGATGATCACAAACTACTTCCATGGGTTTGTTTTGAAGGTTCAATAACGAGAAACCATTTAAAATGATTACTTAGCCACGTTAGGTTACTTATTTCACCGTGTGAATTTCACTTCATTTGTGGCACTCCATTTTCAGGAGCATTTTCAGTGCTTCCTGTTTACTACTATGAGTGGAATGCTACAAAAAAAAAAAAAAAAAAAAAGACATTTCCTGGAGCAGTTCTACATTTTCATTTATAGGCAAGAGAAGGATGCACACAAGTAATAAAACTACTCTTTGAATACCTGATTATTCTTCCATATAAAATTTCTTTTCTGTTCAGTTCAGATAATTTTTGGCTTACCTTTTAGATTATAACAATGACTATCTTTTATCGACTCTTTTAAGTAGGTCTAAGAGTTTTTTCTCTATTAGCTTTTAGTTAAAAGAAATATTTGGTACTAATGAATATTTCTGTGTGCATTAATTTAATAATATAGTAGTGGGACTGTGAGGCCAAGGGGAATCTGGGCTGCAGTTATACTCAACAGTCATAATATCTGAACTATATATGTGATAAAGCAATCAGTGCATATTTCTACAAAAGGAGGCATCTGAAGAAATTTACAGAGATCTGAAGCAAAAAGGTATCAGTTGATGTTTCTCAACTATGCCAATAAGTTAAACTCGAAAATTAAACTGTATAGATCTCCAACTCATTGGGTTGTGTAGACAAAACCAAAGTAAATGATGGTGAGTCCTCAACAAGTCTGCACTATTATGTTCATTCATTGTTAGTGGAAGTGTACATCGGTGTCATCTACGGAGGATAATCTGCTAAAATTTATGAAAATTAATTATACATATATTATTTAAACCTGCAATTCCACTGTGAAGAATTGAGCCTGCAAATGTGCACAAACATGTACATTCAAAAGTATTCATTTCATCATAGTTTGTAACAAGAAATGATTGAAAGCAATCTCAATGTCTATTAATAGGGCAAAGGTTAAATAAATCAGGTTCATCCATATAATGGATTACTTGCAGACTTTAAAAAGAAATCAGGTAGTGCTATAAATACTGATGTGGATTGATCTTTAAGGTTAATTTTTAAATTGAAAGAGCAAGGCACAAAACTGTATAGCATGCTGTAATTTCGATATGAGAGAGAGGAGAATCTATTTTTCTGTCTATTCATATATGTATATATCTGTCCAGAAGGTTACACAAGAGACTCAAAGCAGTGACTCTCTCTGCTAGGTGGCTGAGGTGAGAATACAGCATACTTTTCATTCTGTATTTTTGCAGGTTTTAGATATTGTATCATGTAAATGTGCCAAGTAAAACAATAAAATTTTCATGGCAAATAATTCATTTCAAAAATTATGCTGCTTTAGGAAAAGTATGGGTTAATATATACATAGAACAAATGACCCTATCTTAAAGATCAATAAATATGTTGTGCACTAGGCATAGTCTGGGAATATTTCTCCAGTGGTCTTGGATTTTTTGCACTTTTATCCAACCAGCTACATATACTTCACCTATATCTTAAAATTTTGGGACCAATGCAACCCTTTTGATTTGATTTGACATTATAGACACTTTCAACACAATTTTGTAAACCTGCATATAGCTACAAATCTACAATAAATCTGGGGGACATATATACTGGATTCACTCAAAGGTCACCCATGGATTCCTGATGCTGCATGAATCTCAGGAATCCCTTATTTGTATAATTATTTTAAAAAATGTAGAAACTTTAAGTATTTTTTATTTTCATCTTCAAACCATATATAAAGAAAGTCTGTAATAATCACCCTGAACAGGACTTAAACATAAATACATGAGTTAGATTGAAATTTGTGATGATTTTCTAAGGAACTCTTGCAAAAGCAACACATTTAGAATCCCAGGTGGCCATTTCACCAACTCCTTTTAAGTCATTGTGTATCTTGGCAGTATGTCCATCATCAGGGGAAAAAATTTCAAATATTAGCCTAAAGAAAGCAAAATGGAAGCTAAATACTAGAAAGTGTTGTTACATTCCAAGATGTGAGGATGTGCTATTTTTCATTACTTGATACTAGTTTTCAGTTGTGTGATGAGGCCTGATGCAATGTGAATTCAAAAATCTCAATATGCATCCATCAAAAAATAAACACATGGCCTAAAAGAGTAGACAGTATGACACTACTTCTTACAATGTACATAATTCCTTAATAATTTCTCTAATTGTTTCAAAGTAACTGCATATTTCCCAAGGAATACCTTGTAATGCTCTTAGGTATGTACATATAGATTTTCATTTAGTGTTACATTTACAATAATCATGACACTATTTGAAAATAATAGTGAATACAATACTAACTGCAAAAGTAAAAAGTAGAAGGATGGAAGAAATGCTTTTAATGTCAATTTTATAATTACTACAAAATAATAATAGGCATATAATTACTCCACAGGTATATTAGTCTTAATATAATGTCTCTATTTTCCTTTTAGATTGGAAGTTATTTATTTGGGGGGAAAGTCCCCTTCCCTTATTTTTATAGGCTGATTTGAGCTTCTCATTTTCTTTCTCTCAAAATGCTTAAAAACAGCATAACAACTCTTTCCTTTGACCTCTTCTGATGAATTAAATATTCAACAACCTTCAAGCATCCATTACCCTTGAGATGACATCATGATCTCAAGAACACTCCTCTATGTAAATTAATGTAATTATTACAAATCTAGAACATACAAAGATCCTTCTCGGGCAAAGGTACCTCTACTGGAGCCTCTGCTATTAAGGGGTTAGGATTCAGGTTTAAATGGTTCAGGGTGTTAGATCTAGCACTTTATTTAATAGCTGGGGGGCAGGGGGTATTCTTTCCCTTTAATTAACAAAAGCAGAAAGACAAATCTATGAAATGCATATTCAGAGGGTGTGGTGGAAAAGAATATTCTACCGCAGCTATATTGGATATCAAAGCCAGCATTTGCAAAAAAAAATTTTTTTTTTTTAAAGGATAGAAGGCAGCTGACAGATAAAGAGAAGAGCTTTCAAACAGGTGGCCCATTTGGGGGGACAAAGGTCTATGTTCATTACCAGTAATGGTTTTACTCGCTTACCTTATTATAGAGCTTACGCTAGGTTTTATTTCCAATGGATTCCAGGTACCCTAATGAGTACATGAAAACAACAAAACGAACAAGGACAGTATTTACAGACTGTTATGCAAACTCTTATAGAGAACTTACTAGTCCCTGGGTGGTGCAAACAGTTAAGCACTGGACTACTAGCTGAAAGGCTGGAGGTTCAAACTCACCCAGAGGCACCTTGGAATACCTGGTGATCTGCTTCTGAAAGGTCACAGCCTTGAAAACTCAATGAAGCAGTTGTACTCTGCACACATAGGGTCACCATGAGTCAGAATCGACTTGACCGCAACTAACATAACAACATAGAGGACTTAACTATGTGCCAAACACGGTTCTAAGTGTTTTCAGGTTTCTTAATTTATTTTCTTCTCACAATCACTACGTGATGTAGGTATTAGTATTAAAACATCTACAGGTGAGAAAACTTGAGGTGCAGAGGGGTATACTTATCTTGCTCAAGGTCAAGTTAAGTTGGGGAGTTGAATCCTTAACGAGGAAGTTCAAAACTTCTGCACTGCACTGAAGAACATAAAAGAGACATTTAAAATCACCATGCATTTTTCAAAAGAAAGGTCACATGGATAGAGGGGTAATAATTATCCATGACTTCATTCAACAGATATCTGCTGGTCACTTTCTGTGTGCAAAACCCTGTTGGGAATTATGACTGGATTCAAACAAGAAAGATGCAGATGACAAACAAAACAAAACTTAATAATAAACTTAACAGGCAAGTAAGTGTTTTTTCTAATTGCTCTACTTTATTATTCTAAATAGCTTCCATTTACATCAAATAAGAAAACTAAAATGTATGTAGTAAAGATGCCTTGCACTGGGCAAATCTGCTGCAAAAGACCTTTCAAAAGTGTTTAAGAAAGTAAAGATGTCACCTTGAGGACTAAGGTGTGCCTGACCCAAGCCATGGTGTTTTCAACCTCATATACGTGTGAAAGCTGGACAATGAATCAGGAAAGCCAAACAACTGACACCTTTGAATTGTGCTGGCAAAGAATACTGAATATACCAATAAAGAACTTTCTCAAACCAGATTCTGTGGGCTCTTGGGCTTAATCCCATGGGGGAAATTCTGGGATACAGTTTAAAATGCCTGCCTCAGAGTTATCCCTGTTCATGGGGGTGAGTGAGGGAGCTGGAATATTCACTTGTCAGACCCCAACAGTTGTAAGTTCCCCGGCATGTGGAAATCAGCAGAGCCCAATGAGTTGGTTGAGTCCAGAGGAATAGTCATGGTACATCTCCAGGTTCTGGTCTACCTAGTAGTTGGCACAGGGCTAAGCTACAGTATCAGTAAAGATTTGTTTTAGTCAATATGTACAATTGGAGGGATATAATGTAATCTAAAAAGATTAAATATAACTAGTTTCAGTTTTTTAACCATAAAATCTTAATGGACTAAGAGATTTTAAAGATAGATAAAATCTTACTTATCTTTGTATCCCTTGGGCTAGCACAAAATAAATGATTTCTAAATTATTAAACCAAAACCTGTTGCCATGGAGTCAATTCCACCTCACAGTGACCCTATAGGACAGAGCAGAACTGCCCCATAGGGTTTCCAAGGAGCAGCTGGTGGATTCCAATGGCCAATCTTTTGGTTAGCTGCTGAGCTCTTAACCACACGCTACCAAGGCTCTAGTAGACTAAAGAACAATATAATATTTTGATATCATATTGCTTCTACTACTCTTAGAACTAAGTAGTAACTTAATGCCAACTACCTGGTTCTAAATGAATTTCATATATTAACTTATTTAATCCTCACCACAATACGTAACCAGCTGTCACTCAGTTAATTCTGACTCATAGGCGATCCTACGTAGAACTGTGCTCCACTGGGTTTTCAATGGCCGATGTTTTGGAAGCAGGTTGCCAGTTCTGTTTTTTGAGATGCCTCTGGGTATACTCTGAACTTCTAACTTTTTGGTTACCAGCCAAGCCATGTTAACATTTGCACCACAATACTAAGCCTCATGTACTATTTATTACCATAAAATCATACTAAATAATAGCACAAAAAGGTTTTCTTTGTTTTAATTTTGGAAAAAAAAACAAGATATAAATTAATGATATTTTCAAGTTAGCATTTGTAATTGAACGTATTATTATTTCCAATTTGGGAAGTCTTTTATACTGGAAACTCTTTTGCTTTTGAAAACGGGCTGGGAGGTTATGTAGTTTTGTTCCTCTTATGCGTCTCTGTGTTTAAATCACATACAAAATTTTGCTCTGAAACATACAACACAGACTTGGCCATAAAAGAAAAGCAGAGTTAAGGAGAATACACAGATCTGGAGAGGAAAATATACTACCTCTCCTCAAAATCTCATTTTTTAAAAAAATATGAGATTCTAAGACATTTGCTATCACCATCCACAACAAACACTGAACACCCAATGGGTGTATTAGACACGATGCCTCTGATAAGTCATTTCCTTGACAGGCTTCTAAGTTATGTCCCTGCTGGGAAATAAATATCTATATTATAGTATAATTTTACCAACCAGAAAGTAATAAAATGGTAAATATCTGTCAAAATTCTACTGCATTAAGTATAAAGCCATTTAGGAAACAGATGGAGTGAAACTCAGATAAAAATGTTGTTTAGTGTAACCATTAAAATTACTTTCTATGACTTCCCTTCAGTTTGGTTACAATGAATTCTTTTTGTGCTTTAAGTCCTTTGTTCATTGCTTGTTACCAAACATAAAATGTTGGCATGGTTCTAATCAAACCACAATAGTTAGAAAGGTACACAGGAGCAGTGGTTTTCTGAAGCCCGTTGGAATCAGCTCGGCTTGCTCAACTGATTATGTTTGTCACTTCCCAACTCCGTGTTCGGGGGCTTCATGTTGGTAGCTTAAAATTGGCCATGTGGTGGGAATATTTACACCACATAAACTGTAAATGTTACAAATCAGGTACCCCCTCCTGCCTCATCATGTTGTTAAACATTTAACAGCATCACTGGTAAGCAAACCACAGCATAGCAAAGATTATGTGACATCTCAAAATTCATAACTAATTTAGTTCAACTTAGGATTTATGTGTAGAAGCATCTATCTGTGCAATATATCAGAGTTCTTGTTAGGTGCCATCAAGTTGGTTCTGACTCAGAATGATCCTATGTATAACAGAAACGAAAGACTACCCAGTCCTGTGCCATCCTCAAAATCATTGCTGTGTTAGGCCCCATTGTTGCAGCCATTGTGTTATAGTTAGATTACTAAATTGTTTCTGGAACAAAAAGGAATATATCAAGAGATGAGATGTTGTTTTATACAATGACTGGCTCCACAGCATGATAAAGTATTGGTACAAGGTAGTTGTCAGACTGAGATTTTTATTGCAAAAAAATTTCTTTTTCTTTAACTCTGGGACCATCACAGGTTTTCAACTTTCATTGCGTCAATAAAATAATTTTTAAAAATATCTTGCCATCTCCAAGAAGAAAAAATAAAGGGCATCCAAATTGGTAATGAAGAAGTTAAACTGTCCCTGTTTGCAGATGATATGACACTGTACATAGAAAACCCTAAAGACTCCACTAGAAATCTACTGGAACTAATAGAAAGATTCAGCAGAGGGGCAGAATACAAGATAAACATACAAAAATTAGTTGGATTCCTATACACCAATAAAGAGAACAATGAAAAGGAAATCAGGAAAACAATACCATTTATAATAGTCCCTTAAAAAAAAATACATAGGAATAAATCGAACCAGGGATGTAAAAGACCTATACAAAGAAAACTACAAATCACTACTGCAAGAAACCCAAAGGGATCTACATAAATGGAAAAACATACCATGCTATGCATAGGTACACTCAACACTGTGAAAATGACAATTCTACCCAAAGCATTTTACAAATACAACACAATCCCAATCCAAATACAAACAACATTCTTCAAAGAGATGGAAAAACTAATCATTAACTTTATATGGAAAGGGAAGAAGCCCTGAATAAGTAAAGCACTACTGAAGAAGAAGAATAAAGTTGGAGGACTCACAGTACCTGACCTCAGAACCTACTATACGGCTTCGGTAGTCAAAACAGCCTGGTACTGGTACAACAACAGATACACTGACCAATGGAACAGAATTGAGAACCCAGATGTAAATCCATCCACCTACGGTCACCTGATCTTCGACAAGGGCCCGAAGTCCATCAAATGGGGAAAAGACAGTCTTTTTAACAAATGGTGCTGGCAAAACTGGATATCCATCTGCAAAAAAATAAAACAGGACCCATACCTCACACCATATACAAAAAACTAACTCAAAATGGATCAAAGATTTAAATATGAAGCCAAAAACTAAAAAGTTCATAGAAGAAAAAATAGGACCAACGCTACAGGCCCTAATGCAGGGCATTAACAGGATACAAACCATAACTATCAACACACAAACCCCAGAAGATAAACTAGATAACTGGAATCTTCTAAAAATCAAACACCTATGCTCTTCAAAAGACTTCACCGAAAGAGTAAAAAGAGAACCTACAGACTGGGAAAAAATTTTTGGACATTACAAGTCAGACAAAGGTCTAATTTCCATAATCTACAAGAAAATCCAACACCTCTACAACACAAAGACAAATAATCCTATTAAAAAATGGGCAAAGAAATGAACAGACACTTTACCAAAGAAGACATTCAAATGGCCAACAGACACATGAGGAAATGCTCGCGATCACTAGCCATTAGAGAAATGCAACTTAAAATCACAATGAGATACCATCTCACCCCAGCATTACTGGCACGAATCAAAAACACTGGAAATAACAAATGTTGGAGGGGCTGCAGGGAGATCGGAACACTTATGCACTGCTGGTGGGAATACAAAATGATACAACCATTTTGGAAAATGATATGGCGCTTCCTCAGAAAGCTAGAAATAGACATACCATTTGATCCAGCAATCCCACTCCTAGGAATGTATCCTAGAGAAATAAGAGTCGTCACTCAAATAGACATATGCACACTTATGTTCATGGCAGCATTGTTCACAATAGCAAAACGACGGAAACAACCTAGATGCCCACCAACAGATGAATGGATAAAAAAACTATGGTACATACACACAATGGAGTATTATGCAACGAGAAAGAACAACAATGAATCTTTGAACCATCTCATAACATGGATGAAACTGGAGGACATTATGCTGAGTGAAATAAGTCAATCACAAAAGGACAAATATTGTATGAGACCTCTATTGTAAAAACCCATGAAAAAGTTCACACACAGAATGTAACAATCTTTGTTGGTTACCAGGGATGGGAGGGGTGGGGGGGAAATACTAAATAGGCAATAGATAAGTGGTATCTTTGGTGAAGGGTCAGACAGTACACAATACTGGGGAAACCAGCACAACTTGTACAAGGAAAGGTCATGGAAGCTCCATAGACACATCCAAACTCCCTGAGGGACTGAATTGCTGGGCAGAAGGCTATGGGGACCATGGTCTCGGGGAACATCTAGCTCAATTGGCATAACACAGTTTATAAAGACAATGTTCTACATTCTACCTTGGTGAGTAGCGTCTGGGGTCTTAAAAGCCTGTGAGCAGCCATCTACAATACTCCACTGGTCTCATCCTTCGGGAGCAGGGGAGAATGAAGAGAACAGGATACAAGGAAAAGATTAGTCCAAATGACTGATGGACCACAGCTACCAAGGCCTCCACCAGACTGAGTCCAGTGCAGCTAGATGTTGTCCGGCTACCACCACTGACTGTTCTGACCAGGATGATAACAAAGAGTTCTGGACCGAACTGGAGACGGATGTAGAACAAAATTCTAACACACACAAAAAAAGACCAGATTTACTGGCCTAAAGGAGACTGGAAAAACCCCAAGAGTATGGCCCCCAGACACCCTTTTAGCTCAGTGGTGAAATCACTTCTGAGGTTCACCATTCAGCTGGGAATTGGACAGTCCCATAAAACAAAATGGGACTAATGAGGCACAGCAGTTCAGGCACAAGGGACAGAAGGCAGAAGGAGACAGGAAAGCTGGTGATAGGGAATCCAAGGTTGAGTAAGGACAGTGTTGATGTGTAGTGAGGTTGTTAACCATTGTCATAGGGCAACATGTGTACTAACTGTTTAATGAGAAACTATTTTGTTCTGTAAACCTTCATCGAAAGTGAGAATAGTAGCACAATTAAAAGAGCATAGTCGAGGTCACTGAACTGTGCTTGTAGAAATTTTTGAAATGGTGTATCTTTAGCTATGTGTATTTTCACCAAAAAAAAAAAGGTCGAGAAGGGAGAGGGTTGCCATGTTGTGGGGTCGTTAGCCAATGTCATTAAACAACATGTGTACTACTGTTTAATGAGAAACTATTTGTTCTGTAAACCTTCACCTGAAGTACAATAAAAATAAATAATTTAAAAAAATACCTTGCTATCTCTTTTCATCATAATTTCATGACTGAAAGAACATTTAATGCTAAAAAGTGAAAAAAAAAGATAGAATATCAGAATAAATTACAACTCTTTCTAAGAAAGAAAAGTTTTCATTATTACACCACCATTTTGCTTTGTGTCATTAAAAGCTTTGTCACAAGTTAGACTTGCACTTTGGAATCCCAGCAGATATAATTAGATTAATTTTTGTTAATGAAGAAGTCATCAAAGCAAGATATAAAGAATATACTGGAAATAGGTGATATCCAACTTTGAGCAATGGCAAGGGAGTTGAGGCTGCCAGACATAATATCCAGTCCTACTGGAAAAGGCCAGAAAGTATCTATAGCTCTTTTAGCTGGGGATGACTTTTATGAGTATCTAAATTCCTGGCTTTCTGCTCTATGCTCACTCAAGTAGTTTCTTAAACAATTTTTTTTCATTACTAATTTTGCAGAAAAAGATGTCAACACCAAACACAAGTATGTAGTCTCCTTACTAGTTATTTCTCATTAAAATAATCTGTCACTCTGATTTATCCATTAGTCTCTTGTATATTTCCCTTAGCCTGACAATAAGTAGTTCCAGCATGAGCAAAATGAGAACCCTACCTACAGATAAGGTGAACTAATTCAAGCCTTCCCTGACCACACTGTCTGATAAATAGATGAGATGACACATCCTGGGATCAACATTGTCGTATCTCCTTCAAATGATAATAAATATTATTTTTACTCATTTGAAAAATGTTTACTTTTTTCAGGTGAAATTGGACATCATTATCCTTTTCATAATTACTTCTAGAAGATGATTGCCATAAACATTTAAATGTTTTGTTCTACTTCTGAAATGTAACAGGGGCACTGTATGTATTAAGTTATCCTGCCTTCTAATCAAAAGGTAAATATGTGAGAAAAGGGGAAAAAAAAAAAAAACTTGTACAATAGCAAATCAACCAAGTAGACACACTGCATTTAGCAAATTTAACAAAGCAGACCCATAGCTCTAAATCAACTTTGAATTTGCTTCTGTAAAAGAGAATTATTATTGACATTTCCAGCTTGAGGGGCCACTGAGAGTGAATAAGTTGATTGTTGTTCAATTATCTAATTAAGTTCCAGGAAAATATGTGAATTACAAGGTCAGCCAGCATCTGAACTGAATTACAGAACAAACCAGTATTGGTCAAAAAGTAGACTGCAATGATCACTGAGAGTATAGTATAGATTGCCTCTCTCTTTGTCAGCTAGTGTATTGATAAGTGAAAATGTAGAGAACTGATTTTGAACTTTTGAATTATAAGGACTGGAAAAAAAAAGAGAATAAACAACCATGAATAGTTTTGTGAGTTGAAGCATGCAGGCTATTTTACTGTGTCATCTCTGAAGAGCCAATTAGTAGGTAAAAATAAAGAGAAATGTTTTTCCAAAACCTTCTGACCCAGGCAACAGTATTGAGTACTGAGAAAAACAAGTTATCAACCAGCATTAACAGTCAACTGAAGAAATGAATCTTCAAACTGTCATTTAAAGATACAAAGGTAGAAACATAGGAAGTCCATTCATCTTTCAGGCTTTTAGATTTCTCAAACAGGTTAATATGTTTACCATATGCACATTATGAACATAATTCAATTAGTACAAATGGTAAGAATGTCTGCATAGTATAATTTGGGTAGAATATCATCTTCAGTGCAACAAGGTATGCATAATTTACATAAAGCATTTCTTTCAAGACTAGTATATGTGTAAAGAAGAATGACTGTTTCAATTACCAGTATGGAAGAATAACTACTTTGTTAATTACAAGTATATATATATATGTATCTCCTTTATGAGTAACTGAATCTATGATAGAATGACAGACATGACAAATCAAGGGAAAGCAATAGATCCAATACAGTTTTATTTCATGAAGGTTTTGGTTCTGTACCACATGCCAAAAATCATCAATAAATTGCAATATATTGCCTTGTTTCAACCACCATTAGGTTATAGCACAGAGCTATAGGATTATAGTCAATGAGTTGTATTTGATGGGCTGTTGCCAAGTTCAAGTGACAAAAGTAATGTTTCACATTGGTTGCTTCCAGACCTGTTGTTGAGCACTTCAATCAGTGACTTTGATGACTGAATCATGAACGTGATCATTAATTTTACAAATAACTTGTGGAGAGTGACATCTCCAGCACTTCAGAGAAAAAAAAAAAAAAGAGAGCGAGAGAGAGAGAAAGAATATAAAGCAACCTTAGGAAATTCCATAAGTTGTCAGAATTAATTACGATGAAATTTAACATGGACAAATGAAGGTTATCTTCTTTATTGAAAAAAATTAAGGGAATAGAAAAGTGAGGAAATGCTGTCTCTATACAAGCATAATTAAAGAAAGTCTGAAGCACCATAGAAAAGGGTTAAAAAGCCAAATATGGATCCACAATGTACTGCTGTGTTTAGAGGGAGTGGAAGACTTATTTACTTGAATGAGGTAATGACATTATGGTACTGTGGAGAGACGATTTGGTTTAGGAGACTTGGGTATGTATTCAAGTTTCACCACTTCCAACTCTGAGATCTTGGGCAAAGCCTTCTCTGAATCTCATTTGAAACATGGATATAAAAATATTCCCTAGACCAGTTAAACAAAAACAATTGAGGTAAAGTATTTAAAAATACATAAAACAAACAAAAAAACCCACTGGTGTCTAGTGGATTCCGTCTCATAGCGACCCTATAGGACAGAGTAAAACTTCGCCCTAGGGTCTTTAAGGCTGTAAATCTTTACAGAAGCAGACTTCCACATCTTTCTCCCTTAGAGGGATGGGCTCTAACTGCTGACCTGTTGGTTAGCAACTGAACACTTAACCATTGCCACTAGAGTTTATTTTAAAATTACAGAGTGAATTTTAAATCACTATACTAATGTTGGAGACCTGGTGGCACAGTGTTTAAGAACTTGGCTGCTAATCAAAAAGGTCAGCGGTTTGAATCCACCAGCCACTCCTTGGAAACCCTATGGAGCAGTTCTACTCTGTCCTATAGGCTTGCTATGAGTCAGAATCGACTCAGTGGCAACGGGCTTTTCTTTTCTTTTCTTTTTTTTTAACTAGCATTAGCTGCCTTCCAGTTGGCTTCAAATCATGGTGACCCTATGTAAAACAGAATGAAATGTTGCCTGGTTTTGTACCATCTTAATGAATGTTGACACATTTGAGTTCAGTTGGACAATATTCTGTTCTGATCTATACAGTTTTTATTGGTGAATTTTTGGAAGTAGATCACCAGGCCTTTCTTTCTAGTCTTTCTTAGTCTGGAAGCTCCAGTGAAACCTGTCCACCATTGGTGACCTTGCTGGTGTTTGAAACACTGGTGGCAGAGTTCCAGTATTATAGCAACACGCAAGCCCTCTCAGTATAGCAAATTGACAGACTGATGGTGGATACTAATATTGGTTGCTGGAAATAATTGTTTATAAAGGTGATGATAGCAGTCTCTCACATTATGGACATTTTATTATTATCTTAGAACTTACAGAGGGCTAAAAAAAAAATTCCAAAGAACTTAGATTACATGCTCTATTAGAAGAAGCATGGTTGAATTTGAATCTTCTATCTTTATAAAAAAGTAACAAGTTCAATATTTCAAGAACATAAGTAGGAAGTAAGCAGTTTTAAACTATTAATCCAAAAGTTGTATTGTGTTAACTATGGTATGGGGACTTAACTGTTGTTAATCTTTGATTTTGCAAGTTTCAAAAAAGAATACTACGTGTGCATCAGTTTGAGAATGTTCAGATAAAAGATCTTTCAGAGGGCCTTCCAGGCTTATTAGGTCTTTTTTTTTTAATTTAATTTTTTTATTTGCTATCCAAGAGTTCCCATTATTTGCTTTAACTAGCCTGAAATCACTACTCTGTTGATTTTTCTAATGCATATAATAAAATATGCTAGTTTATACAGACAGGCTTTTGTTTCTCCTACAGTCTCAGGCAGGAGAAGGAGATGAAAGTGGGTAAGGGAAATCTATTTTTAGTGCTGTGATAGGAAAAAAAAGAATCCTGTACAACTCTTAGGAGACTTACGCTTTCAAGAGACAGAGATCACTTTGCAATCATAAGGTATATGCAAACAGAGCCCCTGTCATGGATCGAATTGTGCCCCCCAAAAATGTCTGTCAGCTTGACTGGGTCATGATTCCCAGTGTTGTATGATTGTATAATCTGATGTGATTTCCTTATGTGTTGTAAACTCTTATCACTATGATGAGATTATACTGATGAGGTCTACAAGATTGGATAGTGTCTTAATCCAATCTCTTTTGAGATATAAAAGAGAGAGGTGAGCAGAGACACATGGGAACCTCATACCACCAAGAAAGCAGTACCAGGAGCAGAGTGTGTCCTTTGGACCTCAGGTTCCTGCGCAGAGAAGCTCCCAGACCAAGAGAAGATTGATGACACGGACCCTCCTCCAGAGCCGACACAGAAAGGGTTCCCCTGGAGCTGATGCCCTGAACTTGGACTTGTAGCCTACTGGACTGTGACAGAATAAACTTCTCTTTGTTAAAACCATCTACTCGTGGTATTTCTGTTAGAGCCGCACTAGATGACGAAGACAGCCCCCAAATTATATTTTTAATAAAATATGCATGGAACTAAGTTTGATGAGGTCAGAGTAGAAGTGAGGCAAGGGGAGACATCACTGGGGTAAATACAGGGCCTCAAATTGTTTTATACAATGTTAAAAATAGATAAGCTTTTTTTCAAAAACTACTTACGGGTTTTACCTACTGCCGCTCTATGATTTGAAATCCGCAGCCTTGATGTGAGAAGCCATGCCTCCGACTGAAAGGGTTTACTTTGCATATAAGGTTTCCTACGTACATAGATCTTTCTATATATCCTAATTTATTGGCATGAAACTCACAGATCCAGAGGAAATCTGTTCAGAAGATTAAAAAACCATACTGAATTCCCAAGACGATACCATCATTTGTAACAGTCACATCAAAACCAAACTCATATTTACTCAATTCCAAACAACACTGCATGAGGCATTTCATCCCCAAATAAACATGCTATTTATTTAAATAATGTAAGTGTTGGGGAAACAACAAAACCGATGCCAAAGTCCCTTAGCAACAAGGAACCAGAATGCTTCTCAGAAGATTTACATCACAAGTCACTAAAATAACCTAAACACATCAAATTTAGAACCGAAATACTTAATATTTCAACAACTCCACCTTATTTTCTGCACTTAAAAGGATACCAGCTTTTTCTTTTCTTTTTCTCCTGCAATTCAACTCTTCTTGCTACAAGATCAGGATAACCTAAATCTTCTTTTATTCTCATCAGATGTGAAAGGGATGCCAGAGAAAATTCTAGCTTTTTAAAGCTTGTATTTTTTAGAACAATGTTTCTAAAACTTTATTATACAAACAAATCACCTGTGGATCTTGTAAAAATGTAGATTCCAATTCAGTAGGTAGATTTTGAATTTCTAAAATGCCGTCAAGTGATGTTGATGGTGCTATTTTGAGTAGTAAGGTCCTGGAACATGCTGAGAAAGGATACTTCACCAAATATTTAAACCACCACCAAAGTTTTAATGTAAAAATCAAAGTTCAATACAATATGTTCAATAAGCTCAATACAAACATAACGTGGTAGGAGTTATGACTATGCTAAGGAAACTGTCACCAATCATGGAAGCCAGTGTCCGGTATTCCTTTAAGGAGATAATAATCACTCTTAAAGTTTCTCATTAATACTCATCAGATATTTACTATAGCAACAATGTAATGCACTATAGATATGCTAGTACTCTGTTTTGAGTCATATGGTCCCTCTCAAAGCTTCTTCTGGAAGCAGATTTTGAATAGCGCCTGACCATTATCTAAATAAACAATATAAAATTTTAAAATATGGCTGTTAACAAATCATCCTTAAGGACAACAGTGTGAGCAAATGCTGTGATTGACGGCATTTAAAAACAAATATAACTAATTGTAAGACAGTCCTGTAAGGCTCAAGTGGAATTACCATAAAGATTGACTCAACTTCTGCTCATTAGATTATTAGTAAACAAATGCTATTTGTTTTTGTTATCTTTAAATCTATGGAGGGGGTGGAAGAGTGGAATGAACATTGGATTGGAGAATGAGAAGCGCCAAAGTATAATTGTTATTTGTGTGATGAAAACCTCCATGAGCCTCTGCTTCATGGGCAGTAAAATGGTGGTAGTAACACATGTAGAGCTGGGACGATGACATGAGATAATGCTGGGAGTTCCTTAGCAATATACCTGCCTATGGTTAGAAACCTATAATTACTAGCTTATATTCTTAGTACTGTTAATAATATGAGATGTTGTATAAATTAAGTAAATGAAAAAATATTCATAAAACCGTTTTCAACATGTTACTCAGAATAACTACAATAATATTGAGTCTACCATTTATTGAATATATACTTCATGTTAAGCAGCTTGTGAAAAGCAATTAATAATCTCCCTTAAACATCACACGCCTCAAGTTTATATAAGAATGAGGTCCACAAAAATTAAATGATTTGCCTGAAGTCCCTACAGTTCGTAAACTGCAGAATCAGTATTCCAACTTCAGTCTATCTGAACTTCCAGCCCTTGGTCTTTCCACTATACTAAAATAGATGTTCAAAACTAACGGTTTTGTCATCTGTGAAATGGAATTAGTAATATGGACCACACACACTTGTTTTCAAAATTAAACCAGATAACAAACACTGAAAAGTACAATGCCTGGCACAAAGTTAGCAGTCAATAGACAGTCCCTGAATGTGGCTATGGACGAGTATGTGAGTAAAGTCTGGATCTGGGGTACCCTCTACTCACAACAGCCCTGCTGAAGTTCTCAAGTTTATGACTTTGCCATCAGCTTTGGTTCTACGCTTTATTACTGTCAGGGGCAGATTACCCAGTAAGCAAGGTAAGCACAGGGTACTTACATACTAATCTATAGTGACCAATTTCACATTGGTTTCATGAAACCCTTGTGAAACTGGTCACTTCAGGTTAGTAAATACAAGTAAGCCTTGCTTACGTTGCTTATTGAGGGTGTGGTGAAACCCATGTGAAATTGGTCACTTTAGATTGGTTAAGTACAAGTAAGCCTTGCTTACGTTGTTTATTGAGAATGTGGTGAAACCCATGTGAAATTGGTCACTTTAGATTGGTTAAGTACAAGTAAGCCTTGCTTACGTTGTTTATTGAGAATGTGGTGAAACCCATGTGAAATTGGTCACTACTGATTAGTAAATGAGCACAAGTAAGCCTGTGCTTACCTTGCTTACTGGGTAATCCATCCCTGTCAGGGATTGTAAACTTGAAAAGCAGCTTTGATTCTGTAGGAAGGTGCTGTGGGGTTGGGAGAGAGACAGATGTCAGCCATACCTAGAAGCAGAATCTTTGATGTGGTGAAAAATGTGAAATTGTTCCCTACAGATGACCTGGTAAGCAATGTAAGCACTGTGCTTACCGTGCCTGTTGGATAATCTGCTCTTGATTACTGTCTCTGCAGTGTTTTCCATCACGCCATTGATTCTATGCAGCCAAATATAACAAAACGTTATTGTGGCAAAATAAGCAATCTCCCTTTTTTGGATTCCTGGCAGAATATTCCAAACTCAACTTTCCTTTTGCTGATGCTGTTAATTGCACAAATGCTCATGTCATATTGTTTAGACTGTGGTTTCATCCTGTTTTGACTATCATGTTGCCCTTATGCTGGGCTCCCTGCTGACAGCCTTCAGCTGGTAGAGACTACGCCTTGGATTCTGATGGGCATCAGCTGCAGCAAATAGACAACTTCTGTTTCAGCTAACTGCCAGACGCAAATTTATATTAAAAGGTACTTTTAATTGTGCTTAAAAGAATATTTTCGGGTTTATATATAAAAGATGTCCTTCCTTCTGGAATATTTAGAAATATCTAATAAATCTTCCCTTTTCTCATATGTGCTGAATTTGATGGCAGAAAACAAAAATAAAAACAAAACCAATGACTCTTTGTTACATGCTAGGAATAGTGGTGTTTTTTATTAAGCTACCATTCTCCTTTTATTAGCACTTCTAAGGCTGATGAAATTGGATTTCTTACAAGTACAGTGATAGGGGAAGACAAGGATGTCAATATTGCTAAGGTTCTCTCTCAAAAGAAAACAATTCACTAGCTCTCACCGGAACGCAGGGATACTGGCCACTTCAGTGCGTAGTTTTCTATAGCTGTGCCTCTGTATCTTCCACCTTGCTTCCTCTTTTACATTTATAGCTTTAGTGAATTCTAAAAAGCACATCTTAATGACACTGAAAACTGCAGAGCAATTCTGTTCAGGTGCACAGCAGAGTGCTAGAAATTTATGTGGAAACTAACTTCTGTGATCCTGGGGCCACATGTGTCCTCTAGTCCAAAATGCTATCACTGCACATCTGGGAGGTTGTTGTCGGTAGTGCCATTAAGTCGATTCTGACTCATGGTAACCCCACTGCGTACAGAGCAGAACTGCTCCATAGGGTTTTCAAGGCTGTGATCTTTCTGAAGCAGATCTCCAGGCCTGTCTTCCCAGGCATCTCTGGGTGGGTTCAAACCACCAATATTTCGGCTAGTAATCAAGGGCTTAACCAAGAGCTTAACCGTTTGTACCAGCAAGTTATATACTAGGCATAGTACAAGTCTCTCATCATTCTTCCCGGTCTGATTCCTGCCTGATCCAATGCTCTTGCAACAGTGCTGTAACATCTTAGATTTCTAAAATGTTTTTATTATGTTTTGGACATTTTCTTATTTTTCTGCTACCTGGTATATATTACCCCTCCCCTGTTCTTACCAGCACTCCTATTTTTGTTTGGAGAATTATCTCTGCTGTACTGTGTGTAGTCTCAGTACTGTGGAAATTCAGGTGTCTGCCTTTTACTGCAGCAAAAGGATCAGAGCCTTCTCACCACCCAGATCTAGCCAGAGGGCAGACATGTGACTTAAACACTTGGCTCATCAGACAGAGTTCCCTTCAGGGAATTAAAATTTTGAAGGAGTATCATAAAGGCATAAGAAATCACTGGAGTTCATCTCCTTAATTAGCGGGGCCTCAAACAGAAGGACGTGTCCAAACAAAACAGGCTTGCTGTGAGTACTCTCCTACAGTTCTTGCCTCTCCTAGACCTGGAGCTGCTAAAATTCCACCCCTTTTGTCCCTGACTTCCCTTTGAACGTTGAACTCTGGCTATAATTACTATACACACACACACACACACACACATATATGTATGTATTTGCTTATTTTAGGAAGAGTTAAATCAAAGATCTCTGGATGCTTACAGCTGAGGAACTCTGCATGATATCTTCTTTTTTCTTTTTTTATTGTACATGAGATGAAGGTTTACAGAGAAAATTAGTTTCTCATTAAACAATTAATACACATATTGTTTTGTGACACTGGTTGCCAACTCCACGACATGTCAACGCTATTCCCTTCTCGACCTTGGGTTCCCCGTTACCAGCTTTCCTGCCCCCTCCTGCCTTCTCATCCTTGCTCTCGGGCTGGTGTGTCCAATTAGTCTCATTTTGTTTTATAGGCCTATCCAATCTTTGACTGAAGGGTGAACCTCAGGAGTGACTTCATTTCTGAGGTAAAAAGGGTGTCCGGGGGCCATCTCTCAGGGCTTCTCCGGTCTCTGTCAGACCAGCAAGTCTGGTCTTTGCGTGTGTGTGTATGATTTAGAATTCTGTTCTACATTTTTCTTCAGCTCTGTCCAGGACCCTCTACTGTGATCCCTGTAAGAGCAGTCGGTGGTGGTAGCCGGGCACCATCTAGCTGTGCTAGACTCAGTGCATGACATTTTCTTACTTCAGTATTTTTGATTGGAGTAATTGTCTATAGAATGAAGTGTCAACTCCCGAAAATCTAGTTCAAGCCTACTCTTCACATTATCAGTTACTGTTACTTAAACAAATGTGTACTTGAGGTGAACTCTTCAAGTCATGTGTGTTCACGTGTATGTTTATGTATGTTCACTCCCTACCTAGAATAACAAGTCTCCCTCCCTTCCTAACTTTCCTCTTTCTCCTTTTATTTCAATCTTAGCTATTTTCAATGCCCAGATCAATTCTCCATTACCTCTGTAGAACTTTTTCTAATTACTAAATCCATAATGGCATTCCTTCTTTTTCACTTATAAAACAGTTAATGCTACGTATTACTAACATTAAGGAGCCCTGATGGCTGCAGTGGTTAAGAACTGGGCTGCTAACCGAAACACTGGCGGTTCGAACCCACCAGCCACTCCATGGGAGAAAGACGTGGCAGTCTGTTTCCATAAAGATGACAGCCTTAGAAACCCTATGGCATAGTTCTACTCTGTCAGTCAGGGTCACCAGGAGTCAGAATTGACTCGACTGCAATGGGTTTGGGTTTATTACTAACATTTAACACGGTGGCCATTATTAACTTAATAAAAGTGTTAATCACCTTTTCCTGCATGCCGTATTTCATCAACTAGACTTTGGACTTTATTGAAGATAATCCCATAGCATACATCTCATTGAATTCCTACAGTGTTTAGCATATTGCCTTATGAAATGAGTTTACTATTTAATTTGCATATAACAGTATTTAACTTCTCTTTGCTTTTGGAGAATTGTTGATGTAAGGGTTTTTTTTTTTCCTTCTATTTTAGAATAAGTACTTTCCATTGCTTTGTAATTTCTGTGTATTAGTGATGTTGCTTGCCTTTATAAAAGGGTTTGTTTTAAACAAAATCTAGATTGTGTAAACTGTAGCTTCCAGTTACACAATTCCAGCAAAAAAGCATATTCCAATACTTGAGATGTGACCTTATTTTGGTGGTTTTATAAACTGATAACAGCTAATGATTATTAAGTACATACCAAGGTACAAGTCAGTCTGCTAAGTGTTTCATATGCACTGGATGTGAATTGCTCATTGAATTCTCTCAACATCCCTATTGGGAAGTACAATTTTTATCTACCATATTTTACAGATAAAAAAACTGAAGTTAATAAGATAGAAGAGCCTAATAACATTCTCCAGCTGATAAGGGGTAGAACAAGAGTTTAAAAACAAATAGAATTACGCCTCCAGAGTCCTAACACTTAACAAGAATGACATAACGGAATTATTGCAAACTAAATATAGATCAGCAAAGAAAACTTTTTTGTTTTTAATCTATATACACATACAGTTATTTGTATTATTAGTTTCCCCAATGTCTACAGAATCAGTTAGCTTACCTGGTCAATTGTACAACGTGATTTGGGAGGAGCTGAAAGAGTTGACAGCTATTAAGAAATGAGGGTAGGTCCACAGTCAAATGCTCTAAAAGACTCCCACTAGAATGCTTTGCAGGACATGGTCTATGTATTTAAATGCTAGACTTTATTCTATTCAAGAAAGTGTTTGGCATTTTTATGCCAAATATCAAACAGTGGATTCTCAGCTAAAATATTTATTAAATATTATATAGCACATTTCATTAGGAGGAAGAACATTGCTTTTTTAAGAACACTGTATAGCAATGCTGGGAAAAATGTTTCAAATTAATGGAAATTAAGAAAAGGAGAAGTGGGTGGCTCAAATCGTTAAGTGCTGGACTCCTAACCAAAACTAACCACAGAACTGCTAACCAGAGGCACCTGAGAAGTAAGGCCTAATGATTTGCTTCTGAAAGTTCACAGCCTTGAAAACCCTATAGGGCAGTTCTGCACGCATGGTGTTGCCATGAGTTGGCAATGACTCCATGGCAACAAACAACAGCAAGATAAACAACTAAATGAAAAACTTGATCATCAAATGGATCCTAGATGGAAAAAAAATGGTATAAGAGACATTATTAGGGCAATTGCCAAAATTTAGGTATGAGATGTATATTAGATAATAGTTTTTTATAAACATTAAATACACTGAATTTGATAACTGCACTGTAGTTATGAAAACAGATTACACTTGTTCTTAGGAGATAAATATTGAATTATTTCAAGCAAAGGAACATGCTGTCTGCTATTTACTATCCAATGATGACATATAAATAGAGAATGGTAAAGTGTGCATGAGAAATGTTAATTTGTGAACTTAGGTGAAGGGTATATATAAGCTAATTACAGTATTCTTATAATTTTTCCATAAATTTGGGATTTTTTATGCAGTTAAGAAAAATAACACTGTATAAAAATGGTTTAACCTTTGGGGATAAGAAGTATTCTATAAAATCCCAACTCTTTTAATGTAAACACTTTTATACATGTTTTTAAAATATATAGGTAGCTAATTTTTACTAAGACACTTACATATACCTTCCTTAATGATTAATTTGAAGTTTCTCAGATTACGAGTGGAGTGTTTTTAAGTGTATATATTATATAATGCCTTAAATATTCTCTAAATTTAGAGTGTTAACCTATGTATCGCCAGCCATATTTAATGTGAACTGTGGTCTACCTTGTTTAACTCACTTTTACCGGTTCTATAAAGTGGCTTCAATTGTCAACTATAGCATGACAATCCATGGGGAATAACTGTAATAAAATTACACCAAGATACCATATATTTAGACGGTAATATTAACTTGGTGATATTATTATATGAAAAAAGGCATTCTCTCCTATAAATGGCATCTTATTTAATTCTCTTTAAGTAACTAGATACTAGCAAAAAAAAAATGTGAATATTTAATTGGAAAATTAAATGTTAAAGCAACAATAACAATGAACCTATCTATTATTAATTTAGAACAGTTTTCCTCCCTTGTTTATTTGCAAATCATTGCCGTCTTTGGGAGATGTATACCAGAGTTAGGATACAAAATCTGGTATGGATGAAAACGTTTTAAAAAATATATCAAATAGCTCATTTAGCTTAAAAGCCTGGTGTCCATTTCTGGCCAAGATGGAGTAACACAGACTAGATTTACACAACTACCTGACACAACCAAAACAAAAAAACCTGACACTATATATGAAATAATTGCAGTAAAAGACATTGACTCTTGAAAAAAAACGAAACAAAGGAGGTTAAACCTACAATTGCCCCAACTTACAGCCTTGAGAGAATTTCTATGCCACAGCTCAGGGAGGTAGAACCCAAGGGGACTCCGTTAGGCTCTCTGAGTTGAAGAGACAAAGCAGAAAGTTCGGGGAAACCAAGGTGGCTAGAGTTAGCAGGATGGAGTACTGGAGAGGAGAGAGCTGCACAGAGAAACAATGCTGGAGACTGAACAGGGTCTCCTTGAATATTCGAAAGGATACAGATCAGCCCATGTATCTGAAGAAACTTAAGGAACGGTATAAGAAAGAACTGAGGCTGGGAAATGAACCATCTAAAAAGATTAAAGATAAGGGTTCCCAGTGCTCAGACTAGGCTGGGAATGACTGTTGTTCCCAACAGCCAGACTGGGAAAAAAAAAAACAAAAACAAACAAACTCACAATTCATCAGATATTCAGTAGGGCACTCAGAAAAGTCTTGTCTCCATAATGGAGAATAATTAATCCAAGGATGAACAGTGCCCTGGATCTCCCTAACAAATGATAAAAGCAAGACCTGAAATTAAAAACAGAACAGTTTTCACCTGCATCCTAGAACAAAGCTCAAGAATATTTTTTAGGAATACAAAAACATCTAGCACCCAACAAGGTAAAATTCAAAATGCCTGGCATTTAACCAAAAATTATCAGGCATGCAAAAAGGAGTGGGGAAACACAACTCATAATGAAAGTAATAATAAATCTGAAACCAATCAAGAACTGACACAGAGTTTGAATTAGCAGAAAAGGACATTAAAACAGTTATATATATATATATATATATATATAGCCCATATTGAACTTCTAGAGAAAAAAAACTACAAAGTCTGATATGCAAAATATATGATAGATTAATAGCAGATTAGATGTCACAGAAGAAAAGATTAGTGAACTTGAAGACATAGCAATAGAAACTGTTTCATCCAAAATAAAACACAGAAAGAAAAATAATACATATATATATATACACATTTCAGTGAAAAGAACATCAGTGAACTATCTGATAACTGCTAGTGGCCTAATACAAATGTAATTTGAGTATCCGAAGGAAAAAAGGTGGGAGGGGCAGAAAAATATTTGCAGAAATAATGACTGAACATTTCCCAAATTTGATGAAAACTATGTACTTACAATTCCAAAAATTTCAACAAACTCGAATAAAACAATAGCAAGAAATAACAAGAAACATCACAATCAAACTACAGGTAGTCCCCAACTTATGATGCATTTAAGTTACAACAAACTGCATATACGATTGTCAGGTTTTTTTTTTTTTTTTTTTTTTTTGGTACGTCTTATCATTACTGATATGTACTACACATACAGTGTTCCAGCACATAATTTGCTGATGTTATCATTCTCAGATGTTCACTTGCAGATGTTCAATTTTATGATTTACTCTTCAAAATTTTACAGTGAAAGGATTAGCTGAGGTTTTTTCTAAACTAAATCAAGGGCTTCAGTTGCTCGAAAACACAGACCCAAATGCTGATCATTTTGCTAAAGTCGACAGGCAGATTCAGGAAGCCGTGAAATGTTACAGCGAAATATAAGAATAAAAAAAGAAGAGGACCATACAGACAACTCTCACTAATTTTCTGACTAGAAATGCCATCCCCATTCCCAAAGATAATCCAGATGATTCAGAACCTCCCACAAGTGGAGTTATTACCTCAGTTGACAAAATGTCAATGTTGTCTAACTCTTCTTCATTGTCAGAGTAAATTTTTATGATTTGTGTTTTTTTTATGTATGTATGTATTAAAATATATCTATAAGTTTATATGTAATGTTTCCAACCCCCAAAGAAAAATAATGCTTGGATTTATAAAGATACTGATAATAAAAGGCAATACTAATGAAAACTTAAAAAATAAAAAAAAATGAGGTATTTGACTTACGTCAGACCTGACATACAATGGAGACATTGCAATGGAACCCTGACATAAAAGTCGGGGACTACCTGTAGTTAAAACCAGTGAAAAAGCGAAAAAAGACAAAAGCAGTGGTGGAAGGGTGGAAAGGGAGAATACATGTAATATACAGTGAAACAAAGACAAGCATGATAGAAGATTTCTAGTCCGAAAAAAATGCAAGCAAGAAAATCATGGAGCAACATCTTTAAAGTACTGAAAGAAAAAAAGCCAAAGGGAACTGTATAATCAGCAAAAATGTATTCCACAGCAAAGGTGAAATAACATTTTCAGACATACAAAAGCTAGAAGAATTAATTACCAACAGACCTGCCCTACAAGAAACTTTAAAAGATGTTTTTAAATGTCTTTAAAATGCAAAAAGAGAACAATACTAGATGTAAATATGGTAATATGAACAGTACTGTGAATTATAACATTAGAAAATACATATTTTTCTTATTATTTAAATTTCTTTCAAACATAATTGACTTTTAAACAAAATAACTGTCATGATATTGTGGGGTTTATAACACTTGAATAAATAAATGTATAACAAAAACTGTGGGGCGTTTTTGGTTCAGTGGTAGAACCCAAGTAGGTTTGATATCTCACCAACGCACCTCATATGCAGCCACCACCAGCCTGACACTGGAGGACTGCACATTGCTATGATGCTAAACACGTTTCAGTGGAGCTTCCTGACTAGGACAGATTAGGAAGAAAGACCTGGTGACCTGCTTGCAAAAATCAGCCAATGAAAAACACACAGTCTGATCACCACAGTCTGATCACCAACCAACCACGGGGATAGCAGGTTCTGCATGGGGTCACTTACATCATAAAATTTTGCATCATAAAAATTCTCCAATTTTAATTTTTAAGAATCAGTTTTAAAGATTTAGAAGGGAGAAGTTATTAGGACTCTTTACTAGCAAGGAAATGTGACTTCTTTTTGTGGTCACTTCAGTAATATACTTGGTTGAGTGTTCATTTATGCCAAGAAGTTTGCATTCTATATTGACAAGTCATTGTTAAAATAGGTTCTTATTATTTATAATATATATTGTACTTCTGTATAATTATGAAATCAGATTTAGTTGAATTTTTCTAGCAGTTGTTAAAAGTCATTTTCCATTTTTTAGTTCACAAGATTTCTACAAACAACCACCACAAATATCCTAAATAAGATATTATATATATTTAACAATTGGGATTGCCTCAAGATTACATTTATTTACGTATATACGTACTTTCTCTTTAAGGAAGGTCATACAAGAAACAGGGTAGACTAAATTCGTAATCTAGATAGATGCCGTAACAAAAACACTAGATGGTATTTGGTTATCACTTCTATCAAGAAGATAGGAGGAACAATGCCGTTATCTTTGGACCTCCAATGTTACCCAGTACAAGGATATGGTATATTTTCAATGAATTTTAAGTGAATGAAATAAGTAGATTTTGAAACTATTACATTTGTTTTGGGGTGAGTAAGTATGTGTGTACCCTTGCATGTATGCCAGAAAGAAAGAAGGACAGTGACAAGAAAGAACGGAGAGAAAACAGTAGAAGGGGGGAAGAAAAGAGAATAAAATGAGTGCTTAGGAAGTGTTTATGTAAACTTGTGAAATAAAGATAACTTTCTATATTAGCTCACTTTTGGCATATCCCCACCAGCAGGTCAAAGCATAGTTGGTATCTCTACTGTTAATATCCAAACAATACCAATTATGATCTTAATGTAAACTATTGACTTCTCTTTACACTTGGTGTTTCCTCATAAAATTATGGCTTTTAAATATCTTGCTACTTAATTCTCAGAGAACATACACTATCCCACAAACTTATACTCTCTCCAAAATTTGCAGTGTTGCAGAAATATAAGACACCTGGTGGTAATCACCTATTACTACACACAAATCATTTTTGCATTGTATTTGTGCTCCCTTCAAACTTTGCCACCTGTTCCACAATCAGCAAAGATGATGATAAAGAAAATTATACTGCTGATAAAATTTGCCATCTGCAGACTATATATCCAGAACTAACAGGGTTTTGAGAACTGTTTTATAAATGAGGGAACTGAAATCTTAAGAGGTAAAATTACTTGTTCAAGATCCTATAACTTGTAAGAGTAAAAAAGTCCTAATTTCATTTCTGCACTTGACCCCGAGACTAATTTTGGCTAAAACTCTTGTATCCACCCTTTTCTGTCACAGACAAAGTTTTAAAAAGACTACTATTATTTGGCCCTGGTGGCACAGTGTTTAAGAGCTCAGCTGCTAAGCAAAAGGTTTGCATACACCAGCCGCTGCTTGGAAACCCTACAGAACAGTTCAACTCTGTCCAACAGGGTTGCTATGAGTCGGAATCGACTCAACAGCAATGGGTTTTACTACTTTGATCACTGCAGTGTGATTGATCACATTTGTGTAGCTTTTCTAGCCATGGTCTTGTAATTCCCACCTAGGTGATTGGGCGGGTCTGTGTGATAGGGTAATTGTGGCCCACCAAGGGGATTGGTCAGTTTTGCCTTAAAAGAGAGCCAATTCCAGAGCAGAGGGAAGGATCCTACCACCACCAAGGAAGAACAGCCACACAGAGAGCACATCCTTTGTACCTGGGATCCCTGCACTGAGAAGCTCCTGGAAGCAGGAGACTGAGAGAGTGAGTGAGCTCTAACCTTGAAGATGGTGAGAAACAATGGCAGGAGAGAGACTACAGCAGAGACCTGGCAGCCAGAGACGGCGTAGTGGGCTTCCCGACCCACAACTCATGGAAAGAGAAAGCAGAGTGCCTTTGGGCCAAACGCCAGGGAGAGGTGGGAGTGCCTGCACGCATAGCGGGGGGAAAGGCTGTCCTGATGGAAGAACTGTATCTTCAGTGTTCCTGACCCTGAATTGTAACTGTTATTTCCCTAATAAACCCCATAATCATGAGTATGGTCTGTGAGCTCCGCGTAGCCATTGCAATGAGTTATCGAACCCAGCAGAGAAGTAGAGAGTGCTGTGGGAAGGATGGCTGTTGTCAGAATTGGTAAAGATGGCGAGAGAGAAGGCTTATCTGGCCTCATGGGAGTCAACCTTGTGCTGCTGATTTTGGTTCTCCTTCCCACTTGTGGGGCTGAATTAGGTCAAACACCACCCCCATGCCATTTTTACATTACTATTTTGGTAATGTTTTCCCTTAGATGAGGAATGTCCAATGTTTATACTTCCCAAACCTGTACGCATGCTAGAATTTAGGCGTAATCTACCCCCACTCTGTGGAAACCCTGGTGGCATAGTGGTTAAATGCTATGGCTGCTAACCAAAAGGTCAGCAGTTCAAATCCACCAGGTGCTCCTTGGAAACTCTATGGGACAGTTCTACTCAGTCTTATAGGGTCACTATGAGTCGGAATGGACTTGACGTCAATGGGTTTTTTTGTTTTTATTTTTTGGCATCCCCACACTAAGTATGAAATAGTCTCCTACATTAGTCCCAACAAGGACTTATCTCTCAGGCTGGACAGCTTCCTTATTCTTTGCCATCTACCTGTCCCACGGATCCCCAGTTCCACAAAAATACAATACCTGAGGATGTTGTTCAAAATCATCTTGTTTTCTTAACTTTGAATGTTTTTTTTTTCTCCTTTATTCCATTTATCCAAATTATACTATCATACAAAGAGTCATCTCAATTCCCAACTCCTTCTAGAAGTCGACCTCCATTAGCTCCTGTCAACAAAGAAACTTGTCTTATTTAAGGGATCACTTGTCTTGCATCATGATTCTATTCTACATTACATGGTGTCATTCCTCAACTGTTTTATGTACTTAGATGTTATCTCCACAACCTAAGTTGTTAATTTCTTGAGGGCAAAGACCAAAGCTTATGTAAATTCTGTTACCCTTGTCATTAATAAGTGTGCTGTAACATCAAATTGATTTTAACAGACAGCAGGAAACAGTCTGGTAAAATAACCAGCCGATCTCAAATTCTATACTTATTTAGACACACATTAAATGGAAAATTAGTTCAATAAGTCTTCACCTTCTTTGGATATAACATGGAAGTACTTCAATTAATTCACTGATTTGTGTTAAATTTCTTCACAGTCTTCTACAGAGCATTTCATGGAGAAAGCATTAAATGAAGTCAAAGTTATTAGTTAATCTTACTGGTTATAACTGTACTTGTCTCCCCAACATTCATTTTATCCATTTTACCCTTCCCCCACTGTATAGCAACCACGTAATTTGGAAGGGATTGATTGATTTTCCCACTCTCCTTCCATTTCAAGGATGGTCTTGATGGGTGTAAACAAATAAGTACTCTTTTCTATAGTGGTAAATTCCAGTAATCCTGGCCAATCAACTTGACATTCCCCTGTCCACAAAGACAGTTGCCAAGCAGATCCATTCAACACAGATTCAGCTCACTTTGCCAACATGAATCCTTCGTTTTAAGCAGGGCTTCAAACTGGTTCATTCCGGTTTGAACTCCTGCTGAGAATTTGAATTTCTAACAAGTTCCCAGTTGATGGATGCTAACACTGTTAGTTAGGTTGAATTCCGAGAACCACTAGCAGAGCCAACCAAAAAAGTAAACCTGTTGCGGTGGAGTTGATTACGACTCATAGCAACCCTACAGGACAGAGCAGAACTGCCGTACAGGGTTTCTAAGGAGCAGCTGGTGAATTCGAACTGCTGACCTTTTGGTTAGCAGCCGAGTTCTTAACCACTGCACCACCAGGGCTCCATTCGTTGAGCAGTGGTTCTTAAAATTCATTATACATTAAGAATCACTTGGGGAATCTTATTAAAATGTAGATTCTGATTCAGTACATCTAGGGTGGAAGTACAAATTCTCAGCAGGGGTTTTAATGGGAATGAACTGGTTCGAAGACTTGCTTTCAAGACACATGATCCAATAAATCTTCTAAAATGTTTAAGACAATTTATGTTGGAATTTCTATTAAATATAACACAAAGCATCCTAACAATAGTTTCTCTTGTTTGTGATACTTTAAGAGAATAACTTGTGAAGATATTAATAATTTTACCTCATATAGATTATGTGTGTTAGAAGATGGAAATGCACAGCATGAATTTATAAACAAAGTTTTTACTGTTCATATTAGTCTGTGACACCAGGGAAAATGGCTGCAATGGTTCACTAAGCAAGTCAAGTCTGTGGGAAAAGCTGATGTAGTTAATATTACATATGATTTTACAAGAACCTACAAACTAGGTCTTATTTTAAAAGAAACACTTTATACGTTATGCCTAAAAATATAACCCTGTAAAAATTCACGCCTTTAGATATTCTAGTAGATTTTTCACAATAATCCATACTGTTTATGTGCTAAGCCTGCCTTCTAAATTTGTTAAGATCAGCAAATGTGTTTTCAAAGTTCTTTAAATAGATAATTGGACTTATCATATCAGGAAATTATATATATTTGGTCTGAATATTCATTTTATAATGTACCTGAATAGCATGGAGATAAAGCTTATAATTAAAAAATAAAAATACCCCCCAAAACTCATAGTGACCTGTCAGGATATTTTTGACCCTGAATGCATCCAGATGTACACCATAACTCTGTGTATTATTCTGTACACAGCATGTAGTAACTGCACTCAAAATCTATCGAAGAACCCAAGCGCAGTGTGATGAGCACTAAGAAGAATGAATATGAGAAAAGGGCATTAGTTGTAACTGGGGTATGCCCAAGTGTGGCTTTTGATCTGTGTATTTGAAGTATGAGTAGGATGTACAGGGAAAAAAGAAAAAAGCATGGGCAAAGTCATGGAGGAAAAAAAATGCAAATATTTGTAATGCCTCGGGGGTGTGGGATGAGAAGAAATCCAGATTGTGGAAAATGCTAAAACTATAATATTTTATTATGTAAGCAGTAAAGAGAAAGCAAATTGTTTTGAGTAAGAGATAATATTAACTCTGCTTTGGAGAGGATATTCTACTGGAGTTACGAAAGCTGGATTAAAAAAGAAAAAAACTAGAAACAGGACCATCTACATAGAAACTAGAGCAATATTAGCAAAAGTACAGTTGAAAGAACACATTTGATATTTCTGAGATACTACTGATAAGACTTGGTGGCTACTCACTGCGGGGGTGATGAAGGAGAGTGTTACAACAACTGAAGTCCATGGAATATGCAGATATTTCTTTTGATAATCAGAAAAAGTGAATAATGAAGAAAGAGCAAGCTTAGAGAGACAGGTTGAGTTGCAGGTTCTCTGGAAACCGTTGAAAAATCTAGGTTTGAACTTCCAGAGAGAGAGTCTAGGACTGGAGAAAAACATCAGTTGGAGTTCCTCTTTATACATGAAAACAGGACTATCTCAGGGTGGTTCAGAAAGAGATTCAGACAGAAAGAGGGCTGAGGATGGTACTTGAGAATATACGTTATCTAAGCAGTGATGGAAGGAGAAGAATCCCAGAAGGAACAGGGAAAGGAACCAGATGCACAGGAGGAGAATAAGGAAAAGTACTGGGGGAGGACTGAAGGAGAATTTTCTAGATGGAAGGAAGTAAATATTAGCAAATGCTGCAGGGAGATCCAATAAGATAATGTCTGAAAACATGACTGGGTTGAGCGATTAGTAGCATTTTGATACGACGGTTTCAGTAAAGTATTGAGAGAAACGCAGATTAGATTAGGTTGCCAAGTACAGACGAGGAAGAAGAAACTAGAATACAGACGATATGAGCTTATATTTTGTGAGTTTCATTAGTTAGGGAGAGACAAAAACAGTGGTAGCTTTAAGAAAGGTAGGGTAAAGGGAGGGTCTTTTACTGGGATGGAAAGGGATCAGCCTTTTTGTTGGCTAAGAGAAAAGAGAATGCCTAAACTGTAAAATGAAGCTTAGGGTAGAATCATAAAATAGAGGGTAGGTTAAGAAAAAGGAGCCCTGGTGATGCAATGGTTAGGCGCTCAACTGCTAACTGAAAGGTTGGTGGCTGGAATCCACCAGCCACACTAGGGGAGAAAGGACCTGGTGATCTGATCCGGTAAAGATTACAGCCTTGGAAACTCTGTGCGGCAGTTCTACTCTGTCGTATACAGTCGCTCTGAGTCAGAATTGACTCAAGTGCACACAACAACAAGGCCAGGGAAAGACAAGAAGGAGGAGTTCAAGGGAGATGAGCTTTAAAAATGGAAAAGAAATTTTTTTTCTCAGTGAGAAGAGGTACAAAAAGACTTGTATTTTGAAGTTGACAGAAATAATGAAGGGATTCCTACCGACAAACTCTATGAATGAGTCAGATGGCAACTTGAGGTTTATTTGAGAGCTATTAACCCGTTGCCGTTGAGCTGATTCCTACAGGATAGAGTAGAACTGCCCCATAGGGTTCCCAAGGAGCAGCTGGTGGATTTGAACTGCCAGCCCTTTGTTTAGCAGCCTGAGCTCTTAACCACTGTGCCACCAGGCTCCACTGAGAGCTATTGGGACCACATAAATTAAGGATTTGGAACAACAGAGGGAAAAAGGGGTGACAAAAATACCAAAGTGATTGGATATGTGTAGATATATTTTATGTTGGTTTTATAGAAAAAGATGCCCCCATAACACTGTGACAGTGAATATTTTATGGTTTTTCAGAAGAGTCTAAAAAATTATTACCTATTAATGGCACAGTACCTCTGAACAGCCAATTTATGAATGAATTTTCAAACATGGCTCATGTCTTTCACTAATACAAACTGTGAGTGCTAATTATTTTGTCTTATTAGCAAGCTTTCCATAACTATACAATGAGCATTTAACTTCCACTAAGAGTAAATGCAAAAATGATTATGTGTACATATATGTGTGTGTGTCTATTTGGGAGAAAAATGTGAATTAAATAAAAATGGAAATTGTTTTTTTGAGCACCTACCATGTGCCAGTCTTGTGCTAGATGGGGCCTTTAAGTATTATCTCATTTAATCCTCACAGCCATATGATGAAGTCGAAATTGAGACTCACTGAAGTTTCCCCGTTTATCCAAAGGCACAGACCAAAGCCAGGACGTGAACTCACGTCTCTCAATACTGCATGTATGGTGTTGCTTTAAATCTAATCTATGACTGTGTCTAATGACATAATTTATTTCATTCCTTGTCTAGATCTGTGGTGGGGGAAACAACAGTTGATTCTTATCTCCTGTTTACAACTCTTGATTTTCAGACCTTTACTTCACAGTTTATTATTATTTTCCCCAATAAATAAGTCCAGTTTCTTAACGACCCATATTTTTTTACTTCCTTTCTGCTTGGTTGGTTGTCACTATCTAATGTTTCAGTCATCTGTGAGGTAGTAAAATCACAGCCGTTTTAACTTCGAAAGACTAAGCATAGCAACTTTTTTTCTGAGTCCCTGCTTTGTGTGCTACGCAGTGAGTTTGTAGGTGAGAGAAACAGGAAAATAAGCTGCAATTTTATGCGATAGAGTAATAATAAAATTTAGAGGAAGTTGCTGAGTGATTTACTCTGCCTGCGGGTAGTACAACAGCTACAGAGAATCCTTAAAATGAATTGGGAAAATGGCTTTAGGATAAACATGAGAGGGTGAGTCCGACTACCAGGAACTGCGGCACTAAATAGGAGCTCGTGACCTTGGTCAAATTACTTAAACTTTCTGGACTGCAGTTTCCTCAAATACAGAAGAAGGAATTTATTAATGATCTTTTGAATCCCACATGTTAAAAAAAAAAAAAAAGCTGTTAGATAAAGCTCTGTTTAAGAACACCCTAAGAGTCGGACTCATCCTAAACTAATGGGTTATGGAGAGAAAACAAACAAATCACCTTCTGCTGGCCTTTAATTAGAGTAAGTTCTCAAATAGCAAGGGCTAAGAAGTCAGAAGGAAAGAGAAACGAGTACCTGCAGATTCATCCCTTTCCTGACATAAAAATCTGAAATACCCGCCTGAACTCAGCTAACAATGTAAGTCCAAGAGGACATTTATTTTCCCCAAGGGGAGCTAAAATAAAATAAAAATCGCTCTAAATGCCTCAGGAGTTAATGCTGCTGTCCAGATATCTTAGACCAAATTTTTTGTGACTGACTGTCACAAAATTTTCTGAATGGTACCAAAGTCAACTCTACCTAACAAACAAAAAGAGAAGCCACAGCCGTCTATTGGCATGTGGGACAAGTTAATGTGTAGCCATTTCTCATGCTGTCCTCTCCAAAGGTTCCAACACACAAACATCAAGCTGAGTGTATTTTAACAAGCAGTGTTTGAATTCATTCCAGCCTTTCCATTTACAGCAATTTAAGACTATTTGTATTCAGGAAACAAAATAACAAGGGACAGCTGTTTCTCCACTTTGCTCTTACTTCTAGGCTATTCAGAAATACTTGGACAGGCTAAAAATGTAAAAGAGCATCATCTTTATAATTTAGGGGTGTGAATAAATCAGGTAAAATTATACAGACTAGCATAAAATCAATAGTTTCCTTTTTAAACCAATTTCACTAACAGAGAACTAGCTTGTATTTTGGAATACAAACACGTGCTAGGTATTTGATGTGTCATGTATCTTCAGTCTTAAGATTCAGGAATGAGCCTACCCAAGACCAGATTCTTACTCATGGGTGGTCCTAAATACGTCTAGCCTTATGTAGCATGCTTATATTATTATCGGCCAATACCACCCAAGCCCACCATTAGCCGAAGACCAATCCATTCTATGTTGATTTGAAGGCTAGTGTACATGGGTAGTTCCTAAGCTTTCACCATCAGCGTTTTAATAGTATAAAAATGTTATGATGTAATCATAAATGAATTCATGCACTGATTAGTAATTGTCACATTCTGCAATATCATGACCACTACAGTCACGTCACTGCCCCAGCAGACAGCATTGCACCAACAACCTAGAAGTTAAACTGTGTTCGTGGCTATTCAACCAAACAGCAAGAGAATGATATGTGAGTACCTACTACGCACATTAGATTTTTCTATCTGCACAGAGAATTGTGATGCCCATGCTTGAAAAAATTCAAATTTTGAGTGCGGTCAGGCTTATGCACAGCCAGAAATTTTCAAAGAGGAGCACAGCTTATTGGAAATCTACCTTTCAGAACTCTGCATATGAAGACATGAGTTTGGAATCAAACTGTAAATTGCCACTTCAGAATGTGACACTATTACAGCTACTTAAAAGAAAAAAAAAACAAAACCCTACAAACTCACTGATTGAATGTGCGTGAAAGAATGCTTTTGATTTATTAAAAAAAGTCTCATCAACGGATTTTTCCTACTTCCTAGAATGTGTGAGACTGGGTTCTTTTCCTGTGACACCACATATGAATATTAACAAAAGAATAGTATGCACAGGAGAAACGCTTTTTTTGTAAACTGAACTGACGAATGTCAACAGTTTTAAGACTATGTTATGGCAGAGGAGGGGGGAAGTCTATACACATATGATTATTTTTAGGTAAGTAAATTACCTTCCAAAAGAGCCAGATGGCTCCAGGAACACATCTGCAACTTCGGTTTTTGTTTTCTCACTACTCACACTGATAATGACAGGGTCGCTGAGAAGATGGTCACAAGCAATCCTGTGGAGCAGACACTGCCTTGTGTGAAAACAGGAAAAAATGAACCTTTATTTTATTTTTATTTCTAGCTAAGACTCTAAGAGGTGGATCAGAATTTCCTTCCTGTTTACTCTAAGCAGAGGTGAAGGACTTGTTGAGGACCTCTGTTAGCCTCCTAAGGTTCACAGTTCTGGAGGCTAGAAGTCTGAAATCAGATGTCAGCAAAACTATGTTCTCTCTGGAAGCTCTAAGGGAGGTCCTTCCCTGCCTCTTCCTAGCATCTAGTGGTTGTTGACAGTCCTTGGCTTCTAGATGCACCACTTCAATTTCTGCCTCCACCTTCACATGGCCTTTTCACCTGTGTTCCTGTGTCTAATGTCTGTCTTCTTATTAGGACATTGGAATAGGGCCTACTCACATCCAGTATGATCTCATCTTGACTTGATTACATCTACAAAGACCCTATTTCCAAATAATGTCACATTCACAGGCACTGGGGGTAAGGAAAGTCAACATATCATTTAGGGGGACAAAATTCAGCCCCCAACAAGGACCGTTAAAACACTGGGGACAATATGAGGGGAAATTTGCTGGCTGAAGATTATCCATGAATTAAAAGCAACCTTATTATTTTGGAATTTATGTTTATTATATTCAGAGAAAAAACGATGACATTTTTAACTCATTCAATTTTAAAATGAAGAACCTCATTATGATAAAACAGCAATCACATTATACAACAATTTCACATCATGTCCTGTGTGCCAGTCATGAGTTTATTGCCTTTTAACTTGAAATCCATCCTGTTTCGTGATACTGGAGGTGGATTCTGTAAGCCCTTCTTTGCCAGCTGGCAGGATGTTAAGCTTTGCTGGGAGAGCAGTTTGGAGGACATTACATGAGGAAAGTGTTTCTCTTCTTGATTCCAGTGTGCTTTTGAATTCTTGCTCCTATTATATGACTGCCAGGGGTGTGGGGACACCTTGTGGTACTCATCGCCACAGGAAGCTTCCTAGTGAGTTTTGCCAACTCCTCAGCAGGGGGCTTCCCAGTAAATTTTAGCAGAAACCCAAGCATGATGGTTTTATGCTTGCTAGCTCTGGTCTGCATCATATCAGTAAACTGTACCATCCAGTGGGCTGCAACTATAGCTCTCCAACAGGGTCTGAATCTCAGTGTCGGGAGCTCTTCCAACTTTGTTTCTTCCTAGGGTACTCCTTCATCCCTAGAGGTGGTAGCTGTACCTTATACCTGCTATTTCTGAATTCTTTAGACTTCTTTCTACCCCTTAGTGGTTATTACCCTGTTACTAGTTGTCTTAGTCATCTAGTGCTGCTATAACAGAAATACCACAAGTAGATGGCTTTAACAAAGAGAAATTTATTCTCTCACAGTCTAGTAGGGCTACAAGTCCAAATTCAGGGTGTCAGCTCCAGGGGATGGCCTTCTCTCTGTCGGCTCTGGAGGAAGGTCCTTGTGATCCATCAGTCTTCCCTTGGCCTAGGAGCTTCTCTGCACAGGAATCTCAGGTCGAAAGGACGCTCTCTGCTCCCAGAGTTGTTTCTTAGTGGTAAGAGGTCCCTGCTTTCTGCTTCCTTCCGTTTCATCTCTTGTAAGATAAAAGGTGGTGCAAACCTCACCCCAGGGAAACTCTCTTTACATTGGATCAGGGATGTGACCTTGGTAAGGGTGTTACAATCCCACCCTAATCCTCTTTTACATAAAATTACAATCACAAAATGGAGGACAACCATACAATGATGGGAATCATGGCCCAGCCAAACTGATACACACATTTTTGGAGGGGACGTAATTCAATCCATGACACTAGTTAATAATTATTTACATTCATCCCTCCCTGTTCAAAGTCCTGGTGTGGCTTTTGTCTCTTGACTGGACCCCTGACTGACGCACTCAGATTAAAACATTCAGGGCAGGAGGGGCAAGGAAATATTGAAATTAAGAAAACAAATGAGGTAGCAGAAAGTAATACAGACAGAAAAAACATGGAAACACAAAAAAGGAAGGCATGAAAGAGAGGAGACTAGTGTGGCCGATACTATTACCTGTCCAATAAAATCTGCCCTTTTTCTCTTTGATATTAACAGAATTATAGCCAGACACATGACATACTAGCTGGTTTATATTTACCTGCCTTCCTTGCAGTTATCTATGCAATATGGCCAAGTTGCCATCCACAGACTAGAAGTGGAAGTAACATATGCCACATCCTTCTCTGGGACTTGAGATATAATGTATGTCTCCACTGTATTGTCTTCCTCTTTTCTGTGTGGAACCCAATCTTTTACCATGAAAATGGCACACTGCCCTAAAGGATGGTGAAGCAGAAATTTAGAAGGTCCTAGTCCTTGAATGACTGTGAAGAAAAGAGCTGCCCTATGAACATGGACCACTCGCCTCAGACCTGTTTCATAGCAAGAAAATAACTTTTATAGTTTTTAAGCCATTGTAATTTGAGGTCTCTTTGTTATAGCAGCTTAGTTTTACCCTAATTAATACACTGCCTAATTAATACAACTGGTAATCAGGGAAAGTCACTATCATTCTCTCCTCTTCTGCCTCTATCCAACCTAGATGTTATTATCTAACGAAGCTTGTTCATACATGTTAAACTATATATACGTTATTCCACTATTAATCATATGTCTGAGTTGAAAAAAAAAAATTCCCTTTGGTCTTCTCTGCCCTTATACATTTCTGGAATATTTTTACTCCTTCTCTTTCTTCCATTTCTAGTACCTCCCAGCCTTCAAGAGCTATCTCATCTTATGCAGCTTAGACCAGTCTGATTTCAAATGACCTCTATCTTTTCTAACTATAACTGCAAATATTTTCAGGACAATTCACAAGACCAAAGATCAGTTCTCAAATAAAATTCCTCCTGAGGCAGTCTTAAACACTTGGATGAGCTTTTGTTTTACAATATAACTGTTCCTGTACATTCAAGAAAATCTTATTAAATATGCAGCAGTTTCCAGGAACCAGGATTTTATCGCTGAGCAGGGTAAGCATTGTGCTTGCCCTCGTGGATCTTGGAGTCTAGCAGAAAAGACAGATAATACATAAGCATTTAGAAAGGTTATTTCTTTTCTATTTTTTAGTTCCTATGCATTTTTATTTTTATTAATATTATTTTTTTGGATGAGATAATCCATTTTTTTTTTTATTGTACTTTAGATGAAGGTTTAAAATAGTTTCTCATTGAACAGTACACATATGGTTTTATGACAATGGTTAACAACACCATGACATGTCAACACTGTCCCTTCTCAACCTTGGGTTCCCTATTACCAGCTTTCTCGTCCCCTCCTGCCTTCTAGTAATCGTCCCTGGACTGTTGTGCCCCATTAGTCTCATTTTGTTTTATGGGGCTGTCTAATCTTTGGCTGAAGCGTGAACCTTGGAAGTGACTTCATTATAAGCTAAAAGGGTGTCCAGGGGCCACACTCTCAGGGTTTCTCCAGTCTTTGTCAGACCAGTAAGTCTGGTCTTTCTTCGCGAGTTAGAATTTTGTTCTACATTTTTCTCCACCCTCTGTTGTGATTCCAGTCAGAGCAGTCAGTGGTGGTAGCCGGGCACCATCTAGTTGTACTGGACTCAGTCTGGTGGAGGCCGTGGTAGTTGTGGTCCATTAGTCCTTTGAACTAATCTTTCCCTTGTATCTTGTTTTCTTCATTCTCTCTTGTTCCCGAAGGGGTGAGACCAGTAGAGTATCTTAGATGGCTGCTCACAGGCTTTTAAGACCCCAGATGCTACTCAACAAGGTAGAATGTAGAACATTTTCTTTGTAAAGTGTGTTATGCCAATTGAGCTAGATGTTCGCAGAGACCATGGTCCCCACAGCCCTCCCCCTAGCAATTCAGTCCCTCAGGGAGTTTGGATGTGTCTATGGAGTTTCCATGACCTTTGCTTGTACAAGTTGTGCTGGCTTCCCCAGTATTGTGTACTGTCCTAGAAAGGTTATTTTAAAAGAACATCCATCAGATTCCAATTCTTGATGATCTATTAATTCTAATTTATTGATGAATAGTATTATAACATCCACTTTTTAAGTATGTCTAGGGAATAATGTGGAGCTCTGGTGGCACAGTGGTTAAGAGCTCAGCTGCTAACCAAAAGGTCAGCCATTTGAATCCACAAGCTGCTCCTTGGAAACCCCATGGGGTAGTTCTACTCTGTCCTACAGGGCTGCTATGAGTTGGAATTGACTCAATGGCAGTAAGTTTTAGGGAATAATGCATCTGATAAAGGCAACCAAACATTGATTTATAAGTGCATTTGATGCCTAGTTGAGAATATAAAACTGTAATTTTATCACGTAAGAACTCAAAAATATCTGTTTTCTATAGTGGCATACCAAAGGGACACGGCTGTGGTCATGGTTGACCTCAGCAGGAAGGTCTATTTGATCACTGACATTGTTTAAAAATGCCAGTGTATGGTGAAAACTAAAAAGCAGGCTTTTTAGTTATCTTTTAGTCAGTTTTATTACCGTTTTAAAATTCCCTTCCAGCAACGCATCCACGATTGATGGCACTCAGAGCAGAACACTCCCACTGTTCCTCTCACTTAGAATACTGCTGATTTTCTCCAATGATTTTGGAAACATGCAAGCAATAATACTATAGAAATTAATGAGTCATAAGAATTCAGGTATTTTAATATTAATTAGAATTACTAGGAGGCTTGGTGGCACAGTGGTAAAAGTGCTTGGCTGTTCAACCTCACCAGCTGCTTCGCAAGAGAAAGATGTGGCAGTCTGCTTTCCTAAAGATTACTCATTGCCTAGGACCCTATAGGAGCCCTGGTGGCACAGTGGTTAGGAGCTATGGCTGTTAACCAAAAGGCTGGCAATTCAAATCCACCAACCACTCCTTGGAAACCCTATGGGGCAGATCTACTCTGTCCTATTGGATCGTTATGAGTCCCAATCGACTGGACAGCAATGGGTTTTCATGGGTAGGACCCTATAAGACAGTAGAACTGCCCCATAGGGTTTCTAAGAAACAGCTGGTGGATTTGAACTGCTGACCTTTTGGTTAGCAGCAAAGCTTTTAACCACTGCACCACTAGAGCTCCTCCATAAAGTTTACAGCTTTGGAAACCCTATGGAGCAGTGCTGCTGTGTCCTTACCGAGTCACTATGACTTGGCATCGACTCGATGGCAATGGGTTTTTTATATAGCACTTCATCTATGCCAGGCATGGTCCTAAGCAGTTCACAAATATTAACTCTGAAATCCTTCATAACAATCTTTTGAAGAAAATAATATAAAACTATAAAAGGAATCATTTAAGGATTTAGTTATAAAGTTATTCGGTTAAAAGTAGCCAATGCTGTTTCTCTCTGAACAAATTTATAGGTAAGATTAAAAAAAAAAGAAGTTTTGTACTATAGAATTGAGTTTTACTCTGTAGACTGAAATAACAGCAACTGTCAGAAAGGGAATTAATTTGACCTCTTTGAAATGCTAATTGAATTCTTATCTGCAAACCCAATATTTGCATTGCCAAGCTCTGTAAAGGAAATATAAAATCCATAGGCTTGATGAAATGATAAAGCATTTTTGTTTAATTAAATCATTAAAATGAAACAGTCGCTTTTATTCTGGGTATATTTTTCGTCTCATGTGCCAGAACAAAAGCAAAATAATAACAATCCATAGTAAAGCATATTAAACTTAAGTATAGGATAGTGTTGTTGTTTTTCCACAATTCTTAAGACATTTCCTAAATTTTAAAAAATTACAACAGAATATGTGAGCATGATTTATCTTCAGGTAAACAATTTTGAATTATTTCAGTTTGCTGTGAGCTTAAGAACTTAAAAAATTTCACCAGCTTTCAAGTGTTCATCCCTGTAAGTCAAACATCATTTACTCTTTACAAATTTTTATCAACACATTCTGTTATAATTTTAATAATTCAGGAAATATTCATGCATTGTAAAAAAAACAAAACAAAATATAGACACTGTTAAATAGTAAGAGAGCTTATAGCATAATTTCCAATAGATCTAGTTGGTGGCAATGATTCATAGTGAAACATACACAATCATCCACATTTCACTACATATGGTAAACAGTAACTGCATATTTCAGTCTCATATGTTTATCTACTTCAAGACACTCTACTGTCAAAGTACATTTAATGCAGGGAGTTTCGTCTACTACCCACTGGAATTTCCTGATATAAACTTGTTCAGGCCAAGCAATTACTATCATTTTGTGTAATTCACTTGGACATGGCTAAAAGGTTCCATTTTTAGATTTTTAAAGGGAAATTGAAATATAACAACACTAGGGTCACTATTGAGTCAGAATCGACTCAATGGCGATGGATTTATCATTCATCTTGATTTCCATAAATTAAATATAATCATAAGAAAAAATACTCATTGCTTAATTATCAGCAAACTGAGAATAGGTTTTGGCCACCATACATGCAATGTACTTTTCTGGGCACAAAAGAACAGAATTATTTCTCAATTGATTCATTTGGAGAATTACTTTCTATTGAAACTAATGTCATGCCAGGGAAAGTTTTATCAGTAATAACCTCTCTTATGCTAAGAAATGTACTTGTTCATATGTGTGACAATGAACGAAAAAGTGGGTGACTGCAAATAGTCTAAAGGTGTTGATTTAGATAGAATATAGTTGCACTTGAAATTCTAATGCTTAGAATCACTGTGAATCAAAGTAATGTGTACATGAAACAAATCAATCGATAGGCCCTCTCTAATAACCGACAAGTTAGTGGGCAATATTGAACCAGGATTGAACTCAAGTCAGGCTGTCACTCATGATTTACCTGGTGAAGCATTTTGTTTAAGTGAAAGTGAGTTATGTCTTTGATTAGAACACACAGAAAAAGAGAGTCATCAGGAAGACCAAATAAAGACTGACTTGTTTAAAAACTTCTATTGAACCAAAGCCAGCATTTATCCTCATTCTCCCAATGAAGGCTCACATGATACATGTCCCAGTAAAAGCTGCAGTATAATAGCAGAGCAGTTGCTATTGCTTTGAAAACACTTTATACTACCAAAAAGAAGCATATTGGATTATTTACTTTTGCTGTTTTTGTATACTGGATGCTTCTTTATAAAATTTGTGGTCAGTTTAATTAATATACATGAATGTATTTTTCTACTACAGAGCCACTAGCCTAGAATTTTAACAAGAATCACAAAATTCCAACATAAAGGCTCTCTCCAACAATAAAAGACTTTGTATTCCCTAGAGATCGTCACCCCTACATGTCTGTCGGTTTGTCATACTCCAGGGGCTTGCATGTTGCTGTGATGCTGGAAGCTGTGCCACAGGTATTCAGATTCCATCAGGGTCACCCATGGTGGACAGGTTTCAGCTAAGCTTCCAGACTAAGACAAACTAGGAAGAAGGAACCAGCAGTCTACTTCTGAAAAGAATTAGCCAGTGAAAACCTTATGAATAGCAGCAGAACATTAACTGATATAGTGCCAGAAGATGAGCCCCCCAGGTTGGAAGGCACACAAAAGATGACTGGGGAGGGGCTGCCTCCTCAAAGTAGAGTTGCCTTTAATGATGTGGATGGAGTCAAGCTTTTGGGAACTTCATTTGCTAATGTGGCACAACTCAAAATGAGAAGAAACAGCTGCAAACATCCATTAATAATCGGAACGTGGAATGTACAAAGTATGAATCTAGGAAAACTGGGAATCATCAAAAATGAAATGGAATGCATAAACATCAGTATCCTAGGCATTAGTGAGCTGAAATGGACTGATATTGGTCATTTTGAATCGGACAATCATAGGGTCTACTATGCCAGGAATTACAACTTGAAGAAGAATGGCATTGCATTCATCGTCAAAAAGAACATTTCAAGATCTATCCTGAAGTACGGTGATAGGATAATATCCATACACCACAAGGAAGACCAGTTAATACAACTATTATTCAAGTTTATGCACCAACCACTAAGGCCAAAGATGAAGAAATTGAAGATTTTTTTACCAGCTTCTGCAGTCTGAAATTGATCGAACATGCAATCAGGATGCATTGATAATTACTGGTGATTGGAGTACAAAAGTGGGAAACAAGAAGGATGGATAGTTGGAAAATATGGCCTTGGTGATAGAAACAATGCTGGAGATCGCATGTTAGAATTTTGCCAGACCAACGACTTCTTCATTGCAAATACCTTTTTTCACCAAAATAAATGGCAACTACACACAGGGACTTCACCAGATGGAATACAAAGGAATTAAATCAACTACATCCGTGGAAAGAGATGATGGAAAAGCTCAATATCATCAGTCATAACAAGGCCAGGGGCCGAACGCAGAACAGAGCATCAATTGCTCATATGCAAGTTCAAGTTGAAACAGAAGAAAATTAGAACAAGTCCACGCTAGCCAAAGTATGACCTTGAGTATATCCCACCTGAATTTAGAGACCATCTCAAGAACAGATTTGACATGTTAAACACTAATGATCGAAGGATAGACGAGCTGTGGAATGACATCAAGGATGTAATACATGAAGAAAGCAAGAGGTTATTAAAAAGACAGGAGAGAAAGAAGAGACCAAAATGGATGTTGGAAGACACCTGGAAACTTGCTCTTGGATGTCAAGTAGCTAAAGCAAAAGGAAGAAATGATGAAGTAAAAGGACTGAACAGCAGATTTCAAAAGGCAGCTTAAGAAGACAAAGTAAAGTATTATAATGACATGTGCAAAGAGCTGGAGACAGAAAACCAAAAGGGAAGAACAAGCTTGGCATTTCTCAAGCTGAAATAACTGAAGAAAAAATTCAAGCCTTAAAGTCGCAATACTGAAGGATTCTATGGGGAAAATACCAAAGGATGCAGGAAGCATCAAAAGAAGATGGAAGGAATACACAGAGTCATTATACCAAAAGTAATTCGTCAACGACTTTCAACCATTTCAAGATGAAGCATGTGATCAGGAACTGATGGTAATGAAGGAAGAAATCCAAGCTGCGCTGAAGGCACTGGCAAAAAAAAAGGCTCTAGGAATCGATGGAATATCAACTGAGATGTTTCAACAAACGGATGCAGCACTGGAAATGCTCACTTGTCTATGCCAAGAAATTTGGAAGACAGCTACCTGGCCAACCAACTGGAAGAGATCCATATTTATGCCCACTACCAAGAGAGGTGATCCAACCGGATGTTGAAATTATCAAACAATATCATTAATATCACACGCAAGTAAGATCATTCAGAAGCCGCTGCAGCAGTATATCAACAGGGAGCTATCAGAAATTAAGGCTAGATTCAGAAGAGGACGTGGAACCAGGGATATCACTGCTGATGTCAGATGGATCTTGGCTGAAAGCAGAGAATACCAGAAAAATGTTTACCTGTTTTTTATTGACTATGCAAAGGCATTCAACTGTGTGGATCATAACAAATTATGGACAACATTGCCAAGAATGGGAATTCCAGAACACTTAATTGTGCTCATGAGGAACCTGTACATAGATCAAGAGGCAGTTTTCAGACAGAACAAGGGGATACAGCATGGTTTAAAGTCAGGAAGGGTGTATGTCAGGGTTGTATTCTTTCACCATACCTATTCAATCTGTATGCTGGGCAAATAATCGAAGAAGTTGGACTATATGAAGAAAAACAGGGCATCAGGACTGGAGGAAGACTTATTAACAACCTGTGTTATGCAGATGACACAACCTTGCTTGCTGATAGTGAAGAGGACTTGACACACTTACTGATGAAGATCCAAGACCACAACTTTCAGTTTGGATTACACCTCAGCATAAAGAAAACAAAAATCCTCACATCTGGACCAATAAGCAATATCATGATTAATGAAGAAAAGACTGAAGCTGTCAAGGATTTCATTTTACTTGGATCCACAACCAACACTCATGAAAGCAGCAGTCAAAAAATCAAAAGATGCATCGCACTGGGCAAATCTGCTGCAAAAGACCTCTTAAAAGTATTGAGAAGCAAACGTGTCAACTTGAAGACTAAGGTGCGCCTGACCCAAGCCACGGAATTTTCAATTGTATCACACGCATGTGAAAGCTGGACGACGAATAAAGAAGACCGAAGAAGAACTGACGCCTTTGAATTGTGGTGTTGGTAAAGAATATGGAATATACCACGGACTGCCAAAAGAATGAACAAATCTGTCTTGGAAGAAATACAACCAGAATGTTGATTAGAAGCGAGGATGGCGAGACAATGTCTCACATGCTTCGGGATGATATCAGGAGGGATCAGTCCCTGGAGAAAGACATCATGCTTGGAAAAGTATGGTCAGCAAAAAAGAGGAAGACCGTTAACCAGATGGATTGACACAGGGGCTGCAACAATGGGCTCAAGCATAGCAGCTATCATGGGCATGGTGCAGGAACGGGCACTGTTTCGTTCTGTTGTACACAGGGTCAGTATGAGTTGGAACCGACTGGACGGCACCTAACAACAACAACAACAAGAGATCATCAGTATGCTCTCCACTCCCTTAATTAGGTTACACTTTTTTAGTGATGTTTCTGGGGCTTGACATGAGGAAGGAAGTTTCCAGACACTCTGCATAAACTTTGAAGGACAGAACTAGAGTCAAGTACTGTAACTTCCAGATAAAGCCCAGTAGCTTAACAGAAGGTTCAGTTTAACAGGGGATCAGAGAGACAATATTTTTCTAGAAGGTACCCAAGGAGACAACATATTCGTTTATGAACTAATCTACCTAACCCCAGCTCCTCATTTTCCTTCTCTAACTCCTACTCATTCTTCAGATCTCATAATATCATATATTAAATATCATTTGGACAGAGACAACCTCCCTGACTCCCTGACTAGGTTAATTGCCCTGCTGTACACTCTTTGTCCCTCTCCACTTCTTTGTACAACGCACTGCTTCTTGTTTACCTATAGGGCTATGTTTATCTAATGCCATCCTAAATCCCTAGTGCCTTGCCTATAACAACTACTCAAAAACATTTGTTAAAATAATGAATGAATCACTGAGATGGGTGAAAAGTGTGTACACATTATCTTGGCCTTCAAGGGAGAAATCTAAAATGAACTGTTTGACATCGAAGAGTCAATACTGGCCCATCTTTCTCTATCACATTGCAAAATTGTTCTTCTTCTGGTTTTGGAGTCACAGTTCTGTTTGTTTTAGATTGAAGACCACATTTACCCTAATAATACTCCGAGAATCATAAAAACACTTAACTTTTGGGGTGGACATTCTACAATGACATGAATAAAAATTCTTACCAGCTTAATGAATGGATCCTATAGCAACCACTTAAATATGCTCACCCATTCTTTGTTCATGTGCATACAGACCCAAGTGGTGACAATAGCTCCAAATTCTTTTAATAGGCTATTGGTTGACCTAAGAGCAAACCACACATACCTGAGCATGATAAACATAAAAAAAAAGTGTTATTAATATCTTAACTATCTCATGTATTAGACTGACTTGCACCTAAAAACAACAGCAAAGCAATTATGGTTGCTATGAGATTCTGAATCACATACTTGGACTCACTCAGTGATTACACTTATCCACGGAGCGTTTCCTGATGCTGACTCTGCACTCATCCTATTGAATACTGCAGGGCACTAAGAGTTTGCCATGTAACTTCACTTTGAATGTTAACTACAAATGGAAAAAAAAAATGTTTTCATAAACATATTACATCAGATTACATTCTTCTTTAGAGTGCCACTGATGATAAGATTCTAGATTCACATTTGGTCTTCAAACATGCGTCCTGTCACCACATTAGGGACTTTGTTTTCAATTACTACTCTGTACCTTGTGTGCCCAATTTTTTCCTTTTCCTTTTTTTTTCCTGCTTGAGTAGCAAAGAGGAAAACATCTATCAGGCCATTTACACCCTTCTCTGGTGTTATTCATGGGCAGTCAGCCAGGAAGTTTTTTAATAAAAAATACCCCAAAACTCCTCAACACAGAAAATAATATGCTTGAATATTTTGTATGGCACTTTGCAGAGACAGAAGTAAAAATGGGAAAGCTATAAGCTGTCGAATTCACTCCCCTAATGTGTCTTTGCTGTCATAGAAGCAGGATTTAATTCCAAACTGAAGACTGCTTTGGAAATTTACTTTCCCCAGGAAAAGCGCAGCCTTGAGGAGAAAGTAATTACCAAACATGAGTGAGGAAAGGGAACAATGGGCCGAAGCCTAAACAGATCATTATAGTTGTTACCAGAGGGTTTCAGAGCCAGGCAGAGGACGAAAATGGTATGTACAAGTTTGACATTTTAGTATTACACCCTCATTAGCTGCTTTCTAAGCTCTGAAATGTTTGACATATAATTTAACTACCCAGAATATAGGCCATTTTCTCAAGCCCTTATAGAACAATTCAGTTTAAAATAGAAAAAAAAAAAAAAAGATGAAGAAGAAGGTACTGTGTGACTATTTTAGAGACTTGCAGAAAAGTTGAAAATGCCCTACTCCTTTGCTACTCTCGTGAATCACCTCCAATGTTTTTAACAGAAGTTATAAAATTCTTGTTGATTTCATTAATGCTTTTTTACTTTTACCAGTCATTATGTATTACTGTTGACTAAGAAGAAGCTGTCAAATGTTGAAATATTTATGCAAATTTAAGTTGAAAATAGTTCAGTTTAATGAACTCAAAGAATCTGTATCATAACTTACATAAATTCCAGAGATAAGTGTTGATGACTCTCAAAACATCTACATTCCCACCAGCAAAGAGCTCATGTTCTACCACATTTTTCTGCTGACTATTAACACATTTGATGCTGAAGAAGTATCAGACTGATCCCTTCCTTATAAAAATTTAGATACTGAATTTCTTCAGCACAAAAATACTTCAGCATGAACATCAGTGTCAGGCAACTAAATGGATGGAATTTCAAGAAGTAGCACAAGTTTATCGGTTCCTAACTTTAGGGGCACCAGACTAACACACTGTATTTGAAAATCTCAAGTGAAGAGAAAACATGTCTCTGAACTCTTCCAGTGCAGGTACTGTGTGTTACCAGCTCAGAATTCTCAGCACCGGCAGATTCCCAGGAAATGATTTTTTTCACTTAATGGTCTGGCTCAGAAAATAGTGAACTCTCTTTATTACAAAGTTGTTATATTTTTCAGAAAAGTTTCCTCCATGTTATTTCTATCCATTATCCCTTTGGCACATTGTGAAATAAATCTATTGTGAAGATAGTTACCATGTGAAATACCTGAAGTTCCTTTTTTATTTCTTGAATGACATGATTTGCAGACCATCTCTCAGTGAGAACTGACTCTAAAATATATTAATAAGACATGCTGAGTGCATGTTTTGCACAGTAAGTATTTAATTAAACGATGTGGGGGGGTTTAAGTTCCCTTTTTTAACATATTGCATTGCTTCAACTAATTTCACTGAAATAATATATTCATTTTGCACAGACCAGGTTTAGCTGTTTTCTATTAACCAAAGAGGTTCCTTTTAACTCATCACAGAAATGGATGTTTCCAATACATGGGATGGGTTGACATGTATTATATTTACTCTTCATAGTGACTGCTGAGGATTTTGTCCTTTTTGGACGGTGCAGTCAAAAAAGAAGTGGAGAGGGGGAAAGGAGTAGGTCCTTTAAACTTCTACTTTCATTCAAGATTTCCTTCCACTTATCTCTATGACAATTTCTCTGCATTCTCTAAACACAAAATTAGAATTCCTGATTTACGCCATCACCAGTCATCCAGCCTTTGCATTAATATATGCAAGGCCCATGCTTGGAACACTCAGGATCTTTTTATTTAACTGAATTTCCAGGCTCATCAACATTGCATGAGAATGCTCAATTCCATATACTAACCAGACTGCTACTTTGTTTTTAATTTACTAATTTAGTTTGGAAAAACTATAATCTGATTTTATGTTTATTTTTCTGATTACTAATGAGTCTGAATGTTATTTTTGTTTACCAGGCATTTGTATCTCTTTGGGGACTGGCTTTCTTATACCTTGCCCATGTTGCTATTGCATGGTCATTTAAAAATGGTTTACTGAAGGATTTATATACATTAAATTAAAGCCTGATACTATATTAAATTTTTTACTCCTTGTCTGTCTCTCAAATGTGTATATGTTGTATTTCACTGTTCTTAAGTCAGTACAAACAAATTTATCATCATGAACACAAAACATTCCTTCATTTTCATCTTCAATTATCTTTGATGTAGAGAGTCCTAAAAATAGGCAAACTGAGAAATACATGTATATTAATAATGTTGAATTTCTCCTGAGCATTACCAGATGGACCACAATAAAGATAGATATTGGGACTGTTTTATTGTAGTATAAAGAATTATTTAGAATATACATGTTTCTCCTTATGGCATTAATTTTACAAGTTTGGAAAAGATTACCTTACAACACCACTGAAAAAGTAAAAACCTAAGAATAAACCAATGCATCATTTGTTACTCTTTATTATTTTTCAGTTGTCTTTAGGCAAAAAAGATAACATATTTTAACAAGGGAATAAAATATTCTTGTTTGTACACAAAATTACTTTTAAATAAATTTTTTTTAAAGTTTTGACAAAAATGATGGACAAAACAATTATAGACAGAATTATCTGGTGATTAAATTTAAGGAAACCAATTCAAACTTAAGGAAATATAGTGTTTTAAGTCTCAGGTTTGTATTATCTACAGACTAGTAAATTTCTGTGGGACTTTAATTTTGGGCTCTTTGGCTAAAGATCAATCAAGGTTAACATTTCAAAAAAAGTAATATTATTTAAACATGGGAAATGTCTTAAAATGTAATTATTTTAATCTTGCATATGTATATGTACTTGGAGAGAGGAGCTCCAGGCACAATTTTCTTAATGAGCTCTGACTCTGCTTAAAAGAGTCTGTTTGCTATGCTAATTCAAATTTCCTGATAGGAATTGTTTTCATATTCTTCCAAGTCCTAAAGTTTGCCCAGTATGAGTGCCAGTACAAACAATGAGATCTATTTATTTATTCTGCTCTTTGAGGAATCTCCTAAGCAAGTGTCCTTTTGATTTGTGTAATATATGGTATTTGCAAAAAAAAAAAAAAAAACCTAACTAAAGAATGTATACATATATTTCTCTACCAAGACACTTTTATTTTGGACACTAGATTATGTGTAATTAGACTTTTGATCATTATTATGCCATTAATAATACTAGAGGGAAACTTTCTTTCCCCACCAATTTTGTTCTGCATGTTCATAGCTGTATTTGTTGTGTTTAAAAAGTGTTGTCTGGGTATCTATTCATATCCTATGAGTACACTTTAGAAAACTCTATTATGAGTATACTTCAGAAAACTCTACTACTTTATTTTAATTACATGTTACTTCATTTGAGAACTAGTGTTTTGTTTTTATGGGTAATTGAAAATATCGTAAGAGGGGAGAAAAAGGCTACATCATAAAAGAGTCTCTTATACATAAAGATAGAAAAAGACCACGGATGATCAATCCTTTTCAGCTCTTTTTAAGTTTTGCTTTTTTAAATTCAGGATGAAGCTTTCCCCTCAACTCCAGTCCTTACAAAATCTTGTGCAGAACTGGAAATCTCTCTTATAACTAAGACTTAAAATAAATGCCCATAATCTACGGGTGTTAAGTGACTGTACACAAGTAATTACTTTGAACGATCTTTTATCCTTAAAACTCATGTGAGTTTTATATTTTAGTTTGTAATGTATCTATTTGTCTCAATATAGGAAATAATGTTGCAAATTAATATAAAATAAATTTGATAGGTTAGGGAAAAAGGCTTTGACCACCACCTGCAATTGCATCAAGATCCTTGAGCAAAACTGAAGCACAGGTAACCACAGAAAAAGCTAGGCAAGCAGTCTGGGGAACAGATAAAGACAGGAAGACTTGAAATTATGCAGACCCTACTTCATTTAATTCTTGATGTGGCAAAGGTTGATATCCGGTTTCCCAGGCCTGAGGAGCCCAGGACCCGGGCTGGAGGTGTCTACAAGGCAGCTATTCACCCTAACTGGTAGATATGGGCAAGTTGGTCAAAAGCAACCTGGATAGATATAACCTACCCAATATTTATAACATGATACTCAAAACCCAATTCACTATTCCAAAGAGACACGCTGTGACAAGCAAAGAATATGGCTGAACCACTGCTTTCCAAGAGTTGTTTTTTTTTTTTTAAATTACCATAAACTATATATAACAAACTGCTATTTTAGTATTTTTTTTTAATTGTGCTTTAAGTGAAGGTTTACAGAGCAAATTATAGTTTCTCATTAAACAATTAATACACATATTGTTTTGTGACATTGGTTGCCAACCCCTCAATGTATCGACACTCACCCCTTCTCAACCTTGGGTTCCCCGTTTGCATTCATCCAGGTTTCCTGTCCCCTCCTGCCTTCTTGTTCTTGCCCCTTGGCTTGTGTGCCTATTTAGTCTCATATACATGGCTGAGCTACATGTATTATGGTTTGGTTTATGGCCCTGTCTATTCTTTGGCTGAAGGGTGAACCTCAGGAGTGACTTCAGTGCTGAGTTGAAAGGGCGTCCGGGTGCCTTACTCTCAGGGTTTCTCCAGCCTCCCTCAGACCAGTAAGTCTGGTCTTTTTTTGTGAAGTTTTAATTCTGTTTTACTCTTTCCTCCAACTCTTTCCAGGACCCTCTATTGTGATCCCTGTCAGAGCGGTCAGTGGTGGTAGCTGGGCACCATCTAGTTGTGTTGGACTCAGTTTGCGAGAGGCTGTTATGTTATAGTTGTGTTCCATTAGTCCTTTGGACTAATCTTTCCCTTGTTTCTTTGGTTTTCTTCATTCTCCCTTGCTCCAGATGGGGTGGGACCACTAGATGTATCTTAGATGGCCCTTCACAAGCTTTTAAGAAGTTGAAGAGACAAGGACTTTCCCCCAGAGTCAACAGAGATAGAAAGCCTTCCCTAGCACTGGCACCCTGAATTCTGACTTCTAGCCTCCTAACTGTGAGAAAATAAATTTATTTTTGTTAAAGCCACCCACTTGTGGTATTTGTTATAGCAGCACTAGATAATTAAGACAAATGAGAACATATAATATTTGTTCTTTTGTGTCTGACATTGCACTCAGCATAGTATTTTCAAGGTTCATCCATGTCATAGCATCTATCAGAACTTCTCTTTATGACTTAATAATATTGCATTGTATGTGAATACCACACTTTGCTTTTCCATTCATCTGCTGATAGATGGAACAAACATGAAAGAAAAATGTATGAGAGACCATGCATGCAGTACTTTGACCTGAAATAAACCATGCCACCATTTTCTCCAGGTCATTTTATATGGAAAAGTAAAGACTATGTACACACCCAGAAACACCTGATCACAAAGGCTGGATTCCTTCCATAAAGCCACTGGCTTCTGCTAACCTAAAGATAATCTTTTCCCAAACTTTGAATATTATAGATTTGAAGATAATGAAAATCCTTTTGAAAAACTGATGTCTGCCTATTAGTCATGCAACACTATGAGTTTGTCCACCTCATCATGAAGTCCTTATTTAGTAACAAAGCACTGATTAACACTGATTAACTGATAGATTACTGATTAAAATGGTTCATTAGGGAAGTAACTTGCATCTTATTAATAAACAACCAAATTATCTTCATCTCACAAACTGTCATTAAATAGTTTAGTCTTAGAAGGAATTTATCTGCCTTCTCCAAACAGTAGTGCTTTATTTCTTAACACATTTCTTAATTTCAGAATGCTATTCTCTTGCTACACTTTTACAATGGAATTTTAAAAGGTAATTTAGTTTGTTTGTTTTACCCGCTGGTAAATTTTTTTTCACCACTCTTGGGTAAAGCTGCATAAAGCAGTATATATAAAAACTGCTTGTAAAATACTAAGGTAAATAATAATATTTTATAAAGTTCAATCTCTTTAAATTATTTCTATGATAGTTGTTTGTTCTTCCTTGTCCTACTTTCAAAATGTTAATGTTGCTTAAGATTCATCTTATAGCTAGCTGTCTTTCTGTTTATTCTTTATGTTTTGGAGATCCCATCTGATAAACACCTCTATGCATGTATCTAAGCAGCAAAACTCAAATCTTTACTTCTGGTGTGGCTACCTTCCCAAATGCCATATGTATTACTTCTACATCTTGATTGTTTTTATGTGTGCACATGTTCTTATTTCATCTAAAATTCAATACTGGAAATCAACCGTGGCTCAATAAAAGTCATCCTAGACCACAAGTCCTCAGGAAAGTTGGGTTGGGATCCTGGGTATGCTGCTGACTGGCTATATAACCTTTGTCAGATTATTAAATATCTTTGGACATCAGTTTTTTTTTTTTCTTATTTCTAAAATAAAAAACGTTAGAACAAAATTTTCTGTTTTTTTCCACTCTCTGCTATGCTATCATTTATCAGTACTAAAACTAAACTGTCACCTTTTCCTCCACACTTTTTGTTCCATCTGACTTTCCAGTTTCTACGATTTATATTCATAGACTTATATGCATAGATTTATATCCAACCAATCTCCCAGACTGTTGGGGTCATCTTAAAAATCTCCTGGTATTTTGAACTCTAAATTCTACCAGTCAAAACATGTTGGCAGTTCACCGGTTATTTTGATTTTATCCCATTAACATCTCTTCAACCCATCCTCCTTTCCTAATTTCATCATGTCTTTCACGATCTAGGTTTTTTTTTTTCTCTTCCCATCTGGCATGGTATCCAAAAACCTGATTGTTAACTAGCCTCTATTTTCTACTCTCCCATTCCTTTCTTCTCTTTCCCTTAATTGAATCTTTTCCCTCCAATATTTTGCATTCTTCCCTCTCTCCATTCCTTTGTTTCAAAAAGAATAAGTGATTTAAAAAGAATACCTCTTCTCCAAATTTTTAAAAAGCAGAAAGATAAGCAAAAAAGGGGATATAAATGGAGACAGGAAGGAGGTTAGAAGGTGCTCATGTCCTTGTTAAGAGTCACCCACAAATTTTGCTCTAAGCTTTCTACGAAGCTGGTTTGTAGAAGGCAGATCCTATGGTGACCCCAATAATTCCCTGCCTCCTGGTGTTGAGCCTTTCTACAATTTCCTCCTCTCGAATGCAGACAGAACCACAACTTGATCTAATCCAGAGACGATGGATTAGATCTAACCCAAACACAAGAAGATGGATGCCATTCCTTTGATAGTGTTATGTTATATAACACTCTGTCTCAGCAGACAGCAGAGAGACTTTTCTCCCTTACTATTTTGAAGAAGCAAGCTGCCACATCTTGAGTAGACCTGTGGAGGGGGCCACTTGGCAGGGAAAAGTGGGCAGCCTCTAATAGCTTAAAGTGGGCCCCTGGCCATCAGCCAGCAAGAGAACAGAGATCTCCTACCTGCAAAGATGAATTCTGCCCACAACCCGAGGAAGCTTGGAAGAAGCTCTTTCCCCAGTCAGCCCTCTGATGAGACTGCAGCCTGATGAAACCCTGAGCAGTGGACCAGCAACACCCTGACTTGATTCCTGATCCACAGAAGCTGTGAGACAATAAGTGGGTGTTGTTTTAAGCTGCTAAGTTTGTGGTGTACATTATGCACTACAGGAAACTAATAAACTATTCTATCCATTTGTTCATATATTGAACAAAAATTTGAGTACACTACACAAGCAAGTTATACTTTTGAGGGGTTAGAGTGTCTACTCTTCCAAGACGGTGATTAGGAGACCCAAGATTCCACCTGGGATATGTAACCAAGATTAGTGCTCTTTTCCAATACACAGCTATTTCCCATCACTTCTAGTCTTCCTATCATGTTTTTCTCACTGATCTATTTATTCCCTAATCATGGACAATATACTGATCAGATATGGCTATTTTAGCTGTAACTTCTATACCCACCCTCATCACACACTCTTTTTTAATACACATCACACTCAGCTATTTACTGTGTACTGCGCACACGATTACAATAGCTATGCTTGAGTCACCTCCCCACTACACCCCTTCATTAAAATGACTCTGCCCATCATTTAAAATTCTGGCAATTCTTTGAGTTAGTTTACAGCTCCATGATCTTTTTCGAATATAAAGTCAAAACGATCTGATCAACATCTATTATACTATATACTTTACATATATACGTTTTTATTGTTTGTCCTTCTACATTAGCTTGTAAGATCCATGAAGACAGGGATGCTTATGTTTAGTTCACTAGTGTATCACTAGCACTTAGAATAGTGTCTGGCACAGAGGAGGTGCCTAAAACACTAAATAAATATCACTATTTTAGTACTGATCCTATAATGCCCTATCCAATTTCATATGTTACTTTATTGTCATTTAACCTATGAGTCTACAATTGTTTTGAAAATCTGGATCCTATGTTAATTGCAGCAAATCACTGGAGTAAGTCCAGTGCCCTGTAAGTAATTTAAGAATATAAGAAACGTCATTTTTGACTCAATAGAAGATAAAAGTTGGACACTGTACTTTTCTATTAGAACTGCAAGCAGCAGTCAAGAAATCAAACAATGCATTGCACCGGGCAAATCCACTACAGAAGATCTCTTTAATGTGTTGAGAAGCAAAGATGTCACTTTAAGGACTACGGTGTGCCTGACCCAAGCCATGGTGTTTTCAATCACTTCATATGCATGTGAAAGCTGGACAATGAATAAGGAAAACCGAAGAATTGAGGCCTTTGAATTATGGTGTTGGTAAAGAATACTGAATATACCATGGACTACCAGAAGAACGAACAAATCTGTCTTAAAAGAAGTTCAGCCAAGATGCTCCCTAGAAGCTAGTACGACTTTGTCTCACATACTTTGGACATGTTATCAGGAGAGATCAGTCCCTGGAGAAGAACATCATGCTTGGTAAAGTACAGGGTGAGCGAAAAAGAGGAAGACCCTCAAGGATATGAACTGACACAGTGGCTGCTCAAGCATAACAACAATTGTGAGGATGGCACAGGATCTGGAAGTGCTTTGTTCTGTTGTACATAGGGTCGCTATGAGTCAGAACTAATTCGATAGCACCTAACAACAAGGAGTTATAACTTCGGCATAGTCTACAAAATTTCATCCAAATAATATTTTTAATGATTCATTATAATTTCAAATACATTTTCTCTTCTGATTTGTTTTCTATGGTGGTAGCTTTTAACACTTTGACTTTAGTAGCTTAACCACTAGGATTTTTTTTGTCAAAAAATTAACTATCTTCAAAATAATAATCAAATCCTTTAAGTATCTCTTGTCCTAAATTTTTGTCATTTAGGTGAATGTTTTGTAATGAAAGACTTTATAATGATTAGAGTCTATGCTCAGTTACACAGATATTTTTCATATATAGCATTGTCTTCAAGGAGGTGACACTTCTTCAAAAGACATATAATCAGTGACTGCACCATTATTTTAAACCATACCAGAGATTTTAAAAATGTCATGCATACCTCATTAATACCAGGACTGAAGGTAACACAACCTGCTATTAATATTTTTCATTTTAATGTTGTTTATAAGAGTATATACACACAGAGAACTTACTTGACTACTCTAATAAATTAGGAGCAGGAGTTAAAGAAATAGAACCTAAAAGATGATGAGAAAATTTTTAATTATTTAATAAATTTCAAAGCAGGTGACTAATAAAATCCAACAGTAGGTGTTCTTATCAATGAATCTATCTGCAGGGAGTCTTTTATATCACAGTCTGTCAATAAATGAATGCTGATAATTTTCATTAAATGGAAAACAAGCACTCTTAAAAGGATATTTCCATCAGCTAATTTCAGAGATCAACACAGTAGGAACTAAAAGTAATATAGCTGAGAACTAATTGATTGCAAAATCCTGAACTGCAGGTATAACTACAAACAGAAATCTGCAAGTTTAGGTTGATACAAAGGATACCATTTCTGGCATCATGAGAACAAAATAATTTAACCATTTGCATAGAATGCAGATGTAGCATTCTACCATAAAGCTGAATTAAATTATGTGCAATTATTTTACATACATCATATGGCCGACTGACATTTTAAAACTGCATTAATTTAAAAAAAATTCAGAGTGTACTCCTTTGTAACCAGTAGTTTAAAGTCTTCTTCCCCAATTTTTAATGTAGAGAGATATAATTTAGTAATATTAGTTCTAATTTCTTCTGAATCCATCATGAAAACTCATTGCCCACAAATCACAAGTCAATTACTATTCACAAAGTCCAAAATGTGATACCGCGATGATAGAACTAACAATGTTTTAATTGAAAAATAAAAATATCTTGCAGAAAATTCTGTTTTGAAACTTCTAAAAGTACTTTTGCTTATCTTATCACCTGCACACATTAAGCACGTGAAGACAAAATTCTCAGTCATAATTTTTTACAGAAATTGCAACTTTGAGACTTAAGTGACTAACAAAAAATTTGTGCATAATGTGAGTAGTGGTGGTGGTACCTAACCATGGCTTTCTGCATCGCGGACTAAAGCTCTTCCACATTAAAAACTGTATTGCTTTCTAATGTGTAAGTTTATAAATGATGAGCGTGCCAACCACTTTGGTTCACATCTCTAAGAAGGTGAGATGCTTCTTTCAGAAAATGCAGCTGCTTTTAAAGTAATGATTTCTAAAAAATATCATTTTTATTCATTTTTTTTGGCAATGCCTCCTGAAATTTTAAGATAAAATTCAAGTAACCTTGTTTTCAAAGACTTGACTAGAGTTTGCTAAAATGTGCATCTTTCATACACCATGTCTAATAGAATTTACTTCATTGTTTAGAGAATATTTGTTTACTTATTTGTCTAGGTATCTTGAATCTTTGTGCAAGAATCAGGACTGGATTCTGTTCCTCTTGGTGTCCCAAAGGAAGGTGGAGAAGAGATTTAAAAGCAGGGGGAGGGATGTGTATACAAATGCATCCACACAAAGAAAATATGGAGAACAATGCCCTGATAACTGCAATTAAAATTCCAGAAGAAATAATAATATAGAAAAGAATTTAACATAGAGACTGAGATAAGGAGAACTGTAGACAGTAAATAATCAAAAGGGAAAGAGAAGGAGGATTTCAAAAGGAACTTCAAAAGACTGATTAAAATCACCCAGATACAGGAAAAGCAGACCTTCAAGCAGAACCATGTAATGCATTAAGAACACAGACAGCTCGAGGAAGATGACTAGATGTAATCTTAGCACAAGAGAAACAAGACTCAATACAAAGAAGGAAATTGATTTCACATCAAGGGACGGGGCTGGGGGATCTTTCTGTGGTCTGTAAAGGAAAAATAGAGACTCGGGACTTGAATTTAGGACCCTGAGGGCTATGTTTGGAGATGTGCAAGATTCAACTTTGAAAGATGTTTGGCCTATGAAGCAAACTGAGACAAGATTAGATTTGTGAATGTGTAACACCACCCCCAAAAGAAATATAAAAACTGACTGAACCTTTTTACAGCAGTCCAGCTTACCAAAAAATGTATCTGTTAAGAGAGAATTTCAACTGTCCAAGGAAAACAAAGTGAACAGAAAATGTGAACAGTGAACAGAAAATGACCCATGAGGCCAAATATTTAGATTCAGTCTATAAGGCCTGAAGGATGCTTATACAGATATAAACGCTAACAGCCTGGAACAAAATTTACATACACACACAAGAAATGGAAGTAGGCCAGTAGAATCAAGAGGATTTGTGAGCAAGAAATAAAAGAGGTTGTGAAATACCAAGGAAAAAATAATACTGCTTTTCTGATCCATGCTATAGTAACAGCTAAAATTAGTTTCTTAAAACCTGTGAAATGTACATACATAATTGAAATACATGTATAGTTTTTAGACCAGAAAAAAATCACAGTAAAAGCACTGGTCAAAAGAAAAGATGCTTAGCTCCCTTCTCAAGATGTCTTGGTGGCAGGGTACATTTAAAATGATATAAAGAAAGCACTCACGGGAAGGAGTGAAACTAAAGGCTTTAAAGAGAAGGCTAGATACTCCCAGCTGTGGAAATGTTCAGTGGAACATGTAGTTAGAAAAAATAATCAAAGGTGAAGTGGAGCAGAAACAGCAAAAATGAAGGTGCAAAGGAAAGACATTTATATTGATAGAGTCAAGAGAGAAAAGAAGAAAGTCAGCTAAAAATAAAAACCCAAACTGCATAAATTCTAAAGCTTATTTATTCATTCAACAAATATTTACGATGGGCTTACTATAATTTAGGAGCCCTGGTGGCCCAGTGGTTAAAGCAATCAAGTGCTAATTGAAAGGTCAGCTGTTCGAAACCACTAGTGGTACCACAGGAGAAAGATCTGGTAGTCTGCTTCCGTAGAGATTTACAGCCTTGGAAACCATATGGGGTCGCTATGAGTCAGAATCAACTTGATGGCAGTGGGAGTGGACTATGATGTCAGACACTATAATGGGGGACTTTAAAGATGAATGGACCACAGCTCCAACTCTGAAAATGCTCACAGTATTTTGGGAAAATAAGGAAATAACCGTAATGCAATATTTATTATCATTGATCTTCACTGGGGGATCAGGTTTTGTTAATTCTTTAGTGTTTTCCCTATAGCACCTGACACTAGAGGACACCTAAAACAAATTCAGAAAATGCTTTATTAAAAAGAGCATATGCTCTGATGTTAGACATAAGTGACCAATTCCTTCTGAATCCATCATAAAAACTCATTGCCCACTAATCACAAGTCACTAACTATTCAGTTCTAAGTAAGGTTGTGCAGTTCACAGTCAGAGTCCAAGGTGTGATACTGAGGTGATAGAGCAAACGGTTTAACCCGGGCGGTGTTAATTTATACATATTTTTGGACAAAAAGCTTAGTTTGACCTTTTGGATCTGGTTTTTGAAAATAGCCCTTGGAACTTGCCTGCAATCAAGGGGCCTTTGTTTATAAAATAGCCATGTAACACTTAAACATTTATAAATGAGTCAGGGCTGCACAGGTCCCATCCTGGCAACAGGCCTTAAGAAGGGAGGGGGGCATGATACAGTCAACTATGCGTATTCATCAGTTGGATCAATCATGACTATGGTTTAAGGCCCCAGGCATGCATACTCATTGAGGCACCAACGACTTGGGGACCCTGGACCTTGAACTCTCTTTTGGGGGGCTTCCTGGATTGATGACAACATTCATACAAGGGAGAGGATGCGGTATGTCCCCTCATGATGCCAGGATCTCTCCAGACCTTCCCTGCTGCTTGTCTTTGCTTGTATCCTTTCTGATTATAACAAACGAGTAAATATAAGTATAGGTAGTCTCCATGAGTTCTGTGAGTCATTCTATGAATTACCAAACCGAATGGGGAGCAGTGAGAGCCAGGAGAGAGGCTGGCACTTGCCTACTTGGCAGAGGCTGGAAAGACAGAGTTCTAACATGGGGAGGGAAACCCTGGTGGCATAGTGCTTAAGTGCTATGGCTGCTAACCAAAAGGTCGGCAGTTCAAATCCACCAGGCGCTCCTTGGAAACTCTATGGGGCAGTTCTAGGGTCACTATGAATTGGAATCAACTCGAAGGCAATGAATTGAGTTTGAATTTGAACATGGGGAGATTGTGAGTGGTTAGGGTCTGAGAGAAAGTGCCATGCAGGTGGCTCGTTTCAGGATAATAAAGTGGGAAAGTGGAGATATGAGTTATCCTCACATTTTGGAAGTTAGCCTTGTGTTGGGTATTATTAATGCACATGTACAGCACTGGTCCATAGGAAGTACTCTATAAATGTTAGCTATTACTATGTTATTTAATTCTCAGAACTACCATATGAGGTAAACCCAAAACCAAACCCATTGCTGTTGAGTCAGTTCTGACTCATAGCAACCCTATAGGGCAGAGTAGAACTTCCCCAAAGGGTTTCAAAGGTCATAATCTTTACGGAAGCAGACTGCGACATCTTTTTCTCAAGGAGCTGCTGATGGGTTCAAACCGATGACCTTTTGGTTAGCAGGTTTGCAGCCTAGCACTTTAACCACTGCACCACCAGGGCTCCTACCATATGAGGTAGATCCTATTATTATTACTATTCTAAAGAAGGAAAGATTAATGCATTTAAGAGAAATCTCACAGTAAGTGACAGATCCAGGATTTAAATCCAAGGGTTGTTTGCCCTCAAAACCTGAACTTTAACACTATACTTAGCTGTTTGGGTGGTACAAGCAGTTAAGGTGTTTGGCTGCTAATGGAAGAGGTTCCAGTCCACCTAAAGGTGCCTCAGAAGAAAGGCCTGGTGATCTACTTCATTAAATCAGCCATTGAAAACTCTATGGGGCACAGTTCTGCTCTGACACATATGGGGTTGCCATGAGTTGGAATCAACTCTAAGGCAACTCCCCTTCTCACAGTAAGTTGTCTTACTATGTGTGGTTGTACTCTTCTTGTTAGATGCTGACAAGTCCGTTCCGACTCATAGTGACCTTATGTATAAGAGAATGAAACATGCCTGTCCTGCACCATCCTCACAACTGTTGCTATGTTTGAGCCCACTGTTGCAGCTACTTTGTCAATTCATCTTATTAAGGGTCTTCTTCTTTTTCATTGACCATCTACTTTATCAAGCATGTAATCCTTCTCCAGGGATTGGTCCCTCCCAATAACATGTCCCAAGTAAGTGAGACAAGTCTTGCCATCCTAGCCTCTATCTAGTCTATACAAAAAGTTTGGCCTAAAGGCACAAAATAAGCCCTCACTAAATGTTGCTGTGATGGTTGAGATTGTGTGTCAACTTGGCTGGGCCATGATTCTCAGTGTTTATATGTGATCACTCCCGTGATGGGATCTGCTGTGAGTAGCCAATCAGTTGAAAGGAGTTTCCTTGGAGGTGTGGCCTGCATCCGAATACAAGCAGACATTCTGGCTTTTTGCTCACTCTGGATCCTGAAGATGCCTCCAGTTCATCCGACCTCTGGTTCTTGGGGCTTGAGCTATCAGCTTATCTGACAATCTTGGGATTCATTGACCTTCACAGCCTGTGAGCAGGAGCCCTGCTCTCCGACCTGCCAATCTTGGGTTCGCCAGCCCCTGCAGCTTTGTGAATCGAGAGAAGCCTCTGTCCCTCTGTCCTGATCCACAGACTTGGGACATTCCAGCCTCTACAATCATGTGAGTCATTTCCTTGATATAAATCTCTTTATATATTTATACGCTTTACTGGTTTTGTTTCTCTAGAGAACCCAACCTAAGACACTGAGCTATCAGTACTATTGGAGCCCCCAGATGGTGTAAATGATTAACCTGCTTGGCTGCTGACTTAAAGGCTGGAGGTTCAAGCCTACCCAGAGACACCTCACCAGTTGCTGTCAAGCCAATTCAAATCATGGTGACACTATGCGTGTCTAAGTAGAACTGTTTTCCACAGGGTTTTTAATGGCTGGTTTTTCTGAAGTAGATTGTCAGGCTTTCTTCCAAAGCACCGCTGAATGGACCCGGACCGCCAACCTTTGGTTACCAGCTGAATGCATTAATCATTTATACCACCCACAGACTCCACGATTAATGTAAAGATCCCATTAAATCATTTATGGCATCATTTCTCATTTGTGAACCTATCACTGTTAGAAAACAGAATGCTATAAATTGCAGGCCTGCTTTCTGAACTGTTACAAAGTGAACACATTTTGCCTAAAAGCCTTTTTACTTGCAATTCCCTCTCCCAAGAATGCTTTTCTCACTTATCTCTAGATCTTCACATGAACAGATCTTTCCTGAGATTTAGTCTCAGCTCAGAGAAGCATTCCCTGAGCACCCTATATAGTGCTGCCCTGGTCCAGCCCCTGTGACTCCTCTTCTCATTAGCCAGCACAACTCCAGATCCTCTTCACTCTCTGAAATTATCTTGTTTGCTTATTTTCGTCTCCTTTAGAAAATATAACCACCACTCTTGTTCACATCTGCATTCACACAAGATAGGAACTTAATAAATAATGGCTGAATGAATCAGCTGATCATGTGGATGCTTAGTATGTGCCCCACAAATGTTAGTTCATCACTCTGTTTGTCCACCATGCAGGTCTGAACAGAAAACCTGAAAATCAACTGAATACAAAATTTTCCTAGAGCATCATATTAGAGCTCCCCTAAATATGTCATTTTTTATATTGAGGAACATGTTCTTAGATGACTTAGTTAAAAGTGACTTCATCTTCCCTGCTTACCATATTCCTTCAAGTCATCCTAATTTTTCTCCGAAGTTAAATGGCACTTACAATTTTATTTCAGCTCTGCAGGCTGGAATCAATTGTGGGAGAGAGGGAGGGAGGGAGGGAGGGAAACAGGAAACAGGAAGGAAGGAAGGAAGGAAGGAAGGGAGTAAAGCTATAGCCCTGCACTTTGAAATACATAATTTACTTGGGGACACAAAAATAATTTCAACATTTAGATAAACCTAGAATACTAAAACTGCTACAATAATTTTTAAAAAGGGATAATCAGTGTGGAGTAAAGTCCAGAAAAAGGTGTTTATTTTGTGTGTGTATGTGTGTGTGTGTTTTCTTCTATCTTCTCTTTCTCCCTTCCTTGTACTTTCCTTCCTTTATATCTTTTTTTTTTTGGTTAGATAGAAAGAAGGAATATTTTACAATCTGAAGAGAATCTCCTTTCTTCGGGAAGATGTATACGTATTAACCAGATGAAAAATAATGGTCCCCTGTGACCTCAAAAATACACAGAAAAAGAAATAACCAAATTATCCTACAGTCATAGTAGGTAGGTGACAAGTGAAACAAATACCACTAACATATTACTATTGAATTGGTTGTATATTTCAAGGTATAATAAAAAATGTCTTTCGTAGAATATTCCAGGCCGTTGTTTTTGTTCTAACTATGTAATGAGATTGAGAAAAGATATCTAAATCTGAGTACTGACCTATGGTCTTGAAGTTTATTCTCCACAGACAATAAAGAAACCAGCTATCCCAGTACCCTTCCAAGTGACAAACTTCCAAGGTCTGCTTTTCTACTGGTCTCAGGTATTATTCATCCTTGCCCTTCATCCACGTGGCAAATGGCTAAATATTTACTAAACAAAGTAGGGAAAATAGTGCCCACATTACTAATAATGATATTTGTTTTACCATTAGCACTCATCATCCAAAGAAACACATTATTTTTAGATGGAAAGCAATTATCCTGAAGGTAGCATCTTACAGTGCTTCCAAGGCCACTCCCTCCTCTGTGAACCTCAGCAGGCTGGTTGGAGACAGCCACATGCTAAGAATGACAGTTTTAATGAGTAGATTTGCAACACAATTAAAGTGCTGTTTACCTAGAATATTCAATGCCTGTAAGACATTTGTAAAGGAGCCCTGGTGGTGAGTAAAAGCACTCAGCTACTAACCAGAAAGTCAGAGGCTTGAACCCAGCAGCCACTCCTCAGAAGAAAGATGTGGCAATTTGCTTCCGTAAAGATTTACAGCCTTGGAAACTCTATAGGCCAGTTCTACTCTCTCCTGTGGGGTCCCTATGAGTCAGAATCAACTCAATGGAAATGGGTTTGGTTTTGGTTTATAAGGTGTTTATTTGTATTGGACTGTTGGAACTATGCTTACAAATATTCCAGTGAGGTAGTCATTATTTCCGTTTTACAAATGAGAAAGTTCCGTCTCAGAAAGAATTATTAGTTTCACCAAAACTTATTAGATAGCTAGAATAGAAACCCTTGTGAAAATACTTTCACCAATTTCTAGTTTAAGTTAGCAAAATGGTGTTAACTTCTTATCTTAAGTAGATTAGCAATAGAGCTGCCACATTGATTTTGTCTGATATATTTTATATTGCAACCCATATTTAATAAAGCTGTAATAAACTTTAATGAAAACCATTTGCTGTAGGGTCAAAAAATTGCTTAAAACACAATCAGAACATAATATATAGAAAAGAATAATATGGATTGTTCAGAAATAGGAAACCATCTTAATATTAATAACTCATCTAAATATTTATCCCAAAGTTCAAAGCACTTGTTAAATTACCTTCATACAGAGTATATTTATAGTATTTTTTCCTTTAAGTTAAAAATCCTATGAAAGTTAAATAGCCTTTACAATTCCCACTTATAAAACTAACCGGAGGGTCATTATTACCAAAGTGTAAAATGCAAGTGTTTCTAAATTTAGAATTCACTTTACTTGCACAAATTTTATTTTAAAGTCCACCCTGACTCATTTGTTTAGAATCAAAGCTATTAATGCCAAATTTGATGTTGAAAGTTTCCATAATTTATATAAGGTAAAATATGTTCTCAACCAAGTTCTATAACTGTTTTTTAAATATTTTCTTCTTATGTGCCTCAATTTTGGGGGAGTTCAGGTGGACAAAGTACAAAGGCAACTGTGAAAAATGCAATTTTTTAATGCAAAATTAATTTAAAAATATCTCACAGGAGCATGATCCATAATAGTGGAAAAAAAAGAAAGCAATCCAAATATCCATTAGCATAAAACACTGATAGATAAATTGCAGCCTATGAGCAATGAGAATAACTGAACTACAGTATCCAACAACATGAATGTGTCAGATATTTTATGTTGAGTCAACGAAGCAAAAAAAGAAACGTAATATATGATTTCATTTAAACAAAAAAATACAAAACTAATCTATAGTGTTAGAAGTCATGAGAGTAGTTCCACTTAGGGGATGCTGGGAGGCTGGGAGGGGGCATGATGGACACTTAGAGATATTGATAACGTTCTGTTTCTTGATCTAGGTGCTGATTACATAGGTGTGGTCACTTTCCAAAAATTTATCAAGTGGTACATATATGATTTATGTACATTTTCTCTATGATATATATTTTTTTCCTTTTTAAATCCTCACCCTGTTTAAACACCATTACAAGATTGCCGGAAGGTCATTCGAGATATCAGTCAGAAAAAGAGACCTGATCCAGGGAAAGGTGGAACCAGAAGAGAGGAGCATTATGGAAGCAGATAAAGATTTAGAGGAAGGAAGAAAAGAATGGGTAGATAATGAAATGATGTTAAACTCCACAGAGAGATCAAGTAGGATAAAGACTTGAAAACAAAATGTTGCAGTCATGTAACATCTCTGGGCAGAATTAGGACATTTATGTATTACTTGGGCTGTTTCTGTGGACCCTAAGAGGGGAAGGGGGATTACACAGAACAAGAGGTAAGGAAATAAGAGTTCAGATTGGTGGGAAAGAGAAAAAAGAGTGATGTGGTGGAAGTTTGAGGAATAGGGAGAATGAAGGAATGGTTAAGAACTCATTATCAGGATTTTACCCCTACAGAATTCTTTCTACTTGCTGTCTGCTACGTTTTTGACTGCCTGGAATGCCTTCATTTGGGAACTATCCCTTCCACACTCCATGTAGTCACGGTAAGAATGTTAAGATGTTCTCCACTCCTTTCTTTTGCTACCTCTAAACCCCAGACCTAAAGGGGACTGTGTGACCCAAGTTGACGCTAATTAGGTTCTCCCTAAAGGGAATGTCAATCTCGAGTTTGAGGATTTCCCATTCCCACACATAGATGATGGGGATGGGATGATAAAGAGACTCGAAGGACGTTATCAAACTATTAACAATGGATATTTGCTGAGTTAGCATTTCTAGTGTTTTCTATTTTATTATTACCTTTCATGTACTACTTACAGTATTAAAATTCTAAAATAAAAAAGGAAAATATAAGGAGTGTAAATTATTACATATGTGTAAATTTTAAACAGAAATACTTTGACATTTAACACTGGAAATTTGAGAGAGAAAAATGGGAATTTTTTCCTTTATTTTTATACTTACTTAGTATTATATTGTCTTTATACATTTAAAAACTGTGTAATTTTGATGTGAAAATATATATAGTAGAATTAAGAAAATTTAAACAGGTAAGTCCTCAAATCTCTATATACTGTGTCCTCTGAACATTTTATGACACATGAGAGCTACACATTTAAATTAATTTCATTACTGAATGTCATTTTAGATCCTAGCTCTAATTCAGCTATTCATCTCTACAACTTTTTTTTTTTTTAATTTTGGTGTAATACTTATTTCTTACCATGCACATTTTCCCTCTTCAGACTAACAGTCTCCTGGTTCTAACATTTGAATTGTATTTTAAACATTAATGAAACAGTTACATGGTAGTTTCCAAACTAGAAGAGAGATTAACAAACTTTATGTTTGATATTCCTCGAAAAATTATTTTTCTCTCTTGAAGGGGCAGAATTGCTTTTAATGATAAATAAATGGGAACTCAGGATGTTATAAAGCAAATGATCATGGAATCAAGTCAACGGCACCCAACAACAACAACCTTTTTACATTTTGGTTATTAGGTTGTACAGTCTGAGTTATCTGTCATTGTTGTTTGCCATTGAACCAATTCCAACTCATAGCAACTGCATGTGACAGAGTAGAACTGGCCCATAGGTTTTCCTAGGCTGTAATCTTTATGGAAGCAGATTGCCAGGTGTTTACTCCTGGTGTCTAGTGGGTTCAAACCACCGACGTTTTGGTTAGCAGCAGGGTGCTTAACCATTGTGCCACCTGGGCTCCTTATTAGTTATCTACGTCCATGTAAAAAAAATTCTCCAGAATTTAGCAGCTTAAAACAACAAATAATTATCTCACACACTTTCTAAGGGTCCTCAGGAATCTGGGAGCAGCTTAGTTGGGTGGTTCTGGATAAGGGTCTCTCATGAGGTTGCAATCAAGCTGTAGACAAGCGCTATGGCCTCTTATGGCTTGACTGGCCCACTCACATGGCTGTTAGCAGGCAGCTTCAGTTGCTCACCATGCGGGTCTCTCCATACATCTGCTCAGATGACAGATGGTTTCCTCCAGAGCAAGTGTCCCAGAACGAGTGAGAGAGAGGAAAAGGGAAGGAGAGAGTAGATGAGAGGAGAAGAAAAGAGAAGAGAAGAAGAGAAGAGATAAGACTAGATGATGGTAGTTGGAATATGTTTTAAAAATTTAATGTCAGAGGTGATATCCTATCACTTCTACCATACTCTGTTGGTCACACACACCAATCTTCGTAGAGTTTGGGAGTGGATTACCCAAGTTTGTGAATACCAGGAGGTAGGAATCATTGGGAGCCATCTTAGAGTCTGACCACCACATGTCGTAACAAGATATTTTATCTATCCCTCTATTTATTTTCAATTTCATCAACTCATTTCATGTTCTTCTCTACTACTTGCTCTCCACATCACTCAAAATACTCTTCAAGGTGCATTTCTGGTAAGTTTTCCTTCACCATGCCAGGGAAATGTGGGCTTTTGCACCTTTTATTCATCAAATAATAATAATGATGGTATGAGATTACAATGATGATAATATTATCTCACATTTGATGAGACATTTTTATGTCTTTTATATGCTTTGTCACATTAAAATTCTCACAATTCAGTAGTACTCTCAGGTATTGTCATTTCCATTTAACCCTTTTGTGACCCAATTACTTTTTCCTTTTAATTTTTTGCTGATACTACGTGTTTTCAGCAATGGATGGCATGCTGAATCAGTGAGTGTGTCTGAATTTTGGTAGGTAACATAGTTTTTGTTTTATGCCTCATTCCATAAATCCTACCCTCAGAGTCCAGAGGTTCATAGGTGTACCCCTTATAAACATAAAATTCTACCCCCAGAGTCCAGAAGTACCTATGTGTACCGAATAAAAATTTTCAAAATTCATGTTTTTCCTACCAAAAATTCAGTGATTCAGTACCACCTCATCCAATACCCTGTAAAAACAGTAATTTGTGGTACACACATGCTTTTTCTGTTTCAAAGTGTTATATAGGGCCCTGCAGCATGTACTGTCTGTGGGACAGGAGCTTTCCAAAGAACTTCAGAGGTACAAAAAGTAAGTGGTAGCTATATATACTGCCAGTCCTGAAAGACTTTAACTAAAGAAAGTTACGTAACTTGTCCAAGGTCACACAAAGAACCCAGAACTATTTGCCACCAGAGCCCATACTCTTAACTGATGTTATATATATTGTGATCTGTTTTTTTTAAGTTATGACTAAGGCATAATTAGTTTTAATTTAGTAATTTTTTGTTTTGCTTTTATTATTTGTATATTTACTAAGTTGTTTCTTTTAAAAATAGTGATCTAAGTTTAATTTGGGAAATATTTATGTCTATATAATTCAACTTTTTCCAGTTTAAAAATATAGTATATATAACACTTGCAACCTAAAAATTTTCATTGCATTTATTTTATAGCCTTGGAAACCCTTAAGAAGAAAGGATATCTTAAAAGAAGGGACAATAGAGCATTTAAAGATTTGATTTTTAATTTAAACTTGACATATGTTCAAAATTATGGCATAATTTATTTCTCTACTCTTATTAAGAATGCTGATCTTTTATTTTTTATTTTACCTTCCTCACTTTTAACAAACAAAATACTATGAAGAATAAGCTTCTACATTATTAATATTTATCTTTCATTCACATCACTAACTCAGGCTCACAGCAGAGAAAGCTTAGGTCATAACAAATCATCAGGAAAGTAGTATTTTATTTTAAAATTACTGCATGAGCACCATGCTTCCTTCCTGCGAGTTAGTTACTAAGCGTTCATGAGTATCTCTACATAGGTCAGGCCCAGTAATTCAAGTATTACCATCAATTCCACTCACTACTCATGTTTAGGTTTTAGTTTACATACTAGGAGAAGACCAGACTGGCTAGAGAAAAGGTGAATAAGGGGCTCTTTCTAAATACACAAAATCTACAAGCCAGTATGCTAAGGTCTTAGCTCTCTTAAATGATATTCTGGCAGATGATGATTCCATCAAAATTTGTTATCCCAAGTGTAGTGGGGTCAAAGGATTTAAGTGTAGAGGAGTTCATTGGAGTTTAATTCTATGACTGCTTTTAGAGACATGACCCTCAAGTCTTGGGAATGAATTGAGTTGAATTAGTACTATCAAAAGCACAATGTCATTGAGAATGTGCTTGCAACCACATTGTATACCATAAGGGCTTTTCAAAATATACTCAGAAACCTTCTCATCAATTCCTTTGGTGACAAGTTCCTATAACTGTCCTAAGGCTCAAGGTTGACTACAATTTCCCATCTCACCTGGAAATTCTTATTACCAAGAACAGACTCATGTTACTGACGAAGTTTAGAGGAAACTCTCTTTTTAGGAGCCATCTTCAACTCTGATTGAAGCAAGTTATATTAATCTTTGAATTGGATGGAAATTTGGATTGATCCAGCAGTTTTAGGCCAAACCTAAATTCGTATAGAACGTGTATACTAATGGTTGTTTTTTTTGTTTTTGTTTTTTTTTTTAATCGTAAATTGTAACAAGCTGGTGTGATAAAGATTCAATTTTGGCTTCAGTAAGGTCATTGAGAAGCCCTGGTAGCGCAACAGTTAACTCAGCTGCTAACCAAAAGGCTGGCAGTTTGAATCCACCAGCTGCTCCTTGGAAACCCTATGGGGCAGTTCTACTATGTCTTATAGGGTCACTATGAGTCAGAATCGACTTGACAGCAATAGATTTTTTTTGGTTTAAGGTCACTGAACTTCCTTATAATCATATAAAATACAGAATTATAGAGAATTTATGTGTGGCCAAATGAAAATATTTGGTATTTAGACTGTTTTCTAAATTATAGAGAATTTATGTGTGGCCAAATGAAAATATTTGGTATTTAGACTGTTTTCTAAATTATGTTTTCAATGTGTGTAGCCAGGAGATTTGTCTAATTTGGGGAGCTAGGGTAGAATCAAAAGTTCCTCATGAACTTGCTATTGTGTGTGTATGGTGTGTGAGCCCTTGACTATAATACATGACATTTCTTTTTCCTGACATTCTATTTCTTAAATCAAATTTGCTGTTCTCTAAATTGGATGGAAAAATCAAGTTTCATTTTCTGTTATGCTCTTTGTCCTTTTTCACTTAAAAACTCTACACTGATTTTAGTAAGGCCCTCACCACAGCCTATGAACTTGGGCAGCTTCTTTGAAAAAAGAAAATGAGTTCGCTCTGAGCCTGTTTTCCCCCAGCCCTTAGCAAACTAATTACAGCATTTGCAGTACAATAGCAAGGGAAACAGAACTGAACAGAAGGTTAGAGAAGGCAATCAGACAGCATGCTTCTGTCTGCACAACATCCTGTGAGCCAAGATGCTGCCTTATCTTGTGCTGACTACCCCTGTATGCTGGGTGTAGCCACTAGTCATTAACTTCTTAAAGAACTCCAAGGGTAATTTGGAGTTGCCAGTGCAGGCTGCTCCTTCATGTAATGGCATCCTAGGCCATTAAACAGTAATTTGTATTGTTCAGCTTGGGAAAACGAAGCCATTGTGATGTTCTTTTTAAAGAGACAAGAGGAAAGCGGTAGTTTATAGACATGTAGACAATAGAGGACCTGGACTACTTGAAAAATAACTGGCAAGCTCCGTACACAGGAAAATAACCACCCTGCAACTAAAGGTACAGGATTCTTTGTGCCTTCTGACTCCAAGCAAACTGTAGTCATGCTCTAATGAGGCACTTTCCTCCTAACCTACGTGAAGCCACTGACACTTGGCATGTTGGGCAGATAGATCAAAAGTGGCCTACAAGCATGTATAAATGTTTAACACCCAGGTGTTCGACTGGACATTTTCTTGCTATCTAGCAGCTGCTTGATTATTTAAGGATTACCAACAGTCACTGAACATGGAGAAAGGTCCACCTGTACTAATCATTTGCTATAACAGGATCACGGTTCATCCCTGAGGTTCTTTTGATTATCACTGTTAAACTTTCTCTTAGGTCCCCTAGCTTGCTAGAGAGAAAAAAAAAAAAAAAGATTTGTTGAACTGTGCTATATCAAAGGTTCTACTACTGAAATATTAGTGGACATTTTTGGATCCTCAGTAATAGAATGTTTTTCTTCTTAAGAAGATTAGATAAAGAATACTACAAAATATTTCACTGTATAGCTATGCTATATCATTTCTACGGTTATTATAAAGTCATACATGAAATAGATATAAAGAAGTAACTTTCATATCACACTGCTATAATTTCATGTCATGACAAATACTAGATAATATCTGCATTAGGGGACAGTGGAGTCTGATGTAGTCCAAATCTGGTCCCTGACTCTTTACTAGATGTACAACCTTAGACAAGTTATTTAACTTCTCTGAGCCTCTGTTTCCTCACAAGGTAAATAGTAATAATAGGTTTGTAAAAAGCGATATAAAGAACTTAAATCAGTACACCTGGTATAGTAAGGACTAAACAGAACAGGCTTAGCTGGCACCCTAGGACATTTCAGGTAAGAACAGAAAGGGGTGGGATTTATGAATATGTGTGGTGGCAAATGGAGGTCGACTGCTGAAAAAAAATCCTTTCCTTTTCTCTCAAGTATTTGGCCCCGCGTCTACTTTATTATTATTTTTACCTGGCACACTCTTGGCACTCAACAAATATGAGTTTCTTTTCCCCCAGCTTTTCCCTTTCTCATTCCTTCCCTTTTGTTTTATTAATAATAGAGTCGGAACCTTCTGAAAATAAGAGAGTATTGGTTAGGTAAAAGAAAATACTGTTCCTTTAATTCTGTCCTCTCTTTTGGTCTGATTAAAAGAGAAGGCTGATAATTATTTTTTTCTAGTTTATTCTAAGTTGTTGCAAAAATTAGATTTCTTTTTATTGCACCTGAGAGTTGCTTTCCTGTGTTCTTATTTTCCCGAGATTATCTGTATCTATATATCTATATCTGTCTATCTATCTATCTATATGCAATCCTGATATCATGATGAGTTGATAGCATGACATGATGGGAAAGTAAATGAGATATGGTTTGCCAAAATACTCTGCTAATAACATAAACAACAGAAGAGATTCTAACTGTTCTTGTAATCTGACACTTGTCATAGATACAAACATCTTGGTATTTTGTGACATTTTGGACTTTTTAAATATATTTATTTTTACGTCAGACAAATCTCTGGCTTAATCACTACTGGCTGGTAGATGAGTCACAGCTTTATCACTTCCTGTTGTTACTGTTAGGTGTCCCTGAGTTGATTCTGACTCATAGCGACCCTATGTATAACAGAATGAAACACTTCCTAGGGAGAGTAAAAATGTGTATCCCATTCACCTGTTTTGAGAATATACTGAATAAATGCATGTATAGCATTCATGGTTATCAAGTGGTCTTTTGCCAACAGTCACTGAATTATATTGCAGAAAGTCACATTCCCTTTATCATCTGGAGTTTATGTGGCATCTCTTTTTGCATGAGATTTTGGTAGCTCATGAAACAAATTAAACTTTATCCTCATGTAAAATAACTAAGAATGCCTAGTGCAGGAGCTGGTCAACTATAGCCCATGGGCCAAGTCCAACCAGCTAGTCTTGTATGGTCCATGAGTTTTTTGTTTTTAACATTTTTAAATTGTTTTAAAAAAATCTAAAGAGGAATTCTATTTTATGACTTGTGAAAAATTATTAAAAAAATCAAATGTCAGTGTCCATAAAAAACTTGATTAGAACACTGCCACATCCATTCATTGGCATGTTATCTAGGGCTGCTGTGAAGCTACAATGGTAGAATTAAGTAGTTGTAAAGAGACCATAAAACCCACAAAGCCTGAAGTATTTACTACTTCGCGCTTTATGGAAAAAGTCTGCCTATGCCTGGCATAAGGCATCATTTAAAATTTTAAGATAATTTAATATTCTCCTACATCAGATAAGGATAGAATATATCTCAGTCATTAAATATGCACTGAGAGAGGCAAGCTGGAAAAAAATGTATATTAGATATCAGAATACAAAAAAGGAAAACCTTGAAAGCTCTATTTTCTGAAAAACTTACAAATACATAAATGGACACAGGTTCTACTTACAAGATACGGATTTCCCAACTCTGATATACACTGTCATATGCATACACAAGGTTAAAAAGGTAAATATTAGAGCAAGAAGTTGATTTGGACTTACTGATTGAAATTCACCTGGGTGGCTTCCTTTTTCCCATGGTCTCCCTAAACCTGACCCTAAATATTGTGAAAATTTAGAACAAAAATTAAGTATTTATGAAGTACTTGTTATAATAGATCCAGATTAATTTGGTTATGAAGATAAACAACCTTTTGAGATAAGGTACAACACCTCCACAGGTAACGTTTATGGATATATAGCACTGTCCTATAGGTGGCTACATATACACATAAATTGAGCATCACTAAAAGACTCCACCCATCTAACCATGTCCTGATTAACTACAACAACCCATCAAATGCCCAGGTTTCATCACCTTGAAATACACTCTTTGTAGCAGCCATCCAGGTAGTCTGTTTCCATTAAAACTAATTGTTTAAGGTAGCAGGAAACATCTAGAGACAATGAGGTAGAAATGTAGTGTAGATGGGAGGAAATACCAAGGAGATGGAAGACATCATCCCATTAGTACACAATTAATATTAATGCTTACTGAGCACATTCCTAGTTCTAGGTTCTATGCTAAGATCTTTTGTTGTTGTTGTTCTCTTTTTATTATTGTAAATATATATAACATAACATTTGCCAATTCAACACTTTTCAGGTATACAATATGGTGATATCAATTACATTAATCATGTTGTTCAACCATCACCAATAATTGTTGCCAAATTTTTCATCACCATAAACAGAAACTCACTGCTTCCTATACACTGTAACATTTGGAATAACTATAGCCTATAATAATACAACTGGACCAATAAGCAACATCATGATAAATGGAGAAAAGATTGAAGTTGTCAAAGATTTCCTTAATTTTGAAATGAAAGTGTCAAAAATCATTTCTAAGACCTTATCTTAAAATCGACAGCCTTCAGCATGGATTACATCTCAACATAAAGAAAACAAAAATCCTCTAAACTGGACCAATAAGCAACATCATGATGAAGGGAGAAAAGATCGAAGTTGTCAAGGACTTCGTTTGACTTGGATCCACAATCAACGCCCACAGAAGCAGCAGTCAAGAAATCAAACGAAGTACTGCATTGGGCAAATCTGCTGCAAAAGACCTCTTTAAAGTGTTAAAAAAGCAAATATGTCAGTCTGATGACAAAGGTGCGACCGACCCAAGTCATGGTATTTTCAATTGTCTCATATGCATGCGAAAGCTGAAGAATCAATAAGAAGACCAAAGAAGAACTGATGCATTTGAATTATGCTGTTGGTGAAGAATACTGAATATACCATGGACTGCCAGAAGAATGAACAAATCTGTCTTGGCAGAAGTATGGCTAGGATGCTCCTTAGAAGCAAGGTTAGTGAGACTTCACCTTAGGTACTTTGGACATGTTATCCAGGAGAGATTAGTCCCTGGAGAAGGACATCATGCTTGGCAAAGTAGAGGGTCAGCAGAAAAGAGAAAGACCCTCAACAAGATGGACTGACACAGTGACTGCAACAATGGGCTCAAGCATAACAAGGATTGTGAGTATGGCGCGGAACCGGGCAGTATCTTGTTCTGTTGTACATAGGGTTGCTATGAGTTGGAACCAACTGGACGGCACCTAAAAAAAAACAACATAATACAATAAAGGTTTATTCAGAATAGGACAAATTATGCTCTGGCAATAAACTAGCACATTTATGTGAAGTGACCTTCCTCCATCTTACACCTATGTCATCAGGAACATATGGCTGTCAAGGTCTCCACAGCAGGGGAAGTGTGGGATGGAGGGGGCTCACAATCCCTTAACTACCTCATTCAGACATGGCACATATCACCTCTACTCATGTTCAGTTGGCGAGAACTAGTCACATTATTGGTTAACTAATTTTATATGTTTTTCTTTTCCTTCTGGATTCCAACCCTTAGATCCTCCCTGCCTAAGCACAAGGAAGGTGAGTATATGTAGGGGAACAAATACACATATGCTAGAATGATGGTTCCCAAACTTACCTGAATCCAAAAGTCTATAGAGGGCCTTAGAAGTCTGTATTTTACAACAAGCATCTCAGATATCTCCAACAATTAGGCAAGGTAGGGACACTGTTACAGAAACTCACAGTAATCTGAAAGAAATACTATAAGAAAAACATGCAAGAACTTTTTATACTCTTAACTTATGTTTACCTGGATATTACTGATCTTTTCTTCAGACTAACTAAATTATCATCAGTTACCTATAAATATGATGGATCTTTTGTATAAGAACGAGAGGCATAGGGATTTTATATACCTTATTATTAATCCAGGATAAACCACATACATGTAATTTTTTCAGATCAATCTTTTGGCAGAAACAAAATTTAAGAAGCATTACTAACAATGTAGGGTATATAATTTACTGAACAAGCAAAGGTACACATAAACGGTTTTATTTTATGCTTAACGTTCAGTGTCCATTACATTTCAAAACTAGCTTTGATAATTCTGTACAATTCAGCAGAAATCTCCTATGCACTAACTAGTATTTTAAAATTAAAGTAATTTATTCAGCAGATGAGAAATTAGAGTTATTACTTATCTCATACATAATTCTACCAGTCATCCTGGTAGCAATAATTTCTCTCCATAATATCTCCTTAAAAAAAAGTCAATAATCTTTTTTTCAAGGTGGATAATAACTTACACAGTGAATGTGGAAAGACTGTTCAACTCCTTTGTGCAATCAAGCCAATGTCTTTTGTTAAGTATGTATGACTTCAAATCAGTGTAAAATGGCAGGCTAGCAGTTTAACAGTGTGCATTGCTGGATTTAATTAATTCTACTATTTTATGCCAAAAATTCCATTAGTTTCCATTAAAGGTCTTGATGTAGTGCAGGATCCTTTATGTTTTGTAGCTAGAACAATCAAACTTCTTTTCAAATTAAGGATTATATTGCAGAACTACAGGAATACTAGGGTGGCTCTCTAGCCTTGAATAAGTTACTCACTTTGAGCTGAATATTCAGAATATGCGTTAAGTGCAAAATGGTTACCTTGTAATATATCAATAGCATAGTTAAATCCATAGGGAAAAGGCAGCTGGTAAAAGGCAGTTAAGAGCCTGCCCTATGTATTATAATTTTATGGTAATAGTAATCTGCCACTGAAAATGAAAATTTCACTAGGGTTACTGGAAATGTCGGAAGTAGCAGTGCAGACAAATTTAATATTATTATCCTCTTCGAGATTTAATCTCTGCCGCACATGCACCTTAAAGGATGCCACGTACTAATAATCAAGTGTATCCTTTCACAGCCCCTCTCCTGGTCAGTAAAGAGTTCCTCCCCTGTACCCACCCTGTGTAAAGCATTACCATCACTATGTGATGAGAAATCATCATTTATTCACAATTAACAAATAAGGGACCAGCCATGAAGAGGTGGAGTGACGTGTCTGCAACTACCCCTAAAGAGTGTGATGTATCCAGGACTCTTTCTAGTGGGTATCAAGAATGTTTCCTTTGTTCTGTTTAATTCTCAATTTAGTGTGAAGCTATCAACCTTTAGTTTACTTAAGGAGCCCTGGTGGCACAGCGGTTAAAGTGATCGACTGCTAACTGAAAGGTCAGCGGCTCAAAACCACCAACAGCTTTGCGGGAGAAAGATGTGGCAGTCTACCTGATGATCAAAATGATATTTACTCATATAAGATGATCACAATTATAACCTATAGTATATAGATTTTAGTTCCATTTACGAACTGCTTTTGATGAAAGCATCAATAAGAATGCTGCCTATACTTATTTTTTTACTGCTATGGGCATGTTTTTATTTTATTCTTTTTTTCCCTACTCTTTTTGTGATATTACCATGTCATATACTCCCATTCTAACACACAAGGGTTGAATCCAGAAGAGAAAGACAAAATAGAAATTTAGTTAACAAATCATTGCCATTAAATAGTATCTGCATACCCACTACTGAGACTTTATATTAGTAGATGGGGCTAAAACTAGTATAAATCATTATGTATCAATCATAAGAAGTTTGTTTCAAGATAAAAATTTGATAACTGTAGAGAGTCTAACAATTTGAATGTGTTACTGTGTCTGCTTTTCTTCAGGGTAGATGGCCGATAAGTTTGATCAGAATCTCAAAATATATTTTCTCTTAAGGCTGCAAAATATTCTTCTGGGTAGAGAGAGAAGATACATATAAAAGACAGTTTGTGGTAAGTACTAAATTGAATTACATGAATTATACAGAAACTGAGGGCAAAAAATTTTCAGCAAAGGCAGTGATACTATGGATTAGGACAGTAGAGAAAAGCTACATTGTAGGACATGGAAATTGTATCTTTTGACTTCATAAATAGATGATACATATGATATCTCTGTTTTCTAGGTGTTTAGGATATATATACTTTTTAAAAAAAATTTAATACCCTACCATGATAACTAAAAATCCTATTCAATAACCTTAGATTTCACTTTGGTTTAGATTCTTAAGCTACATAAAATAATTTGAAGGCCTAGTTAATATGTCTGAACAATTAAATAGAATCAGTATACTCCATGAAATGGATATTTCAATACTTTTCAATACTTTCTTATGAACAGATGTTAATGCTGTGGTGGAATTTAAGATGACTTGATTCTAAAGAAATAAACCTTATTATATTCGTAAATTCTATTTTTAGTAATTTTGTGCAACTTTGGCAAAACCAGTTCATCCACTGCTAAGTACTATTAGTTACCAAGAATAAGTGGGAAAAGATAGGAGTGCATGAAAAAATTGTTAGATTTTAAGTTTTCTGCTGTTCACCAAATTTTCCTCAATTACTTAAATCTCATAAAATAAATTATCTGATAGCTTCTTGAAAAATCAAAGCTACAGATTTATTTATAATTTATATATCATATCCTACAAATTAGGATGGAAGTTTTTTGAAGAGTTTTAAAATAAATATTTCTTACTTGCAGCCTTTATGAGCAGATAATTATATATGACTTCTAGATGCAGAAGAATATTAAGCCTGGATTAAAAAAAAAAAAAAAAAAAACCTATTCTCGTTTCATATACAGAGGGTCAAGTAGTTAGGTATCCAATAGAGTTAATTAGCTAGACACAGACATGGTAAACAGCAAATATCAGATTTAGATTTTTTTTCATTTCAGAGAAATATGTTTTTATAAAACTTTGGGTCTTTCTGTAGTTTTATTCTAGATTTTTTAAGTATCATTTCCATTTGTTCCATAAATTTAACCTTTATCATGAGACCAAAGTGAACTGAATTTACCCCAAATCTCCTTTGGATGAATCGCAACTTGTATTTTGAGTCTTTATACCAGCTTTGCATCAAAATCTTTTTAAATCGTTTCCTAAAGTCTTTGACTATGTAATAGAAGATACATGTATTTTTATGATTACTACCTCTCAGAATATTGAATATACTAAGAAGTGCCAGAAAAGTGAACAAGTCTGTCTTGGAAGAAGTAAAGACAGAATGCTCCTTGGACATGTTATCAGGTGGGACCAGTCCCTAGAGAAGGACATCATGCTTGGTAAAGCAGAGGGTCTGTGGAAAAGAGGACTATCCTCAACAAGATGGACTGGTGCAGTGGCTTCAACAATGGGCTCAGGTATAACAAGGATTGTGAAGATGGCACAGGACCGGGCAGTGTTTCGTTCTGTTGTACACAGGGTCGCTATGAGTCGCAACTGACTCTGTGGCACCTAACAACAACAACCTCTCAAAAAAAAAAAAGGACATGATATTCTAATTTTCAAGCTTTTTCAATTCTCATTGTATGCAAAAAAAAAAAAAAGAAATTCAAGCAGCCACATAAATCTGTTTTTTTGAGAATACAGGAGATTTTTAAAAAATCAAGAAAATTAAAAAACAGCTACTTTATGACCTAGATAAAATCCACTTTCTATTTGCTTCTGTTCTTGGCCTTCTCTCTCCTTGCCCTTATACCTCTTAACTGGAGGTCTCTTGCATTGTTATAGCCTGCCTGTTAGAAGAGGAATTATTACAAATCATGGCTTATATCAGGTCTTATCTTTTAAAAATATGATTTACCAGAAAATTGAAAGATTTAAACTAAGATACACTATGAATTAAACCAAGATAAAAAACTACCTCTATACGGATTGACCTTTCTTTCAAACAAATAAGAAGCAGGTTATCAGATGGTATTCTATTGTTCTAAAATCATTTTGAAGTTAAAACCAGAAGAAACATTATTTCTGGTGTAATTCCAGGACCAGAAACTCTTATCTTACAAATTGGAGTATTTGAATGTAACTTCATAAATTTTTAACAATTTATTTTATTTGTGGTGTTGTTGAGACTATACACAGCAGAACATACACCAATTCAACAATTTCTACATGTACAATTCAGTGGCATTGATTATGTTCTTCGAATTGTGCAACCATTTTCACCTTCCTTTTCTGAGTTGTTCCTCCCCCATTAACATAAACTCACTGCCCTCTAAGTTTCCTATCTAATTTCAAGTTGCTGTTGTCAATTGGATCCCATGTAGACAGATCTTAAAAGAGCGTAATGCTCAAGGCAGACATTCTTTACTAACGTCAAATTTTTAATTGATTGTTCCCAAATACACTGGAAATACAAAATTGACTCACAAATGCCAGAATTACAACATAAGCTACATAACATATCCTTTGGATGCAGGTATATTCCTTTCAAAGAAAATATATAACCTGGGTTGTGTTTATGTTTTACTGTCTGAGCATATTTATAGCTTGCTCAATTACTCAAAGCCCCACTGAAAGATCAACTACATCACACACTCACCTATAAAAAAGCAGCACATTTTTACTAGCCTAGAAAAAAAAATCAGTATGTGTCCATACTTTCCATAAAAAATAAAAAATCCAACAAAGCAAACTTCACAGCTTCAATGCCTCAACTGGTAATTCACAACTCATGTTAATATGCTCCATACCTCTCAAAACAAAACAAATCCAATTCCATTAGCTTCTCTCTAGGGTTATTTTATGGCATTTTTCACATTCTTTTCTGATTAATCTTAAAATATTCCTATGTAATCAGAAGGTCTAAATCTGATCTCAGTACTCTAAAAATATTCAACAAAGAGTAAATATATGGTGAAGTTTATTTCACAGGTGAAAATTCATTTGCTGCAAGGTTTAAAAAACCATTAATGTTTTCTTAAAAAAACCTCAAATACGAAGCCCTTCAGAGATAATAAGATCCATATAAAGACTCAAGAATGACATAAGTTAATGAGAAAGCAATAAAGACCAGGAAAGAAGGTAAAGTGTATACATATGGAAATCTCATCATTAAGCACGGATAAAAGCTCATGTATGTGAAGAAAGAATAAAATATATCTAACATGGCTGGTTGACCTACTCTTGAAAGTTTTCAAGAACAACATCCTCCTTGAAATCACAATTACATTTCTCAAAAAAGCACATGAAATGTAGCAGTGTAACAATGTAAACAGGCTTACAATTTTTAAAGAAAAGAACAGAAGCTTGCGACACAGTGAAAGAAACCTGCAACGCAGATATAATCATGGTGTGAATAATGCTGCATTTTGTTATTGATTAAAAGATTCTGACCATGACATTTCATTCATCAGATTCTATTTCTCATTACATGAAAACAATGCACATTTATCAAATATATGTGTGGTTTCTCAGATTTATGTTTTGTTTGAAATCTCTTTTTGCCTTTAACTTTCCAATGGTTATAGTGTTTATTATGATTTTATCAGAATTGCAGGCTTGCAGCACAGTCTTCCAGAATTTGGGGATATGCCAAAGATTTTAGGTACACTATAAAGAAACAGTGTGCACCCAGAAATTTCTTTGTGGCAGTTGTTGATTTAAATATAAATCATTGACTGTTAAGAGCACAGATTCCCACTAATGAAAATGGAAACCAATTGAATCCTCTGCAACTAGTATAAATAGTTTACATGATTCAGTAATAGTCCACTCTGGCAAACAACCTTGCCATGACGATTATAGCACCTTTTAAGAGGTAATAAACTTTAATGCATTGACCATTCTGCGCTCACTTGACCTCTCTGCTAACTCAACGGATCCACTAATGACAAAGCACACAAAATAAATCTCAAGCGAAATTTACAGTGTATAGAAAAATCAAGTTCTACTTCCTTAACATGGATCCCGAAAGACAATTTAAAAATCTACAAGGTAAAATATCCTGGGGCGGGAGGGGCAAGAGACACTAATTATAGAAAAATTTACCGAATAGTTACATAGATATAGATACATCTATGTATCTACATTGCTGTTGTGTACCATCCAGTTGATTTCAACTAACAGCGACCCTATACATCTCTATATTATTTGTATATAATATATATTTATATTGTTGTTGTTCTTAGGTGCCGTGGTGTCGATTCCAACTCAGAGTGACCCTATATACAACGGAGTGAAACCCTGCCCAGACCTGTGCTATCCTCACAATCCTTGTTACCCTTGAGCCCACTGTTGCAGCCACTGTGTCAATCCATCTTGTTGAGGGTCTTCCTCTTTTTCACTGACCCTCTACCAAGCATGATGCCCTTCTCCGGGGACTAGTCCCTCCTGATAACATGTCCAAATTACGTGAGATGAAGTCTCACCATTCTCACTTCTAAGGAGCATTCTGTCTGTACTTCTTTCAAGACAGATTTGTTCATTCTTCTGGAAGTCCATAGTATATTCTATATTCTTCACCAACGTGACAACGCGAAGGTGTCAATTCTTCTTCAGTCTTCCTTATTCATTGTCCAGTTTTCATATGCATATGAGGCAGTTTAACATACCATGTCTTGGGTCAGGCTCACCTTAGTCCTCAAAGTGACATCTTTGCTTTTTAACACTATGAAGAGGTCTTTGCAGCGAATTTTCCCAATGCAACAAGTCGTTTGATTTTTTGACTGCTGCTTCCATGGGTGTTGATTGTGGATCCAAGTAAAATGAAATTCTTGACAACTTCCTTCTTTTCTCCATTTATCATGAAGTTGCTTATTGGTCCAGTTGAGAGGATTTTATTTTCTTTATGTTGAGATGTAATCCTAACTGAAGGCTGTAGTCTTTGGTCTTCATCAGTAAGTGCTTCAAGTCCTCGTCACTTTCAGGAAGCAAGAATGTGTCATCTGCATATCGCAGGTTATTTATAAGTCTTCCTCCAGTCCTGATGCCTACTGTACCTATTATAATACCTATTATACCAATGATGTAATTATTATATATACAGTGAAACCTGTGAGAGCTGGAACTCAGTGGGACTGCCTTGTTTTTCCAAGTCTCACAAGTTTTCTGCCTTTGACAAGGTGCCATCTTACCACTATTCTATCTCTCATTTCAGTGGAAAATATTTGAATTTTCTTTCCCTGACAGGTTTCTGTCTTACGGAGGTTCTGGTTTTCTGAGTTTTATGTATATGTATGTGTGTGTGAGTATCTATATATGTGTGTGTGTCTATATATGTGTGTATGTTGTGTGTAATATATATATATATATAAATTTTATCTTACCGTTCATTATTGGTTAGTGACAAATTTTGAGAAAGCACCCTTCCCTTCTGCTGTAAACTGCCTCCTAGATAGCATTGTTATTTATAGATTCTACATACAACATTTTAGGTTAAATGCAAGACATTTTTCAAAGATGTAATCTGAAACCATGTGTGTTATTAAGTAATAAACAAAGCCCACACAGTGTGAGGCACTTTAACTGTCTCCAGCACGCAACACCCCTGGAGATAGTCCAGAGCAGACTTGCCTTATGCTGATTTCTGTTTACTAAAAGTGATGGAAAAGCTCTTCACTCTATCATGATCAGGACATACATCAATCGGTAATGTCTATGAATATGTTCAATATCTCTGTGTTGTAATTTTCAAATCAGGATTAAAATAATTTTTTAAAGAACAAGAGTTATTATTCAGCAGTTTTAATGTAAGCATTTTATATGAAAAAAGAAAATGTTTACCTATAAAATAAGTAGAAAATACCTTACAGCAAGTTTTTCCTCACTAGTATCTATGGTTTTCTATAGTGATTTTTTGCCCTCAATTTTAAACTTATTTTTAAATACATTTTAAAAAATTTATGAAAAGCACACAGTCATTGCCACAATGTCATTAACTATTGTTCAAGGCCAGGAATTAAAAGACACTTCCCAAAATTTGAACATTTTCTAATACGTAATTTTTTTTTAAGTCGATGTTAACTGTGAGTTGAAGTCTTAAATACACAGTTTGAGGGAAATACAGTAAGCAGAGTTATTGTAGGTTCAGTTTTTGAGAAGTTATTTTAAGGATTCAAACTGGCTGAGAATGAAGGTGTAAAAGGAGAAAAAACTACATTACAGGATAAAAGAAATATTCAGAAACAAAACCTTAATACAGTACAGTCCAATAGAAATATCATGTGATCCACATATATAATTTTAATTTTTTTAGTAGCTGTATTTTTCAAAAGTGTAAAAGGAAACAAGTGAAGTTAATTTTAATACAATACTTTAGTTAACCCAATATATCTAAAATATTATTATCATTTCGGTATGTAATAAATCTAAAATAAAATTATTAATGGCATATTTTACAGTCTTTTTTGCATACTAACTCCTTGAAATCTTTGGAATGTCTTACATTTACAGTACACCTCAATTTGGGCATGTGGGTAGTGGCTACTGAATTGGACAACATCTCCACAGAGGACCGGGTAGCAACACTCATGAACCCAATCTCTTAAAAGAAATTTGCATTTAATGAAAACACAGTAAAGTATATAGGAGATATCAAAAGGTATAAAACTATCACAGCATCATAAAATTAATATTTTTCCCCTCAAATGTGAAAACATACCAGTAGAATTTTCCACAGACGTGTTGTCGAGGACAAGAAAGTAGGACTGGAAGAGCAGTTGCAGGAAGTATCGGAGCATGCTTCTTTTAAGATGCCTTGTATCCAACACCAACTGCTGACATTGCCTTGTAGGATGAAATCGCCTCAGTTGGAGGCATTAAGCTGGATGTTTCTTACCCATATAAATTCCATTTTAATGTAATTTGGTTTAGACTTACTGGTTATTTGAAAAAAAAATTTTTTTAAAGACAAATTTTTCAATACACATTTGTTTCAAGTTAATCCTTCTCTCTCTCCCTTACATTCTTTGTTTCCTTGGCGCATTTGCAACATGTGCCTGCAAAATAAATAAATAAATACATGTATGTTGGGTGTAAGGGTGCTTATTTATGAGAAACAGGCATGTGGGGGAAGTCAAACTGTGAAGATAGTGTTCCTCACAGATCCCCCTGACCCTTTGAAATACCCTCAGCTGTTCTAAAACCACAGGAAACCTACTTGTTTATGGAAGTGTGCCAGGTGTTTCTTTTTCATAAATTCATAATTGATTAATCATCATCATCTAGAAAAAAAAAAGGGCAACACCATGATGAGAGACTGCATTTTCCATCTGTATATTAAATAAACAGTATTTTGAGTGAGAAAGAGGGAAGGAGGGAGCGAGGAAGAGAGAAATCAGGAGCACAAAATTTGTGGATTTATAATTCCGTCATAGTTTATCATCCTAAGTTATTCAAGTTTTACATCTACTTAGTAAAACTCTGTGAACTGAAAATATTTGCCAATGTTTTACTACAGTATTATGTCTGATTTAATTTATTATAGAATATATTCAATCATAAGAAATCAAGCAAAAGTAACATATGGTCATTTTAAAAAACTACATTTGGGTAGTAATATTGGATAATATTTTATTATCTTTAATGGTGAATAAAATGAGCAGAAAGATGACACTAAGTAAAACATACGTATTTGTGAATGGCAATTGTCTTCCTTGGATGCTTCCAGTAATTATGCAAATACATGAAATGCTCATTTAAGACACATGCCAAGAATGGAGGGCACAATGACAGGAATGGAGGCACTAGACAAAGCCATGGAGAAGATGAGTAGGGATGATAATTCATCAAGTAGATCTTTTCTAAAGCCAGATGACCTTTAAAAAAAGAAGTCCATGGAGAGTATGGGGGAACAATTCACCCACCTGGCTGCAAACTGAAACACCGGGGGTGAATTTTAGCAACGTCTGAGCTACCTGGTGAGGGACAACAAAGGACTTGTAGGTGGAAAGTTCATTGTGAAGACCGCATTTTTAAGAATATAAAGGAAATATGATTGCTGATTAAAAGGAATCAGCACTGTCTTACTATGTCACACTCTTGCTTTACTTAGACCTCTGTTCTGATTTCTGATTTGCAGGTAACAAAAAAAAAAAAAAAAAATCATGTATTTTTAGAGTAGGCCAGTGTAGATAATTGACAGAACTCTGAGTTTGACAGCTGACCAACCAGATAAATCACCATACCCCTATACTCAGACTCATACTATATACTCATGCTCAGAGTATCATCATCATCACCTAGGAACTTGTTAGAAGTGTAGACTCTCAGGCCCCACTCAGACCTACTGAATTAGAATCTAACATTTTTAACAAGACTACCAAGTGATTTGAATATGCATTAAATGCTAAGACATGCTGCTCTATGTATATTAGTTTTTCACTTACATTTCACCAAGTGTTGTTACATCTAACTATACTTGAGCACCATCACGTCTATTAAACAAGACTTTCATGGTTGCTGAGTGTTGCCACGTAGCATTCCAAATGGCCAGAGTAGAAAATCATATTTTGGGGGGAAAATCTATGATATCCTTTTAATTTAAACATGCTTTTGCTGGTATTTTCCCACTAAATCCACAGAATTTTCAAAAAGTAATGAGATGAAGATTTAAACGAATTAAGATTGCATTTTTATTTAATAATCTTCAAGTACACAAATGAACACTATATAGAAAACTTTCTTCATCTGACCAAAATACACAGGTTTGCTTAGTCATGAAGAGGGATTTTACGTAAGACGGTAAGTCAAAAAGTATTGTTAGTAGGGTTCCAGTACATATACATGCATGGGTTTATTCCAAATAAAACATGTTTAAACATGTCTCTGTAATCAGCGGATGGCTGCCGACAAGTTCTCTCAGTTAATACACTAGTCTCGGTCTCCTTCAGGTGCCTTCAAAAACAAGATGCTTTTTGTGCCATGGAAAAAAAATGATTTTGAGGTCAGGTCTAATATCACATTTTTAACAAAACTCAAGTGGACATCTTCCCAAATCACTGAAGTTTTGCAACAAGCTTCTGGTAATGCTGCCGCACATAAAACAACAGTTTTTAAATGGGTCAAGTGTTTTAAGGAAGATCTGGAAGACCTCAAAGATGAGCCAAGAGAGGGAAGACCACCAGAAGGTTATGTTTCTTGGGATTCCCAAGGGGGAATCTTGATAGATTTTCTCAAAGGACACAGGACGATCATGGTGGCTTATCATGAAGAACTTTTAAGAAAACTGAAAGCTGCACTGGTGATAAAAAGACAGGAGTGTTGTGCCGAGGAATTTTTTTCCATCACGACAATGCACCTGCTCATTCTTCGAGGGCTGCCAGGGCTGTCCTACGAGAATTTCATTGGGAGCCCTTATCCCATCCCATCTACCCTACAGCCCTGCTCTTGCCCCTACAGACTTCTGTGTGTGTCTGCATGTGTGTAGTTCTAAGCACTGAAACAAATCATTATTTTACAGAGATCCCTTTTAAAAAAGGAAATATTATTCTTTTTAAAATGACTACCTACAATTATAGAATATGATGCTGTTAATTATTCTAGTATATATCTTAAGTGCTAACTGCAACAAAATGTTAATTATACTAAACTTTAGCTAGTATATAAGTAGAGGATGTTTAATCATTTATTTTAAAAGTTTTCATCTCAATTGAAAAGTGATTTTTACTATCTACTATGGTTTTCTGGAGCGCTGGTGGCACAGTGGTTAAGAGCTCAGTTGCTAACCAAAAGGTCAGCAGTTCAAATCCAGCAGCCACTCCTTGGAAACCCTATGGGGCAGTTCTACTCTGTCCTATAGGGTTGTTACAAGTCAGAATGGACTCAACGGCAACAGGTTTGGTTTTTGTTTTTTACTATGGTTTTCTCTGTCATTTACAGCTAAAAACATGCTAAGATTTCAGGATAATTTTCATCTAATAAATTTTGCTAGAATTAAGATGTGATTAAAAAAACAACACTGTCAACCAGACCATAAAAGAGGGGAACGAGATGGTGAAACTCTAAAAACAGTGAGAAAAGGCAGTGTAGTCCATCTGTCAGTGACAGCATGGGGGGATGAGATCGTTCACAGCAGGAAATGCTGTGTGTGTCTTAGAGCAGATTGTTCCAAAATGTGTTTGTGGAACACTAGCCTCACAAGGGTAAATGAAAAATTGTGGACTGTGCAAAATACATCTGGGGCATTTTGAGATAGTCACAATCAAGATTAGCATATTAAAATTTCTGAGAAGGCCAGCAGTTAGAAACACACACTAACAGTTATTTCATTCAGCATTTTTCAAATTTCTTTGATTACTGTGTTCTTTATTTTATTCTATAAAATCTACTGATATTTTCTAGAACATATTTGGGTTGCTAAAAAAAAAAGTTACCAATGCCTATTGTATTAGTGCCAATGAACTAAAAGCAAATTTTATATTATAATAATGTGACAATTTAAATAGATATTTCTTTGCTGGCTACCATAAAATACTGTTCCTTTTTGCTTATCTTCAGGGAGTATCCAAAAAGTCATAGTTGTCAAAAGCTAATGAATGTCCACAAAAATAGTGATTTATGATTAACATTTAATTAATGTTATTTGATAATGTGAATACTTCAATGAACTTGAAGTTAAAATATCTCTATGATGAATTTCTTTTGCACTAATCATACATACATAACATGTTCAGAAAATGCATGTCATACATTTTCTCAAAACGGGAGCAATGAAAAGTTTAATAAAACAAAACAAGAGCATTGAAACCTGAATTTTTTTTAATCCAATTTTTTATGCACTTTTTAAAATGGAGGTTGTACTGGGATAAAACGGTCCCAACTACTGCATGCAGGAGAACGAGAAGCAGGATATGTATATTTTCTTGGCATCCCTTAAGGCAAAATTTTACATACATTTCTATTTCCTTAATTATAATGTTTAATATTTTACCAATCTATATTACTCACATATTGTAAATTATAATGCTCAGGATACCTACTTTAAATCATTCTTGGAACAATGAGGAGTATGACTGAATAAATGAATTACTTATTAATTATTTTATGAACCTTGACAGGCTAACTTCACTAATGACAAACTTTAATAAGTATTTACATAGCTTGTAAACACTTCAGTTTTTAAATAACAAAGGCAATAAAGTATAAAAGTCATCCACATTTAGAAGATAATTGAAAATATCATGGTTAATGCATATAGATTCTGAACATCAATCACTTACTAAAAGGTTTTAGTCATACCTGTTGACTGAGAAGAGTTAGGAAGAGTTAAGATGACAAAGAAGAGAAGCTGAAAGCAGCCTTCTAAGGATGCCAACTATTTTAGAATGTCTTTAAACACTTTTATTTTTAAGGCTCAGTTAATGTAATTTATTTTCATATATTTATCTCCTATAGGTAACATCTTTTTTTTCTATGTGTTTATTCATTCATCTCCTTATAAACTTTTTAAACAATGTGAAATGTGGATGATACATTCATTCACCTTGTAGAAACCCTTCCATTTCTCAAGATATATAGGGTTAAATTGTATTCATTGTCATTCAGCAGTTCAATATTAGAGTCAAGATACATAGTCTACAGTTTCCTAGTTCTATATCTGTCTTTAGAGTACTCAATTACCCACCAGAGAGCAATGACAAATATTAACAATGATTTATTGTAAATCATTAGCTATTGTTCCATTATCCATGTATCCCAATGAGAGCTTTTCCTATTTAGAAATTATGGTACCTCTCTCCTCACCCTTGCTAAGTTTTAAAGGAAATGACCCTTTGAAAATATCAGTAAATCATCACAATTTGGGAGTTTTGGCAAGCCCATTGTCCACAACAGGGAAATGTATGTTAGTATCATATTTCCCACTACAGAAATTACAACTCAGAAAAATGCTATTGCTTTATCTTACTTACTATTTTAAGTGATGTTTCCATCTGACTCAATGGTTAAGTTTTCATTTCAAAGTAAATCAATGCTTAACCTTCCTTTCTCCCATTTTCTTTTCCACACAGGCAAAACTCTATTTTTTTAAAAGCTACTAGCTTTCGTGTTCACATTGTTCTTCTTCTGCTGAGTCTATAGATTGAAACTGAGATTATCAGAAGATGACAGAATCTTGGAATCCCAGAGTTAGATCAGACTTTAGAGATTATCAATCTAATCAGTAATTCTCAACAGTAAGTGAAGTAGATGTCCCTAGGTGGTGCAAATAGTCTGCACTATACTGCTAACCTGAAGGTTGGTGGTTTGAACCCGCCCAATGGTACCACAGAAGAAAAGGCATGGCAATGTGTTTCTGTTATGATTACAGCCAAAAAAAAAAAAAAAAAAAAAACCCTATGGAGCAGTTCTACTCTAGAACACATGGGCAGGGTGGATTTTCCAATAGGCAAGTTAAGCATGGTGCTTACCCTGCTTACCAGATAATCTGTAGTGAAATTGTTCACTACAGATTAGTAGTGACATCCGACTTCAATGCATAACAGTCACAAAGTGAGCCCGTGCTTACCTTGCTTACAGGGTCATCCACTCCTGTCAGGGACTGTAAATTTGAAAAGGGGCTTTGATTCTATAGGAAGGCGCTATAGGGTTGGGAGAGAGACATCTGCCAGCCATACCTAGAGGCAGAACCTTTGACGTGGTGAAAAAATGTGATATTATTCACTAAGATGGTCTGGTCAGCAGAGTGCTTACCCTGCCTATCGGATAATCCACCCCTGCATGTGGGGTCGTCATGAGTTGAAATCAACTGGACGGCAACGAACAACAACAACAACAGGTGAACTGAGTAAAAGGTAAGGGCATACACAAATTTCTAGGAATTTCTAGGTCAGAGTTTCCTTTGATCTAGACAGAACTTGAAGTTCTGGGTTCAAGTTCTTGTGTTGCAAAAGCCTACCCCTAAGACTTCAGGCAACACTTGCAGATAATAATAATAGTGATGATGATGATGATGATATCCATTCTAAAATGTGAATTTAGAAATGTGATAATACAGATAACAGTGCTTAGAACTGTAAGTTATTGCTATTAATAGCTACCAAGAGATTAACTGAGCCCCAGAGAGAAAGAGTGACTTTCCTAGATGCAGTCAGCCAAAGAGCGATGAGTTGGAACTGGAGTCCTGATATCCTGATATTGGGTTGATTCCAGTTACTATGGCTGCACAAGAAACCACCTCAAAGTTAGGGGCTTAAAACAACCATTTTATTTTACTTCCCATTTTGTGAGTCAGGAAAATGGGAACAGCTTGTCGGGTAGGTCCCTTTTGGGTCTTTTATGCACTGAAGTCAGATGTCAACTGGGGCTCTCTGGAGTCATCTGAAATTTCACCTGATCTGGAAATCCAAGATGGCTCACTCACTAGGCTGCAAATGATGCTGGCCTTGGCTGGGAGCTCAGCTGGGGCTCTTGACTGGAGTATTACATGTGGCCTCTCCAATATGAAGATTTCAGGGTAATCATAATCTTTCATGGTGTATGGCTTCTGTTAGACTGAGCATCCCCAGAGAACCAGGTGAAAGCTATATAGCCTCTTATGTCCTAGTAATGGAAGTCATACAGCATCATTTTCACTACACTTTATTGGTTGAAGCATTCATAAGCCGGCCAGATTCAGTGGGAGGGGACATAAACTCCACATCCAAATGGCGGGAGTGTCAAAGAATTTGTGATCATTTTTAAAAACCACCACACTCCAGCTTCAGTCTGGTTGACCTTATTGAATCCTGTCACTTATACGGAGAAACTTTATGAAAAATTATCTCTTCCCACCTCTCCCTGGACAGCTGTGGTAAGAAATCTCATACTCAAATTATACTTGCTTTGGACCTATTTAAATTTAAAATTTAGATGTGTATCATACAATAAAAATTCAAGAAAGTATATTTGAATGTTGCTATGTGAAAGCCATGAACCTAGGCACTGGGAATATAACTATGAAAGAAAAAAAAAATCTGTCTGAAGACTTGTAGGAAAGGCAGAAAAGTAAACGCAGAGATGAAAACCATGGCGCTAAGTGCTGTAACAGAAGTTTGAGCAGGATTTGCTATAGAACGAAGTGGTCCCAGAAGATTGACATTTGAGGGGCATCTGGAAGGATGCCTGGGCAGAAAAGAGGGGAGACCTCTCCATAACAGAAGAACATGGCATCCCAAACACAAACATTTAAGAAGGCAAGTAGTATCAACAAATAAATTGAGTTATGAGTTGGAATCGACTCGACAGCAATGGGTTTAGTTTCGGTTTTGATGGTGTAAGAGATAGATGGGGTAGTGACAGAAAAGTCTGAAAAATTAGGAGCTAGAAAATTAGAGGGCCTCCTATCATGGAAACCCTGGTGGCGTTTCGAGCTACAGCTGCTAATCAAAAGGTCAGCATTTTGAATCCACTAGGCACTCCTTGGAAACTCTATGGGGCAGTTCTTCGCTGTCCTATACAGTGGCTATGAGTCAGAATCGACTCGACGGCAACAGGTTTCTATCATGGTCAGGAATTTGTGCATAAAAATATATATGTTCATTTAATATTAATGATGTAACTCATAAATAGTTGAAAAGCAAAAGTTAGTATACAATTTCTATGGTATTATTCGGAACAATGGAAACAGTGTAATCAAAATATTTCAAAGTAGTCAAAACTATATAGAGTTACAACTGAATCTGGAGCAGAGTGGAAGCGTTGATGCACAATACAAACCATGGATGCCTAATACAAAGCCTACATGAAACATAAACTAGATTGAAATCAGGTGTTGCCTTAATTTAACTCTGCCATGGCATGTATTGGGTTGTTCAATTAGTCCAGTATTTGCATTTACACAGAGTAATCAAGACACTGCAAGCAACTGGGACAGCAGATTCTACATTCTAATTCTCAAGGGACAAAACACATAAATTGGATCCTGTGATTTTACTGCATGTAAACAGACTAATTAGAGTGAGTATTTCATAAATGAAGTATAAAACAAAAAACCTTTGTTATTCAAATTTTCCGCACATGGAACGTGTTAAAGTTAGGAAACACGTGCAGGATTTTGTACACAGTTCACAGATGTAATTATAAGAATAATGTCTGTTGAAAATAAATGCAATGTAGGAAAGCAACCTAAACAGAGTAAAGTGGGGCTTGGAACCACAGGTGCAATAGCAGCATTGGTATCGCGTGGGTGCTTGTTAGAAATGCAGAATTTCAGGCCCCACCAAATCAGAATCCACCTTTTAACCAGATCTCCAGGGGATTCTTATGAACACTGAAATGCGGAGAGTGCTGAAAATGAGTACTGGGTGGTGGTGTGGTGGTGCTGCTGTTAGGTGTCATCGAGTCAGTTCTGACTCACAGCGTCCCCATGTACAACAGAAGGAAATACTTCCCAGTCCTGCACCATCCTCACAATTGATGCTATGTTTTGAACCCAGTGTTGCAGCCACTGTGTCAATCCATCTCACTGAGGGTCTTCTTCTTTTTCTCTGGCCCTCTACTTTACAGTACAGGGTACTGTAGGCTTATGATAACCTTGAAAATTATGGTGTGGACCTTTATGTCTGTCTTCATGAGCTGACTGAAAAGAATACGAATCAAATCTTAAGAGGAGGAAAACAAATAAATGGATAGATACAGAAGGTAAAAAATTAAAAATAGGAGGGATTGGGAAGTAATTAGGAAAAGGCAGCAATGCAGAAACATACTGATATATATATACACATATATATATATATAATCTGACATGAAGAGTTGAATTAAATAATGCAGAGATTGAAGTAGTCATAGTCCACTATTAAGTGCCTAAGAAATTGGCTGGCAAATGGTAATCATTCAATAGGTATATTAATTGAGTGAATAAGCTTTACATACATCACTTTATAATTTTGCATACATCATTTCATTTTGAACCTCACAGCATCTCCATGAAGTAGGAAGAATAGGTAGTTGGCATCATTAGACAGATGCTTTCAACTTGTCTACCTTGTAATAATTCTTAAGATCAACAGCTATGACAAAACCTTTTAGTACATGATTGATGTTACGAACATTCATGCATTAAGGATAACATTTCAATTGTCTTCTAAGGAGGATACTTTTACAAGTTACTGCTTTTATTTAAAGAAAGACTAAAGTAGTTAACTGCTATGTAAGTGCTTACTAACTTGACTAGTGAAATTATTCACTTTAATTAATTTACCTATTTATTACCCACCCTGCCACATAAAGGATTTAAAGCAGCATCGTTGACAATGCCAATTACAATATACAAAGTAGACTGGGGCAGTGTCACACTTTGTCTTTATGGAAATAAATATGAAAATAACATGATGCCTTAGGTGACTCAAGGAACCAGTGAACACACCCTACATCTCTTGCTCCTCAATGCCATACACTGGGCACTTGAGTTCAGTACAACACCCATAAAGAAGTGTGTGCTTTAACATAAGAGATACAGACGAAACCAGGACTTAAAGTCACATATTCTGATTAAAAATTGGGAGTATTTTCTTCGGTGGTGAACTTCATTTTTAAATTCAGAATTGAGATACACTGTATGATCTGTGAGCTTACACAAAACATGTTTGTTTGCAATTAGTACTGACTGTCCCTGTAAATCTGGGACATATTTTAAACATAACTCTCCTCTCAAAAACAGCTTGCTCATGTTAAAAGAAGTAAAAACTGGGATTCTCATTGCAGACAAAGAAGAAAAGTAATTAAAGAAATCATGATTGCTTTATTTTACTGGATAAATATTTGACTTATACAAAAGTATACTAAATGGTATTTTTTATTAAATGAACACTTTTTTCTTAAGGGACTGAGACTTATTTTCTACTGTCGAGGACAAAAATATATACACTGACTAGGCAAAGATCTTTATTTTTTAATTATTAGTTCAATCTTATTCCTTAAATGCTTTGTTCATACTGAATTTTCATATTCATCATATGCAAAACAATTGCATAAAATACTTTAAGGGATATATTTGGTTATGTGTTTAATCATTAATTCTTATGGTCTAAATGCTTTAAAATCCATATTTTTTAAATTTCTGAACTGAATACTAATCTCCTTAATCAAGTAGAGCTTCAACCACATGGAGAAGTTTAACTTGTTCGGAACTCTATGAAACTAGTTAGTTTGGGGAATTTTCTCTGAAAAGGAATAAGCAGTTTTACACTATTGATTTCTGTTAAGTGTATAATAATCTTATGTAATAATACTGATAACAATTGCTACCATTTATTATATACCTATGATGCACCAGTTACTATATTAAGCACTTTGCATGTATTCCTCAATTCTTAAAACCATCTTTAAACAAATGTCTTTAGCCCCAAATTACAGAAGAGGAAATGGAAACTTAAAGAAGTTAAATTTGCACGAGGTCACAACTCAGTCAGCCTATGTTATAAGGCCTATGTCCTCCTTACCACACTCTTATGGATTGAATTTTGTCCCCCAACAATTTATGTTGAAGTCCTAACCTCTGTACTTGTAAATATGACCCTGTTTGGAAATAGGGGTTTTCTCTTTCGTGCAAGTGAGGTCATACCAGAGTGTTGTCGTCCTTGTTAGGTGCAGTCGAGCAGGTTCTGACTCACAGCAATCCTATGCATAATAAATCGAAATGCTGTCCAGTCCTGTGCCATCCTCACAGTTGCTATGTTTGAGCCCAATGTTGCAGCCACTGTGTCAATCCTAGCAGAGTAGGATGTCTTTTTATAAGACTTTAATGACTTCTGAACAGTGTCTTATAAAAAGAGTAGAACAGATACAGACATACACACACAAGGGTAAGCCAGATGCCAAGGAGCACCAAGGAACTCTAAAGAAGCCCTGGGGTTACCAACAAGGAAGGACTGTCCCCTACAGCTAATGCCCTGATATGGGCTGCTAGCCTTCAGAAACTGTGAATCAATAAACGCTTGTTCTTTAAAGCTACCCTCTTGCGGTATTTGTGTTACAGCAGCGCTAGGAAACTAAGACACATACCATATATATACACTGCCTATTGCATTATACAAAGTCACAATTTTAACAAAATAGTATTTGCATTTTTTAAAACATCACAGAGTTTGCATCTCTGTGAAACTCTTAAGAATGTCCTTTTAGGTAAAGAGAAATATAAGGCAAGTCTAATTCAGACAGAAAAGACAGTATATAATATTCAAATTTGAAAGGAAAGGTAGAGAACTTCCTTATTTTACAGCTAGTTCCACCACTCACTTCTGTCAGATTGTCATACTGTGGTGGCTTGTGTGCTGCTGTGGTGCTGGAAGCTATGCCACTGGTACTTCAAATACCAGCAGGGTCACCCATGGTGGACAGGTTTCAGCATAGCTTCCAGACTAAGACAGACTGGAAGAAGGACCTGGCCATATACTTCTGAAAAAAATGGCCAATGAAAACTGTCTTAGTTATCTAGTGCTGCTATAAGAGAAATACCACAAGTGGATGGTTTTAACGAACAGAAGTTTATCCAAATTCAGGGAACTAGCTCTAGGGGAAGGCTTTCTCCCTCTGTCGGCTCTGGAGGAATGTCCTTGTCATCAATCTTCCCCTGGTCTAGGAGCTTCTCAACACAGGGACTTTGGGTCCAAAGAACGCAATCTGTTCCTGGCACTACTTGGTGCCATGAGTGGTATGATATCCCCCTGTCTCTCTGCTCCCCTCTCTCTTTTATATCTCAAAAGAGATTGACTCAAGACACAATCTGATCTTGTAGTTTGAGTCCTGCCTCATTAACACAACTGCCTCTAATCCTGCTTCATTAACATAACAGAGGTAGGATTACAACACATAGGAAAATCACATCAGGTGACAAAATGGTGGACAATCACACGATACTGGGAAGTATGGTCTAGCCAAGCTGACACACATTTTGGGGGGACACAATTCAATCCATAAAAAAAACCTTATGGATAGTAATGGAACACTGTCTAATATAGTGCCAGAAAGTGAGCCCCTCAGGTTGGAAGTCACTCAAAATATATCTGGGGAAGCACTGCCTCCTCAAAATAGAGTTGAGCTTAATAATGTGGATGGAGTAAAGCTTTTGGGATCTTCATTTGCTGATGTGGCAAGAATAAAATGAGAAGAAACAACTACAAATATCCATTAATAATCAGAATGTGAAATGTATGAAGCATGAATGAAGGAAAATTGGAAGTTGTCAAACATGAAATGGAATGCCTGAAGATGGATACCCTAGGCATTATTTAGCTAAAATGGACTGGTATTGGCCATTCTGAATAGGACAATCATGGTCTACTATGCTAGGAATGACAAATTGAAGAGGATGGTGTCACATTCATCATCTAAAAGAATATCTCAAGATCTATCCCAAAATACAACGATGTTAGTGATAGGATAATATTCACATGCCTACAAGGAAGAAGAGTTAATATGACTATTATTCAAATTTAGGCACAAACCACTAAGGCCAAAGATGAAAAAACTGAAGATTTTTTACCAACTTCTGCAGTCTGAAATTGATCAAACATGCAATCAAGATGCATTGACAATTACTGGTCATTTGAATACAAAAGTTGTAAACAAAGAAGGTTCAGTAGTTGGAAAATATGGGCTTGGTGATATAAACAACACAGGCGATCACATGGTAGAATTTTGCCCGACCAACGACTTATTATTCATTGCAAATACCTTTTTTCAATAACACAAATGGTGACTAAACATGTGCAGCTCACTGGATGGAATACACAGGAATCAAATCTACTACATCTGTGGAAAGAGACGATGGAAAAGCTTAATATTATCAGTCAGAACAAGGCCAGGGGCTGACTGCGGAGCAGACCATCAATTGCTCAAATGCAAGTTCAAGTTGAAGCTGAAGAAAATTAAAACAAGTCCACAAGAGCCAAAGTACGACCTTCAGTATATCCCACCTGAATTTAGAGACCATCTCAAGAACAGATTTGATGCATTGAACACTAATGACTGAAGATCAGACAAGTTAGTTGTAGGATGACATCAAGGACATAATACATGAAGAAAGCAAGGGGTCATTAAAAAGACAGGAAAGAAAGAAAAGACCAAAATGGATGTCAGAGGAGACTCTGAAACTTGCTCTTGAACATCGACTAGCTAAAGCAAAAGAAGAAATGCTGAAGTAAAAGAGCGGAACAGAAAATTTCAAAGGGCAGCTCAAGAAGACAAACTAAAGTATTACAATGACACGTGCAAAGACCCGGAGACAGAAAACTCAAAGGGAAGAAAACGTTCGTTATTGCTCAAGCTGAAAAAAACTGAATAAAAAATTCAAGTCTCGAGTGCAGTACTGAAGGATTCTATGGACAAAAAATTGAATGACACAGGAAGCATCAAAAGAAGATGGAGGGAATACAGAGAGTCACTGTACCAAAAAGAATTGGTTGACGTTCAACCATTTCAGGAGGTAGCCAGAGTGTGGGAGGTACAGACCACACCAGGTAACATTCTCAGAGGGGGTGACTCCAATATGACTCTATAAAAATACCACTGTAGTTAGTTATAACAGCAAAAACATTTTTCGTAAGCCCAGCTTACATGTATCAATATAACTACAAGGCTAAAACTCTATGCTAATTTACTTTTTGAAACTTCTAATGCACTCCAGTAAGAGCTGTCATTATCACACAATGCAGTGATGCTTAGAATCACATGGTTTCACGTGCATACATTATAAGCATTTGCTGTTGTTTTCATTGCTGCAGGTGTTTTTTATAGTGGCTGATTTTGTCAAATTTTCTGGGGTTTTATCTACAATATTGTGTTAATTAGAATTTGCAAACCTATATCAACAGCTTTTTTGAGAATGAAGTAGTAATTAGAGGAAAAGAAGGAGTGATATATACGAATTACAGTTTATGAGTAATATTAATACAAAAAACATTACTAAGGATTCTGTATGGTCTAGTACTTGAGGAGGTCCATGGCGGGGGGGTGACACTATGAGTTATCACAACCGGTGACACCAACCCTAGTGACTCCACTGGAGGTGGCGTTTGAGAAAGAAACAATGTTACTGAAGAAGAATTCCAAGCTGTACTGAAGGCACTGGCGAAAAACAAGGCTCCAGGAATTGACAGAAAACCAGCTGAGATGTTTCAACCAACGGATGTAACACCGAAAGTGCTGACTTCTCTATGCCAAGAAATTTGGAAGACAGCTACCTAGCCCACCAACTGGAAGAGATCCACGTATATGCCTATTTCAAAGAAAGGTGACCCATCGGAATGTGGAAATTACTGAGCAATATCATTAATATCATATGCAAGTAAAATTATGCTGAATATAATTTTTGAAAATAGTTGCCACAGTGCATCAAAAGAGAACTGCCAGAAATTCATGCCAGATTCAGAAGAGGACGTGCAATGAGGGAACATCATGGCTGATGTCAGATGGATCTTGGCTGAAAACAGAGAATACCAGAAACATGCTTCCCTGTGTTTTATTGACTATGCTAAGGCATTTGACCGTGTGGATCATAACAAATTATGGATAACATTGTGAAGAAGGGGAATTCCAGAACAATAATTGTGCTCATGGGGAAACTGTACATAGACCAAAGGCAGTTGTTTAAACACAAAAAGGGCATACTGCATGATTTAAAATTAGGAAAGGTGTGTGTCAGGGTTGTATCCTTTCTCCATACTTATTCGATCTATATGCAGAGCAAATAATCAAAGAAGCTAGAACAGGGCATCAGGATTGGAGGAAGGCTCATTAACAATCTGCAATATGTAGATGACACAACCTTGGTTGCTGAAAGTGAACGGGACTTAAAGCACTTACAGATGAAGATCAAAGACTACAGCCTTTAGTATGGATTACACCTCAACAAAAATCCTCACAACTGGACCAATAAGCAACATAACGATAAACCGAAAAAATACTGAAATTTTCGAAGATTTCATTTTACTCGGATCAACAATCAATGCCCATGGAAGCCGCAGTCAAGAAAGCAAAAGACATATTGCACTGGGCAAATCTGCTGCAAAAGACCTCTTTGAAGTGTTTTTTAAAAAAAAAAGCAAAGATGTCACATTGAGAACTAAGTGCGCCTGACCCAAGCCATGGTATATTTTCAATTACCTCATATGCATGCAAAAGCTGGATAATGAATAAGAAAGACTGAAGAAGAATCGATGCATCTGAATTATGGTGCTGCTGAAGAATACTCAAAATACCATGGACTGCCAGGAGACTGAACAAACCTGTCTTGGAAGAAGTACAGCCAGAGTGCTCCTTAGAGGGCATCTAACTTGATGGTACATAACAACAACAACACAGCTGGTTAGGGCAACCAATCTGTTGAATGGTTATAGGGTGGGCAAATGGGGGCATAGGGACCACATAATTTATTTTTCCAACCAGGACACTTTTGAGATTAAAAAGGGGCAATTACCATAAAGGGTGGTAGGAGAGCATACTTAAACTACGACTGTCTTGGACTTACTGGAATGTACAGTCATTCTATATACTGTTGTTGGTAGCTGCCACAGAATCAGTTCTGACTCATTGCAGCCCCATGTACAAGACAGCAAATACAGCCCACTCCTGTGTCATCCTCACATCCATTGCTATATTTGAGCCCATTGTTGGAGATACTGTGCCAATCCATTTTGTTGAGGGTCTTCCTCTTTTTTGTTGACCCTTTACTTTACCAAGCATGATGTCCTTCTCCAGAGACTGGTCGCTCCTGATAACATGTCCAGAATAAGCCAGATGAAGTCTCACCATCCTTGCTTTGATAGAACATTCTGGCTATACTTCTTCCAAGACAGATTTGTTCATTCTTCTGGCAGTCCCTGGTATATTCAATATTCTTGGCCAACACCATAATTCAAATGTATCAATTCTTCTTTGGTCTTCCTCATTTATTGTCCAGCTTTCCCATGCATATGGGGCAACTGAAAATATCATGGCTTGAGTTAGGTGCACCTTAGTCCTTATGGAGACATCTTTGCTTTTTAACACTTCAAAGAGTTCTTTTGCAGTAGATTTGCCCAAAGCAACAAGTCATTTGATTTCCTGACTGCTTCTTCCATGTGCGTTGATAGTGGATCCAAGTAAAATGAAATCCTTGATGACTTCAGTATTTTCTCCATGTATCATAATGTTTCTTATTGGTCCATTTGTGAGGAATTTTGTATTCTTTATGTTGAAGTGTAATCCATACTGAAGGCTGTAGTCTTTGATCTTCATCAGTTAAGTAGTTATAAATGCTTATCATATTGAATTGGTTGGTGAATGAGAGAGGCAGAGCTGAGATTAACCTGTCTTCTACTTAGGAGTGTTTTCTTCTCTAGTACTTGTTGTTAGGTGCTGTAGAGTCGGTTCCGACTTATAGTGACCCTATGTACAACAGAATGAAACACTGCCCATTTCTGGGCCATCCTCATGACTGTTGTTATGTTTAAGCCCATTGTTATGGCCACTGTGTCAGTTCATCTCATTGAGGGTGACCCTCCTTTTTTTTTCACAGACCCTCCAATTTACCAAGCATGATGTCCTTCTCCAGGGACTGATCTCTCCTGATAACATGTCCAAAGTGTATGAGACAAAGTCTCGTCATCCTCGCTTCTAAGGAGCACTCTGGCTATACTTCCTCCAACACAGACTTGTTCATTCTTTTGGCAGTCCATGGTGTATTCAGTATTCACTCAAAATTCCAACAACACCACTCAAAGGCATCAATTCTTCTTAGGTCTTCCTTATTCATTGTCCAGCTTTCACATGCATATGAGGTGATAGAAAACACCAGGGCTTGGGTCAGGCACACCTTAGTCCTCAAAGTGACATTTTTGGTTTTTAACACTTTAAAGAGGTATTTTACAGACCTCTAAGGCTTGAATTCAAAGTAATTGTATGTACCTTATAGAAATTGTCCTTCTTTAAGAGGTGTGCAAAGTGACAGTTATGAAGGTTTAATCAACACGTTTAACAAATTTCTCCCTCGTTGCAGTGATCCAACGTAATTAATTACCTTTGAAAAGGGGTACACTGTTAAAAAAAAAAAAAAGGAGCCTTGGTGGCTGCTAACCAAAATGTTAGCTGGTTGAACCCAACATCTGCTCTGCAGGAGGAAAGACTGGGCATCTGCTCCCATAAAGACAAGATTTCAGTTAGGATACTCTATGGGGCATTTCTAGTCTGTCCTATAGGCTTACTATGATATGAGTTAGAATGGACTCAACAGCACATCACCACCACCATGAAACTGGTAAAGGTTTAGCGGCTGTCCCAGGTTAGAGAAAAAGGGCGAGGCATAATACAGGAATCATTCGGGCTTCTATGCCTTTCTGATTCAAAAGCTATATAATTTCACTCTTAATAAAACTGCATCATTCTTCAATCAGGTATTTAAAACATTCCATAAAGTACAAAAAACAATATATGGTTGTAGGGCAACAAACCTACCACGTGAAAAAAGAATTTGCAAATACTAAATATTTTTGCATCACATTAAAAATAATTCATATAATTCTAGAACTAATAGAATTGAATTGGCAAGCCAATAAATGGAATTTTATATCATGTTTGTTATCAGTTAAATAATTCATTATTCCATTTTATACACACACTCTTTAATTAACTTACTGATTCAGAGGTAAGATGCTACTAATCCATTCACTTCCCCAAGCCCACGGAAAAAAAGGGCAAAACGTGTGAGTAGAAGAGCAAAAGGTTAGGAGTTTAATATGAAGGAATTTTTAATCAGAGGAGAAAGCAGCTGTTTGAGGTTCTCTCCACCTCTAACTGGAGATCCCAGATTGCATGGTGATTAGTGACACCTGTTTTCTAATAGCCTTTTCCTGAAGCAGCAATGCACGAAGTTGGCTAGAGATGTGTTTTTGGCATTTCATTTTACTCTCTTTTAAAAACCACATTTTCTTATAAAACCAGGTATTTTGTTCAGTCATGGTGTGACAATTTAATTTTTTTTTTTTCCTAGATGGTGAATTTCCTGGAAGTAACTGGCAACAAATTTTTAAGAGGAAAGAGGATAAAATTTTCGATAATTTAGAAAGAACCTATTTCAGTATTTCCATAAATGTTTTTGAAAAATGTTTTAAGATTCACCTGAAATACAGATTGTGGCCTGACCAATCATTTTGGGAGAATTTGCAAACCCAGGGCCAGGAAGGCCACGTAGGAGAAACCCATTACACTACAACATGTCAGAGTTGGAATGGGTTTATGCAATAATCTGGTTCAATTTGGCCATTTTATAGATCAGAATTCTGTGACTCAGAAAGGGAAAGTGACTTATTTAAGATCACACAGCTTGAGAGTGGCAGGGCTGAAACTAGGATATGATTTTAAGTTCCAAGTCCATTGCCCCTTGCAATTCAATTGGCAGTAATTTCCACTTATATTCAAATCCAGTCTTCCTCATTCACTCCCTCCCTTTTCTGTGTGTGTTTTTGTTTTCCACACTTCGTCTCCTTTAGTTTTGAAACACAGCCAGAATGCTATCCTTGTAACTCCAGCACTAAGAGATGAGGGTAAAGTGAGTCACAGAACCCCTGTTGTGAGAATGGTCTGGGAGTCCTATTGACTCCAAATCCTTTATCTGACAGATGAGGAAGCAATGGCTCAACAAAGGTAAGAGACTTCTCTAGGTAGTTAACTATGATAGATAAGAATCAAAATTTCCTAACTTCCAGGCCAGTTGATCACTTTTCAATACCCCGTGCTATGTCTCAACCACACATCAGCCTAAACACAAACACATCCTGTAGATAGTCTTTGAAACTTCATTTACTATTTATAGTTTGGCTAGATACATGACTGCTTCTCATTTTTCTGTATCAATGTAATGAATCTATTTATTTAACTGACTTTAATGGAGCTCCAACTATGTGCTAGATCCTGTGTCATACCTGAATGTTTCCTTAGATAAACCCACAACAGCACCTACGATTTTTATCACATATTAAATTGCCAACCTCAAGTATATATAAATGTTTTGCTAAAACTCCTAAATTTCATAGGCATGCTCCGAAATAGTCCACATCATACTAGTAACTCACCAGGATAGAGAGGCAGTGCTATAAGAGGAAAGAAAGTGAAATTGTCAAGAGATTTGGGTTCCTTATCGCTTGAATTTTGACCTTTAATAAGATTATATCACCAAACATATAGCCATATACTTGGTTAGAATGTAGAGATTGGCTAATGGTTAGTATAGACTGGGGGTGGCAGTGGTGATAGGGAGGGGAAGGAGAGCATCACTTGAAAGAGCATAGAACTAGAAATTAGAAGACAACTTCTAGGTTTAGCTTTTCTAATCACTAGCTTTGATTTCCATAAGCCACTTAGCCTATCTGTCTAAATTTTTTTTTATTTGTAACAGGAGAAAATTTGACTCATCATTTAACATTCTTTCTAGCTCTAACATGGTGAGATTTGAAAGGGTAAACATAATTTAAATATAAATTATATATAAACAATTTGTTAATAATAGTTGCCTTGAACAAAGCCTAGCTCAACAGATAATGAGCTATTTTTAGCATTCATTTTCAAACAATGTATGTGTGCTCTATCCTTAATTCCCAACACCTGTCTGTCAGTTGCTTATACTGTGGCGGCTTGCATGTTCCTATGATGCTGGAAGCTATGTCACCAATATTTCAAATCTAGCAGAGTTTCCCATGATGGATCAGATTCAGACCAGGAAGAAAGCTTGGCCATCTACTTATGAAAATTAGCCAATGAAAACCCTACGGGGATCACAACAACATTGTCCGACACAGTGCTGGAATATGAGTCCCAAAGGTTAGAAGGCACTCAAAATACACCATGGCTACAACAACAGACTCAAGCAAACCAACAACTGTGAAAACGGCACAGGACTAGGTAACGTTTCATTCTGTTGTACACGGCATCACCATGAGTCGGAACCTACTCAAAGGCACTGACAACAACAACGATAATCCTTAATCACATAGCAAATGCAGGGGCAGAATTGTGTGTGTGTGTGAGGGTTATATACATACATCACTTTTATAAATACTCTGCACTCCCTTTAATTAGAAACAAAGAACATATGATCATGTAATCAAAGCCTTTCCCACTACAATCCCTTAGTGTGTGATCTTTCTTCATTTCTAAAAAATTGAAAATAAACTTGAATGGACAATGATGGCTGTTGCCAGCATACATGATGGTATAGCGTGCTAAGATCCATGTCAATCAAACATCTGTAAATTGGCTTTGACCATGGAGGTCTATTTTCCCAACAGAGAGATGGGATAAACATTACAACTAATGAGAGGGTGAAGGCTTGGTGCAATCCTCAAAAACCAGGTAACACAATCTCATCTCCTCAGGGAATTTCTGGAGGATTAAGGCCATTGCTTGATCTCTCAAAGCACTAGAGATTTCAAGGGCACTTCCTTGAAGAGGGTTTTATAAATCAATGCCAGATATAGTGGTCAAGGTCAAAACCTGAGACTATACTTCAGAGGTGTCACACCATGTCCAAAAAGCTAAGTAGATCCAGAGCCCACACCCTACTATTCAGCCTCTTTAACTGAGGAAAACTCCTCTGTCTTAGAATAGGCAATTCTTGAACATCTAGTCCTGAAGGTCACCTCCCAACATTCTCTGTTCAACAGGAGACATTCCTGATAGAGACCTTCAAAGGAGGCATCGAAAGATACAAATCCTGCAGGGATGGATACTCATTCTTCCCCATAGAACAAAATTATTTATGCAGTTTTCTTTGTCAATGCCAATATTAGGTGCTTTTACACAGATAATTTAAGAAGCTATTTGTTTGCTACTGGATGAAGTTGTTTTAATTATCCTTTAACAGTCTACCTTTACTAAAGTATTTGAGTACATCTTTATTTGTTATTTTAACAACTACGCTGTGTGTTGTGCAAAATGCTGGGGACACAATGCCATCATGGTACTTACTGGAAAGAAACAGAGACGTAAATGGATAATTAAATTAAGCTTGACAGAAATAGCTCAGTCAGTTATTGGGGTAGACATGCACAGTACTGTTACATGAGTATTTCTAAAGAATATGACAAGATGATACTGAAGGAGTATGAAAGAGATAGTTAAATTTAGCTGGAAAAGTAGGCGTGCAAAGGGAATAAAAAGGTCAGAGAGTAAAAGGTGTTAGTGTGGGAGAGACTAGCCTTGGATGCTCTAATGCTTTCTGCTTTTATAATTCTGGTTCTCACTTAGAGGGATTTACTGTCCTTCTTTTAAAAATTGTCTCTTTTAGAGGAGATTGTGTTCCTGAAGCTTGACTACAGAAATCGCCGAAAACTCTACTAGAGATGCTAGTAAATCAAGCTGTTGTTGTTAACCTTCTGCTCCTCACTCCTGCTGACTGAAATCTCTCCATGGCTTGGAAGGCATAATCACCTCTCTCTGGATGAGTATTACAAATTCGTTTGTGTAAGTACATGTCATTATCATCTTTATGCTTATTTTTTCTTCCCTCTCCCTCTAATTAAATCACTTTTTTATTAACTGTTTCAGGAGAAGAAAAAATGCATGATATATTTTAACAACAAAGCAACTTCCTAGCTGGTTCTTAAAGAACACAGACTATATTTCTACAGGTGACATATTCTTCATCTCTCAGAGGTACTGCAGTTTTAAGGTCAACATTGACAGTGCTCATATCAAGATTGACAATGCTCATGACAGTTGAAGAAGTTCAACTCAGCCCAGGGCCACCAACCCTCCCTTCAACCAGTAAAATCATCAACCTACCCCATTCCTTTCTTTCCTCAGTGACCATACAAATACCCTACAACTCAATCATGGTAGAAGCCTTGTTATGGATTGAATTATGTCCCCCCAAAATGTGTGTCAACTTGACTAGGCCATGATTCCCAGAATTGTGTGACTGTCCACCATTTTGTCCTGATGTGATTTTCCTATATGTTGTAAATCCTACCTCTATGATGTTAATGAAGCAGGATTAGAGGCAGTTATGTTAATGAGGCAGTACTCAATCTACAAGATTAGGTTGTGTCTTAAGTCAATCTCTTTTCACATATAAAAGGGGGAAGCAAGCAGAGACTGGGGGACCTCAGACCACCAAGAATGTAGTGCCAGGAGAAGAGTGTGTCCTTTGGACTTGTGGTCCCTGTGCTGAGAAGCTCCTCGTCCAGGGGAAGATTGATGACAAAGACCTTCCTCCAGAACCAACAGAAAGAGAAAGGCTTCCCCTAGAGCTGGTTCCCTGAATTCGGACTTCTAGTCTCCTAAACTGTGAGAGAATAAAACTTGTTTGCTGAAGCCATCCACTTGTGGTATTTCTGTTACAGCAGCATTAGATGACTGAGACAAGCCTATCATCATTAAGGATCTGAAGTTACTTATGCTCTTCTTTTATTCATTGCTAAATTGTTCCTGTTTTTAGTCAGGATGAGCAATCTATATGAATTCTATGCCTCTGGGTATTATGGAATCATGATTTACAGACCAACAGGCCAGGTATACTAGGCTTAGAACTGTAAGACCTAAAATGAAGTTCTGACAGTGTATCAATTTCTTATGTGGACCTAACATATTTAACCTCTCTTAACTCTATTTCCTTATCTTTAAAATGGGAACAACAGTCTTAAGTCTTACATCCCTTATTTGTCCTGTTGTATGCACAGCATGAAAAAGACATACATTTAAAAATATTGCAAAACTCCATACACTACAAAAATGTAAAGATCATAATTATTGAAGGTTTCATAATCAATCTCCACGACTTCTTGGCAACAATGAGATCAAGCCTAAGTGGCTTATGTACCAAACTCTCTTACCTATTCATCCCTTATAATTCTTTCCCTGTACACTCAGATGTGTTCAGTATACATAACTGACATGCTGCTGTCATAATTTAGAGAACTTCATGAAAATCTGCTCTACCTCCTTCAACAAAATTTGCATGACCTTGAATGGCAGGACCATATCTTCCTGTCAGTGGGCCTGTTTGGGATGTAAATAGGTTGTAAGGCTCCCTAGTAACAGCTTAGCATCACAGTTGGTCATAGAGGGAGCACTCCCAACCACTAGCAAATTCAAACAGACTAAGAAAAGTTAATAATGAAGAGAAAAGAACCATTTAACTCTGATGGATCATCTGGTTTAGTGAAACTGTCGTGGAAGTGTAATAACTATGTTCGCTCCATTTTTTTTCTTTTCATTTCCCAAGAAATTTGAAATAAGATAACCATATGACTATTGAAAGGTATGAGGTGTTATTATTGGCAATTTGAAAAAAAAATTATTTCTTCACCTCAAATTCATGCTAAGCTTACTGCAACAGACTGTCTGGAGTTATAACTACTGAAATACTTAATTCCAGTTTAATAGAAAAATTTTCCAAGTACAGAATGGAGTAAAATATAAAACAATCCATCTCTGCATGCTACCTACTGTACAAGTATATTGTATTATGTTATGGATTATTTTTTATGATTATTTTTCCATTATTTCCATTATTTCTAATATTAGTAATCGGGGGCTTTTACATTTTATAGCCAGAAAAATTTTAAAAGAGTAAAAATAGCACACTAACACGTTTGATTGACTCAAGGCTTTCTTCTTGAGCTTGGCCAACAGACTATGAAGATCCAACTTATATTTTCATAATATAAAGCCCAGGGCTACTAGATGAATATTACATTACAAGAATTAAAATTTAATATACTCACAGCTAATTAATAATTGATATTAGACATAGGGCATTAATAAAGAAATTATCAAAAATTTTACCATTAATTTCTTACTTCTTGCCCCTATCATTGAGTGGGTAGGGTAGTCACCCCTGAAGCTTAGGTAAGGACTGGGTGTTAAGTACCATGGTTGAATTGGGGAGTTTTTATATTACAAGCGTTTTAGATCTGCAGACCTAGGTTAAGGCAAATTAAAAGTGGAAAATCTAATTTCCCTACAAATAACTTCGAGACAACTACATTATTTTGTAACCTAGAGGGACAAGACACGAATCAAAGTCACTGATTTACTCATTCATTCATTTTTTGGCAAATTTTCATTGAGGAAAATTCTGTGCCAACTATTACTGTAAATGCTTCATCTATAAAGTTGAAAAAGATATACTCCAATACATCAAGGAAGTTACATTTTACTGGAGGTGGGAGTAATCAGAAAGCAAAGCACTGAGTCTAGAGAAGATGAGATGAGAGTAGAATCAGGGCAGGAACAAGTGCAAAGGTAGGATTGTGTCTTGAAGTCTAACTAGTTTAGTATCTCCACTTCATTTATACTTTAAATATCTTTCTCTTAATCTGAATCTTGTTAGCATAAATGTTCATATGTAACTTTTTTTAGGATAAAATTTGAAAGTGTATTCATGACTTGGCTCTGAAAATAACTATCCATGACCCTATTCTCAGGTAGTTCTCTCCTAACTAGACTCTTGTAACACTCTTTGGATACTTCTATCAGTTCCATAATAACACCAGGACTGATAATTCTTCAAAGTTAATAAATAAGTATTATTTGAATTAGCATCACAAAAGCCTACAAAATACATTCCCATAGAAACTGTTTAATAAATATTTAGCAAAATGAATGAACAGTAGGCACCAAAATGAATATGACTTGCTATTTCCTAGAATTTATTTTATAGAAAATTTGATCAATAATGTGAGTATATAAAGAAAAAAGACCAACAGCTGAAATATTTCCAAGAAACATAAAACTGAGGAATGACCAATCATAAAATTTACCTACCTAGCTCATTCATGAATTTGACAACAGTGTAGAAAAAAATTTATAATGTACAAATAAGAGATGATTGAGACAAATGTTATATAATGAGAACACTTAAAGAACGTTTGCATTCTTTTTTTTTTTTTTTTTTCATTTAAAGGTAAAAACTGGAGCCCTGGTAGTGCAGTGGCTGAGTCTGGCTGCTAACCAAAAGGCTGGCAGTTCACCAGCTGCTCCTTGGAAACCCTATGGGACAGTTCTACTTAGAATCAACTCAATGACAATGGGTTTGGTTTTCTCGTTAGTTGTATAAAAAGAGCCATGGTGGCACAGTGCTTAAAGCATTGGCAGTTTGAACCCACTAGATGCTCTGTGGGAGAAAAGATGTGGCAGTCTGCTCCTGTTAAGACTGCAGCCTTGGAAACCCAATGGGGCAGTTCTACTCTGTCCTATAGGGTTGCTATGAGTCGGAATCGACTCGACGGCAACGGGTTTAGTTGTATAAAATTCAGACTAGATACATCCAGGCCCAGTATTTTCCCCTTAAATGTTAAAATTCCTAAATTTCTTCTAGGAGACCCTGGGTGGTGCAAATGGTTAAGTGACTCGGCTGCTAACTGAGAGTTTGTAGGTTTGAGTCCACCCAGAGGTACCTCAGAAGAAAGACCTAGAGATCTACATTCCAAAAATCAGCCATTGAAAACTCTATGGAGCAAATTTCTACTCTGATACACATGGGATCTCCAGGATGGCAACTGGGAAAAAACAAAACACAAAACTAAAACCAACAAAAAAAACTTCCCTTGTAATTTCTTCTCTGTTCATCACAAAATGATGCCCCAGGCTGATACCTAAATATATACGACGAAGTACAAAGTTCCCTAATTAATACTGAGTCCCAAATTTGACTCTCAAATATGTTATTAGCAATAACCTTGAGATGTCTATGAGTGAGTTATTGAAAGGGATGTCTTATCCAAAATATTATTTGGGTACTTGGAAAGTCTTAATAACATCTGATTAGCGGCACCTTCTTAATTGGAAATAATAAAAGCAGCAGCATTATCCCAAGTAATCAGACTTTCTTAGTTATGATACTTAAACATCACAGGATAGGTGATTTATTCAACTATCTGGAGAGTCTCCAGAAAGGCTACAACATAAATAAAACACAGAAGAGTAGCGAGACTAGGAAAATCGCAATGCAGTTTAGGAATTATGAAGGGGTTATGTTTCCCCTGTTCTGTATAGAAGCTCTAATGCATATGGTGCAGTTAACCTTTGACAAATAACACCACTTCAGCTCAGATACTAATACACAAATTATTTCTCTATCTTTTCAAGTACACCTTCAAAAGCCATTTCAGAGAGCCAGTCTTATGTTCTAATTTCTCCAATGACAGAGAAAACAATCTTACATTTATTATAATTATTATTAAACTGCTTTGTGTATTGTTATGAACTGGCTTAAGGAAAGCCAACTTCTATTTGAAATCACAACTATTAATAAAAGGAAGCTTCTCCTTCCTTTTATTTCTATTAAAAATGCAACATTTATCCTTTGAACATATAATTTGTTCTTGTTTTATTATATCTGTATCAATGAAAAGTTTTTTAAAAGATTAGTAGGCGAGCGTTACCGTTTTCATTAACTTTTGTGGGCTTCATATATTGGAGGCTTAAAGACAAAAACAATATTTAACTGGAAAAAAAGACGTTTTACTGTACATTCACCAAGTTAAAATGTGTTTTATTTATGCTGAAAAAACTACAACTGGAAAGAATTCAACTCCAGAGAAATTCAGTTAGCTTGTAATGCTAACAGCAGCCTCTGCTGGTACTATCATTTAATTGAGACAAGGGAAATTTTAATGAAAGAAGATAAAATAATAGAACAGAAGATACTGGAGAGTTCTTGCTTTTTAATTAACACTTGATCTCTCTTTTGACTCTTTTTCAATAAGGGACCTGCAATGTTCGCCACGTATCTCATACGAATTACCGAATATCTAAATCTTAAAAAGTTTTTTTTTTTTTGGTAAAGCAATCATTTTAAAAATCAGCTCAAACAAGCACCCACTTGACAGAGTGCTTGTGAAAATCAGCTCCCAACAATTCATCTTTTAAAAAAGGAGAATTAAGGAAGGATTATTGTGGAGCTATATTTGTAGTTCAGACTAAAAGTGTAACTTTACTGGACTTAGACATTTTGAGGTTAACTTTTTAATGCATAACAGAAACTTATTAAAATAATAAAATAGTATTATTTATTTATAGAGCTTTGAATTATGGCTCTGTAGATGAAACAAGACATAAACAAAAGTTTATTTAAAAGATTTAAATACTACATTCCTCCTTCTACTCACCAGCATTTTTTAGAGATAATGAGAAAATAGTAACAAAAGGAGTTGAAACAAGATGAAATACTTCTGTGCTTTATACATTTACCTGGCCTACCTTGATCTGTCCTTCCTAATTTAAGCTCAGTATTTCTTTTTCTATAACTCCTTTTAAAATACAACTATGTTTAAATCTTTTGAATTAATAACCAAATTTTAAACATTAGCATGTCTGTTTAATTAAATACCATGATGAATTCTTCATTGGGCAACACTGGATTTTCAGGTTTCTCTTGTCTTTCATTCTAAAAAGGAGCCCCGGTTGTGCAGTGGTTAAGAGCTTGGCTGCTAACTGAAAAGTCGACAGTTCAAACCCACTAGCCACTCCAAGGGAGAAAGATGTGGCAATCTGCTTCCACAAAGATATACAGCCTTGGAAGCCCTGTGGGGCAGTTTCACTCTGTCCTGTTGGGTTGCTATGAGTTGGAATCGACTCGACAGCAGTGGGTTTGGCTTTTTGAGGTTTTTTTGTTTCTTTTTTCCATTCTAAAGGTGTGCATAGCCATATAAGATGCTACTTAAAAACAAGTACAAAAATAGTCTTCGACACCTTAGAAGCTTACAAAATTCTGCATAGTATGTTTCTCCTCTTAAAGATTAAGAATGAAAGATAGCATATTAAACTTTCCAATGGATACTTTAGTAGAGTCTGACTTCATCTACTCCAGCTTTCCTCAAACTGTTTAGTCACATGGAACACCATTTTCCCAGAAAACCTATCTAGTTCTTGTTAAACTTGTCTCTTTGGGGAACACATGTTATGAAACACCATTCTAATTCCTTGACACTGAGTACTAAGTGTACTTTCCCCTCAGTCTTAGTACCTAACATCTCCTCACCTTAGGCACGTCGGGACACTCAGGACTGGCTCAGGAAAAAAACTGAAACACAGATGACTGACTTGACCACATTCCCAAGGCTATACCTTCTTCAGACTGCTCTCCCCATGCCCTTATCTATTGCTGTTAGTTGCCATGGAGTTAGCACCCAACTCATGGTGACCCCATGCACAAGGGAACAAAATGCTGCCTGGTTCTACGTCATCCCCATGGACTGCTGCAGATTGGACTGTTGTGATCCAGAAGGTTTTCATTAGCTGATTTTTGGAAGTAGATCACCAGGCTTTTATTCTTAGTCAGTCTTAGTCTGGAAGCTCCCTGAAACCTATTCAGCATCATAACAACATGAAAGCCTCCACTGATAGGTGGTGGCTGCGCATGAGGTGACTGGCTGAGAATCAAACCCCAGGTCTCCTGCATGCGTATGAGGTGACTGAAAATACCATGGCTTGGGTCAAGTGCACCTCAGTCCTCAAAGTGACATCTTTGCTTTTTAACACTCTAAAGAGGTCTTTTGTAGCAGACTTGCCTAATTACAATGCATACCAAAAAACCAAACCTGCTGCCGTCGATTCTGACTCATAGTGACCCTACAGGAGAGAGCAGAACTGCCCCACAGAGTTTCCAAGGAGCGCCTGGTGGATTCAAACCGCTGACCGTTTGGTTAGCAGCCATAGCACTTAACCATTATGCCACCATAGAAAGGGAAAATTCTACTAATGAACTACCACTGCTCCCATCATGCCCTTATCTAGTGACTGCCAATTACTCACGGTCTCAATATCACATTTTTATAGGATAAAACATCACATTATCTATAAGATAAAGTTCAATCACCTCTCCATGGTATATGGTTTGGCCTTATGTCCTGCCATCAATTCTTGCACACCCAATGATACTTTTAAATTTTATTTTGTTTTACTTCAATCTCTATGTCTTTGCTCATGCTGGTCCCTCTGCCTGAAACGTCCACCCTCCACTTCCTTTCCTGATGAAGTCTATTCAAGTCAGAACTCACAATGGTTTTGTATTGGTCTGTCTTGCTCACTATACTATGAGCAACTGAGGGCAGAGACAACAAACAAAGCACTGAGATATTTCTATTAATCTGTCTTATTTAATAAAAAAAAATTGGTTTCAAGACTCATTAAACCCGGTTGCTGTTGAGTAAATTCCAACTCATAGCAACCCTATAAGACATAGTAGAACTGCCTCATAGGGTTTCCAAGGCAGTAAATCTTTATGGAAGCAGACTGCCACTTCTTTTTTCAATACAGCAGCTGATGGGTTCGAATCACCGACCTTTTAGTTACCAGGTGAGCACTTTAGCCACTGTGCCACCAGGGCTTCTCATTAATGATGCAAACTGCAGTTTAAGAATACTGTCTTAGTCATCTAGTACTGCTCTAACAGATTACCACAAGTGGATGGCTTTAACAAAGAGAAATTTATTTTCTCATAGTCTAATAGGCTACACGTCCAAATTCAGGGTGTCAGCTCCAGCTTTTTTTTATCTGTCAGCTCTGCAGGAAGGTCCTCATCGTCATCAACCTTCCCCTAGACTAGGAGATTCTCCACGCAGGGACCCCGGATCCTAAAGACGAACTCTGCTCCTGGCACTGCTTTCTTGGTGGTATGAGGTCCTCAACTCTCTGCTTGCTTCCCTTTCCTTTTATCTCTTGAGAGATAAAAGCTGTACAGGCCACACCCCAGGGAAACTCCCTTTATATTGGATCAGGGATATGACCTGGGTAAGGGTGGTGTTAAAAAACCACTCTAATCTTCTTTAACATAAAATTACAATCACAAAATGGAAGACCACCACAGAATACTGGGAATCACGGCCTAGCCAAATTGATACACATTTTGGGGGGAACATAATTCAATCCACGACAAACACTCATCTAGGGTTTCATCTATTTAAAGCTGTGAGTTGGGCTGACTCTAAGGTACTATAGCTGTACATATGTTGTTAGTTGCCATAGAGTTGAATCTGACTCATGGCAACCCCACATATGCGGAATAGAACTTGTGTGCTATAGGATTCTCAACACTGTGATCTTTTGAAAGCAATCACCAGGCCTGTCTTCTGAGGCACCTCTGGGTGAGTTTCAACCACCAACCTTTCAGATAGTAGTTGAGTACTTAACCATTTTTGTCACCCAGGAGCTCCTAGCTGTGCACATACAATTGCATTTTTTTCTTTTTTTTAGTAAATTCTTAATCTCAAAAATAATAGGTCATTATTGTTGAATATTTAAAAAATTTAAGAAATATGAACAATACGTAATCTAAGCATCTAACAATTATACCTAGGGGTGGCGGACTATAGTCTCAGGGGACATCTAGGTCAATTGGCATAACATAGTTTATAGAGAAAATGTTCTACATCCCACTTTAGTTTGGGGTAGCGTTTGGGGTCTTAAAAGCTTTCAAGCAGCCATGTAAGATACATCTATTGGTCCCATCCCATCTGGAGTAAAGGAGAATGAAGAAAACCAAAGGTCCCATCCCATCTGGAGTAAAGGAGAATGAAGAAAACCAAAGACATAAGGAAAATATTAGCCCAAAGGACTAAAGGACCACATGAACCACAGCTTCCACCAGCCTGAGACCAGAAGAACTAAATGGTTCCTGGCTTCCACCAACAACCGCTCTGGCAGGGATCACAGTATAGAGTCCTGGACAGAACCGGTGAAAAATGTAAAACAAAATTCAAATTCACGAAGAAAGACCAGACTTACTGGTCTGACATAGGCCAAAGAAGCCACCAAAACACTCTGCTAACCCACAATTGAAACCATTCCTGAAGCTCACTTTTCAGACAAAGATTATTAGACAGGTCTGTAAAACAAAAAATAACACATGTGAGGAATGTGCTTCTTGGATACATGAGACAGAATAGGCAACTCCTGTCCAAATGCAAGACAAGAAGGCAGGAAGGGACAAGTGGACACAGGGCACCCGGGTGGAAAAGGGAAGTGTGAAGTCACATTGTGGGGACTGCAACCAGTGTTACAAAACAATATGTGTATAAAATTTGAATGAAAAATTAACTTGAGCTGCAAACTTTCACTTAAAGCACAACAAAATTTAAAAAAAGGATCATGCCTATTAACATATTAGTTTGTATTTCTTCAGTCTTTGGGTCTCTCCATATGAATACATAATTTTTTACTAAAAACATATCATACTATCCATTTTTTATCTTTTTTTCTTATTTAACAATATAACACAAACTTAATTAAATGTTGTACTATGCTGTCATCTATAAAGGAGCATAAATATTTTATTGTAAGAAAGGAAAGTTTATGTATTGATCTATCTTGTACACTAGCCTATGTGCAACTGTCTTTTAAAAAGTTGTACTGATTTATAGCCCTACCAGCATGATTTCCCACACCCTTATTAACACTAGGTGCTTTGATTAAAAAAAAACACCAATTAGATAAGTGAAAGATGTACATACTTGTTATGGCAACTCTATGTGACAGAGTAGAATTGTTCCATAGGGTTTTCTTGGCTGTAATCTTTTTTTTTGAAGTGCATGTTTCTTTTTTGTTGTTGTTGTTTTTGTTTATTGTTATAGTTTAAATGGAGTTTACATTTCAAGTTAGTCTCCCATACAAAAATTTATACATGCATTGTTATGTGACTCTAATTGCTCTGCCCATACTGTGACAGCACACTCCTCCTTTCCACTGGATTCCCCATGTCCATTCAACCAGCTCCTAATGCTCTCTGCCTTCCCATCTCACCTCTGGACAGAAGCTGCCTGTTTAGTCTCTTGAATCTACTGGAGCTAAGAAGCACACTGCTCACGAGTATCACTTTATGTCCCACAGTTCAGTCCAATCCCTGTCTGAAGAGTTGGCCTCGGATATTGTTTTAGTTCTGGGCTGATAAAGAATCCAGGGACCATGCTTTCCAGGATTTCTCCAGTCTCAGTCAGACCATTAAGTCTGGTCTTCTTACTAAAACTTGAGTTCTGCACCCCACCTTTCTCCTGCTCCATCAGGGACTCTGTGTTCCCTGTCAGGGTGGTCACTGGTGGTAGCCAGGCACCATCTAGTTCTTCTGGTCTCAGGCTGATGAAGTCTCTGGTTTATGTGGCCCTTTCTGTCTCTTAGGCTACTACTTTCCCTGTGTCTTTGGCCTTCTTCATTCTCCTTTACTCCAGGTGGTTGGGACCAGTTGATACATCTTAGATGGCTGCTTGCAAGCTTTTAAGACCACAGACGCCACTCACCAAAGTAGGATGCAGAACATTTCCTTAATAAGCTTTGTTATGCCAATTGACCTAGATGTCCCCTGAAAGCATGGTCCCCAGACCCCTACCCCTGCTACTGTGTCCCTCAAAGTGTTTGACTGTATTCAGGAAACTTCTTAGCTTTGGTTTAGTCCCGCTGTCCTTCCCTTCACCTAAGATAATTCTTATCTACTATCTAGTTAGTAAATAACCCTCACCCTCTCTCCCCACCCTTGTAACCATCAAAGAATGTTTTCTCCTGTGTTTAAACCTTTTCCTGAGTTCTTATAATAGTGGTCTCATACAATATTTGTTCTTCTCTGACTGACTAAATTTGCTCAGCATAATGACCTCCAGCTTCCTCCAGGTTATAAGATGTTTCACAGCTTCACTGCTGTTCTTTGTCATTGCGTATTCCATTGTGTGGATATACCATAATTTTTTTATCCATTCATCTGCTGATAGGCACCTAGGCTGCTACTGTCAATAATGCTGCAATGAACATGGGTGTGCATATATCTGTTCTTGTGACAGCTCTTATTTCTCTAGGATATATTCCAAGGAGTAGAATAGCTGGATTGTATGGTACTCTATTTGTAGCTTTTTAAGGAAGCACCAAATCAATTTCCAAAGCGGTTGTACCATTTTACATTCCCACCAACAGTGTATAAGTGTTTCAGTCTCTACACAACCTCTCCAGCATTTATTATTTTGTGTTTTTGGGATTAATACTAGCCTTGCTGGGGTGAGTTGATATCTCATTGTAGTTTTGATCTGCATTTCTCTAAGGGCTAATGATCGTTAGCATTTCTTCATGTGTCTGTTAGCCACCAGAATATCTTCTTTGATAAAGTGCCTCTTCATATCCTTTGCCTATTTTTTAATTGGGTTAGGCTGTAATCTTTATGGAAGAAGACTGCCATGCCTTTCTTCTTCAACATGATTGGGTGGTTTCAAAACACCAACCTTTTGTTAGCAGTCAAGTGCAAACTGTTTATACCACCCAGGGACCTATCTCCGTTTACTTCTGAGATTGAATTATTTTCATATTAATGATTCTATTAATTCATGTATATATTGTGATTATCCTTATTGTTCCACTTATGTTTTTATTTATTTTAAAAACTTTATACATCAAACATGTTATATGTACTACAAACAAACACAATCTTTTCCCTTTTTTTAAAGTTTTTTTATGTATAAGGCAAATTAATATTTTCTTTTGCAATTTTTCTCGTTTTATGCTTAGAAGTAACATCAGTGTCACCATATAACATTAATCGTTACTTATATTTTCTTCTATTATTTTTTGGCTTCTTTATTTTTACACAAATATTATTTTAATTCATGTGATTCAGCAATCATGTCACTGGGGGTGAGGAGGGGACAAAAACCCAATGTGCTCACCTTCAGTATTAGATCCTCTGTTAATAACAATATAGGGGGAAATGCTGCCACATTAAATGTACAAGGATGAAAGGCAGAGCCAGGTTTCATAAATATGAACTCAAGAAAAATAGGAGAATCAAGATGCTATTTGAACCGGCCGGCCTGGCATCCTGAATAGACAGCAGGTAATCTTTCTACGGTCATTAACTCTTTCCTGTCCTCATATGCCACAATGAAGTTTCCAAAGCAAACCTCTAAATCTGTAGAACACTTTTCATTCTTCCTTCCAAAGCTCAAATATCGAATTAAATTGATACATGGATTCAGTTTAAACCCACAAACAAATTTCAGAGGGAGAACAAAGGTTTAATTTATTCAAATTAGATATAAAGAAGATGTATGAGTATTCTGATTGTTTGAATTCACCTATAAATAAATGCATGTAGCTCTTTATATAGGATACTGACAAGGACTGAAATTATTTGGGAAATTAATCATGTCATCAACAGCTCATTGGTAGTAAAACTATAACAGCAGAGATCAATTGTAAAGAGCAGTATTCAAGGAGATAAAATCTGTGGTTCTTTTCAGTTAAAATCCCTAACTATATTTTAATTTTTGAATGTAATCAACCCTCCATTCAAATGCAGCTTCATTCACCTACTCATAACAAGGTATAAAATTAGGTTTTTCTAAGTCATAATGTTAACACAGATTCCCTTCATTTTCTTTGGCTAAACCTGAGTCTAAGTCCATTGAAACTAAACACATTGGTGTAAATTTCTATAAAATATAAGTCTAGATGTGAATTTAAAAAAAAAAAAAAAAACCGTGTACTTGAAACGACAGCATTAACAAGCAAAATAGCCATAATGGAAAATTGCCATAAATTCCCTCAGAGTCACCAAGGCCTCTGATATGAACTTATTGTTACACTCTTCTTCAAATCATTTTGTTGTTTAAATGAACTGAGCAGGTGTTGCTTGTTTTTATATAATGTTATGTATTGAATTGTGTCCCCCAAAAACACGTGTTGTAAATCCTAACCTCTACGCCTTTGGTTATAATCTCATTTGGGAACGGGTTTTCTTTGTCATGTTATTGAGGCAGGATTAATACGGGGTGTATCTTAAGTCAATCTCTTTTGAGATATAAAAGACATTAAACAAGGGAACACAGCAGAGATGGGGTAAAACAGACGTCAAGATACATGGAGATCTCCAAGGAACCAGGAGGCAGGAGGTGAAAAGACAAGGACCTTCCTCCAGAGTCGACAAAGAGAGAAAGCCTTCCCCTAGAGTCAGTGCTCTGAATTTGGATGTCTAGCCTCCTGTCTTAGTCATCTAGTGCTGCCATAACAGAAATACCACAAGTGGATGGCTTTAACAAAGAGAAATTTATTTCATCAGAGTAAAATAGGCTAAAAGTCCAAATTCAGGGTGTCAGCTCCAGGGGAAGGCTTTTTCTCTCTGTCGGCCTTCTCATCAATGTTCCCCTGGACTAGGAGCTTCTCGGTGCAGGGACCCTGGTCCAAAGGATGCGCTCTGCTCCCGGCACTGCTTTCTTGATGGTATGAGGTCCCCCTGTCTCACTGCTCACTTCTGTCTTTTATATCTCAAGAGATTGCCTCAGGACACAATCCAGTCTTGTAGATCAGGTCCTGCTTTACTAACACAACTGCCACCCATCCTCCCTCATTAACATCATAGAGGCAGGTTTACAACATACAGGAAAATCACACAGTACCAGGAATCATGGCCTAGACAAATGGATACACACATTTTTGGGGGGACATAATTCAAACCATGACACCTCCTAAACTGTGAGAAAATCAATTTCTGTTTGTTAAAGCCATCCACTTGTGTTATTTCTGTTACAGCAGCACTAGAACACTAAGACATATACATTCCTAGTAAAAACAAGCAGACATGTTTTAACATGGACCTGATACAGATTTAAGCTTATCTAGAGGAGAGTTTGCAGAGCCCTGTTGGTGTAGTGGTTAAGAGCTCGACTGCTAACCTAAAGGTGGGCAGTTCAAATCCACCAGATGCTCCTTGGAAACCCTATGGGCCAGTGCTACTCTGTCCTGTAGGGTCGCTATGAGTCGGAACCAACATGAGGGCACCTAACAACAATAACAACAGAGCAGAGTTTACTCAGAGATGATGAGGGACGTTTCAGAAAATGTAGAAAAGAGAAGACTCAGAAAATACTACAGCTGTCCTAAGTCATGTAAAAAACTGCCATAGTGACGTGAAGTGGTACACGTGATCTAGTTGTTTCAGCTCACAAACAAAATTACGATCAGGAATAGAGATAAGAAGGATTCTATATTAAAATGGGCCACTTTGTTATTTTATTGACAAAAGTTTTTTTCTTCTTTTTGCTCAGAAGAAAAATAAAAGAAATGAAAAGAAAAGAAGAACCACACGTTTCCCTCACCTTACTCCAAGAAGGGAGAAAATGGTACAACCCAAAACAACATAATGATCTAGGATGGCCCAGAATGACGCCTTGACCTTGAATTTTATCACAATGTGCCCTTTACACAGGTCAGTTATTAAAAAAAAAACAAACCCTTGCCATCAAGTTGATTCTGAAACACAGCACCCCTATAGGACAGAGTAGAACTGCACAGTAGGGTTTCCAAGGAGCTGCTGGTGAATTCGAACTGCCGACCTTCGGTTTAGCAGCTGTAGCTCTTAACCACTGTGCCACCGGGGCTCCACAGATAAGTTATAGTGGTTATAAAAGGGTGTGGTACTGAAAAGTATGTTGAAATCAAAACACCTGGAATAAAACTGTTGTTTTTAGCTGCCATCCAGTCAGCCCCAGACCCATGGTAGCCCCATGTACAACGGAAGGAAACATTGCCCAGTCCTCTGTCATCCCCAGAATCGGTTGAGAATCACGCATGAGGTCGTTGTTTTGTTAGGTGCCACTGAGTAGGTTCCAACTTATAGTGACCCTATGTACAACAGAACGAATCACTGCCCGGTCCTATGCCATCCTCACAATCACTGCTATACCTGAGCCCGAGGTTGCAGTCACTGTGTCAATCCATCTCATTGGGGGTCTTCCTCTCTTTTTGCCGATGCTCTACTTTACCAAGAATGAAGTCCTTCTCCAAGTTTCTCCTAATAACGTGTCCAAAGTATGTGAGACGAAGTCTCGCCATCCTCACTTCTAAGGAGCATTCTGGTTGTACTTCTTCCAAGACAGATTTGTTTGTTCTTCTGGCAGTCCATGGTATATTCAATATTCTTTGCCAACACTATAAGTCAAAGGGATCAATTCTTCTTCGGTCTTCCTTATTCATTGTTCAGCACACGAGGTGCACTGGCCAAAAAATCTAACCTGAGTCTTTTACATAGAAGACAAAAATTATACCACTGAACCACCAATGCCCCAGGGATAAAATTATCATTGAAAACCTTGATTTATAATATTCTTTTTAAAGGAATGTGAGATAATTTCCCCTCAAAGTACAACTTAACTATAACTTGTTAGAACCCAATTAAGATTAATAGTAAAACGATTAACTCTCAAATATTCTTCCAGTTGTTGTTAGTTGCCATAAAGTTGATTCCAACTTATGGTGATCCCATGTGTTACAGAGCAGAACATCCCCATAGGGTTTCCAAGGAGCGGCTGGTGGATTTCAACTGCTGATGGACTCATAGCAAGGCTTATATAATAATAAGGAAAAATAAATATAAAATGAAAAAGAAGGAAAGTCTCTGAAATGATAATAGTTATTTAGATATAAACTACACTTCTTCTCTGTCTACCTCATTCTTCTGTTTCTTTAAATTATCTATTTTATGTTCATATGCTTCTCCTCAGAAAGGAGAAATACAATTTCTTTTGTTACGGGAAAACATTTTTTTGAAACATTATCCATATTGTTGTTGTTGGGTGCCATCAAGTTGATTCCAACTCACAGTGTCCCCATGTGTTACAGAGTAGAACTGCCCCATAGGATTTTCTTGGCTATGACCTTTATGGAAGCAGAGCACCAGGTCTTTCTCTCTCAGAGCAGCGGGGAGGGTTTGAACTGCTAATCTTTCAGTTTGCAGCAAGTGCTTAAACACTGAGCCACTAGGGCTCCTTATATTTTCCATAGTAGTTAAGATATTACAGGCAAACTGGTATGATACTCTTAGTTGGCCTAACCTTTCTCTCATCTCTGAGTATCTGTTGTCATCCTTAGCTGCCGTCCAATAGCCTACAACTCATGGCGACCCCATGTGGGCAGAGCAGAACAGCTCCATAGGGTTTTCACAGCCGTGACCTTTCAGAAGCAGACGGCAAGGACTGTCTTCTGAGGTGCCTCTCTGTGGATTTGAACTACCAACCTTTTGGTTAGTAGTCAAGTGCTTAATCGTTTGCACCACTAGGCTCCTTGTGACCTCAAAGAGATTCAGTCAGAAAATACTTACCTGATGCAGCATTTTTGTAAGAGATTATGCTTATAAACGTACAACCAACCAGTTGCCTTTGAGTCGATTCCTACTCGTGGCAACCCCAAGTGTGTCAGAGTATAACTGTGCTCCATAGGGTTTTCAGTGGCTGATTTTATGAAAGCAGATCTCCAGGCGTTTCTTCCAAGGTTCCTCTGGGTGGACTCAATCTGCCAACCTTTCAGTTAGCAACCAAGAGCTTTAACCATTTGCACCACCCAGCGATTCCACTGGGGTCATCGTGAGTTAGAATTGAATGGAAAGCAACTGGTTTAATTATGTTAAATAGAAAGTACATAATAATTTGCCAATGTTTCACCATAATATGTTGGCTATAGAGTTTTATTTAATTAGTATATATCCCCTAAATCCATCACAGGGTTAACTTAAGGATTTAAACCAATTTCATTATGAAATGAATGAGGACGTTGGAGTGTGTGTGTGTATTCCAAAATAAAAGGTTTTTTTTTAATAAATGAAAAATGCTGAGGTTAATTTCTGATTTGGCCACAAAAACAGAATAATGGTAGAATTAAGACAGCTCTAATGTAGCATGAAAAGGAGCCCTGGTGGTGCAGTGGTTAAGAGTAAATGGCTGCTTGCTAAAAGGTTGGCTGTTCGAATCCACCAGCTGCTCCATGGAAACCCTGTGAGGTAGTTCTACTCTGTCCTAAAGTGTCGCTATGAGCCAGAATTGACTCCAGGGCAACAGGAGTTTGGTTTTGGTATGTATGAACTAAATGGAAGATGGAAGAGGTCTTGAGAATATTTCATCGTATCTTCATCAATCTTTATTTTTCCAGTGTGTGTATGCCTGGAAATTTTCTTGTCCTATATTTTCACACATAGAAGTTAGAAAGTGACTCTATTTAATCTAGGTAAAAGCTTTTGCCTATGAAATATTTACTTGCCTAAATTATAAGAATACAGAATTTAAACCTGAGATCTGATCATCAACTTACATCTAATTGTTTAGAAATATATAAACAAACCTTAGTGCAGAGGAAGTTCTACAGAATGACTTCTTCAAGTAAAATATACAGAACACCTACATCTTTATACACAGCACCTCAGTTGATACACTTTGGTACCCACTGAGCCTCTATACACTGTCATGAAGCTGCTTAAATCTCCGTATGTAATGAAATTTTTCTCCCAGTCTGGTGCCTGATACAAGGGTAAGCTAATAAAAATAAATGTTTTACCAAAAGTGAACTACATCACTCATATGGGGTGAAGAAAGTCAAATCCAGATACATCGTCCACCACTTACAGTTAACAGTAGCTATAACTCTTACACAGGCCTTATCCTATTATACTCAGTCATAAAATGAAGGTCACTCACCTCTCAGTGCCCAGAAGAATGAAACCTGGACATCCAGAAGAAGAGTGTAAGAAATTCAATGCCACTCTAACCTGGAATTCTTAAATAAAGTCCTTGCCTGTTCTCCTGGAAATCACTTTTTTTTATACAAAGTTATGCTGATTATTAGGCAGTCATGCTATGAATAAAAGATAAACTTTATAAAAAAAAGTATACCCCTATAAACAAGTCACATTTTAGTAAATGTCAAGCACATTTACTGGCAAAAGAATCTTTACTTATGTTCAAAGACTTGTAGAGTTTATCTGGATTCTTTCATTCAGTTAACATTAGACACATAAATATTTAAAATCTAGCCACATACAATTAAAAAGTTTGGAAGTCCCATTAACTGCTTTTCATTGATTATGACATACTTAACAATAACAATGTATTTAATTTGAAAAACTGAAATTTTCTCCCTGGATTTGACCTAAACACAGCTAAAAATAGCAGATAAACAAGGTATTTTCTGGTGGAGACCAAAGTGTGTTTCAGATGTTTCCTTAAATGTCTTATCCTATAAACTGAGCACCCACCAAAGTAATGAGATCAGGAATGTCCTACTGGGATGAGCAGGCTAAACAGAACCAGTCAGAAAGGATTATGATAAACACCAGAGAATTTATAAAACACTATCAGAAGGAAGTCATTGGTCTTTCAATACTGTTTGCTAGTTCAAAAGGATAAACTTCCTTAGAATGATGAGGATAGAATAAGGCAAGAATATTAATAAACATTCCACACACACCCAGAACAGAATAAACCCTTTTTGTCCATTTAGTTATTTCCTTGATTTTTTTTTTTACAATTCTTTGTTATATAAGTATAATAAATTTTTTCAAAGAAATTAAAGAAAGCCTGTCTTAGAATCTCATATAATTATATTAAACTTTATGTTAGCAATAATTGTTTTTTTTACAAGTAGTACATTTCAGTTTTTATAAAAGCCCTAGTGATTTAGTTCTCAAAGATTTTCCTATAAAAGGTAGCCTAGAATTATGGGTACGATACAAAATGTCACTGTCAGAGCAATTAACATCCATTAGTAATGAAATACAAAGCTTTTTATAAATGTAAATATGTTTCACTCTCCCAGGTCAGAAAATAAACCAACTGAAGATGAAATCAGGGCAAGAGAATTCAAAGCACTGGTCAAGCTTCTAAAATAAAGGTCAAAGTGAACATTTCCTAAATGTATGTTCAGTTGTTTAGGATGTGAATTATGTACTACTTTCTGCAGGCTGAGCTAGTGGTACACATTTCACCTAGACTATCCATATCAGAAAACAGTGTAAGATAACATTGCAGACAGATGCTACAAGTTTTTTCCAGGTTTGTGGTAGAAAGGAAATAATTTACTTTGTTCCAAAATTTCTGTACTCACAAAACACTGTGTTGTCATTTGAAGCTTTTACAGAGCATTTTCATCTTTTTATCTTATTGAGCTTGTACAAATGTATCCTCTTTTGTATCTTTTATGATTCAAATCAATAAAGCTATAAACAACTCTAAGCAAATTGACTTCAAGTCAGAGGCTATACTGATTTAATGATAAAGTTGTTTCTTAACAATAATTTTCCTCATGCTAGTGCTATTGTTTGGAATACAGTGTCATACAGGTAAAAAGATCTACAAAAGTGTATTTTTCCTTAATTTTGAAATGAAAGGTCAAAAATCATTTTTAAGACCTTATCTTAAAATTTACAGCCTTCAGTATGGATTACACCTTGACATAAAGAAGACAAAAATCCTCACAACTGGACCAATAAGCAACATCATGATAAACGGAGAAAAGATTGAAGTTGTCAAGGATTTCATTTGACCTGAAATCAATGCCCATGGAAGTAGCAGTCAAAAAATCAAACAACGTATTGCATTGGGCAAATCTGCTGCAAAATACCTTTAAAGTGCTAAAAAGCAAAGATGTCACTTGAGGACTAAGGTGTGCCTGACCCAAGTCATGGTATTTTCAATTGCCTCATATACATGAGAAAGCTGAACAATGAATAAGGAAGACTGAAGAAGAACTGATGCATTTGAATTATGGTGATGGTGAAGAATATTGAATATACTATGGATGTCAGAAGAATGAACAAATCTGTCTTGGAAGAAGTACAACCAGAATGCTCCTTAGAAGCAAGAATAGTGAGACTTTGTCTTAGATACTTTGGACATGTTATCAGGAGAGATCAGTCCCTGGAGAAGGACATCATGCTTGGTAAAGCAGAGAGTCAGCAAAAAAAAGGAAGACCATCAGTGGTCTTGCACTGGATTGACACTGTAGCTGCAACAATAGGCTCAAACATAGCAATGACTGTGAGGATGGCGAGGGACAGGACAATGTTTTGTTCTGTTGTACATACAGGTCACTGTAAGTCAGAACTGACTCAATGGCACCTAATAACAACTAATAAGTGAATCTTACCCATTACTTTAAGAACATGTAATACTATCTTTCATTTTTAAAACCAGAAAACTATTAAGACAAAATTAACAAAAACAGCCTCCCTTAAAGCCGTATCTTCTTTCAGCTTTTGCACCATTTATTTGCTTGCTATTTTTCCTCCCTTCTAATTCAAACATATCGTTCATTGGAACAGTCATTCCCAGCACTCCAATTCAAACTACTTTTATGAAGATGATCAATGATCTCCATCTTACTACATTTAAAGATCACTGTTCTGTCTTTATCTAGCTCAGTGGTTCTCAGTGGGGGCAACTTTGCATCTGGTAATGTGTGAAAACATTCCACCTGAGGTGTGTGTACTACTGGTAGCATCCAGTGGGCAGAGGTTGGAATTGCTGCTAAATGTCCTACATGGCACAGGGCAGCCCACTACAACATAGAATTATCAGGCCCAAAAGGCCCGTAGTACCTAGGTTGAGATAATCTGAACTATCTCAACCTTTCAACAACATTCGACAGTTGTAAACGTTTTATTGTTTGTTATCTCCCCCAAAGAACATAAGCCAAATGAAGATAAGGTCTTAACTATTTTGTTTTTTCATTGTGTCTAGCACAGTGACTAGCTCCAGATTAGGCAGGCAATAAATACTTGTTAAAAGCACTTCTGTATTTCTTAAGTAATACCTCTCTCGTGTAATTACTGCTTTAGTTAGAAATCTACTTAAATCTTAAGACTAATGCTTTCACTCTAGTAGAAGAATCTGCCTAGTTTCCAACCCTTCATTCTGTACAACAGTAGATGCTGCCAACTTTTCCAGAGTAGATAAAGAGAAATTCTTGTCCCTTCATCTCCTATAAGAAAACTCATAAATACAAGATTTTCTTGAATGATAGATGGAATTGCATGTACCTAAGCAAAAATGGAGCTCAGGGCAACTTCGATTCAGGTCAGTTATTATTTATATTTATGAACTACATTACAACCACCAGTTGCCACTGAGTTGATTCAGACTCACAGCGACTGAATGCATATCATCATAGAAATATACTTCATAGAGTTCTCAGTGGCTGACTTTTTGGAAGTAGATTTCCAGGCCTGTCTTCCAAGGCACCTCTGGGTAGATGTGAACCTCCAAACTTCTGGTTAGCAGCTGAGCATGTTAACCTTTTGCACCATCCAAAGACTCCATGAGGAGAGCTGGTTTCACAGTGGTTAAAGCACTTGGCTGCTAACTGAAAGGTCGGTGGTTCAAACCCATCAGCTACTCCACAGGAAAAAGATGTGGCACTCTGCTTCCTTAAAGATTTAGAGCAGTGGAAACCCTAGGGGACAGCTCTACTCTGTCCTACAGGGTCGCTATAAGTCAGAATCAACTTGATGGCAGTGGGTTTGGATTTGGGTTGAAGGACTCCATATTACAGCATTTTTGGTTAAATAAACCTTTATGGGCTAGTTTGGAATCTCAATCACCTTTAAATTTTGATTTGCTTATTAGTTGTTTGTTTTTTATGAGGAAATAGATTCCAAGTCTCAGAAAATAAATTCCAAATAAAACTGGGAGAACAATTCTTTTGAAAATTGAGAAATGGTTATGTTAGAAGCCACAACTGGTATTATCGGAAAAGGAAATGAGAGTATATTTATAAGGTTAACATGACAATTTCTTTTCTATATGCTGAAGTAATACCAATCTCCTTCTTACTACAAAATAATATAAATAATACCTGAAAAAATTTACACATACATAATTTTCACCAAGAAAGAGTGAATTATTGGTATTTCAAAGACAGTGAAACCATTATGTTAGTTTCTAATCTGCAAAACATGGTTATAATTATTGTATCTAAAAACATTTAGTTCTTACATCAAATTGTTAAACCTATCCTAAAGCTTCATTCTCTGCCATTCTCAATAGTTATTCAGAATCTGTTCCTTAGTAACTGTTCATATATGCACATCTAGGGAAGGCACATAAAATCAGGATAGAGTATGCTGTAACAATGAAATATTACCATCCCTTTCTGCCTCACATATTTTAGATTACCATTTACTGTCGACAATATAGAAAGGTACTTGGATTAAGCAGGAAGTTCTAAAATTTTACTGAGAACAGTAGTAAAAAGTAATGATTTTACTTTCAGACTTTATCAAAAATGTTCACAGATTCAGTACACAAATTTTACCCTTTAAGTTCAAAATGAAACATATGAAATCACACCTTTAGATAATGAGGCTACAAAAGAAAGTCCTCAAATGCGTTTTCAAAGCCCAGTTTCTATTAAAAGATGATCTAGGTTTCACTGAAGTCTATGTTTCTATCTATGAGAAGTATTAAGTACTGCAGATTTTCTTGAAGTCTGTATACCTGGATCCACTGAAAGAAATGTTTCAAACAAAGCATATTTTGGTGAAAAGAGGAAAAACAATATTTTTTCCCTAATAATCAGTTCTGTGTGAGAATTTGCCTTCACATACCAAATAAAGCCAAACTCGTTGCCATTGAGTCAATTCCGACTCTAGTAACCCCATAGAACAGAGTAAAACTGCCCCTAGGGTTTTCAAGACTATAATCTTTACAGAGGCAGACTGCCGCATCTTTCTCCCGAAGCCTCCACGTAGACAGTGCTAAACAACAGCAAACAGTTTCCTTGAACACAGAATGCACTGAACATTGTTATCATGAAAATGCCCCCAAACCACACAGACTAGGATAACACTACATTTGACTCACCTAACATTCAGTGTCAACTGAGATGTTTGCATATATATATATATATGTATATATATATTTTAATGTTGTTACTTACATCAAATAGCGTTAGCCACAAAATAGTTTGGCTGCTTGAAATTCCTCCAATTTATTGATGAGAGATTTTAGAATAGAAGAATTCAATCAAGAGTTTGTTTTAAACATTATTTATTCTTACATTCTCACAGTATTTTGGGGCCTATCTTCGTTTATGTGGATGTTAATGAAGCAGTGTTACCATGTCTTTTCTGGACAGCCAAATGCTAGTTCCCACTAGATGCCAATTTTATTTATTGAAGCATGTTACAGACTGAATTGTGTCCCCCCCAAAAAAATATGTGTTGAATCCTAACCCCTGAACTTGAAAATATGGCCCCTTTTAGATGTATGAGTTTTCTTTTGTTATGTTAATATATCATACATTATTCGGACATACTGGAGTAACATGGGTCCTAAACCTAATCACTTCTAAGTAATAAAAAGGGCAGAACAGACACAGACACATGCATGGGGTGGGGATGACACATGCCAAGTGATAGCCCATTTACAAGCAAAGAAATGTCAAGGATTACCAGAGACACTAGAAACTAGGAGAGAGGCCCATAGTAAAAATCAACATGGCCAAGACCCTGATTTGGACTTTTGGCCTCTAGAACTGTGACAAATTAAATTTTTGTTCTTTGAAGCCACCTACTTGTGGTATTTCTGTTATGGTAGTTCTAGAAAACTAAAACAAAGCATTGGTGGGTAATGGATGAGTGGCAATGCAGCACACAGCTATTCTTTTGCACTGGCAACGTGTCTTTTGAGAAGGACACTTGAGGCAAGTTCCCAGCTGAGCCTTAAGGACTGGATCCAAGCCCTACGAAAAGGGAAAAATCAATTTGATGAAAGCAATTTCATCATATGATAAGTTTTCTAAAACCACAATTCTCCAAATTATCAATTTGGGTTTACACCTTTAAAACCTTTAATGGCAATATGTAAGAGCTTTAACCAAAATCTTCAACAGTTTTAAAAATATGGGGACCACATATCCCGGTTTGCAGGGGAGGATCCAGGTTTGTGCCTACTGTCTTTGATAAATTATTAAGAGTGTCCCCTTTCACTTACAAAAGGGCCCCGGTTTGGAAGATAAGTTACAGGAACACTCTATTTCACAGAAATATTTTGTTACTGATGAGAAAATATACTTTTTCCAGATATTAATGAATAACATAGAAATCAGCAAAAGAATCCAAAAAATTCTCCAATGTGAGCAAAGAGAAATTAGAATAAAATGAAAAACACCCCTGTGAAACACTGATTGTTTTTAGTGATGGTCGATATTAGTAATTATTAAACGTTCCTGTTTCAGACTTTGAAACCAGTTACAGTACAGCTGAGTGCCCTGGCCCTGGTACCTAAGCTCTTGGTGACTCTATTTTCTCATCAGTAAAATGGTGATAAAAATACTGTTATTAGAGTAAAATGTGTTTGTTTATGTAAACTGCTTCTAACATGCCTGGTACATAGTTAGTGATATATAAGAGACAGATACAATTGTTGACGGTAAATGGGTAAATTTGATAATGTCAATAAATTAATCTTTTGGCGAATTTGCTTTGAAAAAAGCGTCCAATACTTGCTTTCAGGATGCATAATGCATCCTAGTGATTCATAGAAATAACCCTGAGAGACATCAGGAAAAGGGCGAAGGGTTTGCTCTCTACAGGTAACTGTATGAACCTACACATTTTAGTTTGTACAGTTAAATTAATCTCATTCATTTGTATCCACAGGATGGTGGGACCTAGGGAAATTTGAGTTTCTTTTTCCCCTTAGCAGGCACATAAGCCTGGATAACCAATATACACAAGACAAACATTCTTCAGTGTTCATATAGGTAATTTATATCTGATCACCCCCAAGACATGGAATACCTATCTTTGTTTCACAGGAATAATACTTCTCGGCATCTCCTCATAAATTATAATTCAGAAGATAGACTCGAGATATGCTTCCAGATCCCTGGGAAATTTTTCCTCCACAGTCAACCACAACATCATCAGTATGCTAGGAAGTAAACAGTTCGGTGCCATAAGGAAGAATACACAATGACAATTATGATCTACCATGCAAAACCAGCTTTGCATGTTAGATTCATCATATACCACAGAGATCATGTGTCAGTGCATATTCATTGGCCGTATGTACAGAAATAAAATCTGTTTGCTAAATTATGTTGCCAATCCATCTCCAGTCTGTCTTTTCTGGCTATCCTACAGCTGATATGCCATTTCAGTCCTCGCCATCACTCACGCAGACCACTTCATCATTTACTCATGCTTGCCTGCCTTCCTGCCTCCCTTCCTTCATTCTTCCCTGCCTTCCTCCCTCCCTCCCTCCCATCCTTGTTTGTTTTCCTTCTCCCTCCATCAACAATCAACAAATAAGTGCCTTTATACAGCAGACATTATTCAGGGGTCAAAAAAACAAAAACAAACACAACACAACAACAAACCCATCAATAAAATGAGGTTCCTATCCTTAAGAATAGTACGAATCTATTGGAAGAGAGCAAGCACATCAAGAACTGATAAATTTCCCAGCTAGTTGGTAAGCTCCAGTTCACATCCTCTTGCAAACTGTGGCTCTCTCATCACTAACAGTTGTTGTTGTTGTTAGGTGCCCTTGAGTCGGCTCCAACCCATAGTGACCCTCTGTACAACAGAACAAAACACTGCCCAGTCCTGCACCATCCTCACAATCGTTGCTTTGCTTGAGCCCATTGTTGCAGCTACTGTGTCAGTACATCTCCTTGAGGATCTTCCTCTTTTTCACTAACCCTCTACTTTATCAAGCCTAATGCCCTTCTCCAGGGACTGGTCCCTTCTGATAACATGTCCACAGCATGTAAGATGTAGTCTCACCACCCTTGCTTCTAAAGAGTATTCTGGCTGTACTTCTTCCAAGACAGATTTGTTAGTTCTTCTGGCACTCCATGGTATATTTAATATTCTTCACCAACACCATAATTCAAAGGCATCAATTCTTCTTCAGTTTTCCTTATTCACTATCCAGCTTTTGCATGTATATGAGGCAGCTGAAAACACCACGGCTTGGGTCAGGCACACCTTAGTCCTTAAAGTGACATCTTTGCTTTTTAACACTTTAAAGAGGTCTTTTGCAGTACTAACATTTATTTATCTAAAAATTTTCTCAATTGTTCCATTATAACCTACCAGAGATGCCCAAGAAGCTTCTGAAAGAAATCCAGAGTCCTCATCACAGTAAATGAGGACTTCACAATGTACTTCAACCTTCCTTTTCTGCCTCCACTTCAACCACATCAAACTATGCTTCACTCTTTCTTGCTCTTCTAAGACTTGCACATACCCTTTCCTTTCTGCGCAAAACTATTCCTCCATTACTTGGAAAACTCCCACTTGTTCTTCAAATAAGTAGTTTTGTCACTTTTTCTCATTACCTTCTTTGATTCTCCCAGTCAAAATAAACCATTCCTTCTTCTGAGTTGTCACTGCTGCCACATACTTTCATTATGGTTATTTAAAATATTGTATTATGATTTTTGGGTCAAATAATCTCTGATAGACTGGATTCTGAAAATAATTAAGAACCATGCCTTTTTATTCATTGCATTTCTTTATTTCTGTTGCAGTTTTGGCACACAGTAGATGATAAATAAATACTTGTCAAACAAATTAATGAATCCTATACAAGCTTTAATCTCTGGGTGGTGCAAACGATTAGCATACTCAGCTACTAACTGAAAGGTTGAGGTCTGAGTTCACCCTAAGGCACCTAGGAGGAAAGGCCTGGTGAGTTGGGGACTGGCCCTATGGCAGCTAACAACAACAACGTGCAAATAAGTCAGATACCAAGTTACAAACCTCTCAAGACTATATACACTAGAAAAGATGTTTTAGAAATACATGCGTACCCAACGGGGATGGGGGGGAAGTACATTAGAATGTTTAAATACGAAGTTAAGCATTGGAAATAGCCTCAAAATATACCAGACATTTTTTCTGCTTTCATTGTTTTGTTATTTCATGGCTTACTGTTATGATAGTCATAAAAATATGGGCATAGTAAATTGAGCTGCCGTAGGTTTGCAGAATGATTTTGTTTTAATTAACTACCAATATTATAGTGGTGAATTATCACAAAAAGGGAGAGAGTACTCCCATATTACTTTCCAAGTCAATTTTGAGGGTAACTTTTATTACATCGTAGAATCTGGCTCCATTTGAAAACAATTAGAAAGCACTGGTAATTGTTTTAATTAATTTGTGCTGAAAAGGATATTTACTCTGGTGTTATGGGCAGAATCCATTTATAGAGCTCAGCCTGTTAAATTGAAACTGAAAACACCTCTGGATAATCAACAAGGTAATAAGTAAATTACTTATTTAAAAAGCAAATATGTCACCTTGATGACTAAGGTGACATATTTGATGACTAAGATGACAAATTTCTGACAGTGAAGGTTACGATTTCAGTAGGGCAGTGGGGTAAAGACTGACGATCAAGATAGAACTAATCACTGAATCATGAGCAAAGTCAACATCTACTATAAGTTTTATGTTTTTTGTACCAAAAAAGATGTTTTATGCATCAAAAAAGAGAGAGAGGGAGAGAAAGGAAGAAAGACACAAAGAAGGAAGAAGAAAGGAAGGGTGGGGGAGGGACAGAGGAACGGAGGGTGTCCCGGATTGAACTGTGTCCCCCAAAAATATCTGTCAACTTGGCTAGGTCATGATTCCCAGTATGTATTATTAATTTCCCTATGTGTTGTAAATCCTATCACTATAATGTAATAAGATGGATTAGTGGCAGTTATATTGATGAGATCTACAAGATGAGTAGTGTCTTAAGCCAGTCTCTTTTGAGATATAAAAGAGAGAACAAGCAGAGAGACATGGGGTCCTCACACCACCAAGAAAGCAACCTCGGGAGCAAAGCGTGTCCTTTGGACCTAAGGTTCCTGCGCAGAGAAGCTTCCAGACCAAGGGAATGCTGATGCATCATAAGGACCTTCCTCCAGAGCTGACAGAGAAAGCCTTCCCCTAGAACTGATGCCTTGAATTTGGACTTGTAGACTACAAGACTGTGAAAGAATAAATTTCTCTTTGTTAAAAGCCATCCACTTGTGGTATATCTGTTATAGCAGCACTAGATGACCAAGATAGAGGGAGAAGGAAAAAGGAATATTACCTCATGGTGAATATTTTGTAGTGAACAGAATACTTTTAAAAATGCTACTCTATAAACCAAAATAATTATTTTTAGTATGAAAGGTAAACGTTTTCAACAAAATGCCTTCTGTAATGCCTACAATAGTGGATTTTTATGTAAAAATATTTTACTAATGAGTTGCCACTTCTACTTTGCACTCACATTTTAGAGGCAGGGTGACTGGACTGTAGGATACAGGGATGAACTTCTAGACAAAAGCGACTATAAAATCAGTTAACTGTTTTTCCAATAATTACTGGCCTCTTGGGGGACATAATTGAAATATATGAATCTCTAGCATCATGATTCCAGTGGAAAATGTGCTTTACAGAATTGAAAAGACTGAATAAAATCAACATACTTACAGCAAAAGAAGACCTTAATGATTTACTATTGTTGTAAAACAAATAAATAAATAAGGCTTGACAAGATACAACTTACTATCACACCCTGAAAGAGTTTACTATAGGAAAAGAAATAGGTCAATGTTCAGGAAATTTAATACTCAACACTACAATTATGTATTAGTCAGCAGTAGGCCGTGTGCCCTTCATTTTTTTATTCTCAGCACATTGTTCCTGTTTTGATGCAATTTTCTTCCCTTGTTCCCTCCACCACCACCCTCTTTTTGTGTCCCTTATATTTTCTTGGAGCCCTGGGGCACAGTGGTTAACTGCTATGGCTGTTAACCAAAAGGTCAGCAGTTCAAATCCACCAGCTGCTCCTTGGGAACCTTATGGACCAGTTCTACTCTGTCCTACGGGGCTGATATGTGTTGGAATTGACTCAACGGCAATGGATTTGGGTTTTTTTTTTTTTAAATTTATTTATATTTTCTTACTTAAGGTGATTTAAATATCAAGTGATGGTCCCAGGACTTGAACTTTAGTCTTCTGAATTCAGTATACTTATTCTTACAGCCTAGCAGCTAAAACACCACAGATACAGAAATATACAGTAGATCAGCTTTTCCATCATTAAAAATAATGGCATTTCTCATTCTTTGAGACAATGAATATGTGGCATATACAATATTCAAGAAAATGAATATTTAATTCTGCCATTATTTCACAGTTTTTAAATTTTACAAAGACCAAAGACATGCTCATTTTCCAAAGAATGAGATGACTCAATCATTGGGAATATCTGCTTCCAGTTTTAAACATGTCAAATATAAATAATTCATTTTATAATAACCCACATCTGAACACCTTTTCGACCCTCAAAAACAAAGGATCTACAAATTACATAAGCTTGTTTTCAACAGCTGCAAGAGATTTCTTACATCTTTCACCTCTGAATTAACAAAGAATTTTCTTGGGCTCGAAAATTCATTCATTCATTCTTTCATCCATTCACACTTCTATTTCTTCTTTTCAGCAGCTACAAGAGACATATTTTTCCTCTGAATTAACAATGAATTTTATTTGGCTCTGAAATTCATTCCTTCATCCAGCCATCTATTTGTCTGTCAGATATTTATGGAGAGCCAATTACATAATAGGAATGATGCTCCTGCAGATGAGAAAGGCATGGAAACAGCCTCAGGAATCTCAGGGGGCTAGTGGTGGTGGAGGGAGGCTCATGAAAACATCTAAAATGTAGTATCAGCAAAATAACAGAAGTATAAACTCAGAGCAGTGGAGACAGGGAAAAGGGAACCTAAGGTACACACAAGACTATGGCTCCACAGAGGACCTATCTTTGGAACACAAATCTGAAGAATGCGAAAACATTGCAGTAAGCAAGCTGGGGAGGGCAATTCAGACAGAGGTAATAGTACACCTAGAACAACCATATCCTGACTTTTTTTAAAGAAGTACTTGTAATCAAATATTTCTGAAATATATCTGAAAAGCAAAGGATATAGTGAAATAAACGAGGCTGGATAGGTAGACTGAGGGCAGTGCATGGCATGGAAGTCATAGTGATTTCTCAAAGAACAATAACAGGTGTCCTGTCAGGTCAGCCCGGGAACAGTGTGGAAAAGGATAGAAGGGAGAGACATGAAAAGGAAAGGGAATTGGGTCTTTTATATTTCTTGTGAGGTAAATTACTCCAGGAAGAGCAGATTGATACATTTGTGTGTGATGTTAACTTTCATCAACACCTTAAGAATGGTTTATTAATATTTGAAGGATGCCAATTTGGAACACACATTCCATGGTAGCTACGTAAGTACTTCAAATATCATCTAACTATACCAGAAATTTAACAAATTAGCGTAAAGGATGTTAGACGTTAATATACACTGGAGGCATGAGTAGTTATTTTAGCTAGATGGTTGGCTTAAAATACTCTACAGGCCTCATCACTCCTCTGTTTATGCAGTATGGGAAACTGATAAGGCCAAGAATCTGTTACCTTCGCAGCACTGCCCTAGGTCTAGAATTCTGTTTAGACAGGAGGATTCTGTCTCTTAATCCAACTAGAATTTTCATTAGCTCCTGCGTTGCCTCAGGGGGTAGGTTCTCTTAAGCAAGCCTAAGGACAGAGAACAGGAGCTTGCTGAGTTTTCAGGGACATGTTTTTGCTTTTGTTCTTACTAATGAACATCTGTGTGTATAATACATTTTTGGTCTGGTACTTGCTTTCATTTTAACACACCCAAGAGAGTTTTGGAGACAAGACTTAGAATCACTTCCTAACCCTAATGATGGGAGGCTACTATTACTTACCAAACCAGTTGCTGTTCGACTCATGGCAACCCCTTGTGTGTCAGAGTACAACTGCGTGCCACATGATTTTTAATGGCTGATTTTGGGGGAAGTAGAGGAGCCCTGTGGCATAATGGTTAAGAGTTCAGCTGCTAACCAAAAGGTCAGCAGTTAGAATCCACCAGCCACTCCTTGGAAACCCTATGGGGTGGTTCTACTCTGTCTTACAGAACGCTATCAGTTGGAATCAACTCCATGGCAGTTTTTTTTTTTTTTTTTTTTTTAAAGCATGGTTGGTGGAGCTTGTAAAAAACTCCAATTCCCTGATTCTACTTTACTTTTGGAGATTCTGATTAAGTAGGTTTGGTATGGGATCCATGAATTTGCCTCTTTAACCCAGATGATTTTGATGTAGCTGGTAGGCAGATCACACTTGGAGAAACTGCCATAGTATGCTAGAATTGTAACTTATATAAATATTGCTGATCATAGTATGAAAGCAAGAGTTTAAACGGGAAAGTGTGTGAACCAGTCATCAAAGTCTTCAATGAGTTCAGATGAGTTATCAAGAAGTTAGCAGGCAATATAATAAAGAGCTATGGGATTTAACTGAGTTGGGTGACATGTGTAAAAAAGAATAAAAAGGACAGAATTGGAATGGACTGAGACTTTCACTGGAGAGTGAAAAAACCAAAAACCAAACCTGGTGCTGTCAAGTCAATTCTGACTCATAGCGACCCTATAGGACAGAGCAGAACCACCCCACAGAGTTTCCAAGGAACGGCTGATGGATTCAAACTGTCAACCATTTGGTTAACAGCAAACTCTTAACCATTGTACCACCAAGGCTCCATGGAGATAAGAGAATGTCAAATCCACAACTGGGTACGACAAAAATAAGAAAACAGATGGTCTCTACACAAGAGCCATTTAAGAGAATTATTGTCTTCAAGGAAGAGCCAAGATTCAAATAAAGTAAAGGAATAATTTGTCATTTATGTATATGTATTCCTCCTCCAAAGATAGTGTCTTACTCATATTTTATTTCCCACTTACTCTTTACATATAAAGGGACTCAATAAATATTTTAAAAATAATATTTCTTTCTTCTTTGCATATGAACTTGGCATTAAATTAGTTGATGGAAGCTTATCTTAACAGCATATTTTATTGCAAATACAATAAATTATTATTTTAATGTACGTTATTATAACATATATTTAAAGGAATAATTCTGGTAAATAAATTATCACATGGTTTTTCCATTCAAATACCAGAATTTTGTAACACATGGAAACAATATATGGCAAGCACATTTATGTGTGTGTGTGTGTGTGTGTGTGTGTGTGTATTTATTTCCCTTTAAAACTAATCATATTCTAAAATAGTGCATGTAATTAGAAACAGCTTCTTTCTCTAATAAAATATGTCTATTTTTTCTATATTTCAATCACATGGGAACAAAAATATAATAAAAATAATCAATAAAATTTTAATTATAAAAGCATTCTGTATCATGTTCACAGCAGCGTTATTCCTAATAGACCAAAATTGGAAACAACCAAAATGTCCATCAATTGATGAATAAATACAGCATATCCATACAATGGAATATTATTTGGCCATAAAAAGATAAGCTACACAACAGATGAGCCTTGAAAACACTATGCTAAGTGAAAGAAGCCCAGTTATGAAAGACGTATTATATGATCAAATTATATGAAATGTCCAGAAGAAGAAAATCTGTAGAGACAGAAAGTAGATTTGTGGTTGTCAGGGACCGGGGTGAGGGCTGGAGGAGAGGAAATGGGAAGTGACTGTTAATGGGTACAAGACCACTTTCTGGGGTGATGAAAACATTCTTAGATTATGATGATGGTTGCACAACTGGTAAATGTTTTGGTATGTAAACTGTATCTCAATAAAGCTGCTCAAAAAAAAAAGGACTCTGTCTAAGATCTCCCGTTAAGATAACATGTGGTCAACCATATTAGAAGGTGTCCAACAATATTTCCTCCTATTCACTCCTTCTGCTTCCTTACTTTAAGTCAGTTCACTCTCTTCCTGCCTTCAATTTCTATGAAATGTTTCCAGGAGCATCACCAATAACATAGAGACCCATTACATTCAAATCACACTAATCCCAGCTAAGTCTTTGCTTTCTGAATCACACAAATTTGGTTACCTCATGGCTGACGGCAGAATGACTTGCTATCTCATCTGTCCTGTGGCCATCGAGTGGACTCTGACTCATAGATACCCTATGAGTGGAACTACCCTACTGGGTTTCAAAGGCGGTAAATCTTTATGGAAGCAGACTGCCACATCTTTCTCCCGTGTCCCTTGATAATGAATATAAAACACATTTTGGAACACAACCACAACTTTGTTGCAAAATAAACCTCAGAAGCCAACTGTAATACACTGGGTGTCCCAAATTGTCATCCCAAATATCAAAGCTTGATTCTTCTGGATCGTCAGCATGACTGAAATGACAACAGCCTGCTTCTAGCATTCAGCCTTATGATCCTGACCATAAAGAGAATAAATGTGGTAGAAACAGCTGTACATTTTGAGGGATGATAAACTTCAGCTGGAATTTTTTACACCAAACTTTTGCATTTCAAGTGTATACCAGTAACTAACTTTAGGCAGTCACAGATGATACAGACATGGAGCTCTGAAGATGAAAGATGAAAAGCAGCACAACAGAATAAGGTTGGCCAAAAGAACATGAAATAAATGAGTAAATAATGCAGGAAGGAACCTGATTCAGAGAAACCGGGTAGAGTTAAGGAACTTAATAAACTGAAAACCACTTCTGAGATGAAATATATCATAATGACAGTTTCACGCATTATATTATGAAGGTAATAAAATTGGAGAGTCAAAAGACTCATAAGAAACATGTTACTTCATAATCAATGAGAAACAATAGATGAAAGGCAAATTCCAATGTGTTTATTTCTCATTATCACAGAAGCCTAGGTGATGCATAAAACATGAATATTTCAACAGCTAAGAAAAAAAAGTTTTATGTAGAAGTTAGGAAACTTAGTAAATTTTTTTTACATTTTTAACTTTACTGTTGAAATATTAAATATTTTTGATTTTGCATAGAAAATTGACTTGAGAATCCATGTTGACTATTTTATCAAAGGTCATAATTTGTATTAAATGGAAGATACAAGCTCTCCAGATAAATTTTAAATGAGCACCTTGATTCATCAGAGGAATTTAAACCATTTTATGATTTATATCAGAGTTTTGAGAGTCCTAGGGTTTTGCCAAATTACATATTTAATAAGAAACGTTTTGATACACAACTTGGAATATTTATTTTTCATGTGACATGGTGTTCAAAAAAGAAATTAGTAACCACCTGCCGTATTTTCAGAATTTGATATCTGTGCTAGGAAGCCTAGTTGATAAACAAATGCCCTCTATAAAGAGAAGTGTGAATATCAATGCTTTTAACATTAAATTTCAGTGGCAGATTATGCAAGAGAGCTGTCAAATCATTAGTCCCCTAAATCTGGATTTTAATCAGAAATTTAAATTACTCTTAACCATACTTTCACCTGAATCATGAATTCTGATACTAAAAATGGAATTAATTTTTATCTTACCCAAATCTATAGACTTACAAAACATAAATGAAAAAATAAGTATACCACTTTGCTATGGTCTTGACCATGGCAAACACGTGAAGTATGAGCCCATCACTTGTTTTTCTTACTTCTTTCCTTTCTGAAAGTAGATACCTCTGAAAGTCCAGGCTACACATATTCTTGATGAAGAAGCCTCCCAGACTCTTCCTACATGGATACCCAATGAACAGCAAACATTGTTTCTCTCTATTAACTCCACCAAACAAAATTATCTGCCATGTGCCCTATTATGATAGATAGCCACCTATTTGATAAGCTCTCAGTTAAGGAGTTGATTGTTTTTTAACAGATCCCCCCCTCTCCGGGGAACTTTTACATTTTATTGGCTTATTCTTATAAGAAAAATATGCTAAGACAAAATTTGGGGTGGATTCATCTAATGTATTTCATGTTGATTTTTTATTTTAAAATACATGGATAATAATCTACATAAAATAATTTTAGAAGGAATGATTTACTATAATAAAGTTAGTGAAAATTTGAATGAATTAGTTACAATTAAACTAGATATAATCAAACTCTGTTGCTGTTGTTAGGTGCCATCGAGTCCGTTCCGACTCATAGTGACCCTGTGTACAACAGCACAAAACACTGCCCGGTCCTGCACCATCCTCACATTCATTGTTATGCTTAAACCCACTGTTGCACCCACTGTGTCAATTCATCTCGAGGATCTTCCTCTTTTTCGATGACCCTCTACTTTACCAAGCATGATGTCCTTCTCCAGGGACTAATCCCTCCTGACAACATGTCCAAAGTCTGTGAGACGTAGTCTCACCATCCTTGCTTCTAAGGAGTAAAACTCTCTACTATTCTAAAATTCTCTTTTTGGTAATGTAAAGATCATTATAATGTCTGGATAACTGAAAAATAATCAAATCTGTATGTTCAAATACAGGTAGTCCCCAACTTACCACTTATTGGAGTTACAACGAACTGCCCTTAATCATGGTGATTTTTTTTTTTTTTTTACATCTTACCATTAATTGGAGACCTGGTGGCCAAGTGATTAAACAGCCTGGCTACTAACCAAAAGGTTGGCAGTTTGAATCCACCAACTGTTCTTTGGAAACCCTATGGGGCAGTTCTACTCTGTCCTGTATGGTCATTATGAGTCAGAATCGACTGGAGAGCAACGGGTTTGGTTTTGATTTTTATCGTTAGTAATATGTACTACATACAATGTTGTGTGCGTAATTTTCTGATGTTATCATTCTCAGAAGTTCACTTGCAGTTGTTCAAAGATCAGATTTATAAAGATACTTAATTAAAAAGGCAATAATAATGAAAACTAAAAAAAAAAGGTATTCAACTTAGTCAGAACCGACTTACTATGGAGTTGTCAGAATGAAACTCAGTTTATAAATTGGGAACTACCGGTAAGTTGTTCCTTCAATGTCAGTTTATCTATGATGGCAATTAAAAAGCATTTACAAAAATGAACTCAAGGACTGGCAAGCTACTTTCAAAAATTAACCAATAAAAATCTATGTATCATAACAGAACACTGTCCAACTTGCTTGCTTTGGATATGTCATCAAGAGGGATCAATCACTGGAGGAGGACATCATTTTTTTTTGTGAAGCAGAGGGCCAGCAAGGGTGCAGGAGACCATCAGTGAGACGGACTGGCACAATAGCTGCAACAATGGACTCGAACATGTCAGCTATCGTAAGATGACACAGGACCAAACAACATTTTGTTCTATTGTATATAAGGAGTATTGAACGTTGTAGCAGATTTGACAGCAACTATCCATCTATCTAAAATATGTGTGTTGTACATAAGGAATGTGTAAGTGATTCAAAAAAAAAAAAAAGTTAAAGGAATAATGGGTAATGCAATGAAGCAAAAAGAACTAAAGCCTGGAAAATCTGTTGCAGCTTTGTTGAATATGTCTGAAGTGAGTATTGTATTTTGTGTCATTTGAAAGGAACTTACATCCAATGAAATAGCCAATAAAATCTTTTTTAATAAAAGTGACTAAAATGTTCCAGGCAATGGTTTTTAGTTTTTAGGTGAATAAAGCCTTTATTATGTGACCTTCGTATTTACAGGCACGTTCTGTTAACCTACATTTGTCTAACGGTAAATGTAAAGGCTCAATGCCTCTATCCACAAAATAGCATTGCTCACAAATCGAAACCTCAAAGGGAACAGTCTTATAATACTTCCTGAAATAATCAGAGCTCTTCAGATTTCCATCTCTAATGCCCTGTGACTATTTATAATTACACAGAGGATTTCTTAATCTAATGACTTTCAGTCTTTGCTTAGACTTTTAAGCCCATTCATGGTCAGTTCTCCCTTAGCAAATTGTTTCAAGACAAAAAGTCAGACAAACACTATCTTTCAAGGAGGGACGGTGATGACAGTAATTTTGGAGATGTATCAGAATATCAATTTGATAAAGTTCTGATCATCCTGACCACCAAGATTGAAGTTTAAGCTGATGTAAGCATAAAAGTTCATCAGGTAGATGGAGTAATCCTGGCCCATCAGTTGTACTAGCATTACACAGCCTACCCTGTAACTTCCAATACTAAACTGGATGGCAGGGAAAACCGTTCTTACGTAACTCTTTAGCTTGCATCTGCTCTTCTGTGACAATTAGATAGATGTCATAAAAATCCTTTAGCAGAGACCTGTTGTCCATACGTTTCCATATAAGCTGTTATAGAAATAACCCTATTTATCATAGACATTTACAACATCATAACACTGACTTCTTCAGGGAATAGTGGTAAGAAATGAATATGCATGGGAGCTACCAAATGATTTTATTAACAGGAAACATCTAAGAAGTTTCCATTTTAAAATCATTTGGAAAGGGGATTACAAATGGTATTTTAGTCCTCTCTGATAGCTTCAAAGTATTAACTGTGGCCAAGTAAATCTTATAGTCAGTACATCTTTTTACATCAGAGGCAGGTTTTGCTTCTGATCCTCCAACTGCCAACTATGGAGCTCTCTCTCTCTCTCTCTCTCTCTTTTTTTTTTTTTTTTTAAAAACTGGTTTTAAAATCAGTTCATGGATTACAGAAGAATATCAAAACTCTTACTTTTTTTAAAATCATATTTCCTTCTTTTAATAAAATTGCTTTATCTAGTTTAATCACCAATCTCAAAGCATACTCAGCTGATGCTCCATGATGCACATGTGTAATATCACGTTTACAATATCCATTCTCTTGATGGATAGATAAAAACCAAAAAACCCACTGCCACTGAGTCAATTCTGACTCATAGAGATCCTACAGAGAACTGAGCCATAGGGTTTCCAAAGCTGTAATCTTTCTGGAAGCAGACTGCAACATCGTTCTCCCACGGAGTGGCTGGTGAGTTTGAACTACCAACTTTTTGGCTAGCAGCCCAGCACTTAACCACTGTGCAACCAGGGCTCCCTGATGGATTAATTAAAAAGCAAAACAACAGCAACAACAAAAACTTGTTGCCGTCGAGTCAATTCAGACTCATAGAGACCCTATAGGACAGAGTAGAACTGCCCCATAGGGTTTCCAATGAAACCCCATAGGGTTTCCAACTTTCGGTTAGCAGCCAAATGCTTAACCACTGAGCCACCAGGGCTCTGACAGATTGATAGTGGTGTTTTATTCACAGTCCCTTTCATGAAGAAATGGTGGACAGAGTCCTTGGGAAAGGTTTATAAAGTTTAAATTTGTTATGAATTGAACTGTGTCTCCCAAAAAGATATGCTGAAGTCCGAACCCCTGTACCTGTGAATATGACCTTGTTTGGAAGAGTTTTTTCTTTTGATACTATCTTAGCTAAATGAGGTCATAGCAGAGTACACTAAGTCCTAATCTTGGTTCCTTCTGAGTAGCGTCCTATAAAAAGGAAGAACAGACACAGAAACAGAGTCACACACCAGGGGGAAGACAAATGCCACACGATAATGGAGGCAGATGCATCTATAAAAAGCAAAGGAATGCCAAAGATTGTCAGCAGCCACCAGAAACTAGGAGACAGGTATGGAACAGTTCCTCTCTCAAAGTCCTCAGAAGGAATCAACGTGGTTGATAGCCTGATTTGGACTTTAAACTTTCAGAACTGTGAGAACATAAATTTCTTCTGTTTTCTGAAAATAAATTTTGTTCTTAAAGCCCCCCACTTTGTGGTATTTTATTTGGCAGTCCTAGGAAAGTAAAACAAATAAAAAACAAAATAAGTGTACAACACTATGTGGCTATTAAACAGACATTACTTTTATGTCAATAAGGCTGAGTGGCTTCAAACTCACCTTTCAAGCAAGAATATATTTGAAAAATGCATAGATATGGTTCTAATTGTGGCAGTGATTTCACTATACAACATCCTTGCAATAAACTACAATGTGAAATTGGTACATTTTCATTAATGTAGACATGACTTATAACTGAAGGATGATAGCTACCCAAAAGGATTTGCTATGGTCAGTAATGTGGGCAAAGTCTGCCACTGGCCATCTCATTAAACAATTCAAAGATTCCCTACTGGCAGGTTTAAGCATACATAACATCTGAGCTCAGGCATGGAAGTCAGAAATGAAAACAGTTTCCACATGATGGCTCAACTGTTTCATTTTTAATGGGCATTAGTGGCTTGCAGAAAAAGTTCAACATCTTGGATGAATAGCCAATTTGTTTGTTGTTTGAAGTGTAAACAAGGGATAATTTATTCATTGTTAATTTTTTTATTGCTTTAGCACATGAGGTGGTATTTGTTCTATGATGTATTTAGCCTTAATTGAGACTCATATAAACTGCAATTTCCTTCAGAATCTTTATCATAATCTTTTGAATAACCTCAGTTGCAGAATACCTCCAATTTCTCAAGGGACATTAGATTTTTTTTTTTTTTAATAAGCCAAATGATGTTTGGAACCACAACTATTTAAAAAAAAAATGAGTAAGATGAGATATACGTGTTTTCTTCTTTTCTGGGTAAAAGTCAAGTGTTTACTAAAGTAGTAACACTAGGTTTTTTGTATGGAATAAATTAGCTTTAATGACAATTTCCAAGAAAGAGACTCCAAAACAGTATTGATGGCAGAATTGCCCTAATGAATGTGTATCATTAATGCATGTTTTGGACTAGGCATGGATATTCATAAAATAAACCAATTGTTTGCTATGGTCATATCTCATCCATAAACGTGTGCACCAGAATAAATATATAGCAAAAAAATTTGCATAATTTGAGCTTGGAAAATTCTATCGGTTGGAGTATTGTTTACAAACTAGTCATCTATCAGAACATAATTCTGGTTAAAAAAAAAAAAAAAAAACCTTCAAAAACAAAGATTCTTAAAAAAACTTCCCAAAACCGAAAGTCTAAATATAATTGTTTTGAGGTCAAAGCTAATCTTAAACCTCTTTTAAAGACAGAACTTGACAACAGTTCATGTTGAGCATCTACGTCTACTTTGCTTTATGTTGAATAAGATTTATAGTTGAAGTAAGGCACAGATCTGGTTTATATTCTTTAATAAGAGAGAAGGGCTCTTATTAAAAGAGGGGCTGTGGATTGAAATCCTCTATGCATTTTCCCCTTTTCGTTAAGGATCATGAAGAAGGAAAATTCGATTAAAATGGCTAAATGTTCTTAGAACAATTACCACAAATGCCAATAATTATAGATTTTGGTTTCTTTGGTTGTCTTAGCTCCAATCTTTAGTAGTTTATTACAATGCACAACACAGCATCAGATCTTTCCACATGACATACATTTAACATCCACACATTACAGACCATGGGCCAAGATTCTGGTTCAAGTGCAATTAGGTTGAAGTGATGCAATGCGAACCACAAGAAATGCTGTGAGGGCTGTCAAGTACTACTTTGTCCAAGCTACTGAACCAAACTGCACCAGAAAGAAGACATTCCCTAAGATTTTAATTTTCTCACCTTCGACAATTCTGAAGTAGACCACTGAGTTGATCTTTACTGAATGATCACTTTAACACAGGTTCACGAGGTTTTATTGGTGGTGGTGGTTTCTGATGTTGTTTTTAGTAAAACAAATATAGTGCAAGCAGCCTGGCAGATTAGTGACTGTTTTCTTAGAATTTCAGTAATTTGTTTGCTAGAGATTCAAATAAGATCCTATGGCTTCCCACTTAGTAATCGGAACCTGGGTCTTTAATCATTTATTAGATGTAAGAGGAAAAAGACCTATTCTTTCTTTGTGTCTTATTACAGACTGCAAAAATCTATTTTAATCCTCATCATTGTGCAAATGCAAAGTGCCAATGTTGCCCATTATTTAAAAATAAACCATCAAAGCCTGAAATGTTTCTAGGCTGGTATCAGAAAGAAAATGATAGTGTTCATGAGTTTGAAATTGCAAATTAAAGTTGTTGCAAACTGAATTGTGACCCTTCTCAATGTGTATTGAAATCTTGTCCCCTATACCTGTAAATATGTGGAACCCTGGTGGTGCAATGATTAAGAGCTTGGCTGCTAACCAAAAGGTTGGCAGTTCAAATCCACCAGCTGCTCCTTGGAAACCCTATGGAGCAGTTCTAATTTATCCTATAGGGTCGCTATGAGTCAGAACCGACTCGACAGCACATAACAACAACGAAATATCTATAATATGATTCCTCTGGAAATAGGATTTTCTCTATTATGTTAATTAGGTCATGTAAGATGGGTTCTAATGCTAATCATTTATAAGTTATACGAACAGCAGAATGGACACACACATACACGGAAAGACAGATGCCATGTGAGGATTGTCTACAAGCCAAGAACTGTCAAGGAAACAAGGAAAGCTCATGGCTACCGACAAGGAAGGAACTGACAAGACCAAGACCCTGATTTGGACTTTTAGCCTTCAAAACAATGAGAAAATAAGTTTCTGATATTTAAAGTGATCCGCTTACAGTACTTCTGTTACATGGCGGCTCTAGGTAACTAACTAAGACATAGGTTTACAGGAACAGTCACATCTTTTATTGCTTTTGTGATTACATATTTGGTGGATACTACAAAGAATGATCAATTTAAATCCTGAACAAATAAATAATAAACCCTTTGATGTAGTCTGCATGTCCCATAAATTTCTATTATTTCCTATCAGATACTTATTTGTTGCAACAAAAATGTTTTTTAAAAAGTCCTCAATGTCAGTGTCATTTAGCAATAGAAATCATATATTATTACAATGTTTAGTTATATCCTACAGCACAAATTTTGGGAAACTGCAGTGTTGACTCTAGCAGAAATCACTCTCAGCCCTGCGGTCCCATGATCTGTTAAAGTTTTCTACCTTGTGAAAGGGGAAAACTGGCTGGATACACAACATTTCACAAATGTATTTCTGGTTGGCTACCACTGCCATGTGCTAACTCAGAATTTCCTCTCTCTTATCTCAAATGGAATTTTTTTAATCATCCTTTTCAGTTCTAATACCAAAAATTGGCTTGTTGTTTAACGGATTCAAACCAATTTTTCATTAACATAATGCTACTTTTAAACACAGAATCCACTATTCCCTGTTTAGCTGTGATTAAATCTACTGTTTCCCATCCTTTGAAAACTTATCTGGTAGAGCAATACTCTATCTCACTCCCTCCCAGTGAACTCAGCATCAGCATCATTTATTGAGAGCTTATTGTATTCAAGGCATTGATCCAGTTGCAAATAAAGAAAAGCAATAAACAGCTCATGTGCAAAATTTCCCTCCTAATTTTTGGATACATTGCAGATTTTCATGTGGTAAAACAAAAATAAATTGCCAATTACGAGAAAAACTTCACTCAGTTAAGCAAACGATGCTGTTTCTTGACATATTAACTACAGGTAGTCCGCGATTTACGACATATTCAAGTTGACAAACCCCACATATGACTTTTTTTTTTTTTTTTGGTACATCTTATTAGTAATATGTAGTACATACAATGTTAAAATGTATCTGTTAAGTTTACATGTTTCCAACCCCCAAAGACAAATAAAGATCAGATTTATAAAGATTCTGATAGTAAAAGGCAATAATAATTAAAATTTAAAAAAAAATATGAGGTTTTTGACTTATGTCAGAACTGACTTATGACAGAGTCATCAGAATGGATCTTCATCATAAGTTGGGGACCTCCTGTACATATCTTTTCTGGAGAGTTTTCTATATTTTTTAAAGTCTTGGAATTTTTATTTTAAAAATTCAGTTTTAAACCTATCACTTAAGAAGCATCTTGATTTAATTCTATTAAACAGAGACTAGAATATTTGTTTCTAATTCATGTCACCTCTCATTCATAATGACCTCTACTAGAATGGAATTCCTCTGTATCTCATAGGTATGACTGAGAATTTAGTCAACTTACCTCAAAACAGGAGGGCCCTTAAAAGGCCGTACTTCGTTTTGAATAAAGATGGATAACTAAATCCTACCTGCTGACTGACAGGAGAAACAAGAAGAGAAAAAGTAGCAATTTTATTGGTCAAACAGTCTGACACAATGAAAATCTACTAGCTTTTCCTAAGAAATATTGAGATTTAATAATCATTGCAATTAATCTCCAGAGAGTTAATTGGTGAAAGCATTTTTTAAAATGAATTATTCATTCCTGACCAAACTGCATTTGGCACTTATTTGAATGTTAAACCACATCCAATACAGTTCATTTGAAATGGCTTATTAATATGAACACAGATGATTCATCAGTGGAGGAAGAGAAAGCTAAACAACTAAGAAAAAATCTTAGAGCGACAACAAAAACAAACTTTAAAAAACAGTGATCATTGTATGGGAAGACTGATTAAAGCTAAAACAAAATTATTTGATTTAATTCAAAGAGGCATAATTAAATCATTTATCTGATTATCAAAAGCTACATTAAAATAAATTCAAAATGGCATAAAGACTCTGAAGTTCTTTATTAAGAAGTCAAACTTTCATGAAAAATATTTCCCCTTGCTTTGTAACAGACCACATTCCCAAAGCTTGTTAGATGGAATACTAATTCCGTAGGCTGTTTACAAATGTGATACTAAAAAATAGCTCCCAAACAAGTAATTTTGGGAAATGTCAGTTTTAAAAAGACTCTATATTGACCAAGCTTCTTTAGCGAAGAGTTTATTAGATTTTTATTTCAGGGTTGCTTTAATATGCTTATATACCTTGTGAATCCCTGAAAAGAAGCAGATGTAAATGCATCTTGTAGACAAGGTTCCAAAGATTACTTTTTTTTAAATCGTCACGACCGATGCTTAACATAGAAAAATTACTTCAAAAATTGCAAAGCAGAACCAAAATAACTTTACTCGCATATAAGGAAGACAAGTTAAGCAAAGAAAAAAGGGAAGAAAGAAAAGTCAGAGTTCTGTGAGGACTGAACTACCGTATAGCAGTTTTTATAAATGTAAATGTTCATTTAAAAAGAGAGCTAATGTCGTTATTTAAATACAGGCTCGGGTCCTGGGTCAGAACACTGGAGAATATAAAGAACCCTGGTAAGAAGAGCACTGCGACCCACCAAACCTAGCTCAACTAAGGTTTGTGGCTGCTCTTTTGCTTTTTGTGAGAGTACAGGAGTATCTTTTAAGAATTTAAAGTGGTAAATGGAGGTGGAGCCAGAATCAGAACAGCCAGGCGCCAGGGGTCTTTTTTAGGATGGCTATCACTTAGCTCTCTTGGCTTTTCTAATTCTCTCTCCATTTTCTCCTTTCTCCCCAATAAAGGTCCACTTACAAAATTACAAAAAGCTCCAATTCTTTAGTAACTGCATATTCCAGAATTATTAGACAATGTACTATTTTATTTTACTTTCATACTAGGAGAAAGTCTTACCAAAAGTAACAAAAAAAAAAAAATAATAATACGGTAAAAGTCTTCATTATGTTGCACATCAAATTCGAAAGGTTGTACCTAATGTTACAGGAGTCACTGGGTGGTACAAATGGTTAACAGGACCTGGTGATCTACTGACAAATCAGCCACTGAAAACCCTATGGAGCACAGTTCTACCCTGATACATATGGGCTTGCCATGAGTTGGAATCTAATCAATTGCAACCAGTTGGTCACTAATGTTATGGAGATAAAAAAGTTAACTGAGAGTCATGTTTACAATTTTTACTATAAATCATTATCATGCAACAATAAAAAAATTAATGAGATTGATCAGACTATGAAAGGCAAAGTCGAAGGGTTCCTCAATTATTTGTACAGTCAATCAGCAGGTATTAATGAGAACCTAATTTATTCCAAAGAAGCCCTGGAGGCATAAGGATTAAGTACTGTGTTGCTGACCAAAAGTTCGGTGGTTCAAACTCACCAGTGGCTCTATGGGAGAAAAGACCTGGTGATCTGCTCCTGTAAAGATTACAGCCTAGGAAACCCTATGAGGCAGTCCCACTCTGCCACATAGGCTCACTGAGTTGGAATCAACTCCAGGGCACACAACAACAACAATAATATGTTGCAATCAGTGTGATAAGTGCTGTAAGTATAAAAGTAAATGGAACACACTTTCATTCTCTAGAAACCTCCATTACTTGGAGGAGACACAGAGATTAATAAGTAATCAGAGCAATGCAATAAATATAGTAATAGAGATATGAACAAAGCACTGCGGCTTGGTGATATGAAACAGGGTTACGTGGAAGAAGTAAACAGAATCTACTATCAACAGGAGTTTTCATGGTGTCTAAGAGTGAGGTTTGAATATAAGCAGGTGTGAAAAAGCATGGTGCATGATGAAAACTGACTCTTGCTGAGCATCCTGTGGCTACCTAAGCATGTACTTTTCTGAATAGTTGCTTTCCCAGGCTTCCCCATCCTTGCACAGTGCCTGCCTTGAAATAGGTGCTCAATATATACATGTGAAAAATAGCATATTAGTTCCCTAGGGCTGCCATGACAAAAATTCCACAATCTGGCTGGCTTATAAGAACAGGAATGTATTGTGTCACAGTCAGAAGGCTAGCAGTTCAAATTTAGGGTGTCAGTAGGGACATGTTCTCTTGGAAGGTTCTAGGATAAAATCCTTTCTTGTCTCTCTCAGCATCTATCCCCAGGAGTTCCTTGGCTTGTAGCTGCAGCATAATTCCATGGTCATATGGCTGTCTTTCCTCTATCTGTGTATCTCTTCTCCTCTTTTATAACGATACCACTCAGAGGGAATTAGGACCCACCCTACTTCAGTATGACCTCATGTTAATCAATAACATCTTCAAAGACCCTATATCCAACAAGGACATGTTCACAGGTACCAAGGGTTAGGACTTCAACATATGTTTTTGGGAAACACAATTCAATCCATAACAAAGAGTATTCTATCATTTTCTAATTTCTAGTTCCAGCTAATAAACCTAGTGATCTTTTCCTATGTTTATCTGCCTAACAGGAAGAATATTAAGCTATAGATAATTATGAAATACAGCGAAAATGGTCAAACTTGGAGAAGCAATGATATAAATGTTTCTTTTTTTTTTTTTTTATTGTACTTTAGGTGAAGGCTTACAGAACAAATAGTTTCTCATGAAACAGTAGTACACATGTTGTTTTATGACATTGGTTAACAACCCCACAACATATCAACCTTCTAACTTCTCAACCTTTTTTCTTTGGTGAAAATACACTTAGCCAAAGATACACCATTTCAAAAATTTCCACATGCACAGTTCAGTGACATTGACTACGCTCTTCCAATTGTGCTGTTATTCTCACTTAAGATGAAGGCTTACAGAACAAAACAGTTTCTCATTTAACAGTTACTACAAATGTTGCCCTATGACAATGGTTAATAATCTCACAACACATCAACAATATCTTTACTCAACCTTGGGTTCCCTATCACCAGCTTCCTTGTCCCCTTCTGCCTTCTGGCCCTTGTCACTGGACTACTGTACCTCATTAGTCCCATTTGGTTTTAAGGGGCTGTCCACTCGCAGGCACTACTCACCAAAGTAGAATGTAGAGCATTGTCTTTATAAGCTGTGTCATGACAATTGAGCTAGATGTTCCCCGAGACCATGGTCCCCACAGCCCTCCGCCCAGCAATTCAGTCCCTCAGGGAGTTTGGATGTGTCTATGGGGCTTCCATGACCTTTCCTTGTCCAAGTGATATAAATCTTTCTTGTGGACCATTTACTAATTTTAAAACCAATACCTAAAATACCTTTCTAATTCCTATAATTTTGGAAACCCAATACCTGAAAACAAAGCTAAGAGATTCTTGATAAATGACAAATAAATGAACTAAAAGTATACTGACATATAGTGAACCGCCTTTATTTTGCCTTATTTCTTTCATTTGCTATTACATTACCCTGCCTGGGGACGCACTCACCTCTTCTCACTTTTAATTACATCTTCTCCCTTAAATCTTTAATCCCTTCCTTTATTCTTCCCTAAGTCTATAAACATAATTAAGTTGCTCTCATTTGGGAAAAGGAAAAAAAAACAAAAAACTGTTCTCCCCATCTAGCTCAATTGGCATAACACAGTTTATAAAGACAGTGTTCTCCATTCTACCTTGGTGAGTATCATCTCGGGTCTTAAAAGCCTGTGAGCAGCCATCTAAGATACTCCACTGGTCTCATCTCTTCGGGAGCAAGGGAGAATGAAGAGAACAGGATACAAGGAAAAGATCAGTCCGAAGGACTAACTGTCCACAGCTACCAAGGCCTCCACCGGACTGAGTCCAGTGCAGCTAGATGGTGCCCGGCTACCACCACTGACTGCTCTGACCAGGATCACAACAGAGGGTTCTGGACAGAGCTGAAGAAGGATGTAGAGCATAATTCTAACTCACAAAAAAAAGAGCAGATTTACTGGTCTAAAGGAGACTGGAGAAACCCCGAGAGTATGGCCCCCAGACACCCTTTCAGCTCAGTGATGAAGTTATCTCTGAGTTTCACCATTCAGCCTGGGAGTGGACAGCCCTGTACAACCAAATGGGACTAATGAGGTACAGTAGTCCAGTGACAAGGGCCAGAAGGCAGAAGGGGACAAGGAAGCTGGTGATAGGGAACCCAAGGTTGAGTAAGGATATTGTTGATGTGTTGTGAGATTATTAACCATTGTCATAGGGCAACATTTGTAGTAACTGTTAAATGAGAAACTGTTTTGTTCTGTAAGCCTTCATCTTAAGTGAGAATAACAGCACAATTGGAAGAGTGTAGTCAATGTCACTGAACTGTGCATGTAGAAATTTTTGAAATGGTGTATCTTTGGCTATGTGTATTTTCACCAAAAAAAACTTTGAGAAGTTAGAGGATTGACATGTTGTGGGGTTGTTAACCAGTGTCATAAAACAACATGTGTACTACTGTTTCATGAGAAACTATTTGTTCTGTAAGCCTTCACCTGAAGTACAATTAAAAAAAAAAAAAAAAAGTTCTCCCTCAATACGTCATCATCCTCTATCCACCTTTCCTTCTCTCACAAAGCCAAGCTCTTAAAGAGCAGTCTCAATTCCCTACTTTGACCAGTTACTCCCCAAACCACTGCATTCTGACATCTGCCTCTGTAACTCCTGCTTATGGTCACCCCAAGGGCTTCAGATAACCAAATTCAAAAGGCAGTCTTCAACAGAGTCAAGCGTTAATTAACTTGGAAATCTGCCAAAACATTACTACTTGCTTAAATAGTACCTTATACTTACTATTTTTTCTTAGCTGAATCTACCTCTTTCTCTGATTATAAGAACATGACAAAAGTTAGGAGGGAAGAAAGGCAGCCTCAGCCATTTTCCTAAACACATACACCCTCTCTTTCTCTCTGCGTTCACACTTGTTTCGCCAGAGTAACCTTTCTAAACCTGTACACAATCCCATCACTTCCCGTCTTTAAAATCTCCAGGAAACCTCTAAACCCATAGAATGAAGCCCAAATTGCTAGGCAGAACATATAAATTCTTACCATCTGTGATTGAATTTTTATCCTACAACATCTTTAGGTAATACCTGATCAAATGACATACGTGTCCTGGATGACACTGTGCTTTTTTTTCTATTTGAAGTTTATTATTTAGATAATATATGCATATAGTTTTGATATAAATAATTCAAATACAGTAAAATTGGGAAGATACACTGAAATTCACACTTTTTCTTCACATTCCATTTCCCAAAAATAACAACTATTAACCCTTGGATGTGAGTATCACCATGTTCTTTCTTACTTTCGTATCATTGTGCTTCTGCTCTCTCTGCTAAGAATGGGTTTCCCCTTCTCCCGTGTGGTATACACCTACTCCTCACTTATGGACTGTCTCATTATCTGACATTTCACAGTTATGACAATAGTAAAAAATCTACTATCCCGTTATTTTGTGCATTAACGACATATGTTTGGCAGTAACAAATGCCGAGGTGCAAGGCAACGGTAACGCTGGCTGTGATGGTTAAGGTTTTGTGCCTACTGGTTGGGCCACGATTCTAAGAGTTTTGGCAGTTATGTAATGATGTAATTTGGCAGTTATATAATGAAGCAATTTGGCCATTATGTAATGAGGTAGACATCCTGCATTTTGTGATCTGATGTAGTCATCCTCCATTTTCACATAATGTTGATTTTTGTATAACAAACTCATCTTTGGAAACTAACCATGTCAGTGAGTGAGGAGCGGGTGTGTGTGTGTGTGTGTGTGTGTGTACATACATATATGTCCAACAGTCTAAAGTCAAATGTTATCTCTGCAAGAAAACACTTCCACAACTGTGTGGAACTGTGGAGTAAATATCTTCATAATTTTACACACTTAGGGCATTATGGGCAAAGAAAACTGAAACCTGGGTTAAAGGACACATCTTAGATATTAAAGGATGATTGGATAGATAGAAATCTCCAGAAAAATTACAGATTTATCTCCCTAGAGCAGTGTTTACATTTAAAAAGAGGATAAAATTCTGGAGTCACTATTTGCATTCCAAAGGATTATAACATATTTGAGAGATAAGTTTTCTCTCTGTGTCTCAAGTGGGGAGGGTGGCAGCTGTACAGCAGTTCCCATACAAACTCCAAGATTCATAGTTTTGGGGTTCTTCTGTACTACAAATCACTTCGTACAAGCAAGTATAACCATCTAGTGCTCATCTATTTGCCTCAGAAGGGGAGGAATGGTGTTGTGGGAAGCCAATGTGTTTATGATTGTAAGTAATAATAGTCTGCTTTTGATTCATAGATGCTGTGTTTTCTTTCAGGATAATATAAATAAACATAGATATTAAAAATTTATCAGACTGTCTGAGCAAATTGAGGCATCTCCCTCTCTTCTCCCACAGGTTACTGTTCATATTGGTAAAAATGAACTCCTTACACTGGTTTATCTATTTTTTAAAAAAAAAATTGTTGTCCTTTAAATGTGAGTTACAAGAGAGTGGGAACTGCCATGTATTTATCTTTGAGTCACAAATTACTTAAGGATTTCCTACCACAGTGGAAATACGTAATACATAATTTAAGAATAAAAGGATACAAAGAACAAGTATTCGAGTATAATTTAATTCATTGAAGATATTCTGCAATGTCTCCAAATAAGAATAAATTGGTATATATTTATAGCTATCTATCATTTTCCCCATAGAACACCAAAGTTCATATTAAATTTGTTTATAACTGAAGTTTCTATTGGATTTATATTAAATTTATTTATAAAACTCAGAAAACAGGAATCCATCAACCATGTGGCATTCTCTAGCACCAAGCCACAATGGAGAGTTAGGAAGCTGGTGTGGGAAGGAGCAGGAAGAGGCACAGAAATAATAATTTTTACCCCACCTCAAAAACGAAAATAGGATGATATTTTCATTTTTGAATTCCACGTGGCAGAAATAGGAAGATCGTACCTTTCAGAGGAATTAACAAAATTGATTTCGATAACACCAAATACTTTTAAAATTCAAATAATGAACTGGAATAAAAGCGCTATGAGATAATATCAAAACATGAGAAATGTTTCCTTCTTTATAATAGTTTATAGTCACATATTCAAATTAAATATTTTACTTTGTTTTCACGCAAAGTAGAAATCAAAATTTATAACCATTTTCTACTCTACCTTGAAGTGATTTTCATGATACTCCAAATGTGGTTATGTAAGACGAAATAATTAATATGAATATTGTTATTACTTTCTTTACTGAATTACTACAAAAGTTTAACGTATGTTTATACCTTTGACTAGAAAAAGAAGGGGATTAAGGGAGTATGTCAATGAAACCCCCCATCCAACTTTTTTTTAAATAACTGATTCTGTCTGTGGGAAAAAAACTCATTGACTTTACTACAGAGAGATTAGCAGTAATTTCGTGCTGCTCACCTACCATCTTAATCTTTATTGTCAGATTGTCAATTAGAGCTCACAGGTCACAGCTTTAAATTCAAGTGTGGCATAGGGAATTCAATCAATAAATGCATCCACATAGAAAAAATATGCTGCAAACAAACCTATTTTAGTTACACAGTTATTTAAACTGGTGTAACATTATTCTGGAAATGTTAGAAATGTGTTTAAGTAAAGAAGACATTTGGGTCAAGTGCATTTGAAATAATCTGTGTTTAATTATTTTCAAGCTAAATACTTTGCAATTTAGTTTCTACCTCAATTATTCTAATGAAACTGTTTTGTTGAAGATTATCAATAACCCATTAATTGTCAAATTCAATGGCCTTTTTCGTATCTCATCTTTGTTGATACTGCCACATCATTTGATACTGCTCATATCCCCTTCTTTCTTGAATTTATACTCTCTGTCACACAATAAAGTGATTTTAAGATATATGTACCCTCCTACATATGTCTCACTATGTATAGTATTTTTATCCATTTGGAATCTTTCTACGGATAACCGTAAACATAAACTAGGCAGTGTTCGTGAAAAGTTAATTAGCTATTTTATTACTCAGGCATTTGGGATATCTCCTTTTAAATATGAAGAATTATGGGGGATTTTTCACCAAACAAAATCAGTACATATACAGAGGTAATAGGTTAGATGAGGGGTTGGCAACCTACACCCAAATCTGTTTCAGTAACTAAAGTTTTAATAGAACACAAACACACCCATTCATTTTATGTACAGGCAGTCCCCGACTTATGACCGGGTTCTGTTCCAAACACTCCCCTGTAAATCGGTTCTGAAGTAAGTCAAATATTTCATTCTTTTTTTTTTTTCATTTTCATTATTATTGTATTTTATTATCAGTATCTTTATAAATCCGATTTTTGAACATCTGCAAGTGAATAAGAATGATAACATCAGTAAACTATATGCTGCAACACTGAATTTAGTACACATTATTAACAATAAGATGCACCAAAAAAAAAAAAAAAAATGATGGTCATAAGTGTGGTTCATCATAACTCAAAGACGTCTTAAGTCGGGAACTACCTATTGTCTGTGGCTGCTTTTGTGCTACAATGACAGAACTCAGTAACTGTGATAAAGACAGTATCCCATGTGAAGCCTAAATTTACTATCTGGCTTTGTACAGAAAAAGTTTGCAGATCCCTGGGTAAGAGGAAGAAGCCCTTGTGGCACAGTTGTTAGGCGCTTGGCCGCTAACCAAAAGGTCTGCGGTTTGAACCCACCAGCCACTCCATGGGAAAAAGATGTGGCAGTCTGCTTCTGTAAAGGTTTACAGCCTTGAAAATCCTATGGAGCAGTTCTACTCTGTCCTACAGGGTCGCCATGAGTCAGAATCAACTTGACAGCAATGGGTTATTTTTTGGTTTGGGTTAGAGGATTAATTAACTGACCCTAGAAAGGGATCTTCTTTCTTCTGTGATACCAAGAAAAGGCATCCTTATTGTAAAGCTGTATGCCAGGACAGGAGGATGGTGCTGAACTAGTTGTGGTTTTAAGATTGTTCTTGAGATGCCTGTTTGGATATGGCCTTGCTTTTGGCACTATCCCTCAAGAACAAATGTGTGGACCTGCGGTCAGTTAGCTAAAAATCTGAGAAGAGCTCATGCCATCTCATCCACTGTTTTCACATTAAGAGAGCACACAGATCTACAGACCCCTCTAGGGTAATTCCTTTATCCCTAGGCCCCAAATGTGCAGAGGGAGGAAAGAAAGGAGCAGTGATATATGGTATTTCACCTTATAACCTGCATTCCAATAAACTGACTTGTTTGAGAACTTATATGGTGAGAGTATAAACTGATGTACTTTATTCAAAAGTGGGAAGATGCAAGAAACTTTACCAAATTGCAGTTCCTGAAAGCTCCAGCTGCACTTAATTCCTGCTTCTTAGATTCCTTCATACCTCTTTTAAACTTATAACCAATCCTCCCACCCAACCATTATTTGGACTTGCCTAAGTGAGTTTCTGGAAGTCCCTAGGCGGTGCAAACAACCTGTTCAGCTATTAACCAAAAGGTTGGAGGTCTGAGTCCACCCAGAGGTGCCTTGGAAGAAAGGACTGGTGATCTACTTCTGAAGAATCATCCACTGTAAACCCTATGGAGAACAGTTCTACTCTGACATACATGGGGGTCTCCATGAGTTGAAGTCAACTGGATGGAAACTGCTAAGTGGGTTTCTCCTCCTTATAATCAAAAGATAGAAAACTAAATGGGCTTAAGCCAACCTCAAGGAAAGTAAAACAGCATAGCAGACTCTTTTGTGTTCCACTTCATATGTAAGGATGGCAGAAAAAGAAATTAAATACCCAAAAAGAAGTTCTGTATATTAACATTGATGTAGAAACTGTAACTTTTACTCAATATCTATTATCAGATTGTTTAGATTATCTTAAGTTAAACTGTTGATTATCCTCCAGAAATAATTTTCCAGGTGGAATTTTTGTGACTGCATACCTATGGTCCGTAAGTAAAACCCCATTAGAGTTTTTCAGAGAGTTGGATTTCCTGCTGAATATCTAACATCATTCACGTAGACAATATATAAATGCAGATTTGTTTTAAATCTGTATTTTTATAAATGGAGGTATCTTGATTATTTGAGTTCTTTTCTTTTAGACATAATGTCATAAAATCAAATACCCTATAACTGCAGAGGTCTGGTACAAAGAGCATTTTTAAAATAATTTAACTCAGTAATTCATTTCACCCAGTGGGACTACCTTCTCTTAATTCCTGAAAACATATTTGAATATTTTTCTTTAATAAGTGCCATTAGAACTCATGAGAAATAGGTTGGAGAAGGTCAAATGATGTGTTCCAGCTATACAACTAACTAGCTGTGACCTTGGGCAAAACTCAGAAGCCCTAGGAGTAGAGGCTTACTTGGGTGTAAATGAAATAGAGGTGATTTCAAAGGCGCTTTCCAGCTCTAATAGCAGACTTTCACTAATGATCTGACCTGCAGATTGACTGTTTTCTGAACCTTGTTATGCATTTTACTGTACTGACACCATCAACAAAAGAGAAAAGAGTTATCATAATTTAGTCAATCTCCCCACAAGTAGTTCAAGTCATCTCCATCTAAAGATCCTATATTTTGTGCTTATAATTTAATAAAAGATGTAAATTTACTAATATCTTACATCCAATATTTCTACATAGTATTCTGTACATAGGTAGTCCTTGTTCTGCACAGTTCCAATATGCACAGATTTTGGTTCCCACAGTTTAGTTAAATGACCCAGCTCCCCCAACAACACTGTTTAAATTTCAGATAAGGTATATTAAAACAACCAAACCAAAACTGTTGCTGTCAAGTCAATTCTGACGCATAGCGACCCTATAGGACAGATTAAAACTGCCCCATAGAGTTTCCAAGGAGCGTCTGGGTGGAGCTGTAGCACTTAATCACTACGCCACCAGGATTTCCATACGGTATATTAGCCCTGAATAAATGCACAAAATACAAACTTCACTGCTAGCTCATCAAATAACAGATGTGCATCAAGATCAGTGATCAGTCACGTCACTTCTTTCAAAGTCTACTATCTGTGATTGGTCACTGCACATCTGTTATTCAATTTATGCACAGACAACAAATGGGTAGTAGTGTAGACTTCTTGTCTCCCAGTGATAAGCCCATATGTCATTATACAAATATGGATAATTGATAGAATCGGTCACCAAAGGTGAAAGTGCAACAAAGAAACAAAAAGTGGTAGCACTGAAGTGTAATTTAAACCAAACATAAATGGCATTTTAGAAGCAGTAGCTAACTGTGTGAATATTGAAACTGCCACTTCCCTAGATACTCTAGCTATTCAGTGAGACAAACTTAGTGAAGGCAAACTTTTCTATACAAATAAGAAAAGAGGCTGTAATGAAAAAAATTAAGATGTACCATGGTAAGTGATGCTGGCAAAACACTTGATATTAAAGTAACTGTTGGAGGCAGGGCCAAGATGATGGAGTAGTCAGACACTTCCAGTGGACCCTCTTACAACAAAGACCTGAAAAAACAAGTGATTCAAGTATATATAGCAATCTGGGAGCCCTGAACATCAAAGGCAGAGCTGAGGAACTGGATTGAGCGGCGGAGGAGGGAGAGATGGTTCGGAAGCAGCGAGGAGTTGCCAGACCTGACCTGGCGAAAGCCTGAGCCCTTTAGGTTCAAGCAGCTAGCAGTGAGGCAGGCAAGTGGTGGTGCTAGAGAGGCACCTTTTCTGCAGCAGGAGGGACCCAGCACCAGAGAGTCTACACGGCCACCCAGAACCAGTGAAAAGCAGCTCTCAATTTGGCGAAAGATAAGTAATTGCATACAGCTTACTGCACGGATCAAAAACACCCCCTGTAGGGAAAAACCTCTCTTCCATTTACCTCCCCACTCCCTGTTCTGCACTGGGTCCCAGACCAGCTTCAGCAATTTTCAAGTCCCCTGGGACAGAAGTAGGATCTGTTACACACCCGGAGCCATTCTCCCTGCCTTGGAAAGTAAACAAATTAACAAAGAGGAAAAAACAAACTGCTGGCTTCCCTAAGTCACGAACCCAGGGTAGGCACAGCTCCTTTCCCTAGGCACGTGCATAAGGGATCCACGAATTTTGAGTGCCCTTCCCCTGCATAGACTTGTGTGGGCCCATCTCAATAGCACAGGCACTCATTACCGCAGTACAACAGGGTATATACTGGAACTCTAACTTCAACTGTTTCAGCTGTGAAATGGCAGGTTCTTGACATTTGACACTGCTCTGTCCATTAAGAAGGGTCTTCCCCTACCCACATCAGGGGCCTGAGGACTGGTGGCTCCACCCATGCCACCAAGCCACCTGCAATAGGGGCCCATGAATAAGAGGTGCCCCCGCAGTCCTTACAGCCAACAGCATTAGGTGCTCATAGTCCGGCTGCCAAACCCATCCACCTACGTGCTCTAGGGAACAGGGATATGCCTTCCTCCTGGACACTCGGAGATGGCCGTCAGCCCCCTGCCTTCCTCAGAGTATGTCCCCCTGCTACAGTCAGAAGCCTGTGCCTATACCAATCACCCATGCCTGTCTAGGACTGTAAGTGAGACCCTACACCACACACTTGGTGTCCATCTACCTGGGCACCTGAGCTGAATCCATACAGGAAGAGTGGATGGACTCCTGAGCTCACATACCTAGTAACAGATCTAACCACCTGGTGACAGGACATTAGTGCTTCAAAGGTGCCAATAATCAAACTAGTTCATATGAGCAGCCAATTTGGGCATATCAAAATAAAACAAGAAGCTAGGACACAGTAAGCAAACAAAAAATAAACAAATATAGTAACTTATTGATGGCTCAAAGACAACAGTCAATATCAAATCACAGAAAGAGGCAATCAATGATGGCTTCAGCAAGCTCCCAAAATAAAGATTCTAGAAATTTTCCAGAGGAGGAAAATTTCTTGCAAGTACTAGAGGCAGAATACAAAAGATTAAGATACAGAACTCTTCAAGAAATTAGGAAGCAAATTAATCAAAATGCAGAACACGCAATAGAGGAAGTTGAAAAGATTAGAGAAAAGCATAATGACAAATTTAACAGGTTTCAAGACTCCACAGAGAGAAGGCAATCAGAAATCCAGACGATAATAAAATTTCACAATTAGACAACTCAGTAGAAAGTCACAGGAGCAGAAATGAGGCAACGTAAGTCAGAATTAGTGAGACTGAAGATAAAGCACTTGACACCAACTTATTTGAGGAAAAATAAGATAAAAGGATTTAAAAAAAAATGAAGAAGCCCTAAGAATTATGTGGGACTCTATCAAGAGGAATAACCTACGAGTGACTGGAGTACCAGAACAGGAGGGGATAACCGAAAATACAGAGAGAACTGCTGAAGATTTGTTGGCAGAAAACTTCCCTGATATCGTGAAAGATGAGAAGGTATGTATCCAAGATACTCATCGAACCCCACGTAAGGTAGATACCAAAAGAAAGTCACCAAGACAAATTATAATCAAACTTGTGAAAACCAAAGATAAAGCGAGAATTTTAAGAACAGCTAGGGATAAACAAAAAGTCATCTAGAGAGGAAAGTTAGTAAGAATAAACTCGGACTACTCAGCAGAAACCAGGCAAGAAGGCAATGGGATAACACATATTAAAGCCTTGAAGGAAAAAAACTGCCAGCCAAAAATTATATATCCAGGAAAACTATCTCTCAAATATGATGGCGAAATTAGGGCATTTCCAGATAAACAGAGGCTTAGGAAACTTGCAAAAAACAAACCAAAATTACAAGAAATACTAAAGGGAGTCCTCCAGTTAGAAAATTAGTAACATCAGATAACAACCCAAGACTAGATCACAGGACAGAGCAATCAGATATCAACCCAGACAGGGAAGTCACAAAAGTAAATAAAAGCTAAAACACTGGAAATTGGGAAACAGATGTCAATATGTAAAAGATGACAACATTAAAACAAAAAAGAGGGACTTAAAAAATGCAGACATAGATTTTTCATATGGAGAGGAAGTCAAACCGATATAAAGAAATAGAAGACTGGTATAAACTTAGAAAAACAGGGGTAAATATTAAAGTAACCACAAAAGAAATGAACAATCCTACAAGACAACATAAAAAACTAGAAAAACATAAAGACTCAGCAAACACAAAATCAACAACAATGAAAAAGATGAAAAGAAAATACATAAAGAAAAATGATTCAGCACAGAAAATTAAGGGGAACAAAGAAACTGTGAACAACACACACAAAAAAAGACATCAAAATGACGGCACTAAATGCATACCTATCAATAATTATGCTGAACATAAATGGACTAAAGGCACCAATAAAGAGACAGAGAGTGGCAGATTGGATAAAAAAACATGATCCCTCTATATGCTGCTTACAAGAGACACAACTTAGACTTAAAGACAAAACAAACTAAAACTCAAAGGATAGAAAAAAATATATCAAGCAAACAACACTCAAAAAAGAGCAGGAGTGGCAATATTATCTCAGACAAAGTAGACTTTAAAGTAAAATCCACCACAAAGGAGAAGGAAAGACACTATATAATGATTAAAGGGTCAATACATGAGCAGGACATAACTATAATAAATATTTATGCACCCAACAACAAGGCTCCAAAATACATAAAACAAATTCTAACAGCACTGAAAAGAGAGATAGACAGCTCCCCAATAGCAGTAGAAGACCTCAACACACCACTTTCAGTGAAGGACAGAACATCCAGAAAGAAGCTCAACAAAGACATGGAAGAGCTAAATGCTACACTCAACCAACTTGATCTTATAGACATATACCAAACACTCCACCCAACAGCAGCCAAATATACTTTCTTTTCCAGCACATATGGAACATTCTCCAGAATAGACCATATATAAGGCCACAAAGCAAGCCTTAACAAAATCCAAAGCATCAAAATATTACAAAGCATCTTTTCTGACCATAAAGCCATAAAAGTAGAAATCAACAACAGAAAAAGCAAGGGAAAAAAATCAAACACATGGAAACTGAACAACACCTTGCTCAAAAACTACTCGGTTATAGAAGAAATTAAGGATGGAATAAAGAAATTCATACAATCAAACAAGAATGAAAACACATCCTACCAGAACCTTTGGGACACAGCAAAAGCAGTGCTCAGAGGTCAGTTTATAGCAATAAAAACACACATACAAAAAGAAAAAAGGGCCATAATCAAAACACTAACCCTATAACTAGAACAAGTAGAAAGACAGCAGCAGAAGAAGCCTCAAGTGCCAGAAGAAAGGAAATAATAAGAATTAGAGCAGAATTAAATGAAATAGAGAATAGAAAAACAACTGAAAGAGTTAACAAGACCAAAAGCTGGGGTTCTTTGAAAAGATCAACAAAATTAATAAACCATTGGCCAAACTGACAAAAGAAAAACAGGAGATGAAGCAGATAACCTGTATAAGACATAAGATGAGTGATATCACAACAGACCCAACTGAAATTGAAAGAATCATAACAGAATACTATGAAAAATTGTACTCTAACAAATTTGAAAACCTAGAGGAAATGGACAAATATTTAGAAACTCACTACCTACCTAAACTAACACAAACAGAGGTAGAACAACTAAATAAACCTACAACAAAAGTAGAGATTGAAAAGGTAATTAAAAAAACTCCCAACAAAAAAAAGCCCTGGCCCGGATGGCTTCACTGGAGGATTCTACCAAACTTTCAGAGAAGAGTTAACACCACTACTACCAAAGGTATTTCAGAGCACAGAAAAGGATGGAATACTCTCGAACTCATTCTATGAAGCCAGCATAAACCTGATACCAAAACCAGGTAAAGACACCACAAAAAAAAAAAAAAGAAAATTACAGACCAATATCCCTCATGAACATTGGTGCAAAAATCCTCAACAAAATTCTAGCCGATAGAATTCAACAACATGTCAAAAAAGTAATTCACCATGATCAAGTGGGATTTATACCAGGTATGCAAGGAGGGTTCAACATTAGAAAAACAATCAATGTAATCCATCACATAAATAAAACAAAAGACAAGAATCACATGATCTTGTCAATAGATGCAGAAAAGGCATTTCACAAAGTGCAACACACACTCATGATAAAAACTGTCAACAAAATAGAAATAGAAGGAAAATTCCTCAGTATAATTAAGGGCATTTATACAAAGCCAACAGCCAACATCATCCTAAATGGAGAGACTTGGAAAGCATTCCCCTTGAGAACGGGAACCAGACAAGAATGCCCTCTATCACCACTCTTATTCAACATTGTGTTGGTGGTCCTAGCCAGAGCAATTAGGCTACAAAAAGAAATAAACGGCATCCAAATTGGGAGGGAAGAAGTCAAAGTATCTCTTTTTGCAAATGATATGATTTTATACACAGAAAACCCTAAAGAAGTCACAAGAAAACTCTTGAAACTAATAGAAGATTTCAGCAAAGTTTCAGGATACAAGATAAACACACAAAAATCAGTTGAATTCCTTCTCACCAACAAAGAGAACTTCAAAGAGGAAATCACCAACTCAATACCATTTACAATAGCCATCAAGAAGATAAAATACTTAGGAATAAGTCTAACCAGTGACGTAAAAGATCGATACGATGAAAACTACAAGACACTACTGCAAGAAACCAAAAGAGACCTGCATAAGTGGAAAAACATACCTTGCTCATGGATAGGTAGGCTCAACATTGTAAAAATGTCAATTCTACCCAAAGTGATCTACAAATACAATGCAATCCCGATCCAAATTCCACCAGCATTTTTTAATGAGATGGAGAAACAAATCACAAACTTTATATGGAAAGGGAAGAGGCCCCAAATAAGTAAAGCATTACTCAAGAAGAAGAACAAAGTGGGAGGCCTCACACTTCCTGATTTTAGAACCTATTATATTGCCACAGTAGTCAAAACATCCTGGTATTGGTACAACAACAGATACATAGACCAGTGGAACAGAATTGAGAAACCAGACATAAATTCATCCACCTATGAGCAGCTGATATTTGACAAAGGCCCAAAGTCTGTTAACTGGGGAAAAGACAGTCTCTTTAACAAATGGTGCTGGCATAACTGGACATCCACCTGCAAAAAACTGAAACAAGACCCATACCTCACACCATGAACAAAAACTAACTCAAAATGGAACCAAGACTTAAATATAAAATCAAAAATGATAAAGATCATGGAACAAAAAATAGGGACAGTGCTAGGAGTCCTAATACATGGCATAAACACAATACGAACCATAAGTAACAAGGCACAAGCACCAGAAGAGAGACTAGATAAACGGGAGCTCCTAAAAATCAAACACTTACGCTCATCAAAAGACTTCACCAAAAGAGTAAAAAGACAACGTACAGACTGTGAAAAAATTTTTGGCTACAACAAATCCAATCAGCGTGTAATCTCTAAAATCTACAAAATACTGCAAAACCTCAACAACAAAAACGCAAATAACACAGTTAAAAAATGGGCAAAGAATATGAACAGGCACTTAGCCAAAGAAGATATTCAGGCAGCTAACAGACACACAAAGAAATGCTCATGATCACTGGCCACTAAAGAAATGCAGATCAAAACTACAATGAGATATCATCTCACCCCAACAAGGCTAGCATTAATCCAAAAAACACGAAACAATAAATGCTGGAGAAGTTGTGGAGAGACTGGAATACTTACACACTGTTGGTGGCAATGTAAAATGGTACAACCACTTTGGAAATGGATCTGACGCTTCCTTAAAAAGCTAGAAATAGAAGTACCCTACAATCCAGCGATCCTGCTCTTTGGAATATATCCTAGAGAAATAAGAGCCGTCACAAGAATAGATATATGCACGCCCATGTTCACCGCAGCGCTGTTCACAGTAGCAAAAAGATGGAAACAACATAGGTGCTCATCAACGGACAAATGGATAAAGAAAATTAATGTATATGAACACAATGGAATACTATGCAATGTTAAAAAACAACAATGAAGCCATGAAACATCTTATAACATGGAGGAAGCTTGAACTTGTTATGCTGAGTGAATTTAGTCAGTCACAGAAGGACAAATATTGTATAACACCACTATTATAAGAACTCAAGAAAAGGTTTAAACACAGAAGAAAACATTCTTTGATTGTTACGAGGGTGCGGAGGGAGGGTGAGGGTTATTTACTAACTAGACGGTAGATAAGAATTATCTTAGGTGAAAGGAAGGACAGCACACACTAGAGGGGAAGTTAGCACAACGGGACTAAACCAAAGCTAAGAAGTTTCCTGAATACAATCAAACACTTTGAGGGACAGAGTAGCAGGGGTAGGGGTCTGGGGACCATGCTTTCAAGGGAAATCTAGGTCAACTGGCATAACAAAGTTTATTAAGAAAATGTTCTGCATCCTACTTTGGTGAGTGGTGTCTGTGATCTTAAAAGCTTGCAAGTGGCCATCTAAGATGCATCAATTGGTCCCAACCACCTGGAGTAAAGGAGAATGAAGAATGCCAAAGACACAAGGAAAGTAGTAGCCCAAGAGACAGAAAGGGTCACATAAACCAGAGACTTCATCAGCCTGAGACCAGAAGAACTAGATGGTGCCCGGCTACCACAATGACTGCCCTAACAGGGAACACAACAGAGAGTCCCTGATGGAGCAGCAGAAAGGTGGGGTGCAGAACTCAAATTCTAGTAAGAAGACCAGACTTAATGGCCTGACTGAGACCGGAGGAACCCCAGAGAGCATGGCCCCTGGATTCTCTATCAGCCCAGAACTAAAACAATTTCCGAAGCCAACTCTTCAGACAGAGATTGGACTGGACTGTGGGACATAAAGTGATACTCGTGAGGAGTGTGCCTCTTCGTTCCAGTAGATACAAGAGCCTAAATGGGCAGCTTCTGTCCAGAGGTGAGATGGGAAGGCAGAGAGGGTTAGGAGATGGTTGAATGGACACGAGGAATCAGGGGTGGAAAGGAGGGGTGTGCTGTCACAGTATGGGGAGAGCAATCAGAGTTACATAACAATGTATGTACAAATTTTTGTATGGAAAAAATTTTAAAAAATTAAAAAAAAATAAAGTAACTGTCAAAGATATTTCACTACACTGAAAGTGCAAAAGATAAAATATTGGAAGCTGATCTAAACTTAGAGAGGAGTATGACAATTAGCAAAGGCATAGGAATGATGTTTGCTCCATAAGTTGTATGACAGGAAGGCAAGCACTATTCAAACTACTCTTGATGAGTTTTCTGCAAAGAAATAAAACACTTCAATTCTTCACGTTTCAGATTATTTAAATTATAGTATGCTAAATAAATATTACTTTTATTACTTTTAAAATGTTCCTATTCATTTGTAATTTACCATAAGAGAGTTTTTAAGGTTTTGACCATATTTTAATTAAAGATCAAAGACCAATCATAATTTTTCCCATTGATTATTAAGATTTCTTTGTATAATTTCAGACTGTCCGGTCATTTTTATGGTCCTACATAAAAACTGAAGTTGTCAACCAAAAAAATTTCATTCTACTTGGATCCTCAACCAACGTCCGTGGAAGCAGCAGTTAAGAAATCAAACGTCGTATTGCAATGGGCAAATATGCTGCAGAAGACTTCTTTAAAGTTTTAAAAAGTACAGATGTGACTTTGATAGCTAAGGTGCGGCTTACCCAAGTTATTGGTCTTTTCAGTTGTCTCATATGTATGTGAAAGTTGGATGGCGAAAAAGAAAGACAGAAAAGTGTATGCATTCCAACTGTGGTGTTTGTGAAGAATACTGGAAATACTATGGACAGCCAAAAGAACAGACAAATCAGTCTTTGAAGAAATAAAACCAGAATGCTCCTTAGAAAGGAGGATGGCAAGACTCTGACTTGCTTACTTTGGACACATCAGGAAAGATTATTCACTAGACAAGGACATCATGTTTGGTAAAGTAGAGGGCCAACGAAAATGAGGGAATCCCTTATGGGATGGATTGACATAATAGCCACAACTATGGACTCAAACATGCTAATAATCAAAAAGATAGCACAGGACCAGGTAACATTTTATTCTGTTATACATAAGGTCACTTGAGTCAGATTCTACTGGATGACAACTAACAACAAGAACACTACCATGCAAAGTGAGGACGATTGCCTCTATTTGTTTCACTGAATGTCACGGAATATGTACTGTAAACATTTTCAACACTAACACGAATATTATTTCTCTATATATCATTTGGGAGGTAGAGAGAGTTGAGAAAAATTCTGACTAGAGTTGACTCTTTGGGACCGTTTGGCTGATTTTCATATGACTTAAACTCCTCTATGCCCTGTTAACTGCACAACATACCAACTATCCCTTCTGGAGTCCCCTTGTTGGTTTTAGCTGACTTGGAGTCAACCCCTGACTCATGTTGACCCCGTGCCCAAAGGGATCAGACTGCTGTGATACATCAGGTTTTCATAAGGTTTAAAATTAAAAATATGCAAAGCATGTGAAGAGGAATAAAGGATTATATTAGCTAATTACCATTTCAGAAGCAAGAATATTCTGAAGCTCAAAGTGCAAATGACTGGAACTCTGGTATCTGAACTTTCATCTCACCTTCTCTACGCTATCATTTCTTGGTGTTGGGCTTTTCTTAACTCACAGTTCTAATTTTTTTTCTTCCTGTTGCTCTCTTCACTTTTTCCATTGACTTCTTCCCACCTAACTGTTCTTGGAATAGAATTGTCTTTTTATTATTGCTTTAGCTTGGATTGTGTTTCTGACAAAATGACTATGACTCAATATCTATCCTACAAGCCATCATACCTGTGTTCATAATGTCAAAATCAGTCTAACTGAATTATTTCTAATTTTCTCCCCTAATTTCCCGCACGATAGAATCAACAAAATAAATAATATTTTCTCAGAACGAATGTTTTTACTGGTCTATAACCCTCAGTTGATTTTCCCCCATGTCTCCATAGCATTAGAATTGTGTGCATTAAAATGAAACTCATTTCCTAGCATTAACTCTTCAATACTTAAACAAGTCTCTGGATACACAGGTTAGTTGGAAAGATTTTAATTGCAAACATCCATCTGGGTTCAGTTCATCATAAACTCCAAATCCTACCAACATAATTGGCTTCTGGGAACATACACAATATTAACCCTCTAAAGCAATTTGCTACTGCATTTTGACAAGCAATTATGCTTCTCATTTGTTAACTGAAAGGATAAAGATGTAAAAAACACAAATACGGAGACGCTAACTATAAACTTCATTTAAATTTAAGATATTACATTTTGTGGTCATATACTCTGGAAAAAATACACCATTCCTTTGCTAGTGCAGTTTTAAGGGGGGGGGGTGGTGGTGGAGACAGTTTGCATGATAGGTTGGCAAAATATGTAGAAATTGGCCCACAGTAATTTACATTTCATACTTGGGCTCATGTGACTTTAAGTCTGTTTTTGTCAGAGAAATGAAGGGACGAAATTTGATAGTATCTAAAAAACCCTTCATTCTCTAAATACGTATGATTCTCTGAACCAGTTCTTTAATTCATCATTAAAATGAATCCCTATACCCTGGGCCCCTCAAGCCAGCCAAAGCACTGATTATATTGGTATTATACCTCAAATAAAATCTAAACCAAAATTATAAAGGAAAATGCTTCTAGTTCATTTTCTGCCTTTTAAAATAGCTTGTAAAAGAAATTGCTTTTAATCTAACGGTCTTCTGTAGGTTGTATTCTATTAGAGGAAATTGGGCCAAAATTGATCTTGGTAGTGAAATTTATCATTACACATGGAGAATGGACAATGAAATGTGATTAGTCTACATGTACCCATCATTGCCTTTTTCAAGAGCAAAGCTTGAACTGAAAAGCCTGGATTCAATGAATCAATAACAGTAAAAGCAAAATTGGAGGGCTGTCAAATCAACTTAATTCCTCTCTTCTGATCAAGTGGAGTCCAATCACCTAAAGCACAATGCTAATAACAAAATTAGATTGCTTTTGACTCCTTTTACACAGAGTCAAAATACACATCTGAATATAACATTTTATATACTCAACTTTGAAAAGCAACAAACATGCCGATGTATACTAGAATTAAATGCTTGTTGCATTCTCAGGATGAGGCAGAGGACAAATTACTTTTGATTATGCTCTTAAACTAAATGGAACAATTAAAATAATAGGTTTCATTCATCCATTCAACAAATATTTCACACCTAAAAAACTCTGCAAGCATCAGCATATTAATACAATTTATCCCTTTCAGTAATATTTCTTTTGCAAAAAGCAGGCATTTTCCTCTCTTTGCTGCTACGGAAGACCTAAATTTAACATTCATTCAGTCAGACCACATGGTTTGCCACCTGGCCTCTAGGTATAACTCTTATGGATTTCCTTAGCAATTCATAAGGCACCATTTATTATACTGTATAATAATTTCCTGTGTATAATCATTGAGAGGAAGGAATCATGACTCAATATTCTTTCAAATGTAAATGTCCAATGCAATAATATTTATTGAGTGAGCGTGCGAATGAATGAATGTGAAAAGATAATGCTATGAATATAGCAGACTCTGATACTGTAAGACAGACTGGGTACAAATAAAATTGGCCTTTAAGGAAAAAGAAAGTCTTCTTTAAGGAAGAAGTTCTTCTTCTCAAATATTATGTTGTTGTTTGGTGTCCTCGAGTCGGTTCTGACTGATAGCGACCGTAGGTACAACAGAATGAAACACTGCTTGGTCCTGCACCATCATCACAAACATTGCTATGTTTGAGCCCACTGTTGGAGCCACCGTGTCCATCCATCTCATTGAGAGTCTTCCTCTTTTTCGCTGACCCTTACTTTACCAAGCATGATGTCTTTCTCCAGAGACTAGGTCCTCCTGATAACATGTCCAAAGTATTTGAAACAAAGTCTCATCATCCTCACTTCCGAGAAGAACTCTGGCTATATACTTCCTCCAAAACAGACTTGTTCCTTCTTCTGGCAGGCCATGGTATACTCAGCGTTCTTCACCAACACCATAATTCCAAGGCATCAATTCCTCTTCGGTCTTCCTTATTCACTATCTACCTTTTGCAAGCATATGATGTGATCGAAAATATCACAGCTTCGGTCAGAGGCACCTTAGTCCTCAAAGTAACATCTTTGCTTTTCAACACTTTGAAGAGATCTTTTGCAGCATATTTGCCCAATGGAAATATTATAGAGACTTATAAACATATATCTGGGGCTTCACTACATCATATTATCCAAAGGCAACAATTCATGAAAGGAGATGGTCAAGAATGTCCTCAGAGGAGACAGTTTCCAATATGGATACTAGTGAGAGTTGGGAGTCTGAGTGCCACATTATATCTTCATATTGTCAAAATGGGAAGCCCTGGTGGTGTAGCAGTTAAGAGCTATGGCTGCTAACCAAAAGGTCAGCAGTTCAAATCCAACACGCACTCCTTGGAAACCCTATGGGGCAGTTCTACTCTGTCCTTTAGGCTTGCTATGAATCAGAACTGACTCGACAGCAACGGGTATTGTCAAAATGAGCTCATTAACGCTGGAGCCTCAGAGTGCCTTCAGAGAGTTTTCTTGAGATTAGAAGAAAAAAAAAACAGGTGAGTGCACAGTTAAAATTTTTGTTTTCCAACAAGTGTATTTATATTTTAACTCTCAGGACAAAATTTCAGTTGGGGATTTTCAATGATGTTTAGACAAAAAAGAAAGAAAATCTGTGGTAAAAGAGTCAAAGTGAAGAGAGAGAGGAGATAAAGGTGAGTTAAATAACAAATCTCTGAGGAGAAGAATACCTTTAGAAAGTACATTTGGACAATATAAAATGAGATTATAAAAGAACAACAGTTCTCAATAAATTTGAAAACAGGGACTCAAACAGATACTTGTATGCCAATGTTCACTGCAGTGTTATTCATAATGGCCAAAAGGTAGAGACAATCAAAGTGTCCATCAACAGATAAATGGCTCAACAAAATATGGTACATACATACAATGGAATATTATTCAGACATAAAGATAAATGAAGTTCTGATACATGCTACAACATAGATGAACCTTGAAAACTATGCCAAATGAAACAACCCAGACTCAAAAGGACACATATTTTACAATTCTACTTACACAAAACATCAGAATAGGCTAATTTATAGAGACAGAAAGTAGATTAGATGTTACCATGACCTGAGGTGGAGGAGAAGGCGGAGTTACCGTTTAGTGGGTACAGAGCTTCTGCTGGGGTGATGAAGACATTTTGGAAAATAGATAGTGGTGATGATGATGGTCGCACAACATTGTGACTGTAATTAATGCCTTTGAACTGTACACCTAAAAAATGGTGAAACTGGTAATTTTATGCTGTATATATTTTAACCCTTTGCCATCAAGTCGATTCTGACTCATAGCGACCCTACAGGACAGAGCAGAACTGGCCCACAGGGTTTCCAAGAAGCGGCTGGTGGATTTGAACTGCTGACCTTTTAGTTAGCAGCAGAGCTTTTAACCATTGTGCCACCAGGGCTCCGTATATATTTTAGTGCAATTATATACATATATATGTATATATGTACACACACACACATATATTTTAGTGTAATTAAAAAAAAAAAAACTGTCAAATACAGTAGAAAATGTAAATTAAAGCCAGAAAAACAATGCTAAAGAGTATCAGAAAAGGGGAGGAATTTTTTTTTTTTTTTTAATATATATTTTATTGTACTTCAGGTGAAAGCTTACAGAGCAAATAGTTTCTCATGAAATAGTAGTACACATGTTGTTTTTTTTGACATTGGTTAACAACCCCACAACGTATTAAGCCTCTAAATTCTCAACCTTTTTTTTTTTTTTTTTGTGAAAACACACATAGCCAAAGATACACCGTTTCAAAATTTTCTACATTCACAGTTCAGTGACATTGACTACGCTCTTCCAACTGTGCTGTTATTCTCACTTAAGATGAAGGCTTACAGAACAAAATAGTTTTTCATTTAACAGTTACTACACATGTTGCCCTATGACAATGGTTAACAATCTCACAGCACATCAAGAATATCCTTACTCCACCTTGTGTTCCCTATCACCAGGGGGCTTCCTTGTCCCCTTCTGTCTTCTGGACCTTGTCAGTGGACTATTGTACCTCTTTAGTCTCCTTTGTTTATTTATTTATTTATTTTTATTTTATTTAAACACCATTTCAAAACTTTTTACTTACACATTTAAGTGATATTGACTATGCTCTTCCAATTGTGCTGCCATTCTCGCCCAAGATGAAGGCTTACAGGACAAAACAGCCTCCCATTTAATAGTTACTACAAATGTTGCCCTATAGCAGTGGTCAATAATCTCACAATACATCGACAGTGTCCTTATTCAATTTGTGTTCCTTATCATCAGTTTCCTACTCTCCCTCTGCCTTCTGGCCCTTGTCACCGGACTCCTGTACATCGTTAGTCCCATTTAGTTTTACTGGGGTGTCCATTCCCAGGCTTAACATCGAACCTTGAAGGTAACTTCCCCTCTGAGCTGAAAGGGTGTCTGGGGGCCACACTCTCGAGGTTTCTCTAGTATTCTTTAGGCCAGTATATCTGGTCTTCTTCTTTTTTTTTTTTTTTTGGGAGTTAAAATTATGCTCTACATCCTACTCCAGCTCTGCCCAGAACCCTCTGTTGTGATCCTGGTCAGAGGAGTCATTGGTGGTAGCCGGGCACCATCCAGCTGTACTGGGCTCAGTCCCGTGGAGGCCTTGGTAGCTGTGGACCATTAGTCCTTCGGACTAATCTTTTCCTTGTATCCTGTTCTCTTCATTCTCCCTTGTTCCCGAAGGGATGAGATCAGTGGAGTATCTTAGATGGCCGCTCATAGGCTTTTAAGACCCCAGACACTACTCACCAAGGTAGAATGTAGAGCATTATCTTTATAAGTAGTGTCATGCCAATTGAGCTAGATGTTCCCCGAGATCATGGTCCCCAGAGCCAAAGGGGAGGAATTTTTGAAGGACACAAGTAAAATAACAAAAGAACAGTGGGGAAGGGAAGCTTTGGGGGAAAAAATAGAATACTGATGTTGGGAAGGGCAGTTGGAATTGCTGCATTCTTTTTCCATTGATAGTTTCTTCACTGAAAGCATTTATAGGGCATTCGCTGTTGGAATCAGACAGTGCCTGGAGTCCATGCTCCCAAAATAGGTTTCAACGAGAGGGATATAAGGCCGGAAGTAGTTTTTACCAAGCTCTGTCCCTTGAGAGGCAAGTCCTTGGGTGGCGCAAACAGTTTGTGCTCAAATACTAACCTAGACGTAGCAGTTAGAACCCACCCAGTGGGACTGTGGAAAAAAGGCTAGCAATCAGCTTACGTAAAGATTACAGCCAAGAAAATCCAAAGGAGTAGTTCTACATTGTACAACATGGGGTCGCAGTTCTACTGTCAAATATACGGCGTGGTCTTTGAGTTGATTTTGACTCATAGCAACCTCATGTGTCAAAGTAGAACTGTGATTCATAGGGCTTTCAATGACTAATTTTCCAGAAGCAGATCACCAGGCCTTTCTTGTGAGGTGGCTCTGGGTAGATCAGAACTACTAATACTTCAGTGAGGCACATTAACCATCTGTACCACCCACGGGCTCCATACGGCATTATCATCACTACCACCGGTTGCCATGTAGTTGATTCCAAACTTATGATGACCCTCTGTGTCTCAGAGTAGAACTATTCTTCATAAGGTTTCAATGGCTGGATGTAAGTGTCCCACAATCTAGGGAGGAGCCCTGGTAGCACAATGGTTAAATGCTGGACTGCTAATTGAAAGGTTGGCAGTTTGAACACACCAGCCGCTAAATGGGAGAAAAGACATGGCCATCTGCTCCTGCAAAGACTGCAGCCTAGTCTACACCACGGGGCAGTTCTACTCTGCCCTGTAGTGTCGCTTTGAGTCAAAACTGACTTGAAGACACCTAACAACATCATCATCCATGGGGCTTTGGAGTCAAGAAGCCTATGGCAAAACTCAGCACATCTTTAAGCATAAAGTTAGACATAAAGCAATCAAAGTGGACACAGAGGGAGGAAGGTATGTGTTAGCTACAAAGTTACAGAAAATGAGCAGCAGCATTGCAGGGGTGATAAATACAACCTTGCAAAATCTTGTCTTTAAAAGCAATCAATGGTTGAGGGCTATAAAATGTGATGCATTGTCTGTCAATGGGTATGTGCTTTTTAAAAGTGACCTGGATGCATATTTAATATTTGCACTTGGAGCTGATGAGAAAAAACCGAAAGCTATGTTATTTAGATTCTGTTGCCTCCAAGTCTGGGCACAGATCTAAAACAATGGAAGTAGTTAACAGGAGATTTAGTATCAGTACGTGATCTTTTGTACAGACACACATCTGCCATGATAGTGACAAAAAAGAAATCTGGATATCAGAAAGTCCAAATAAAAGAGAAAAAAGTCTTGGTGTGGTGAAGGCCTGGAGAAGCCTGATACGGTAGGGAGATTTTTCCTCTCTTCAATGAACACACTAGCAAAAGATAACTGAAGTTTAAAGTACTGCTTTCAGATGGAGAAATCCCCTCACGCAAATTTCGTTTATTCAACAAGACCAGGATACAGGGTGGATCTGATTAGTAGCTAAATAAAGGAAGTACCAGGGTTGCTGCTAAGAGGTTTGCAAGATCTCCATAGAGTCATTAAGATTTTTAAGCTGACATCTGATAATGGCAACTGTTAAGATCTTTATACAACTTTTCAGTGTAGCACAAATTAACAGTTTGAAAATAATTGTGTAGGGAATTTAAATTACAATTATATTTGTATTTAAAATTGTGTATAGCTGTTTTTTGTGTCAAAAAAGATCCAGAAACACATCCTGGAGACCTTTAGTATTATTTTTGGGAGTGCAGCAAACACTGGGCATCGAGAGCTATGGAAATCTGAATAACTCTTATTTTTATTACAAGTGAACAATATAAACTATTTTAAAAAGGCATTGATCAGCTGTTATAGGATCCTAGAGGTTGAAGACACCTAATTAATTAGTACTCCACCGGTTATCAGACCACGTCTAGTCTAGCCACCTCCCCCACCACCTCACTCACTTCCTCTAAGTTGTTTTGCAGACCCTCTGGAGAGCCCCAGATGGATCCAGATCTAACCAGCTCAGAATGGTCAGACATGCGCAGAACAGGCAAAGACGACCGACAGACAACCCTGAGATGCCACACATGCTCAAGAGAACTCATGCCAAGGAAAGAAAAGACTCATGTCAAGGAACCAAAAATCATCGGACACACGTCATCGGCAGTAGGCCAGCCCATCTGAAAAGCGAAAAGTCTGTCGGCCACTTCCGTGCCAAGTCTTAGCCCCGCTTCTTAGTGAAAAATCAATAGAAACTATGAATAGTTAGAACTTCCTGATCCTGCCCACTGCCTTCCTCCACTCCTTTATGAATATATAAATATAAAATGTGAATGCTTCCTCAAATCAAGGAACTCAATCTGAGGTCGATACCTCTGAGTTCCCCCTTGCTAGCCTGCGAAATAAACTCTTTCTTCCTCTCAAAAACAGCATCTGAGAGTTTGGCTTCTTGCTCGCTTGGCATGGACCCACTGGTCCGGTTTCATGATGAACAAGAGTAGCGTGGTTTTTCTTTGGGAGGGAGGATGGTAAAAATCTTCAGCAAGCGAAAAAAGTAAATACACTGTTTTCTACCATAGTTAGAAATAATTTTGGAGCGGTCACCCCACAAGTACTCCAGATAGACCTTGGAAAAGTCTTAAATCTGATAGGGGGTTTATAGGACAGATTTAATGACATCAGTGCACCATAACACGCCACTCTCAACAAGGATTTACAACAGTTGCTATATTTTACGGAAAAATATCCACCCATTATAAGTGCTGAGCGAAAGAGAGCTCACACTGGCTTGGGGCAGAGGGGCCAACTATGCATCTCTCTTCCCAACTCAGGCTTCCTTGCCATTAGCTCAATAGCTTGAAATTGGCCTTGGAAACTACAAACCAGGCCTTCCCCTCCCACTCCCCCACCTCCACCTCCTACCTGCACCCCTACCCAGGGAACCGGTTATTAAATATTTACCAGCACACTACTGTCACTACCCTTGCTCTGCTTTTGATCATCTATCCTTCCTGTGTCACAGTAAGTCATTAACACTTGTCCAGGGAATCTGTCAATAAAGCACTGTGTCAATGATCAATGTTTCTTTGCGTTTTCAGCCCACAGCCCAGGGGTACTTCAGGGCTCTCATGCCCCCATTCTCACAGCCATGGTCACAGCACGACTCCGTGTTGAGATGCCAACCCACAGGCTGACGTGACACAGGTTGAAAAAGCCCAACAAAGGAATAAAATAGCATCTCTTCCTTAAGCATTCTATATCCACTTCTTTTAAATTTTTGAAGACACTGTTCAAATTCTACCTCTTCTGTGTTGTCCCTTTAATTAACTGCTGTTTCTTCTTTGTTCCTTGAGGTTGGCTTGTATTTCTATTGTGATGCTTATTCCATCTGACTCATAATATTAGGACATAGCATAGAAAACGTCATTTTGTGGTCAAACATGGTAGAATATCAGAAATTTATCCCGTTCAATATTGTACAATTCATTGATATTTTTATCCTCCATTGTAATTTAAGTTTTTTGAATGTTGTAACCACATCTTATTCATCATTTGACCCCCTACCACGACAAATAGTTCATATAGTGAGTGCTTATTATTAAGTGAATGATAATCAGAAAAGATATGATTAAACAAAGAACAGTTTTGAAGAACCAATATATTCTAGATAAAAGTAAAATATTGATAACATTTTACTACGTTTCTATTGCCTTCTTATACACCTGAACACATTTGATAGATCTAGCTATGACAATGCCAACAACATGACTATGAGATAAACATGCGCCCTTTTATAGATTCCATAATATTCTAGCTATAAATCAAACCAAACTGTTGCCCTGGAGTCAAACACAATGGTTAAGCACTCAGCTGCTAACTGCAAGGTCGGTGATTAGAACCCACCAGCCAATCCAAGGGAGAAGGATGTGGCAATCTGCCTCCACAAAGATTTACAGCCTTGGAAACACCATAGGGTAGTTCTATTCTGCCCTGTAGGGTCGCTGTAAGTCAGAATCCACTCAACAGCAGTGAGTTTGGTTTTTTGTTTTCTTTTTAATTGAACAAACTATAAAAATTATATGTATTTCAGGGTTTTGCTTTTTACTATTAGTACTACCAGTATGCCTTTTCCGGCTACATTTATTCTGTCGAAGTAAGGAAAAAGCAGAACAAGATTCCTAGAAGCCAACAAGGAAAATTATTTAACAGACCTAAATATGAAATGAATAGCAGCCCTGTGGAAGAACATACCACAGAAGAAAGGCAGTAAGAATTGTGTGTTCTCCCTTGCAACTATTGAAAATGTGGCCCAAAGTGGAAATTGACAAGCTATGCTCTTGACTGTTAACATATCAATAGGTGTAAATTGCAACAGGCCCTGCTGACTTTAATTGGAAGATCCCTATCACAGCAGAGCTGATTGTAGCCTTGAGATGCACAAATAAGAAGTCATTTTATTCTGTCACCTCATATCATAGTAGTGATACAGGGCAATAAGTTCAACCAAGAAAAACGGAACACAGAGTCTTATTTTACCTAAGACCTCCATGAAGGTGTCTACGTGCACTGACCTAGTTAAGAGAAGGTGGCAGTGATTCGGAACGGTTCACTAAAATTAGAGATCCATTTGAAACTGTGTTTAGTTTGACAGAAAATGTCTAGGAGTAACTGGAATGAACAAAGAAAGGAGCAGAAAAAGCAAATACTGCCTCCTCATTGATTACTAGTTATAAATCTAATAAGGGGTTGTCTACATAAAAACCTCTCTGCTACAGTTTCTGGAAAGCTAGGACTGATTACTATTTCTCTACAGAAGCCATTAATATCTGGGTCATACAGCAATGCCAAGACACTGGATCAGAATGAAAGATGTGAGAAACCAGTAAAGAGCAAATTGATGAGATAACATAAAAGAGAAAAAAAAAAAAGACCAAAATCTCCAACGGACCTAATAATAAATTACATAACTATATTTCTCAAACCCTGATTTGAGACCACCTAGGCATTGGAGCTCTGGTGGCACAGTGGTTAAAGCAACTGACAGATAACTGAAAGGTCAGTGGTTTAAACTCACCAGTGGCTCCATGGGAGAAATATGTGGCAGTCTGCTTCCATAGAGATTTACAACCTTGGTAACCCTATGAGGTCGTTATGAGTTGGAACTGAGTCTATGGCAGTGAGTTTGTTGCTTTATTTTTGTTTGTTTTTTTGGTTAGGCAGAGGGGAGCTGTGGGTATATGGAAAGCATGACGTAATTAAAAAAGATCAAATACGTACTACTGCCTGAGTATATCTCCCATAAAGAAGCTGTGTAGTGTAGTGATTAGAAGCATGGAAGGAAGCCAAACAACCTGGGTTCAAATCCTACTTCCTAACCATGCGATTTGGGACACAGTGGATAAGAGCTTAGCTGTTAACCAAAAGGTCGGCAGTTCAAATTCACCAGCCACTCCTTGGAAACCCTGTGGGGCAGTTCTACTCTGTCCTGTAGGGTAGCTATGAGTTGGAATCGACTCAACAGCAACAGGTTTGGTTTTTGGGTAACCATGTGATTTCCCCAAACTATTAATCCTCTCTGAGCCTTAGTCCCCTCATCTGTAAAATGGAGGAATGAATACTACTCCCTCATAAATTATTATGAGGATTAAATGACCTAAAACACCTAAAGCTTTAGAATAGTGCTTTAAAAGCAAACCAAAAAAAAAAAAAAAAAAAAACCACCACCACAACAAAACCCATTGCCATCGAGTAGATTCCAACTCATAGCAACCCTATAGTACAGACTGCTCCACAGGGTTTCCAATGCTGTAATCTTTACAGAAGCATTCTGCCACATCTTTCTCCCACAGAGCAGCTGGTGGGTTCCAACTGCTAACCTTTGGTTAGCAGCCTAGCACGTAATCACTGTGCCATCAGGGTTCCTTAGAAAAGTACTCTGTACATAATAAGTACTACACAAATGTCTGCCATTATTATACTTACATGACTCTTGGCAATACATATCTGTCTTTGCGCTTAATAAAATACAAACTAATTCAAAACCATATTTTATAGTCGTCTTTTCTCATTACATATCTTCTTTATTGGCAGATTCTAACACTATAATCATTTTCAAATAGGAGTTTACTGTATTTTTTCAAATTGCAAAGAAGCCTGATACTTGTACACCAATGTTCCCTGAAGCATTATTCACAATAGCCTAAAGGTAAAAACAACCCAAGTGTCCATCAACAGATGAATGGATAAATAAAATGTGGTATCTACATACAGTAGAATATTATTCAGCCATAAAGGGAACTGAAATTCTGATACATGCTATGACATGGATGAACCTTGAAAACATCATGCTGAGTTAAGTAAGTCAGACACAAAAGAACAAATATTGTATGATCCCACATATATGAAATCTCCAGAATAGGTAAATGCATAGAGAGCAAAGTTTATTATGGTTGGTTACCTGCACTGGGTAGGAAGGAGAAACGGGGAGTTACTGCTTAAGGGGTACTGAGTTTCTGTTAAGGGTGTTAAAAAAACTGGAAACGGTGACAGCTGCCTAACACAGTGAATGTAATTAATGTCGCAGAATTGTACACATGAAAATAGTTGCAATGGTAAATGTTTTCTTATAAATATTTCACCACAACAAATAAAGAATTAAAAAACAAAAAGAAATGAGCCTTAGCATTTAAAAGGTAGGTAATAATTGATTTTAGAGATGGGTTACTTAAAAAAAAAAAAATTAAGCTTTAATCAAATTACCTGCCAGAGCTGGCAGGCAGACATACAAAAATAGCTCTGGGTCTCCAGAGCTCCTGACTTCCAGGTGAGTATCACTTAGCTCATCTCTATACCATCGTACCACTTGATGCTAGACAAGTGATGGATAACTCATTGTTGCAGAGTTTGGAGTTTACATAACCAGTGCCAGAACAAAAACTCAAGTCCTGGGGTCTTGATACCATGTTCCATTGGCCCAAATGTTAAAAATATTCCTAACGCAAGATAAAAACTAATGAAACTTCATACTAAGTGTAAAAGCCCTATACTAGCAAGGCTTATTATAAAAAGCGAGGAAATCATAAATTATCCAGCTTCATAAAAGGATTATTTCCCCTAGCACTGTGAGCCCTGCATCTATTAGGAAGCTCATTTATGTTTACTGAGTTGAACTAAAAGTAAACTGTAAAATCGAATAGGTGACAAGTATCTTTTCTTTACAGAATAGTAACACTTTACCTACCTATGAAGTTCCTGAATTAAACAAATGGCAAAAATTCTTTCAAAAACACTGTGAAGCATCTTCATGAAAATATCAGATTGGATTTAGTTGTTGAGAGACTTTCTGCTGCTTTCTGATTGGTGAGCAAAGTAACAAAGCTGCACTTGAGTACCGAGAAGATGACCTCTTTTGGCTTATTTGGGGTCTTAACATAACAGTCACTGAACTAGCTAATTAGCTTGGCACAGTTTCAAGCTATTGGATCCTAGGAAGTGAGAGTACAACAGAAAGCATCTCTTGGCGAGAATAACTATAAGTCATCCTTTTCTGAGAGGCATTCTAGTGGAAAGGACTTTTAGCAGCTTTTTTATCTCTGGCAGGGATTTAAAATAAAGAAAAACACCCATTTAATTTATCCTGGTAACATTCAGAAGTGTGCAAGCATAGCAAGCAGGCAGCAATGCATAATCTATGTAAGAGAGTCAGCAGGGTAAACTACTGCATGCTGTCGTCCAGGCAGTAAACCTTCCTCTACAGATAAATATTTCAGAAAGTTGTATATCCAAACCAATTACATTAGCATATGGAAAGAGGCAAGTTCAGAGCCCTCCAAAATCCTCATCTACCAGCTAGAATGCATATAAAAACATAAAAACACACCAAAAAGTGACTCAAATTATAAATAAAAAAGAAAAAAATCCTGCTTGCTTACAGTCAGAATTTTGAGCTTTGGTCTAAGCAAGCATCCTTCTGAAATCATGACTTTCCAAATACCTTGACTTCCAAATACAGGAAGATAAGACCCTTGTCAAGCTCACACAGATGTCCGTTCTGCTTAATAGCTGTGTTTGTAACTGAAAATTGGTAAGTTGGTAAGTTCTGAACGGCTGTAAATGTTTTAAGGCTTTTTGTGCCAAATCACACTGCCTCACATCAAGAAAAGGCAAGGATTCATGGTGAACAGAAAGCGTGCACCCTTAGAACCTGAGTTCGCTTACATCCTGTTCTTGGTGTCTACCTTGGTGTCTAAATCTTGGAAGGTCATAGCGTCTATCATATCCCAGGTCTCTGATCAGCACTGGAAATTCTGCTCTTGGGTTCCAGGTCTATGGTTCACCCAACTGATCCAAATGTGACTACTTCCAGAAGGATTAGAGTCTCCTTAAGCACTAATTCCAGGAATCTTCTTGGAAGTGATTACATCCAGGTGAGGCAGCCTTCTCAGAGACCTAAATCCCCTGTTGTCTCTTTCTCCTGCAATTGTCCAATGGGAATCACCACTTCACCTCATGTTTCACATCTCTGTTATTTTTGGTCGATGCCAAAATACCTAGTCTCTCTTTTCTCCTACTTCTCTGTTCTCCCTTGCTTCTCTCCAAAACTTTATTATATCTCCTGGCACAAGGCTTAGCAAACTGTCCTACAATCTCAGCTACTTCTCTGAACTTTCAGATCATCTTCTTGCTCTAATGTAATGTGACTTTTCCCTGAAAAGATCACCCCTCCTGCAGTCCTTTCCATAGCTGACTTTGTACCACCAAAATCCTACATCCCAGTTTTGGAAATTGGTCAGCTTCCTCCTGCTGTACACTACCATCCTGCTATGGCTTCCTCTAGTCTTCTTCCTCCTTTTGATGTAAGGAACTTTATAGCACCCTGTGATGTAGCCACCCCACTCTTTAACTACCTGATCATTTTCATGTAAAGACATCCTTCCTACATGATTCACTATATTCTCCACCCAGGTCTGTTATCAGCCTGAAAGACTTCAACCTGCATATGGACATATAATTCGATACCTTCTTCTCTCTGTTCATTGAGCTCATTATCTCCAAACACATTCACTGCACTTCATTTTAGCCATCCACTTATATGTTCATGCCCTAGATTTTGTCATCACCATCCAGATCCTCTCCACATTCACATCATTATTTATATATCCATTCTCTTATTGGTGCCTCTTTTCCCTCCAGCTTTATCACTCCTCAATTCCCAACACTCCTTTTCTGAAAACTTACTCATATATCTTCAATTACTTTACTGCTTTACTTTTTCCCTCTCAGCCTCCATCTATTCTTGATCCCTTTTCAATTAAATGCCATCACTAATTATTTAATCTATTTTCTCATAATACACTCAAATCCCTTGTTCCACTCTCACATCTACATGAGAAGTCTCAGCAATGGGTGAATCTTCTTTCTTCGTAGCTCTATCTAGAGCTTAAATTCACTATTAATTCATTATTTAGTAAACAAATGTTTATTGAGACTTTGTAGGTTCCTGCGCATTAGGTACCAGGGATACAATGGCGAACACATCAGAAAATTATGCCCCATTCTTATTTTCTTGTACATACACACTCCCACACCCACACCACTTAAAGATCTCCTTCTAATGTACAATGAGAGCCTACAGCCTCTTCTTACCTTTCATTCCTCTAAGCCTACTCTTGTTGCTAGATGCTGTGGAGTTGATTTTAACTCACAGTGATACCATGTGACAGAGTACAATTGCCCCATAGGGCTTTCTAGGCTATAATCTTTACGGGAGCAGATTGCCTGGTCTTTTATCCTGTGGAACCTCTGGTGGGTTAGAGCTACCAATCTTTCAATTATTAGCCAAGTGTTTAACCAATGTGCCACCAGGGCTTCTAAGTCTAAAGCCATACACCCACTGCCGTTGAGTCAATTCGGACTGATAGCAACCCTGTACGACAGAGTAGAACTGCTCCATTGGGTTTCCAAAGCTGTAATCTTTATGGAAGAAGACTGCCACATCTTTCTCCCTTGGAGGGGGGGATGGGTTCAAACTGCTGACCTTTCTGTCAGCAGCCTAGCCCTTAACCACTGAGCCACTAGGGCTCCTTTGTTTTAAGCCAACTAAACAAACAAAAAACCCATTGCCATATGAGTCGATTCCAACTCATAGCGACCCTACAGAGCAGAGTAGAACTGCCCCATAGGGTTTCCAAGTAGCAGCTGGTGGATTTGAACTACCGATCTTTTGGTTAGCAGCCAAGCTCTTAACCATGCACCACCAGGGCTCCTCCCGAAGCCTACTAGTAGTTAATTATTTAAAGTAAATATTGATTAAGGATTTTCATTGCTTAACTTGATTTCCCTGGTCAGAAACGAACAATCCAGAACCTTTCTAAACACCAAATATGACACCTTGAGTCCCTGCTTCAATAGTCTATTAACTTCTCACCATGTCCTAATTCACGTCTGAACTTCTGATGGTTTGTCTGACCTATCAAAATCTATTTCTAAAAAAAATTGCCTCAACCATAGTTCCATTTTGTTATTACTTCTTTCCAACAGTTCAGTTACAACGAACTTTACACTATTTCCTGAAGCACACCTTGCCTCTTCCTTAACAGGTGCTGTGGCAGACTCGTTTGCCAAGTTAATAAATGAACGTGAAAATACGGGTTAACTGTAAAATATTATATTTATCCTTAATATGATTAATACTGTTCAATAGGCCTATCTGATTTTTCTGTCACTTATATGATTCTACTATGAACTTCTTCATGAAGCATTTAAAAGCTAATAAGGAGAAAGAAGAACTATAATCTTAACTTTCATTTATTCCACATTTTTAGTAGAGATTAAAGGAATATCTTTACTAAGGTGACATAAATCCAGTATATTCCCATAGTTTAAAATAACCTTTTCAACACTGTGGTGTTTAAGAAAATTTAGAATATTCTATCTTAAAGGACATGTGGCTTTCCTATACTCTTTAATACTGCCTATAGGACTACAAAGACATTTTATATATGGATGGTTAATGTTATGTGTCAACTTGGCTAGACTATGATTCTCAGTATTATGCAATTATCCTCCATTTTTCCATCTGATGTAAGGGGACTTGGCTTGGGGGTGTGGCCTTCATTCAGTATATATGAATGTTCTGGAAAAGCTTGCTTGCTCTCAATCCTGCATCTGACTCGTCATCCTCCGATCTCCCATTTTTGGGACGTGAGCCAGCAGCCTGCCACCTGACCTGCCGATTTTGGCTTCATAAGCCCCTGCAACCACATGAGCCAGAAGAAGCCTCCAGCCCGATGGCTGCCCACGGACTTGGGGCTTGCCAGCCTCCACAACTCTGTGAGCCATTTTCTTGAATTAAATCTCTCTATATATGTTTATATACACACTTCACTGGTTTTGCTCCTCTACAGAATCCAGCCTAAGGCTATATATACACCTTGATGTGACATTTTTGGCTTTTCATAGCAATTTTTTCAGAAAACCAAAACTTTTTTTCTAACTACTAATTTGAAAAATGTATTAGGAATGCTGACAAAAATTGTCTTTGTTACACTTTCATGATTTTTAAAGTCTATCATAAGGAATAAAATTCAACATTTAATGGCTCAGTCTTACTATGAACACCAATTATGATTCAGTTCTGTTACACAACAATACCTTACGAGGTTATTGAGGCCGATACAGCAATTTTCGTAGCCCATTTGTTTCTTAATTTTTACTGTTCATTTTTATAATTTTTTATCTTCCCTTTTGATACATAACTACCAATTTTTAATGCCTAGGGAATGTTTATACTTATCTTTTGCTTATGCTAAGGCCACCAAATAATAATAATGGTACATATTTATTGAATACATCTATAAATAAGCTATTCTTCTAAGCACTCTATCAGCATTAACTCATGAATCCTCGCATGGAGTTATGTCCATTTTACATATAAGGAAATGGAGGCAAAGAAGAATTATTTGCCAATTAGTAGGAATTTTAATCCAGGTAGTCTAGCTGCAAAAGACCTCTTTAAAGTGCAAAAAAACTCTTTAAGTGTTAAAAAGTAAAGATATCACTTTTAGGACTAAGCCATGGTGTTTTCAATTGCCGCCTATGCGTGCGAAAACTGGACAATGAATAAGGAAGACCAAAGAAGAATCGATGTCTTTGAATTATGACGTTAGAGAAGAAATACTGAATATACTACGGACTGCTAGGAGAACAAACAAATCTGTCTTGGAAGAAATACTGATGGAATGAATGGTCCTTGGAAACGAGGATGAAAAGACTTCATCTCACAGTTTGGACGTGTTATCTGGAGGGACCGCTCCCTGGAGAAGGACATCATGCCTGACAAAGTAGAGGGTCAGCGAAAAAGAGGAAGACCCTTATAATCTAGTGTTCCTAGACTTCTGTTGAGATCAATAGGATTTTCATTTCTTCAGGACACATCATCATTAAACATGTCATTAGGAAAAACCGATCACTAGAAAAGGACACCATGCTTGGTAAAGTAGAGGGTCAGAGGAAACCCTCAATGAGATGAATTGGCGTAATAGCCACGAAAATGGATTCAAGCATACCAATGAGCATGAAGATGGCACAGGGTTGGGCAATGCTTTGTTCTATGTAAGATCACCATGAGTTGGAGCCAACTTGATGGCAACCAACAACAGCAATAATATTAATAGACTATAGGAATTTATACTCTAGTGGACAAAGCAGATATGGGTCAGGTATTAAAATGCATCAAGTGTTACAAAAGGAAAATTAAGAGAACCATACAACATATGGCAAAGTCAGCAATAACCTGTTCTAGGATCAACAATAAAAAAAACAAACTTGTCATCAAGTCAATTCCGACTCACAGTGACCCTACAGGACAGAGTAGAACTGTGCCATTGGGCTTCCAAGGAGCGACTGGTGGATTCAAACTGCTGGCCTTCTGGTTAGCAGCAGAGCTCTTTATCACTGCACCACCAGGGCTCCAATATGAGCCACTGTTAATGTTTTAGCATATAAAGTTACAGACCTCTCTATCTTCATAAATATGAAGCATATTTTATGTAGTCTTTTTGAACAAATATGATTACCTTTCAAGAAGTACAATTTTGATGTAAAATTCATAATTAATTATAAATTTCACAAATTTCTTATGTTTTAGCAATGTTTTGTTTATATCTACAAAGAGCTAGAAAATAAAACTAAAACAAATTTAAAAAAATGTTTTCAGATTAATCTAGTTATCTACAACGCTTTTGGCTACCGTATATGACTTTAACTCTTAGAACACAACTGTTAAGTCAAGTTTTGGATTCGTGTGGTTACCCAGATGATAGCACAAAGTTGAGCCTGAAACAAATTGAAAATTTATGGCACCAAGTTATACGCTTTCATTTACTTTTTAATTATAATTTTCTGTTCCTCTCTTGTGGAAATTTATCTGATTCCTGAAAAATACTTTGTTGATATGACAAAAGTGAAGCTTTTAAATTACAGTGTTTATGGTAAAATGGTTTTTGGTATGGAAATTTCTCTCTTTCTCAAAACAATCAGTATTCAAAAGTGAATCTGATTCTAGAACAAATGGAATTTTACAAGTCTCCTCATGGACTTCAGAGAATTCATGCAGAACTTGAAACTGTATGCAAATTATAAGTACTACTGCTTTATTGAAGGAACGGATCCATGTCCTATGTAAGATTCTCAGCTGGATATATGACCAGGAAAATACTAGGACTATCTGTCTATGGGGTTTTAGTTCTCGTTGCATTTTACTGTCCCACGGACTCTTTTGTTTGTGTTTAATATTTTATAGTTTTTGGTGAAAAGTTTACATGTTCCTGTTTAACAATTTCTATACATATTGTTCAGTGACATTGTTTACGTTTTCCACATTGCATCAACATTCTCATTACTTTTGTTGTGGTCGCTCCATTTCCATTATTCTTGCTTCTCTGCCCACTCCCCCACCCCACCTCCCACCTTCTCATCTTTGCTTTAGGGTGAATGTTAGCCGTTTGGTCTCAAGTAGACGATGTAGACGATTGTTTCATTATTATTACTATACACAAAAGAAGAACAGTACTCACAGGTGACACTGTTTACTTTATGAGCAGATCTGTTATTTAGTTGAAAGGTGACCCTCCAGGATCAGTTTCAGTTCAAAGTTTAAAGTGTATCTCAGGGCAGTAAGCCTAGAAGTTTCCCCAGGTTTCTGCTGGTCCAGTAAGTCTGGCCTTTTTTTTTTTTTTTTTTTTAAGATTTTGAGTTTTGTTTTACACTTTTCTCCCATTCTATCCAGAACCATCTGTTGTAGCCCCAGTCAGAAAGGGGTTGGTACAGTAGTGGTAGCTGGGCACCATCTAGTCCATGGATTCTTTTTAAGTAAAATGTTATCTGATGAACTGTATCTGGTAAGGAAGTCTTCTTTATGGATAGAATAAACTAGAAAATTGAAAACTAACACCAAACCTTGGGCCTTTAAAATGATACAATTAAAATTATTTTATGAAAACTATGCTGGAATATTAATGGGTTTAAAATGTATTCTAAGAACCTAACTCCTGTTCATTCTCTTCCCCTTCTAAGCCGACTGACTCATGCAGAGCACTAACAGGAAACATTTTCACTAAACTGAAGATCAAAGGGATGGTCCCTTTCCCCCAATTTGGATCACTATCACATGCTTTTAAAGATAAGGAAATGGAAATCCAGACTTTTTTTTTTTTTTTGAGAGAAGAGGGTAGAGACGTTTATTGTAGCTCTAGTTTTTCATTAACCTTTTGCTTACTCTTTCAAGGCCACTTTTCTACCTTGTGTTCAAAGTTAATCAAAGCCATAAAACAATGAATATTTCCTGTTAAAACTTCCAAACCAGGACAGATAAATCTTAATTACAAATCTTGTCTATCTAAACCATTTATAAGACAATAATTAGAATCTATTTAATGACTTGAGAGGTAGACAAAGACAAAAAAAGGAGAGTTTGACGTCCTACTAAATATTAAGAAATTATATATCTCTTAAAATACATAAAAGCAAGAGTTTTAAAAGAAGTTTTAACTTGTACAAGGAAAGGTCATGGAAGCTCCATAGACACATCCAAACTCCCTGAGGGACTGAATTGCTGGGCGGAGGGCTCTGGGGACCATGGTCTCAGGGAACATCTAGCTCAACTGGCATAATACAGTTTATAAAGACAATGTTCTACATTCTACCTTGGTGAGTAGGGTCTGGGGTCTTAAAAGCCTGTAAGCAGCCATCTAAGATATTCCACTGGTCTCATCCCTTCAGGAGCAAGGGAGAATGAAGAGAACATGATACAAGGGAAAGATTAGTCCAAAGGACTGATGGACCACAGCTACCAAGGCCTCCACCAGACTGAGTCCAGTGCAGCTAGATGGTGCCCGGCTACCACCACTGACTGCTCTGACCAGGATCACAACAGAGGGTTCTGGACAGAGCTGGAGAAGGATGTAGAACAAAATTCTAACTCACAAAAAAAGACCAGATTTACTGGCCTAAAGGAGACTGGAGAAACCCCAAGAGTATGGCCCTAGACACCCTTTTAGCTCAGTGGTGAAGTAGCTTCCGAGGTTCACCATTCAGCCGGGGAGTGGACAGCCCCATAAAACCAAACGGGACTAATGAGGCACAGGAGTCCAGGGACAAGGGCCAGAAGGTAGAAGGGGACCGGAAAGCTGGTGATAGGGAACCCAAGGTTGAGTAAGGACAGTGTTGACATGTAGTGGGGTTGTTAACCACTGTCATAGGGCAACATATGTACTAACTGTTTAATGAGAAACTATTTTGTTCTGTAAACCTTCATCTAAAGTGAGAATAGCAGCACAACTGGAAGAGTGTGGTTGATGTCACTGAACTGTGCATGTAGAAATTTTTGAAATGGTTTATCTTTAGCTATGTATATTTTCACCAAAAAAAAAAAAAAAAAAGGTTGAGAAGGGAGAGGGTTGACATGTCGTGGGGTTGTTGTTAACCAATGTCATAAAACAATACGTGTACTACTGTTTAATGAGCAACTATTTGTTCTGTAAACCTTCACCTGAAGTACAATAAAAAAAAGTTTTATTTAGGAGAAACTTCAAAATATTTACTAAAATCAAAGTAATAGACTCCTAAAGGTGAAGGACTTAGAAATCAGAGTAATTTTATAGTTATAAAACATCCCACTTGGAATTGCAAGTTACAGTGTATTTAATTCAGTTTGTTAGGATGAAATGGTGTTATTTTTCATATATTAGCTAAAATGTATATAAAATAAGAAATAAATTATTAATAATTTCTAATGTGGGGTATAGCACAATTATTAGAATATGCTTCCTTAACAACTTATACACATTAATTTTATGTACCTTGTCCAAGAATTTACTGTAAAGGAAATAATCAGGTTCCAGTTACAAGTTGAAACTTAGCATGAACATTCTTTATAAGGATAAACTTCAATGACTTACTTTCATTAAAAAAGGACTAGTTTCAGTACCCAAATTTTGTTTTTAAATGGATCCCAAACTTAAAAATTAAAAAAAAAACAAAAAACAGGGAACAACATAAAACTGTAAAAGGAGAAAATATATATGTGATCAGAAATCAACAATGCACGCCTGCATTTTTGAAAACCAGAAATATGAATCAATAGCATATTTTTTCTTACTTTGCTAAATTTTGACCATTTCTCCTGTTTTATCAGAGATAAATTTTCCAATAATTTTAAGCTTTTGTCATTTACTAAAACATACTTTTACCTTTAAAATATGAGCATACGATACTTTGAAGCACACTGTCAAAATTAAAGAACTAGCAATACCACAGCATTTACTTTTTCTCAAGTACCCACTATGCTTCAAAATAGTTTGGGGGAGCTGTCTTTCTTTGTCCTAGATATTTTTCGGTACTCATTAAGCTAAAATTACTGGGGGGGGGGGGAAAGCATGAATAGTTTTGCAGCTGGGCAAAGGGCTGGGTGGTCTATGATTTCAAGAGTTAGTTATGGTTTTATCAATTAACTGTTGTGATTCTTCTATACAAATTTTATTGGAAAAATGTCCTATGTGAAGATTTTTCCTTCTGGGGTTGTGGGAACATTTTTTTTTCTTTCCATATGTGGGTAGGGAGACTTTGCATTTGTAGTGCAAATGCTACGGTCTTACAATTTATTTAAAATACTGTACTAAAATTTTGCCTGTGGTTTTTAATGTTCCTTTAATCAAGTAGTATTTAAAATAAATACACATACAAGTGATTTTCTTTTACCTGGAAACACGGCAAAGAGTAAAGAAAGATAAATTTGTGAGACAATGATTAAAAGTGACAACTTTGAAAAGATAAAAACCTTTCAAATTGATGCCATCAGTTTTGCCCCATGTGGGGGTCCAGCTTTAACCCTTTCATGGGTGCATTATTCATTTATTTATTTATTTTGAAATTTTTTGGTGATGCCATGGATTTTCACTAATGGAATGGATGCTGAATCATTATTGGTGTTTTTTTAAATTATTATTTGAAAATATGGGGTGCCTACTGCAAGCTGAATATATCAGTCTCATGTTCCATGAAGCACGTCATACGTATTGGTCCCATAGTGCATCACACTTCCTGATTACACTTGAGCCATGAAATACCTTACTCAACTTTCTAAAAATACACATAAAATACTAAATAAACATTGCATTTGCTGCACGTAATTGTTATCAGTTTGATCTAGAGTGGACTGGTATCACGTTCCATTAAGCATATCACACTCATGGGACATTATCAGTGCCATGGTGCAGGAAGCGTGTCACAAACTGTTTTTGCCTGAAAAATAACTCATTTACTTCAATATTTCCAAGTGCTGGTAACCCTACCTTCCCGATAACACAGACCTTACCATGCTGTACAGAAGCCAAAAGACACAAACATTTCACACAATCACTCCTCCGGGAAGCACCCCCTCATACGAATGGCTCTCAGCACTCAAATGTGACGCAGACCAATTTCCTGGTTTTTTAGGCAGTTGCACCAGTATCCACTAAGGTGTCGGAATATATTAAAGTGGCTCAAATGTCTGCTAATAAACCTCCAGGCGCAGAAAAGTATAACACGGGCATATGTATCCCATGGTCCATGAAAAGGTTAAGGAAATGTGTTTTTATTTTATTTATTTTAGGATAATAGTAGCATAATAGATATGCACAGTGTTAGCCGGTGGTAGTCCTGGACTAGAATGCAATTCTCCTATTCTTTGTTTTTTGACAGAGCCTTTTATATAATCGACTTGATGGCAATGGTTTGGTTTTGGTTTTTATATATTGTTTATGTAAACTCTTGCTATGATATAAAATTGATACATAATTAAAGCAAAATTAAAATAAGGAACTAACAGACAATTTTTCCCGAACTAATACTTAACAATGATCAGTTTCAGCTTCTTATTACCCTCTTTCTCCTCTCAAGATTCCCTACCCCTTCTCTGCAGGCTTTAAGTAGAATTAACTCACTCTATACATCTCACTGGTACAAATGGTTAAGGCATTTGGCTGCTACCCAAAAGGTTGGAGGTTTGAGTTCACCTGAGGTGCCTAAGAGGAAAAGCCTAGTGATCTACTTCCTAAAAATTGGCCATTGAAAACCTATGGAGCACAGTTCTACTCTGACACAAAAGGCGTTGCCATGAGTAGAAGCAGACTCAACACCAACTGGTAACTGGTTTATATACCAAACTTAATTAGATTTTGCTATAGATTACTTAAGCAGGTTAGTGGCACAATGGTTACGCACTTGGCTGCTAACCACCAGCTGCTCTGTGGAAGTAAAATGTGGCTATCTGCTCCCTTAAAGATTACAGCATTGGAAACCCTATGGGGCAGCTTTACTCTGTTCTATAGGGTTGCTATGAGTTGGAATCAACTCCACGGCAATGAGTTTAGAGTACACACAACTTTGGAAACAGCTTTTCTTTCTCTCTCTCTCTTTTTTTTTTTGGTCAAAAGCGTTTATTGTCACATTCTTCAACTTCTTCATTGAACAACTTTTCTGGAACCTCTGACTCCATACAGAATAGGATATATAGCTTCCAAACTAGAGGAATAAAAGAGATAAAATGGAAAAAGATGGGTTGGACTCTTTGCTAGTATGAAATCTGCTAAGTCTTTTTAGACTACAACTACTTGAAACAAGCAGAAACCAGTAAGATTTTTTTTTTAATAAAGAGAAAGAAATGAAAACACTATAACGATTTGAAAATGGAGACCACATTTAATTTTGGTATTGCCCAGACGTTTACTAGAGTATGATAATTTCCCTATTTTTAATATAAGTAGGTAAGGAAATAGATGAATCCTGGGTTAGTCTAGAAAAGAGGCTCACACAACCATTAGAAACTTTAGTTTAAATTAAATATTTTCCCCTTATTTACTTCAAGTTCAAATAAATATATATGGGCTTAAAAACTATTTCAAAAATGCATTTCAGAAATCACAGTCACATAAAATTATAGAATATGTAACACAAATGAAACATTTATAATCAACTAGAGAACCACAAAGTAATGAATTTGAAGAAATAATTGTAACCTAATACTTAGATAGACACCAGATGACATATGCATGTGTGCTTTCCAGGGTTCTTGGGTATTTTTCTTTTTTTTGGTTACTTTTAAAAACAATTTTTATCATCCAAATCTGTATTGAACTGAATCAGCTGGAATTTTAAACAGATTGCCATCTATTAAAAAAAAAAAAAATCAGCAAACTATAAAAACCAAAAAGTTATCTGTAATATTAAACTAAAATTTTTTTTGATAAAGTATGGGTTGGTTCCAATTTCTCAATGTTTATTAAATTATTTTTAAACTAATTAAATTGCAGAAATATTATTTTACTCTAATTTCATTGTCCTTGCTAATCATGTTTTCTGGTTTTAAATTCTTAAACATGCCTTAGGATGCCAAAATCATTCCGTTGCTCATTTTCCGTGTAAAAGACATAAGATGTAATGTAATTTATATGAAATATTGTTCAGGTCATTCATCTAATGTTGCAGGGGTTCTCCAAGGCTCAGTTCTAGGCCCTTTTCTCTGCTGATTTCTCTGCTTTGCTAATCTCATAAAGTGCCATTTTAATTCCTTCTTTATACTAATCATTCCCAAATTTAGATCCTTAGCCCAGATCTTTCTTTTGAGCTCAAACTCACCTATATAATTGCTTACTTGAAATGATCTTTTGAATTTCCTCCAGATAACTTCAACCTAATATGTCCACAATGGAATACTTAATTTTTTCTGTTAAAAATCTTTCCCTCTCCAGCCTTCCTTACCTCAGTGAATGGTATCGCATTTGGCAACAACAGTTACTCAATCCAAAACTTCAGAGTCATTCTTGTTTTCTCCCTTTTCTTCCCTGCCACCTGACTGCCTCCTGTTCAAATTTATCTACGATTCACATGGATCCCACCTACAAAAATATTCTGGAGTTTGTCCTTTTTCACTGCTAGAGAAACCCTGGTGGCACAGTGATTAATAGCTACCGCTGCTAACCAAAAGGTCAGCAGTTCGAATCTACCGGGTGCTCCTTGGGAACTCTATGGGGACGTTCTACTGTGTCCTAAAGGGTCACTATGAGTCTGAATCGACTCAATGGCAACAGGTAATGGTAGTGCCACTTATTGCACATCTGGAACACAGTAGCAGGCTGCTAAATTGCCTTTCCGTCTTTACTCATGACACCTCTCTACTCCCTCCACCTCATTCCCCTCGCCCTACACTGAAGCAAATGTATTCTTTCAGTGTCAACCAGGTCAGTTCACTCATAGCTTCTGACTGTGCCTAATGAAAATCCAATCTCTTATTCATGGACTGTTGCTGTTAGCTGCCATTAAGTCGTCCCCCAACTCATGGCAACCCCATGCAAAACAGGATCCTATCACCGTGATCCAAAGGATTTTCACTGGCTGATTTTTCAGACACAGATTGCCAGGCCTCTCTTCCTAGTCTTAGTCTGGAAATGCCACTGAAACCTGTTCAGTATCATCATAGCAATATATAAGCCTCCACTGACAGACAACCAGTGAGACCTGGTGGTGCAGTGGTTAAACCCCCTGAAAGGGGTTTTCGATGGCTCATTTTTCGGAAGTAGACTGCCAGGCCTTTCTTCCTGGATAATAATAATCCAGTTTATTTAAAATATAAAATCTACTGCATTAAGTGATGACAGAGTATTTGACATAATTTTTTTTATGAATGATATCTGACAGACTTATTTCAAACCTTCTCTTCCAGATTTTAAATTAAAAACTAAAGGTAGTAGGAAAACACAAACAATAATCTATATAACACAAAAGCCTGAAAACATTTCATGCCGGAAGATGGGAAGGGGAAGGTAGCAGGAACTCAAACTGCCTATTTATGCCAAGTATATTAGTTTTGGGCATTAACTTAAATGCTCCTATATTTATTAACATCCACATTCCTGATAAAACTGTGACAAAAGCAATACCAGGAGTTAAAAAAGATAAATTTTAAGTTTCTATTTTAGAGGAAAGAAAGAAAAAGGTAATAAATAGGTAAATAAATCGACTACATTTTAAAAAAACATACTCATATCAAGATATATCTAAGAGAATTCCATAACTAAAATGAAAATACAAAGAAGATTCTAAGATATTCAGATAGTTCTTCAGCTGTCAGAGGTAAGGATCATACATTATACAGAAAATAGTAATTTTCAAATATTGTGACTGATACTGGAAGTATCAACAACAGTTTCTTATAAAATCTCAGGCTAAATAATAGACTTTTTAAAATGTAAAGACTGTAAAGTTTTAGATGTCAGAGCAAAGCTCAATTTTTTTGTGAACTGAAGATTTCTAATCATCTTTCTCTGCACAACGTTTAGCTTTAATTACCTTAGAAAACACACCAACTGCACACGGCAATAATTTTATACTTACGTTGACAAGAGCTTAACTATACTCAGAGCACCACAAAATCCATCATCTCTAATCCCAATGGCTCTGGAAAAATAACACTAAAGAAACCTCAGCTTAATTTAAATCTGTAATAAGCCAAAGAGGGAATAAACATAACTATCCCCAGATTAGTACACATTCTGACAATTCTTAGAAAATAATTACCACAACCGTCTGAAGTGGAATTGCTAATTTTCCAAGGCACAGGCTAGAATAAAATAAAGAGACAAAAAGAATTCTATCACACTGTACCTAATACAAATACTGTACCTAATGTAGCAAAGTCTCTAACTGGATTTCAATGCCTCCTACCCCACCAAGTGGACTAACAGCGTTATTTTTTTTTAAGTAGCTTTTAAAATGGAGTATTCAAATTACAGAATGAAAAAGCAAAGTAAGCTTCCACAGGGGGGAGAAAAGCTGTGTTTAAGTCTGTGGATTTTAGAAAGAAATTCTGCAGCAACTGTAGGACAATACGCCCTGCTCAACCACGCCATAATTACAAGACAACACTCCAGATCTGCTTGGTGTTGACAAGTTGTACCCAATTTCCAGACAGCCAGGAGGCCATTAGAAAAAAGGCACTAAAACTAATATGGATTCCTCCATAAACATCACGTCCTTCCGATCAGAGCCTAAACACACGTTAGCATATGGAAAGCAGCTTTTATTACTTACAAGAATCAGAGTGCACGCAACAGGAAAAGTTTCGTCGCAAGCAACACCCCCTCAAAAGCTGTCTGGGGTCTTCCTTGAACACCCCACTTTGTGCCATGGGTGAGGGGCTTAAACGGGACCCTACCTACGGCCGGTCTCCCCTGGTTAGGTGGGTCCACCTAGGTAGACTATAAATTTATGCTATGTGTGCCCCACAGGCACCAGAGCTGAGGAGGCTCTGAAAATTTCCTCTCTGAGCCTTTTTATATCCCCAGCCTAAGTGACTAATTGTATCATTTTAACCCTGCTAACAAACATGGTACTGCATCCTGCCCCCATGACCTACTGAGGTGGTGGTGGGAGGCAGGGATGGCCCAGAATTGTATCTTTTTAATCTTTCTAACAAACAACAGGCCTCAGTGGAGCCGGTGGCTTGTTTGGAGGCCTAAAGATGCCAGCAGGGAGAGAAATAGAAAAAAAAACTATTTCTCCATGACCACCTGGTTTGTCCAAAAGGTTTGTTCCTCACAGGAACATAAAGCATTCTCATATGCAGTTTGAAATTTATATATGTAAATAGAAACATCAAAGACACACAACTTTCTGTGCAGCTCAGAGTTTTAGTATATTTAACAGTCCAGCATAACTCAAATTAGATATTTTAAAAAGGAGAGTTGATTAGAACAAGATACAGAAATTAATGTATGTATACCAAAGAACCTTGTTGCCATCAAGTCAATTCCCACTCACAGCAACCCTACAGGACAGAGTAGAATTGTCTCATAGGGTTTCCAAGGAGTGGCTTGTGGATTCAAACTGCTGACCTTTTGGTTAGCAGCCGAACTCTTAAGCCAAAGCCACTACGCCACCAGGGGTCCCAATGTATGTACAGGAGGTTATAAAACAAGATTAAAATATCCAATGAAATGTTAACAAGGTTTTATCTGCCACAGATAATTTAAGACAAGTTTTCTTCTTAACAGAAAATTTACTTGATCAACATTTTACAGAAACAAAAAAGAAAGATTCACATAATTCAGAAATGAGAGTACCATTTGAGAAAATAAAGAATAAAGAAAGCTGAAAGTATCATGTGGAAGAAAAAAGTTTCAGAGTGAAAAAAACTTCTGTTAAAGTTGTGAACCACTGTTTATGGCAACCCTGGTGACCATGAACCATACTTGTCTAATTTGCCAAATGAAGTTAATTAGACTTAAGGGGCAGAGGTGTTGTGATAAATTCTATGTGACTAGATGTAGCAACAACAATTACCATAATTGTAATAAAAGTAAATAACAGATATTGAGGGCTTATCCTATACCAGGTACTATTTTAAGGACATTCATGTATTATTCCATTAAAAAGTAATGTAAAATGGTCCCATTTAATACCTATTGTCCCCATCTTGGAGCCCTGCTGGCAGCATTGTGGTTAAGTGCTATGGCTGCTAACCAAAAGGTCGGCAGTTCAAATCCACCAGCTGCTCCTTGGAAACCCTATGGGGCAGTTCTATTCTGCCCTATAGGGTCACTATGAGTCAGAATAGACTTGACTGCAACGGGTTTGATTATGGTTTTTTATTGTCTCCATCTTACAAATGAGGAAATTCATGCACTGAGAAATTGAGCATGGTGCGTAATTTCACACCAATATAAAAGGCCAAACAAGAATCCCAACCCAAGTGTCTGCTTCCAGAGTCCACTCTTTTAAGCCTGTACTGATAACATTCAGTAAATGTCAAATAAATACATACAATATCCATCTGATCATACATATATACATAAAATATTTTTTTAGAGAAAGAGTAAGCTTAAAAGTAAAGGCAAAATATCAAGGATCTAGTAGATAGAAGTGTTTTAACTGAAAAGGTTAGTGACTAATTTCACCAGGAGTTTGTCTTGTGTTACAATAATGCTAACACAGAAATGAAAAAATTTGTCATCAGTATGTCTCCACAATCCCCTAACTGCCAAGCCCCTACCTTGCAGACAATAATCAAAGGTTCCCTTACACCAATTCTAATAAGGCATCCAGAAGAAAATAGACCAGCTACCTGCCATTTGCCAAGACTTTAAATAAATAAAGAAGGGGGAGGGGGAACAAAACTCCACAGATTTAAAACATGTTTTCTTCCCCTGTGAAAATAATTCTGTAGATTAGTCATGAAAGGTCATGAACAAATGATAGAGGCAAGTCAGCAGAGACAACCTTAGGAATATTGTAGGAAGCCAGCAGTCACATCTCATTAAGTTTAGGATAAGTTTTAGAGTAGCTTACGAATTGTATTATCACAAAATCATTCCACAAAAGTCAAGCTTATATATATTTTAAAGTAAAAATAATTTTTTTTTCTTTCTTATTACAGAAGTGCTATATGAATAGCAGATTAAAGATCTTGACCTTTGACTATTGCTAGAGCTTCCCATTCTGGGCCATGGGCATAGTAAAACTTTGCTCTTACTAGGACTGCCAGGGGTAGAGTAATCTAAAGAAATTTGAGCTTGATTTCTGCCAAAAAATAGGATTCTAAACTTTAAAATCATGAGGTTTGGGAAATGTAATTTTGAAGTTTTAATTGTTTTCTGCATCATTAAAGCTGGAGGTTTCAGTTCACTTTGGATGGGACTAGACCTTTTACATTTGGAATGGGTAGATGAAGAACTGCTGACCTATTCTGGAATGAACACTGTGGAGCTAAACTGTTATGTCAAACAATGCAAAATGCTGGCTTCTTTGGGAACATGGTTGTTTTTCTGTAGATTATTTTCTTGATTGACAGGTACCTCAGACCAACGGACTCAACTTTGCCTACAATTTAGAATCATCTGTGGAGCTGAAAGAAGTATCTTTTCCCTGGATCCCTCCCTAAAATATTTTATTCATTTAGGTAGGGTAGACCAGAGATTTTTTTTTTTTAAAAACTCCTCAGATGATTCTCTTGTGCACCTGGGTTGAGAATTACTGCCTCAGACAGGGTATAAGCTGCTTCTTTTCCTCCTTCTCCTCCATCTCCTCATCCAGCTTCTCCCCCTTTTCCTTTCCCTTCTTCTCCTACTCTTTCTTTTTCTTCTTAATCAGAAACCATGAGACTATTAGGGATCTAGATTTCCCTGCATTCACTGTTTGGGCACACAGTCAATGATGTTCACATTAAGGAATGTTAAGCTGTATCTTATTAATCACTGTAAAGATAACCCACTGGGAAAAAAGTCTAGTAATGCTAGGAGCAAGTGTATAAAGTACCAGTTTTAAACTTTTGCTTTCTTCATTATAGTTCATTCGTGCTATTTCAGGGCATTGTATTTCTATGAAACGCTACAGCCAAATTAATCTACTTTGTGGTGAGGTCATAAAGGGGCTCTATCCAGAATGGTGTAGGGTGAAGGACACCAGCCCAGAGAAAAAAGCCTAGATGACAAGAAAGGGACCCAAAAGAAGTTTGAAGTGGCCTGGGGCTAGAGACTGGCTAAGGTGGAAAAAGACAACCAAAATGGATTTAAGCAGTACGTTGGCATTCTTCAGATTTTCAAAAATACTTGGCAACCAGAACCCTTGCTGTACGGAATGAGAGCTTAGACTACTGCTACTTGGGTGTTAAAAGAGAAGGGTAATGACTAAGATTGAAAGCTGGAGAACTTGGGGATATCTAGGTTGCTTCAGTTCATTTGAGAAAAACAAACACAAAAACAAAGAAGCCAAACGACAAAGACAGAGAGAGAGAAAGAAGAAGAAAAATACCTGCAACATACCTCTCATATATAGACTTTGTTTACACCTTGTTTTTTATAATACAAAAATTAATTACAATCTACATGTTTTCTTTCAAAATTTCCTCTCTTTAAATTTTAATAATATAGTATATGTTACAAATATGTTAATATGTAAATAAATTTACTGTATCTTTTTAATGGTGTGATGATTAACATTGTGTGTCAGTTTGGCTGGGCCATGATTCTCAGTGTTTATATGTGATCACTCCCATGGTTGAATATGCTGTGAGTAGCCAATCAGTGGAAAGGGAGTTTCCTTGGGGGTGTGGCCTGCATCTGAATATAAGCAGACGTTCTGGCTTTTTACTTACTCTGGGTCCTGCAGTTGCCTTGTTTGTCTGACCTCTGGTTCTTGCGACTTGAGCTGTCAGCTTATCTGCCGAACTTGGGATTCATCAATCTTCACAGCCTATGAGTGGAGCCCTGCTCTCTGACCTGCCAGTCTTGGGTTTGCCAGTCCCTGCAGCTACGTGAATCAGGAGAAACCTTGTGGTCTTGCCGGCCGATCTTGGAATCCATTGACCTTCACAGCCTCTGTGCGGGAGCTGTGCTCTCCAACCTGCTGATCTTGGCCTCACTAGCTTCTGTGGCTGTGTGAATTGGGAGAGATCTCTACCCTGATCCACAGACTTGGGATGTTGTAGCCTCTACAATCATGTGAACTGTTTCTTTGATATAACTCTCTCTATATACATATATTTATACACTTTACTGGTTTTGCTTCTCTAGAGAACCCAGCCTAAGACAAATGGCAAGCAAACATTTTAAATAATTAATTGCAAAGCAAATAAAAACAAACATTACCATATTTTCAAGTCGTTAATCAATGGACTTAGGACTTCTTCAACCAGTCTTGTGGAAAATTGTCTCCAGTGATGCAGAAACAAGCATGAATTTAAGTCTCCCCTAAGATTTTTGTGATTTATGAATATTAAGAAAAAATAATCTTCTAGAGGTGTTTAAATTTCAAGACATACATAGAAGAAAAAGAGGTATTTTCTGTACTTGAAGCTAGATTTCATCTTTTAAAAACCCTTGTTGTCAGCATTTCCATAGAGTGTGGTCTAAATGAACCTAGGAGTTGACCCAAACTCCCAGAGGGTACACTATAAAATCAATTCCAGTCCAATATAATCCATTTAAACCCCAGCCTAGGTAGCTTCCAGTATAGAAGACTCTAAACTGGGATTGACTGGGGGATCCCATGTAAGATCTGGACTTCAGAGTTTCTGTGAACTTCATTAAGTTAAATATAAAATGCTATGTGTATTTGTATATGTGAATTTTTCTGGGAAGCAAATCATTGTTCTCAAAGGGATCCGTAACCCCAGTAAAATGTAAGAACATTCGTTCTACGATATGTAGATTGATTCAGGGACTCTGATTTCTCCTTGGGAATTATGACAAGGAGATAATTCATCCTAGAGAATACCTCTTGGCTAGTCCTTAGAAGATCAGGTGGAAAGGATTTCATTAACTCTTCATATCTTTCAAGAAAATCGACCATCAGATGAAGTTTAGGGACCTTTTCAGAGGTAGGTTGGTATCTCCTGGACAAACGGACAAAGAACTAACCTGGAGATTTTGACTAAAGAGGAATGCTCCTTAGAAGCGAGGATGACAAGACTTTAGCATGCTTACTTTGGACACATCATCAGGAAAGGCCACTCTCTAGAAAACAACATCACGTTTGGTAACGCAGAGAGTCAATGAAAATGAGGAAAACTCTCTATGAGATGGGTTGACACAATAGCTGCAATAATGGACTCAAACACAGAAAATGTCATGAAGATGGAACAGAACTGGGGCAATGTTTCGTTCCATTTTATATAAGGTTGCCCATGAGCTGGAGCTGACTTGATGGCAACTTAAAAAACAGCATATTTTGAAGGATAGTCTACAGCTCTGAGCTGCTTTTTAGCCCTCTTTTACTTTAAAATTTCTCAAGAAATAAATATAATAAATATTTTATGACAGTCACAAAAGAACTATCAAGCTTTCTTATAAACAAAAAAAAATTTTTTTTAAGTCAATCTCTAAACCAGAAATTTAAACCTCAACATGTCGTGATGTTTAACTTAGAAGATAACAGCCGGACTTTCTCAAAAACTAGGTCTGTGTTAAGGATCTGTACTCAGAGTGTGGTCCCCATGCCAGGAGCAGCCCTTGGGAGCATGCTAGAAATGCAGGACCTCAGGATCCACCTCAGGCCTACTAAGTCAGAATCTGTATTTTTAACAAGATTCCTGGGTGATCTGTATGCACATTAAAGTTTGAGAAGCGCTGTGTTAAGATTTACGCTATCCAAATAGCATTTTCCACAGAGGTGTGTGTGCGTGTGTGTGTGTGTGCATGTGTGTCTGTGTGTGTCTGTGTGTACTGGGGAGAGGCATTAATATTAGGGGTCAGGAGTCAGTCTCTACCAGAATTATATCACTTTCTATCTTCATGAAACCTTGACGTTTTCCTCATCAGGGACTTGAATGACTGATGTCCATTAGTACTGCAGATCCAGCTGGATTCTCTTAAGTGAAGAATGACAGCCACATGACTATGAGTTGTGAGGTCCCTGATTGACATGGGTTTGGGAACAGCTTGACACCCAGTACTGCTACTATATTGCTTACATTATGCCTTGTCTTCTGAAGGCAATTGATAAGCACTTGAAGTTACATGGTTCTTCATCCTTCAAGACTGCAGAAATAAAGACATTCTTTCTGTGTTAGTCATCTAGTGCTGCTATAACAGAAATACCACAAGTGCATGGCTTTACCAAAGAGACGTTTATTCTCTCACAGTCTAGTAGGCTACAAGTCCAAATTCAAGGTGCCAGCTCCAGGGGAAGGCTTTCTCTCTCTCTGTCAGCTATGGGGGAAGGTCCTTGTCATCAATCTTCCCCTGGTCTAGGAGCTTCTCAGGTGCAGGGACCCCAGGTCCAAAGGACACACTGTGCTCCTGATGCTGCTTTCTGGGTACTATGAGGTCCCCCATGTCTCTCTGCTCGCTCCTCTCTTTTTATCTCAAAAGCGATTGACTTAACACACAACCTAATCTTGTAGACTGAGTACTGCCTCATTAACATAACTGCCACTAATTCCACGTCATCAACATCATAGAGATACGAGTTACAACACACAGGAAAATCACATCAGATGACAAAATGGTAGACAATCACACAGTACTAGGAATCACGGCCTAGCCAAACTGATACACATATTTTTGGGGACACAATTCAATCCATGGCACTTTCCTTTTGAAAAGTACCCCAAACAACAAAGAACCCAAGAGAGAGACTAGGAATCTTCTGGTTTTATGAACTAAAGTAGGTGGACATGGAAGACAGAGAGAGGAGTGATGAATGACTTCACATGAAGAAGGAAGGTCAGACCTCAGGGTCTATAGGAGAGAGAAAGAATATTGCTGAGAAGCAAGCTGGCTTGCCCAGGCGACTTAAGAATTCTCAAGAATTGGAGGTACCAAAGCAAAGATAAGAGTGGAGATAAAAATAGCGATGATTTGAAAAGTATTTTTAAAAAGCAGTTAGAACCCCAGGTACTCAATCTCTCCCTTTCCCAGTATCATAGGAGATTTGCAGTTTACTCTCTGCCAAAACTGCATCAGAGGGTCTATGGACACAAAACATGGGCACAGAGCAGTAAGGTGCTCAACTGCAAACAGTGGATTAATTGAAAGAATGCAGATTCTTCCTTCCACCATTTTTCCAGGGAAAACTTACTCTTCCTCCTCCAGTCTTTCTCATCCCTCACAACAAATGTACTGCTGTTCACCCAAAGGTTCAGGCCAAAAAATTGAAAACCTGTCCATATTGCTCTTTTTCCTTTATACACCATATCTAATCCATTGTTGTTTTAGGTGCCATCAAATTGATTTCAACTCACAGCAACCCCATGCGACAGAGTAGAACTGCCCAATCGGGTTTTCTAGGCTGTAATGTTTACAGGAGAAGATTGCCAGGTCTTTCTCCTGTAGAGCTGCTGAGTGGGTTTGAGCTGCCAACCTTTCAGTTAGCAGCAGAGCTCTTAACCATTGCACCAACAAGGCTAATGCATTAGCAAATCCAAAAGATTCTTTCAAAACAAATCACAACTTGAATTTTGCCTCACCATCTCTAGTGCTGACAACTTAATCCAAGTCATCTGGCTAGGTTAAGTAAAAATGCAATTTATTTAAAGGACCTAGCATAGCTCACATAGTGGCAGGAAAACTTTAAAAATCAGGCTTCAGGGAGGAGAAGAACGGGGCAGCTCTGGTAACTAGGAAGCCAGCAGTTATGCAAAAGCCTGACAGGGCACCAACACCAAAATGAAGATGTGGTATCACTTTTCTGTCTTAACTCTCCACTAGGAGAGAATGACTGACCCAACTTGCATTACCTTCTTCCCTTAGAAGGCAAGGAACATGGACTGATAGACCTATAGTGGTGGCATGTAAGAGAAAAGTAAAGAGAAGGGGATGCCAGGAAGCCAAAAGCAACATATATCTGATTCACTTGCTTAATAAGTTTATGGAGCTTCAATTGCTTTTGTTTCTGGAAAGAAATTTTCAAGGACAGAGTAATTTTAAAATTACAAGATAGCAACTCCTGAGAATAAATGTCTGGAATTTTCAGATTTATGCTTTGAAATCATAAAGTAGATTTCCTGAGAAGTGTTGTGTGAGGCCTGCTGTTCAAATGACAATGTAAATGTTAAAACACATTCAAGTGAAGTAAATAGCTTTTTAAATCAGCAGGTATTGTGGCTAAAGCTTCCGTATCAAATAAGAGATCAAATAAGAGGTGAGTTTTGGTTTGGGTTTTGTATTCTACAGAGCAAGATGCAAACTTTGTTCCCTGAGTACCCACAGTACCTACTACACCTGCTCCTCACTTGTCAACTATCTAGTTATCCGACATTTTGCATTTACGACAATGATAAAAAATCTATTATCCAACTATTTTGCAGATTAACAACATACATCTGGCAGTAATGAATGCTGAGGTGTGAGGCAAGAGTAACACTGACTGTGATTGTTGAGGTTATGTGTCAACATGGCTGTGCCATGATTCTTACTGGTTTGGCAGTTATGTAATGATGCAGTTTGGAAGTTACACAATGATGTAATTTGGTGGTTATGTAATGATGTAATCTGGAAGTTATGTAATGATGTAGTCATCCTCCATTTTGTGATTGGATGTGATAATTCCCCATTTTGCATAACGCTGATTTTCCTGTAACAGCCTGGTCTTTGGAAGCTAACCATGTCAATAAGTGAGGACAGGTGTATTAGATGTCCTAAATGGTGTGACAGGCAAAGAGGAAAAAAAAAAAAAGCTTTAAATGACTAATGAACATAAGCTTAATGTAAATCTTCCACTTATTTTTCAGGAACTTTTGTAGTCTAATAATGTCATGTATGTTCTACCAAAAGACCCTCAATTAGATGTTTCCATTAATTTTACTTGTTTTACCTGACAATTAAAAAAAAAAAAAAGAAGATATCCCCATTATTAAGTTATTCATTTAATGCTTTTGGCATTTCTTTTACAGTACTGTTACTTAAGTTTTCATTTATTTGTGCCTAATTGCCCATTAGGCACAGAGTATAATCTGTCTAAGGACAAGAAAAACCAAAAACACCCCAAACCTACTGCCATCAAGTCAATTCCAACTCATAGTGACCTTACAGGATAGAGTAGAACCGTCCCATAAGGTTTCAAGGCTGTAAATCTTTATGAAAGCAGACTGCCACATCTTCCTCCTGCAGAGTGGCTGGTGGATTCCAACAATTGACCTTTTGGTTAGCAGCTGAGTGCTTTAACCACTGCATCACTAGGGCTCTAAGGACAAGAAAGAAGTATTATATTTTCTGTGAATTACTCATAGCATCTAGAATACAGCCTGCAGATGATTTAAAATAAAGGTTATTCAGCTGCCATCAAGTCAACTTCAATTCATGGTGTGTCAGAGTAGAACTGTGAGCCATAGGGTTTTCAATGGCTGATTTTTTAGAAGTTAGATCACCAGGCCTTTCTTCTGAGGCACCTTTCAAAGGACTGGAACTTTCAACCTTTCAGTTAGCACCTGAGTACATTAACTTTTGCATCACCCAAGAACTGACCCCTCCAAAAAAAAAAAAGTTAGTTAATATAAAATAAATAATTCAGTGTGGGGATTTTATAAGTCAAATTTACAAAATGACCAATTATTTAACGAAAACAGCAAAATCACCTCTGGAGACTGAATACAGCAACTTTAGAATGAAATTAATTTATAATTATAGGTGTAAAACAGTATTTTTTTCTAAATATTATAAATATATGTCTTCTTTATAGTAAAATACATTTATTCATTGTGACACCATTGAAGGCTGAAATTATACAGTGGTGAGCAACACAGAAATTGTCATCCCGTCATGCCCCTTGCAGCATCTAATATATCAATATGAATTAGAGATGCAGATTTGCCCAGTGAGTAGAAAGCATAGTATATGGAGCCAGACAGCTTCAGGTTTAAATCCCTGCTTTGACACTTGCTGACTGAGTCTTACATAGTATATTAAATATAGGTGACATTTCTGGCAGCAGTACAGTGCTATTTGATCCCTCATTCTTCACAAATTCATAGGATGAAGAAGGCCAAATAATTTGACCTTTCTGTGGCAAAACTAGCCCAGAAACACACATGAAAGAAAATGCAATTAAAAAAAAAAAAGCTGCTACAGGAACCACATGGCTCTTTCCTAAGTAAAATTATTAAAAACATAGGAAGATACCATTTATGAAGGCTAAAATACATAGAAGACTTAAATGAAAACATTAATTAAAGCTAACTTGCATGTAAGGTTTATGAAGAAGGTATTTATAACCATTTTCTAAGATCTGCATATCTTAAAATTATACAAGATGTTTTGCATAAATGAAAACAAATGATAGTTATTGAATGAGCATAAAAATTATAAAATATATAGCTTCAGCATTCTTATCTCACACGAAACACCATATTTATTATATTCAACCGTAATTATATTAATAGCAATTAGGTATGCATTATCAAAGGAAAAATATGATTGTAACAAGCCAATTTTTAAAGATTATTTTTACACATTGAATAGCATGAGAAAGCAAGTCCCCTTTAATTAAATGCGCTATTTCAAATTAAGAGTTACAGGACATAATAACAAACACATACATCGAGGAGAAAACTTGAGAGGCTAATTTATTAGTAGTAATGAAAATTTAATTAAATTAATAAATATTGTTAGCAGCAATAGCAATGGTAATTCAGCCCTTAACGGCGGCAGTTACAGCATTCAGAGTGCATGACACTGCTCTTAAATGTGTCCCAAACAGAACTATGTCTCCTGCTGATGGAGGTCCAGCAATTTAGTAAAAACTGAGGGATGTGCTAAAATCTGACTTCCTTATCTTTTTATTGCTTCTTCTATACAGGGTGAGGAGGAGGAAGGGCATCCAGAGACGGTGGGGCAACAGGTGGACAAGCCTGGCCATATCTGCCTCGAACAGGGCCTTTAAGCTGATTTTGCACCTGCAGACTTCCTTTATCTTGCCCCTCCCTCCGCCTCAGAGCCCAGGCCACCCTATCCAGGGCTCCCTGCTGTGTGATTTAGTCTAGCAGTTCTTTGCTGAAGTGAAAGTTATTTTACAAAGTTAAAGGTGGAAAAAATGTGTTCTCTTTTTACCATTTTATGAAAATGTTTGGCCTATAAAAAATTTCATAGATGCATTTGAGTAGAAGCCATGTTACAAGAGGCATTCTATTTGCCTTGAACCATCCACACTGCCCTCTCTTTTAATGTTTTTGCCCCATTTCTCAGCAGTTTTGATAGAGCCGAGTGGGATTCCCTTTAAACACAGAAATGCCAATAATATGGAATAAAAAGATAGTGCTGCTCATTCCTTACGGTCAGAGGAGACTGCTTTTATATTTTTTAACATCATGATCCAAAGTACTAAATTTGAGAGCACAGTGTCTTCCTAAGAGAGGCACTTTCTCCTTTTTATTTTTTTTCCCTAAGAGAAAGGCATTACTTGTCAATTTTGCCTCCTAAAGCGCCTTGCATTTTATTTCCCGAGGTAATTTTCCAGATCTCTTCCTTCCTAGCCATCTCCTACCCCTAGAGAAGAAAGCTCATTCGAACCTCTGCAGCTTGCTTTTACCCTTTACATCTATTTTCCAACTTTGATTTAAAGTTCTCAGAAATAGACATTTACTATAAATAAACAGACAATGTAAGGCTCATTATTACCGCCAGGCAATACCAACTGCTTTCTGATTTTGTTCTCTGATTTTGGAAGCCCCAAGGTAGTTACATTTAACTTGTTTTACCAAGTGTATAAACAAAGCCATTCTTATCGTGGGAGTATGCTAAAATCTATATGCCTCTCTTGGAGGCCTGGTGGTGCAGTGGTTAAGAGCTCCGCTGCTAACCAACAGGTCAGCAGATCAAATCCACCAGCCGCTTCTTGAAAACCTATGAGGCAGTTCTACTCTGACCTACAGGGTTGCTATGAGTCGGAATCGACTTGACAGCAATGAGTTTTTTGTTTTTTTGTGGGTTTTTTTGGCTCTTCCCAGGGGATTTTACTTGGTTAATCAAACTAACCTCAAATCAAACACTGGGTAGAAATAAAAGAGTTTTGGAGGCAGAGTATGTACTGGGCTGGGTCACAAAATGGTAGGTAGCCCTCAGGGATAATTCAGCCACATTGTGATTTTGCTTTGGTCACATCTATTTTTGTTTTTTTTTTTTTAATTGACTGTGTTTAGGTGGGACCTACTTGGATCAACAATCACTGTTCATGGAAGCAGCAGTCAAGATATAAAATGATATAATGCATTGTGGAAATCTGTTGAAAAAGACCTCTTTAACGTTTTAAAAAGCAAAGATGTCACTTTGATCACGAAGGTGTGCCTGACCCATGCCACGGTCTTTGCAATCACTCATATGCATGCAAAAGCTCAAATGTGAAAAAGAAAGAAGAATTGGTGCATTCAAACTATGGCGTTGGTGAAGAATATTGAATATAACATGGATTGCCAAAAGAACGAACAAATCAGTCTTAAAAGAATTACAAACAGAATCCTTCTTAGAAGCTAGGCTGGCAAGACTTCATTTTGCTTGCTTTGGACACATCACCAGGAAAGACCAATCACTAGAAAGAGTCACCATGTTTGGTAAAGTAGAGGGTTCAGTGAAAATGAGGGAAAACCTGAATGAGGTGGATTGACACAATAGCCAATACAATGGACTCAAACATACTAACAATTATGAAGACAGTGCAGGACTGGGCAACATTTTGTTTTGTTACACATAAGGTTTCCATGAGTAAGAGCTGACGTGATGGCAACTAACATCTTTCCCAGAATTGTGGGGTTCTATCCCTCAGGCTGTCTTTCGCTAGGAACTCACATATATAACCTGCTTGGCCTCTGGAAGTATTTGAGTTTCCACTTTCCACTTTAAGTAATAACATTGTTTGAATCTCAGGAATGAGAGACTAGTATTTTGGCCCATGATGGGAATTTTCAAATTCATAAAAGCCTGAGGAGAGTTAATGACAATTAGCCTTTCAAATGGAAATGAAATGCCATTGGGGATTACCAAAATTTTCAAGATACACTAGGCAAAATCCATGAATAAAAATTTTGCATTTTTTTTCAGACTTGCTGTTCTTTATTCAGTCACATGTAAAAACTTAGTTTACCTAATCATGTTATAAAATATTTATTTTAATTATAAAAACTTGTCATCAAGTCAATTCCAACTCATAGTGACCCTATAAGACTGAGAAGAACGGCCCCACAGGGTCTCCAAGGAGCAGCTAGAAGATTCAAACTGCCAATCTTTTTTGGTTAGCAGCCTGAGCTCTTAATCACTGTGCCACCAGGGCTCCTATTTTAATGATAGTCATTTTCATTTCATCTCATGAAATGTTTAATTTTTTCTATCATTGTAAGTTATGAAAAATTATTTTAGATATCAAAGAATGAGCAGGAGTGCATAGTTTAAAAAACTGTTTAGAAGGTATATGAGCAAAAAAGACCAGTGCATAAAATAACCTTGAAATAATAATGAAAATAAATAATATTAAGTATACATTTACAAAAAGTGCTTATCATTCATGCTTGATTACCCTAAAACACATCAGCCATTACATGTTCAATTAAAAATGTATCTAATTAATTTTGTTTGGTCTGATTTGTATATTAACCTGCTTATTTTAATTTTAGTTTCAAGTCTGTGACTTAAATAACAAGGAGGTGTTTTTACTGCTACTGCTTATGGAGTAAGTAACAGAATAGGAGAGTGGAGTACAGAAACCGACAAAAAAGCCCAAAACTCCTCCAGGTTACTAGGCACACATTATTTGATTTGGATTTAGCTTTCAACAACTGTTTTTACAGTGAAAGAAAAAGAAAAAGGAAAAAAAGAAAAAAAAAACACCAGGGAATTGTGTTTGGGAATATTATTTACATGGCATGTTTAAAATATTTCAGTTAAGTTGTATTCTAAGTATATTGGCAACATCAACAATTCTTAAGGTTCCCTCAGTCATCTATCAATAACTAATCCAGACAGTCATTTTAAGTTAGAGTTGTCCTCCTCATATGATTCTGAAATCTCACTGCCCTCACCTGTAACTGTGCCCCTGGGACATTTTATGCTATAAGAAACACACTTTTCAACATCTTTGTCAGTTTCTCAATAAAAGTGTGCTACTCTAATAGACACACGTGTGAATGTTTGCACCGTCCAACTTATACAAATAAATGTGTCATTTTCTCAGTTAAATGCATTCTGAAATGTTATATATATCATGTTCATAAAATAAAAATATTATCAGAGAGCAAATCAATAAACTATTGATGAAATTCTGCCATGGCTGAGGATAAAGGTTTTCTAAATTATTATTAGTTATTTTTTGAACACGTCAACAAGATTCAAAAATAAACAGAATCAAAATCAGAATCAATTTTAGAAAAGTGTGCTTATGTTCTGATAATAAATAAGAAACAAAATTGTCTGATTAAATTTTTTCAGGGAAAAAAATAATTGAAATAAGTATAAAAGCCACTTTGGCTTTGATGGTGGAAGGAGATATTAGATGTGAAATAATCAGATTTCTTCATTTTTCAATTAACTGTTTGAACCCTGGGAAATACAGCATCAAAATTAATTAACAATATTACATTGTTGCTACTTTCATTTTACCCAAACTCAGGACATCATACTACATACTAGGAACTTCTGCTCGGATGAACCAAGTTCAGCTAATCTTTTATTGTGCAATATAAATTTAATATAAGCCACTCTTGTGTTACTTTAACAATGTCTTGTAAGTCATACTTGAAATAAGTATCATCAGGGAGGACATCTGAGTCACTGTAAGCGACCTCTCCTAATACAATTAAGTAACTGCCTGATTAAAATTTGGTCATCATTGAGAATTTCAGCTCATAGTCTAATTAAAGAACAACATGAAGTATATATACCTATTATATACTAACCTCCAGATAATTTCAAATTATACTGATATTATAGACTAAAAATCTTAATAGTTATTCATTTTTCTAGCAGTTTGAAAAATGTCTATAATAGCTGTATTTACAGCAGTAGAAAAGGAAAACTAAATAGAGAATTTCTTCACATTGAGGAAAAATTCATACACATATACAGTTGTTGTGTGCTGTCAATTCCAATTCATAGTGACCCTATGTGACAGAATAGAACTGCCCCATAGGGTTTCCTAGGCTGTAATCTTTACAGGAGCAGATTACCTGGTCTTTTCTCCTGTGGAGCCACTGGTAGGTTTGAACCACAGACATTTTGGTTAGCAGCTGAGCAATTAACCATTGTGCCACCAGGGCTTTTGTGTATGCATATGTATGTTTCTATATATATATTTATACATATATGTGTGTGTCTGTATGTGTGCATATATATATATTTTTTGTATATAAACTAAAACCAAACCAGTTGCTGTCAAGTCAACTCCAACTCATAGTCACCCTAAAGGACAGAGTAGAACTGCCCCATAGGTTTTCCAAGGAGTGGATGGTGGACTTGAACTGTAGACTTTTTGGTTAGTATACAAACACATATATATTTAGAGAGGTTGAGAGAGAGAGGTGAATTGTAAAATATATGTGGTTGTTGTTAGGTGCTGTCCAGTCGGTTCCAACTCATAGTGACCCTAGGTACAACAGAACCAAACACTGCCCGGTTCTGTGCCATCCTCACAATCGTTATGCTTGAGCCCACTGTTGCAGCCACTGTGTCAATCCATCTTGTTGAAGGTCTTTCTCTTTTTTGCTGACCCTCTACCCTATCAAGCATGATGTCCTTCTCCAGGGATTGGTCTCTCCTGATAACATGTCCAAACCATGAGACACAAAGTCTCACAGTCCTCACTTCTAAGAAGCATTCTCGCTGTACTTCTTCCAAGACAGATTTATCTGTTCTTCTGGCAGTCCGTGGTATATTCAATATTCTTCACCAACACCATAATTCAGAGGCATCAATTCTTCTTCAGTCTTCCATATTCATTGTCCAGCTTTCAAATGCATATGAGGCGACTGAAAATACTATGGCTTGGGTCAACCTCACGTTAGTCCTCGAAGTGACAGCTTTGCTCTTTAACACTTTAAAGAGGTCTTTTGCAGCAGATTTGCCCAATGCAATACTTTGTTTGATTTCTTGACCGCTGCTTCCGTGCAAGTTGATTAGGGATCCAAGTAAAATTAAATCCTTGACAATGTCACCATTTTTCCATTTATCATGGATATTGCTTATTGGTCCAATTATGTAATATACAAGTTATACACACACACACACACACACACACACACACACGTGCACACACATATATATGGAAACCCTGGTGGTGTAGTGGTTAAGAACTCTGGCTGCTAACCAAAAGGTCAGCAGTTCGAATCTATCAGGCGCTCTATGGAAACTCTATGGGGCAATTCTTCTCTGTCCTATAGGGTCACTGTAAGTTGAAATCTACTGGGTGGCAATGGGTTTGGTTTTTGGTTTTATATATATATATATACATATATATGTGTGTGTGTGTGTATATATATATATATATATATAGTTAGATTGTAAAAGCACTATTTAACTGTTTTGGAATTTGGGGATACAGAAGTGTTATGAATTAGATCACTGACTTGAACATAAAAAGGAATTTTATATCTGAAGCTCAGAGTCTTGGTCATTGATAGTGTCACATCCAAGGACGGTGAGGGCATCCTATGGAGGCTGAGGGATGAGGTTAAATCTCAAACATTTTGTACATGGACTGAGTATTTTTACTGGTATTGCCCAACTCTTGCTCCAGAATGGCCATGCCACTGGGGCTTGGGACAGTGAGGCAGGACCAGTGGGACACAACAGGTATCTGTGATCTAGGCCTTTGGAATTGTATCTTGGGGGATTTACAAGAGGGAAAGCAGAGACATTATTGGGGCTGTGGACACAGCATTTAACAGCAGGCATGATTTAAATCATAGCTCAATTAATCTTCCAGCTAAATGACCTTGGACAAGTAATTTAACTTCTTTAAATGACAGTTTTTTATCTGTAAAATGGAATAATAATATCTACTCTGCTGTGTTGTTAGAAGGATTAAAATAGTATATACAAAGTGTTCCTTGACAGTAGGCTATCATCAGGACTTACAAGTTCAGGCAGGCCAGGGACTATAATGAAAAATAGAGGCAAGAATGAAGAATTTAAAAAGAAAGAATCTGGAAGTTAGGGATGAGAATGAAAAAAAAGAAAAAGAAAAAGAAAAAATTAGGGGGAAAGACTGAATAGTTTACATTTCTTTCTGTTTCTGCCTCACACGCTTCTCAGCTATGATTTAGCATTGGCCCCGACCAATACACTGAAACAAACGGTTCTATCAAATGTCACCTGTAACCTCCTAATAAAAAAACCCACTGCAATGCCTCTTACTGGTGTTCACTCAGTGCCTCTCTGCAGCATTTCACTCTGCTGACTATCTTCCTTTCTAGTACTGCCTCCTGGCTCTCCTCATATGCCTCTACCTCAGTCCTATACTAGCTCTGATGCCTTTCGTTGTCCCTTAAATGTCACAACTTGTTCCCCCAAATACTCTGTCCTTGACGACCTTCAATTAAATTTCATTTTATTCCATCCAGTGCAACTAACTAAACATTCCTTGGGCTTATTTGTGTCAAGCACTGAGCAATACATGGGAGGTCAAGACGCGTGTGTTTAAAGATACATGAGACTCAGTCTTTGCCCTTACTAAAATTTTATTTTAGTGGAAGATTTACAGGAACTCACACATTTTTCGTTCTGTATATTTCAACCTGGGTGATCTGAGGACTTGGACAGACACCTAACGAAGATGAATTCCACATATCTATCTGTACCCTCAACCTCTGTCCCAAACTCCACACTCAAGTTCCATATGCCTTTGGACATCTTCCCATGAATGACTGACCAGCTTTTCAAATTCAGTATGTCCATATGTGATCTCATATTTCCCTTTAAACTGTGCTTCCTCTTTTTGTACCTGGTCTCAGTTGGTAGTCATATGTTTCTTCCTGTTACCAAGGCTAGAAACTTTCAGTGTTTCTTCCCTCATCCTGAATCAGTCCAAGCACTTAGGAAGTCTTCCTCCAGAAACATCTCCCTTCTTAATCTCCATTTTATTTCCATTGGTCACTGCCCAATATCAGACACTCATCCTTTCACAAATGAAACAACTAGAATAGACAGAACAGATTCTCTGATCTTTAACAATTCATTTTATATACTGTTGCCTCTTTAGCTTTTGCAAACTACAATTCTAGTCATGTCCCTCACTGTCCAAAAACGTCTCTATAGGGCAAAAATAAAAAATATACTTATTATAATAAAGTCTGTTCTCAGGCTAACTCTCCCCTTTCAGACACCTTTCCTACTTTCTCCGTGTGCTCACTATTCCAAAAAGAATTCAATTCCAGGCCCTTTACAGCTCAATGCTTTTGCTTATACTATCTCTGTCCTCAACCTGTAAAGTTTGGCTTGCTCTGTATAATGAAGTCTTAACCATTCCTCAAGGCTCTGCTCAAATTTCACTTCTTCTTGGAGAATGTGCCCTCATTTCTTCTTCGAATTAGAATCAGAATTAATGGCAACTTTCCTTATGATTCCACAGAAATTTATTCCTATATTTGTTTACTAGGCCTTTGGTTAGGATCAGTTACTTACCTATCTTTATTCCTAGCTGCTCTAGGTGACAGCAGGGGTCTTACGTATAGGAGCACAATCAATAGATACTCGTTGGTTAGGATAAAGCCAGTAAGGCAGGACTATTGAACTCTTAAGACCGTGCTGAAGAATGTGATGCACCTTCTCCTGGCCCTCTTACTGCTCCCCAGACAGCCTGAGCTACCCCCATGGTTTCAAATGCCAGCTCCATGCTGGGGCCAATACAATATATCCTGCAGCCCAGAGCTTGTTCCTGCAGGCTCAGCAAACTCCATCTGCCTAAATATTAACTGATCTTCTTCCTCCTAAACCTGGCTCCTCTTGAATATTCTTTTCCTGTTGGCGGTACCAAATTCCCCCAGTTGCCAAAAAAACTTGGAGCTGCCCCTGACCCCTTCTTTCCATCACCTTTAACATCCTGCATAGTTTCTCTCTTAAATACTTCTCAAGCATGTCTCTAAACACTTCGCCATTAATGGACTTTCTTGATTCAGGCCTTCATTATTTCTTACCTAAACTGCTAGCCACACTTCTTGTCTCTGATCCATTTCCTCTAAAATCTCCATGACTGCTATTATGATTCATGTAACATGCAAATCTGGCCCTGACTCATTTGCTTTAGATTCTTCTGTGGTTCCCTATTCACCTATGAAATTGAATCCCATTTCTCTTAACACATGGTAAAAGACCCTGCATGCTCTTCTTGACTGGCTTTTCTGGCCTCATTTCTGTTTATCGTGTGTCCCACCTTCACAACCCAGCTACATGAACTGTACACTCTTCTCCTTCGTGTTTCCTTGACTTCGCTCATGCTATTCTCTATTCCTCACATGTCTTTTCTCCTATCCACTGCCTCCCTCTCTCTCTCCTGGTCCCTCCACTTTGCTAACCCATGCTTTAAGTCTAGATGAGCCATTATGTCCACTGGGAAAATATTTTGCAACTTTTTGTAATTGGGTTAAGTGTTCCTCACTTCTTACTGCCATTAGCATTTCACTATTCTATAGTCCAGCAGTCCTGATAGTGCAACAGCTAATTAAGCACCTGGCTGCTAACCAAAAGGTTGGCAGTTCAAACCCACCCAGCAGCTCTGCTGGAGAAAGACCTGACCATCTGCTCCCATAAAGATTACAGCTGAGAAAACCCTATGGGCAGTTCCACTCTGTCACACAGGGTCACTATGAGTCGAAATCGACTCGACAGCATGTAACAACAACATTCTATAGTTTACCTCCCGTCTGTCAGTATGTTGTACTGCAGCGATTGTGTGTTGCTATGATGCTGGAAGCTATGCTAGCAGTATTTTAAATACTAGAAGAGTCACCTATGGTGGACAGGTTTCAGTGGTGCTTCCAGACTAAGACAGACTAGGAGGAAAGGCCTGGTGATCTATTTATGAAGATTAGTCAATGAAAACCCTATTGATCACAACAGAATATTGCCTGATACAATGCTAGAAGATGATCCCCCTAGGTTAGAAGGCACTCAAAATACATAGTAGCAACAACAATGGACTGGAGCATACCAGTGATCATGAAGATGGTGCGGGACCAGGCAACGTTTTGTTCTGTTGTACATGGGGTTGCCATGAGTCCACACCAACCTGACAGTAACAACAGTAACAACAACATTCTACAGTCACCCTGACTATGATGTTTACTTTCATCATTTGGAAAACTCTCAGTTCCTTAAGAGTAGGAAATATATTGAGTTCTTAGTGAATCCAGAGTGCCTCAATAAGTAGGCACGCTAAGGGTTTACTGGAGGAAAAAAGAAATGAAGGAAATAATGAATGAATCTTGTGGTGACAGGGTCAGCTGGCTCATCAGAAGAATTACTTTGGCCTCAGACTGAGCTTTCCAAACCTAATTTCATAAATATTACATTGTGTTTTGAACTACCTAATGAATTTTGAGTACTTATTCTTGTTTCCTAGTTTAGCTTGTTCATAGCAACCCTATACGACAGAGTAGAACTGCCCATAGGGTTTACACAGAGCAGATGGTGGATTCAAACTACCGACCTTTCGGTTAGCAGCCAAGCTCTTAACCACTGTGCCACCAAGGCTCCTTAGATTGCTCAGGCCACCTAAAATTTCACATTCTAACTTTCTATTTCGGCCACACAGAGCCAAGAACTTCCAGAAACTGGACAAAGCCCTGCACCTACTTCAGGGAATTTTCTCTCTTTAGTCAGTTTACACTAACCAGACAAATTCAATTAACATGTAAATCAAATTGGTAATATGGATAACTAGGTTATTACTCTTAAAAACACTCTAGCTACCCATTTAAAAATGGTTGTTTCTATGGCTAATCAATCATCCCTTTCTCATTATTTTAGTTGAGAAATTTTCCATAGCTTGTATCTATGAAATGCTCCATTACTCTCTTCGTATTTTAATCTTTTTTTAAGAAAAGATATTATATATATCCTCATCCATCATGAGAAATCTACACAAGAGAAAACTTTAATTCATGAGAAAAATTAAGTGCTTAAAAAGAACAAGTCCGTAAACATTCAACAGCCGTAGATTCTTTTTCAGCATATAAATGCCAAAATAGCTTTGATTTACATAATTAAATTTGCCAAATCATTAGTCCATAATGTAATGGCACTTGGTATTATTCAGGGGGAATGCAACAACTAAGCTCTTAATGTTCTAAAATTGACTACAACACTGGCAACGATTTCCACATAATCACTCGAAAGAGCGAAATAAAACTGATTTATTGACAATACGTTTTGAGCAAGTAACGAGTCTATAGGTCTTGCTTTTAAACATACAATTAATGTTTCTATTTTGTGCAGTAATTATAACAGTGCCTTGAAAAGTGTTGTGGCTCTCAATGTGGGGTAACCCATCCCTCAGCTATGTGACCAGTAGCATCTGTACATCCAATGAGCCAGATACTGGTCTTCAGTCTTGGGAAATCCAAGTATTTTCTTGGGCATTGTAGCTTTGATCCTAGTGTTTCAATTTACTATAGTTTACATATACCTTCTTTAGGTCATCTCCAGTGTTTCTCAAACTGTCTGTGGTGAAGGACCAATTTTCTTCCTTTTTATAAATTTATAATCTGTAGCAGATGATATTTTTGTACAATATACTGGAAATGAAATGCTAGAAAATAAAATTTAAATTTCAAAGATAAACGAAATGCACCTCCAATTTTAAAATTATTATTAGATTCAACAAAACAAAAAAATTACTCTGTCAAATTATTCTAAAATTTTATAGATGCTTACACTAGATTTCTAAACTTACCTTTTTGCTGCTCAGTAACAAAAGTTCTCCAATCGGCACTGATCTACAGATCATACCTGAGTAGCACTGAATCCACAGCCAAGTCTTCAGTTTAAGAAATGAGAATACTTGCTACTCAGTTTTCTGAAGGGTTCTTAAAGAATAATTACCAAGGAAATTTTTCCCAGGACTGTATGTTGACAATTGCTCTTTCATCCCCATCAAATCCTCCAGACAGGACACACCTCTGGCCATAATTTCCCCCAGCTCCCACTCATACAATTGCTGATTAACCCTCAGTGCTGGCAATGCCCTTTCTTTTTTAATTTACAGGCAATCCCCAGGTTATGAACAAGATTCCACTCCTATGTCAAATTTGTGGTACAGTTAAAGTGATCGACTGCTAACTGAAACGTCAGCAGTTTGAAACCACCACTGGCTCCACAGAAGAAAGATGTGGCAGTATGCGTTCGTAGAGATTTACAGCCTTGGAAACCCTTTGGGGTCACTATGAGTCGGAATCTACTTGAAGGCAGTAGGTTTGGTTTAGGGCTTGGTTCAATTGTTTCAAAATGAGGGCAAATTACATAATATAAAAGGCAAGAAAGAGTTGTAAGTTAGATGTTCATAACCTGGGAACTTACTGTACTTTGCCTCCACAATGTCAAAGTACTTCCATTAATCCAGAGGAGCTCTTCATTTCCTCAGCCAATTCTTTAAAGAAACCATTTCCTGAAATTCCTTAAACTTGCTTTTTAATGTCCAAGTATTAGGCTTCTTTTTAAGTATGTATCAGGTTCTGTTCTAGGACTTGCCCATTCTGGTCAGACATTAAGTGTAAAAATAGATACCGCAACACAAAGGAAATGGCAGTGAGAGAAGCCACAGTATTGTAAAAACCATACCGAGAGGAACAGATCCAACTCAGAACAATGCTAAGGGCCCATTAACTGAGAGAAATTACAGTATAGGATGTTGTTGTTATTAGTATCTGTGTAGAGCAGAACTGCTCCATAGGGTTTTCAAGGCTGTGAACTTTCAGAAGCAGATCGCCAAGCCTGTCTTCTGAGGCACCTCTGGGTGGGTTCAAACCACCAAGCTTTCAGATAGTAGTTGAGCACTTAACTGTTTGCACCACCTAGGGACTCCTAGCATAGGGTGAGTTGATTCTTACTGGCCAACAGTGTACATCATCCCTGGTTCATGACACACTGTCATCATAGGTCCATGGACCACTTTCTTCTCCCCCCTGCCCCCTTCTCTCTCTTTTTTTTATTTTATGTTTCAGCGCTGCCCCAGCTTATATGTTGTCATGGACTGAATTGTGTTCTCCCCCCAAAATACGTGTCAACTTGGCTAGTCCATGATTCCCAGTATTGTGTGATTATCCACCATTTTGTCATCTGATATGATTTTCCTGTGTGTTGTAAATCCTACCTCATGATTCATGTTAATGAAGCAGCCCTCAATCTACAAGATTGGGTTGTATCTTAAGCCCATGTCTTTTGAGATATAAAAGAGAGAAGTGAGCAGTGAGATGGGGGATCTCATACCAGCAAGAGACAAGAGCCAGGAGAATAGCATGTCCTTTGGACCTGAGTCCCTACATTGAGAAGCTCCTTGACCAGGGAAAATTGATGACAAGGACCTTCCCCAAGAGTCGACAAAGAAAGGAGAGAGCCCTCACCTGGAGCTGGCACCCTGAATTCAAACTTCTAGCCTCCTAGACTGTGAGCAAATAAATTTCTCTTTGGTAAAGCCATCAACTTGTGGTATTTTTGTATAGCTGCACTAGATAACTAAGACGTGTGTATGGATACATAGGTATATATGCAAAGCCTGGTGATGGAATATATATATGTCAACATACACACACATGTGCACTCAAGCATTCCTAATCTCTCTCCACCCTTGCCTGGGAAAATATTTGAGACAAATAACATTATAATAAGTCAGCAGGGAATAGGATTCTACAGATTATGTAAAATTTATAAAGCAAGCCTAGATCACTTCTCTGAGCTCCAGAATCGAATATTCAGCATAACTATATACTTGATGCCTCCCTTGGATATTTCTAGGGGAGCTCAAACTCAATATGCCCAAAATTAAACTCATGACTGCCTCCTGAAACCCCCCTAACCCCCCCAAAAGAAAACAACAAACAAACTTACTATCATCGAGTCAATTCCGACTCATAATGACCCCATAGGGTTTTCAAGGCTGTAAATCTTTAAGAAAGCAGACTGCCTCATTTTGCTCCCACAGAAATGTGGGTGGTTTTGAACCATGGACGCTTTGATCAGCAGCTCTACCCACTGCACCACCGGGGCTCCCCTGAAACCCTTTCAAGTATATTGTATCTCAGAGCATGGCCCCACTCTAAGAATTCATCTTATGGAAATTCACACTTTCTTTATATCTTTCTTTATGAGTGCATAGTAACTATTAATACATGATTAATTAATCAAATAACTCATTATTTCTTCAATGAAATATTATTCTACTTTTAAAGTGAATGAGATAGGCTTTCATATCCTGACATGGAAAGATATGATTCAAGACACTTTGTTAAGTTTTAAAGACAAGTTTAAAAAGTGAGTAAATGTGAATAAAAATATTTTGGAGAACACATTCAGAAGGGTTCATAATGGCTATGTCTGGGTAGTAGGGTTATAAGAATGCACACTTTTTAACATAAATATTTCTCTAATAACTGAGGGCACTGGTAGTTCAGCGGTAGAATTTTCACCTTCCTTGTGGGGAACCTAGGTCCAACTCTCAGCCAATGAATCTCACGTACAGCCACCACCCCTCTGTCAGTGGAAATCTGTGTGTTGCTATGATGCTAAGGAGGTTTCAGCAAAGCTTCTATATTAAGACAAACTAGGAAGAAAGCCCTGGTAATCTATTTAAAAAACCAGCCAATGAAAACCCTATGCATCACAACAGTCCTATCCAAAACCAGTCCAAGTGGATGGCACAGGCACAGGCAGCACTTTGTCCTGTTATGCACGGGGTCACCTTGAGTCAAAGGCCAACTGGACGGCAGCTAACAACAACTTCTCTAATATTTCACTTTTGAAAAATCAGAAAGAAAAAAAAAGATATTCAAAAAGAAAGAAGGGAAAAAGAAAATAGGTAAGGAAGCCCAAGCCAAGCCCGTTGTCACTGAGTTGACTCTGACTGGAAGTACCCAAATGAGAAGTACAGTAGAGAAGAGGAAACTTAGAGGGGACACCTAAAGAGAAGAAAAAGGAAACTTAACCCCAGTGGTGCTTAGGGACTTGATTGCCATTTGAATTGTTCTCTCTGAAGGGAAGAAGTTAAAGACCAAGCAGAACAATCACAATGCTGCTAACTTTAATTTTACATCAACTGAAAGTCAAGTGATTATTGAAAATGATAAAGTGAGAAAGAAATGATAATCCTTTTTCACTATACACTTCACTGATTTCCCAATGCCCTCAGGCATAAGAGCAGTTTAAGGCTACCAAAACATCTCAAAAGTCTTAAGTCTGCAGTGACATAGGACTGATGTACCTTTAGTCAGCAGCTTGAAGTCACTAAAACTTGAAAAAAAAGGTAATGAGCCTTACAATTGCCTCTGAAGAAGGCAGCTCTTCTGATCTGTACAATCATTTCCTGCTACCAATGTCTGCTGCTTCTTGTCAATTTTAGAGAGATAACTTAATATTTTGGCCAGTTTTAACTAATTTTTATAAGCAATGCCTTCAAAATAAGTGATGGTAAAGTACTTACTGAGAAATGAGATTCATAGCGATAAGGGCACCAATTGCAATTCAAGTAACAAAGAATATAATTGAGATGTACTGAAGGGACACAAAATATCAAATATTTTCATACTGATTTTAATAACTTTGACACTTAAAAACACACAAAAATTTTAGCTACTGACAGCCACTGTGGAATTTTGATTACCATCAGTGATGTAACAACTAGGGTCACAAAGGAACAAGCCCAAGACTTGCACTTCAGTCAGAAGAAATTCTTGGTAAATGTCTGCCACAATCAACTTACTGTATTGTATTTTACGAGATTTTGTTTGCTCTTAACTGCTTTGATTTAGTACCCTTAAAATTCAGCTGAATATTTGGAAGAGCTGCTTAGTAATCAAAACAACAGTTATCAGAACCCAAACCCATTGCCATGGAGTCAATTCTTACTCATAGTGACATTATAGGACAGAGTAGAACTGCCCCATAGGGTTTCCGAGGCTGTAATCTTTAGAGAAGCAGACTGCCACATCTTTCTCCCTCAGAGCAGCTGGTGGGTTTGAATAACATTGAGACAAATAACATTATAGTAAGTCAGCAGGGAATAGGATTCTACAGGTTATATAAAATTTGTACCACAAGCCTAGATCACTTCTCTGAGCTCCAGATCGAATATTCAAGCACAACTATATAGTTGATGCCTCCCTTGGATATTTCTAGGGGAGCTCAAACTCAATATGTCCAAAATTAAACACATGACTGCCTCCTGAAAGCCCCCATCCCCCCCGCAAAAAAAAAAAAGCTTCTGAGCGTTTTAACCACTGCACCACCAGGACTCCTGGTATCAGAACAAATGCATCAAAAATTCATGTACTCAAAGTAGGAATCTTATGTCATCATTAAACAGTAAATGTCAAGTAAATTATTATTTATTCTTGAAACAAGTTCACTATATAAAAATGTAATAGTATCATATAATAAAAATTTATTTTTATTTTTTAAGAAATTTATGTTCAAATAATTAGATTAATCATAATCCTTCAATTAATCATAATTGGCCCATAGTGGCTCTTTTCTTCCTTCCTTCTCTCCTCTTTCCTTCCCTCCCTCCCTCCCTCCCTTCCTTGGTTTCTTTAATCAATTTTTACTAATATAATGAAAACAATAAGCCCGTATCCTAATTCAAAAACTAGAACCTTACCAAAAACTTGCATTGATCTACGTACTCTTCCCTCTACCCTATTCTTTGCTTCCTTTTTCCAATCAAGATAACTGATATCCTAAATTTTATGCTTATTTTTTCTTTCCTTGAAGAAAAAAAACACACACACACTTACCACATATATGTTATTGTTAGCTGCCTTTGAGTTGGTCCTTGACTTATGGGGACCCCATGCATAACTGGAATTGGATCATTGTGTTCCATAGGTTTTCACTGGCTGATTTTTGGAAGTAGATTGCCAGGTCTTTCTTCCTAGTTCTTCTTAGTCTAGAAGCTCCTCTGAAATCTATTCAGTATTATACTACCATGCAAGCCTCCACTAACAAATAGCTGGTGGCTGAGTCCTGATGCCAAGTTCTTCTTCATATAGTCCAGCTTCTCAGATTATTTGCTCAGCATACAGACTGAATAAATACAGCGAAAGGACACAACACTGACGCATACCTTTCCTGATTTTAAACCACGCAGTATCCCCTTGTTCTGTTCCAACAACTGCTTCTTGGTCTATGTACAGGTTCCTCGTGAGCACAATTAAGTGTTCTGGAATTCCCATTCTTCCCAATGTTACCCATAATTTGTTATAATCCACATAGTCAAATGCCTTTGCATAGTTAATAAAACACAGGTAAACATCAAAAAAATTAAAAAAAAACGAAACAAAAAAAAAAATAAAATAGCTGGTGGCTGTGCTTGAGGTGCACTGGCTGAGAATCTAACCCAGGTGCTCTGCTCAGAAGGTGAGAATTATACCACTGAACCACCAGTGGCTCCTTATTACATATACAGGTATTCCAAGGCAATCTATTGCTTTTTAAAATTATTCTTATAAAAAGACTAGCATGTAATTTTATAGGTCCAGATTTTTCATTCAATTTTGTATTATGATTAAATCATTGATTACTTGTAGCTAGCTGCAATACATGCATTTTCGTGGCTATATTATATTTCATTGTTGACTACATGACAATTTATATCTTTACTCTTCCATTGATGGGATACTTGGCTATTTTTCTTACTGTAAGAAAAAGCAATTCTACTTGGAGGAATATTACTAGAATTTTTGCATACGCCAACCAGGAACCATGTATAGGGATGTTCATAGCTATACTATTCGTAATAGTCCCCTAACCGCCGCCCCCCCCAAAAAAGATCAGAAATCTTTCTTTTGAACTCTAACCAAGGGAATTTGGTCATCAGAACTGTCCAATATTCTCATGTTATGGTCTCATGGGTCTGTTTTAAAATCAGTGAATGTGAAGCTATTTTTGTTTTTATTTGAACTCTATTTTTATTAAAAGTAACTATTCAAGGAAAATTATTCTGAAAGTGTTCAATTTCTCCACCTACTACTACTAACACTACTACAATTATTTAAAATAGAAACATAATAACTTTGTAGATCTTTGCTCGGTACATTTTATTAACAGCTATTTCCCTTTTTATGTTATTATTTTCTATCTTTTTTCAGTTGAGAAAGGACTTTGCCACCTTTGAGCATCACTGTATCTCAAAACGCACAGAAAAGTGCATTGAACACAGTAGGTGCTCAATAAAATTTATTGAATGAAGAAGCAACAGCCTGTGTAGTGCTAATGTATCACAGTGGCCCATCAAGCTTCAGTGTGTCTGAAAAGTACTTACAATTTTTGGACTACGGATGCCGGCTCTGTACTACAGTAGGTTTTGACACCAATGGATACAAGTTTTTTATCTTCAAGTCTGCAGTAAAATGCAAAATGAATTTTTTTTTCATCCCTATATAAAGTACCTGGGTAATTAGCACACAACATTTGTTTTATACTCTGCCAAAATATAATAACTTTCTTTTTGCTGAAAAACGTAAATCTCTGACCGAAAGAAGGGGCATCTATCTATTTCAGAGGCCCCCTGGTGATTACTGTGGCCCTAATTAATGACGGATTTCTAAAGTGAGAGGTAATTGCTGACACACACATAATGCAAAGAGTTCAATTAGGAAAATGAGCAGTAATGAATATTCACTGTGACGCCTGCCTGACAGAGTGCTTGTACTACAGAAAGTTGAAGAACTATCCTGAATACAGCTGATAAATGAGTTTCTTTTCCTGACCCTCACTTCCATCAGTGCTTAAGCAGTATCACTTTTAATGCTTCAGTTTGGGAGCTTTGCCTCGAAAAGTCAAAGATTTATGGTGAGTGAAAAATGTCCATATTAAGAAGGTAAGAGAAGATCCAGATGCTATCCACTTCTGACCACTATAATTAATAGCTGAATCTTCAGTGGTAACTAATTGAACGGAGGTCAGCGTGTTGCCATGGTAATGTCCTAGTCAAGCAATTTTACCCATTTTCCAGTCTGCTGCCCCTTTGCATAACTGAAGTTATAAAATGCTTTAATTGCAAGATTTGCAAATGATGCAACATCTGGGCTCAAATTTGCATATAAAGGGATAAGTTTAATGGAGTTATTAGCATATCTGTGTGAACTCAATTTTTATATTTAATTATGAAATCTGCAGTTTCACTGATGAACTCTGTGTATATAATAGAGAAAAGCAGCATAGTTAGATATAAGAATCACCAAGTAATGTCCCATCGTTTCATTTTAGGAAATAAAAATTTTAAATGGCAAATGTTAACTTTGGCTTCTTTTAAGTGATTTAAGAAACTCAGTAGGTGGCAAAATTCACTAAACATTTAAAAACCTGTCTCATTCTCATGACTTTGTATATTCACATAAAGTTTCTTTAACTGTGTATAGAACATGTTTTAGAAAATTCAGCAATAAAGGCGTTAATTATCAAATGTAAAATGATGTAGTTACTCCATCCTTGTAACAAGAATGTAGCAATATTATTATTTAAGTGTAGATATGTAAGGAATCCTATGACAGCATTATCCCAAAAGAAAAGAGTAGATTATATGGGTTTTATAAATCAACTAATTAATATATAATTATAGATATACATTTCTATAATACTATTGTCCTAAGAGAAGAAAGTAGAATATGTGGGTTATAAATTAAATCAGGTGTTATTGGTGCTTTACGTTAAACACACACACACACACACACAAAATGGTTTCATCAGAATCAGAGCTTAGTTTTGCTATTGGGTTCTGGAAGAGATTCTCTCAAGGAACCTCACAATATTTGTAATACAGTATAAAACGTCCTGAATACATTTTTAATAGTTAGAAAGGTTGAACTGCTTTATAGGTCCCATATGCAGAAAATCCCTGGATACCAGCAAGAATAGTGCTAGGATGTGAATTAAAAAAAAAAAAAAATGGCCATAACCTTCCACTGTTTTTCTAATGTTTCTACTCTTTATTTTACAAGCATCATTGAGCTCTCTAGTAGAATTTTATGCCTGGGGAATCTTTTCCTACCCAAACCATGGCTTTTGACTGTTTTTTTTTTTTTTTCCCCTGAATGCTAACACTGCTAGGTATCTGAGATTTCATATTTCTAAACTTCAATTTTTACAAAAAGGTTGGTTTTACAAACAGCACCAAATGGCTACAAATAAAGAAAAATTTAAAAGTTTAAATATATATATATAAATTTAGCAACTCTATCTTGTACTTCTAAACTATATTAAAATGTTCTTTGTATGTGTCGAATATTATTTAAAAGTTAACAAAGAAAACTGATCTGTATTCAAGGTACACAGTGTAGCAAAAAGGTAAAGAGCATGGGACTTGACGTCTAACGAATTAGGTTCAGATATCACTCTCCTCTTATAAGCCAAGTGAGCTCAGATAAGTTGTGCCTTGACCTAACACAGTTTCTGCATCTTATGAAGTTGGACTGCTGAAACCTACTAACCATCTTGTCACAGAAGTTTAACAATGCACATAATAACCCTCAAATAATGGTACGTAATATAACATTAATTATCTGCCTCATTTGTTGGTATAGCTACTATCTCTGACAGAGAGTGATTGAAATCGGCCAGAGAAAGATAAAATCATGGCTAACTAGTAATTCTGAATCAGCCTATGGCCTCCTAATGAGAAAACAGTCATTCACTAACAGCCAAATTGTTGGAAACGAAGCTGCTTTGAAGTCCCATCTACACCCATATTTTCTCACTGCTGAAATGCATTTTCTTGCAGCCAGTGTCACTCTGCACTCCGTAAGACAAAGGTAGTAGGGGCATTTCCTCCAGAAAAGCAGTGAGCAATGAATCCTAGCAGAGTGGGGGAGGTGCTTGGCTGAGATCAAACAATTGTTAGTAAGACTGAGGTATAAAAGTGAGGTAAGGAAAAATTGAGAAATGGGAAGGTCTAGGGCTAGTAAACTTCAGGGTGGTCCAGCAATAGCTTGAAGTCACACCAAAAGAAAGCAAATCCTTCTTGATGTAAATATTAACGATGTTAAAAGGGGGAGGGTGGAAGAATTAGACTAATAAAGACTTCTAAATAAAAATACTACCATAACATATTTTTTCAAGTGTAACTACATTTACTTTTAATTGTTCAAATAATTTTCCACTTCCTGTAATATTTCAATGCTTATTATTTTTTAATTTTCTAGTTCAAACAATCACAGTCCATCATCAGACCAGAAGGCCACTCTTGAAATATATATTGAGTTTCACGTCATATCTCTCATTCAATTTTTGTGGAAACAATTCCTAGAGAAATTGAAACAATTCAATTGTTAATCAAACACGTGTTATAGATTGAATTATATCCCTCAAAATTATGTGTTGTAAATCCTAACCTCTATGCCTGTGGCTATAATTTGGGAATGGACTGTCTTTGCTATGTTAACGAGGTAAGATTAGTGTGGGGTGTGTATCTTGAGTCAATCTCTTTTGAGATATAAAGGAGATTAAACAAGTAAGCTAGGAAGCAGAGATAGGGGAAGAGAGATGCCAAGTCATATGAAGATCACCCTGGAGCAGACGCTCAAAGACACAAAGACCTTCCTTCAGAGCTGACAAAGAAAGAAAGCTTTCCCGTAGAGCTGGCATCCTGAATTTGGACTTCTAGCCTCCTAAACTTCGAGAAAATAAATTTTCTGTTTGTTAAAGTCACCCATTTGTGGTATTTCTGTTATAGCAGCATTAGATAACTAAGACACTCAGCGTATACAAATTAAGTAACTTCTGTATGTGTAAAGGAGTTTTTTGGTTGGTGAAAACAGTAAAGCACTTGGCTGCTAACCAAAAGCTTAGCAGTTTGAGTCTATCCAAAGGTACCTTGGAAGGAAACCCTGGTAATCTATTTCTGAAATGTCAGCCATTGAAAAAACCATGGAGCACAGTTCTACTCTGACACATATGGGGTCACCATTAGTCAGAATTGACTCAAAGGCAACTGATACTGTAGTATGCTAATCTCTGAGTATGTTGTTGTTAGTGGCTGATGAGTCGGTTCCGACTCATAGCGACCCTATGTACTACACAATGAAACACTGCCTTGTCCTGTGCCATCTTCACAATCACTGTTATGCTTGAGCCCATTGTTGCAGCCACTATGTCAATCCATCTTGTTGACGGTCTTCCTCTTTTTTGCTGACCCTGTACTTTACCAAGCATGATGTCCTTCTCCAGGGACTGATCCCTCCTCATAACATGTCCAAAGTAGGTAAGATGTTGTCTCGCCATCCTTACTTCTAAGGAGCATTCTGGGTAAAGAAAGACATTTAAGATCAAGTTTTTGCTCTTGTGAGATGTGTGCTCTGCTAGGGGGTGGGCACATGACCCTGGCCTTGCCAATCTGAGCGCACCTTATTGGTTTAAAGACGGGCATTTCACCCAAGGAGATTCTTTTCTTGGTCTTTTTCAGAATTATTATGAAAGTAGAGCTCTCTTAGTTAAGGACCTTAGAACATAAAACCTGGAATTGCTAGAAGCCATCTTTGCTACTATGTGGAAAAACCCTTCCTGAAGATGGCAGAGAAGCTGAGCTGAGAGTTGGAGAAATACAGATGTCTGACGTTATGAGTGCCTGAATATGCTTCTGTGCCTGAAACCATCACACTTTATACGGTCAATTATGTGAACCTACAAGGCCTCCTGCCCTTCATCAGGTTTCTGTTTGTTTTGGCTTAAGCTGATTGAGGTAGACTTCCATCTCGTGCAAGGAAGGGTTCTGACTCATAAAACTGATTTAGAATTTGTAGGTGTGGAAATATAGAGACCACCACAAATTAACTTTGTTTAACAAAAGCCTTTTAATAGCTAAATTTATTATCAAGCTAATGTGTATGTTTTTACTACACTTTAGCCTTTCTTAAAGTCTGAAGGTTTAACCCTTCTGTATTTCCTTGAAATTTAAAATAATCTAAGCGCTCCTAAAACAAATATTACTCCAACTGATCTTACTAGGCTACTTCTTTAGCTATATGTAAGCATCTTTAGAGCTTAAAAAATGCCTGCAATTTTGGTAGCTATTTCTACTCCAGAATTCTGCTTAGACACAGTTTGAAGCCACCACTCTAAGCTCCATGCCTATATGTTTGTGGTAAAAATAGAATCTTTCTGAGCAAAATGTGATGGCTTGCAAATAACTGCTACCTGCTTGCACCTTCATGTTGCAAAGCTGTCGAGTACTTCAACCTGTTAATTATCAGCAAACAGAGCTTGGAATCATTTTACTAGGAATAGAAGTATTTTCAAGAAATAAAGGAAAGAAGAAGGAAGGAGGGAATACAGACCACTAGGTAGCAGTCAGTGTTAAACATGCAATTTGTAGGGGTAAAATCACATGTAGTAAAACTGTGAAGCAAAGCTAGAGAATGAAAAGAGTGGTGGTTCAGTGGCAGAATTCAGGTTGGATCTCCAGCCAATGCACCTCGTGCACAGCCACCATCCGTCTGTCAGTGGAGGCTTGTGTGTTGCTATGATACTGAACAGGCTTCAGTAAAACTTCCAGACTAAGATGGACTAGGAGGAAAGGCCTGGTGATGTACTTCAGAAAATTAGCCAGCGAGAACACTATGGATCCCAAAGGTCTAATTCTCAACTGACAATTATATATGGGGTCACCCTAAGTGGAGGCTGACTTGAGGGCAGCTAACAAACAACAACAGAGAATGAATGATAAACAAAATAGTTTAGCGGTTAGCTATGAGGAAGAGAGAAGAGAATGGCAAGGGACAGACACACACTGGAAGCTTCTGAGGTAACGTAATGTTCTGTCTTTGAACGGGGTGAGGTACAAACAGGTAGTCATTGTGTTAGTATATACTTTCTATCTAACTCATTTTTAATCAGATTTTATTTTGGTCTCAGTTTTCATTGCTTTTTATTTTCCTTTTTACTCCTTATATTCACTCCACTTATTGACACGGGTAGGTTCCAAAGACTAGGTCGTTATTTGAAAATCAGCATTAATCAAAATACTATTTCCTGCCCTGTCCTCCACTCCTCCCCAGCCCCAGCTCTCCCAGCTGGGTGGTCTCAGCCCCTCTATACCTGTGGCGGTCACAGGGTCACCCTCACCCTGCTCGCCGGAATCTGAATAATTTTCTAGCATGGATGATTGATTTAATATTAGTCAACACATTAGTCTTCTAAAGTCACTTGTATTCTAAGCTTTTTAAACCTCTGTTTATATAGGAATTTCTTCAACAACCAATGTATATATATGACTGGATAAAAATTTTGACCCCCGCTTCTATAACAAAATAAATCTTCGTGCACGAAGAAAATATTTTATTTTTCTAACTTTGATTATTGGGACCTTATAGTACACTTAAGGAGTCCTTGTGGTGCAGTGGTTAAGCGCTCGGCTGCTAACTGAAAGGTCAGCAGTTTGAACTGCTGCTCCATGGGAGAAAGATGTGGCCCTTGGAAACCCCATAGGCCAGCTCTACTCTGTCCTATAGGGTTACTATAAGTTGGAATCAACTTGACAGCAATAGGTTTTGTTTTTTTGTTTTGTTTTTTGATATCACGCTTATTTTTTAAAAAAGATTCAGTGAAATTAAAGTCGTTATATGCCAAATAATTGTTTTAGAATCTTAAAAAAAATACAAAACAACAGCAACAAAACACACACACACACCCTTTTTTGTGCTATGTTTTAAAGCTGGATTCTTCCATAGCATAGTGAACTTTAAGTTTTTATAAACCAAATAACAGCTTTAAATTCCTAAAAAACAAAAAAAACTTTTGTGTGCGTGTGTTATGTTTTACAGCTATAGTCCTCTTAGTGATTGAATAAATCATGTTTATTCTTAAACCATGGGTGTAGCTGGCTATGAAGTACTAAGTTATGGGACAACATACCATTCCAGTAGCCCAAAGAAATGTAGCTTCTGAAAATGGCCTATTTACAGTAGAATAATTGAAAAACTAGAGGAATTGGTTGAATTGCAAACAGAAAAAAACCCAAAATATTTTCTAGAAATTGAACCACATTGTTCTGCTTCCAAAATTGTTTTCTAGTAAAAAACTCAAAATACTAATCTTTTGCAAGACCTTTCTAATAGGGTGGATCGGAAATTCCATTTCCTGATGTAACGTATCACTAAATTTACACAAGATTACAGACTACTGGTGTCAGAAGCAGAATAAAAGATTCTGTACGTCGGCATCCTTATTTTGCGACTAAGATTAGATTACTGAGAATTTAAACTTTAATTTTGCAAATAAAAATTTTAAACACTTTAAAGTTCGAATTTTATAAAAAGTAAAACTAGATGATAAAGAAATCTGTTCTATTGACCTTTTTTGGGTGAGAGGTGAGACAGTACACAGTGCAAGGGAAACTAACACAACCTGCACAAGGAAAGGTCATGGAGGCCCCATGGACACATCCAAACTCCCCGAGGGACTGAGTTGTTGGATGGAGGGCTCTGGGGACCATGGTCTCTCGGAACATCTAGCTCAATTGGCATGACACTACTTATAAAGACAATGCTCTACATTCTACCTTGGTGAGTAGTGTCTGGGGTCTTAAAAGCCTGTGAGCGGCCATCTAAGATACTACACCGGTCTCATCCCTTCGGGAGCAAGGGAGAATGAAGAGAACAGGATACAACGAAAAGATTAGTCCAAAGGACTAATTGACCACAGCTACCAAGACCTCCACCGGACTGAGACCAGTACAGCTAGATGGTGCCTGGCTACCACCACTGACTGCTCTCACCAGGATCACAACAGAGGGTTCTGGACAGAGCTGGAGAAGGATGTAGAGCATAATTCTAACTCCCAAAAAAAAAAAAAAAAAGACCAGATTCACTGGCCTAAAGGAGACTAGAGAAACCTCAAGAGTGTGGCCCCCAGACACCCTTTCAGCTAAGAGGTGAAGTTACCTTCGAGGTTCACTGTTCAGCCTGGGAGTGGACAGCCCAGTAAAACTAAATGAGACTAACGAGGTACAGGAATCCAGTGACAAGGGCCAGAAGGCAGAGGGGGAGTAGGAAGCTGATGATAAGGAACACAAGTTGAGTAAGGATACTGTTGATGTGTTGTGAGATTGTTAACCACTGTTATAGGGCAACATTTGTAGTAACTGTTAAATGGGAGGCTATTTTGTCCTGTAAGCCTTCATCTTGAGTGAGAATGGCAGCACAATTGGAAGAGCATAGTCAATGTCACTTAAATGTGCAAGTAAAAAGTTTTGAAATGGTGTTATCTTTGGCTATGTGTATTTTCACCAAAAAAAAAAAAAAAAAAAAAAAAAAAGCTGAGAATTCAGAGGGTTAAAATGTTGTGGGGTTGTTAACCAAAGTCATAAAACAGCATGTGTACTACTGTTACATGAGAAACTGTTTGTTCTGTAAGCCTTCACCTGAAGTACAATAAAATATTAAAAAAAAAAAAATTTTAAACACTTTAAAGTTCAAATTTTATAAAAAGTAAAACTAGATGATAAAGAGATCTGTTCTATCTACCTTTTTTTGTGACACTGACTACACTTTTTTAATAAGATTTTAAATGTTTACACCTCAACTTTTTATTTTGAAAAAGTTCAAACCCTTAGAAAAGTTGCAAGAATAATACAATGAATACCCATATACCTTTCACCAAATTTTGACACTTTGACTCATGTACTTCCTCTCTCTGTCCCTCTCCCTTCTATATATAATATTATGATTTGTTTTCTGAAATATTTGAATTAGACTTCATGTCTATCCTAAATATGGCAGAATTTTCCTACATCACCATAATACAAAGACCACACTCATAAAGGTTCATACTGTTCAGACAAAGATTGGACTGGACTGTGGGACATAAAATGATACTCGTGAAGAGTGTGCTTCTTAGCTCAAGCAGATACATAAGACTAAATGGGCAGCTTCTATCCGGAGGTGAGATGAGAAGGCAAAGAGGGTTAGGAGCTGGTTGAACGGACACGGGAAATCAGGGGTGGAAAGGAGGAGTGTGCTGTCACAGTATAGGGAGAGCAATTAGGGTTACATAACAATGTATGTATAAATTTTTGTATAAGAGACTAACTTGAATGGTTAACTTCCACTTAAACTACAACAATAAAAAAAAAAAAAAAAGAAAGGTTCATATTGTTATAATATGCTGGTCACCTTCAGGCTTCCCCAAACAGCCTATAAAGTTACCCCTCAGTATCTGGGAGGTGGGGATTGGTTCCTGGAACCCCTCAAATACCAAAATCTGTGGATGCTCAAGTCCCTTGTATAAAATGGTGTAGTATTTGCATATAACCTACACACATCCTTCCTTATACTGTAAATCATCAGGTGCTCCTTGGAAACCCTGTGGGGCAGTTCTACTCTGTGTCCTATCAGATCGCTATATGTTAGAATTGACTCTCTGGCAACAAGTTTTTGGTTTTTCTACATTATTTATAATAGCAGATACAGTGTAAATGGTATATAAATATAAATAGTTGTTATACTGTATTGTTTAGAGAATAATGACAAGAATAAAAAGTCTGAACATGTTCAGTACAGATGCAACCATCATAGGCCTAACTACATAGATCACATCAGCAACAACATAATATTTTTTTTTTAATATTTTCGATTCTACAGTTGGTGGAATCTGTGGATGTGGGAACCTGCAGATATGGAAGACCGACTGTAATATTCTTTAGAGCTCTCTGTTTGATCCAAGATTAAATCAAGTATTGTGTATGGCATTTAGTTGTCATTTCTCTTTGGTCCCCTTAAATTTAAAATAATTTTCCATATTCCATTTAATTTTTACTAACAAGAATATTACTTTTTAATATTTTATTTTGAAATTTTTATTTGATTATAGATTCACAGGAAAATGTCTATATTTAACAGCTTATAAAACTTTATTGTCTTCAGTGCTTAAAATGGTTCAGAAATGTTTATCACCTAAATTGTATAAGTTTTTTTTTTTTTGTTGTTAAAATGTTCATTTATTTTAATAAATAAATAACAATGGCTACGATGGCACAGTAGTTAAGAGCTACGGCTGCAAACCAAAAAAAGGTCGGCAGTTCAAATCCACTAGCTGCTCCTTGAAACCCTATGTGGCAGCTCTACTCTGTCCTATCACGTTGCTATGAGTCGGAATCGACTTGACGGCAATAGATTTGGTTTAGTTTTTTGATAGAAATAAGCAAATAATTACACTAAAACCCCCAAAACCATGCTCTCACAATAATGTTAGGGTTTTTGAAAATGCATTAACATCAGAAATATTTTTAATATACATATATTTAATCCTAATGTAACTGCATCTCCCAAGGCTAACTTGCTGTAACCCAGAGCCTACCTTGGTGCTAGCACCATAAGTCAGTAAATACAGATCTACAAACCCAATTTCAAAATGTTTATGCATAAATAAGATTTTTATTCCATACTTATATCACAGCCCACAGTAAATTTATTTAAACATAACCTTTACTTGATTGTTCTTTCCCCACATTTCTCTCCCTATGATAACTGCCATACCTTCCCTATTTTCTCTGCGTTCTCTCCTCCTCATTCCACAGTACCCATTCTCTCCCCAGACAAGGCTATTCCCTTCTCCTTCTACACATTTGACTACCAAAATCCTGTCCATCTGCACATTCGGTTAATAAAATATAACCACCAAGTCCACAATTATGTGTAGCCCCAACACCATGTCCTTGATCATGCTAAAGTTATCTATTTTTCAAAATTATTCTTTACTTTTTTTCTAGTTTGCCTCTCAGCTCCAGACTCACCCTTCTATACTTTGCTTTGTGATGTTGGCTTGGGGCTGGGACTCTCCAAGCCACATTTCCACTTTACCAGCTGCTCTCTGCTAGGCTCTGCCAATAGCGGGCACTAGAGGGAGACAGGAAGGCTGGAGAATGAAGAAGGAAATTGCTTCTTACTGTTCTCGGGAGCAGTTAGCCCTGGTGGCACAGTGGTTAAGAGCTCGGCTGCTAACCAAAAGGTTGGCACTGCTCCTCGGGAGAAAGATGGGCAGTCTGAGAGTGGCAGTCTGCTTCCATAAAGATTACAGCGTTGGGGTCATGGAAGCTCCGTGGACACATCCAAACTCCCTGAGGGACCGAATTGCTGGGCTGAGGCTATGGGGACCATGGTCTCAGGGAACATCTGGCTCAACTGGCATAACATAGTTTATGAAGAAAATGTTCTACATTCTACTTTGGTGAGTAGCGTCTGGGGTCTTAAAAGCCTATGAGTGACCATCTAAGATACTCCACTGGTCTCACCCTTTTGGGAGCAAGGGAGAATGAAGAAAACTAAAGATATAAGGGAAAGATTAGTCCAAAGGACTAATGGACCACAACTACCATGGCCTCCACCAGACTCAGTCCAGTACAACTAGGTGGTGCCCCGCTAGCACCTCTGACTGCTCTGACAGGGATCACAATACAGGGTCCCAGACAGAGCTGGAGAAAAATGCAGAACTAAATTCTAACTCACAAAAAAAGACCAGACTTACTAGCCTGACAGAAACTGGAGAAACCCCGAGAGTATGGCCCCTGGACATCATTTTAGCACAGTAATGAAGTCACACCTGAGGTTCACCCTTTAGCCAAAGAGTAGACAGGCTCATAAAACAAAATGAGACTAAAGGGGCACACAAGTCCAGGGGCAAGGACTAGAAGGCAGGAGGGGACAGCAAAGCTGGTAATAGGGAATCCAAGGTCGAGAAGGGACAGTGTTGACATGTGGTGGGGTTGTTAAAGAATATCATAAAACAATATGTGTACTAACTGTTTAATGAGAAGCTAGTTTGTTCTGTAAACTTAAATCTAAAGTACAATTTAAAAAAAAAACAAAAACAAAAACAATTACAGCCTTGGAAATTCCTATGGAGCAGTTTGACTCTGTCCTATAGGGTCGTTATGGGTTGGAGTTGGCTCGATGGCAATGGGTTTGGTTTTCTGGTTTGGCATACCATGTACAGTTCCAGGTATACAGTACTGTACAAGATTTGTGACTGAATACAGAAATGAATAAAAACACAGTAGTAATTGCTGAATGAAATTCTGAGCCTTTTTCCATTTCCATGAATTTTTCTAAGTTATCTCCCTGAATTGCCCTCTTTCCATATCTATAAAGTCAGATTCCCTCATTCTTCTACCCATTCATTTAATTCACAGACTTATTGAATGCCTTTAATTGGGCTCATTCTTCAAGATCTATCTCTAGTTCTCCAATGTTGCTTTTTCCATGAAGGCTATCCTGAAATCTCCAGATAACAGCACCCTCTCTCCCACTCTCACTCTCTGTCATGACTGATAGCTCATTATAGTACTTCCCTTAGAGACTTATATCCATTTTCATGTTGAGTGGTGAAACTGGTAAAGGTAAGGACTGTGTCTCACTCTTCTCCTCTTTAACTCTACCAAAGTGCCTTGTTCATTGTAGATACCCTTTCCATTATCTGAAGAAAGTGGTCTTTGGAGAGGGCTACATGTTCAGCTGGGTCTAAGTCATTTTAGTTCATATGTACTATGGCCTTCAGAAGATAATATCCTTATTTATGTTGCCAATTCACCTGTAATAAAAAGGATTCTAAAGAGAAATACTACGGGGAACATGAGCTTTTTTGTTCAATTCTTTAATAAAAGAGGCAGGTTTTGGATTTTAAAATAGCCGCAGAGATAGTTCATGACCACAGAACAGAACTATTGAACTTTAAAATAAATTACCAACCCATTAGAAAGACTTCAGAATAAGAACGGGCTGTAGTCTTTGGTTATTACTGTCACCTATTCAACAAGAAGAAGTGGAGCATACAGCCTACAGACAAAGATTTTGAAGACAGACAGATCTTATTTCTGAATTTCTGCTGTCATTTCCTGGCACTGTGACCTTGGGATGTTATTAAACCTCTTTATTGTGCAGTGTCCTCATAAATGAAACAAGAAAATATGAGTACCCATTTCATAGGGTTGTCATAATGATTAACTAAGATAACACATGTAAAATGTTTAGCATAATGCCTGGCACATAGTAAACATATAATCAATATAAGCTTTTAATATTATTAACTACCCCCAGCATCTCCCAGTCCACTCAAAACTTCCCTATATATCTATGAATGTGGTTAATGGGATATAAGATACAGGAACTCAGTTCCAAAGACAATGTTCGCTCTTGAGTGGAAAGTGTAGAGAAATAGGAATCTATTACATTTGTGGGGTGTGGCGATTAGAGATGGATATGTGGCTACCAAAATTATTAATTACGATGAAGACTTCAGGTTAATCATAGAGGAAAGTCAGTGCAAGTGGGAATATAGGTTAGTGATCAGGGGAATAAAAATACATTAATGTAGCTGATGACACTTTGTGGGTGGCTATAGTTGTTATAACATATGGAGGGCCAGGTTCGCTAAGATAAACCAGAGAAAGGGCCACAGCTAGATAAGGCGGTAGCAAAGGTTTCAGAGAAAAGATCAAGGATGATCAAGATGGGTGGGCTGATCAAATGCAAACCTAGTTTTCACATGTCTCAGTAATTTTGTTCATAGATTTTTTTTCTTTATTCTCATTTGTCAGGAGTGTCTCAAATGGAATGATTTTCATGCTGTTTGCTTTAGATATATAGATACTTTCAGCGATACATAGCAGAGTTTTCCAACATGTGCCTAAGGGAATGTGCTCCTGGCTTCTTGCAGTCTGGGTAAGCATGGGCTACAAGCTTTGAGAGTAAGGATGACAGCTGCCATCATTGACCTTAATGGAAAAGAAGAGAGGAAATGTGTTGTTAGCTAAAGATAAGGTGAGTAGTGTCACATGTAGTTTTTAATATTTAATGAATCTATGTGGGTACTATCCATTATGTGACAATTTAATTATATGACAAAAAAGTTTGATAAATAATATTGTGGTAGGACATCTAATTCATTATTTAACAAAGAAATCAATACTTTCATAAATCATAGTTCTCCACAGATGTACTTTTTTTTTTACCCCTCCAAGTATGTAAAAACCCTTATTCAGAATCCATAGGCAATTTATTTTCTGGTCAGGACAAGTTTGAATAGAAGTTTAATTGGGCCCAAGATAGACATAAATTCTATTTACTTTTTTTTTTAACCATTAAATAGAAAAGCTTTCGCTACAAGTACTTTTCAGGAAACTTAACCATATTCAGATAGCATTTTCCTACAGTGTGTTTTAAGAGCAGAAAATAGTGGTAATCATGAATTATGTATATCAAGGCACAAAATAACACAGGATATTTTACACACCCCTCTTCTTCCTGGTTTGACTTCAATGTGCATTAAGAAAGATAAAGTTTTGATACTTCAACATTTTCCATAAATATCACAGGTTATATATTTATTAATGTTCCTAGATCAGAATTAATTTTAATTTTTGGATGTCATATCATCACTGAAGTAAGCTATTCTCTCTAAAAGATCTGTAATCTGAGAGATGTTTTCTCTTTCATTGAATTTAACTCTAAATCCATTTTGTAACTTACATAATGTGCTTTCACATAATTCACATTTATCCAGTTTGTAATTTAATAAAGATACGCTTCTTTTAGGTGAATTTCTATACATTGCCTAGTTGGCATTCTAAATTAAGAATATTGTTGAACAGAGGAAAAAAATCACATAATGCTTTTTTTTTTCACCTAAGTATTCTAATTGCTGATCATACATGAGTTTGATGTTTAAGTTCTATGCATTCCTCAAAAGAATTACCAGCTTATAAAATTATTTTCTGATGATAAAAGTGACCTCTTTCATACAAATGCCTAAAACTACTACTAATTATCTGTAACAAATTCAGAACCAGAGCCCAGACACCTAAAGCCTTCTTTGAATGTAATAAAACACATTATTTGCAATTTTTCCTCTCATCTTCAGAACCAGAGTCCAGACACCTAAATTTTTCTTTGAATGTAATAAAACACATTATTTGCAATTTTTCCTCTTATCTTATCAACTTTATTGTATTAGTAACTGTCTTTCATTACATATTTTATTATTAACGATTTTATTTGATGGGTCAGGTGACATAGAAATGATGCATAAAAGCCTTACGGATGTATTTTCCAGAGTGAATGCAAATACTCTCGTCTAGTTATTTTGTAAGATCCCTCTTAACAGTTTTTGGCTTGACACTTGGTTTAAAATTACCGCAAGAGAGTGAAGTTTTCTTCTAACACTTAACATTGAACATTGTAAAATAAGCATTTCCTTTGCCAGGATTATGTTTATGTCATGTTGTAGTACTCTGACAAATGACAAAGCAGAATTAAGAGCAAATATAAGTATGTCTGAATTATCTGAGCCTCAGAACCTATTGAATCAGAGTGTTTAAGATCTTGAACTCTGAAGCCAAATTGCCGGGGTTTGAAACCTGTCTCTGCAACTTTCTCATGTGTTGATCTTGGACAAATTTCCTAATGTCTTTGTGCTTCATTTTCCTCCTCTGGAAAATGAGGATAATAATTGTATCTACCTCATAGTGTTGTCATAGACTAAAAATAATTTTTTAAACTTTTGATTTGAAAATAATTTTAGACTTACAGAAAAGTTGCAAAATGGTACAGTGAGTTTATGTAACCCTACATTAGTTTCCTATAAGGTTTAAAACCTATGTAACCATAGTACAATGATAAAAGCCATGAAATTTAAGTTAGCATAAAACTATTAACTAAACTACACCAATTTTCCTCCAAAAGTCTTTTGTTCTATTTCAGAATCCATTCCAAGATACCAGATTGTATTGTGTCCTTGTGTCTCCATAATCTCCTCCAAGCTGGGACCTGGGACAGTTCCTCAGTCTTTCCTTGCCTTTTATGACCCTGCCACCTTTGATGAGAGCTGGTCAGTTATTCTGAGAACATCATTTCATTTTAGTTTATTTGATTATATTGAACTTATGCATTTTTTTAACAAGAATACTACAGGCGTAATATTGTGTTCTCAGTGCATCTTATCAGGACGTCCATGATAGCAACATATCTTACTACTGGTGGTATCAACCTATTTCACTTGGCTAAGGTGATATCTGTAGTTTCTCCACTGCAAAGCTACAGCTTTCCTCTTTGTAATAGGCAAATACTTTGGGGGAGATACTTGAGACTATGCATATACCCTGCACCTCTTCAAGCTTTCAACCTTGATTTTATCATCCTTCATTGAAGTTTGTCTGCAACAATTATTATTGCGGTTTTTGTCTAATGATGATTTTAAATTTCTCTCAATATTTGTATATTTATTAACTGGAATATTTTTGTAAAGAGGAGTTGCCCATTTTGTATTTATGTACTTATTTGATTATTTATATTAACCACATATTTATTTTATTCAACAGGTTGTAATCCAAAACTATCATTATTTAGTTTGCTGCTAAAATTGTCCAAGCTTTGGCCATTGGGCACTCCTTCAGATTGGTTCTTGTGTCCATCTGACATGTTCCAATTCTTTACCAAGCACTTCCTTATTTTCTGGAACCACTAGGTGTGTTCCAGGTTTACCTTGTATTTTCCTGCTCCAGTCCTAGAATCAACTACTTCTCCAAGAAACTCTAGTTTCTTTCACTGGAGAATGTTTTTTAGAAGCCAAGAGCTGGTCGCTAGGCGTCAAGGTTTGAATTATGTCCCCCCCAAAAAATGTGTGTATCAATCTGGCTGGGCCATGATTCCCAGAATTGTGTGGTTGGCCTCCATTTTGTGGTTGTAATTTTATCTTAAAGAGGATTAGGGTGGGATTGTAACACCACCTTTACCCAGGTCACATCCCTGACCCAATGTAAAGGGAGTTTCCCTGGGGTGTGGCCTGCACCACCTTTTATCTCTCAAGAGACAAAAGAAAAGGGAAGCAAGCAGAGAGTTGGGGACCTCATACCATCAAGAAAGCAGTGCCAGGAGCAGAGCGTGTCCTTTGGAGAAGCTCCTAGTCCAGGGCAACACCAAAGAGAAGAAGGCCAACAGAGAGAAAAAGCCTTCTCCTGGAGTTGATGCCCTGAATTTGGACTTTTAGCCTACTTTAACTGTGAGGAAATAAACTTCTCTTCGTTAAAACCATCCACTTGTGGTATTTCTGTTACAGCAGCACTAGATGACTAAGACACTAGGTACGCCCAGATCTGGCTTTTAGGCCTTCTCAGAGAATACAGTGAAACCTCTGAGAGCTGGAAACTTGATGGGACTGCCTTGTTTTTCCACATCTCCCAAGTTTTCTGCCTTTGACAGGGTGCAGTCTTACCATTTTTCTATCACTTGTTTTAGTGGAAAATATTTGAGTTTTCCTTCTCTGAAAGGCTTCTGCTTTACAGTTTCTGGCTTTCATGGGTTTAAATAATAGATATATATCACCTTCCTTATACACATACAGCTATATTTGTTTTTATGTCCATCACATATATATCACAAACAAAACCGACAGCTGTGATTCCAAGCCAACAATACAAGGTTCACTGTAGCTTTCCGCCTTTCCTTATTTGTAACATCTTTCTCTGACAGTAAAAAACCTTGCTCTCATTATATACAAAATACTCACTTCTCTGTTTAATCCTAATTATAGAAGGTATATAAAGTAGTTACCGAATTTCTAAACATGAGGTAGTTACAGAAATCCTAAACCTTCCCCCATGTGAGAAACAGATTTATTTTCTAGAGTACAGTATTTGTTTTCTAAATACACTACAGTGTAGGATTTAATGAATTTAAGTGCTTAGAAGATTACTTGGATACGTACCACATATATGCATTAACCCACTGCCATTCGGTCGATTCCGACTCATAGCGACCCTATAGGACAGAGTAGAACTGCCCCATAGGGTTTCTAAGGAGTGGCTAGTGGATTTGAACTGCCGATCTTTTGGTTAGCAGCTGAGCTCTTAACCACTGCACCACCCACGGCCGTTGAGTTGATTCCGACTCATAGCAACCCTATAGGACAGAGTAGAAATGCCCCATAGAGTTTCTAAGGAGCATCTGGTGGATTTGAACTGCTGGCCTTTTGGTTAGCAGCCGTAGCTCTTAACCACTATGCCACCAGGGTTTCCACTGCACCACCAGGGCTGCCATATATGCATTAGTTGTTCTTATTATGAGAACTGATTTTCCTAAAGCTTTTAAACAGAAATTTCCTCTTCTGTTCAATTTGGGTGCTGTGCTGGTGGACTGTATTAGTTTTTTATGACTGCCGTAACAAATTACCACAATTTTAATGGCTTAAAACAACACAATTTATCATCTTACATTTCTGGAGGCCAGTAGACTGAAATAGGTTTCAATGGACTAAAATCAAGGCATCAGCTGGACTGCACTGGTTTCTGGAGATCTAGGGGAGAATTTTTTGCTGTTATGGATTAAACTGTGTCTCCCAAAAATATGCCTTGTAAATCCAAACCCTTAAACCTGTGGATGTAATCCCATTTGGAATGAGGTTTTTCTCTGTTTATCAGTGTAAGGTGTGCCTTGAGCCAACCACTTTTGAGATATAAGAGAGTAGATTAGGCACAAATGCAAGCAAGCACATTGTTGTCATTGTGTGCTGTCCAGTTGATTTCGACTCACAGTGACCTTACAGGACAGAGTAGAACTGCCCTATACGGTTTGTGTGTGTGTGCGTGTGTGTGTGTGCGTGTGTGTGTGTGTGTTAGGTGAAAGTTTACAGCTCAAGTTAATTTCTCAAAAATTTATACACATATTGTTTTATGACACTAGTTGCAATCCCCACAGTGTGACAGCACACTCCCCTTTTCCACCCTGGGTTCCCTGTGTCCACTCAACCAGTTCCTGTCCCTTCCTGCCTTCTCATCCTGTCTCTGGACAGGAGCCACCCATTTGGTGTCATGTATCTGAATGAACTAAGAAGCACACTCCTCACGTGTGTTATGTTTTGGTTTATAGTCCCGTCTAATCTTGGTCTGAAGAGTGGCCTTCGGGAATGGATTCAGTTCTGGGTTAACAGAGCGTCTGGGGGCTGCAGTTTTGGGGGTTCCTCCAGTCTCTGTCAGACCATTAAGTCTGGTCTTTTTATGTGAATTTGAGTTCTGCTCCACATTTTTCTCCTGCTCCACCCATGACTCTCTGTTGTGTTCCCTGTCAGGGCAGTCATTGGTGGTAGCCAGGCACCATCTAGTTCTTCTGGTCTCAGGCTGGTGGAGTCTCCAGTTTATGTGGTCCTTTAGTCTCTTGGGCTAATATTTTCCTTTGTCTTCGGTTTTCTTCATTCTTCTTTGCTCCAAGTGAGATAGGACCAATTAGTGCATCTTAGATGGTCACTCAAAAGCTTTTAAGACCCCAGACGCCACACACCAAAAGTGGGATACGGAACATTTTCTTAAAAAAACTTTGGTATGTCAATTGACCTAGATGTCCCCCGAAACTATAGTCCCCAGCCCCCAGCCCCAGTTACTCTGTCCTTCAAAGTGTCTGGATGTGTCCAGGAAACTTCTTAGTTTTTGCTTTGGTCCAGCTGTGCTGACTTCCCCTGTATTGTGTATTGTCCTTCCCTTCACCGAAGCTGATCCTTGTCTACTATCTAGTTAGTGAATTCCTCTTCCTCTCCCTCTCCACCCTCATAACCATCAAAGAATGTTTTTTTGTGTGTTTAAACCTTTTCTTGAGTTCTTACAATAGTGGTCTCATAAAGTGTTTGTCCTTTTGTGCCAAGGCCGTAATCTTTATGGAGGCAGACTGCCACATCTTTCTTCCACAGAGCAGCTAGCGGGTTTGAACTGCTGACCTTTTCAGTTAGCAGCCAAGTGCTTAACCACTGTGCCATGCCATATGAAGATCTCCAAGGAAGTGAGGAACAGAAGCTGAAAAGAGACAAAGACATTCCCCCAGTGCCGAGAGAGAGGGAACGTTTTTCCCCTAGAGCTGCTGCCCGAAATTCAGACTTCTAGCCTCCTAACTGTGAGAAAATAAATTTGTTTGTTAAAGCCACCCACTTGTGGTACATCTGTTACAGCAGCACTAAGATACTAGGACGCTTCCCTATTCCAACTTTTAGAGGCTGCCCATATTCTTTGCCTCGTAGCTCCCTTCCATTTTCAAAGCCAGCAATGACTGGTCATATATTTCTCACATCACATCACTCTGACATGACTCTTTTTATCTCCATCTTCCATATTTAAGGACCCCTGTGATTATATTGGGCCCACCCACACAATCCATGTAATTTCCATTTACAATCTTATTTGCTATGTAACATAACAAATTCCAGGAATCAGAGAATGAACATCTTTGACGGGGAGGGGAGCATTATTCTGCCTATCACATGAACAGAGTTACCTTTAAGCCTGATGGTCTATTTTTGAGTCTCAGAAGAAGAGTATAAAGGGTTAAATGAATCATGACTCCACCACTCATTCTCTGCCTCTGCCTGCTCCTCACCCTGCTCTTCCTGAGACTTGTTTTCCCTTGTACACTGAAAAAATAATACATACTTTGGAGGTCTGTTATGGAGATTAAAAATGAGGGTGTAGCTGTTTTGTAAATAAATCTACTTAAAGAAAACTCCTCATCATTTCATCGTAGTGATTTGTTTTCTAAGTTTGGATTGATGCATATTAGTTTTACTTAAAGTGGGATACCCTTTTCTGACAAATCAAATATGGGATAAACCAGTAGTGCTTCAGACTCCATATGAATTGCAGAAGAGTTATCTGGGCAGTTGGAATTTTCTGGATTCTAGAGGGCCAAAAAATTTAAAATGAAAGCAAGGAAAAAAAAAAAAAAAAAAAAAAGGAGGGTCCCAATACATTAAAGGCCCTTGGGTCACACAAATGGTTTGCACTTGGCTGCTAATGGAATAGTTGGCAGTTCAAATTCACCCAGTGGCACCATGGAAGAAAGGCCTAGCAATCTGCTTCTATAAAGATTACAGCCAGGAAAACCCTATGGAACTCACTTCTACTCTGTAATGCATGGGGTCATCATGAATCAGAATCAATACAACGGCAAGGTTTTTTGTTTTTTTTTTTTAACACCGTATGTAACTTAATGGAGTAATTCTTATTCCATTCTGTAGTGCTCGGTAAGTTGAGCAGTGACTGCGCAAAATGAGAGCCGTTGGTTACTATATATTTCCAAGGATAAACAAACAGAAACCAAAGAGTGTGCCAATATTGTTTCTGAAATACAAAAATGAGCAGAACTAGTCATAAGTTATTCTTTTTTATATACTCAGAGTGATCATCAAACCTAATAAATGTGAAAAGATGATAGTAGACAACAAATGTCCTTCAGGCTGATAAGCCAAGGAAGAACTCATCTCTATCACACTGGATTTCCTTAAAGATAGAATCAGTATACATACTCCAGATGATTCCAGACATGCTATGCTGTTGCTAGGGACATAAGCCGAAAAACACTTTTTAACCAGTGATTTACAATTTTTAAACAAATAAGCATTTCTGTAATGCTAATCAAAAATAAAACTGACCCAAATCTGTTTAAAATATTTTTATTGAGTAGTACATATTTTCCATTAATTTCCTAACTCTGTTAAAATGGAAAATAAAAGCATACTTCGATATCCTATAGGTAAAGTTAACAGGATTTGTGAAGTGATCAATTTTCTCTTTGGAATTATTTTGCTCTTCCAATATTTTAAATATTCATGTTAAAAAATGGAATGAGCAACACGATTATCAGATAATCCAATTACCATCTTATCAAGGCTAATGACAGGACTGTCTCCTTCATGAATCATCAATAATTCCTTTCACACAGTCACAAAAGCATTCAAATGTGTTTATGTCAGCGGCCTCCTATGACTGGCTAAAAATGTCAGAAGGTTATTTAGGCAGGGATCATTTGAATAAAGTTGAAAATTTAAAACTGGATCAAATCTACATTAAAATGTCTTCATGCTTTCGATTTTAAATAAATGGCAAGTTTTAAACAAAAAATAATCTAGTGATTTTTATGCCATGTAAGACAGTAAGAACATGAAGTCAGTTCTATTCAATTAAATTTGATCTTTACTATTAATAAGCATATCTCTATAATACTATACAAATACTCCACAGCATATCAAGAAATACTGCTGTTATGGATTCTACATAAATCTGCTTGATCACAAACCATGCATTCTATGAATTTTTGCAGCATTCACTTTTATGACAATAAAAGTTTAAACTTTGCTATGTAGTCTTAAGCTAGAAGATAACACAAAAATATTTTTGAAGACATGTTAACATGTAGCATGATTTATACAATAATCAAGTATTTTTTACTATCACTTACTGGCTCTTCTCTCCAGCATTTCAAAAACTCCCCTTACACTGAGTTATATAAAATAGTCTGTGTGCACAGAAGAGCAGAATATTATTTTTCAAAATTAAAAAAGTAAAATTAGTACATGAATTCAAAGAAAAAAATTGTACTGAAATTCTAATTTTTAAAGTAAAAATCCACCTCTCACCATATTCCTCTCCTCCTATCCCAGTCCCTTGGTGAGGTATGAGCAGGTGTTTCCCCCCCAAGTATAATTTTTTCAAGATTCACTTCTAGAACTCTATGAAGAAAAGAGAAATGCAGATTCACAAAGGCTTTAAAAGGGTCCCATTTTTTATAGAGTGTAAGTATCCAAGTTCCCTTCAATCCTCTTTTAAGTCTAGGTCAGTTCAGATCAAGTTTGAAGTCCCGAATTCTTCTCTGTTCCCTGGGTTTATCTCTTGCTAGAGGTCTCCTCCTGCTGGTCGCCTCTGAGATTGCAGCTACTCAGAGTGCCTCGTTCTGCCATTGCAGCAGCTTCTGCTGTGAACACAGCATATAGAAGTCCTCCCGCTCTGGTTCCAAAGTTGGCCCGGAGATTTCAAAATGACCATGTGCCCACAGAGCTCTCCGTCCAACTCACACTACTGCAAAGGCATTTCATTTTGCCTTGGACATATCTGCTCACCCAACCTCAAACTTCCCTGGATATCAACATGGGTCTCTCTCTTCTCACTACTAATCTTTCCCTCAGTACTGACTTCCCACCACTCTATCCCTCTTGTCTCTTCCCTCTTCCTCCAACCTGGCTATTATGAAAACGACCCCTTTACAGAATTTCTAGAGATCTTCTGTAGATTGTAAATCACAATGTTGTTACCCCACCTGGAGGCAACCTGAGTCACTTGCCTCTTGTCAAGCAAAGAAAAAAATTGCTATTGAGTCAATTCCAACTCAGAGGGATTCTACAGGACAGAGCAGAACTGTCCTATAGGATTTCCAAGGTCAGAATCAACCCAATGGCAACGGGTTTGGTTTTTCTGGGTTTAATCTTTATGGAAGCAGATTGCCACATCTTTGTCCCGCAGAGCAGCTCATGGGTTCGAACTGCCGACCTTTCAGTTAGCAGCCAAGTGCTTTAACCACTGTGCCATCAGAGCTCCCTCTTGCCTCTGTCACTACTCCTAAAATCTGTAAACAACAGTACTAGCACGACTCTGAGGCCACCTCTGGTGCTCTGGGAGCTGCCAGATCAGGTCCTGCCATGGCTATCTGCAAGGTGTCATTGGAACTGTGAAGGCTAATTTTATCTGTCAACTTGACTAGACTATGCTGCGCAGTGGTTTGGTCAAACACTAGTCTAAATGCTGTTGTGAAGGTATTCTGTAGACGAGATTACCGTTTACAATTAGCTAATTTTAAGTAAAGGAGATCACTCTTGCTCATGTGAGTAGGTCTCATCCAATCAGTTGAAGACTCTAAGAGCAAAAGGAATTTTGCCTCAAGGCTGTCACATAAAAATACTTCCTGAGCTTCCAGCCTGCCACGCTGCCCTACAGATTTTGGACTCCCAACCACCCACAACTGTGAAAGCCAATTCCTAAAAACTAATCATTCTCTCATCTCCTCTCAATTCTGTTTCTCTGGAGAACCCTGCCCACACAGGAACACTTTTTAACTTTGATCAGAGACTATCCCCAGAACATTTCTCAACAACCCTCCCTGACTCGGTGTGACTTCCAAAGCCTTGTTCATATTGTGTCTCCTTGGGTTCTCTGACCTCTATGTGTCTTTGGTTCTGAGGCTCTGGACTCACATGAATTTAGACAGTTGCCTAAAATCAGGCATGGAGATACTACTCGCAACACCGCTGTTCCTTGCTGCCACTGGAGGCCAATCTTGTTGAAAGTCCTATATCCAGGGTTGGCCCAGGCTACTTACTCTTCAGCACCCTTCAACTTCAGGACATTCTGGGCCCATGACACTTTCCAATTTCACTAACTGCAATTTTCTCTACTGGTGGCTCACATAACTAAACATGACAGGCAGATACTAATATTATTTGCCAGCATGTGGTATAAATAATACATTTTTATCACTGCTTTTGTACCAAAGAGATTCAACCTATCTTGCCTAGCCTATATCTGGGAGTAAGAGTTCTCTTCATGTATCAGTCTCATTACTCCTTTGCAATTAATAGGGTAGTTTGCATTTTTGTAGGAGGGGAAAATAAGGATAAATTATTCAAGTAGATACATAAAACTATGTATGTAGTTTTAGATTTTGTAATACAAAGTCATGTGACTCTCTTAATTTTATAAAATATGTCCAAATGATTAAGAGGATAGTTAAGTCTCAAACAGATCTCAGATCTCCTCAAAGTCATTAATATAGAAATATAACGCTTAACGTCCCTGTGAGTTTTTAGCAGAATCAGACTAGCAGGCTTGCTGATAACTCTGCTCACTGTCCACCTTCGTGTGATCCAGAGCAGCTCTGAGGCCTTACTTCTGCTGCTCTACTCTAGAAAGTTTTCTAAGCCAGAGTGCTCTAGGCAAACATTAGTGGCCTGATAAAACAGACAATTCTGTTAAATCTTAAAATTAGAACATCATGGTTTCGAAGCTGAATCATGGATCCCCTTGGTTATGTACTTGTACAGAAATGTCTCCACTCACATCTGGGTTTTTGAAAACCTGTATGTTACTGAAAACAGAACATCGAAGTGCGTGGCTTCTATGATGACTGGGCAAGAACACAGGAAATGAATATCGGAGGTGGAGGTGGGAAGGCCAAAGGCAACAGAAGAGGAAGCACGAAAGCTGGTTGGCCTGGAGAGTAAGAAAGAGACGATGAACAATTGCTAAGTACCTCCCACCTTCCAGATATTGTGCCTTATATACACAATTCTTGCAGAAGCTATGATATAAGTATTATTAACCCCCTTTTATAGACCAGATAGACTAGCAAGTATCAAACGCCCATCAAAGCTCTGAACAAAGATTAAATGTACTATTTAGAGGTCTTGGGCTGCAGGCAACAACAATAAACTCTAGCTATCTTAGAAAAAAAGAAAAATAGGAAGACGATAGGGGCAATTCACAGCACTCGAGAGACTGAAAAAACAAACTCAGAAAGGTCAAGAGCCAGACAACACTGGTGTTGAGGGAGCCAGGAGCCTTCCAACAGAAAGGAAATGACTTATCCAAAGTCACACAAAACCAGAATAAGAACTCCAACTGCAACTCTGACTTTAGTATTCTTACCATAATTAATGAATCACATTCAGAAAATGATTTTGTAAGGCCAATATTCTGCATAAATATATCCAGTCACGGGCACTCAATGATACATGTTGATTCTCACTCAGTAACGCCTGTTAGGGGTCAGGGTAGCATCATGGACCTGGAAAGCACAAATCCTACCTCAGTTGCTCGTCTATAAAGTGGGCATTATAATTGTATGTAATTTATTGGGTTGTTGTACAGATTAAACAAAGCAATCCATATAAAGCATTTAGAACAGGGCCTAGCAGATACTGTTTACTTGTATTTCACGGGGGGCAGAGAGAGGTGCTTGAAAAAAGTGTTTTCAGGAATGCAGTCAATTCAGTCAGGGCTATACGTTACATCACAATTTGCCTGTTTGGTATGTGGTCCCTACAGGGGATCCTTCAAAACTCTAAAACATGCTTCTCTTCCTCATTCTCTGTCTCCTTCTCCTTGTCTCTGTCCTTGTCTCTCTTTTTCTTTGTGAATCAGGAGGAAAGTGCCTCAGACCTTCCCAATGGCCATTTCTTTTCCATTTGTTTCCTCTCCACTTTTTTCTCAAAATCAGAAGTTACTCTCTTAGCCCTGACTCACAGCAGATTCACACAGATACCAGTAAAAGGACCTTCTGAAGTTGCCAGTTATGGCTTCTGAAGGACTCATATGCCTGATTGCATGCATACAAGCAGTGTAATAAATAAATAAGAAATAGTTGTTTTTACTACTATGCATTTTAAGGCTCAAAAAATCTGTTTTACAATCCTCTTTTTTTTTTGCATTTTGATAAAATAAATACTTTTAGAAACCAGTAATGGTATTGACACATTTAAAATGTTTTGCTCTTTCTAGTTTCAAGCTATATCCCCATTTCAATTCTTGCCTTGAAAAGTGTGGGTTTAATTAAAATTACAATAATTCTGTAAACATGTTGTGACATCATGCCCAGTGGGTTAAGCAAGTAATATTCATCTGAAAGGCACAATGCTATAATACGTTTTTCCTTTGTCCTTTCAGCAAGCTGAATAAAAAATGAATTTTCCACAATCTATTCAACTAGAGATTTGATTAACACATTTTTCATTGTATTGTTATCGTGACAGCAATGGCTTATAGTAATTTAGCATAAAATATAAAGATATGGGTCATTCAGCTATGTTGGTTATTTTTTACCTACAACAAATTCAACATCTACATGGATATGACTGTACTGGATGATCAATTTTGTGTATATGTTTTTGAAATTTATCGCACAAAAAATCTACCCTGGTGATTATAATCTAGTTACCATACCATATACATTAAAATGGTCTCTAAATTAGCTAAATCTATACTGATCTCATGAATAATCTTAATGTAACAGCATGCATCTTTTCTTGGTATATTATTTCCAGTTTCTAATTTTCATTTATGTTGAAGATTTGCTATTATTTTCCAAATTTTATTTCCTTAATTGTATAACAGTTAGTAAGGATTCTGCTCTAACTTGTCTTACTGTGATGCAACCTTCTTTAGACACCATTCATTACACTCAGGTAGCCCCTAATGGCAGAGAAAGGCACTAACAGGTAAGGCCCGAGGCACTTCCTGGATGTACTTGAACAGGCTAATGCACAAAAGAGAGCAAATGTGTGACGGTTCAGCAGTGACAAAGGAACTGAATCCATCATTTCCTTTCCAAGGTCTATTTGCCAAGTGCTGAAGAAGGACTTATGGATGGATAGTCTCATTTACAGATGAGAACATTATAGAATTTTACTGAGGTTAACTGACTTCTCCAATGTCACGCTGCAAGTTAGTGACAATTCACGTTTATAGCTTATAGTTCTACTTGTACAATTGTTTGCTGGGAACATCAAACTATTTTAATTTTCAGGGTCGTGAAAAGGGGTATAATCAACATCTGTCAGAGACCAACACGATTAAAACATGTCAGTTAATGAATGAATTAGTACATGAATGAATAGATTGGTTTGCTAAACCATTTCCAGATAACTATATAACTTACTTGCTCAAGCAATCCCTCTATTATTTTTGTGCAAACCTTCTTGGTACTGTAAAGAGAGTTAAACTTACTGCTGGGCTGGCTGGCTGATTGGTTACCGGCTATTTCTCAGCTCGTAACATCTTCACACAAGTGTGCATGTATGCATGAGCATGTTACACACACACACAGAAGTAGAAAGATGAACGTATAAACTCATGATCTGCCAGTAATTAGTTACTCATTTGTTCCGCCTGGGTGAACTGGGGGGGAAGGGGGGGAGGATTAAGTACCAAATGCCTAGGAAGGCAGGTTTGACAATAACAATGTTGTGCCCAATGCCAGGTAGCCAGCAACTAATGATAAGAGACATCTGCCACCCAGATCATGCTCCAAATCTATCCATTTTTACTGTGTACACTTTCTCTAACCTAGTTCTGATTTCACAGGGATCCAGGTTTATTATTGTGTCGTATGTTTACAAAAAGGGCTTATTTCCTGCATCTCTAGTACTATCTCTGGCATCCTTCCTGAACTCACCTTCCGACCTTGGGTTACACCACTTTTGATGTATCCCAAATTCTAGAACCCTGCCGTGGCCTATGCCCGTGGAATTCAACACTCGAGCTCTCTTCACCTTGGAATTCAATACTCATGCTTTCTCCACCATTAGGTGGAGAATGGGCACTGCTTTGTTCTTGTCCAAGCAAGAGAATCTTTCCGAGACGCTTGAGCATTTTAACGCCAATAAACGAGATTTTTTCCCCTAGAATTTGTGGTCTGTTTCCATCCTAAAATGAAGATTATTATATAAAGTACTATTTTATTACTTGGATTCCAAAACGTACTCACTTTAATAATTAATATCACACCTACTCCTCACTTATAGACTATCTCATTACCTTACATTTTGCACTTACTACAACAGAAAAAATCTATCGGACTATTTTTTGCATTTTAACCGATGAGAGAGGGGGAGGAGGAGGAAAAGGGCACGGTTTGTGAAAACGCTGAGGCCACGCGGGCCACAGGAGGATTACATTACCTGGGTCAGGCGGAGGTGTCAGGCGGAGGAGCCAGGCCAAATTTCGGCGCAGTGCGCACGGGGCAGGGCAGCGAGGCTGCGAATAAGTGGCAGGAGCTGGAACCACAGGAGTCAGGCAGGGCGCTCAGAAGTCTCTTCTCCCAGAGAGGCCTCTTTGCCACCTCAGCAGCGTCTGCTAGGCCCAGGTGGCTGGGCCTCACCTGCCCGTAGGCCGGGGCCGCCCGCTGCTGAGGCCCGTTACCCGTTCGTCGGAGCGGAAAAGTGGAGAGGTGGCGCACGAGGGCCCACGCAGAGGCCCGGAGCGAGGCCCGTTGAAGGTGGTCTCCTGCTGCTCTGGAGGTGTCGGGCAACCCAGACTACCACCACCACGACCCCCAACCCTTGTGGGCTCCTCAGTGGAGAAGGCGTGGTGGGGAGCGGGGCCTGCCGCACCACGTGCAATCCGCAACGCGAGACGAGATGGGGCGGTGAGCGAAGGGGAGGGTGGAGGGACACTTGCGCCAAGGTTGGCGCCCTACTCTCACATAAGGCTGATTTTAGCGTAAGGGTTTTTGAAATGTAACTACGTCTTTAAGTGAGGAATGGGTGTATTCTGTTGAATATAACTGAAATTAGATGTACTATTTCCTTCAAGAAAAATGAAATGTATTTATAGCATATGCTTTTTTCTCAGTTAGATTTATTATTTTTACTTTATTTTACAATAATTCTAGACATGAAGAACACTGTTAATAAATTGAGCAAAAAAAACCACTCTTTGATTAAAAAAAAAAAAAACTAGCTAAATTTAAACACACGCACTAGTATGTCTGTGTTGTTTGTCCAGTTGATTCTGACTCAGGATGAGTCCATGTGTGCAGAGTAGAACTGCTCCATAGCGTTTTAAGGCTGTAACCTTTGGAAGCAGATCACCAGGCCTATCTTCTGAGGTGCCTCTGGTTGGGTTCTAACCGCTGACCTTTCAGCGAGTGGTTGAGCACTTAACCGTTTTTGCTTTCCAGGGACTGTGTGTGTGTGTGTGTGTGTGTGTGTGTGTGTGTCTGTGTGTGTGTGTGTGTGTGTGTGTCTGTGTGTGTGTGTATGTGTGTCTGTGTGTGTGTGTGTGTGTGTGTGTGTGTGTTTTCCTCCCTCTGGATTTAAGTTCAGTACCTGAAATGAGATATCCATATAAGAGAAATGTGTTCTAGATTTACAGATCTCCCATTTGCCCCTCCTTTCCATCTTTTGAGTAAGAAGTCACTAAACTTAATCTTAGAATAAAGGAACACATGATTTGAGAAATCTAGAAGAGAGAGGTAGACTTAGCTACAGGTATTCTACCTGTACCCCGATTATCCGTGTTTCATTTAATGGTATTTATTAAGAAAAAAAAAAATACCCCAGAATTCATTTTTAACCGGCACCTGGAACCTTTAATTTTTGTCAGTTTCCCCAGTCACCACTCAGGTGGCATAAGTCAAAGTCTCTGTATGGTACCAGTTGGAGGTAAGAATAAAACCAAAAGTCAGCTGAGGGATGACACAGCCACAGAAACAGCCGCCTGATCCTATCTGTTAAAAATGATAAAGATGAGCAAACACAAAATGGAGACTCAGCAACTATGTTATCACAACCATGGAAACTTCTAGAATTTCCAGGCAAGGATGGCCATTTCGTTGGGAATGGGCACGACTTGTCGTAAAGATGTATTTGCATAGCAAGCATTCTATTTCTACTTAGATTATAATGTGATCAATTGCTAGAGTCAAGTTTTCTGACGCTGTTTTTTTCTCTGAAGATGTTATTTATTCACACTTTACCTATGACTAATGAAAAAAATCAGCTGTGCACAACAAAGCAAATTATTACTATATTTGGGTGGCTCTGGTGAAGAACAGAGTGGATTTTGGGTAGACTAAACCTCACCCCCTACATCCAAGTAAATTTTTTTATACCATCACTATGTTATCGGCTGCAATCAAGCATGCTAGTTACTAGGTACCAATTAGCTTCACTTAGTTTCAGCTCTTTTCCAAAAGTTTGATGTTGATTTCAAGGGAATCCAGATGAGAAATTGTATAATCAATGCAATTCCATCACCACTTACACAAAAACCACTTTATATCATTTTTATATACATTCCACATATTTGGAGTTCAAAGTAAAAGTATGTAAGTTCTAGAATAAAGAGTTCTCCTATTCAAATACTTTATATTAGGTTTAATCAATTTGATAAACTCCTAAAGTACGCATTGCCCTGCCTGCTATTTTTAGAGATCCTGTGAGTTTCCAAATTAGAAAATTAAAAGGGAAGCAAAAAAAAAAAAAAAAAAAATCAGAAATTCCTGGATGTGAGCAAATAAAGTATAAACGTTGATATGGAAGAAAAAAAAAACACAAACACTTCTAACTAGATTTTCGCAATTGTTTAAGGAGAAAAAAAAAATCCTACATAAACGTAGATACAGCCACTTTTTAAATCAGTCAGGAAAAAGTTCTCTTTTCTGAGAGGCATGAAATGACAGTAGGTAAGATGTGATTTGTTTCTTGAAAATTGAATTAGAAAAAACAAATGTTTTCATTTTAACAGTTAATGAGGACTAGCTGGGAAATAAAAAAAAAAAAAAAAAGAAGAAGAGAGATTCCCAGGGAATAAAAAGGATTTATATCAAGTAGGAGGCACCCTTATTCTTTTGGACTTACTTAAGGTGTGGAAATCGTTTTGAGTTGACTTCTAAAACTAAAAACTTTAATTTCTTTAGAGCTATGTTAATTCATGTAATAGTGCCTTTTCTTTTTTTTTTCCTGTCCCCAAAGACTTAAAACTGTCATTGTCATAGCCAAAGTAGCTAATTTATAGTCATCAATCACTCCTGCCATTTTTGGGGTATCTATTTATATTTCTAGACTTAGGATTCCAGCCAAAATTCATAGATGCAGGAAAAGAACATTAAACAAGAAAAAAAATATCTTTTAAACCATACAAAGATTAATTTCATGTTCAGAGATACCATTTGCTATACTCCCACTGCAAAAATAATTAATTCAGGCAAATGAGTGAGAATGCCCAAGAGATATGCTTCATTTCTGCATTGGACTCCTATTACTTTCCTCCTCCCTTCCAAATACAGTCTGTCAGTATTTATTATACCTTAACATTTTTCTGAAAAATCAGATAAAACAATCCTTCAAGAAAATTGAAGCTTAGAAAATGTAAATTTTATTAGTTATGCATAAGGATTCTTTGCTATGTATTAACAGTTTAAGGGATTAGAGTTGTTTCATCTTGTAAATTTGCACTGCTGGGATATGACAGTTGATGTGAAAAATTCTTTAGCAGCCATCATCTGTATGCTAAAGCCTGTGGCTTTCGTACATCAAGAATATGCCTATCTAGGGGCAAGGCTAAGCACTTGTCTTTATCCCTTACATCGTGGATATGTGGGTTGCTCTTGCTCTCTCTGGAACTGTTAGCCACAATCCATTTAGATTTGCTCTTCGAGGTGAACTACAGAGCTCAAATGAAGATTTCATACTTCAGTGTCTGAAACCCACATGTACAGGTTGGGTTGCAGAATAGAGGGATTAAAATTAAACCCTGTAAGCGTGTCACTTAAAAGAGAAATGTAAACTAAGTAAGATGGAGAAAGTAACAACCAAATTGTGCTTACCTATGCGTTTTAAAGTTAGGGAAAACGGGAATCCTTTTTATTCTGATAAAATGGGTAACTTTCAGGAAATAACACCAACTACCTCTAGAAGTTACATTAGTCCTTCAGTTGCTTGAAGTAGAAGCATATTAAATTGCTCCTTAAGTGGGGGGAAAAGGAAAACATTGGGTTTCTGTTTATGGTTCTAGAAAGTTTGGCAATGAATATTGGTGATGGTTCCACAGCATGATTGATGTAATTGGTGTCGTTGAATTGTACACAGGAAAATGTTGAATTGGCAAAGGTTGTGTTAACTGTATTTATACAATAATGAACAAAAATGTCCAAATGAAAATAACAAGAATGTCCTGTCTCCCAAGCTGGTTAATGGGTAGATATGTTGATTTTATTATTGTTATTTAAACTGTACTACCATTTATGCATGCCTTTTGTCCTAGCAGCAACATGAAATACTTTCTTCTCCCAGTTTTCTTGGCACTTTTCTGATCTCTCTTTGGCAGTCTCATTTGCTGACCCCATTTCATTTCTCCAAACCTGAACTACTCTCTCAGACTCTGAGATTTGCTCTCCACCCTCACTCACTAAGTGATTTCATCCAGGCTTAGCATATTCTTCACACTTAGGACTCTCCACTTTATATCTCCAACCAAGATCTCTCCTTAGAACCCAGATTTTTATATCCGACTTTCTGCTCACTTTTTCCACTTTGACATCTAGTAAGGATATCAAATTTGACATATCCAGTACTGGTGCACCTCATGCCCAACCACCACTCCTCTGTCTCTGGAGCCTTGCGTGTTGCTATGATGCTGAACAGATTTCCATGGAGCTTCCATACTAAAACAGATTAGAAAGAAAGGCTTGGCGATCTACTTAAGAAAATCAGCAAATAAAAACCCTAAGGATCACAACGGTCTGATCTACAACCAATCGTGGGGATAGTGCACAACCAGGCAGTGTTTCATTCAGTTGTGCATGGGGTGGCCATGAGTTGGAGGCTGACTAGATGGCAGCTAACAACAGCAACATCTTCCCCCTTAAACCTGCTGTTAACGCCAGTATTCTCCATTTCAATAAATAGCAACCCCTTCCTTTCAGTGACTCTGAACAGAAACCTTGGAATCATGCCATTCATAACTTTTGCTTCTCAGTCGTTTATGAAACCATGTTGGATCTATCTGAAAATACATGTTGATCTGAAGTACTTCTCACTATCCCCACTACCCCCATTCTTGATTATTGCAGTAATCCATCTGTCACCTGCATCATTTCACTGGATCAGTTGACTGCTTTGACCTTTGCCCTCCCCTCTGTCAGTCTTTTCAAAACGTAAAAGGCAGAGGAATCCTTCCCGCTATAGTAAGAACCCATGTTCTTATACTGGCTTACAAAGTCCTATATGAGCTGTCCCTCTTCCTCCCCATAATAGTGCAGTTCCTCTAACATCCCCCTTATTTCTTCTTTGCCAGCCATACTGACTTCTTTGCTGATCATCAAGCATGTCAAGCCTCAGAACCTTTGCTCTGCCAGGAATGCCCTTTCCCCTGATATCCACGACTCTCTCTTAGAACCCCGTTAGCCTCCGCTCAGATGTCACCTCATCAGTGATGCCTACCCTAACCACCCTTTGAAAAAGCTCTTCACCCCAATTGCATTGTCTATACTTCCTTTACACTTATTTTTTTCTCCATTGCACTTAATACCATCTCATTCAATGCATTTCTCTTCATTATTTTTCATCTCCTGCCCTACATAAAAGGAGCCCTGGTGGTGCAGTGGTTAAAGCGATCAACTGCTAAGCAAAAGTTCAGTGATTCAAAACCATCAGTGGCCATGCAGGAGAAAGATGTGGCAGTCTGCTTCCATAGAGATTTACAGCCTTGGAAACCCTATGGGGTTGCTATGAGTTGGAATTGACTTGACAGCAGTGGTGTATGCTCCATGAGAAAAAGGATTTCTGGCTGTATTGTTTAGTGCAGTAACTAATGCCTGGAACAGAACCTCACACGGTATCTGGATAAGATATTGAATGAAGATATTCCATATACTCTTTAGACGTATATTCCACAATACAGATTTTAAAAAGAGAAGCCAATATGCCTTTGTAGAAAAATATATCTAGAAAATGAAGAAGACTGTGGTTTCTGTACACAAACTGGTTTGAGAGCTTTATTATTTCTTTCAATAAAAATTAGATTCCATTACGTATTAGACTGTTTCATGAAAATTAGTGCCTTACAACTAGCTGTTTCGTCAACACGTGGATGAACTAGGGTATCCAGAATTAATAGATGAAATTATTACTAGAAAAGGAATGAGGCAAAGAGAAGGATTAAGGCAACAGCATTAAATGGATTATAATGGCAGAACATAAAAATAAACTTGTGATTAGAAGCTATAGCATGAGAAATGATTAGGTATTGCCTCGGTAAACTTGAAAAACAAGCATCTTTTAAAATTTATTTTCCAGACACTATGGTTTTCTGCACTGAAAAATATATGTATTTTATTTTTGTTGTGGTTGAGAATATACACAACAGAACATATACCAATTCAACAATTTCTACATGTATAATTCATTGACACTGATTGAAAACATCTATGATGTTTTCTGAGAAGTGAGCGCTTTTTAAATACCTTTACTATGGTTGGGGGATTTACATGCTGTGAGGCAAGATGGAAGACAGAAAACTTAGCTCCACAGGCACCGTGGAGACTAAGGTACAATCATGACTTGGTGTCTCTAATCAGATGTACACATAGATGACTTTGACATGGTTGAGCAAGGTGAGCAAACAAGCACCGTTTGTCAGGTTCTGTTCCTGATAATGGCACTAAATAAGTAAATGTATAGTAAATGTAAGTAGTCCTTATGTCTTAAATTCTTTATTACAGTTTCTGACATGTAAAATCAAAACTTAATAATTTCATAGTTGTTGAAATTAATAAATTAGCACCTCGTTCTTGTGCAATGACATTCCTAATCCTCAGGGGAGGACATAATCACTTTTTTTTTTCTTTAGTGGAGAAAGGAAAGGAGACCATGTCATATGATTCTTGGTTTAACCAACAGCCCAATACTATCTTGGCTATGTAAGCACTCAAGAAATACTTGTTTAATGATTAGCAAAGTATATTAGTTATAGTCGGTGTATTCTTGTTTGAAATGAAGACCCAGAGGCCCAATCATCATGAAAAGAATGAGGATTTCAGAGTGACCCAACCCTACTTTGAATGATCTTCAGAGTTTACTTAACTACCTGGTGCTTTTCCTTCCTCTTCTGTAAAACGAGGATAATGATGCCTACTTTGCAGGGATAAGATAATTAAATAAACAGTACACTTAAAGCAGGTGGCACATAGTTGGTACTCAATTCAAATGGTAACTGTATTTATATTATTAAAGATTTCAAGATAATCTAGGTTTTGAAGGTATAAACATAATCGTGTCTGCTGGAGACTGCATAGCATGTCATACCTAATTACCTGAAAAGATATCTCTTATAGCGTAGATTGGACACAATGTGCTGGGCAGCTGTTAATCCTTATGTGAGGCCAAAATTGCTGGCATATATTAGTAAATACTTAGGGAGTTGGACCTGAATGTTTCTGTCTGTAGTAAGACATAAACCATGTAACAGAGTGCAAATTATTTAACAGTAATTTAGCTGTGATTTGGAGAGTAATAGTATCTATTTCCACCAAGGTTACTCTAATTAGAACCAGTGAAACTCATTAAACCTCAAAAACCCATCTAGTGCACCAATGCTTTAGCAGACAAAAGTAAACTAGAGCACATCAGCAAGATCTTGCTCCAGTTTTTACTTACCTTCAAATAAGATGTCTCTGCAGTGTCTCTTTAGCATCTTGTTTCCCTCAGTACACTGAAATGTGTCTAAAAATGCTCTACTCAATGCACATATTGAAAAGTACTTAAGTCCAATTTTTTTATTATTCAGTAGCAAGTGCACAGGAACACAGTAGAAAAGACCACAGCTCTGTTTTATGCCTGGAGGATTTCAGACAGAACATGCGTTGATGCTTCAGTGGTTTTTCAGTGAAGAGAGTGAATGGTACCAGAGGATTCAAGGGGCACTGTGAGACTGCATGGATCTGTGGAGCATGGTGGTAGTGCACAGCGGGGGTGAATCTGGGGCAGGCTCTCAGCATCAGGGAAACCTGTCAGAGGGTATCAGGACCTTAGTGTCTGACTGAGGTTCTAAGGTAGGAATTTCTTCACTGGCAGGTGTCTGGAATATATGGAGGTTTGAAGCACTGGCTTTTCGGAATAAGAACTGTATCTTAAGCCAGCTAATGAAGTATAAGTAGAAACTTGACAAGACAGAAGGATACTCTAGACAAAGGGATAATATGAGTAAAGTTCTCAGAGTTTTAAGAGAATGATACACTTTGGGAGCTACCAGTGATCGAGGATGGAGCAGAGACAGCTTTAAGGAAGTAATGTATGGTGAAACTGGAAAGACAGTCTTAGACCAGATAATGAAGGATCTTGCATGCCAGACTATCTAACTCCCATGGTTTTTTGAGTATGTGATTCCTGTTGTAGATAAAGGGTTTAGGACAGTTCAGCAGATCTCATCCAAGGATGTTGCTCTTCCCCATGGAGTAAAAAGCTGGGTCAGAGGACAAAGGCAGTGGACTGGGTAGGCTTTTAAAGAATCTAATCATCTAATCAGTGGCTTGAAAGGGTGGTGTAATGAAGGAATGGGAGAGGGAATCTAACCAGAACGAGGAAGCAGATGTGGAGGACATAGTGTACAATGGTGTCAACTGGCGTATTTGTATGATTTAATCATTACACAGACATGCCACTCATCATTCATTTTGGTATGGCATTTCATTATGCATTACTGCCAAGCTCTGAAGAAATTTTTTAATATACATTTTGGTTTAAAAAAATTTTATAAACTAGATTTACAATGATCTTACTAAAAAAAGAAATCTCTGAATTAAAACTAGTCATAATAGCACATATTTACATGGCAGTTACTATTTGTTAGGCACTGTTGTTCAAAGAGAGGAGACCTGGTGGTACAGTGGTTAAAACACTCGACTGCTAACTGAAAGGTAGGCAGTTCGAATACACCAGCTGCTCCAAGGGAGAAAGATGTGGCAGTGGGCTTCCATAGAGATTAAACAAAAAAACCAAAACTGTTGCCATCGAGATGATTCTGACTCATAGTGACCCTATAGGACAGAGTACAACTGCCTCATAGGGTTTCCAAGGAGCAGCTGGTGGATTTGAACTGCTGACCTTTTGGTTAGCAGCTGAGCTCTTAACCACTGCACCACCAGGGCCCCCCATAAAGACTGCAGCCTTGGAAACTCTATGGGGCAGCTCTACTCTGTCTTACAGAGTCACTGAGAGTTGGAATCCACTCGTTGGAAATGGGTCATGTTCAAAGTGCTTTACAAATACTAACACATTTAAACTTCAAGGCAACCCGTATTAAGTGGGTACTATTATTATTTCCGTTTTACACATGAGGAGCTTTGGGCTCAGAGAAGTTAAGAAATGTGCCCAAAGTTCTATATTTAGTAGGCGGTAAAGGTAGGATTTGAACTCAGGCAATTCAGTTAATTAGTTATTAAACATTAGCTTGCACTTAAGAAAATACATACTAGGATTAAAAAAGAAAGCTCAATTGTACTTGGAACCAGTTAAGCTAGTTACGGTTTTTGGTTCTATGACTCCTACTATGTGATGTTTGCAAAGATTTGGGTAACACCATTTTCGGTATGTAATGCAAAATGGAATGAAATTATGCATGGAATTTATAGTTTTGTGAGGTTTTGACAGAACAAAGAGCTTAAGAAGTTTCTGTCTGCTGAAGAGTACATACGTACACAGAGCAGTGCTTATTTATAGATAGTAAAACCACTCAGAACCATATAAGTAATCAAATGACATGTTCCAACATCACTATTAAATATAACTGTGTAATAAAAATTAGAAGAAAAAGATCAGCCTAAATTTTATTGCCTTAGCAAAAAATAAAAAGAGTGTGTGTGTGTGTTTATGTGTGTTGGGGTGTGGAGGAGAGAATTTCTCCTGGAACAATGAGTAATAAAATGTTTCACCTGTCTATTTTTCCCCATCAGCTCACCTGAAAATAAAAGGGACATTACCATGTTCATGCTTATACATGTTTCCAGTGATAGGGATTTTTCTGTATACATCAAAAAAAAAGAAAAAATGAAACCATTTCAATTTAGTATTTGCCTCTGAAGTATATATATATACCAATCCTGTAATTAAGATAGTGACTGTATTTATTTTATTTTTAGTGTTAATATATATCCAGGACCAATATTTTGTTATTTTCTAAGTATAATATAGAATTAGAACTGGACCCTAAGCCTTGGCATTTATAAGGTAATTAAGAAGCTATAAATTTTTGCCACTGGTCATAATGTATATAAATGTGTGCATATAAAATAAATGTCTGTTATTTCATAACTTCATGTCTATTGGTACATGAGCCATTTTAAAAGGTAAATATTAAACAAAAATTAGTATTAGGTAATTGGGAGATACATTTTATGAGCTTTTTACTCACCTTTATGTTCTTTTGCTGCATTAGGAGCTGAAATATACTCAGTACTATGAAACAGAGTAAATACTGACTCTTAGAATGTGGTTCAGATAAAGACACATTCTTGAACATACCTTTATTTCTCTGCAATAAGCCTTTTATTCACAAATGGTTTCTCATTATCCATACAAAATGCAAATGTACAAGTTGAACTTACTCAAGATTAATTTTCATTTGAAAAGTGCAAAATTTGTCGTTCTTCCTTTCCACAGGCTAATATCCATAGCATATATTAATATTTTATGAGAATAAACAGTATTAAAGGAATGCTATGGAGAAATGGCATTTAGTTATATCATATACAAATAACTGACATTTGTTGGGACAAAGAAACATCACTTTGACATTATCCAATACTAAGATTGTAAGATAAAACATGACACTATTTCCTTTGTTTCATTTCAATAAGTTCACTCAGCATCCTGTATAATTCCCTCTAGGTTATAATTTCACGCACAAAAATACTTAAATATTCTATTTCCTTAACTGAAATTTTTGTTTGTATTTGCAAGCCTTAAGCATACCACTCCTGATAATTATTGTAATTATTATTATTATTTAATTTGTATAGGTTTTGCTTGGGTTGAAGTAAGATCAAATTCCCTGGGAGCTTTGTTAAGACTTCATTTGAATTAGGAAAGAAAAGTGTTCTTCGGAGTAACCAATGAAAGCTCAAGAGTGATGTTAGGTGCCAGTCATGGGATCTGAGTTCACCTCAGCTGACTGATTTAACAGTTTTGAGTTATATTACCCAGGAGGGCCGTGATGTTATGAATCTGTCCTCCTCAGTCGGCTTTGCAGTTGAAGCTTCTGTCTAATAGTGTGTGCTAATACATAATGATAATGTCCTTCACTAAGTCTCTCTCTAATGGTGTGTGTTACTTTATAATGTTAATATGCTGGCGTTAGACAATAACTTTAACATCTCTATTGAGGAGAATATACTCCAAATATTATAGTGCTCATGAATGACCTCAACGCGTGGCTCTCAAACTGGAAGATGAGTGAAAAATATGAAGAAACATAAACGCAATATCTGTTTTTAAATTCCCCACACAGTAAGAAGAGAAATTGCCCCATGGCAATTAATTAGGAAACACAGAGGTAATTTGGAGAACTAAAGGCAGATTTATTTTTTCCTTTTCCTTTTCTTTCACTCTCTCTTTTAGCGTAGATGCTCAGGGGTTTATGATAACTTACTCTCCAAGTGGCGCTTGAAAATGATTCCTGTTTGGTGGAACAGATGTTAAGGGAATCACTGTGCTGTATAACTCCAGGGGGTGAACATGCTTTAGTCTTTCTTGTACAACTTCTGTCGTTATATTGAACTAAAATAGTAGCATACAAAAGTAAAAACAAATTAATGCTATTTTATGCTAAGGTATTTAGGACTTTATTTACTTTGGGAGAGTTATCTAACAAAAAATTCACATCTTTAATTTCTATCAGGATTGGCCAATTATAAAAAAAAATAAAAACACAGATGCAAGGGTCTACTACCGGAAGAGAAATACTCTAATATTTTAAAAACATATACACATAAGAAGGCAAAACATTGATTTCCTTTCTATTGGAGCATTACTAAGTATGAAGAATCCGATTTTAAAATATTAAAATCTGCCAAAAATACTAGCAGGCACATACATTTTATAGATTTCAGAGAGATGAGGTAACTATTTTTTTAAATAAATATCCAAGTTCTCATTTCTTGACTTTTTCAGTTTTATTTTTATTTTTGTAAAACAGGTGTCACCATACTTTAATTAATAAAACAGGTTTTGTGACAATTCCATGTAAACAATTAAGTTTTATTATAATAAGTGATAATGGTAAAAATAATAGCAGTGGCTAGTATTTATTGAGCATTTTCAACATGCTAAGCATGGATTAATACTTTTACATTTATTATTCTACTTAATTCTACAAAAAAATTCTATGCTATAGTCTCTAAGTCTTACTCCTATATTAAGTAATTAGTAAGACTTAGAGAAGTTAAAATCATACCCAAAGATAAAATGATAGTGAACGGTGAAGGGGCACCTAGAAGCCTCTCCTGCCTGTGTCTGGATTGTGAGTCCTTATTCTGATTGGAAACAAAACCATCCTTCCAGCAAGTCTCCTAAAGATTTTTTGAAGCTAAGTTTGCCAAACATCTTGGAAATTAAGTGGTTTATGGATTTGTCATTATTAATATACCAAATCCACATAGTCAAGGGCTACTTGAGGGCCTGCAAAACCAACTGTCTTAGAGTAGGAGAAAGGCTGAACACACCAAAAAAGCTCTCTAGCTTCCCAATTTACTCCGTATAGTAAACCATCTTCATAGATACCTCTTTCTATTGACATTTTCTACTCATTATGGAATGAAAAACAAAGGAACAGTAAATGTATATGATGAGATATAATGAACTATCCCTCAATAACATTATAGCAATAAAGACAGTAAAACCAATTCATAGAAAAACACAACACCTAAACAGACATAATCCTTACAAAGGTTCAGGCAGAGTCCATTTCATGGATTGTAAAGTTAACTAAGATAATAAGTTAACTAAGATAATAAAATACATTTTAAATAGTAAAATTTAATACAGTGTGTCCCCATTATTGACAAATTACAAGCAAAAGTCTTCAGAAGATGTGTAGTGAAAGATTAACTGGCTGGGGTGTTCAAACCCTGAACATTCCAAAGAGAGGACTGACCATTGCCTGGCTCCTGGGAGATAACCTCTAAGTTGTTGAAATACCCTGCCTAATTAGAGTGCCTTTGTATACCTAGGACCTTGGACCACACCAGATAGTTTATGCCAGCAATGTGATTTATGGTGAACTCCTGTTCTTGTTAACATGAGGCCTTGGGCCACACTGTTTCAATTTGACTTTTGGGGGTACTGGAGATAGAGTAGCTCAGTCAATCTCGTGGGTGTTCCACGCCTGCATGGGTGACTACAATAAAAACCCGGGACCAAGGCTTGCATAAGCTTCCCTGCTTGGCAATACTCTGTATGTGTTATGACAGATCATTGCTGAGAGAATTAAACACTGTCCATGTGACTTCACTGGGAAAGGATGACTGGAAGCTTGTGCCTAGTTTCTCCTGGACTCTAGTCCATGTGGACCCCTGGGGGCACAGTGGCTAAGAGCTCAGCCGCTAACCAAAAGGTCGGCAGTTCAGATCTACCAGGCACTCCTTGGAAACCCTATGGGGCAGTTGTACTCTGTCCTATAGAGTTGCTATGAGTTAGGATGGACTTAACCACAACAGGTTTGGGTTTTTCGTCTACTCCATGTACATCGTGTCTTTGGTTATTTTAATCTGTGTTCTTTCCCTTTAATAAACTGTAACCATGGGTATAATGGCTTTTCTGAGTTCTGTGAGTTCTAGCAAATCATCAAACTAGAGGGTGATCTTGGAGACCCCTTACAGAAGTGCTAGTGCATCGTGAAGAGCTTCAGAGAAGCCACACATGGCTCTGAGAAAACATGCAAGATGTCTCTGCCTGTTGGACAGAACTGACCTATCAGAAGGTGGATAGCCAGAGTTGATGTTCAACTTCCTGACTCCCTCAGGCTTTTATAGCTTCTAAACTGGCTCAGTTTATAAATTTTCTAAGATCCAGGCATTGAATATGATTGCAAGAGTGTATACAAAGAAAGAAAAAATATTGGATTTGGGGGAAAGTAGTATGGTATTTGTTGGCATTGTGTTTATAAAAATATGTATATATTGGAGTATCAATTTCCAATTACCTTTGGAAAAGTTAAGTTTTAAAATATGTTGAGCTATGTCTATTGACCATTTGGTATTTTAAGCATTTGTGTGTGGCACTGCACATCCTCAGAAAGAAGCTCAGTGTTAGGAGACCTGGGATCTAGCCCAAGTTCAGCAACTTTTCAACTTTAGATTGTGATGATAAAAATGGTCTGAGCCATTTAGGACTCAGAAGGATTAATCTTAGACCTAACTCTGTCACTTGCTAGTTTTGTAATTTGGGCAAGTCATTTACATTGTGAACCTCTGATTCCTCATCCAAAAATAGGAATACTGAAATGCATATTCCATATATTGTGAGGCTTAAAAGTGATGACATATGTAAACCTGTTTGCACACTGCAACATAAATTGCAAATCCATGAAATTATTGTTTTTATTATTAATAATTCATTAATAAAAAAGTATTTGGTTTATTTAACTGGATTATTGTGAGGTTATGAGGTATTAAGGCACTTAAAACGGTTAAAGCATGTATTCATACTTATTGACAGGACTGATTAAATTCCACTTACTTCAAAAATCCTTTTTTGGTCCTTGTCCACGTCTAGATATGATCTCACAAAGCCTTGTTTATACTTCTCAGCAGTTATCTTACCTTGTCTTTCAATCAGCTCTTTAAGAACAAATACTATTTTGGTAATCTCCTTAGCATCTAGAACAGCATATTACCCAAAAGGCATGCTCAGAAAATTGTTCAGTGGAACAGTTTTTATGATAAAATGTCGTTGTTAGCTGTCATCGAGTTGGTCTCAACTCATAGCAACCCTGAGTATAACAGAATGAAACGTTGCTTGGTCCTGTGCCATCCTCACAATAGTAGATAGGTTTGAGCCCATTGTTGCAGCCACTGTGTCAGTCCATCTCGTTGAGGATCGTTCTCTTTCTCACCCTCTACCAAGCATGATGCCCAGGTAAGACCAATAAATTAATTTAGTGACCAAACTCTAGCTTTAGAACAGGAATTATCAGTCCTAGCTTTCCATTTATAAATGCTTAGGGATTAAAAAACTAAATAACTAAACTGATATTTAAAACAAAAAACAAAACCACCCCAGACCAATCGATTCAGCATCTCTAGGAATGAGAAATAAAGCATCAGCATAAAAAAAAAAAAAAAATTCGGTTAATTCTAATATGTGGAGAGTTCAAAGAACTATTGACCTAAAGTAATAATTTTAGTTTAATTCCATACTGGTGGCAATTCTGAAAGTTTAACAGGTTTCTGTGAAATATATGGAAATCTGGTGAATCATAGTCATAATCTTTTCAACCAGTAAAAATTATTTCTTAAAAATAAGGAGCTGAGCAAGTTCTCCTTCTTTAACATTTAACCATAAGTGAAGTATGATAGTTCCTAACTATGTCACCCCAATTTGTTTCAAATTATTTATGCACAGACATAAACAAGCCATTATTTAGTACAGTTAATAACCCATGACAAGTTTTCTTAAAATAAATGGGGTCTCAAAATTCAATTTTATTTATTAGCCAATTTGAATTTTTTTCCTAGGCATTTATCCATCAAACATGGCACTGTTATTGCACATGCATTATGCAGCATGTCAAATTAAACCATTGTTGATAAAACAAACATTAGTTATTGAAATGATCCAAACGCCAGCTTGAAATGCTGTGTTGTAGCTAATAAATATGCCTAACTTCCAGTGCAGAAAGAGTGGGCAAACATGATAATTCGATTTCAGTGCCTGTATTTCATTAAAAAAAAAAAAAAATCTCTCACAAAGAACAATGGTTTTGTCTTTTATTTAGTGCAAGGCATGTGGTGCTGGCATAAGTAACTGATACTGGAAACAAGTATTATGAGAGGTACTAAGAAGTTGCCTCATTTCATTCCTTTGTCTAAAACCACATTTATTAGCATCTTTAGTCATGTGCAAAGGCTTTCCCATGCTCAATTTGATATTATTGCTATAGCTCATAATTTCTAGGACAAGGTGGATGGCTTGAGATATAGAGATTTAGATCCGGTATCAAATAGAGGAATACGAAGTCCACAGTTGCATCACTTCTAAAGTGAAGAATGGATTTATTATGGGTAAACTACTTGAGAGCATGCTGATAAGCATATTTCAAGACTTGGAGTCTGGCCTTGCCTCTGTGTTCCAGTGAGAAGGATTTGTTGAGGTGGGCATTAAGACAATCTGTGATGATCTGTCCAAGCCTTAATACAAGATGAACTAACTCAGTAGTGCAGAAGTGGCCAGAATTTCAACGAACTATGCTAAATGCTTAATGTTTACACACACACACCACCATCACCACCACCCACTCAGTGGAAAGGTCCATGATAGAACATTTAAAGGTATTGTAAAGAAAACAACAAGCCAATAAATCCCCTCAATTTTGAAAATTAATCACATGTATTTTTGGTAGAAACATGAATCCAATTTTATAATGTTGCTAGTTGTACAAAGAGAGATTTAAGTTACTCATTTTCACCTTTCAACCTTGATAAGCAGATCCACAGCTTAAGCTGAGCAAATCCTTTACAGAGACGAACTTTTATTATAACTGCCATGAATCACACTTTACATCCAACTAGCTTCTTGCCTCCCTCCCTCCTTCCCTTCTTTCCTCTTTTCCCTCCCTCTCTCCTTTCTTTTCTCTCTCTTTTTTTTTTCTTTCAACAAATACATACCGTGGTCCTAATGGGAAACCAGCGATGTTTTAGGAACATGGGATAACATGGTAAACATACAGACTTGGACTCTAGGAAACTTACTCTCTAGTCATGAAAACAGACTCTTAACCAATTATCTACAATTAAAAAGTTGTTGATAACAAATGTGTGACAATGGAGGGAAGAAAGTGCTGTGGTTGCGTATTAGAAAAGACATTAATGCAGACAGGGAAGGATCAGAGTAAGCTTCCTAAGAAGGGTAGTATTTCATCATTGCTGATTAGAATGGGTAGTAGTTAGCCAGGCAAACCTTGGGATAAGGAGAGAGAGGATCTGTGTTTCAGATACTAATTAAAGCCAATTGCAAAGGACTAGAATAATGAGAGAATGCAGCATGGTCTTGGAATGAAAAGATATTATTACTGGTAATGCTTACAGTCCAGAACAGAATTTCTCCTCCTTGGCACTACTGACATGTTGGGCTAGAATTATTTGTTGGGGGTGGCAGAGGATAATTCTGTGCATTGTAGGATGTTTAGCAACATTCTTCGCCTCTACCCACTAGCTAGATTCCAGTAACACCCCTCTCCTCCAGTTCTGACAAACAAAAATATCTAATCTCATTTCCAAATGTCCCCCCTGTTGGGGAGGGGGGCAAAATCACTCGTTGACAGCCACTCATTTAGTGGGGAGAGCAGTGTGGGAATCGTGTGTGGCAAAAGATGAGACTGTAGGCACAGTGTAAAACAATTTTATGATCCTAAAAAAGGTAAACAAAGGATTACATTATGACCTAGCAATTCCAAATAACTTCTAAGTATATACTCAAAAGAATTGAAAGCCTTAACTCAAACGGACACATGTACACCAATGTCCATTCTTTGCAGCATTATTCACAATAGCCAAAAGGTGGAAACCTACATGGCCATTAACAGATGAATGCGTAAACAAAATGTGGTATATACATACAATGGAATATTATTCAGGCATAAAGAGAAATTTAAGTTCTGATACATGCCACCGCATGGATGACCTTGAAAACGTTATGCTCATAACATAGTTTATAAAGAAAATGTTCTACATTCTACTCTGGTGAGTAGCATCTAGGGTCTTAAAAGCTTGTGAGTGGCCATCTAAGGTACTCCACTGGTGTCTCACCCCATTGGGAGCAAGGGAGAATGAAGCAAACCAAAGACACAAGGGTAAGATTAGTCCAAAAGACTAATGGACCACAAATATCACTGCCTCCACCAGGCTGAGTCCAGCACAACTAGATGGTGCCCAGCTACCACCACTGACTTCTCTGACAGGGATCACAATAGAGGTTCCCTGACAGAGCTGGAGAAAAATGTAGAACAAAATTCTAATTCACGAAAAAAGACCAGACTTACCGGCCTGACAAAGACTGGAAATATCCTGAAAGTATGGCCCCCAGACACCCTTTTAGCTCAGTAATGAAGTCACTCCAAAGGCTTACCCTTTAGCCGAAGATTAGACAGGCCATAAAACAAAATGAGACTAAAGGGGCACACCAGCCCAGCGGGAAGGACTAGCAGGCAGGAGGGGACAGGAAAGCTGGTAATATGGAACCCAAAGTCGAGAAACGAGAGTGTTGACATGTCGTGGGGTTGATAACCAATGTTATAAAGCAATATGTGCACTAATTGTTTAATGAGAAGCTAGTTTGTTCTGTAAAGTTTCATCTAAAGTACAATAATAAAATTGAAAGAAAAAGTTACACTCAACGAAATAAGTCAGACAAAAAATGTACAATACCACTTATCTAAAATATGTAGAATAGGCAAATCCATTGAGACAAAAGATTAGTAGGGGCTGGGGAGAGTGGGATTTGGAGAGTTAAAGATAATAAGATGAGGCTACAGAGATTGGCAAAGGTGAATACTCTTCTATCATATCTTGCTTCTACTCTGTCCTATTTTAATCAAGTTGTGTACCAAGACCTAGTGCCCCTTAACTCTCTCCTTCTCGCCTAATTAAAGGTATGGTAAGGTTGACAGCCACCAACAGTCTCTTAGTTTGTTGTACTGTGGTATCTTGCATATTGCTATGATGCGGAAACTGTGCCACCAGTATTTCAAATATCAGCAGGGCCACCTATGGTGGACAGGTATCAGTGGAGCTCCCAGACTAAGACAAACTAGGAAGAAAGGCCTGGTGATCTATGCCTGAAAATTAGCCAGTGAAAACCCTATGGTTCACAAAATATTGCCTAAGACATTGACCCACTTACTTTGGATGTGTCATCAGAAAGGATTGCTGCAGAAAGACAACATGGTTGGTATAGTGGAGGGCCAGTGAAGGTGAGGGAAATCCTCAATGAGATGAATAGACACAATGTCCCCAACAATGGACTCAAACATACCAATGATTATGAATATGGCGTTGTTGTTGTTAGGTGCCATTGAGTCAGTTCCGACTCGCAGCAAACCTGTCTAGAAGAAAACACTGTCCAGTCCTGTGCCGTCCTAACAATCGTGGCTATGTTTGAGCCTATTGTTTAAGCCACTGTGTCAGTCCATCCTGTCCAGGGTCTTCCTCTTTTTTGTTGACCTTCTACCTTACCAAGCATGATGTCCCTCTCCAGGGACTGGTCACTCCTGATAACATGTCCAAAGTACGTGAGACGAAGATGGTGTAGCACCAGCAATGTTTTGTTCTGTTATACATGGTCTCACCATAAGTAGGAGCCAACTTGTTGGCAACTAACACCACCACCAAGGTTCACAGAATAGAATGGTATTTGGCTTGGTATCAAGAAGTCGAAGCATCACGGTCCAAGTCAAAGAGGAGTGACAAAGGGTGGTATCAATAGCAGGTTTATATACTGGACATGGAATATCTAAATGGCAGAATAACAAGACGAGACTGAAGAAGTACACAGAAATTGGATTATGAAATGGCTTCTATAACATATTAAGAAGTTTGGATTTTATCCAGAAGATTGTAGAACTTTATAGAAGATTTGTAAGCAGGGATTTTCTCTTTAAAGAATCACTCTCACAGTTCTATGGATATGTAAGGAATTTGATGGAAAGGAAATAGCTGGAAGGAAGAAAACTAGTTAGGATAAAAAGTTGATAGTCATAGATACAAATGTTGACGTTTGGAGCTGAGGCAGTGGCAGTGGCAGTGTGGATGGAAAGAAGAGAACAGATTTGAAAGATCTTTATGAGACAGCATCAACATCTGTCCATCACAAATGTCTTATACGTGGTGAGATAGAGGGAGAGGGAAATGTCAAGATAACTTCCAGGTTTTTCTGTGTGATTGGTGATGTCATTTGCCAATTCTGGAAAGTTCTTCCTTGTGAGTGTTAGAGGCTTAAGAAACTCTCTGTATTGTCGGAGACAGAGGTGAGGTGACATAGAACATCTGATCATGCGCTGCATGGGACGAAGTGTGAATAAAAAAAAAAGCATTCTTTAGGGGTTACGCCTTCTTTGAAGAGGTAACGCACATCTATGAAAATATGTATCAACTACAATAATTACTATTTTAGTGAAATCAGAAGATTTATGAATATATATCAATTTAAGCATAGAATATTATTTTCAACTTTACAAGACAAAGTAAATATTTACCTCTGAAAAGTAAACAAAATCCTAGGGTAAATTTCAAAGAAAAATTGCTTTTGAAAGTAAAGCATCAATATGCCTAATTAAAAATGCAGTGGCGTATAAGTGTACAGCAATTTCTAAATTATCAATGATTTACTTGGTTTTTAATCATTCTTAAAATGATGTAATATTTATTCCATGTTGACTTTAAATGTAAAATCATGAAAATACACCTACTCCTCACTTATTGACTATCTCGTTATCCGACATTTTGCATTTATGACAATAGTAAAAAAAATCTACTATCTGACTATTTTGCGTGTTAACCGTGTACATCTGGCAGTAACGAACACTGAGGTGTGAGGCGAGAGTAACGCTGGCTGTGATAGTTGAAGTTATATGTTGACTTGGCTGGGCCATGTTTCTTAGTGGTTTGGCAGTTATGTAATGATATAAGTTGGCAGTTATGTAATGATGTAATTTGGGAGTTGTGTATCCATGTAGTCATCCTCCAGTTTGTGATCTGATGTGGTCATCTCTATTTTTGCATTATGCCAATTTTCGTATAATGACCTGGTCTTTGGAAACTAACCATGCTGATAAGTAAGGAGTGGGTGTGTATTACAAGGAATATAGTTAAGACTCTGAAATACACATCATAATGATTCTTATTGAGAAATTAATAGTTACATTCTTCAATATATGAAAGAATCCAGTATAACAGAATGGGCCCTCTCCAATTCTGTAGAAACAAAACATTGCCTAATCCTCCTGTTTTCTCCTTTCCTCCCTTCCACCTTCCTTTTCATTATCTTTCTGTATAATTTTCTTAGTTTTAAAAAAGAAACAGACAAGAAAAGGAGGAAAAACATCAAGACATAGAGATAGAGACAAAAATAAGAACAAGTTAATATTACTGTAACAGTAAGAAGAGCCACTGTTCCTTTCCCCAAGGTATTTCTGACTTTATTTCAGATAATGTGCCATTTGAGACATATATCTCTGTTCCCTAGAGACTTCTGAAATAATTACATTTAGGTTGCCCTTCTTTTATCAAGAGGCTGAAGATGATATCAATCTATTTCTATTCCACAGAGCTTAGAAGCCTTCAGTGGAATCTTGGATGTTTTACAGCAAATATCGTGGGGAAAACATACACCATAAAAAGGCTTCTCCATTAATCTTTAGAGTGTTTTGTTCTGGTTTGATCATCGTTCTTGTAATGATATTACTGTATATTCACTGTTAGGATTCTCGTTTCTAAAAACTGATCTGCACTGTGCCAGGCGATGTGGTAGTTTTATAGATTTAGGGCAAAATTAGGTCATACAACATAATGAAGCAGTCAGTGGTAACCCAGCTTATGTATAGAGGAAAAAAGAATACCCTTCTTAAACAAAATTCAAGAAACACTTTTACTTCTCCAGTAGAATGGATTCCCTTCTTTTCCAGAAAACCTATATTCTGCCATATGGCACAATTTATAGAGCAAGTATACAATACATCCCAGTAATTCAACAACTGTGTTGGAAAGAATCTTAGAAGATATCTAGTTGAATCTCCTTCGAAATAGTGAAATTCTTCCCGCAGCAATCTTGAAAGACAATGGTCCTGTTTACACAAAGCCTCTATTCTACTGCAAGACAGTCTTAATTAAGATAAAGTATTTTGCAGTGAACGAAACTGAACTTGTCCACTTGTATGTTCTATGAGGCTGCTACTAGCAAACACGGTAGGGGGAGAGGGAACTACTTCTTCCTTCATATGATAGTCCTTCAAATATCTTACAGTAACTAGTATATCTCCCATTATTCTTTAATGTCCTATGTAAAACACCCCCGATTTCCTCAGCTGTTTTTTTTATTTCAGACTTCCCATGATCCCTGGCACCCCTCTCTGGACAATCTATTATTTCAGTCCTTCCTTCATGTCTGATGTCCTAATATTCCCACCATAATTTTCCGAGAAGAATTCTTTGTCTTAGAACATACAAGTCACACTGTTAGTTCATGTATAACTTCTATGCAAATAGAAATTCTAGGACATTTCACGTGATTGATTTTTTTTGACTCTTCCATGAAAGAGCTTAAATTTTTTCCAGTTCAATTTCATCTTGGTTTTGATGCTTGATTCTTCTTATCAAGATTATTTAAAGTACAGTTAGAGAGGCTATCAGAACTATGTAAACGTGGGTTCAAATCTCAACTCTGAGTTGAGGGTTATGCTCTAGCAATTTGCTTTAATATATATGATAATTGATACCTATCTTAACTGTCTTTATCTGAAACGTTGATAAAAATGTTGAAGAGGATAAAAATATAGTACTTGTACATCTTTGTATATAAATATTTTAGGAAGATTAGCTCCATTTATGAAAACTCGTAATATGGCCATTCAACTAGTTGTAAATACACTCAAATATTTCAATCAGTCTTTATTTTTCCATCTTATTTACAAGCTAGCAATGTGATTTGTAGGATGATGTGCTGGAGTTCAAATGCACGTGTACATACAATTAGTCTGATTTCCAACCTTGAAAAGCTTGCTTGTTTGACCTGGCTTGTTTTCCCTGAACCTATGCTGGCTCCTCCTGTTCAGCTTTTGCTTGTGTAAAGCTATCTGTTTGATTATTTATAATTTTTCAAGGTATTAAGTTTGAACTTCATGGTTTACGACTTTCAGAATGTAACTGTCTTCCCCTTCAGCAAGCAGAACAATTCTCTAGTTGTACAATGCTATACTAATTGCAAACTCTCTGTAGTAAAATGGATACACAAATCCAAGATTTCTTTCAAACATACTGCCATGCCTTTGAGTAGCCATGCTAAGTAGCATAATTACACTAAAAATTATTGTACTAAAGATTAACCGGAGTAGGCTAGCCCAGATTCAATTATTAAAATGTTTCTTGTAAAAAATATTTAGTATAAAATTAAATTTACATTATGATCTCTTATTTTAAAGGGAACTGATATGCAAAGATATTCACACTGAAGGTCACCATTTGGCAGCCTTAACACTACAATTTATTCACTGAGCATTAAGCTATAATGTTTAATGAAAAGAAAGCTGTGATTAGTTAGGTCATGTCACTTCTTAAGCACAATTATTCACATACTGCTTTTTAAGTCCAAAATTATACCTCTCTGAACTTACTTAAAAAGTCCTTCATTTCTGCTATGGACACACTGTAATTTATTTCTGCCCTATCTTCCTCGCCCTCAACATTCACAGCAATGAGCTATTTATTTACTAATGATACCTTTATAACACAGTATAGTAAGTGGATTCAGGAATATGGCATGAGTCACAGAACTTAGTACCTGCTTGTGCGATCCATCTGTTATTAATCCATGCCTTTTATTCTTCCTTTTACATTCAGTAAGTTTTATTTTAGTTCTGAGAGACCGCCATTGATGTCTGAAACCACTCTGGCTTCCTTTCTTCTGTGAACAATTGTTGGTTATTATCTTGACTACAACATTCTGTGCAATTGGTAAAGGTCCAGACATGCAAAGTACATCCCTGTTTAATTCTGACCAGCAATTATAAGGCAAAGTCAGATTTTAAAACTTCATGTGAGGTCAGCCAGTGATCACCTATACCAGAGTGATGCGGATGTTGTTAGCTGCCCTCTAGTTGACTCCGACTCATGGCGACCCTATGTACAACACAGCAAAGTACTGTCCAGTCCTGTTCCATCTGCATGAGCATTGGCATGTTTGAGTCCCTTGTTGCTGTCATTGTGAAGTGACTTTCAATCAATGGGGCTTATCTTCCAGCACTATATCAAACAATACTCTGTTGTGATCCATAGGATTTTCATTTGGTTGTTATTGGAAGTAGTTCACTAGACATTTCTTCCTGTCTTAGTTTAGACGCTCTGCTGAAACCTGACACCATACGACCCAGAGAGGTCTTGTATACCATTTTTCCAGTTTTCCCTAATGGTACTATCTTGCTAAGTTATAGTGTACTTATCAGAACCAGATATCAACTTTGATACACTCCACCCATCTTTTAGGATTGCCTCATTTTTACCTGTAGTCATCTGTGTGTGTGTGTGGGTATTTAGAGCTATACAATTTTATCACATGTGTAGGTTGTTTATCCACTACCACAGTGAAGATGAGTTGCTTGAGTTGAGTTGTTCTTTTATAACCATATCATTTCCCTCCTGCCTCTCCCACTCCTTCCCTAACTACTGGCAACCATTAATCCATTCCGCATTTCTAAAATGTCATTTCAAGTATATTCTGTAAATGCAATCATTTATATGTAGTCTTTTGGGCTTGGGTTTTTTCACTCATTAAAATTCCTGGGAGATTCTTTCAAGTTGTTGTATCTACCAACAGTCCATTCCTTTTTATTGCTGAAGAGTATTCCATGATAGGTGTATACCACAGTTTGTTGAACCACTCACCTGTTGAAGGACATCTGGGCTGTTTCCAGTTTTTGGCTGTTATGAATAAAGCTGCTATAGACATTTAAGTATAGGTTTTCGCATGAACAAAGTTTTCATTTCTCTGGGATAAACCCTCAAGTGTTCAGTAGCTGAATTGTATGGTAATTGGAAATTGCATGTTTAGTTTGATAAGAAACTACCAAACTATTTTTGCAGAGTGGCTATACCAGTTTACATTCTGACCAGCAATGTAAGAGTGACCCAGTTTTTCCATGTTTCCACCAGTGTTTGGTAGTATGTTTTTTTATTTTAGCCATTTTGATAGCTATGTGTGATATCTCATCATAGTTTTAATTGCATTCTCTAATGACGAATGATGTTGAATATCTTTTCATGTACTTATTTCCCATTTGTATAACCTCTACTCGTGACTGCATGAGTGAAACGTCTACTCATGGATCTTGCGCGTATTCTAATAGGGTTGATTTTTTTTCCTGTTGAATTTGTTGATTGTGTGTGTTATAATTGTGGTAAATGTATATAAACATTTGCCACTTCAGTGTTCTTCACATGTACAATTCAGTGGCAATAGTTGTGTTCATATTGTGCAATCATTACTATTACCCTTTTTCAAAAATTTCCATCACTTTTAACAGAAGTTCAGCGTCCCCTAAGCAATGATTCTAGATACTAGTCCTCATTCAGATATATGGTTTCCCGGTATTTTCTCCCAGTCTGTAGCTTTTCTTTTCATCCTTTTCACATGGTCTTTCACAGAGCAAAACTTTAAAATTTGATGTGGTTCAGTGTATCAATTTATCATTCTTTTTGCCTCAGTACTAAAAAACTTTTGCCTGACCCTATATCCTGAAGATTTTCTGCCAGTTTTTTTTTCTAAAAGTTTTACATTTTACATTTAAGTCCATGATCCATTTTGAGTTAATATTTATATAAGGTGTGAAGTTTAGGTCTGGTTCTTTTTTTTCCTTCTGTGGATGTCCATTACTTCAGTACTATTTGTTAAAAGGCAAATATTTCTTATATAAATTTTAGTGTAATTTTTTTTTATCTTACTGATATGGTAGTACATATAAAGTTGCTATCAAATTGACAAAAGGATTTAAACAGTTTTGTTGTACTTTTTTATTCAGAGCAATTTGTTTTGTATAATCTGTCAGTCAAGCCATAAAAAGAGTTTGGTGTACAGTATCTGGAGTTGTAATGATAGCTGTTAAAACTGGATTCTCCTGTGCCGTATTTATTAGTGGACCATCACAATGAACGAGTGAGACAATTATATCTTCCTTTTATGGAGGTAAAATCCTTAATCCAGGAGTACTAATGTACTTCAGTACTTTGCCACCAAAGACAGAATGTGGTCTTCTGTGTTGACTGTCTACAAGTCTCAATGACATAGCGATGGGAGTACAGACACAATTTGAGTGTCACCTGTGTTTTCTCAGCTTGTGATACAGAAATCTTTACCTGCGTTTTACAAATAATAATTCCAAGGCTTACAGAGGTGAAGAACTCGTTCCACATTTCTCTAGCCAGTAAATGTCAGAGTCCCTTCTACCTGATGCCAAAGTTTACCATTCTTTTGACTACTCCAGCTACTTCTTATTGAATTCTCAAAGTCTTTCCTGGTTTCTACATATGCTACTTTTTGTAATTAGTCTAAGTATACTCCTTAACATCTTTTCTTTCTTATCACTTACGGTGACACTAGTACCATTGGTTGTGCTCATACAACTTTCTAAACATTGTCCCATCTTTGTCTATTTTTTTCCTTGCAATTATTGATAATGAAACACCCCATAAGTAGATATTAAAAGTCTACTGTTTGAAAAGGAGACAAAAATAAATAAAGTTATTTTTGCACTTATTCTCAGCTTTATAGGTGCCTTCTCCTTATAGATATTCATTACAAAAGGGCCTTATTGCTCTCTTTCTTTTAATCTTGAAATGACACATCTCTTTGATTCCTAAAACACTTTCAAGAAATCAACATTCCTTGCCAGAACCCATGCTTTGCTCTGAAGGCAGGCTTTGTGTATATTCCTTTCAAGACCCTATTATTTTCTGCTTTGAATTATTATTATTATTATTATTTTATACCATGTGTTTTCATTAATGGAAGCATGCTGAGTCATGGAGTGTGTTTAAATTTTTGGTTGGTAATATGGATTTTGAGAAATATTATTTGGAAATTCATGGGTCCCACAAACCTCAGAGTGGTGGTTCTTGGGTGCCAGAAATGGCGGGTGCCCCTCCACCCCACCAGTCATGGGTGGTAGGATTTATTGTGACACATACACACACACACCCACCCCAGGGCTCCTTAACTCTCACAAGGAAACCATAAATATGTTTACAAGGTTTATTTAGATATACAAAAGCCAAAAGAGACAAAATTTTTACCCAGTCACATTTTCTGGGTGCACTACCTCACATTTAAGGCTGATACCCCAGCTATTTTACTTTAATGAATGTTTATTTTGCCTTTCTCCTTACACAAGTCTCCACTTGAGGGAAGCAGATACTTTCAGTGGGAAGAGTTTAGTCCCAAGAAACCTGACAGCCAGAAAAAGTGGGTGGGATTAACTATGTCCCATGGGTCATGAAAGGGATATTATAGCAGCTGGCATGTTAATGTTCATTACCAACCTGGGCTTCCTTCTCATAATTACAGAACACAGTTAGTACCTTTGTGGTTTTATGGATTTTTTTTTTATTGTTGTAATTAAATGAAGTTTACATTTCAAGTTAGTCTCCTATACAAAATTTTTTTTATATAGATTATTATGAGACCCTAACTGCTCACCCCATTCTGCGACAGCACACTCCTCCTTTCTGCCCCTGATTCCCCATGACCATTCAACCAGCTCCTAACTCTCTCTGCCTTCCCATCTCACCTCTGGACAGAAGCTGCCCCTTTGGTCTCTTGTATCTACTTGACTAAGAGCACGCTCTTCACAAGTATCACTTTATGTCCCACAGTCCAGTCCAATCCCTGTCTGAAGAGTTGGATTCGGAAATTTTTTTAGTTCTGGACTGTTAGAGAGTCCAGGGGCCATGCTTTCTGGGATGCCTCCAGTCTCAGTCAGACCATTAAGTCTCATCTTCTTACTATAATTTGAGTTCTGCACCCCATCCTTCTACTGCTCCATCAGGGACCCTCTGTTGTGTTCCCTGTCAGGATGTTCATTGGTGGTAGCCGGGCACCATCTAGTTCTTCTGGTCTCAGGCTGATGAAGTCTCTGGTTTATGTGGCCCATTCTGTCTCTTGGGCTAATACTTTTCTTGTGTCTTTGGTGTTCTTCATTCTCCTCTGCTCCAAGTGGTTGGGACCAATTGATGCATCTTAGATGGCCGCTTGCATGGTTTTATGGATTAAACATTGAGATGAATGGGAACTGTGGCTCAATCAGAGACATATGGAGGGATGGCTGGTACTGAATTACTGATTTTTAAATGGATTGTCCAAACTTGGAAGATATGGTTCACAAAGATGCCTGTATTCTGTGTTTTTTTGGGTTCCTTTAAGCTAATAATGACCCAGACTTGCAAAAACACATTCTCTTTTGTTACAGATTTGGAACTATTGCATTTATAACAAGACAGAAATAATTTTGCAAGTGGTCTTGGCCTTTATATGATAACATGAACTTTATTTAACTTAACATGCTTACCATTGCACATGTATAATATGTCAATATTATTTTACATTTTTAATTACTACAAGTTTTGAGTATTTATGTTTGAAATTTCACTAACCAAAAAATTAAGTAATTGTACACTGTCACTGTATGTGGCCTTCACATGATCTGTTCTTGGCTTACTCATTACTAGAAAGCACACAGAGGTGGGTGTCACGTAAGTATGAATGTAAATCTTGAAACAGATACTGTCAGTTTATAAATTATAAAACTCAAATGTACTTTTTGTGAAAAATTAATGCTTACACAAAAGAATAGTTAATAATATACTGTTATGGATTGAATTGTGTCCCCCTCCTCCAAATAGGTATTGAAATTCTAGCCCCTACACCTGTAAATATGGATCCCAAAAGGTCAGTGGTTCGAACCCACCAGCCGCTCTGTGGGAGAAAGATGTGGCAGTCTGCTTCTGTAGAGATTTACAGCCTTGAAGCAGTCCTACTATGGGTAGTGGGAGATCTGTAAATATGACCCTATTTGGAAATTCTTTTTCTATGTTAATTAGGTAATACCTGAGTAGGGTGAGTTCTAAATCAAATCACATCTGAGTTATAAAAAGAGCAGAATGGACACAGAGGAAGACAGATGAAAGAGACAAACACGTCTACAAGGATTGTGGCGGCTACTAGAAGCTCAGATGGACAAGGAATGACTTCTCCTTAAAGCCACTTCCTGAATTTGGACTTCTAGCCTCCTGAACTGTGAGAAAATAAATTTCTGTTTTTTAAAGCCACCCACTTGTGTATTTATGTTATGGTAGCACTGGGAAACTAAGACATATGCAAAGCATACAATTCTCCCTTTTATGCACACATCCCATTCTATACCCTTACCCATAAAGTTTGTATATATCCCCTAGATGTTTTCCTAGTTATACAGATAAATATATTTATAGATTCCCCCCATAAGTGTATATCATTATTATTATTCTGTGATTATTTTTCTCCATTGAAAAGCTGCTCTGCCACTTTTTAGCTGTGAAGCCACAGAAGTGAGATTCTCTGTTTTTTCATTTGTAAAAGTGAGTCAGCAATATTCATACTAAAGCAAAGTTGGGAATATTATTTATTCATTCAGTTAATAAATAAATTTATTTATTCACTCATTTATCAAGCTCTGACTCTGTTCCAAATGCTGTTCTGCCCTTATGGAATTTTCATTCTAATGGGGGTAGATAAGAGGGTAGAAAAAATGGAGTAATTCAAATAAGTTTATAACAATTTAGGAATAGGGCCAGAGTCACTTCATTTATATTAGTTATCTTTCCCCATCTTCCTTTGCACTTTCTTTTTCCATCCTGATGCTATCAGTTTAAATTGAAAGGATGGCTTATAATTTCACCATCCATCCTAAACACAGTGATTTGGTTCAAATTCTTATCTTTTGAGAACAAGGCATTGGCTAGAAATAGAGAGAAACCAGAGAAACCAGATTTTAATTTGATCTTGCTTTCAACTAGCTCTGCAACTTTAGGAAAGTCTCTTAATATCTCTGGTCCTCAGCTTATTCTTTCAAAAATGAGAGCTAGATTTTCTTAAGTATTTTTGCACTGGGTGTTCTTTTCTTCCCACTTTCACCTTAAATGGTTCAATAGGATCAAACTATGTTACTGCTTTACTGTAAGATATCTGACAAAATGTTTACAAAACATTTTCTTCTAGAATATACTACTTTAAAACAACATTTGTTTTATTTCTCCTCTTTCCATCCTTTTCTTTCTAGATAATTATGTTTATTTTTATGAAAAATGAGGCCGATTAATCCCTGACTTCTTTTCCTCTTTTTAATTTTACACATTCCAACAATTATAATGGTTGTCATTGTATGTTTACCTTCAAAAATTATTGTTAAATATCTTCATAAAATATAAAAAACAAACACTAAACTGTTGTAAATATAAGAATGACTAAGGAGAGTGACTTAGCTGTACTTTTAAGTTCTCTAATTCATGTCTATTTCTTTAAAAACTATATTTGTTTTTAATCTCATTTCTGAAAGATACCAGACAATAAAGTACATGAACTCATCTTAATATCCAAATATAGGTTTTAATTCTGCATAATCATAGTGGTTTCTGAAAGAATAGCAGACAATAAAGTACACAAATTCATTTTAATATCCAAATATAGGTTTTAATTCTGCATAATCATGATGAAACCACTTAATTTCTGAAACGAACTTGCTGATCATTAGCTCTTGCCATATATAATTTGCAGATTAGGCTCATCTATTTCAAGGTTACTAACAGCACCTTCAGTTATCTGATCAGATTATTTACTATGTAAGAATCATCTTCAGATTATCTGGAGATGCCATCAGGATTCTAGCACCTTAAATGCAGCTATCCCAGAAGTGCCCTTAGATTTGAATTGATGGTCTCATTTCTTAGGCATGCTTGGAATACACCCATGTTCTTCTCCAGGTCATTAGCCAATCTCAATCTTCTACCAACGACTAAAGCCAACAGCTTTGGAAAGATAACTGGGCTTCATAACATTCCTAATGTCTCTGTAAAAAAGCAGTATTGTTCAGTTTGATTTTGAGCCACTGAAAAATAACCATTATTGAGTTTTATATATAGAATTGTATTTTTCGTGTGGTTTTTCCGCATCCAGCACATGATTGGCACACGGTAGTTCCACAGTAAGTATTGTTGAAATGTGGTCAGTTTTACTTGTAGAGTTTACTAGCTGTAAATATTTGAGATTCTGAGATACTTATTTGTAAACTAGACTCTTCACAAGCAGTGACTGTACTATGTTTGCTAATGTCTTTAGAATGCTAGACTTAATGCTGATATAAAGTAGATATTTAATACATATTTGATGAAGGAATTAGTGAGTATATATAAAATTCTTTCAACATTTTTTTCCTTTTAAACCACGAGTGTCACTTTGCTAAAGATTTTTTCTTCCACTGTAGAACCTTGAATATGATGAGGTATCACTCCCATGATTATATTAATTTATATGGCAAAAGGGATTTTGCAGATGTAATTAAGGTTCCAAATTAGTTGAACTTAAGACAGAGTGATTATCCTGAGTGGCTGAATCTAATAAAGGGAGCTTTTGAAAAGGATGAGGATTTTCCTGGTGGAACAGATTTGAAGCTTGAAAGTGATTCGATGGGGGAGACATTCTTCATTGCTGGCCATGAAGATGGTGGGGGTCACATGACAAGGCATATGGGTGACCTCTAGGAGTTGAGAGCGGTTCTTTGCTGAGAACTATGAAGACAACGGGGACCTGAGTTCTACAGTAACAAGGAACTGAATTTTGGTAACTGCCCGGATGATCTTAGAAGCGGATTCTTCCCCTAGAGTCTCCAAATTAAAACTCAGCTCAGCAGAATATCTTGAGTGTAAAACCTTAAGTAGAAAACCCAGTTGAGCTGCACTTGGACTTCTGACCTACAGAACTGTGAGGTAATAAATGGGCATTTTTTTAAGCCACTAAGTTTATGGTAATGAACCCTGGTGTGCAGTGGTTAAAGCATTGGGTTGCTAACTGAAAGGTCGGCCGCCTGAACCCATCAGCCCTTCTGTGGGAGAAGGATGTGGCAGTCTGCTTCCATAAAGATTTACAGCCTTGGGAACCCTTGTGGGACAATTCTAGTGTGTCCAGTAGAGTCTGAATGAGTCGGAACCAACTCGACAGCAAGAGGTATAAGTTTGTGGTAATCTGTTATACAGGAAACCAATATAGAAGGATTGAATGACCAAAGGCATATTTTTTGGTATGTGGATAAAATTTATTATGTGATGCTGATCTTGCTATATACCAAAGTATATCTGAGAATTATATTTGATCTCTAAAATCATGTCAAGATTGCCTTTAACAAATCTTCAGCATGAACAGGATAGTGAATATATAATGAATGAAAACATTTAGTATTTTGATATTTTTGTTCATATGGCTGTGTTTGTTTGTTTGTTAATGAGGGGAGGTGTGATTTGGTCAAAGTCACTATCTTCAGACACATGCTTTCTTGGTTCTCAAAGGGAACTGGTTAAAAATTGCAAATTATCTGTACTGGGGAAACAACTCAAAACTGGTGTGTTCTAACAAGCTATTCAATATTAGAAGGACACATTTTGTATTCCCTCTTGCAAAGCACATTTTAATTTAATCTAGGAGAAGTAAGAGAAGGAAATTGAAAGTGTACAGGTACTTTCAGTTTTTCCTCAATCTTTTTTAACAGAAATATTGCCATTTTGTGTTAGTTTATTTCTTAAGAAATTTGACATCTTCTTGTAAAACATATTTATGTTCCTAAGCTATTTTTGTTTACTGCAGTTTCCATGTATAAATGCAAATATAACAGTCATATCATAGCATACAAGCTCTGTGTAATAAGATTTGGGTAGCTAAATCTTTATAGTATATGGCCTGGCATTTAGATTAATACTATGAATTCCAGAACAGTTTCAATTTCCAGAACACATTCATCGAGAGGGTTCTCATGTACATCACCAAAGCAGTAAAAGTAAAATTAAAAAAAAAAAAATTACATTAACATATAGTTCATATTTTTATCATTTTTTTGTCGGGGAAAATATTACCAATTATTTTGCCTGATATATGCTGAAAAAGTATGCAAAGATTATCTTTTTATTTCTGAAATAAATGAATTGATAGCTTGACATTCAAGGAAAAGAAAGACAATATCAATTGATGGAAATACAAGACTTACTCTAAGGCAGCAGTTCTTAACCTAGGGTCCACAGATACCCAAGGAGTGAGTTCTCAACAGAATTCAGGGAACCCTGGTGGTGTAGTTGTTAAATGCTATGGCTGCTAACTAAAAGGTTGGCAGTTTGAATCCACCAGGTACTCCTTGGAAACTCTATGGGGCAGTTCTTCTCTGTTCTATAGGGTCACTATGAGTTGGAATCAACTCGATGGCAGTGGGGTTATGGATGACACTGAATACGGAAAAGAAAATCATCTATTTTCACTAACTTTTGTAAAAGTAGGCAACAAGTAACTATGAATAGTGGTACTGATGGATTAGGCCATATTATAATTGTTGCAGATCCCTCAAAATGTAATTTATGCTCATCATTATTTTGAAATTTTGGTACTTATTAGACCTGCCACTAGATCTTGTGATTCAGTGTATTTGTAACAAAGCACATGCACACAATACAACATAGTCATTTACTAATTTGGTTTTACATAGTGTCCTAGAGTATTTTATTTTAGTTATTTAAAAACATTACTTTGATAAGCTTTACAGGACTTCCAAATTAGTTGATGGTCCATACAAATAAAAAAGAGACTAACAACACTTGTTTTATGTTTTTCCCCCTTAGATTACAATAGTTATAATCTTTTTGAAAGAGTTATCAAGATATTTCTAAAAATAACACCAAAAATCTGTATTTCTTGGGTACATAAATATGATACAAACTTCCTCCTTAAAAACTGAAGTTCTTTTCTAAATCAATTCAAACATTTTACCTTGTCATTTAGTTGATGTGTTGCTGTCTGAAATGTAGATTGATGGTTTGACAGCACTGATGTCATAAATTATGCATGCCAATTTAGTGAACACAATTAAACCAAAGAAGTATGGATAATTTAAATAATTACACATATAAATAGTATTATTAGTCTTGTCAAAATCTGCACCTATACTGAATTACAGCATTTAATATCAACAAAGAGAGTTAAGGATTCAGGATTTTGCATTTATGGTTGGGAGACTGATTTCAAGATCAATTACTTGTTAAAATAACATTAGCATACATATGTCTGACAACTTTTGTTTTTGACTTTTATCTGAAGTTTGAGTATGAGCATAAATTCTTTAAAATTGCAGTTCTACTCTGTCCTGTGGGGTCGCTATGACTTGGAATTGACTCAACAGCAACAGGTTTGGTTTTGGGTTTCTATTAAGCTTAAATGACCAAAATTGTAAAGATACTACATTTAAGATGGTGCAGTAGTGAAGTGCTCAACTGCTAACCAAAAAGTCCATGATTTGAACCCACCCGCCACTTTGCAGGAGAAAGATGTGGCTGTCTGCTTCCATAAAGATTATAGCCTTGGAAACCCTATGTGGCAGTTCTACTCTGTCCTGTAGGGCCACTATGAGTCTCAGTTGATTCGATGGCAATGTTTTTATTTTGTTTGTTTGTTTGGTATGTTAAGCTTAGCAGTATATACAGGCTAAAGAATTAAACTTTTTTATAATACATGGGCACTTACTACTTATACTTTGGTACAGTTTTTTCAAAAGTCATGCTATTTTACTCTCTATATATACACCCTCCTGTTGTTCTTAGGCACTGTCGAGTCATTTCTGACTCATAGCAACCCTATAGGACAGAGTAGAACTGCTCCATAGGGTTTCCAAGGAGCGACTAGTGGATTTGAACTGCTGACCTTTTTGGTTAGCAGCTGAGCTCTTACCCACAATGCCACCAGGGCTTCATACACACTCATATATAACGTAAATATATAATACACATATGAACATAATATCGGTTATAATCCTAACTAATATACTCATATATACATAATTAATCTATAAGATACTCTTCATTGTTACTCACCTAAAATCCTGCTGTCTACAGGTGGAAGATAAAGAATTATTTACCCACACTGAATTTATATTCACCTACATTACCACAAATTTTTTTTAGAGATTTCTCAAAGTCATCACTTGATTAGCAGTTTTTGGACTACACTTCTGGGTGGATGGGTTGTGCTGGTTGACTGGAGTTTGGATTTAACACTGGGAAGTATTAATAGGATATACTTGATAGATCATTGTAACACTTTTATAACTAAGCAGTTAAGGAAAAAATGGCTAAAGAAGCTAGATAGCATTGTAGTTTAGCCCTAATTATCTAGGTAAATGGTGACAACTTCTTTTATAATATCAGAGCCTCCTGCATTGGTGAGGTGCATAGAGTACACAGTTTTTAAAGAGACTGTTACATGTGTCTCTACTTAGGCCTGCAGCTCTCCAGAGTATTTAGAGCACATGTTTAGAGGGATGTTATTAAAATCAAGATTCCTATCTAGTCTTGAACTATTTGTTCATGAGAAAATATTATAATGTTTTTAGAGATATAAAAACCCATTGCCATCGAGTTGATTCCAACTCATACTGACGCTAGAGGACAGAGTAGAACTGCCTCTTTGGGTATCCAAGGCTGTCATCTTTCAGGAAGCTGACTGCCACATATTTCTCCTGTGAAGCGTCTGGTGGGCTCAAACTTTTCAGTTAGCAGCTGAGCTCTTAAGCACTGCACCACCAGGGCTCCTCTTAGAAATATGCATTTACCTAGATGTATGAAACTGAACTACAATAATTTGGAATTTCAGCAATTGTGAGTTTCACTCTGTTTATCGTGATGTATTGACGTGACAATAAATGTTGTTTTTATTTTCAAAGAGACATTATATATTCAGTTGGATAAATTAAAATATACTTTCAAATTAGGTAGCTTGATAATATGTTATTAGCAATTTTAATGTATTCAGTTAATCCTTGCAAAATGTCAAAATACATCTTCAACTCAAAGCTATGCATGTAATTTTTTTTTTTTTTTTTTACATAAAATGCCTCTATAGGGTCACTATGAGTTAGCATCGACTCACAGCAACATGTTTGGTTTTTTTGGTTTTATGCAAGAGATATTCTGATCTTAAATACTAATTTTTTATAGCTTTTTCCAAATATAGTTTTTAAAATAAGAATAATCCATATACAAATGTCTTCGTTAAATGATATGTTCTCTTTGGCCTACTCTTCAACAAAGGAATTTTTTACATAATTTTTATATTAAAATAATAATTGTAGAAGCAGCTATAAAAATTATTACAACACTAAAATTCTGAATCACACTGAACAAGTTAGAGAAATATTTGAAATTCAGACACAAATCCGTTCAATGGGAATATAGCAGATTCTTCCCTTAATCATGGCACCGAATTATGTCCATCAGGGGTTTTCTGACAAGTTGGCATTGATATTTCTACATGACATAGTCACATACTGTTGCTTGTATCTAGTTAGGTTTCGAAAAGAGACTTGCAGGATCTTGAGAAGGGAAAGACCAAATGAAATCTGAAAAAGAGGCGGACCTTGGAGATGGGTAAACTTTGAATAGAAGGAAGGAAGGATCGGCACGGTTTTAGAACTGACTCACTGGAGGTTAACACAGAGTCATTGCTCAGTGTTAGAAGTTTGGAAGAAGAACTGAAGACTTGTTGAAGTCACTGCTAATTGGCAACAACTACTGTGATAAGCAGTGGAGTCCTGAGTGGCACAACCGTGAGTAGGAATCGATTGGAAGGTAACTGGCTTTTTTTTGTTGTCGTTCTTGTTACTGTGCTAAGTATACAGATTCTATCTCATGTAACCCCACTGTAAAAAGGTTTCCAATATCTTAGAGATAAGGGAAAAGAGGTTTGCTCCAGCTTACACATTTAATGCCATAAAACTGAATTTGAAAGGTGGGAGCCTGCCACTTGGTAAGACCCATGATGTTTCTACTAAATGTTACTACTTAGGGAGGATTATAGAACGTGTTGGATGAGGCTCATGGGTTTGGATATTACCTTGTGATCAGCAGAACAAATTTTTCTTATTAGGGAAATAATCGCTTGTGAGAGTCTTCCTATATTCAAATATAGTGGTGAATCATTGTCTCTAGGGAAAGTTTACAAGAAAGTATCCTAATGGTCTCAGTATCTTGTCCCCAAAACTCAGCACATATGGTGGCAAGTGGTCAGTGCTTAATTAGTCATTTTTGAGTGGGGGGTGGGGAGGAGTGGGGGTAACAACCAGAAATAACTACTGAATATGTCTTTACTTTCACATATGAAAAAGTAAAATGTTGCCACATCAAACCCAAGGCTTTATTAGATAGAGCACTACATACAAATTGCAGATTTGCCTGTTATTTAAAAGAAATCAGGAATGATCCTCAGCATACTAATGGCTGCAGTTTAGAAATACCTTTCTTCAACTTTTCTTAGTCCTTCTCTTTCTAGCTCCAGAGTCTGCATTGTCCAGCCCTCAGAGCATAAGATCCTAAGATTCTTTCTTATCTGGCTGAAATAAATTTGTTCTCTGAGAATTTAAGGTGTTATTGATGCTTGTAGTAGGTAACTCGTAAAAAAACAACGACAAAAAAAACCCTTGCCATCAAGTCGATTCCCACTCATAGCGACCCTATAGAGTTTCCAAGACTGTAATCTTTACGGAAGCAGACTGCCACATCTTTCTTCTGCGGAGTGGCTGGTGTGTTCGAACTGCCGACCTTTTGGTTAGCATCTGAGCACTTAACCACCAGGGCTCCTCGTAGTAGGTAAAAGGATCCCCTAAAGATGTCCACGTCCTAGTGTATTCCATAGCAAGGGGGAATTAAGGTTGCAGATAAAATGAAAGTTTCTAATTACCTTAAAGAAAGATTATCCTGGATTATCCAGGTTGGTTTTATGTTATCACAATAGTCCTTAAATGGAGAAGAGGTAGGCAGAAGATCAGAACCAGAAAGATGGCATCTTGAGAAAGACTTGATCGGTCATCGCTGGCTTTGATGACAGAAGAGGGTCATAAGCCAAGGAATGAGGGCTGCCTATAGACACTGAGAAAGGCTCTCCTATGGGCCTATTTTTCATAAACATAGCTAAAATGCTTGAGCTGTAAACTTCTGATATTTTTGATTTAGAGGGTTAATTTTTTTTTCCCCTGAGGGCCACTCTCACTTTGCAGATGTCCTGAACATCCCTCTCTTTTTTTAAACAAAATACTGTTGTTAGCTGAGTAACAACTTAAAAACCAAAAAACCAAGCTTGTTGCCGTCGAGTCGATTTCAACTTACAGCGACCCTATAGGACAGAATAGAACTGCCCCATAGAATTTCCAAGGAGTGCCTAGTGGATTCACACTGCCGACCCTTTGGTTAGCAGCTATAGCTCTTAACCACTGTGCCAACAGGGTTTCCAGTAGTAAAGCAACATTTAAATCCTTTTGAGATGTCTCTAATTTGCTGTTGAATGCATGAAATCCAACGCATCTATCTGTAATACTTGTATATCCAGTTAAGGACACTAGGGGGCGCTTCAGAGAATAACAAAGATTAAAAAAAATTTATATGCCTGTATTTGTTATCATGAGGACAAGTTAACATAATTATGCTGTTTTTTTTTAATCATCAAGAAATTTACTTTAAGATTGATAATGCCCCATTAAAGCCTCCACTTTATGCATCAGATTGCTGTTGAGAATTATTTTGTGATATATATATATTTGTATATATATATATAAACCCAAACACAAAACCCGTTGCCGCTGAGTCGATTCTATCTATATGGGTGTATGTTTTTCCCCCCACCTCAACTAATGATAAATTTTGCCAGTCAGAACTGAAGTAAAAATAACTTCATTAGCAAAGACAACGCGAACAACCTGATCTGAACAGTTTTTCCAAAGGTACTTCCTGGTTAAACGATTATAATCAATCATATACCCTGTTATATTTCCTTCCCTGGGTGATAACAGTATCCTTTTGGAGAATTTTGTCAGGTATGAGAGTTTTTAGTCAATGATCACAGATCCAACCAGTGATTAAATGTGGTCCTCTGGACCAGCGGCATCAGCCTCAGCTGGGAAAGTCTTAGAAATGCCAATTCAGCACCATTTCAGACATACTGAATCAGAAACTTTGGGGTTGGGACCCGGAAATCTGTGTTTTAACAAGCCCTCTAGGTGATTCTGTTTCTTGTTCAAGTTTGAAAATCACTTGATTAGGGGAACACTTCACAGTGTGGTGAATTGTCTAAGAAAATTTATAGCTAGCTAAAATGAAATCAGCATACAGCAGGTTAAGGTGGCATTGAAATCTACACCAAAATTCACAATATGTCTGAAAAACATCATTGTACTAACCTCTTTTCCAAGGGAATAAACAAATTACTTAAAAAAGAATAAACTCCCTCAATTTCCACGTCTAGGGTGTTTCTATCCTTGCTCAGAGGAGAAATTGCCTGAGTTCATGGATAAAAAGCCAGCAAAGCCAGCAGTTATATTTGTGCTTGGAACAGTGCCTGGCCCATACCAAGCACTATGTAATCGTTAGCTATTATTATTATTTTCATTGTGGTTTGTTGTTATTGTTTTCTTTGCTAGATGGTAAATTCCTAAAGGACATTCACAAAGTGATAAACGGCTGTTGAATGAGAAAAAGTTTTATGATGGAGTATTTTCATTTCTCTGACACAATGTGAAATATGTTTACCAGTGGTTTAAACGCAGGGCTCTGAGAACATTGAGGATTAAAATTCTACAGGAGGATACCTTGGAAATCTCCCCTGAGGTGCCATTTGAATAGTAGAAGACAAAGGAGCTTCTACACAGATAGCATTTGTTAGCAAGGAAAGGTGGTTTCAAACCAAGCCCGTTGCTGTCAAGTTAATTCTGACTCATAGCAATCCCCCGTGACAGAGTGAAACTACTCCATAGGGTTTTCTTGGCTGTAATCTTTACTGAAGCAGATCACCAGGCCTTTCTTCTGTGGTGCTGCTGGATGGGTTTGAACTGTCAACCTTTCTGTTAGTAGTTGAGCACAAACTGTTTGCGCCACCTAGAAACCTTATACCACATATTCCTGTTACATATTCCTCTGGTAATGTGGTTAATGGTGCGCAAATGTGTGCGGCACCTGTAAACCTGAGAAGTCGGATAATTTTTTTGTAAAATAGATTGCAGAGAGATTATAAAGCATCTTATACACAATGCAACATTTCTCCCTTTTTCTGCTGATAATGATGCATTGCCAGGGGATTTTAAGCAGGCGAGTGATATAAAGTACTTTCTGGGAGCCAGAGGCAGATTGGAATGGGGAGGAAATGGGGGTAGGCAAAGTCTTGTCAATGAAGTCCCATCAAAAGGTTGCTATTTAGTGGAAGTGAGAAGGAGAGTTTGAAGAAGTCAGCTGAGGGGGAATTCAAGAGCTATCTCAGATTTAGAGGAACACATATTTAGGAGTTTTTTTTTTTTTTTTTTTTTACAAAGAAAGAAAGAACAAGAAGTCATTTGAAGATAACCTTTAGGATTTTAGCTGTTTTCAATATGGTGATGATAATAGAAGAAAAGAAAGCGTGATTAAGTATATATGAAATTCCTAAAGGGCATTCAAAAGGTGATAAACAAAAGTAAAGTATACAGGAAAGTAAAGTATATCTGAAAGGAGTCCCTGGGTAGTGCAAACAGTTAAGCACTTGCCTACTAACTGAAAGACTGGTGGTTCAAGCCCACTCAGAGACCTCTCTGAAGAAAGGCCTGGCCATCTGCTTTTGAAAGATCACAGCCTTGCAAATCTTGTGGAGTGCAGTTCTACTCTACACACACGGGTCACCATGAGTCAGAATTGACTCGACAGCAATGGGAATTAGAAGTAATATATGAAATTAGGAAAAGAATAGGATTCAGATCCAGTGTGCAGTTGGAAGTAAAGGCGTATGGGTTGCTATGAGTCAGAATCGACTCGGCGACAATAGGTTTTTTGGGGGTTAGAGGAGGTTTGGGGCTAGAAACACCAATTTAGCATATAACCAGAATGGAAACTATCATGAATCGAATTGTGTCCCCCCAAAATACCTGTCAACTTGGCTAGGTCATGATTCCCAGGACTGTATGATTGTCTACCATTTTGTCATCTGACGGTATTTCCCTGTCACTGTGTAAATCCTATCACTATGATGTAATGAGATGGATTAGCGGCCATTATGTTGATGAGATCTACAAGATTAGATAGCATCTTAAGCCAATCTCTTTTGATATATAAAATAGAGAAGCAAGCAGAGAGACATGGGAACCTCATACCACCAAGAAAGCAGCACTGGGAGCAGAGTGAGTCCTTTGGACCTGAGGTTCCTGTGCTGAGATAGATGCTCCCAGGCCAAGGGAAGACTGATGATGAGGACCTTCCTCCAGAGCCAACAGAGAGAGGGGGCCTTCCCCTGGAGCCAGCACCCTGAATTCGGGCTTCTAGCCTTCTGGACTATGAGAGAACGGACTTCTCTTTGTTGAAGCCACCCACTTGGGGTATTTCTGGTGCAGAGGCGCTAGATGACTAAGACAGAATTCATGGCAGTAGATAAATGCGCTCAGCAGAAACTCGTAAAAAAAGGGAAAACATGGTCTGAATAGGAAACGCTGAAGGAATTAACACCTGAAGAGCAGCTGTGAAGCAGACAGTCAAGGGCAGAGAAAGTGGTGAGAGGAGGAAAGACCAGCAGGAGGACTGAGTTGTGGAAACTCCAAAAGGAGAACATCCAAGAAAGTGGAGAGTTAAAATGTTGGAATACTGTGAAAAGTCAGTTAGTTTAAAGCCTTAGAAGGAATGACTGTATTTGGGAGGTTGATTTCCAAGGATAGTAGTGTAGAATGTTCTAGAAGGTGTCAGTTGGTATGAGTGTGTGTAATTATATATTACTCTGGGGAAGAGTTTCATCTCATTATTCTTTAGTCCCTCTTCTGCTGCAGCTCAGCATTGTCAAGCTCATTTGTTAATTCATTTTCTCAACCAAATATTTAATAAGCACGAGCCAGGTATTCATATAAGCTCTGCATATTCACGGTTAAAATATCACAGCCTCTGTCGTCAGGGAGCTCGAAAATTCATGTGATAGTTGCAGTTATGGAGGGACATATAAGGTGCTAGCCTGTAGCCCCGTGGCAATCTGCGAACCCAAATGGGCTTTTTGCTTGCAACTGAGTTCTGTGCTCTCTAGCAAACCAGACAGGTGTTTTTTGAAATATACCCAGCTGTAAAATTTTATAATAGTTTGTTGTGACTCTTCTATGACAGTTTAGGAACTACTTGTTCCCCCTCTGCAGCAAATAAGTGTAAAAATAGAGTTGTCATAAAATAGTAACCTACAGGTTACTGAATTGGAAAATTGGTTCAAGTATTAGTGAAAGTGTTCAGCCAGTGTTCATGTTACCAGTAGTGGTTTACCTAGATTTCAAACATGCTATCTCCAAATTAATTCATACATCACTGTTGCTACTGCCTTAAACATAATTCCAACCACAGTGACCCCAGCCACTAATATCACCACAAGAAGAAAATCACGAACATAAGGATTCAAGTATCTGACATGCATGAATTTGGAAAGGATCGTCTTAAATTTACCTACGTATACTGAAGTGACTAAAATGAATCCTGGTAAAGGGTTCTATTCTGATTTTAGTTATTTTTTGTTTGTTTTGTCTTTTCTACTCTTGTTTTGGTTTCGTTTTGTTTTTTGAGGGGATGTGGGAGAGATTTAAAAAAATTAAAAGTAATATCATTAACCACGTGTGCAATTATGGTTGAGTGTTTCAATTACAAAGATATGGCATGACAATTTTCTGTATCACAAGCAGGTTGTTAAAAATTAGTTTTGCCTGTACAACCTCATAGAGATCTTTATCCCTGAATGTACATCTTTTCCTAAATATTACTAACTATATATATATGTATAAAACTAGCAGCCTAGAAATCTGGCATTTAAATGTCATTACTATAAATAAACCATAAAATCTGACACCTGACTTGAAGAGTCCAATGCTATGGAGTAAGTGGGGAAGAATTATTTTTAAAGGAGAGGAGCAATTTTGGATTTATGGTACCAATAGTCTCTCTCTTTAAAAAAAATCTGAACTAATTTAATTAAAGGTTAAGGATAAAAGCAAGGCTAATTTAGTCCTCTGGAAGGGTTAACAGCACCTCCATTTTCCTAATCATTTTGGCCAGAAACCTTTAACCTCTCTCATGTCCCGTCAATCACCAAGTTGTGTCTTTTTCACAATGACTTTCTCTTCATCTCAGTGTTACCAGCCTGCTCCAGACCATGTTTATCTTATGCCTCAATTATTGCAATAATTTTTAACATGAATTAAAAATAGAGAGTAATTTCATAATACATCTTATAAATCATTACAAACATTATAAAACTTGGGAAATTTAGTTTATTTTCTTAGGTAGTCTTTTCTTCATGCTCTTCCTGTTGATAGCCTGTTGAAGAGTCTATAATGGCCTGGTGTGCAATGAATTACTTAAGATGGCCCTTCTAGCCATAGTCTTTGTGGCTCACACACAACAATTCAGTGGGACTATGCAAATAAGGTGTATGGAACCCTAATGAATGCATTGGTCAGTTTTGCCATTCTGCTAGGCTTAAAGTGAGCCATTCCAGAGGCAGGAGGAGAGGATCACACCACCACCAAGAAAGAAGAGCCAGGAGTGAAGCACATCCTTTGGACCCAGGATCTCTGCACTAAGAAGTTCCTGGAACCAGGACGCCAAGAGAGAGAGAGAATAGGAGCTGTAACATGGAAGACCAACAGAGAGAGCTGTAACACTGAAGACTGTGAGAAGCAGCAGCAGAAGATTTGCTGGCAGAGTAGGGTGCCTCTGACACTTGGTGGAGCTAGGTTTGCTGACTCACAGAGCTAGAGCTGAGTACCTTTGGTCCGAGGCTTACTGGCAGAGTGGGGTGCCTCTGGGCACTTATCAGCAGAGCTAAAAGAGCTTTGTAACACTCACTGGAGCAGGGCAGAGGCCAAGGGGCTGAGGAGCTGAGGACCAGAGAGCTTGCCTGTGGGCATTGCTGAGAAGAAGCTGTTCTGATGATAGAACTGTATCCTGAGCATTCCTAAACCTGAATTGTAAGCTGTTACTTCCCTAATAAACCCCATAATCATGAGTATGGTCTGTGAGTTCTGTGTGGCCATTGTAATGAATTACTGAACCCAGCAGGGAAGTAGAGAGTGCCTTGGGAAGAATGGTTGGTGTCACAATTGGTAAAGATGGCGGAGAAAGGAGGTATGTCTGACCCCTGCTTCATAGCAAAAAGCCTTGAGCTTTGATCTTAATTATCCTTCTGCCTTGTGAAGTTAGACAAGAGGTCAGATGCCCCTGCCACACCATTTTTACACCTGGTATTATACATGAGGAGCCCTGGTGGCACAGTGGTTAAGAGCTTAGCTGCTAACCAGAGGGTCGGTGGTTTGAATCCACCAGCTGCTTCTTGGAAACCCTATGGGGCAGTTCTGCTCTGTCCAGTGGGGTGGCTATGAGCTGAAATCAACTCAATAGCAATGGGTTTTGGTTATTATGTACGAAAGGAGTTGCTGAACGGCACAAACCTTTAAGCACTTGACTACTAGCCAAAAGGTTGGTGGTGTGAACATACCCAGCTGCTCCTCAGAAGTCAGGCCTGGAGATACGCTTCCAAAAGGTCACAGCCTTGATAACCCTGTGGTACAGTTCTACTCTGCACTCGTGGGGTCACCATGAGTTGGAATCGACCAGATGGCAACTAACAACAACAACATTGTGCATGAACTAGTGTAAAACTCCTTTATCTAATGTTTAAAGCCCTGGGCTAACTTTTATCCTGCTCAATCAATATTTTTCTTCTTTACTACTCCACTTGGCTAATTCTCTGCTTCATTTAGTCTATTCCTATTCTTCCCTGAACCTTCCTTCTCACTGTCTGGCTACCAGTTTTGCACATCCGCAATCCATGTTCATTTTTTCCTTTTAATTTCCACCAAACCATTTCTTATACTATGGAAAAGTGAAAGGTGTCTTCAGTGAGGTCTTCATTGTTAAGCCCAGCCTACCACATATTTTCTCTTTGCTTAAATATAAATCTATAACATACAAGTTAGCACTCACACCTATATTTACATATATATATTCTGTTTCATGAATTTATGTTATATCTGCAATATGGGACCTTGTGAGAACCTCAAGGCCAGCGATTCCAAACTCTGCCCCAGCTAAGTACTTCATTTGTTATTTTTATGAACAACTTATTTGGAAAGCTTTGTCCAACCAACGGCATTCACTAAGTATTAAATAAGTACTTTTGCATTAAATAATCTGAGTTACCATTCTTCTGTGGATACTCTTCCTGACTCAAGAAAAGATGCAGGATGCTTTAAATAAAATATACAGCTCTATCTACTGAACTTCCAGAAACATTAAAACTAGTCCAAGGACTCCTATTTTTCACTTTTTAGAAGTTCTAAGCCTTTGGGCCTAATGCGGTTGATAAGGGTCACTTCTTATCATCTTTGTTATACTCCCAAGGACTCGCAAATTCTGGATGCTCGGTGGGGGATGTATCTCTGCCTAGCATAATGATTCTTAGTGGGCAGTTAGGAGGAAGAGAACAACCCTAAACATCTCAGGGAGCAAAGGCAGTGGTGGTAAAAGAAATTTATGTTTCTCAAACGTAGGCCTAATTTAAAAGGTTGAGAAACACTTGCTGTTTTAAAAGAAAGGGCTTCTATTTTTCTGATACTGACATATTTACTCTTGAGGGTTAGAAGGGTGGTTGTCAGGTCAATAGGAAGGCAAAATTAATCTAATTGTTCTCCAAAATGCTCCCGTATTGCTGGGCTCCTGCATGTCATGTCTTTACAACTGCAGAGTCTCTACAAAATAGAGTAAAATATTTACAGTGAGTAACCTTAGCTAATAAAGCTTAGCAGTTTGGTTAAATGGCAAAATAAACTTGTAAGCCACCAGATTAGTGGCAAAATCAATTATTAGAATAAAAATATAGTAAGACTAAAAAATAAAATAAAGGACAAGGAACCATAATCAGGATAAAGTAAATCGAACATTTATAAAGTTAACAATAAAGTAATCTAAATGATGACTTGAGATGAAGACTGAAATAAATCACAGAAATGACAAAATTGGTTTAAAATCAATCAAAAACAAAGTGATAAAATCAAATGAGTCAAATAAAATCAGCTCAGATCAGGATGATGTAACAATTGCCTAAAAGAGAAATGTACTGTGATGTCTTAACTCAGAAGCAGAGTTCAGGCAGAAGTGGAGTAGATACTCAAGACCAGCTGGCTTAGGTACTCTCCTCCTTGTTTTGGGGGACTCTGTAAGTAGCCCCTGGAAGAGACCCTGAGGATAAGGGCTAAAGCAAGGCCCTGATGCCTGAGAGTCAACCCTGACTGAAAAAGGTAATGAGATTGATATTTGAGTACCTACTGATATGTTTAAGTAGCCCTGGTGATGCAACAGCAAAACACTTGGCTGCTAACTGAAAGGTTAGTGGTTTGGACCCATCCAGCAACTCTGCAGGAGAAGAACCTGGTGATATCCTTCTGTGAAGATTACAGCCTAGGTTTACTCTGTCACCTGGAATTGCTATGAGTCAAAATCAGTTCGTTGGCATCTAACAACAACAACAACTGATGTGCTTATGCCATATATAATTTCATGTTTTCACCAACTGAGCAAGCTTACTGGGTGGTGCAAATGGTTAAGCATTTGGCTACTAACTGTGCTACTAACCCAAAGTCTGGAAGTTTGAGACCACTCCGATGTGTCTCGGAAGCAAGGCCTATTGATCTACTTCCAGAAAATCAGCCATTGAACTCCCTATGGTGCACAGTTCTACTCTGATACATATGAGGTCACCTTGTGTTGGAGATGACTCAACAGCAACTGGTACTAGCTGAGTAAGGCGAGTGGTATTATGTTCATTTCTGTCTTAGAAAACAGAGTATTTTTGTTTTTGTTTTTTTTGTTTTTGTAACTTAACCAAAGTCATACTTTTCTTGGAAGGAATAATCAAAACTTATGCTCCTTTTTGTCAAATTCCCAAGTTTATACATATGGAACCAGCTGACCTCCATATGGTCTTGACACATATACAAATTAGGCATAAAATTCCCTTCAAACACAGGAAGCAAGAGTTTAAATAAACAATTTCCAAATAATTAAGGCAAAATTTCATTCTGACTCTGGTAATCTTTTCAGTATGGCATACCTGTTAGCCCTTTCTGTGGAATTAGTTGTGAACAGACAGTCTATAAGGTCATTGCTATCATTTATTCATTCCTTCAAGAAATATTTATTAACTAGTAGCACTGGAGATTGAGTGGGGGAAAAATGTTCTCTGCCTTCATGGTACTTACAGTTTAAGAGGAAAGAGATGTAAAACATTAAACAATTTTAGAGGACTTCCAGGCAACGTGGCACTATAGACAGAAGCACCACGCCATCCCCCTACAGCAGAGATCTGACAAACTAAGCCAAATACAGAAAACGTAAATCCTGAAACCCTAAGCATCAAATGAAGAGATAAAGAACTAAGCCAAGCACTGAATGGAATAAGAAACTGACAGAGAACAGACAGTGAGAAAAGATACATGCAGGGGTCCCCTAGCAGCTAATGCAGCAAGGATCCGCCATCTTGGACTCCTATCAGAGATTGGAGAACAGAGGGTGTGGGAAAGCAGCTTCATGGAGCTTCCAGCAGGAGACAGAACAACCAGTAACCAGCAGTATATGCTTTCCCACCCAGCACGCTTCTTCACCCCCACTCAGCCTCCTCTGCTTCCTGCAGTCACAGTCTCTTGGCCAGGAAGCACTGGCTTCACCCCAATGCTGCTCAGATTCCACCCGCCTGCACTGGCCGACTCCCTGAGTGCCATTTGTTGTCTGCCAGTGTTGCTTTTTTCTGCTTCTTTTGATTTCTTCCATACTTCTCACCACCTCCCCACCTTTCTCTCAAAGACCTGGCTCTGTGCTCCATCTTTGCTTCTTCCTGAAAGGCTGTGAAACACAGCTCGAATGTGAAACTGCTTCCTGGCCTGTGCTGCCATGCTGGTGGGATCCTGGGGCTTTTATTTGTTTGTTTGTTTTGATCTGTTTCTTTGTTTTCTTTTCATTTTCTCAAATTGGGAGCCCATTCTAGCCAGGCAGTACTGCACGGCTTGGGGCCTACACCCTCAGTTTGTGCAGATGCACAGAGGGATCCCTCAGGGCATTTCTTTTTTTCTTGTTTTTTTTAGGTTTTTCTTGTTCTTTTTTCTTATTTGTTTGTTTTGTTTTCTTTTGTCTCTTTTTCCCTTTTTGTCTTTCTTCATTACTTGGTTTCTTGTCTCCCTATACTTCTCTTCTTGTCTCCTGAATACCTGGTGCTGAGTGACACCACTACCCCTTCTAGCCAGGCTGTACTTCACGGCCTGGGAGCAACCTCCCCAGACCTCGAAGCTGCATTGGTGTGATCCCTGGGGGCTTTTATTTTCTCTTTCTAATTTTTATTTATTCATTTTTTTCTTCTTCTTCTCCTTTCTGTTTTTCTCCATTTCTCGGTCTCTCATCTCTCCACTCCAACTGAAAGCTCTCTTAGCACTCTTTTTTGTTTGTTTGTATGTTTTTGGCTCCTGTTCTTCTCTCCTCTTTCCCAAATGCATCTTAGCTCCACACATCACAACCTCCACCCTCCTTCCTGCCTACCTGCACAGTGCACTGAACATCACACCCACAAGCAGTACAGGCATGGCCTACAGGAACCTGCCCTGCACTGCTTCCCAGCCCACCCTGTTGGCCCTAGTACGTGTCACAAACAACCCATCCCAGCAACTCCTCTTCAGCTAGACCTGCCCTATTGTACCATATCTGAGCAACTGACCCTGCCGATTGGAGAAGGAGGTGAAAAGTATCATGCCCGCAGATGAGCAAACAACTAAGAACACACAACCCGCCTGCTCAGACATAACCAAATAAAACAAAACAGCAGAATGAAACAAACAAATCTACAATCAGTAAATGAGGAAAATAACTACCAAATGCCCTGAAGAGAGCAGACAATATCAAAATATTTACAGAAACAGGACAGGATGGTTCCAGTAGGTGTCCAAAATAAAACACCAGATGACTTTCCAGTAGAAGAAAAAACACTAGAACTACCTCATAGGGAATTCAAATCTCTAATATTAAGAGCTATACAAGAGTTGAAGCAGAAAGCAGACACAAATGAGGAAAAAATAGACAAATTCATGAAGAGGCAGACAAATTCATGGAAAATACAGGTAAAAATATGGAAGAATTCAGGAAAATAATGCAGGAACAAAATGCCAAAATAAATTCACAACTAGAAATCATACAAAAACAAAAAACAAAAAACTTCAAATTAGAAATCCAAAAGATAAACAACAAGATTTCAGAAATGGACAGTGTCATAGAAGGGCTGAGGAGGAGGTTTGAAATGGTGGAAGACAGGATCAGTGAAATTGAAGACAAACACTTGGATACAACTCTGTTTGAGGAAAACTCAGAAAAAAGAATGAAGAAAAATGAAGAGACCCTGAGAATTACGTGGAATACAATCAAAAGCAAAAATTTTCGAGTGATCGGAGTTCCAGAACAGGAGGAGAAAACAGAAAACACAGACAGAACTGCTGACAGAAAACTTCCCCAATATCATGAAAGATGAAAAGCTGTCCATCCAAGAGGCTCAATGAACCCCAATAGGAGAGACCCCAAAAGAAAATCACCAAGGCATATTATAATCACACTAGCCAAAATCAAAGACAAAGAATCCTGAGCACAGCTCAAGAAAAACAAAAAGTCACATACAGAAAGGAAACAATATGACTAAGCTCAGATTATTCAGCAGAAACCAAGCAGGCAAGAAGGCAATGGGATGATATATATACAACCTTGGAAGAAAAAAATTGCCAGCCAGGAGTAATATATCCTGCAAAACTCTGGTTCAGATATGATGGTGAAATTAAGACATTTCCAGATAAACAGAAATTAAGGGAATATGTAAAAACCAAACAAAACTTACAAGAATTATTGAAGGGAGTCCTTCGATCTGAGAACAAAAACATCAGCTCACAGGCTGAATCTAGGACACAGGATCATACCAGCCAGATACCAATCTAGAAAATGAACTCTCAAGGACTATCCAAAACCAAAAGAAATACAACAGGGAATCAGAGAAGTTAATCTGTAAATGACAACAACATCAGAGCAATAGAAGAGTGAATAAACGGTGTAGGTATAGAACTTTCTAATGGAGAGGAAGGCAAGGCGATACCAAGTAATAATAGACTGCTTCAAACTTAGGAAGATAAGGGTAAATTTCAAGGTAACCACAAAGAAAGTGAACAAACCTACTTATAAAAATAAAGAGGAAAACCATAAAGTCTCAGCAAAAACAAAACCTACAAAAAAAAAAAGAAATGAAAAAAAAAAAAAAATCCACAAACAAAAGCAATCCAGCACAGGAGAGTAAGAGGAACAAAGAAAACGTCACCACCACAAAAAAAAGCACTACTACAAAATGACAGCAATAAACTCACACCTATCAATAATTACATTGAATTTAAATGGCCTCAATGTACCCATAAAGAGATGGACAGTGACAGAATGGATAAAAAAACAGGATCCATCAATATGCTCTCTACAAGAGACACACCTTAGAAACAAAGACGTGAATTTATTAAAAATCAAAGGTTGGAAAAAAATATATAAAGCTAACAACTACCAAAAAAGAGCAGGAATGGCAATACTAATCTCAGATAAGATAGACTTTAAGACAAAATCCACCATAAAAGACAAAGAAGGACACTATATAATGATAAAGGGGACAATCCATCATGAAGACATAACCATAATAAACATCTACACACACAATGACAGGGCTCAAAATTACATAAAACCAACTCAAACAGCACTGAAAAGAGAAATGGACAGTTCCACAATAATAGTAGGAGCCTTCAACACACCACTCTCCGTAAAGGACAGAACATCTAAAAAGAAACTCAGCAAAGATACAGAAGAGCTAAAGGGCACAACCAGCCAACTTGACCTCATAGATGTATATAGAACACTCCACCCAACAGCTGCAAAGTACACATTCTTTTCCAATGTACATTGAATGTTCTCCAGAACAGACCACATCTTAGGCCACAGAGCAATCTTCAACAAGATCCAAAACGTTGAGATAATTCAAAGTATCTTCTCTGACCACTATGCCATCAACGTAGAAATTAACAACAGGAAGAGTAAGGAAAAGAAATCAATTACGTGGAAACTGAATAACACCCTGCTTACACATCACTGGACAATAGAAGAAATCAGAGATGGAATCAAACAATTCCTAGAATTAAATGAGAATTAAAATACATCGTACCAAAACCTTTCGGACACAGCAAAGGCAGTTCTCAGAGGACAATTTATAGCAATCGATGCACACATCAAAAAAGAAGAAAGGGACAAAATCAAAACATTAACTACACAACTCGAACAAATACAGAACAGCAAAAAAGGCCCACAGCCACCAGAAGAAAGGAAATAATAAAGATCAGAGCAGAAATAAAAGAAATAGAGAATAGAAAAACAATAGAAAGAATCAACAAAACCAAAACTTAGTTCCTTGAAAGAATCAACAAAATCAGTAAACCACTGGCCAGACTGACAGAAAAAACAACAACAACAACAACAACAAAAAAAAAAGAAAACAGGAGAGGATGCTAATAACCCAAATAAGAAATGAAATGAAGGACATTACAACAGACCCAACTGAAATAAAAAGGATCATAACAGAGTATTATGAAAAGCTATACTCCAACAAATTTGAAAACCTAGAGGAAATGGATAATTTCTAGAAACACACTACCTATCCAAACGATCACAAAATGATGTTGAAAATCTGAACAGACCCATAACAAGAGAAGAGATTGAAAATGTAATTAAAAAACTCCCAACAAAAAAGGCCCTGGCCCAGATGGCTTCACTGGAGAATTATACCAAACATTCAGAGAAGAGCTTATACCAGTACTACTCAAGCTATTTCAGAACATAGAAAAGGAGGTGACACTTCTGAATTCATTTTATGAAGCCAGCATAACCCTGATACCAAAACCAGGCAAAGATGCCACAGAAAAAGAAATTTACATACCAACATCTCTCATGAATATAGATGTAAAAATTCTCAACAAAATTCTAGTCAATAGAGTTCAGCATCATATCAAAAATATAAGACACCACGACCAAGTAGGATTCATACCAGGTTCAACATTAGAAAATCAATCAACGTAATCCACCACATAAATAAAAGGATCACATGATCATCTCAGTTGATGCAGAAAAGGCATTTGACAAAATCCAACACCCATTCCTGATAAAAACTCCCAATAAAATAGGTATAGAAGGGAAATTTCTTGACATAATATGGGGCATCTATGCAAAACCAATGGCCAACATCATTCTTAATGGAGAAAGGCTGAAAACATTCCTGCTGAGAAAAGGAACAAGATAAAGATGCCTTTTATCATCAATCCTATTTAACATTGTGCTGGAAGCTCTAGCTAGAGCAATAAGGCAAGAAAAAGAAATAAACAGCATCCAAACTGGCAATGAGGAAGTTAAACTGTCCCTGTTTGCAGATGATATGATACTATACATAGAAAACCCTAAGGACTCCACAAGAAAACTACTGGAACTAATAGAAAGACTCAGCAGAGTTGTAGGATACAAGATAAACATACCAAAATCAGTTGGATTCCTATACACCAATAAAGAGAATGATGAAAAGGAAATCAGGAAAACACTACCATTTATAATATCCCCTAAAAAAAATAAAATACTTAGGAATAAATCTAACCAGCGATCTAAAAGACCTATACAAAGAAAACTACAAAACACTACTGCAAGAAACCCAAAGGGATCTACATAAATGGAAAAACATACCATGCTCATGGATAGGTATGGATAGGTAGACTCAACATTTTGAAAATGACAATTCTACTCAAAGCAATTTACAAATACAATGCAATCCCAATCCAAATACCAACAACATTCTTTAGAAAGATGGAAGAACTAATCACTAACTTTATATGGAAAGGGGAGAAGCCCCGAATAAGTAAAGCACTATTGAAAAGATGAATAAAGCAGGAGGACTCACACTATCTGACCTCAGAACCTACTATACAGCTATGGTAGTCAAAACAGCCTTTTACTGGTACAACGACAAATACAGTGACAAATGGAACAGAATTGAGAACCCAGATGTAAATCCATCCACCTATGCTCACCTGATCTTTGACAAGGGCCCAAAGTCCATCAAATGGGGAAAAGACAGTCTTTCTAACAAATGGTGCTGGCAAAACTGGATACCCATCTGCAAAAAAATGAAACAGGACCTGTACCTCACACCATATACAAAAACTAATTCAAAATGGGTCAAAGATCTAAATATAAAGTGAAAAACTATAAAGTTCAAAGAAGAAAAAAATAGGATCAACACTAGAGGCCATAATACGGGGCATTAACAGGAGATAAACCGTAACCAACAACACACAAACTCCGGAAGATAAGCTAGATAACTGGGATCTTCTAAAAACCAAACACTTATGCTCATCAACAGACTTCACCAATAGAGTAAAAAGAGAACCTACAGACTGGGAAAAAATTTTTGGACATTACAAGTCAGACAAAGGCCTAATCTCTATAATCTACAAGAAAATCCAATACCTCTACAACAAAAAGACAAATTATCCAATTAAAAATTGGGCAAAGGAAATGAACAGACACTTCACCAAAGAAGACATTCAAGCGGCCAATAGACACATGAGGAAGTGCTCGCAATCACTAGCCATTAGAGAAATGCAAATTAAAACCACAATGAGATACCATCTCACCCCGGCATTACTGGTGCGAATCAAAAAAACTAGAAATAACAAATGTTGGAGATGCTGCTGAGAGATCAGAACACTTATGCACTGCTGGTGGGAAAGCTAGAGACAGAAATACCATACGATCCAGCAATCTCATTCCTAGGAATATATCCTAGAGAAATAAGAGCTGTCACTCGAATAGACATATGCACACACATGTTCGGGGAAGGACTGTTCCCAATAGCAAAAAGATGGAAACAACCTAGATGTCCATCAGCAGAAGAATGGATAAATAAACTATGGTACATACACACAATGGGGTATTATGCAACGGTAAAGAACAATGATGAATCTGTGAAGCATCTCATAACATGGATGAAACTGGAGGACATTATGCTGAGTGAAATAAGTTAATCACAAAAGGACAAATATTGTATGAGACCTCTACTGTAAAAACTCATGCAAAAGTTTACATACAGAGAAACAATCTTTGTTGGTTACGAGGGATGGGAGGGGTGGGGAGGGAATACTAAATAGATAATAGGTCAGTGGTAACTCTGGTGAAGGTTAAGACAGTGCACAGTACTGGGGAAGCCAGCACAATTTGTACAAAGAAAGGTCATGGAAGCTCCATAGACACATCAAAACTCCCTGAGGGACTGAATTGCTGGGCGGAGAGCTGTGGGAACCATGGTCTTGGGGAACATCTAGTTCAATTGGCATAACACACTTTATAAAGAAAATGTTCTACATTCTGCCTTGGTGAGCAGCGTCTGGGGTCTTAAAAGCCTGTGGGTAGCCATCTAAGATACTCCGCTGGTCTCACTCCTTCGGTAGCAAGGGAAAATGAAGAAAACAAGATACAAGGGAAAGATCAGTCCAAAGGACTAATGGACCACAACTACCACGGCCTCCACCAGACTGAGTGCAGTACAACTAGATGGTGCCCAGCTACCACTACTGACTGCTCTGACTGGGATCACAACAGAGGGTCCTGGACAGAGCTGGAGAAAGATGTAGAACAAAATTCTAACTCACCAAAAAAGACCAGACTTACTGGTCTGACAGATACTGGAGAACCCTGAGATTATGGCCCCCGACACCGTTTTAGCTCAGTAATGAAGTCACTCCCAAGGTTCACCATTCAGCCAAAGATTCACAGTCCCATAAAACAAAACGAGACTAATGGGGCACAACAGTGCAGGGACAAGGACTAGAAGGCAGGAGGTGACAGGAAAGCTGGTAGTAGGGAACCCAAGCTTGAGAACGGACAGTGTTGACATATTGTGGGGTTGTTAACCATTGTCATAAAACAATATGTGTACTGTTTAATGAGAAACTGTTCTGTAAACCATCTAAAGTACAATAAAAAAATTTAAAAGATAAAAATTTAAAAAACCTAAAAAGTAAAAATTAGAGCATAATTAAACATAGCCACAAACTTTGAAAACAACAACAAAAAATACTCCTTATTTGCTGATAGTTTTTTTTTTTTTTTTTTTGGCAGTATGATACAATGAGTAAGATGTTCTCAAATAGTTTACTAGAGAAATACTATTTTCTCTGGAGACAAAAGTGTTGTCATTCATCTATTATAGTTGTAGTAGGAAGCCGATCGAAAGATATTTTCTAAGAAAGTAATATAATCCAATATTCATTTCAAAAGGTTACTGTTTCTGGAGGATGGACTGAAGGGAGTCAAGAGTAAAAGTAGGAAGAGAGGACAGGAAGCAACTGCAATGGTCCAGTAGGAAATGATAGAGGGTTGGATTTAGGTAGGAAGAATAGTGCTAGAGAGACTTGTTTGGGTTTTGGGAGAATATTTGTAGGGAAAATCGCCAGCATACCAAACCAAAACCAGTTGCCCTGGAGTCAATTCCAACTCATGGTGACCCCATAAGTGTCAGAGTAGAACTGTGATCCATTGGCTTTTTAATGGCTGATTTTTTTTGCCTTTCTTCTGAGGCATCTCTGGGTGAACTTCAAGCTCCAACCTTTTGGTTAGCAGCTGAGCATATTAACTGTTTGCACCACCCAGCGTCTCCATGTGAGGCTACAGTGATGGATTTCATGTAGGGGTTAGGAGAGAGGCAAAGGGAGGTGATTTTTATTTCAGCCACTCTGTGTATGGAGAAGCCATTTACTAAAACAAAGAAAGCTGGAGGGATTACAAGTTTCTGGGAGAAGATCAGTAGTTCAGGCTTACATGTTAGGTGCATCATGCCTCTTAGGTGTCTAGTTGCAGAAGCTGGGTAGGCGGTGGAATGTACTGATCTGGAGCTTGGAAGAGTAGGAAATGGGAAATCAACTATCTATGGCTGATAGTTGAAGTGATGGGACTCATAAGATTGCTGGGGTGAGAATATTGTATGAGAAAACAGGAAGGGACCAGCAAAGGAGACACAGAAGATGCAGGTGGGGGCGAGAAGGAGGCACTGTGACTGTGAACAAAGAGGAAATATCAACTTTGTTAAGTGCTACTGAGATGTCAAGAAAGATGAAGACTGAGAAGAGTCCATTGGCCATGGCAACAATGAGATCATAAATGATCTTAATGAGATCAATTTCAGTAGTGTGGTCTTGGGAGCAAGAAGAGAGAGTGGGAAGGTGCTGAACGGTGAATGGGAAATGGGGTGTGAAGCCAGCCTATGTAGACAACTTTGTTGAGAAGCTTGACTGAGAGGAATAGTAAAGACAGGGCAGGAGGACTACGCAGCATTGAGGTTTGCTTGATTTTAGGAGATATACTACAGCACATAACTGAATGCTGATGGGAAGGATTCAGTAATAAAAAGTAACAATAATAACTAATGTTCAGGTGCTTCCTCTGTGCCAGCCATCATTCTAGATGTTCACCCATATTGACTTACTTAGTACTCCTAAGAAATGCATGAGATAGTTAATATTGTTTTACATTTAGAGAGAAAAAATCTGGAGCATGGAAAGGCAAATTTGTCCAGGTTCCCAAGCTGGAAAATGACAGTCAAGATTTAAACAGTCTTATTCTAGTTTCTGCTTTTAATACTCTACACTACAGTAGTTTTTTAAGTAGAGAAGGGAAGTTGAAAGTTTAGGAGAGAGAGGTACCAACTGATGAAGCTCATAGGACACTGAAAGGAAAAGGATCTAAAATAAATATGGAGGGACTGGGCATTATTAGACAAAGCACCCATTTTCTGTTGGATTTCAAAGTGTCTTAATGAGCCAGGACTTTACTCTGTCTCTGTGACTGTGACTCAGTGATTCATCAGATAATAATAATTGCAAATCTTTCATTTGAAAGGAAATGTATAAGGATTATGATAATGTTTAAGATTTCACAAATAAATACTAACGGTGTCTACTTCCAAAATCCAAGCAGTATATTTCAGAGTTTGAAACCCTCAATTTAGATGTCTTCCTCGGTTCCTCTAGTAAGTGTTAAATTGCTTCTAATATGATTAAGCACAAAAGTGATTATGTGGTGTTGATGGCTACATTTCAGGTGTGGCTGAAGCATGTATAAGTGCTTTTGGATTTGCTAATAATTCAACAGTGTTAATTAAAGGCAATAATACACTTGGCTCTCTGACTTGCAGTGTTCCTGCTAGGATGGTATGAACAGTGAAATGTACCCCCCAAAAGCTGAATTTTTGAGAACTTGTCTTACAACAGCAGAGTTTGCTCATTTTTAGTGTGAAGCCGTGTAACTGTATAAGCTTATAAGGAATTAAACAATAAAAGAAAATTTAAAAATATTTTCTCTATTTGCTGATATTGGAAAAATTTTTTTGGCAATCTTCCCAAAATCACTTACTTATTTGCCAAAAAGTGAAGAATCTAGTTTTTTTAGCTTAAAAAAAAAAAGTACTGTGTAGAAATAGCTGAAGGAATAAAACATCATAAAGTTTGTTTTCTAATTATACTCTTCCCTGATTATGGATGATGCCTCAAAAATTATAGAAGATTAAAGGGAAGTGAAAGATAGCTCAAGTTTCCAATGCAACATGATCTAAGAATTCTAGTTAAGAATTTATATTCAAAAGTAGAATCCAGGACTGTCTTTTTGGGCATTAAAATAGATGGGCATATGGCCAGCAAAATCTAACATTATCTAAATTTCAAGGAAAAGCGTGGGAATTCTTGATCTCTTAAGTCTCCTCCATCCTTAGACTCTGATATTACTATTTCAATGATAATGTAGAAGAAAAATGGATACTAAAAAAAAAAAGGTTGCAGTGACCAATCAATGATAGTTTTAAAAGCATTCATTCATAAAAATAAAAATAATATTCAATCCTAGGAAATAAAATTGAAGAAAGAAGAACTACTTGGTAGATCCAAAGAGATGACCAACAAATCAGAAATATTAGAAAATTAGATAATGCCTAAAGAATACAATAATAAAAGACAAACAAATCACTTGGTCACTCTCTTGCGAGAAACAGCCTGCCAAGGAAGACCCTTCTCCCGCTTAAGGACAATCATGACAGTTTGATGACAAAACAACACCCCAGCCATGATCCTCCTTTTTTCCAGGAAATGGGATAGCCCCTAACCTTGTGTGATCGTTCCTCTTTTGAAACGTCCCCAAACTGCTCGTTTGCCTCCTTGCAGCCAACCAAGGGCTGCCAAATATACCTGAAGATCCGTTAGGAAGTCTACCCTACTTTGAAAACCTCTGCCTTAATACAATGTTTGCCAGTCAGACACTGTCTCTGTGTTTCCTCTTTTCAATCTATGAAATGAACTCGCCTTTCCAACACCTTTTATAGATAAAAAGGCAGGGTGTCTTGCCTGAGATCACATATGCTATTTCAAATTTTAATTAAGAACTTTGATTTTTCTAGTCCCTCCTAAATATTTTAAGTATAGACTCACCTAGATGTTTTACCTAAGTTATTAATTCTGACAAATCAAATAGAACTAATGTCATATAATTGACGATTCTACATACCACTGTGGACCAAGATAAAAATCAGTCAACAAAAGTACATCTCATTCTTGGGCTAATCCCTAGACCTGATGTGGGCAACCGGCTGATGCCTCAACTATTTAAAAAGAATTTTATTCCTTGAGTTGATAGATGAACATTAAAACCCAAAGGCAGAATTGATTAAACAATTTAACATGAAAAAGTCTGACTCCGTAAGTGTAGGTTCACATAAATGATTTATCAAGTACTAATCTTGTTGTGTGTGCATGCATATGTGCATGCTGAACATCCATGTAGAAAGAGAAGGGGGGTACAGGGGAGAGGAATGGAGAGAGAGAGATGGAGAGGAAGGAAGAAAAGGAGAGAGGGAGGGAGAAGGGAGGGAAGGAGTCTCACCAGTACCCCCACCCATCTCCAAAACTTTACCTTGCCCTCTCTTGCTTCTGGCTCTCTGCAACTACTCTCTTCCCTGCTTGAAATAACCACTGCCACCATTTGGCATTTCTTCCCCTACCTAACCTCTGCTATTCCTTTCAATTTTCCGCTGAGAAACCACTCCTTCTGGAAAGCTTCTTATACCCTCCTTCCTCCAGGTACTCTAGGAGGTCCAGTAGCACCTTTCACTTCCACGCTCCTGCTTTTTTATGGCACCCTATTATATTTGCACATTTACTTAAGTGTAAAATCTCCTAGATTGTGGGCTCTCTGATAAAATATCTGGTGTTAATTATAACACTCATTATATAACTAGCATCTGGCATTTGTTGTTGTTGTTAGGTGCTGTCAAGTCAGTTCTGACTCATAACCATCCAATGCACAACAGAATGAAACACTGCCCAGTCCTGTGCCATCCTCACAATCATTGCTATGTTTGAGCCCTTTGTTGCTGCTACTGTGTCCATTCATCTCGTTGAGGGTCTTCCTCTTTTTTCACTGACCCTCTACTTTACCAAGCATGATGTATTTCTCCAGGAACTGGTCCCTCCTGATAACATGTCCAAAGTATGTGAGACTAAGTCTTGCCATCTTTGCCTCTAAGGAGCATTCTGGCTGTACGTCTACCAGACAGATTTGTTTGTTTTTTTGGCAATCCAAAGTATATTCAATATTCTTTGCCAAAACCATAATTTAAATGAATCAGTTCTTCTTAGGTCTTCTTTATTCATTGTTTAGCTTTCGCGTGCATATGAGGTGATTGAAAACACCAGAGCTTGGGTCAGGCACGCCTTAGTCCTCAAGGTGACAGCTTTACTTTACAGCACTTTAAAGAGGTCTTTTGCAACAGACTTGCCCAATGTAATGTGTCATTTGATTTCTTGGCTGCTGCTTCCATGGGCATTGATTGTGGATCCAAGTAAAATGAAATCCTTGACAGCTTCAGTCTTTTCTCCGTTTGTCATGATCTTGCTTACTGGTCCAGTTGTGAGGATTTTTGTTTTCTTTATGCTGAGGTGCAATCCATACTGAAGGCTGTAGTCTTTGATCTTCATCAATAAGTGCTTCAAGTCCTCTTCACTTTCAGTAAGCAAGGTTGTGTCATCTGCATATCACAGGTTATTAATAAGTCTTCCTCCAATCCTGATGCTGCAGTCTTCTTCATATAGTCCAATTTCTCTGATTACTTGTTCAGCATACAGATTGAATAAGTATGGGAAAGGATACAACCCTGACACACACCTTTCATAACTTTAAATCATGCAGTATCCCCTTGTTCTGTTCGAACAACTGCCTGCCTCTTGGTTTATGTACAGGTTCCTCATGAGCACAATAAAGTGTTCTGGAATTCCTATTCTTTGCAATGTTATCCATAATTTGTTATGAGCCACATAGTAGATTATAACACAGGAAACATCTTTCTGGTATTCCCTGATTCAGCCATTACTGATCCATCTGACCTCAGCAATGATATCTCTGGTTCCATGTCCTCTTCTGAATCTGGTTGAATTTTTGGCAGTTCCATCGACATATGCTGCAACTGTTTTTGAATTATCTTCAGCATAATTTTACTTGCATGTGATATTAATGATATTGTTTGATAGTTTTCACATCCTATTGGATCATCTTTGTTTAAAATGGTCACAAATATGTATCTCTTCCAGTCAGTTGGCCAGGTAGCTGTCTATAAAATTTCTTGGCATCTAGCATGGTCCACAGTATATACTTAGTAGTCAATAAATATTTGTTGACTAATGAATGAATAAATTTGAAAGTGATTTAGATAAGCTGTAAAAATAGGACAGAAATAATATATAAAAGATAAAAGAGTATAAGTACTTAAAAAAAAATCAAACTCTTAAAATAAGCTTGCTACATATATCCTTAACTTGCTTTTGAAAGCTGTTAAAAGCTCAGTAAAATGTAGCCTGCCTGATCTGTGATTATCCCAATAGTACAGTAAGGATATGTGGTCCAGTGGCACAAGAGGATGTTTTGCAGAGCTGAAAAATTAGATTAAAACTGAACAAACTAATTGGATTTAAAGATTATATGAGGTCACAGTCTCAAGATTCGTGCATTCAAGAATTGCTAGTAGTAAGAGTATTATATCATTCATAAATCACTCTTCATGTAAAGAGACCCATCAGTGAGTTGAGCCAGGCTGATGGTTTTACAGTCCAGAGCTTCTGAGAACAGTTTATATCAAAACTTGATGTGGCCAATGCATGTGCTTGCATTATTTGTATGCTGTATTTGGGTTTATTGAGTAATTCAGTAGGAAGCTAGCATGTTGAAGCATGCTGTTTGTCATAACAGGTATTTTTCAAATATTCATCTAGTCAAATAAACATACTCCACACATGGCTTTAGAATGGCTATGACTGGCACACTTATGGCACATTTCTAAGTGGTAGAATTCCAGTCAGATGTCCCTAAATATGTGTTTATTCAAACTCCATTGCATTGTGAAATTCCGCTAATTTGTAGATTTATTTTTAGGTATTATAAATTTATCTACTTTTTGCACTAAGTGTTTGGGAACATCTCACTCTTAAACTAAAGCATATTCTAGGCAAGATGAGACACAGTCATTAAAATCCTTCCATTAAGACGTACACATACATACACACAAACATGTAGAAACCAAATCTAAATACTCAGCTGAATGAAATTTTCTAAGATTCTTTTTTTTTTTTTTTTTTTTTTACTAGAGGCTTCTGGTAGAGATTGTCATATGGTTGGCATTTTCCAGGTCAAAATGTGACTTTTAAAAGAACTGCCTTTAGCAGACTAACATTTAGGTTGGATAAATGAGTTATAGATTTGGCCAGAAAAAAAATATTTCTTTAACTTTTTAAAAGAAAGGTAAAGAACTAATTGCCTGTCTATCTAAAGACAACAACCTGTATTTGTTGGTCCAAAGAGAAAAAAAGTCATCTCTTACAATACTGCCTCAAAAGAGGCAAACGATATTCACCTATGACATGTAAAATGCCACTTTAAACTTCCTTAGTATCCAATTTGAACAATTTCAAAAATAAGATATTTGTTGTAATGATTACAGGGTATCATAAAAATACAAGATTAGTGCTGTAATATTATTGTGTAATTTATACATGTCATTTTGAATAATGAAAAATAAAACCCATTGCCATTGAGTCGATTCCAACTCATAGTGATCCTGTAGGACAGAGTAGGGCTGCCCCATAGGGTTTCCAAGAAGTGGCTGGTGGATTTGAACTGCTGACCTTTTGGTTAGCAGCAAGTTCTTAACCACTACGCAATCAGGGCTCCAATGAAAAATAAAGTGTTATTTATTACCTAAAATATTAATAACCATATAAAGAAATGGTTTATAGAATTAAGAGAGACGCAAGTATAGGGGTTTATCTCAGGAATTTCCATTCTTTAAATGATCTAAACTGTATTGCATTTTAAATATGTACAGATGTGGAAAGAATGGAAGTAAATTCTTAAAGGTAGACTTATGTAAAAATGTTGAATTTTTCAGAATCTTTTTTAATATTAAGAAAAGGGCTAACATTATAAGATAAATTTTCATTTTACCCTATTTTCACTGAGCAAGAGATGAAAAGGTATCTTTTCCATATCCTCTCAAGTTTTTAGAATAATAAATGCAAACTTTGAAAGTTTAGGTGGAGAAAACCAACATTCAAAGAGGACGGTCATTTTTTAATGGGCTTCTCAATGTATGGTCCCTGGACCAGGAGCATAGGGAGCGTTTAGGAGTTTATGAGAAATGCAGAGTCTCAGACTCCACTCTAGACTTAGTGAATCAGAATCTGCCTGGTAACAAGATGATCTTTTGGTTAGCAGCCAAGCTCTAAACCACTGCATCACCAGGGCTCTTTATAGCCTTGTAAAATTATATGGCAGTATAATAAAAGAATCTCTGTACATTTCTACTCTCCATATTTTACTGGTGATTAAATACCTGCTTTTATTATACCTATCCCTCTATCTGAAAGATTTTGCGATTTGTATAAGTTTAATTCATTCATGTTATTGTTTTTCAGGCCTAATTCTAATAAACGAATATTTATTATTCTACAGTTTGCTAGGGCAAAGCACAGTATGGGGAATAGTAAGCAGTAAATGATGAAAAAGATAAAATCCCTGTGCTCACATATATTCCAGTCCATCAAAGGAGTTAAGACATAAACACAAATAACCATGATTAATTTCAGCGAGAAAGAAAATGCTGTGGGAACTCGGAGAGCAGTTGCTTCAGATTTGTAGAATTAGTTAAGACTTCCTGAAGGAGAAAGCATTCAAACTAGGCCAAGGAGGATGGCTGGGATAACAGGAGGGAATGTTGGTGAAGGGTATTTCATGTAGGGAAGAGAGCGAGAGTATCTCTGTGTGGTGGATTATTATAAAAGCACCCAGGGAATGAGGTAACCAAATACTTTTCTAGCACTTACTTAGCTGCTTCTATCGAAGTCTACAATGTTAAAAACATGACTCTCGTAAAAAATATATAGATGATGAGATCCTGTCAAAGATTAAAAAAAAAAAACCTGAGGAAACTAGCAAGACGATAAAACTGGTTCAAAGAAGCATACAATAGGCTGCTAAATATAAAATCAGTGGGGAAAAAATCCCTAGAATAATGTTGCAAAGTTAGATACAAAATTTATCAAAATCCGACAAGGCAATAAAAATGTAACCTTTGGGGTTATCTTTCCCGCTGGACAGAAATCACTTGTTACTTATCAATTTTCTAAAAGTTAGCACCTGACTTTATGGAGTCTGATTCTCATCAATAGTAAATACTAAATTAACAGAGTTCCATTTACCTAGAGCACAAGCTAATTCTCAGGTGGGCTTGTTGACAATGCTCTGATAGAACTCTAAAAGGGTTAGATAATTTTTTAAATTGATTTGCTGAGTCGTTATTGTTGTTAGGTGTTGTTGAGTGAATATTCAACTCATAATGACCACATGTAACGAGGCAAACTGCCCCCATAGGATTTTCTAGGCTGTAATCTTTATGGGAGCAGATTTCCCAGTCTTCTCTTCAAGCCGCTGGGTGGGTTTGAACTGCCAGCCTTTTGTTCAGTGGTCAAGTGCTTAGCCGTTGCGCCACCAGGACTTCTTTTTATCACTTCCCAGATGGTAGAGGAAACTGAATCTCATAAAATTAGGGAAATTACCCAAATCACATAGCTGACTCAGGAAAGACAGATTATAATCCAGATCGGTTTGAATTCAAAGTCTCACATTTTCACAACATAAAAACAATAAACACAGTTATACTGTTATCTTGCCCCAGACAACATCTAAGTGCTAAACAAATTAAAATTAATTTATCCTTAAAACAAACAAAACACATGAGGTGGTTGTATTCCTACTACCCAAATGAGGAGACTAAGACTTGAAGAGGCAAAAGGAAGAAGGGAGAGTGATACAGACAGAGGATAAAGACCTGGACAGTTGGTAGGACCCAGAAATTTAAGTTTGTACACTGTGCTCAGGGAATATCACAACTCAGTATGTTCTCTGGATAGAGTGGACAAAAGCTATGGAAGCCCGTAAGTGTGGACTTATATGCTATTTGCAGTCCCGTCTCAAGAAGCTGGACTGCTCTTTGTGGTACTTAACTCGGATCATAGATAAATCTTTGATTCAGAGTGAGATTAGGCAGTCTTTTCCTGAAAATTGCTCATCTGTACTTACACACAAAATTCTGCATTCCCTTTAGAGTTTACATACTTTTTGAAGACACTAAGGATGTAGTTCGACATAACAACACCTATAGTTTAACTGTGACGACTCCTGTAAGGATTTTAGACACCACATTAACCCTAAACGTTTGTGCAAGTGCATTGTTTAAGGAAATGGCGTTTTGACATTAGAATGGAGGGTGGAGAACAATGCAATTCTTACCTTTCTCCAGTTGCACCAGGACCAAACTCACTCGTTCAAGATTAATCCAGTTCCAACCTCATGATTTCATAAAAACCCACCTCTCTCCCAGGCAGAAAGAGTAGTAGATGTGAACATAATGGAGCAGTTAAAGGACTAGAATCTGAAGCCAGATGCCCAGGTTTAAATACCAGCTTCCCTAATTCCTAGCTGTGTGATTGTGAAGATTTTAAGCCTCTCTGTGCTTCAGTTTCCTTATCTGTAAAATGAGAAAAATGAGAAAACTTACCTTACAGAGTTGTTGTGAAGGTTCAGTAAACTTGTGTTTATAAGATGTGTAAAGCAGTGTTTGGCACATAGTAAGTGCTGTGTGTGCATTTGTTAAATAAATGTGGGTATACCCCAGTGTCTTCCCTTTTCTTATTCAGGGTATGGCTCCATCTATGAGTTTTCAAGTAACTTTAGACTATATAAATGACTTTCACAATGCTTTAAAAAAAATCAGACTTCTGAAATCTAAAATATAATAATTTTTTTCTGTTCATAAAATGTAGATATCAGATATAAATTATTTTTTACTCTCCATAGGCTAATACAGTTTCACTTAAAGCTTCTGGAATTCCCTGCCAAATTAATTATGTAATGTTAAATATAAGCTTGGGACACATTAGAGATATATTTAACTAATGGATATTCTTAACTCCTAAACTTTATTTTATTGTACTTTTTCCTTTGAATTATTGAATTAATAAATTCTGCCATTATCTTAATTGGGGTTTTATACTTCGATGATTTTTTTTCTCATGGAATTAATTATTGGTTTATTTCTTGGTATCTTGGTACAAAAATCTCCAAGTCTCATATCTAATTCTTGGTATTTTTATTAAAAAGATATTTTACTACTTTTCTTATTAATTGGGAAAAATCTATGTATTGTTTTGAATAAGGAGCAATGTGAAATTTACACTCTGTGCCATTAAAAGGAAACCTTACCAATTATATTAATTCTGATAAGGAAAATTGTATCTCACAATATCTAACTTGAATTAGATCATACAAATTTGCTGATGAGAATCTTGTCTTTCATAGATTTAATGCTGTATTACTATTTCTAGATTTCTTTTCCATAATACTGGATAATATTTAATATTTATTTAACTCACTCAGGAGCTGTAAGTCTGCAAACATTCTAAAGATGAAAAGACTCTACATAATTTTACATCAGTTATGCAAACATGATCTATTTCTCACATTCTGGGTTATGATGCACATAATATTTTAAGCCTTTTTCCCCCCATTGTTAAGTTTTAGAATGTTTCCACTTATGTTCCACATGAGCCACTTTTGTCATACATAGACTGATCATGAAAAGTAACACATATTTTACTGATAAAGTGAGCAGAGAGAGAATTCTGAAAGGAACTTACTTATATAGCCATATACTACAGATAGGTGGTGGTGTTGCTGGGTTTTGTTTTTCTTTTTTTTTGGAGTAACTAGGCTATAAAACTAGGTAGATGACTTTAAATGGACACAGAAGGAAATTCACATTTGGAACTGATAAAGATACTATTGTTGCTCGATTATGAATATATTTTTAGCAGGCTGTTTATTCTAAATTAGATTACTCTCCTTAAAAAATTTCAGTAAACTTGTTCATATTTTGAGCAGTAGAGGGAGCTCTAAAAAAGCTTAGCAAATAGAAAGAAGATGTTTTAGTGAATACATACAATTTTAGATAAAAAGTACTAAAAGTGTTTGAGTCGTAAATAAATAAATTTTACTTATAAACAGATGTGTGTTTTTTCATATCTTTTGCTCTAAAGGGGTGTTACACTTTGCTCATTTTTAATATCTTTAATATTTGGTTTTATTTTAAGGAAATCTAGAGGTACAAAAGTTATTTTTTATTAGTGTTTATAAATTTACTTAAGCATATCTGGATTTGGCTATTTCATATGATTTATTGACTCCATGTTATGCATGCTACAGATACATTGATAGTTTGTGAAAACTCATATACTGTTAAGACACCAAGAACTTCATGGTTCTGTTTGGATTATGTACTCTGTGAGTGTAGTCAAAACTGTACTGGAATAAATGTAACTCTGTAAAAGTCAAGAACTACCCAATGACTGTGGCTAGTTGTCCAACAATTGATATTTCCTGAGTGTTTATTGGAATCAGGAGCCCTGGTGATGCAGTGGTTAAGAGCTTGGCTGCTAACCAAAAGGCTGGTGGTTTGAATCCACCAGCTGCTCCTTGGAAACCCTGTGGGGAAGTTTTACTCTCTGAGTTGGCAGAGGGTTTGGTTTTTTGGTTTTTATTGGACTCTTAATGCTCTTGTGGGTGCTCTCATAGATACGAAAAGAATACAACCAAGTGAATGTATTCTCAGCAGAATGGGGGTGGCTATACGCTGTAAGAGCAAGCATTCAGGACTTGGGTTCAGAACTAGGTGATGAGGTCTGGCTCCACTTTCAAGCTGAATAACTTATTCAGATATAATGACACGTATGTCTCCCTGCAATTTGAGAATTATATAATTAAGATAAATTTTCTTAAACTATTCCTGAATCATACTAAATATTCAATAAATCACCCCTCTTTACGTGCATATATATCAGAGCTAGTACATTACACAATCCATTACCCATAATTCTAAAATCCAAAAATCTCTGAATATATGTGTATGAAACCAGTTACTGTCTAGTCAATTCCAATTCATGGCGACCCCATATGTTTCAGAGTAGAACCGGGCTTCATAGGGTTTTCAATGATTGTGACCTTTTTGAAGTAGACCACCAGGCCTTTCTTCTGAGGCACCTCTGAGTAGATTTGAACTGCCAACCTTTTGGTTAATAGCTGAGCTCTTTACCCTTTGTGCCACCCAGGGAATGCTAATATGATGTCATATGTATGATGTTAGAAATTATAGATGGTATCTATCGTGCAGAGACGATCAAAGCAATAATCTATCTTCACAGAGGCCATTACAAGTGCAGGGCTCTACATCTACAGCAAGTTATTTAATAATTGATGTCAAAATTATCTAAACATTATAACAGTGTATGGAGAACCACTGTAAATTCTTTCATTTCTTTTGTTTTTGTAGGTTTTGTTTTTGCTGAGACTTTATGTTTTTCCTCTTTATTTTTATGAGTATGTTTGTTAACTTTCTTTGTGGTTACCATGAATTTTACCCTTATCTTTCTAAGTTTGAAGCAGTCTATTATGACTTGGTATTGCCTTGCCTTCCTCTCCATTAGAAGGTTGTATACCTATGCTGTTTATTCCCTCTTTTGTTGTTTTGATGTTGTTGTCATTTACTGATTAACTGCTCTGATTCCCTGTTGTATTTCTTTTGGTTTTGGATAGTCCTCGAGAGTTCAATTCCTAGATTGGTATCTGGCTGGTACGATCCTGCATCCTAGATTCTGCCTGTGAGCTGAAGTTGTTTGTCCTCAGATCAAAGAACTCCCTTTAATAATTCTTGTAAGTTTGGTTTGGCTTTTACATAGTCCCTTAATTTCTGTTTATATGGAAATGACCTAATTTTACCAACATAATTGAACAAGAGTTTTGCAAGATATATTATTCTTGGTTGGCAATTTTTTTCATTCGAGATTTTATATATGTCATCCCATTGCCTTCTTGCCTGCATGGTTTCTGCTGAAAAATCTGAGCTTAGTCTTATTGTTTCTCTTCTGCATGTGACTTCTTGTTTTTCACGAGCTGCTCTCAGGATTTTTTGTTTGCCTTTGGTTTTGGCGAGTGTGATTATGATATGCCTTGGTGATTTTCTATTGGGGTCTCTCCTATATGGGGTTCATTGAACTTCTTGGTTGTCCAGCTTTCATCTTTCATGATAATGGGGAAGTTTTCTGTCAGCAGTTCTTTAATGATCCTCTCTGTGTTTTCTGTTTTCTCCCCCTGTTCTGGAACTCCAATCACTCGAAAATTTTTGCTTTTGATTGTATCCCACATAACTCTCAGGATCTCTTCATTTTTCTTTGTTGTTTTTTCTGAGTTTTCCTGAAACAGAGTTGTATCCTAGTGTTTCTCTTCAATTCCACTGATCCTGTCTTCCACCGTTTCAAATCTGCTTCTCAGCCCTTCTATGACACTGTCCATTTCTGAAATCTTGTTGTTTATCTTTTTTATTTCTAATTGTTGTCTTTGTATAATTTCTAGTTGTGGTTTTATTTTGGCATTTTGTTCCTGCATTATTTTCCTGAATTATTCCAATTTTTTGTCTGTATTTTCCATGAATTTGTCTATTTTTTCCTCGTTTTTGTCTGCTTTTTGCCTCAGCTCTTGGAGAATTCTGAGTATTAGAGATTTGAATTCCCTATCAGGTAGTTCTAGTGCTTTTTTTCCCACTGGAAAGTCATCTGGCATTTTATTTTGGATGCCTACTGGAACCACCCTGTCCTGTTTTTGTAAATGTTTTGATATTGTCTGCTGTCTTTGGGGCATTCAGTAGTTATTTTTCTCGTTTATTGACTGTAGATTTGTTTGTTTCAGCCTTTTTTTTTTTTTTTTTTTAATTTGGCTATGTCTGAGCAGGCAGGCTGTGTGCTCTTTGTTGTTTGCTCATCTGTGGGCACAATACTTTTTGCCTCCTTCTCCAACTGGCAGGGTCAGTCACTCAGATATGGTATGGCAGGGCAGATCTAGCTGAAGAGGAGTTACTGGGATGGGTTGTTTGTGGCACTTACTACAGCCACCAGCGTGGGTCGGTAATCAGTGCAGGGCAGGTTCCAGTAGGCCGTGCCTGTGCTGCTTGGTGGTGTGATGTTAAGCGCATGGTGCAGGTAGGCAGGATGTAGCGGGGAGATTGTTGTGTGTGGAGCTAAGATGGATATGGGAGAGAGGAGAGAAGAACAGGAGCCAAAAACATACAAACAAACAAAAAAGAATGCTAGGGGAGCTTGCCATTGGAGTGGAGAGATGAGAGACCATGAAATGGAGAAAAACAGAAAGGGGAAGAGGAAGAAAAGAAAAGAATGAATAAATAAAAATCAAAAAGGAAAAGAACAGCAAAGTTCCCAGGGATCCCACTGGTGCAGCTGTGAGGTCTGGGGAAGTTTTTCTCAGGTGTTGCAGTACAGCCTGGCTAGAAGGAGTACAGGTATATAATGCCAGGTATTCAGGGAACAGAAAAAGAAGGAAGATATAGAGAGACGAGAAACTGAGTAATGAAGAAAGACAAAAAGGGAAAAAGAGGGAAAAGAAAACAAAACAAATCCTAAAAAAAGGGAACAAGAAAAGCCCCCAAAAAACAGAAAAAAAAAGAAAAAAGAAAAAACAACGAAGAAAGAAATGTTCTCAGGGATCCCTCTGCACGTCTGTGCAAGCTGAGGGGGTAGTTTCCAAGCCACACAGCACCGCCTGGCTAGAACGGGCTCCCAACTCAAGAAAAGGAAAAGAAAACAAACAAACAATTCAAAACAATGTAACTAACAAAAGCCCCGGGACCCCACCAATGTGGCAGCCCAGACCGGGAAGCAGCTCCACACTCGAACGGAGCTCTGCAGCCCCTCCAGAAGAAGCAAAGATGGCACAAGGAGGGGGAGGTGGTGAGAGGTAAGGACGAAATCAAAAGAGGCAGAAAAAAGCAACACCAGCAGCCAACAAATGGCACTCAGAGAGCTGGCCCGTTCAGGTGGATAGAATCCAAGCAGCCGGTGCTTCCCAGACAAGAGATTGTGGCTGCGGGAAGCAGAGGAGGCTGAGTGGAGGTGAAGAAGGGTGGGGGGTGGGAAAGCGTATATTGCAAATTACTGGTTGTTTTGTCTCCTGCTGGATGCTCCATGAAGCTGCTTTCTGGTACCCCTGTTTGCTGGTCTCCAATAGGAGTCCAAGATGGCGGATCTGTGCTGCGTTAGCTGATAGGGGACCTCTGCATGAATCTCTCCTCGCTGTCCGTTCTCTGTCAGTTTTCTCACTCCATTTGGTGCTTGGCTGAGTTCTTTATCTCGTCATTTGATGTTTTATGGTTTCAGGATTGTTGTTTTCTCTGTTCGGCTTAGTTTTTCAGATCTTTGCTGTGGAGGGACGGCATGGTGCTTCTTCCTAGAGTGCCGTTTTGCTGAAAGTCCACCACTGTGAATGCTTGTTAACCATATACAGACTACTGTTACTTCTGCTTCTACTTAGCCATGGAAAGACTACTACCACTTCTTCATCAGATGATGACATCCTATTTAGTTGTAGCATGCATTTAGGTAACTTTGTAGAACATAGAATGTTTGTGGTCTGTATATGGTGAAACACTGTAATATCTGTTAGATAACTTGTGACACAAATGAGCATGATTTAGGGTAATTTTAGAGAGAAGGCTGATGATGGAATAATTTACAATGTAACTAGTATTTTATAAATGATCTGGGATCAGCACTAATGATTAGTTTGATAGGTGGGATAACAGAAATGATTACCAGAATTTGTCCTCATGAAATGTAAATGATGCCTTTAAGAAGAGCAATATGGACTTTTTCTATTCTTGAAAATATATGTAAGAAACTTAGGAGAAATTATACAAGTGTCAACAAAAATGCCCAGTTTATACTTTAGTAAAGCACTCTAACCTGTTGCCGTGAAGTTGGCTCCAACTCATGCCATCCCCACGTGTTACAGAGTAGAACTGCTCCATAGAGTTTTCTTTTTCTTTTTGCTTTAACAAAGAGAAGTTTATTCTCTCACAGTCCAGTAGGTTGAAAGTCCAAATTCAGGGCATCAGCTCCGGGTGAGGACTTTCTCTTTCTGTTGGCCTTCTTGTCAATCTTCCCTGGACTAGGAGCTTCTCAGGCACAGGGACCCCGGGTCCAAAGGATGTGCTCTGTTCCTGGCACTGCTTTCTTGGTGGTCTCTATAGAGTTTTCTTGGCTGTATTTTTTTTTTTTTTTCAGTTGAACTTTAGGTGAAGGTACAGCTCAAGCTAATTTCTCATACAAAAAAATATATATACATGTTGTTCTGGGACAGACATTAGTTGCAATCCCCGCAATGTGATAGCACACTCTCCCTTTCTACCCCAGCTTCCCTGTGTCCATTCAACCAGTTCCTGTCCCTTCCTGCCTTCTCATCCTGCCTCTGGACAGGTGCCGCCCATTTGTTCTCGTGTATCTGTTGTCTGTAACCTTGATAGAAGCAGATTGCCAGGCCTTTCTTCTGTGGCACCACTGGGTGGGTTCAAAACACCAACCATTAGGTTAGCAGCTAATCACAAACCGCTAGTGCCACCCAAGTATCATGCAGGTACTCCTATTGGTCAAATGGCTTTAAAAATATGTTTGTATGTAGTTTTGATGTAGTGTTAATACATCTTAATGTGTATAGGCATATTCTTTCTTTCTAGATCCATGATAAACGATTCTTCTCTCCCCAGAAACTTTTAATGTCAGGTCTAAATGCAACCCTGAAACCACAGTTTCAATTTCTATGTAAAGAAAAAAAAATGCTAAGGTGCTTTCATAATGATGCCTCAGATATCACACAAGTAACTAAGATATATTTCCAAAATAACATGAGTGTAGCACTGACAGGGTATGATATGATGAAGAAAGGAATGGCTTATTAAATGAAATTTATGAATAGGAGTTCAAAAATCTAAACACAGAAGAGAATGCTTGAAAGTAAACCAACATGCTGAATGAATATTTTCTCCTGAAAACACAATCATACAATTTTCAGGAAATATAATTGTAGTGATTTCAAGTTTACTGCTACTTTCTTTTTTCTATAACGATGGGCTGCTTTTGTCTTTTCCTTGTCTCACTTCCTTTTTTCCCACTTTGAGGTCTGTGTGTCTGCTGGTCACAGCTTTATTTTGGTTTTCCCTGCTGTGCTGGTGTTAAAATAAATTAGTTTAATATATTTTGCAAAAGGTAGCTGATCTAGAGTTTTTCTTTTGCATGGATAAGGATATAAATGCTTAATAAAATTTATTTTGAGGTCATTGGGTTTGAGTGCCTCTGTGACTTACTTCCTGCAGAGGAATTTCAGTGTGTTACAATGAAATATTTTGAAAGATGCCTCAAGAGCTGGGTTATTGTTTCCTCTGATCAGTGTACTACAACCCTGCAGAACCTTCTCTTTTCTTCTCTTTTCCTTTCTCTTTCCATCTTTCTTCCTCCCTTTGTCGTCTTCTCCCCCTCCCCTCTCCATCCTCCCTCTCTTCTTTCTTCCGTCTCCCCCTTACTCTCCTTCCCCCCTTCTTCTCTCTCTTTCTTCCTTCCCTCCCTCCATTACAATGATATTTGGAACACTGTTAGAATATATTTTGTAAACTTGAATGACTAGAAGAACGTGTTGCAAGTAGAACCATTGTGTAAATCTTTTACTGTCTTGTACATTCTATTTTATAAAATATATATATATTAAGTGAAGAGAGTATAGCTTTTTAAAAACGATCTAGAATCTTAAGTGAATGCCTACTTCTGATCAGACTGACTCAAGAGTTTCTCATGATAAAGATGTTGAGAGCTAAAAACACAGAATGCAGTGCTTTTAAGCTTGATTTCAGGCCTAAGGAATACAGAAGTCTGAGGAATTCCAAGAGCCGGGCAGCAGTTACTTGGAACTGAGCGATTTACCAGGGGTGTGAGTAGGCTGTGCACTGTCTACCTCATGCTGCTTCTCTAGCTGTGTTCTCATTACAGTCCAGGTGATTCTGATGTTAGAAATTCCTTGTTTATTAAAGGGTCCCTGGGTGGTGCAAACGGTTTGAGCTCGACTACTAACCTAAAGGTTGGTGGTTCAAACCCACCTAGCAGTGCCACTGAAGAAAGGCCTGATGACCTGCTTCTGTAAAGATTACAGCCAAGAAAATCCTATAGAGCACAGTTGTCCTCTGTACTAACACATGAGATTGCCAGTAGTCAGAATCAACTCGACAGCAGTGGGTTTGGTTTGGGTTTTGGCTGTCTGTCAAAATTTAGTCCTGAGTAAAAATCAGACACTTCCTACACACGCGATTAGGAAGACTTCTGGACAAACTATAGCATATCAGACCTATTTGATGCATTCCTTTGGAATGTCCTTCAGAATCCAACTCCCTTCTGTGTCTACTACCTTGAAAGTTGTCTTGGGTCTACCTAACACAGAATCTATACCTACAAGGTAAGGCCCAGGTTTCAGGCACCCTCTGGTACAAGCAATATGGTTGCCAGTTCTGTATTCAGTAGAATCTTTGTTGACAAAGCAACTTACATGTTCTTGATAAGACACTTTAATTTCCTCCTAATTGCATGCTTAGAATGACAGTGAACTCACTGATCAATTAATGGCAACCGTATTTTCTCACTTTGTTGGTAATGATGGGTAAGCAGGTGATAGGTACAGGTCAATAATGATGTGCCTACTATGGAAACTGACACAGTCAACTGTTTCACTGGATGATTTTAGATTATGGAGAACTATCCTGTATCAGTTTATTTGATTCCCAGATTGTTGAGACCATAGGAAACTCTTAGACATGGATTGTTAGTATGTGGCCAGTCAAAGGAATATCTTTCATTATTTACTTACCCAAAACAAAAAGTATAACTTCTTTCATTAAGAGCGAATTATACTACACAGTAAGTTATACTACACAGAGGAGCCATGGTGGCACAATGGTTAAGCACTTGGCTGCTAACTGAAAGTTCCGTGGTTTGAACCCACCAGCAGCTCTGTGGGAGAAAGACCTGGCAATCTGCTCCTGTAAAGATTACAGCCTAGGAAACCATATGGGGCAGTTCTGCTCTATCCTATAGGGTCACTATGAGTTGGAATCAACTTGACGGCACACAACAACCACATACTACCCAGGGTAGCCAACACTTAACAGTCTCAGAACTGAAATTTAGCATATTGCAAGCAAGAATCCAGGAGAGGCTACATATGCTGTATCTTCTTTTTAACTCCCAAAACATAAAATTTTTAAATGAAAATTCACGAGGTGCCTTTTGTTTGTGATCTCTGTAAGGTAGAGAAATGGGAAAATTTTGTACTTTAACTACAATGCAGATAAGTACTGTAGGCACTTTTACTAACCTTGATGACATTAAACTGTAATCCAAGAATTGTAGAAATTCAGAGTTATTATCTTCACTAGTATTTTCATAAATATGTATGAAGAGTTTCAGGAGTCAAAAATAGGATATATGTGTATGTGTGCCGTCAATGTGTCTATGCGTGCAGTCAATGGCTATTGTATGTCAATGACTACACACATACACACATATCTTTTTTTTGAGTTAGTATTACATATATGCTGAGCAAATAATCTGAGAAGCTGGACTATATGAAGAAGAAAGAGGCATCGGGATTGGAGGAAGACTCATTAACAACCTGCGATATGCAGATGACACAACTTTGCTTGCTGAAGTGAAGAGGACTCGAAGCACTTACTGGTGAAGATCGAAGACCACAGCCTTCAGTATGGATTACACCTCAACATAAAGAAAACAAAAATCCTCACTACTGGACCAATAAGAAACACCATGATAAATGGAGAAAAGATTGAAGTTGTCGAAGATTTCATTTTACTTGGATCCACAATCAACACCCATGGAAGTAGCAGTCAGGAAATCAGAAGATGCATTGCATTGGGCAAATCTGCTGCAGAAAACCTCTTTAATGTGTTGAAAAGCAAAGATGTCACCTTGAAGACTAAGGTGCACCTGACTCAAGCCATGGTATTTTCAATAGCATTGTATGCATGTGAAAGCTGTACAATGAATAAGGAAGACCGAAGAAAAATTGACGTGTTTGAATTGTGGTGTTGGCGAAGAATATTGATTATACCATGGACTGCCAAAAGAACGAAAAAATCTGTCTTGGATGAAGTACAACCAGAAAGCTCCTTAGAAGGAAGGATGGCAACATCACGTCTTACATACTTTGGACATGTTGTCATGAGGGATCAGTCCCTGGAGAAGGACATCATGCTTGGTAAAGTAGAAAAAGAGAAAGACCCTCAACAAGATGGACTGACACAGTGGCTGCCACAGTGGGCTCAAGCATAACAATTGTGAGCATGGCGCAGGACAGGGCAGTGTTTCTTTCTGTGGTGCATAGGGTCGCTATGAGTAGCAAGCGACTTGACGGCACCTAATAACAACAACAATAATACCATTTGACTCCAGATGGCCCACTGGTGTAAGCAAGGGGTGAATACATGTCTCAGTTTGCTGAGATGGCCATGATTTACGCCATGGTTCTTACTTAAATTTTAGTAGTTTCCCCACATTTCATCCTCAAAATCTCTCAAATTAGACAATGATATGCTAAGTAAATATGTAAGAAGCTGTAAACCAAATATTGAATCTCTTGAGTAAAAGTGACAGTACCGTACAATGCCAATATCTTATTATTTAAAAATAGCATTTTTTAAAATAAAAGATCCCTCAAATTGTTACATTTGTGTTGTGCAGATAGAGGTTATCAATTTTCTCCATTGCTCACTGTTCTGTAATTTATTGTTGATTTGGTTCTACATAGAATTCGTTGTAAAAATGACAACTCCTGCTAGAGAAATATGAACTCTGAAGCCTAAATCTGGTATGTACCCCCCTCTGTGTGCTTGGGAGATAAGTTAATAGCTTGGGGCCAGAAAGGTTCCATTTTGTATACTCAAAAAGGCCGTGGCCTTACAGAGCCTGAAAAGATGAACATGTGTTCAGAATCTGAGCCATTAACTTCTGGCTCTCTCAGTGACTGACACGCAAGCCACATAAATACAATTTGAATAAAAATATCAGGGGAAATGCTCTTGATGGAGCTGTGATTGTCTTCCTTGTAAAAATTATTCATGTTGCCACAGGGTCATTGTAGGCTAAGAGAGAGGAGGTGATTACTATAATCAAATATGCATAAATGGAGGACAACTGTACATGTAAAATAAGATGCTTCTCATTTATTAGTATATAGGGTTTTTCTTAGGCTCATAAAAGCAGTTTTAAGTTACCTTTCCAACACAGACTAAAAATAGTTTTTTTCTACATAAATAAATAGGCAAATTTGGATAACATACAAATAGCATAATATTTGGATGATAGCATACTTCTAGATCATATTGAAATAAAAAAAATTTTCAAAAACAGAACTGCTTGTGTATAACATGGGTTTCATATTCTCTATGTATATCATTATTGGGATATACTTAAGTCTTTAAAAATTGTGTACAATATCGTAATTAATAGTGTAGACACAGCATTTGCTCTATGATGATAAGTATTCTGTCATGTGGAATGATTGATAATATTGTCTCTTAGAGATACACATGCTGTGTTCAAATGTTTAAGCTGAACTACAGTCAACACTTTTGAGCCCTAAAGTAATTGACTAAAGGACATCACAAATGTCTTTACCATCAACAAAATGATGAGTCCTGTAACATCAGATGAACAATTACCAAACAAGGAACAAACAACAAAGATCTGGGAATTCAAACTAATTCTTTCCCTGTATCAAAATTGATCCATCAGTAATTCAATCTAGCATTCAACAAGCAATTTTTGAAAGGAGCAAGGAAAAGGAAAAAAAAAAAAAAGCCTTATGTGGTCTTTATGGAAACGTTGAGAGAAGCGTTTTGCAGGTTCTGAACAAGCAGCGATCAAATGGATGTTTTGTGTTACTGAACATGGAAAAGGTGTGGCAGGTTAGTGCTCTCAAAATTATCATAGTTACTGCCTTCACAAAATCCATTAATATATCCAGCATCACTGTTAAGTTACTAAGGAAAATCTCATACTCATAAAAGAACTGATGAGGAGAGCGTGTGATGACAGAGCTTAAATACCCATTTTGTTTTCTCATAAATAAATAGAGCAATTTATTAATGACTCTAACTTATTGCAACTTCCCCAAATTTACCAAGGTATTCTGTACAACTTAATAACAGATCCTTTAGATAGAGGAGGGTTAGGCAAACTTTCAGGCCCCATGTACAAGTTGTTCCTTACTTCTTACCTTATATTCACCTACCTGAAAAACCATTCAAATGTGAATAGAAAAGTAAACAAATAGTTGAGGGGAAGGAGTAGAAATAAAGAGACAGAAAGTAGACAGGATTGCTGCTCACAGTGCTAATCAATTCCTTCATTAATAATACATACGTCATAGATTGAATTATGTCCCCCCAAAAATGTGTGTACCAATTTGGCTAGGCCATGATTCCCAGTATTCTGTGGTTGCTCTCCATTTTGTGATTGTAATTTTACATTAAAGAGGATTAGGGTGGGATTGTAACACCACCCTTACCCAGTCACATCCCTGATCCAATGTAAAGGGAGTTTCCCTGGGGTGTGGCCTGCACCACCTTTTATCTCTCAAGAGACAAAAGGAAAGGGAAGCAAGCAGAGAGTTGGGGACCTCATACCACCAGGAAAGCAGTGCCCAGAGCAGAAGGTATCCTTTGGACCCTGAGGTTCCTGCGCTGAGATGCTCCCAGACCAAGGGAAGACTGATGACACGGACCTTCCTCCATAGCTGATGGAGAAAGCGTTCCAAGCTGACACCTTGAATTTGGACTTGTAGCCTCCTGGACTGTGAGAAAATAAACTTCTCTTTGTTAAAGCCATCCACTTGTGATATTTCTGTTAGAGTAGCACTAGATGACTAAGACAACATACTCGTTGAATTGAAAGTTTTCATTGGAAACATGTATTTTTATCACACAGCTTAGAATATAGGTAGAATTAGAAGAAGCTGTTTTAATCAAAAACCTTTTCTTAGTAAAGAGTATAAAGAAAAACTGTACAGAAATGCTATTTTAGGTATGATATACTGAACTACACAGATAGTGAAAACTATAGTCCACAGGACACAAGAAATCTGCTTAGTCAGATTTGATTAAGCTCAGGAGGTGACTTTCGTTATCCAATTTGTTGCTTGGTAACAATAGAATAAGAGCAGTTGAATGAAAAGGGATAGATAATACTAAAGAGGAGGTTTGTTCATAGACATAGGCCCTATTGTGCAGGCCTGGGTAATAAGCACAATGAGGAGAACGCGAAGGATAGAAATAACAAGGCTGTGCCTTACAAGATACACAAGCCAGTAGGAAGTTTAAAAGGTACAAAATAATTCTGCCTTTATAACTAACATCTGTAAATACATTCATTCATTAATTCTAATCATAATATGCCCCACCCCAAAAAACCCAAACACACTGCTGTTGAGTCAATTCTAACTCATATCAATCCTATAGAACAGAATAGAACTGCCCCACAGGGTTTCCAAGGAATGGCTGGTGGATTTGAACCGCTGACCTTCTGGTTAGCAGCCATTGCTCTTAACCACTGCGCCACCAGGGCTCCATCACAATACCAATGATTATCAATTATTGAGTATCTGCTACAAGCCGAGTATTATAGTTAGTATTTTACACATTTTATTTTCATTTTTCCTAAGGATCTCACACTGAAGATAAAATTATGCTCATTTGATAGATGGAGAAGCTAAGCTTCAGGAAATCTAAGTATCTCATCCAAGCAAAAGACAAGAAATAGTGGATCTAGGATTGGAAATGGGGTCTGTCTGTGTACACTATAATATGATCTGTCAGTCGTTCAGTGGTCTTTGTTCTGGACTAGGTGTCCCAGATAAGCAGCTGGCTCCTGGGCTCAAGAGATAAATAAAACATGCCATTAAATCTCAAGAGACTTACACTCTAGTAGATGCGAATGACGGCACAGATGTTGCCAGTTCACGAGAAGTATGATAGGAAGATGCCGGCAGACTTCTATAGGAAGTTTTCCAAAAAGAATGTGTGTTGCCCTAAGTAACAGAGAAGGTCTAGCACAGTGGAGGGAAGTGAGGAGTGAAGGATGTAGATGAGCAGCATGGAAGAAAGACTTAAGCTATCATGACAGGGGACATAAGGGTATTTGCTTTCTTTTTTTTGGAGAAGAGGAACTGTATCAAAGCGTCATAAAAATAAGAGTTAAAGAGTAGGCAGGAGATTCTGAATGCAAATTATGTTCTAGCTTACTTTCTGAATGCTTGCCTTACTTCAGCCACATCAAGATGCTTTTGTCCTCTGAGCTGAAGTACTTCCTGTGTCTGCCAGATGCTGGGCACAAAAATGCTCCCTTGTTCTATCTTTAGATGCCTTTTGACCTGGAGGCGCAGTGGTTAAGAGCTTGGCTGCTAACCAAAAGTTTGGCAGTTCGAATCCACCAGCCACTCCTTGGAAACCCTAATGGGCAGTTCTACTCTGTCCTGTAGGGTTGCTGTGAGTCAGAATCGACTCGACGGCAACAAGTTTTTATAAAGAATTTTCAGTTCAGGTTGACCCCGCTAAGGCAGAAAGGAAGGTTGTTTGCTCAATGTTTGTTGATATAAGTTATATAAGCTTGAGGTAACAAAGTTTAAGGGACAATGTTATCTACATTTTTAATATTTTCTAACTTCATGTTTCTAAAGCAAGTAAGAAGTTTGACTGTCTTCTCCCTTCACTCCCCCTTCAACCTCCATTGACTGAATTAATTTACTTTTAGATTGAACTAATTCTTTGCATGAAAATATATCCCCATTACCATCAAGTCAATTTCGACTCACGACAAAACCCAAGTTTCAGAGTAGGTCTGCTCCATAGAGTTTTCTTGGCTGTAATCTTTATGGAAACAAATTGCTAGGCCTTTCTTCTAAGGTGCTACTAGGTGGGTTCAAACCACCAAACTTTAGGTTAGTAAAAAAAAACAAAAGATCAAACTCATTGCCATTGAATCAATTCGGACTCATAGTGACCCTGTAGGACAGAGTAGAACCTCCCTATAGGGTTTCCAAGGAGTGGCTGGTGGATTCAAACTGCCAACCTTTTGGTTAGCAGCTGAGCTCTTAACCACTGTCCCACCAGGGTTCAATAGGTTAGTAGTTGAGTGCAAACAACTTGTGCCACTCAGGGACTTTGTTAGCAATGAGTTTTGTTTTGTTGTGTGCCATCAAGTTGATTCCGACTCACTGCAACCCTATAGGACGGAGCAGAACTGCCCCATAGAGTTTCCAAGGAGCAGCTGGTGGGTTCTAACTGCTGCGCCTTTGGTTAGCAGCCTGAGCTCTTAACCAATTTGCCACCAGGGCTCCTAGCAATGTATAGACAAGCTAAAAATGATCTAAGAACACATTATCTGGTTAAAGGTAGGGCACAATGGCCATGTGGATACTATCTATCATCTATTTTTCCAGTTTTCATCTAGACTTGTTACGGAAGGAGTGAGCTATGATGGTTTAAGAAAACAAAGGAGGGATAAAATGAGATATTCAAGTACAACAATACCTTAATAATGTCAAAAAAACTAATTAGACATACAGCCAGTCAACCAGTTAGTCTGGTGCATGTGCCAAAAAATAGCTTAATAAGTTTTTTTATAATATGCTAATAAATTGACTGCAGAGACATGTACTTTCACAGTCGTTTTCAAAGAGGCCTTAGAATGAAGCAGCAACATATGTGGGAGAAAATGGATATGTTTTGACTCTAAGCTTACTAAGAATCAATGATGACATTTTCTTGTAAAAGCAGATGCAACCGAGTAGTTGTAATAGCAACAGCAGTAGTAGTATTGTTTTTGTTGTTAGGTGCCATCGAGTTGATTTTGACTCATAGCGACCCTTTGTACAACAGGATGAAACACTGCCCAGTCTGGCGCCAGCCTCACAATCCCTGTTATGCTTCAGCCCATTGCTGCAGCCACTGTGTCAGTCCATCTCGTTGAGGGTCTTCCCCTTTTTCGCTGGCCCTCTACTTTACCAAGCATGATGTCCTTCTCCAGGGACTGATCCCTCCTGATATCATCCGGAAGCATGTGAGACATAGTCTCGCCATCCTCACTTCTAATCAACATTCTGGCTGTATTTCTTCCAAGACAGATTTGTTCATTCTTTTGGCAGTCCGTGGTATATTCAATATCCTTCATCAACACCACCATTCAAAGGCGTCACTTCTTCTTCGGTCTTCTTTATACACTATCCATCTTTCACATGCATATGAGGTGATTGAAAACACCATGGCTTGGGTCAGGCGCACCTTAGTCTTCAAGGTGACATCTTTGCTTTTCAACACATTAAAGAGGTCTTTTGCAGCAGATTTGCCCAATGCAATGCATCTTTTGATTTCTTGACTGTTGATTGTGCATCCAAGTAAAATGAAATCCTTGACAAATTCAGTCTTTCCTCTGTTTATTATGATGTTGCTTATTGGTCCAGTTGTGAGGATTTTTGTTTTCTTTATGTTGAGGTGCAATCCGTACTGAAGGCTGTAGTCTTTGATCTTCATCAGGAAGTGCTTCAAGTTCTCTTCACTTTCAGCAAGCAAGGTTGTGTCATCTGTGTAACGCAGGTTGTTAATGAGTCTTCCTCCAACCTGATGCTGCATTCTTCTTCATATAGTCCAGCTTCTCAGATTATTTGCTCGGCATACAGATTGAATAAATATGGTGAAAAGATACAACCGTGACACACACCTTTCCTGACTTGAAACCACACAGTATCCTCTTGTTCTGTTCAAATGACTGTCTCTTGACCTATGTACAGCTTCCCCATGAGACAATTAAGTGTTCTGGAATTCCCATTTTTTTGCAATGTTATCCATAATCTGTTATGATCCACACAGTCAGATGCCTTTGCATAGTCAATAAAACACAGGTAAACATCTTTCTGATATTCTCTGCTTTCGGCCAGGATCCATCTGACATCAGCAATGATATCCCTGGTTCCATGTCCTCTTCTGAATCTGGCTTGAATTTCTGGCAGTTCTCTGTCAATATACTGTTGCAGCCACTTTTGAATGATCTTCAGCAAAATTTTACTTGTGTGTGTTATTAATGATATTGTTCAACAATTTCCACATTCAGTTGGATTGCTTTTCTTGGGAATAGGAATAAATACGGACGTCTTCCAGTTGCTTGGCCAGGTAGCTGTCTTCCAAATTTCTTGGTATAAACAAGTGAGAGCTTCCAGCTCTGCATCCGTTTGTCGAAACATCTCTATTGGTATTCTGTCAATTCCTGGAGCCTTGTTTTTCACCAATGCCTTCAGTGCAGCTTGTATTATTGTTGTACTATTATTATCACTGCTAGTAGTAGTATCAGTAATGGTAATAATAATACAATGATAACCTTAATACCAATAGCAACTACCATCACTGAGTGTTTGCTTTGTGCCAGGCACTGCGATAAGCTATTTACATCTTACTTAATCCTCACATTGAGCTAGGAGGTAGGTATTATTTCCCTTTTATCCAGAAGGGAAAACTGAGGCTCAGGAAGGTATGGTGTGTTGCTACCAAGATCACACAGCTAGTTAACATCACAACTGAAATTTTTACCCATGTCCATCTTAAAAATTATAGTGTCCTCAACAAAGAGCGTCTGTAATTCTTAAACTCTAGTTTCATCTGACTTTGCTGGTCAAATGAAACCAAAAAGCCTCCTTTAGTTGGGAGTACCAGAATTTTGGGATGGTGTTCAATTGCCGTGTATTCTGAGAAAGTGGCAGAATAACGAAAGGGCCTAAAAACTAGGTTTTTGTGAGTTGAGAAATGTAATTAGGAGAATCCATTATAACCTTTTTTCAAATTATAGTTAAAAGATAATCATGTCAATGTGCATCATTTGTGACTTTAGATTTTCAAGGGGTTCAATATAAGGATTATTCTGCTGCTTTCTGAAAACAAGTGATCCTGTGTCTGGAAGTAACTCAGATTATGTGTTGAAACACAATGATGCATTGTGATCAATTGGCATGTGTGTATTGGGTGGATGATATTAATCAGACAGGAAATTCTGAGAAGAATTTATTGTATACGAGGAGGGAAAGGCATCCACTTTAGCTAGGAGAAAAGAAGGGAAGCCAAATTAGTAAATTCAGGAGAGAATAGCCAGCTCTTGTAGAGGGAAGGAGAAAAAACCAAAAGGACAGAAAGCAAGCCAACGTATGGAATGCATTTCATTTCTTCAAAGGAATTTAAAATGTAGAATTAAGGTCTTGGACAACTGCACACAGTCCATTCCCAGGTGCTCTGGCAGGGAGAGTGTCTCTAGTGGCAATAGCATTACAGTGAGAAAAAAAGCAAAATAAACAGTAACTAAGTAGAGTGTGGTTTTGGGAAAAGTCTGGAGGGGACTTGGGAAAGGATTTGTGCTATGGAAATAGAAAGAAAACACATGAAGTTTTTAAGTTATATGCAACCGTATAAAAAGGTCAAGCCTATATAGGTAACAGGTCCATAGTTGCATATTCATACTTTATCACTTGTTCTACTGGTTTATGTTCCTTTATAGTAGGGGATCTCATGAATCATGAATACACCAGTGCCCTGAATCTGTGGACCTGGAACAGGAGGCATTATTATAGCTTTCACTTAAATTGCTTTTCCTGCCCTTACCAGCATCTAGGGGTTTTTGGCTAAGTACTGGGGAGAGTAAAACAAGAAGTAAAATCATTACAGACAAATGATTTACAGATTAAAAAATGACATATTAAATTATTTGTAGGTAAAAAGAAGAAACAAAAAAAGTAAGAAATTCAACGAGTTATTGTTATCCCTAATCACTATGTGGCTCTCACTCACTGACATACCAAATGCACATGGTATGCAGAAAAATCATAACATTTCTGCTTGTCTTTTCCCCTAATGCTTTTTTTTTGAGGGGGAGGGGGTAAAGGGAAGGGTTCAAAACCAAGTATGACCATGGGAATGCCCTGCACATCAACATCATCTTTTTTACGAGTGGTGTCTAAAAATAAGAGGATGGAGGATGCTATCGTGAATCGTTTGGTCTTGAAGGATATGGATCTTGCTTTTTGCACCTTATACTTTTACCAGTAGTCCAGAGTCAGGGGCAAAGACGCTCAGTACCATCATAAATGTTTGTTGAATGGAATCCATCTCTGTAAGTGTTTAAGCAGACTTTTGACATACTAGCAGGAATGTTCTTAGAAGTTAAATTTGTTTCTTCCAAACCTGATAGTCTATAATTCTGTTCACCAACATGCCTCTATCTGCGTAATATTCATACTTGTTCAATATTTCAAAAGTGTTTTAATATGCTCTACTGTCATGTTGTAGGCATTGCCTGTCTAAAGTGAAAAAACTTGGTCGCATCAGCTATAATATGATTGGAAGAGATACAATCCATTCTCTAACATAATAACAAATAAGTATTTTCTTTTTAAAGGAATCAAAGTATAACTTTAAAATTACAAATGCAATTTTTGATTTTTTTGTATAAACTTCCTTCAGAAGAGGAAACAAGGACAAAGGTACATGTAAGAAATTGTTTTAAAAGAAGAGGGATCATTATCCTAATGGTTCAGTATGCTATTACAACATTATAAAATACTTCAAAATTGATATGGCCATAGCCTGAAGCAGTCTATAACACTGATCTCTTCTAAAGTAAGAGATTTCAAAACTCTGAAGCATGCTTGAAAATTTCTATACTTCTCAGAATAAATTATATTCTTTTATTTCTAAACTACGATGAAATCATTGAGCAATGTCAGAAAAGAAGTAATACCCTAGGGAAGCTATTAACAGTTTTCATTTCCAGTTCACATGGGCATGTGAATTCAGTTTGCCAAAGAGTTTATCATTGATCTATTTAACACAAAATGCAACTATCGCAACAGAGAAAGTTAATCTTCCCAGCTGGATTTCTCTTGAATATATTATATTAAACAACTAAAAAGGACAGGTTCCTTCATTTTTGGTGTTTTTATGGAAATTCTTATGAACTCTGACAGAATTAATCAAATATAGTTGTTTACCTCCCAATTATTAGCATACTATTTTGAAGCTGACAAGCTCAATCACTATTTACCAAAGTAAACCAGTAGATTAAAAAATAATAATAATAATTCCCACAGAATAAAGCTGGAAATCAAAAATAAGGAAGGCTAGGATACAATAAGTGATTAAACTAAATCAGGAATTCTTTATAAAGAAATCTCAAGATGACAGACGGAGAATTGAGCACCACGCTTAAGTCTAGTATACTGTCAGTTCAAATTAGAACAAGAAGTCAGCAAACTCCAAAGAGAGAATTAAAGCGATTCCACATAATAGGTTCAGTTGGAAGATAGCAGTTTAGAGGCAAAGGAAGAGATATGTTTGCTCTTAAATTAAGAAAAATGGTACCTATTACAAACAAATAAACAGCTTAAATTTTCACAAAACAGAGTAAATGTTCAAGTACTTTTCAGAGAAAATCATGTTCTAAATATGAACTAAACCAATAGAGGTATGATTTAAACAACTGCTATCGTATAAAACAGAGAACCCATCTGATCTTTAAGTTAGGATCCTTTGAGTGATCCAGGGATCATGGTATTGGGCTCAGGAAGAATGAAACATAATCCTAGCACACCAATTTGCTCTGCAGAGGCAATATTTAAATAGTTGTAACTCTCTAGGAACTGTTTGTTAGATTTCAATTTCAACTTTTAGATCAAATAGGGCAAACTTAATTATGGCTGCTAAATAGACTATAAAATGTTAGCGACTTTGACAATATGCACTAGAAAAACTGGGAAGAGGAAGAAAAGAGTTTGTGAGATAGAAGAATCGGATGCTAATAGCATCATCTTACACAGTGCGGGGTTTCAGGTGCGCAGCCGAAAATCAAGGGAAGGAAAAGTAGGATCTTAGCTGTGGTGTTTATAGCTACGGAAATAATCAGAGGGAGGACTAACAATAATAACTAGGTAAATCTGGGAGGCAAATGGAACGTGATATTGTAAATGAGCTAAATGGGTATCATTCAATATAATAAAGTCTAAAAATTATACGTCAAGAGACAAAAGCAAAGCATATTGATTAGAATTATGGAAATGACTGTGGGAAGAGCAAATGTGAAAAAATAGTTTCCATTGGGAGATATGATTGTGGGGGTGGGGTGGGGAGGCAGGACAGGCTTTCATAGTATTTATTTATTTACCTGTTCATGAATTGCTTTGATAAAAATAAACATTTCATGTAATAAATTTAAATAATACATATTCCATTAAAATATAGATCTGTAACATACATGTGTATCCCACAAATGCCACAGATGTTGTTGTCTGCATTATTTTCTTCTGAGATAACTAAGGCTTTTGAAAAAAATGTACCTATCTTTTAGTTACATGGAATCAAGAACAGAAGTGATTAAATTCACAAAAAATCCGGTCAATCAGAAATACGTAGTTAAATAACCAAAGACTATTCTCTTATTCTTTTTACTAACACTTACAAAATGCATACGTATCAATTGTCACAATACTGATATATTCACTAAATAAAGTATTGTAAATCACTGATGTATATTTTGACTTTCTTCCCTTCAAATTCAGCAATAAGATCCCCTTTTTATACAGAATAACTTTTCCTATTAGTATTTTTTTTTGAAACTCTGATTGGGTATTTGTTGTCTTTGTAAAATACATAACCCCCCTTCTCTTCAGAGGGCTAAGAGTTACAAGGTCACAGAATGACTTGTCCTCTTTCAATTTCAATTGCCCTTCTTCATGTCCAAGGTAGGAAACAAACGCAAGATGAATTTCTTCTTTAATACTTAGAGCTTGGACATGTGTTCCTAAAGAATTCCTAACAGGAGATACTAATGTCTCCTGAGGGCTATATGTCCCATGGAGTTCTCTCTTAGGGTGTTAAGCTACCCTTCTCATTGAGAAATGCTTCTTAACAAATTACTGGATGCCTTTATCAAACTTACATTGTAATTATTTTAGAAAACTAGTAGTATCTTAGGTGCAAAACAAAAGCAAAACCTGTACAGTTTTTTTTTTTTTTTTTTTAAATTAAGTAATGGGAAATTTACAGAGCCACTGTCATGAATTTTAATCTTTTTATAAGTGACCCCCTCCACAAAGCACTTGAGGTTTTATTCCAATTAACATGCACAATCCGTACTCCATGTTCTCGTATCTGGCCATTAACAACTCGAGATGAGAGAGATGCATTTTTATTTATTGATTTTTGATGACGTGTTCTTGGACTGTTATTGTTAGCTGCCATTGAGTCAGCCCTGACTCATGGCGACTCTATGTACAAGGAAAGGCTGCCTGGTCTTGCACCATCCCCATAATCAGTTGTGGATTGGACTACTGAGATCCATAGGGTTTTCATTGGTTGATTTTCAGAAGTAGATCACCAGGCTTTTTTTCCTTCCTAGTCTGTCTTAGTCTGGAAGCTCAGCTGAAACCTGTTCAGCATCATAGCAACACACAAGCCTCCACTGACAGACAAGTGGTAGGTGCACATGAGGTACATTTTACCTCTCCATGAATCTTTTGCATGTTCTTACCTTAGAAAACCCATATGCTCTGAAAAAGTCTGAGGCATTTTCCATCCTATCCTACTCTCCTCTCCTTCAAATTGTTTACATAGCTCCTGGAATAGGCTACATGTTTTCAGATCACTTCCATTAAGTTTACTCTATTTCATAAAGAATTTTTCTAGTACTGACCTTTATTTATTTATTGTTCATTTTGGGTACAGATTTTCTATAAAACAAACATTTTACACTTTTAAATATAGCTCATTTTTGCTGGTGACAAAATTAGATTTGAACCACCTGCTTGCTGTGTGCAAGCATAGACATCAAATTCACAGTTCATCACGCCATAAATACTCATGCCTTGGGAATGTGCCAGCCACGTGCCTTTTTCAGTAATGTAATTTTGTCCTGATTCCCCACTGTAGATTGTAACTCAAGGAAGCAGCTAAGCCATTCAGCACAGACACTTCTCAATGTGCCTTTTGATATCAAGATGTGCAGAAGATCAAGGCCCTGCTCACTTTTAAGTAAAATCAAATCAATTAAATACTCAAAGCCTATTAGTTATAAAAGAAGTTTTCCTACACAGTTGTCAACCTTATTTCAGGTGGATACTGGATGATGGAGCTTAAAGAAAGTGGGGCATACAGTAAAGTAGAGGAAGATAAGAAAGAAGTCTATAAGCAGTTTACACAGTGCTGTTTGTCTTTGGGCACACAACTGCAATGTAGGGCAGCAAAGTGGGACGCGGGAATGGGGAGCAGTGAGACTATGGGTGTGCTTAAATGAAGGCATATGTTATGAGACACATACCTTTTGTTTCTATCTTTATTTTTATTATTCAAAAATAATACATAATCATGTTAAAACAGTGCACACACACACACACACACACACACACCAAAAGAAAATTAAAAGTCCCATTGTAACTCAAATCCTCATTTCTATTCCAGGAAATAATGACTGTTATGATTTTCTTCTTGAAATTTGCTGTGATATGTGTGTGTGTGAGTGTATATGTACATAGTTTTATAAATAAGAAAAACACTACTCATACTCTTCTCTCTGTGAATAGATATCTAGGCTGCTGTTATTTCTTTTCCCGCTAACGTAAGTACACTTGTGTGCGTGTTTCTGTTTTCCTGTAAGTTAAAATCCTTACAAAAAAATTCTGGACCTCTTGATATGTGCATATTTCAATTTTGATAAAGATACCCATATTTTTTGCACTAAGAACTAAGAATGAAGGCATAATCACCCCACTGTATTCCAGTATCTGTTTCCCACACCCATGATGATAACGAGTATTATCAAGCATTTTAATCTCTGTCAGTCTGCTATAAAATCTCATTGCTTAGGTGAATAGGAAATACAGCTTTTACGGTATTCAAAAAGTTTGGAAAGATTTAATCCAAACAACCACCCCCACCTGTTCTATCATTATAAACAGAATAAATACCTTCACATGCACGTTGAATGAGAACATTCTTAAGGAAAGAAATCTGCAGTCTAATTCGCTGAAGGTCACAGATTTATTCTGATTATTTTAAATATGCAAGGACCCACAGTGATGAACGATCTCAAGACCTCTATTTCACAGATAAAGGTAATAAGATCTAAAAGTTTTAAGAATCCTGGCCAACGTCAAACAGCTAATTAGCAAAGTAAGGTTCACATCCAACGTCTCTTCTTTACTCTGAAATATCTTGCTTCTGACCCCAAGACTCCACTGAAACTCTAAGTTCACAATGACCTTCTTTTCATTAAATCCAGCAGTCAAATTTAAAGTCTTATTACTCTTTGGGCAGCATGTGACACTATAGGCTATTCTTTCCTTGACAGTTGCCTGCCCTTGGCTTCCATTATTCCACATTCTTGGGTTTTCTTCTGCCATCATGGCTGCTCCTTTGGGGCTCCTCAACAAGTGCCTCTTTCTCTGCCCATATAGAAAATGTTGCTGCTCTTTAATGCTGTCTTTTTTAAAAAGCCTCATCTCACTAATTACAATTCCTGAAGGAGTGTTCCCAATCTCAGTCTTTCATTATATGATATGCTGTTGACCTATTTCTATATCTTTCTCCAAGTTCTTTCTCAAGTATCTGAGTTGTAACTATGTCCTGGACATTTCCACATCCAAGCTCCTCAACTGAACTCATTGTCTTTCAACCCCAATACTTGCCCACCCATCCATTCACCAACCCTGCTACTCAGGCATCTACAATGATGTTTCTCAAATCAAGCCCTCTCCTAACATCCTTAAGTAGATTTTTATTATTATTTTGTTGTGCTTTAGGTGGAAGTTTACAGAGCAAAGTAGTTTCTTATTAAACAGTACACAAATTGTTTTGTAACATTGGTTGCTAACCCCATGATGTAGCAGCACTCTCCCCCTCTCCACCACAGTTCCCCTTTTTCCATTCATCCAGTTCTCCCATCCCTTCCTGATTTCTCATCTTTGCTTTTGGGCTGGTATGCCCATTTAGTCTCGTATACATGATTGAATTATGAAGCACATTCCTCACGTGCGTTATTGTTTGCCCTATAGACCTGTCTAATCTTTGGCTGATGAGTGAACATCGGGAGTGACTTCAGTACTGAGTTAAAAGGGTGTCCGGGAGCCATACTCTTGGAATTTCTCCAGTCTCTCAGACCAGCAAGTCTGGTCTTTTTTTTTTTTTTTTTTTTTTTTTGTGAATTTGAATTTTGTTCTACATTTTTCTCCCACTCTGTCTGGGACCTTCTATTTCGATCCTTGCCAGAGCAGTCAGTGGTGGTAGCTGGGCACCATCTAGTTGTTCTGGGCTCAGTCTGGTGGAGGTTGTGGTAGTTGTGGCCTATTAGCCCTTTGGACAGATTTTTCCCTTGTGTCTTTTGTTTTCTTCATTCTCCTTTGCTGCAGCTGGGATGGGACCAGCAGACATGTATTAGATGGCCACTTACAGGCTTTTAAGACCCCAGATGTTACCCACCATAGTAGGATGCAGAACATTTTCTTTATAAACTATGTTATGCCATTTGAGCTAGATGTCCGCTGAGAGCATGGTCCCCAGACCTCAGCCCAGTAACTTGGTCCCTAAGAGAATTTGGATGTGTCTGTAAAGCTTCTATGACTTTGTCTTTGTCAAGTTGTGCTGACTTCCTCAGTATTGTGTACTGTCTTACCCTCTACCAGAGTTACCACTTATCTATTGTCTAATTAGAGTTTTTGCCTCCTCACCTTTCCCCTCCCTTCAATGGTTTTTTTTTTTACTGACCTTAAAACAAAGTCTTAAGTTACTTAATAACTTTTACAAGGCCCATCATGACCTGTTTCTAGACTCATATCTCTTACTCCCATTACTGAAACTCTTGGTAATGGAGCTAATTAAATGGAGCCAAATGGAACTACTTTCAGTACTTGTAAGGTTTATGCTCTGTCTTATACTTCAGGTCTCATTTGGGATACTACCTTCTCTGGAGTACATTCAGATATGGGTTCTATACTCCACAAAGGTTCATAATAGAATTTATTAATAAGATAGTTACCATTCTGTATTATAATTGCTTGCTTAAGTGTTTTTCTTCCTCAGTAGACTGTTAACTCTGTGAAAGATTTATTCTTCTTTGAATCTCTAGCATAACATGAAGCACATACCAGTTTCTCAATACTTATTGGAAGATTGATTATGTGAATAAGGAAGTTGAAGCTGGACTAAGCACCACCGACAATCCTTGGCTACTTTCTTGAAGCTGGTCACCTATACAAATCATTCTATGTGTATAGTAGTTCTAGCTTAAGAATCAGAGTTTATATGTTTTTACCAAATGAATTCTAGCTAGTACTCTTCCAACCTGGATTGTTCTTTATCAATTACTTTTATTCGTCACATGCTAGCTGGAAATATTCAGAAGACACTATAACAAAAATATATATTATTGTTTATAATTTAAGGATTTTCCCCCCATTATGCAGTAAATGAATTCCTGAAAGAGTGTGTGAATTAAACATGTGATACATGAGGGAGTTAGTTATAGGGAGAGAGGCTGTAGTGATATTTTTGTAAAGGAGACAGATGATAAACATGGATCAGTTACTATGGTGAAGACACACTGTGAGATACAAAGAAAGTAAAACTAAAATACAATAAACTGCAACATCAAAAAAATCCACGGGGTTTACCTTAAGAACTTTATAATGACAGTGATGTGTTGGTTAGCTTATTTATATTTAACATTTTAAAAATCCACTTAATTTGTCAGCTGCTTGATGGCAAGGAACATTCTAGAACTAAAAAAGAGAAGAAAAGAAAGGATGTGCCATCTTTAGAGGAAATGAGTTTAGTTTTATACATATGGAAATTTAAGTGATGGTGGGACTTGAGTAATTTCAAATATTTGAAAACTGTTAGATAAAGACTAAATATTTGTACGCTACCTGATAGACAGAGCATCAAATATTATTAGGAGTTTTAAGAAGGCAAATACCAGTTGAACCTAAGGAAGAATTTTCTAATAGATGAACAGGTTTGAAAATGAAATAGGCTCCTGGTGGAGGAAGTGAATTCACTATCACTAGACATGCTTGGAAACCCTGGTGGCATAGTGGTGAAGAGCTATGGCTGCTAACCAAAAGGCTGGCAGTTTGAATCCACCAGGCACTCCTTGGAAACCGTATGGGGCAGTTCTACTCTGTCCTATAGGGTCAATATGAGTTGGAATCTACTTGACAACAACGGATTAGACATGCTTATTAAGCACATTATTGATGGTCACTTATCGGGGTTAATATCAAGGAAATAGGATAAGTGGCGGCACAGTGGCTAAAGCGCTTGGCTGGTAACTGAAAGGTCAGTAGTTCGAACCCACCAGCCCTCTCTGCGGGAGAAAGATGTGGCAGTCTGCTTCCGGAAAGATTACAGCCTCAGAAACCCTGTAGGGCAGTTCTACTCTGTCCTTTAGGGTTGCTGTGAGTTAGAACCCACTCGACAGCAATGGGGTATATTAAAAAGGTCATTAAAAGTAAGTCACTAAAAAGACAGAAAAGAAATAAAAGACCAAAATAGATGTCAGAAGAGACTCTGAAACTTGCTCTTGAACGTAGAGTAGCTAAAACAAAAGAAAGAAATGATAAAGTAAAAGAGTTGAACAGAAGATGTCAAAGGGTGGCTTGAGAAGACAAAGTAAAGTATTATAACGAAATGTGGAAAGACCTGGAGTTAGAAAACCAAAAGAGAAGAACATGCTTGGTATTTCTCAAGCCTAAAGAACCGAAGAAAAAACTGAAGCCCTGAGTTGCAATATTGAAGGATTCTATGGTAAAAATATTGAATGACGCAGGAAGCCTCCAAAAAAGATGGAAGGAATACACAGAGTCATTGTACCAAAAGTAATTCGTTGACATTCAGCCATTTCAGGAGGTAGCATATGACCAAGAACTGATGATACTGAAGGAAGAAGTCCAAGCTGCACTTAAGGAAATAGCAAAAAACAAGGCCCCAGGAATTGACAGAATACCATTTGAGATGTTTCAACAAATGAATGCAGCTCTGGAGGTGCTCACTAGTCTATGTCAAGAAATTTGGAAGACAGCCTCCTGGCCAACTGACTGGAAGAGATCCATAGTTGTGTACATTGCAAAGAAAGGTGATCTAACAGAATGTGAAATTATCAAACAATATAATTAATATCACACACAAGTAAAATTTTGCTGAAGATCATTTAAAAGCGGCTGCAGCAGTACATAGACTGGGAACCACCAGAAATTCAAGCCAGATGCAGAAGCAGACGTGAAACAAGGGATATCATTGCTGATGTCTGATACATCTTGGCTGAAAGCAGGGAATTCTAGACAGATGTTTACCTGTCTTTTATTGACTATGCAAAGGCATTTTACTGTGTGGATCATAACAAATTATGGATAACATTGCAAAAAACGGGAATTCCAGAACACTTAACTGCGTTCATGAGGAACCTGTACACATAGATCAAGAGGAGTCATTCGAACAGAACAAGGGGATATTGCATGGTTGTCAAGTCAGGGAAGGTGTGCATCAGTGTTGTATCCTTTCACCATACTTATTCAATCTGTATGCAGAGTAAATAATCTGAGAAGCTAGACTATATGAAGAAGAATGTGGCATCAGGATTGGAGGAAGACAAATTAACCTACGATATGCAGATGACACAACCTTGCTTGCTTAAAGTGAAGAGGACTTGAAGCACTTACTGATGAAAGATCAAAGACTACAGCCTTCAGTATGGATTACACTTCAACATAAAGAAAACAAAAATCCTCACAACTGGACCAATAAGCAACATCATGATAAACGGAGGAAAGATTAAAGCTGTCAAGGATTTCATTTTACCTGGACCCACAATCAATGCCCATAGAAGCAGTAGTCACGAAATCAGTCTATGTATTGTCCCGGGCAATGAATAAGAAAGACCGAAGAAGAACTGATGCTTTTGAATTATGGTGTTGGCAAAGAATGTTGAACATGGACTGCCAGAAGAACGAACAAATCTGTCTTAGAGGAAGTACAGCCAGAATGTTCCTCAGAAGGGAGTATGGCAAGATTTTGTCTCATGTGCTTTGGACATATTATCAGAGGGAACCAGTCCCTGGAGAAGGACATCGTGCTTGGTAAGGTGGAGGGTCGGTGTAAAAGAGGAAGACGCTCAATGAGATGGATTGATACAGTGGCTGCAACAATGAATTCAAGCATAGCAAAGATTGTGAGGATGGTGCAGGTCCTGGCAGTGTTTTGTTCTGTTGCATGTGGGGTTGCTATGGATTGGAACTGACCCAACGACACCTAACAACAACAACCTCATCTCTCCTTTGTCACTGGCTTTGCTTTCTTCCCTGATTTTTCAGTGTACATTGACACCCAAATCTTGGCCATAATGGAGAAATAATTGTTACCTATCCAATCTCACTCTTCAACTTTATTGCTTTCTCCTCGACTTCTCCACTCATTTTCACAAAAATCTCCCTCCAATTCCCTGCAATAAAAATGATGGATAATGAAATATTTTTTCCCAATATGTCAATATTTATTTCTCAGTCTCTTCTTTCGAAATGCTTACTCTTCACCACTGCAACAGATAGATGTCTGGGGTTCTCATTTGCAGGAGCGGATAATCTAATAGGCAAGGTAAGCACAGTGCTTATCTTGCTTACCAGATCATCTGCAGTGTACAATTTCACATTTTTTTTCACCACATCGAAGGTTCTGCTTTGTGGAATGGCTGGCATTTGTCTCTTTCCCAACCCCACAGCACCTTCCTACAGAATCAAAGCCTCTTTTAAAATTTACAGTCCCTTACAGAGGCAGATTACCCAGTAAGCAAGGTAAGCATGGGTTTACTTGTGCTTTCTTAATAATCTTTAGTGCATGATTTCACAAGTAAGCCCATGCTTACCTTTTTACTGGGTAATCTGCCCCTGCTCATTTGTCATCTCTATTCTTCAGTGGCATTTTGTCACTCACTCTCAAGGACAGGATGCAATCTGCTTCTGTATTCCAACTCCTAATGTCTGCCTCTCAATCCTCTGTCAAAATTAACTCTGTTTACAGAGCTGGATGCTATGTGTGCCTAAATTCAATTGGAAAACACCCAGAACAAATATTAACTACAAAATTTGATTTTTATTGTCAGCATAAAGAGAAATGCCAGAGCCATAGTAAGCTCTCATTGAATGTTTGTTGAATGAATTAAATGTGAATAAACATTCTCTTTCCTTTTAACTACTCTTTCTTTCCTCCCAGGAGATGGGAGAATCGATAGCAATTAAAAGAAATATTCTAAATAGAAAAACACATCATGTTCAATTCACTCAAACCAATAATAAAGTCGTGATTTTTATAAATACATCATTCTGAAGAAGTGAAAAGGTGATTGATATAGGAATATGGAATGCTATTAAAAAGATACTGATCTCTGTCATGTGACTTATTTCTCATGACATTAAAACAAATAATCCAATCTTACCAGGACTGTACCAGCAATCATATGGCGTCCATCACAGAAAATGTGCAGTTCTTATCCCCATAGCAACATCTGTAGTGCTTATGCTAATCACTTTAAATTAACCTTGATAAGGAAAAAAAGTACCCTAGGGATAATGCTGTTGTTGAGGCAGTTCAAATGCGTAACATTATTTTCTAATAAAACTCCACAGCAAAAATTAGGGTGATAACGTGATCCTGTTAGCAAATTTCTTAATATGCATGGGTTAAACCACAACATCAGTGATAGTATATGGGTAGTTAGAGGTCTCACAGATAATGAGATGCCTTATTGATTATTGCCCTTTTGTAACCTAGCATAGATCAAGTTGAGGGATGTGTTTAGAGTAATTTGCAATTTAAGAACACAAAAATACAAGATAATGATAATTTTACATTTAAGTTTGAGTTTAGTGCTATCTAGGAGTATATTCTACAATTAGAAGCATCTGTTAACAAACTTCATCACAAAGCACTCATCTGATATAAATATATGGCTTAAAATTAAAAAAAAAAAAAACTTGCAGTATTAAACAAATGAAAATACAGAGGCCAGAGGGAAAGTCGTATGTTTTCATCATGGGTCCAATGAATTAGGATAGTGCTTAAATACAATAATTAAACTAATTTAGAAGTTTATACATGAGAGAAAAATACATATGCCATCTAACTTTACAATATGCCCAAGAGAAAGATCATTTAATCCTACTACAAGTAAATTCTGCTATTAAATATCATCTTTACTCTAAAATATTTTAATAAAATATTAGATAAAAAATAAGATTGTATGTAGTTTAACACTAGTAACTACATTTGAAAGGAATAGTATTCTCTAAAAATTAAAGCTCTGTGTGTTGAACTTTGAAGATTCCCTGGAGTAATTTTGTAATTAGGTTTTGCTTCTGAATTGGATTGCTTAAACATAGGGTAACTAATTTTCAAAATTGTGACGTGCTGCTTGGGCCAAGGTATTAGCCCTTGGAGATGGAAACATCACCCTTTCAGTAGTCTGGATTTGATCCAGGTCAATATACCAAAGTCATCAACACAGCCACATGAAATTTTGTGTGCGGAGTAAAAGCAAATTGTTAGACTTTCTTGTAGTGAAAATAAAAATAATTTACTGTGAAGCACTAAAGATGTTGATGTTGAAGGACTAGGTGAGGTATTCATTTTCTATTTCTAGTGTTACAAATTACCAAAATTTTGTTATTGTTGCTAGGTGCCATCGAGTTGGTTCTGACTCATAGAGACCCTATGTACAGCAGAACGAAAGATTGCTCCATCCTGCACCATCCTCACAATCCTCGTTATGCTTGAGCCCGTTGTTGCAGCCCCTGTTCAGTCCATCTTGTTGAGGGTCTTCCTTTTTGTCGCTGACCCTCCGCTTGACCAAGCATGATGTTCTTCTCCAGGGACTGGTCCCTCCTGATAATATGTCCAAAATATGTGAGAAGAAGTCTCGTCATCCTTGCTTCTAAGGAGCATTCTGGCCGTACTTCCTCCAGGACAGATTTGTTTGTTCTTTTGGCAGTCCATGGTATAGGTATATTCAATATTCTTTGCCAACACCATAATTCAAAGGCATCAATTCTTCTTCGGTCTTTCTTATTCATTATCCAGCTTTCACATGAATATGAGGCGATTGAAAACACTACAAACTTAGTACCTTGAAAAAACAGAGATGTATTATCTTACAGTTCTGGAAAGCAGATGGCCAAAATGGGCCTCACTGGGGTAATATCAAGGTGCCAGTATTGCTGATTCCTTCTGGATGCTCTGGGGGAGAATCTGATTCCTTGTCCTTTTCAGCTTCTAGAGGACACCAACATTTCTTGGCTCATGACTCCATCCTTCCATCTTCAAAACTATCAACAGTGAGTAGAGTCCTTTACACTGCCATTTCCCTGTCTCCTGCCTCCAACCTCCCCTTTTAAGGACACCTTTGATTACAATGAGTCCACCTAGATAATCCAGGATACTCTTAAGATACTCTTAAGATCAGCTGATTAGCTACCTTAATTCCAACTGCAACCTTAAACTTGCCATGTAGCCTAACCTATTCAAAGGTTTCAATGATTAAGATACAGCCATCTTTGGGTAGCCATTATACTGCCTACCACAGGGAGTATAGCCAAAAATAATTGGGTGAGAGTGATGAATTCATTAAGTCATTTGTTTTGTCCTATGACAGAAAACAATACAATTATTTTCTATAACAACAAACAGTACAATTCAAACAAAATGGTGTTTGAATAGCACAATCTGTCCCAGAATTAGTCTAAGCGAAATTTACATAAAACTAATTAAATGTCTAATAACTATTTCAATTCCTGAAGGAAGAGAGAAGTATTTTCAAATTTATGCTGTTTATATAGCACAAATATTTGTAGATGAACCACTTTTTTGAAAATATTGTAGCTGAGACTTGGGAACAATTTTACCACTGAATCTCTAGATATATCTAATTGTACCATAATACTTACTACTTTTACGGTAAAACTATGGATGGGAACTTAGTCATTGTCACTCAATTCACTTTGTGAAAAATGAGGAACAGCAATAACAAAAATAATCTCTATTACATTATTTTTAAATCATCCTAAATCCCATTCAGAATATGGAAAGGTATAGATTGAATTGGATATTGCCTTAATTCAAAGGATTTAAGTTGGATAATAAGTAAATAAATACATGCACAGATATCACTAATATATTAGTATTTAGAGGTAGTCATTAATTTAAAAAAGGAAGTAATTTAGAACAAACTACACTTTTTGAAGAAGTATAATAGGATACATCAGAAAACAGAAAACATACTTAATAAGGATCAGCATAACCTTGGATAATTGAAATGATTTTCCAGCATGAATTTCAATTTATGAAAGTAGAAGGATATCTTGTAGGGATGTATTTCACTAAAGTCAAAGTTAAGGCTATAACAACACGATTAGAACATAAAAAATTAACAATGTTAGAATCATTAATGGAAGGGTGATTGAAGACAGCACACATAATTCTTAAGGCTTAAGGAGAATCATTTCAGTTTCTCTAGTAATTACTTCTAAGCCTTATCTTAAAGAAAACTTACACATTTTCAAGTGAAAATGTATATCACTTTGACAGAAACATGAAAAATTCTTTTGTCTAAAACTTTTAGGTGATAACTGACAACCAGTATGACGTATTAAGATTTTCTATAATTACATCCAAGTCAGCCTTATTTATGCTATATAGATGAAAATAGATCCTAAGTTTCATTTTACTTCTTAATGAACTATTTGTGCTTCAGGTTGTAAACTACACATATGTTGGTCAGTCATTTTGCACACCCAAAGGCCCTAGAAAGACCCAAGTATCCATTTAAATTGTATCTACCGTAGACTTGTGTGATAGTAATGCTAAACAGGAATGGCCGATGGATAATTTCAGTCCATGTTATTTATTTGACATCAACGTAAATTTAGTTTGTTTGATCTCCTTTCCCGCGTAAGTTTAGGCCTAGGGTACCAACACCTCGTCATGTGTGGAATATGATGAATGGGCATTACATGTCAGTGAACTTTAGGCAAGTAGAACTTGGACAATTGTACGTGAGGGAGTTCAGCCAAAGCTGGAAGAAATTTCTTGAATGTGAATAGTGGCTTTTTAAACCATCTTTAATAAAGTAGTTATTAAAGTACTTTAATAATGAAAACAAAAATTCTCACAACTCGACCAGTAAGCAACATCATGATAAACAGAGAAAATATTGAAGTCATCAATCAACTTCATTTTACTTGGCTCTACAGTCAGTGCCCTTGGAAGCAGCAGTTTAGAAATCAAATGAAGTATTGCATGGGGAAAATCTGCTGCAAGAGATCTCTTTACAATGCTAAAAAAGCAAAGGTGTCACTTTGAGGACTAAGGTATGCTTGACCCCAGCAATGGTATTTTCAATTGCCTCATATGCATGGGAAAGCTGGACAAAGAATAACGAAGACCGAATGTCTCAGTCATCTAGTGCTGCTCCAACAGAAATACCACAAGTGGATGGCTTTACAAAGAGAAATTTATTCTCTCACAGTCCAGTAGGCTACAAGTCCAAATTCAGGGCATCAGCTCCAGGGGAATGCTTTCTGCATCAGCTCTGGAGGAAAGTCCATGTCATCAGTCTTCCTTTGGTCTGGGAGCTTCTCTACGCAGGAACCTCAGGTCTAAAGGACGCGCTCTGCTCCCAGCACTGCTTTCTTGGTGGTATGAGGTTCCCATGTGTCTCTGCTTGCCTCTCTCCCTTATATCTCAAAAGAGATTGCATGAAGACACTGATCTTGTCAACCTCATCAGTATAACCTCATCATGGTAATAGAATTTACAACACATGAGGAGATCACATATAATCTCATCATAGTGGTAGAGTTCACAACACATAAGGACATCACATCAGATAACACAATCATACAGTACTAGCAGTCATGACCCAGCCAATTTGCCACACACATTTTTGGAGGGACACAATTCAATCCATGACACTGAAGAGTTGATGTCTTTGAATTATGGTGTTGGTGAAGAATACTGAATATACCATGGACTGCCAGAAGTAGGAAGAAATCTGTCTTGGTAGAAGCACATCCAGAATGCTCTTCAGAAGTGAGGATGGTGAGACATTACAGTGTGCTTCTGGTGTGAGCACCATGGGCCTGTTGAAGTCCCTGGACTTTACCATTCTATAGATACAACTATTTTAAACTGCATGAAGACAGTTTTTGTTAAGTAGAAGTATGTACTGGACATAGAGAAACAGAATACAGTTTAATTTTAAAAAGCCAAACAAAGAAATGGCTGGAAGAAAAAATCTTTAAAAGCATGCTCATTAAACTTAGTTGATACCACAAAATTCTAGTCAAAATATATTTACTTTTATATGAATAAATGATCAAATTATTTAACTCCGACTTTCAAAATAGGCATACGTTTTCTTTTTTAAAAAAAGAGATTAAATATAGATGGATTAACACAGAGCAAAAGAAGCCTTTAAAGATGATGGATATTATGTTCTTAGAAATAGCTTTCATTTAGCACTGATGTTTGGGCTAAATGTTGAAGGATGAATTGTCATTTTCCAGGTGAAGAAAAGTGGGGAAGTTGTTAGCAAATGGCTGTTAAACTTCTGGGCCTGCAGGAACTGGGCATCTTCTCAAAACTGTGAGTTCAGTCTGGTCTGTGAAGTGGCAGCGTCTTCTGTAGGTGGGTCAGGGGCTGTTGTGGGAATGAGATTTTTAAGAATCTTGTATGCAAAGCTAAGGTATTTGGATTTTTTTCTCTTATAAGCAGAGTACTGGAACAGAATGGAGAGGATATGTTTAGACTCTCCCCAAGACAATTCTAGCGTATTTTTCCAAAGATAGACTGAGAGGGATGAAACAGTTGATAGGAAGAAGAAATCTGAGGGTGAGTTATTGATGAGCACTTGATAACGACAGACGGATTGACAAAAAGATGGTCTAGACTCAAATGTACTATAATGTGTAACTGAGAGGGTTGTTTGCGCAGTGGTTAAGAGCTCGGCTGCTAACCAAGAGGTTAGCAGCTTGAATCCACCAGCTGCTCTTTGGAAACCCTATGGGGCAGTTCTACTCTGTCCTATAGGGTCACTATGAGTCAATGTCAATGGGTTTGGTTTTTTTTTTTTTTTTTGAGAGGATTTAGTGATAAATAACGATGATGATGATAACAGTTAACATTACTAAATACTCACTCTTTGTTAGGCACTCTATTTCTACTAGCAACCCTATGAGATAGGCATACGTATTATCAACACAATTTTCATGATGAGACATGAAGTTTAAATAATTTTTCATGACTACGGAGCCAGCAAAAATCGCAGTACAGTCGGTTTGTATCCGAACCTGCATTCTTTATCACAATGGTACCACAGCTTCCCTCCTGTATTAGACGTGAGTGTCAGGGAAAGAAGTGAATCTAAGGTTTCTGATCTTTTATACTGCATAATTGGTAAGGCCAATTGCTGAGATTTAAAATGCTGCACTGGGAAGAAACATAGTAGGTACAATTTTAGACTGTTAGATGGAGGTGACTGTGGAACAATTAGATTATTATGCCTAAGTGCAGAGTAAGAATACAATCCTGATAGGAAAATTTGGAACTAGAGATTGGAATTTTTGAATTATCAGCAGTTGAATTTACAGATGATACCACCCAAGAAGAATATGAAGTGAGAAATTAATCAAAATAAACACAAAATCTTGAGAAACACCAGTGTTTCAGAAGGAAGGATAATGAGAACGAAGACAGCAAAGGAGAAAGAGATGTAGGAGGGTAATTAAGATAAATTGATACCAGAAAAGAAATGAATTTAATGAGTTCCAGAGTTGTTGACAGCTCCAAATGCTGCAGAGAAGTCAAGTATCACGAGAACTGGAAAAGTTATTTAATTTGGAAATTTGGAAGTCTTTAATGATCTTAGCAATTACCTATCAGTAGAGAAGTTAGGAAAAAAGGCAGATAGTGTAGGATAGAGGATTAAACAGGAGTTGAGGAAGTAAAACTGTAAGTATAGATTACCCTTTTAGACCTTTGGGAGTGAAAGAGAAGGAGAGAGAAGGGGCAGCAGCCTGAAGGAGAAGTAGAGAGAAGGTGAGCTGGTCCAGTCCACAAAGCCTGGTCCAGATTCATGATGAGCGAAAACGAAGGCTGGAACTTAGCCTTAGGCTACTTTTCCTTGAGATTTCTGTTATGGATTGAATTGTGTCCCCCCAAAAAGACATGCTAAAGTCCTAGATCCTGCATTTGTATGTGTGACTTTGTTTGGGGAAATACAGTTTTTCTTTGCAGTTATCAGAAAAGTTAATAAAGTCATACTGGAGTTGTGTGGGTCCTACTCCTAATCCCTTCTGAATGGCATTTTATAAAAGAGAACAACAGACACAGAAACAGAGTCACACACACAGGAGTAAGACAGCATTTTGGTTGCCCAGGTTAAGGCGGAGAGGGCTGTGGCAGGGTGGGGTAGGGTGGGGAGGGGAAAACCAGCACAGGAAGGTCCACCTTATTTCTATATAAAGACGTCAGTGCTGATCACCATTATACAGTCCTGCAAGAAATTCCAGAGTAGCAAGCCTGACCTTGACTGACCACACAGAAGAGAATTGAACATACGTGTAGATTTGAAAGAAAATTAGGGTAGAGTAAAAGAGATCTAAGTACAGGAGAACAATGGCTCCACTTCTCTAATGGAGAAGAAGGAGATGAGATTTGGCACTCAGGTGGCCAACTGGCTTTAGAATGGAGAGCGGAAGGGAAAGAGCAGTGGGTGAAGGAAGGTAAGCATTGAGTTAAAGGCAAGAGGGGAATGTGAGGGACTTCATATCTTGTGATCTTTAATTTTTCAAGAAGGAGATTTAAAAGTAGTCGCCTAAATGGTATTAAACCAAAAAAACCTAACTCATATCGACCCTATAGAACAGAGTAGAACTGCCCCATAGGGTTGCGAAGGAGCAGCTGGTAGATTCGAACTGCTGATCCTTTTGGTTAGCAGCCAAGCTCTTAACTGCTGCACCAGCAGGGTTCCTAAATGTTACTAGTGTGCAATAAATGATGTGGTTCAATGACACTGGTGAATATTCTGGGCAAAGCTGTGGAAATGAGTAAGGTAGGAAATTAGTGACACAATGAAAATCAACACCATGGTAATACGAAGAAATTGGGAAAACCCTTCGTTTCCACTCCTAGCTGTCTCTTTCTCTTAATATTGTCCCAGGTAGTCACACTGAGGTCTGAAATCACCTCCTCCAGGAAAGCAACACATGGGGTCACAATGAGTAGGAATGGACCCAATGTCAGCTACCAACAACAGGACGGCAATACCTCTTCTACCTGCTGAACGAAAATATAAAGAACGTTGAACTTTTCTTGTATTCTATTCATTACAGCAGATTCCATGAGCCTTCTATCTGAGTATTTCAAAATTCAAACAGAATAAGGAAAACGACAAGAGAAGGATAGTGTTCACTGGAAGGACTTGCTTTGAGCCCCCAACTTAACGTTTAACCTTTTCTGAAAAGAGATTTTGCATCTGAAGGATGTATTCTAAGGAATAAAAGTGGTAAGTTTACAGGGCTTTTAATTTTCTCTACTTTGCTTATCTGTATGTCCTAGAATTTCTGTAATGGAAATAGTCTAATAGTGAAAAAAAGAACAGTTTAATATCTGTAAAGGAACAGAGGGCTAGAGCATAAGTTGAGTAAGTCAGTTAAACTAAACTATTGCTAAAAGAAAAAACAGTGGCCATGGAGTCAATTCCGAGTAGGCCTTGAAAACTCATGTGTACAGTTTTTAAGGCTGTGATCTGTTGGAAGCAGATCACCAGGATTTTTTTCTGAGGCGCCTCTTGGTGGGTTCAGCTGCCAACCTATCGGTTAGTAGTTAAGGGCTTAACTGTTTGTGCCATCCAGGGACTCCTATACCACTGCTAAACCAAACCAAACTCACTGCCGTCAAGTTGATTCCGACTCATAGTGACCCTATAAGACAGGATAGAACTGCCCCATAGGGTTTCCAAGGCTGAGCCGTGGCAGTGCAGTGGTTAAGAGCTCAGGCTGCTAACCAAAACGTTGGCAGTTCAAATTCACCAGCTGCTCCTTGGAAACCCTGTGGGGCAGTCTACTCTGTCCTATAGGGTCACCATGAGTCAGATTCGACTTGACAGAAACGGGCTTGGCTTTTTTTATTTTTGGCAGTCTTTACGGAAGCAGACTGCCACGTCTTTCTCCCATGGAGCAGCTGGTGGGTTCAAACCACCAACCTTTCCGTTAGCAGCTGAGTGCTTTAACCACTGTTCCACCAAAGCTCCTCATACCACTACTAGGCTCAGAAAAAGAAAATGACTCGTTTTAACTATGGCATTAAGTCCAAACTCCTCTATTTCAATCCAGCTCCATCCTCCCCATCTAACACATTTTCAGCACATTATCAACACACAACTTTGCTCTGGTTACTAAGCTCCTCGTATCACCCCCTGTCGTCACCACATCCAGAAGCCATTTCACTGGGCCTTTTCTAATCCACAGCCTTTCCCTTCTTCTTCAGGGTCTTTGAGATCTCACTTGAGTCCCGGCTCTTCCACAAACTCTTTTCTTAGTTCCTTATGCATACTCAACTCTGTGTTACTGAATGCCATTTTAGGCGAATAAGTACCATTAAAGCTTACGCTGCATTCTTAGAGTGTAATTTAAAAGAGAACTGTCTATATTAAAAATCTTGGCTGAAATATAAGGTTAGCTGCTCCCCAGCAGGATCCAAAACCTGAGCACAGATCTCCTCAGGTATATTCAATTTTTCATGATGCTTTTCATTACAGTTGGGCATTTGCTTGAATGCCTTACACCAAATGTTCCTCTCTTCGCACCAAGAAGCAGTGTTCTCTTACCCTCTTCTGGATCATTGACCTGATTACTGAAACTCTGTCAGGAAATTTTTGTTGGTTAAATTTTAATGCTGTAAGCTTTCTGACATGTTAAAGTAGAAAAGCCTCAATAAAGAAGGACGAGAATAGGCAAATCCTGTTACTGTCTGACCTACTAGTCTGTCTTTATATTTAGACTTTTTCATAGACTATTTCTAATAGAATTCTTTTACCTCAGATTCTTTGAGCAAGGGGGAAAAAACCAGATTAATTCTAGGTTATTTTAAAGGTTTAAGTGTTGAAATTTTTATCCTTTGCTGCTTATGTAGGACAGAGAATACAACTCACTCTGCCCAAACTGAAATAACTTGGTATGGGAAAATTCTGTGAAAATGCCATTTGATTTAGTTAGTCTTGAAATTTGTGGCCACCATGAGTCAGAATTGATTCGACGGTAATGGGTTTTGTTTTGTTTTATCCATAATTAAAAAAAAAAAAAATCTGTTGCCGTGGATTCGATTCTGACTCATAGCAACCCTCTAGGACAGAATAGCACTGCCCCACAGGGTTTCCAAGGAGCGCCTGGTGGATTCGAACTGCCAACCTTTTTGTTAGCAGCCATAACTCTTAACCATGATGCCACCAGGATTCCATTTTAACCATGAGTGGTACAAAATGCATTGTTCTTACTAACAGCACCCTGGCACCCCACCAGATGTATTATGGATATTAAAAAGTAAAAGACTAGGTTTCACACTAAGGTGCTTATAGTACTATGGTTAGCTAGGTTTTACACATGTCCTACCTCAGAAGATAAATAACAACAGTTAAACAATGGTATGTGATGATAATAGATACTGACTTTAAAGTTGCATTTAATTAAAGTTCTAAATGAGTGGTACAGGAGATTAATGGTATGAAATCAGAAAAGGAAAAAATCAGTGTGGACTGAAAACTTTAGAGAAAGCTTCTTGGTGGAAGGTATAATTGTCATGGACATCACTGAATTTCCTATCTAGAGCAGTGAAGGAAGAGGAGTACATATAGGGTATCATTCTTTGAGCTTGTACACAGTTACACCAGCATCTTTATTTTTCCTTTCCTATACACATACACTCAGCCACACAGACATGAATATGAGTGTGTGCATTTGACTTCTCCTTTTAAATGATTTGGTTTAATTCTGCTTATATCTGAATAATTTGCTTCCTTTTTTAGTCTATAAAATATGAAATAAAACATTAACGTGATGTACACCTCTCTTGAGGAAGCTGTGAGAGCAATTTGCTCCTAGCCTTATTTACCTTTCAAAGGCCCTCAAAAGAAAAGTACTTAATAAGAACAAAAAATAATCAATTTTAAGGCCTATTTTTAAAGGTTCATATTATTCCAGATACCATTTGTAACCTGGGCTGGGAAGTTACTGTCACAGAAGGAGAAGAAAACGAAGCTAAATATGCTCTTGAATCTGCACTGTCTGGCGCGCATTGTGTCTAATCCTCTGATCCCCACAAGCTGGCATTTCTCTATACTCATATCTAAATTTTGTGGCATCTGCATGGGGTAAAGAGATTTATGCCTCTAAAAAAAATACTTTATGTAAAGAGGTGCATAAATTTAAAAGCATGGCAAGTCATTATTTAATACTCTACCCACTGATGAAATCCTCTTTTAGGAGATTTTGAATATTTCTTCAAAACATTGTTTAATATGAAACAAGATGAAAGTGTCTGGATATCTTTCTGATGAATAGGATGGATTATTTTCTTTTAACTCATATCTAAAATTTTCAACAGAGTGTTAGTTTCTCAAACATATGTTGCATTTTAAAAATTGCTTCAACTCTATCTTTATCCCACGGACCTAATTAAAAAGAAATAATTCTATTATTCTCAAAGCTTAAAATGATGTTCCTGGGGATGGAGTGGGGGGACAATTTTTATTGGCTTTCTTCCTCAGGATTATTAATATCGGAATTTTGGGGCTTTAGTTTATTGGGGTACATAGGCCTCCTTTCTCATAATATGCATCTTTTTAATGAAAGAGATACGTCCCTTTTCCACATGTCAGTTATGTCTCAGAAATTACTTTGAGTTGCTAGAACGGTTGCCTGATCGGAGGTGGGGAAAATCACCTGTCTCTACTGACAAAGAATATAAAGTGACAAAGTCATAACGGTACATTTTACTTACGAGGCAAATTGTCTATCAGTGATAGAAAGTTAACACATTATTCAGAAAACTTTAACGACAAACTCTTGCTGTTTTGATCATGCCAAGGGACAGTTTCAGGGATTTACAATCACAACCACATTGAAAACAAACTGCTTGCTGCCCTTTCTCAGAGCATGCTGGTCAGTCAGCTTGAGCAGCCTCCAAAAGCATGCATGTGGAGAAATGGGCCAGTGTTTCTAATGCTGCTGAGAAGACTGTGCTGGAGGAGTCACGGCGTTGTGCTTTGTGATTATTTGTGTGTGTGCACCTAACTGAGAAGCCAGATACAGATTCTTCTCACCAAAAAAAGGAGACTCTGAACTCAGCGTTCAGGAATGAAGGAGCTCTGGTAGGGCAGTCGTACGTTAAGCTCTGGGTTGCTAACTGAAAACTCAGTGGTCAATCCACAGGAGAAAGATGTGGCAGTCTGCTCCCATAAAGATTACAGCCTTGGAAACCCTATGGGGCAGTTCTACTCCACCCTGTGGGGTAGCTATGAGCAGGAATTGACTTGACAGCAATGGGTTTGGTTGTTTGGTTTATTCAGGAGTGAGGCAGAGAAGCTGGTTGCCCCGGAGAACAGAAAAGAATAAAAGGCTTAGTTGAAAGAAAGAAGGTAGGGGAAGAAGACAACTCAGGCAGACAAAGCCATGTCTAGTTTAGGTAAGGCCCAGTGAGGCCGTGTGTCAGACGGAAATAATACATGATTTGCTAAGACCTCTCCAGTGTCAGAGAGAAACGACTTTAACTCCTTTTCAGACCGTTATTGAATATGAGATCTAGGGAAAAGTACTTAACTTCTTAGATCCTTGTTTCCCCATCTATAAAATAAATATTATGATAATAAGTGCCTTGGGAGGTAGTTATTCTTGGGAGAATTAAATAATACTCTGATGGTAAAATATTCCATATAGTCACAGCACGTAATATGCATTCAATGAACGGTATCTTTAACGCTTAATATTAAAATAAACCATGAGCTATTTGAAGATTTTAAAATTAAGAAAATGGTTGGATTTTTTTTTTTTTTTCAACTAGTATCACTGAAAGTCTTGCTACACTTCTTGATACATTTGATGCAACAACTTCTTTGGACCACTGATGAATTACCCGGTGGATAGAGTGAGCACACGCTGATGATACCAGAAGAGAAACAACATGGACAAACAAAAATAAAAGAGAGTGAGGAGGTCAGAAAAGGTGTAAAGCAGCTGTTTTACCTTTTTTAGAATGTAAGTTTTATGTCATATTTAAAAATAATACAATATTAAAATAATATACTATTAACACATTAGTTGCTGTGGAGTCAGTTCTGACTCATGGCGACACCACGTGTGCCAAGTAGAACCGCTCCGTAGAGTTTTCAAGGCTGTGACGTTTTAGAAACAGATCGCCAGCCCTGTCTTCTGAGATGCCACTGAGTGGGTTAGAACCGCCAACCTTTCTGCCAGTAGTCAGGTGCTTAACCGTTTATGCCACAGTCCACTGAAAATATACTGGGGAAAGCATAGTATCTTTAGTATTTAGGTCTTCTAAAGAGCTTAATTTGGCTTTGAACTGGATAACAAGGGCAGGGGACAACAAAAGGTATACACTGAACCCAAAAGAAGAGAAAGTCAAACCAGATCAAAGTCTCTTAACACTATATCCTTAGTGGGAGGAAGTGAAGAACAGTTATCAGAGGCTCACTCTAAAAGATACATGAACCAGGAAAACCAGTTACCCTAACGTTGATTTTGACTCATGGAGACACCGTGTGAGTCAGAGTAGACCTGAGTGCTATAAGGTTTAAAATGTGTGATTTTTTTCAGAAGTAGATCACCAGGCCTTTCTTCTGAGGTACCTCTGGTTGGACTCAAACCTCCAACTTTTTGGTTAGCAGCCAAGTGTGTTAACCATTTGCACCACCCAGGCACTCCCAAAAGATCAATATATATGCATTTGGCTCGATTAATGAATGTAAACATAATACAGTTCTCATTTTACAGTGAAATTTTATTCCTTCTCAATATATTCGTTTATAATTTTTATAATGGTTTAAATTAAAGAACCCCTTAATATGTACCTACTAACTTTTGCCAAGAGTAGGCGAAAAAAATACACAAATGTCTTATCTTGTATTCACCAGAATTCCTAAATTTTATAACCGTACTTATTGCAAAAAACAAATTCTGTTGGGAAGCAAAATTTTATACTTTAACAATGATTGTATCTTAATCTAATGGGGCAGTTCTACTCTGTCCTGTAGAGTTGCTATGAGTCACAATTGACTTGACAGCAATGGGTTTGTTTTTTTGTTTTAATGTAAATGCAGTTATCACTTCTGTCATGAAGACAGAGGAGAAGGTATATGTGGAAAATAAAGAGAGGGCAGTGGAGACTCATCTGGTAGGGAGGGCAAGCACTGCCCTGAAAGGAGGACAAAGGTGCAGAGTGGGGTACAAGTTACAATAACTCCATAAGTCAGCCCCCTGCCTTTATTCATGCAGTAGGATATTTTCTGAAATAGTAGCTGTTGTATATTTTATTCCCAATTATCATCATTTTCCCAAAGCTCCTCACTCTGTGATGCTTTTGTATCATTTTCTTGGGGCAGGGTATATAGAGCCTAAAGAAAAGTTTTAAAGCTCAGCTTCATGTTTTAAAATAGGGCTTTGTATATCCCAGACTAAGGATAGCTTCCATGTATAAGAGGTAAGTAGATTTTCAGATTTCCTAACTCTATGGAAATTGACCATAGAGTAAATCATAGAATGGGGAAGAAGACAGCGTATGACATGAGGAAGTTGTCACCACACAGGAAGGAGAAAATGGTTTGCTGGCCTGAATTGGAGAAGCAGGAAAGATTCAGAGGAAGAAGATTTAGGGCTAAGTTGCTGTCTGGGTACTTAATAATAGAGAGAGGGTCTTCAAACTCTAAGGCCTCAACCCAGGATAAGAGAGTCCAAGTGACAATTAAAAACATACAAACTAGAGAATCTAAAATCATGTTTGGCATCTGCTGATTTCTGTTGGGAGTTGTAGGGAAGAAATACCTTGCAGAGAATTCTGGATCGATATGGGATGGCCACCAGTGCGGCCACATGCAGCCCTGTAACCTGTACATGCTCTGGACATGTGGTGGCTATAACAGCCAAAGTAAAGCAGATATTCAGGTCAGCATTTTTAGCCCTGAAATGGTGTTCCCATTTCTCTGTGGCTCAAATGTGACATGGAGGGAATCTAGATAATAAAGTATCTGGAGTAGGAGATGCTGGGAGGAATCAGGTCAGAAGGGTCCTGACCTGGGATCATTAAAGGAGGGAGCAAAGTGAGAAGATCCTGCAGGCCAAAGCAGGGACCGTGGACCACGTATATCGCCAGTGGATGATAGTGACCATCTGAAAAATGTGGTAATAAGACCCCTCACCCTACCCTACTACCAAGATGTTATGTAAGTTTCCCCTTATGCCAAGATGGTTCCAGGGGAGAATGGAAAAAAGATGGAAGTGAGGAACAGGCTTTGGATTAAGTTAACTGAAAGAAAATAAAGCTTTAAACTAGAATGCTACTGATACCTTGAACATCAAGATCAAGTTTTACTCCTTCCATTAGTATAAATGGGGGTTTGAGTGGCAGGTTTTAGTTATAGAAAATAAAATAATTTTAGTTAGAGATAATAATAATGAACATTATCTGATATCATTACCATCTTAATTCACACATATTTTGGAACCAAAAAGCATCTCATTTTCATTTAACAAGACCTCACACCTGCAGATCTTTCTGTGTGTGAGCTTCATTGGTAGCTCAGCAAATGGCACTTTTTTTTAAGAAAAAGAAATATAGGAAAATAATATTTTGATGTACACCATCACCGTCTCTCAATCAACCACAGCTGCAGGCAGGGGAACCGGATACTTCAGTCCTTGCTCAAGAGGACTTTTGTTTACCCAGCCTACCATACATCTAGAGTAATGTCATGCTTTCCTTCAAAAGAGCTGTCTACAATTCCTTTTCTCCCATCTTCTCCTAAACCCACTCCAATCAGGCTTTTACCCCCACTGCACCATAAGTACTACTCTTTTCCAGGTTGCCAAGGAGCGTCTTGTTGCAAATCTACTAGTTAATCCTCAGACCTCTGCTTAATTGGCCTTGGGAATATGCGACTCTGTGGATCACTCTCTCCTCTTTGAAATACTTTCTTCACTTGGCATCCAGGACACCACAGTTATGTTTTTGTCTTTATCTTTCAGACTGCCACATGTCACTCTCTCCAGGTGGTTGCTTCTCATTCCCCTGATCTGTAAACTGTGGAGTATCCCTGGACTCAGTCCTTGTATCTCTTCTGTTCTCTCTACTCCTTCCATTGGGATCACATATAGCCTCATGACCTTAAATATTATCTATCTTTGTTATTGTTAGCTGCTATTGGGTTGGCCCCTGATTCATGGCAACCCCATGCACAATGGAATGAAATGCTGCTTGGTCCTGCACCATCCCCATAATCAGTTGTGAATTGGATCATCATTTATATATCAATGCGAAATCTATCTATGCACCCTGAACCATTCTCCTGATCTCAGAACTTTTCCAGTTAGATGTCCAACAGGCATCTTAAATTACTGTGTCTAAATATGAACTTGTTATCTTTCCTGTCAAATCTGTACCTCTTTCTGTTTACTCGACTCAAAAACTGCCAGCTCCTTCCTTCGAGTTGGTTAGGCCGAAACACATGAAGTCATCTTTGACTTCTCTATTTCTCTGAGACATTATATATAATCATCAGGAGAGCCCATTTTCTCTATGTTAAAATATTTAGTGTCTGAGCTTTTTCCATCATCTTCAACTCTACATACATGGTCAAAATCACTATGATGATATGGAGAAGCTCAATATCACCTAGTCAGAGCAATACCAGGGGCTGACTGCAGAACAATCAATTGCTCATATGCAAGTTCAAGTTGAAGCTGAAGAAAATTAAAACAAGTCCGCAAGAGTCAAAGTATACCTTGTGTATATCCTACCTGAATTTAGAGACCATGTCAGGAATAGATTTAATGCATTGAACACTAATAACTGAAGACCAGACAAGTTGTGAGATGACATCAAGGACAACATACACGAAGAAACAAAAGGTCATTAAAAAGACAGGAAAGAAAGCAAAGACCAAAATGGATGTCAGAAGAGACTCTGAAACTTGAATGTAGAGTAGCTACATTCAATGGAAGAAATGATGAAGTAAAAGAGCTGAACGGAAGATTTCAAAGGGGGCTCGAGAAGACAAAGCAAAGCATTATAATGAAAATATGCAAACACTGGAGTTAGAAAATCAAAAGGGAAGAACTTGCCCAGCATTTCTCAAACCGAAAGAACTGAAGAAGAAATACAAGCCTTGAGTTGCAATATTGAAGGATTCTATGGGTAAAACATTGAATGGTGCAGGAAGCATCAAAAGAAGATGGAAAGAATATACAGAGTCAGTGTACCAAAAAGAACTGGTCAACATTCAGCCATTTCAGGAGGCAGGATATGATCAAGAACCGATAGTACTGAAGGAAGAAGTCCAAGCTGCACTGAAGGCATTGGCAAAAAACTAGGCTCCAGGAATTGACAGAATACCAACTGAGATGTTTCATCAAATGGATGCAATGCTAGAAGCACTCACTTGTCTATGCCAAGGAATATGGAAGACAGCTGCCTGGCCAACTGACTGGAAGAAATCCATACACATATGCATTCCAAAGAAAGGTAATTCAACGGAATGCAGAAATTACCAAATAATATCATTCATATCACATACAAGAAAATTTTGCTAAAGATAATTAAAAAATCGTTGCAGCAGTACTACAACAAGGAACTGGAGAAATTGAAAATGAATTCAGAAGAGGATGTGGAGCAAGGGTTATCAATGCTGATGTCAGATGGATCCTGGCTGAAAGCAGAGAATACCAGAAAAATGTCATTATGGATTGAATTGTGTCCCACAAAAATAGGTGTTGTAAATCCTAGCCTGTGGTTATAATCCCATTTGGTAATGGGTTATCTTTGTTATGTGAATGGGGCAGATTAGTGCAGGGTATGTCTTGAGTCAATTTTTATTGAGATATAAAGGAGATTAAACAAGCAAGTGAGAGAAGCAGAGATGGGGGAAGAGAGATGCCAAGCCACTTGAAGATTGCCCAGGAGAAGCAGCCTATAAGGACAAGTATCTTCCTCCAGAGCTGACAGAGAAAGAAAGCCTTCCCCTAGAGCTGTCATCCTGAATTAGGACTTCTAACCTCCTAAACTGTGAGAAAATAAATTTCTATTTGTTAATGCCACCCACTTGTGGTATATCTGTTATAGCAGAACTAGATAACTAAGATAGATGTTTACCTGTGTTTCATTGACTACACAAAGGCATTTGACTGTGTGGATTATAACAAATAATGGATAACATTGTGAAGAATGGGAATCCAGAACACTTAATTATGCTTATGCCAAACCTGTACATAGACCAAGAGGCAGCTGTTTGAACAGAACAAAGGGATGATGCGTGGTTTAAAATCAGAAAAGTTGTGCTTCAGGGTTGTATCCTTTCACTGTACTTATTTCAGTCTGTATGCTCAGCAAATAATCTGAGAACTGGACTATAAGAAGAACACAGCATCAGGATTGGAGGAAGACTCATTAACAACCTGCAATATGCAGATGACACAACCTTGCTTGGAAGAAGACGAAGAGGACTTAAAGCACTTACTGATGAAGATGAAAGATTACAGCCTTCAGTATAGATTACACCTCAACATAAAGAAGAGAAAAATCCTTACAACTGGACCAATAAGCAACATCATGATAAATGGAGAAAATATCGAAGTTGTCAAGGATTTCATTTTACTTGGATTCACAATCAATGCCCATGGGAAGTGGCAGTTAAGAAATCAAACAATGTATTGCATTGGGCAAATCTGCTGCAAAAGACTTCATTAAAGTATTAAAAAGCAAAGATGTCACTTTAAGGACTAAGGTGCTCCTGACCCAAGCCATGATATTTTCAGTCACCTGATATGCATATGAAAGCTGGACAATGAATAAGGAAGACCGAAGAATTGATGCCTTTGAATTATGGTGCTGTTGAAGAATATTGAATATACCATGGACTGTCAAAAGAATAAATCTATTGTGGAAGAAGTACAACCAGAATGCTCCTTAGAAGTGAAAATGGCGAGACTTCATCTCACTACTTTGGACACGTTCTCAGGAGGGACCAGTCCTGGAGAAGGACATCGTACTTGGTAGAGAGTCATCAAAAAAGAGGAAGATTCTCAATGAGATGGACTGACACAGTGGTTGCAGCAATGGGCTCAAACATAGCAAGCATTGAGAGTATGCGCAGGAACAGGCAATGTTTCATTCTGTTGTACATAGTGTTGCTATGAGGTGGAATCGACTTGAGGGCAACTAACAATAAGTCCTATCAGGTCACTTCTCTGTTCAAAACTCTCCAATGGCATGCCAGTTTTCTCAGAACAAATGCCAAATTCTTAAGTTTACTAACATATTTGCAGTGACTTGAGATAAGTACCTAGAATCTGCTACGAAGCCAGCGAGTATCTGTTGAATGAGTTAAGAATGAATAATGAATCTGCATCTCATTCAAAACAAAAGCTAAGACCCTTTTGGTGGGGTCTTTAAAGTTCTACTGTCCGTACCCCCACTTTATCTTTAACCTCTCTCCTCCTCCCTCCTTCTGGCTAAACACAGTATTCCCAAAGCCTAGCAGGCACACTCCTGCCTCAGGACTTGAGCACTAGCCAATCCTTCTGCCTAAAATGTTTTTCCAGAAGATAGCTGTGTGGCTCGCTCCGTATCTGTCATAGCCTTTGATAAAGCCTTTTGTGAATCCTTTCCTGGTCATCTCATCTAAAATCATGCCACCTGTTTATCCCTTTTTCTGTTTTGTTTTCTACATAGGACTTACCATCATGTAGCGTACTATATGTTTTACTTGTTTTAGCTTTTAATAAAATTTCTCCCTTCTCTCTGCAGGTGTAAATGTTGGAAGAATAGTATTTTCATCTCATTTATTTACTCCTTTCCTCCCCATGCCTAGAAAGTGCCTGGAATATAGTAGGCACTCAAAAAGCATGTATTGACTTAATGAATGAATTGATCAGTAATATGAAGAAGACCTGGTTTGGGTTAACAGGAGCAGCAGATAGAAAAGGATGCATTCAGAAGTCTGCAAAATAAAATGGACTTAAACACAACCAGCTGTTACTCCTAACATAGCTACTAATGGACTATAACACCTTAAAATACTTCATGTTTTTCTTTTTAAATTTCAGTTGCCTTATCTACAAAAAAATGTTGAATAACATGATCTAAATTCTTTTGCATTTCTGATGTTTTTTGTTTTTGATGATGGATCCCATAATCCATTCTCTGGTCTGGCTTAAGAAAACAGATATTTATAATTTTTTAAGTCTTTATATATTTTATATAAATCTGGCTTTGGTCAAGATTACGAAGAATGTAGCATTTAAAAAAAATGTTTTTTCCCTAAATGTAAACAATAACAAAAGAGAAATTTATAAATTTTACTGTTAGGCTTTCCAAAGCCATGATGACATGAAAGAGAAAAATACTGCTCGCCATACTCCTGCAACTGAAAAAATTATAAAACAATGTCCTCTCCCAGGCATTTTCCCCCAATTGGTCTAAGGACATACATCATCATGGCTTCTAAATTTGAATTTACAAGGAACAAATATAATGGTTTTCTTGTCCCCTAACCGTTGTAAAATCACTGATTGAAGGCCTGTCTCCTCTGAAACAAATCAAAAGGTGACACATTCTATTAACTTCTCATCAGACATTCATAACGTCATCTTTCAATTCAATGTCATAAAGAATTTATGTAGGACATTAATCAGGAAGACCACTAAATTGTTCTCATTTCAGTGATAATTGTTTACTCCTATAAATGGTTTGTGTTGCGTTCCAACAATTCAACTGAATAAAATATATCTTCCACCCTGGGTTGAGAAAGAAAATTAACTGATAGCTAGAGGAAGCCACAAAATGAATGTATAATACAATTAGCAGAAAAAAGCTAAGATGTTCTAGAGCTCTTCTGTTTTTAATGGAAAGGACCAAAGGCATTGAGGATAGCTCTGTGGCCCCCAATAAAAGGAATCTTGAATAACAAAATGAAGCAAAACAACAACAAAATCATGTTATCAGCAGCAGCCATGTGGAACAAACCTTCTCTGATACCTAAACGATACAGTGGACTCAGAAATCAGGCGAAGTCTCAGTACACCTTGCTAGTCAATGAGGCTAAACGTAATCAACATGTGTCATTCATTTCCTGGGAACACAAGACAAGAAAATCTAAGGGTAAATTAAGTCAATATGCCCCAGTGAAATGTGCATGAGAACTGCAAATCTGGTGATCTGACTTTTAACCCTGGCCCCACTGATGCTTCTGTGACCTGGAGGTGGTCAGTTAACCTCTTCGTGTCTCAGTTTTCTCATATAAAACGAGAGGACTGGAGTCAATCATCTGGTAGCTTTGTTCTAACACCGACATTTTATGTGTCTATAAGGAAACTCCGCTAATCAAGGCTTTGCTTAAAAAAAAAAAGGCAATGATTTGTCATCTGGTTTTAGATTTCCCCATGGCCTACAGAATGGAGTAAGAATAGGATCAATTTGAGACGGCCCTTTCAGCCCAAGGGTGCCATAACTAATGGCACTGTCTATTTCTGCTTTCTAAATGGAGCCCTACTATATATATATTTTTTTTCTTGTGGTAAAGTGTCTACTTTATGAGCATAATAAATAGCAATTGCCCTTTAATGGCAACGTTAGCTGTGACCATTATGGCACAATTTAAGTGCTTAAAAACACTAATGGGAGTGATACAATGTTAATTGTACTAAAGATATGAAGGCTGTACACAAGAACTCCTGCAAAATTAAGTAAAACCCTGGCTAATTCTAATTACAGTCTGTCTGGAAGAGATAAGAGAAATTAAGCACCCCCTTTTTGAGTGCATTCTATAATATCATAGTCCAATTTGCCCACAATTTGTTGAGAAAATATTGCATGGGACTCAGAAAAGTGGGATTTTGAAATTAAAGAATTATTTTTTTCAGTTTAAAAGAAAGGAAGAAAGGTTAATTACTTGCATAGAAAATGCATCTTTTCTTGAAACAGTGCTCACTGGCCTCTAAGACTACAGTAACCCACTTTTAAAAAGCTCTTTGATTAAATTGTCAGTCTCAAATTTCTATCATGAAAGGTTTTCCTTTAATGTGTTTTGTAAACTATTTAGAAGAAATATATTTTAAAAATAAAATCATGAAGATCCTCCGTCAGCTTCTCATCTATTAAAATATTAAAAGTCTCTCTTCAATGGTCATTTCAAGTGTTTTTATATTTGTCTCTCTCTTTCCTCTTTTTCTTCCACGTCTTTCTTGAATGTCTTCTATGTGCTAATTTTGGGCATAGATAAAACAAAGCAAAAAACTGAATAAAATAATTTTTCTGCCCTTAAGGAGTTTATAGTCTAGCAGAAAAAGACAGGCTTATAAAAACAAAACAACAGGTCATGTTTACACCTCAGTATCTTTTATTGGATAAATACTTTTCTGTCTTTGTCTTCCAGCCTCATACTTCCTTCAAATTCTCTTGCTTTCCCCCCTATGAATTGAGTTACACAGTTCCCTACATGAATTGAACTGGGGTAGTATAAGGTAAGTTATTGATTTTCTGATTTTACTAATTTGTCAGAAATAAGAAGCCCATAGACTTTCAAGAAAACTCTCTGCTGAAAAGCCTGGCACATTTCAAAGTGCTACCATTTTAAAACTGAGGCAAATGGCATCTTATAAATAATGAAAACAATTGGGTGGCAGCCTACAGTTTTCAATACACACATTATTTTAACGGGTAATAAACCAAGGAAACTGGTATGAGGATAAGAGAAGTCCACTCATTTTTAACAAATGATAGTCCTAGCCAACTGAAATCATTTAATTTTGTTGAAAAGTGTTCCATGATCTCTAAATTATAGGCATTAGGCAGTTAAACCCAACCAGTTATGGTTAGTACCTGGGTACTGAACATGTCATCCTTACCTTAAAGCATTTATTATCTATAACAGACTTTCATTTGTCAATATATCTAGTTTCAAGTGACCCATAGACCATACTTCAAATACCTGCCTGGGAAGATTCTTTATCATTCTGCCAGCACCATTTTTACAGCATTAGTGTAGTTTCATGACATTTAATCTATGCTCCCTTTGAAGAACAGTCATATCACTACTCCTAAGTATGAAACCAAACCAAACCAAACCCATTGCTGTCAAGTCAATTCCGACTCATAGCAACCTTATAGGACAGAGTAGAACTGCCCCATAGAGTTTCCAGTGAGCGCCTGGTGGACTCCAACTGCCAGCCTTTTTGTTAGCAGCTGTAGCGCTTAACCACTATGCCACCAAAGTTTCCTTCCTAAGTATCTAAATATGGAGCGTTTTGCACACTCTGTTTTTCTAATATATGCAGATCTTGTCCTCTCCTGCTACCAAGTCAAACAAAACACAGACAGGGTTACACACAAATCCAAAGGTTCTATAGTCATTCCTTATGATTGCTTTCTGAAATTAGTTTTGTGTTGCTTATCTTTTTCAAATCAGTTAAAGACTAATAGTAAGCCTTAAACGTGATTTTTCATGTGCTTCAGATATTCCTGAAAATTGATTTTTCACTGACATCTATATATACATATATTTTCTGTGTATATGTGTATGAATCTATGTATATGTGTATATGTGTGTATGTACATGTGTATATACACACACACACATATATAAATGTGTGTGTATATACATATGTATGTATATAAAACCAGAAACCAAACTCACTGCCGCTGAGTTGATTCCGACTCATAGCGATCCTATAAGACAGAGCAGAACTTCGCCATAGGGTTTCCAAGGCTGTAATCTTTACAGAAGCAGACTGCCTCATCTTTCTCCCATGGAGCAGCTGGTGGGGTCAAACTGCTGACCTTTAGGTGTGGCAACTGAGCACTTAACCACTGTGCCACCAGGACTCCTTATATATGTATACATACATACGTATCTATATACACACATATACACAGATTCACATACACACACCCAGACACACACTCACACCCAGAGAAAATTCACTAGCAATTTGTTCCCCGTTTTCATTCATAGGCCTGGGGTCAATGTTTTTCAGTTGGCTCCTTCCCAGTAAACAACTTTACTTCTGCTTGTATTTCTCTTGCTATTTGCTTGTTTTATTTCTCCATTCTAAATGCCATCATTATAATCATCCATCTTATATTTTCAGCCTCTTTACTGATAACTGCAGCAATTTCTATTTAGCATTTAGATGATTACTCAATAGGAACATTTTCCCCAACACAACAAAATAAAACAAACAACTCAGAGAAAGCATCAAGAAAGAAAGAAGTGAGATGTGTTGGAGAGAATGTGGAAGCCACACAAAAGTGTTGAGTATGTTGGCGTGTTTAAGACCACAGTGATGGAGACCTACAGAGAAGAAGCAATGCTACATCAGAGAGGCTAGACCTGCTACAATGGAGATGGGAGGTTGCTGATACTAACACTCTACATGACCTTGGGCCAGCTACAGGGTTTCTCTAGCACTAAGTCCTTTCATGTCTAAAATAAAAGAGTCAGCAACTTGGAGGGAATTCCTAGAAGAAGGAACAAAATCAAAAGGTAGAAAAATTCAGGAGCGTGCAAATAACAGAAGAAGGGGAAAGAGAGATAAAATCAGAAATCAAACTAGAAAAGCCCTGGACTTTATTCTATAAGCAATTGCTGTTGTTGTTGTTAGTTGGATAGATGAAGAGAGGCAGAGAGAGAGAGAGAGAGACATGAGCCAACAGTTGGAGTTACAAAATAAGCAGTGGTGTGAATAATCCCAAAACATTGGGTAATTACAAGGAAAATTCCTTTTGGCTCTTGATACACACTATGAGTTGGAGAGAATAGATTTACTTCTCTAATTACTCTGTGTTGTACTTGGGCCAATTCTGAAATGATTTTGCATTCCCTAAGCACACACCAAATGTTGGGGGTGAGGGAAGGTCCATAAACATACTGAATGCAGACGGAGGAACTTTTTTTTTTGCAGATAATCCACAGTGCCTAATGCCATTCTTAGAGTTGTGTCTGCATTATGAAAAAACTGGTCAATTTCTTCAATTCAGATGATGAATCAAATAAAATTGTTAAAAAAAAAATCAACTGGGCTTTTGTATATATATAATGAATTGATCCCTTCAGTCAAAACAACTACCTTTGAAACCACATGCAGATGCAGATGTAGTCAAAAACGAAACCCGTTGCCACTAAGTAGATTCCAACTCATAGCTACCCTATAGGACAAAGTAGAACTGCCCCATAGGGTTTCCAAGGAACGGCTATTGGATTCAAATTGCCAACCTTTTGGTTAGCAGCTGAGCTCTTAACCACTGCGCCACCAGGGCTCCAGATAAAGTCAAAGTAAGAGTAAGTTATATAACCAAGTGGTTTATAAACATTGATAACTTTTCCAAGTCTATAAATAAAAAATAAAGTGAGTTGTACCATAGTTGTGAAAACCCTATTTAAAGTCATTTGTTGTTTTTGTTGTTAGTTGCCATAGAGTCAGTTCCAGCTCATGGCAACCCCATGTGCAGAGTAGGTTTTCAAGGCTGTGGCTTTTTGAAAGCAGATCTTGAGGCCTGCCTTCCGAGGCACCTCTGAGTGTGTTTGAACCGCTAACCTTTTGGTTAGTAGTAGAGCACTTAACCATTTGTGCAAAAAAGACAAAAGAGAAATGAAGACAAAGAAGATAAAAGAGAAAAAAAATACATTTATTAAACTACTGTCTCTCCAGCATTTGTTATGTACTGAGCATAGTGTTTTTCTATAGACACTTAAAAATTCTCAGAACTATATCAGGACATGAATATTATTATTGCTATTTTCCCAATGAGAAAGTTGAGGCTCAAAGATTGTTGAGAAACTTATCTAAAACAAGATCATAGCTCTAGTAAGTGAGAGCTTTCAGATTTGAACACAGATAGGCCCATTTCCAGGAGCCCTGATGGCACAGTGGTTAAGAGCTCGCCTGCTAACCTAAAGGTCGGTGGTTTGAACCTACCAGCTGCTCTTCAGGAGAAACATGGGGTAGTCTGTTTCCTTAAAGATTGACAGCCTTGGAAACCCTATGGAGGCAGTTCTGCTCTGCCTTGTAAGCGTCACTATGAGTCAGAACCTACTAGATACCAGCGGGTTAGGCCTGTTTCCAAAGCTCTGCTTTCCCCGGCACCCAACCACCAATTGGTGGCTTTCTCTGGGTTTTCCATGGTTGGCAACAATTGTTTCATTTGTAAGTAATGTAACGACTCCAGGGAGAGATGATTTGCAGGTTTGACTGACTGGAAGCTCCACAGAATAATGTTATGGGGAGGGAAATTATTGAATTGCTTCTTCATATCCAGTTTCTTGGGAAAAGGGGGGCCCAGAAGGCACCTTTAAATGGTATTGTTAAGAAAAACAACAGGATTCAATGTTTTCTATAGTATTAGTGGGGACTTACCTTATCCAATGGAGTTCTGGTGCTGCAAATGGTTAAGTGCTCGGCTGCTAATTGAAAGGTTGCCTGTTGGAACCCACCCAGTGGCTCCACAGGAGAAAGACTTGGTGATCTGCTTCTGTAAAGATAGTAGCCAAGAAAGCCCTATGGGGTAGTTCTACTCTGTCACATGTGGTTGTGTTTGAAAGGACTACCCCCCTCAGAAAACAAACAAACAAAAAACCCAAATATGTTGCTGTCAAGTTGACTCCAACTCATAGCGACCCTATAGGACAGAGTAGAACTGCCTCATAGGGTTTCTCCAAGGAGTGCCTGGTGGATTCAAACCGGCAACCTTTTGGTTAGCAGCTGTAGCTCTTAATCACTATGCCCCCCCGGTTTCTGAATGGACCCCAGAATACCTAAAAACAACACCTTATTAAGGAGATGAAGAAGTCCAGATCTGAAAGATTACATGTTAAACCCTGAAGCTAAAAATCAAAAAGACTTCTCTTAAACTTTATTAGTTAAAAAAAAAGTTGTGGGGGATTAACAATCTGTAACACAAAGGTTTCTTGGATTATTTAATTTATGTGAGTTTTGTATTATGTCTTAGTCAAGGTTTTCTAGAAAAACAGAACCAGTAAGATATACATATGTGTGTGTATATATACACACACATATATATATACACATATATATCTACATACATACATATACACATATATATATATATATCCAGTTACCGTGGAGCAAACTCTGACTCATGATGAGCCTGTGTGTGTAGAGTAGAAAGAACAGCACTCCGCACAGTTTTCATGGCTGTGACACTTTGGAAATATATTGCCAGGCTTTTCTTCTGAAGCACTTCTGGTGAGTGTGTTCAAACTGTCAACTTTTCAGTTAGTAAACTTGGGCTTAACCGTTTGGGCCACCCAGGGACACACACACACATGTGTCTATGTATCTTATATATATATAATATATCGAGAGAAAGAAAGAGAGATTGATTATTTTAAGGAATTGGCTCATGTGAATGTAGGAAGCTGGCAAGTTCAGAATCTGTAGATTAAGGGACACGCTGACGAGTACAGCAGTGTTACATCTCAAAATCCATAGGTCGGGTGATGGGAAGAATGGAAGAATCCTGGCAAGATGTCTATTTATAATCTCAAGTCAGAATACACCCTAGCAAAACTCCCTTTTTACTCTTAAGATCTTCAACTGATTAAATGAGACCTGCCCCCCTCCGTTATGGAGGATAATCTGTTTTATTTATGACCAACTGTTTTAATCACATGTAGCAACTTCATAACAGCTCTAGACTAGCGTTTGACTAAACAACTGGACACGAGAGCCTACCCAAGTTGACACATATAATTAACCATCACACATGACAAATCAGGGTTCAAGGAGAATTAGAGGCTCCAAAGTCCCAGAGTGGAAGAAGCCTGGACTAATATCTAGGTCACATTGTCAGTCTGACCCTCAGTTTCTTCTGGAGTAAAATGGAAAGTTAGACTAAATGACTTTTAAGATTCTTCCTAGTGATACCAAAAACCGCAAACGCATTGCTGTTGAATCGATTCGGACTCATAGTGACCCCATAGGACTGAGTAGAACTGCCCCATAGGGTTCCCAGCTATAAAAACCAACAAATGTAAATGTCCTGATTCTCAACCCATTAGTCTTTATGCTGTTCCATACTATTCATCGTTATGTTAACTTAACTTCTCCTGATGTGCTGGTGATCAATGATTCAGGTCATTGAGGGATGTTCAGAACAAATGTTTGCAGAAAGGAAAGCAACCATTTTTAGCTTCCCTGGTGGCATCTAACATGGAGAGGAGCTGGAGATGTATTTATATTGAAAATATTTAAGAACAAAAAATCCTGTGGCCATCAAGTTGATTCTGACTCATTGTGACTCTATAGGATAGAGTAGAACTGCCCCATAGGATTTCCAAGGAGTGGCTGGTGGAGTCAAACTGCCGACCTTTTGGTTAGCTGCCACGCTCTTAACCACTGCACCACCAGGACTCCATGAGAACAAAGGGCCCCTATTTAAATTAGTGCTAGAGTGCTCTGCATCTGTTCTTACACTTTGCAGCTGACCTGCTTATTTTGGGCGTATACATTTATCCATTCTATCCCTCCCTTCAAGTTACATTGATCTTGTCAAGGGCATGGATGCGCCAGAACACTGGGGTCAGGGAAAGACTGATCCAGATCAAAGGTTCTTAAACCCTAAATCAGAAACTTTAAAGGAAAAAAAAAACAAGAGTCTGAAATAGAAACACATATTTTGCAACTCACTTCCCTTTCTCTCTATTTTTGTTTCCGTCCTCCAGCTTTTCTGGCAAAGGGATAAACTTCGTGTCTGTCATTTTGACAGTTTCTAATGTCCTAATATGCAAATCCTCTGATACATCAAGACGAGAGAGGTGAAGTCTGGGATATTTGGCACTTTTATATAGGCTACCATGGCGGCTGCCCTGGTGGCACAGTGGCTAAGCACTCGGCTGTTAACTGGAAGGTTACAGGTTTGAACTCACCAGCCAATCCATGGAAGAAAGATGTGATAGTCTGCTACCATAAAGATTTACAGTCTTGTAAACCCTAGGGGGCAGTTTTAACCTGTACGGTAGGGTCTTTATGACTCGCAAGCAACTCGATGGCAATGGGTACCATGGCACCTGTTTCTTTTGAGATATCAGGCTGGTCTATTAAGGTTGTCTCTTCACTATAGTGTATTTATCTACCTTTAATCCTCCACCTTGCTTTGCTTAGCTGCATCCAAGGATTTTGGGAAGGATTGGCATCCTACATTTTAATTCATTCCTGAAACTATCAGATCACAATTTATACGTTTGCAAATGTCTTTAATCTAGATCAAGGGTCAGAATACATTTTCTGTAAAGAGTCAGTAGTAAATATTTTCCATTTTACAGGTCATACTGTCTCTGTTGCAAGTATATATCCCTGTTATAGCATGAAAACAGCCATAGACAATATATAAACAAATGAATGTAGCTGTGTTCCAATAAAACATTATTTACAAAAATAGGCGGTGGGTCAGATTTAGTCACAGGTCATAGTTTGATAACCCCTTGTCTAGATTCTTGGATTTCTGGCCTCAACTTTTTTCATCTGTACGATAAAGATAGATCTGTCAACCTGTCAATGTTGTTGTGAAGATTAATTAAGATATTCTAGGTAAAGCCACTTGTTCCGTGCCTGGCTAATAGAAAGCCCTTAACAAAATGTCATCCCTTTACTTTTCATTCTTCCCTTTAGCTACTGTTAATCTTGTTTTTTTTTTTTTCTTTTTCCCTTCTAAATACACAACTATATTGTTAGAATGGGGTGCAATTCACCTAATGGGCAAATGCATTATATATTCTTACTCACATGTACATACACAGTAAAAACACTTAATAATCACTTGGATTCCTGTTCCTCAGTAGAGATAAACACTGAACTCGGCAGTCTCACTTTGTGAATATTTAATTACAGATAAATCGAAGAAAGATACATGATTTATGTCTGTATGTTTATAATTTTGTGTACGTAAATCTACTTCCTTGTTAATACTGCCTTCAAAAGTTAAGCATATGATCTTACTGAAAAGAGAGTATATGATCCTATATTTCTCATCTGTTTCTCCCACCTTGTAAAAAACAAACAAAACAGAACAAAAAAGCTCACTATCCCTTTATAACAACATTCTCTTTTAAAGTAAGGAGAGAAAACTTGAAGTTGACTTGAAGATTAAGTGCAAAGCCTGTTGGCTAATTGCCTGGAGGGACTTGCAGATGGTTCCAGAATATCATTCTGCCAGGGAAGCTCTCCTTCTAGCAACACTTATGTTTCCCATGAATACTATGTTTAGGTCAAAATACTTGTCAAATTATAGAAAATTCAGTCTTGATTCCATTTCTAAAATGAAGGAATTGAATAGCTGTTATCTCTGGTCTTCTAGTTATAATTGTCTATAATTTTATGATTCCCCAGCTATTTATTTCATTGGAAATGGTTAAGAGAGAGGGTGGAAGAAGAAAGGAAGCGTGTAGTGGAACGGGAAACAAGTTCAGTCCACTGAGACAGGGAGAAAATGTAGTAATGCATCATAATACTTTATTGCTACTTCCTTTCCAATAATGAAAGGAAATCTGCTACTGAGTATGAGAATGAGTTTTGGGTCACATTTTGAACTTCTGAGTGGCTAATGCAACTTTTGTGGAAGCTTCTGAAAGCTGTGAGAAGGTCATACAAGGAAAGTTACTCATTCTCTGTTCCCATGTAGATTCATTCTTGATATGAGGAAACAGTGAGTATGGCCAGGGATATAAAATGGAATGACAGTGTACTTCTGGGACATCTGGTAGAGTGGAGAGGGAGTCTTCTGACAGCTCTCTGTTGCTCATAGAGTTACAGTTAGATTTTCCTATCATGAAGCATACATTTATCAGGTCAAGTCAGGAATACAAAATATTCACTCCTCATTTTACCTCAATTGCATAGAATGAAATTATTACTCTGAGTGTTGTAATCCTGTTAAAGTTTCAAACATGTTGCAGGAAAAACTCCAAACAAACCAAGGTCAACAAGGTGAAAGCTACATCTAGCTAATCTTACTTTCTTGTAGCAGTGTTAGGTATTTTGACTTTTCACTTTCCTCTTTGCCTTGTGGCTCTCAGTCCTGCATGTCATCGGCCAATATAAAACCTCTAAGTGAAGCTGAGAGGAAATTGAACATAAGCGAATAATCAAGAAACCACATGTTCCTTTGAAAACATTTTACCTTTTCTACAAGTGACAGTTGGAACAAATTGTATTCATTGCAAAAGAAAAAGGAATGAATGTTTGACAGAAAGTGGGCTACCCATTTAGTTGTTAGCTTTTTCTAGAGTTCAGCCATATTAAAGACAAAACCTGTCTACCACCGTATTCCTAACACACAGCACGGTGTCTGGCACAGAATAGATGTATAATAAATATTTTAAACTGTTTGTGAATAAAGGTGCCAAGAAAAGCCTAGGCTTTATATGTAAATGCACACATTAAGATTAAAAACAATATGTACACATTTGGATAGGTAAGTTTAAATATCTGAGCTCCGTTTTAAATATTAAATAATATTTTGCAGCCAGATGGAAATAAAAATAAAATAATATTGATAAACTCCCAATACTCAGTTTTTGTTTTGAAGACAGTATTCAAGTATGGTCTTTTTGGTGATAGCATGGAAACAAAGAAAGTGTATTTAGGAATAAAATAATAAAAATATCAAGGTCTTAAGCCAAAACAGCCCCAAGAATATGGGAACAAAATTAAATTAAATTAAAGCATGTGTAATTCCTCCCCCCACACCCCTTTGTGTCTGAACACTTCATTGAATCGCAAAGGCTGCTGAGCAATAATAGAAAGCCACAAAATGGGGAAAACCTGAAGGTATGAATAAACTAAATTTAAAGTTGGGTTAAAAAAAGAACTGTAATTAGCCACAAATTAAGGAAATCTACTTATTTAAATATCCCCCATTACTAATAGTTGATATCACAGAACACAGATTAGCTATTGAAAGTGTTTATTACTGTTGAACAGAAGGTCTGGGAGAGAAGAATAGCACAGAGGAAGGGCAAGGCTAAAATTAGTTAGAAATGAACAAAGCTAAAATGAGAAGCTGGAGAAAAGGCTCAATTTAGGTGCTTATATTTCTATCTTTTTCTTAGGAAAAATTATGCAAAATAATTATTGCATCTCTGAGTTGTGAGTGTCTCAAACCACAGGCTGATCTGTGCTGTCATTGGTCAGCAATTGCTATCGAACACTACTGAAGAAATTAAAAAAAAAAAAAAAAGATTAATGGTCCATTCAGATATTCACCTGTCTATCCGCTGGGTTTACCTAGTAATAAAGAAAAAGAAAGAAATTTCAAGATTTCAAAATACTCCCTTTGTAAAGAAGAATAGGGTCTTAAGTCAATCTGATGGCTGTAGATACTAAGTCAGTGATAAGAATTTCTAGGAAATTGACAGCTAGAAGATTCATATGTAGGGTTACAGAAAAAGAAATAAAACTTACAAAGGCTAAAAGGTACTCCCAATGGCTTCAACAACAGTTGTTTGGGTTGACTTCTATCCCACCAAGATACATGTTGAAATCCAAAACACTGTACCTGTGAATGTGAGCCTGTTTGGAAATAGAAGTTTTCTTTGATGTTAATGAGATCATACCAAAGGAAGGTGTGTCCTAAACCTAATCCCTTCTGAGCTGAGCATTGTCTTCTAAAGGGAAGTACAGACACAGACAGACAGACACATACAGGGAGAAACGCCACAGACAATGGAGGCAGATGCATCTATAAGCAGCAAAGTACACCAGGATTGCCAGCAACCACCAAAAACTAGGAGAGAGGCCCACAGAAGGAGCTGGCATAACCAAGACCCTGATTTAGACTTTTAGCATACAGAAATGTGAGAAAATAAATTTCTTATTAAAAGACCAATGATACACTTTTCAACAATGTATTTGTTCAATACCTTCTTTTCTACAATTTTTATAAAAAAATATTTTTCAAATAAATATTGGTTGGGATAATGAAGGGTATCTTGACACGCTGATGAGTGAGAGCTACTCAGTCTTTCCTGCAGAGTCATTTGATTGAAGGGCAATTTTCTTCTACACTGAATTTTATCAGTTCATTCTCCGGCCTGGTTACATCCTATGTAGTTCTTAAGGTGAAGGAGATGGGGAAAGGTTCATGTGAGCACAGAAGGAGAGTCTCAACTGCAAATGAGTCCCTGTAAGCCTGGGATAGAATCTTTAATCAATTATAACCAAACTTCTAGATGCAACTTCCTGTTTATAGAAAATACAGGAAACAGAGGAACATGTTAACCGATACCATGAAAATTATACTACCAAAACATACAGTGTGAGGAACAAGAGGAAAATGGTACAATTTCCTCAACAAATAAGTTGAAATTTAAAAAAAAGGAAGGGTAACTAATAAGTAAAAACAGAGGTACAGATGTTATCAACCAAATGCAATGAGTAAACATTGTTAAATACTAATTCAAATAAATAAATTCTAACAAAACATTTATGAGACATTTGGGGAAATTAGAACGGTGAGTATTTAATGACACTAAGGAATTATTGTTAATATTTTTGGAGTGTTAATGATACTATGGTTATGTTTTAAAATGTTCTTACATTCTGAAATTTTTAAAGATGAAATGATATGATGTGAGGGAATTGTTTCAATACTACCAGAGGTGGGAAGTAAAGTGTGTTGGGGAACAACCAAAATAAGGGGTCACAGTTTGATAGTCATTTAAGCTGGATGATGGGTACAAGGGAGTTTGTTACACTAATTTCTCTTCTTTTTTAAAACATATTTGAAAAAAATTTAAAAAGAGCTATGTAAGATAAAATTAAATAATAAAGGAACTCACTCCACAAAATATAAAATTATATTCAGATATTTGATCTGTATTTAATTTTTCTAGTTTTCCCATTTTAAATAGTATTATAATAATTTGGACATTTGTTCCTGCATTTTGAGGTAAAACACAGTTTGAGGGGAATCCCTGGATGGTGCAAACAATTAACATGCTCGGCTGTTAACCAAAAGGTTGGAGGTTTAAGTCTACCCAGAGGCTCCTTGAAAGAAAGGCCCAGTGATCTACTTTCAAAAGATCACCAAACCAAAAACGAAACCCATTGCCATTGAATCGATTCCAACTCATAGTGACCCTATAGAACAGAGTAAAACTGCCTCGTAGGGTTTCCAAAGAGTGCCTGGTTGGTGGATTTGAACTGCCAACCTTTGGTCAGCCAAACTCTTAACCACTAGCCACCAGGGTTTCCTCAAAAGATCACAGCCAGTGAAAACCCTATGGTGTGCAGTTCTATTCTGACACACTTGGGGTCGCCACAATTTGGAATGGCCTTGACTGCAACTGGTTAAAGTTTGAGGATGGAAAACGAGGGAGTCTTACAATCAGAATACAAAGAGAAGTTAAAATCATGGAGTCTGTCTTCCTCCCACACTATGCTCTTTCCTTTCTAAAATTCACATTTCTTATGATGGTGTGAGCCCTGGTGGCACAGTGGTTAAGAGATCGGCTGCTAACCAAAATGTCAGCAGTTCGAATCCACCAGCCACTCCTTGGAAACCCTATGGGGCGCTATGAGTAAGAATCAACTCGAAGGCATTGGGTTTGGTTTTTGTGTGGTATGATGGTTTACAAGGATTCACATAATTTGGCCCTGGTTACGCTTCTGACCTTATTTTTTGGCACTTTCCCCATTGCTCTCTTAAGCTCCTGTTTCCCTGGCCTCCTTGCTGTTATTTGAATGTATCAAACATGATTTCACCTCAGAGCTTTATCCACGTCTTTTCTTCTCTAGGGAATGTTCTTACCTGAGATGTTTGCAAGACTCGTCACTCATTTCATTTATGCCTCTGCTCAAATATCTTCTTGTCAGAGAGGCCTTCCCAGAACATCTTCTCAAAACTGGTACTACCGTTGCCTCTTTCCCCTTTGTCAGTATTTTTTTGTTTCTAGCATTATCCCTACCTTAAATTATGCCGTGTGTTTCTGTGCTTGTTGGTTTTCTTATTCTCCTTCCAGAATGTCATCTTCATGATGACAGTATTAAGCTTTGTTCATAGCTGTAACACTAGCACTTAGAATTGGGCTTAAAACATATTAGACACATATTTATTCTAAAATCCAAACAAAAGTATTATGGCCCCAATTATCTTGGCTTTGGTAGAATAATTCTTGTGATGGGGATCTTACAACTTCATGAAGTGTGTATTCAATTGATGGACAGCAGCAATTGTTAGAAAAGCATTGCCTCATACGTTAGGCTGGATCTACCTTGTTCTACTTGCCACCCACTCCTCTTAATTTTACCTACATATATTACATGAAATTGCTACTGTCTACCATTGAATTAAGAATGAACCCCTTTCCTCAGTGCAAAGCTTGGCCAGGGTGCCCTCTTGCTTATAGTGCCAGGACTGCATATTATTGTTCATTGGGTCTCATAAGCAGTTATCACCCTAGATCAAGCTGCCACACAGGAGTTCTGCCAGTCTAGGCTAGGCATCCATTGAATCTCTGCCTCTTTCTTTCTCCCTGGCTTCACTCCATCGGGCTAGATAGAATTTCTCTGCCAACTCTTGAAACAGAATGAATATGATTGAATCTCCTTTCTAGAAAGTACAGCTGTCCACCACTTATAACTCAGCAGTTCTAACAGAAGGTGTTCTACGGTGCTATCACTTCAACCTCATCCCCTTTTTGGAAAGAAAAGCTTTCCTTATTTCTATTTCTTATTTCCAAGGCAACTTGTGTGGTAAGAATAACAAAGGTAACATTCTAATACTGATCTCATTACAAGGAGTAAAAACAAAACAAAACAAATTCATTATATAAACGTTTGTATGACTTCAATATGGGCCTCAATAGATAAACTGAAGATGCGCATCTCCTCATATCCATTCTATGGAAAAGAGTCACTTGACTCCATGTGACAGAGCTAATGTGACCGAGGTAGTAATTTGTCACTTACTGTTATGGTTTGAATTGTGTCCCTCCAAAATTGTGTCAACTTGGTTAGGCCATGATTCCCAGTATTGTGTGATTTTGTCCACCTATTTTGTCATCTGATGTGATTTTCTTAAAAACCAAAAAAACTTATTGCCATTGAGTGGATTCCAACTCCTAGTGATCCTATAGGACAGGGTAGAACCGCCCCATAGAGTTTCCAGGGAGCACCTGGTGGATTGGAACTACAGACCAACCACTATGCCACCAGGGTTTCCTTATGTGTTGTAAATCCTACCTTTGTGATGTTAATGATGCAGGATTAGAGGCCATTAAATTAATGAGGCAGGACTTAATCTACAAGATTAGGTTCTATCTTGAGTCAATCTCTTTTGAGATATAAAAAGGAGAGGCAAACAGAGAGACAGAAAGACATCATTACCACTAAGCAAGAAGAGTCAGGACCGGCATGCATCCTTTGGACCTGGAATCCCTACTCTGAGAAGCTCCTAGACCGGAGGAGGTTTGATGACAAGGACCCTCCCCCAGAACCCACAGAGAGAGAAAGCCTTCCCCTGGAGTTGGCACACTGAATTTGGACTTCTAGCCTCCTAAACTGTAAGAGAATAAACTTCTGTTTGTTAAAACCATCCACTTGTGGTATTTCTATTATAGCAGTTCTAGATAACTAAGACATTTCCTATGCTAGTAAGATCAGAACTGTGTAAGAGAAGGAATTCATGGAGAGGGTTGATATCCACAATACTTTTTGGAAAGAATTACTGACATGTTTTAGCTTATATTGAACTTCCAGGATGTAGAGTTTTGGCGAAACCATAGGATATGATAACGTCAAGTTCTTGGAGTGGTAGTGGCAAGAGAGATTTGCTTCATCAATTTGTTGCATAAGAAAACGTTATGTCATCCCAAGGGTACCCTGGGATTACTACATTTGTACTGAAATAAATGGATTAATAGTGATTTGAATATTTTTGATGCAGAGATACACGTTTTATCCATCTAGCTGATATTCTTTAACAAGATTTTAAAGGTTTTTTTCATTAGTAAAGCAACTGAGTTTCCATTTTCACAAGGTTGAGAAAAGGAAAAAAGACAATAAAATGTACTGAGTAGCTACAAATTGTTCCAGGAATTGTGTTTATATATTTAATCTTTTTTTCACAATAGATCCAGAATAGATACTCAACCTCTATTTTACAAATAAAGAAACCTCAGTTAAGGAATGCAACTTGCCTATGGTCACACTGATAATTAATAGTGGATTTGGATTTGAATCTAGGTCTAATGAACTCCAAAGCCTATTTCTTTCCATTATAATTTGGTGCCACATTAACACATTTAGAGAAACATTAAAATTTTTCATTTTTTGCATAGCATGTTCAAGGTTTGAAAAGAATCAGAATATTAACAATGAGAAGAGTGTGCATATGTGTACATACTTTGATAAACTGAAATTCACATAGTATTTTAAAATACATAGGAATTTTGGATCTCTCCAGTGGCTACGTAATAACATGACTTGTATTTTGAATGCCATCCTTTACTCTAGGTAAGTGAGACACACATATATCTATGCAGAAGAAGACATCCCAGAGAGTGTCCACTACACAACCCTTTCTACATAACTCCTTCTGGAGTGCTGTGTGCTACTGACTGAAACATATATGTGGCACAACTTATGGATTTCAATGAGGGAGAGCACTTAGAGATTTGCCCTCCTCTGAGAAGAAAGGTCAAGGGAATGGATTCTAAACTCAGTCTAGGATTCGGATTCTACCACATCCTGGGTATGTGACCATGGCGAATTACTTATACATTAAGTACGTAACACCCTTTTTTTTTTTCTTTCGTAAAATGTGGATAATAATAGTATCTCTCTCTTAGAGTTTTTGTGAGGATTAAATAAGTTAATATGTACAAAGCTCTTAGAGTAGTGCCTTGTATGCATTAAGCACTATAAGTGTTAGGTGTTACTATTACTACTGTGCTATCTTTATATGCAGGATCTAAAGAAGACTTCTTCATTCTAAAAGAATGAATATGCATTTTCTGTAAAAGGAACTTCTGTCTTCAAGTTTCTGCAAGTATTATCATTTAACATTTTCTGTTCTCCAAACATTAGTCTCTTTGAAAAACAAGTAGTAACTTATTTTACCAATAAATGTTTTCTTGACTAAAAACTCTTGTAAGTTCATATTTAGTAATTACATAAAGCAGCAAGGATTATGTGGCTAAGATAATGTTATGGATTGAATTGTGTCCTCCCAAAAATGTGTGTATCAGTTTGGCTAGGCTGTTATTCCCAGTGTTGTGTGGATGTCCTCCATTTTGTGGTTGTAATTTTCCATTAAAGAGGATTAGGGTGGCATTGTAACACCACCCTAACCCAGGTCACATCCCTGATTCAGTGTAAAGGGAGTTTCCCTGGGGTATCGCCTGCACCACCTTCTATGTCTTGTAAGAGATAAAACGAAAGAGAAGCAAGCAGAGAATGGGGGAACCTCATACCACCAAGAAAGAAGCACGGGCAGCAGAGCGTGTCCTTTGGACCCGAGGTTCTTGCGCAGAGAAGCTCCTAGTCCAGGGGAAGACTGATGACAGCGAGGACCTTCCTCCAGAGCCAACAGAGAGAGAAAGCCTTTCCCTGGAGCTGGCACCCTGAATTTGGACTTTTAGCCTACTTTGACTGTGAGGAAATCAACTTCTCTTCGTTAAAACCATCCACTTGTGGTATTTCTTTTAGAGCAGCACTAGATGACCAAGACAGATAATCTTTAAAAATAACAAATCTAATCCAATCTTATAAATAACCTCAAACTAACTGTGCTATTTGTATTTAGATTTTCTAGAAAATTTAAAACTTATCTCCATGAAACTTGCAACAGAATTCTATTTCCATAAAAATAAATCTCCTCTGATATAAAACACTTAAATCTATTTAATTTATGCAGTGTACAGAGATTTTTGATTTATGTTGATTTGCAATTATTTTGTTAATTTACCAATCAGTAAAAGTCATATAAATATGTAACCCAAGATTTCTTCCAGAGTAAACAATCTACATTATTAAGTTATTTGTTAACACTGATATTTTTTCCTGACACCAAAGACTCAAATTTGAAATTCACATTTTCTTTTAAAGAAAAAGTTTGTAAACCTTAATATTACAACTTTTATTAGGATGTTCTTGACTAAGAGTATGAAAATATTAAAATAGATCAGCCAAATCCTTATTTTCATATAATATTTAAAGAATCGACATATTCAGTCTACATTGATTCCTCATTCATTCATTCATTCTTGATCATACCTCCTTGAACAGAGCTGAATGCCCCACATTGTAAAACCCTCTGTAAAACAAATAACATTTCATGCTTAACTGTTTTCAGATAGCTAGTGTATTTTAACTGTGGTTTGTAAAATACCATAATACTGTCTTTGACAATATGAGGATAAGAGACAAGTATAAAATAATTATAAACCAAAGATATTGTATTAAATGCATAATAGAGGTACAAAGTATGATGGGACTAGGGATAGAAAAATGAAGCAGTCTGGGAAGCCTTCATGGGGGAAATGAAATTTGAGGTAGGACTTGAATGACTAAGATACGGTTTTGCTTTCTAGAGAACTGAAGAAATAGCATAAATTAAGATCCAAAGGCAAGAAAGTGGAGGAGATACTTGAATAACTCGTAATCCAGTGTAGCTGGAACGGAGGTGCCACTTGGGTACAGCACAATAGGAAATAGAATGTTTGAAAAAGGTCAGATTGTGAAAGGCTGCATGTGTCATGCTGAAGAACATGGAGTTGTCCTCGTTAGCAAAAGGAAGTCATCAAGGGCAGTTGATCATACAGAGATATGGGCAGAGCTGTATTTTAATGAGATTACACTGATGTCAATGAAGAATGGTTGTGTTCACATGCAAATGAGTCATTATCTCTATCTAGTTTATTACAGTTTCTTCATCAGTGCTTTTCACAATGGAATTTCTGTTCCTGTGACTTACTCTCGTAACACCCAGAGGGCACCTACAAATCTATAAGTGTATAAAATGTAGATATTTTATTTACATTCATTGGGCAGAAAATAGTTTTGTTTTGTTATTTTCTTTTATGTCTTTTTTTTATGCATGACATACGGGTAACATTTTAAAATGAGATGTTCAGATATTCTGTGATGAAAAATACTGAACCATCTTTAAGGACCATAAGATACATAGTACTGAGAACTTGTTGGTAGCCTGTGTAGACAAGGAAGGCAGAGCTCCTAACTGAGGAAAGAGCAGATGGTTTCATTAACAGTTGGTCTGTTTGTTTATTAATTTATTTAAGCAGCAGATGGTTTAAGGTAGTTAGTCACAATCTAGAAAATGATCATTGATCATATTATCAAAAATAATTCACAATTATTTCATCATACTATTTCTTCAAATTTGATTCTTGTTTCCAATTTCCTTTTTCTCTACTTCTCAATTATTATTTATCCCTTCTTCCTACCCCTCCCAATAGCCACACAAAGATAAAGCTTAGTGTCAACTGCAACATAATAAATGTGTGGTTTTTCCATCTTCAAAATCAAGGATGAAAAGAGAAACAATACTACTCCCTGTGCCCAAAGAGGAAGAGTATCATCAATAGCCATATGCTGGTGGCTAGCCCTGCACTAACCAAATTGATTTCACCGTTTAAACGGTATTTTTTTCTAAACTTATTGATGAACATTTAGTGAAGGAAGTAATCATAGGGATGATAAATTATGACCACCAAATTTCAATCTACCAGAACTGGCACTTTTAAATCAGAGTGGATTGTTCTGATAGGTCTGATAGTTCTTCACAGTCATTAGGTGCTCAACATTGCTTTCTGCACCATTTTCTATTACTTTCTAAACCATCTCTTATTTCTGTCTCTTCCCAAATCAGTAGTTTAAAAAGTGATTGGTACAAGTGTATAGCTGCACAGTGAACATTGTAAAACAAAATATTTATGTTATGCATGTTTTTCATTAAATACTATTCTATCTATAATTAAAATCATGGTCATTGGACAGTAAATTTGAACATAACTCTAATTATCTACATTAATGAATTTTGTGATGTATTTAAATAAAAAAGAAGAGAGTAACAAAGAGTAAAAAACTAGATGTAAGTGAATTATTTGAAATCTGAAAAAAATTAATGGGACTGTTAAAGACTATATTGCAATATATCCTCTATATTCTACTGGAGAATTTTGCCATTTTCTCCTTAGTTGCTTTAATTCATTCTGTTGTCAATGTTTACAAGTCCTCTGTACCTTTCAAGCAAAAGTTTTATTTATCTTTGTAATTATCTGCACACGAAATTGGTATCTTGTTAAAATCATCACAACACTTCTATTTTTGGAGTATTTCAAGCATAGTCCCAATCCTATTCCTGAGTAAAATGTCCAGTCTAAACTTTAGCCGGATGAATTGTTGCTGGTACTTATTCATATAGGCATCGCATATATTACACTTATCATGGTAAATAAGTTTAAACCAGTAAGTTTCAACTCTCCAAAATGCAGTAGTGCAAATTTGTACTTTGGATCCAAAGAAAGGAACATTCAGCACATATTGCCACAAATTTGTTCAGGTGGAACAGGATTGGGTGACATAACAGTCAAATAGCAGACATGGTGTGACAGCTTATAGACAGTCGATGAAATGAAACCTTGAAGAGAGGAGCAGCTGTATTCTATTGTATCCTGCAATTAAAGCTATTAAGGCAGAAGAAAATCATCTTTACTTCCACCTTCATGATTCTGGGCTGTCTGTCTGCATTGTCCTAATAAAGCCTGACGCATTATATATTTCATCATGACAAAACATAATCGATGTCATGAGTATTTAAATTATCACTGTACAATGTATGCTTTTCAGAAACTCTCTGCTTATTATTGCCAATGTTCTAATAGTTATTCTGAATTAGATTGGTGATTATGAAAGTATATTTTAAAAGGGTTCACAGTGACAAAATGAGCCATTCTGAAGACTTTCAAATTATTTTCACAGTAGTTGAAGTTGTCTTCTACTCTTCCAGAAACTGTAAAAATAACAGCCTTCCATTTGTAGTTATGAAAGATAAAAGCCACCATAAGTCAAAAAGTATACATCATTCAGAAATCATTTCTATCATTATAAAAATTATAGTTAAAAAAAAAAAAAACTGGGGTAAATGTGGTAGACAGAAGCCCCTGCCACTCCCCAGCATACATATTCGTATGTTACTCTTCTGTGACCATATAAGATAAAATATGAGGAGAACTATAGTCTTATATTTAACTCAGAGCTCTGGAAACTTTATAATTAAGCATTCATTTAGAGGAAATGTAGTTTAGGACAAAGAAAAAATATGTATACAGGATCTGAATTCTGGACAGACGTTGGCTCAAATTCTTGCTCTGTCACTTACTAGCTGGGTGACTTGATTTAAAATGAAAAGATTATCACAATATTAGATTTGGGGCTTTTCTGATACCTGCAGGCTGAGAACAGAACCTGCCATGCTTTGGACACTTAATAATACCTGTTGACTGGAAGAAAGAATGAACAATTAACCTTTGGAAGGAACTGAGCACAGTATTTGTTGGGCAGTTAATAATACCTGTTGATTGGAAGAAAGAATGAATGATTAACCTTTGGAAGAATTTAGCACAGTATTTGTTGGGCACTTAATAATACCTGTTGATTGGAAGAAGGAATGAACGGTTAACCCTTGGAAGAAATTTAGCACAGTATTTGTTAACTCCTTGGTATAAAAGCCTCTCTAACTTTCATTCTTCAAATTCCCTCCTTCACTTTCTGCAGCAGCGTATTGGGATAATATAATGTTCTGAACTTGATCATTACTGGAGTATTTGGGTCTAATCATATGTAGCAGATTCTTCAATTCTTCCTTTAAGAAGACAAACCAACAATAGACATATTTCTACGGAATGTGAGGCAAACTAAACACACTTCACCCCCAAATTTTTAAAGAACTTTGGAAGAAACAGCTGTCATGTCCCTTTCCATATTAACTTAGCTGTCAAATTGATAAAATCTAATTTCTAATAAAAGCTAAATATACAGTAGTAGAGGGAACAATTTACAAATAGGTGCACTAATAGGTTTTTTAATCACTCATTTCCAGCCCTTCTGAGATTTTGCAGGATAAATCACAAATTTACCAAAAAGCTGTTTTCTATACCTCCCTGGTGTTCAGCAAGATCTATGAGAATTATGACCCAGGCTGAAAGCTGCTGTTTGTAGGACAAGTCATGGGATAATTCACAGCCCGTAAAACACGGCGATTCTTTTGAGGAAAGCTATCCTGGATAGCTACTGTTGTATTCTAAAAATTAAACTATTTTTATTCTTTCCTTGTTTCAAAATTAAGGTGAAGAATCTCAGAAAATGTTGAACCATGCAATTCACTGTGCAAAGATATCTAACTTCCAACTTCCTTTTTCAGAACTGACTTTAATATCATAAAAGTTACCTTCTTATCTCATAGGTTTTTGAATCATACACAGAGCTTTCCAGAGCTGTCACTCTCTCACACAAAACTAACTGCCTTTGTGAAGAGATAACTAACACGTGGTACCAACTCCCTCTGCTGCAGAGGAATTTACAGGAAAGTAGGGGCCTTGCTGCTGGCTTTGTTTTACGGGGTCTTCCCCTTAGCCCTCCCTCTGCCCTGCATTGACTCTAGGGTAATTAGACACTTCAGATCTCCTCACAGGTGCCCTTTCCTAGCCATATAATGTCTTCCATATTTACCTCCCAACTTAAATATTTTTACTGTTTTTTCCCCCTTTGATTTAGAAGTTGTTTTTTTTTTCTCCCATTGTAAATAATATCAGAAAATACAAACATGGCAAAGGAGAAAATTGAAATGACCTGTAATTCTGCTATTCAGAGATGATTGCAGGTAATGTTTGGTAATCATGCATTCAGACTTCTCCTTATGTGTGTGTGTGTGTGTGTGTGTGTGTGTGTGTGTGGTGTGTGTGTGTGTGTTTGTGTGTGTGTGTGCATTTACTAACCCTAATCTCTTGTTTAGTGCTTGGTTTAATAGTTACCCATAAGAAGAAGTGCTGTAAGAAGAATGAACGAGGTGCATTTCATTTCAAACTAGTAAAGACATCTCAAAAGAGGCTGAACTTTGAACATCTCACAGGATGTTCAAAGCCTACGGCTGAAGCCCTCTCTATAGTGATTGTCTAGAATGAATACTTAGGTGTTGAGAAATGTACTGCCGAGAGTCAAGGAATATATCCTTGTGAGTAGGGACTGGACTGTATTCTCCAGCTAATTGAAGAGGTAGAAGGTTGGATACTGGGACAGGAAAACAAAACTTAGGACTGACAATGTAATAAGGGAATTCCTATGAAGGGTATCCCTTTTTTTTTTCTCCTCATTTCCTCTGGATTCTAGGAAGAATCATATTTAACATCCAAATTTAAGTGTTTTTCTTCCTATAACATATTCAGACCTACGTTTCAGTTAACGGTATTATCCACACAGAGTCTTATGTTGGAGGGGAGATGAGGGGACCGGCAGTAAAGGCATGTGTGGCCTTCTAAACATCAACCCTCCAATAAGGTCAGGGTGGCAACAATAGCATCTTACCAATGACCTGATTAGCACTGGAGTCCTATGTGGACTTGGTGGCACAGTGGTTAAGAGTTTGGCTGCTAACAAAAAGGTCGGTGGTTTGAATCCACTAGCTGCTCCTTGGAAATCCTGTGGGGGCAGTTTTACTCTGTCCTATAAGGTTGATATGAGTTGGAATCAACTCCATGGCAATGGGTTTGTTTTTGTTTGTTTTTTTTTTTGGTTTTAGGTGATCGTCAGAATTAAAGCAAAGCCTATGATAGACTTATGAGTGGTAGAAGGGTGAACTGGATAAGAAGTGAAAGGAGTATATATAGACCCATACGTGGAAATGAGATGAACTCCCTTTATTTTCAAAATATACTAGCACCTAGAAGTGGAGCTGAGTTATGCTTGGTTACAACTACATTTTAATATCTGGTAGGACAAAGTTCATTTCAAATAATTATAATTTTTTCAAAACTCTTGTGGCTAGTCATTTATCCATTGACAAATTTGTTTGAAATATATTTTTTTTGGAAAATTACTATGTGCCAAAGATTTTTCTAGGTGCTGGAATTACAACAGTGAACAAAACTTTGAAAATTTCTTCCTTTTGAAGAATGGATAAGCAGATAGTAAATGAGTAAACAAAGAGATGTAAAATATAACGGTAGGAAATAACTAGAGTCATGAAGAAAAAAATTTCAAGGAAGAGGGACAAAAGATGCTGTTTTAGACCAGGTGATCAGAGAAGTCCTCTTAAAGGATATGACATTTAAGCACAGATATGAAGGATGTGAGAAAGTGAGCCTTGATGTTATCTGAAGGAAGAACTTTCTAGACAAAGGAAAGCACAACTGCAAAGACCCTGAGGCAGAAGCGTTAGGGAATGCTTGAAGAACAATCACGTGGTGTCCATTGTGCCTGGAATACAGTGAATCAGAGAGAACATAAGCTCAAGAGACAGCCAGGGACTATCTGGTCTTTATGTTTGGACCTTGGTGTTTATTTTAGAAATGAGAAGCCATGCAGAGTTTTGGGCACTAATGTGCATGACCTGATTTAGCTATTAAAAAGCACATTCTGGTTATTAAGTAAAGAATAGAACATAGAGAGGTAAGAGAAGAAGCAGGGACTCAAGTCAAGAGTCTATTGCAATACCATGATGATAGATTACAACTCTATGGTAATGGTGTAATTGGTGAAATGGTCAGATTCTGCATGAATATGAAAGGTAGACAACAAAACTTGTTGATTTTTTGGTAAAGGGTATGGAAGAAATAGAGAAATCAAAGATGATTCTTTAGCAATCAGAGGAAAGGTCAATACCATTTACTGGGATGGAGTGCAGTGGGAAAGGACTCTAGAGTGTCAAGATTTCAGCTTGGAACATGTTAGCTTTAACTTTGAGATGCCTATTAGACGTCCACATGGAAATGCCACATAGGCAACTGAATATAAGAGTCTTAGGATCAGCTGAAGTGAATTTGGCAGTTATCAAAACATAGAGACATTTAAAGCTTCTAGTACTGGATAAATTTATCTAGGAACTAAACTTAGATGGAGGAGATAACAAGCCTGAGAAAAGAATCTGAGACATTCATACATCATTTATTCTTCTAGATAAAATTAGGAACATGGTTAAAGTCCAAAAATAATCAATTTTTTAAATTGAATCTAAATTTATAGATTAATTAGAGTCGCTTCTTTTTTTTAATCCATCTATTCATTTTTTTCCTTTAAATGTGATTACATTTCAAAGGGAACATAAAGAATGAAGATTGGGATTTTTCAGGTGAGGATGGATAAGTGGGTGTGGAGTTGGGCAGTGTGCTAGATACTTTTTCTATATAAATTTACGTAACTGTCACAACAGTCTTGGATATAGAAATTGTTATGGACTGAACTCTTTCCTCCCATATATGTGTTGTAATTCCTAACCTCTATGCTCATGGTTATAATCTCATTTGGGAATGGGTTGTCTTTGTTATGCTAATGAGACAGAATTAGCATAGGGTATGTCTTAAATCAATCTCCTCTGAGATATAAAAAGAGATTGAACTAGCAATTAAGGGAAGCAGAGATGGGGTAAGATAGATGCCAAGCCACATGGAGATCTCCAAGGAACCAGGAAGCAGAAGTTGAAAACACCAGGATCTTCCTCCAGAGCCAACAGAGAGAGAAAATCTTCCCCTCGATCCAGTGCTCTGAATTCAGACTTCTAGCTTCCTAAACTGTGAGAAAATAAATTTCTGTTTGTTAAAGCCATCCACTTGTGGTATTTTTGTTATAGCAGCGCTAGATAACTAAGACAGGAATTATGCCCGTTTCATAGATAATAAAATGTGGGGGCTTGCAGTTTGCTCAAGGTCATGCAAAACATCTTGTCCTAAATAGAAACCCAGACTCCAAAGACAATTTTGAAGGGTTCCCATTATTCAATGTTTACGTTGCTAACCACAAAGACTTTACAATATGGTTGTTAACTGCATTCATTACAGACTATTAATGAATATTGTGAGTAGGGGAGTGGAGCGTATTCTCCAGCTAACTCTACTTCCATAGAACATAAAACCACGGAAACTCGTAGGAAAAATATCCAAAATTTTTCTAAATTCTTGATGTACAAATAAAACCCAGATTGACAGTGGATTTCAGTTTGATGACACTGATATTATTCTTTACAGGCTATGTAAGAGACCTGCTATAAAACCTTATTTTGTGAATATCTTCACTCAATTTTCAAGGACTTCTATAACATAACCGGTTGACCATATGCTTCTCCCATATGTTTGATGGTACTTTAAAGGAAAGAACAGAGAACGTGCCATCTAAGGGAACTAGAAAACGGTCTGAAGCCTAAATGATCCAGAAAGGACATAATACCTAACACCAGAATGGAGAAAGATTGATGACTGTCAGTGAATCATTTAATCATATCTGACTAAGTTAGTAAGTACTTTAGTGGTAAGGCATTTAAGTTTTAATCACGTTTCACTTATTGAATGTGAAACACTTTGGCGGCATTAAGACATGACAGGGCAAGTTTTCGTACCCCATTAACACACAACTCAGGCACACTCAGGTATCTTCAGCCACTTAAAGCAGGTATTAATTAACCAATAAAACATAACCCGGGGCAACTGAAGGCTATTACATTCATTTTGTGTCTTCAACTCTGGTAGATTGAAAAAGGAATAAAGACAAATACAAAGTACTATTAAATACAGAACAATTAAGGACACTACTAAACAGAAGATTCCATAGGCTATTATTCCATTTGTCTTTAGCGTTGACCCCCAAACACACGTGGGTACAGTTTTGAAAGAAGGTTTCCCTCAATTTTGTGTTAAGCGTCTATATTTTGGATTCCTTAATTTGTAGAGCAGATTCAAGAAATAAAATTCTTTATGAGAAAAATAAATGATGGGAATTTAATATCATTATTTTCCACTACAGAGACCCTCCATGATGCTTTGAGGTCGAGGAGATACAGATGCATTCTGTCATGAGTACAGCAGTGTGCGTCTTGTAGCAGCACAGGACAGAACTTACTTTACCAGGGGTATCAAGGGCAACAATGGAAGTTGTGCTTTAAGCAAATTCACTAGCTTGGGATAGAATAAGGCTTAGTAAAGGGATGCAGATAGAGCAAGAGAGTGTCATAAAAGTAAAAATGAAGGCATCACATAATGTATGATGTAAAAATAGAGGCTATGGATTTGAAAATACAAGGAACAATGTATGAAATAATATGTTTTAATTTTTAGTGGAAGAGAATGACATTTCCCAGAAGGAATAGGGTATGGAGAGATAAGACCAGAATGACAGTCTAAAACGATCTTTTGATAGCTTGGCCTCAACAAAGATTTATTTGGATTAATTTCAGAAATTCGTAGAGAGTTTCCCTCTTCCTTACATATCTGTCTTTCTTGTGTGTGTGTGTGTGTGTGTGTGTGTGTGTGTGTGTGTGTGTGTGTGTGTGTGTGTATAGTTTATATGTTTTGGGTTTAGGTGCTAAGATGTATTCATATCCCAGGTCCGTTTCAGAGAGACAGCGACAAAAGTGAAAGTGCCGAGTGTTAGGAAGACTTACGTTGACGGGTGAGCTTAGCAGCTTGAAAATATCCTGGGAAACAAAAGAGGGGAAGGATGTGCTGTGGTTGACAGCAACAGTCAAAAGGCTTTTTACCCAGGTGTAAATACTGAGATAACCACAATACTACGAATTTGTGCAAATACATGCTATTCTGTTTTTTTTTTTTTAACTGTTTCTTCCAATGAATTCCAACACTCCAACTCTGAAGCACTATATTTTACAATTGAATTATTTAAAATTCTAAATTAAATTATAGCAAAATTCTATGCATTTTTAAATTAAATTATGAAAATTATAAAATTATAATCCTAGGCTTATATACAGTCATACCAAAGATCATGAAGATGGCACAAGACGGGTCAATTTTTGGTTCTGTTATACATAAGGTCATTATGTATTGATGCTGACTCAATGGCAAGTAACAACAACAACATACAATTAAAATACACTAACATTTAAAATTATTAGAAAAATAATTATAATATTACTAGAAAATATAAAAAAGTTCAATCAGTTATGTATTTTTTGTTATGTTTGTTCATTTTAGTGGTAAAAGGTGACTGATTAGAAAACCTAAGTAGGCTGAACAGAGATCCTATATCTAGGAGCCCTGGTGGCGCAGTGGTTAAGTGTTTGGCTGCTAACCAAAAGGTTAACAGTTCAAATCTACCAGCCACTCCTTGGGAACACTATAGGGCAGTTCTACTCTGTCCTTTAGTGTTGCTATGAATCAGTTGACTGAACGGCAGTGAGTTTTTATTTACTCTAAGGAGAAAGCTGTCTATGTAAATGTTTATGGCTAAATCACATGTAAGATGGATATAAATCCTGTAGGAAGAGTGAAACATTGAGTAGTTTGACCATATAACAGCAAAAGTCAGAAACATAAAATAAAAGTGAGACGGTTATTTTTCATTCCTTTCATTCTTTGTGCCCTTTTGGAAACTAAATGTCAGAGTTGTTGTCCTTGACAGTCTTGCCATCATGGATGACTGGTTTATGTGCAGTAAGGCTCCTGGAGACCCGAAGTGAAGAATGACCTTAAAATTAATTTTTATCCTACCCTGTGAGGTAAGGTCTACGAAAGAACATGCATGGTTTAAAGCAGTGAACACAAAAATATTTTATATCTAATTTATTTAATACATCAGATGGGTTGTTTTGATCAAACCAGTTAATTCTTGCCTGTTCACAATAATAAACGTTAAAATTAGATTGATAAAATGCTCAGATAATTAAAAAGCATGCACTAGCCAAAAACTGAAGCTATTTGTTTTTTTCCACTGAGTCTATCTGTATTTTAAAAGTACTAATATCAGTTAGTGAGTCTGGTTTTAGTTTATTTAATTCCCGGTCTTCAGTCCCACATTTGGCTCAAGTATTGATGAAGGGGAAAAGAAGGGAGAACATAAGAATATCATAATCTGGAAACTCATATTCTCATTCCAGAAGGAAGCAATTGTGTACTGTGATGAATAGATACCCTTGAATACTTTGTCAATATAAGTATGTGTATGATATCTAAACAAGGACAATAAAAATGTAGAACATCGTTCTGTTCATTGTCTTAAAAGTATCAGTGCAAACCAGCATATGTATGAATTATCCATCTAAGTCCTTTTGTATCTCTAACCCAAGGCAGCTAATTCTCCAGTAGCTGCCCAGTTCTTTTGGGTAACTCAGCCTGTCTCAGACAACTTAATCTTCATTGCTAGTCAACTCGAATTTGTTTATATGTGAAATGTGTGAGAGTATGCATGCAAGTACAGATCTGCAAGCTGAGGGGGTGACTGGGCATTGAATGGGATCAGGAAAATCACATGCTGATTTAGGTGATACATACCAAAACCAAAAACCCATTGCTGTCAAGTCCATTCCATCTCATAGGGACCTTATAGGACAGAGTAGAACTGCCCTACAGGGTTTCTAAGGCTGTAAATCTTTATGGAAGCAGACTGTCACGTTTCTCCCATGGAGCAGCTGATGGGTTCAAACCACCAACCTGTTGTTAGCAGCAGAGCACTTAACCACTGTGCACATAAATACTTACCAATAATGCATATAACTTGGTGATGATAAACTGTTGATGATTAAATTTCTACAATATTCACAGTTTGATTAGGTCAGTTATCTCTCTCAAATTCTTTTATTTTTCTATCATTTTTATGTACTAGTTCTTAAATTTTCAAAAACCCTAAATCAAAATATAAACTACAGAGCATAAGCTGTATGATACCCAGGAGACACACACACTAACTTCATCACAATTTCAGTTCCTTCTTTCCTTAAATCCAGTTGCAGTTTCAATCTGTGGCCCTCATTCTGGCACTTCCTCAAATTTGGGGGTGCATTTAAAAAATTAAAAACAACAGAAAATATGGGCCCTTTCTCATGAGTAATTTTAAGATAGACATTAGGTAGGTACAAATGGTTAACAAGGTTGGAGGTGCCAGTCCACCAGAGGCTCCTCTGAAGAAATGTCTGGGGATCTACTTCTGAAAAATCATCCACTGAAAACCCTAGGGAGCATAGTTCTACTCTGACACACATGGGGTCACCATGAGTCAGAGTGGACCCAATGGCAACCGGTTATATTAGGTTGGAAGGAGTGTACTTTTGTCAGTTCTCACAACCCTGAGCAAATTTTAATCACTCCAAAATAATTGTTGAATTCTATTCAATTTTTTTTTTTTTGCAAAATGTACTTGTTTCTCCTTTGTGTAAAATGATAAAAGATTTTTGTTTTGTTTTTAAACCTTAGTAACAACAGACTCTATGAAGATCAGGAAATGAGTCAGGTTATAAAAATTAGAACTATTGGGGTCCCATCAGGCCAGACCCTATAAAGATCAGGAAACCAATAGCCAAGTTACAAAAATCAAAACTACTGGGATCCGATCAGGCTAACATGACAGAAGATTATTGATTTGGGAGCTAAGTCTGCCAGAAGTGTTCAACACTGATCTGCAATTGACTCAATGATGTCATGAATTCCCAGTGAGAAATGCCTTCGATTCTGACAGAGGGGAAGAGTATCAATCACAATTTTCTTTAACTTTAGTGATGGAGAGCCATCCTTTAGCCTTGGGAAAAAGATAAATCATATCTTTTTTTCACAAAAAGAAGAAAGTGTAAGGTGTAAAGTAATGTGACATTGTAAGGAAAATGTGTCTGTGATGCTAGAAAAGGTGAGTGCAACACAGGAAAATTCTGTATTTTAAGAGGGTTTTTGGTAGGTGAAAAAAGATCATCTTTAATAAGCAGCCCAGGATGATCACAGATGAGCAGGGTAAATAATCCATGACTGTTCTATATTTGAAATGCTCATGTTAGTTTGAAGCGAATTCTAATGGGTATATTTTGAGTTCCTGTAAGAAAACATGTTTATTGAGATTAGTGCCTCTAGGGTTATTGGCTTCTTATTTGCAAACAATTGCAAAAAACATGTCTGCTTAAGTAAGATGTTAAAACTTTTATAAGCCCATACTTAGTAAGTTACTTTTCATATTAAAAAAAGATATCCATATTATATGAAAGTTTTTATAATTTGTTTATACTATTTTCCACTTCTATGTAGAAATGAAAAACAATAATTTAATATAATTTTTATAAAAGTAATAATAACTCAAAATTTTAATTCAAATGAACATGTAGAAGAAAGCTGTAAGTTAAAAAATTGCTGCATTAATCATGAGACTGTGCTTTTAGTAATGACAATGTTTTATGAAAACTTCTGTCCAAAGGCACAGCTACTTCACTTAGAATCATAAAATGTATAACTGGATAAGAATTCAAAAGCACGTATGCAGTTTAACTTTATAATTTTATACATGGGAGAATAATTGAAGGTTAAGATTCCACCCAAAGTGTCCAGTTTGCTTGGGTTATCAGGATTACAGCTCTAAAGTCTCACTTTCTAGTCCAATGCTCTTTCCCCTGCATCATCCAAGGCTTCCATTTCTCTTGATAATAAGGTGTTGTTGTTGTTAGATGCTGTGGAGTTGGTTTCCACTCATAGCGACCACATGTACAATAGAACGAAACACTGCCCAGTCCTGCACCATACTTACAATTATTGCTATCCTTGAACCCACTGTTGCAGGCAATGCATCAATCCATCTCTTTGAGGGTATTCTTCTTTTCTTTTTTGCTGACCCTCTATTTTACCCCGCGTGATGTCCTTCTCCAGGGACTGGCCCCTCCTGATAACATACCAAAGTATGTGAGATGAAGTCTCACCATCCTTGCTTCTAAGCAGTATTCTGGCTGTACTTCTTCCATGATAGATTTATTCATTGTTCTGGCAGTCCCTGGTATATTCAATATTCTTTGCCAATACCATAACTCAAAGGTGTCAATTCTTCTTAAGTCATCCTTACTCATTGTCCAGATTTCGTATGCATATAAGGTGAGTGAAAATACCGTGGCTTGGGTCAGGTGCATCTTAGTTCTCAAAATGACATCTTTGGTTTTTAATACTTTAAAGAGGTCTTTTGCAGCAGATTTGCCCAATGCAATATGTCATTTGGTTTCTTGATTGTTGCTTCTGCGGGCTTTGACTGTGGATCCAAGTAAAATGAAATCCTTGACAACTTCAATGTTTTCTCCACTTATTATGATGTTGCTTACTGGTCCAGTTGTGAGGAGGATTTTTGTTTTATGTTGAGGTGCAATCCATACTGAAGGCTGTGGTCTTTGATCTTCATCAGTAAGTGCTTCAAGTTCTCTTCACTTTCAGTAAGCAGGGTTGTGTTACCTGCATATTGCAGGTTGTTAATACGTCTTCCTCCAATCCCAATGCCGTATTCTGCTTCATATAGTCCAGCATCTTGGAGTATTTGCTCAGCATACAGATCGAATAAGTATGGTGGAAGGATACAACCCTGACGCATAACTTTCCTGATTTAAACCACGCAGTATCGCCTTGTTGTGTTCAAATGACTGCCTCTTGGTCTATGTACAGGTTCCTCCTGAGTATAATTAAGTGTTCTGGGATTCTCATTCATCCCAATGTTGTCCATAATTTGTTATGATCCGCACAGTTGAATGCCTTTGCATAATCAATAAAACACAGGTTAATGTCTTTCTGGAATTCTCTGCTTTCAGCCAAGATCCATTGGACATCAGCAATGATATTCTTTGTTTCATGCCCTCTTCTGAATCTGGCTTGAACTTCTAGCAGTTCCCTGTTCATGTACTGCTGACACCACTTTTGAATGATCTTCAGCAAAATGTTGCTTGGGTGTGCTTTTAATGATATTGTTCGATAATTTCCACATTCTGTTGGATCACCTTTCTTTGCAGTGGGCACAAATATGGATGTCTTCCTGTCATTTGGCCAGAAAGCTGTCTTCCAAATTTCTTGACATAGTTGAGTGAGTACCTTCAGAGCTGCATCCGTTTGTTGAAACATCTCAACTGGTATTCAATGAATTCCTGGAGCCTTGTTTTTTGCCATTCGCTTCAGTGCAGGTTGGACTTCTTCTTTCAGTACCATTGGTTCTTGATGATATGCTCCCTCCTGAAATGGTTGAATATCAACCAATTCATGTTGGTACAATGACTCTGTGTATCTCTTCCTATAATAAGGTAAGCACAGGTAATTTCCCATTTTAGCAATGGACAAAGTTCAGGTTCTCGTCCCTTGTAATAACCATCAGTTATCATTCTTTCTTCTTCAGAGCCTTTAAATCTTAAGGAGACAAATGTTTCTCTGACATAAAATTATATGAAGTCAGTCTATTGTTCTAATGATGCAAATTTTCACTCTGACTAAAAAAGAAGAAAAGTGAGGATTTCACAAAAAATTATTGTTGTTGGTTGTCAGCGAGTCATGAAAATAGAGGCCACAAAATCATCTGTGTAGATAACTGGACAAAGGCTATAATTTCTATAGTGAACTAGATCTTGTAACTTTAAAAAAGTGGTTTATTTAAGTAAAATCAACTCTCAATTTTTTAAAAATAAAATTTGACATATTTTGCTCTGTCCTCTACCCTAATGAAAAACTATAGTTCATAGACCCTCTGATAGGCAGAATTCTAAGATAGTCCCCAAGATTTCCACTGCCTAGTATACATGCCTTGTATAATTCCCTCCTCTTGAGTGTGAGTGGAACTTGTAGATATGATGGGATATCAACCCAAGAATTATATTATTTTACATGGCAAAGGGAATTGCAGACGTAATTAAAGGGAGATTACCTGGGTAGGCCTGATCTAATCAAATGAGCCCTTTAAATCTGAGTCTAGAAGTCAGAGAAGGAGGAGGTCAGAAATTCAAAGGAACGGAGAGATTCTCCTGCTTGCCTTGAAAGAGCAGCTGTCCTGTTATGGGGGGGCTTTGCGGCAGGGAATGACAGTAGCCTGTAGGAGCTGAGAATGGGCCCCAGGTGTCAGCCAGCAAGAAAATAGAACCTGAGTCTGAAATTCTGCCAAAATCCTGAGTGAACTTGGAAGAGCACTCTAAGCCTTAGATGAGTTAGCAGCCCGAGCAGACACCTTGATTTCTGTCATGCAAGTTCCCGAGCATAGATACCAACCACACTACTCCATACTCTAGACCCACAGAAACTGTGAGACAATAAATATGTGTAGTTTTAAGCTTCTAACTTTGTGGTCATTTATTATGCAGCAATGGAAAAATAATGCAGAATTTCATTATTGTGGCAGACATGCCCTAAGCTGACCCTCAATGATATCTGCCTCTTGGTGATCATGTCTTTGTGTTGTCTGCTTCCCCTGAGTGTAGGCAGGACCAATGACTTTAAGAGAATACCATAAAAATGATAGTATGTTATTCCTGTGGCTACTTTGGATTATATAAGACTCATCTTAGCATATTGAAGAGGGAAGTAGTGGTTCAATGGTAGAATCCTCACCTACCAAGCAGAAGAACTCGGTTTGATTCCTAGCCCATACACCTCAGTGTGCAGCCAGCACTGGTATGTGAATGGAGGCTTGTGTGTTGCTAGGTTGCTGAACAAATTTCAGCAGAGCATCCAGACTAAGACAAGAAAGAAAGGCCTGGTGATCTACTTTGGTAAACCAGCCAATGAAAAGCCTATGAATCACAACGGTCTGATCTGCAACAAGTTGGACACAGGAATAACATACTGTCATCTTTGTGGTATTCTCTTAAAGTCTTTGGTCCTGCCTACACTCAGGGGAAGGGGACAACAAGTGCAGGGCTGGGCAGCTTTTCCTTCCTTTGTGCATGGGATTGTCATGAGTCAGGGGCTGACGTGATGGCAGCTAATAACAACAACAGTATATTAAAGTTAGAGAGACCCTCCCTTGCTGGCTTTGAAAAAGTAAGCTGCCATGTTGTGAAAGGACCTATAGAGAGGTTTCTAGCAGCTGAAAGCAGCCCTCTGCTGATAGTCAGAAAGAAAACCAGGATCTCCATCCTACCTCTCCAAGATGAATTCTGCCAGCAACTTGATGAAGCACAGAAGCAGATCTTTCCTCAATAGAGCCTCCAATGAGACTGAAGCCCTGACCAACACCTGCAGCTGTGCGAGACCCTAAAGCAGAGGACCTAGATAAGCTATGCACAGACTCCTGACCTAATGATATGAATCAGAGAGAAGGTACCAAGACTGCTGGTGTTTGGTCTGACTAATCCCTGTACCACTCGACTTACTTCAAAAACTTAAAAAAAAATCTTGTTTTAAAAGGTACCAGGAGCCCTGATAGTGAGTGGTTAAGAGCTCACCTGCTAACCATAAAGGCTGGCAGTTCAAATCCACCAGCTGCTCCTTGGAAGCCCTATGAGGCAGTTCTACTCTGTCCTATAGGGTTGCTCGGAGTCAGAAAGGACTCAACGGTACTAACAACAACAACAAAGCACAGTAAGATTATTTTTTATAGAAAAAGAAAAAGAAAACCTCTATATATGTATCAGAATAATATTTTTAAAGATATTAACCTATGTACTTTTTGTTTCTTTTGCTGTGTCCACATTTCTCTTTTGCCCTTTTAACCGTATAGATTATTTAACAGAGGCCCATTGCTGTAAGAAAGGATGTAATGGAATAGAAGACAGAAAAATGGGTGAGCCTCTGTCTTTGGAGTTCTAGAAGTTTCAGTTCCCTGAAGTAGTTAGAGGGGTCAGGACATAAAAATCACTTAGGAAAGACATCATGGGAATGTGGGGAAAAATTTGAGAAAGGGAACTGTATACTTCCCAACTGAACCCTATCCCCTGACCCATTCGTTACATAACAAGAAAGAAAATAGCCAGTGGCCTGGGAGTGAGAAGGTAGATGGAAAGGACAGGATGAGGCCAGAGAAGCTGGAAGTTCCCAGAGAGAGAAGGACCCTTGTCTTCATTATTAGGATATCACTAGGCAGGAGATAAGACCCTAGAGTTTGAATGGCTGTGTCATGTGTCGTGGCTAATGGTTCCTAGACAGCTTTGAAGATATTTACATGTTCCAGCATGTTACTGAGGTAGTAGAAAAATTGTTATATCTCTAGATATTTCATAAATGTAGCAGAGAAGTCTTCACTCTTGAAAAAATCAGGATAAAGATATGACAGAACATCTTCATCATAGCACCAAACCACTTTCTTCACTTTAGTATTATAAAAGGACCCCAAGATATGTAAACAACTGAAGGTAAAGGTATAACATCTCAACATCATTTTTTTTCAACGAATATTTAATGTGCATCTATAAGTATCAGGTATTGTACTAGTTGCTGAGAACATAGCAGTTAAAATAAATTGCCTTTATGAAGCTCCCATTCTAGTATGTGTGTGTGTGTGTTTGTGTATGTCTGTTAATTAACAAATGAAATGTAAATATACAGTATTTCAGACAGTGGTAAGTGTGCTACTGAAAAATAAAAAGCAGAGTAAGGGAATAGAGATTGTCATGAATTGAATTGTGTCCCCCCCAAAATATTCGTCAACTTGGTTGGGTCATCATTTCCAGTATTGTATGATTGTGTACCATTCTGTAATCTGATGTGATTTCCTTATGTGTTGTAAACTCAGTCACTATCATGTAATAAGATGGATTAGCAGCAGTTATACTGATGAGGTCTACAAGATTAGATAGTGTCTTAAGCCAATCTCTTTTGAGATATAAAAGAGAGACGCAGAGGCACATGGGAACCTCATACCGCCAAGAAAGGAGTGCTAGGAGCGGAGTGGGTCATTTGGACCTGAGGTTCCTGTGCTGAGATGCTCCCAGACCAAAGGAAGATTGATGCATCACAAGGACCGACAGAAAGCCTTCCCCTGGAGCTGACGCCCTGAATTTGGACTTGTAACCTACTAGACTGTGAGAGAATAAATTTCTCTGTGTTGAAGCTGTCCACTTGTGGTATTTCTGTTGTAGCGGAGCTAGATGACTAAGACAGAGATGGAGAGAAACAAGCGTGAACTCTCCCTGGAATTCCAGACTTGTCAGTCCAGCTGCCTACTTATTATCTCCCCATGAGTGCCAAATGAACATTTCAAAGTATTTATAGCTAAACAGAATTTTAGATTCCCTTCCTACCCCCAACATTTCCTTCTCAGTAAATGGCCTTATCATGAAGCCAAGAATCAGTGTATAATCCCTGATTTCTCACCAACAGTCAATCCAACAGTACGTTCTATTGACTCTTTTGTTAAACATATCCTGTCCACTTCTCTCCATCTCTACCATCCTAGCCAAACCTATCATCATCTCATACCTCCTAACCATATACTCTTTCTCTCTGGACTTCCTAAATTCTATTCTCCCCACAACAACTATGGGGATCTTTGAAGAATGTCAATCATATCATGCCACTCACAGCTTAAAGCCTTGGGTGGTTTTCCACTACACTTAGAATAAAATCTACACTCCCTTCCCTGGCTTGCAAAGACTAATGAGATCAGATTCTTGTCCACGTCCCTTGTCTCATCTCATTCTCATCTTCTCCATCTTCATTGTGCTTTTGTCACAGTGGCCTCCTTTCTCTCTGTATAATACACCAGGCTGTTTCTTGCCTTAAGGCCTTTTCCTGGATTCCCTTTACTACTAATCTTTGCTTTGCCAACTCCTTCTTACCATTTAGATCTCAGGTAACCTGGACCACTCAATCAAAAGTAGCAACCAGGTCAACTGTTTGGTCATACTATATTTTAATTCTCCCTCTAGTGCTTGTCACCATCTTATTTTCTTTTGTTTTCTAGTATTTCCTACTTGAGGGGAGGCTTCCTCAGAGTAAGGCCTTTGCTTCGTTACCTGAAATCTTTAGTCCTTAAAAGGTGTCTAGTATATAGCAGGCACTCAGTGAATATTTGGTGAACAAATAAAAGTTTGAAATGTCATTAATAATCACAAAATCATAAGGTTGATAAATACATCAAGAGTCTTTTTTTTCCCATTCATCCAATAGTTGGTGATTGTACATATTGGATTCTCTTCTGAGAAAAAAATTCTCTACAATTTTGCTTTCTACTCTACTAAATCCTAGATTCTTCACCTAAAACTTTCATTCTTAGGTAATGTTCTTTGCTATCACAGACACACGTATACACACAAGCCTTCAATTTTTTGTGACATCATAGAATGTTATCTACTTTTCCTTCTTTCCTTCCTTTCCTCCTTCCCTCCTCTCCTCCCTCCCTTCCTCCCTTCTCCCTTCCTTCCTTTCTTTCTAGTGGTATCTACCCTACTGAGATAAAGTTCTGTGCTCTTAACCAATCTCTTCTGTTTTCCAAGGAACTTGCTGTATCAGTTGTCTCAGCCCTAATCCCAGTTGTCTCTCTCTCGTGAACACACACGCAATCAAAACCAAAAGTAAACAGTATTTCAAACAAAAATTCTCCCAACATCATATTCCTTCTAGATCTTTCCCGCTCCCTTTTTATTTCTCTCCTACTCTATATTTTTCCATCTCTCACTCACTTCTCAATTTACCATGTTTTTTTTTTTTCCCCTAATCACATCATCCCAAGTATCTATCTTTGTCAAGGTCACAAAAATCCGTCTTTCTTCCATTGAAATTTCTCAGTCTTTACTTTCCGTGACAAATAGCAACATGTGACATTTAAACCACTCCCTCCTCTCTAGTTGACCTGTTAACCTCTTTGGCTGTTCCTTGTTCATCAATTTTGTGGGCGCCTTTCCTCTGACTGGAATTTTCTCCCTGGTACTCATTTTCTCTCATTCTCTACTCCTTTCTTTTCTAGGCTCATTCAATCTGAATCTTTTCCTTTCATATATATATATGCCAAAAACCCATTGCCATCGAGTGGATTCCAATAGGACAGAATAGAACTGCCCCATAGGATTTCCAAGGAGCGGCTGGTGGATTTGAACTGCTGACATTCTGGTTAGCAGCTAGAACTCTTAACCACTGTGCCACTAGGGCTCCATATATACACAATTTCTATATGAGGTAGCTAAAAGTCCTGAAAGCATTCTTGACTCTCCATACTGATATCCAATCAATTTATCTCATATAAAAATCTCTTTCATCTGTTACCTTCTGTTTGTCCCTATTGTGCATCACTTGTTATCCTTCTAATCTCCTTTTGCTTGCGTTTTCTTCATTATGCATATGATAATCTTTTAAAAGTATCAATAGTATAATTTTACATCTTTGCTTAAAATTCTTCAAAATTTCTTGGAATGAAGTTTATATTCTTCATTGTGTCTGAGGTTTTGTGTAATGGCACAATTCTCTGTCAGTAATTTTACATGTACTTAGTTCTTTGAATTAATGATTAAAATCTGAAAACTCCTAATTTATTAAACTTAATATTTCATAAGTTTCCCCCTTATTTTGAAATGAAATGATTTCACTTTATTAATATTGTGTAGACATTATAATTTGAACATAATAACCATGTGCATAAGACATATGTCAAATAGATCCCATAATCGCTTTTCATAAAATAAATATATTGTTGCCAAATGTGAAATTCAATGGCAAGAAAGAATAATAACAGCATACATTTGTTTCCAAGAATAATAAATAGTAACTATTATTTTGAGATTCAGAAAACTGCTAAGTAACAGGCAAATAAAACATCTTTTAGAATTTGCCTTCACGCATTATTTTGATTTTTCTAATATTTGAGAAGACTTTCACTGATCCTTGCCAAATGTCATCATAAGACATTTTAAAAATATGAGTTTTCATTAACACATAACCAGAGATTTTCTGAATAAACGTTTGTGGAAAGTTAGAAAATCTGTGCAAAACCCCTCAAATTCTAATCCCCTTACATAAAGGGTATGTGTTCCTGCTCAGCCACCAACACAATTCAAAATTGTCATCACTTATATCTAACTGGAACTCAGTTTTACACACGGAGGAGGAAAATCTCTCAGCATAACTTCAAATTGTTAGCCTAGAATGTGATATAACATCAACCTAAGATAACTTAGGTTATCTTAATAACAGGGGAATGCCATGAATCAGAATCAACTCCTGGCGACTGGTTCAGGTAACTAATCTGTAAAAGAGAAACTCTAAGGTCTATCTGCATAAGATCTAGAGTTTGAGTGTTTCTCCAGAAAGATCTAAATAGTCCCTGATTCATCTGTTTATTTGATAAGTTCCTGGTGACTGCAAAGTAATTTCCTGAAGAAACTGCAACAGTGTGTTTAGCCCTGTGAGAAACCATTTTAATTCTCCTAGCATCCAGATTTCTTGGTCCATGGAGTTGGGTGACCCACTTAGGCCATCTGCCCTTAGGTGTCCTTTTGAACCTTGAACCTTTAAGGAACTGTTTTCCTGAAGTCACCTTCCAGTCAAAAGTAGCCTAATATGCAGCTTAGGGAGATTGTTTTGCCTTAGGCATTGGGCTCTTTTGGAGAATTATCTATGTGTAGCCAGTTTCCAGGAGGAGGAACCCCAGGGTCTGACTGGAAAATGTATGGCATGTCCTCAGTGATTCTGTTTCTACAATGGATGGACCCTGGAACCCAGCATGTGTTGCTGATGCTATCACCTGAGAAATTAACATGGAAATGACCTATATAATTCATTTTCAGTATCCCCTTGTAGAATACCTTCCTGATACTTTGCGGGCTGATTGTGCCCAATTCGAATTGTGTCTACTCACAATAAATATATTCTGTTACACTAATTTTTGGTGTTTCTCGGTACAGTTAGGCTTTGAAAACTGTGAGGTTCACAAAGCAAGTTCACATGTATTTAACCACTTTAGTCTCCTTGCAGCCCCAGGTGATAACAAAGATAGGAATTATTTTTCAATTTTACAATTAACAGAAAAGAAGTGAAGTGAGAGAATGACTTGTCCAAAATTACATAGCTAAAGAGCAACAGAGCTGATGCTCAACAAATCTTATGAATGAAATCTCATGTTCTTTCCACTTTTCCATGCTATGGCCTGGTGAGAGGGTGTGGAAATTAGTGTGATGAACCAATTAAAAAGTGGAGATTTGCAGGGGTGGAGCAATTGGGGTCACATAACAATGTACATATAAATGTATAAGAGACTAACTTGAAATGTAAACTTTCACTTAAATTACAACAATAAACAAAACAATAAATAAATATAAATAAAAAGTGGAGATTTGTATGTAACTTGAGCTCTAGACAGTTTGACTTTTGTTCAGACATCTACCCCTTATCTTTGAAAAACATCTTAGAAAAAGGCAGAAATGTTTATCTTTTGCTCAGAGATGAAATCACACCTATTTTTCAAAGCAGACCCCAAAGACACTTGGAAGTAGTTATAGCAACACACTGGGTGAAGATCTTTGCATGTTTCCTGGAGGGGGTACTTGTACACCATTTTCTGTATATGAAATTAGCCTGAATAAATGATTAGGAGATATAACATAACCTAAAGTTTGAAAAGAGTAGATAGCTGATCAAGTGGGGCCCTGTCAAGAGACATGAATGGCAAAAACTTCCCTAGTTAATAGGGCATGGAAGTTTAGAATCAATTTTAGCAAAATTTTCCTTCCATCACCCCTCTGTCAGTTTGTTGTATGGTGGTGGCTTGCATGTTGTTATGATGCTGGAAGCTATGCCACTGGTTTTTCAAATACCAGAAGGGTCACCCATGGTGGACAGATTTCAGTAGAGCGTCCAGACTGAGACAGACTAGAAAGAAAGGCCTGTCAATATAGTTACAAAAAATCAGCCAGTGAAAACTCTATGGATCACAGAATATTGTCCAAGACTTCAACTTGCTTGCTTTGGACATGAGGGACCAATCACTGGAGAAGGACAGCAGGCTTGGTAACATAAAGGGTCAGCAAAAGTGAGGGAAATCCTCAATGAGCTCAACTGACACAATGGCTGCAACAATAGACTCAAACATACCAATGACCATGACGATGGTGCAGGACCAGGCAACACTTTGTTTTACATGGGATCACCATAAGTCGGAGCCAACCCCACAGCAACTAACAACAAAATTTTCCTTAAGAGGAAATGTTTTTCCCTTCTCTCTGTCTTTCAATGTTCCCCAAATTATAAATTTTTTTTTTTTCTTGCAAGTCTGCAGGGATATACCAAATAAACAACTTACTATAAGGCGGGACCAAGATGGCAGACTAGTCAGAAGCTTCCGGTGGACCCTCTTACAACAAAGACCCTAAAAAACAAATGATTCGATTATATGTGGCAATCTGGGACCCCTGAACATCAACAGCAGAGTTGAGGAACTGGACTGAGTAGCAGTGGGAAGGAGAGAGGGTTTGAAAGCAGCGAGGAGTTGCCAGACCTGACCCGGCAAGAGCCTGAGCCATTCAGGCCTGATCGGTTTGGGGGTGAATGGTGAAGCAGGCAAGCAGCCATGCTTGAGAGGTGCGTTTTCCACATCCAGAGAGACCCAGCACCAGAGACTCTACACGGCCACCCAGAACCAGTGAGAAGCAGCCCTCCACGAAAGTTAAGTACTTGCATACGGCTTACCGTGTGGATCAAAAACACCCCCCTTAGGGAAAAACCTCTCTCTCATTTACCTCCCTGCTCCCTGCTCTGCACTGGGTCCCAGACCAGCTTCAGCAACTGCTGAGTCCCCTGGGCTGGAAGTAGGATCCGTCACACACCTGGAGCTATCCTCCCTGCCTTGGAGAGTGAACAAATTAACAAACAGTGGGAAAAATAAACTGCCAGCTCCCCTAAGCCAGGAACCAGGGTAGGCACAGCTCCTTGACCTAAGCACAAGCATAAGTCACCATGTATTTTGAGTGCCTTTCCCCCTGCGTAGACTTGTGCAGGCCCATCTCAACAGCGTAGGCCCTCATTACTGCAGTACAACAGGGTATATACTAGAACTCTAACTTCAACTGTTTCAGCTGTGAGGTGGAAAGTTCTTGACTTTTGATACTGCTCTGTCTTTTAAGAAGGGTCTTCACCTACCCACATTAGGGGCCTGAGGACTGGTGGCTCCACCCATGGCACCTAGCCATCTGCAACAGGGGCCCATGAGTAAGAGGTGTCCCCCCAGTCCTTACAGGCAACAGCATAAGTTGCTTATAGTCTGGCTGCAAAACCCACCCACCTACGCACTCTAGGGTACGGGACACACCTTCCTCCTGGACACTTGGGGGTGGCTGTCAGCCCCCTGCCTTGCTCAGAGTGTGTCCCCCTGCTACAGCCAGATGCCTGGGCCTACACCAGTCACCCATGCCTGTCTAGGACTGTAAGTGAGAGCCTACACCACACACTTGGTGGCTATCTACCTGGGCACCTGAGCTGAATCCATACAGGAGGAGTGGGCAGACTCCTGAACTCACATACCTAGTAATAGATTTAACCACCTGGTGACAAGACATTAGAGCTTCAAAGATGCCAATACTCAAACTGGCTCACACAAGCAGCTTACGTGGGCATAACAAAACAAAATAAGAAGCTAGGACACAGTAAGCAAACATAAAATAAACAAATATAATAACTTATTGATGGCTCAGAGACAACATTCAATATCAAATCACATAAACAGGCAATCCATGATGGCTTCAGCAAGCTCCCAAAATAAAGAATCTAGAAATTTTCCAGAGGAGAAAAATTTTTTGGAATTACTGGAGGCAGAATACAAAAGATTAAGATATAGAACTCTTCAAGAAATTAGGAAGGAAATTAATCAAAACACAGAACACACAACAGAAGAATTTAAGAAGATTAGAGAAGAGCATAATGACAAATTTAACAAGCTGCAGGAATCCATAGAGAGAAAACAATCAGAAATCCAGAAGATTAACACAACATTTCAGAATTAGACAACTTAATATACAGTCATAGGAGCAGAATTGCGGCAATGGAAGTCAGAATTAGTGAGACCAAAGATAAAGCACTTGACACCAACTTATTTGAGAAAAAAAATCTGATAAAAGGATTTAAAAAAATGAAGAAACCCTGAGAATTATGTGGAACTCTATTAAAAGGAATAACCTACAAGTGATAGGAGTACCAGAACAGGAGGGGATAACAGAAAATACAGGGAGAGTTGTTGAATATTTGTTGGCAGAAAACTTCCCTGATATGAAAGATGACAAGATATCTATTCAAGATGCTTATCGAACCCCAAATAAGGTAGATCCAAAAAAAAAAAAAAGTCAGCAAGACATATTATAATCAAACTTGCCAAAATCAAAGATAAAGAGAGAATTTTAAGAGAGGCTAGAAATAAATGAAAAGTTATCTACAAAGGAGAGTCAGTAAGAATAAGCTTGGACTACTCAGCAGAAGCCATGCAGGCAAGAAGGCAATGGGATGACATATATAAAGCCTTGAAGGAAAAAAAAACTGCCAGCCATGAATTATATATCCAGGAAAACTGTCTCTCAAATATGATGGCGAAATTAGGGCATTTCTAGATAAACAGAAGTTTAGGGAGTTTGCAAAAACCAAACTAAAATGATAAGAAATACTGACAGGAGTCCTCCAGTTAGAAAATCAGTAACATCAGATAACAACCCAAGACTAGAACAAAGGACAGAGCAACCAGATATCAACCCAGATAGGGAAGTCACAAAAGTAAATCAATGCTAAAACACTGAAGATAGAAAAACAGATGTCAATATGTAAAAGATGACAACATTAAAACAAAAAAGAGGGACAAAAAATGTAGACATAAATTTTTCATATGGAGAGGAAGTCAAGGTGATATAAAGAAATGAAAGACTGGCATAAACTTACAAAAATAGGGGTAAATATTAAGGTAACCACAAAGGAACTAACAATCCTAAAAGTCAAAATAAACAACTAGAAAAATATAAAGACTCAGCAAACACAAAATCAACGACAATGAAAAAGATGAAAAGAAAATACATAAAGAAAAACGACTCAGCACAGAAAATTAAGTGGAACAAAGAAACTGTGAACAACACACAAAAAAAGATAACAAAATGTCAGCACTAAACTCATACCTATCAATTATTACACTGAATGTAAATGGACTAAATGCACCAATAAAGAGACAGAGAATGGCAGATTGGATAAAAAAATACGATCTGTGTTTACGCTGCCTACAAGAGACACACCTTAGACTTAAAGACACAAACTAAAGCTCAAAGGATGGAAAAAATAAGTATCAAGCAAACAGCACTCAAAAAAGAGCAGGTGTAGCAATATTAATCTATGACAAAATAGACTTTAAAGTAAAATCCACCAGAAAGGATAAAGAAGGACACGATATAATGATTAAAGGGTCAATACACCAGGAGGACATAACTATAATAAATATTTACGCACCCAATGACAGGGCTCCAAAATACATAAAACAAACTGTAACAGCACTGAAAAGAGAGACAGACAGCTCCGCAATAGTAGTAGGAGACTTCAACACACCACTTCTGGTGAAGGACAGAACACCCAGAAAGAAGCTCAACAAAGACATGGAAGACCTAATGTGACAATCAACCAACTAGATCTCATAGACATATACCGAACACTCCACCCAACAGCAGCCAAGTATACTTTCTTTTCCAATGCACATGGAACATTCTCCTGAATAGACCGCATATTAGGCCATAAAGCAAGCCTTAACAAAATCCAAAGCATTGAAATATTGCAATGCATCTTTTCTGATCATAAAGCCATAAAAGTAGAAATCAGTAACAGAAAAAGTAAGGAAAAAAAAATCAAACACATGGAAACTGAACAACACTTGGCTCAAAAACTACTTGGTTATAGAAGAAATTAAGGATGGAATAAAGAAATTCATAGAATCAAACGAGAATGAAAGCACATCCTACCAAAACCTTTGGGACACAGCAAAAGCAGTGCTCAGAGGTCAGTTTATGGCAATAAATGCACACATTCAAAAAGAAGAAAGAACCATAATCAAAACATTAACCCTACAACAGGAACAAGTAGAAAGAGAGCAGGAAAAGAAGCCCTCAGATTCCAGAAGGAAGGAGATGATAAGAATTAGAGCAGAATTAAATGAAATAGAGAACAGAAAAACAATTGAAAGAGTTAACAAGACCAAAAGCTGGTTCTTTGAAAAGATCAACAAAATTGATAAACCATTGGCCAAACTGACAAAGGAAAAACAGGAGAGGGAGCAGATTACCTGTATAAGAAATGAGGTGGGTGCTATCACAACAGACCCAACTGAATTAAAAGAATCATAACAGAATACTGTGAAAAATTGTAGTCTAACTAATTTGAAAACCTAGAGGAAATGGACAAATTTCTAGAAACTCACTACCTACGTAAACTAACACAAACAGAGGTAGAACAACTAAATAAACCCATAACAAAAGAAGAGATTGAAAAGGTAATTAAAAAACTCCCAACAAAGAAAAGCCCCGGCCCGGATGGCTTCACTGGAGAATTCTACCAAACTTTCAGAGAAGAGTTAAAACCACTACTACTAAAGGTATTTCAGAGCACATAAAAGGATGGAATACTCCCAAACTCATTCTATGAAGCCAGCATAACACTGATACCAAAACCAGGTAAAGACACCACAAAAAAGAAAATTATACACCAATATCCCTCATGAACATTGATGCAAAAATCCTCAACAAAATTCTAGCCAATAGAATTCAGCAACATATCAAAAAAAATAATTCACCATGATCAAGTTAGATTTATAGCAGGTATGCATGGATGGTTCAGCATTAGAAAAGCAATCAATGTAATCCAACACATAAATAAAACAAAAGACAAGAATCACATGATCTTATCAACTGATACAGAAAAGGCATTTGACAAAGTCTGACACCCATTCATGATAAAAACTCTCAACAAAATAGGAACAGAAGGGAAATTCCTCACTATAATTAAGGACATTTATACAAAGCCAACAGCCAACATCATCCTAAATGGAGAGACTTTGAAAGCATTCCCCTTGAGAACAGGAACCAGACAAGGATGCCCTATATCACCACTCTTATTCAACATTGTGTTGGAGGTTCTAGCCAGAGCAACTAGGTTAGAAAAGAAATAAAGGACATCAAAATTGGTAGGGAAGAGGTCAAAGTATCTCTGTTTGCTGATGATATGATCTTATACGCAGAAAACCCCAAAGAATCCACAAGAAAGCTACTGGAACTAATAGAAGATTTCATCAAAGTTTCAGGATACAAGCTAAACACTAAAATCAGCTGGATTCCTCTATACCAACAAAGAGAACTTCGAACAGGAAATCACCAAATCAATACCATTTACTATAGCCTCCAAGGAGATAAAATACTTAGAAAGAAATCTAACCAGAGACGTAAAAGACCTATACAATGAAAACTACAAGACCCTACTGCAAGAAATCAAAAGAGACCTGCACAAGTGGAAAAACATACCTTGTTCATGGATAGGTAGACTCAACATTGTGAAAATGTCAATTCTACCCAAAGTGATCTACAGATACAATGCAATCTTGATCCAAATTCCAGTGGCATTTTTTAATGAGATGGAAAAACAAATCATCAGCTTCATATGGAAAGGGAAGAGGCCCTGAATAAGTAAAGCATTACTCAAGAAGAAGAACAAAGTGGGAACCTCACACTATCTGATTTTAGAAACTATTATACCACCAAAGTAGTCAAAACAGCCTGGTACTGGTACAACAACTGATACACAGACCAATGGAACAGAATTGAGAATCCAGATATGAGTTCATCCACCTATGAGCAGCTGATATTTGACAAAGGCCCAAAGTCCATTAATTGGGGAAAAGACAGTCTCTTTATTAAATGGTGCTGGCATAACTGGATATCCATCTGCAAAAAACTGAAACAAGACTCATATCTCACACCATGCACAAAAACTAACTCAAAATGGATCAAAGACTTAAATATAAAACTGAAAATGATAAAGATCATGGAAGAAAAAATAGGGACAATACTAGGAGCCCTAATACATGGCATAAACACAATAGGAACCATAAGTAACAATGCACAAGCACCAGAAGAGAGACCAGATAAAATGGGGAGCCCCTAAAAATCAAACACTTATGCTCATCAAATGACTTCACCAAGACAGTAAAAAAGACAACCTACAGACTGGGACAAAATTTTTGGCTATGACAAATCTGATCAGCATCTAATATCTAAAATCTACAAGATACTGCAAAACCTCAACAACAAAAAGACAACCGAATTAAAAAATGAGCAAAGGATATGAACAGGCACTACACTAAAGAAGACGTGAGGGATTGCTCACGATCATTAGCCATTAGAGAAATGCAGATCAAAACTACAACGAGATATCATCTCACCCCAACAAGGCTAGCATTAATCCAAAAAACACAAAACAGTAAATGCTGGAGAGGTTGTGGAGAGACTGGAACACTTATACACTGTTGGTGGGAATGTAAAATGGTACAACCACTTTGGAAATCGATTTGCTGCTTCCTTAAAAAGCTAGAAATAGAAGAACCATATGATTCAGCTATCCTGCTCCTTGGAATATATCCTAGAGACATAAGAGCTATCACACGATAGATATATGCACAGCAATGTTCACTGCAGCAGTGTTCACCAATAGCAGAAAGATGGAAACAACCTAGGTGCCCATCAATGGATGAATGGCTAAACAAATTATGGTATATCCACACAATGGAATACTATGCAATGATAAAGAACAATGATGAAGCCGTGAAATATCTTATAACATGGAGGAAGCTGGAGGTCATTATGCTGAGTGAATTTAGTCAGTCACAGAAGGACAAATATTGTATAAGATCACTATTATAAGAACTCAAGAAAAGGTTTCAACACAGAAGAAAACATTCTTTGATAGTTATGAGGGTGGCGAGGGAGGGTGAGGGTTATTCACTAACTAGATAGTAGATAAGAATTATCTTAGGTGAAGGAAAGGACAGCACTCACTACAGGGGAAGTCAGCACAACTGGACTAAACCAAAGCTAAGAAGTTTCCTGAATACAATGAAACACTTTGAGGGACAGAGTAGCAGGGGTAAGAGTCTGGGGACCATGCTTTCAGGGGACATCTAGGTCAATTGGCATAACAAAGCTTATTAAGGAAATGTTCTGCATCCTACATTGGTGAGTGGCGTCTGGGGTCTTAAAAACCTGCAAGCAGCCATCTAAGATGTATCAATTGGTCCCAACCACCTGGAGTAAAGGAGAATGAAGAACACCAAAGACACAAGGAAAGTAGTAGCCCAAGAGACAGAAAGGGCCGCATAAACCAGAGACTTCATCAGCCTGAGACCAGAAGAACTAGATGGTGCCCGGCTACCACCAGTGACTGCCCTGACAGGGAACACAACAGAGAGTCCCTGATGTAGCAGGAAAAAGGTGGGGTGCAGAACTCAAATTCTAGTAAGAAGACCAGACTTAATGATGTGACTGAGACTGGCAGAACGGCGGAAAGCATGGCCCGCAGATTCTCTATCAGCCCAGAACTCAAACAATTCCTGAGGCTAACCCTTCCGAGAGGGATTGCACTGGACTGTGGGACATAAAGTGATACTCTTGAGGAGTGTGCCTCTTAGCTCAAGTAGATACAAGAGACTAAACGGGCAGTTTCTGTCTGGAGATGAGATGGGAAGGCAGACAGGGTTAGGAGCTGGTTGAATGGACATTGGGAATCAGGGGTGGAAAGGAGAAGTGTGCTGTCACAGTATGGGGAGAGCAATTAGGGTCACATAACAAGGTATGTATGAATTTTTGTATGGGAAAAAACTAAAAAAACAAAAAAAGAACTTACTATTGAACACTTGGAATGATAAGCTAGAGACTATGAAGTATCTGATCTAATCCAAACCAGTCACAATCAGTTGGTTCCAAAAAATGGCGACCTCATATGTGTTAGAGTAGAACTATGCTTCAAAGGGTTTTTATGGCTATTTCTTTGCAAATAGATTATCAGGTCTTTTTTCTGAGGTACCTCTGAATAAACTCAAACATCCATGCTTTTGGTTAGCAGCCGAGTGCACTAACCATTTACACCATCCGGATCTGGTAATAGAGCTGCATAAATCTAAATTGAATAATCTGTAGCAAATTATCCAGTTCCGCAACACTGCAGGTATTACAAAAGAGGTAATTATGCCTAAGGTTTTAGGAAATTCAACCGGTAACTATCAGAAAACCAAAATTCACTAATTTAAATTCTTTCTTTTCTGGGGAAAAAGGAACACTTGAGTTTTAATGGTTAACTGCTGTTTGTCTGTCAGGCTTTCCATACTGCACTGTAAACTCCCCGCCAGACTATAAGCTCAGAGAGGGTAAGGGCTGAGCACTCCTGTCACCTGATTGAATGACTGACACACAGCAGACGCTTAAATGAGCTTTTTTTTTTTTTTTTTTTTTACCTTATTCTAATAAATTCAAATGTGTGATGTAGACTTTGGCTTCTGGTATAGATGATACTGATTCTGCATATAATTGTTCCATATCTAGTTTCAATATATTGATTACATATATGACTTGAAAGAAGACAGCATAATAAATTGTTATTAATAAAGAGTGTTAATATGTTACTGATAGGAAACAATATGTATGGCTCAATAAAATAATGCCATCATATCTTACAGTAAATTATTTCTAAAAAGAATTAAAAAATATTTTTAACTATACCCCATTGCCATTGAGTCAATTCCAACTCATAGAGGACAGAGTAGAACTGCCCCATAGTGTTTCCAAGGAGCAGCTAGTGGATTCAAACTGCCAACCTTTTGGTTAGCAGCCGAGATTTTAACCACTGTGCCACCAGGGCTCCTTAACTATACTGGGCCATAAACACTATAGTTCTTATTAGCATTAGTTTTTGTAAATTACATATATATCACCATTACCTGTTGCTGTAAAGTTGATTCCAACTCATAGAGACCCTATAGGACAGAGTAGAACTGCCCTATAATGTTTCCACAGAGCGGCTGGTGGATTCGAACGGCGAACCTTTTCATTAGCAGCCAAGCTCTTAACCACTATGCAACCAGGGCTTATATATAGACATAGTCCAATAAATTAGTACCAGATATACCATGAAAATAACTTTATATCAAGAACACACATTTCATCTTTCTCTCTAAAGGAGATGTATCATTTTTAATACTGACAATTTCTTTAATGGCAACATAAATTTGAGGATTCATCACTAGTTGGAAACACAGGAATTATTCCTGAAAATAGCACACTAAGTAACAGAGCTTGTGATAAGTTTCTCATAAAAAACCAGCTACCGTAATTTTGCAAATTGTTTGAAATTTCAGATGAAGATATTAACAGTTCTTTTATTTTTTTTAATAGCTTTTTTTTAATTTTTTTTATTTTATTGTACTTCAGGTGAAGGCCTACAGAACAAATAGTTTCTCATGGAACAGTAGTACGCATGTTGTTTTATGACATTGGTTAACAACCCCATGACATATTAACCCTCTAAATGCTCAACTTTTTTTAAATTTTTTTGGTGAAAATACACATAGCCAAAGATATACCATTTCAAAAATTTCTACATACACAGTTCAGTGACATTGACTATGCTCTTCCAGTTGTGCTGTTATTCTCACTTAAGATGAAGGCTTACAGAACAAAATAGTTTCTCATTTAACAGTTACTACAAATGTTGCCCTATGACAATGGTTACCAATCTCACAACACATCAACAATATCCTTACTCAACCTTGGGTTCCCTATCACCAGCTTCCTTGTCCCCTTCTGCCTTCTGGCCCTTGTCACTGGACTCCTGTACCTTGTTAGTCTCATTTGGTTTTACGGGGCTGTCCACTCCCAGGCTGAACAGTGAACCTCGGAGGTAACTTCACCACTGAGCTAAAAGGGTGTCTGGGGGACATACTCTCGAGGTTTCTCCAGTCTCCTTTAGGCCAGTAAATCTGGTCTTTCTTTTTGTGAGTTAGAATTATGCTCTAATTCTTCTCCAGCTCTGTCCAGAACTCTCTGTTGTGATCCTGGTCAGAGCAGTCAGTGGTGGTAGCCGGGCACCATCTAGCTGTACTGGACTCAGTCCGGTGGAGGCTTTGGTAGCTGTGGACGATTAGTCCTTCAGACTAATCTTTTCCTTGTATCCTGTTCTCTTCGTTCTCCCCTGCTCCCGAAGGGATGAGACCAGTGGAGTATCTTAGATGGCTGCTCACAGGCTTTTAAGACCCCAGACACTACTCACCAAGGTAGAATGTAGAGCATTGTCTTTATAAGCTGTGTCATGCCAATTGAGCTAGATGTTCCCCGAGACCATGGTCCCCACAGCCTTCCACCCAGCAATTCAGTCCCTCAGGGAGTTTGGATGTGCTTATGGGGCTTCCATGACCTTTCCTTGTACAGGTTGTGCTAGTTTCCCCTGTATTGTGTACTGTCTCATCCTTCACCCAAGATAGCACTTATCTATTGCCTATTTAGTATTTCCCCCCCACCCCTCCCATCCCTGCTAACCAACAAAGATTGTTCCATTTTGTGTGTGAACTTTTTCATGGGTTTTTACAAGAGAGGTCTCATACAATATTTGTCCTTTTGTGATTGACTTATTTCACTCAGCATAATGTCCTCCAGTTTCTTCCATGTTATGAGATGGTTCACAGATTCATTGTTGTTCTTTCTCATTGCATAGTACTCCATTGCGTGTATGTACCATAGTTTGTTTATCCATTCATCAGCTGATGGGCCTCTAGGTTGTTTCGATCGTTTTGCTATTGTGAACAATGCTGCCATGAACATAGGTGTGCATATGTCTATTCGAGTGACGACTCTTATTTCTCTAGGATATATTCCTAGGACTGAGATTGCTGGATCGAATGGTAGGTCTATTTCTAGCTTTCTGAGGAAGCGCCATATCATTTTCCAAAAAGGTTGTATCATTTTGCATTCCCACCAGCAGTGCATAAAAGTTCCCATCTCCCCACATCCCCTCCAACATTTGTCATTTCCAGTGTTTTTGATTCGTGCCAGTAATGCCGGGGTGAGATGGTATCTCATTGTGGTTTTAAGTTGCATTTCTCTAATGGCTAGTGATCGCGAGCATTTCCTCATGTGTCTATTGGCCATTTGAATGTCTTCTTTGGTGAAGTGTCTGTTCATTTCCTTTGCCCATTTTTTAATAGGATTATTTGTCTTTTTGTTGTAGAGGTGTTGGATTTTCTTGTAGATTATGGAGATTAGACCTTTGTCTGACTTGTACTGTCCAAAAATGTTTTCCCAGTCTGTAGGTTCTCTTTTTACTCTTTTGGTGAAGTCTTTTGAAGAGCATAGGTGTTTGATTTTTAGAAGTTCCCCGTTATCTAGCTTATCTGTTGGGTTTTGTGCATTGATGGTTATGGTTTGTATCCTGTTAATGCCGTGTATTAAGGCCTGAAGTGTTGGTCCTATTTTTTCTTCTATGAACTTTATAGTTTTAGGCTTTATATTCAGTTCTTTGATCCATTCTGAAGTAGTTTTTGTATACGGTGTGAGGTATGGGTCCTGTTTCATTTTTTTGCAAATGGATATCCAGTTTTGCCAGCACCATTTGTTAAAAAGACTGTCTTTTCCCCATTTGATGGACTTTGGGCCCTTGTCGAAGATCAGGTGACCGTAGGTGCATGGATTTACATCTGCATTCTCAATTCTGTTCCATTGGTCAATGTAACTATTGTTGTACCAGTACCAGGCTGTTTTGACTACTGTAGCTCTATAGTAGGTTCTGAAGTCAGGTAGTGTGATTCCTCCAACTTTATTCTTCTTCTTCACTAGTGCTTTACTTATTTGGGGCTTCTTCCCTTTCCATATAAAGTGAATGATTAGTTTTTCCATCTCTTTGAAGAATGTTGTTGGTATTTGGATGGGGATTGCGTTGTATTTGTAAATTGCTTTGGGTAGAATTGACATTTTCACAATGTTGAGTCTGCCTATCCATGAGCATGGTATGTTTTTCCATTTATGTAGATCCCTTTGGGTTTCATGCAGTAGTGCTGTGTAGTTTTCTTTGTATAGGTCTTTTACATCCCTGGTCAGATTTATTCCTAAGTATTTTATCTTTTTAGGGGCTACTGAAAATGGTATTGTTTTCCTGATTTCCTTTTCATCATTCTCCTTACTGGTGTATAGGAATCCAACTGATTTTTGAATGTTTATCTTGTATCCTGCTACTCTGCTGAATCTTTCTATTAGTTCCAGTAGATTTCTCATGGAGTCTTTAGGGTTTTCTATGTATAATATCATATCATCTGCAAACGGGGACAATTTAACTTCTTCATTACCAATTTGGATGCCCTTTATTTCTTTTTCTTGCCTTATTGCTCTAGCTAGAACTTCCAGCACAATGTTAAATAGGAGTGGTGATAAAGGGCATCCTTGTCTTGTTCCTGTTCTCTAGGGGAATGTTTTCAGCCTCTCTCCATTAAGAATGATGTTGGCCATTGGTTTTGCATAGATGCCCTTTATTATGTTGAGAAATTTCCCTTCTATATGTATTTTATTGAGAGTTTTTATCAGGAATGGGTGTTGGACTTTGTCAAATGCCTTTTTGGTGTCAGTTGAGTGGATCGTGTGATTCTTTTCTTTCCTTTTACTTATGTGGTGGGTTACGTCTATTGATTTTCTAATGTTGAACCATCCTTGAATACCTGGTATGAATCCTACTTGGTCGTGGTGTATTATTTTTTTGATATGATGCTAAATTCTATTGGCTAGAATTTTGTTCAGAATTTTTGCATCTATATTCATGAGAGACATTGGTCTGTAATTTTCTTTTTTTGTGACGTCTTTGCCTGGTTTTGGTATCAGCATTATGCTGGCTTCATAGAATGAATTTGGAAGTGTTGCTTCCTCTTCTGTGCTCTGAAGTAGCTTGAGCAGTAATGGTCCAAGCGCTTCTGTAAATGTTTTGTAGAATTCTCCAGTGAAGCCATCTGGGCCAGGGCTTTTTTTGGTTGGGAGTTTTTTATTACCCTTTCAGTCTCTTCTCTTGTTATGGGTCTGTTCAGATTTTCAACATCACTTTGTTGTAGTTTGGGTAGGCTGTGTGTTTCTAGAAATTTATCCATTTCTTCTAGGTTTTCAAATTTGTTGCAGTATAGTTTTTCATAATATTCTGTTATAATCCTTTTTGTTTCAGTTGGGTCTGTTGTAATGTCCCCCATTTCATTTCTTATTTGGGTTATTTGTGTCCTCTCCTGTTTTTCTTTTGTCAGTCTGGCCAGTGGTTTGTCAATTTTCTTGATTCTTTCAAAGAACCAACTTTTGGTTTTGTTGATTCTTTCTATTGTTTTTCCGTTCTCTATTTCATTTATTTCTGCTCTGATCTTTATTATTTCCTTTCTTCCGGTGGTTGTGGGCTTTTTTTTTGCTGTTCTCTTTCTATTTGCTTGAGTTCTGTAGTTAATGTTTTGATTTTGTCCCTTTCTTCTTTTTTGATATGTGCATCTATTGCTATAAATTGTCATCTGAGGACTGTCTTTGCTGTGTCCCATAGGTTTTGGTATGATGTGTTTTCATTCTCATTTGATTCTAGGAATTTTTTGACTCCATCTCTGATTTCTTCTATTACCCAGTGATGTGTAAGCAGTGTATTATTCAGTTTCCATGTAATTGATTTTTTTCCCTTGCTCTTTCTAGTGTTAATTTCTACCTTGATGGCATCGTGGTCAGAGAAGATACTTTGAATTATCTCAACATTTTGGAGCTTGTTGATGAGTTCTCTGTGGCCTAAGATGTGGTCTGTTCTGGAGAACGTTCCATGTGCATTGGAAAAGAATGTGTACTTTTTAGCGGTTGGATGGAGGGTTCTATATATGTCTATGAGGTCAAGTTGGCTGATTGTGCCCTTTAGGTCTTCTGTAGCTTTGCTGAGTTTCTTCTTAGTTGTTCTGTCCTTTACTGAGAGTGGTGTGTTGAAGTCTCCTACTATTATTGTGGAACTGTCAATTTCTCTTTTCAGTGTTGTTAGAGTTTGTTTTATGTATTTTGGAGCCCTGTCATTGGGTGCGTAGATGTTTATTATGGTTATGGCTTCATGATGGATCCTCCCCTTAATCATTATATAGTATCCTTCTTTGTCTTTTATGGTAGATTTTGTTTTAAAGTCTATTTTATCTGAGATTAGAATTGCCACTCCTGCTCCAACCTTCGACTTTTAATAAATTCACATCTTTGTTTCTAAGGTGTGTCTCTTTTAGACAGCATATAGATGGATCCTGTTTTCTTATCCATTCTGTCTGTCTCTGTCTCTTTATGGGTGCATTGAGTCCATTTACATTCAGTTTAATGATTGATAGATGTGAGTTTGTTGCTGTCATTCTGTAGTGCTTTTTCTTGTGGTGCTGAAAATTTCTTTGTTCTTCTTACTCTTTTGTGCTGAGTTCCTTTTGTTTGTGGAATTTTTTTTCATTTCTTTTGTTTTTGAAGGTTTTGTTTTGCCGAGACTTTATGTTTTTCATCTTTATTTTTACGAGTTGGTTTGTTAACTTTCTTTGTGGTTACCATGAATTTTACCCTTACTTTCTAAGTTTGAAGCAGTCTACCATTACTTGGTATTGCCTTGCCTTCCTCCCTATTAGAAGATTCTATGCCTATGCCGTTTATTCCCTCTTTTATTGTGTTGATGTTGTTGTCATTTATTGATTAACTGCTCTGATTCCCTGTTGTATTTCTTTTGGTTTTGGATAGTCCTTGAGAGTTCATTTCCTAGATTGGTATCTGGCTCATACGATCCTGCGTCTTAGGTTCTGCCTATGAGCTGAACCTGTTTGTCCTCAGATTGAAGAACTCCCTTTAAGAATTCTTGTAAGTTTGGTTTGACTTTTACATATTCCCTTAATTTCTGTTTATCTGGAAATGACATAATTTCACCATCAAATTTGAACGAGAGTTTTGCAGTGTATATTATTCTTGGCTGACAATTTTTTTTCTTTCAAGATTTTATATATGTCATCCCCTTGCCTTCTTGCCTGCATGGTTTCTGCTGAATAATCTGAGCTTAGTCTTATTGTTTCTCCTCTGTATGTGACTTCTTGTTTTTCACGAGCTGCTCTCAGGATTCGTTTGTTTGTTTTTGGTTTTGGCGAGTGTGAATATGATATGCCTTGGTGATTTTCTTTTGGGGGTCTCTGCTATATGGGGTTCGTTGAGCTTCTTGGATGGCCAGATTTTCATCTTTCATGATATTGGGGACGTTTTCTGTCAGCAGTTCCTCAATGATCCTCTCTGTGTTTTCTGTTTTCTCCCCCGGTTCTGGAATGCCAATCGCTTGTAAATTTTTGCTTTTAATTGTGTCCCACATAACTCTCAGGGTCTCTTCTTTTTTCTTTGTTCTTTTTTCTGAGTTTTTCTGAAACAGAGTTGTATCCAAGTGTTTGTCTTCAGCTCCACTGATCCTGTCTTCCACGGTTTTAAATCTGCTTCTCAGCCCTTCTATGACATCATCCATTTCTGAAATCTTGTTGTTTATCTTTTGGATTTCTAATTGCTGTTTTTGTATAATTTCTAGTTGTGAATTTATTTTGGCATTTTGTTCCTGCATCATCTTCCTGAATTATTCCAATTTTTTGTCTGTATTTTCCATAAATTTTTCTATTTTTTCCTCATGTTTGTCAGCTTTTTGCCTCAGTTCTTGGAAAATTTCGAGTATTAGAGATTTGAATTCCCTATCAGGTACTTCTAGTGCATTTTCTTCCACAGGAGAGTCATCTGGTGTTTTAATTTGGACACCTACTGGAACCATCCTGTCCTGTTTTTGTAAATGTTTTGATATTGTATGCTGTTTTCAGGGCATTCAGTAGTTATTTCTCTCATTTATTGATTGTAGATTTGTTTGTTTAGTTCCTTTTCTTAAAAAAAAAAAAATTGACTATGTCTGAGCAGGCAGACTGTGTTTTCTTTGTTGTTTGCTCATCTGTGCACTCAATACTTTTTGCCTCCTTCTCCAACTGGCAGGGTCAGTCACTCAGATATGGTACAGCAGGGCAGGTCTAGCTGAAGAGGAGCCACTGGGACGGGTTGTTTGTGGCACTTACTGCATCCACCAGGGCGGGTCGGTAATCAGTGCTGGACAGGTTCCAGTAGGCCGTGCCTGTACTGCTTGGTGGTGTGATGTCAAGCGCACAGTGCAGGTAGGCAGGATGCAGCAGGGAGATTGTTATGTGTGGAGCTAAGATGGATATGGGAGAGAGGAGAGAGGAACAGGAGCCAAAAAACATACAAACAAAAAAGAATGCTAGGGTAGCTTGCCGTAGGAATGGAGAGATGAGAGAAGGTGGTTTTGTCTCCCACTGGACGCTCCGTGAGGCTGCTTTCTCGTACCCCCATTTGCTGTTCTCCGATAGGAGTCCAAGATGGTGGATCTGCACTGCGTTAGCTGGTAGGGGACCTCTGCGTGAATCTCTCCTCGCTCTCCGTTCTCTGTCAGTTTTCTTACTCCATTTGGTGCTTGGCTGAGTTCTTTTTCTCTTCATTTGATGTTTTAGGGTTTCAGGATTGTTGTATTCTCTGTTTGGCTTAGTTTTTCGGATCTTTGCTGTGGAGGAACAGCGTGGTGCTTCTGCCTAGAGCACCATTTTGCCGGAACTCCTAACAGTTATTTTATTAAAGGATAAAGTGACCATAATACCCAAGGCAATATGCTGATTAAAGCAGGTGCAATGGAAGATAACCCATAAGTTTCATAATTCCTTGGATAATAGATCAGTGATTCATTGTAATGTGCTTATTAAGCAATATGAAAAAAATGGGTCAAATTAGACACTGAGATGGAGTCGTCCATATATGACATGACTTGCCATGGAGACAATCAAAGTGACATTTTTTAACCTAAGTCTCTAGAGATAAGATACTTGGCATTAAATTAGTCAGCTACCTGACCTTTTGGAAAATCTACAACTATGATCAGTAAAAGAAAATTGCATTGAAAATGGGCAATTACGATATACAGCATAATTGTAGGGGACAAATTTCCTTTCAAATAATAAATTGAAACTCTGACCTGTTGCAAAAGTGAGGGCTTAGAAAAATGCACCAATGGTTCTTTGCATAAAATAATGTACGTAACTCAAATACTCATGCTGGCTGTTCCTGATAACAGTGAAAAACTAACATTCACAGAACAACAAGTCCTCTGAGGGCGACTGTAACACTCTTATAATTGATAATATCAATCATGTTTTTGTCAGCTTTTTCTGAAATGGAAATATTTAATTTTTTCATGAGGCAAAACATTTATTTTGCTTTGAAAAGATGACAGGACATGAAGGCATACCTGCATAGAATGATTCTTTGTTGGGTACTAATTAGGGTTGGACACTGGGGAAGTTGATCTTGAAAACAAGTGGTTGTTTGGGTAGGGATTTCCTGGACAACTCCTATTTGAGACTTGGCACTTCCCAAGCAAATACCATTGTGTAGTGAGATTTCCTTTCTTGGTCACTAAATTTGCTGAAGTCTGCAGGCTTTAAAGGAGCCCAGTGGTTAAACTGCACAGCTGCTAACTGAAAAGTCAGCCGTTTGAACCCACCAGCCTCTCCAAGGCATAAACATGTGGCAGCTGGCTTTCATAAAGATTTACAGCCTTGGAAACCCTATGAGGTAGTTCTTCTACTCAGTTGTACAGGGTCACTATGAGTCTGAATCAACTTGATGGCAGTGAGGTTTGGTTGGTTAGGCCTTAAAAAGGATCCCTGGTGGCGCAGTGGTTAAAGTGCTCAGTGCTAACCAAAAGGTTGGTGGTTAGAACTCAGCAGTTGCTCTGATGTGGCAGCTTCTTCCTTAAAAATTTACAGCTTTGGAAACCCTTTGGGGAAGCTCTACTCTCTCTTACAGGGTTGCTATGAGTCAGAATCAACTTGAAGGCAGTGGCTTTGGTTTGGTTTTTTGAATAGGCCTTAAATATGTTTCTGATTTTGTAATCAGTTTAAATTTGGGCACAATACTATGTTAGAAATGTACTTATCTGATTGGCTTTTAACCACATCTTTTTAAATGACTGGAGGCCCCAGCTCATGAATGCCTTGCTATGTTCAGTAAGAGTCAGATCCCCAACCAGCCAGCCTCATACATATACAGTTCTTGACCTTGTCTTGCTTGGACATTTTGAGGCAACCAGACAGCTCCCTGATGGTAGCATTTTAAGTGTAGTTGCTGAGGACAGAAACACTGTATTCTACCTTAATGAAGAAGGACCTGTTTTTCTTGGGACTATTATGGATTGTGGGCTCTGGTGGCACAGTGGTTGAGAGTTTGGCTATTAACTGACAGGTCAGAAGTTTGAATCCACCGGCAACTCCTTAGAAACCCTTTGGGGCAGTTCTACTCTGTCCCTATAGGGTTGCCATGAGTTGGAACTGACTTGACAGCAACAGGTTTTGTTGTTGTTGTTATGGATTGAATGGTCTCCCAAAAGCAATACATGCTGAAGTCCTAACTCCTGGTACAAGTGAATGTGACCTCTTTGGAAATAGGGTCTTTGAAGATGTTGTCAGTTAAATTAACATGAGATCATACCAGACTAAGGTGGCTCCTAATTCAATTTGAGTAGTATCCTTAAAAGAGAAGAGGTTCCAAGAGACACATGGAGGGAAAACAGTCATGTGATGAGGGAGCTATGCTGCAGTTGCAAGCTAAGAAATCTCTGGGGCTACCAGAAGCTGAGAGTGGGGAGGGGTGTGGATCTTTCCTTAAAACTTTCAGAGAGAACATGGCCCTGCCGACATACTGTATTCAGGCCGCTAGGCTCCAGAACTTTGAGACAATACATTTCTCTTTTTATAAGCCACCCACTTGGTGACACTTTATTGTGGCAGCCCTAGGAAATGAATGCAGTGATCTTCAGGCTTTATGAATGATGCCACACTAATCCCTCCATTACCTTGCAACTTCAAATCAGTCACTCACCCTGCCTGGAGTAAAAGCTCTTGGCTTTTACTATTTCTCCATGGTTCTCAAGCTTGAGCTAGCATCAGAATCCCATGGAGGGCTTGTTAAATTATAGATTGCTGGGTCCCACCCCTAGAGTTTCTAGGTAAGTTGGTCTGGCCTGGGGCCCAAGAATTTGCATGTCTTACACCTCCTAAACCCAAACCAAACCAAACCAAACCCATTGCTGGGTGTCAATTCCAACCTTATAGGACAGAGTAGAACTGCCCCATAGGGTTTCCAAAGAGCGGCTGGTGAATTCAAACTGCTAACCTTTTGGTCAGCAGCCAAGCTCTTAACCATGTGCCACCAGGGCTCTGTGATACTAATGCACATTTTGAGAACCATTGTCAGCTCCACTGGCATCTTCTTTAATTAATTCAAGTTGTCTTCATCATTCATTGACTTCTTCATTCATTAAATTATATAAAATATAGATATACATATAATAAATAACTAACAGGAAGCTACTGTTATAACCATGCACTCTGTTAGGTACATTAGCTTGCTTACTATCTTCTCCTGTTCCAGCTGCTCAATGCCTTCTTGCTGCCTTAACACAACAATAGTCTTGCCTTCCTCCTGGGCCTATACTTCTAGAAAGAAATTTATTTTCAAAATTGTTCCTCACCCAATTCTTCATTGCCTTTCTTTCCCCTCTCCTTGCAATTACAGTTCCTGTTTAATCAATGCAGGTGATATCGTTTACACGGAATGAAGAAAGCAATCTACTTAAACTAATACATACTAATGCTTGAGACCTGGTCTGACTGTTTACATTTAAGGAAAAGGTGCCTTTGAGCCAACATAAATTTCAAAATCCATGACAACATGAAGGGAAAACTGTTAGGTAGTTGAGATGCATTTTCCTACCTGAAACCAACTATCATTGGGCACGTGTAGTCAACACTGCAGCTGATTCATCTAGATTCAGAGCATTGGACAAAATGAATTAGTTTGGGCTGTGTGTAATATTTAACAACTTTGTAGAACCCATATAAAATTTACTTTTTAAATAATGTGTTGGAATATCCCTTCAATCAAAATTTGAAAAGTTACAAGATCCTTGCGGTAACCAATAAACCTACCAAGTAATCAGTTCGCTTTGGAAATGTTCCAGTAGGATATATATATTTTTATAAGGTGAAACTATTATTCCTTACATGACAAAGGAGGCTCATGTTTTAAGTCATTATACTATAGTGTTCCCTGCAGAGGTTTATAGGAGGAAACTGAGAACCAGAAAGACAACAGAACTTGAAGACATCCGGGGCTCATTCACACAGAGGCAATCAGCAGAACTGAAGTTCAAAATATGTTTCACACGCAAAACATACTTCTTAAAGGGAATATTCTAGCTGAGGAGAGTGAGGAAGAAAGGTGAATATGTAATAAATTAAATAGATACTTAAGACTAGAAGGGAAATTAGAAGTGGATATTGTGTTGAATGATGCACAATCTGTAGAAATTAAGATTTATGAGTCTAGTTCTATGAGCTGTGGATGCTGCTACTGCATTGTCCTTTATCTCTACTCTTCCTCTTCTTCCACTTCTATTCTTTCTCCTCCTTCTTTTCTTCCAGTTCTTCTTCCTCCTTCTTCTCCCTCTTCTTTTAAAAATTGCTTGTATTTCATCATTCTTTGTTTTGATTCTGCCTAATAAAGACCTCTACCAATCACCAACTGTATCCGCACATTTGATGTTCTCAGCCAACATCTAAACAACTGAAAATAATTGTCTGCCCTCAGTCACAATTTCACTTTACGGAAAACTACTTTAAAACCTGATTCTGAAAAAGGACATTTTATCTTTGGAAAAAACTGTTGGATACTGTCTGTCCCTAAAGGTAAGGCCCTGGGCAAAGTCACTAAAGAACTCCTCTGGGCCTTTACTTTCATCACTTAGTAAATAGTTGCATTAGACAATTCGCAGCTCTGAAGCTTGTATCTCGTGCTTTATTCTCTGTTTGGAAGGTCCACATTCTAGTTTGCAAAAATTATCCCTCACTTTTAACGTAAGCCTTTGTCTTGTGCTGACTGCGTACTACTCTATAAATGTTTGTTTTTAGCACTAGCACTTGGGGCAATTCCTTTTACAAGTGGTGACTTCAGTATAAACTGGAAATATTGTAAACAGAACCAGCCATGCAGGCACAATGTGAAAGATTTTTATGGTAAAATTTCACAGAATGTATTTAGCCCATTTACATTCTCTCACTGAAGCTTATAAAGCAACATAGGAAAGGCAGATTTTCATATTTCCTCAGGCAGAGGTCAGAAGTAACTTTCAGAGGGAACTTCAAGCTTAGGCAAAAATCCAGACAGATAAAAGCACAGCCATTTTAAGACTAGTAAAAATGAACTGTTACTCGGTAGAGCAGATGGCAATATTTTATGAACCATTTTGTAACATTATAGAATTCCCAGCATCTACTAAAACTCAGCTTCATGAATATCATTAAAAAGCTATATTGCTTTTGCACATGGCATTTTTTAAGGGAAGTGTGATTTTGTGAACCTCAAAAAAGAGTTTGTTAAGATGTGAAAGGACTGTCCATGCACACAATGGCAGGTAAGAGCCAGGTCATCATAATGCAAGTTGAGGTCATATTTCCATGCTGTGAAGACACCATGATAGCAAAGTAACATATCTCTGTGTTAAGGGAACATGTGCAGCTAGAAAAATCTTTATGTTTTTTATTCACAAAAATCTATAGATTAGAAAAAAATCTTTATATCAGAATATCACTTTATTATGTTCATTTAACCAATTAATATCTAATCTTATATGATTATGGCTAAGGGATTATTTGCTACACATTGCTAGTTCGTTTAGAACTAGCAGCACTTGTCTGATTAGGGAAATTAACTCAGAGAGGGCTGAGAAGTCTTTTGAATGAAGAAATGACATTCATTGTGAGAGTAAAATCACTGTAGCAAGGCGTCAGGAACAGGAGGAACAGTAATATTCCACTAAACGGAAAGCAATGTTCCATTAAACTGAAAGGAAGGGCGTGCATATAAATTTGAGTGGCAGAAGGTGTCAATTTTAAAATAAAAAATGACAGTACTTGGATCTTACTTTCTTTAGAATTAAGGAAAAAATAGGTATGCTATTATCGAATTGTTACTAAGGTAATTTTTAAAAATTAATTTATGAGCAATATAGAGGATATAAAGGCTTCCCATCTTTTTCAATGAGGGAAACATTACTTTGGTCATCACCTACAGAGTACACAACATCTAAATATTTTGTGGTAAAACTTTAGGTTCATTATTTTTACCACATTGTGACTACCGTAGTCTAACGCACTGATCACTGTTTCATAAGCTACACACACAGTAGGGTGCTATTTAATCACAAAAAGACTGAATTGTAACCATCTTCTATGTAATAACTTGCAATGAGTGATGCTTCTTTTCATCACTACGTTACAGATTAATGAGAAAACATAATTTTTTTAACCTTTTAACTCCTGGTTTAATTAAATATTAAAAAATCCTAAAATCTATTCATTTAGGATCCAGAAAACCAAACCCGTTGCTGTCCAGTCAGTTTCAACTCATAGCAATCATATAGGACAGAACAGAACTACCCTATAGAGTTTCCAAGGAGTAGCAGGTGAATTTGAACTGCCCTCATTTATGATGTTTTTAAAAACAGAGGCATTGGTTAATGTTTATGACGCGATATCAACAGTAAATGAATTTACCTCTGTTGGGAACTTTAAATACAACAGATACGGGAACAGGCACCGGGCATAATTTTGGCAGTTAATTGTCACAAATAGTCCCTGCAAGTAGACATAAATATTTACATTTTACAGCTGAGGCTGGTCAAGTTCATATGGCTAGTACTCTCTGAGATCAGAACTTGAACCCAGTACTGCCTGACTGCAAAGTCCATGTTCTTTCAATTACATTATTGGGGCTGTCACTCTGCACAATGCCCGCGGGCATCATTCATTTATATGAGCTGTGATGGATGTCCCCTGGAGTTTTGCTGCCCCTTGAAATGTTATATAACACCATTTTTCAAGAAAAAATTTTCAAGAACATACATTATCATGTGAAAAAATTTCTTTTGAAAAATGGGCTATGGGGAACGTGGCTTTGTTCCTTCAGGTCATTTTTAAGTTTATCTTAAGGTAAGTTAGTCTTGCTGTGAGCTCTCTATTCATTGGGAAGTAAACCTATCTTAATTGAGTTGCCTGTGTTTGCAAACTCATGCCCGTGCTGACAGAAAAGACCGTGGCATCTCCCAGGCACCCTGGGTTAAACAGTGGTGTGGTGAAGGAACAGAGCAATAGCTAAATTTTATCCATGGGATATTTCTTCTAATAATAGTCAACAGTCTGTAAAGCAAGCAAGCACGAGTGCCACAACCTGTTGCCGTTGAGACGATTCCAACTGATAAAGACCATGTATGGCAGAGCAGAACTGACCCATAGGGTTTACAAGGAGTGGCTGGTAGATTCAGACTGTTGACCTTTAGGTGAGCAGCCGAGCTCTTAACCACTACGCCACTAGGGCTCCATGAATGCCATAGTCCTCCTAATAAAGAAAGGGAGACCTGTTTCAATAGACACGTGCTGATTCTCATAAGAGGGAAAGGTGGATGGATTTATGTATGAAGTATTTTACCCTTCAGCTGCCAGGGACAAATGCATCCCAATCCAAACAGAGAAGAAAGAAACGGCCTGAGATAAGCTGAACAGTGCACAACTCTGTTACAAGCAATTGTTTCAATTCCGAAATCTCCAGCTTAGATTAAGGAAAAAAAGACAAGATACAATCAAGGAAAAGCTTTTAAAGACTTGAAGAACTAATACAAATAAAAGGAAGAGTTTGAAGTAAAGCAAGTTGACTAAAGGTTAAAGTGGAAAGGTTTCCTTTAACCTCTCTGTGGGGATTAATAATGCAAAAGTTAAGCCCTCGACTACTAACCCAAAGATTAGTGGTTGGGATGCACCTACTGTACGACAACTAGCTTGAATTTTTTTTTTTTTTTTTGGTTAGTATTTGACCTAATAGTTAAGTGCTCCACTGCTAACTGAAAGGTTGGCAGTTCAAACACACCAAGCAGCTCCACAGGGGAAAGACCTGGCAATCTGCTTTCATAAAGATTATAGCCGAGAAAACCCAATGGAGAAGTTCTGCTCAGTCACATGTGGTCTCTGTGAGTTAAAATTGACTCAACAGCATACAACAACAGCAGTGAAGCTGTTATAAGTGTGGTGTCTCTAATATTGTAATGAAACTTGTCTTGAATTATATTATTATTTAGGTCATGTCTTAGTTATCTAGTGCTGCTATTACAGAAGTACCACAAATAGATGGCTTTAACAATGAGAAATTTATTCTCTCACAGTTTAGGGGGCTAAAAGTTTGAATTCAGGGTGCCAGCTTATTCCTGTTGGTTTTGGAGGAAGGTCCTTGTCGTCAATCTTGGGTCTAGGAACTTCTCAGTGCACAGACCCCAGGTCCAAAGGATGCACTCACCTCCTGGTTCTTCATTCTTGGTGGTAGACAGTCCCTCTCCTCTCTATTCAATTCTATTTTGTATCTCAAAAGAGATTGACTCAAGATACAATCTAATCCTGTACATTGAGTCCTGCCTCATTAACATAACTGTCTCTAATCCTGCCTCATTAACATCATAGAGGTTAGGATTTACAACACATAGTGTAATCACATCAGATCACAAAATGGTGGACAACCACACAATACTGGGAATCATAGCCTAGCTAAATTGATACACATTTTGGAGGGACACAATTCAATCAATGACAGGCCACCTCATGTTTTCTCAGAATAAAAGCAAGAAATATCCTTTGGAATAATTGTATGGACAAATACTTATCAGGGTGATATTTTAAGGATAGCAATGAGTCCAAAAGGAGTAGTGGTGGTGCAGTGGTTAAGCACTAGGCTGCTAACCAAAAGGTCAGTGGTTTGAACCCACCAACCACTCCATGGAAGAAAGATGTGGCAGTCAACATCTGCAAAGATTTACAGCCTTGGAAAACCTATGGGGCAGTTATACTCTGTCCTACAGGTTTGTATGAGTTGGAATCGACTTGATGGTAGTGGGTTAATGGGTCTAAATAAATATAACACACAATTCATGCATATACGCACACATACAAGTAGACTTCCTAGCTGTGATTTTTTAAAAAGTAAAATGGAAGAATATATTTCATACAAAAAATCCAGAACACTTGGCCAGAGTGATTTCTGTATAGTAAGTCAAATAATGTCACTGTTTTTTCAAAATGTCTTATGGCTACTCGTCCCACTCAGAATAAAACCCAGCACCCTCATTTGCCCCTACATAATCTAGTCCCTCTCTCTTTGGCCTTATTGTTTCTCCCTCTTACATCACACTCATTCAATTCTAGCTGTATTTCTACCTTTCTACATGTGGAACAATCCAAACATGCTTCCTACCTTAGAGCCTTTTAAATAATACTGTTGCCTTTGCTTGAAATCTCTTCCCTCAGATATTCTCATGCCTTACTCTCTCACTTTATTTGCTTCTCTGATCCACTGTCACCTTATCAGTGAAGAAAATTCAGACCCTTCTATTTAAACAATCAGTTCCCATCACTCTCTATTACTTTATATTAGATTTATGAGGTAGATTAGCTATCACTAAAAAGTATTCACTCCCCATCCTCCCCTTTGGTGGGCAAACTGTACTCCCCATTCCTTGACCTTTGTACTTGTTTAGGCTGACATGATGCAACTACAGCTTTCAGTGAGCTGCATGGTTGGACTTGATCTCTTGCAAGAGGAGAGTGGGAGACATGTGGTACAGAGCCATCCCAGCTCAACCATCCCAGCTGAGCCCAGCCTACTTTAGTCATCCTCCATTCTGCAGATCCATGAGTGAGCCCAGCTGAAATCTGCAGAGCTACCCAGCTCAAGCCTTAGCCAATCTCAGGCTGACTCCAGATGCTTGAGCTAAATAAATGCTTATTGCTGTAGGTCACTCACTGCTGAGATTTTTATGGTTATCTGTTCCATAGTATTTTTGCGTATTGCCTAACTGATAAAAACCAGTTGCCCTAGACTCAGTTCTGACTCATGTCAACCACAGGTGTGTCACAATAAAACTGTACTCCATAGGGTTTTCAGTGGCTGATTTTTTGGAAGTAGATCACCAACTTTTCTTCCAAGGCATCTCTGGATGAACTCCAATCTCCAAACTTTCGGTTAACAGCTGAGTGTGTTAACCATTTGCACCACCTAGGGACTCCACGTAACTGATACTTCCTGCTTTTCCTTTTTTTTAATAGCACATTCACCATCTCACATATTATATATATGTATTTGCTTACACACCTTCTCCTCACTTATTGACAAGGTTAGGTTCCAAAGACGAGGTCATTATGCAAAATTGGTGTTATGCAAAAATGGAGATGGTAACATCAGATCACAAAACAGAGGATGACTACATCATTACGTAATTGCCAAGTTACAACATTACATAACTGCCAAACCACTGAGAATCATGGTCCACCCAAGTTGACACATAATCTTAACCATCAAATCCAGCGTTACTCTCACCTCACACCTTGGCGTTTGTTACTGCCAGATGTATGTCTTTAATATGCAAAATAGTCAGGCAGCAGATTTTTTACTATTGTCATAAAAGCCAAATGTCAGATGATGACATTTCATGTTTCTCTTTGAAAATATAAGTTCCTTGAGAGCAAGGACTTTGTTTTGTTCATAGCTATTGTCCCACCAAGTAGAATGGTGATACTCGCTAGTGTCTCAAGAAATATTTGCGGAATAACTTGTCTATTGTGAGTTAAGGTATTATCTAAAATGTGTAGGTATTGTGTTAAAACCTAAAGGACAAAATAGACATAGTCTATGTCCTCATGGAAATTGCAATCTAAATAGTCAAATAGTATAAAATATTACTGTATCATTTAACCAGGATTAATTTAGATGTTTATTTATAATTATATTTTCAGTGGCTTCAGCAAATCTAAACTGCTGCTATAAGAAACAATATTTTCACTTACAGTATTTCCTATAAAGCAACATGAAACTAATCCTCTTTATTTCCATCACCCTACTAAAAAAACCTATACTTACATATAATTAGCCTAGTATATTTATAATTCAATTATATTTTGTTTATCCTTTCCAGAGATCTGCAGATGGATCAACTATAATCTCCCTCTGTCCCGCCCATTCTTTCTTTGTCAATTATCAGTTAAATATCAGATATTTGCAAAAGACTATACGCAAGGCAGTGCCCTGGTAGCTCAGTGGTTAAGAGCTACAGCTGCTACCCAAAAGACTGAAAGCTTGAATCCACCAGCTGCTCCTTGGAAACTCCATGGGACAGTTCTACTCTGTCCTTTAGGATCACTATGAGTAAGAATTGACTCAACAGGAACAGGTTTTTCGGTTTGTTTTGTTTTTGTTATATACAAGGTGCTTAACATTTGGGATAGGTATGGAAGAAGTATATGGCAAAACAATTGGAGTCTAGAAGAATAATAATTCACTTAGGAAGATGAGATATTGCCCCTAAAACAGGTTAAACCTTTTAGCAAGTAAATAATATGACAATCTGTATCTTGGTATAACTTACATCCCTGATCAAAATTCATACTAATCTCCTGCCTCATGAAAAATTTTACCATTTCTTAAATGTCAAATTTTTTCCCACACTTCTTCCTTTTGCTCATGCTATTTGTTATATCTCCCTAGAAAACCACTCAATACTTCTTCAATCGGCAAAGTCTATTTCTTCTCAAAACAGAATTTAAAATGTTATTTGGAAAGCATTCTATAAATCCTTTTTCATGGTCTTTATGATTGCATCCTCTGAATTTCTATGCTAAATTTTATGTGAATATGTTTCTCTGTGGCAAATGACAATTGTTCTAATCAGATACTCAATGGGAATTTGACCCCCAACACACACAAATCATTAGACTGTCCACCTTTTAAAGGTAGAAATTCTAGCCCATTTGTTTATTACTAGAATCTAAAGGGTAGATAACAAAGAAATATTTGTTGAAAGTAAAAGGAATTAGATATGCAATCATGTAGAAGTGGATTCATCAAATGCCAAAATGCATCATAAATAGACATTAATTTATTGGTTCAAAAATAAATGCTTACATTAAGTTGAAGCACTCAGGTAAAGCCTCAAAAGAGGCAAAACTCCAACAGGGCCTGAAGGGTGGGCAGAAACAGCATATAAGGAGCTGACAACAATCTGAATCACATGTAGAAGAAAATGACACCTTGAAAAGACTTGAGGTCTAGAATGAGCTTTGAATGCCTGTGGGGTCAGTCCAGAGAGATGTGGAGTATTGCTGTGTGCTCCTTTATAACAAGTTGTGTTCCTTTGGAAAATTCATCAGCTTTGCTCTTCCATTTCTAGTCATCATGAAACCACATGAAGCCCTCTTGTAAGTTGAGTAATATGGAAACTCCTCTTGGGGGTGTATAAACATCACTGATAGTCTCCTCAATATTTTGTTTGCACCTTTTAAAATTTTTATTTTCAAGATTCTGACAGCATTGATCACCTGTGTCTGTTCAACATTTTTTTTCATGAGACTGACATGCTGCCCCAGTGCCCACATCTATTAACATAGCTCTGATTTATCGGCTTCATAACAGGAAATCATTTGGTAGCCCGGCTCTATTTTGCTTGAATAGTGACCTGTGACCTTAATCTGATATCTTTCAAGGTTCTTTGTTTTTCTGTATAAGACCAATTAAAGTAAATCATTCTGAAGGTATTATATGAAAAAAAAAGTCACATGTAGGTATTTAAAGTTAATTTTACTCTCAAGCAGGTAAAAAAATTTCAAAAGAAATAATCACAAATCACAATGATCATATAGTTAGTACTATGATTGACTTATGATACCCAAAAGAAATTTTTAAATTTAATACCGTGGCTGGAGAACTGCACAAGTGTGATTTTCATTTATTAATATAACATGTATAGATGATAGGATAATTATAATATCAGTTACTCCTTTTTAGAACATGTTTTTAAAACAAATCTGCTCATTTCTTTCTCAGAATATTATTTATTTTTAAATTCTTTATCCAATTTTACAAATGAAATTATATTAAAAACCCTTATAAATTATTGAATGCAGATAAAAAACAAAGCCCTCTGAAAATTTTTATATTGATACAGAATTTTTTACTGATTACCCTATTAAAATGAAAATTAAATAAGACATAATAATTGCCAATTTTGATGAATATGTGACATATTTTTTTTTCTCTCTCTCTCATGCACATACTCATACACACAGAGTATCAAATCCCAGAGAAATGTTATACTTTTGGACACTCAATATTAGAAATTTGATTAGAGCTTTCATATTATGTGAATTTAAAATAGATTTGCTTTAGGAATTTTTGAAAATGATGCAAAACTCTCATTTCCCTCTAATGGCTTGGGGTTTCACAAAAGCATGTGAAAAATCACAGCTTTTTCTTACAAACATCTTTATTGGAATTATACCCAATAGCCTGCCTGTCAGACAAACAATGAAGTGTGTTGCTGATAGTTATCAGTCTTCCTTTGCATTTTATGCACAATTCAGAACTTATTGTTGAGCTGCTCTGAGAAATGAACTCATATAATGAAATGATATATATACATATAAATATATAAATAAATATATACATATATATATAAACCTGTTGCCATTGAGTTGATTCAGACTCATAGCAACACTGTAGTGCTTCTATTCATCCAATTATTCAACAAGAATGTACCGTCTATGAACTTTTCATTAAAAAAAATTGGCTTGTAGATGGTCCCTGCCCTCAAGAAACTTTAAATGATTATAGTTACTATGATAAAGGTATCCACAGGTTGCAATGGGAATATAAAATGTCTGTGGCAGTGTCAGAGAAGTTCTCCATAAAGGAGGAGGGTTTCTTTTTTTTACTGAAAGAATGAGTTGTTGTTGTTGTTAGGTGCCGTGAGTTCTGACTCATAGTGGCCCTATAGGACAGAGTAGAACTGCCCCATAGGGTTTCCAAGGAGTGCCTGGTGGATTTGAACTGCCGATCTTTTGGTTAGCAGCTGAACACTTACCCACTGCACCACTAGGGCTCCGAAAGAATGAGTAGAAGTTAGAAAAAACTAGCAAGTGAAAAACAAACGAGATTTCTTGAGGAAGAGCATAAAACTACAAGGTTAACCCATTCAGGAAACTAAATGTCACTTGGCAAACAGTATGCATAACTGAATGGGGTGGGGTAGGGATCAAGATGTAGGCAAGGGCAAGATTGGGAAGTATCCCTGATGTTTGTTATGGGGAATTGTGGGGGTTGTACCAGTTGGTCTCTAGAGACGATCATCAAAAGAACCATACCTCCTGGTATTCCTTTTCTTCTGTAGTCTCTTCCTCTTTAATCTGGGCTGACCTGGTGACTCACTTTAAACCAAAAGAACAGAGCGACTGTACCATTTTGCATTCCCGCCAGCAATGGATGAGGATTTCAGTTTCTCCATATCCTCTCCAACATTTGTTATTTTTCCTTTTTTAAAATTTTAGCCACCCTAGTGATTGTAAGGAGCCCTGGTGGCGCAGTGGTTAAGAGCTATGGCTGCTAACCAAAAGGTCAGCAATGCGAATCCACCAGCCACTCCTTGGAAACCATATAAGGCGGTTCTACCCAGTCCTATAGGGTTGCTATCAGTCGGAATCAACTCGAAAGCAATGGGAATGGGAAGTGGTTGTAAAAGGGTGTCTCACTGTAGCTTTGATTTGCGTCTCTCTAACGGCAGATGAGGAGCCTTCGTGGCTCAGTGGCTAAGAGCTTGGCTGCTAACCTAAGGGTCAGCAGTTGGAATCCACTAGTCGCTCCTTGGAATCCTTATGGGGGAGTTCTATGCTGCCTTATAGGGTCACTAGGAGTCTGAATCGACTCAATGGCAACAAGTTTGGTTTTTAGTTAATGGCTAATGATGTTGAGCATCTTTTCATGAAAGTGATACTGTGTGCCTTCTAAGGCTAAGTTGTAAAGAAGTCTTTGCAGTTGAATAAATAGGAGAAAGACAGGTTAATTAATTGTAAGTATTCAAATAACGTATAGCTTTATTGTTCCAATATCAAATCTAGCATTTTAGTTTAAAGTTCTGATTCTAGATTCAATTTCTGTATTTGCATCTCTGCCTTGCCAGTTGCTATCCAATGTAGCATAGGACACATTACTAAGCCTCTTTGAGTTTCTGTTTCCTCATGTGTAAAATGGGAATAATAATTGTTTCTGTATCAAAGGGCTGTTGGGAGAATTAAATGAGATAATTCAAATAATCATGTTGGAATAGGGCTTGGCATATTAGGGGCTTAGTAAATGACAGCTGCTATCTAGTCCTCCCTGTTGAAAACAGTGTCAGAAACATATCCTTCTTTGAATTAAGTTCATATTTGAAAGAAAATTTATTTTTTGAGTGACTACTTATAGTACATTAAATACATTGCTATGTAATGCTCAAAAGTGTAGGATCTACTACACAAGCTCTTAAATACAACAAGCTATCACTTTAGACAAGGCTCTATCAGACATTATTACCATTAACTTATGCCACAAAATCTCTATGCACTATTAGTCAGGAAAAGCTAATTTTAATATTTTAACATACTAAAAAAATTGTTGCTGTTGTTTTTTAAATACTTCACATAAAGCCCACCCCACATCAGATATACTTCTCCCATCTAATAACTCTGCTATTAATGTCATTGTGGCAGGGGAATACAGAAATGGAGAAAGCATACTGGCTCTTGACTTGTCTGGTCCAGAGGGACGTACGTTATTCTTTTTATGGTCTTTTAGTCAGAACTAGTCATTTATGTTTCTGACAACATCTAACGGGAGGATTAGAAATACAGGGGAGCATACTGAATATTCAGTGATCACCAACGGTCTCTGCCACAGTTCTTAACATTTGTATTTTGTTATTTGACATATCTTTAAATGGTAGACAGAAACCCACAAATATTAATTTTTGGATATCTCAATCTTATTATATTTTATATTATTTTTAAAAACTTTCTGTGGAGGATTATACAATAATTATGAATTGTTTTATAATAAGCACATTGGGTTGTCACACACCATAATTGGAAACCAATCAATAATGGCTGAAGTATTTAGTTCTTTTCAAAAAGTAAAGGGCAAGTCAAGTTCCTATTCATTTCCATCCACCATCCAATTGCCTTGTTAATGAAATGGTTGTGTAGGTTTTGGAGATCTAACACAAGGTTTTTTTTTGACATTTGTATCTTGTTGAAGATGACCATAAAGAATGTTTCCCTCATTTAATCTTTTATATTGTATACAGCTATACAGGGTACTACATTGCTTTTAGTTATTCTGAAGCTTATTCATAACTGTTTTTTCCTTTATCTTTTAAAATCCCTATTGTGATATCTCAGACTAATGGTTATTTGTTTTTTAAGCAGAAACAAATATATATAAGTTAATATAAAAACAAATTTTATTTCATGGTAGTGAATGATGATAGGAGTCTAGTATTGTGAACTTAGCGGCTGATGGAGCAGTGAAAAAGGTCTCATATTTCTAAAGATCAGTTATGACAGAGGCTTTCCAATATTCCTAATGTACAAAATTCAGTGTTGGCAATGTGACCTGTATATCGGAATCATGCATTCCAGAAATGGAGCATGTTCCAAGACATCTAGAGGTTTCTAATAGGAAGTGGTGGGTCACCAAAAAGTAGTTTATAGAAGCTTATATGAAAAACATCATAAGACAATATAAATAAAATATTTATTATCAGATGACAATCTTTATGAGCAACAAGGGTTTTCTTGTGGAACAATATACATTTGGATTATTTTTCTTTTCCGTCTCTGAAGACACGTCTTCTTCATTAAAAAAAAAAAAATCCAGCATTACATATAATTTTTCTACTGAATGAAACAATGAGTAGTGTCTTTGATCTTCCTAAAAGCTTGCAGTTTCTGACTGATAACATACTTTATTCTGAAAGTGGCATGTACTACTTGCAATAAAATTAATGTAGGTATTGCTGGGGCTTAAATTAATAATTAATTTGGTTTATAAAAGAATATGATGGAAGTGTCCAAGCCAAGGCATTAGTACTATATCCTGGCAACAAATGAATTAATTTTATAAATGCTTTGTCAGAACATAATTTTCTACCAGTTTAAGACAAAGTTGCCTGATACTATGCAGGCATACAGTTTTATATTATAAACGTCATTCACTTCAGTATCATTATTTTGTATACTCCATCCCAGAAATTTTTTAGAGAATATTCTCTCTATTTTTTTACTCTAGAATGTTTTAACGGTGTTAGGTGTGGAGGATCATAGGGAACAGAAGGAGACAAGGTGTGGTTGAAAAAAAGGGCAAGTGTTTGTTTGTTTTTTCTTTTCTCTGCTTGTTAAACTAAAAGCACTTTATCCAAAAACACCAAGAATAATTAAAATGTCTTGATTTCAGTCTCCCTTAGTCTGGCAATGGTCTTCATAATACCTGAAGGTTAATAGTGTGTTGGTGATGCACCAAGCCATGCAAACAATGTATCTTTATAAAAATGGACACTTTTCCTGTGAAATGGATTGGAAAAATATGATAGCACAGAGGAATGATATTAAAGCGATGGTCCTTCAACCTGATAATATCAGGAGTGTGACTTTCTCAAAGACACCATCAAAACTGGAAACAATTTATCTTCAGCCAACCCTCAATTACCTACATGCAGATTATCCGCTTTGTGGATGATATGATGCCATTTTTAACTTTCAAATAATTTCTTTCTGTCATCCAGTATTTTTCTCAAATAATCTTCCTACATGTCAGTAATAAATCAAAAACTCAATAAAGTGAACTAAAATGGGGTAGGGGTGGGTTTGGATGTCTCATCCCAGATTCTGTAATAGATTTAAAAACCCCAATTTATACTTTTCTTTATTACTCGCTATTTTGTAATATTACCAGTGTTTCTTCTCTAATGGGCCAATAATCAAATGTGAAATGTACTTTTCGACATAACTCTTGATATTTGCTACAATGTTCACAGACACTTTTGACTAACCAAATATTCTCCCAGTCAGAACATCTTTTAAGCTATCTTGATAGCAACTGGTAAAAAGGGGAACCAGTCCCTACAGATGTTTTATTTCCTCGATGCCCTTTGTTCTTATCCTTCATCAAAAACTATCAAAATTATTTTTCATGTATCAAATATTTATTGAGTTCCTCTTGGGTGCCAAGCACTAATCTAGGCACTATGGAGTCGTGGACTTGTGCACAAAATCAAGAGAAGACTTTCCCTTGTGGAGTTTATTTTCCTTTTGAGGGAGATGATAGCCACACAAATAAATGAATGAATGAACACTTGAATGAATAAATGGATGGATAAAGTTTTGGGTACTGTATTAGTTTCCTAAGCCTGCCGTAACAAAATACCACAAACTGGGTGGCTTATAAGAACAGAAATTTATCATCTTACAGTGCTGGTAGCTAAAAGTCCAAATTCAGGGTATCTGCAATGTCATGCTCACTCTGTCCCCTCTAGAAGATGGTCCTTCCTTGTTTCTCCCAGCTTCCAGTAACCCCAGGCATTTTTTGACATTCCATGGCTTGTAAATGCATCTTGACCTGGCTATCTTCTCTCCCTGTCTGTCTCTTGGTTTCTGCTATCTTTTTATAAAGACTTCACTCAGATTGGATTAGGACTGACCTTACTCCAGTGTTAACTGATAGTATCTTCCAATGTCCTAGTACCCAACAAGATCAAGTTCACAGGTACTAGGGGTTAGGACTTAAATATATCTTTTTTTTTTTTTTGGGGGGGGGGGGAAGGGCACCATTCAATCCATAACAGGTGCGCATAAGGATAACAAAGAAGGTAACATCTGATATAGTGGTTGACTGGAGAGATGATTTATCTAGGATTGGCAAAGGATGATCACTTGAGAAGTGATATTTGAAAAGATCTAAAGAATTGAAGAACATAGTCATGAAAAAGTCCTAACAAAGAGAATTCCAGAGGAGCAGCAAGTAAAAAGGCCCTAAAGCAGATTTTAGAAAAGGTATGTATGTATGTGTATGCGTGTGTGTGTGTGTGTGTGTGTGTGTGTGTGTGTGTGAGAGAGAGAGAGAGAGAGATCGTGGGCACACACACATACACTTGCATATGTGTGGGTGTGTAGTACTTTTCCTGCTTAAGTCAAGATATTCATCAAGTCTATATTTAGCGAATAGAGCCCTGGTGGTACAGTGGTTAAGAGCTCAGCTGCTAACCAAAAGGTCAGCAGTTCAAATCCACCAGCTTCTCCTTGGAATCTCTATGGGGCAGTTCTATTCTGTCCTGTAGGGTCGCTATGAGTTGGAATAAACTTGACAGCAATGGCTTTGATTTTTTCTGTTAAACTGAGAAAATAGAAGTGATTTGGGTCACTTCTAGACTTATAAAAAGTGACAGATAGGATGTATCTGTCTAGATGTGATTAAGTTGTTGGTGGTGGGGTAAGTGGACAAAGATTAGAGAAAGAAGTAAAAAATCTGAAGAGATTGAGTCTGACTCCTTTTTAGTGCTGAGAAGAGCTTTGTTCTTATTTTCATTATTATTTTTAAACAGAAAGGCCATACACACCTAGGAATGGCACAGACACATCTCATGAGACATGGAGAAAACATTTAAAAAATAAAGATAGGACTCGGGATTAACAATTATAGGTTTGTTTACTTAATAAATTCCCATTTATCTAAGCCCAACTTTTTTCTCAGAGCATAACTGTAAATTTCATTATCAGGTTATAAAACTATATTTACTATAAATTTTGAATAATTCAACAAGATTGTTCAAAAATATTTTCAGATAGCTTTAAGGCTATTAAATAACACTTTCAGAAATATTATCTTATTTAAGAATTTTTGGCCTTATGCCAAACTACTAAAATTATTTTTCTAAAATTTTAAGGCTCATTGTTTACTTTTATATCTTTAAGTCATCTAGATATTATTTTTAAATATGGTGTGATTCTGGAAAACAAAATATATTTTTTCCAGCCTCATTGCCTGTATCCTTTCTTCACTGACTGACAATGGTAGCACTTTTGCCATATATCAAGATGTTATTTATCCGTGGTTTTATTTCTAGACTGTCTATTTCGTTTCATAGGTCTATTTGTTTATCAATCTACCACTATCATTAGAGGTTAATAATGACTTTATATGTTTATTAGTTATCTATAGTTGCATTCACAATTGCTCCAGAACTTGATGGTTTGAAACCAACAATACACATTTATTATTTCTCACATTTTCTGTGGATCAAGAATTTGAGAGTGGCTCAATGTGGTAATCTAGCTCAGGGTCTCTCATGAAGTTGAAGTCAAGGAGTCAGCCAGAGCTGCAGTCATCTAAAGGCTTGACTAGAGACAGAGAATTTGGTTTCTAGGTGGCTCAGTCAAGTGGCTAACAAGTTGGTGTTCACTGTTGGTGGAAGGACTCACTTTCTATCTGTGGGAATCACTCCTCATGACTACTTGAGTATCCTTGCAATATGTCAGCTGGGTTCACCCAGTGTGAGCAATCCAAAAGAGAAAGAGAGCCAGGAGTAAGCTATTCTTTTTATGACTCATCCTTGGAAGTCACAAAGCATCACTTCAGCCACGTTCTATCCATTAGAAGACTACGTTCAGCCTACATTCACAAAGAATTTGAGAACATACTTTAAAATAACCACAATATTTACAACAAAGTCATATTTTCAGATGATCACTTTTTCTTTTTAACATATTAATATTATAACTCATAAGTGTTCTAATGTAAAAGCATGCTTACATTCTGGAATAAACACGACTTGGTCATGAGATGTTTTTCTTTTTTTAATATATTACTGAATTAGTTTGCAATATTTTATTTGGGAATTTTGCCTGTATGCTCATAAGATAAGTAGGCCTTTAATTTTATTGTTCTTTCACTACAACTTCTCTGGCTTTATTATAACAGTTCTTCTAGCCTCACAATATGAGTTATGTGGTTTTCTACCTTCTTCTGTTTTCTAGAGAGTTTGTATAATTTTGAAATTATTTATTCCTTGAACTTTTGTTAGAATTTCCTATCAAATCATTTGGGTTAATATTTTGGTGAGGGGTAGATTTTGACTACTGAGTCTTTCTTTCTTTATAAGTTTATTCAGGTTTCCTGTTTGCTTTGTTTTGTTTTAGTCCACTTTGCTAAGTTAAATCTTGGGAGAAATTATCCATTCCAGCATTGGCACAAAGCTCTTAGTATTTTTCACAAATATATAACATCAGTATAATGCCTCACTATTTATAAAGCACTTTCACAAAAAAAAAAGTATAAACGTAGTTCGGAAAAATGGAAAATGGAGAACAATTTTCTTTTGTTAAGAAAACAGTCTAGATACCCTTTCCAAACTTCTGTCATTCTTATCATTAACAGTATTCTTACGTTCCTATAGTGATCTCAGGTTACAGGATAGTTTGTGTACCATCTTGTTTTTAAATTGTTTAATAAGCCAGACTTTCTAGAGGAGTTAGTCTGATTGTCATGTTACAGATAAGAAAACAGAAATTAATTCATCCTTTGATAACAATGGTTGATAGAAATGCCTTTAAAGTAATGCCTTTAAGAAATGCCTTTAAGACTATTCAGTGGGCACGGGGTGGCACTTTCCCTTATGTTTTATTAGTTATCCTTTTGTTCATTAACCATAGGATGAATTCCAATAATGCTGATTATTTATAGCTGCTTCTAAAGATCTATCCTATGTAGGTAAGTCATATTACATGAGTAATCTTTTACAGGCAGTGAATATCAATTTGTTACTTATTGTAATATAACGTGAATATTAAAGGTGAATGAAGTCTATAGAGGTTCCTATAACTCCTATAGGAAAACTGTAAGCCAATATACTGTTTTCAAAATGGTTCCATATAAATTCAGTGCTTTTAAACAGCTGAGTGATAGATGGATAGACACATAGATAGATGGATGTACTTTAACAAATACTTTTTGTCCTGTATCTTTCTATTTGATGAAGGTTTTTAAAATGTTATCTAAATAACACTGGAATAAGTAGAGTGGGTAAAATTTTATCTATATTGTATTAAGAGGAATATTTGTTTAAAACTTTTCTTCCTTTATATCACGTCATAACCTAAATGTCTGAAAAGTAAAGCACCCCAAACCAGACAACAAACAAACAAAAGAAGAGTGGGCAGAAAAAGAAACATATTAATGTGTGGAAGGTAATAGAGTTAGGCAGAGCTTTAGGAACATCTAGAAAATTTGACCTGTGATAAAATATAAATTTCACTTTTGGTGCAGTGATTAAGAGCTTGGCTGCTAACCAAAATGTCGGCAGCTCAAATCCATCAACCACTCCTTGGAACCTTATGGGGCGTTCTGCTCTGTCCTATAGGTTCGCTATGTGTTGGAATCAACTTGAAGTCAATGAGCTTGGTTTGATTTTGGTTGGAATCAACTATTTATACAGCACCATCCCTGTTTGAAGGTGGTTATTCAAGGAGCCTTGGTGGCACAAAAGTTAAGTGCTTGGCTGCTAACAGAAAGGTTGGTAGTTCAAACCCATGCAGTGGCTCAGAACTCACCCAAGGGTTCTGCGGGAGAGAGATTTGACAACCTGCTGCCTGAAAGATTACAGCCTCGAAAACCCTAGGGGACAGCTCTGTTTTGTCACATGGGGTCTCTATGACTCAAAAATCAACTGAACTACGTCTAACAACAACATTTGAGTTGTTCAAGATTATGTCATAACTCAGTAAAACTACAACCTCCTTTAAAGCTCTATGAAAATGCATTTTAACTTGACATGCATTTTGGCAACTACAAAATCTGATGACTGTCTTTAAAAATGTATTCTCAAGAGAGCTGTTCCATGGTTCTGAGTTACAGCAGTCAAGTATCTTCTGATATACTTTTATTTCATCTTTGATGCATCATTCTCTCAGTGTGTTAATTAGTTGTTTAGTCTGGTTGGGATATCTGCTGTTTAAAACAATGGTTATAATTCATATACAACTGCAATGAACCATGATTAATAATGTAATTAGAACAATAGGAATACATGAACAGAAAAACAATATCGCTAAGTTTCTACCAGAGTTTATCAGAAACAGACTGAGTAACTACATACCCGTTACTCGTTGCAACTGAGTCTATTCCAACTCATAGTGACCTCATAGAACAGAGTAGAACTGCCCCATATGGTTTCCAAAGAGCAGCTGGTGTATTTGAACTGCCGACCTTTTGGTTAGCAGCCGAACTCTTAACTACTGCACCACCAGTTTAACTAGATGTTGATATTCTTTGCAGATGCAACATTTATCCATCACAAGAATAATAGTAAAAGAATTCTAACATTACAGTTGGCAAGACTGTAATGCCTACTGTTAGGTACTAGTCCATTTACTGAATCACACATTTTTTGACAGCTAAACTTCAAAAGAAGGTATTGATAACCATCAATGTGCTACAAACGCTTATAACTGGTATGTACTTTAAACATGGTAATGAGAAAGTTATTGTCTGATTACCAATACAAAGAAATTCCAGCCTTTTGTATATTCATAGAGTCAAACTGAAAAATTTATGTCTCTGGGATGTTATTCTTCACTTGCATAATGAATGATGTTGCTGTCAGCAATCAATGCAAAACAGGAGTGGTATAATGTACACCACCACAGCCAGGCATGGCATGCAGACAAATAAAAACCAATATTCATTTTCTTAATGAATTTATGAGTTGACATGAACACTAGCATATTAGAATTAGATTGTTCCTGTCTATGTGCTTGCCTCGTGCTTTTTCTCATTTTTTTTTCCTCTGAAATGAACGTGAATGAAAAAGAGAAGTGGTCAATAGAAGCGCAGGCATTTTAAATCTCCTTACAGGATTATAATAATGCATAATATTTGCTAGGATTACTGTAGAGGAAAGATAACAAACTTTTTCTAATTTCTAAGTTTTGGAATGAGTAAACCAATAGACAAATATCTAAGAGATAATTACGTCTATCTATTTATCTGTCTATCTATCTGTATTTGATTACTAACTATATGTTGGGGCTCTGGCGGCACAGTGGTTAAAGAGCTCAGCTGCTACCAAAAAGGTCGGCAGTTCAATCCACCAGCTGCTCCTTGGAAACCCAATGGGGCACTTTTACTCTGTCCTGTAGGGTGGTTACTTGAGGGAAAGCAGCTTGTTTGTTTGGTAACTATATGTTAACAGCCTGAACTCTTAACCACTGCAGCACCAGGGTCCTAACTATATTTTAGGTTTCAGGAATTGGAATGAAAATACAAATTACTGTTTTTCTTTTGTTCATTTAGGGTCAAAATGAAGAAGAGAGAAAATGATGGCTTTAACTGAATGGATAACACCAAATAAAAAACCAACAAATATAAACTGAAGACTGCAAACCAAATATTTCAATGTCCTGTGGTTGTTTAATTTTTTGTACTATCTAATGAGTCAGAATTGACTCAGTGGAAATTGATTAATGCTATACATGTGAAAAAGCCCTGGTGGCACAATGGTTAAACCCTCAGCTACTAACCTAAAGGTTGGAGGCTCTAACCCACCAGCCGTTCCACAGGGAAAAAAGACCTGGCTATCTGCTCCAGTAAAGATTTACAGCCTAGGAAACCCTATAGGGAAGCTGTTCGCTGTTAAACAGGGTCGCTATGAGTCCAAATGAACTCAGTGGCACACAACAACATGATTGTTTAATTTTTGCACTATCTAATGCTCTACATGTGAAAATATACTGAATAAAACAAAACCTATAAGGTACCTAGCTCAGGGCCAGATAAATTCTAGTTTCCTTCTTGGAAAGTGACAAGGCTGGACATGACTAAATGTGTAAGGCCTTGTTTTTCAAAGTATGAGCAAAGAATAATGACATGAGATATTTGACAATAAAAACGGTTCCATGGTGAAACTGAAATAAACTTGTGAAATATTACCTGCCTTATTTCTTTCTTAAAGGTTGCAATAAGTTATGCAGTAAAGAAAACTTTTAAACTTTATTTTACTCAGGTTTCCCTAAAATGTTTGACCAGAAAACTTTTTTTCTTTCCATACCAACCACTAATATCTTACCAAACTAAAACAACTAGTATTCTTTTGAGCACATTTTGTCCAAGATAAATATTAGATTCTCAGACTATTTTTTTAAGGTGGTGTTTAAGCTGGAGGTAAAGTTACATTAAAATGATTTCTGGAAGGTCAAAAGTTTGCTTTTTTTTTCCTTTTTCATAAATTGCTTGAACACATAGGTATGTACTAGATCCATATGTATTTATACACATACAACATATACAACCATAGTATTTATACATTTTGGGTAATTTGCTAAAACGTCGATCTTCTCTAATCATAGTGATAAAAAGCCTTTTTCAATCTTTAAAAAAATTATTTGATGTGTATTTTCCAGTGTAAGTCACTGTAGTAAAGGCTTTATAATTTTATTTAATTAAATCATCACAATGAACTGCATGTGGTGGGAGAGATGATCCCGCTTTACAATGAGGAGATGGAGGCTTAGACAGGTTTAAGTAGTTGCCCAAATCCAGCAGTCAGTAAAGGACAGAACTAGCATTCAAACTTGATCTAAGCCCTCTTCTGACCTCTACCCACCTTTCAAACTCACAAAGCTTACATCTAGTACCAAAAAACCAAACCAGTTGTCATCAGTTGATTCTGACTCATTCAGTGCCAGGCCTTTCTTTCTAGGTGCCACTGGATAGACTCGAACCTCCAACCTTTTGGTTAGCGGCCAAGCACATTAACTATTTGCACCACCCAGGGACTCCACAGATGTCTCAACTCCCACATATTCTGAGCACACACACCTCCGCTCTGCTAATGATGCTTTCTCTGGCAAGGGTCTCCTTCCATTCCTTAACAATTCCATTCCTTACACCTTCGCTTCGAGATTCTTTTCTGTATTAAGCTTTGGCTGAACAACTTTTGCAAAACTAAAGACTCATCCATATTCTTTTCTACTTTATAGTTCACACCACATATATGCTTTTTTATTTCCTTTTATCTCTTGAAAGCAATGCCAATTAATTTGATAGATTTAGATCCCCAGAATTTGGTCCATTATGTGCTCGTAAATGTTTCTTGAATGAATGAATGAATGTGAGAATAAATGAAGAGATGAATAAGAAAAATCAAATTTACTGGAAGACCTCTCTTTGGCATCACTTTTTAGTGTCTTTGGAGAAACAAACATCCATACATAAATGCAGAGAAATGGGCCCTGGCCCAGGTGACAGCAGGTAGGTACACATGTATTCAAGGGCTCTGCAGCTCCGTGTGTGTGTCTTTATTTCTCTGGGTCTCCTTTTCCTTGTCTGCAAATTAGTGGAGTCAATTCATATAATCTATTGATATATTAAAATATTCATTCAGAGTAGAATAGGAGCTCTTTTCTGTTCAGTCATCAAGCTTTAATTGATTGCCAGGCACCTTATTAAGTCCTGACTCCTAAAGCAGATGTTACAAAATACAAGTTTATTTTGTTAGAGGATAATGATATTAACCTTCTGTATTAGCAAATGTAAAGGTGCCTAATTGCCTGTCTGGAGTTCCTGGGTGGCACAAACAATTACATGCTCAGCTACTAACTGGAAGGATGTCTGGGTTCAAACAACCCAGCAGCTCTGTGTAAGAAAGGCCTAGCAAATTGCCTCTGTAAAATTGTTGGTGTGGTGGTTAGGTGCTGTCAAGTCAATTCCAACTCATAGCAACCCCATGTGACAGAGCAGAATTGCCCCCGTAGGTTTTCCTGGCTGTAATCTTTACCAAAGCAGATCGCCGGGTTTTCTCCAATGGAGCCCTTGGTGGGTTCAGACCACCAACAGTATGGTTAGAGTACAGCCAAGAAAACCTTATGGGGCAGTTCTACTCTGTAACACATGGGGTCGCCAGGAATAGGAATCGACTCAAAGGCAACAGGTTTGTTTGTTTTTTTATTGTGCTTTAGATGGAAGTTTACAGAGCGAATCAGTTTCTTATTAAACAATTACTACACATGTTGTTTTGTGACATTGGTTGCCAACCCCCACAACAAGTCAACATTCCTCCCTTCTCGACCTTGGGTTCCCCATTATCAGCTTTCCTGTCCCCTCCTGCCTTCTTGTCCTTGTCCCTGGATTGGTGTGTCCATTTAGTCTCATTTTGTTTTATGGGCCTGTCTAATCTTTGGCTGAAGGGTGAACCTTGGGAGTGACTTCAGTGCTGAGTTAAAAGGGTGCCTGGGAGCCATACTCTCGGGGTTTCTCCAGGTTCTGTCAGACCAGTAAGTCTGGTCTTTTTCGTGTATGTTAGAATTGTGTTCTACATTCATCTCCAGCTCTGTCTGGGACCCTCTATTATGATTTAGGCTATCAGATACATACTTCAGAATTCAATCAGAATATCGCCTTCTTCTTTCTAAATAACTTTGGTCTTTAACTACATCAACACAAATCTATCAAAAAGAAGGAGGAATAATTTAAATATGACTTCTCAAAGGAAAATTAAAGAGGGCTTCCTCTTTTTTGCTGATTATGTTAAACAACTTTCTTGCAGCTGAAAGCAGCTCTTTTCAGTTTTTTAACTATTCCCTGTCTCATCTTCCCTCTACTCGTTCTCACATCTTATTACCTGTTAAAAATAATTTGCTTAGTCATGCATGTGTCTCTCTCTGCCATGGTTATTTTGACTTCTGAGCAACGCAGACTGAAGCTAACAATTCAGAAAGCCCAAACACTTACGGTTATTATAATCACTTACAGATTTGTGAAGTGTCTTTCCCTGCCTTCAAAGTGCTTAATGGAATTATAAACTCTTTATAGAGCAGAAGATCCCATCAATATTCACCACTTACCTGAAGCCACTGCTGGCAGAGAAATAGCCACCGGTTATGCCCAACAAAAATTCATATAAAACCAAAGACAACACCTTAGGTCATGATTTGATGAAATCTTCTACATTTATAAATTTCTCAGACAGCAAATGCGGAATATTATTGGAAATTAATGATTGAACAGCTATGATAAAATTTTTCTAGGAAAGGGGCGATCAATGTCTTCTTTAGGTCATAGCTTTATTTTTATTTTTCATGATTTTCAAAGAAATACTAGTAAAGTCTATATAATTTTTAAAATACATTACACAACTGTGGACCAGTGGCATATAGTGGCAGAGATACTTATGGTGCTTTTATTTTTTAAAGAATATCAAAAGAAGTGATATGTTCCAGTTAACCTACTGCAGAATCAAGAACCAATAATGTAATTTTTGTGCACGTGTGAGTAGACATTACTAATATTCACCAACATTTCTTCCCCTTGCGGGTATAAGAAGACCCCATGTCTCAGCCCCCTTTGCGACTGGAAGATGTCATGTGACTAGTTAGGCCTAATGGGCTCTGTGTTCCCCACATGTCACTTTCAGGCTGAAGCATTGAAAAGCTTTCTGTGATTCCCCCCATTGCTCCAGTGCTACAAGACCACCAAAGTAGCCTGGAAACCTGAGTGGCCACATGGAGAACAGTGTCCCTGGAAAAACACCTGGGGCCACCATGGACTTTGCAATAGAGGTAAATAAATCTTCGTGACCTTAAGTCGCTCAAATTTTGTGGTTAGTTTTTACCACAGCACAACCTCACCCGATAAGAATGGTAATAACAGGTGTTTTATGACTTTTTAAAAACTTATCTCTAATAAAAGTGCTCTGATACTTTTTTTTTTAAATAGCTTTATCTAAATTTTTTTTTTTTTTAAATGCTGGAAATAAAGATGCATTTTAAATGTAAGCATTTAAAAATGATTTAATTTTTTAGTTTTCATACTATTTTCAAACATCCATTGCCAGGATAACTTTTAACGTTAAACACAAGAAACTTTAGCATTAACGTTCAGTAATCTTTAAAGTTCAAATAATTCCATCATAAAGCCATTATGTTCAAATTTTTGTCATATTTTTTTCTGCCAGATTTAAAATCTTTCACTGAAAATTTGAAATGATATGTTAAGAATAAAAATAAATTCTTCTAATTAAAAAACTCGGTGTGTTTTATGGATAGAAATTATTTGGAAAACCTAAAATTCAATTATCCATTTAGAGCTAATATAAAAATAATTTAGCAGGATGGATTGCATGAAGACCATATTTTTCTGAGGTTGGTCATTCTTTCAATCAATCGTTTGAACTTCATTTTAAACACCTACTTTTTTGGGCAATTTTTCTAAAATCTTCTCTGCTTAGTTATCTAATCTCCCATATCTATCAGCATGGAAATAAATAAATAACCACAAAACTAAGAATACCTGAAAAGAGACTCTTCTTTTTTTAAACATTCTGATACACTGGGTGTTTCTATTACCTGACGTTACAACAGAAACAATGTTCATGAAATTGAAGATTATGTTCATAAATGACTTTTTTGATTTGCAGGCCCTTCAACTTCACTTTGGTACTTAATATAGTACAAAGCTGTTCATGGCTTCTTCAGTCCCGGGTCTGAAACATTTTTCTATCTCTATACTTGCAGCAGTGTAAGCTGGTGGAATATTTACTTCTTGTGAATCTCCAACGTATGTGATAAACTCAACCTTTCTAAAACTTTTATTAATGATTCCTTTACGAGCAACCTAATAATGCTGAGCAAGTATTTAAAGACTGTTTTCAGTGTAAGTGTCTTATGTGTCATTCCCCTAATTTAGTTTCACTGACCCGATGTACAATATAAAGATTTTATCACAGCATAATGCACAAGAGTCAAACCTTATTTTGGACAATCAGAACAGATTTTTGATAAGTACACAATTCAACCTGTGGGGATTGTATCTAGAGAATTGTCAACCAGCCACGAGCATTAAGCAGCTCTAGGAAACCCATCAAATCAGTTCAATCAAATCTAGTTAAGAGAGTTCTACAAAATATACAAACGTAATTAGCCCCATATTTACAAATGCAGTGTGGCAAATTTCAGTAGTGAAATATATGTTTACATTCACCCATGATTAGTAGATCTTTCCGGACTGACAGTTTACTGTGAATGCTAAAGACTATATGCTAGTGCTCTACAATGTAGGGCCTGCAAAATGATCCACAGGGAGGAGAAGGGAAAATAGAACTGCAATTTGATTCATGTACTTTTGATCTTTTCTCATTTCCATTTTTGGATATAGTTTATAATAAAAATAATTAAGTGGAACATGTATATCATTTATAGAAATTGCTCGAAGATGTACTTAAATAATACTTTATATTTCCATTGGTCTTATAAATTTATAAGTTACTTTTGTAAGAATATATCCCTTTTATGGAACCTATTCTATCAAAGCTATCATTTACCCTGAGAAACAGGTTGCTGATAATGGAAAAGAACATAGTGGTTTAGACTTGCATTCATTAGTGATTCCACCAGTTACTACCTATATGCTGTTGTTGGATGCCATCTAGTCGATTTTTGACTCATAGAGACCAATGAGACAGAGAACTGTCCCGTAGGGTTTTCCAGGCTGTAATTTCCACGGGAGCAGATCACCAGGTCTTTTCCCATGGAGCTGATGGGTGGGTTTGAACTGCCAATCTTTCAGTTAGCAGCTGAGTGCTTAACCATTGCACCACCAGGGCTCCTTACTTCCTGTATAACCCTAGGCATTTTAACTAATCTGAAGATTAGTTTCTCATCTGAAAACTGGGAGGTAATTAAGTGTACCTTTTAGAGCTATTGTATAGAATATGTGAAATAATATATGTTATGTCTGGTTTAGAATAAGTATCTAATGAGAGCCAGCTAAAAGAAAGTTTCAGTTGGTTCCAACAAGTCTAAGCATCTCTCCTTAGTAATGTTTGGAAGGACTGATTTAAAATCTGAGTTAAACGCAATATTTAAATGGTTGAATATAAATGATTTAAAATCAGAAGTTTATAAGGATTACAAAGGCATTAGCTATGTAACCACAGTTGAATAACAATTACTTAAATCATAAATAGATGAACTAAATGATCAAGATTTGGTATAACAGCAAACTAGTGTTAATCAGCAGTCTCTTCTTTATTTAAAGGAACTCTTAACCAGGAGAACTAAAGTAATGATTTTGCCTGTGGTGGGCTGTCTTTGGCACACCATTATCGCAGACATATATTCTCATACGTTCATACAGGGACAGACGAACATGCACATGCACACACACACACACACACACACACACACACACACACACACACAGAGAGAGTTGCTGTTCTGGTCATTTCCTGATATTAAAAGTAGTTATTAGTTGCAAGATATTCCAGGGTTCTCTGTTTGAAGTACAGAGACCTACTCCCTCAAGACAAACTCAGTGAGCACATTCACATTAAATTAATTGTTAGTCTAGTTCAAATTTGCTACCACATATATTCACGCACAGGAGAAACTTCCGGAAAGTGGCTCATCCCAAGATCCACTTTAAAAACTTTCAGTCTGAGAAATCATTTTACAAAACAGAGAGGAAGATTTTGAAGGTCTCTTTGGCTTTAAGTGGAAAAAATGATGTCTATATAATCAATTATTACTGTCTCATCTAACTTGCCTAGTTTTGCTAAAGCAATGCTTGTCTATGCTTACTTTCCCTTTCAATTTAAAATGTCTATAGCGTCTGAAGTGAAAAAATTTCCTCTTTCTGTTAAATTTTGGAAGTGTGGAGTTTTTCTATTTAATTGTTCATGAACACTTTACTGGACAGTTACACTTCAAGGAAGTTATTTTAAAATAAAATTGATGTAATATGCTTGGACTGTGTCATAAATGTGTTCATTTTATTCAGTTACTTAGAAAAATATCTTTGCCTTCTTTTGATAGCAACCTAAAGCTTGCTATAGTAAAGAGGAATTGTAAAGAATATATCATTGATATTTTCATAGATTTAAAGCAAATGGATCTGATAAGGTTGTTAACTCAGTATTGTAAATATTTCTAAAAGAACTGGAAATGATCAAACTGGATAACAATGGAGTTGATGAAATGCCTGCATATAATTTTGATGGAACGCCGTGAAGTTTTTAGAAATTATGATGTAGGAAAACTGTTAATGACACTGGAACATGTTTGCACCATATTTGAGTAAAAAGGGAGGTTAAGAGAACTATGAGATAATTATGATCTCATTTCTGTAAAAAATGTAGATAAACCCTCGGGGAGGAAAAATAGAATGTTAAGAGTTACCTTTGTGTCCTACTATTACGTATTTAGATTTTATTTCTTTAAAACATTTTAAACGTGTATGAAATACTCTTGCAAAAATATTAAAATATATATGAAGCGTGTGACCACTTCTGATATGTGAACGCACTACTAAAAGTTTCAGCAAACAAGGTCAAATCTTTATGTCTAGTCCTTAAAGAAAAGCTAGCAGAAGTTTCACATTTTCCAATGAATAAGAAACACCTGAAGAATTCATCTAAAATGAAGATTCCTAAGACTCATTCCTTAGAGATTCTGATTTAGTCTGGTGTGGCTCCTGGGAAGTTAATTTTTTTTTTTAACCTTGTAAGTTATTTTTATTGCATGCTTTCATACCAAAAATTGGAAAAATGATCACCCAAAATGCCACTTGCTTTATTAAAGGGATTGTCTTTGTTCTCTTCCCATCTTAGTCCATGTATGTAAATATTATTTCTGTCTTGTAACTACAGTATCGATTCTATTCTTTATTCAGCAGCTTTCTTTTCAAACATCAAGTGCATTTCCATATCTACTTGTTGCCTTTAAAAAAAGATTTTTTTTAATACACATACTTTTTTTTTTTAATTTATTGTGTGTTAGGTGAAAGTTTACAGAGCAAACTAGTTTCCCATTCAATAGTTTGTACAAAAAGTATTTCATGACCTTAGTTTCATTCCCTACAATGTGTCAGCACTCTCCCCATTTCTGCCCTGGGTTCCCCGTTTTGTTTAGCCCTGATTTTCTACCCCTTCCTGCCTTCTCATCCATGCTTTTGGGCAAATATTGCCCTTTGGATCTCCTATAATTAATTGTTCTAAGGAGTATGTTCCTCTTGGGTATTATTGTTTATCTTAGGGGCTTGTCTATTATTTGGCTGGGAGGTGGTTTCTGGGAATGGCATCATTTCCAGGTCACAGGGAGTCTTATGGCCTTAGTCTCAGGGCTTCTCCAGTCTCTGTCAGACCAGTAATTCTGGCCTTTTTTGTGAATTTGATTTTTTTGTTCCGCAATTTTTCCCTGCCCTGTCTGGGATGCTGTGTTGTGATCCTAGTCAGAGTGGTCAGTGGTAGCTGGGCATCATCTAGTTTTTCTGGTCTCAGAGTCAGGTAGGCTAGGGTTCATGGAGTCCATTAGTCCTTTGGACTAATTGCTTCCTTGGAGGAACTTAAATTATTAAGGAGTTCCTCAGATGATTCTGATGCAGGTGGCCACTAAGAAAAACTGGATTGAAGCTGGCTTTTAAACTGTGCTGTACCTCTCTCCACTGATCATTTTTTACATGGTGGATCATGCAGTATTTAGAGAAAAGAGAGTATTTAATCGGAAGAAAGCATGCTAACCTGAGTAGTTCGTATCTGCAGTTTTATAATAAACTCAGATGACTTTTAACAGCATTCGTAGTAATAGTAGAAATAATATCTGTAGTAATAATGACAGCAGCTTTCACTTCTATAGCACTTATGCTGAGAAATGTACTGCTCCAAGCCACCAAATAGAGTCAGCTCTGCTCAATTAGCTCTAGGGAAAGGAAAAGGTAAAAAAGGATGAAAAGATGTAAGGAGAGATTTATAGAACACACTGAAGGGAGCATCCTGACTAAATCAAGTGATGCAGGGATAAGTTACTGGGGTAGTTTTTGACACAAAGATGAACACAACATATCCATAGGTCTTTTTGCCCCATAATTCTTGAAAATTTACCATTCATTTATAAAAAATGAATGGAGTTCTAAGACATTGTGTATGACTTCGGCAATTACTAGTAGTTCAATCCCTTAGTTTGTGGATTATCCAGATCCTTCACTATTTTTCCCTCTTCCCTCTGAGAAAAATGCTCTGTGGCCACTCCATTCAATGAATTCCTACTAAAAGATAAGTAGGGAGGGGACACTGTTAAGAAGACATCAACTTCCATATGCCCTGATCTCTCTCTCTCCATCTAGCTCTATTTTTTCTCTCTACCTTCTTCCATTCTCTGTCCCATAAATATATCATATTTATTAAACTAAAGCTGTTGTTGTTAGTTGCCTTCGACTCCTGGCAACTTTATGTACAACAAGCGAAACATTGCCCTTCCCTGCTCCATCTTCACGACGCTCTTGTTGTGTGCCATCAGTTGATTCCCACTCATAGTGACCCTATATGACAGAGTAGAACAGCCCCATAGGGTTTCCTAGACTGAAATCTTTACAGGAGCAGAACACCAGGCTTTTTCTCCCACGGTGCCAGCTAAGGGGTTCAATCCTACAACCTTTGGATTAGCAGTAGACCGCTTAACTACTGCGCCACCAGGGCTCCTTTTATCTTCATGATAAAAAAATAAAAATAAAATAAAAATCACTTCCGTCCACTTGATTCCCACTTATAGCAACCCTATAGGACACAGTAGAACTGCCCCATAGTGTTTCCAAGGAGTGGCTGGTGGATTCGAACCGACAGTCCTCTGGTTAGCTGCCAAGCTCTTAACCACCGCACCATCAGGGCTCCTTTTATCTTCGTGATAGTTGGTGTATATGACAGATATTTCCCAACGTAACTAAAATATTCAGTTTAAGAGTGAAAGTTAGGCTGTATGGGCTGCAAACAGCCTAGCAGTTATGACAAGGCATTAGGCAATTCAGCCTAGAACGAGAAGTTTCAAGTCATTTTTCACCTTATTAACATGATAATTGACTTGAAATTTAATTTGCTGCATTTCTTCATCTAGCAAAAAGAGGCAAGGGAAAATTGTATCCAGATACCAATTGGCTCCCTTGCTCTCTCACTCATGGGTGGACACTCACATTTTTTTTTTTTTTAAATAGCTGATCAGATGAATATGGACATACTGAAATAATGACAAAGAAACCTAATAGCTCTCTACTGAACTGAGTCTCATTCTGCAAGTGTTTAAATGTTGGGTTGTCAATCTGGTTCTTTTGAAAGTTACTTTTCAGCTCTCTGACTTTAATACAAACTTCTCAAGAATGAGTGGTTTCCTCTTTTTGAATATGTCTAAGTTTCTTTGGAACATATGTTCCTTTATTAAAAGCTCTGAATTGAAGAACAGAAATGTTTCTCTTAAATGTATACCATTTCCATTCAAATTGCTCAAATACATTACCTACTGGCTTTCTCAGAGGACTCCTGCAAAGGAAGTAAGGTACAGTCAATATCCTAGATTTCTTAGAAACTCTCCTGTAAGCAATCTCTACCCAATGATTCAAATATATATCTCATTTTGAACAACAAAATGCTGGTTTTGTAAAAATGAGCTGTATAATATAATTTTTAGTTCTGGAAGGATAAGGGAATCTTGATTGGTTTTCTTGGGATAGAACTAACATTTTTGTTTTCATCCCACAGTGATCCAATATTGTATATTTACCAAGTCCATTGAATGCAACACAAAGCATTTTGCTATACATAAACAAGCAAGCAAATAAAAAAAATTTAATATTACATTTTTAGTATGTACTCTGTGGTATATGGTAGGTGTTAAGCTAGAGATAGGGTAATGGAGTGAAACAACATTTCAACAGGCCTGAGGACTTACATGTGCAGTGATGGCAGATGCTTTGAGCTCTACCATATTGTATCCAGTACTCGCTTCCAGAGCCCAAAGGCTGTTTACTTTGAACATCTGTGATGGTGCCTGGAGGTGTTGTTTCTGGTGCAGGGCATGCTTGGCTCTTGTTCAGGGCAAGCCGGAAGTGCCAGGGAGTTAATGCCTCTGGGAGCAGCAACCAATGGTGTATGAGGATTTATTTGGTGGATACATGACTCATTTTTGCACCATGGATGGAGTAACTCTAAGATGTCTTCTTCACTGCCTGTCAGAGTTCCCAGAGGGATTATGCCTCAGTTGCCCTCAGTAGTAACCTGTTCAGTAATGCACCCTTTAAGGGTTTCTTTCCCTTCCTTGTTTTACTTCTTCATTTCCTGAATCCTACCTCCTGGGAACCCTTTACAAATAAGGTACTTCTACTCAAATCCTCATCTTGGGCTTGATTAGGATTGTATATTTGGGGCCTCAGCTTGCCGGTGATTGGATTTCTCAGGTCTCTTCCATGTAATCTCAGGGCAACCCTCTCTCCATATGCTCTCCCTAGTAGGGGAGGCAGTTTTCTGACACGGCAGCTCGAGACTCCCAAGAATGCAGATGTAGAAGCTGCCAGTTCTTCTTAAGGCTAAATCCTGGAACTGGCTTATTGTAGCTTCTACCACATTCTAGTAGTTAAAGCAATTCACAGGTCCAACTCAGATTTATGGGGAGAGGAAAAAACAGAAGTCTAGATTCCTTGGGGCCACCAGTTTAATGAACTATCACAGAAGGTGTGAACAATTCATCCTCACAAGTCAACAGCATAAGAAAAGTGTAGGGGAAAGTCTAATACTTAGCACAGGATTTAACTAACTCTTCATTCACTTGACAGGCAAATATTAAAAATAGATCAGAAATAATTACCTATAGCTTTCTAATCTTTTCTTTTACTTTTTTGATCTAGAAGAAATTATGGAGTACCTCACATGTGCCCTGGATTTCGCTAGACAATGTGGGAGATACTTGCCTTCAATGAGCACAAGCAATTCAGTTATTTTGTTCATTTTTTTCTTTTCATGATCCCTATGACTTTGTACGTGCTGTTCTTCCTGCCTGGATATCACTTAGCTCTTTGATTTATTGTTACCTTCTATTAATCCTTCTAGTCTTATATTAGTGTCACTTCTTAAAGGATATTTTCTCTGATCTCCCTGGTCCAGAGCTCTTTGAACCTCTTCTTTGTAATCTTTAGCAGAATCCCAGTTTACGTTTGTTTTTCTCTCCTGTCATGGTTTGAATTATGTCCCCCCAAAAATGTGTGTATCAGTTTGGCTAGGCCATGATTCTTGGTACTGTGTGATTTTCCTGTATGTTGGAAACCTGCCTCTATGATGTTAATGAGGGAGGATGGGTGGCAGTTGTGTTAGTAAGGCAGGACCTGATCTACAGGACTGGATTATGTCCTGAGGCAATCTCTTGAGATATAAAAGACAGAAGTGAGCAGTAAGACAGGGGGACCTCATACCATCAAGAAAGCAGTGCCGGGAGCAAAGCGCGTCCTTTGGACTGGGGTCCCTGCACTGAGAAGCTCCTAGTCCAGGGGAACATTGATGAGAAGGCCGACAGAGAGAGAAAAAGCCTTCCCCTGGAGCTGACGACCTGAATTTAGACTTTTAGCCTACTTTGACTATGAGGAAATAAACTTCTCTTCATTAAAACCATCCACTTGTGGTATTTCTGTTGTAGCAGCACTAGATGACTAAGACAGAATTTGGTACCGAGAGAGTGGGGTGCTGCTCTAACAGATACCTAAAATGTGGAAGCGGTTTTAAAACTGTGAATGGATAGACGTCCGGCAGTGACAGAGGACCAGCAGCAGCAGAGAAGCAGCAGCAGCAGAGAACCAACAGCAGCAGAACCAGGAGACCGGTGAAAGACAGCGCTGGAGCCGACCCACGGAGTGAGAGGGCTGAATGCCTGAGAGCCGAAGGCTTCCTGGCAGAGTGGGGTGCCTCTGCGCACTTATGGGTGGAGCTGGGCTTGCCGACCCACAGAGCTAGGGAGCTGAGTGCCTGTACACAGAAGGCTTCCTGGCGGAGTGGGGTGCCTCCGGACACTTACCGGTGGAGCTACTGAGCTTTGGAACACTTGCCCCAGCAGGGCAGATGTGGGTGTGAGGCCCCAGGGCCAAGAGGCCATAGGAAGCAGAAGCTGAAGAGACAAGGGACACAAGAAGCAGAGCTCTTTCAGCCTCAAAAGGTATGGCCATGACCTCAGGGGTTTCAAAGGGTGGAGCCACGGCCTCTGGTGTTTCTAAGGGTGGAGTTGTCACTCTGATGGACTAGGAGAATGGTGCGCCTAAAGCCAAGGGAGCAGAGCTGCTGTCCCAGTGGGCCTGGAAGGCAGAGCTGAAGCCCAGGGCAGAGGGGCCTCCACTCAAAATCCAGAGACTGTTGCCAATACCTAGAGTCTGGACGGTAGGGCCATTGTGTAAATTGTCTCAGAGAACAGAGGATTATTTTCAAAGCCTTGAGGGCTAATGTAATGTGTTCTGCTAACTTGCTTGGTGCCTGTTATGCCTTCTTTCCCTGCAATTTCTCCCATTTGTATTGGAAATGTTTAGTTTGTGCCTGTTCTGCCATTGTACCTCTGGAAGCAGATAATTTGTATTCTAGATTTCACAGATGAAGAAGAATTTTTGGATTTTGGACTCGTAGTGAAGAGTTTTGCTATGATATGATGGGGTGAATATGTTTTCTATGTTGCAAGGATGTGATGTTCTGGGGGCCAAAGTGTGGAATGTCATGGTTTGAATTATGTCCCCCAAAAAATGTGTGTATCAATTTGGCTAGGCCATGATTCCCGGTACTGTGTGATTTTCCTGTATGTTGGAAACCTGCCTCTATGATGTTAATGAGGGAGGATGGGTGGCAGTTGTGTTAGTAAGGCAGGACCTGATCTACAGGACTGGATTATGTCCTGAGGCAATCTCTTGAGATATAAAAGACAGAAGTGAGCAGTGAGACAGGGGGACCTCATACCATCAAGAAAGCAGTGCCAGGAGCAGAGCGCGTCCTTTGGACCAGAGATTCCTGCACAGAGAAGCTCCCAGACCAGAGAAAGACTGATGACACGGACCTTCCTCCAGAGCCAGTGGAGAAAGCCTTCCCCTGGAGCTGACGCCCTGAATTTGGACTTGTAGCCTACTGGACTGTGAGAGAATAAACTTCTCCTTGCTAAATCCATCCGCTTGTGGTATTTCTGTTAGAGCAGCACTAGATGACTAAGACATTCTCCATTGCCATTTTTGCAGAAACATACGGTGAAACTCAGTAGCCGAGAAATGTAAAAATAACCAAAATCCTAAAGTTGACCACATAATTTGAAGAAGCCAATCCAAACTGCAACTCTTAATAACTCTCTGAGCCCTGGTGGCACAGTGATTAAAAGCTCAGCTGCTAACCAAAATGTCGGCAGTTTAAATCCATGAGCTGCTCCTTGGAAACACTATAGGGCAGTTCTACTCTGTCCTATAGGGTCGCTACGAGTCGGAATTAACTCGACAGCAACAGGTTTGGTTTTTGGTTTAGAGCATCTCTTTGCTTTTTCTCCTGTGAGCCCAATGCCACAGGAAAAAATTTTTAAATTTAGGACTTAGACCTTTTATCTTTATATCTTATACGTTCCAAATAGATTTTAAATGTTTGCTGACTCACTAAATGATTAAATTTAAGGCGATCACAGTTGACCATTTAGCCAAGAATTACAATAGAAATTGTTCAATATGTTTCTGCTTTAAACTTAAAAGTTAATGGTTTAAAATAATCCAATTGTTCCTATTGGGTATGTATTATAAAATGCAACTACCCCAGGACACCATTTGGTATCTAACCTTTTCAAACTAATTCCTACTTCTGACTTGTTTTCTAGCTATAACCATATCTGATTTGTTTAAATTGCCCAGTCTATGAATCTGCGAAATTAGGTATAGCAGTGTAAGAGATAGATTGCATTTTTATACAGGCTTACTTGACGTAAAAGGTGTACCACAAACAACTGATAGGGTATCTTTGCATCATCTTTACTTTTCAGTTTTTATCATGCATGTATTTCACATATAATTTTCTAAATATGGCATAGAGTGTTCTCACTCTACAAGGAATGCTTTTCTAGCCCTTTACTTCTATAATCCCAAGTGAGGATGACGTATTTTAAATGAAAAATAAGTTGCCAATATTTACACAGTTTTCAGTGGATAGGCTCTTCTAACAAACCTCTGCTCAGTATTTGCCAGGGAATGTAAATTTCTTCTGAAGGAAGAATATTGCTTGTCTTATAAATGCTGTGGCTTGCACAAAATCTTTCAAATGCAAGGGTGTTTTACGTTCTTAGTAGGCACAAAGTTTGTCATTCCAATCCTAGGGCTGTAAATGCTTAACCCTTTTGCCAGTGGGTCTTACATCCTTGAGTGGCGTCACCTCACTTGAGAGCACACTTATATGTTAGAGTGTAGTAGTCATTATCTTTACTATGTCCTTCCATATAACTACATAGTGTCTTTGAAGGCTTGGAAAAAGTTAACTGGCATAATGATCTAGGAAAAGACAGGGACACCATGGTTTTATTAAACAGCTGCTAATGATATGGAAAAAAGGGAAAATACCCAGCAGTAGCAGGCAATAGTTTAGAAGCAACATATCATCTCCTTTCTTGGTTTTCTTTTTTCATTATTCACGTGGGTATATTGTGGGGCATAAACAAAAGCAAAAACACAGTAAAAAGCTTCCTCTTTTTTACACAGGGAAATTTCTGAAAATTTTAAGGCATGACTATGTATAATAACTCTAAAAACCATCTGTCTATTTGTTCAGATTTCAGAATAACACTAATTTTTTAGTGTGCTCGAAAATCCACATGTGACACTTTAATTAAAGGGACCAAAAATACTTCCCAAACTATTGGCAAAAGTAGGGAGAGTGTTTGAAATTATTTTTAAAATTTTCCTCCATGCCATCTGTTGATTTATTTCTCTTTAAATATCAGTTGTGCTGCTTAGGACTACATGTAAGGCTAACAGTACCCCGCCCCCCCCCGCCCCGCCCCACACACCACCACCCAGTTGTACTTATCTTTGAAATCCAGCCATTGGTGACCAACTCTCATTAGAAAGTAGTATATTGTTGGTGTGTGTCATGGAGTCAATTTTGACTCATAGCGACCCTATAGAACAGAATAGAACTGCCCCACAGGATTTCTTAGGCATAATCTTTATGGGAGCAGATCTCCAGGTCTTTACTCCCGCAGAGCCGGTGGTGTGTTGGAACCACTGACTTTTTGGCTGCTTAGCACCTGAGCCCTTATCCATTGTGCTGTCAGGTCTCCTTAGAAAGCAAAATACTAGTGTCTTTTTTTCCCTCCACATCTGTATCATTCTGCATCCTTAATGCCTTTATATAAAATACTTCTCCTTAGGATCTAACTTTCAGCTCCATTCTATGCATGGTGCTGTATCAAGTAGATTTTCTTAAATTGGCCTTTGAATGTGTTTTTCAGAGTATTACCATATATTACATACAGATTTCAAAATCCAGAGTTTAAAACACAAGGATTTATGTAGTCTGGGCAAAAATTGGATCATTCTCTTGTACAAACTCAGTTTTGAATTGGACATTAAAATAAATGGCTGCCAAATATTTAAATGTTACTTTGATAGCATTTCACGTATTTATTTGTGGTTTGATGGTCTTTGGCTAGGTCAGTGTGCACAGCAAAATAAATTGGTCTTGCAATTTAAAATCAACATTCTATTGCCTATTTTGGCCACAGCATCCTACACTTGGCCTTAGCAGAAAGGGATAGTCAAGTGAAATTTACTTTCCAGATTGTTTAAATGCATACTATATACAAGGCAATGAGCAGGGCATTTTCATGGATGAAGATATACTGTATGATTATTTCATCAAGTTTAGCTCCCTGGGATGGCTCTCATTTTTCTTCTAGGTTGTATTGTATTCTAATCACAATTCTTATCCTGAAATGGGAAAGAGCATGAAGAAATCCACCAGCAAACCTCAGAGAAAAAAGCTAAAGATGACGAATTCTAAAGCAGGCGTTGTCTTTTGTTTAGAGATTTCTGCAGCCTTAAAGAGGTCAGATTACTGGTTCAAATCAATCTACAGGGCGTGACTAGACTTGGGAGCTGGCTATCGTGTTATTTTCCTGGACATGGACCTAGACAATCTCATAAGTAGACATGGTAGTATATATGCATATATATATACACACGCACACGTATATATACAATTGTCAGCTCTTACACAAGTTCTGGAAAATATATATATAAATTTTAATGAATAACAACTATTTTCTCTGGTGTACTTATTCTACTTGAAATATAGTTTTATGCAGCAAAAATAATAGGAAGAAAAGAATTTGTAACACATATAATTTCAGTATGTTCGTCTATAATGTAGTTTAAGAGCTATTTTAGGTAGACTCTTAGAAACTTAACTTTAAGGCAGTAAAATTTAAATTTCAGATAAACAAACTATTGTTTATTGCATGGGATTTACTTACACTAAATGTTATTTTTTGTTTATCTGAAATTCAAGTGTAACTGGGCATCTTGCCTTTTTATTTGCTAATTCTGGCAGCCATAATTTAACGTTGTCATTTAGTGATAGTGTTTAAACTTATAAACACCACGTAAGTACCATACAATGTTATATTCCTTTTTGGAAGACATTTTTATTCTACAGGTTGCAGAATTTTTATTATAGTACAATTAAAAATAAAACATTCTGACCAACTAATTGCTTAATATGCGAACCCTAGTAGGTTGTAGCCATTTGACCGATTGCTGAAAAACAATGTTTTTGGCAAAACTTAAATAATTAAATTTTATTTTTTGATGGTGGTCAGTGTTTTGATGTGGTAATTTCTAGAATGCTGAAAAATGATTGCCAAAATTATGGCAGTATCTTTCTTTCTCTCTTCCTTCCCTCTCTCTATCTCTTTACCCTTTCTTCCCCTTTCCCTCCCTACTTTCCTTTTGCCCTCACTGTGGTTGACAGTCTCAAAGACGGCCTCCAATGAGCCTTCTTTCCTGATATTCATGTCCTTGTGTAGGTCTTTTCCAAACTGTATCAGGGTTTGGTCTGTGTGACTAATAGAATACAGCAAAAGTGATGGTAAATCACTTCTGAGGCTTAGTCTTAAAAGGCATTGTGGCTTTTGCCTCACTCACTTGGATCCTCACTCTGTGGAAGCCATTAGACGTGAGGTTCACATGGCAAGGAACTGAGGTCTCCTCTCAATTGCCAAAGAGACACTCAAATCTCCACCCATAGCCACATGAGTGAGCCATCTTAGAAGAAGACTCTCCAGCCCCAGTAAAGCCTTTAGGTGACTACAGTCTTGGCTGACCTCTTGCCTGCAAACTCATGAGAGACCTTGAACCAGAATCACACTGTTAAGGGACTCCAACATGCTGACTGTCAGATATTGTGTGAGGTGACAAATGTTTGTAGCTTTAAGCAACTAAGTTTTGGAGTCATTTGCTATGTGGCAAAATATAACTAAAGCGCTCATGAAACATACTTTCAAAATGGTTTTTTTCTTGAAAAATAATTGAATATTTTCATAGTAGTGTCTTCAGTTCCTTTGAGTCCATGAATCTCTAGAGCAAGGAGAACGTTCTTAAATATAAATCCGTCTACTTTTTAATTGTTGTACTTACACCACTGATCTAAATCTTGCTATTACAACCACATATTTTCTTTTCTTTTTATTGAACTTTAGCAGAAGGTTTACAGAACAAACTAGGTTCTCATTTAACAGTTAGTACATATATTGTTTTATGGCATTGGTTAACAGCCCTATGACATGTCAGTACTCTCTGCTCTCAACCTTGGGTTCCCTATTACCAGCTTTCCTGTCCCCTCCTGCCTTCTAGTCCTTGCCACAGGGCTGGTGTGCCCTTTTAGTCTTGTTTTGTCCTATGGATTTGTCTAATCTTTGGCTAAAATGTGAACCTCCAGAGTGATTTCATTACTGGGCTGAAAGGGTGTCCTTGGGCTGTACTCTCAGAGTGTCTCCAGACTCTGTCAGGCCAGTAAGTCTGGTCCTATTTTGAGTTAGAATTTTGTTCTACATTTTTCTCCAGTTCTGTCTGGGACCCTCTATTGTGATCCCTGTCAGAGTAGTCAGTGGTGGTAGCCGGGCACCATCTAGTTGTACTAGACTTAGTCTGGTGGAGGCCGTGGCAGTTGTGCTCTGTTAGTCCTTTGGACTAATCTTTCCCTTGTGTCTTTAGTTTTCTTCATTTTCCCTTGCTCCTGAAGGGGTGAGACCAGTGGAGTATCTGAGATGGCTGCTCACAGGCTTTTAAGATCCTGATGCTACTCACCAAAGTACAATGTAGAACATTTTCTTTATAAACTATGTTATGCCCATTGAGCTAGATGTTCCTTGAGACCATGGTCTCCACAGCCCTCAGCCCAGTAATTCAGTCCCTCAGGGAGTTTGGATTTGTCCATGGAGCTTCCATGACCTTACCCTGAAAAAGTTGTGCTGGCTTCCCCAGTATTGTGTACTGTCTTACCCTTAACCAAAATAATCACTTATCTATTGTCTATTTAGTATTTTTCCACCCCACCTTTCCCCTCCCTCGTAACCATCAAAGATTGTTTCTTTTTGTGTGTAAACCTTTTCATTAGTTTTTATAGTAGTGGTCTCATATAATATTTGTCCATTTGTGATTGACTTATTTTACTCAGCGTAATGCCCTCCAGATTCATCCATATTGTGAGATGCTTCCCAGATTTATCATTGTTCTTTATCGTTGTGTAGTATTCCATTGTGTGTATGGACCATAGTTTGTTTATTCATTCATCTGTTGATGGGAGTCTAGGTTGTTTCCATCTTTTTGATATTGTGAACAATGCTGCAATGAACATGGGTGTGCATATGTCTATTCATGTGATGACTCTTATTTCTGTAGGATATATTCCTAGGAGTGGGATTGCTGAATCATATGGTATTTCTATTTTTAGCTTTCTAAGGAAGTGCCATATCGTTTTCCAAAATAGTTGTACCATTTTGCATTCCCACTAGCAGTGCATAACAGTTCCAATCTCCCTGCAGCCTCTCCAACATTTGTTATTTTCTACTTTTTTGATTCGTGCCAGTAATGCTGGGGTGAGATGGTATCTCATTGTGGTTTTGATTTGCATTTCTTTAATGGCTAGTGATTGTGAACATTTCCTCATGTGTTTGTTAGCTACTTTAATGTCTTCTTTGGTGAAGTGTCTGTTCATTTCCTTTGCCCATTTTTTAATTGGGTTATTTGTTTTTTTGTTGTAGAGGTGTAGGATTTTCCTGTAGATTTTAGAGAATAGACTTTGTCAGATCTGTAATAGCTGAAAATTTTTTCCAAGTCTGTAGGTTCTCTTTTTACTCTTTTGGTGAAGTCTTTTGATGAGCATAAGTGTTTAATGTTTAGAAGATCCCAGTTATCTAGCTTACCTTCTGGAGTTTGTATGTTGTTAGTTATGGCTTGTATCCTATTAATTCCATGTATTGGGGTCTGTAGCATTGATCCCATTTTTTCTTCTATGATCATTATAGTTTTTGGTTTTATATTTAGGTCTTTAATCCAATTCAAATTAGTTTTGGTGTATGGTGTGAGGTATAGGTCCTGTTTCATTTTTTTGCAGATGGTTATCCAACTTTGCCAGCACAATTTGTTAAAAAGACTGCCTTTTCCTTATTTGATGGGCTTTGGGTCCTTGTCAAAAATCAGGTGACTGTAGGTGGATGGATTTACATCTGGGTTCTTGATTCTGTTTCATTGGTCAGTGTTTCTGTCGTTGTACCAGTACCAGGCTGTTCTGACTACTGTAGCTGTGTAATCGGTTCTGAGGTCAGGTAATTGAGTCCTCCTACTTTATTCTTCTTCAGAAATGCTTTACTTATCTGGGGCCTCTTCCCTTTCCATATAAAGTTAATGAATGTTTTTTCCATCTCTCTCTTTTTTTTTTTTATTGCTGTGCTTTAAGTGAAAGTTTACAATTGAAGTTAGTCTCTCAGAGAAACACATATTTTTTTAACATCTTCATTTCTACTTGAATATTAAGCAGGTTTTGTACACGATTTATATAAAATCTAGATCATTCCTCTAGTCCTATCTGAGCAAATGTCCTTGTAGTTTTATGTATGCTGATGAACAACTCTGTAGAAGACTAAACTTCATACTGCATGAGTGACATACTCAAATTTGATGACTACCATTTTGAAACACAACATATGGTATTCTCTTTTCTTTGTAGGTGGGATTCTAATGATTCTAAGCAACAGCCTCTGACCACTGTGTCTACAAGTTATTGCTACATTTCTTATACTGATTGGCTTTTCTACTCCTTGACCTTTCATATCATATCAATCGATATGATAACATATCATGACGTATCAAAAAGCTAATATTTTTGATGTAAAATAAAATAGATTTAAATTCCCTCCTTCATTAATTTACATCAATTTATGAACACATTCAGCATGGTCTTCACACTTAAAACAAAAACAACAAACAAAACAAAACTTTTATTTAGCATCACACTAGTACACCCCCTTCCTTATTTCCATATTTATCATTTTGATGTCCCAAAATACTCATTTGGCCTCAACAACATTCCTTTCTGTTTAGTAATTTTTCTTTTGCAAAGGATCACTTTTGCGGGTTAATGTTTCTACTTGTTTATATTTAAGACTATCTTGGGAATATTTAATCACATTATTTTGCCCTCCTAAGCTTAACCCACTGGCATTAATGTTTACAAATTATAGTCGTAAATATGGACTCTCAATTTTCTATACAGCCTATGTTTTATAAAATCACACTACATGGTATAGTCCTTTTGTTATTGATTTAAAGTCTCACTGCATCTGTGATTCATATGACTTTAAATTCATAAAAGTCTTTTTAATATTATAAGACCACCTTTTAGTCATTATAAAATGCTAAGAAACTATTATGTATGTTAATTTATAAAAAATGTTGTAGAAATTCATCATTACTTGGGGTTGAATTATATTTTTTTTAAATTTCTGCTTAATATAGTTGTTTTTTTGACTGAAAAAAAGAAAAAGGGTACTGTGTTATGCTTTTATAAAGCCAAAGTAACAGGCACATTTAAATAGTATACTTCTCCAGAAAATGGTTTACCTCTTCCACAAATTTTTCCTGGAAAGTCAGTGATGTTCAAAGTATTCCTGCTTTTCAAGTTTCTTAGAAATAAAGCAGATTGTTATTTCCACATGTTCAGCTACTCAAGGAATATCAACCTCTTTTATTATAATTATACAGGGAATTGTCTGATGAAATGTCAATAAATGGCTATTCTTTGATCAGTTTGAAAAAAAATTAATTCAAATGGAAGAAAGTTTTTTTTTTTCCAACAATAAAAATCCAAATGATTTTATAAAATGAACAGTATAGTTTTTAAAACGCACACACATTAGTTTTTAAGACTTTCTAATCATTATTTTGCCAACAAAACATACAGAAAATACTCCAGCTGGACTGATATTTATTTGCCAAACAATTATTGAACGCTCACTATCTATGTTTTAGGCACTGTGGTAGGTGCTAGAGATGAAAAGCCTAATAATCATAATCTCTATTTTTAGACAGATTTTCATAATTTGACTGATGTAAAATGTCAAAATACAACATGAGCTTTAGCCAGGGATAAAATGGTTCATTCGATAGTCCCTTATGATTTTAGTATTAGAAGAAAAAAGAGAGAGAGAGAGGACTAGTGGAATTTCCTGTGAAGTGAACCTGAGAATATTGATTCTATAAAACTTTACTTTGTAAACTTTTAGGTGTATCGTGCAATGAAAATGAAAAGTTGAGGATACATGGTTAGACGTAGAAGAAGGTGAGTAACAATTACTTCCCAATTCTAAGGAAATCTAGGTCCATTATTCATGGGCACATATTGTCAGAACTCCTGATATCCATGACTTTTTAATCACGCCTGGATAACCATGTCATGTCATACCTACTCTTCTTATGTTTAATCAACACTGGTTAACTATTTTCAGTACTGCCACATACCAACCTGAATATGATGTTCCAGTAATCAATACCCAATTACTTATTTACGTGTATGATGCCTAGTTCATATTAGGTCTGCAGTAAATGTTGAAAAAATAAATTGAATGAATATACAGAGGTAGTTCATAATATATGTCTGAATCTGACTATATCAGAATTCTTCTGCCCACTGGAATGATTATTTATATCGTGTAGCATAGTTAATAGGCCTTCAGAATGACTCAGAGGTACAAGAAACACAGTTTAGGTGTGAATATAAATGTTTTAGGTGTGAATGTGGATAGGAATGTTTTTGAGATCTGGAAAGACTAACCGAGTGCTAGGGAGAACGATGATGAGTAGGTTGAAAATCACAACGCTGTTAATGAAACCATTAAATAAACACAAAAATCATAGTCTTTTTTAAAATGCAAGTCTACTTTGCAGTCATTCCTGGCTTCAACTTAATTGAGATGAGTAACAGTTGGAAAGGGAACATAGAAAGCAACTATAATAGTAAAATAAAGATATGATTTATTTATGGGGATAAAGCTAGCAAGCAATATTGTCATACAATATTTTCCTATGAACCTGACTCAAAGGATAGCAATTCCTTCTTTTCCCCAGTGTCCCTAAATATGCAGGTAGGTTAGCGTCTATTGATATATATATTAAAATAGATCTAATGGTGCTTTAGAAATAAATAGGAGAAAAGAAAAACAGGCCAATGACCAAAAGCACAAAGATTGTATAAAAGAGATAAATCAGTTTAAAACTAGATGATATCTGTGAGACACCTTGAAAGGGAATATTCAGCTCTTACATAGTTTTTGATCACACAAAATGCAGCTTAGAAGGCCAACCTACTCTTTATTTAGTAATGATATGGTAAAACAATGGGCAAAGGTAACCGCCTATTATAGTTTCATGGAGGTAGCATTGAAGACCTACCCTGAAAGAGGTCGGATGGAACCTGGGTGGATTCTAGTGAAGGAATATAGAAGGTATTTGGGGTTTTTGTATAACTGTGTAATGCAAAGCCAGCCTGGAGACTTGCTGGCAAACCGGAGACCGTTCTATCTTCTGTAATTAAGCACGAAGAGTCAGGCTTATATTGCCTCATCTCTGCCACTAATTAGGTGCTCTTGGTGCATGGATGAAAGGTAAATGCTCATTGTCCTAGTGTCTTGGGTAGGTTAGTGCAGAATCTGAGCAGTCTAGGCTGACTGTTACTTTGCTCTCCTTGTCCTTACCATCCCCCAGAGGAACTGGGGTCAGCACTGAGTCAGGAGCAGAACAGGGAGGCAACACCTCTGTCCTACATAATCTGACTGCATTCCAAGTGGGTAAGATGCCATATTAGCAGATGGCTAAAAAAAAAAAGCCAGAGCCCTCTAAGAAAAGTAAATGTGCCCCCCAACCCCAGTTTGTAGTCCTAAGTACTGTTGAAGAATGTTGAAGCTGCAGTTTCTGTAAACCTTGTGCCTCTAAGTTTATGGGGACGAGACATTTAGTTCAGCTAAGAGTTCATTAAATTTAAGTTGGACCTAGAGGGGCTGCAATGTATTCTACTTAGTTTGATTTTAATATTCACGGCTTTTATGAAAACTTAATTGCTCTGCCGGAAGTATATTCTGATGTATGCTCTACTGTTATATATTATTATCATACCAAAACGGAAAATCAAGAAGAAATTTAGAATGTATTCTCCATACCATAAAAGTTATAGTTTTTGAGCCAATAGTTATATAGTACTTATCACATATCAGGAATTTTTTTAAAAGAAGTTTTTCCATTCTCATAATAACCCTTAATAATGAGCATGCCATACATGTTAGTTCTTTGTCTCTTCAATTTTTCCCCAAGCAGAAGTAGACATTCCCTTATCTCTACGCCCATAAGCACTAGGTCTATAGCTTGGATGTAGCATATATTGCATTGTATTGCCATTACAATTTTATATATATATATATATATATATATATATATATATATATATATATATATATATATATGCCCACTGGACTGTGAGCCCTGGTAGGATGAGGCTTTATCTCTTTTATTTTTTAATCCACAAGGACCAACATATGCTAGGCATGTATTAGGAACTCAACATATCTTTGTTAAAGGAGTGACAATATTAATTTATTATCATGGATCCTACAGGGTATTAGAATTTGGAATAGGTATTAGAATTTGGAATGGCTTTGGGTGAGAAGTTAGGAGCGAAATGGATCTATGAACTAGAGACAGTAAGGCACCAGGGTGAGTGCGCTGTGATATGATCAGTACCTCTCTCACCAAGATCACCACAGGCAGCTCGAAAGGGGTGAGATCATAAAACCAGCTTTAGTGGGTAACAACTTTCTTCGTTATCACTGCCATTTGGCTTAGCTCAAGAGAATCCTTACCCCAATGTTCTACCCAGCTGTTTTCAGCCCACTGATAACAGTAGCCAAATATGAAACCTAGTCTAATATATAAACTTTTAATTTATAGGCAATATTATGAAAATTTATTTGTTCTGTACATCAGGAAGAACTGCATTGCTACCCCTTTGTACCTTTGTTAGAATATCAGTATGACAGAAGTGGAAAACCAACCCTTTAAATATTAAAGTATTTTCACAATATTGTGAATCTAAAAAGCATTTTCTTTCTTCTTTTCTCAGTGAAAGTCTATGCTATTTTTAGCATCCCAAATAGGTGAGTGCTGGTGTTCTTTTTAAATGACTCAGAGATGGTTCCAAAACTGTCCTCTGGAACTTCTAATAACTTCTCTTGAAATCATTTCCTCCCCCAAATCCACAATACTAAATAAAATATGCAATATAATGATGTTTTCAGTCCCTGGTTTTTCTTTCAGAGGAATCCACAGAGTAAAACAATCACACTCTTTAAGAACTACTGTTAGGTGATAGATTCATTATGAAAATGTTTAATGTGAATTTCTGGAATCTATGGATAGGATAGAAACCAGATATTCAGGCAGACAGAAATTAGAAGTCCTTCTATATTTTAATATTTTCTTCTGAGTAGACACAGTTTACTGAGGCAGAAATACCACCTTGATTTGTATTTCATTCCATAAACATAAGCTAGAAAAAAAAAATTGGTTTCACAGCACTAAGCTATAAATTCTAAATTTAAGGTAAATATTGCAGGCTCATGTTCCCGATAGTAAAGGATACCATGTTTTTAAAACCTGAAATATTCTAAAAACATAAGTAAAAATTTACATTCAAGGTTATGTTTACAGCTTCTAAAACTGGAGAAGAGAGATACATATTAAATCACTGTGACTGATTTACATATTCACAGCAAGATATTTACCAAAAAATCAACTCTTGAAAGAAATCTGAATACTAACCTTGCTCTTTTTAAAATATAGCTTTAAAATCAGATTAATTTGTAAAATAATAATAATAATATCAATTATAATAATTAATGAACAACACTTACAACAAGCATTGATCCCAATTCAGGGAGGGCAACAAAATCTACTGTTTAATTATGATCAGTGTTTAATAATAATTATTAAGTAGATGGCATTTGGTAATACACACTTTCTCCTTTTAGTGGACTTGCAGTCTATAGGAATACTCGGCTGACATTACAGTTGGGAATTATTCTTCCAGTCCTCTGAAATGGTAACATGATTCATGACACACCTTTTTTCAGCCATTGGTCTGAATATTTCGCCAGCCTTTCTTTGCTGTCCTTAAATTTATGGTAAGAACCAGAAAGAACAAGAACCAGTTGCTGTTGAGTTGATTCCAACTCATGGCTCCATCATTTACAGCACTCTTCAATTTTTTTTAAAGTATGTCCACCAATTCGCCATTGCTCATCACTATCACATTGTTATCATCTCTCTTTTTTTTTCTGACCACTTCACTGATAGCACCTCCATTGTACGTACATCTGTCAGTATTACACCTAGAATGATACAAAATCTCCTAACTCCCGCGGTCTCCAAGCACTATCACTTGCATAATTTGGTTATTCAATAAAGGCCAAAACTGTTCACCAGAATGAATAATTATAAATGTCAGAAAGTGAAAACACGGTGGTGGAAATGGCCCCTGATACACATAAGAAAGGACCGTCAGGTAGGGCATTCACTGCTGACAGCTTTTATGTTATGGTGTACTAACTCACTTTGATCAACTTTGAATAGTACACTCAGGCTGACAGTATAGAATAACATTCAGATAATGGGAAAGTATATATTATCAAGGCACCATGACATATTACTGTGTAGGTGTGTTTTGTTAAATAAGCTATTAGGCCCATCATGCCTATCTTCTCTATGGAGTCTAATTCTTCTCCTTTTATCTTCTCTCAACTGCTGATTTTTAATATTAACACCATCATGGTGAGTTTCTTAATGCATATATGACTGGAAGCTGGCCTATATGAAGAAGAACACGCCATCAAGATTGGAGGAAGAATATGCAGATGACACAACCTTGCTTGCTGAAAGTGAAGGGGACTGGAAATACTGACGAAGTTCAGTATGGATTATATCTCAACGTGAAGAAAACAAAAATCCTCACAACAGGACCAATAAGCAACATCATGATAAATGGAGAAAAGATTGAAGTTGTCAAGGATTTCGTTTTACTTAGATCCACAATCAATGTCCATGGAAGCAGCAGTTGAGAAATCAAAGGACGTATTGCACTGGGCAAATCTGCCGCAAAAGATCTCTTTGAAGTGTTAAAAAAAAAAGACATCACCCTGGGGACTAAAAGGTGCGCCTGACCCAGGCCATGGTGTTTTTAATTGCCTCATATGCACGCGAAAGCTGGGTAATGAATAAGGAAGATGGAAGAAGAATTGATGCCTTTGAATTATGGTGTCAGCAAAGAATACTGAACATACCATGGACTGCCAAAAGAACAAACAAATCTGTCTTGGAAGAAATACAGTCAGAATGCTCCTTAGAAGCAAGGATGCTGAGACTTTGTCTCATATACTTTGGATATGTTATCAGGAGGGATCAATCCCTAGAGAAGGACATCATGCTTAGTAAAGTAGAGGATCAGCGAAAAAGAGGAAGATCCTCAATGAGATGGATTGACATAGTGGTAACAACAATGGGCTCAAGCAAAACAACAGTTGTGAGGATGGCACAGGACCCGGCATGGTTTCATTCTGTTATACGTAGGGTTGCTATGGGTTGGAACTGACTCGACAGTACCTAACAACAGCAACACTACCATATTTCCACAGAGTTGCAATTCCTGAGAAACCTTCCCAAGTTTCTGTTTCTGAATATTCTCTGGCTGTTTTTTTAGCTAGCTCCTCTGATTCCTTAACTGTAGATAGACTCTAAATCTGAGGCTTATCGGATTTTAAAGCTAGAGAGTACTTTAGAGGTCATGTACTCCTGGATAAATTCTGCCAAAAGCCACACCATTCAAGTACTGACAGAATATTTGCCAGTGTTACATGAGTCCTTGACAACTTGTATTTAACACAGAATTTTTCAAATTTTTTCAGAAATCTGATTCTGTCTCACTTCATTCACAAACACTCACTGTGATAGTTAATGTTATATGTCAGCTTGGCTAGACGATGATCCTCAGTGGTTTGGCAGGCACTATATATCATCTTCCATTTTGTGCTCTGATTAGAGCAGCCAGTCAGTTGGAGGGGAGTTTGCTTGGGGTGTGTCCTGCATCTAATATATAAATGGATGTTCTGGCAAAGCACATGCTCTCTTTCTTTCCTGCACTTGTCCCATCTGACTTCGTGTTCTTGGGACATTAGAAGCCTTCAGCCAGCTGCTTGACATGCAGATTTTGGATTTGCCAGCTCCCGAAACCCTGTGAGCCAGCACCCTGCTGCCTGACCCACAGATTTGGGACTCGCTAGCCTCATAATTGTGTGAGCCGTTTCCTTGAACTAAATCTCTCTATGCTTATATACATATGCTTCACTGGTTTTGCTCCTCTGGAGAACCCAGCCTAAAATATTCACACACTGCCCACCTTTGTTATAACAGTGTAAACTTCTCTCACCATTTTAGATTCAGCTACTCTCATGCAAATGCCTCAGGTTTCTTCCTCCATGTGTGTCCTCCCATTATTTTCATCAGGCAATGCCAGCTATCTGACCTTGTCAAAACAACATCCTGGTTAATGAGTGCTGCTGGAGAGAAACATAACTGTGGATACTAGTGTCACTACAGCTTGAGTGTCTCCCACCTGAGCTAGACTTGGAGTGGTGTTTGGCAGTTCTTTTACATTTCCCTTATCAGTTCTCTCTTCTACTCTCCAACGTATCTATTTCAAACCTTCTCATTCACAACGGTCCTTCTATCTCATCCTTCCTCTTGTTACTTTCAAAAACAACTTTGCCAAGCACCACCTTAAGTTTTCACAGAGAAAAAATAGAAGCAGCTAGACAGAAATTCCCTCACTCTGTAGCAAATCTACAAACTTATCTGCATTTGTCACCATTTGTTTTCACTTTCTTTCTGTTATAATGGGAGAGATGGCTCAGGTTATGAGGATGAATTTATTCACATATGGACAAGATTTTATCTCCTTCCATGTCCTTAGGGATCCTACTTTCCTTGTTCTCCCATTTTTATCTCAGACCTTCAGTAAAAAATATAAGTTTACTGGTGTCTTCAGATCATAAATAAATCTCACCTGTTTCCCTACCTTGACCTCTTACCTTTACCACCCAATTCTCCTCCTCTTCAAAACCAGACTTCATGATTGACTTGATTAAAGTTGTCTTGTCTACTTCCTCATTTCCCATTCACTTTTATTTTTAAAAGGATTTTTCAATACCAAAACACTTGAAAAAATTATTTTCCACATAAACTACATCATCACTTTGCGATTAAGGATTTTAAGCATGTTTCTGATGCCCACACTAATGCACATAAGTAAATTTATTTCCTAAGTTAGATGAAACAACTCTGTAATAGCCTTGGTCCCATTTATGAAGACACAATGCAATTTACTAAATGATGCCCCAGTGACCTGGGAGGTTAATTTGGTTCAAAATTTCAAGTACTTTTAACCTTTGAGGAGAAGTCAATTCTCTGTCTAATATGGAACTCTAGTGATCTCTAGCAGACCCTGGTCAACCTGCTCATGTAGAAACAGTCAATTTTATTCATGTTCCCCTTTAGCTATCCTCACAAGCTAAATTTTCGCTTAAATTCAGAGCTCAATCTTTGGTATCCAAGAGCCAACTTCAGTGACAATCTTATGAAAAAAAGTGATTGGAGCCAAGGTATGCAACCTTTGTTGAGAATAGGAAGCTACTGTAAAATTGGATAAGAGGCAAGAGTGGCAAGCTGGAGTCATTGAAGAAAATGAAGAGCAAACCTATACAATGGTTATGTCCTTTAATATATTACTTTCATGTATATCCCACTGTTACACATATTAAGTTATCCTGTCAACAGACGTTTAAATAGATTTACTTGAACTTTCAGGTAGTCAATAGATGCATTTCAGGAAGCAAAATGTCAATATAGGAAGGTGAGCTAGAAGGAATAGAAGATAAAAAGAAACCTCAGAAGGATCACAATAATTATATGCGAGCCAATGTAACAATAGGGACTAAATATGACTCTCATGGAAAAATCATGGAAATATTTTCTTTTCTTTCAAGGTTCTTTATTAGTACCTGTCGCAATTCCATACTGATTTCTTTTTTTCTGAGAACAGTGGTGTATAGATATATTACTGAATTTAAAACGTATTTGTTTTGATGATCATGCTAGATTTTCTTATTTTCTGTTCACTACTGATGAACCCTTACCTCTCACATCCTGTTACTTCATACCCTTTTCTAGGAATATCACATCCTGTGTAGGAGTCTCAGTTGTGAATATCAACATTACTGGTGGGGCTTTTAAATGATAGAGGTGGTCCCACTACCCACACTTTACCCAACAAGATTCTTAATCAGTAGGATGGGGGCAGGACATAGGTATCCGCATTTTAAAAAAGCGACTCTGTAGGTGATTATACACTACATCCAGAAGTGAAAACCATTGCTTCTTTAAAATAGAAATGAAGCACATCTTATTAATATTAGGTTGTGATGTGACAATCTTAATTCCAGGTGCAATGAACGACATACATTCATCAGCATTTTAAATAGTTCCTTCCATCTACACCTTCTTAGTCTCTTTCTGCTTCTCATTATGCTTGCTCATAGTAAAAGAAACAGTTGAAAACCACATACAACTGGAAATAAATTATCTACTTGAAATTTAACAAAAAAATAATTAACCTACTCAGTAGACATGTTGAAACTTCTTCTGACTGTTGTTCTCAGTTGAGTGAGCACAAAAATTACCACAGAATAGAGGCTGTGCAGTGGTTAAGCGCTGGACGGCTAAGCAAAAGGAGAGTGGTTTGAACTCGCCAGCTGCTCTGAGGGAGAAAGATGTGGCAGTGTGTTTCTGTAAAGATTACAGCCTTGGAAACTGCATTGGGGCAGTTCTACTCTTTCCTATAGGGTCACTATGAGTCAGAATTGTCTCGAGGGCAATGGGTTTGGCTTGGTTTTATCTACCCAAAGACTACTGACTGTTGAATCCAGAGTAGGCAATTTTCACTTATTGTTAACAGTCGAAGTATAAATAAATGTCAAAGTATGGAAAGGGTTAAAAAAAAAAATAGGTTTTAGATTTGTTTGTTACATTTTATTAAGTTTGATATTTACCTTCGCAGTTGGAAGGGATTCAACAATTTAGTAGATCTTTACACCTAGTTTTGCTGTGAAACTAGTTATGCCTCCAAATAATCTCATTGCTTTCCTGCTGATAAGAACTATTCAACATCAGCATGGATTTCTTGACCACCCCTAGGTGTCCAGCATGAACTATTTCTTGCCAGTTCTCTGCTCCTTACATGTATGGAACATCCTTTGCTTGTTGGTGATAGCTTTTCTATATTCAAGTATGTGGAATGGAATAGAATGAAATGACAGTTTTTTGGTTGTGATATAAAGTAATTTCCAGTTAGTCTTTAAAACAGAAAGTAGCTTTTTTCTATTAGAATTACTAAAATGCTCTTTGGGAAAATGTAAAATTCTATTCTAGAAAAGTTATTTAATTATGAAAAAGGTTGGAATTTCTTAGGGAAAAATGCTGTTCACTGGAGTAAATTCTTCATGGCCAATTAATATAAAATACCGAGAAGATCAATAAATCAAAACATGTCATATAGCAACAAAAAAAGACTCTATATGAAATCATGTGTGTATATGTGTGCATAAATTGGTGCTAATTCTTTTATGTCTTAAATGTATGTTGAAGCTATTTCTTTAATCAAAGAGCAAGCCCTGTAAATTAGGCTTTGTTTTCATTTTAAAGATTAAGTCCATATATGGAAGTATATCGGTGTTGGCATTATTTAAACACATCAGCTCCCTGAATATCAGCTCTATGCCTTTTCTAACCAGCACACACTAAACTAAATACAATTTTGATAAATAATTGCATTCTTGTTTTTTCTTAGAACATTTTTTTTTATTGTACATTTGATGAAAATTTACAGAACAAACTAGCTTCTTGTTAAATAATTAGTACACCTATTGTTTTGTGACATTGGTTGCCAACCCCACTACATATCAATACTCTCCCCTTCTCGACCCTGGGTTCCCTATTACCAGCTTTCCTGTTCCCTCCTGTCTTCTTGTCCTTGCCCCTGTGCTGTTGTGCCCATTTAGTCTCATTTTGTTTTATCGGCCTGTCTAATCTTTGGCTACAGAGTGAACCTCAGGAATGACTTCATTACTGAGCTAAAAGGGTGTCCAGGGGCCATAGTCTCAGGGTTTCTCCAGTCTCTGTCAGACCAGTAGTATGGTAAGTATGGTCTTTCTTTTCTTTTTTTTTTGTGAGTTAGGATTCTGTTCTACATTTTTCTCCTGCTCTGTTCTGGAACCTCTACTGTGATCCCTGTCAGAGCAGTCTGCGATGGTAGCCAGGCACCATGTAGTTGTGCTGGACTCAGTCTGATGGAGGCTGTGGTAGTCGTGGTCCATTAGTCCTTTGGGCTAATATTTCCCTTGTGTCTTTGGTTTTCTTCATTCTCCCTTGCTCCAGATGGGGTGGGAACAGTGGAGTATCTTAGACGGCTGCTCACAAGCTTTTAAGACCCCAGACGTTACTCATCAAAGCAGAATGTAGAACATTGTCTTTATCAACTATGTTATTCCAGTAGAGTGAGATGTTCCCTGAGACCACGGTCTCCACAGCCCTCAGCCCAGAAATTTGGTCTCTTAGGGAGTTTGAATGTGTCTGTGGAGCTTCCATGACCTTGCCTTGGACAAGCTGTATTGGCTTCCCAAGTACTGTGTACTGGCTTACCCTTCACCAAAGTTACCACTTATCTATTGTCTAGTTAGTGTTTTTCCATCCCAAAATTGCGTTATTAATAGCATAATGATAATATTACAACGATATCCCAAAAAGACCTAATAATAAATGAACAGCATGGTATAGACTTATCTATGGTAATTTCTCCCAAAGTAAAATGATGAAAATTTCAGAGAAGCAGTATTTTAAGTATTTATTTTATTACCTGTAACGTGATGACAGGAACCGTACATTGTCCAGAGAATTACAGGTCAGACTACAGAGAGGAGGTTAACTTAACCACTGAATTGGGTGTTTTCTGATTCCAAATGCAAAAGACCCTTCTACCTGCTGATGTGTCACACAAAAACCCATTAGAATTAGTTGCTCTACACTGAATATCAAATGAATATCCCATTACGAATATAATCGTATAACATTAGAAGTAGCTATTCAGTACAATTTGCCAGGATTTAGCTATGTGATTCCCATTACCATTAATAAAATATGAGGCTAAATTGCCTTGATGTATTTGACCCTAAGAAAATCATGTTAGCTACTTTTAGGGAAAAGGCATAGCAATGTACAACGTTTTCTTCAATAGACAGAAAAAATAAAACGTATACTTATCACTGTAACACAGTGTGATCTAGTTTTGAGTTTTCTTTGTGGAGCAAAAAAGTGATACACAGGTAGCTCATTTAGAAGATCTTGATTGCCCTGAATAAAAAATAGTTCAGGTAATAAAACAAATCACCTTCACCTGCTTTCATTGCAGGCCAGGTTAAATGAAAAACTGTTGGCAACCTAATTCCACTGCATTTGTATTAATTCGAACAAAAATCCTATTTACTTTAAATGTATAAAACTACATAGAAATAGGTCACTGTCCATAAACACCATGTGGCCATTTACGAGCACGCTGAGAGATGAGTCCAGCCCCATCATTCCTGTGGTGGCTGCTCACCTTTCAGGTTTTCTGGTCTCCAGTTTTTTTCCAGAACATAGTTTTGGTGGGAGTATTGTTCAAAGCTGGGAATTAAACTCAGAAGAAACACAAATAACAAGCATGTGGTGGCATGTGGTGTGATGATATACTCCTCAGCATGTATATTGCCATTTTATGGTGATTTTTCTGGTTTCGTCCTCTGTTCTTCTGTTTTACTATTCCCATCTAACCTGCTGTCAGTAAAGTCTAGAAAACAAAATACATGGGGTTGGGTGGCTGAATAAAGAAAAAATGATACACTAGCTTTCGTATTATATCTACGTAGGTTTGTGAAAGTATATTTTAAATGTAGTAGCACAGGTGTTTTGATCACATTTTTAAATCTCATAAACAAAGAGAACCATATTGCACAGAGTTCTAGTGTACATAAGGAATAACTGAATTAATTCTAGTTCACATATTTTTCTTTCATCAGGAAACTAGATAACTAATATGACTTACAAACTAACTCAGTAACAATTGATTAAACTGATTTGAAACATCTTTGTGTATGTTTTTTAAAGTTTTTTTATATAAATTGTTTTATTGTACTGTAGATGAAGGTTTACAGAACAACTAGTTTCTCATTAAAAGTCAGTACACATATTGTTTTATAACATTGGTTAACAACCTCATGACAAGTCAACACTCTCCCTTCTTGACCTTGGAGGACTTTTTTTTTTTTTTTTTTTTTTGGTGAAAATATACATAGCCAAAGTTACACCATTTCAAAAGTTTTTACATGTACAATTCAGTGACATCGATTACACTCTTCCAGTTGTGCTGCTATTCTCACTATCCTTTTCCAAATTATTCCATCACCATTATCTTCAACTCACTGCCCCCTAGGCTTTGCGTATATTTTTGACCAAACATGACTATAATAATACATGTGATTACTTCTTGATTTGAGAATCTCCATCATTTTTACATAACTCGAGTGTGGTTTAAAGGTAGTTTTAGTATAGTATGTGCTACAAAACTCATCCTCACAAGAGTTTTTTTGTTTTTTTTTTAATTGATTTAAGACAAACCCTATCTATGATCTAGGCAAACTAAACTATAAAAAATCACTTTGTTGTTGCTGTTAGTTGCTGTCAGCTTCAACTCATAGTAACATAATGCAGAACAGAACTAAATGTTGCCTCATCTGTGACATCTTCGTGATAGTTAGTTTGTTTGAGTCCACTGTCGTGGCTAATGTGTCAGTCCATCTCAGTGAAGGTTTCTCTCTTTTTCATTGATCCTCTACTTTACCACACATGACGTCTTTTTCTAGCAGTTGGTCTTTCTGATAACTTGTCCAAAGTAATGTCCTGTCATCTCACCATCCTCTCTTCTAAGGAGCATTCTGGTTGTATTTCTTCTAAGATAAATTTGTTTGTTCTTCTGGAAGTCCACAGTATATTAACTATTCTTCCCCAATACCACAGTTTGAATGCATCAATTTTCTTCTGTTTTCCTTTTCCATTGTCCAGCTTTCACATGCATATGAGGTGGTTAAGATTCTTTTTCACCCAGTTATCTCTCTGAACTTAATAGTCTGGGCTTGTAGATAGTCCAAGGTGAATTTTGATTTTGTCTTTTGCCTAAGTATTCTACTGTGTATGGCCTGTCTTTTCCTGTATGGCTGGTACTGCACTCTGATCACTCAGGACTTGTTCATACTGTAACTATCCTTCTTCCCCCAATAATTTGATTAAATCTCTCTTCTTTTTTTCCCCCAATATTTTAATTTTTTTTTTCTCAATAGTTAACCTTCCTATGGAGGGGAGAGAACATTGGAACTAGAATCTGCTGTTCGTTCCACTTTTACCTCTGCAACGAAGGGGTAAATTCTGGTCAAATCTGATTTTTGTTTGTTTTGTTTTCCCTTTGTTGTTTTCTCATTCTTAGTTCCTTCATACATTGAGGGAGTAGTTATTTGTTCTGTAAACTTTCATCTAAAGTTCAAAAAAATAAGATAATTTGAGTTCTGCTTCATGTCTTTCTTCCAGTCTTTCTGGGACCAACTATTGTAGCCCTGGTCAGAACAGTCAGTGGTGGTGACCAGGCACCATTTAGTTCTTCTGGTCTTAGGGTAGATGAGGTTGTGGTTCTTGCAGACTTGTGTCTTTTCTGTGCTTTGGGTTACCTTCTTACTGTTTTGTTCCTAGAGAGTCGAGACTTGTAGTTATATCTTAGATGGCCACTCAAAAGCTTTTAAGACCTCAGACACTACTTACTTTACTAGGATTCAGATCATGATTTTTGTGAACTATGTTATACCAATTGATGGAGTTGTCCCACAAGACTATGGTTCTAAGCCTTCGAACCAAAAAAAAAAAAAAAAAACAAAAAACGATGTTGGAAGGTATTTGATTATGTCTGAGGAATATCCATATTTGTGTCTTCGATGAATATATGTGCCTTCACCCACATATTTGTATTTACGCATACCTATGGATACTTCTGGAAACCCTGGTGGCATATGGTTAAGAGTTTGGCTGTTAACCAAAAGATTGGCAATTCGAATCTACCAGGTGCTCCTTGGAAACTCTACGGGGCAGTTCTATTCTGTCCGTAGGGTTGCTATGAGTTGGAATTGACTCGATGGCAACCGGTTTGGTTTTGGAGTGTAGATACTTCTATAGATACTTCTGGAAACCCTGGTGGCATAGTGGTTAAGTGCTATGGCTGCTAACCAAAAGGTCGGCAGTTCGAACCCATTAGGCACTCCTTGGAAACTCTATGGGGCAGTTCTACTCTGTCCTATAGGGTCGATACTAGTCAGAATTGATTCGATGGCAATGGGTTTGGTTTATAGATACTTCTATCTGTTCTCACTTATGTGCGCATCTGTACCTACTCATATTCCAATTTGCCTATAGCCACCCATATGTGCTCATACGCTTGTTATTACTTTGGTTGGGCTGTACTCACTACATTCACAGTTGGTGCCACTTGTCCTGTCACCAAAAATAACTGGTCTCTACTGTATTAAGTGTACTTTCACCAACCCCCCTTCCCGGTAACCACCAATGAGCATTCATTTGTCTGTATTGATCTATTCTGGTCTTCTTATAAAAGAGGGATCATACAATATTTGTCCTTATATGCTTGACTTATTTCGTTTAGCATTATGCTCTCCAGATCCATTTATGTTATAATATGTTTTGCAGTCTCATCATTGTTCTTTATGGTTGCATAGTATTCCATTGTATATACGCACCAGAATTTGCTTATCTATTCATCCATTGATGGACACTTTGTTTGTTTCCATTTATTTGCTATTGTGAATAAAGCAGCCATGAATATAGGTGTGCATGTAGGTCTGTTGGTGTCGTTAATTTTAAGTCTCTAGGGTATATACCTAGGAGTAGGATTGATGGATCATAGGGTAGTTCTATTTCTAGTTTTTTGAGAAAGTGCCATACTGTTTTCCATGTGGTTTACGGTTTTATAGTCCCACCAACAATGGATAAGGTTTCCAATCTCCCCACATCCTTGCCAGTATTTGTTGTCATCTGTTTTTCTTTTTATCAGTGTTAAACCATTTCCTGAAGATTATATATATAATCATGCAGTGTCATGCCTACGTCCATTCTGAACAAGAAGGGCTTTTTTCCTCTATTTCTATCATCTACAATGAGTATGTAAAAGAACATCACATTTCTAGCAGGTATTCAGTGTTTATGATGATCGCATTACAGTTTGTTATAATAACTTAAAAGCCAGGACAGTAAGAAAGATTCTAACTTATGAAGTAATCTATTAACTACAAGCTCATAACATTAATGCCAGTTCAGGTGCCTTTGAGTAACTTTCCTTTCAATGATATTGTAATGTTTTAAGCACTATATAAATAAAGGCTTTATATTATTGTTTATAAAATTCTATAGGTAATGACACCCCAAACTTCATTATCTAACAAAAAGAAGTAATTAGAAGTAATTCTCATTAAAGAAAACTCAAGAGAGGCAAGAGAGAAAGTTGATGGGGTAGATAATGATAGGGCAGATATTGATGAGAGAGATATTTATCAGTGGTGTCTTCAGATGCCTTAAACTAGAGAGGATGTCAAATCACTTGATCTAAAGCTATATAAGGCCTTCTTTATACGATTTTGTGGTCAGTCTCTTCCCTAAATTAGTACATTAAAATGCTTAAATTGAAGGAAGATGATTTGTCAGGACCTGCTTTTCCCTTCTGTAATAAAAATCCCAGTGTATCTCTGACTACTACATTTGTAAAAGTGAGCATTCCAAAATTGTCTTACAGAAACAATCCTACTAATTTGGTATCTTAACAACTTAAACTTTTGAAAGTAGATTTTAATTACATAGAATATAATGCTTAATATGTAAATGGCATACTGTTTTATTTTTAATGCCTCCTAATGTAAACATTTACTCCCAACAAAAACTCATGGAATGTAGATTCAATGTCTAAGGAAAAACATAGAAGCACATAATTCTTTCAAAGCTACTTAGTACTTAAAACTTCAATTTCAATTTAAAAGGGGATGATGGGACTGAAATGACTGTGTAAATATAGCTCAAAAGGCATAAAACTAGTGTCTGTCCATAAAGAATTTGCTAATCAATTTATACATTGTCCTGGTATATACATTCAGGGCTGACTTTTTAATTTTATAATTAAATTTTGTTTTTTTTTTTTAACCACAGTACATGTCCTAATCTGGTTTCATAGAGAGCAAATGTTTTCAGAATAGGAAAAACAAACAAACAAACAAACAAATGTATTGCTTTCGTGTGATAGAAAAATAGGCCATTTATCATCTTGTTTTAAGAGAAAGGTCATGAATTAGCTCCTTCATGCTGTTTGTGTGTGTTCTTACACTTTGCATTACTAAATAATTGAGAACATTAGCTCCCAAACCATGAAAAATTCATTTTAACATGATGTATTATTAATCAATTTAATTTAAAGTGATCTGGAAAGTTCCAATTTCAGTTGTGATGTTTGAAGATAAATTCAGGCAGTGGTTGGTACTTATTAAAATTGTGTAACTCTTTATCGCCTGATTTTTATTTTTTTTCCAAAAGTGGTCAAACTCTAATGAAAAATGGCATAAATATGGAAGGTTAACCATCTTAATCTATGTAATCATTCACATATGTGTATTTATAAGGAAAAAATATAATAAATTTAGTTAGCTGACTTTTCATCAGTTAGTAATGTTGTGCTGCCATTTTGAAAGTCAGCAATGATAGGCATGCATACATGAGAGGGTATCATTTGAAAATTATGTGCAAGTTCTTTGTCTTTCCTCAGTACTGACCAGGTTCTGATTAGGTTTACATTTTGGCTCCATAATTTGGTACAGATTACAAAGTAAATGTTAAACATATTCATTACTTACAAGATAAGGTTAGAAGAACCATGATTGTCCTGTGTCACCAACAGTGCCCACAGAAGATTAAAAGTTGGGTCTTGTTAACACACACATACTGTTATGGGTTGATTTGTGTCCCCCAAAAAGATATGTTGAAGTCCTAACCCTAGGTTTTGGTGTGACCTTATTTGGAAATTGTGTCTTTGCAGAGGGAATTATTTAAATTAGTATGAAGTTAAACTGGAGTACAGTGGACCTTAATACAATATGACTGATGTTCTGAGAAGAACAGAGGAGACGTAGAGACAGATAGATACAGAAGGAAGCTAGTCACGTAAAGACGAGGTAGAGATTAGAGTTACGCTGCCACAAACCAAAGAACACCTGGGACTACCGGAAACTGGAAAGTTTTGGAGGAAGCAAGACCCTGCCAACAACCTGAATTCAGACTTCTAGCCTCCAGAACATTGAGAGAATTAATTTCTATCGTTTTAATCCGCCCAGTTTGTGGTATTTTTGTTACCCTAGGAAAGTAATGCACACACTCAAAGTCACTGTGATCTTTAGGAATCTTCAGCACCTCTCATATTTATTTCTGAGGGTTGCTCATGTCTCTCAAATAATTCATCTCACTCTTCATTCACCCTTAAAGCTTTGGATGTTTGCAAAGCCAGGCAAAGCTTTGTCCAATGTCCCATTGCCTTTGCGTTACCAATATGTGAAAGCCCTTAGGTGCAAAAGATGCAGTGGAACCTTCAACGTGCTGTTGCCACCATGCTACATTCTACATACAAAGAAGTTGGGAGGTTCTGGTCTCTTTTTACTTGTGGCTATCAAAGACATACTGCCTTGTTCTGTAATGATTTTCAGAGTTTAGAGGGGAAAAACGAGGTCTGTCGGGTTTGACTTTAAGGTACCCTCCCTCTCATCATTCCCTCAGCCTCACAGTAGCCATGATGGCAGGAAACCTGGTCAGGAATAAATCCAAGTAACAGGCAGCATCTGTACTCAGTATCACCCACCTTCTCTCACATTGAAACAGTAATACTGTGCCAAGTTTATATGCTTCATCTCCTCCCTTATAATAAGTTTTTCCCATAACCAAAAAACAAATAAACAAGGCCATTACCTTTGAGTCGATTCTGACTCATAGTAACCCCATAGGATAGAGCAGAACTTCCCCATAAGGTTTCCAAGGAGCAGCTGGTAGATTCGAACTACTGAACTTTTGGTTACCAGCCGAGCTCTCCTAGAAGACCCAGGCCAGAAGACATAGTCCCAAATATCTGAATCCCAACAGCAAACAAAGTTCTGCTATATGCTATCTGAAAATAGGGAGCATGAGTGCTAATTTTAAAACAGTTTCCAAGTTAGAAATGAAACTTCCGCTTATAAGCGTAGGGACAGAAAAGACCAAAATAGGTATATTTGGGCAAATACTCCCATGGGATGAATATACCTTTGGAGAAAGGAAAAGGGAGAGGATGATCCTTTACCATTGGGTGTGAAAGTCCTAAGGGCTATGGCCACAATAAGCCATCTGTCTCACTTACAGGACATATATATATATGATTTTTCTCTACTCTATATAAAAAATTACATTATTAATGCTGCCACTACAGGGAAGTAACAGACTAAAATAGTTTTGGCTTATGCTTTCTTCCTCCTTCCCATAAGTCACTTGCCCACCAGCATTTATGTTACCCAAATGTGATCAGAAGTGTCCCTAGTAACTGTGGTAATTCAAGAAATATTTAAATGTTGAAGAAGGGTTGGGCGTGCATGTTCTGGTGTACTGGAAGATGTGTCTTCCCAGTAGAAAGGCATGTTGCCTAAAATATTCTGGCAGAAAAATACAAGAATTGAACTTAAAAAAATTCATTTGGTATAGATTTAGAAAAGATTAAAAACTTACTGAAGACCAGATAATATGGAAAGAAAAAGCTGGAGAATCTCCTCTTCTGTAAATTACATAATAAAAAAAAATTTTTTTTTTGTAACTAGGATTTTATTATTTATGCTATTTATTTTGTATGCTTCTATTACTGCACACATTACATTTATTTTCTGCTTATACATGTATCCCTAAAGGTAGATTTTGTGCTCCTAGAGAACAAGAACCACATTTTCCCCATCTTAGAATACTGCCTGGCCGCGATAGAAACCTTGATATATGTTTGTTGAATTAAACTGAACTTCAAGGTTCCATCTGGTCATTTGGACTTCGACAACTCAGCATATTAGCTATTTATAATTTTGGCTCTTTTTGGACTTAAAATTGGCCAATTTTGTGCATGACCACTGGACTTTGCTCTCCAAAAGAATGACTTAACACAATAGAATGGCAAGTCCCCAGATACTGTTCATTCATGATAAGCTAATCATCATTTGTTTTAAAACACCTAATTCTCTGGCCTGGAAGGTATATTCTGATTGCAACTTGTCTTCTTTTAAAAAGAGAATTCACTACACTGACTCTAAACTTTTGAGCCATGAGCCTAAGTCCAGCCCCCACCTCTCCAAATAAGGTTAAAATCCTATAACCATAATTAATTCAATTTTTAGTATAATGCCCCTGAAACATGAAATTTCTCTCTTCTCATCCAATAACAATAATAGCAAGTGTTTACATAGCGAAGAGGACTATATGCTTCTGAAGATAATATGTGCATATTGTTAAAGCAGAGCTTTGAACAAGTTTATTCCTGTTCCAACCTCTGCTGAGAATTTGCATTTCTAACAAGTTCCCAGGTGATGCTAATGCTCCTGGTTAGGAACCAATTCTGAGAACCACTAATAGAGCAGTGGTTTTCAAAATTTATTATACATAAGAATCACCTGGGGATCTGGTTAAAATGTAGATACTGATTTAATATACCTGGGGTGGAAATGCAAATTCTCAGCAGGGGTTCGACCAGAACGAACCGGTTCAAAGCCCTGCTTTAAAGACAAGTATATTCTCAAATTTCCCAGCATACCATTCTTTCAGGGACTAATCTGTCATTCACCAAAATGAATTTTAAAGAACCCCAACAGTAATAAAGCAGACTAATTGTACTGTACTTACATTTGTTTGGGAAAGGAAATCTTTCCATGAGTCTTGATCTTGTCTTTGATAGGTATAATTTCTGTTTTGATAATATAATAATGATTAAAAAAAAAACTCATTGCCATCGAGTCGATTCTAACTCATAGAGACTCTATAGGACAGAGTAGAACTGCCCTTTAGGGTTTTCAAGGCTGTGGAAGCAGACTGCCCCATCGTTCTCCTGCAGAGCAGCTGGTGGGTTCGAACCACCGACCTTTTGGTTAGCAGCCCAGCACTTAACCCTGTGCTGCCAGGTCTCCTTAATAATGATTTAGCCTAGGGAAATCTCAGTAATAATAAGAGAGTTTTCAAATATGAAGGGTGTGTATGTAGTGTCAATGGATATTGTTAGCATATATTTCAAAACTGAGAGAATAGAATTGGACCATGGTATAATGTAGATGGAAATACAGGAGTGAAATTTGGATTCAGCATTAAATAGAAGCCATAAATCAAAGAAGAAGGTTTCAGGGGAAGTCAGCCTTAGGAATGACATGAGAGTAATTAATTTTGAGCTACTATTGAGTTGATGTGATAAAATTTTATTTTAAATTAAATGAATATTAAAACAAAACATGAAGGAGAAGAAAATGTCCAAAAATCTGGACGATCTGCCAAGACTTTGTTGGACTTAGCACGTAGCATGAGCATTTTCACAGCACTAAATATAAGGATTTCCATAACGGAGAGAGAAAAATTAGGTCAGATTACTATGTACAGGCAGTAGATTTTAATTGAAACCAACATGCAAACTGCATTAAATTACGTTTGGTTCTCCATCATAGCCCTTGAGTTTTGCTTAAAAATGGATTTCTCTTTGTGGATCTGTTAAAGTAATTCCATTCACTATATACAGTATTTTCATATCTCAATGACCCAAAACATGCATTGACTTCATGGAAGACAATTATATTCCCAAAGGAGAGAACATAAAGCCAAAAGGCTTCACACAAAAAAAATGGAAGAAAAATTATGTTGGATTAAAATGAAATACCAAGTACTATTTGGCAGATAAATCAGAAACGATACGCTCAACAAACAGTTGGTGAAATTAAAACAATGAGGACAAGAGTTAACTGTTTACTCTTTTACTCTATTTTGAACTAATTAATGAAAAAATTTAAAATAAAACAGCAAACAGAAAACAAAAAGAAAATGGGTCTTATAAGACCAAAGAGAAACATTCTAGTCTTACTGTAGCTGATTTGGTGACTTAAAATAATCTGAAACCGTTGCCGTGGAGTCGATTCCAACCCACAGGGACCCTATAGGACAGAGCTGAACTGCCCCATAGGGTTTCCAAAGAGCGGTTGGTGAATTCAAACAGCGGACCTTTTGGTTAGCAGCCAAGCTCTTAACCACTGCTCCACCAGGGCTCCAAAATAATCTTACAGGTAAGTAAAACCTTCTCTTCAATAACCAGGTAACACTTGCTCTTTTTTTCATATAAGTGGGTGCACAAACTTATTAAGGAAGTGGACCAAGAAATACTTAGATAGAAAAATAATAGAGGGGAAAATTGAAAAATGAAAGTCATATCAATAGCCTCAAGTTAGAAGAATATTTAGGACTTAAGCTTACAATGTAGATCAGAGATGGGAAACTGCCATCTACAGATAAACACACGGACACACAATTTTCGACCACGAGAATCCGTTCCACTACTCTAAATGTGTACGTTTGTCTATTTCATCCATGAAGTCCAAAAGATGTTGATTTAATAGTCGATAATCTCTATTGTTCAGTGATGGTCCTTTAGCATGGACATGATATGCACTGCCTGCTCTGCTGTGTGTTATGTCCCATGTACAGTACAAATTAGTGCAAAGACCTGATTAATGGCAGAATACATTATCTAAATAATCACAAAGACTGCACTGGTATACATATGATTCCAAGCCCTGAAGGCTTCATTGAATTTCAGGCACAAGAAGGAAGTAAAGAATACTGGAGCATTTTGTTTTTGCCAGTAAATTTCTAGTAGGAACAGAGCAGCCTGAGTAAAAATACACTGAGATAATGATTTTGTCTAAACAATGAAAAACATGTACATGAAAACAAAAGTTCTGTCTTTTGTCCAGCTTTCTTCACTTGGAATAGAACAACAGACTCATCTCAGAAATTGGTGCGAAATGAGTAATTTTTAAATGGATTGCAATGTACACATGCTTTGGGGAATAGCACTTTTGCTAGAAAAAGATCTATATGATATGTCTTAGCACTGAATTAAAAAAATAATGAAGACTTATTTATTTCACGCTTATGTTTATTGCAGCACTGTGCTTTTTGTTTTTTAATATCATTAACTCAATAATCCTTATACTGGGCCTATGATGTAGTCTTATTATCCCCGTTTTACAAATGGGAACACAGACGTTACAAAAGTTTTTATATTTTGTCTAAGGTCATAAACTACTAAGTGATGAAGCTTAGCTTCAAATTCAAAGCTGCCTGTCCCAGAGACCATTCTCCAGACTACTGCATCTATTCCTTTTCAGTAAAGTATACTGCTTTTATGTGTGCCTTATGTCAGGGGAGAAGTTACAGGGAGGAAGTTTTCCTTTGGTAGATGAATAGAGAAGAATTAGAGAAGTATCTCTTCAAACTACTGTTTTAAGTATAATGAATGTTGATAATGAAAAGACTGGTTATGGCCATTTTTAGGAAAAAACTATCTCTTTGGGGCATTCCTCCAAGATGCCTCTTATTGGAGATATGGAAGCCAATGGAAAAACATGCTTCTGGAATTACCCATTGCCAGTATCTGATGTAATCTTTCAGTTGGATCTGGTTATTGTCTCCATACCTATAACTTCACATTCCAAATGGATATAAAGCTCCATGAATCTTTAGATGTTCTCACATTTCGCATTGTACGCTTAGGAAAAAAAAAAAAAAGAAACACCAGTTGCCCTTGAGTCAATTCCAACTCAGGGTGACCCACTGTGTCACAGAACTGTGCTCCATAGCATTTTCATGGCTCATTTTTCAGAAGTAGATCACCGGGCCTTTCTCCCAAGGTGCCTCTGGGTGTATTGAACGGCCAACTTTTCAGTTAGCAGCTGAGTGACTTAACCATTTTTTAGCACCCAGGGACTCCCATTGTGTGCTTACTTTATGTGTATCGAAAGGTTCTGAAAATCTTTACAATAAAAAAAATAAATAAATAAACTTTTAAATGTGTCAAGCTTAGTTTGCTAAGCATATTTGACTATGGTTTTCATTCAGCAAATATTAGTACAGCAAGATTTAATCCAGAATTTTCTACATACTAATGGATTATAGGAGTCCCTGGGTGGTACAAATGGTTAATATGCTTGACTACTAACCAAAAAGTTGTTGGTTTGAGTCTACCTAGAGGCATTTAGGAAGAAATGTCGGGCAGTCTACTTCTGAAAAATCAGCCGTTGAAAACTCTATGGAACACAGTTCTGTTCTGACATACATGGGGTTGCCATGAATCAGAATCAACTCAAAGGCAAACTGGTCAAAGCTGATTAGAATTTATGTCAAATCCCTGAAACTTCTCAAATGTTATCCAAAACTGATAAAATACATGAATAGCTAGTGGCTAGAGGGTGGGGGGAGAAACTTAGCAAAATGTTACTCCAAATAATCAATATTTATATTTTTTCAAATACCTACAAAGCTAAAAATGTTCTGTAACCACCTAATTCACATAAAGACGAAGGAAGATATAATGGATATCAATAATGATTTTACCTCTTTCACCTCATTGTCTCTCAATTTCTCAGCTATCCCTCACTGTCATGCTGTTTTATCATTGCTTTTCCACCAATTAATCAATGGTAAACTTACAACTGAAAATATATTTGCCAAATATGTTTGCACATTGATGTATGCAGGAACATGTTTTTCCAGTCACTGCCTGATTGTTTTCCTCTTACTGAAAAGAATGGATTTGCTTCAATATCCTTTGTTTCAAATTTTGTTAAAGGAGATACTTTTTGCAAGGTTAATACTATGCTAAATTAAAGTGATTAAAAATCTATTCACTACCCTTGAACAGAACCACAGGATGTTTCATAGGCTTTAAGTGAGTTGAATATTTTGGACGCTAACTGTATTTGGAACAAAAACAGGCAACTGGTGAGTACAGATAAAATAGAACTCTGCCCATAAATCTAATGGCAAAAAACCAGAACGGCCACTGTGTTGGTACCCATGCCAGCTCAGCCCACATTTCTCAGTTCCTTCTATTCCCAGTAGGAAACTTATCAAGGGAGATTGGTATCAATGTTTGAATTAAGCAAAATGTTGATTCCATTGAGTACGGTGTGCTCGATCTAACACTGACTAAGGTAGAGAACTTTATGGTTTGTTACCTCTTTTATAACATCTTTAAAACTAGAAATGAATGCCTATCCCATCATTTTATTCATTCCACATCATGGCTAATTTTTAGAAAGAGTCTCTGCTGATTATCAAAAAGTAGCATCATATGTACCTTTTTAAAAACATTTGGAAAATGTAATATGCACATGTATGTGCATAGATATGTAACAAAAAAATAACATATAATTCCTGAGGACAAAGATTATGACTAATTGTTCACATTTTGGTGCATTAATTTCCCATGTATTCTTCGAATGATGTCATCATCACTTGGTTTTCTTGATTCCGATAGGGCTTTGAACCAGTTTGTTCTGGTTTGAACCCCTTCTGAGAATTTGCATTTCCACCCCAGATATATTGAATCAGAATCTCCATTTTAACAAGATCCCCAAGTGATTCTTATGTACAGTAAATTTTGGGAACCACTGCTGTACTGGTGAGTCTCACGATTGGTCCCTAACCAGCAGCATTAGCATCGCCTGGGAACTTGTTAGAATTGCAGAGTCTCAGCAGAGATTCAAACAGGCTTGAAACCATGGACACTTTTCCGACTGCCCTCCATGGCTCTGATCAGAAGGCTTGCAGTAATAGTAAAATATGTCTTTTAATTCCACCATGCATCTGCCCGTTTGTCCTACTGTGGTGGCTCGTGTGCTGCTGTGATACTGGAAGCTTTGGCACCAATATTTCAAACACCACCAGGGTCACCCTTGGTGTACAGGTTTCAGCAGATTTTCCAGACTAAGACAGACTAGGAAGAAGGACCTGGCAGTCTACTTCTGAAAAAAATTGGCCAGTGAAAACCTAATGGATAGCAGCAGAACATTGTCTGATACAGTGCCTGAAAATGAGCCCCTCAGGTTGGAAGGCACTCAAAATACCACGAGGGAAGAGCTGCCTCCTCAAAGTAGAGTCAAACTTAATGACAAAGATGGCTTTCATGATCTTCATTTGATAATGTGGCATGACATAACATAAGAAGAAATAGCTCCAAATACCATTAATAACCAGAACGTGGAAGGTAAGAAGCATGAATTGAAGAAAATTGGAAGCTGTCAAAAAATGAAATAGAGCGTGTAAACATTGATATCCTAGTCATTAGTGAGCTGAAAAGGACTGGTATTGGCCATTTTGAATCAGATAATCACATGGTCTACTATGATGGGAATGACAAATTGAAGAGGAATGATGCCGCCTTCAAGCCTCTAGTGGCACTATTGAAGAATTCTACAGAGAAAATATTAAACAATGCAAGAAGCATCAAAAAAAGATGGAAGGAATACACGGAGTCACTATACCAAAAAGAACTGGTCAACGTTCAACCATTTCATGAGGTGGCATATGATCAAGAACCAGTGGTACTGAAGGAAGAAGTCCAAGCTGCACTGAAGGAAATGGCAAAAAACAAGGCTCCAGGAATTGATGGAATACCAACTGAGATGTTTCAATGAACGCATGCAGTGCTGGAGGTGCTCAGTCATCTACGCCAAGAAATTTGGAGGACGACTGCCCGGCCAATCAACTGGAAGAGATCCATATTCGTGACCATTCAAAAGAAAGGTGATCCAACAGAATGGGGGAAATTATTGAACAATATCATTAATATCAAACACAAATAAAATTATGCTGAACCTCTTTCAAAAGCAGTTGTAGCAGTACACTGACAGGGAACGGCCAGAAATTCAAGCCGGATTCAGAAGGGAACATGGATGGAGTGATATCACTGCTGATGTCAGATGGATCCTGGCTGAAAGCAAAGAATACCACAAAGATGTTTACCTGTGTTTTACTGACTATGCATATGCATTTGACTGTGTGGATCATAACAAATTATGGATAACACTTCAAAGAATAGGAATCCCAGAACACTTAATTGTGCTTATATGGAAACTGCACATAGACCAAGAAGCAGTCTTCTGAACAGAACAAGGGGATACTGCACAGTTTAAAGTCAGGAAGGGTGTGTGTCAGAGTTGTTTCCTTTCACCATACTTATTCAATTTGTATGCTGAGCAAATAATCCAAGAAGCTGGACTACATGATGAAGAAGAATGGGGCATCAGGACTGGAGGAAGACTCATTAACAACCTATGATATGCAGATGACACAACCTTTCTTTCTGTAAGCAAAGAGGACTTGAAACACTTACTGATGAAGATCAAAGACCACAGTCTCAACATAAAGAAAACAAAAATCCTCACAACTGGACCAATAAGCAACATCATGATAAATGGAGAAAAGACTGAAGTTGTCAAGGGCTTCATTTTACTTGGATCCACAATCACTGCCCATGGAAGCAGCAGTCAAGAGATCAAATGATGCACTGCATTGGACAAATCTGCTGTGAAAGATCTCTTTAAAGTGTTATAAAGCAAAGAGGTCACTTTGAGGACTAAGTTGCGCCTGACCTAAGCTATGGTATTTTCAATTGTCTTATATGCGTGTGACAGCTGGACAATGAACAAGGAAGACTGCAGAAGAATTGATGCCTTTGAATTATGGTGTTGGCGAAGAATACTGAATATACTACAGACTATAAGAAGAATGAACAAATCTGACTTGCAAGAAGTAAGGCTGGAATGCTCCTTGTAAGCAAGGATGGCATACTTTGGACATGTTATCAGGAGGGACTAGTCCCTGGAGAAAGACATCATGCTTGGTAAAGTTGAAGGTCAACAAAAAAAAGGAGGACCTCAAGGATATGGATTGACACAGTGGCTGCAACAATGGGCTCAAGTATAACAACAATTGTGAGGATGGCTCAGGACCAGGCAGTGTTTCTTTCTGTTTCCTTTGCTATTAGTCAGAACCGACTGGACAGCACCTAACAACAAGTCTTTTAGTTATATTTACCTTGCATTTTCTTTCACCTTTATCCCATATCCACTATTTAATTCAATTCAACACACTTTACTGTGGGCTTATTATATAGCAGGAGCCCTGGTAGTGCAGTGGCTTAAGTGCTCGGCTGCTAACCCCAAGATTGATGGTTCTAATGCTCCAGCTGATTTGCAGGAGAAAGACGTGGCTGTCTGCTTCTGTAAGATTTACAGCCTTGGAAGCCCTATGGGGCAGTGCTACTCTGTCCTATGAGGGTTGCTATGAGTTAGAATCAACTCAAAGGCAGTGGATTTTTGGTTTATTATGTATCAGGCACTTGTCTGGGCATTGGGGATAAAATTAAAAACACGACAGCAAAAGGTCATTGTTCCCGTTTCCATCATAAGAAATGCTGTATTTTAAACAGAAAGGAAAACTTCCACCATATATAAATGAACAGAAAAGGTTAAGTTGTTGAAATTGCTATGCAAAGAAACCACACAGGTTGTTGAGGATGATTGGTAGGCTACCTTAAGTTAGGTATGGGGGATGATTTCTCTAGATGAAATGTAAACTGAGACCTGAGTATCAAGAATAAGTTGACCATTTTAATAAAGCTCACAGGAGGAAAATGGCCCAGGAAGAAGGAATAGCTAGAGTAAAACAAATGACTGCAAACAAAGCAATCTGTATTTCTGAGAAACAGAAAGAAACACAGCATGGTTGGGACTTGGTGAGCAAGAGAAAAGTGGTTCAAAATGAATGGAAAGAACTAGGAAGGGCCTGGTCTGGTTATGTAGGGTTTTGCAGGCCAAGGTAAAATTTAGATTTTATTTTGAGTGTGATGGAAATCAATTGGAAGATTTTAAGCAGGTGGATATTTTCAGCAGATTTTAAGCGTGGTGAACGGTTTTTAGGGAAATCATTTTTAACTACAAAAATGCAACTTTATTACTGAATGGCGTTTTTGTAAAAATATTTATTTAAATTGTAATGGGCCCACAAAAAAGAGAAAACATTTAAGTTCTATATTTTTACACAAATCATTTGTTGGACATAAACTGAATTTACTAAATTCAATTATTATTATTACTAGTAGTAGTATTGGAGCCCTGGTGGTGTAGTGGCTAAGAGCTTGGCTGCTAACCCAAAGGTCGGCAGTTCAGATCCACCAACCACAGCTTGAAAACCTTATGGGGCAGTTCTACTCTGTCCTATAGGGTCGCTATGAGTTGAAACAGACTCGACGACCTCTAACAACAACAAGTAGTGATATTGAGAAACTAGCTTTGGGTTAGGAATCAGAACACAGAGATTAGTATTGCCTACTTAGTTGTGTGACCTTGAGCAAGTCACTTTTCTCGAAGGCTTAGTGCACTAACTTGAAAAAGATGGAGTCACACTGGATGACCTTGAAGAAGCCTACAAAAGCATTCCTTTCTTCATTTCCTTTCCTTTTTCAAGTCACTTCCATGTGGGCCATTTTCTTTAGGAAAACAATGAAGTATGAGGCAATGAGAATCTGAACTGTCCATATGTGTTACAACAAATAACCAAAAAAGTCCCCTTCTTATCAATGTTTACAAACATTGGTACAAATTGAGTTTGGAAAAATATATAATCCAAAAATTAATTATCATCATCAAGAGCATTCCTACGACACCAAAAATGTCCAAAAGATACCTGACTGTGGATGTCTAGCAAATCTCACTGTCTCACTTACAAAAGAAAACAAAAGCAAATACTGACTCTATCAATTCACTAAATCTTTACAGACGGTATAATTGATATTATGTTAAATTAAAAAACAAGGGAAAATTAATGCTGTGAGCTGGTTATATTCTGACTAATGGTTCTGATTTAAAAGACTAAAGAGTATATGAATAAAATCAATAATAAAATTTTGGAAATGTCTGATAAAAATGTAACTTTTACTACTTAGGTTATATAATTTTTGAAATGTCAGAAACGTTTTTTACCAGATACTGGCATTTATTTATTCATATCGATTTGAAAAAGCAGAAACTACTAAGGGGAGAAAGACAAGACAATAATTACACAAAGAATGCCAAAAGCTACAATGTATTACAGAAACATACTAGCAAATCCTTTTGAAAGGCATGCTTGGTTTCCAGATATAATTTGCCCATATGCACCACCTGGCAAAGCAATGGAAAGTGATTTTCGCAACCCCCCAACCTCCTTTCCCATAAGCTACCTCTGAGTTCTTTTCCTCTTCAAGGTTGCTTTTGACATTAAGGGAGTGTGGAGAGAAGAAAAGCAAGTAGAAAAAGATGAACATGAGGACAAGAGCCAAGAAATCCACGCTTTTCAAAGCTTCACAATTGCAGTTCTTAATGATCATTTCAGATAGCTTGATGCAGCAATGACTATCTGCTGTTTGTGAGAAAAGAAGTAAAACAGGTTGGAAGAACTTTGCTAGATAATAGAAAGAACAATGGACTGATCGTCAGTGCTTCCATATCAGTTACTAATGTCTAAACTGAGCTACAGAATCTTCATCTGCAAAATAAAGGGATTTAACTAAACACACTTCAGTTCCTTATAAATTCCAAATTTGTGTGTATCTAGAATGATTGATACGCTAAGTCATACAATATGTGTTTATTGTCCTCAGCCTTTCTCTCTGACTTCGTCACCAATCACTAACTCTGCCTTTCGGTCACACTGATCTTGCTCTTCCTAGAATAAGTAATGCTTGCTCTCATATCACGTCTTTAAGCATTAAGTAAAGTCTGCATGGAATATTCCTAAGGCTCACTCTTTATCATTCTTTCAATCTATGCCAAATTGTCATCCCTTCAAAGAGGCCTTTCTCAACCACTAGATCTTAAATACCTTTACCTTTACCCTTCCATTCTTTTCAACACTTATATTCCTCTTAGCATTTGCTATTATCAGTAGTTGATACCCTCTATGCCCTGCCTGTCAAAGGGAAAACTTGAAGAGTGCCAAGTGTTACCATTTTAATTCAATGCCAATGAATACTGCACCTTATCACATATATGAGCACTCCATTATTCTTCAGTGAAGACACAATATATGTACTCTATATCCAATTATCACATCAGATTTCTCATGATCAGAACCAAACTCTTCAAATTCTGTGTTGTCTTTAACTTTTCCAATTATCTCAGCTTTCTATTTTAGAGGCCTTAAAGCCATCTTCAATTATGTCCCTCACTTTATCTCTTCAATTTATTCTACCATTAAGTCCTGTGATAGTCGCTCTCCCAAAATATCAAGCTTGCATCCCTACATCTATATCTAAATGAACTTCAAGTCTCTTTTTGTCTACCCCGAACGGTAAATGTGAAGTATGCCTAAGACTCTAGCTTTATGTTGCTCTTGCAACTGTAAAGAACTATAGTTTTTCCCTATACTAACTGACTCAATCTAAGCATCTTAGTTTGCAAGATTCTAAAATATGTAGTTCATCTAAGCACTTCAAGCTTCCTAATTGTCCATCATCTCAGTTTCAGTTAATGGCATTACTATTCCAAGGGCATATGATGCTAATTTGTCCTCTCCATGGTTTTCCTGCTTGTAAGTCTTCCACATTAACTGCTTTCCTCTCAATTATTCAAACTCTACACATGTTCCAAGGTAGTGCTCAAGACTTTGTATCTAACATACACTAACTTTTCAGTGAGCTCTCCCTTCTCTAAATTCAAATCACACTGACAAACCAAATAATTTTCATTTGATTGTACACTGGCACTTTTTTTTTGTAACCAATTGGTTTATACGACTGTGATTTCCCCAAAGATTTGATAATGCCCTTGAATCTTATCCCTCTTGTGTAGCACAGATTAGGTATTCAATAAGTGGATATTTAAATGTCTCTCTTCTAAAACTCATTTACCTGAGGCTGAGAGAGCTAAATAAACTAAGTTTATCATGTAGTAGCAGGGTAGGAATTTAAATCCAAATCTCTTAACTCCTAGATCTTGTCATCTCCTACTTACTAATTTATTCAGATCACCTCTTACAGTCATTCATTTGAAGTACCAAATTATTTCATAAAAGTAATCTTAAAGATCTCAAAATATGCTTTAACAATACAACCTAGCATATATATTCCCAAAGAGCAAAATGTAAGAATTAATTAATATTCAAAATATGCATTTCGAATGATGGGAAAGTCAGCACTCTCGAACATTAGTAGACATTGCAATCACCTGATACGTGGAATCTCCTCACCAAATGTTGCAGTGATGTGACTGTTAATATAGTCCAGAGGTGTGTATTTTTCGACAGGCTCTGCAGGTGTTTCTGATGATTGTGGTCTTTGAACCACATCTTGTACTCTAGTAGTTGGCCTGCAGCTAAAGCACCCATGCAAAAAAGTGAAAATTGTAGTTGAGGGAGATACAGGTTTCTGAGCATGTCATTTGGGAAGAGTTTTTCAGAGATCTTAGTCTGCGTCAGTCTCAGTTCTGAAGGCTCCACAGGGTCAGCCAGCAATTATTCTGAAAAATCGATCTCTGTTAATCAGAATCTGGGAGTTAAGAAAGATGAAAGTCTCTTCTTGTCAACAATTTTTAAAAATAGATTGTATACTAACAACAAAAAGATTTTTAAATTTCAAAATGGCAATTATCTGTAACATATTGATTTTGTTGATAATATATTAAAAAGTAAAGAGACTCCCTGTGATTATCCAATTTCCTCCTGTACAGAAAAGAATGTAAGGAAATCACTTAATTGGCAACACAATAAATGGCCACAAAAAAAAAAAAAAAAAAAAAAAAAAAGCACTCTCTAAAAACCCTGCTGAATAATCTCCTCTTGAGATACATCATCTCTCTGAAATAATCACCAAGTCTAAACACTTCTATGAAACGAACTCTCTTTGGCTATGATAGGTCAACTAATGCCCCCTCAAAGATGTCTCTGGCAGACCCTATGAATATGTTATCTTACATGGCAAAAGGGATTTAACAGATGTGATTAAGGCTAAGTGCCTTGAGATGGAGAAGTTATCCAGGATTATCCAGGTGGACCTAGTCTAACCACAAGGGTCATAAAAAGCAGAAGAAGAGTGGGTCAAAGAAATCCAAAGTATGAAGGACCTGATCCCTGGTTGCTGGCTTTGGAGGTAGAGGAAAGAGATCAAGAGTCAAGGAATATGGTGGCCTCTAGAAACAGGCGCTGACTCTTAGTTTACAGCCAGCAAGAAAACAGGGACCTTGATCCTACAACCTCAAGAACTGAATTTTGCCAACAACCAGAATGAGCAAGAAATGGATTCATCCTGAGAACCTCCAAAAAAGGAATGCGGCCTGCTGACACTTTGATTTTAGTCCCTTGAGACTCATACTGAACTTCTGACCTACAAAAATGTGAGCTAATAAAGCCTGTAAGTTTGTTGTCATTTGTATGGCAGCAATAGAAAACTAACACAATGGCCTAATAAGGATGTAAGTAAAAGGGTCTGTGATTTTAACAGGAAGCGGAGAGAGCTGCAAATACGAACGCACAATTAGAGAAATGTCTTCAAGTACCACCTCCTACTCAATTGTCAGCTTAACAGTGTAGATCAACATATGGAAGCCCAGCATTACCACTGGGGACATGAGATTGAAAACTGATTTCATCTTTTACTGAAAACGTAATTAAATTCAAAGCCAAGTTAAAATTTAAATAAATATGCACTTGACAATTCTAAGAAAACCTGGAAAAAAATCACAAGTAAAAACAAAAAAGAAGAAGTGAAATTGTTCTCAGTACATGGTAAGCATAATGCTAGGTCTGAGACAAGTCATGCTAGATCATTTCAACTTCGTATTCTATGTCTGTCAGGGACACCAAGAGTTTTATTTGTTCAAGCATGAAGGTCTTCTCATTGCTAACGTCAGAAACTCAGAAGTCAATCCCACATACCGATCAAATTATGTGACTGCCTTCCAGGAGTTCTAAACACTTCTGAAAATTCCCCTTATATCCTAGTATACAATGAATTTGGTTACTGTTACAGATTGACTTTTGTTCTGGAACAAAGATATGTTGAAACCTCGACTCCTTTGCCTGTGAATGTGACCTTGTTTGGGAAATGGGGTTTTTCTTCGAAGGTATTACCGGTTAAGTCATACCAAAGTAGGGTGGCTGCTAATTCTAACCCTTTTTGAGTAGTGTTTTATATAAAGCGAGAACAGACACCTAGACAGTTACACAGAAAGAAGACAGATGTCACGCGCAGATGCACGTAAAAGCCAAGGAATGCCAAAAAAGTGCCTAGGGCTACCAGAAGCTGTAGGAGAAAAGGAAAGATCTTCTCCTGACCAACAGAGAGCAAGCATCGTCCTACTGGTGTCTTGAATTTGGGATTCTAGCTCCTAGAACTGTGAGAAAATAAATTTCTGTTCTTTAAAGCCACCCACTTTCTGGTATTTGCTACGGCAGCCCTAGGAAGCTAAGACAGCTATTTAACTACTACTGTGTAAGACAGGGAGCCCTAGAGGCACAGTGGTTAAGAGCTATGGCTGCTAACTAAAAGGTAGATGGTTCGAATCCACCAGAAGCGCCTTGGAAACTCTATGGGGCAGCTCTACTCTGTCCTATAGGGTCGCTATAAATTGGAATCGACTCAGCGGCATTGGGTGTGGCTTTTTTTTTTAGTGTAAAACAGAACTTTTAAAAGATTCCACCAGCTTGTCCTAATACTCTAAGAACTGGTGGATGTTTTTATTGTTATATGTAGATTCTTAGTAATTTTGAACAGTTTTATGAAAGTATTTTTTTGTTTTTGCATTCCCAGGTTAAAATTTTGTATGTAAAACAATTTATTATGAGGATTAAATATGTTAATGTATGGGAGGCATGTAGAACAGCTCCTGATACTTGGAAACCCTCCATAAATTTCGTCGTTAATGATTTCATAAGGAGTCCTGGTGGCACAGTGGTTAAAGTGCTAGACTGCTAATGGAAAGATTGGTGATTCTAACCTACCAGCCACTCTGTGGAGAAAGATGGGGCAGTCGGCTTCCATAAAGATTTACAGCCTTGGAAACCCTATGGGACAGTTTTTCTCTGTCCTATTGGGTTGCTATGGGTTGGAATCGACTGGACAGCAATGGATTTAGTTTTTACTTTTTTTTGTTTTGTTTAATGTTTTTACTTTTTTTTGTTTTGTTTAATGTTTTTGTTATTGCGGTTACTGCTTATCCTTACTTAGCCTTTTATCACTTTGATTGCATTTTTAAAATTCCTTTTAAGAATTTGTTCATCTCTACTGCTTATTATAAATGATCATTCATCCAAGTTTTTCATTAGCATATTTTTGTTGTTGTTGTTAGTTGCGGTTGAGTTGATTCTGACTCCTGGCAAACCTATGTGTGCAGAAGAGAGCTTCTACATAGGGTTTTCAAGGCTGTGACCTTTTGCAAGCAGATATCTAGGCCTGTCTTCTGAGGTACCTCTGTGTAGGTTCGAACCACCAGCCTTTTGGCTAGTAGTCAAGCACTTAATCATTTGCATCATCCAGGGACTTCCATTAGATTCCAGGAATGCATTAGGTATTGAGAGTGTGAAGATGATTGTAATACCGACCTTCTTTGCCTTCAAAGTTCTCAGGGTTTACATCTTCAAATTAAAATGGTCACCAGAGGTCATGTAATGCATTATTCGGGCTAAAATAGGTTAACAGCAGTAACAAATATCCTCCAATTGTCCGTATCTTCAAACAGAAAGGTTTTTTTCTTGTTCTTGCAGTCAGCTAGGAGTCTGGAGGCCACACAAGTCACCTGGGATGGCTGAGCTATACACCTTATACTAGCATGTGCTACCTGGATCACTGTGGCAGTGGAGGAGAGGACAGACAAATAAATGTTTCTGCTCACATTTTACTGACCAAAGGAAATCTCATGTTCATGCCTAAATTTAGGAAGATGAGGAAGTATAATCTCTCATGTGTCCAGCAGGAGGAGAATGAAAAATATTGGTGTATAGCACTTATAAGGAACCCTGGTGACACAGTGGATAAGTGCTCAGCTGCTAACCGAAAGTTCTACGGTTTGAACCCACCAGCTGCTTTGAGGGAGAAAGATGTGGCAGTCTGCTTTTGTAAAGGTTTACAGCCTTGGAAATCCCACAAGGCACTTTTATTCTGTCCTATAGGGTCGCTATGAGTCAGTATTATGACAGTTCTAAGTATAACACTTATGTCTCTTGTCTACGTTTATCTTTATAATGGATAAATTCTTGAGCAGAGGCAACAAAATGGCAGATGGGTTGGAAACTTCCTGCAGATCCATTTCGTGTGAATCACAATTGGGGCTCATAAAGGGAACTCATAATTATCTAAATTATTTTAGGAACTGTTATCACTTCGATTCCCATAATGGTATATACAAACAAGTCTAATAAATGATTTCTCAAATAGCAAATATTTAATGGAAATGTTCTATAAATGAGTTGTATTATCACTGCACACCAAGATTAACACTGTCATAAAAAAAGAGGTATCGAATTTCTAATGATACATTCTTTCAATATCTTACTATACTACTTATATTTGGTTTCTCACGGTCTTACAAATCACCATATATTTTTTTACAGACCTCTCCAAAAAGTCAATTTTAATGCACTTGCTCTACACAGTTATCTTTCTTTGAAGTAATTGCATTTCAGTGTCCATATCAATAACAGATTTTTTTCCCCAAACTCATACATTTTAATGCTCTGGAATTAGCTAAGGTGAAAACAGTAATTAGAACTTTTCTGTTTTACCCTACTCAAATGATCATTTTGCCAGGTAGATGTTTTGCCCCTTTTGGGTGGGACACTTTCAGGTGTCTCACCACCAAGGAAGGAGAAAATCTACAAATATTAATTTTACCTTCTCAGTGGCAGAAATGAAACCAGTTATTGAAACTTGGCCTTATTTCTCCAGTTCAATAAGTATCTAGAGCTCCTGGGATAGTGCTTCAATGCAATTTTATATTCAATTTTAAATATTACAGTATAACTTTCAAGTGCAAACTTCTTGTTAACTACTACAGTGCCATGGATACCAGATAAGCAGAAACTTTTCAAATTTCTTAGGCTTTTAGAATTTCTATAGTGCCTCAGAAAAGAAGTATATCCTTTATTTTAAAAAGGGTACCTACTACAGTCCTAATAACCATTCGTCCAGTTTACACTTACGGAAGAACACAATTTTTAGAATGGATTCATTCTTGCTCAAGATTTGCTACTATTCTTTGTGCTGTGGTGATGCTTTTGTGGACCAGTCTCTCCACAATGATCGTTTGAAATTTTATTATCAGTAGACCTAATGTGAGTCTCTTATGCTGTTAATTAATTAATTAGGGAAAAGAAAGAATACTAAAATAAATATGCCCATTGATAGAAAAATCAAAGTCAGAAAGTTGGATTTCTTTCTATCAAGATCAAACCATACTTATTATATGATATTATAAAAGTGTGAGCCTGGTTTTTCGAAAATGCTATTGTTAATTGCTTCACCAGTGTGTGCTAATTATGCAACTGTTCTCTGAGAAAACTATCATAAACGGAGAGATTTACAAAGAGTTAGGGGTTATAGGCTGACTCACCTGATAGTCTTTCTATGAGTTATTCCTTGGAAAATCTTCATATTTCCTCACAGTTAATATTTTTACCTTAAGATGGGATTTTATCTCTTCATGCCTGCTTTTCCATTCTCATTTTAAAAGTTGTTTTCATTACATAATTAATCTACTCAGAAATCTCCAGGGTCTTCCAGTTAAAAAATTCATCATATTGAATCTCTTCTTGATACTAAAGAAGAAATGTGGTGCCATACCACAGCATGGCTTTGGGATTCCTGGAGCCCTTAGTTTAAACCCCAGCTGCAACAATTAAAGAAATAGAGGATGTTTTCCTCAAATGGTTCCTCCCTCAAAGCACTGTCATGAACTTATGTTAATTCCCTTTCTTTCTCTTGTTAACTACTCAAGACAAGTTGAGTGTTATATCTTTAACGAAGATATTCAACTGGAACTTTGTACATGTAACGAATAGAGCCAGCTATAAGCACTTTTGACTAATTTTTTCATTTCTCTTTCATCTTTCTGTGATATAATTTAGTTGTTATAAAACTGTATTTTGCCTCTGTGCTTCATTATAGAATGGTGTTATGGATTGAACTGTGTCCCCCCAAAATATGTATTTGTATCCTAACCCCTATACCTACGGATGTAATCCTCTTGGGAAATGGAGTTTTCTTTGTTATGTTAATGAGTTCGTATCAGTTTAGGCTGTGTTCTAAACTTAATCACTTCTGATTTATAAAAAGAGCAGATTAGCCACATAAGTGGGCACATACTGGAGAAAACAGGCACCATGCGAGGATCACCAAGAACCAAGTAAACCCCGAGGCTACCAACAAGGAAGGAAGTGACACAGAGATCCTGATTTGGACTTTCAGCCCCTAGAACTATGAGAAAATAAATGTATATTCTTTAAAACCACCCACTTGTGATATTTGTATTACAGCAGCACTAGAAACTAAGACAACTGGATACTATTGTATAAATTATATATTTATATCAACAAAATAGTCTACAGAGTTGTTTGTTAAAAAATCATTTAGAGTGTTCTTTGTGAGTATGGATTTGCTGTGAGTTGGAATTGACTCGATGGCAATGGATTTGGGTTTCGTTGGTTTGTGAGTAACTTAATCAATTTTGAAGGTATTTTTTTATGGTAAGAGATTCTTGTCAACCATAATTATATTAGCACCTAATATTGTGTGACTTTACTATCTGATATGTACCCCCTTCCACTTCCACTCACAATTGCTTCTCTAGTCAGCACACAACATATTTGGACTATTTGTTTGTGCATATGATTCCCCTCATCTAGATACTTTCTCTCTGCCTATTCGCATTTTAATTATTTAATCATCAATGAGTCCCTTGGATTTTACTGCTGTTTCATTGATTTATCTTACCTTTGGATTACTCCATTTTCTTCTTGCACACACATCCTAATACTTGCTTAGAAAGATTCTCAGTCTAAGTCATATTTCTAAATTGAAATTGTTGTTGTTAGCTGCCATCAAGTGGGTACTCAACTCGTGGGGACTCCATGTATAATGGAACAGAATGCTGCCCAGTCCTACACCATCCCCTTGATCACTTGCAGATTGGACTGTTGTGATCCATAGAGTTTTCTTTAGCCGATTTTCAGAAGTAGATCGCCAGGCCTTTATTCCCAGTCCAACTTCATTTGGAAGCTCAACTGTTTAGCATGATAGCAATACATAAGCCTCCACTGACAGACAGGTGGTAGCTGAGAATGAGGTACTCTGGCTGGGAATCAAACCCAGGTTTCCCTGATGGAAGGCTAGAGTTCTGTCACTGAACCACCACTCTGTTATAAATTAAAATAAATACAGCTAATTTCCTATTTTCCTTCCCCTACACATCCCTCACCTACCCATACACCTATTAGCAAATCCAGGTATACCACCACAATTTCATGCTTACCTGCTGCATGATAAATATGCCAGTAAAATCTGGCACCACGTTACTAGGTGAAAACAACGACAAAAGCTAATCAATGCTGAGAAACGGATGTGGGTCTTGAAGACTCAGATAAACCTCTCCATTCAGAACTGGCTCGCCAAGCTTCAGTCCATTTAGTTCTGCAACCCTTATGGTGTCACCTTAATTTTCCCCTTGTGTTACTTTCATTTCAGGCCAAGGATACTGTCCCTCCCCGACAACCTTTGTGGTGTTACTCAAGACAGGACGTACGTCTTTTACTTTATAGTGTTTTATTTCTAATAAACACAGAGAGTCACATAGGAGGAGACCATAGGTCATAACAACAAATAAGCTATGAAAGTATTAAAAATCATACAAAGTTCTTCACAATGATTATTTAATTTTCCATAAACGATATCTGATATTATTTGGATATCATATACTCTAAAATTTTCAAAATTCCTATAATGGGACTTCATTATAAAAACATGAAAAAAAATGTTTTAAATTCTTCCCCAGTATAACTCTTAATTTCTAACTTTCCTTGAATGGAGAACTACTGTGTTTCAGTAGTTCCAAAAGAACTTCAAAACCACTTGGACTACTTAAAAGTAAAGGTCCTTGGATTTGTATCCAGAGATTTTAATTAATAGATCTGGGATGGAGCTTGGACATCTATATTTTTAATAAGCACCCTGGTGAGTCCAATACATAGCAAGACACAAGATTTGGGAAACACTTCATTTTACTGTTAGTATAGAACAATAACTGCCACCTGATTGACACTTGCTAGGCCCCGCATTTGAGTTCTCAGATCAGGAGAGCTTCATAATAGACACAGTTATGTACTTAAAATGCCATTTAAGGCAGTCTCTGTTTTGATATTAAAATTAGCTCAGCCAAAAAAACCCTAATTTTTCAAAGTAACTTAGCAAGAAGTTGGATAGCAATGCTCGGATTACACCAAGCTACTGCTTTCTTTCTTCAAATGAGACAAAGTTATGTGACGATTATCAAAATTCAATTCATTTGAGGTGACTTATACCCCAACCTACCCTGAAAATACTACTCTGGAGGTTTAATTTGTGACTGGTTATCATAAATTTTAATGACATGTTCTGCTACTTGAAACATACCTCTCTTCTGTAAAATATAAAAAGAATGTTGCTCCTTATTGTGTCTTGCTAAGAGAAAACTGGCAATTGCTGCTTCATTTGATAGTTTTTTAGAAACGACTCCATTTCTGAAATGGTATGGAATCCTTCTGTGATAAAGTGTACAAAGAAAGCTAATGTTTTATCAGATGTCTTAAAATCAATCCAATATGCACTCAGGCATGGTCCTCATTTTTTAAATAAAGAAGTAAAGAAGCAATATGCATATCAATTTAGGTTAGCAGAAATTTATTTATGCTGTGATTCATGTCTACAGTATCTCTTCCAAACCAAAACAATATATACAGGTATCTGAACAGTATAATTCATAAGTCTTTCAAGTTCACTGCTCACTGTTCACAAACACAAACTAAATTCCAAACCACAGTGCAGGGCTGTAGAAAAACTGAAAACAATTAAAGCAAAACTCTGAATACCCAAGAGATTGTTATCCCAATAATCCTACTTCACAGGAAGTCATTGCAATAATGTAGCCAAAAGGGTGCATCAATTTTCTAGCTTGTAATTAAAATTTGCATTATTAATGCCAAGGATATTCTTGATAATTATGTATAAATACATGCAGAAAAAGAAATCTTATTAAATAAGTCCACTGCCATCTAAAAATAAGTTTTAATATTGTTAAGAAAACATCTATTAAAATTATCCCCAAATAAGAGTGTTCAAATATACATTTTTACTTATTTATTAACATTGCTTAAAGATTATTTAATTATGGAGAAGTAAACTTGTAGTCTGTCTTCCTAAGAGATCTTACTGTAAATCTCAGTCTTGTAGCACTGTACTTTTTGCTTTAGTTTTCAAAGAAGCATTTATCTTCAATATTTTTAGTATTACCCTTCTTTCATCAAATGATTCTATCTCTCTCTTAAAAGAGAATATAACAAAAGCATGAAGAAAAATGCTATAAAATTTTCAGTTGGAAGAAAAATTGATAAATCAATTAGTTTCAGACTAGAAAAACATTATACGAGTCTTTTTAAAAAAATTTAAATAGGTACGTTTTATCCAAAAAGCAAAGCAGAGCTAAACAAAACAATGAACCAGTTGCTCTTGATCAGCCACTCATGGTGACTCCAGGTATGTCTAAGTAGAACTGTGCTCCACAGAGTTTTCAATGACTGTGATAGTTCGGAAGTAGATTGCCAGGCCTCTCTTTCGAGTTGCCTCTGGTTAGACTCGCACCACCAACCTTTTGTTTAGTAGCTCAGCATTTAAGTGTTTGTGCACCCATCTTTTATACAGGTGTATTATATATGTGGAATGCATATCTGCTTTGTCCATTGCAGATATTACTAATCTGCTGCATAATGCACTCACACCCAGATTTGCTCTCAGAATCGTTTTCCAGGAAACCAAAATAGGCAGCCATTATTAATCTACTGGGATTGGCAACTGTTGTAAACAGAAATCTATGGCCAGATGTATGCTATCCTGTTGAATCACTGATAAAACAATTTCTGCATCAATAACAGCAAGACTCCAAAATAAAGTCAACATAAAAAAATTGTTAGTAACAACATTTAATATGTCTAATACTTATTGCTTTATAACTAATACTAATTGAATCTTTGCTATCCACTAGGCACAATGCTAAAGACTTTATATGAATTATGTAACTGAATTTAGTGAATATTTTTGTTATCCAAATATTTTTGTCTTCAGGGTCTATGTTAGCAAGAGAAGTAAAATTATCTTGCTTTATTTACTAGATAGACCTCATTGCCTCTGTTATATGACTGGCTTTAGTGCATAGGCATCTGAAGTCACACAGAATGTATGTTGTCCTAAAAATTCTAATTCTGATGTGGTATGGTTAATCCATTAATTTAGTAGCCACATGTGGAAGAAGTTGGAAAAAAAGTAGGGTTAAAACAAGAACTCCTTCATAAGGAGATGATGATCATTAGAGAAGAGGAAAGAAAGATCTCGCTCAGGAATTTGGTGAAAGAATTACAGAAAAGTGGAAACCCAAGGAGGGACTACAATAAAAAAAGGAACAAGTGGACTAGGAATATGACTTCAAGTTTACAGGCTTAGTTACTTCGCTTACTTGGGCTAACACATTCAAGAGTAATAGAATGTTGATGAGATTCATCGTATATGCATTGTCTAGGGTAGCACTTTATAATTACAGATATAATTAGCTTATTTTAAGAAATGAAAATTACCTCTTTCACATATATCATGTCACCCCTTAAGTAAAAAATCATTAAGACAAAATTTTTAATACATCAGTTTCAAAATATATACACAAATATAGGCAGAATAGTTTGCATATACATACATATATATAAAGTATGTATATATTAATACTGTGAAAATATTAATATTGTGATGGTAACATTTGTGGAGTAAATGTTGCTAAAGCAACAGTTTATTTGGAGGTAGAGAGGTGGGCGAGACACACTTGAACGTTTTCAACTGAGATGGAACTGTTATAATTGGTAAGTTACTAGGACATTGCTTAAATAAATATTAGCATTATCTTTTAAATTAAATAGTTCTTATTTCAAATTAATTATTATTTTAAGCCCTTAACCAGTGGAGATTTGGTAGAAGAACTTTGCTAATTTTACAAGAGACATCTGGCACAAGTGAAGAATGACTGTAATTTGCCTTCAGAGTGGAAAACTGAGAAAAATAAACTACAAATTAATAAACAGTAAGTTATTTCCCAGGGTAAGATGCAAACTGAAACACAGAAATAATTTTCCTAACTCTAGAATCTACGTTCAAGTGAAATAAATTGAGAGGCTAGAGCTCATTGCCTACATGTAATTGATGAAACTTTATTTTAATATAGATGTATATAACAAAAGAAAATGGGAAGATGAATTGCCAATTACTTTGTAAGATGCTCTATCATGGCCTGTATTTGTATGTGTCATGCAAACCACCAAGTCTGAAAACAAATTTGTCTTATGAGGATAATGTATGCCTTTTATTAAAAAGATAGAGAGGTGAAGCATTTTATGGATTCCTTTTTATCTGTAACACCATGAACTTAAGATTTATAAGTACAGAGTGTATAGGCAGAACAGTGCACATACAGTAATATATTTGGAGAAAATGTATCACAACAAGAAATCATAGTCCAAGATACTATCTTCCTATTGTTTTCAAATATCCTGTTCATAGCCAGCAAATTATTTCTATTCAAACACTTGGAGTGGAGAGTCTAATTCAGAGTTTCATCTTGACACTATCCTAAAGCTCAGTCATTTTCTTAAAATATTTTGTAGTCTTGCTGTTACATATAATTTTTTTTTTCTTTAAAATTTGTGTTATCACCTTTCAGGAGATAATTTCTCCGCTATATTTCTTGAAGAGCACCTAAAGGTATTACTTGTGGAGATTCTTGGTTTGAAATATCAGCTAATACCACAGTCAATAACTTTTTATTGCTCATATTTCAATAACAATTTACCGTGCATATCACACATTGACCTGCATATGCAAAATCAATGTATAAGGTACAGACTCGGAATGAAATTTGAGTAGGATGAAAGTGAAAATCCTTGCATTTTAAAATGTGTTTCCCAACTACAGGGCAATAACATTTTCTACGTATAATTTTTGAAAAATTTTTTATATACGCCATTTAGATTTCTGCTTGTTTTCTTCAATTTCACTGTATTTCAGTAATATTAAAAAATTAAAGAAGCCAAAGGATAGTCATAGTTTCAGATTAAAAGTCCACTAAGGCAAATACACTATTTATGGAAAAAATGTTAAATAATCTATTGAACTATTGAACACTTATTATATCTATAAAATACCACCAATTGCTGTCTAGTTGATTCCAACTCATGGTGATCCTGGCATACAATAAGAACTATTCATTGAATGAATGGATGGATAGATGGATGAATGGATAGACACATAAAAACAGTGGGTAGATGTGTCAAAAATAAGGTTATTCATCAACATTAACTCTCTTTAAAAAATCCTAACCTAAAAATTGGTGGTGTCAATCTGACTGAGGTGCCTCGGAAGAAAGGTCTGGTGATATACTTATGAAATGTCAAAGCCATTGAAAATCCTATGTGCAGTATACTCTGAAACTCCTGGGGTTGTCAAGAGTTGGAATTAACTGGAAGACAAGTGATGATCTTTTTGTTTATTTGTTTTTTGATGGAGCTGAAGACAAGAGAAAGCAAGGCACGTTCTGAAAATTGCAAGTAGCTCAGTTTACCTAGAAAACAGGTTGTGGTAGGAGAAAGGGAGTTTGCAGAAGAGAGAGAAAAATAAATGCAGATAAAATCTGGGAAAAAAATTTGTATTGTCACTGACTTTATATAATTTTACATGGGCAATAATCTTTCATAACAAGTGTATTTTCTTTTACTCATGTCAGCCGTTTCATTTCTAGAAGCTGAAATTGCATTGCAAGAGTGATGAGAGACACAAAGGTCCAAGTCACAAGTTGATGATTCAGGAAACTATTAAGAAAGAAAGCATACAAGAGAAAGCATTTCTCATTTTCCACAATATATTTACTGTAAGAGACCTCTAACTGGCTTTACTGCCTACAATTTTCACCTACTCTGGAGAATGTTGATAATGTCTTTTCTGTGACGTAGATCTCAACATTTCAGCCTATTGTTTCTAGTTTTTTACATGACTTTCCATTGCCATAGTGATAAAATTCACCCTTTGTTTAAAGAAATGCAAGAACCTTCACAATTTGGCCTTATTTTTAAGCTTTTGTCCTTCCGCCCACAACGGACATCGATCGTACTTTGAGGCCATTCTTCAAAGTCTTTTCTCTTGCCTATGGCAGACTCTAGAATTGCCCATAATCTTAAACAAGTTGCTTAATTTCTTTAATTGCCAGTTTCATCATTTGTGAAATGGAAAAGATAACGATAATAACTCTCTCACAAGGTTGTTTTAGGAGGCTGGAAAATTCATGATAATTCATTAGTGCAGTATCTGGCACAGTTATTCAACAAATATTTATTGAATGCCTGTATGTGCTGTACATAATATTAGGTTCTGGAGATATATCAAGCTAATAAAACACAGAAAAAACCCCTGCTTTCATGAATTCTGTGGAAAAGCAGTTGCATATAAATATTAGTTGTTATTGTTAATAATGATCCTTCAATAATAAACTTAAATGTCCTCCCTTTCAGAAAACCTACCTTACCTCTGCCTGGTCTGCAGAGGTGACCCTTCCACCTGTTTTCTTAACACCTTCTGTCTTAACACCCAACATCTTTTACTAAAATGCTTATAACCTCTGGAAGCTGCCCTATGATTGGTGAGGGCAAGGACCAAGGCTTATTCACCTTTCCCTAGCATAGCGTACAGTCCACAGATGCAGCTCCAAAAGTATCAGTGAAATAATAGTGTAAATCATTTCAATACTGGATTAACAGAATCAACACAAACCTATTGCAAACCACTGGTACTTTAAATTCCCGTTTTTGATACTGCAGTCCAGCCATTTGTTATAAATGGTTCTGAATTACATTTGAAAACTTATGTTAACATCTGTCACTATAGGATCAACGTGGAGGAAATTGGTCAGATGCTGAAAAAGGAAACACATGGCGTGCAACCTCAAAAGTATTTATATCGATTTTAAAAGGGACATTTTTGAAAGAAAAAGATTATCTGAAAAAGGGACGTAACTTCTATGAGAGTAGAAATGTTTGCTTCTCTTGTTCACTGCTGTACCCCTAGGAAAATACCTGAAATATAATAAGTGTTCACTAAATATTCATCAAAGGAAAAAAAGGACCGGAAGAAGGACAGAAAGAAGGGAGGAAGAAATGAATGAGAGAATGAAGGAATGAAGCAGTATGAAGAAAGGTCTGGTTTATGATAATAGTCTATGTTCTTCTTCGTGTAGGTAAAACTAATCTAAATAAATACATGTATATCAATATATATTTATAAATATAACAGATATGTTAAAATAAATATAACATATTTTATACTATATAATGAATATATATTTAAGTATTATAATTTGGCTTGTTATGGCTTTTAACTTAGAAAATTGGTATTTCATCTTAAGTTTGAAATTGTACTCATTTAAGATCTAAAAGCAAGGATGACAAAGTTTGTTTAACTAAATCATCAGAGTCCAGAGTCGTCTGAATCAGATTGTGCGGTCTCCAGTCAACTTTCCAAACACTTAATTGATACGGTTTGTGTTTTGTGGCCTGTGAAAACTGACATATCTTTCTGTTGAATAGATACACACCCAGAGATAAAGGGAGATGAGCAGTCACATTGCAGAAGCGATAGACTGTTAAATGAATTTGAATAAGCTAAATTTCTTACATTAGTCTTTCTTTGCTATTCTTTCTACTCACAGAAATTGATCCAAATATTTAGATTGAAATCTCATGCAAACAAGAATAAGCTGAATGACAGCAACATTTTGAAAACGAGAAGACGATGAAAATACTGCAGTGAGTGGACTTTGAGTGATTCCAAGAGCCTTGGAAGGGTGCCTGAGCTTAATGTTCATGTTTATGCAAATTCTGTTTTTGTATATGACCAAACGTCCCACTAGCTGATGGGCACTCCATACCAGTCAGACCATTCTTGGAAGTTGAAAGCTGAGCCAGAGGTCTCTGCCTCCAGGGGCCAGGAAGGTGCAGTATCTTACTGAACAGGGTTAGACTGTGTCAAAGGAGAGAGATTTAGCCCATTGTTACCAGCTGGAATACAGGTCCATGTTGCCCAGTGCACAAAATTTTTTTTTTCCCAGAGAATTGAGGAATGTTGTTTTCACATGAAATCTTCTAGTCTTTAAATATTAGCATCTAATTGAAATGTAAATAAAAAAGATGTTCTGCAGATCATATAATACACAGCTGGATTGAGGTCTCAGGCCTGGGCTATAAGGAAACTGAACGTGCATGCACACACACATGCATACCCATACACACACACACACACATGCATACCCATACACACACACACACACACATGCATGCCCATACACACACACACACACATGCATACACATACACACACACACACATGCATACCCATACACACACACATACACACACACACGCACACAAAAATTTGTCTTGCAGTTTTTAAGGGTTAAAAGGCATCTTGCTGTGATGTACAGGGCTTATGCTTTAAACTTATTTATTTCTCTGCTTTTTTCCTCTGAAAGCTTCTTGTGACAATAACAGGGCCCCAAAGGGTTGGTTCAGATGGTCTGGATGGCTGAATATGAACATATACCCAGTAAGCCAATTATCCTGCTCTTGTCTATAAAGCAGAGACGAAAGCACTTATGGAGAATAAACAGCATACTAGAAAGCCAAGTCTAGTAATATATTAACATTTCCCTGTGTATAATCTGTACCCAAGGACTGTTTTAGTAACAATTACAAGAAAACTACTTAAAAAAAAAATTAGCCAGAGCAATTCATTCACCTCAATTGAAATGACTGTGCAGTTGGCAGAGAAAGCATTTATGTGCCCTTGATTAACATGGCAGATTTATTTATAATCTGTCCACTATAAACAAATAATCTATTCTCTCCCTGTGCCTTACCAGGGATATTATTCTGCCTTGCTGCCTGGCTTGTCCTGTCACATGCTCTGACATCTGCCAGTTCTGTGGCAGACACTGCCATTGTGAAGTCTAAGTTTAAACCACTTCATCCACTGGGAATACCCTGAACAGAAATTTCTCTGACACTTAGAAAATTCAGAGTCTCTAGTGAAACCTTACGTTCAGTTCAGAAAGTAAAACAGCCTGCTTTTCAGGTCACTTATTCTCATTTACTGCACAGTATCAGAAGTTTACTCTCACAGAATAGGGGGTGCATTTTTTTCCGTATGAATCACTTATCATTACCATAAGGCCATCCTGGCTGCTGGCAGTTGCTGCACATCATACATGCTGGATAATCTGTGCTTTTCCCCACTTTCCCTGCACAGTAAAAGAAAAAAATCCCAATTTGTGTAGTTTCTGTGAAATAGAATATGGACAAGTAATTTAAGCACCATTCACAGGGGAAAACATAAGAAGTTCTTCAATACCAAATTAAACTGCTAAAAAATGAAAACAAAATGACTGCAAACTTAAGATACTTATAGTACTAAAAGCAGCAATATACACTGATTTAACATGTGAGCATTAATCCGTTTTGATATATGTATGTCATTTGGAGGTTAAAATTATTTGCTAAGACAGTCACTGTAGATTATATTCACTACATGTCCATTGCATCGTTTGATAAAAGGAGAGCTCAATAAACAGAGGAAAGATTGAAGTTGTGAAGGATTTCATTTTACTTGGCTCCACCATCAATGCCCGTGGAAGCAGCAGTCAAGAAATCAAATGACCTATCGCGTTGGACAAAGCTGCTGCAAAAGATATTTTTAAAGTGTCAAAAAGCAAAGATGTCACTTTGAGGACTAAGGTGCACCTGACCCCAGCCATGGTATTTTCAATCGCTTCATATGCATATGAAAGCTGGACAATGAATAAGGAAGACTAAAGAATTGAAGCCTTTGAATCATGATGTCGGCGAAGAACATTGAATATACCGTGGACTGCCAGAAGAATGAACAAATCTGTCTTGGAAGAAGTACAGCTAGAATGCTCCGTAGAAGTGAGGATGGTGAGACTTCGTCTCACGTACTTTGTTATCAGGACAGACCAGTCCCTGGAGAAGGACGTTGTGCATGGTAAAGCAGAATGTCAGCGAAGAAGAGGAAAACCCTCAAAGAGATGGACTGACACAGTGGCTGCAACAATGGGCTCAAACATAGCAACGATTATGAAGATGGCTCAGGATAGGCCAGTGTTGAATAGGCAACCCTATGTGTTCCAACTTCTGCTATGGAACACTTTGGACGAAAAAGGACAATGTATATTTTGTGTTAACTGAGTCTTTTGAATACTTGCCCATTCATCCTTCTTTTTTTTTTCCTAGTCTCATAGCAAGAAGACTACTTTCTTTGCAGTGCTGACCTTTTTCTAGTTTGCTTTACTGTATCGCTTCTCACCTCATGTGGCGTTGCCCAATCGATTTTCATCACTTACAAATTCAAATTCTTCTTTACTTGATCCTTAACTTAGAATTATGCTAAAGTCTGCTTATCCTAAAAACAAAATTCCCTACGTTCTTTTCTCTTTCCTTTTCTGTAGCCTGAATTTTATTGAAAGAGTCATCTGTACTCCCACACTACACCCATAATACCTAAACTCTTAGGACAAGCTACAAACACACTCGAAGTCCACTAAGAAGCTCCATATCAGATTCATTGGGATTTTCTGGGTCATGTAATACTCTTAAACATAATAGCCTTTCTGGAAACCCCCCTTTCCTCTGTTATCCCTGACACTCTACTCTGCTTGTTCTCTTCCTACGTCTCCCACTGTCCCTTCCTCTCCCATCCAATGTAGATATCCCCTCCATATATCCTCTTCATCTTCCTTTATTTAATGGGTTCAACAATCACAGAAGATCATTAAGCTGATAAAATTTCTAACCATTTAGTTATGTCTAGACTAGAGACATTGCGGTGCAGTAAAGTTCTTGGCTGCTAACCAAAAGGTTAGCACCCACCAGCTGCTCTGAGGGTGAAAGATGTGGCAGTCTACTTCGGTAAAGATTTCAGCCTTGGAAACCTTATGGGGCAGTTCTACTGTGTCCTACAGGGTGGCTATGAGTCAGCATCGACTCAATGGCAATGGGTTTTTAGACTAGAGACATAGTAGAGCATTGTGCTTGAGGGTGGCCTCTCCAGCTTGACTTTAAACTTGGTTTTAAATTCCAGCTTTGCCACTTACTAATAGTGAGACCAGGGAACATTACTTAAGCCTTCTATGTCTCAATTTTTTCACCTGCAAAGTGGGGATAGTAATAGCAACTACCTTATTGCTGTAAGAATGAAGTGATTTAATACATGCAAAATGGGTAGAACAGTATTAAGGACATCAAAACATTCAATAAATAGTCTACATTTCCTTTATATACACCCTTCTTCCTAAAGTTGGCCTTTTCCCCAACTGGTCATTTCTTGTAACCTAAATTAGTCTACCCTCCACAGTATCAGTTCGGTGGCCAACATTTTCATGAATATTATTTCGCTGTCTTGCTTGGAAACTTCTAGTGGGTGCTTGTTGCAATTGGAATAAAATTCAAACACTTTAACCTGACCTAAAATTTTAACTTCTGCCTGCCTTTTCAACTGTATATCCTATCACTGTCCCCTGTACTCAACCACTGTTCGTTTGCCCTTGGAACTGGCTGAGTTCTTTCTCACTAGATGGTCTCTCTGCTGAGAGCACTTTTGGCCCAAATCTTGATATGGATGCCTTTTCAGCTGCCACATCTTAACTGAAATGGCACCTCCTCAAAGAGACCTTTGTTGTCCAACCAAACTAGAGCAGCCCTCTTCATCACCCACCCTGTCACTATCTATCAATGTTCATTTTTCTTCATATCACTTCAAACATTCTGAAATTATACTATTTATTTGCTTGTTTATTTTTAGTCCTTTCATATATACGCCCGATTTTCTTGAGAACTGGCACTCGTCTGCTTTTTAGTCATAGTAATTTTCATGCTGAGAATACTGCCTGACACACCATAGATATTATGGATTAGCCCAAAAATATGTGTTGAAGTCCTAACATGTATACCTATAGATGTAATCCTATAGGTATACATGTTAGGCTTTCTCTGTTATGTTAATTAGATCATATCTGAATAGGGTAGGTTCTAAATCTAACAATCACTTCTGAGTTATTAAATGAGCAGATTAGACCCAGAGATACACAGACACAGGAGGGAGACCAATGCCATATGAGATTTGTCCATGTTATGGATTGAATTGTATCTCCCCAAAAATGTCTGTGAATTTGGCTAGGCCATGATTCCCATTATTGTGTGATTGTCCACCATTTGTCATCTGATGCAATTTTCCTATGTGTTGTAAAGCCTACCTCTATGATGTTAATGAGGCAGGATTAGAGGCAGTTATGTTAATGAGACAGGACTCAATCTACAAGATTAGGTTGTATCTTGATTCCATCTCTTTACAGATATAAAAGAGAGAGGCAATTAGAGAGAAAGGGGGATGTCCTACCACCAAGAAAGCAGAGCCAGAAGCAGAGTGCATCCTTTGGACCCAGGGTCCCTGTACCGAGAAGCTCCTAGACCAAGGGAAGGTTGATGACAATGACTTTTCTCCAGAGCCGACAGAGAGAGAAAGCCTCCTGGAGCTGGTGTCCTGAATTTTGACTTTTCTAGCCTACTGGACTGTGAAAGAATAAATTTCTGTTTGTTAAAGCCAACCACTTGTGGTATTTCTGTTATAGCAGTACTAGATAACTCAGACAACCTATAAACCAAGGAACCAAGGAATGCCCAGGACTGCCTACAAGGAAGACATTGACACAGCCAAGACCCAAATTTGCACTTCTAGCCTCCAGGATGGTGAGAAAATAAATCTCTGTTCTTTTAAAGTCACCCACTTGTGGTATTTGTGTTATAGTAGCACAAGAAAACTAAGTCAGTGGGATATTAATCCCATTGCTTGGATAAATAAATAAACAATTTTCTGATATCCTAAGTATCAAAAAGAATCTCCCCTTAGTTCAAATAACTAGGATATGGGATACTTCATTGGTATACCTTTCATAATATTTCTCACTTTCTAGCTTGTATTGAGGTCCTTTGTGAATGTGTCTTAACTTCTTCATTTGACTCTTAAGCTCTTCGAGATCAGGAAGTGAGCTTTATTTCATCACTGTACATCTTTTTTTTAGCACTTTGCAAGTACTTTTTCACGCATTAGATGCTCAATAAATATTTGTAGACTAGATGAATGACTAAATGTGTGCCAAATCTCTCTCTCTGTGGCCAAGTGAATATCTAGTTGGCATTAAAAGACATTAGAGCTCTGGAATTAGAGTTAAATAACTTCAAGGCATTAGACTTCCGAGCACTCAACTGGCAGACTTGAAATAAACCTTTGCATTAAAAAAATTTTACCAAAAATTTATTGGTCACTAAGAAGCCCTGGTGGTACAGTGGTTAAAGCACTTGACTGCTAACCAAAAGGATGGCTGTTCTCAACACCACCAGAGAGAAAGAGGTGGCAGTCTGCTTCTGCAGATTTATAACCTTGGAAACCCTAGGGGGTCACTATAAGTTGGAATTGACTCGATGGCAGTGGGTTTAGTTTTTTGGTTAAGGTGAGGGGCATGCATTCAATTTTCCAACTCATTTTTCCCTCCAGTGATACCAGTAATAATATAAGAAACAAGGTAGAAATACCTACACAGCATAGAAATAAAAATACAGAATGTCACATAAATGAACAAAAAATAAATAACAAGCCAAATAGAATAAAGACATGAGGCAAAAATATACCAATCATTGTTCTTTAAACCAAAAATGATTATAAAATAAAAATGTTTGAAGTAATGCTGATCAGGGTAACTGAAGGCGTTTTATTTTAAAAATAAAAATTATTAACTGTTGAATCAAAAAATAATTGGAACTTCAACGTAAAAAGTTCATTGAAAAACATGCATCAGAAATGCACTGTTAAAACCACATGAAGCAATATTCATCCAGATAAACCTTCAAGAATTTGCTGAAAACAAACACAGCTGAAATAGTATTTATGTCCCTAATGTCTATTAATCTAAATCCCTAGAAGCACTACTTCATTCATCTTTAACAGAATGTAAGTACAAAATAACCTCCAACAGTGTCTTTGCAAACATTTTAAATGTTTTTTCATAAGTTCATGTTCAGAAGCAACTACTTCCAAATAATTATATATGTTTTGCATATTTTGTCTTAAAATAAAAGAGATTATACAGTATTTTCAGATTATCTGAATTAATATTCTATTAAATTTTGTTTAATGAGAGGTTACTGCAAACTGGCTGATCTATGTTTTATGGTATCATTTTTGTGAATGTGCTAGAAACACTGCAAGAAAACCCAAGAATCCTTCAATAAAAAAACAGGAATGGATTCAAGTACGTTTAGGACCAATTTAAAAGCTCAGGATCCATTTGTTCTTCTTTATTGAAAAACATTTATTTATTTATTTTACAGTAACATAAAGGTCCTTCTCAATGAAAATTATTTAAACATATTTCTTCAGGTGGTTAAAGTGTAGATTTTAGATATGTATTGACATCTGATTTAAATGACGTTTCAGTCTGAACACTTCCAGCAGGCAGGCACTGAGCTATTTCTCCCTTACAAATTCAAATCTATATCGTATGTGTGCAATGTAACTTATAGCATCTATTACTCTTTTTTTTATATTCCACATCATTCTCTCTTTATTCAAGCCACATCATCTTTTTCATGGACTATCAAAACAATATCTTCATTTATGAATGTTTGCCTCTGTATTCAGTCATTCCTGTTTCTGTCCCTACCACCCTTCAGCCGTAAACTCAGTTTCCTCACTACTTACATTATGACCTTCTATGACTCTGGTTAAAGTCATAAAATGATTCCCTACTAAGGCTCATAAAGTATGATAAAAATGTCTTAGCTTTACATACAAACAATGTCATACTCTAGTTTTTGTCTTCAGCTGCATTTGCTACATTCTTTTTTGCTTATTTATTTTTTGCTTCAGCAATACCAAGTTATTAGAAGTTTTCTAAGCATGCCAAGCAATTTTATGATTCTTTGCATTTCTATGTTCTGTTCCTACTTTTTTGAAATGCCTCCCAGCGTTCATTGGTTTCACACAATACTACTCATTCTTTGAAACTCAGTTGAAGATTGAACATGTCTGTAAGGAGCTCCTTGATATATGCAGACAAAGTTGGTGGCTTCCTTCCTTGTAATTCTAGAATATATTCTGTAAAATTTTCTCTCTGTAATACTACTTTTCCCTGTAGTTATTTGTATTTTGTGTATCCTACAAAAGCTGGTACCATATCTTACCCATCTTTAAATGCTTTTGTATAGAAGAATGGATGATTTTTGATCTTCTACTTTAATAGTGACTTTGTACATTTAAAAAAAATTAATATGTTTTAAATAAATCAATGCATCAATAAATCTCTGATAATGTTATTACCATATCGGTACACCAACAAGTCCTACATGATTTGAAATTACTGACACTCAGAAACTAATTTACTTGCTAACCTGTTACCATTGTTGATACCAATTTAATGACGTCCTTTGAAGTATGGATCTAGAAAGACTCATGGAACTTTTTCATTTCTTTTTAAGGTTTCTTTGAACTGTATTCCACCTAATCACTAAAATGGAAGCTAAAAATTTCTTAACTGTGTTGCTAGTATTTTTATTTCATGCCTAGAAGGCATCGCACTTTATGCTACAATCTGCCACAATCTGTGACTTTTCTCTAGGTAGATTTCCAATGCAGAGGCACTGACAAAAATGGAGTGACAGAAGATGACTTTAAAGTCAACTTCTCAGTCACAGATGTGCTTCTAGAAATGCATTAGTGTCCAGGGACCAAATTACTTGCCACTGAGTTACAGCCTAGCAAACAGATATCGGTAATAATGTAATAAACTGAAAAAGTGCTACTACCACTGTTGGGTTATCAATGATTTTTGGAGTCATAATGGCAGTGTATTTCCGTTAGAAAAAATACATATGCAAGAGAGTACCCTTTCCCCTCATAACAGGAAAAAAATAATGCAGGCAGTTTGTTAGATATTTTTAGTATAACACTCTGTTATGCCTGTGTTAGACAAGAGGAGAGTAAACAGATATGAACTTTGGTCCTCAGTTTTTCTCACAGAGGGAGTGCATTTGCTGAAGTGTAAAAAGGAGAAAATAAAAATAACTTCAAAGAAAGCTAGAAGCAAGGAAGCCAGGAGATTAGCAACGATAAAAAGAACGACTGAGGGGATGCCTACAATATAACAACTCTTTCAGAGCATGTCCTTTTCCCCAGGTAATATTCAGTAGCAATTTCACAGCTTCAGAACCCCAATACTTTTTTTTCTCTGTGTGCAGTACTCTTGCTCAGAAACCAATAACTTCTGAAAAAAACAACCATCATACAATCTCTGTTGTCAATAAAAAGCAGCAACGCCTGAAGCATAACATCTAAATATGCCTTAAATTGCTCATGTGGCTATTCCATCAATCAATAGTGCAAATGCAGCCATAGAACCTTGTTCTGTGCCAACATTATGGATCTCATTCTTTAATTTAAAACAGGTATTGAGAAGATCGCTCATGAGTTATTTTATGAAATATTACTTTTACTAATAGCTTTCATGTAATTCCATAGATATTAAGTTTCTGAACCTGGACACAAGAAATCTTGTGCATGTAGATTTTTATTGAATTGACTTTTCTGAACATATATGATGCATCATTACTATATAAAGGAAAACCAATGATTCTTAGATTTCTCTGGTTCTCTAAATGTTGGGTAGCTGGATACAAATACTGTATACAACTCTGTATTTAGCTGATTAAAGGATACATGCATCTGATAAAAAAATGTGGAACACAAAGAAGTTTGTTCAAATGAATAACTTGGGTGAAATCCATGGTATCCTCACTCAAGTGGCACTCCATATTAGCATAAATCCTGGTACAAATGACAATATGTTAGAATCTTTGGCCGCTTCTGTACATTTATAAGGGCTCAGTGCTTTTATTGAGCCTATTGTAGCTAAGACGCTAATGTAGACATAAGTGAATGCTTAGTTCTAGTCCAAGGCTATTGGTGGGGGTTATTAATAGCCTGGGAAGATAAGATAGGCTAAAGGAGTAGTAACCAGTTTAAGACTAAGATTGGAAAAAAGTAAGGTAATTTATGAAGAAAGAAAAGCCTTCAATAACTATTAAAGTCATTTACTATATATCAGGGAATCTTCCAGATGCAGGAGACAGAAAAAATGATAAGACAGAGTGTTGCTCTCAAGATTATAGTCAATTAAAATACAGATATTAAGAAATAAGTAAAATATAGTATGAAAATAACTAGGATCCAGGTACATACGAAGGTATAGGAGATGAAATATCCAAATATGATTCTGGAGGAGGGGAGTGTGTGATATACTTACTCACTAACAATGTTTGCACGTGAAATAACAATTTGAACACTAGTAATTCTGGTTCAGTCATATTTTATCCAAAAAATATTATCACCTACCCAACTACAATATAACTACTGCTTTAGAAAACTGAATTGTCTTTTAATTTCTCGAACAGTCTAAGTTACTTCCCACTTCTGTGCTTTGGCTTGTGCTATTTATGCTGCCTAAAAGCTAATCTACTTGTGAATAGTGAGTAGACATAGATTTTGACCCACCCCCTCCATCATCACCCCGTTATTTCACCTCCAGCTCTGTAGACAATATTCAGTTACTTTCCCTGCACGCTATGAGTATACTTTATATTAATCCGACTTCATAACTTATCATCAGCTTACCTGTAGGCCTTCTTTTGTTGGCAGCATAATTCTGGAGGATAATGATGCACCTCATTCTTCTATGTATTTGTCTCAGTGCTTGATATATAGAAGGTGCTCAATGAATGTTTATTGGAAGACTATATGATGGCATGCATGAAAGTACTCAAGACAATTTAAGAGCAGTCTGTGACCTCCACGGTGTGATTTGAAGGTTGCCACCCTCATCCACTTGCCACTCTTAAATTCGTTCTTCCTGGTCTTAAGGTATTTCCATCTTCGAATACTGCTATAAAAGCTACTCAGACGTTATCCATGAGGACTTTAGTGAAGACAACTTTCTGAGACAAAGCAGGATGAAAAATCTAAGTCATGGCTTGCCAAGAAGAAATCTCACCAATCTAACAGTTTTACTAAGGCCAGTATCTGAAAACCACCTTACCTAAAATTTCATTTTCTCACTCACAATTCTTAGTGTTTATTTTAATGACATACCCATTATTTCTTTATAGACATCACCTAACTCAATGATTCCACCTACTGTAGCCTGCGAACTCCTGAGGGTTTCTTACAATACCTGATGCTCTGGATCACCTGGTTAAGAAAAAAAAAAAAAGCTTATGATAGTCACACTATTAAAAAAAGGGTAAAAGAATGCTCAAAGCTTTTCTTTGTTGAATCCACTTCAGAAATGAGCTATTATTATCTGACGTATGTTCTTCTTAAAGCTGGGTAGAATCAAGACATAAAATAAAACTAAAATAAGCTATAAATTCAGGCTTGCACTAGGTCACTGAAATTTCTGGTTGTTCTTTAAACAGCCTTATAAGCAGGGTAGTTTCCTTTTTTTTTTTTTTTTTTTTGCTTTGCTTAGATTTTCAATTCTATCTAGCTTCCCCAGGTAGAAAGAGGCTAAGGGGTTGTACAATTGTGATAACAGACAGAAAAATGTTTTACAGGGAATAAAGCTAACAACTAGCGTTTAAGTGATTTTTGAAGGGGACTGAGATGCCAGGCAGACAAAATATAAAGATGTTAATGATGTCGCTAATGTCATAGGGAGAGCTTTCAGATTTTATCACTTCACAGTAGCTAGCTTTGTCACATTCTGAATGTTTTATTATTTGCGCTGAATGTTAAAAATAATCACAATAATTTGCAACTCCTGTCATCAAAATGTGGAATATTTTTTTCCCATACCTTAAATGTAGGTTTGCTTGTGACTTACTTTAACCAAAAAAAGAGTCAAAAATTATATTGTGCCTCTGAGCCTAGGCCTCAGGAAGGCTTGCAATTTCTAATAAGATCTTGGAGTTTAGATCAGGTCAAGTCAATTCAATTCTGTTCATCTCTGAATTGACACAAACTGAAAATGTAGTACTTCTTCCTCTGACATTAACCACCAGAGCTATTTCAGAACTCACAAGTCCTCCAGAGAGCCAAGGCTGCCCAAGACTTCATATACCAGCTACAAGTTTCGGGGTACCCATGACACCCTCACTTCTAACCTGCTGACTCTCCCTACTTCTTTAGGTTCAATAATTTTCTAGAATGGCTCACAGAACTCAGGGAGGCACTGTAATTGTGATTACAGATGTATTATAGAAAAAAATTATACAAATCAGGACCAGCATAAAGAAGAGACATACAGGGCAAGGTCTGGGAGGTTCCCCAATACAAAGCCTCCCTATCCTGTGTCACCTTCTAGAGTACTGATGTCTTTTGCGAAGCAGGAAGTTCATGGAGATTCAGTGTCCAGAGCTTTTCTGGGGGGACCTTACTATGTAGGCGTGATTGATTGTTACGTAGCCCACAAAGCTGAATTCAATCTCCAGATACCTTCCCTGAGGTCAGGTTAACATCACATGATGGGTCTTTCTGGCCTGACCAGCCTCAACTCGAGTCACCTCATTAGCATAAACACTAAGGGGTGATCTAACGCCCTCACGAAATTCAACACTGGAGAAATTTTAAGGTTTTAGAAGTTATCTCTCCAGAAACAAAGTTCAAATTCTTTGGGTAAAATTAATTGTAAACCCCACAGAGTCCATACCATCTGCTCCCATATGAACAAGCTCTATGTAGGTTATTAAATGGTAAGAGACATGTGGCGTAGTCACCCTCATTACCCATGGTAATAGTAAGCAAAATACCAGATGTGTGAATAAGACTATTTTAGAAATCACAGTTCCCAGCCAAGACCATCAGTTGACCATAAAACTGTGAATGAGCCCAGTCAAAATCAATCGAGTCTGGCCAGATAAACAGAAATGCCCAAATGACCAATGGACTTATAAACTGTAATGATGGTTGTTGTTTTAATCACTAAGTCTTGGGGTTGTTTGTTACACATCAAAAAACTGCTGATGTAATCTTTGTTCACACATTCAACAAATATTTATTGAGCACCTATATTGTGCTAGTCATTGTGTTAAGAACTGGAGATACAGAAGTGAGCAAGTCATAGTCTCTGGCTCCAAGTATCCACCATCTTGAAGGATACACTCAAGTAAAGAAGCATTTTAATACAACATAATAAGTGCTATGATAGGGACAAGCACAAGGTGCTATGGACCTTTCAAGCACTCAGTTTAAGAAATGCCCATCTAAAGAAATTGTGTACATGCATGAATGTATTCGTATATAGGCCCTACTCTAATATCAAAGTTGCCAAACTGACTTTCTGTTTAAATGTAGGGTGATGAACTGGTACCATCCCTTTCCCAGTTACTAAAAGGCTTAGAAAAAAAAAAAGAAATGTAATCAGATCATGTACTACCCTTCCTAGCAAAAAAGGATTGCTTACATTTAAGCAGTAACAGGAAAGAGCCAAATCTTTCTTAAAACAATAATTAAGTTATCTAGTATTTCAAAATGGCAAACCAAAGCCATGTTTGTTGAATTCTTTATTCCAGTTGGACTTAGATCCTGTAGATCTCAAGAAATAAAATTCTTTCCCTTGGCTAGATACTGTTACTTCGTAATGATTTAGGAAGAAAATAACAGCAGTTCTCCCTGGTGGAGAAAGTGAACTCACAGTGATACCTACTCCTGAAATTAGAGCTCATTTCTCTACCCCTCCATACCTTTGCTCCAAACCAACTGTGACTAAGGACAGCCTCAGATCTCTATATACCTGATTGGTGGTATCTAGTGTTTGATATGGCTCTGGGGAGCCTCAGAAGACGTGGCTGTTAGAGGAGGGGATTATCTGCACCAAATCAGCTCAAGGAGTTGTATTAGTAAGTGCTGGAGAAACAAAACCTCCCCTTCCTCCTTTCTGGATTACTAAGGGACGCCATCTCTGGTTTTGGGCAGTAATCACAAAGGCCAATGAGCAAGAGTTGGTCTCACTCCCACAGCCATATTAGACTGAATTCAGTGATTGCCATCTACAAATATGGTGCTCTGATTCATTTGGTTACACAATAATTTAATTTCTGTGCCAAATATCTGAATTATCATCAGATAATTGGAGTAGAAGATATATTGCATACAGGTAGATGTGACTTAGGAAAAGAACTGCATTTCTGTGATTAAGAAATAATTTAGATGTTTGAAACTTCAAACATATTACCATATAAAAACTACATCAAACATAAAGGTTAAGTCCTCCAAATCTGTTTTAAGTATGTTTTGTGAAAATTCACACCGATTTTTACCTCAGGTTACCAGTACGTATTGTTCAACACTGGTGGCAGAAGTCTGTCAAGGGAGATAAGTCTGAATGCCAGAAACTATGTAGCTTTTTCTTATCTGTATAAAATGGGCATTTGCCTAAGACAGTCACTCTCTGTGGTAGTGTATTACTGGAAAAATGAGAGCTCCAGATTTTGACCTTTATGCTACCTATTCATAGATCATGTAAGTTCATAAGTACCTGAACTACTTATACAACTACTTATCATGACGAAATACTAACTGCCACCTACTCTGGACTGATATTGCCCAATTATTTATGGTTAAAGGAAATTTCATCATTAATTCAATAAAATATTAAGCACTTAATATATATGAGGGCTGGGCAAACAGGATACGATGGAGAGAAACGCAAGTATGGCTTTTGATGATATAAAATATACGGCTTGGTGAAAACAGTGAATTAACTGAAAGCTACCCTAACACTTTTCAACATAAACATGAAATAGATTTCTACGGGCTGATAGACACTCTACTGCTTAAAAAAAAAATCATTAAGAAACATATAAAAAAAAAAAACAAACCCAAACCCGTTGCCGTCGAGTCGATTCTGACTCATAACGACCCTATAGACCCTACAGGACAGAGTAGAACTGCCCTATAGGGTTCCCTATAGGGTTTCCAAGGAGTGGCTGGTAGATTGGAACTGCCAACCTTTTGGACAGCAGGCAAGCTCTTAACCACCGCGCCACCAGGGTTCCATTTAGAAACACAGAACTCACTATTCTGTGAAGACAAGTGTGGTAAATAACACCATTCCACTAATATTCACTCATATCTAGTTCTCTTCTCTTAGGCACATGGAAGACTACGTTTTCCAGCCCCTTTGCAATTGGCCATGGTCATGTGACTAACTTTAGCCAATGAAATGTGAGTGGCAAGTGAAACTTGTAGGCTAAGAGTAAAACCTTGTATGTTATCCTCCAGGTTCTCTATTTGTCATGGCTTTCCCAGAAAAGATATGATCTGAGGTGCCAGGAGCAATATATTAAAGTGACCTACGTATGGAGAACAGCTGTCGTGGAGAGCTGATCACAGGAGACTTTGTATGAGCAAGAAATACGTTTTTCTATGTAAACCTCTAAATATTTTGGGCTTGTTAACAACTGCAGCATCTTTTAGTCCCTCCTGACTAACATCAGGATACGACCGAATTTATTTCAGGCGTTTCCCAAACATTCATCCATCGTTTTTATAGTTCTGTTTCATCATCATTGCTGCTGTTCTTGTTAGCTGCTATTGAAGTGGCCCTCGACTCATGGCCCTCAGATACAACAGGATTAGACCATTGTGATCCGCAGGGTTTTCATTGGCTATTTTTGGAAGTAGATCGCCAGGCCTTTCTTCCTAGTCCATCTTAGTCTAGAAGCTCCGCGGAAACCTCTTCAGCATTACAGCAACACACAAGCTACCCCTGGCAGACAGGTGGTGGCTGCACGTGAGGTGCAATGGCCGGGAATCAAACCTGGGATTCCTGCGTGGAAGGCAAGAATTCTATGACTAAGCCACCAATGCCTCACTGCTTCAACATCTTTAAACTGTTTATTTAACAAAACAGGAATACCTCCTTTAACATGATGTAGCCCATATCAGAGGAATGTGAACTAAGGCACTAGGAATTCAGTATTTGTACATAACGAGTAAAATTGATAAATTCCTAGGGAAAATGAGAGTTAGGTCATTTCTCCTCCCTTCCTACAACTAAAATAATGAGTTAAATCTCTGTAACAATCTAAAACTCTTGTCAAGGAGTTCTGCTGCTGCTGAATGTTTATATTGATTCGTAAGGAAAAAAAACCATAGAAGCTCCCTAATGTAAAGTGTGAACTCAGGCTCCTGCTAAGGGAACAAATCATAATAACTAAACTTGTTGAGGGATTACTGAGTGCTAGACAAATTAACTATTTAATCTTCCAACAAAGCAACTGTCTGAAGCAGATATTATCATCTCTGTCCAAGGACACAGAGTAATGAGTGGAGCTGAGCTTCAGTTCCTGGTAATATGCCCTCCAAACTCACAGTGTTAACCTTTGTGGCATACAGCTTCGTAGAGACAGGAGACAATGGAAAACATTGGAAGAAGAATGATTAACAGCTTTGCCAACACCAGGCAAAACTCTTTAGGGAATTTTAGACCACATCTCAAACAAGTCCAAAAAGGTTCTGAGTGAATTTGTTCTTCTCAAACCTGGGAAGCAATTTCTGACAACGAAAAAGGAAGAACAATGATTAATTATATCTGGATTATAAAAATTCCTTAATCTGTATTATTTATACTCCTCAACATATTAACTATTAGTTCTTGGAAATGTATGTTACTCTGTCTATGAAACGTTATAGGTTGGATAAGCCTATCTGAGAACCAAAGCAAGATGATCTATATTAGTCACATTTATGACAACCAGGGTTATCCAGAACCTATCCACTCTCTAGACTCAAGAACCAGGAAGTATTAAACCGCTTTTAGAATGTTTCATTTAAATCCAAATATAGGAAGATAAGGATTTTTTTTTTCCTAGAAATTTTACACATCCATTAAGGCAAATATTCTTTCCAAGTTACCCAGGAATATATTCTTAAATATAAAGTTTTGGTTGGAATTTACCTAATAGGAATATACTTAGCATTACGTCCTCTCTCCACAGAACTTATGTTCCTAGACTCTGAATATACAGATTCTTCAGCCCAAACAGGAAACACAAGCACTTATTTGTATAGTCCTGTGTGTGGCAATATTATTCTTTAAGATATAAGTCAACAAAGGACAAGAGTAATGTCATTTCATTTGTACAAAAAAGAACTGAGTGTCATACACTTTTTCATACGATAATTAAACATAACATGAACAAAGATAATATTAACATAAGGGAATGAATGCTGCTATTCTTAAATGGTTATCGGTTGACAATCAAGAGACTCCATCTTGATATACTACCAAAAAAACCCTAAACCCGTTGCCGTCGAGTCCATTGCAACTCATAGTGACCCCATAGGGCAGAGTAGAATTGCCCCACAGGGTTTCCAAGGAGCAGCTAGTGGATTCGAAATGGCAACGTTTTGGTTAGTAGCTGAGCTGTTAACCACCGTTGTTGTTAGGTGCCATCAAGTCGGCTCTGACTCACAGAGAACAACAGAACCAACAGAACAAAACAGAACGAAATACTGCCTGGTCCTGTGCCATTCTCACAATCATTATTATGCTTGAGCCCATTGTTGCAGCCACTGTGTCAATCCATATCCTTGAGGGTTTTCCTCTTTTTTGCTGACCCTCTACTTTACCAAGCATGATGTCCTTATCCAGGGGCTGATCTCTCCTGATAACGTGTCCAAAGTATGTGAGACGTAGTCTCGCCATCCTTGCCTCTAAGGAGCATTCTGGCTTTACCTCTTCTAGGAAACATTTGCTCATTCTTTTGGCAGTCATGGTATATTCAACATTCTTCGCCAACACCATAATTCAAGAGCATCAATTCTTCTTCTGTCTTCCTTATTCACTGTCCAGCTTTCATATGCATATGAGGTGATTGAAAACACCATGGCTTGGGTCAGGTGCACCGTAGTCTTCAAGGTGACGTCTTTGCTTTTGAACACTTTAAAGAGGTCTTTTGCAGTGGATTTGCCCAATGCAATGAGTCGTTTGATTACTTAACTGCTGCTTCCATTGGTGTTGATTGTGGATCCAAGTAAAATGAAATCCTTGACAACTTCAATCTTTTCCCTATTTTTCATGAAGTTGCTTATTGATCCAGTTGTGAGGATTTTTGTTTTCTTTATGTTGAGGTATAATCCATACTGAAGGCTGTGGTCTTTGATCTTCATTAGTAGGTGTTTCAAGTTCTCTTCATTTTCAGCAAGCAAGGTTGTGTCATCTGCATGTTGTAGGTTGTGAATGAGTCTTCCTCCAATCCTGATGCTGTGTTCTTTTATAGTCCAGTGTCTCGGATTACTTACTCAGCATACAGATTGAATAAGTATGGTGAAAAGACGCAACCCTGACACACACCTTTCCTGACTTTAACCACTGTAGGGTGATAATATTTTAACCAGAATGTGATCTAAGTAATCTCTTAGAGGACACACTCAGTTAGATAGCTTTTTTTTTTTTTTTTTTTTTTTTTAATATATTTTATTGTACTTCAGGTGAAAGCTTACAGAGCAAATAGTTTCTCATGAAATAGTAGTACACATGTTGTTTTTTTTGACATTGGTTAACAACCCCACAACGTATTAAGCCTCTAAATTCTCAACCTTTTTTTTTGATGAAAATTACAGATGGCCAAAGATACACCGTTTCAAAATTTTCTACATTCACAGTTCAGTGACATTGACTACGCTCTTCCAACTGTGCTGTTATTCTCACTTAAGATGAAGGCTTACAGAACAAAATAGTTTTTCATTTAACAGTTACTACACATGTTGCCCTATGACAATGGTTAACAATCTCACAGCACATCAAGAATATCCTTACTCCACCTTGTGTTCCCTATCACCAGGGGGCTTCCTTGTCCCCTTCTGTCTTCTGGACCTTGTCAGTGGACTATTGTACCTCTTTAGTCTCCTTTGTTTGTTTATTTATTTATTTATTTTTATTTTATTTAAACACCATTTCAAAACTTTTTACTTACACATTTAAGTGATATTGACTATGCTCTTCCAATTGTGCTGCCATTCTCGCCCAAGATGAAGGCTTACAGGACAAAACAGCCTCCCATTTAATAGTTACTACAAATGTTGCCCTATAGCAGTGGTCAACAATCTCACAATACATCGACAGTGTCCTTATTCAATTTGTGTTCCTTATCATCAGTTTCCTACTCTCCCTCTGCCTTCTGGCCCTTGTCACCGGACTCCTGTACATCGTTAGTCCCATTTAGTTTTACTGGGGTGTCCATTCCCAGGCTTAACATCGAACCTTGAAGGTAACTTCCCCTCTGAGCTGAAAGGGTGTCTGGGGGCCACACTCTCGAGGTTTCTCTAGTATTCTTTAGGCCAGTATATCTGGTCTTCTTTTTTTTTTTTTTTTTGGGAGTTAAAATTATGCTCTACATCCTACTCCAGCTCTGCCCAGAACCCTCTGTTGTGATCCTGGTCAGAGGAGTCATTGGTGGTAGCCGGGCACCATCCAGCTGTACTGGGCTCAGTCCCGTGGAGGCCTTGGTAGCTGTGGACCATTAGTCCTTCGGACTAATCTTTTCTTTGTATCCTGTTCTCTTCATTCTCCCTTGTTCCCGAAGGGATGAGATCAGTGGAGTATCTTAGATGGCCGCTCATAGGCTTTTAAGACCCCAGACACTACTCACCAAGGTAGAATGTAGAGCATTATCTTTATAAGTAGTGTCATGCCAATTGAGCTAGATGTTCCCCGAGATCATGGTCCCCAGAGCCCTCCGTCCAACAACTCAGTCCCTCGGGGGGTTTGGATGTGTCTATAGGGCCTTCATGACCTTTCCTTGTGCAGGTTGTGTTAGTTTCTGCTGTACTATGTACTATCTCATCTCTCACCCAAGTTACCACTTACCTATTACCTATTTAGTATCCCCCCCCCCTCCCATCCCTGGTAACCAACAAGGATTGTTACATTTTGCATGTGAATTTTTTCATGGGTTTTTACAATAGAGGTCTCATACAATATTTGTCCTTTTGTGATTGACTTATTTCACTCAGCATGATGTCCTCCAGTTTCATCCATGTTATGAGATGGTTCACCGATTCATTGTTCTTTCTCGTTGCATAGTACTCCATTGTGTGTATGTACCATAGTTTGTGTATCCATTCGTCTGTTGATGGACATCGAGGTTGTTTCCATCGTTTTGCTATTGTGAATAATGCTGCCATGAACATAGGTGTGCATCAGTTAGATAGCTTTTATATAATTATTATTATTTAAAGCTGGATTATTTACTCGTATTATAGAAAACCTAAGGCAATCCTAATAGGCTGACGCAAATAATGTAAACTCTGGAGTGGGTTTAGTAACTTAGTAACTATTCTAGTTTCTAGAGGTAAACACAAGTTAATATGGCCAAATAATCACCCAGGGACATGTGAACCTATATTTTTGAGTGATGTTGACATTGTACCTAAATCTGGAAAAATCACAGCCAAAAAACAACTTGAAAAATATGTCTTATTCAATGTGCAAAGATTGCAGCAAACATTTGATATACAGCTAATTTCTAAGTTTCTTGTTTTGCTTTTTCTCACACCAGCAAATGTGCAGTCAGTACGGTATGTGCAAAGCCTCAGATATAATTATATATATAACAGATTGCAAATAGCCTTTAAATTTTCTGGCAATTTACATATTTTTGTGTGCACAGAATATTCTGGAATAAACATATGATACTCAAAAAGGTTAAAGATAGGAATAGATCTTTATTTTAATGAAGCAAAGTTCTTGCATTTCTAATCCTTGTGCTCAAATTAAAGAGCAAACCCAAGTGTTAACTTAGATACTTTAATGAATTTACACACATACACACACATAGACACTCATGTTCTTGGATTAACCATTTACTGTGTGCTAGCTCTGTATCAGGAATGATACAGGACACAGGGTATAGAGCTAATTAAGTACCATGGAACTCACTGGGGAGACAGATCCCTCCTTTATATGAATTATTTATTATAATGAGTAAGTGCATTGAGAAAAGTTTATATAGGTTATCATGAGGAAGCTGGGGAAGAATTAACCTCCCAATCAGTTTGGAAGGAGTTGGGAAGGGGGTGGCCTATGAGTCAGCATCCAGCCTAGTGCCTGTCTAGAATAATTACTAGATAATTTTTTTTCAAATGACTAAGCCGATTCTTAAAAGTATATAGATGCAGTTGCATGTAATAAATATGGACCAGGATAAAAAACTAACTGTGTTGTCCTATTCCAGTCTTTGTTGCTGTCTTAGGAAAGGATGTCTTTGGCCCAACTGTTTAGGTCAATTTGATTCAGTCTTGTAATTATCTTTACTTTGTATTGTGACCAATGAAAAACTCCTGGCAGGACTAAAAGTGTCAACTCCAATGTTCTCTTATTGTTTTATAGATAGGTCATCATTCTGTGGTTTCTTTGTAATTATTTTTTAAGCCACAGGTCTATTTGCTAGGGTTAGATTATTTAAGACTCTGATTAATCTACTTAAACAGGTAAAGATAAACTGTAACAGACCGAAGGAGATTAAACAAGTGAGAATATCAGCTTTAAACCTCCCAGGTTGGAACCTGTCTTCTTCCTCTGGATACCTCAGATTCAGTACAGTCATGTGGATTGGCTTTCTGACATCCTGACCAAGGCAAAGGGCCAGTTCCCGTCTGCGTATTGAATACAAGAAAAACTCAAGTTTTTTTCTTCCCTTGTTAGATGAAATAAAGATGTTCTAGAAGACCTTTTTGCCTCTCAATGGATTCTTTTTAAACTCCCGGGAGTTACATACCATGTCTCATTTTTCTAGAGTAAGAAGAACATAATCATTGTGACCCAGCACGTTTATACACACACACACACAAACACCTAAAACTATCATAAGAGTATATCACCCTTACTAAATACAAAGCTTTCTGTAATTTGTTATTCAATCTATTATATTTAATTTAAAATGGCAGGAGTAAATCAATTTTATTATTCACTAATGGGTCACTATCTTCAGTTTTAAAAATACTGTTCTTGACAATAGGGAGACATTAAAAGTCGTGAAGCATGGTGTTGTTATTGTTAGGCTTGCAGAGTTCATTCCGGTACCTGGGTGGACACAAGACCAGGTAAGGAAACAAAATAGGAGCCAACTTTCAAAAGATAATGTTATCCAAAGTGGGACAGTGTTAGGAAAAAATGAGAGGAAAATTTTAAAACACAAGAAATAGTTGGTAGAATCAGCAGGATTTTGTTACTTAAGTACTGTGTGTATTTGGAGAGTTGGATAGAGAAAAATTAGCCATAAATCACAGTTTTACAACTTGATTGACCTGATGAATGTTGATGTTGCCAAAAAGATAAATATAAAAGGATGATCCAGGTTAGACATGTTGAATTTAAAGAACCTCTAAGACATTTATTTAGAGATGTCTAGCTGACATTTGAATGTTAGAAAGTTCTGGTTAGAATTTTGAAAAAGATAGAGCTACATAAGTCATCAGCACATAGGCGATGTTTACAAGTGTAATGAAGATGAAATCACCTCGGGGGAGACTGCAGAGTGAAACTAGCAGACAGCAGTGGCGGTACTCTGGAGAAAACCAACATCTATAAGCTAGACTAAGCAAGGAGCCTCAGGAGAAGGCAGTGGAGAACCACGAGAGTATGATGACTCAGAAGGTCAATGAATGATTTGGGGATAGAGGAGAGATTAATAGTTTCAAAGGCAGCAGAGAAGTTCATTAAGGCCTGAACAAGGTTTATTGTGTTTGCAATTAGAAGGTCATTGGTGATAAGAGTGAGATATATTTGAAAAACATCTGGGAAAAAACACCACATCGCAGTGGGTAGAGGAGCAGCTGTGCGGACAGCGCCTGTGAAGTGCTTGTGTAAGAAAATTGTTGGTAAAGGGAACAGAAAAAAAAGAGACATAATGACAGAGTGATAAGGGGACAGGGAGGATTCTTTTCTTTTTCTTTTTTAGTTTTTTATCGAGAGGGAAGAGGGAACTCACATAACATAAAATTAACCATTTTAAACTGAACAACTGAGTGACGTTTAGTACATTTCCAATGTTGTAGAACTCTCACATTTATCTAGTTCCAAAACCTTTCCATCATCCCAAAATAAAACCCCATTGTCGTTAAGCAGCAACTCTCCATTGCCCCCTCCCACCAGTCCATACCGATTCTCATTGCCCTTGAGTGGATTCCAACACATAGTGACCCTACAGGACAGGGTAGAATTGCCCCATAGGCTGCTTAAGACATATGAGTAGTTGCAAGGTTGGATAGGGAGAGAGACAAATCAGCAATAAATCACAGTTTTATAACTTGATTGACCTGATGAATGCTGATGTTGCCAAAAAGGATTTCCAAGGCTGTAATTTTTATGGAAGCCCACTTGCCAAATCTTTCTCCCCCAGAGCGGCTGGTGGGTTCGAACTACCTATCTTTTAGTTAGTGGCCAAATGCTTAACCACTGCACCACCAGGGCTCCTTCACCAGTCCCTAGTAACCACCAGTCTGTTTTCTATCTCTATGTATTTACCTTTTCTTGATATTTCATGTAAGTGGAATCATATAATACATGACCTTTTGTGTCTGGCTTCTTTTACTTGACATAATGTTTTCGAGTTTCATTCATGCTGCAGCATTTATGAGTACTTCATTCCTATTTAAACCCATTTGATCCGGCTGAAGCCGACTCATTGCGACCCTATAGGACAGAGTAGAACTGCCCCATAGTGTTTCCAAGGAGCTGCTGCTGGATTCAAACTGCCGACCTTTTGGTTAGTAGCTGAGCTCTTAACCACTGCACCACCAGGGCTCCACATTCCTATAAAGCTGAATAATATTTTATTGCATGGATAAACTACAATTTGTGTTTCCATTTGTATATTGGTTAACATTTGGGTTATTTCCCCCTTTTTGTTAGTTTAGGTATTTGGCTATTGGCATTGGGCAGAAGTATCTTTTTGAGTATCTATTTTCAATTCTTTCGGAAATAGACCTAGGAGTGGAATTTCTGCGTTTTTTATTTTGTGATATTTGGTTTGGTTTTCATTTTTGTTCAGCTGTAGAAAAAGAGTTTTGACAACGCTTAAGGAAAAGGTAAAAAGAATGATGGAACAAGGTTTTAGAGTCATTGAGAGAGTATTTTCACACAATAAAACATATTTCTTGTACATATCATGACTACCTTCAAGAGAATTTTAGTATTAATTAGAATTCCTGTGTTATGTTTAGGCATATTCTGAAATGGGGGAAAATGAACGTTACGTATTGTGGCTGATTAAAAATGCCCTCGATTTTTTTGCTCTTCCTCCCAATGAGAGGTGGGGCCTATGTTCCCATCCCTTGAATTTGGATGGCCTGTGGGACTTCTTTGACTGATAGAATATGGAAAAAGAGAAACTGTGCGAGCTTCTGGGTCCAGGCATTAAAAACAGGCAGCTTCTACTTGCTGTCTCTTTAAGTCACGTATCTGGGAGCATTTGCTGCCATGTAAGAAGTCCAGCCACCCTGACACCATCCTGCTGGAGTGGCCAGGTGTAGGCACTATGGTCAAAAATCCCAGCTGAAGTCAGCTTTTCAGCTACTTCAGCCAAGCATCTGACATATGAGTGAAGCTACCTTAGCCTTTCTAGACTGGCCTATCAAGCTCCTGAATAAAAATTATTGACCATAGTCAGTAACACAAGGCATAGAAGAACGACCCAATAGAATCCTTACCACAAAAGTATACAATGCAATAAAATCATTCTTGTTTGAATTTGCTAAATTTTGGGGTGATTTGTTATGCAGCAGTAAGTAACTGGAACACGTGAATTTCAGAAAGTACTAGCTATTCTATTTCACTTTTTCACGTATGACTCAGATGAACTAACTCAGTATAAAAGCTGTAAGTAGCTAAAAAAAATGTCCAAATGATCCTGCAATTATTTTCTTAGCAAGTATTTATCTGATCTCCTTATTAAAATGCCATCTAGGGGCAAAATACTATAGAATCAGGGTTTGATTTAGCTTTATTTAGTAATGATTGATGGCCATTTTATAAAAAATGTTAAAAACCTTACCTGTATTTATATACCAACAAAAGAAGAAGAATTATAACTGAAACATCAGTGCTATTTTAAAAACCCACTATCTACACTGTTAAATCATTTTCCTCTTGAAAGAAGAATGAATAAATTCACTATGTGTTGGTAAATACTATCTATTTTTGAGAATTCATACTCTAAGCAGATTGGTAGAGAAGGGTTGATAATCTAATGTTGTACAAAATTACAGTGAAACCTGGTTACAGCTTCCAAATAATGCTGCTTCTTCATACAATAATCATTTCAGAAAAAAAAAAAAAAATCCAGGTAAAGGCTTTGATGTTCAAGGTAGGTCATTTAGGTATTTTTTCCTCATGGAAATTGAAGCCACTTGAACAATGTAAATGATATAAAAAGCTCCATGTAGTCCATTTTCTTTCATTTTGTGTGGTTTCCTGCAGATCCTAATAGCCAATTGTTTTATGACTTAAATAATGTTGAGTGTGAGCATTTTCACTGTGGTAAATTTCAGGCACAAACCACAGGAAGTAGTGATGCAGTAAATGAAATTTTCCCCATTGAGTCAGTGTTATCTCTAATATCCCGCTATGTGTTAGGACTCGTATTGCTGCTTGAATGAATTCTTTTGGGGAAAAACAGTAAAAAAAAACCAAAAAAACCTATTTCTTCTTCCTCAAATTGTCTCCATTCCCTGCTGAGGATAGAAATTTGGGTACATTAGTGGAGATAAGAGTTTTAAAATTATGTCTTGATTCACATATATATATATATATATATATATATATATATATATATATATATATATAATCTTCTGAACAGTTGTAGAAAGGGACTATCACATATACATTATATATATAATATATATAAATACATATAAATATATGTATATATGATAGTCCCTTTCTACAACTGTTCAGAATATTATATGAACTCTGAGACTAGGAATTTTAATTGTGCGGGGCCCTGCTGGTGCAGTGATTAAGCATTCGGCTGCTAAGCAAAAGGTGGACAGTACAGATTCACCAGCTGCTCCTTGGAAACCCTATGGGGCAGTTCTACTCTGTTCTATAGGGTCGCTATGAGTCAGAATCGACAGCAATGGGTTTGGTTTTCGATTAGGTAACTTGATTTTTTCATGTGAGAAATAATAAATGTAAAGCAAATAATATCTACGCAGGAATCCTCTAATATCAAAGAATTATTTTGACGTTAAAAAGAACTAGTTCAGGAAATTAAGTTTAAAGAAATGAGACATATAAAATTGCTTATGATATCTATTTCTGCTTAAATTCTATATTGGTTGCATACTAATATGGCTAACAATAGTTTGGATGATTCTATTATTTTATTTTTGTAGAGTCTAAAATAAAATATGCTTTTGATTGCAATTTCCACTGCCTGGACTGCAATAAAAAATACTAAAAAATACTGCTACGTGAAGTGACTTTGGATTTATTGTTTTTTTTTTTTTTAATTAATGACCATTTCTCTGCTTTATTAAAAAGTTAATTGTTCAGTACTATTTGAAGAAATATCATTTTTTTATGCAAGAGATAAATAGGATACTTTTTAAAGTGTATGATTAACTAATAATATCTATGAAAACAGACATAAGGACACTTCTTTAAAATTTAGTATTACACAAGTAATTTTAACAATAGCATTACTGTAACACAAAGACTAACCTCTAATAATTCATATAAAAATTGTTACCCTATTCTCTTTTTTAGTGAATGCACAATTAGCTGATGTGGAAAAATCACAAAGACGTACCCTCTTTCATAAATCTTTCATTCAGTGGACAGATATACATTGAGTGCCTAATATGTATCAAGGGGCAGTGGTGGGCCAGTGGTAGAGTTCTCACCTTCTATGCAGGAGACCCAGGTTCAGTTGTCAACCAATGCACTTCATGCACAACCACCCCTGTCTATCAGTGAAAACTTGCATGTTTCTTTGATGCTGAACTTGTTTGAGCAGAGCTTCCAAACTAAGACAGACTGGACTAGGAAGAAAGGTCTGGTGATCTACTTTGGAAAATCAGCAAATGAAAACCCCATGGATCAAAACAGCCACATCTGCAACCGATCATGCGTATGTCACAGTAGTGGGGTTGTGCATGAGGTGGCTGTGAGTCAGCACTTAACAGCAGCTAACAACCATATGTATCAGGAAATACAGTCATGAACAAACTGCAAAGTGCTTGGCCTTAGGGAACTTACACTCTAATGGAATAAAGAATAAAAATACAGCATAAAAATAAATAAACAAAAATATAGGGTGGCTATGAGTTGGAATCGACTCGACAGCAATGGGTTTTTTAAATAAGTGCTACCAAAAATAATCGAGCAGGACAAGGATTACAGAGGTGCTGAGTCTTGGAAGAAGAGTGTTTCTATTTCAGGTAGTTTAATCAGGGACCGTCTCTCTGAAAAGGTGACCTTTGAGAAAAGCAGAATAAGATGCAGAAGGGAGCCGTGTGGATATCTACATTCCTGGCTAAGGGAACAGAATGTGCAAAGGTCCTGAGAAGAGGGCTACATGACATAGTCATGAAACAGACAAAGAAAGGTAGAGTGGCTTAACCAGAGTGAGCAAATGGCAAGAGTGAAGGGTGATGAGGTCAGAGAGCAGGGATGGGGTTGAAGATCATGGGGAATTTAGAAGGCCATGGTGAGCACTTTGTAATTCATTCTGAGGAAGATGGGAAGCCCTCTCAGTGTTTTGAACAGAGGAGTGGCATTTTGTCTTTGGTTTTGAAAAGATCACTTTGGTTGTTATATATAATTATATAGATCATATGAAATTACATTAGTTGTTAATACCAGAGTAAATCCAGAATTTCTTATGTAACAAATCATTATAAGGCAATGAGACACATCCTCCTTGAAATTTCGATTTAATAGGTAGTTTTCAAGATATTTGTAATACATTTTATGGATCTAATTGTACTCAGTATTGAGGTCTTGTCATTATTATAAGCCCTAATGTCAAATATGAAAATTAAGAGTTTCTCATTAGGGAATTCTGAAAAGTTCTTGGGTGATCTTCCATTAGCCTCACTTTTACCTCCATTTACATACACTTGTGTGTCTTTCAAGGTCTAAATTACTATTCTTCTAGCTCTCACCCAGCTATAAGTAATTTCTAACAGACAGACCGCCTGTTAGCTTCTGCATAGCAAAAAGCATATGATGTACTAATTGAATCTCAATTAGCTTACCTCATATCTCTTACAGAATTTCAAAACGTAACTGTTACCATATGAAAGGCTCAGAGGAAGGAGGACAAATATTTTTGTTTTCTTCCTGGATTGCTGTGCAGAGGAATCCAACTACCTAGACAGGACTCATAGTTTCCATCACATCAAAAAACAAAAGAAACCTATAAATAAATAAATGGATATGGCGCCTTCTTTTGGTCCCTTATGAAAGCACAAGGTACACTTATTTGGTAGTATGGGTACAGGTGGTACAATCATCCACAAACAGCCAAACTACAGGCTCGCTCGTCTGTCCACCTGAGACACAGTGACTTGCTTTAGTTCCAGAATAATTGAATGGATGGTGAATACTTATCGCAAAGCCCCTCAGCTGGCTTACTTTAATTTCTCTTAGAGTTGATTCACAAAGAAAACAACAGAGTGGTATTCAGGCAGACAATGGAACAGTAGATAAGGGGGGGGGGGGGGCAAGATAAAGCCAAGCAAGTTTATATTAAAAAAGATAGAAATTCTTTAGAATCAGATGAAATGCAAATTAATTGCAATTTACACAGTAGGTTATACTCCCTATTAGAATTTCAAATTACGCTATTTCTTTAAAAAGGCACTGTAAAAGGGGAAAAGGATCATTAAGTCCAGCAATTTACAAAAGTTTAGAAATTTTTTTTTTTTAAGAAATGCTGTGCAGGCCTCAGAACATCTATTATTTCTCCATTTCTCCCAAGGTGTTTGATGAAGTGAATGAAAGTTTCTATTTTATATACAAAATTTCAGATCTTTTCCATAAGTAAAATTTCTAACTGTAACCAAAAAAAAAAAAAAAAAACTACTAAAGAAGTCCACGTGGAATTAAAAAAAAACCTTATGAATTATTGTCCTATAAGTCAGAAAATGTGAAATGGAGAGAGGTCCCCTCCTAACACCTTTTTGATTTAGCAAATTATATTGAGCACCTATTATTTGATCAGCATTATTCTAAGTTTTGTGGAAACAGCTTTGAATAGGAAGTGTTTGCTTTCATGAAGCTTACATCTAATAAACATAAGCAAAGATGTCAATGAAAAGATTTAATAAATGAATGAAAACTACAAATAAAATTCAAATAGAAAAAGTGTTGAGAGCTAGTGGTTGAATTGGATCATATTTTAGATTGAGGAGTTAGGGAATGTGTGTCTATGGAAGAGACAACTGAACTGAAACCGAAAGAACAAGAAGCAGTCATCATAATGCACTCTTAGCAGTCAGTAACTTTTTTGCCGTGGAGTCAACTCTGACTCATAGTGACCCCATGTCTGTCAGAGTAGAACTGTGTTCCATAAGGTTTTCAATGGCTGCTTTTTTGGAAGTAGATCTACAGATCTTTCTTATAAAGTGCCTCTGGATGGACTCAAACCTACAATCTTTTGGTTAGCAACTGAGAGTGTTAACCATTTTCACCACCCAGAGACTCCATACTAGGGAGAAGACACGGCAAATGCAAAGCCGTCTAAAAGGACAAAGCTTGAAGCATGAAGAGGGCTGGTGTAGCTGGAACACAGAGTGTGAGGGAAACATCGGGAGGCATTGATTCAGCAACTGTAGGCAAGAATCAAAATTTGAATTTTATTTTAGTGTTGACGTGAAACTATTGGAGCTCTGGTGGTGCAGTGGTTAAGAGCTATAGCTGCTATTGGAGGGTTTTAATCCCAGGAAAGAGTTGAATTTGATTTATACTATCAAAAGAGTTACTGTATCTGAGCTTTATGTGTAAAGTTTGAAGCAGAAGTTAGAAGGTTAGGGTTATAGTCCAGGTAGAAAACAATAACATCTTGAATTAAGAAATTTAAATAAAATATCAGGAGAAAATATGTCAAATATAATAAAGACTAACATATTTCAAGAACCCTTAAAATACATAGAAATCATTCACTAGCATACGTACAATCAACTGATGTACTAATTATAGATCACTCCAAGCCTTTGATTAATACTTGCTCCCTGAGGAGTCATATTAAGCAAATATTTGCATCATTGAGACAAAACTATTTTCTTTTAGATGTACTCAAATGCATTGCCATCAAATAGATTCTGACTCATAGCAACCCTATAGGACAGAGTATAACTGCCTCGAACGGTTTCCAAGGAGCAGCCGGTGGATTTGAACTGCTGACCTTTTGGTTAGCAGCCAAGCTCTTCACCACTCTGGGCCACCAGGGCTCCTTTAGATCTACAGGCTCGTGCTTTTCACAAGTGTATTCACCATAGCATATCAAAGCATAAGAGAAGGATAATGTAGAGAACATTATCTATTACGGTTACCTAGACACCTTCAGAGCCCTGGAAATTAGAAGTGGAACATATTCACAGACAGATGCAACATTAGAACTACCAGTCCCTGTTTTGATCTTCAGTAATACTTAAGAACCATATGATGATGACGCAGTTATAGTATCTTTTAGAAGGGAGAATAAATGCACTGGTTTAAAAGTGCTAACCACTATATTTTTTGAATAATTCTCTGTTAGTAGTGACAGATTTAGTCCAGTTCATCCATCACTTTCTCATAGTCTCTTTTATGATGAATTGCAAGGAACCATGGTGTTAGGGATTCAAGATGAGGTCAAGGAGTAGAACCATCAATTTAATGGAGACGATGATTCCGATTCTGCGTGTGTGTGTGCGTACACATATGTGAACCGGCACATGAGATGACAGTGGGAAGCTATTACTATATGTTACTGAGTGCTACCTGTTTTATAGTTGTTTTACAACTTATATAATTTGATCAACATAAGACAGTTCACACAGCTTCCCTAAACATCTGCTAGCTGAAAGTCAAGGATATTATTTAGTGTAACTGTTACTCAAATGTCACACTTCAAAAAAGAAGCTTCCAAATAAAAGTGACCAGTACGATGTCGTCTTACCTGCCCTATGTTTTGATCATAAGAAGGACAAGAAGACATCAGTATATAGAACAATGACTGGCATGATAAGTATATGTTGAATGAATTATGAAAAGCAACCCTCCGCAAATTAAAGAGGAAGAAGATCAGAAAGTTTGGTAGATGTGACAGGGGAGCCACCCAATTTAGTTGTACACTAAATTACTACAATAGTAGTGATTGAAAAGGAAGGAAAAACACAATCATTGGATTATATTATTTCAAGGAGTATGAATTAGACCCTAAAGATGCTGTCCTTAATTTTTTCAACCTATGAACTCTTGCATAACATTTGTAAAACTTTTAATATAAAATATACTCGAACAAATTAAGCACCTGTACCCATAGAATTTAACAGAATACCAGTTCAGATGTTTCAACAAATGGATTCGATGTTGGAAACGCTCACTCATCTATGCCAAGAAAATTGGAAGACAGCTACCTGGCCAACCAGCTGGAAGAGATTCATATTTGTACTCGTTCTGAAGAAAGGTGATTCAACAGAATGTAGAAATTATCAAACAATATCATTAATGTTACATGCAAGTAAAATTATGTTGATGATAATTCAAAAACAATTGTAGCAGTATACTGACAGTGAGCTGTCAGAAATTCAAGCTGGATTCAGAAGAGGAATTGGAAAGAGAGACATCATTGCTGATGTCAGATGGATCTTGGCTGAAAGCAGAGAATACCAGAAAGATGTTTATCTGTGTTTTATTGACTCCGCAAAGGCATTCAACTGTGTGGATTATAACAAATTATGGATACCATTGTAAAGAATGGGAATTCCCGAACACTTAATTGTTCTCATGAGGAACCTGTACATAGACCAAGAGGCAGTTGTTTGAACAGAACAAGGGGATACTGTGTGGTTTAAAATCAGGAAAGGTGTGTGTGTAAGGTTTGTATATTTTCACCATACTTATTCAATCTGTATGCTGAGCAAATAATCTGAAACCTGGTCTGTATGAAGAAGAATTGGGCATCAGGATTAGAGGAAGATTCATTAACAACCTGCAATATGCAGATGACACAACCTTTCTTGCTGAAAGCGACGAGGACTTGAAGCACTTTCTCATAAAGGTCAAAGACTACAGCCTTCAGTATGGATTACACCTCAACATAAAGAAAAATATCCTCACAACTGGACCAGTGAACAACATCATGATAAACGGAGAAAAGACTGAAGTTGTCAAGGGTTTCGTTTGACTTGGATCCACAATCAAGACCCATAGAAACAGCAGTCAAGAAATCAAACAATTTACTGCACTGGGCAAATCTGCTGCACAAGACCTCTTTAAAGTGTTAAGGAGAACAGATGCTAGCCATCATGTGAAAACTGGACAACGAGTAAGGAAGACTCAAGAATAATTGCTGTATTTGAATTATGGTGTGGGCGAAGAATATTCAATGTGCCATGGACTGCCAGAAGAAGGAACAAATCTGTCTTGGAAGAAGTACAGCCAGAATGCTCCTTGTAAGTGAAGATCCGTCTTACGTATTTTGGACATGTTAGCAGGAGGGACCAGTCATGCTTGGTAAAGTAGAGGGTCAGTGAAAAAGAGGAAGACCCTCAAGGATATGGTTTGGCACAGTGGTTGCAACAATGGGCTCAAACATAGCAGAGATTGTGAGGATGGCACAAGATCCAGCAGTGCTTTGTTCCGTTGTACATGGGGTCACTATGAGTTGGAATTGACTTAAAGGCACCTAACAAGAACAACATTCATAGAATAATATAGATCAAAGTGTATGCACTTTACAAATGAGAAAATTGAAATTTAGATATGTCATTCATCTTAGTAATATAACAGCTGATTATTGATGCCTGAACCTCCTTTCATTCAATACTGTTTACATTATCCTAAGCTACCAATTACTACCTTGATAAATATAATCAATAAAATAAAGCATCTATAATATTCACTTTCTTAAGTTTATGTGTAATGGATTTATTATGTCATTAAACTTTTATTTTTTTACATTTATAAAAATAAAACATTCTAATGCTTTTAAGTGAATGGATATTTCTGGTTTTCAGGAAGGAACAAAAAGTGATTTAGAATATATTATAACGTCTACACATAAAGAGTAATTAATTTGAACATTAAGTTTTTTGAAACAGAAGGCTTTCAATTTGCGCATTCTAAAAAACAAAAAACAAAAACATCAAGCTCATTGCCATTGAGTCAATTCCGACTCATAGTAACCCTATAGGACAGAGTGGAACTGTCCCAAAAAAGAGCTTCTAAGGAGCAGCTGGTGGATTCAAACTGCCAACCTTTTGGTTAGCAGCCGTAGCTCTTAACCGTTGTACCACCAGGGCTCCACATTCTATTCTTTCTTAAATTTCAGTAGGGATGGCAACCCTTTCATATGACGACAGCGTATTTTCTGACATTTCCCATATTAGCAAATAAAATTCAGCTTGTATTTGCTTTGAATTTTAGAATAGAATTGTGAATTTCTTATGTAGATATTAGTATAGGAATCTGGCTACTATTAAAATGGTTAAATAGATTATGCATTTTTCTTGCCGTATTTTCTAGTATAGAATCAGAGGTTCATTAGAATTTTAATTAAGTGGTTCTTGAGCAATTCTTAATGTTGGTAGTTTTGTTTAAAACTATGGGCATGGGAAATTTTCATATATTTTTGTTTTCTAAAGAAAATACAACTTGAATGTTTTATTCCTATTATATTACACCTTAGTGGTACAAATTCCTGTCTTTTGTTCCCACTATATTTTCACCTTGGTGACACAACTTCTATGAACACTTCATCATCTGTAGAACAGTTAAAATCTCAGTGCATAGACAGTACTTCGACATAGAAAATTTAAATTGGGATAAATAGCTGGTTCTGGTATTTTCTCAGTAATGTTCCACAGTAACTGTGTTTAATATTGTAAAACCATTAAAGCTAGAAAAGCACATGCAGTACCCAAGAGGCACTCAGAAATCGTCCACAAGAAGTGTTTGTTACCCAAGGACTAGGCTTGAGTAACTAGACCATGCTCAATGCACTGCTAGTATTGTAAAATGGTCTTGTTCCTTGTCAGAGCTCAACTCAGACTGTACTATTTATCCAATCCTTGAAGTTCCTGCGTGAAGAATAATTATAGCTCCAGTACTTATGAAAATAATACAATGTTTCTGACATATCAATACAACATATGAAAAAAAAAAAAAGTTAGAACCTGGTTGTGTATGTTGAAATGTGTCAGCTGCATTATTTTGACTTAACCACATTGAGATTATTGTTTTCATGTTAAAAAGAGGCTTGCATTGTTGTGTGTGACATCAAGTCAATTCTGACTCAGTGATAATAAAAGACAGAGTAGAACAGCCCCATTGCACCACCAGGGCTCCTTAAAAAGAGGCTTAGTGAAAAGCGATTCAGGCCTGGTAAGGCAGCTAGCTACACAGGGGCCCTGGTGGTGAAGTGTTAAGCATTTGGCAGCTAACTGAAAGGTCGGCGGTTAGAACCCACCAGTTGCTCCATGGGAGAAAGATACGGCTATCTGCTTCTGTAAAGATTAAAGCCTGGGAAACCCTATGCAGTTGTTCCACTCTGTTCTATAGGGTCAGTATGAGTTGGAATTGACTTGATGGCAACGGGTTTTTTAAGGCAACTACACACTGTCATCAAGAACCTAGGTAGGTATCGTTTTGCTTTCTGGTCCACTCTCCAGAGGGTTTGGCTTTTGTCCTCATGCTCACAAGATGCTGCCCTATCACCTAACACTGCATTCATATTTTAAACAAGAGAAATGAGAAAGGTCAAGAGTTAAAAGGCAGAAAACAGATTCCAGTTAGTTCTTTCTAAGAAGGCCCACCAAGTGACATCCGCTTATATTTTGTTGACCAGAGCCAGATCATGTGGCCACACCTAGCTTTGAAAACACTGGAAAGGTGAGCATTTTAATTTAATAAAATGCCAACCTGGAAAAAAAAAATACACATTTACTTAATTAAAGAAAAATGGGCAAATGGATATTGATAGACAAGAAGAATTTGCTTTTCATTCCTTACTAAGGTAATGTTTACTTTGGTTAAAAGTTTGTTACTTTCTCCTTTGTTACAGGAATTTTGATATTCCTACCCAGGGGCTCTGTGAAAGAAAGACCCGGTGACCTGCTCCTGTAAAGATTACAGCCTAGAAAACCCTATGGGGCAGTTCTACTCTGTCACACAGGGTTGCTATGAGTCAGAATCAACTCGACAGTACCTAATAACAACAATAACAACAGCAACAGCATATATCATAGGATTCCCTACATGGCGCAAATGGTTAAGCACTAGACTACTAACTGAAAGTTGGCAGTTCAAACCTACCCAGAGACACCTCAAAAGTAAAGCCTGTGGATCTGCTTCTGAAAGGTCACAGCCTGGAAAACGCCGGGGTCACCATGAGTTGGCATCGACTGGATAGCAACTAGCAACAACACATATTGTGATTAGTAGACCTTTTTACTTTCAGATCCAAAGTCAAATATTTTACCCAGTAATCCTTAAAGTATTGTTTTTTTCTTTCTCTCTTAGGCAAGGTAACCAGCATATGTAAAATCAAAAATTCAATAATAATCTTGATTTCAAGATAGGTACTAGGAATACATTTCCAAAAGTTTTAATGATGAAAAAGGCCCTTCATGGTTTTTCTATTTGGAACAGTTTATTTAGCCTGGGGAAGAAAGGCCTGGTGATTAACTTCCAAAAATCAGCCAGTGAAAACCCTACGGGATTACAATGGTTTGATTCACAACCCATCATGTGGATGGCACATGACTGGGCAATGTTTCCTTCTGTTGTGCATGGGATCATCATGAGTCAGGACCTGACTTGACAGCAGCTAACAGCAACATTTAGCTTGAAGAAGAAAGAGGGACCCAAACCCTGGCCAATCATCTGGTTGAGTCACCTCCAAAAGTATCATAAATCAGCATCTCATCAAAAAGCGAATTGTTTTCTCTGTGAGTAGCAGAATGTGCAAGTCCTTACAATGCATCTCCCAACGATCCTGATTATACACATGCAACTTCACACAGAAGCATGTTGGCCATGGATGGGGATTAGCTATAGTAAACTTCTCAACCGATTCAAACATGGATAGCAATAGGTTTATGACCAGGATGCTTTGCTCTTGCCTGAAATTAGAAGATGGGCTTAATGTATGTATCATTTTTCTAGGCCACATTTACACTATATATAAAATCGTAAATTTAGATAAGAATCTTTCTCTCTCTAATACACTAGCTTCTCTGTATATTTCCTTGTAAAAAGTAAAGGTTTTCAGCATTTATGAGCATTAATATGCCGATCTATTCTCATCAGTTTGTTGAAGACATTTCATAGAGAGGGATCTAGATTCTAAATAGAAAAGTCTTTCATACATACCATATTAAGAAAGACATCGAGGCCAGTGCTTTGAAATCATTCAGAAGTGAGTTTAATTTTGGAACCAGCTATTTCTTGCCTGGTATCTCAGTTTCCTCATTTTTTAGATTGAGATAAGAACACCTGCCTCAGAGGTCTGTCATGAAGCTTGAATAAGATCATAAACATAAAATACTTGAACCAATGCCTAACAAAGATTACACGCTCAATAAATGGCTGCTACTGCTAATAAACCAAACTGAAGAGGGATGGAAAATGGCTGTGTCTGCTAGGATTTACCTATATTTAGAAGAAACGGGAGTTTTAGAAATGTCTTTGATATGAAATATCATTTTCCATAACATTCTCTTAAACATCACTTTTATGCTTTTAAAAATTTTATGAATCAAGTCAGATGAGCAACGAGAGGCATGTATTATGAGTAGACTCTCTTATCAAAGCAAAATTAATCTTTTCAGAGAGGACAAGCTCCCAAAACACTAGAAGCAGTCTTGGGAAGTAAAGGAAGAAAATGGCGACCAAAAAGAGTTATTAAAGGAAACGTGAATACTAAAACAAAGATAAAGAGCAACAAGCAACACCAAAAAGAAGTAAATAGTAGGGAAAACACTGCTGTTATTATAGAAGCTATGTTAGGGATTAAACGACACAAGCCTGAGAAATATGTGCAATGCATGCTTGGAGCGTCTTACCACTGTGCATAACAAGAGGAACAGTCACACGAACAGTGAAAAGCTTCCTTTGAGGGTTTGAGTTTTTATGTTTCATTTTATGCTATAAATCAAACAACCATAATACGCTTTCAGCATTTTCTTATGTTTCCAATTATAGAACTAGAATAATACAAAATTCCTAACACAAAACAATGTCATAGGTATTTGTAATTCATATGAAGAAAGCTCCTTGCAGAAAATGCAACTCATTGCTTATTACATCTCAGATGAAAGTCTCTTTCAATTTTAAAGCATCCTTTCTAGTTAAAAAGACTCATTCACTATTTAAGTAGTATCAACTTCCATTTTAAATAAACTGCAAAAGCTAACACCTACTGTTTGAAACTAAACACTTCCACCTTTATGAGAATATAGGTTGAGCAAACATACATGTAACTACTCGTTTTAGACTTCTATGCCATTTCCTTCCAGAAAATCATAATTTGAACCTAAAGGAAAGTCATATAAATTACCACTTAAGGAGAAATTCATGATTATCACAAAATGTTCTATTTATAATTAGGCACTTGAGTATATATTTATTGATTACCTTCTATGGACAGAGATAAGTATGACATTATTCCTGCTATCTAGAAGCTTAGAGTCTAGTGACAGAGTGAGTCTGAATGTTGCTGTTAGGGGCCGTTGAGTCGGTTCCGGCTTATAGGGACTCTATGTACAACAGAACGAAACACTGCCTGGTCCTGTGCCATCCTCACAATCGTTGCTATGTTTGAGCCCATTGTTGCAACCACTATGTCGGTCCATGTCATTGAGGGTCTTCCTCTTTTTCTCTGACCCTCTTCTTTACCAAGTATGATGTCCTTCTCCAGGGACTGGTTCCTCCTGATGACATGGGATGAAGGATGTAAGATGAAGTCTCGCCATCCTCACTTCTAAGGAGGATTGTGGTTGTACTTCTTCAAAGACAGTTTTGTTTGCTCTTGTAGCAGACCATGATATATATATTCAATATTCTTTGCCAACACCACAATTCAAATACATCAATTCTTCTTCAGTCTTCTATATTTATTGTTCAGCTTTCACATGCATATGAGGTGACTAAAAATACCACGGCTTGGGTCCTCAAAGTGACATCTTTGCTTTTTAACACTTTAAAGAGGTCTTTTGTGGCAGATTTGCCCAATACAATATGTATTTTGATTTCTTGACTGCTGCTTCTGTGGGCATTGATTTTGGGTCTAAGTAAAATGAAATCCTTGACAACTTCAATCTTTTATCTGCTGACCATGATGTTGCTTATTGGTCCAGTTGTGAGGATTTTTGTTTTCTTTATGTTGAGGTATAATCCATACTGAAGGCTGTAGTCTTTGACCCCTATCAGTTAAGTGTTTCAGGTCCTCTTCACTTTCAGCAAGCAAGGTTGTGTTATCTGCATAACACAGATTGTTAATGAGCCTTCCTCCAGTTCGGATGCCATGTTCTTCATATATTCCAAATTCTCAGATTATTTGCTCAGTATACAGATTAAATAAGTATGGTTAAAGAATACAACCCTGACGCATATCCTTCCTGATTTTAAACCATGCAGTATCCTCTTGTTGTTTGAACTGCTTCCTCTTGGTCTATCTACAGTTCCTCATGAGCACAATTAAGTGTTCTGGAATTCCCATTCTTTCAATGTTATCCATAATTTGTTACGATCCATACAGTCAAATGCCTTTGCATAGTAAATACAACACAGGTAAACATCTTTCTGGTATTCTCTGCTTTCAGCCAAGATCCATCTGACATTAACCCTCGTTCCTCATCCTCTTCAGAATCTGGTTTGAATTTCTGGCAGTTCCCTGTTGATTTACTGCTGCAACTCTTTTTGAATTATCTGCAGCAAAATTTTACTTGCGTTTAATATTAATGATATTGTTAGATAATTTCTGAATTCTGTTAGATCATCTTTCTTTGAAATGGGTAAAAATATCAGTCTCTTCCAGTCAGTTGTCCAGGTTGTCTTCCAAATTTCTTGGCATAGACAACTGAGCGCTTCCAGTGTTGCATTCATTTGTTGAAATGTCTCGATTGGTATTCTCTCAATTCCTGGAGCCTTGTCTTCACCAGTGCCTTCAGTGCAGCTTTGATTTCTTCCTTCAGCAGCATCAGCTCGTGATCATATCCTACCTCCTGAAATGGTTGAACAACAACCAGTTCTTTCCGGTACAGTGCTTTCTGTATTCCTTCCATCTTTTGAATAATAATCCTGAATAATAACCACCCACTTGTCAGATTGTTATATTGTGGTGGCGTAAGTGTTGCTATGATGCTGGAGACTATGTCACCGGTATTTCCAATACTAACAGGGCCACCCACGGTGAACAGTTTTCAGCAGAGCCTCCAGACTAAGACAGACTAGGAAGAAAGGCCTGATGATCTACTTATGAAAATTAGCCAAAGAAAGTCTTATGGATCACAACAGTACATTGCCTGACTTCCTTGCTTTGGACACATCATCAGGAGGGATCAATTGCTAGAGCAAGATATCATGTTTGGTGAAGTAGAGGGCAGCGAGGGAAAGAGAGACCTTTAGTAAGATGAATTGGCACAACAGCGTCAACGATGGACATAAGCACTCTGGCAATTATAAGACAGAGCCAGGCAACAATTCCTTCTTTTGGTCCCTATAGATGTTACAGGTTCTGTTTCTTTAGACAACCGTGACTAAGATAGTTATTCACTGGATAAGATAGGTAAAAGAGAGTGAAGAATTTCAATGACTGCACAGTTTAGGACTTGGGAGAATGGTGACGCCAGGGAAGAAACAAGGCAGCTTAGAGGACATCTGGTGTCTTTTTTGTAGTGGGAAAAAAAGAAGAAAATCTTCAGAGCTGAAGCCATGCAAATTCCCAACGAATAAGGAGACTCTTAGGCGGGTGTTGCAGATGTTTATGTATAAAGGAAAGATATTGGTAATATCTAATTCATTTGTTGGGGAGACGGGCAGTTAGATTATGCCGTTTGGAGGACATTAACATAGGACTTAGTGGAATCACCTACAGATGAGGAAATCTTTGTATTCCAGGCAATGCTGGTTGTTCAGAAAACTGAGAAAATATACTATAAAGGATTCTTTGGTAAATAATATATTTAGGGTGACATGATTGTTTCCTTGATGGTTAAGCACATTTTAAACATAATTTTTTTCAACAGTTTAGATAAAATTTATATACAATTTTACTTGACTTGATGTTTTTAATGTATTTAAATTTGTATTTTTAATAATTTTACTTTCTTATATGTATATACTGCAGTTTATGCAAATAAAATTAATTCTGCTTATTGATCTTGTATCCTCCAACCTTAGTAAATTGCCTTACTAACTATAGTTGTGTTTTTGTTTTTGGTAGATTTCACTGAGTTTTCTTTAGACACAATCATGCCGTATATGAATAAAGATTATTTTAATTTAGTTAGTACATGATCAGTTCAATGAGTTTTGACAATTGTACACATGTAACTACCATGCAAGATAAGGTAGAGAACATTATTATCACTCCAAAGCGTTCTGTTTTACAAACTTCCAGTCAACCCCCACCTCTCTCTGAAATTGTTAATATTTTTGTAACCAAATATTTGTTTGGCCTGCTATTATAATTCAGATAAATGGAAGCATTAAATATGTACTCTTAGCTTTGTTGTCTTTTGCTTACCATTACATCATTACATAACTGCCAAATTACATCATTATGTAACTACCAAAACACTGAGAATCATGGCCCAGCCAAGCTGACACATAAGTTTAACAATAACAGTCAGCGTTACTCTCGCCTCGTACCTTGGCATTCATTACTGCCAGAAGTACGTCGTTAATGCACAAATAGTTGGATAGTAGATCTTTATTATTGTTATAAATGTGAAATGTTGGATAATGAGATAGTCAATAAGTGAGGAGTGGGTATATAGTATAACTTTCTATGTATAAAAACCATTAAGGAAACACTTTCAGATACACTAAAACATATTTAACATAATAATACAGAAATAATAATAATGTTTGGATGCACGTCACAAAGCAGCTGCCATTTGTTACTATGAACCATTGTATGTACCTCGAATTTTTAATATACTAGGCTTTCCAGGGGTTAGTTTGTAACTATGGGTTGTACGTAAGAAAGATGTTTGTAACCTGAGGACTGCCTGTACAATCTGACATTTGTAGGTTAATTGACATGTTTATTCTATTTGCATTTAATGTAATTATTGATATGGTTGCATTTACATCTGTCATTTTATTTTATTTTTTTTATTTATCTGTATATTCTTTGCTCCTCTTTTTCTAATTTCCTGCTATCTTTTGGGCAACTCAAGTACTTTGTAGTATTCTATTTTATCTCCAGTATGTTTTAGCTAATAGCCCTGTGTATAATTTGTATGTGTTTCCTTTTGGTTAGCAGCCAAGTGCTTAACCATTATGCTTAACCAAAGTATTCTGAGTAAAGTAACACAATCCCAACAAAGTCTTAGATAATTGTATTATATGTGAATTTTGAGGGGGATGGGAACATAATGCATTTGAGTATGAGATAGCAGAAGGTAACAATTAAGAGGATGGATCCCACAATCGAGCTGCCCAGTTCTTATCCTGATACTCACCAGTTGACCTCGGACGACTTCCTTAGTGCCTTCCAAGCCCCAGTTTCCCCAGTCAAAAATGAGAAAAGTCAGTATATACTCCGTAGCATTGATTCGATAATTACACAATATAATAACAATTTTTGAACTCTTTGCCTTGCCAGGCCCTATAACTTACATATACTTTAGTTGTGTTAACAAATTGAATCCTCACTATTATCTTTGGGAAACCCTGGTGACATAGTGGTTAAGAGTTTGCCTGCTAACCAAAAGGTCAGCAGTTTGAATCCACCAGGCTCTCCTTGGAAACCCGAGAAGGCAGTTCCACTTTGTTCTATAGGGTGGCTATGAGTCGGAATCGACTCGATGGCAATGGTTCGGTTTTGGTTTTTATTATTTATTGATGGAGGAGCCCTGGTGGTGTAGTGGTTAAGAGCTTGACTGCTAACCAAAAGGTTGGCAGTTTGAATCCACCAGCCAATCCCTAGGAGAAAGATATGGCAGTCTGCTTCCATAAAGATTACAGCCTTGGAAACCTTATGGGACAGTTCTACTCTGTCCTGTAAGGTTGCTATGAGTTAGAATCGAGTTGATGGCAATAGGTTTTGGTTTTATTATCTACTGATGATGAATATAAAGTACCTGGTATATTATCTGCCACATCGTCAAAACTCAAAAACTGTTAGCAGTTATAATTTCAATACCACAAAGTATTATGGATTGCTTAAATGAATTCTTAGCCAAGGAGAAGTAAATATGATAATATCACCAGCAAACACTCCCCCCACTCACATGCACATATATACTTACACCCATGCACACATACACACAAACCAGTATAGCACTACAAAGCATCTAACAAAATGGCTCAGATGGTCTTAACTGCCCTGTGAAGGAGAAAAGTTAGATTTATAAAACTTATTTTTAAAATAAATAAATGGAGGCACATCGTAGTTTAGTAATTAACTTAAAAGTCTTGTGAAAAGACCATGGCCGGTACCAAATATGCTAACAGACGTCTCCACTAAGGGGTTTCCATTCTCCTAATTACACTCAGCAGTTTTTTTCCTATATGAAGGAAGTGATTTTCCTTCATAATTTTTCATTGCATTTCTCAAAACCTCTCTAAAAATATCACTTGCCTAGAATGTGTGACAGTGATTGCTGCCACAAAAAATTCATCTCCTTTAGATGATTTTTTTTTCACTTGATATCAGAATGGAAATGAGGGTTTAATATATGACTGGTTTTATATCTAATGTCCCACAAACAAAGCAATGATAAATTATTGCACAGACGTAATAAGCAGCTGAGGGTTCTAAGCAATCATGAATAGTAATGACTATCTTTACTATTAGCATTTTAATAATAATTTATAAAAACATAATGAAGTTCGAATCAGTCAAAGAACACCATCAAAACAGATTTATTTTGGTAAGGATTTACTTCAGCAAAGGGAGCAGTTATTATTTCAAACCTCATGAAACTATCTCAAAGATGCTCTCTTTTACTTAGGAAAAGGTTATATGAGTATATATAATCACATTCCAGATTTTGGCACATTCTTTTTACTAAGAACAGCAAAAGAAACAGCTGAAGTTCAAAACATTTAAAAGCATATCTTAACATATATGAACTGCTCAGTTTTTTGTCAAGTGTTTTAATGGTTGTCTATTTAAAAATTAGTTATCTTGTAAAATGAAGCCGCTGAATTTTTTGATAATCATATGCCTTGAATTGGGAGTATGCAATTCATTATGATTTAAAATGCTTCGTCTATGTTGAGTTTTAAAACAACTAGAGAAACAGATGTCAGACATCTAGTGTTGCTATTCTCAATCAGAGATCATTTTTAGTTTAACTGTTCCTCATCTCTGACTGTAATAAATTTGCTGCCACTTGCATTTCTGGTCACAAGAACTGCAACCCCTAAAAATGGGAAGCAAGCTGAGATTTGCAAATGCTCCAGACGTTGTTTTGCAAAGAAAGTCTCTGTCTCGCCTCGAAGGAAGAATTTAGGTGTTAATTAGGAGTGCATTCAAAGTTCTCTGAAAGTTCTAAGAAATGCAGTCTCTTAGAAACCTCCTGAACCCATCAGATAAACAAAATATGGTGCTCTCCTGGAACAGGTTGAAAAAAGGAAGTAGTGACTCAAAGATTATCCCTCTGTGAGAAATACGTTTTCTGAAAATAAAAAGGAAGATGTAGCCTTCTTTATTCTCTTCTGATGCACATCTATGCCTTAATCGTCACTAAGGTGAAAAACACTTCAAAATTTATGGGTCCAGAAGTATGAGAAGTGCTAGGTAATTGGACAAGATGTGGCCAGATGTGCAATGTAGTTCATTAAATTCTGTACATGTTGCCTGACTCACGTAAACCAGGAGACCTTCCTTTTACATATTTATTCCAACCATCCTCCAACACTTGGAAGAAATAAAACTAATGTTTCTTAGAAGCAAGGATGGTGAAACTTTGTCTTGCTTACTTTGGACACGTCATTAGGAAAGACCAATCCCTAGAAAAGGACATCATACTTGGTAAAGTTGAGTGTAAGGGAAACCCTCAGTGAGATGGATTGACACAATGGCCACACAATGGATTCAAACATACCAAAGTTCATGAAAATGGCACAGGATTGGGCAATGTTTCATTCTGTTACAATAAGGTCCCCGTGAGTCAGAGAGGACTCTGTGGTAACTCACAACAATAATAAGTTTCTCCAACACATAGACTGAAGAAATGAGATATTAACATACAAGTATTGCTTCTTCAGTTCTTTCAAGTTTCTCATTCCTTATTAGAAGTATATTTACTAACTCGTGCTTAGCACTTTTAATACTCTTCTTGTAGCTATCCAAAAACAGATCATAGTACAAAACATGGCACAAGAATATTTCCCCCTCATTCTCTTCAAGGGAATTTAGTTACCGAGATTACTAGAAAGATCACATCAGGATGGTCCTGTCTATAACATCTGCATGAAACAGGGATCCAAAGTAATATTTCATAGTACACTTCCATTTTATTTTCTATTTTAATCGTGTTTGTATTTATGTGTATTTGTATAAATCCATGTGCTCTATGTAACCACAATGCTGACAGTGGCTGGTAAGTTAGAGTTGTATTTCAGAGAGAAAATGACTTTGAATTAGAGTATTGTTTAATATTATTTAATATTTAACAAGTTGTTCTACACCTTTCTTCTGTAACCTCTTGTCAAAAGCCACATGTGCCTTGCTATTTTCAGAGTAAATTTGTAACAATGGGGTAATCTAATTGTTAATTATTTGGTTGTGGCCAGCTGTGGCAGGCCAATTAGTGAGCAGCCGGGAATTGAGCTGAAGCACTTGTGAGGTACAATTTATTTATAACTTGATATTTATGGGGAGCTCAGTAGTAAAACTCAGTCTCATAAAGAAGCAAAGTTGCTGTTCCCGCAATCCACAGTACATTGCACGTAAAGGCTGCTTCATCAATCACTCATACACATAAGAGAAAGACCCAAGTTTTCAGAAGCATTTTTTTTTAAAGTTATGTTGGTAAGGTAATCGTCATCAATAACATACTAACAAAACAAGTTCAAATCATTTTCATAGATTAAACAGCAAACTATTATTTTACAAGCAGCTTTACATAATTATTGCAGGTATAAGAAAAATGTTTTCGAATTATTTTGCCAAAAATTTGATCTAATCTATAGTTGAGATTCTCCCTTCCAATAAACCAAAAGAACTCACCAAATTGAGAGCAAGCAAGGAGAAAAGGAGAGGAAAGGTGGGACACTGAGATGTGTGCCTGACCTGCCTGTCTCCAACCATAGCCCCTTCAACAGTCTAAAAAAAAACAAAACCAAAACCAACCCTGTTGCTATCGAGTTGATTCCGACTCATAATGACCCTATAGGAAAGTGTGGAATTGCCCCATAGGGTTTCCAGGAATCAGCTGGTGGATTTGAACTGCTCACCTTTTGGTTAGCAGCTGAGCTCTTAACCACTGTGCCACAGTCTAAGGGCGTAGTTTTCTCTCAACATAGAAACCCAGCCATATATTCAATTCTGCAGACACTGACAACAAGACGGTAGATATAGTTTAAGAGATTAGTATATATTTGAAAGGCTACTGCTTCTTAACTTGAAGAGTGAAATCAGCCTACAGTTAAAGAAATATTTCTGTTGACTGGGTTGGCAAATATAGCATATTCACGTAAGTTCAGTATAACTATTGCCAATGAGATTTTTTGCAGTTAAAAAAAAATTCGTTGGACACTTTGTGTTTTATTAGTAATATGGTGTTTTGATAAAATATGATAAAATTATTAATAAAATGTGTTTTACATCAACTATATCCCAAGCACTTTGTTTAAATTTTCTGAACCCTGGTGGTGCAGTGGTTAAGTGCTGGGCTGCTAACCTAAATGCTGGAGATTTGAACCCACCAGCCTCTTTGCAGGAGAAAAGATGTGCCAGTCAGTTTCAGTAAAGATTACAGCCTTGGAAATCCTATGGGGCAGTGTTCCTCTGTCTGTATAGCCTCTATGAGTTGGAATCAACTCAATGGCAATTTTTTTTTTCTTTTTAAACTTCACATCAAACTCTGAGATGGTTAGAAGTATTGCAGTACCAGGCAGTGTTTTGTTCTGTGGTACATAAGGCTGCTATGAGTTGGAACTGACTCTATGGCACCTTACAAAAACAACAATCCAGAAGAAAACCAAAGACACAAGGGAAAGATTAGTCCAAAGGACTAATGGACCACAACTACCACAGCCTCCACCAGACTGAGTCCAGCACAACTAGATGGTGCCTGGCTACCACCACCGACTGCCCTGACAGGGATCACAATAGAGGGTCTCGGACAAAGCTGGATAAAAACGTACAGCAAAATTCTAACTCACAAAAAAAGAAAAAAAAGACTAGACTTACTGGTCTGACAAAGAGTGGAGAAACCCTGAGAGTATGGCCTCTGGACACCCGTATAGCTCAGTACTGAAGTCACTCCTGAGGTTCACCCTTCAGCCAAATATTAGACCCATAAAATGAAAATGAGACTAAATGGGCACATCAGCCCAGGGGCAAGGACAAGAAGGCAGGAGGAGACATGAAAGCTCATAATGGGGAACTCAGGGTCTAGAAGGGGAGAGTGTTCACATATCGTGAGGTTGGCAACGAAAGCCACAAAACAATATGTGTACTAATTGTTTAATGAGAAAATTTTTTGCTCTGTAAACCTTCATCTAAAGTATAATTAAAAAAAAAAATCCCCCTTTTACAAACAAAAAAACTGAAAGTCTTTAAGTTAAGTAACTGACTCAAAGTCACATAGTTATTGGTAGTTAAATATGGGTTTTGGATACACACTCTTCCTAGAATGTAAGAGTATTGAAAATACATACAGTTACATACATGCATATGAGGTGCTATATACGTATAATTCTAAGGACAAGGAAGAAAATAAAGGTGTAATACAAAAATATAATGCTTGAGAAACTGGTGTTCTCACTTTATACACAAGAGGTAAGTAATGGAAACAATTATTCCATGTGTCACATGGGACAAAGGTGCCTTTTAATCATCAGAATTATTAGAGAGTTAACATTAAGATTATGATTCATTCTAAATATATTGAATAAAAATATCCAAAGGGCTGGCCCAGTAAATTTATTTTGAGAGTTTTCCAGGTGATTCTGATATTCAGCCACGCTTGGGAACCATGGACCCAAAAGCCTTGAAAGTCGGCTAGTTTCTCTAGCTCTTACATTCTGCGAATCTACTTTATTAATCCCCCAAACTTGTGTAAGCAATAAGAAAAGGAAAAAAAAAAAATTCTATTTGCCAATTTTCTTTGGGGAGGGTAATGTACACAGGTTAAAAATGTAGGCACTCATTATTTACCAACACCATAAAAAGTCAAAATTCAGGGTTTTTGCTATGTGTTATGATCGAATTGTGTCTCTCCAAAAAGATATGCTGTAATCTAAACCCCTGGTACCTGTGAATGTGATGTTGTTTGGAAACAGGGTCTTTAAAGATATCAGCTAAGTTAACATGAGGACATACCAGAGTAGGATGACCTCTAATCCAGTCTGAATGGTGTCCTTATAAAAGAGAAGTAGAGACACAGAGGGAATACAACCATATGGGGATGGAGTTATGTCTGACACTACCAGAAGCCAGGATAAAGAAAGGATCTTCCCTTAGAAACTTCCGAGAAAACATGGCATACTGATTCCCTAAATTCAGAACATAAGCCTCCAGCACCATAAGACAATAAATTTCCATTCTTTTAAGCCACCCACTCTGTTGTACTTTGCTATGGCAGCCTTAGGAAACCGGTCCACTACGAATATTGTGTTTTTTAATATTACTTTCCTTTTTTCCTCACACAAAATAGGGTTAGATCCCACAGCTGCTGTTCAGCAACTTGTGATGTTAGTACAATTATGTAAACTCTCTGCACCTCAGCTTTTTACCTATAAAAGAGAGATCACATCGCACGTATCATTGTTTTATTGTGAGGATGGAAGGAAAATCCATGAAACGTGCTTAGTAAAATGCAAAGGCCCCTGCAATCACAAGCGGTTATGACTATTGATTCATAATAAAATAACTTCATTTGTATTTCCAAGCTACGTCCTTATGTGCCCTACTCATCTCCTTCTAGGGTACTCTTATGAGCAGTCTAAGAAAAAAGGCTTCTTCTGATAGCAATGATAGTCAGAGTTTTTCCTTATGAGCAGATTGCTGTGAAGACGAAATAGAAAAAAAAGTAGTGAATACTAATTATCTCATCTTTGTCTCTCCCGATTTCTCTTTGGATATACACAGTAATCCACTCTTCATTTTCAACACACTGTATATTTAAGCATATTTTAAACACATGACAAAAATATGCCCCATTAAAATTATTAATGCTATAAGACTTCCACGGCATCTTTCAACCTCCAAGTCACTGATGATTATATTAAATATTTTTAATTGTATTTATATTAAATATTATTGAACAGCAGGAGAAAGTCAATTCTAAGTCATAAAGCTGGTTGAATCTCAGTACTGCCGGTACAAGTTTGTTATAAAATATCAAGTATTTTATAATGGAAATAGACTAGTCTTTCTCATAGTAAATTTCAGTTACAGTTGGAGATATATTTCAAGATACAAAGCCTGGGATCTCCTCAAAGGGAATGAGATATGCTCTCTGGGTTGAAAAGATAAAGGAGCATCTTTTTCTGGAGGCGTATGTATTGTGAAAAGCAGATATAAATGATCCAATATAAATATGACATAAAGAAAATTATCTTTTGTTGTATATGTTTTTTCTGATTGGCAAAAAAATTCCAGGAGGAAATGTTTAATCCATTCCATTCCCAATGTGTCATGTAACATTTTCATAGCATCACCATTGATAGTGATTTTTACAAACCTTTATGGGGAAATAGTTCTCCACGGGTCTCTCATGTTTCTGGAGATCTCTTGACCAGAGGCACTCTTGGTGTTTGCTCCAGATTAACTTTTCAAGATGTTTATGTAATGAATAGCCTTTAAAAAACAGAATAGTTTTTCCTTTCAGAATAAAGGGCAGGTTTGCTTACAGTCTTTGAAGGTACAGGTAGTGTCTCCCTCTGGAGAAATGATTAAACATGCTTATAGTCCAGGATAAGTGTTAAGATATTTCTCCTCTAATGCCATCCACAGTGTGTGCAGATGTCACTGAAACCTCTTCAGCTTACCCTGTGGGACTCAGAGAACTGGCACAAGAAAAATGATAATTTGCCTGTTACTGCTATTGCTGTAAGTAATATACTGTCCTATGTTTCTGATCCAGGAGTCTTATGCTTTCTCCTAGTATCCATGAAAATGTGGCAGGCTAAATTCTTAGCTTGCAAGTAGGATAAAATCTCAAAGTCCTTTAGTTCTTGATATATGTTAGTTAACATTATGTTTCAACTTGGATAAGCTATGAGCCTCAGCGTTATGTAATTATCCTCCATTTTTGTGATCTGATGTGATTATCCTCCATTTTGTGATATGATATAATCACTTCCATGATGTGATCTGATGCAATCAGCCAATCAGTTGTAAGGGGAGTTTTCCCAGAGGTGTGGACTGTACCCAACATACACATGGACATTCAGGCAAAGCTCACTTGCTTGCTCTGGATCCTTTCTCTGGCTCATCATCATTTGAACTCCAGTCCTTGGGACTTGAGCTAGCAGCTTGCCATCTGATCTGCCGACTTTGGGATATGTCAGTGCTGCAGCCCTGTGAGTTAGCAGCCTTTCGTCTTACCTGTTGATTCTGGGTTTGTCAACCCTGCAACCATGTGAGTCAGAAGAAGCCTCCAGCTGATGCTTGACCCACAGACTTTGGGACTTGCCAGCCTCCACAACCACATGAGTCATTTCCTTCAGATAAATCTCTCTCTCTCTCCATATATATATATATGCTTCACTAGTTCTGTTTCTCTAGAGACACCAGCTTAAGACAACACATTTTCCAGATAAAAGAAATTTGGCACCTTAAGCACACTTAAAAAAAAAAAAATTTAGGCTCAAGCTTCTGTAGTAAAATTGCATGGGTTTATATTCAGGCTCTGTCAATTACTAACTGTAAGGTTTTAGAAATGTCATATAGTCTCCTCAGAGATTATATAAACACGTATATAATGAATATATTAAGTATTTTCATATTCATACTTGTAAAATGAGGCTAATAATGTTTTTCCTGTTTCTTGGAATAGTTGTGAGGAGTTAAATGAGTGTATGTAAGGTACTTAGAAGAGTACCTAACATTTATTTGATGCTTAACTAATACTGGCTATTATTATAAAATTTGGAGGGGGAAGACATGTAAAGAAGAAACTATTCATAATGCCACCACTAAACTGTAAATGTTACTATCATTTTGGTACCTTCCCTGTTTTGTTTTGATGTGTATTTTCATAATTAATAAGCATATCTGAAACTACTTTTTGAAGAAAATATTTTAAAATATATTGTGTAGGTTTTATTTAGGTTTATTTGATTGCAAGGAATAGAGGCTAATGCACTGCTTAGTTCTTGAGTCTGCCTCTTACAAATAGTACCAAGTTATTAGACAGTAAGATCATCAGTATGACCAATAGTAACCGGAAATGAGGAGAAAGATGTCATGTGTACCTGGTTCATTGAAGACTTTCAAATGCTTGGGGTAAACATAAATCAGCTATACAAACTGCTTTTAACCATGGTATACCAAATTCTATTTCCATCCGCTGGTGGCATTTTACAAGATTTCATAACTTTGTGTACACTGTCAATAAATAAGATATGCCCTATCTCGTAACTTATTCCAAGTCTTCATTATCCATCTTTCATATCAATTTGTGTTGGGTGTTGTTGTTGTTTGTTGTTAGTTACCGTGGAATTGGTTCTGACTTATAGGAACCCCATGTTACAAACAACAAAACACTGCCTAGTCCTGCATCACCCTCACAATTGTTGCTATGTTTCAGCCCATTGTTGCAGCCACTGTGTCAATCCATCTCATTGAAGGTATTCCTCTTTTTCATTGACCCTCTAGTTTACCAAGCATGATGTCCTTCTCTAGGGACTGCTCCCTCCTGATAACACGTTCAAAGTATGTGAGACAAAATCTCACCATCCTCACGTCTAAGGAGTATTCTTTCTGTACTTCTTTCCAAGACAGATTTGTTCATTCTTCTGGCAGCCCATGGTATATTCAATATTCTTCACCAACACCACAGTTCAAGGGCATCAATTCTTCCTTGGTCTTCCTTACTAATTGTCCAGCTTTTGCACGCATATGAGGTGACTGAAAATACCATGACTTGGGTCAGGCACACCTTAGTCGTTAAAGTGACATTGCTGCCTTTTTGACACATTACAAAGGTCTTTTGCAGCAGATTTGCCCAATGAGACACGTAGTTTGATTTCTTGACTGCTGATTCCATGGGCGTTGTCTGTGGATTCAAGTAACATGAAATCCTTGACAACTTCAATCTCTCCTCCGTTTATCATGATGTTGCTTATTGGTCCAGTAGTGAGGATTTTTGTTTTCTTTATGCTGAGGTGTAATCCATACTGAAGGCTGTGGTTTTTGGTCTTTATCAGCAAGTTCTTCAAGTGTCTTCACTTTCAGCAAACAAGGTTGTGTCATCTGCATAATGCAGTTGTTGATAAGTCTTCCTCCAATCCGTATGGTGTGTTCTTCTTCATACAGACTAGCTTCTCAGATTATTTGCTTAGCATACAGATTGAATAAGTATGGTGAAAGGATACAATCCTGACGTACACCTTTCCTGATTTTAAACCATGCAGTATACCCTTGTTCTAATTAAACAACTGCCTCTTGGTCTATGTACAGGTTTCTCATGAGCACAATTAAGTGGTATGGATTTCCCATTCTTTGCAATGTTATCCATAAATTTGTTACGATCCACACAGTTGAATGCCTTTGCATAATAAATAAAACACAGGTAAACATCTTTCTGGTATTCTCTGCTTTCAGCCAGGATCCATCTGACATCAGCATATGCCTCGTTCCATGTCCTCTTCTGAATCCAGCTTGAATTTTGGCAGTTGCCTGTCAATGCACTGCTGCAACCGTTTTTGAATTATCTTCAGGATAATTTTACTTGCATGTAATATTAATGACATTGTTTGATAATTTCTGCATTCCATTGGATCACCCTTCTTTGGAATAGGCAAGTATATGGATCTTTCCGGTCGGTTAGCCAGATAGCTGTCTTCCAAACGTCTTGGCATAGACAGGTGAGCGCTTCCTGTGTTGCATCTGTTTGTTGAAACATCTCAATTTGTATTCATGAATTCATGGAGCCTTGTTTTTCACCAATGCCTTCAGTGTAGCTTGGATTTCTTCCTTCAGTACTATCAGCTCTTCATCATATGTTACCTCCTGACCAATCTTTTTGGTACAGTGACGCTGAGTATCCCTTCAATCTTCTTTTGGTGCTTCCTACATCGTTCTAATTTTTTGCCCATAGAATTCTTCAATAATGCAACTGCAGGGCTGGATTTTGTCTTCAGTTCTTTCAGCTTGAGAAATGCTGAGTGTGTTCTTCCCTTCTGTTTTCCTAACTCCAGGTCTTTCCACCTTCCATTATAATACTTTAGATTGTCTTCGCAAACCACCCTTTGATATATTCTGTTTAGCTCTTTTACTTGATCATTTCTTCTTTTCACTTTAGCTACTCTATATTCAAGTTTCAGACTCTCTTCTGACATCCATTTTGGTCTTTTTTTTCTTTCCTGTCTTTTTAATGACCTTTTGCTTTCTTCATGTATGATGTCCTTGATGTCATTCCACAACTCATCTGGTTTTGGGTCTTTAGTGTTCAATGCGTCAAATCTATTCTTTGGTTCAGTGGACTTAGAAGAATAGAGGAATAATGCAGTTGTGCCAAGACTTTGGAATACAAAATCCTCTAGTGTTGAAGGCAGGGAAGGGGGTTGTGAAACAGATCTAGTACCTAACTGGTTGCGTACTGGTGTGATATTTGATCCCAGTGTCTTCTCCAGTTTAGTCTGCCCTTGTACTAGTGTGCTTCCCATAGATTGTGGACGTGGTGTTCTTGGAGAAACGTTAAGCTTTATTTGCTTTTACCGATGCTGAGAACCCTCTTATAGAGAAGTTGTCTACTTTCTCTTCAATTTTCCCATCAGCACAGGCCTCCAATTCCCCTTTCTGTGTGATTGTGTGGGGGTGGTGAGTTCCTTTCCGATTTCTGCAGTTTAACATATATCCTTGGGATGTTAATTTAGGTGCAAATTGTCCTTATTTAGCACAAACCATAAGAGCAATTTTCCAAGGACAATCCTCCTACCACCACCAATTAACTAAAGCCTCTCCTGGCAGCAAGTTGGATTCTTACCTCTATCATTGCCCTCCCCACAAGGCACAGCACACTTTTCTTTCTTTCTCTGTCTTCTTACATAGGTTGATATATAGACTGTGTGGGGTATAGTGGGGTGATGATGAAAAGTGGTTGGGCAGATTTTTCAAATGTTTGGTAGCTTAAGGGTAGGAGTTTTAAGAATGTGTGTAGTTTATTCCCTTATGGTTTTAGATTTCAATTTCAGCTAGGATTCCGAACAGTTGAAAGTCCAACTCAACATTCTTACACAATTGTGCCATATTGTTTTTTTTTGTTAGTTGCCATCAGGTCAGTTCCAACTCATAATGACCCTATGTACAAGAGAGCAAAGTGTTGCCCGTTCCTGCACCAGCTTCAAGATCCTTGGTATACTTAAGCCCATTGTTGCAGCCACTGTATATTTTGAGTGTCTTCCAAGCTAGGGGTTCATCTTCCAGCACTATATCAGACAATATTCTGTTGTGATCCATAGTGTTTTCATTGGCTAACTTTCAGAATTAGATTACCAGGCCTTTCTTCCTAGTCTGTATTGGTCTGGCTGTTCCATTGAAACCTGTCCACCGTGGGTGACCCTGCTGCTATTTGAAACACCAGTGACCTAGCTTCTAGCATCACAGCAACATGCAGGCCATCACAGTAAGACAAACTGAAAGACGGGTGATGATGTATCATATTAGTGATACAATAAACACTATTTTAAACATTAGATTTTTAAATGTATACTATGGTGTTTGAGTATACTTCCAAAAAATGCAAATTCACAAAACACTACACTGCAAAATAATTACTAATATTGCTGCTTTTCCAGTATTTTCTTACTACCAGTAGCCTGTTTTGTGTTGCCCATCCCTACCTGGTCTCATTCCATAAGACCAGGGCAGGATGGGGCATGGCCAACTCTTCCGTTTTTCTTGTTTGCTTATTGAATGTTGTGATTTTTTAAATCCACAAATCTTTGAAAAGTGTACAATTTTCTTTGGTAAAATAAATTAAGTAGAACAAAATTGCTCTGAGAGCTTCTGATTAGAACAGCAGCTTTGACCAGAGCAGGCAAATCCTAAGCACATAATTCTTCTTCTCTGGGGTCTTGTATCACATTTATAAAACTGTTTTGAATTTTTAACTTTAAAATATACATCCTCCATCATTAAAAAATGGAAATACACAGTCATACCTACTCTTCCCCCCATACACATGGCATCATATAAATTTCATTAAACATTTTTCCAACAGTTTAGGTCCAACATAAATAGAATTAACATTTCTACTCCATAAAGTAATGATATTCTCATTACAATTTTTTGGACTGTTTGTTCTTCAGTACCTCAGATGTTAACTAGTAAAAACTGAAGTCAAAGTAGTAGAATCTATGATTCAGAGTTTAGAAACCGAGTAGGTGAAATGAAGGTGGTCACACTGAAAAATGTATATTAGAGTATGAATTGGTACTTGGGTAGTCTCTCTTTCAATTATTCTACTCAAAACTAATCTAATTCCCAGCAAGAACTGCTAATCATAAAGACGTATAATCCCTTTTGAAAATATTTCGTCTGAATAATACTTCTCCCTAGGTGTTCAGCAACAAAAAGTTATGAACCTTGGGTTCCGACATAGCTGATTTAGCCATAGCATTTTTCCAGCTGTGCCTGTATCACTCAGACTGCATCATTCTCACATTAGGGAGGATATCATTATGCTTTTTATTCACAATTGAGGCAAAGTGTCTCAGTTGTAACAGGAAGCCACACAGGGAGTTTACAGAGTAATGTCTTTTACTTTCTTGTTGCTCTGAGTACCTCAGGCAAATCCTTGCTTTCTTGATTGGTGAAGATTTGGGTGAAAGCTCAAAATTCTTAAGTCCTGACCATAGCAGGATTTGAAATACAGATTAAATTCTCATGATGTGATTGACTTGAAAAAGTTATGTGCAAACCCCAATGAAGAAGACATGATGAATGAGAGTCTGTGAAACATGAAATGTTTCCTAAGTCATCTGCTCACTCCGGACAATAAGAAGTGTCTTTGTGATAGACATTGCCCACATTTCCAACTGGCACATTGGGCAACTGTTAGCTACATGATATTAGACATGATTCTGAAGGTCAGAAGAGTAATATGTCATGGAACCAAAAACAGGAAGTAATTTAAAAACTAAGATCTCCTCCCTGAAAACAGTCTGGACTTCAGTTTTTTAAGAGTAAATAGAAAGAATGCATTAGGCTTATCTCCAATGTTTTCCATGGCTGAGTTATGGCCTATCTTTTGCTGTTGGTGGTGGTGCTGCTTTTTATTTATTTAAAACATTTTCTCAGTGACTTATACAAGATTGTTAGTGTGAGTAACTTGGAGATGTAACATTCTTTCCCCCAGGGATTACTTAATTCTTAAAGAAAAAATAAGGAAACAAAGCTTTTCTTAGAGGTCTCAAGAGGGAAGCTTCCAGAAGGAGAAGGCTGCTCTTCAGTGTTTTTCCTTGTATGTGATCAAAGTCTTAGCTAATTGACCTGTAAGGACAAAGCCAGATCCATTTGAGGACCCCCACAGAGCCTGCCTTATGGAGGGGAATGAGTAGATTAAAGGGAAACTGAGGTCATTTGGGAATAGAAAATGGCTGTCTAAAGGAGCACTTTTACATCTAAAATAATAAACTACTCAACAATACAAATTTAGAGTTGGGTATGCTTTGAAGTAGAGATGTTAAGCCAAAGAAAATTTAACCACAAAGTGTTACAAAAACTAAATATAGAAAATAAAATTTATTAATAAAACTCGCAGCAATTAAATAATTTAAATTGGAGTAGTAAAAGGAGACATGGAATAAGAAAATTGGCTTTTTTTTTTTTAGCACTTCCATTTAATTTCTCATGTCCTTTTAGGTTCAAGAAATTTTTGTATCAACCTCAGAACAATTTTTCACTCTCTGAAAGTTGATTATTATTATTATTATTATTATTTATTACAAAAACTAGGCAAGGTCACATTTGTTTTACTCTTCAGATACATCTAGTAAAAGATTGTGGAAAAACATCTCATCTGATTACTTCTAGATAGCCCAATGCAAAATTTAGTGGCAAAAATAGTTTCCATGTAATTCGCCTGGGCCTGGTAGTTTTGTTATTAAAAACTGACGCTCTGCTCACACTTGATGTACACCCACACACTCCACACACACACACATACATACACACATGCACACATCTCATACTAACACATTTTGGAGCGTTTTGTTATGGAAAAGTAAAGACAAGAGCTTGTAACAGAAACAACTGCTTTCTCTGGGCCTCACATGAGCCCTTCCTGATGCATTCTCTGCTTTGGCCTCATTTGTATGGCTATTCCCCTTCCCCACACAGCTCTTTAGATCTTATGTTCTTTTATGTTTTATCTCCAAACATTTGCTCATTATCTCTCTGATTTCTGCAGTATTCATAATTTACACCATCATCATAAAAGGCAGCAGAGTTTGGGGGTTAAGAGCATGCAGGATTTGCAGTTATACAAATATAGATCCAAATTCCATGTCTAGAAATAACTGAGTGGTACTTATTATGTTAACTTCACAAGTTTTCAATTTCTTATATATAAAGGAGAATGCTAATACCTACTTCATAAGGTTAATGAAGACTAAGTACAAAGATATGTATTAAATGCTCTGCATAGAACCTAGAATATGTGTTCCGTAAATGAAGTGCAAACCTGTTGCTTTCAAGTGCATTGCAATTTATAGCAACCCTGTAGGACAGAGTAGAATTGCTCCATAGGGTTTTCAAGACTATAAATCTTTACTGGAGTAGACTGACACTTCTTTGTCCCGTGGAGCAGCTGATAGGTTCAAGCCTCCAATCTTTTAGTCGGTTAGTAGCCAGTGCTTAACCAGCGCGCCACCAAGTCTCCTTTGTTCCATAAATAGTTGCTATTATTATCATTGACTTTACTCTGATATTTATCTCAACCCATTTTTTAACTGTCTAACCTGTTAAACTGTTGCCATTGAGTGGATTCCAACTCATAGTGACCATGTAGGACAGGATAGAATTGTCCCATAGGGTTTCCAAGGAATGGCTGGTGGATTCAAACTGCCAACCTTTGGTTAGCAGCCGAGCTCTTAACCACTACAGTACCAGGACTCCTTTAACTGTCTAGTGGATATTTAGACTCAAATCGAACTATTTCAAGCTGAACACATCATTCCCTAAAGCAGATCATCTTCCTCATCTTCCAGTTTCAGCTCATAGCACCTTCATTTTCCCAATAATCCAAGCTTCAAACCTTGAAGGCCTCTTTTTTCTTTCTTCAATCCCTCATTTCTTCTATTTATTCAATGATCAAGTTATGGGCCATTTATCATATTTCTTGTAAACAACTATAAGTGCCCCTTCTCTGGTCTTCAGTTTGAATCTCTTTGACTCTTAATGTAAAAGCGCAGATCAAAGAATATTACTCCCTTGAATGAAAACTTCTGATGACCACAATGACTACTGATTTTGGGCACATCAGAATTCCACTCACATCTTTAAGTTCTTCATTTAATCTTTCCTTATCCTCTAAGCAGTTAGACTAGCTTCCTTTTCTTAAGACATTCATGTCATACATTTATTTGTTATATTCATTTATTTGTGTTAATATATATCTATTGAATTAAATTCCATAGTAAACAATGAAGTATTGGAAGCAAAAGAAATCTGGAACATCATTCTATCAATTTTGAAAATGTGCATTTCTTATATTCGGTTGTTTTAAGTCAAACTAATCAATTATCTTTTAAAATTATTATTAAAAGTTTAAATAAGTTGTTTTCAATATATTAAGAGTTTATTGGCATTTATAGCTAAAATTAATAGAATGAACTGACACATTCTCATACAAAAGAAAGAGAATAGCTGTAACAAGATTAAAAAAAAAATCCCCCACCTTGAAAACTGATTCAAAATATATCAAAATGCTTAGAAATGCTTAAAAATCTGCTCAGGTCTTAACAGTATTTGGGTACTATGAGGTCATAATAAAAATTATAAATAACATTTTGCATTCTCATTACCTAAAATCTATGATACATAATTGTACGTTCCCCAAATATCTCTGGTGATCTCAAAGACTACCATATTTGTGTTGAAATTAAAAAAAAAAAAAAATCATTTCTACGGTAGAGAATCCGTAGAAATGGGTTTTTCTTACAAAAGCTAGGCAGGCTCAAATTTATTTTACTCTTCATATATATCTTAAAGTAAACGATCATGGAAAAACACTTCATCTGATCACATCTAGTTAGATCAATGCAAATTTTAGTGACAAAAATGTTTCACTGTAATCCAACTGTACCTAATAGATTTTTATTGAAAAATGATATTCTTCCCACACTTGACAGAGATATGGCCTTCTGGAAAAGGAATTATGAGGTTCTCACAGGCCAAATAACAGGATTTGAGGGAATTTCATGTGCATCAATAGTGAATATGTTGACCAAATTATATGGTCAATGAGGTAATTAGTGGTCTTCTACTTTATTGCCCATAAACAAAGAAAAATTCAGAGGTAGTTATAAGCTAAGTATCATGAAGTAGGTTAAAGATGGCTACCAAAATGGTGTACCAATTTATTGATCACAGCTAGTCACATATTCCTAACTGTAAATGGTTGGGGAGGTGTTATTCACCAGGATGACTGGAAAGGGAGGAAAACAGTATGTACGAGAAGTCTCTGACTTTCCTTCAACAGAGTGGTCAATAACACACACATTCCAAAAAATACTCTATTTCCAAATGTAGCATTAATTATCTATTACAAGTGGGCGGCTTTTAATGTCACATTTTAAACATGACAGAGACTATCTAGTTATTAACCAAATCATTTTCCTTTTCCTCTTGAGCATCCAGCTCAACCAGCTTCCCTTTTGGTTAGGTATATCTACGTGACTGAGTTTCGACCAACGGAATTTAGTATGTGATGCACACACTCTGGAGGCCCAAGAAAATTGCTGGTGAATTTCTCATGCATTTTCTCTAGTCTCATATCAGCCGGTCCAAGCAAACAATCCAGCTGAGGAATCCAAAGCACTAGGGGAGGGATCAGCAACCTTTCTCTTTAAAGGGCGGGCCACATTTAAAAAAAAAAAAAAGAAAAAGTATATTATATGCATTGCAGAACATATGAGATTTCTAACAATAGCTTTCCTTGTTTATTTTTGACAGCCTTTAAAAAAAGTAAATACATACATACGTACATATATACATATATATATATATACACATACACACACACACATATATATATTAGTTCCAGGCCATACAAAAAGAAGCTGTTGGTTGGATTTGACTGGGAGCCCTGGTGGCACAGTGATGAAAAGCTTGACTGCTAACCAAAGGTTGGCAGTTCAAATCCACCAGCTGCTCCTTGGAAACTGTATGTGTGGGGGTTCTACTCTGCCCTGTAGGTTTCGCTATGAGTCAGAATTTTTTTTTTTTTAAGAGGCACTAGAGGTAAAGGAACCTGTATCACTGCAGAGACCACAGCCCTTCAGCCACTGGGATAGGATGTTAGCAGGTAAGCCCCTGAGATTTTGATTTTTTTAAATAGTAGTTAGTCTACCTAATACTGATATGAAAATATTTCTGACAAGGCACACGACAAGACAAATCAAATCTGATGTCAAATTTCTTCAAAGATCATAAATAATTATTTTAATTGAAGTGGAAAATAAATTAATATTACTCTGATTCTGGCCTTTAGAAAACCTAGCAATACCAGCTGAAGAACAGGTTTCTCTTTAAGGAGACAGAAAACATATTTAAATATCACAACACAAAGGAGAGAAATTTATTTCTTTGTCTTCAGTTTACTGTCGGTTTCCAAGTGACAGATTTATCCTCAAGTATTTTTATCAAGGTGTTTTCAATTGCTAATTACTAAAATAGTGTAATATCTGCGGCAGGATATATTAACTTGAATTTTTTCATTCTTAGTACTTAGGACATGAGCAATTTATATTTTAGAGCAATAAAAAAAATTTATTTGAAATGTTGACATCTTTTCTATCCATCAGCTAAAGGTAAGAATAACTTACATGGAATTCCTATTTGCTTAGCTCTCCTAACCATTAAACCAATGTCACTCCAAAAATGTGGCACTGTATAATATTTTAAAATCATAACATGCTCTGTGACTGAGGATGTGATTTCTCCAAAAAGTTAAATGCCTATAAAAATGTTAAGATCCTCTATTATCTTTAAATCACATATACTCTAAAGCAGTATTAATCCATCCAGGACTTCAATACTTTAGACTTCACATTGAATGTATTTTTACACTCATATTATTCTGGTTAGAAATAAATCAGTTAGAGGGATAGGCTCACATCCAGGATAAGCTAATGTATTATGCCCAAACAAACAGGCTTTCCTAAACTTGCTCAAGGAAGTGAAATGTTTGGGTATTGTTCTATCCTACAAGATTAAGGTAATTTGGCAGATAAATGAAATTATCTTGACTGAAGGCTGAGGCAGAACAAAAGGACAGCTTGTCAACATGAAGCTTCCCAACAGAAGGATGTGCAACTGCTTTTAACTCTTTGTATTTTTCAACAAGTGGCATTGCCCTAACTAGTAAATTTGACAATTGGTGTTATGCAATTGCCTAGCTTTTGAGTTCACAATTACATTTTGGTACACAACTTTAGTTTTCTTAACTATCTTTTGCTTGGTTAACTTTATGTTGGAATTTGCAACTACTAGTTAATACAATGAAAACCCTGGTGGCATAGTGGTTAAGAACTACGGCTGATAACCAAAGACCAGCAGTTCGAATCCACCAGGTGCTTCTTGGAAACCCTATGGGGTCAGTTCTACTCTGTCCTATAGGGTCACTTGAGTCAGAATCCACTCGATGGCAACGGGTTTGGTTTGGTTTGGTTTAGTTAATACAACAGAGTTTTCAGGGAATCTCTGATGGCATTAAATAACCAGTGATTTTAACAATGGCGACAAACACCTATATAAGGATCCCTAGTGGTGCAGCAGTTAAGCACTCGGCTGCTAATCAAAAGGTTAGCAGTTTGAACCCACCAACTGCTCGGTGGGAGGAAGATGTGGCAGTCTGCTTCTGTAAAGATTACAGCCTTGGAATCCCTATGGGGCAGTTCTACTCTGTCCTATAGGGTCGCTATGAGTTGGAATCAACTTGATGGCGACGGGTTTGGATTGGTTTTTTGTAATACCTGTATGGAGGGCATTGGCGGCTCAATGGTAGAATTCTCATCTACCACACAGGAGATCTGGGTCCGATTCCTGGTCAGTGCACCTCATGCACGACAACTACCTCTCTCAGTGGAAGCTTGCTTGTTCCTAGACAGGTTTCAGCAGAGTTTCCAAACTAAGACAGAATAGGAAGAAAGGCCTGATGATTTACTTCCCAAAACTCAGTCAACGAAAACCCTATGGATCACAAGTGTCTGATCTGCAACTTATTGCAGCATTTTGTTCTGTTGTACATGGGGTTGCCATGAGTCAGGGGCCAACTCAACGGTAGTTAACAACAACAACAACAATAACTATATGGCAAACTTTGACAACTTTCTTCCAGATCATACCCAAAAAAAACCAAACCCATATGCTGTTGAGTCAATTCAGATGCATAGAGACCCTATAAGACAGAATAGAGCTGCCCCATAGGGTTTCCTAGACTGAATTTTTACAGAAGCAGACGCTACATCTTTATCTCATGGAGTAGCTGGTGGGTTCAAATCACTGACCTTTTGGTTAGCAGCTGAGTGCTTTAGCCACTGTGACACCAAGTCTCCTTTTCCAGATCATAGATAGTAGGAAAGACATTTATTGAACAAAATTGCACACATATACACTTATATATATACAACATAAACAAACATTACAGGCTTTGAATTTCCTATGAATTAACAATCTTGGAGATATGAGCATATACGATTATTATGAATGTTAGTAAGTATACACATTCCCAAAAAGAGATGAGGTAAGCCCAAACCAAATCCATGTTAAAGTGGTGCTACATGTAGCATGCCTTAGTTATTGGGAATATTCTGGGATTTCACTTACCGTACTTTTATGCAAATAACATGCACATTCTAAGTTTGTTTGCCAACCTCATCCTCCTCCCACAAGGTATTTTACATGTTGCTGTAAAAGAGAATTAGCATAGTGGCACTTATAAAAACATCTTGCAGGGGGAGGGCGTGGTTGGCAAACAAATGTAGAAGGTGTGCATTATTTGTGTAAAAATACTGACAGTAATGAAGAGTGTAGACAATAATTTGCTAAAGAGAATAACTAAGATAAGTGAACTTTAAATATATACTGTAAGGATGAAGAAATTAACACACAGAGGCTACGGGTATTGCTCAAGTTTAGAGTTCTTCAAAGAGAAGGGTGAACCCCCAGGTCAATCATTCTATTGCTTGACAACATTATCTCACATGTGACTGTCCAAAGCAGGGGACATATCTGGGGACAGTATATGATTTACTATATGCATTATTGTTAACTATTCACTAGGGCATGTGTCTTAAAACTTAAACCTATTTTGGGTGTAAAATGGCAGCCCTTTACCAAATATTTGAAACTTAACATTTAAATCTAATATGCGTAAGTAGCTACATTTTATGAAGAAACACATTCTGATGCATCAGTATTTACTTTTCACTTTTATTATCAAACATGCTATTTTGAAAATAGAGCATAAATGTCATAAAAATCCTAAAAAGGTCTAAAAAGGCCAATTGAAATGTCATATTTAGATGAGATTAAAGGACACCTGAAATGTCATATATAAGAGTTTGAAATTAAAAAAAGTTACTGACAAAGAAATGTTCAGTAATAGTAACACATGTAAAATACAAAATCAGTTTCTAAACATTCATTTGCACGGTTAGATTTTACAAAACTGCAACATATTTCCAGTTTCTAAGTCACAAGGACATTCTTATATGAGATATGCAATTAAAAAAGTTAAAAGCTCTCTTATGATTAGCTTGTCTAGGAATTTTTCAAAATGAATTTTTTAATTTCTCCTTGTTGCTCCAGATTTTTAGCAAGGTACAGTGATTCTATCTGGTGGTGTGAACTTAATTTGCTATTTTTATAAATCAGAAAAATCTGTTTATATTTGAAAATCGCTGAGGACACTGAAATAACTGTGAATATCTAAATGAGCAAGTAATTAAGGAAAATCATTTGAAAATAAAGTTAAAAACCCAAAATACCTTACTGTGGAGGTATGGAAAGATGTCCAGGAGATTATGACTGCTAGCTTGGTATCTGTGTGTGAGAAAGGGGATGAGACATGAACTCAGATCCATTTGAGAAAATGGGTGTGTTGAAGATAAAGGGCTGAGGAGGTAACTAAATTCATCACAGCTACGTGCTTTAGTCTCAAATATATCTACAAACGGTGATTAGGCTTTCTTCTTTTCATGCCATACTTTCCTCTTGAGGTATAGTGGAATGAATTGCAAACATCACCACAGTTTGGAAAGGAAAATGCAGAGAGTATATAATTACAAAACAGCACACTCAATCTTCTGCTAGTATTAAAGTACTGTTTACAGTTTCATAACTGGAGTTTTCATAATAAATCCCCTAGAGCTAAGTGTGCCCCTATACCTTATAATGTTATTAATTTTGAACTTTGTGATTTTTAACAATACTATTATACATAATGAAAACAGATTAATATTGGGGTAAATATAGCAAGTTAAATCTCAATTTATTTCTCTATCTACCCTTTCCTCACTTATTGACATGGTTAAGGTCCAAAGACCAGTTTGTTATGCAAAATCAGTGTTATGCAAAAAAGGAGGATGAACACATCAAATCACAAAATGGAGGATGACTATATCATTACATAAGTACCAAACCACTGAGAATCATGGCCTAGTCAAGTTGACACATAACCTTAACCATCACAGCCAGCGTTACTCTCGTCTTGCACCTCCAAGTTTGTTACGGCCAGAGGTATGCCATTAATGCACAAAATAGTCATAGAGTAGATTTTTACTACTGTTGTAAATGAGAAACATTGGATAACGAGATAGTCGATAAGTGAAGAGAATGTGTAATCATAAAATCTAATTGAAACTACGCAAAACAGCATTGCTTATTAAGAAATAAGACCTAGATTTTCTTCCTTACCTTCATCTTTCATGTCTTGAATTCCTTATTCTCTTATTGTTTTCCCTTTTTCTGACTCCACTCTCTTCTTACACATTCTAATTACTATGTCCATGACTTATTATATACCCAGCATGTTGCTGAGGAATTATCCAGTGCAGGAGAAATTTCACAATAGACACATAATCAGCGTGCTGTCCAAATATGTCAGAACCAATTAAAGTAGAAAAGAAAATATTTTTGCTATCAAAGGTAAATTTCCTCTAAGCAGTTAAACAAAGGAAAGACGAATTCTTCATATCTATTAACTCTGCCCATCTTTTTCTGTAGTCCATCCATTCCCAGTGACCAAGCAGCTGAGTTCAAATGATTCCAAAGTCTTTAAGTATCAGTCACAACAGGGGAGAATTCTTAAATGTTTTCTAGTACATACGAGTTGGTTTTCCCTCTATGTTTCTCAAGTTTCTGTCACTCATCTTACTGAATATATGAAATGGACCACAGAGGGTTATATTAGTAAATATGAGTGGTAACATCTAGAGGGTAACATCTCTGACAAAGCCTGGCTACCACTACTGAACATTTTGATCCTAAAGAAACTATAGAAGAATCTTGATCAAAAGAGGAAAAAATGCAGAACAGAATTTCAAATTCTCATGTAATCTAGACTTTCTGGAGCCATTGAGGCTGGATGAATTCTTGAAACGATTGCCCTGAGATAATTTTTAAACCTTAAATCTTAAACCAAAATACCCCCTGAAGATGTCTTTAAACCAAAAAATGTTGTTGTGTTGTTGCTATTGTTGTGTGCCATCAAGTCAATTCTGACTCATAGTAACCCTTTGGAACAGAGTAGAACTGCTCCATAGTGTTTCTTGGGTTATGATCTTTATGAGAGAAGAACACCAGCTCTTTTCTCCCAAGTAGTCACTGGTTGGTTCGAACCACCAACCTCTGGATTAGTAGCTGAGCAATTAACCATTATGCCACCGAGCAATAGATTAGCTTAATTAGTAAAGAATGTTTGTCTTGACCATTTTGTTCTGTTAAAGAATGATGTATATTGGTTAAAATTGACAAACCAACTAGAAAGTCTGATAGTAAGCTTAGGGGGTACTGAGTTTATGTTAATGGACAAGGAACAATTTAGAAAAAAAGGGTGAGAATGGTTTCAATCTTGAAGAATATAATCAATGTCACTAAATTGTACATGTAGAAATTGTTGAATTGGTGTATGTTTTGCTGTGTATATTTTCAACAACAATAAAAAAAATTAATGATTGACTTTTATGTCTCGAAAATTAGAAAGGGTCCCAAAGAAGCTTCATAGACACATCCGAACTCCCTAAAGGACCAAATTACTGGGCTGAGGGCTTAGGACCATGGTCTCAGGGGGCATCTAGCTCAATTGGCATAACATAGTTTATAGAGAAAATGTTCTACATTTTACTTTGGTGAGTAGCGTCTAGGGTCTTAAAAGCTTATGAATGGCCATCTAAGATACTGCACTGGTCCCACCCATCTGGAGCAAGGAAGAATGAAAAAAATCAAAGACACAAGGGAAAGATTAGTCCAAAGGACTAATTGACCACAACTGCCACAGCCACCACCGGACTGAGCCCAACTAGATAGTCCCTGGCTACCACCACCAACTGCTCTGACAGGGATCACAACACAGGGTCCCCGGCGGAGCTGGAGAAAAATGTAGAACAAGATTCTAACTCACAAAAAAAAAAAAAGACCAGACTTACTGGTATGACAGAGACTGGAGAAACTCTGAGAGTATCGCCCCTGGGCAGCCGTTTAGCTCAGTACTGAAGTCACTCCTGAGGTTCATCCTTCAACCAAAGATTATACAGGCCCATAAAACAAAACAAGACTAAATGGACGCACCAGCCCAGGAGCAAGGCCGAGAAGGCCGGAGAGGACAGGAAAGCTGGTAATGGCGAACCCAAGGTCGAGAAGGGGAGAGTGTTGACATGTTGCGGGGTCGGCAACCAATGTCACAAAATAATATGTGTATAAACTGTTTAATGAGAAACTAATTTGCTATGTAAACCTTCATCTAAAGTACAATTTAAAAAAAAGAAAAAGAAAGGATTCCACTGGAAGCAAAATATCTGTGTTGTTCAGGCTTTCAATAGTATGGCTATAAAATACTCAATTAGACATAACTCAATCTATTTTTTTTTTCCTACCAATCCAGGAAAACAGACGTTCTGTACCCAATATTTTTTGTTTCTTTCAGAATTTTTAAAAGGAAATTCTATCCCAAATATTGATTTTGGAATTTTAAATTATGTTTCATCTACTTATTAATTAAATATATACTAAAAATAAGAGAGAAGAAAAATCCTGTTAAAAGTTTAGTTTCTTGTTTAATTTCTGATCAGAAAACATCTCCTGAACTGTATTAGTATATTTACATGATGAATTTCAAAGTAAATTAACCTTGAACCTCAGAGCAAATCTGGCCTAAATTAATGTAAACAACGCTACAGACCAGAGTTCTCTCTTAAATATCACATCCCTCATTGAGCTTTTCACAAATCAAGAAGTAGTGAACTATTTTAAAGCACATCAATTAAAAAAAAAAAAAAAAGACACATTTTTATTTAGACCATTGTTGTTCGTGTTTTTTTTTTTTTTTTTTTTTTTTAATTAACAAGATATCAGGAGACGAGAGGCACGATTGGAACAAGAAACTTGATGAGGCATAGTAGACTCTGCTATTTGTCTCTCTCCATTCTCTCATTCTTCCATTGTAAGAGCATTTTATCTGGGCACACGACCTCCTAGTAAAAGAGACTGCATTTCCCCCTCTCCCTTACTAGAGTGATTATATGACTAAATCTCACAAGAGAAATGTTCTGTTTAATTTCCAGTCTAAGCCATTATAGGGAAGCAAAGTGATCTTCTGGTTTCCTCCTCTCTTCTATGCTTGCTTTTAATATGGTGGACCATTTTTTAACATGGTAGAACAATCTAGGTCATTGTATATCATGAAGACAGAAGGAGCCTGAGCCTTTGATGCCTTCGAGTATAGCCAAATGCTAGCCAAATGCTAGAAATAAGGATCTATCTTATTTGAGCTACCTTGTGTGTGTGTGTGTGTATGTGTCAACCAAGTAATTACCTAACAACACAAAAACAACATATTTACATGATATCCAATCTAAATATTAAAGGATAAGATAATTACTAAATTATAATGTTTCCATACAATAGAGTATTTTGCAGCCATTACAAATCATGTCTTTGAAGATGGAAAAAACTTGCTATAGTTTAAGTGAAAAGGCAGGAAATAAAATTAATTTTATAATATGATTCCAAATTTAAAAATTCATAGGAAAATGTATGGAATAAAACAACCCAAAATATCAACTGTATTTTTTAATGTTTTATATGAAATATTCCAAATAAATCCCAGCAAATAAGGAGCAGAAATTATTTCCATAAATAGAAAAATTTACCTTGTTTAAATTTTATTGTGCCTTTTCCCCTGTACTAGCTCTAGCATTTATTATGTCATTAATTTTCTTAATATTTCCACAAGATATCAGGTCTACTGCTCTATCTTTCGTAGTGAGTTTTCTACATGGCATGATGAACTTTCTGCATTCAGTTTAGTTGAACAATCTTACAGGTACAGGTAATGCCTACACTATGTCCACTCATCATACTCCTTTATTGGTTGAAGTTCTTCAACTGTTGTCCATTGGGCAGCAGATAATAAATCCTACTTGTAACACCTGTGTATCTCTTACTCCCACTTCTTTTTCTGTCTCTCAAAGTAATGAGGCTACTTCTAGATCATTAAAGGGTATTACAATTTCCTCGCAATGCCTTACACTTAGTATTTTCCTCAAGTTGAGATACCTTTTTCCTGAGTGGATTCTTGGTTCAAATATTTTCTCCCCTGTGAAATCTAAGCCGACTTAACCATATTTTCACACAAATATTGCTGTAAAAAATTAGCAATAGTGTGTTTATGAAAATACCTTGCAGAGGAAGGGTGCAGTTGGCAAACAAACGTAGAAGGTGTGTATTATTTGTAAAAATACAGTACATTCATTCATTGGTTAAATAAATATATATGGACTACTTTCTATATTCCGAATATTTTAATGGGGTTGGTATCTAATGGCAAAAAAGAGAGACTAGGTCCTTTCTTTTATAGTTAATATTCTAGTGAGAAAATAAACAATACACCCAAAATATTTGAATGAAGAAGATAACTAAAATAAAATAGAGCGTTAAAATAGAGAAAATCAAAATAATGTGGATGTGAGTGGTGGAGGTAGGCTTCTTTATACTGGGTTGTTAGTGGGGAGGGATTCCTCTCTAAGGAGGTGGCATTTGGGATGAAACTTGAATAATATATGAAATCATATGAAGATCTGTGGGTGGATCACTTCTCCTATAAATATCTCATTATAGCAATTATAGAAGTAGACTTCAAGCTCCTCAAGATCAGTGACCTGATATTTTTATTATTCTGTCCCCTTCAACTACAGCAATTCTTGCTACATATTAGGTATTCAATGATATTTATTAATACAGCATACATAACCCTATACTTTTTCTTAATTTAGAGAGAGCTAGAGAAATAGCCACAGCAATGGGCTCAAACATACCAAATATGATGAAGATGGCATAGGACCAGATAAAGTTTCATTCTATTACATAAGGTTGTCATGAGTTGGAGCTGACTCAACGCCAACTAACAAAAACAGCAATAGAGAAACAAGTACTCAAGGAATTTTTTCTGCTCATCTACTCAGTGCAATTCAGTATATTCACTGTGGAGTAAATCTGCAGAGGGAAAGAGAGTTCAGAATCTACGTGTAGCTAACATGCACCAGACACTGTCGTTGGCACTCTATATGGTGCTGTTGTTAGATGCCCTCAATTAGATTGTGACTCATAGTGACCCAATGTGACAGAGCAGAACTGCCCCATAGGGTTTCCTAGGCTGTAGTCTTTACAGAAGCACTGTATATAACTTATCTCAATCAACACAAACCACTTTCTTAGGTAGAGAACATGGTTTCTACTTTAGAAACTTTGAAACACTGGTTCCTTAGGAGATTATATAACTTCTCCAGGGTCACAGCACTGTTATGTGGTAATGTCGGAATTCTAAATGAGATTATTCTGACTGCAAAAACCAGCTCCAATATACCACTGGTTCTCAAAGTGTGGTTCCAGGAACTGCAGCATCCCAATCACTGTGAACTTGTTAAGAGAGCAAATTCTAGGGTTTCACCTCGGACATACTCAAGCAGAAACTCTGTGGCTAGGGCCTGACCATCTGTTTTAGCAAGCCCTCTAGATGATTCTGATGTACACTGGGCTTGGAAATCCCCTGCATCATACAACAAAAAAACAGAGAATTCCCTACTCCGCTCAGAACTTTCTTCTATTACAAAATTTATTTTGATATCCAGTGTAAGGCTTTATGTTCATTGTGGAAAAATCATCTGGAAAGCACTGAATATATTTTCAGGAGGGGAAATCTATCTGTATGTGAGCATGAAGAGATGGGAAGTACCAAATATTGCCTTTGGCTAGAGGATAAAAATTTTTTTTCCCTCAATCTTCATTTGAAGATCATTCGATTAAACAGTTTCCAAAACTTGTAAACAGCTTCTTACCCATCAGGAATAATACTGTTTATGAGAAAGAGACAATCAAAATATATTTTGAAAGTTCCGTGCAAGAGATAAATCCCACAGGGACTAAGAAGAATATGTGATAAAACTGAATTTAGCAGGTTTGGAATTCAAAATGGAAAACACACATTTGAAATTTTTGTTAATGTCTTCCCCCAAATTTTGCATCATTAATCAAAAAACAAAAATTCTAGAGTAATCTTACTCAATTAAAAAAATGTTGATTTGCTGAAGATAAAAGAACAGATGTGAGAAGGTGTTATGTTTTAGATAAAGAAGCTCCTTGCTTTATATACATAATTTGAAAAAATAAATAAATTAGTATTATACAGTATTAGCACTGACTCTTTTCCTGCTGAAACCATGAATGTCTCTTCATGTGGCTTCAGACAACGTGCCATTTGCCTCAAAATTTCTTCATGCATGAAACACAAAGATGATGTCTAGTCTTGCCATTTACATGAGAAATTCATGGTTCTAACCACAGAATCTATGCTTCTAATCATTATTTTTGTAGTTATTAAGATATTCTCAAAGGTTTCTTGTTCTCGACAATATGTATAAATGACAAATATTCTATTGATTTATTAAATCCAAATATTATTTACTTAGAACAAAAATATTCCATATTAGTGTATCCCTAGATTTGGGATTGCTGAAGGGACTTTGATGTATGATAGGTGATGCACAGATGCTTGGCTAGCACTGAACGTTGACCATGGATGGGCTGAGAAGGTCAAATGAAGGAGTTAAAACCAAGCAGTGAGAAACCTAGAAACCATAAAGGAAATAAGAGCAGATGGAGTAAAAGAGCGTGAGAAAAAGAAAGAGATGGGATCAAGGTTAAATTAGCAGGAATGAAGAAAGGTTGGCTAGAAAAAAATAGACACTTGTAGTTGAAAGGTAATTTCAGGATATTAGCTGCTGGAGTGGGTATATATAAAAAAAAAAGTATTCTTAATTACTAAAAACAAAGTTCATCATGGGATTTTCATAAATGATCAATATTTTTAAAATTGCTCTTTATTTTAATGAATTTTTGCTGAGACTCCATGCTATAAATATACAACTGTTTATGTTTATATACAGGAAGCCAAGTTTCAAAACCACATTCTATCATTATTCTTCAATATAACTTGCTTAGTATTTATTTTGTTACTGAATTCTTGGTATATCACTTCTCATGGGCTCAAAAGACTTATTCAAAAATCTGTATCTAAGATATTCCATTTGAAGAGGTAGAGAAGCTTCAAAATGATAAATCCTGCTGAAGGCAACTGTAATCAACATTTGATTCATATATGCTGAAACTTGTTATAAGTAACGAATGATTTAGATAGAGCACATTTAACACTGTCTAGTGATGAACATTTATTATGGGGATACCACAACAGATGAGCCTGTAGTAGATAGTAAACCATCAATCAGATGCGACCCCACAACAAATTGTACCTCATCAACTGCTTTAATATGTCATGAAGCCTCCAAATAGACATCACTCGACCATTTGTTAAGCCCAGTCCACTTTTTCACTGACAAAGCGAAAGACATTTGGTATTTTCATTTATATGTAATATCAAAATGAGTAGATGAGATCTAGTCATCCAAAACAGAATTTCTATGAGAATCGGCCATTGAAATTCAGACCTTAGAGTCTTGAAACAAGTTACTCTTAGTGATGATCTTTTTCTGTTTTAATTTTATACGAATAAGGAATGCATTTAGATTTCTAAAAAAGTCAACATTATTATTAAATTATTTTTAAACATGTTTTTATTTAAGTAGAATGGAAGTAAAATACCCATACCAGTTACATTTTTTTTGTTACAAAAGTAACTATTAAAACATTCCCAAATGACACTGCAGTCTTAAAAGCAAAAATAAAAATAGCACAGTTGAATGTTCAAATATTCACACAGGTATGATAGTTACTCTTATCAAGAAATACTTCTTTGTGCTACCAAAAAAAAAAAGTTATTTTGAATATTTCATGATCAAGTCTAACCTTTTGATATTAAAGAATCCCCTTCATTCCTTCTGCCACACTTGATTTGCTATGACTTTTGTTTACCTCTGCATTCAACTTGGCTTATTTCTATCTCTCCTGCTAATATATGACATTCTGGTTTACTTTGTGTTCTTCCTTACACTGTAAAGTACTTGAACGTATAGACAACCTACATCAGTTGGTTCCACTCAGTGGTGCTCCTCTCAGTTGAATGTACAATTCTAATATGAGCTACAAAAGTTGTATGGGTTTACAGTCACATTTCAAACATGTTCTTTAAAAAAAGCAACAACACATGGATACAAGAAAATGTTGCTACAAATACTAATTAGTATTCAGACATGTTAATAGCTATATTCAATATTTTGCATGATAAATTGTATTCCTGAAAGCCAGCTTGTTTTGCTAGCTAGCCCTTTGAAAATGGTCCTGTGTGGGCAACCAAGACTAAGTTACATGGTAAGAAATGTACTCCTCTTCTTGTAAAATCAATTGGGCTTTAAAGTTGATTCTAAAAGAAAGTCCTTGAGTTGGATTTATTCCTCAGTTTGGAACAAGTGTTTAACCTGAAGAAAACTACTTCTAAATTTAGGTTAAAAGTTTCTATTAATTTTTAGACAAATGTAAACAAAATCTTAGTTTAAAATAGTCCACCATGGACCCCATTCTCTGCACATGCTTGTTGACTGTGCCAAACTACAAAGCGTAACCTTCTGCAGACTCTGACCTATTTCTGCAGCAGGTAATATAGGCAATTAAATAGGCCAAGGTGACAACCTATGAGTACTCAGTCCCCACTGGAAAAGCACTGGCTTATTTGCTGCTTGCTGCAAAAGATACTGAGCTCCTGGCCCTGGGTTCCTTTCGTTAAAACACAAGCAAATGTATGTATCCAAAATACCAAACCTGTTGCTGTCAAGTAGATTCTGACTCACAGTGACCCTATGGGACAGGGTAGAACTGCCCCATATAGCACCGTCTAAGACTATCTTCTTACCCTGTGGGGCTTGGGGACAGGTGAATTGCAGCTATGACACCCAAGCTTCTGCTGTGTGTGCTGTGAGTAACAAACTGACTTTTCTGACCCATTGAGTCTTCTTGTCTACTCTTGGGATCTATGGAATACTGGCAAGCCAATCTCCTCGCTTGCTTAGCCATCTCCTTTGGAATCCTGTTACTCCTTGCCATCCTTTAAGAGGTTGGGGTCCTTTTATGACAATGAGTGATATATAGTATATACTATAATATAGTTGACATAGTGTATATCTGTCTATACCTATATAGATATACATAGATAGACCTATACTGTGCTAAGAAATTAGCATACTAGTTTAGAGAAAAATCCCAAGAGACTTGCTTGAGAAACTTTGCTAATATATAATACTCAATTATTATCAAATTTTTGAGTTACCACAATTAAATATTTCTAGGAATATCTTTGGGGCCCTGGAGGTACAGTAGTTAAGTGTTTGGCTGTTAACCAAAAGTCAGCAGTTCAAATCCACCAACTGCTCCTTGGAAACCTTATATCCTATAGGGTCACTATGAGTTGGAATGGACTTTATGGAAATGGGTTTGGTTTTTGTTTTTTTGGGAATATCTTCAAATTATTTAACACCATATTCAACAAAACTGTGCTTTATTTTCATTTTACATACCTACAGAATTTGAGAGTTGGATGGGAACATAGAGATGAACTCTCTTAGCACACAAATTTGCCATACCAAATTCTTGACAGGTGGCCCTGCATTCTCCACTCAGACTCTTTGAGTGATAAGAAATATCAATCCTCACAAAACTGACATAATTTTCAGATGACTTCTAATCATTTCTGCTTTTAAAAAAAAAACTGATATGAAATCTGAGGCTTCTTAAAGTATATTAATTTAGTCAAACTCTAATTTTTTTTTTTCTTTTGGAATACACATTTAGGTGCCTAGTGTAATCCCTCTCCTTTCCCTTTGAAGCATGAGACTATCTCTATTTTCACTTCCCAATGACTCTCTGAAAACGTTTTCTTATTCTCTGTTGTCCAGGTTAGCCCCTATTTTTAAAGATCAGTCATACGAAAATTTTCCAAACTTCTCAACAATGTATTCACCTGTGTTCTTTATTCCAAAGGCATAATATTCAGAATTGAACTCCAAAATGAATTCATAGTTAGATGAGCAGAAAGGGGACTATTTCCTCCCTAAATCTGTGTACTACATGAATATAGCCCAAAGGTGGACTTGTCTATACATTTTTTTAACATTCATATCATATCTGCTCAGCTTGGGATCTTTCTCAAATAAGCTGAATCCAAAGATGTTTAACCCATTCAGTATTAATGTACAAGATAAATTTTATGTTGTTATACTTTCCCTATCTTCTTCTATTTCTAATACTGGAGAATTATTATTAAACATTGGTTAATAGAATAAATAAATGATTACTTTAATAAAATTATACTTTTAAGATACTGAATTGTTTCATTGCTGACCAAAATTTTAAGTAGACTTTCATAATCTATCTTCCTCAGCTTAGGAAGTAGTTGAGAGCATATTTTTATGTAGTTTAATTGGAAAGACAATTCATAAAAATACGTGCTTCAAGTAGTTAAACTGAAAGGAATGTATAAAATATAAGCTAAAAATAGTAAATAAATGTATATATATATACTAAATACACTCCTAATATATTAAATGGACAATGAATAAGGAAGCCCAAATAAGAACTGACACCTTTGAATTATGGTGTTGGCAAGAACAGTGAATATGTCATGGACTACCAGAAGAATGAACAAGTCTGTCTTGGAAGAAGTGAGGCCAGAATGCCCCTTAGGAGCAAGGATGCCGAGACTTCGTCTCACGTACTTTGGACACGTTATCAGGAGGGACCAGTCTCTGGAGAAGGACATCATGCCTGGTAAAGTAGAGGTCAGCAAAAAAGAGGAAGACCCTCAACAAGATGGATTGACATAGTACCTACAACAATGGGCTGGAGCTTAACAATGATTATGAGGATAGCACAAAACTGGGCAGTGTTTCGTTCTGTTGTACATAGGGTCGCTATGAGTTGGAACAGACTTGAGGGCACCTAACAACAACAATATATTAAATGCAAATTTAAAAAAGGTAGATTATATTTGTATATTAAATCAGAAAGCTGAGTGATAATTTTCTATACTATTAAGAGTGCATTTCATTAGGTACTCAAACACAGTTCAGGTGCCCTTGTAAACTGCCACTTGCTTATCCAATGCTTTTTGGCATTATACATAAAGAGCTTTAAAATGATTCCATATTTTGAAGTAATAATTCTACTTCTAGGAAACTATGCTAAGTGAGCAATCAGATTTATGATCAGAGATATTACTAGTAGAACAACAGTGTAAAAATGAATATAATCTAAGGTTAAGTAAAAGAAAATAAGATAGAAAAGTGTATATGATGTGAAATAACATTTATTTTTACATATCTATTTCATATATCATATATACATATATATCCTGCATATTATATGTATACATGTACATATATCCTGCAATATAATATATGTACATATATATGTGTGTGTATGTGTATATATGCATATATGCGTGCATATGAACACAAAGAAAACTACTGGATGAGATTAAAGTGACTATACTTAGTCTGGGATTATAGTTTTTTTCTCTTCCTTTTTAAAGTTTTTCCCTCTCTTTCCAGTGTTTCTACATTGAGCACGTGCTATTTTGAAATAAAAAAATATTTTTATTTGAGTCTTTCTACTTACTTAGGATCTAACCTCTAACAAACATCTGCTTTGTTTTTAGCTACCTAATGTTCCATAAACTATCTTTAAGACCAGGGTTCATTTCTCAACTACTGGGAAATATATTTTCTATAACACTCTTAGGCTTTGAATAATTGAATCTTATATAATACCCTGATCGGTAGCAATTTAAATCCACACAGCTTTTGTTATTTAAGCTTAGGCCATTTCTTTTTGATCAAGGAACAATTATTCTTCCTTCTCAACGCATTTGCAAATGTCTTTAATATAAAACTAGCTCACGGTGAAATTTAATTATTAATAATAACAACACAAGTTTTTAAACTTTTTTATTTGTTATTTTTGTTTTCATGTTGATGTCTCTTTACCTCAAATGGCATTTATAAAAAAGCAGAAGAGAAACATATTCTACATTAACTGCTTTGGTCTATAGACTGACTAAAATACAGAGAAAGATGTGCAAACCAGGCTGCAATCGACCTCTGTTTACGAGTACAGGCCACTGTCTGACACTCTCATACACTGGAAGGTAGTTTAAAATTATTATTTTTTACAGTTAAAACTAAGGGAAGTATTGGGGAAGAATGGTATAACATGATTTAATTTTCTCTACGTACTCATAATTTCATTAACTTAATTATCTCCATATTTAGAAATACATCTCACAATAAGTTCAGTTCAATCTACAATATGGTGACCATGAATGTCTGCTAAAAGGCTCTCTTTTGCCTTGACGTCACAATAGTTGACATTCATGATGAAGACCATGAGCTGTTCTGATATTCTGAAATATTATAAAACTATATGAGAGTTTGCAGTGTAGTGTTAAGTAAAATATTACAAGTATTTTAAATTATTTCTAGGTCTTCATATCAAGAGTTTTTTTATATGTTTGCGATATGTCTATTAAAAATAAAACTTCGTATATCAGAAAGTCACATTCTTAAATCAGAGTAGGTAACAGAGAAATAGAATGTCTTTTATTTCTCCTAAAATAAATAAAAATAGCAGCATTTTGGAGGAAAACTATCATTTTAACTCAAATCTTACTTGATAAATTCAATCAAATAATCTGTTTTATTATTAAATATTGGCAAATGTTTTTATCACTGGACATGTAGGTAACATTTTGAATCAACAAACCCTGAAGAAATTACTTAAAGCATTATGCCTGAATAATCAATCCATAGCAAGCACACTATTAGATAATTTAAAGGATTAAAGCAATTGTCACTTGGTTAAATGAGCAAGAAAATCCCTGTCCATTTTTCTGCCCTATCAACTTTTCCAAACAGATCCATCTACCGTGACATGTAGAAACCACTTCAAATCAGTAGCTGTACAATGCTGTTTAAACATTGAATTTTATTTCCCATTTAAGGTAGACACAAGCAACCACATTAAGTCAGTGCTGACTGGAAAGAGCACATAGCTTCAATTCAAGAAGAACATAATGTGTCATGTGTCAATAGTATTTGATTTGTCCCTTGTGGGTTTAAAGGCTAGAGATGTGACATTTATTCTTTCTTGGTGCTTAACTCTTGACGCCTCAAAGCACTTCCATGGGTACCCAAGTTTTGTCCTACAATTGCTTCCTTTAAATACTGTTCTGAGGGATGGAGGAGGGTGAAGGAAACAGTGACATTGAACATCTAGTGTTCTATAAGGTTTACTGGTGCACCAAGCCTGGCGACTGTGTTGATGATGGATAATTTTATTGAAGCTATGCTGTGGTCCTCAGCAGCACTACCCTTCCCCATGTTTATGTATTATTCAGACTAATAGTAACCCTGAAGAAGAAAAAGCTTCTTATCTCTTAAAACTTTCATTGAGAGCAGTTCAAAATGCACACAGTTAAGTGCTATTCTCTGTGCATTTAATGTAGAGTGAAAAGCTGTTTGGTGCCCATTTTAGATTCACTGGCAACAAGACAGACAAGGAAGCGTGTGCTAGAAGTCATGAACATACATATGAAAATTAAAAGTTTAAAATTTATTTGCACTTATAATGTAATGCACCACGTGGAAATCTAAAAATCAGTTTCCAAATGCAACAGCTTGAAACTTTGTGCTGTCATCTGGTTTTGGACCCGACTCGTTCAATTCCAATGTTGCCCTTGTGACTACTCCAATTTTATATATACTACGTGGCAGTGATAATCTCTATGCCACTGAAGCTTCCCTCGTTGGATTTCCTAAAAACTCTGGTTGTTTTATTATTTTAATACATACTGTCAATATTCTCTGAATGCTCTCTTAATCACAGATGCATTTGTTTTTATTTTAAACCACATGTGATGCTCGTATTTGATTTATTGAGGTAATGAATAGCGATTACATTTTATTTGGCTAAAAATTAAAAAGTTTGCATTTATAATTTTTACATCTCTAAGGAGCCTAAAGTACAGATTGATGCATTCAAATGAGGGGAAAAAAAAATCCAGACTTGGCTATTTGTGTTGTAAAGTAAGAGTTAGAGTAGGGCCTAATATTCAGACAGAGGAGTAGTTAATTAAGATTATGCATGGAAAGCTTTTCACACAATGCTGGCACAAAAGAACTGCTCAATAAACGTTAGCAATTAACTTAATGATAAGTAAAAATTTTAGTATATTTATTTATTTTCTGAAGAAAATATTTATTTAAAGACCACTTCTATGTATTTTCCATATACTATGTTAATTACTGTACACAAAATAAAACCATGAGACTGACTGCTAAGAGTCGCAGAAGTCAAATAACTTGCCTCAGAAAACACATTGAGTAAATGGCAGAGATGGGAGCAGAAATTAGGGGTCTCTGTTATTTCTTGATGACACTCTCAAATAGATTTAGCAAATTTGAGCTATCACAGCATATAGTTATTTAATTGCCATTAAATGTATCTGTCAGATATGGAAAACAGGATTGTTCAAATCAAAATTGCAAGTATTTAAACCACTAAAAGGATGTATAAGAGTGTATCTTTTCAGTACACCTATTGATAATTGACTCAATGGTACGAGGTTTGTTTTTTTTTTTTTAAATTGGTCATTTAGTTTTTAATAGTCCATGGAGATTTAATTGAAAGTGAGTGAAAATTACAAGTAAAATTGGCTTCCCATAGCTCCATTTGATACTTTTAAAATTAATTATAAGTTGAAAACTTTGCTTTAGAAAAATATACTACATTTCCAAATTATGTAACTAGTATATTCATCCACTGCCCTAGGATTCTTCAAACAGATGACTAAAATCATACTTTCATATATACATAAGGCATTTAAAATTATAGCAGTGAATCTTAAAGATCATCCAATAATTTAATTATGATCTGAAGAACCATTTTTGGAACACATTATATCTGAAGCTTCAAGCTACACATTTCTAGCTCTATGAAACTTCTGTAAAATGTATTGTATAACTGGTTGGTTGTTGTTGGGTGCTGTTGAGTTTGTTCCAACTCATAGCGACTCTATGTATAACAGAATGAAACCATGTACGGTCCTGTGTAATCTTCACAATCATTGCTATGTTTGCACCTTAGTCCTCAGAGTGACATCTTTGCAATACATAATTGATTTCCTGACTGCTGCTTTCATGGGTGTTGACTGTGGATTGTACAACTAATAACTGATAAATACCTCATGAATGAAGTAAATCACATAATTTATATACACACAATTATATGTAGCAATTATAAAAGATGGACTAATTTTATTTGTAGAATATATTAATATGTATTAAAAAAAAAAAGCTGCCATCGAGTCGATTCTGACTCCTAGAGATCCTACAGGACAGAGCAGAACTGTCCCATAGGATTTCCAAGGACTGGCTGGTGGAGTCAAACCTCTGACCTTTTAGTTTGCAGCCGATCTCTTAACCAATGTGCCACCAGGGCTCCTATTAATATATACACATACTAATTTTATTAAGTTTATAGGATATACACACATTTATTATAATAGTAACACAAAATTGCTTAAGAATTTTGGTACAAAGTATTATGAACTCTAAAATAAACCACTTCAGAAGAAACTTTGTAAAAACACACCTTATTTACAGGCAAGCAAATAGTTTTCCATGAAAACTGCTTTCAGTGACAGTGACATCATGGATTAAACTCTTCACAGTGAGCGATCATGACCAACACCACAACTTGAACTGTATTCTGTCAAATGACTCTACGTCACTGCTTCTGTTTTTAAAGGATCAAATAATAAACCCTGCAAATGTAATGAGACAGAATTTCTATAGTACTATGGGTGTCTGCAAAATTAGTCACCTAGATTACTGGCACCATGTATTTTTCCCTAAATATTGCAGTCACCATAGGATTTGTTTTACCACAGTCTATGATAATCACCTATTTGGGGCAGTGGTTAAGAGCTCAGCTGCTAACCAAAAGGTCAGCAGTTCGAATCTACCAGCCGCTCCTTGGAAACACTATGAGGCAGTCCTACTCTGTCCTATAGGGTTGCTATAAGTTGGAATCGACTCGATGGCAGCGAGTTGGTTGGTTGGTTATCTGACTCTCAAAGCTATACTTACCTGAATCTACAGTCACTTTCCACTAATTCTTAAAGTAGTGCCCACTGGAATCATGTTGGCTGCTTGACTCTCCCCCCATTGTAGTATACTGTGCCTGGGTTGGACACCTGGCTCAAAAATACACTACCTGATAACCTTGGTCAAATTGTTACCTTCCTATGACAAATGGGGATAATAACAACAGAAGTACCTTTCTGATAGGGTTATTACAAGAATTAAGTTAGAGAATTCAAGGAAATTGTATAGCACAGAGTCTGACAGAGGATGCAGTTAAAAAAAAAAAAAACACTCAGCTGTATACAGCATATTGCTCTATATATCCCTGTTCTCATAACATAGTAACAATCATTTTACATGTTGTCCCCTTTTATATGTACCTATTCAAAACAAAACAAACAAACAAAAAACCAAGAGACATGATTTACAGTCTTTCTTCCCAAATGTATCTTTATGCTTATCTTCCCTCATTGTTTGAATTGTAAGTATTTTGGGAACATTCAGCAAATACTGTTGCATAAATGACTGTATCTTTTAGTTCTGTATCTCCTACTGTACTATATATGCCCAGTACTGGGGATATAGTAGATACACATCAGAACTTTTTTGTTACAATACAGTGCATGTTGTTCTTCTTTGGTTGTACAAATTACTGTTACAATAGCTTTTGGAGTCTCAAGTGGAAATACATGATCAACAATGTTCCTCGTCTAACAGGGCATCAAGTCTAATTCACCACATTTGGCAATCGACAACCTCAGCCCTGAATCCCTGTATGTGTCTCTGCACCAATACATGCAGTCCTTAAACAGAAGTGGGACATTCTGCTAGATAAATGAAAACTCGTACTAGTTAGCCAGAAGCAATACTCCGGCCCCTATAGATTTTGGAAGGAACTTTTGCTATGTTCCTGATTGCCCTAAGATAAACTCTTCATTAACTGCCAACTATTAAATTATAGATATCATGATGTGCCCCCTGTCTCCAGATCATAATCTTGGACTTTGACCAGCTTGATAACTATTTTTTTTTGATGAAAGAGCTTTAGACATTGATATGAAAGGGATTCTAGCAAGCGTATATAGGGTCTACCCTAATAGCCTGTGTAGCGAGCTCTTCATAAATTGACAGAAGGCATGGATTTCTATAACTTACCCTGGCAAAATATCAAGAGCTATAGATTGTCGGTAGTGACATTAACTCATCATACGTTTTCATTTACCCAAAAAATAATACTGGGAAAATATTTCCTCTGTGTGAGAATATAGCCTTATTAATTTGTCATTTTGTAGAGAAATGGAGTTTAACATGCAGTTATTCAAATTAAAATTATTGGTAAGTCTATACAGTTTTTATTGTCATGCATGCATAATGATGAATTGACTAATACACTACTTACACACACACACACACATACACACAAACTCCATCACAAAATGGAATCAGAAGCATACATGGTAGGCTTAATTTTGATGCGCACTGGATGTTTTAGCAGCAAATTGGGTTAGATTATAAACTGAATGAGTTAGAATTACGCAAAACCAGAAAGTAAGTGATTCAAACTATTTTCCTCCTATTCTCAAGGACAGCTGCTTTTTCCCTCTAATTCTGGCATATAAACTGTTCCCTAGACCATATCATCATGACCATTCCACACACAGACCAAAATTCCTAAGTAGATTATCTGAAATTTATATTTTAAGGTGAATTTTAACATTTATTAAATAGCTGAAGATAATTTGAGACAGTACAGAAATAGGAATGGGAATAATTGCTGTATTTGAAAACCAGTTCTCTCACTTAATAGAAAAAAAAAAAAGCAAGGCTTAGAACCGGTTTGGAAAGGTTCAGTAATTGCCGGCATAAACGAGGGCAGCATACGCATTGCATAGCAACCAAATCTGTTGCCTGTGGGATTTTGACCCGAGTAGGAAACACACAGTGGTGCCCCACTCAAAGATGGCAGCCGACCTTACTGCTTTGAATGTGATTCAGTCTCCACAGTCCTGCCAGTAATCCAGTCTCCTACATGGATCCCAAAATTTTCAGGAGCCTGATGTGGGAGACTGGATTATAGGTAGGACTGTGGAGAGCGAAACACATTCAAAGCAGCAAGGTCGGAGGCCATCTCTGGAGTGGGACACCACTGTGTGTTTTCTCCTCGGGTCAAAATCCCAGGGCAACAGAGTTGGTTGCTATGCAATGCGTATGCTGCCCTCGTTTATGCCAACAATTATCGAACCATTCCAAACCAGTTCAAAGCCCTGCTTTTTAGTGTCTTTCATAACCACATTTTTAATACCTATTTAATAAGTACATATGTATTTTTGAAAGCTCAATGCATCAGTAAAAAAATTATTTTTTTTGTGTGTGTGTGTGAAATTACATGTTACTTTTAAAGGACCAGTGATGGGCTTTGGATCTTTGATTTGATCTTTACATTTGAAGTCTGGAATTGTGATTCTTCCGGTTACTTTTCTTAAATTCTACTCTGGCCAAAAGCAATTGTAGAGACTAGAGTCAGGGATGGCTGAGGACAACTTTAGATGGAGGTCACAGACCCTGATAAACACACCCTGGTAACTGGAAATGTAACGGTCTTTTAATGCAATGCACTGATTTTCCCTTTTAGTAATATTTTCCCTTGTTTGTATGACCTTGGTTTCTTAATCAAACTAAAATCTTTCACGGCTAAAAGAGCCCCAGTCTTGACTGGTCAAGGTCAGTGTTTGATTCACATAATCTGCAATTGACTTAAGCAAACAGACCTTAGGACAAACCCTCCTCACTCTGTGAATTTCTGTTTTGAAATTTTAATTTTTTTTCAAGTAACAAAGCCTGCGAAAACTACATTTTCTTCTTTTTACACTCAAATAACTTTGAAGGTTGAAGGTTTGAGTTTGAAAACTAAGAAAATAAAATGATTCCAGACCAAGGCCTAATGTTAGCCATGATCTACCCTGAAGCAAAAATGCTATGACTAAGTTGTAAATCCTTTGAAATTTGTAACTTACAATGAAAGTGCTGAGACAGTCTTAACTATTGATTCATAAACACCAACACTAAAATATCTAGAGAATTTCATTACTGTCAATTTAGCTCACTTCTTGAAATTAAACAATCTCTTCAAAGATCTTTCTTTCTTTCTTTCTCTTTGAGTTTCTTTGTGGAATGTGGCTAACAACCTTTCTTCCTGGGGGACAGGGAGGTGTTGGATACACAAATACGGTAACATGCACATATACATGATAAGGATGGTGCGCTGCATTAACATATTTTTCAGATCACACTTTTAATGGGTATAATCCGACATAAAGGATGCGCAGGCTCCAAATGCATTTCCTTCCAAACGGACCAGCATTCTGCCTCCCAGGTAATAGTTTCCCTCAATTTTGATGAAAGTGCTTATTTATCAGTAAGTAAAATTCAAAGAGTTTCTTTTCACCTATTTTTCTAAGAAAGCCTTCTCATTTTTTTCTCCATTTGTCATCTAATAAGAAAACGCATTGTAGGCAAATATTATACGAAATCTCTAGGTGTTTCAATACATGGCACCAAGCATATTGCATAATATCAAATAGATACTTAAAAGGAAATTTTGAGGTTACAAGTGAAACAGAGAATTTGAATAAAGTTGGGTTGAAACGGCTGTGGATAACATGTACTCTGGTTATAATTTCTAAGACTAAGAAAAGCCTATTATTCTTAAGAACCAGTTCTTTCTTATAAAAATCAGGCATACATGGGATTTTGGTGAATTTATCAGATGCTATTTCTCAAATACCACTTGGTAATCTGAGTAAATTTTATAACAGACATTAGTATAGTTGTTCAGCATACTCCTCAATCCCTTTATCTAAAAAATACTCTTTTATCTAAAAAACAATTATCTAAAACATACTTTGAACATATAGTGAAAAATACTCATTTCAGACTTGGCTTTGGAATGTACTCTTCAGTTGTAGAAAAGATAAGGTATTAAATCTATTTATTGCATACAGATGGAGATTAAATAATTTAAACAAATGAAAAACAGAAGTGATGATTATACACAGTAAAAGGAACACTCTACATTTTCTATGAATATTCATACGGTTTAGTTTCCAGACTCACAGTCTCACATTATAAATTACTTTTGAACAATAATCTTGCCTTTTTTATCCCCACAGCACCACTTCCTACATGTGTATGATAAGATTTTCAAAATTTCATAATTACTATAAATGCATTCATATTTTTTGATAACTAAAATTGAAATGTAAATGATCTAGTAAATGTATTGGATTAGAGATGATTTTCCAACATTGGACATGTAACATACAGCATATAGTTTAAAAGCAGAGAATGTGTAATTAACACCCAAAATCAGAAAGTATTTTATTACCAGCCTACTTTTGTCAAATACTTTGCTCACTTGTCAAATATTTATTGAGCATCTATTAGGTCAAGACTGTATGTTAACAAAGATTAATAAAAGACAAAATTTCTCTCCAAGTAACATACAAATTAGCAAGTAAATAAAATGAAAACACATATAATAATCATTGTAAAAATTGACAAATGCCTCTTATCCAAATAAGGGCCAAATTTGTTTAAAAGATGGAATATAACTTTCAGCATGCAGCTGAAGGGCATTTGACCTGGGAGTCAGCGCTAGTGTAGTGGTAAAGGGACATTCCAGAAAAAATGTCAAAGACAAAACAATACACAGGTGTGTCTCCAAATCAGAACGTTTTAAGTTGTTTTGGTGTTTGTCAAAGAGTAAATCATAAATTGATTCAGATTTTGTTCATGGAAATATTGATTTCTTACACAATAAGGTGGAATGTGAGATACTGGGTTATGTGAATACTTGCCAAAATCAAGGAAATATTTTACTAATGTGTTTAGTTAGGAAAAACTACAGAAGCAATAGCATTAATAATTGGCTGGTAGGTAGTAGACATCAGCACATAGTTAAGATTTTTTTTTTTACATTTTAAGGTAAAAAATACTTCAGCAAATTTCTGAAGAATTGTCAACACATTACATGGAGTCTACACAGGCAACTTCAGTGAAATCGGAAATGGTCCTCTCTGAATAGTACCATGCCAGTGCTTAAATGCGCCATGAAGTGAAATAACACAATATTCACTCATAATACATTCTAATCTTCTATTGAGGGGGAGGAGAACACTTCTAGAGAAGTTTCCTTTCTTGAGCAAAGACAGACATGGACAGAAGCTGCCCATATTTTAAAAAGGTGGAAAGTGCAAGACTTTAGTGAAAATTTCCTCCAAATAGTCAAAAGTTTTGATAAACTCATACTATGATGTCAAAGTTTAACTCTTACATCAGAACTGAGATTGTAGAATGGACTCAATAGACGCTTCCAGAAGGTTGACGTAGAGTGAAGATCAAATAGAAGAGTAGATGGGGTATTCATAACAGTCAGGGTTGGCGCCTTCCCTTTGGTTGATGAATAACTGCTCTGACTGGTCAGTGTATGTCAGGTGTTTAAAGTTCTGACCATTACCCCTGGTGCGATCCTTACTCAGCCTTTTACACCCATTTTTTCTGTCTACACTTATATATCTCCTATTTGCACATTTAATAGTAGCTATACATATTAAGGAGCCCTGGTGGCATAGTGGTTAAGAAGTTGGCTGCTAACCAAAAGGCCAGTGGTTTGACTCCACCAGCTGCTCCTTGGAAACCTATGGGGTAGTTCTACTCTGTCGGATAGGGCCGCTATTAATTGGAAATCTATTTGATGGCAGTGGATTTGTTTGTTTGTTTTGTTTTATATATATTAAAACCTAGCTTAAATTCTAATTTGCAATTAAAGAAAATAAAAAAATACATATATATATTTAAAATCCCCTTTTTGTTAATCTATGCACCTCTGCAATGTAAACTTCTCTATAAAATTATGCTCATTGGAATGAAGCTGTACACATCTTTTGGACTTTCTTCCCAGTGAGGGTAATTGAGTGCAAAACAATTAGGTTCCTCAATGCTAATGAAGATGATGTCAGCAATGAGGTTAGGATTTTCTGGTTAGTTTATTATGAGCTCAAACTCTCATGATCCCTATTCTATGCTCTGAACTAAGCAGATGAGACATTCACCTTCCTTAAGGAGTTCATATATTGTGATTAAATAGAAAAGCAAGTTCCTGAGAGAAAACCTGCTGGCCTACTAACCTATATTTGAGATTCATGTTCATTGATGAGCTTAAAAATCCCATGGTAGCCAACAATAATCAGCATTTTTCCCCCAAATGTTCTAAGAGGTCAGCTTAGAAAGATCTGTTTCGAGCTGCCTGGCCATGTGCTGTTTGTACCATTCTTCAAAGGCCATAGGGATACACTGTGCTATGATGCTATCACTCTGTGACCCTGCCCCAGTAACCCCTTCACTCAGAATAGTGGTTCCTGCTAATACTACACAAATGGAAATGGCCATCGTGGGCAGGTTTCCATATGGAGGTTGACAGCTGTTCAATTAGATTAAGACAAATGTACATAGGCAATGTGAGAGGGGGGAAAATCAGTTCAGAAGAAAGCTCTGTTGTTTTGTAGTACTAACTTGTTCCGGGATCTTTAAAAATAGAGCATCAGTCATAAAGATGGTTCAGTAACAAGATAAGCTTGCATTAGGGTTGATATTTAGCAAACAAGCCAACAAAAAGGAGTTACATCAATCTTCTTTAAAATTTTGTGTTTGGAACATTAATCCCCTTTGCCTCTGACCATAACATTTTAACTTAAGAAGCCTCATCCTTCTCCCATCCCCATACATACACATATCCAGCTAGGTGTCCTACAAGGTGATAAATAAAGACCCCTACCTCCTCAAAAAGAAAATAACTTTGAAAAAAATGTGCAAATACATTTAAAGAAACTACATAATATTCCAAAAGAAAAGTAACAGAATTTTACAATCCACCATCAGTAGCCAAGTTCATGAATAAATAAATATTTACAACATGAACGTGTGCGTATCAAGGTAAGGCTACATCCCAAGAACTCAGAATCTGTGGAAAATCGTTAAGCAATGCATACACAGTGACAAACAGAAGCACTAAAAAGGAAATAATTTTAAAGTGAAGAACAGTAAACACTTTTAAAGTGTCCCATTACCTTGCCTGACCTTTCTAAAATACTTTTAACAATCCATGAAATACGTTGCTATGATTGCCTCTTTCTGAACTTGACTGAGTCATATCATCATATAGCAGAGCTAGCAAATTTCTAGCTGAGCTAGATAGAGTACACTGGAAAAAAGTAGTCATATTTTCAAAGACGAAACATTTTTGACCTGATTTACAATGAATTCCTATGCATCTCTGTTTAAAGCCCTGTGGAATGAATAAACGCTTATGAACACATGCAAGTATTTCACAATAAAACTTTATGAGTAGGTTAACAATATTTGTAAAATCTGGCAACTGTCTAACTTTCACAATGAGTACCTAGAGCTCCAAAGTCTATTGCTAAAGTTTAACATGGGAGATTAAACTTTCATATGCTATAAGTACTGTCTTTAAAAAATGCATATAAGAAATTTAAGTTAACACTCCTGATATCCTCTAGGGTGGATAACACCGAACAACTCTAGCTCCCAAGCCACCAAAAACTGCCATGCAGACTAACATAAATAACAGCTTGCAGTTTGCAAGAAAAAAAAAAAAAATCCATTGATAACACTAGGAAATACAGTAACGTGGTGATATAATTTACAAGGTACAACGATAATTCACAGTTCCACTCCTCTGGGTCCATCTGCACCAACCATCTAAGCTAAGTCCAGTTGAAACTTTTCCCTGGAAGGTATGGTAGGTAGAAGATTTGTCAGGTCTTCAGTGCCACAAAAGGAGATACAGAAAGATCAATCCGAAAGGCCTGGAGTCTTTAGAAAACCCTGCTGAGAAGCTGTGATAAATTATTAAAACTTCTCGTTAATGTTCATGCTTGTATTTAACCTCAGCTCGTAACAGTGACACTAAAGCAAAGGTGAGAGCAACCCAGAACCATTCCTAGGGCTGAGACAAAAACATTAGGTAAAAAGAAATCTTCTGCAAAGCAAAAATCCTCAGATAGCTTCCATAAAGCTCCTCCTCTCCCACCAATACACACGTACTCTCCAGAAAGTCTCTCTTAGACTATCTATTTCTGCAGCATCATGTTGACTTACAGAATCACGCAACATCAGACCTTGATAACTTGTGCTCAGTATCAACAAATGGCACTCAGAGGAAGCAGAAGCAACTGGACTTTACCCGAAGGCAGGTTCAAAGTCTCAAACATTCTCTCCCATCTCATAATGATTTTTCAGCAGCAGAAGAAAATGGATCACAGCATTCCAAAGTATTGAAAGGCTTTATTCTCATTTAGCCAGTTTCTTTTTCAATAAAGTTAATGCAATTTATCTTTATTAACACTTCAACACTCATAGAATCAGCCAGAAAATTGGTGTTGGTGGCACTACATTTCATAACGTGCCTCTGCTCGGACATCCTTCTGATCATTTCACAGAACCTGCTAACGATTCATGGATCTAACATACTGAGGACCCATTTCTTTTGAAAATAATGCAGCTTCCTCAGGATAACACACATTCTCTTGCATTAGAGCTGCATGCAGCTGGCTCTATATTTCTCCTTGCTAGAAACAATCACTGTAATGCTTTGAAAGCCCAGCAAACTGAAAGTTACAAAAACATCTTTATATCAATAAGAGAGAAAAACTCTTCTTCCTAACCACCTACAACACAGAACCTCTTTCCTGAAATAAAAATTGATTTCAAACAGCAGCAGCTTCTTATCCTTAGCTGTCTTCAACTTCCCATTAATAAGCCTTGCTTACCCCATTTCGATATTTAACACAAAACTTTCATCACTTACCCCCCTTCCAAGGTTTTCCTTTCCAGGGGGTCCGAGTCAGCTTGCTCAGAGTTGGTCCAGAGAACAACAGCATCAAAATGAAGAGAAGTTCAAGCCTAGTAATTTTCCCCACTTTCTCTGATGATAACATTTCCACAAGTTAATTTCACAAAATCTCTCACATCCTCTTCCCTCCCGGTTATGAAAACAGCATAAATCATTGAAAAACCTGAGGTAGGTGTTGCTTTGCCATCTTTAGCAGCTGAAGTAGCAGCTAGCTCCCTGATGTAGCCCTGAGCCAAGCTACATTTCTCACAGACCCAGCTCGTTCTCCTCAGCACGCAGTCAACACTGCTGCTACTCCAGGAGCTGTAAAATAATTTCTGTTCTCCACTTTGCTTTCAGTGGGAATATATTCCTCAGCGTTCTGGTGAGCTTGACTGAAAATGATAAAAACAGTAACGCCTGTGTCCAGCAGAAAAGAGAAAAGATGTCAGGATTGTGTGGAAAAGATGAGAAGCAGTTGTACTGACAGCTTTCAGGCTGCCTGTGTGATCCTAATAGCCGTGCAACCAACCAAATTGCTCTTTTAAGAGTAATAAGGCTTCAGTGAAAGCTGGTGTCACTGCCACTTGGGTGGGTAGTACCGGGCTTGAAAATCACCAGGAACCGCACAGACAACGACTGCTTCAGTCCCGCTTCAGAATATTAAAGTCTGAGCAAAACATAGTATGCACAGAGGGTAGTTAATCTATTGTGTGGACAGATGAGGATTCCAGCAATGTGGTGCAGGAAGACTTGAAACTTAAAATGCATTTTATTTTTCCTTCACTTCACCTTGTGACATTAAACGTGGGATTGCACCTGCACTAATTATTCATAAAAGAGTTGGAAATATTTATTAGATGAATGACAGTAAGTACATGGTTTTTCTCCCCACAAATAAAACAAGCAGGGAAAGTTCTCAATAGTTGCAATCCTCTTCTTTATTAAAGTCAGTTTATTCTGGTATTTCTGGGTCGCCCTCATGAACCAGACATTAACGCTGTAAGCAAACTTTTGGAAATACCAACACAGACTCTCTCAGGGCTGTGTTAAGGACACATTCAAGGAAGCATGGTTTTTATTTGATTGTGTGCATCACGATAGAAATACAAAAAAGCTCCCCAAATATCTCAGTATTTTGCAACTATATTTAGGGAAACATTACCAGTCACAGGTACGGTTTCAACTAACAATCAAGAACTTGACTATGCTTCTGGACAAATAGGAGTGGGGTAAAGGTAAATCAAATCAAAGCAGTGCCGTCTCCTCTGCCTGAAGTGAATTAGGACGATCGAAACATTCTGCCCAGTATTTTAAATCTGTCTACATCTTAGTATTATTCACATGGTCACTTATTCCTTTAATCAGTGGGCCACAACACATGAATTATGCATTTATGTATTTCAAAGTAATCAATTCCTATATAATGATAACCACTAATTTTATGATGTTATCACTTGCAAAATGGGATAAATTGCCCTTTTCAAATCATGTTATTGGGAGAGCTGCATTTTGATCCCAAATAGCTCATCTTTGGACCCGCTGCTAATCACTATTCTATGCCGTCCTCTAGTAAACTGCTCTTTTACTCTCAAGCCTTCTGAACCAGCCTGCTTTTCAGTAACACCTTTATATAAAATAATAGCAAATGATAACAGCATACTCAGTGTGTGCCAGGTTTTGTTTATGTGCTTTACATATTTTAGTTTCTTTTTTCTGTACAACAACGTGTTTACAGATGAGGAAAGGGAGGCACAGAGAGATTACTTGTCCAGGTCACATAGCAGGTAAGTAGCAGAACCAGGATTTGAATCATCTGTCCCCAGAGTTTGTCATTCTGCTTCTGTTTGCCAGAGTCTGGTGCATGGGTATGGGGAAGCCCAATGGAACTCAGGTGAGAGAGTGGGAAAGGTTCTTGAAGCATCCGGACTTGAAATCCTCCACTGATCATTGGCAGCAGCAGAGAGGTCTAGGATTGGAAATGCACCTCGAAGTCTCCACTGAGAGAAGCAATCAGAATAAGCTTCCTGACTGCATATTCTCCAAAGGGAAACATGAGAAAGGGAAGGCCCCAGGAAGATCTGACTTACAGACAGTTACAATACAGCATATTAAAGGCTTAAATGCAGGCCATAAAATTGTTGGAGAGTGCTATAAAGGAATTAGATATTAAAACAAAGTGCTGTAAAAGACAGGACAAAGTGCTTCAACCAGAACAGTCAGGTGAGGGAAAGCTGGCCTTCTAAGTGCCCATTTGACTGAGTATCAAATGCTGAGTGTACGTTTTAGGACAGGTCAAGTCAGGCAAGAGGCAGAGGGTAATCCAGAGCGTAGTCAGCGCATGAGCATAGTCACAGAGATGCGAGAAGGCTTGACTCCTTCCAAGAACTGCTAGAGAGACAGTGCAGCTGGTGTATCTGAGCACATGGGTGAGTGGCAGGAGATGAGGTAGCAATGGTAGGCAGAGGCTAGAGTAAAATTTTAAAGCATGTTTAATGCCAAGGGTTTTAGGTTTTACCCTTGGTGGCAGAAAGTTTTGATAAGGGATTTAAATTGGGAGAATTATAAGATTCAATATGAGTTTTCAAAAAAAAAAAAAAAAATCTTAGGCTACAGTATAGTGGGGAGTGAAATTGGAAGCAAAAAAAAAAAAAAAAAATTTAGAAGGTATAGCAATGTTCTAAGCAAAGTATTTGGAAACTAAACCAAAACAGTGAGGATAACTAGGAAAAGAATAATTCAAAATAAATTTTAAGATTTAATATCAGCATTCATTAATTCAACAAATATATAATAACCACATACTTTGAACCAGGCAAAATGCTAAATATTTTCAGACTAACAAAGCAGAATCCCTGTCATATGCTTATATCCTTAACAATTTGGTGACAAATTAGATACTGGGAAGACTAGAACATTGCTCCATTGTTAAAGCTTTCAATTTAAAAACAAATACACTTTTATAAGTTTGATTTTGTTTGTCCTACTACCTGCTCCAAGGAAAGATAGGTGGTTTGAACCTACCAGGCACTCCAGGGGACAAAGACCTGGTGAGCAGCTTCTGTAAAGATTACAGGGTAGGAAACCCTGTGGGGCAGTTTTACTCTGTCATACGGAGTTGCTATGAGTTGGAATCAACAGGATGGCACACAACACGACACCAATGCATTCACAACCAACAAATGTTACCAAGCTTTAAAATAAATTAGTTGCTTTTGTGTTATCTACCTATCTGTCTACCTACCTACCTACCTACCTACCTACCTACCTAACCTACCTACCTACCTAACTTACCTACCTAACTTACCTACCTAACCTACCTACCTACCTAACCTACCTACCTACCTAACCTACCTACCTACCTACCTACCTACCTACCTAACCTACCTACCTAACCTACCTACCTACCTACCTACCTACCTACTTACCTACCTACTTTTTTTGACCTCAGTAATTATATTCCAATTCCTTTTCTGAAAATTCTGTCAATCTGGTCATAAGGTAACCCAGTGGTTCTCAGATGAGGACTGTCCCCAAGGGGACATTTGGCAATGGCTGGAGACATTTCCTGGTTGTCACAACTGGGGGGATGCTACTGGCATCTAGTGGCTAGAGGCCAGGTATGCTTCTAAACATCCTGTAATAGACAGGACTACCCCCACAACAACAACAAAAAATTTCCTGGCCAAATATGTCCACAGAGGCAAGGCTGAGAAACACTGAGGTATTCTCAGCTTGTCTGATGACAATATATATAGAGAGAATCTATTTCTAGCCATTGTTTCACTTAAGTATAGACAGAACAAACATTCTTCTTGACTGAAGCTCAGCAGGATGATCACAGATCACTTACTAGCACTGTGCTGTCCTATAATTCTAATATAAAATATCCTATTTATGTTTTATATTATATTTTATTTTTATGCTTCAAAGGAAGCCTTGCATTCACCTAAAAAAAAAAAAAAAACCAAACCTGTTGCCATTGAGTCAATTCTGACTAACAGCAACCCTATAGGGCAGAGTAAAACTGCCTCATATGGTTGGTTCCCAAGGTGGATTCAAACTTCCATCCTTTTGGTTAGCAGTCGAATGCTTAACCACTGCACTACCAGGACTCCTGCATTTACTTACTCTAATCCACCTATAAGGAATCACTCAAGTCCCTAAAACCCTTACAGCAGGCCAATAAGAGGTCATGGAATTACCTGGCCAGAGTACTGGAAGGGGCCCAGTAATGCATGTGTGCATCAGAAGAAAAGTCTTTCTTGTCCAGAAAATTCTCAGTGGTCCTCCCTTACCGAGGACATCAGAGAAAACAATCAAGGCAAACTTAGCTGCCCAGCTTTCCAACTGCTTTTCCTCTTATTATCTTGGCAATGCTCAGTCTCCACTAACTACAAGCTACACTGTCATTAATATATTTTATTTACAGGCAGTCTCTGGGTTACCAACATCCTACTTATGGACAACTTGTACTTGCTCTTTAATATTATGTAAATTTGCCCTCACTTTGTAACAACTGAACCCATCGGTACTCAGTACTCGCAACAAATACTTCTCACAATCACCTTCACTTGCTGCATGTGCAGCTTCTGAATCATTGAAAAGCCTTCAAGCCTTTTCTTGCACTAACCACCACCGCCACCCACTGCCGTCGAGTCGATTCCAACTCACAGCGACCCCGTAGGGTTTCCAAGGCTATATATCTCTACAGAAGCTGACTGCGACATCTTCCTCCGCAGAGCCGCTAGCGGTTTTGAACGGCGGACCTTTTGGTTAGCAGTCGATGGCTTTAACTACGGAGCAACCAGGGTTCCTTTCGTTGCACTAAAGTAAGGCTAAATAAGAATCATATGCACCTGTTACAACTTACCTACAAATTCTTAAAGACCCACTTAGGAATGGATCTTGTTCGTAACTCCGTTCGTAATTGCCTGTATTCTATGGGCAAGTCACCACAAGAAAATTTTAGCTGGGGGTTAGTCAAGGGGAGAGTAGGAATTGACCATGGCATTATCTCGGTAACTCTTTGAAGACCATAAATCAGTAAATACATACATACATTCATAAGTGCATACATAATTACTTGCATACATACATACATGGTTGTCTTTAAATTACTTTGTTTATATCCCTAACTCTTCATCGTTCTATTTTGGCTATGCAAGTCAAGATACACAGCTGAATGTTTTAACGCCATATTAAAAACATAACCTCACTTGGATTCTTTGTCTTTACCATGTTTCCTTTAAATACATAGAACAAGGTATTGGAAACATCCTTTCTATCCCAATCTTTGGCAAATGTGAATCATTCTATAGGCTAAATAAGAGAAACATTCCTTAGTTTTCACACAAGAAAAGTAACATGTGTTATGTATTAATTTCCAAGGTCAAATAGGTACATATTCTCAAGGTCCATCATATATAGTATAAATATTTCAATCACAAAATGGTTGAGAAATTAACTCTGGTTAATTGAAACATCTACTTAAGAAAAAAAAAAAAAAGGAAATCATGCTTTCACTGTTATTGAGAAATATTTAGAATGATTTTCATTCATTTTTCCTTTCACAGTGATTCCTACAGAATGAGCATCTCTGAATCCCTGTGATGATTTAAGTCCCCACAGCACCTGGGGCTCACTGTGTTGCACACCAGTTCTCATCCTATTAGCCTGCAGTTACAGGAGATAAGAAGGTAGGGCTGCATCTATAAAAAAGATCTGTATAAGTTGAACTTTTGCATTAAATCTTAATATCGCATAGCATTTTTGCCATTATTTCCTTTTCATTAAAAAAAAAAATCAAATGGAGCTTATTTCAGGGTCCTAGTTATATGTGGTTTTATTTCATTGTGTGATTTAAAACCTTCAGCTAAGAAAGGCAGCTTAAGATTTTACTCCATGTAAGTTTGTTTGGAAGAGGGGCTCTTAATGTGGGTGGGCCCATTAGAAGCATCTGGAGAAATTTGTTGGAATATCACTCTGTGGTTTTGATTGAACAAGTCTTGTGTGGCGCCTGAGTGCACGTATTTTGGGGAAAAAAAAAAAAAAAAATCTCCTCCATGTACCTCTGATAGACACTCCAAACTCTAGCATTCAACAAGGACCTCCAAAGAAAAAGCTTAAGTATTCTGGGTTTGCTACAAAGCACCCAGTCCATTATCTTTTTATAAATATTAATAAAATAAAATTAAAGTTTAAAATGTTTTGAATGAATAAATTTTAGTATACTTGGGGAATTCATGTGAAAATTTGATGAATTTCAAGCCTATGCTAACTCATATTTAACCTAAGTTAAAGATGATTACCAGACTTCCTTGCAAAGAAAAAAGAAGGTGGGTCCTAGAGAGAGGCATTCTGGTGATTTTCTAGAGAAGCAGGCTTGGAATCTAGGCAAACATGCCTGGAACTATAACATACACTTTTTGTTTTTTTTCCACCTTAGATATTTTCTTGGGCTTATGTAAAGTTCATGTAAAGGACAGTGCTGGAAAGCTTGACATGGTCTATTGGCTATGCTACAACAATTACATGAAATATTTTATACCTATAGTAGATATGAAGAGGATGTTTATTAAAGAAACACTACCTTTTAAAATCTTTTATAATAACTTCATTCTAACTTAGGATAGTCTTTCCCACAATGATATACAATCTAAATTGTCTTTCTAGTCAAATAGCATAGTCACTGAATCATGGTGTCGTAGATTCCCACAAGGGTGTTGTAGAGTAGGTATTACTGTATGTGGGTTGAAACTGTAGTGTCTCTCGTCAGAATGTTCTTGAGACCCTGGAGATACCATAATGTTGGTTCAGCTCCCAGTGAAATGGTTGCTCTCCCAAGGAAGAGTGTCTCTATAACTTGATGGTTGAAAATGCCAGATGGCAATTGCTGTACAGCTAACTTTGTGCTTGTGAAAAAGGCAAATTAACTACAGCTTTCAGATCATTAGATCATTTATTAGCTTACGGATAGTGTAAAAACCAATAAAAAGCAATATTTCAGAAATATAATATTGAGGTATTTTTGCATTGTCTTTACCTTGTATATGGAGCCCTGGTTGCACAGTGGTTACAGAGCTTGACTGCTAACCTAAAGGTTGAGAGTTTGAACCCACCAGCCGCTCTGTGTAGGTTTATAGCCTTGGAAAGCCTATGGGGCAGTTCTACACTGTCATCAATGGTCGCTACACTCACTCAGAATTGACTCAATGGCAGTGGATTTCGTTTGTTTGGTTTAGTTTGTATGATTAATTCCTATTATCAGTTAGAAATTGCTCTAAGAAATAGCTGTTGGTCAATTATACAGAAATATATGTCTGTGTGTGTGTTAGTATAGAGTTTTGCTGTGAGCATCACAGACAAATAGCAGTAGTATAAAAGGAGAATTTATTTCTCTCAGGAAAAATTCTGGACACAGGCAGTCAAGTTTTGCGCCATAAAGCTTTCAAAGATTCGGGTTCCTGCTATCTTGTGCCTTCATCAGCGATGATCTCCATTCCCAATACAACTCACTATCCAAGAGATCTCTTCATCTGCACATATCATACCGGCAGGAAGAAGGACTAAAGGAAGAAATAAATTCACATTGGGTGCAAACAGCTGTCTCTCAGAAAGGTTTAGAAAAATTGCCACATGACACTTTCTCTTACAAACCATTAGCCAAAGCTCTCTACAAGGGGAGCGGTGAAGTAAAGTCTATTTTGAGTAGCTGTGTGACCAGCTAAAATTCCGGGATTCCATTACTTTGAGAGAAAGGGAGAATAGTTTTGGGGGAAAACTAGGCATCGCTGACATGGGATATCATGTTTAAATAGATAGCTAGACTGATCTTCAAAAACAGTTTTAATAACTTTTAACTACTAACACATTGACCCTTGCTACTTTGGAGACTTGAAGTGTTAGACGTAATGAGATCAAGTACATAATAAAACTAGCTTATTTCATAGACTCACAGAATCTAAGAGCTGGATCAAGCTACTTTATATAGCACAAAGTACAAACATTCCCTACCAGTGGTGTCCTAGCTTTTGCTTAAATACTTTAAGTTACAAAACTACGATTTTTTTCTTTACAAAGGCCTTTCTTGCATCAATCACAAATATGTTAGATGCTCTTAATTTCCAACCACTTATTCTAGTCATACCCTTTAAGATAATTCTGAACATATCTTTTCCTTGTTTTCAAAAGGACAATCCTTCAAATACTAGGAAATAGCTAATTTTCCTCCCTTTACACTAATCCCCCACAATTACTACCGGGCCAAATATTCTGCTTTCCTTGAACAGAAGTTTCTGATTCATTATTATCTAAGTAATCTCCTTTCTTTGGATTTCTCAATGTTAGTAAATTTGTTAATGTCAATCTTAACATCTGATTCAACAATAGTCATTCTTCCTAAAACACAAGACATTCCTCATTTCTCCTTTCTTCCTAATTCAGGCTGAACTAAACATACCAGAAAGGATCTGGCAGCTAGTCACAATATCCTCCCTCTCCCCAGTCCCACCCGCCTAGTTCCCATTGCTTAGATGGAGAGTATGTTATATGACAAAAGCGTGGATCACAGTTGCTTCTACAGTTCTTTTTTCCTGTGTCCTCTAACACTGAGCCTAAATAATTTCTATAAGAGTCACCTGGCTCCATTTTTTTTTTTTTCTGTTGGCTATCATTTTAACAGGGCCATAGGGACCATTCATTTGCTTCTGAAATTTTGAGGAAAAGTTAATTTATTTGGCTTTAGTCTAAATCATTTAAATGATTTTAAAGCAAGCTGAAATTAATATTTTAAATAATTGTACCTAATAGTACGATTTATATACACACTGATAAATTAATATACATTTAATACGCACATGTGCATATAGAAGCACTAATTCCTAAATAGGAGAATTTGTTAATTAATCACCCTTAACAGCAAAATAGCTTGCCATTAGTCAAGCCTCAGGTTAATTAATTCACCAGATGATGAGTGATATAATCCTAGTGCTTTCTTGCTAACTACTTATGACTCCATTCAGAAGACATGCTCAATATAGCTCTCCCTGAGTAGCCTGGTTTCTGCTCCTGTGGATGCTGAATTTAGCAATAGATCTGATAACTATTCTCCTGGAATAAAAGATACCGAATGTAATTTTTCTTTGACACAGAGTAATTTAAAGTTGGTAAGAATAGTGGACACCATTTAGGAGGGAACAGATGAACATTCTAGGAAGCAGCCACAGACTTCCATTGAGGTTGAAGTAGATTTCTTATAAACAATGGTAACCAAACATTCTAGAAAGAAAAGTCCTTATCACTGCAAGCCTGACATTTCAATAGGATCCACCTGATTAAGTGAGTCATTGAATGTTTCTTTTAGGTACTTTGACCTTGTGTCAATAGCTCCATTCATGCCCTTGGCTGAGTGTCATTGAGCAGCTCACTCCCAACTGCTTAAGGAGTATATGGGGAAGAAAACCAGCAAGACTTTAAACACTGTCTCCCAAATTTAGCCCACACCACACTCCTGATGTCCAGACTCATATATCCGATGCCTCATCTGACGTCTACACTTGGATGTTGTGGTAGTCAGAATTTTAAGATGTCCCCCATGACTGTCACACTTTCATTTCCCCAGCCCCAATGTCACTCCCATGTTATCCAAGTGGACCTGCTCAAATCACATTAGATCTTTAAAAGTAGAGAGCTTTCTCAGGCTGGCAGCTGAAGAGGAAGACATAAGAAGAAGTCAGAGATATTCAAAGCAAGAGAAGGATTTGACAAAACATCACTGTCTTTGAAGGTGGAAGGGCTATGAACAATACGTATCATGACTCAACCCATCCTGGTCTTTACTCGTAGACACGCTCCTGAATTCTCGTCCTTCTTAGTTAAGTAACTCCATTCCTCTAGCTGTTCAGGCCAAAACTTAAAGTCCTTCTCAAACCTTCTCTTTCTCTCAAATCCATATTGATAGGCTGAGTAATGCACCCCTGCCCCTACCCCAAGATGTCCATGTCCTAACTCCTGGGACCTGTGAATGTTACCTTGTATGGCCGAATGGACTTTGCAGATGTGACTGAGATGAGGATTTTAAGATGGGGATATTACTCTGGATAATCCAAGTGGAATTGATATAACCCTAGGGGTCCTTATAAGAGGGAAGCAGATCAGAGGGACAGAAGGCTATGTCATTAAGAGAAACAGAGAGTGATTTGAAGATGTTACACTGCTGGCTTTGAAGATGGAGGAAGGGGCCATGAGCCAAGTAATACAAGGAATGCAGCTTCAAAAGCAGGAAATGACAAGGAGATGGATTTTCCCCTAGAGCCTTTGATGAGAGCACCGACTAGCAGACACCTTGGTTTTGGCCCAATGAAACCATTTCAGACTTCTGCTCTCCAGAATTGTGAGAAAATAAACTTGTGTTGTTTTAAGCCATTAAGTTTGTGGTGGTTAATTATAGAAGCAATAGAAACAAATACATCCATACATAAAATCCAGCAGCACATCATTTTGACTCTACTTCTATAGTGTATCCAGAATCTGACCACTAACATCTCTCATTTTTCATTGCAAGAGTCTTCTAACAGGTCTCTCTGCTTCAACTTTAGTTTCCTCCCTCCTACAAACTTTGTTAACACAGTAGAATAATAATATTTTAAAAATCTAAGTCATGTCACATCTCTTCTCAAAATGCTACATCAGCTCTCCACTTTACTCAGAGTAAAAGTTAAAGTCCAGTCAATGACCTGGAGGGTCTTCAACCATCTGCCTCTCCTCCATCTGATCACCAGTTTGACCTTGTCTTTTTCAATTCTTCCCTTCACTCTCCTGCAGCCATATAGGCTTCCTTAGCATTCATGGAGCCTGGACACTTTACCTCTGACTTTAGCTTCATTAACTTCCTCATTTTCTTCAGGTTTTTGCTCAGATTTCACTTTCTCAATGAGACCTACCCTGACTACCCATGACCCATGATGTCACCCTCATGCTGGCACTCCAGATCCCTGTGATCATTCTCTGATTTTAAAAAAGTTTTTACATAGCATTTATGAATTGTTAACATGCTATATACTTTATAGGAAGACCCTCAATGAGATGGAGTGACACAGTAGCTGCAACAATGGGCTCAAGCATAACAAAGATTGTGCGGATGGCACAGGACTGGGTAGTGTTTTGTTCTGTTGTACATAGCGTCACTATGAGTAGGAACCTTCTTGATGGCACCTAACAACAACAAGATACATTATTCTATATTGTGATTAGTATTTATTTCCTGTCTTCCTAAAATAGAATGTAAGTTCCTTGAAGTCAAGGACTTTGTGATGGTTTTGTTTACTGATGTATATGTCTCAAGCACCTGAAAAATTACCTAACATACAGAAGGAGTTCAGTAAATATTTGTTGAACAACTGAAAGTAGTTCAGGCACTTGGGAATACCAATTCAAGGGAAATGTCATCTACAGATTTGAGGCTATACATTATCTCTGTCAGAAAGATGTTGAAAGGGACAGTGTACAGTGATAGTGAAATTAGAGCAGCCTTATCCCTCTCGATTGCTAACCAAAAGGTTGGCAATTCAAATCTACCAGCTGCTCCTTGGAAATCCTATGGGCAGCTCTACTCTGTCCTACTGGGTCACTATGAGTCTGAATTGACTTGATGGCAACGGGTTTAGTTTTGACACCATACCAGTCGCCATCAGGTTGATTGTGACTCACAGCAACCTCATGTATGACAGAACAGAAATGTGCTCCATTGGGTTTTTCAACAGCTGATTTTCTGGAAGTAGATCATCAGGCTTTTCTTACAAGATGCTTCTGGATGGACTTGAACCTCCAACCTTTCTGTTAGAAGCTGAGTGCATTAACTATTTACCACCCAGGGACTCCAGAATTGCCTTGTACACAATTTGTTTAACCATAAAGCTTGATAAAAATTTTTCTATAAAAAGATTAGTACCGTATCTCTCTTCGGGAAATCATGTGATAGGCATTGAAATAATGTGAAATTTTGCCTATACTACTAAACAGCAGTGGGATCCTGATTAAGTTATTTAATCATTTCAATTCCTCCTCTTTAAATGGAGATACAAATACATATGCCACAGACATGCTGAAAAGGTTAAATAACATATTAAAAGTGTCTGCACTCAAAGAATATTAGACCTCCCCCATTCAGCGAAGTTCTTGACTTCAGATTGTTGTACAATTGCCAAAGGTTTAACCCATCTTAGTAACACCTGCTTAGATGGGGCATCCCTATCATTTATCTTGGGGAACTTTTAAACACTCTCTGGTATTCTGATTCCAGAATAGGGCTCCGTATGAGGCTCCTAGGGACACAATTTAGAGACCTCACCTCTAATATATAGATAGATAGATGATAGATAGATAGACAGACAGACAGACAGGTAGGTAGGTAGGTAGCTAGATAGACAGATGGATAGATAGATGCCATCGAGTTGACTCTGACTCATGGCAACCTTGTGTACAACAGAGTGAAATATTGCCTGGTCCTGCATCCTCCTCACAATTGCGAGCATGTTCAAGTCCATCATTTTGTCTGTTGTGCCAATCCATTTCACCAAGGATCTCCCTTGCCCCCTCTGGCCCTTTATTTTACCAAACATGATATCCTCCTCCAGTGATTGATCCCTCCTGATGATTTGTCCAAAGCAAGGAGTTGTACAGTGTTCTGTTGTGATCCATAAGATTTCATTGGCTAATTTTCAGAAGAAGATCACCGGGCCTTTCTTCCTACTCTGTCTTAATCTAGAAGCTCTGCTGAAACCTGTCCACTATGGGTGACCTTGCTGGTATTTGAAATATCAGTAGTATAGCTTCCAGCAACATAGAAACACAGAAGCCACCACAGCATGACAAACTGACAGGTGGATGATGGTCACCCCTAATGCCACCCTCTTAGTTTGGAACCTTAAGCTTTCTGACCTATACTTGATCCTAAGTATAGGATCTACACACTATATACCTCCCTCTGTTGTTCACTGACTTCTCCCCACACCCCATTTCCTTCTTCCCCCACTCTTACATCACCCAGTATATCTTATCTTTCTAAGTCCTATAGAACCTGGAAAAGGGCTTTGCACAGAGTACTGCTCATTACATTTTGTTAAACAGTTAAATAACTCAGAAGTGATCTAAGCTTATAGTTCCTCCATGATGACATGTCTCTGAGAAACCTGTATTATCTCAGGGATCTTATGCCTGTGTTTCAGGAATGGGGCTAATGAGAATGTTTCCAGTGAGTTCTTACTCTAGCCCCCGTTGGCATCCATCTGGGGTTGGCACTTCATGAACATCTAGAACAGCATCTTTTCCACGTCAATAAAGTCAGCCAGTCCATGCGACCATACCTGCCTCTTGCACCTGCTCTTATTTCACAGCTGTTTTCCTGTTTAAAAATATATGTTCCAACATTCAGAAAGAAATTAGAGCACTGAATGAATTTAAACTCAATTTCTTTTCTAAACACACGCTTTTATTGGCTTATGTTTCTTCAAAAGGATCTTTTTGGAATTAAATATATTTTTTGTTTGTCTCCAGCGGATTATTTTTTAAAGGAAAGCAATAAACTTTCTTCTTTCTAAAGTACTTTAATATTTTCCCCTAAATACAGTTCCTAAAGTTGAAGTTATAAACATCATTTTTTTCCTCCCTGCTAAAAGATAATTAGGCACCATTTTAAAAGAAGGCTTTTATGGAGATATTTAAGCACAAGTATGAAATAAGTGCCACACCTTGAAACATGGATATAGTTCTAGGCACAAGGAACTCTGCTACAGCTTAATTATACAATGAGGAATTTCCAAATGATTAAAATGAACACTGGGGTAGTCCACACAGTGCCTCATTTCTGGTGTATGCAGAGTAGGTCAGGGAGATGTGTACAAGCGAGGTGCAGCAACGAGGGGTGTTATGCACTGAGTTGTGCCGCCACCCGTCAAGAAAGATACATTAAAGTCCCAACCCCTTGTACCTGTGAATGTGACCTTGTTTGGAAATAGGATCTTTGAAGATGTTAGCAGTATGTTATTCAGAAGAGGTTACTCTGGCAAATTCAGAATTCAAATACACGTCATTCAAATTTAATGTATTTTATATGAGAGCTTTTCAAATGCGTTCTCCATTTTTTCCTCAGGTCAGTGAAGACTTACACAAATCATACAAACACACACACATATACACACACACAGAGAATTCTAACATAATGACACATACATTAACTTCAGCAATAAGTCGTTAAAGGTTATGCCATAAAGGGTAATGTTTGTAATTCAATTTTACAGAGGAATCTTTTCAGCTGTAGAAAACAGGGGTGTTCAATTAACATAGTATTTATGACAACATAATGTAATTGCTTGTACCTCCTTGAGAGAAAGAAAAACTTCTTGAGGGCAGGGATGCTAATTTTTTTCCCTCTGTATCCACACCCCTTGTAAGAGACTTTGTATGAGCAAAGTCCAGGTGGCTCCATTAGAACCATGCATGACAATTGCCCATTTCCGCACCCTCACTATTGATCGGATCAAGAGAAAACAAGGGAACCCTATCCATGGATTGAGATAATTAAACATAGTGTTTTTCAATGAATAATTTAAAATAAGAATTCTAGACTCTAAGTTATTGTATCCAAGTCATGTTAATGGTGGAGTACAAGAATCAGAGTCCATGAATTCTTCCTTTGAAATCTTATGACTGCCCAAGTATCTTCCCTAAGAACTGGTAAACTTGAACTTATTGACAGAACATCTCCCAATGTGCTGAATAAGAATGCCCCATCTGAATTAATGGCATCCTGAATTCCACCTCTGATCCTCAGCAAGGGAGAGGTTTGGGACATGTCACCTGCCTAGAAACAACAGGGCTTAGGAGCACCATCACTCATTTGAGAAACAGAGCAACAACCATTCTTCACCAAGACAGCTTTTCACCTTTATTTTATCCCTCACTGAAGCATCAAATTTATAATCAAGTGAAAATGCTTTTGTCCAGATCCATCTGATCGTTGGATATTTCCTGCAGGCTAACAGGTGAAAACTTGAGAACAGTACACTTAAATTTATGTACATTTTACAGACAAATAGTACACCTGTAGCAATATGCCATTTTTTCAAAAATGAAATAGATCCAAGCTCTGCTATTCCTGGGCAATATGGAGAAAAGGCACGTCCCCGTTTTAGAGTAGGCACTTGGAAGTACTCACTCCAGTGTTCAAAAGAACAACATAAAAATCACAGAGGCATTGGGGGAAATGATTCAAATGGGAAGTGACATCTGGCTACAAACTGGACAATGACTAATTGGGACCAGGGAAATGAATAAATCTATCACCTCAGTCATCTTCAAACTTCCCCCATGAAACAGATCCACTCCATCAAGAATGATTCCATTATAGTCTCCATCCAGCAATAACTGGTCCTTCTCCTGAGGCAGAAAAAATAATTGCCACCAAATATTTCACTTGTTCTCTACATTTCTAGGCTTTGAATGTTGAGTGGAACCATGTGACTAGAAACGGGCAATGAAATGTGAGCTGTAGTTCCATGTATCAATTCTGGACTGAGCAGTATGTATGGGATTCTCCACTCGCTTCTTCTGCCACGAGGAATGTGGAGAACTAGTGTTTCTGAGAGCATAGCTTATAGGATAGTGGAGCTTTAGCCATTTTGGGTCTCTGAGTGACTATACAGAGCACAGCCACCTACATGCCTCTACCTGTAAGCAAGAAATAAGCATTTGTCTTATAAGCCACTGACATTTTAGGGTTTTTTCTTCTACCCTGTTTAAGTCTGAATATGCTTAGAAAATGAAAAGTCAAGTCATCATAAAATAAAATTTGAGCGCAATAGAAAGAGTATGAGCTCAAAAACGGTGACATGTGTCTTTAAGCTTACAAATCCAAGGAAGCTCTAACCCTACCTAAACCCTGGGGAAGGGCCATTCCACTCAATGTTCCTGTTCTTTTAACTCACAAAAGTGAAACACTGCTAGATAATAATACTCCAGAGAATCAGTCAGGATCAGTCAGGACACGGCTCTTCCTCCACACCCCTGTCTGATTTTAACATGCTTTTGCTCCTTTTCATCTTTTTGGATCCAAGGCCTTACTCCTGCGCACCAACATGAATTGTTTTTGCTAGTCCCTCTTGCATGTGACACCTTTTCTGACTCACCTTCTGGCATATGAGCCTGCAGAGTTTCTCATTCAATCTGGCCCCTTTGGCCTTTAGCGTCGTTTTCTGCTTAGCTTGGGAAGGGCTCCCTGCCCGTGCTCCTCAGTCATTTGAGGGATTAGATTCAGTTACTTGATGAAAGTGTTTGATTTTTCTGAACATTTATTTTGCCCTTTAGAAGGACACATTTTCTAATTCCTATAATAATGCATGCTAGTGGACAAGCAGCCTGCTTGACTACTGAGACCTTTTGGGTCTCAGTGTATTTTAGTTTGTATGTTATTGCTATTTCTGATTGCCTGCAGTTTAATACCCTTGATTGTTTCTTTTTCTTTGGTGAGAGAACTACAATTATGTCAGGTTTTTTGTTTTCTCATCCAAAAAAAAAAAAAAAAAAGTTCAATGACATAACAGACTAAAACCAAGCAATATCTAAAAAAAAAATTCTAGCACTTTCTGACATATGATATTCAAAAATCTCATATTTTAAAAATCTTGCAGTAGTATCGGCATTCACCTTGGTTATTCATAACAAGGTAGGCTAAGCAGATTACTATAATGGCACCATTAATTTGAAACAACAAACACAACGTTAAGTCTGGGTTTAAAATGGAAAGAGAAAAAGTAATTGAGGGAGTCAAATGCCCTATCAAACTAATTAAAAATTATCTTCCTGTATCTGGTTAAAATTTCACCAAATTTCATGAAGGGATTTCCTTTCTTGTACAGAAATGTGATTGAATAGTTTATTCCTTATGCTTTTATTTTAAACATCATACTTACAGCATTCATTCAAATTAAGGATGTGATTGGTCACGTATTCCTTGGCCACTGATGACACTCACTGGTCCTTCTCAAAAATGGAATGGATGAAGCAAAAACCTGTGTTCTTTAAGGGCAGAGACTGCACGTAACTCATTTGTTTTGTATCATGTTTGACAGAATACTCCTTCCATTATAGCCTCTTAATGAACACTTAATTGAAATGGATGTTTAATAGTGAAGGATAAGGAAATGTAACTACTTTCCTGATGACTGACAGCACGATTCAGGTAGGTGGTGAAGGTGGTCACCTTGCTGAGTTGATTTGTCTGGTGCTGACAACTTCACTCGCCTCCTAATGTTCCCTTCACTAGCTTGCTTGCTTCCTGATAATTCTAACTATTATATTTAACTGGACTGTTTTTAGAGCAGACCAATTAACAAGCATGTATGCAGTGTTTTCAAGTAGTGCTAAATTTAGAGTATGAGGAGGAAAGACAGAAAATTGTAGAAATAACATATCTCCTGTGGTTTTAAAATTTTTTAATAAATGAAATTTTTAGCAAGGGAACCATTTTCCAGTAGCGACAGCTATTCCTCTGTACTTTTGTTACGACAGTGACTGTTCCAATTCCTCTTCATACATTGACTCATTTAACCCTCACAATCTAAGAGGTAGATGGTATTATTATCTCCTTTTTATATATGGAGGAAAAAAGAAGCCCAAAGCTAATTAATATTGTTGTTGTTGTTGTTAGGTGATATTGAGTTGGTTCCCACTCATAGCAACTCTATGAACAACAGAACAAAACACTGCCTGGTCCTGCACCATCCTCACAATTGTTGCTATGTTTGAGCCCATTGTTGCAGCCACTGTGTCCATGCATCTTATTGCAGGTCTTCCTCATTCTTGCTGACCCTCTACTTTACCAAGCATGATGTCCTTCTCCAGGGACTGGTCCCTCCTGATAATATGTCCAAAGTACATGAGAAGAAGTCTCGCCATCCTCACTCCTAAGGAGCATTCTGGCTCTACTTCTTCCGAGGCAGATTTGTTCATTCTTCTGACAGTCCATGGTATATTCAATATTCTTCATCAACACCATAATTCAAAGGAGTCTGTTCTTCTTTGGTCTTCCTTATTTGTTGTCCAGCTTTCACATGTATATGAGGCAATTGAAAATACCATGGCTGGGGTCAGGTGCACCTTAATCCTCAAAGTGACATCTTTGCTTTTTAACACTTTAAAGAGGTCTTTTGCAGCAGATTTACCCAGTGCAATATGTCATTTGATTTCTTGACTGCTGTTTCCATGGGCATCGATTGTGAATCCAAGTAAAATGAAATCCTTGACAACTTCAATGTGTTCTCCATTTCTAATGATGTTACTTATTGGTCCACTTGTGAGGATTTTTGTTTTCTTTATGTTGAGGTGTGATCCATACTGAAGGCTGTGGTCTTTGATCTTCATCAGTAAGTGCTTCAAGTCCTCTTCATTTCTACAAGCATGGTGTATCATCTCCATATTGCAGGTTGTTAACGAGTCTTCCTCCAATTCTGACGTCACGTTCTTGTTCACATAGTCTAGTTTCTTGGATTATTTGTTGAACATAAAGATTAAATAAATTATGATGAAAAGATACAATCCTGATGCATACCTTTACTGATTTTAAACCACACAGTATCCCCTTATTCTGTTTGAAGGATTGACTCTTGGTCTGTGTACAGATTCCGCATGAGCACAATGAATTGTTCTGGAATTCCCATTCTTCGCAATGTTATCCATAATTTGTTTTGATCTACACAGTTGAATGCCTTTTCATAGACAATAAAACACAGGTAAACTTCTTTCTGGTATTCTCTGCTCTCAGCCAAGATCCATCTGACATCAGCAATGATATCCCTCATTTCACTTCCTCTTCTTAATCAACTTTGAATTTCTGCAACCGTTTTAAATTATCTTCAGTAAAATTTTGCTTGCATTGTGATATTAATGATATTGTTTGATAATATTCACATTCTGTTGGATCACCTTTCTTTGGAATGGGCACGGATATGGATCTCTTCCAGTTGGTTGGCCTGTAGCTGTCTTCCAAATTTGATGAGATGAATGAGTGCTTACTGCATTGCATCTGTTTGTTGAAACATCTCAGTTGGTATTCAGTCAACGCCTGGAGCCTTGTTTTTCACCAATGCCTTCAGTGAAGCTTAGATTTCTTCCTTCAATACCATCGGTTCTTGATCATATTCTACCTCCTGAAATGGTTGAGTGTCGACCAATATTTTGTGGTATAGTGACTCTGTGTATTCCTTCTGTCTTCTTTCAATGCTTCTTGCATCATTCTTTTTTTTTTGCTCATAGAATCCTTCAGTATTACAAATCAAGGCTTAAGTTTTTCCTTCAGTTCTTTCAACTTGAGAAATGCCGACTGTGTCTTTCCCATTTGGTTTTCTAACTCCAGGTTTTTGTACTTTTCATTATAATACTTTGTCTTCTCGAGCAGCCCTTTGAAATCTTCTGTTCAGCTCTCTTAGTTCTTCATTTCTTCCTTTTGCTTTAGCTACGCTACATTCAATGAATAAGTCATTGGTCTTGCAAAATTCTATCATGCAATCTCCGACATCGTTTCTATTACCAAGGCCATATTTTATAACTACCGATTCTTCTTTGTTTCTAACTTTTGAATTCTAATCACCAGTAATTATCAATCCATCTTGATTGCTTGTTTGATCAATTTCAGACTGCAAAAAGTGGTAAAAGTCATCAATTTCATCATCTTTGGCATTAGTGATTCCTGCGTAAATTTGAATACTAGTGGTATTAACTGTCTCTCTTGTAGGTGTATGGATATTATCCTATCACCGACAGCGTTGTACTTCAGGGTAGATCTTGAAATTTTCTTTTTGATGATGAATGTGACACAATTTCTCTTCAATTTGTCATTCTTGGCATAGTGGACCATATTATTCTTCAATTCAAAATGGCCAAATACCAGTCCATTTCAGCTTACTAATGCCAAGGATATATTTATACATTCCATTTCATTTTTGATGACTTCCAATTTTCCTAGATTCATGCTTCATACATTCCATGTTCCAGTATTAATGGATGTTTGTAGTGTTTTTTTTCTCATTTTGAGTCATGCCACCTCAGCAAATGAATGTTCCCAAAGCTTTACTCCATCCACATCATTAAGGTTGACTCTACTTTGACGAGTCAGCTCTTCCTAAGTTGTATTCTGAGCGACTTCCAACCTGAGAGGCTCATCTTCCAGCACTATATCAGAAAATGCTCTGCTGCTATTCATTAAGGCTTTCACTGGCCAATTTTTTTCAGAAGTAGACTACCTGTCCTTCTTCCTAGTCTGTCTTAGTCTGGAAACTCCACTGAAACCTGCCCACCGTGGGTGACCCTGCTGGTGTTTGAAATACTAGTGGCATAGCTTCCAGCATCACAGTGACATGCAAACCACCGTGGTATGACAAACTGACAGACAAGTGGTGGAGCTAATTAACAGTTGGTGTGGAATTTGACTCTAGCCAAAATGGCTTTGAACCTTTAATTGCTATACTATACTGCCTCATATGTGTAACTTATTTATATAAAAACAAGTGAAATCAGAACGGTGGTTGAAGTAGAAGATCTCAGATTCAGAGCTTTATGTGCTTTCTTGGCAAGGGAAGCCACAAACTTGGCAAAGTAGACTTTGGTAACCTGCTCTAGACCAGACCAAGGGGTTTCCTTAGGGACAAGCAATGTTGCAGAGAGATGTGGGCAGTCAATGGGCAATGGTAGAATCTTAGACTATCTGACACTCAGAAGGAAGAAACCCAAGAAAAACAAGAAATTTTCCAGGATTTTTTTTTTTTTTTAAGAGCATGCCACATCAATGGGTTATCCCTTATTTGAATTAATCACTGGTATATATACATATATATATTTCAATACTAATATTTGGAAATGATGTTTTATTTATATATATATTTTTATTTAAATATGTATATATATAAAGCCTCTTTTCCAAATATTTATTTAGTATTGAAATAATTCTTCCACATCTTGTAAAGACGAGGTGTTTACATTAACCCATTGTCAAGTTGATTCCAACTCGCAGTGACCCTATAGGACAGAGTGCAACTGCCCCTAGAGTTTATAAGGTTGTAATCTTTATGGAAGCAGACAGCCACATCTTTCTCCCACTGATTGGCTGGCTCGTGGGTTCGAACTGCCGACCTTTTGGTTAGCAGCCAAGCGCTTAACCACTGCGTCACCAGGGTTCCTTGGTGTTTACATTAGTAGGGCCAACTACAAAATCAAATTTTAAGACAGTTTTTTAATACTTACAGAAGGTAGTATTACTTTAAAATTAATTATAAAAGTTATTTTTAACAGAGTACTTTTCCTCAAAAGATAAACCTGTAACTACTTTTCATTATTATTATTTTTTCTTAAAGCTTCAAGGGAAGGTAGAATATCCTACAAGCTTACTTTCCCTTCATGTTACACCTGCTTTCTGAAAGTATCTAATTATGCATAACAAAAATAGCAACAGTAACATTATGTAACACTTATTATGAGCCAGGCGCCCTTCTTAGTGCAAATAAACATTTACTTTTTTTAATTCTCACAATTCTATAAGCTAGAGTGTTTGATCATCTTTATTTTACAGATGAGGAAACTAAAGTACAAATAGGTTGAGATGAAAGAGCTGGGATTTAAATATAGGAAGTGGAATTTAGTGACCACACATTTAACCACTATGCAATAGTTATCTTTCAACAAATAAGATATCAAGAAAGGAATAACTAAGACAGAAAGCACTGACCTAGAACTATGTCTTGTGAATTCTCTAATGCCATCAATATAAAGGGCTCCTCGATATTTCTGTTGGTTCCCCAGTCTCAGTTTCCTTAAAACTGAGTTAATCATCTTGCACAACCTTCTATGTATCAGTCAGGATAGAACAGGTTATGCTGCAGTAACAAATGACCCTGAAATCTCAGTGGCTTAGAGGAAGAAAGTTTTTTTCTTGGTCAGCTGAGGCTTTTCTCTATGTTCTCTTCAATTTGGGATCCATCTGATGGAAAAATGTCCATTTGGGACATTGATGGTCTCATGGCAGATGGAAAAGTAAGTATTGTAAATCGAGTCCTTGCTCTTAAAGCTGCCTCCTAGCAGATAAACATATCACTTCTGGTCATGTTTCAATACCCAAAGGAAGTCACATTGCCACAATGGAACCAACAGGTCAGGGATTATATAAACTTTCTGCAGGGAAAGGGGTGAATTTTAGTGAACTATAATATACTTATCACCTCCTATTTTAATTTATTATCATCACCATCCAAGCAAACTAGAAACCTGGAATTTAGTTCTAAGTTAGGTTTCTTCATCACTTTTGTACTCAACTGAACATTCAGTCTTCATTCTAAGTATTTCTCTCAACTGCTCATTATTCCCCATTCCCAGTGCTATAGGGCAGATCTCAAAATCATTCTTTCATACTTAGCAATAGCTTCCTAAGAGATTTTTCCTCCTCCATAGAGACCCATCTCCTTTTGGTCGTCATCACATTGTCACCAAGTGATGCTGATAAGTTAAAATGTGATCATTTCCTTCTCCTGATTACAATTCTTCAATGATTCTCCATCTTCTTCAGAACTGACATAAAAGGCATCCACCTGCCAAGAGTTTTCTTATACTACCACACCAATTCCTTACAAGAATGCTGCACTAGACCCCTATATAACTCTTGGCAGTTCACTGAGCATACTATGACATTTCATGTTTTTGATCCTGGGCCTGGGCTATTTTGTCTATGAAGTTCACCTCTTCCATGCAAAATCCACTTCATAATTCAAGAGAGTGTAAATATCATTTCTCCTGTGAAATCTTTTCTCTCCCTTTTGCATGGTTGTTCCCAGTTCTGTACTACAGAGGACCCCATATGTCTCTTTTTTATTTGACATATATTTTTATGATAGTAATTATTTATTTTCATGTGTCTGGCTTCTATTGGCTGTGAACTCTTGGAAGGAATAATTTATATACTATTTGTTTTGTACTGCAGTTTCTAGAAGAGTGCCCAGAATATAATAGTTACTTAGTAAATCTTGAACAATTAATGAGTCCTCATAAATAGTAATGGAAGAGAACTGGTAGTGTGGGTGAAAATCACATTTTAAATCAGATGGGAATGCACACAAGTACATGAAAAATATGGCAGGAAGTGGGCTTAATGAGGCAGGGAATAAAAAAATAGAAAAGAATCTGCTTAAGATATGCAAACAAGAAATTATGAAAGAAAAGGGAATTTCAGGGAAAGATTAAGTTCAATTCTGATTCGATTAGGGATTGAATTGTGAGAGTCAATACATTTACATTCTAATTTTCATTTTCTTATAAAATATACAGTTAGCTTCTCTGTCTTCTAGAAGAAGACAACCACTTATTTGCATGCCCCTTCTCTTAAAATTAAGATACCTGAGTGGTGCAGATGGTTTGTACTCCACTACTAACCTAAAGATTGGCAGTTTGAACATACCTAGTGGTACCATGGAGGAAAGACCTGGTGATCTGCATTTGTAAAGATTACAGCCAAGAAAACTCTATGGAATAGTTCTACCCTGTAACATTTGGGGACGCCATGAGTTGAAATCAATTTGAGGGTGACAGGTTTCTTTGGTTTTCTCTTAAAATTAAGTTGACGTGCGGAGGGTTACAGAGAAGTAATATTTGATTTAAAAACTGAAAATGGCCTCTTTCTCTGGAATTTTATTTTTCTTCAAGTTCTTGAGATCTTTAACATCAAAATATCTAACTCCCATTCTACTAGTGATCAAGAGTTATGATGTATTCTTCAGATAGATGCACAAAAATAAGATTCCATTACTCCTAATATAAACTGTAGTAGAGCACTGCCATTGTGATTAACTTAGTGCACTAAATTACCTGTAATTTGTTGTTTGCAATCCAATCATTTTTATACAGAAACTAGAATAGGTGGGGGTGGCAAGAGTTATCACTTAGTAACTTTCTAATATAGATTACATCGGAACAGAATTTGTCCAGTGAAGGACTACTTGGATTTTTCAATGGAATTCTTGTGCAGGAAATAATCAAAACTTTTTTTCCGAACAAGGAAATTTCTTCTTGTCCCACAGGAGTTGAAGTGACCTGTTATTAAACTTGGTTGTTATTTCTCAGGCTTGCCTCTGGACTCAAATATTATTTCTCCACTCACAATCGTGCAGAAAGCATGATAGAATTGAAAGACTTGTAGGACAAAAATGATTTGCTAAAAGGCTTTGAAAGGAACAACAGAAAAACGAAAGCACCAGTTTCAACAGTGAGATTGGATTGCAATCTGATGTGGCTGGAGAGAGTTTAAGACCCTCCAAAGAAAAATTCAGTTATATTCTTGTAACATGACTGTGGCAGGTGAGAAAATGTGCCCATAAAAATGCGGAAAATGTGCTCTACATTCTACCTTGGTGAGTAGCGTCTGGGGTCTTAAAAGCCTGTGAGCGGCCATCTAAGATACTCCACTGGTCTCACCCCTTCGGGAGCAAGGGAGAATGAAGAGAACAGGATACAAGGAAAAGATTGGTCTGAAGGGCTAATTGTCCACAGCTACCAAGGCCTCCACCGGACTGAGTCCAGCACAACTAGATGGTGCCTGGCTACCACCACTGACTGCTCTGACCAGGATCACAACAGAGGGTTCTGGACAGAGCTGGAGAAGGATGTAGAGTATAATTCTAACTCACAAAGAAAAGACCAGATTTACTGGCCTAAAGGAGACTGGAGAAACCCCGAGAGTATGGCCCCCAGACACCCTTTTAGCTCAGTGGTGAAGTTACCTCCGAGGTTCACCGTTCAGCCCGGGAGTGGACAGCCCCGTAAAACCAAATGAGACTAATGAGGTACAGGAGTCCAGTGAGTGACAAGGGCCAGAAAGCAGAAGGGGACAAGGAAGCTGGTGATAGGGAACCCAAGGTTGAGTAAGGATATTGTTGATGTGTTGTGAGAGTGTTAACCATTGTCATAGGGCAACATTTGTAGTAACTGTTAAATGAGAAACTATTTTGTTCTGTAAGCCTTCATCTTAAGTGAGAACAACAGCACAATTAGAAGAGTGTAGTCAATGTCACTGAACTGTGCATGTGGAAATTTTTGAAATGGTGTATCTTTGGCTATGTGTATTTTCACCAAAAAAAAAAAAAAAAAAGTTGAGAAGTTAGAGGGTTGATATGTTGTGGGGTTGTTAACCAATGTTATAAAACAACATGTGTACTTCTGTTTCATGAGAAACTATTTGTTCTGTAAGCCTTCACCTGAAGCATGATAAAAAAAAAAAAAAAATTTAAAAAAATTAAAAAAAAACAAACAAATGGGGGAAATGCCAGTGGGTGTTATAAGCTGCAGTCAGATAGAGAATTAAATGAAGAGAAAGGTCAGTTTTCTTCAAACAAAATTAAACTTTGAAGCCAAATTTAAGATGGTAATGAGTTTTCAGGATTTTATTTATTTAACCAAAGGATTTGATGAACAAAGTGTATTTTTTAGAAAGCAATTGAAATTTTGTATAAAATCAGACCAGTATGTTATTGCACACTGAGAGATGCTGTGAATCAATGACTCAAGAAGGTGGAAAATGAATGGGTAATCTTCTCTGTTACTCCATAAAATGAATGGATTGTATCTATCAAATATACACTGAAAGAAGACAATGGCAGATGCCTTTAGCAGGTTAAGACGATGAAGTTTTGTCTCAGAATCTTTTCTAGCAGCAGTGTTCCCCAGAGTGCTCTGTAGTCTACAGGAATGATCAGGAATTCTAGAAACATCAGGGAGACACCAGAACCTCATTAGAATAATGGAAGGTGAAAGAGGCAAATTTCTCAACAAAAAAGAATCTTTGATCCCAGAAATAGAATTAAGGATTTGTTCTATTGCCAGTAAAGGAAAGTAAAGGAATCCTATGTGGTCTTTATATGTTTATACATCACCTTATTCCAATAATGATTGAAAGTATAGAAATAAGACATCCAAATGTACCTGTACGTTTATAAAATAAGCAAAAGGCAAAAAACACATAGCGAAGGGAAAACAGGGTAGGAATATAAAATTGAACCTGAAATGAAGATAATATAATTAGAATGGTTGGGCCATTTATTTGGTGCCAAGTTTCTAAGGGTAAATGCAAATAGCGGAAAACATTCACTACATACCTCAAGGTCCATAAAACAAAAGCTAAACAATTTCTCCAATGAACTGATCCTAAGACAAGAAAGACACCTCTTTGTAAGATTTTTATAAAGACTACCCTGTGTAATATAATAAAAAATGTTCTTAGCATCCTTATAACCTATAGGATCAAATTTCATAGAGATGGCTTTTATTTTAAAATAGTCCTACACAGAGGCTGCCTGTATCCTAGCACGCTGTGCTTCAAAGGTGTAGAGGCCACCAGTATATTTTAACATTCTGCATGTTAGCATTTTTTCAGGAATAGGTGAACCGCGTATCCTTCAGGAACTCCGTCATACATGCTGCTTCTCCCTATTAAATTTTCAATGGGAATCAATGACAAGAAATTCAGAAATGCACTCTTTTGAAAGCATCTTAAGTGTAGCTATTCTATTTTGCTAGGTGAGTGGAAATTCATATATTTTAAATAGAGACTTGTGTTTCAAGACTGAGCTTATTTAGGAAAGCCGGTTGTTTTCTTTTTTTTACTGTGTTTTAGACATTAAAATGCTGCCAGAGCCTGGAAGACAAGAGGAAGTAAGACTATCTTAAGTCAGAGCTTGGAGAGTAGGAAGAGTTTGTTCTTGCTGCATTTGAGATTGTTAGGTCAAATAATTGTTTCCTGGGATAATCCTTAAAAGGGTATCTAAAAAATTCCATTGATTCTGATTAAAGCTACTAATAAGAGAGGCTGTGTAAGTCTGAATGAATCATTGCAACCTATTATTACCTCTTAACGAGGGTGCAGTGCTAATGCCAGCAGTCACAAAAATATTTTTGTTTTGTTTTATTTTGTTTAAAAGGCTGAGTGTTTAGTTTTATAATGAAACAATTTGGCTCAGATTTTTAAAAAATATATAAACATGTACCAAGTAGGAATCTTTTCAATAAAAGAAAAGCTATAAAAGCTAGGCTTGTACTTTATTATCTTCTCGCCCTAAAGTTGACAGTAAAGGTGGTACCATCAGTATAGTTATGTGTGTTTTCTTATTGAGATTTTTGCTAAGCGCCGTGTGCACTTAAGCTAGAGATGTGAAATAATTTACAGTGTGATTGCTCACTGCTATTGCCATAGGGCCCAGAAACCAAACATGAGATTTGATACACAGCAAGAATTATCATTCATCAAGGCAGGCCCATTACCTGGTATTAATGAAAAAGGAAACGTTAAAGTCTTCTCAAAATGCTTTAAAAATTATTGTAAATCAAAGAGCTAAATATGATTTAGTCGACATAGAGTTTTAAAATTCCAGTGATCAAGAAAACATGCATAGTCATCATCATAGAAAGCAAAGTAACCCTAAACCAACTGCATGGATAAATATTATGCACTGATAATGACTAATTGCTTATAAAAGAAAAATTTCATTGCATCATTCTATTGCAAATTTCATTGCTTTCCCCCGGCAGAGTTTCGACAAGGTTGCTAGGATTCTTAAGTGAATCGGCCAACTCGACTGAGCCACCCTCAAAAAATTGAGAATAATAGTCTAACAATGCAAAACTTGTTATTTTTCATTTATGTCTTCATAACTGACACTTTAAATGGTAAATATATTTCAAAAGAGTAAAAAACAGGACCATAGCTATGGATTATCAAAATTCTTGGGAATGAAACCACAAACTAAACAACAGCTGGAAATGCATAGTTCCTGTGTAGACAAATCGTCTCTAATCAGTGTCCCATAATTACTTTTGAAACACTTACGAAGAATTCATAATACTCTTCCTATTGTAAATTCAACACAACTAAAATGAGGATATAAAGACATCAAGAATATATCCATGAAGGTACACTGTATAACCTACCTTTAAAGGCTGGACGTGAAGAGGTTTCAAACAGTCCATTCAATTAAATATTTACTGAGTGCCCTCTAGGAGCTTGGCACTGGGTGAGCTCCAGAGGGGTATACAGCAGAGAACACATAATCTCTGAAACTCTAGATCAGCCTAAGAAACAATTCTTTGTGGTAACAATCTCGTATGTAGCAGGAACAATCTTTTCATACCCTCCCATTGTGTGGGAACAGTATTTGGTACTAAAATAAAATGACCTTCTAAAATGTATCAGAAAAGGGAATCATAATTCTTGAGATTTGAAATTTTTTACGTAAAATATCACTTTTATCTGTGATGGGAAAACTATGAGGAATAAAGTCTGGTATAAAAGGAAATATTGTATTTCCCAGCAAAGGAAGGCAATGTAAGCAAAATCATACGTGGGATAAGTTAGAACTCAGAGCAACTTTAGACACAGTGAGCAGGTTACCTCAACAACCCTGGTGGTGTAGTGGTTAAGAGATTGGCTGCTAACCAAAAGGTTGGCAGTTCAAATCCACCAGCTGCTTCTTGGAAACCCTATAGGGCAGTTCTACTCTGTCCTATAGTGTCCTGACTTAAGGGTACCTAACAGCAACACCACAATGGCAGGAGAATAAGTCTAATTGCCCATTAAAGTACCATGAACTTTCCTGTCAAAACTTAAAGATGAAAATTAAAATCACCTTTATTAAAATTTCTCTGTTATCTTTTACCTATAAACACTCACACACACAGATATAATACCACATAGTTGCGGAATCGTGACTATGGAATTATAGTGTTCATCTTTCTTTATCTATATCATTAGAATTTCCCCAGATCATTAAAAACATTTTGAAAACATGATCTCCATGTTTCTATTAAATTCCAACATGTGGATTTCCATATTTCCATGGACTTTTTTGTACCGATGGGCATGCAGCTCCATTTATTATTTTTGATATGTCAAACATTCTTGAGTAGAAAATCTCCTTGGCATATCTGACCATTGATTTCGAACAAATTCCTACAAATGAAATTTTGATATCAAAAGAGAAAAGTGACACAAAGTATCCACTTCCCTCCAGAAAGGCAGCTCCAGTATATACTTCCACCAACACAATATAAGAAAACCCTCTTTACCACACTGGAATTTGTCATTAAATAATCTTTGTTAGGTTGATAAAGGAAAACAGTATTGGACTATTCAACTGTGCATTTATTCCACAGGATTCTGAACTTGACAACAAGGGAAAAAGAGACATCTTGGAGAAGACTCAAAGTAAACATAAGTGCTTACTGTTTAAGGTGAAAGTTTGAAAGATCTTTAGAAACAAAACTGTTTCCAAAAAGTAACAAATGCGATCATTTAAAACAAATCTTTAGGGGAAGTTCTCGAGAAGGATTTGAATGAAGACCTTAGAAATGGCTGAGAAAGGTATGTTCTGCTGACTATAGATTATGAAGAAAAAAATCTCATGGCCGTGGCAATCAACAGTCACAAACACCAAGAATGCTGCTTTCCACAGGAAATGAAGATGGTTTTTCAGTAACTCATACTCAATTTGTAATTGTTCTGTTACAAACCTGGCAAGGAAATCCTATACATCCCAAGAGTAGTGGGGAATATAATATGAAGAAGGGGGCAATAGATTTGTGAACCAACAACTTAGAGATGTTATTTTAAACCCCAAGGATAGATGAGATACCTAAAACAGTAGCTGAGAGTGACAGGTCAAGGGCTGGGATTAAGTTCTTGGGAGTTTTCACAGTCAATAACCCAGTGAATCCCGAAACAGTGGTCAGAACAGAGGAGCCATGTTATAGTAGGCATGGAAGCCAAGATAAAAATGCCAAATTTAGGGATCTTTGTCACCATCATTTTCTTTTCCAAATATTTCTCTATACCCCTGTTCAAGTGAGAAAATAATTTTGATGTGTGCATGGTAACATCAGTTTATTGAGTCTAAAATAGAAAACAACTGGCACTTTTAGGACAAAGTTAACTTAGTAAAGCACTATATTGTTCTTTATTAAATTTTTGCTTTGTTTATATCTAGAATTCCTTATTTACTAAATTATAGAGAGAAAATCTTTCTGCCCTCACATGTGTAAATAGCAAACACACTATGTTTTAGAAAGCTGAAGAATAAGAAACTACTGAGAATGATAAATGTATTACTGCCATAGTCATTCTTTTTTATTAACTGGAAATTAAGTGGACATTGATGCAATAATAACTATTTGCCTCTCCTGAATATTCATTACTTAATGAAAAATGCTGAATTTTAAAGGGCACTATCTTCTAATTTTAATGCAAATAAATTCTATATTTTAATTATGTGCCTATATACATACATGTGATATATGTTTTTCTAGAATTAAAATATAAGTACCTTCACGAAGTTCACATTAAAATGGGAACCGGACAATTATCAGCCATTTCATAGGCAACTTGAGAAGTTAGCTTTATCCCACAATTAACACTTCTATGGGTTATTTCTGAGACCCAAGAACCAAGATGACCAAAATGTAACTTCCACTTCTCACTTATCACAGTGGTAGAAAGTTCATTTCTAGAGATACTCTAGAGGCCAGTTTCAATAAGAAAGCTTGAGTGAAGAATGCTGGGATGCTGAATCATTTGGAGTTTTATTTTCAGAACATGATCCAAGAAGTTAAAGCCTGAATAGAATTTCAAAGTAGGGTGTTTTGAGGCAATACGAGAGAATTGGGCTCCTATAGATAAAAGAGCACATTATAAGGGAAAGAGGATGACCAAAACTACATTCGGATAAGTGACATACACAGCTCACCTTGTTTTGAAATCTTCTCTAAAGTTAATCTATCTAATTAATTAGAAACTTTCAGGAAAGTTTCCAAAATAAGCTAAGCTTTCATTGGTTACTTAACATACACATGCACGCACACATACATGCACATGTACATATATACACATATCATACAAATCTGTATCTATAACATATCACATATTTGTGTATATGTACTTAATTAAATATATATTAATACCTTTATATACATAAATGCTAGCCACACTATTATTACTAATAGTTAAATATCTTATTGGAAAAGAGTGGGCAAGCATTTCTGCATTTCATTTTCAGTAAGCCTGGAGCTCACAGATATCCCTTAGTATCATCTTTATCTTCCAGGCATTGGGTAGGCATCTGATAGCAGCGTACAGTGAGGAAGAGGTTACAAGGGTAGCAGCACAATCAGTAAACCTATAAAAGGAGGATTAGCGGCATTCACATTCTCTCCAAAATAAATCCGTGGGTTTACCTCCATTTTCTCAAACCCCATACCTCTTACCCTACCCCCCACCAAAATATCTGATGACACCGAGCTCGTGAACACAGAACTATTTCTGTTTCTGACATGTACATGTGTCTCCTTGTTCAAATCCATCATGACAACATGACAGGTTCCAGATGCTTCCTAACTTTTACTTTGGGGGTAATCTTTTAAAGTAAATGCCAAGACTAACTTGTATTTTCTCTCACCGTTCAGTTATTTTTATTGAATTTTTAAAACCTTCTGTCCCCATATCAACCAACTTAACAAGATGAGATGAAACAGTATTTTCTAAGGGTAACTGAGGATATTTATTTGGGGACAAAGCTATACAATGTCAGTTTCAGAAGTGAGGAGTTATGCATTCTAGTCATTTGCTAGAATGAACAAAATCCATTAACAATATCCAACATACGTTAGACAGAAATGTACCTGTGGTTTTCCAGTTCATTAGAATGCAAAACCGCAAGTACTCAGGGTGTCTACAAGGTTATGAGTATTGTGACTAAAGCACTACAATCTACTCTTTACTATAAATGAAAGACTTTTGGAACATGATCCCATTTCAAGTCAATCACAATGTTTTTCCTCATTTTGAGTCTCAACTCTATTTGATTTCAATTTCCACTTTCCTTGCCCAATTACTCTTGCTGTGTGGCAGATTTTATTAAACCATAAAAGTTTAACTTTACCATTAATTAGAATGGAGGGCCTGGCAATATTGCATTTTACCCTTTAGCTTTTAATGACTATTAAGATGAGCCATGCTTTGATCCAGTATTCTCCGTACACTGCAAAGAAATGACTTTGTGACTAGATGACTGAGTATCAATCACTGGGTATCAACAAGTTCTGTGTAAAAAGAAATTGTAACTTTGAACTTGAAAGAGTATAAAATGGATGGCTTTACTATTTATCTACTAATTGCTGAGGGTCAGAGGTGAAGAATGGTTATACCAAGAAAGTTGGTGTTAACTTTTACTTATGTAGCTATTAATGGGCTGATATATGAGAATAAAACCCATTCTGTCAAAGGACAATTCCTTCACCTGGGGCACTCATTATTTGACTATGAAGGTTATTTGTTTCCAGGGTAAGAAACATTGTTCTATCTACCAAGAATGTTGCTAATTTTTAATGATTTTATTATTGACAAAACCACATTGACTTTTGATAGTGAGCATCCAGGGCAGTTGCTTGAGGACTTCGTAGTCCCTGTACTATTTTCTCTATTAGTGGTGGTTCCATTCACTCCCTATTTCTTTCATTTTATACTACTGGCCCCTTGTTTCCATTCCCTACCAACCAATATTGGGTAAATATTAATTTATTCTTAATAGACACAGAAATCTCGCTAAGAGTAGAAACTATCTTGCTTTCTTGTGTCAATTTTTGCCATGCAAAAAGTGGAACTTCCAATTGTACACAATATGTCTTCCAGTTCTTCAGCTATGCCTAACTCTCATACTGACTGTCACTCTTTGTTACACACACACACACACAGTCTCACACACACACTTCCTTTCTATATGCCTTTCCCTCTAAGAACATTGTGCTCTCATTCCTGTGTACTCACACTGCTTTTCCTGGTCAAATCATTGTTGTGGTTGACTCATAGTGGCCCTATATGACAAAGGAGGAATGCTTCTTGAGGTTTCCTAGGCTGTAATCTTTATGGGAGCAGAATGTCGGGTCTTTTCTCCTGTGGAGCCACTGGTGGGTTCGAACCTCCCATCTTTTAGTTAGCAGTCAAATGCTTAACCATTATTAAAGGATTAAATTACATATCATGTCCTTTGAGAAGACTTCTATGACACTCAAAATATAGGATTATTTTTTTCCTCTTTGTATTGGTGGCACAGTGGTTAAGAAATCAGCTGCTAACCAAAAGGTTGGCAGTTTGAACCCACCAGCGGCTCCTTGGAAATTTTATGGGGCAGTTCTACTCTGTCCTATAGGGTCACTATGAGTCAGAATCGACTCAATGGTAACAAGTTTGGTTTTTTTTGGTTTTCTGCATGGAACTTTTGATAAAGAAGAGTTTCAATCAATAATGTATTTTCCTATTTGTTTCTGTGATTCCCTCCATCATACTGGGTGTTCTTTAAGAGTGTGTGCAATGCCATTCGCCAGTGGACCCCAGTAGTCAGCACATCGTGTATGTTCAATAAATAGTTGTTGAGTAAGTGAATAAGTGAACATCTGCTAATTTGAACTGTATAAATCTGTGTGGTCCAACATGCTATCCATGAGCCACATGTGACTATTGAGAATTTGAAGTGTGGCTAGTCCAAAATGAGATGTACTGTACTTGCAAAATGAACACCAGATTGTGAAGATTTGGAATAAGGAAAAAGGGAAACACTTCATTAAAAAATTTTTATGGATTAAATGTTGAAATGAAAGTATTTTTCATATATTGAATTAAATAAAATATATTATTAAAATTAATTTCACCTGTTTCTTATTACTTTTTTTAATGTAGATACTTAAAATTTTAAAATTAAATATGAGGCTCACATTAGTGGCTCACATTGTATTTCTACCGAATAACGTTAGTATAAATCATACAGACTCCAGGCTGAAGAGCATCATCACCACCCCATTACTACAGTCTTCTTTTTATCATTCACTGCTGGCTGAGGCATTATCCCATTGTCAATTAGATTAAAAACTAACATTTTAAATCACATTAGTATATGTTCCTTAATTTAAACATTCTGATTCTTTGACAGGCTATTTGTTTATTTATGATAAATTTCATTATTGGAATAACATGAACTATCTAAAAACAGCAGTTTTAACAAAGGTATTAAAATTATGACAATTCCAGTATGTAAATATTACAAGTATATTCTTATTTTGGGGCCCTGGTGACACAGCAGTTAAGAGTTCAGCTGCTAACCTAAAGGCCAGTGATTTGAATCCACCAGCTGCTCCTTGGAAACCCTATGTGGCAGATCTACTCTGTCCTATGGGGGCACTGTGAGTTAGAATTGACTTGACGGCAATGGGTTTGGGTTTTTTTTTTTTTTTTGGTTCTTATTTTAAAGTTTTTGAAAAGGAAAACAATGACTCTAGATCAGCACTGACCCATAGAATATTATGCAATGATGGAAATGTTTTATATCTGTGCTGTTCAATAGAGAAGCTACTAACCACATGTGGCTATTGAGCACTTGGAATATGTCTAGCGTGACTGAGGAACTGAATTCTTAACTTAAATTTACATTTACATTTAAATAGCTACATCTGGCTAGTATCTGTCATATTGGACAGTGCACATCCAGAGAGAAAGGTAATTTCTGCTTTATAAATAGCAGTATTGAAGTTCAAGTAAATTTACCTTGAAATGGCATGTTGAAAATATTTCTAAAACATGAGTAACTAAAACTTAAGACTTCATAAACTTAAAATGCTTCAAAGACTTTAGAAAGACCTTGAGTATTGGGTTTTAAAGTTTTTCCATATGAAATAAAAAAGTGCATATTTAAATTGCTAGCAAGATCCACTTATATATTAGTTATCTGATATCAGCATCTCTTCATGTAGCTAAATTATACATGTTTGATTTTTAATTAAAACGAGAACATCTATTAAAAAGCAATTTAAAAAATGTACCCCCCTGGGTTCTTTTTTGTTTGTTTTTACGTTTTATAAGCACACTGCCTTTGATACTCTACATGAGTGATTAATTCAGGATAACCTAAACCTCTGGAAGTTATTTACAGGAGGGCTTTATTGTGAAAAAATAATTTCTGATTTCGGAATATGCAAAATACATTTTCTACTTAAAATGCTCGACTAGATGGCAACAGGCATAGTTTTTTGGATTTAAAATGCTAAACCACATTCTTCCGATTTGCCTCCTGCAGAATGGCCAGAAAATTGGTCTTTTAAAGAATAAGATGTAATAAACATTCAATTTTATGTGCTTTAATTACCATCTAATATCTTATTGAATAGGTAACATTTCTGCCAGTGCTTTTCATCTAGGGAAGTATTAGAATCATAAAGTTTTAGAGCCAGTAAGGGTCTTGCCCAAATTTCTCCTTTCGTAGATTAGAAATATTAGTCACAGAGCAAAATGACTTCGTTAAAGTCACAGTTACTTCATAGAAGAGACCGAGAGGTAGAATATCAGAGTTTTTGGGAACTGATAAAATAATTATTGTCTTTTTAATTTTTTCATTTCCTTTCGAAGTGTCTATGTAACATATATGCATTTCATTACCCAATAATTTCCCACATTGGTTTGGTCATCTTAGAAAAGAGCTAATCTTCGCTGAGCACTTTACCTGCTCTGGACTGGACATTACTCCCGATATTTCAATGGATGTGTTACTTCGTTTGATCCTCATGCTAACCATGAGGGCAGAGGAGGAAACAAAGCTTTCAGCAGGTAAGGAAACTTGTATCTGATCAAAAAGTATGTGAGGGGCAGAATGGGGGTGGGGCGAGGAGGACAAGATTCAAATCTATAGTGATGGAGTCATAAAGTCTATGTGTTCCCTTCCAAACCACAGTGGCTCTTTTAAGAAACTCGTATTTTGTAATATTTTCTTATTCACAATAACAGAAAACAGTAAGCCAACATTACTTCTTTGGAGGTATGTTTGGAAAAGTATTTGTTTTAAAATATTCTGAATTTTATTCAATTTCTTTTAAGGCATTATATTTCTACCCCATATCAAAAGTTAGTCCCCACTGGCATGGAGACCCGAGGCAGAACTTAGAGACACCAAGATAGGGCCCCTGTGAGCTGTGGGAACAGAGTGGAGGGTCTGGGGATGCAAAACTAGCAGAGTGTGGGATCCCAGAAGACATGGAGGCAATAGAGAAGGGGCAAAGTCCTCATCAATCTATGGATGGGGAAGAACCTCCAGGGAATGAAGGTCTCATACTCATTAACTCTCCAGCTAGAAGGGGCCATCTGATCCAACCTCCTCAATTCAGAGATGAGGCAATGGTAGGCAGTGAGGGAAAGAGACTTCCCCAAGCTCCGTCAGTGTTATGGATTAAGTTGTGTCCCCAAAAAGACATGTTGAAGTCCTAACCACTGGTGTCTGTGACCTTGTTTGGAAATGGGGTCTTTGAAGATGTTATCAGTTAAGTTGGCATGCAGTCATACTGGGATAGGGAGGGTCCTAATCTAGTATGTCAGTTTATCATACTGTGGTGGCTTGCGTGTTGCTGTGAGGTTGGAAGTTATGCCCCTGGTACTTCAAATACCATACAGGTTTCAGCAGAGCTTCCAGACTAAGATAGACTATGAAGAAATTCCTGGTGATCTATTCTGAAAATTAGGCCGTGAAAACCCTATGGATCACAAAAGAATATTGTCCAATATTGTGCTGGAAGATGAGCCCCTAAAACAGGAAGGTACTCAAAATACACAGTGGTCACAACAAGGGACTCCAGCATACCAACAACGGTGAAGATGGTGCAGAATCAGGCAACGTTTTGTTCTGTTTGTTGTTATATGGGGTCACCGTGAATCAGAACCAACTCAATGGCAATTAACAATAGCAGTCAAATATGACTAGTGTCCATATCAAAGAAGAGAAAAGACAGAAAAATACACCCAGAAGGAAGACAGCCATGTGAATACACAGGTTGAGACTGGAGTGATCTAGAGGCCAAGGATTGCCAGTCATTACCAGAAGCTAGGAAAGAGCTCAGAACAGAGTGCCTCCCTCAGAACCTTCAGAAGGAATCAACATAGCCTGATTTCAGACTCCTAATCTCCAGAACTGTGAGACAATAAATTTCTGTTCCTATAAGCAAAAAAAAAAAAAAAAAGGTTTTTTATGACATTCAGTTTCACTTGGAGCTCCTAAATGGTCATACTATCATACAGATTCAAAGGATTTTTTTCTTCTTCCCTTTAAATTCAGATAAACGTTATTGTGGTGCCAATAACCTGCTTTATTGAGCTGTGCAACTGTCAAGTAATATTTCTGGTATCATGTGAAGATTCTTCTGAAAAAAAACAAACATTGAATTTAGTTTCAGTGAGATTGTGCACAGGGAATACATAGTATTCAAATAATTTGACATTCTGAGTCTTCTTTTGGTGAAAATAAAAATAGCCAGAATTATTCAATGAGCATGAAATACGTATACCATAAATCAAGGATTGTGAACATATTTCTATAAATTTCTGGATAACACAACACATAAAAGTGATTCAGTGGTTATAAGCACAGATTCTGAAGTGGGACCAACCTGGCTTTAAACTCTGGCTCTATGACCTACTTAAATTTTATCTATGGATTTGCTAAATCTCAGTTTCCTCATCTATAAAATGGTGGCAATATTCCAATTTATCTCATATTAATATAAGTACAGTACTTAACATACAAATTCTCACATAGTACTTTTCAATTAGTACAATTATTATTGTTGTTAAGGTTATTGTTACCATAATTTTTTTTTGGGGGGGGGGCAAATGATAAATATTTCCACATAAAATGTGATAGATTAGGGCAGTTACTTTATTTTATTAGACAAATTATGCAGTGTGTATACAAATGGACAATGCAAATGTTAGAATTATTTTGTAAGTTCAAATAGCACAGGTCTTCAGATATATTGCCGCATTTTTACACTAATAAAGTGCGCCTTCTGCATTGTTTGCCAACTGCTCGCTCCCCCCACGCGGTATCTTCAGAAGCGCCACTACGGTATTTTTTCTTACGTGTTGCTGTAGAAAAGAAAAATTAGCATAGCACACTTACGAAAGTACCTTGCAGTGAGAGGGTATAGTTGGCAAAGAAACATAGAAGGCACAGTCATTATGTTTGTAAAAATACGGTACACTCAATGAATGCGGGTAAACTAACTAGAAAAAAAATAATACCTCTTTTAGCATAAGCTTAAATAATATAACTCCACTTCTTTAAACTTAGGGCACTTGCTCTAGGACAGATTGAAAAATAATCTCTATTTCACAATAAATCACAGTACTAAAATAGTAAATATTTTACAGACAAATCTGTAGCATACAGTAAAACTTCTAAAAGTACCAACTTCAAAAGTATAAAGAAATATATCCTTTAATTTCAGATCCATTCTTGAAAATTCTTTTATTTTTGTTACTATGTGAAAGTCCAAAGGGGGGGAAATACTATTAACTCTCCATGTTACTGCTAAAATTACAAATAAATAACTTACTCCTGAGAGTCAAAGTCTTCCTTATTCTAAAACATGATCTTCTACCACAGGTACACCATAGGAATATCAGAGCTGTATGTAGTGAGCCCCAATATAGGGGTGACGTTTTCAATGGCAGAGAATTTTAAAATGTATCCATTTCCTGAAAATGTTATGTGGCTAAATTAAAAAAAAAAAAAATGAAGGGTTTCATAATAGAAAAATGGTTTTTTGATACTATTTGCTTTTAACAACCTCTCTTGGTCTACAATTTTAACTCTTCTTTTCTCAAACATATTGTATGGCTTACTGAGTGGAGGTAAAGAGATGGTCCTATCAAGGCATAAAAACAGAAATAGATTATGCTTGCGGACAAATGCTAGTCGACCTGAAAATCAGGAAACACACATTTAATTTGAAACTCTGTCTCTGTCCTTGAGTTAAGCTTTCTCCTCACGGCTACAGCAGACAATACCTTACCTTCATGTGTCTGTGTTGAAAAAATAAATATATTTATGCAGCATATGTAGATGTTAAAAAAAAAAAAACTAAACACAATTATTAGTAATATGGGTGCATGAAGTACATTCTAATTTTAAATGACACATCAGAAAGAGAGACAACTGGAATGTCAGATTTAAAAAAATAAACGGTGCAGTTTTTGTACATAAAACTGTCTTTCTGGAGACAAGCAAGTTAGTCACTTCAGAAATATTATAAGAACCAGTATTTATGGAGTCTGATTTTATTATGAAGGAGAAAGACTGAATAGTTTATCCCAATGGGGAAAGGCTGTGTGTGTGTGCGTGTGTGTGTGTGTGTGTGTGTGTGTGTGTGTGTGTAAGAGGCAGAGAGACAGAGAGAGGGAAAGGGGGTACTGGGGAGATAAAGGGAAAGAAAGGGATGGCTGGAGGCAGAGAGCGCAGGAAAAATTTGTGTCTGTGATTGTGCCATTCATTGTGCTATAGAGCTGACAGATGTATTGAGAATATGTAGCATTACTGGACAGATTAGAAAGAGGAGACTGGAGTTTCTACCTATATTTGGAAATAGAAATCAGTTCCTTGTTGATTTCATTGATTAGGTTGTGTGAGTTCTGTAGTGACAGATACTACTTATTTTAACTTTAACACATGAAGTACTTTGGCAGGAAACATGTATAAATCTGTAATGGAGGTTATCTCTACTAGAAAAGGAGAATGTTACTTTCAGGGATCACAGGCATACACACAGTCTCTCAGTCTTTTCACTTCTTGTGGGTGGTGCAAACGGTTAAGCACTGCCTACTAATCCAACAATGGCAATGGGTTTGGTTTAACGGGTACTAATTGAAATATTAGCAATTAAAATTAATCCACAGGTACCTCAGAAGAAATGTCTGGCAATCTACTTCTGAAAGATCACAGCCATTCAAAACCCTACAGAACACAGTTCTACTCTGGAGCACATGGCGTCTCCATGAGTAGGAATGGATTAGATGGTAAGTTTTTTTTTTTTTTTTTTGTACACTACTCCTTACTGCAACAAGAAAGGTAGCAATCACCAGGGGGTCTAGTTAAAAATCAAACATATAATAAGTTAATAAGTTACTTCTTGTTTTAAGAAATAACTCTCAGAGTTAAAGAAAGAGAACTCCATTCATATACTCCATACAGTTACCTTGTCATAGTAAGGTTTCTCCCTCTTTCTCTCTTTCTCTTTATACATGTATATATACGCCCACACATTCCAATGATTGGTTCACTTCCATATTAATATAAAGATAAGTGAGCTTATTTTGAAATAATCTATATGAACATCTTTCATACTGATAAATCCCAAACCAAAACCAAACCCAGTGCCATCAAGTCGGTGCTGACTCATAGCGACACTATAGGACAGAGTAAAACTGCCCCATAGGGCTTCCAAGGATCGGCTGGTGGATTCAAACTGCCGACCTTTTAGTCAGCAGATGTAGTTCACTGCAGCTCTTAACAACTGCACCACCAGGGCTCCATATTGTGTTAGGTGGTACAAAATGTGCCCAAATAAAATGCTGAATAAAACAGAAACCTAGGCTGTGGTTCAGAACAATAAGTAGAAATTCTCAAAATAAAAAGTGAAGTGGGGGGGAGTTAGGAGTGCTCTAGACAATGATCTCAATCACAGTGTAATGCCACCCTACTACATCACAGTCTGCTGTGAGTTCCTGTTTTTCCACTGGAGTGTGAGGAACTGTACAAAACTGGACAACGTAATTGTCCTTGCTGCAGTATACAACCTGAGGTGGTCTACGGAAGTGTGTCATGCTTCTGAGCAGTGTCTGTTACATCTGAGGTAATGAAAAACAAATGATGAGAACCACACTTCTAGGCAGAGGAGAAATATGTGTTTAAAGGGTTGGGTGGTCTTAAGTTTTCCCTTTGGCAGCCAGCAGAGGGACATCACTTATTTGCCACTGACGTTCCCATGAACCACTACTTCAATGATTCTACACGTGGAAGTCACCTTTGAGAAATCATCTAGCACACATTCTGACTTCAAGAAGTACGGCTCTTAAACTCTTTCAACCATTTGATAGTCAATTCCATTTTTAAACCACATCTAAGGAAAAAAGATTGTGTAAAACCCAATAATAGCCTTTGCAATGGTAGTACAAAGAATTCCTTATAACCTCCTTCTTTTCTCTCTTTAATCCTCTGACTTTACCCAGAGTCTGACTTCTTTCTTTCTAATTTTGGTATGGATAGAGAACAGAAGATCAATCACTTTCAATCGGGGCTCCAATTCAGATAATGGTAGTTAGGTTAATACTCAGTGTCAATTTTCAAATTTGGGAAGGACTTGCAGGTAAGTGTTGACTTTGATATTTTGAATAAAGATAAAGTGAGAAATATACCCCAAAGATACTAGATATATCCTACTATTACATGGCAATTTAGAGACAGTAGACTTTCCAAAAACAAGAGCAATTGCAAGCATTGATTTTTAGGTCATTCAAACGACAGATGTGCTTGTAACACGTGTGGATTCATTCATTAATTTATTCATTCATTGCATTTACTTCTTTTTTTAGTCAACCATAACTTATTATGTGTAAGCTTTAGAAAAATACTATGTGTTAGTAATACAAAAGATGGACAAACCACCATCATCCCTTCAGAAATTCACCGTCTAGTGGAAGACTTTGGTTTACATGTACTTGTATTAGATGAAAACTTCCAGAAGCAAGTAAACCATGAAGGTATGTCATAGAGGACAAGGGCAGAAAAAGTTTCAAAGAGTAAGCAATTGACTTTGTAAACCTTCATTTTGAAAATGGGATAAAAGTTGTTTCGATATTTTTGTGAATCAAATAATCGTAAAACACATCTCTAACTTGAATTTCTATCCACAAATGGCTGATGGATTAACACTGTAGTCTGTGTAAGCAAGAGTCTAGTACAGCTGTGTGGAAGACTATATATATGTGTATATATGTGCGTGTTATACATATGTATGTATATATACAAATGTATTTCAATACTTTATTCCTGTTTTTCTGATTTCCCATGGCTTAAATGTTGCCTTGCCAGTGAATAAACCAAAGAAGCAGGCTAGCTGAAATTTATGCTTTTTTTTCCCAACCTATTCGATTGAAGAGTAGAGGAGATTATAAGCTACATTAATGTGTTTATGAACAATAACTTCAATAAGTAGCTCATAGCATTTTCTTAATGGTATTGCTAACACTTATTAGGCTCTTGCTGTGTTTCAAGTCATGTGTTTAGTGCTTTATGAGCATAATCTCATGCAATACTCAGGACGGTTTGAGGAAGTAGCTACTTCTGTGATGCCATGGGACATATGTGAGGCACAGGGAGGTGCAGTAACTTTCCAGAGGTCAGAGAACTAGTGAGTATGACATTGTTCTTAGGGCAACGAGTGTAGACTGACCATCAGTAATATATCTTTTATTTTTAATATTAGCATGCACTTGTTTGAACGTTAATAATCATTCAAATATTTAATATTATATTTACGTATTCATGATAGTACTGAAGCAAAAATAATATTTGTCTAGTGGAATTTAAAATAACTAACAATGGAAATAACTTTAAAAACTTTATCTCTTGCTACAATTCCAAACCTGGAAAGAAACGCGAAACAGATTAGAACAGAAACCGGACAAAGACTACCACAAATATAGGTATTAAAAATTAATGTTTGATAGCATAACCAAAGTGCAAAAGACTTTGTTACTATTTAAAGAGCCAGTTACATAAGCCCAACACTAAAATTTAAAACCTACAACATCCCAAAGTAGACTTGCTCATGATTAAAAAGAAAATATCCAGAAACATGAAGGCTTCAGATGTAATAAGGGACCAGATGAGTTAGTGATGGCTGTCATAAAAATCTGGCAGGGAATTCTATTTACAATTTGGAATAAAACTGTCACACATGGAATTTATAAAGGTATTTATCTTAGAAAAATAAATCTACTTGCCAAGGGCAAGTTAATAACCTCCACAGTTCATTTGAATATATGGCCAGAGAGATAGCATGACTAACAGAGCATTATAAGGAGTGTATCGGGAAATGTATAGGATGCTGTGACAATGGAAACATCACTCAAAAAGATTCTCTGCTGTGAATTAACAGCAGGAATACTTTCTACATTATCTGAAATAGGAATCAACGTTGTTAACCATCAACACAAAGAACATGCACACAGAGAAAATTGTGTTATGCTGGCATTAAAAGTGCAGTATTCGTGTGTTCTGTTTTCAGAAACAATTAAAAATATTTCAAACCAAGGACCCAAAGAATATGTTGATTTTTAAAATATCTAATTGAATGCACAGCTACATCCTTAGGATTTGAAGCAGTTAACTTATTTGAGAGGTTGGAAAGAGAGAAAATTTTATTTAATACGTGGGATTTTACAGATACTCAGAAATGTAAACTTACATAGTTTTTAATGAACTATTTCTTGAAATTTCTGATAAGCTTAGTGGAAGCATGAAAGACAGCAGTTATACACTGTTTACAATCATTATGAAGTGGTACAATATTGTAGCACAAGCCCCTGTAGTCTTAATGAGCTGGGGCAAGTAACTTTGCCTTTTTGAGATTAATTCATCAGAATGTTCCTAAGGACTCACAGGGTTACTTTGTATGTCCAATGAAAACACAAATATAATCTTAGGTCCAGAATTTTAGGAATATTTAGATTTGTGTATTTTCTCCAAGTGTAATATTATATAAGATTACAGCCAAGAAACCTTATGGAGCAGTTGTACTCTGTAACACATGGAGTTGTCATGAGTTGCAATCACCTCGAAGGCAGTGGGTTTAGGTTTTGGTTTAATGTTACATAAAGAGAGAGAACATTAATTAAATTAAAAACTCTTGTTTAGAACAGGGCCACAAACTTTTCCTCAAAGGGCCTGATACTCAGCTCTGACAGTGTAATGCAAAAGCTGCCAGAGACAATAAACAAATGACTGGGTGTTCCTGTGTTTCAAGAAAACTTTATTTACAAAAACAGGCAGGGGGCATGATTTGGTTCAAGGGTCATAATTTGCCAATGCTTACTTTTTTTAAAAAGTTTTTTTTTTTTCCTCTAATAACCCCTTTAAAGAATTTGTTCTTAAAATCATCCATTTCCAACATCTTATTTTTGATTTTCTCATTAAAAAAAAGTAAAAAAAGTACTCTTGTAGAGTTTTCTGTTGAAGAGCAAATTTACTCTTACTTGTAACCATTCCATAAACTCAAATAGCCTTTCTTTTTTGTTTAGATAGTAATGAAACAGAGAATCCCTTAGGTTAAAGGATTTGAACAGCTAAATCTGTTCATTTATTCCATTAAGAATTTTTTTTTTTTTTAAATGCAAAGAGCAATTTATATGGCACTGCCTGGGTTCAAATTCTAGACATGGCCTTTCTTTGCTGGTGACTCTGGGCTCAGGGTCTCCATTTTTTCTTCTGAACAATGGGACTCATAACAGTGTCAACCTCACAGGATGGTTGTGAAGCTTATGTGAGTTAATGCATGCATACCACTTTACAAGTGCTCAGAATATGGAAAGTGTACAACGAATGATATCTATTACTGTAGTTATATTCATAAAACTTAACAATAGCTCAGGACTTTAATAAATTAAATATATGATTGAAGACAACGAACAAATAAATACACAAAACATAAAGTACACCACAGTGTAACAGAAATACCTACTTTATCACAAATCATTATTAAGGGCTGATGGACATGGAGTAGATCGATTAGGGCAGATTGAGGAAAGCTAAATAAAAATGATGTGTTTTGTATTAGATCCTGAAGGAGGACATAGTCTTTTACTGGTAGAATGTTGCTGAAAGAGGCTAACATTGAGGGGTATGGTTCAAACTAAGGCCCCAAAACAAAAAAAGTGCCCAAGAACTTGCTGGCCTCAGATCCTCATCACTGAGTGAAAGGCCAGCCTTAGGAGCAGCAGCAGAAAAATTCTGATATAAGGTCATAACTGCTCACTAGAAAATACAACATTAAAAAAAATTTTAATTTTCTTTAGATGGTGTACTTGCCTAATATTTCCTTGTTGTTGTTGCTGTTGTTAGCTGCCTTTGAGTTGATTCTGACTTATGTGACTGCATGTGTGCAAAGTAGAACTGCTCTACAGAGTTTTCAAGTCTTTGCCCTTTCAGAAGCAGATCTCAGGCCTGTCTTTTGAGGCACATTTGCGTGGGTTCAAAAGACTAACCTTTCTGCTAGTAGTCCAGCACTTAACAATTTACACCACTTAGCTGCCTTAAGGGACTGTGTTAGTTCCCTTAGTGGAAAGAATTTCACAGAGGAATTTTCATGGGAGGAAATTATTAAGAGAAGACTCTAAGGTACCATTTTTCAAGGCAAGTGAGGTGAGAACAACTGTGGTCAGCCCCATACGTAGTGGTCAGCATTCTGGATTTTAAATCTAGAGATCAGAGTTCTCATAAAAAGGATTAGCCCTGAGTTCAGTAGAGAAAGGATTAGAAGCATTGAGATCACTGAATTTTAATCCAGTTCTGGGTCTTCCTTGCCCTATCACCACAGGCAAGTAACTCATCCTTTTCGGGTTTAAGATTTCACGTCTGAAAGTGAAGAACATGAACTTGTGATCTCCCTGGAATCTTCTATTACTGTGATTCTATAACTACTTCATCTAGTTGCAATAGGAAAGCAAAGTAAAAGAGAACTTGGAACCAAGATTCTACCTCCACCATTTCATAGGAAGGGAGTTTTGAAATCATAATTTTAATTCTTAGATTATCAAAGAAGTCAAGAGGCATAAATTTTAAGCGATTCATGTTAAGATTGGCAGGCAAGGAAATAGACTAAAGTCTTAGAGCTAGAATCATAGGGAGAAGTTTAAGGATGCTTAGCTTAAAATAGGATAGAAAACCAGCAGGAAAAAAGGAGTGGACAGAGAAAACATAAAGCCACTGTTATGTAATACTAACTTGGGATATATAAGTATGGCTATGATGTTAGTTCTTTCTAATCTACGATGTACTTTCTCATATACTGTCCCATATCATCATCACAACTCTGTAAGGTAAAACTTATCCCATCAAAGTTTTTGTTACTTGCTCAAATTCATGAAACATAGATCTTTGAAATTCCAATCCAATATCTGTTGCTGATGAGTCAATTCCTACTCATAGCGACCCTACAGGACAGAGTAGGACTGTTTCATAGGGGTTCCAAGGCTGTAATCTTTACAAGGGCAAACTGCCCCGTCTTTCTCCAGAGGATCAGCTGGTGGGGTCAAACCGCTGACCTTTTGGTTAGCTGCCGAGTGCTTTAACTACTGCCCCACCAAGGCGCCTTCAATCCAATAGCCTTCCTCAGATGTAATCAACAGCCACTGTCGGCTAAGAAACATCTTTCTGTGATTGAACATTAGTTGTTGATGATTTTTGCAGCAGCGTGAAGCTTATTTAGAAGGGGGGAAAGACGGAAGTTGACTGTTGCGGTAATGTAGTAACCAAGAGACCAGTGCATGAAGAGGGCTGGAAACGTGGAGGCGCACAGATGATTGAAATACAACACTGAGGAATTTTCTTAGGTCTATGGATCACATCTGGTCCTACTAACCTAGGGCATGTTGTGTTTGGCACGCAGAGATTTAGCTTGCCGAGTGTTGCTGCTGCTGCTGCTGCTGTTGATGTTCACTGTGAATTAGTTGCCAACATTTAATAGCCACGACATTTTATACAAAAGTTTGAATTTTCAACTTTTTAAAAATTTTCAAAAGATCTGGCGCCAATTTGATGGAAGTAGCTATGTGCTACAAAGTGTAGCCGCTCTCCAGTTTTCCCACGATCCTGATTACTCTCTACTGTTTTTTAAACTTGATCTTCATGCATTTCTGTTACCTTCTTGGTCTCTGGGGATATGTGAGTTTGCATGACTTGATTGATAGCCTGAGGTTCTTAAAGTCTGTAAGCGTATCTTTCACCCTTTGTCTGCAATGAGTTTTCCAAAATATTACCTGTGGGAAATTAGAAAAGCTAACATCCAGCCTTAGAGGCAACCCTGAGTATATAAGTAGGAAGAAAAAGGTTAAAAATGGATGGCAAAGGGATAGTCAGAAAGATAACAACTTTGAGTATTCTACTACCAAAGACAGACACTCAACTGTGTCAAAGTCAGGGAAAAGGACTTTTTCCATTTTACTTCATTTTGCTATTTTGTTTGTCCAGAAAAAGTTGACATCTGTAATTTGTAAAAGTAGAAAGTTCACTAAAATCGAAAACTTCTTAGAATACCCATATATTAAGATTATCTCAGAGTGAATCACTTATTCAATGAACTGAAGAGGGGGAGGGCAAATCTAGTTAAATTATACTTGTCACCAAACGTTTATTTCACATAGAATAAATCACAACATTTAATAAGTATTAAGTGTTCTGATCTTAACTTATAAATAGTATTTCAGTTCACTGTACTATAAATTACAAGGTAATGTAGGAGTAGTGTATGCAAAGATAGGTAGACTGAATCCTTAAGTGGAAAGCCACAGAGACACTATTTGTCACAGCTCTGAGCTCTAAAACAATGTGAATATTCCTCCTCCACATGACGGGTTTCCAAATATGACCACAGGTATGCTCTGCATAAAGCCAGTTGGATAAAAGTAATTTGTAAAATTATCTTTGGATTTCAAAGAACCATACTATACATTTCATCCAATAATAATAGTCAAAATGGATTTAAAAAAACTACATTTTCTATAAAACATTTTTATATCCTTTTCCTCACCAATTATATAAAGCTTTCCTCAACCACTACCTGCCACTTCTAAAAGTATACATTAAACACCATACAAGGAACTTCATTTTAGAAAGGAAGATAGCAGTTAAGAAACCATACATAAAAATATATTCTAATGCGTAACACCAATTGAAAAAATATATACATAATACTTTTTTTTTTACTATGAGGTCAGGGCCATTATTATACTTATTTAACATAACGGAAAACAGAACAATTAAAATACTTTTAGGCTCGTTTTATATTACATTGTTTCAGGGTTAAATATTTTTGCGAATCTAATTTTAATTGTTGTTGTTAGGTGTGTTAAGTTGGTTCCGACTCATAGCAACCCTATGTACAACCAGAATGAAACACTGCCTGGTTCTGTGCCATCCTCACAATCATCGCTATGTCTGAGCCCATTGCTGCAGCCACGGTGTCAATCCATCTCCTTGAGGGTCTTCCTCTTCTTTTGCTGACCCTCTAATTTACCAAGCCATTCTCCAGGAACTGGTCCCCCCTGATAACATGTCCAAAGTACATGAAACGAAGTCTTGCCATCCTCACTTATACAGAGAATCCTGGCTGTATTTCTTCCAAGACAAATTTGTTGGTTATTCTGGCAGTCCATATTATACTCAATATTCTTCACCAATGCCATAATTCAAATGCATCAGTTTTTCTTTGGTCTTCCTTATTTATTGTCCAGCTTTCACACGCATATGAGGCAATTGAAAATACCATGGCTTAGGTCAGGCACACCTTAGTCATCAAGATAACATCTTTGCTTTTTAAAACAAAAAGAGGTCTTTTGCAGCAGATTTGCCCAATGCAATACATCGTTTGATTTCTTGACTGCTGCTTTCATGGGCATTGATTGTATATCCAAGTAAAATGAAATCCTTCAACAACTTCAATATTTTCTCTGTTTATCATGATGTTGACTGCTGGTCCAGTTGTGAGGATTTTTTATTTCTTTATATTAAGATGCATTACATACTGAAGGTTGTAGTCTTTGATCTTCATCAGTAAGTGCTTGAAGTCCTCTTCACTTTCAGCAAGCAAGGTTGTGTCATCTGCATATCACAGATTGTTAATGAATCTTCCTCCAAACCTGATACCTCATTGTTCTTCACACAGTCCAGCTTCTCAGATCATTTGCTCAGTATACGGATTAAATAAATGTGGTGAAAAGATACAACCCTGACGCCTGTGCTTCTTGATTTTAAACCATGCAGTATCCCCTTGTTCTTTTCATACTACTACCTCTTGGTCTATGTACAGGTTCGACACGAACACAGTTAAGTGTTCTGGAGCTTCCATTCTTCACAATTTTATCTATAATTTGTTTTGATCCACACAGTCGAATGCCTTTGCATAGTCAACAAAACACAGGCAAACATCTTTCTGGTATTCTCTGCTTTCAGCCAAGATCCATCTGACATCAGCAATGATATCCTTTGTTCCATGTTCTCTTCTGAATTCAGCTTGAATTTCTGGCAATTCCCTGTCCAATGTACTACTGCAACTGTTTTTGAATTATCTTTAGCATAATTTCATTTGCATGTGATATTAAGGATATCATTGGAAAATTTCTGCATATCGCTGGATCACCTTTCTTTGGAATGGGCATGAATATGGATCTTTTCAAGTCAGTCTGCCAGATAGGTGTCTTCCAAATTTCTTGGCATAGACGAGTGAGTGCTTTCAGCCTTGCAACTCTTTTTTGAAACATCTCAGTGGGTATTCCGCCAAGTCTTCTTTTTTGCCAATGCCTTCAGTGTAGCTTGGACTTCTTCCTTCAGTATCTTGGTTTTTGATCATATGCTACCTCCTGAAAAGTTTGAATGTCAACCAACTCTTAGTACAGCGCCTGTGTGCTACTTCCATCTTCTTTTGATGCCTCCTGTGTAGTTCAATTTTTTGCCCATAGAATCCTCCAGTATTGCAACTTGAGGCTTAAATTCTTTCTTCAGTTCTTTCAGCTTGAGAATTGCCAAGTGTGTTCTTCCCTTTTGGTTTTCCAACTCCAGGTCTTTGCACATTTCATTGTAATACTTTGCTTTTTCTTCTAGAGCTGCCCTTCTAGAGCTCACCTCTTTTACTTCATCATTTCTTCCTTTCACTTTGGCAAGTCTACGTTCAAGAGCAAGTTTCAGAGTCTTTTCTGACATACATTTTTTTTTTCCTGTCTTTGTAATAACATTTTGCTTTCTTTATGTATGATGTCTGTGATGTCAGCCCACAACTCATACGGTCTTTGTTCATTAGTGTTCAATGTGTCAAATCTATTCTTGAGAAGGTCTCTAAACTCAGGCGAATATACTCAAGGTCATTCTTTGGTTCTCATGGACTCATTTTAATTTTCTTCAGCTTCAGCTTGAACTTGCATATGAACAATTGATGATCTGATCTGCAGTTGGCCCCTGGCCTTGTTTTGACTGATTATATTGAGTTTCTTCATTGTCTCCTTCCAAAGATGTAGTCAGTTTGATTCCTGTGCATTCCATCTGGAGAGGTCCATGTGTATAGTCGCTGTTTATGATGTTGAAAACAGATATTTCCAATGAATATGTCATTGGTCTTGCAAAATTCTATCATGTGATCTCCCACACTGTTTTAAACCAAGCCTGTATTTTCCAACTACTGATCCTTCTTCTTTGTTTCCAATTTTCTCATTCCATTTGTCAGTAATTATCAATACATCTAAATTGCATATTCGATCAATTTCAGGCCGAAGAAGTTGGTAAAAATCTTTAATTTCTTCATCTTTGGCATTAGTGGTTGGTGGGTGAATTTGAATAATGCTCATATTAACTAGTCTTCCTTGTAGGTGTATGGATATTATCCTATCACTGACAGCAATGTGTTTCTGTATGTATCTTGAAATGTTCTTTTTGACAAGGAATGTGACACCATTCCTCTTCAATTTAGCACTCCCTGCGTAGAAGACCATATGATTGTCTGACTCAAAATGTTCAATACCAGTCCATTTCAGCTCACTAATGCCTAGGATATCGATCTTCAAGCATTCCATTTCATTTTTGACAACTTCAAATTTTCCTTGATTCCTACTTAGTACATTCCATGTTCTGATTATTAACTGATGTTTGAGCTGTTTCTTCTCATTTTGAGTCATGCCACATCAGCAAATGAAGGTCCTGAAAGCTTTACTCCATCCACATCATCAAGGTCGACTCCACTTAAGGCAGCTCTCCCCCAGTTGTATTTTGAACGCCTTCCAACCTGAGGTGTTCATCTTCCGGCACTATATTAGACAATGTTCTGCTACTATCCATAAGGTTTTCACTGGCTAATTTTTTCAGAAGTAGATCACTATGTCCTTCTTCCTATTCTGTCTTTGCCCGGAAGCTTGGCTGAAACCTGTTCACCATAGGTGCCCTTTCTGGTATTTGAAATACTGGTGGCATACCTGTAGCATCACAGCATCATGCCAACCACTACAGTACAACAAATTGACAGACAAGTGGTGGTAATTTTAATTAGATATGATTATATTTTAAATTATATTTTATCCCTTTGTATTTTTGAGCTTCTTTGATGCATATGACCATGGGTGGAATATATGACAAAATAATACAATAATATAATAAATCCAAATTGTGAATATAACTTGAAATTTTATAAGAAAGTATAGTTCAGTACAGTTCTTAAAATATGTAAGAAATTAAAATTTTAGTTCTGAAGAAAGTGCCTCAGGGCTCTGCAGGTGAAGACGGAGGTCAAGAGGCATACTCTAGGGTTTCTACCACCACTTCAAACAGAGTATATCACTTTATTTTCTATATCAGGATTCATAGTATCCTATCATTTGCAAAAAAAAAAAAAAGTGATCTTTGGTTTAAAAGTTTGAAAGTTTGAGCACGACTAAGCTCCAATTCTAACTCATCTTCTTGTTGGTAAGACATTCAGACTGATAGTTAAAAGTTGAATTAAATCCCAAGATGATACAATTATTTAGTAGTTTCTTTCCTGCCTCCCATTTTTGTACATTTCCTGGTATAATACATTTCAAAATTGGTCTCAATGCCCTACATGTTTTTCTATAATCACTGCTACTGTTTCCTTATATCCTATCATCAGGAAAATTGTGGGGAAAAAAAAGTGAAATGGAAAAAAATTACTAGTCATCCTTTCTAGTGGGCTCTTTAAATTTATCTTTGTCTTTCATTATCTTTGAGCTGTTTTATAAGTGTGTAAGTCATAAAATAATAATGGCAATGAAGATTATTTTTGTCCATGGAAATGCCAGCTGTGCCTGGAGATATGCACTTGATTATTGTCCTGGGGATACTGGCCAGTTTTGCATATATTTGTAAATTTATTTCAGCATTCCTGTGTGGTACTTTGATTTCTCCTTTGAACTATTTGTACCCGCTTACTGGTTCCCTTCTCATTTAATACATTAAATAAAAGCTTTGGTATGTGTTCATTTTATATTTGCATCAATCATGATTTACTCTCTAAAAAATTATTCTTTATCATTATTCATTCTTAGTGCTTTTAATTCACCTTCTATCCTCATGTCTCATTTGAAATTATTCTTGAAACATTTCTAATTTTCTCCTGTGAATCAAATCAAAGACCTGTTTTTAGTCTTTATCCAATTTGACCTCTCTGGCATTTGGTACTGTCACCTATCATTATAGAGATTGTTCTCCTTTGACTTCTAGAAATTTATTCTTTATAGTTTTCTTTTCTCCTTCCATGGTCATTACCTCTCACGGCAAACATCATAAGCCCTATGTGATTTCTAGATTTTGGAGTTTATGTTCACATTTTTTATTAAACTTATTGTATATATTATCTTCCAAGGTCATGTGCATCCAATTTGTTGCAATGGTGTTCCACGTAGTGCTTATCCTTATCTGAAACAGCACTGCACTTTTATGCAGAATGATTCTATGACTTCAATGATATACAAAAATTTATCTGCTGTGTTTTCTAGCTCTGAAATTTTTGACAGAATTATCATGTTATCTCCATCACTGAAGGTTTATGTCACCCACCATTTCATACTGGATTATCAAGAACTATGAAGGGTACAGATTTCACTCCACCAGCAAGCAAATAAATTAGGCTGCCACTTGTTTCTTGAATGCTAGCAGAAGATACAAGACTTCTGGGTCAGAGATAAAGCATTTATTACTCATGGCTTTGTAGGTCACATGAAGTTTCTGTTCTTGCGGGTTATCCTTGCTCTACAAGTCCCATGGAGGAAATGGGGAGGCTGGACCAGGTGGATGCATGAACAAAGTGGGTTTGCATCACATCTAAGGAACTCCAGGCTTAGGCCCCCCCCACCCCCAGTCTTTTATAAGGGGCTGTAAGCAATCCTGTCCCACATTTTCCCTAGAGAGAGACATTATCTTTATTAGAGTGAAGAGAATGAAATATGCCCTATGCTCTGCAGGGAAATACTATCTCTAACTTCCAAGGCTGTTCACTATCTTGAAAAGATACTCCAGAACAAAAGCAATCAGTCTGTGCTCACAAGATGTGCAGAAACACCAAAGAAAGACCTATGGAGAAATGTCTCTCAAAACAAATAAATCCAAAATCCTTACATAAGCAACTGTCAACTTTCAAAAACTAGTCTCCACCTTGTTTTGTTACAACAGTGTCTGCCTCAGAGCATTCAGTGAATAAACTTTAAACTTTATAAATAAGGTAAGTGTAGGCAATTAAATACATTATTAATGACTATCACTTTCATGAAGAGGTAAAGATTAGAATTAATTTATTACACTGTCTGATGCCATGATCTTTTATTTAGATTTTAAGATACACTCTCTGTGTCTTTTTTCCAGAAGGGTGGAAACACAAAATGAACAACAACCCCAGAAAACAAAAGACAATGAGATTAGGATATTCTGCCTGAGAAAAAAATAATGACTGTTTAATTTACACAAAAATAGTGCTCAATCTTATTCAAAAGAGAGGAGAAATGCCTCCAGTGATTTCCCAGTCTCCCTAACTGGGTCATGAGCATTGGGAACGAGGAAGAAAGATTGCTAAAATATGATGGGTTTCCCCTCCGAAATAAAGGCAGCGTTACTCATCACTTAAGATTCTAAGCGTACATTATTTCATACACTGAATTTAAGTCAGAGATTTATTAGTAGGAGAAGAGTAAGGGAACCAGAAATCAAATTAGATCAACTGGACTAGTAAAGCCAATTTGTTTAGAGAATAACTCATCTTAGTTATATGTTGAGAAGGATCTATGGTAGGAAAGACAAGGGTTAAAAGGAAAGCTGAAGTATATGCTACAATTATTTTTTGGAAAAACATCAGAATATAAAAAACAGATAAAAAGACAGGAAACGAGTCAATGAACAGAACAAAACTAGATATGATAGCAATAACCAAGAACAACCACGTTGCCGTCGATTACAACTCATAATGACCCTATAGAACAGAGTAGAACTGTTCCATAGGATTTCCAAGGAGTGGCTGGTGGATTCGAACTGCCGACCTTTTGGTTAGCAGCCGAACATTTAACCACGGCACTACCATGGCTCCACAATAACAACAGATCTATGAAAAAACACTATTTTTTTTTTTTTTGCAAATAACATCATAAATACATGCAGATCACTGTATCTCACGTTTCAAAATGTTAATAAAACATTTTCTTTAGTTAAGGCAACTTTTATGAAGTATTACGACCTTATTGAAAGTTTAAATTGTTTTATGTACTCAGAGTGATTTCCACTTTGAAACTAATAGAAAACTATGAATATAAGATTGCTTTGCTCTTTAAAAGTGAAACTTCTTTAAAACTGTTGCCATTTAATATACAGTTGGATAAAAAGTTATTGCTTTTTGAGGATTAGTGGTAATAGAAAAAATAAAGAAGCTAAAACAAGCATTAATATGAACATAAAATATCAAATGTACAGCTTAAAGAACATTAAAATTGATCCAAATCAAAATCATGGTAATACCAAGATACCATAAGTTGCAGGAACTTTTACAATGACAAAAAACAAAACAAACTTAAGTGTGTCAGTTCAGTAAGAAGCATAAGAAAAAGGGGGGAACACAACTTTTGTTAAAGTAGTATGTTAAGATAAAGAAAAACTGAAAGGACACAGTTGTGAATCTCTCTAGTCCAACAGATCCACAGATTAAAAGATATAGAAAAATGTACGCTTTCAGAAAATTCTCATGAGGGTCAGTAAGACATGTCCAGGTGAGACATGAGAAAACAGTTTCGTCTGTTTTCCAACTGCACAGGCGTAAATTTAAAATTAAATAGTTATCTCAATTTTTTCTGTCTTCCACAATGCAGAACTCTTTATTTGATAAGTCATTAACATGTAGAGCATGCATTAGAAGAGATAGAAATTGATAGTAATTTGGAAATACCCTACACAGCAGTGATAATAACACACAATACCCAGTGTACATAAATAACTTCTCATACACGTGGGGGCAGTTTCCTTGGACTCTGTAGAGCTTAGGAGAATCCATTAGGTAAATATCACATTAAGGTGTGCCTGCCACTCTCTTACTCTCCATTTAGTCAATGCTCTTATCTCTCTCTCCCTCTTTGAAATAAAGGTTAAAGGTAGATGGTCACAATGAGAAAATAAAAACTCCAAATGACAATTTTAAGATTTGTTACATAAGAGTTTTTTCCAAACATTGTGGCATTTTCAAATGTAAATACCAGAATATCCTTAATGTAAGAAGGTATTGGAGCAAAGGTAGTCTAATTAATTGGATATTTTGGTTAACTATGTAACTATTTTACTATATGTGGACACACATATACATACACATACACACTATGTATAAACTTCTTATTGTCACCAATGTAATTAAAATTTCATGAATAATTACAGATATTATAATTTTAGCCTTTGAAAGATATAATCTAGTGGATATAATTTAACCCTTGAGGATCCAACCATGCCTTGAAATTAATATTCTGAATATCATCTCATAAGTTAAAAATATCTCTAAGGGAGTACCTTCAATATTTGCTGACCATAGTACATGCCCTAAAAGGTTTAGTGTGTTTCTGTATTCGTGTCCTGTCATAAAATTGACTCATTTTATTGTTGTCTCAGTGAATGGCATCACTATTTGCCCAACGTGTCAGCCTAAACCTGAGTGTCAGCCTACAACTTTTCCTCTCTGTTTGCTCCCGTAGCTCATCAATTACCAAGTCTTTCTAGGTTTTTCTTTCTTTTTTTTTTAATTGAAATCTTCATTGATCCCATGTACACTTTACTCACTTTCTTCCAATAGCAACATTTTGCAAAACTAGTATAATGGTATAATCAGAACATTGATTGACATTGATGCAATCCACAGATCTTATTCAGATTTCCCCAGTTTTGCTTGTCCTCATTTGCGTGTGCAGGTTTGTGTATGTGTTAGTATGCATATTTAGTTCTGTATAATATTATCACATGTACAGGTTCAAATGTTGATTAGTTTCTGCACCACAAGAATCCAGCCAGTTTTTTTTTTTATTTTTAATTCTCAGTTGCTCTTCTGTATACTCTCTTCTCTAACCTGTTACTCCTATATTGAAATATCCTCCTTGAAGGCATTCCTGACTCCAGACTTCCAGTCCTTCAACTTATATTTCACAATGAATTTATAAAATGCAAATCTGATTACGTCACTTCTCTAGGCAGCTGCCAGGTAAGCAGATTCTCTAAGTTCCTGGCTTATTCTGAATTTATACACTGGAAAAATTCTTTAAATTACTAAAATTTAGAATTTGAACACAAAGTTACTTAAATGGTATATTAGTCCCATAAACACACAATAAAGTTTATAATTGCCTGTCCTCTTAGGATATTTTTCAGTGACATTTAAAAGCCTTATCTATAAATTGGAGCCCTGGTGGCACAGTGGTTAAGCGTCTGGCTGCTGACCAAAAGGTTGGCAGTTCAAATCCACCAGCCGCTCCTTGGAAACTCTATTGGCCAGTTCTGCTCTGACCTATAGGGTTGCTATGAGTTGGAATTGACTTGACAACAATGGGTTTGGTTTTGGGGTTTGGATCTATAAATTTGGTATCCTCCGTAGTCACTCTGTTGCAAATATTTCTATAAGAAACTGATAGAAATTATCTGCCTACTTTATTTTTATGTTTAGAAATATTAAACTAAAGGACCTATCAGTTCTTGCTTTTCAGATTCAGGTAACTGCAGTCGCAGCCTGACAACCAAAGTACAAATAATAACCATAAATAAATAAAAGAAAGAGATAGATCTGCCAAAGTAAAATTGCTGTTACTAAAGATAAATTTCTTGCAAATACTCTTATAATTACCAATTTATTTTACAGACAGCTATAGATTGCTATCAATGATTTATACATTGACTATCTTAGCATCTAATGTTACATCTGAGAGTATGCTACTTTGCTTTCAATAATTTATCTTAAGGTATCTAGAAATTTGTTGATTCCTCTTCATTTTTCTTCTCTCAAGATAAGTGTTCCCCTGAGAGTTTGGTAAGGAACTTACTACTAATTGATCCAAACTACTTCTTACCCAGGTAAAATTTGTAGCATTTCACACAGAGACTAATAAATTCTTATAATGGGTACACAGTCTCACTTTTATTTTTCTACATATAAATTTAAATAGGTACCTGTGGGGCGATTAATTAGTTTTATGTGTGGCCTTTCTAGCCATGGTCTTGTGACTCCCACCCAGGTGACTGGGTGGGGCTGTGCAAATAAGATAATTTTGGCTCACTGAGGGGATTGGTCAGTTTTGCCTTAAAAGAGAGCCAGTTCCAGAGCAGAGAGGAGAGCCCACCACCATCAAAGAAGGAGAGACCCCCAGCAGAGACCGCCAGCAGTACCATATAATATTGATGCTCATGTAAGCTAATATTTATCTGGTTCTGTAAGAAAGGCAACAGAGATCTTATTTATCTCATTACATTTAGCCACATCATGCTCATGAACATACTTTCCTTAAAATCAGTAAATATTTGTAAATAAAACACCTGTATCTAGCAAAGAGGCTGGGTTATTTAAAACAGTATTTGTTAATGAAATACCCATGTCCAAAGCATATTAAAATCACCATAATGAACAATATCGGTTGCCTCTTTGATCCATTTACCCTTTGTTCATTGAGTAGCATTCAATTGTTGTTAGCTGCCATTGAGTCGGCCCCAGACTCATGGCAACCCTCTGGACAAAGAGATAGGACCATTGTGATCCTTAGGGTTTTCACTGGCTGACATTTGGAAGTAGACTGCCAGGCTTTCTTCCTTTTCTTTCTTAGTCTGTACGCTTTGCTGAAACTTGTTTAGCATCATAGCAACTCACAAGCCTCCACTGATATGCCAGTGATGACTGTGTTTGAGAAGCATTGGCTGGGAATCAAACCAGGCTCTCCCACAAGAAAGGTGAGAATTCTGCCACCTACCACTGAACCACGACTGCCCTCTAGCATCTATTAGGTTTGGTTAATTGATTGGAATTGAACCCATGCTTGATACCAGGGTTAGGCCTACACTGATCCAAAAAAGTTTGCATAGTACCCCTCACTATTCATATTTACTCTGGATACTGATGGAGATGGGTTGCCTCACTATAAACATGTCTATTTCCAATGATTTGATTCCATATTAAAACATGCTCATTACTACATGGCTCATTCATTGACATGCTTCAGGCCTCTGCTCAAATGTCATCTCATTAGTAACATTCTATCACTTTTTAATGAAGGTACCATAAGCCTCCTCTGGCTCTCTCAGTCCCCATTACCTGCTTCTTTTTAGCAATGCCTACTATTGTTTTAGTTGGCTTCCACATAAAACATAAGTTTTATGATGTTCACTGCCATGTCAGTGGGGTCTATAAGGACACCTGCATATAGCCAGCACTCAAGTAGACAATTGCTTGATGAATGAAAGAACTGCAACCAGCAACATCTTGAAGGCATCACATTTTAAACTGAAGTCAAATTTTCAAAGCAACCACTGAGGATTTTCTCCTAGCTTCAAACTAATTCAATCATGTTAAGTGACCGTTCCTTATCCACATCTTTGATTGTTTCTTTTCATTTCTTTTTTTTTTCTTTTGCAGTTCTTACAGAAAACAGTTATCTAAGCTTCTCCAAAAGAAGATGCTCATGACTTCTTTCCTATAGTTGATGCTAAAAATAATTCTTGCTTTAGAAGTATTTACATGAAAAATATGACACTTTGCTAGAGAATTTACAAGTATGATCCGGTACAGAAATTGACCATTTTACCACCAAACTAAGTGTTATAAAATGAAAGTTGTGAATCACACCATCTGGGTAGAACTGTAGATTTATATTAATTTCACCCGGGGCATAAATATGCCTTTTTTCCCCCATGTCTTGCCTAGATCTACAGCTACTCACTGGCAAAGGAAACCTCCTCATCCCTTGCCTGGCACCTGCCTTTCCCAGTTCCTGTCTCCTTCAGACCCTCCCTCAACTAGCTGGAGGTAGAATTTCTTTTTTCTTTTTTTTTTTTTTTTAATGTGCCATTGGAAATTATGAGCACAACACCAGTTAATAACTCTTGCAGCCTGACGACAAATTTGATCATCTATCTTCAGTTACAAGAATACAATTAGAGATGGTGTTTCGACCTTAGCAACTTAATCAAAAGTCTGTGGAGGTAGAATGGGCGCCACTGATAACACCTCTTTCCTTCAGTCATATTGCGCTGATCTCCAAACAGTGAGGCAGGATATTTTCTAAAAGCAGATGCTCTGTCAGCTAGAGACATACGCATCCTACTACCTTTATAGCTTCCACGATATACTATCTATAGCTCTGAAAATTCAGGTGAATTATAAGAATAAAAGTTTATGTTTATTTTATTTTATTTTTCCTGGAGTCAAGGTTTGACAATAACTTAAACATGATGCTTTGAAATATGCCATAGTTTGATCCAAGGAATACGTTAAATAATGAAAACAATACCAAAATCTGTTGGGAAAAAAATAGGAAGAATTTTAAAGATAATATATTTTTAACCTCTCTGTTTTTTAGTAATAATATTTAACATTTATGTAGCAATTGCAATTTGCTGAGCACTGTTGCAAGCACTTTGCAACATTTTTTTATCTCATCTTACTCTCATAGCGTTCCTAAATTACTCATTCTACCCAGGGGTAAACTGAAGCACAGGGAGGTTAACTTGCCCAAGGCCAGACTCCTTAAAAGGCAGAGCCAGAATGTGTCAGACTGGTTCTATAGTGAATATTATGAAGATAATGGAAAAGTCAACCTCTTCCATATGCAAAGCTAGCTATTAATTCCATATAGAGTGACAAAATTGCCTTGAAAATGTGATGTATATTTTGAAAATTTCATTCACAACCAGTATAATTTTTGCTCTGTAATTTCAGTGTACCCAAAAGATGCAAACGAAAAGGCTTAGTCTAACCTAGTTATTTTATTTGTTTTCAAGAGAATCATAAAGTAGTCTGTGCAATATTATTTATGTTCTTATTAGTGCTTTTAAATATTCCTGGTTATAGATTTTTATTCACACATGATTTTGAAGGTAAAAAAAAAGTGTAATTATATAATTCCCTAATCTTATATAATTCTATTCACTTAATTAACAGCATCTCATAAAGTGAGCTCCATTACCGTATTTTTAACATAAATAACACCTTCTGTTTGTTTGCCAACCTTGCCCTCCCCCCTCCAGGTCAGGTATTTTCGTAAGTGCCCTATGCTAATTTTTTTTTTTTTTACAGCACTATGTAAAAAAAAAACTTGACATTGTGGTGCTTATGAAAATACCTCGAGGAGTGGGGGGAGGGCACAGTTGGCAAATAAACATGGAAGGCATGCATTGTTTATGTAAAAATATGGTATTCACTGGTTCCAGGAGACCTTCACAATGTAGGAGTCCTTTGGTCAAATGAATTTGGCAAAATGTCCTTGTTTTTTCCCAGTGTTCCATAATCACGATATAGTTTACCATATTAAAACTCTAAAAAGTCTTGAAGGGGAAGTGAGAACTTGTTTAACACTATTTAACTCAGTATTTTCCAATGTATTTGAAGGCAGATTTAGAATCTCTACTACAGCATAAACCTTTAAACTGCCCTCAGAAGGATTATTCTTCAAAACATCCTTTGAGAAGTAGTGACCTAAATTGGAAAGCCCATTTATAAAAAAAATTTTCTTTCTCAAATTCTACTTTTTTATTAGTCAAACATATTTTTGGAGCTTTTTTTTTTTTTTTTTTTTTTTTGTCTCTGTTACAAAAGTTATGGTATAATACTTTTCTGCAGTATAGTATTATTATTCTGTAGTAGAACTGTGACCACACTCATCAAAAATGATGTAGCTAATAGCACTATAAATTGAAACCACCTGTGTCAGCATGACTTAGTTGCTTATATCAGAAAAGCTTTGCCTGGGAAAGGTAAGATTGTAAACTAATAAATAACTTTACTCTTTGCTTTAGGCAATTCCTGCAGATTCATTTGTCAAAGATAACATTCTGCTCACCTGTACAAACAGCTCAGTTGTTAACAACAATTTATTTATCAAAATTCTCTGTTCAAAACCCTTACTTTGTTATGTTCACCAATCCTAAACTGTTGTCATAAATTTACCAGTCCCAACCAGTTGCTTGCTGTTATGGACTGAATTGTGTCCCCCCAAAATGTGTGTTAAATTGGCTAGACCATGATTACCTGTATTGTGTGTTGTCCACCATTTTGTGATCTGATGTGATCATGCTATGTGTTGTAAATCCTAACCTCTATGATGTTAATGAGCCAGGATTAGAGGCAGTTACGTTAACAAGGTAGGATTCAATCTACAGGATTAGGTTGTATCTTGAGTCAATCTCTTTTGAGATATCAAAGAGAGAATTGAGCAGAGAGGAGTGGGACCTCATGCCACCAAGAAAGTTCTTTGGAGCTGAGGTCCCTGCACTGAGAAGCTCCTAGACCAGGGGAAGATTGATGACAAGGACCTTCCCCAAGAACTGACAGAGACAGGAAGCCTTCCCCTGGAGCTGGCACCCTGAATTCGGACTTCTAGCCTCCTAGACTGTAAAAGAATAAATTTCTGTTTGTTGAAGCCATTCACTTGTTATTTCAGTTCTAGCAGCACTAGATAACTAAGACACTTGCCTTGAAAAATCCACCTTAAACCACCTAAGTCCAGACCTCCAAACTGTAAATCTCTATTTTGTCTCCACACATGAGCCTCTATCATGATGAGGTTCTCCCTAACTGCAATAAGTTCTAATGTATTTAGCTTTGTTTTAATAGGTTGTCTGGTAATATTTTAGCATGTTCTGACTGGAGTCTTATTGATTACCTGGCTGTAATCTTATTAATTATCTGGCTATAGTCTTTACGGAAGCAGATCACCAGGCCATTCTTCCATGATACCACTGCATAAGTTTCAACCACCAAGCTTTAGGTTAGTAATCAAGTACAAATGGTTTGTGCCACCCAGGGACATATTTATGAACTAAGAAAGAATCAATTAAAGACGTACACATATAAATTATCAATTAGTTCAAAGAATTCCTAGTTTTTAGACCCCACTTTAAATCCTTTGTTTTACTCTCCAAAATGTGAAAACACCAAATATATATATACATTTAAAAATACCTATACAACACATATTTGTTCTAGTCCCAGGGTGAACTGCGTGGACATAGTCTCTGTATTCATAGATCTTAGAGGTTGGTGAAAAGTCAAGACCTTATAAAATGAAACAAACCAATGCACACGTGGCAACAAAATTTATTAGCACTATGACAATCAATCCAAAACAAAATAGGAACAAGACTGATGGGGAGACTATTTTCAATTGTGGGAGTCTTGAAAGAATTCGCTAAGGAAGTAAAATATGAGATTTGAAGCATATGTATGGGTCAGCCATATCAAGGTTGGAGAAAAGACCATTTCAGCAGAAGAAAGAGCGTGGATGGAGGCCCTAGGGTTAAAAGAAAACAACAACAACAGCAACAAATAAACAAAAAGCCTGGTATATTTAAGGAACCAAAAGAAGGCCAAGGTATCTAGATAAAGAGCATAGGTAGGATAATTGCAGGAGATGATTTGGGGGAGTAAGGACTTTGGATTTCAATTTTATTTTATTTATATTGGTGATATTTAACAGAAGATTAACATGACCTGATTTATGTTTCAATAGGGAAGCGCAGCTATTAGCTTAAGAATGAACACAGAAGGTCAAGAATACATGTTGGGAGATCAGTTATGAACACACTGGAGTTGTCCTGAGGAGATATCATGGTGGTTTGAATTGGAGTGGCGACCAAGAGGACAGTGATATGGAAGCATTCACTCCTAGTAGGTTTTACAGTTAAAGCCAATGGTATGTGGTCATAGATCGCACACATGCATGAAGAAGGAAAGAGTGGAAAGAACGATCCTGGGTGGATTGATAATCAACTGAGCAGATGGTTGTCTAGACATGTGTATGTATTTCTTCTTTGAATGACTGAAAAAAGCCCATCAGAAACTGGAATCTGGAGCACTTGGTAGCCTCTCTGTGATAATTCAAAATAATTTTATTTCACCTATTCTCCAAGCAACAAATACTCTTCAGCATAGAAGTCATGTTCCAGGCCTAGTGATTCACATCCAGATGGAGTATTAAGAGGGAGCCCTGGTGGCACAGTGGTTAAGAGCCGTAGCTGCTAATCAAAAGGTTGGCCGTTTGAATCCACCAGCCACTTTCTGGAAACCCTACGGAGCAGTTCTACTCTGTCACAGGGTCGCTGTGAGTCAGAACAGACTCATCAGCAACAGGTTTGGTTTGGTTTTGGAGTGATAAGAATTTCCAAGACCATCAATCTCATCCTGGCTTCCTAACCCAAAAAGTTCAAATTGCAGTAAAATGAAATTAAGGATTTGGCTGAAAAATCAGTTTAACTCTAAGGAAATTACATCACTCACCTCTGTAAAAAGAAATAGAGTTAATATAGGGCCATTAGAATTTTAACAGAGAAGTTAATTAAGACTGTTTAGAGAAATAGATGCTCAAGTCTTCAGTTTACCACACCCCTCCCCAATTTTTATTCAAAAGAAACCCTTATTAATTGGGTGGGAAAATAATACGCACAGCAGGAAACAAAGCAAGAATTTACTGAAGCCTGGAGGGAACAGTATTAAGGTAGATGACTCCCTAAACCTTATCTCATACTGGTGCAGTGCCCAAGTCCAGTAATGATTATAGAGTGCCCATGTAAGAACCATAAACCCAAAAGCAACAGAAAGTCATGAAAATTCTAATACTCAATTTTAAGTAAAATGGAGAAAAAATGGTAAGCAGGAAAATGCTGACTAACTGATTGGCCATGGTGTGACATTTATTTACTAATTAGTTTTCAAAACCTGCATCAGCCTTTCTTGTGTTCCCGTGAACTTGTGAGTTGTTGTTTTATGTCCTCAAATTCCAAGAAGGATGCAATTGAATAATACCCTGTGCCTTGACTAGCACTTGAGAACCCCTGAAATCATTGCAAATTAAATGACAAGTAACTCAGTCAATATTTCATTTACTGTTTCCCAGCTGTTGAAAGAGTTGCTCTTGTGAATTGACACGCAGGAAATAAGGGTCAACCGCACCATTTCCTGGACGTTAAAAAAAAAAAAAAAAACTTGTTTGGAAAAAAAATTCTCTAATAACAAAAAACACATACTATATATCACAAAGTTCAGAGTTTATTTTCAGTTCGTCCTTTGATATTGCAGATATAGAATGTGTAATACATACCATACCTGGAAAATAAGTCGATTGTATGTACCTTTTATAAAGCTTAGTCCCCTTGACTGCTTTTATAAATACTGGTATTATAAGCTCTTGGGGCCACCCTAGCTCTCCATTTTCTTTTAATATGAGGAAGAACTCTTGCAGAATACTGCACTTTAGCATGGCTGATGGGATGGAATTGAGCCAACCATAGTAGCAGACTCGGCAATGGACTTGTCTATGAGTCCGGGAGAGCAAGCATCATGCAGCAAAACAAAGTAAATAAATGGACTTCTTACTTTGAGAGATAGCTAAAGAAAAGAGAACAACTTAGAAAAGTCAGATAAACTAGACAGTAGATGTAGAGCTTAGCATGAAACCCTGAGCCCTTTGAGGACAGAGAAAAATTTTAAATTCAAAGTGTTGCAAAAATATAATCGAATATCAAGGTTAAAATTTCATGATTATAGGAAATATGATCAACAAACAGCAGAAAAAGAAATCATAACATTTATTTTTTAAGTGAACTGATTTTTGAACAAGTAAATGGAAACTTTTTTTCTTTAATGAAATGAGTATGACTTTTTAGTATCAGTTTCATAAGGAATTTTTAGTTCATGTTAACCATGTACCCCGTGCAGTAGCTCCATTCCCACATCCGTTCATTAAACAAGTACAAGTGGAATTTCTATATTGTTCAAGGAACATTGCTGTACATAGAGGATACAGCCGTGGGTGAAGCAGGGTTTGGGACCTGCTCTCGTGGGATTTACACTGTGGCGGATTTTCCCACTCAATAACATATTCAAAGCCGTAAAAATACTTATGTCAATGTTCATATTTTACCTATATAAAATTATGTCAGGTTTAGAATATAAATGATAGATATGATAGATTTTAAAGTACCAAAAACAGTAATGAACTGTGTCTTTCCATTTTTACACAGGCAAATTTAAAATTAAGAGCTTTTCAAGAAAAAAAAAGTATAATAGTGTGACATTATTCATACAGTATATTTCATTTGATCCATAAATTTTTAAAGAGATTTGAAACAATACATAAATCAATTTTATATATACATGATCAATTTTGGGTAAACAACTAAAAAATATGATACTAATTCATACTTAACATCTAGATATAGAAATCCTATAAACCATTAAAGTCAATGTAATCTGAGTAATTTATTCCTACTTTTGAATCCTTTTTACAACATTTTGGAATTCGAAGGAAGCTTAGGCTTCATCTTTTCTAACTTACTCATTTTACCCATAATTTCATAATTTGTCTGCAATCATACTTTGCTTTTTCTTTTGCCTCTAGAGCAACTTCTATCTTTCCAGTCTCCTGATGCCCAGGCCAATGCTTCTTCCCATATATCATGCTGCTTCTCTGAATTAATTAGGACATAATTTTAGCTGCTTTAACCAAGATCCTGAAACAAGATAGCTCAAGCAAAACAGAAGTTTATTTTTCTCTCATCTGAAAGTCTGGATAGTCCAGGACAGTCCAAGAGCTATATGTAGCTCCACAGTTATCAGGGACACAGGCTGCTATGATTTGAATTGTGTCCCCTCAAAATATGTATTGAAATCCTAACCCCTGTATCTGCAAATGTGACCCTGTTTGGGAGTAGGGGTTTTCTTCTGTTATATTCAAGAGGTCATACCAGAACGGGGTGAGTCCTACACCTACACACTTATGAGTTTTAAAAAGAGCAGAATACACAAAGACACACACACATGGGGGGAGGACAGACCCCAAGGAATGTAGGGGCTAAGACACTGAAAGAGACAAGGATCTCCCGCAGAGTCCACAAAGACAGCTAGCCTGTCCCTAGTGCTGACATCCGGAATTCCAGCTTGTAGTCTCTGTAAGAAAAGAAATTTCTGTTCTTTAAAGCTACCCACTATAGTATTTCTGTTGCAGCAGCACTAGATATCCAAGACACAGGCTTCTTGATTTCTCTGCCATCATCAACCACCATATCCACATTCCAGGCAACAGGAAATGGGCTGAACACACGGAGAGTGTGCCCTCTTTCCCTTCAATCACGCGGCTCTGAAGCTACACACAGCACCTCTCAGGTCATAGGTATGTGATCACTCCTAGCTCCAACTGAATTTCTCTTATTATGTGGGAAAGACCAGGACCCCTGGTAGCACAGTGGTTAAACACTCACTGCTAACTGAAAGGTTGGTGGTTCAAACCCACCAGCGGTTCCACGTGAAAAAGATGTGGAAGTCTGTTTCTGTAAAGATGTACACCCTTGGAAGCCCTATGGGGCAGAGATGTTTAGCAGTTGACTAGTCTTTGTCACCTCTTTTGAGTGGTCTGTCAGGTTCTTTTCTTGACCTTACCTCTCATCACTAGTTACTGTGGAGTTGATTCCAACTCATGGCGACCCCTGCATGTCAGAGTGGAACTGTGCTCCACAGGGTTTTCAGTGGCTGATTATTTGGCACCTCAGGATAGACTTGAACCACCAGTATTTGGGTTAGCAGGCAAGAGCGCCAACTGTTTACACCCCCAGGGACTCCTTACGCGTTAATAGCCGTGTAAAATAAACTCTTTGTGCTTCAGGTGACTTGTAAAATGGAAAACATAATAACACCTATTTCCTAGGTTGCTTATGTGGATTCACTAAGATATTTTATGTAGCATGCTTAAAAAAGAGTGTCTGGTACAGTAAATGCATAGTAATCATTACCTACTATTTACTGTTAATATTATAATCTGATAATAAATATTAGAGATAGTAACCAGTTGCTGGCAAGTCTATTTATCTTTAGACTCATGGCAACCTCATGTGTTTCAGAATAGAACTGTGCTCCACAGGGTTATCAGTGGTTGTGACCTTTCGGAAGTAGATAGCCAGGCCTCTCTTCCAAGGTACCCCTGGTAGATTTGAACCACCAGCCATTCAGTTAGTAGCCAAGGGCTTAACTGTTTGCACTATCCAGGGACTCCAAATAGAAATAGACTCTTACCTCAGTCCCTCCTGCTATGTTTCCTCTCCCACAAATTAAAAAAGAAAAAAGTCTCCTGTTATTTTCTCTCCATCTTACAAATAGACAACGTTAGACCGAAACTAACCCCTCAGTATATGGGTCCCTTTATTATTTTGGAGCCCTGGTGGCACAGTTGTTAAGAGCTAAGGCTGCTAATCAAAAGGCTGGCAGTTCGAATCCATTAGCCACTCCCTGGAAACCCTACGGGGCAGCTGTACTCTGTCCTATAGGGTCGCTATGAGTCAGAATTGACTTGATGGCAACGGGTTTTTTTTTTTTTTTTTTAATTGTTTGATTCAGTTACTATTTTTAAGTGCTTTTTAGCAATTTTACTGAAAATATAACAACATTAAGTTTGTCTTCTAAATAAATTACCCCAAATAATTAAAAAAAAAAAAGAAAGAACAGATATAATCTTAGTAATGAGGGTATAGGGAAGTAAACAACAGGGGAAATAGTAGACATCACTTTTCTCACCCATAAAGCACCCTGCCTACAACTGCTGCCTTCTGCTAAGTCTCCACTCTTGATTTCCTGAGCTCCTGCAGTTTTTATCTTCCTCAACCCTTGGCTTAATACTCTAAGAGTGGGTGTTTCTGTGACAAATTCCCAAGCCCTGCTGCTTTCCAATCCTTTGTGTACTACTGCATTTTTCTTTTGATTATTTAAATTACTTTTATTTATATTATTAAATAATATATTATTTATTTCTATATAAATTTTTTCTCTGAAGTGATCATGGAAGATCTTGTTTCCTTGTTTTCTCTTTCCTTACAGTTTACAAAACACCAGATTACCTTATCCAACCATCTTCCCACCCTACACTGCTTGAGGGAACCAGGGCAAGGGCTTTGTGGGGCAGGGCGCAGGCTCTCCAGAACAAACACAAGGTCTGTCAGTTCTGCAGAATCTGTAGGTGTAAGAAGGTCAATATAGCTAAAGGGAACTGTAATGAGGTAAAAGAACCAGGATGGGATACTGAAGTCAAGTCTGCATTCTGGCATCAGAGGTCCAAGGGAAAAAGGGTAAACAAGTGACTCAGGAACAAATTTAGAATTAAAGAAATAAGGAAATCCCAGGAATTCCCTTCAGTTTGTGAGTTGTTTCAGAGGTCAGCTGTGTTTGAAGATTTAAAGGGCCAGTATAGGCATACAGCACACCCATTGGTCAATGTGTCATATTTGGTGGCTTGCATGTTACTATGATGCTGGAAGCTATGCCACGGATATTTCAAATACAAGCAGAGTCATCCATGGTGGACAAGTTTCAGTGGAGCTTCAAGACTAAGAGTAGGGAGAAAGGACTGGTGATCTACTTCTGAAAATTATCCAATGAAAATCCTATGGATCACAACAAAATATTGTCCAATATAGTGCTAGATGGTGAGCCCTAGGTTGAAAGGTAACACACAATAGTTATAACAATGGACTGAAATACGCCAATGATCATGAAGATGGTGCAAAACTGGGCAACATTTCCTTTTGTTGTACATAGGGTGTCCATGAGTTGGAGCCAACTCAGTATCAATTAACACCAACAACAGAGGTAATAGAAGCAGTAGAGTCTTCTCCTGCAACAACTTAATTCCTTCTATGAATAGATCATGTATTAGATTGGGTCCACAGGAGCAGAGCCTTGGATAAGAACTCTTGTTCCCATGATTTATTTGGGGGAATGCTGCAGGAGAAAGGATGTGAAGGACACAGATTTGACAGGACAGAGGAAGCTAAGCAAGAACATGGTCTTTAGCTAGAGACTAGCTTCTGCCTGATTTCACAGGGAAGCTCTGGATCGTAAATTGTATCATAAAATTAATCCCAGTTTGAGACAAGAAGCCCAGTCTTTGTATCTAGAACTAGTAGGTAGTGGCTGATGCTGCTCCCTCCGAAGGGCTGGGGGAGAACTGCAGCCACCCAGTGCAGTGGCTTTTACTCCCATTTGACTAAAGGCAAGTATCTGAACCAGTGGCAGATATGAGTGGGGGCTGGGTACACAGACTCATAAGGGGGATCTGGTTGGGGTACCAAGAACATCCACCACTGGTGCCAATATTGAGTATGAATATTTTTAAAAAATAAATTTCTGTCCCATAATGCAGCTGACTCCAACATGGCATTCAACTGGTTCAGACAGTGCTTTCTAAAATGATTCCTGTATTTGTCAATAAGAATATGCATTAACCAAGATCCATTTTCCTAACCACTTCAATAAAGGTGGGGAGGGAGAAGAAACAGCACAAACTTGTCTGGGCCGTATAGAAAAAATGTTAGCATTTCAGTGACTTCTATAATATTTCAGAGTGGTAATCAGTACTTTTGTTGCTCTCCATGCAACATTATTTATAATACCTGACAGCTCCAGTATCCCTTAAATAAGTTCTCAATCTCGTCTAACTTTGCTTCACATGTGAACATTTAATTATTCACAATTCCACCATGAAAGTTGTATTAATCCATTGGATCAATGATAAAACATTATAAAATGAAAGTCCACTACATTTTATGGCATACAGGCAATGATTTTTCTTTTCTTCTCTTAAATGTATGATAATTTTTTACCACTGTTAATTCATACTGAATGAAGCAAAAGTATATGTAAGAGACACAATTAGCAACAATCTGCAAATGAGCTTTTTTATCACACACCATTTGTTTCAGGAATACATTTGAACATTATGTGCAGAAACATATTTTTTCATCTTCTTCTGGGATTTGAAGGCTAAGGTGTGAAATCGGCCATGCTATTCACTTAGTAATGCAACTAGCCTGAACTTAAAGCAAAAATAATTTTTCGAATCCAGAGTTTGAACCAATGAGACTTACTTTCTAAAACTTCTATCATATAAGAATATAAGCTCCATGAGGGCAGGAGTTTTTCTGTCTTGTTCTCTGCTGTATCTTCTGCACTAGAACAGTGCCTAGCGCATGGGAAATTCTCAGTAAGTACTTGGGCAATGAATGTGATATGTTTGTTAAAGGTTTTTGCATCATCTTTTGTTTGCACAACTTATTATTATTTCCTTGCTAATTGGTTTTCCTTCTCATCTCTTTTATTTAGCCATGTTCTTAAGATTTTGAGAAGCCATGGTCAGGAAACAGTTACTAGATAACAAAATAAAATTTCTAGAAATCCCAGTATACTAAAAAACCAAACCCTTTGTTGTCCAGTTGATTCCTACTCATAGTGACCCTACAGGACAGAGTAGTACTGCCCCCTAGGGTTTCCAAGGAGCACCTGGTGGACTTGAACTGCCGACCTTTTGGTTAGCAGCCGAACTCTTACCTAGACAATATCTGTGAATAGGGAATAGATAGACGCTCTCATCTTAGAAAACCACAAATTGAAAGAAGTGACCATTTTAATGAAAAGAAATTAGATGCCATTGGTAGATTTCATTTTAAAAAAACTTCTACAAACCAAATCTGGTTGAATGAGGAGAGAATTGTCCTATGAAAATATCTTCACAAATCCACTGCCTCCATAAGTCCTATATTTTCATTACAAAATAGAATCCTAATACTAACATATATCTGGTTACCCATGGAGAGGAAACACCTTTCTTATCTAATTAAGTCATCATATTTTAGAATTGGAAAGGACCTAAGAATTATGTAGTCTTTACCAACCCAGCTCAGAAATATTAAATGCATTCTTATGGTCACACAAGCAATTTTCATTATTTGAGAACTGAAATCCTATTAATTGCCTAGTTAAAAATATTTGTTGTATATATACTTAAGACTGGCTTAGGTGAAAGGGTATAAGAAGAGCAAGATATGGTCCTGCCCTCTAAGAGTTGACTATTTCTCGACACAATTCTCTTTCTACTAAATTGCAACCAATGGACATCAATCTTTTTTCCACTTTAACTGCAATCATATTAGGTATGGATTATTCTAGAAGTCTCCAGAACTCTCTATCTTCAATCTATCTTGATTACCACTGCCAAATGAGGTACTCAAAACAACGATTTTATCAAGAAAATTCCCACTGAAGCAATTTCAAAAACTTTCCCAGACACTGCCTTAGCAAGACTGGCACTTCCTTTGAACTATGGCTCCTGCCTAACAGTCCAACTTTGCCCTTGCCATTCCTTTACAGAAACATGGTGCTCCAATCTAAAATGGCCTGTGTGCTCTGCCTGATCACAGAATGATAATGCTCACCCCCTCTCCTTTGTACCTGTGGTTCTTAGTCTGTACCAAGTCTTCCTTCTGCCTGTCACTCCCATCTTTCCTTCAAAGTCCAGTTCATACCTGTCATATTCAGGATATCTTCCCTGACAATCTGCAACAAGGTTGTTACAGCTCTTTCTTAGGAATCTGTAGTATTTACTCTCTGGACCACCCATCTTATATAAGACACCATAGACATGCACCTTACATAAAGAATTTGTTATCAAGATGCTTCGGGCAACCATCAAAGTTCAAATTTTGTTATGAAAATTAAATAATTTCCTTTGCATTCTGGGTAAGATAGAAATCATTATGATTCTTGATCATGATCAAAGAAGGACTTTTCAATCAGCATGCTCACACTAGTACTCCAGTAAAACCACAGATTATGCATTACAAATTATAGCAGATGTGACCATAGTCATGAGAATTTTGATTCTGGAGTCAACACTTGTCCATCTCTCATCCCTTACCTATCTTTTTCACACCATGTCCTCCAACCACATTGTCTCCTTTCTGTTTCTGTTTCTTTCTGGTTTGGGGCAACCTGAGCTTGATCACGCATCAGTAATCTTATTATATCCTCCTAGAACCATGTTTGCATGAAAACTATGTTCAATAGTTATTACTTTTTTTTATTAATTGGACAGTGGTTCCTGTTGAATAATTGCTTGGTTTGTGCTTATACCCAAGTTGATTAATCAAGATGACTTCTTTTAAAGAAAAAATAAAATATTTGTGTGTGTATCTATAAATCCACATTATACAGATACCTACTATATATATATCCCAATATACACATATTAACGTATATTTATACACATTATGTATTATACATATATTACAAATGTATATATGTGTATGCACATATACTGTTTAAAGTCATGTGATATAATTTTGAAATTTTATGCTAAATGAAATCAGTAGTATCCAAAGAAATTAGGACTTTGAAAAGGTGGACATTTTAATATAGCAGTATATGTTATTGGCTACACTTCATAAATAAACATAAAAAAAAAACCCAAAAATTAAAAACAACAACAACAGAACAAAACATAGCGACCTATAGGACACAGTAGAACTGCCCCATAGGATTTCCAACGTGCAGCTGGTGGATTGGAACTGCCAATCTTTCAGTTAAAAGCTGAGCGCTTAACCACTGCACCATCAGGGCTCCAAATAAACTCCAAATCTCTTCAACTATCTCTATCTCTACAGCTACCATTCCAGCCCAAGCCATCCTTACTCCTAGATTAGAACTGTGGTTTTAATGAGTATCAGATTTGCCTGGAGCGTTTGTTAAGCCACTGATGTCTGAGGTGGGCGGGGTGAAAATGTACCTTTCTAACAAATTCTCAGGTGATACTGATGTTCTTGGTCCGTGGCTCATAATATGAGAGACGCTGGAATAGACTACCACAAAAGAATCCTAATGGATCTCTCTTCTACTATTTACTCTCTGAAAAAAGACAGTGAGATATTTTGAAATTATAAATAGATTATTTTACTCCATTGCTTGCAACCTTCCTTTGGCTTTACACTTTAGTAAGAATAATATCTAAACTTTTTTTAAATGGTGAAAGAGACCCTTTCTGATGCTCCTCAGGCCTTTTTGTCATAGCACCCATAGAAAGTGACAATGTTTATATGGTATCTTAGAGTAGAAGGATGAGGATCATTGAGATCAAAGGAAACCAGATCCCATGTGTCTAGTGGTCCAGGTGCCAACAGACTACACAAGGGCTGATATTTTGGCATACGTTTAATCTCATCTAACCCCAAGGGCTGAGGGAAAATTATTGTCCAGAGCATATGTTAAGCATCCATTGTACTCAGTTGAAAACACCTGAGTTTTAGCCCTGCCTACCTCTCATCCCTTGCCTATCTTTTTCACACTCATGTCCTCCAGCCACATTGTCTCCTTTCTGTTTCTGTTTCTTTCTGGTTTGGGGCAACCCTGAGCTTGATCACGCATCAGTGATCTTATTATATCCTCTAGAACCATGTTGGCATGAAAACTATGTTTAATAGTTATTACTTCTTTTTTCGTTAATTGGACAGTGTATTGAGTTTCTTCTTCAAGTCACTCTTAGAATGTAATGGTAAGGAAATATCAACAGCATAAAGGAGAATATTTATCTTCCTATTTACTTTCTGTAAAAATTAACTAAAGCAGTGAACATGTTAGCTTGACTCATGGATGGGTTTTGGCTATAGAAATCTAGAAAATGTAGATGCTCTTTCCTAATTTCAGAATAAACTGACGTCAAAACAGAAATTTCTATATGCTTTAGTTTTATACTGTTTATATGTGGAAGGTTTAATTCATCTGCAGCAAGAAAGTACGACTAACTAATGGTAATTAAAGAGATTCATTAAAATTCACTATCATTCATCCAGTTAAAGCTTTAAAATGATGTAAATGTCACTGCTTTGTAATTATTAACCATATAATCTTTAAAAGAACGATAGTATGTAAGTTTCAAATGACTAACATGATATTCTATAAACAAATGTACGTGACTTAACTAAGAAATTAGATTTTGGTAATATAATAACTTTCATAAAGTGCTATATATAAAAGAAAAATACAACTATATATACAGGTAGTCCCCAACTTGAGATGTATTTGAGTTACTATGAACCGTACTTACAATCATCTGTTGTTTTTTTTTTACATATTATTGTTAGTAATAGGTACTACATACAGTGTTGCAGTGCATAATTTGCTGATGTTCTCATTCTCATGCCAACCCCTAAAGACAAATAAAGATCATGTTTATAGACACTGATAATAAAAGGCAATAACAATGAAATTTAAAAAAATGAGGTATTCGACTTACCTCAGAACCTACTTATGACGGGGTGGTCGGAACAAAACCCTGTCTTAAGTTGGGGACTACCTCTGCGCAAGCGCGCGCGCGCGCGTGTGTGTGTGTGTGTGTGTGTGTGTGTGTGTGTGTGTGTGTGTGTGTGTGTGTGTGTGTGTGTGTGTGTGTGTGTGTGTGTGTGTGTGTGTGTGTGTGTGTGTGTGCGCGTGTGTGGGTATACATGTATTTTTCTCCCTTAAAATGACTCTAACTTTTCTGTCTTCTCACAGTTTTGAGAAGAAAGCATATGATTGCAATGTCCGCTCCAACACTCATAAAGAAAAAAACTTTATAGTATCTTTCTAATATTGCCATTAGCAAGGTTTATAGAGGTTATTAAGAAATGCAGAAGACTCACTAACAAACTAGGTAAGATGAAAAGCAGTTAAACACTATTCAAACCTTCCTAATTATTTTTGTCAGAACTTCTGAGATTCTACTCTTTGGGGAAACCATGCACCTTTGCTGATACATTGTGTAGGAAGAGATCCACAAAATATCTTTCTCCCTGTATGTCCTTTTGAGATACAATTTTATAGAAAAGGAAGGTAAGTGTAGATGAGAAAATTCAAAACCAGAAGAAAATTTTCTGTAATTATATATTTCATGAAAGTAGACATTTTAAACCATAAAAGAGTAGGTAGGATTAATTTTTAGAAAGCATGCTTTCGGTATTTACATTTTGAAGCTGAAATTATCCATACTAAGTATAAACAGATATTATCTACATAGAAAAAAGGTTAAATATAGGCAAATAAGTGAAATTAAGTAATTTATCTAATTCCCTTTATCATTAAGAGTGAACTCCAATTTACTAGAACAAAAAGCATAATGAGAACCTAAATTGTCTGAATTAGTGATGAGCATTAATCAGATAAGAAAGAAAATTAACTCTACTATGTTGATTTCCTTAATGCTCACTAACATGTGAAATGTCCAATCTATTCATCTTTGTTTGTAATAGCGATTATATCTCAAATATACTCGCTTCCCTGCTCTCTTCATCCTCATGCATTTTCTGAACTTCCTCTGTAAACAAATATGACAAGTTATAAACACATAAGAAGTTCAAGTTCAAGTACTCCAAATTTAGAAGGATATCCTGAGGGTTGCTTTAATTTTTCATACGTATCTTAAAGTTGACTTTTTTATGGTATGTTTGTTTAATACTTAGTTTGAATGGACTACTTTTTCTAATGTTTTTATTGACAAAAATAAACCTTAAATAAACCTTTAAACCAAGTCATTTCAGACTTAAAATGAATTTAGATCGATATTGAAGGTAATTTACACATACATGCATATATAATTAGTATCATGGAATGTTATGATTTAATAGTATGCATTGTTTGAAATCAACACATCCTGTTATTTATAAATTGCTGGTACAACAGTTCAACTAACTGAATGAAAAACAACAAAAATGTAATAGGAATAAATCAGACCGTTAAATGAGTCACACGTCTATAAAAGGGAATAATATGAAATTTTTGAAAAAAAATCATTGTTCATCATGAGAAAATGATCTATACTGTACATTTAAACAGCAGAAATCAAAGCACATACGTATTAATTGATAATGCTTATCCCTGGTTGTGAAGGTAGGGCAATTTTAATTTCCATATCTGACTTTTTGTATTTTTAAGTTTTTGCCCATGGATATGTATTTCATGTAGAGAAAGATCATTGTGGATAACTCCTTAATAGCTATTTCTAACCCATTCTGGTTTGCCTTCTGTTGCAGTGGCTATAAAACTCTTAAAAGCAGTTCCAACCCCTCAGGATCTTGGAGCTAGACTTTGTCATTATGAATCAAGTTCTCCCAATGAGAGATAAAGGGAAATATAAAGAGGGCTTCTGAGAAATAGATGTCTTCTTGATAAAAGGAGAGAAGAAAGGAAGGGTGGGGGCTCTCATGCTGTCTGACCACCCCCGTGCTTCATGCCTTGGATGTAGTTGTTTGGGGGGTATGACTTCTGAGAAACAGACTCAGTTTCCTGATATTAAGGAGATGCTGAACCACTTCTGGAAATGCCTGTTTCACAGATGTGCACATCCAGAGACACTTTTTATAATTATAATTACAGCAACAACAGATGTATTAAAAATATGACTAAAAATAGAGAAGCTATAATAACAGTTTAGTTCAAAGGTCACTGTTGTTGAACAGTCAAAATTTTCTAGTGTGCTATTTCTTTCAGGTAGAAAATTAAAAATTTAAATAACACATTCCCCACATGTAATACTGAAAAGTTGCTACTTGCTGTTATTTATAACAATGAAAAACAATTCAATAAGATAATATAAAACATAACTAGGACATTTTTTACACCTAGTTGATTTCATTAGCAGATATATTTATTCTGGAAATAAATAATCATTGAGCCAGTAAGTGAGATGTTGGGGGAATGGAAACCTATCACTAAGAAGATCATCTAATTTTTATTAAAAAAAAAAAAAAAAAGCTCTAACATACTATTGTATAATTCAATGAGCAATTTTAAGTAAACATATTTTCTTTTAGCATTAGGAACAATTCATCTCTCATTGTGTAAAGTTTTTTTTTTTTTTTAATTACATTTTCTCTAATGACAATATTTTATATTCTGCTCACTTATTTTGAGGACCTATTATGTACCAGGAGCTTTGGTGGTGCAGTGGTTAAGGGCTATGTCTGCTAACCAAAAGGTCAGCAGTTCGAGTCCACCAGCCACTCCTTGGAAACCCTATGAGGCAGTTCTCCTCTGTCCATAGGGTCACTATGAGTCAGAATCGACTACTGACTTGATGGCAACAAGTTTGAGTTTTCTTGGTATTACGTACCAAGCATTTCACATAATGCTGTGATACACAACACAGATAACAAAAGGTACCCACAAACTTCTGCTTTTAGGGAATTTATATTCTAGAAGATACAATTATACAATTTGGAAAGTTAGTTGATTCATTGCAAATGTGACTTGTGGTATAAAGTAGCATGGTTTGAGAGCATGCAGGAGGCCTTAGCTTAGCGGCTTAGAAGGTACCAATGTGTGGCACACAGTAGCACTCAATATTATTTAAATCAAAGACTGAAGAGGCAAGCTGAGAACTAAAAGAAATTGTGGTGGTCAGTGAGTTTATGTTAATAGAGGAGGAAAAACTCAGAAAAGAAAGGAGAGGATGGTTGTGCAATTTGAAGAATATAATCAATGTCACTGAATTGTACACGTAGAAACAGTTGAATTGGCGTATTTTTTAAAAATATATATATTTTTTATTGTTGTAGTTTAAGTGAATGTTTACAATTCAAGTTAGTCTCTCATGCAAAAATTTATACATATACTGTTATATGACCCTAATTGCTCTCCCTATACTGTGACACACACTCCTCCTTTCCACCCCTGATTTCCCGTGTCCATCCAACCAGCTCCTAACCCTCTCTGCCTTCTCATCTCACCTCCGGACAGAAGCTGCCCATTTAGTCTCATGTATCTACTTGAGCTAAGAAGCACACTCTTCACCAGTATCCTTTTACGTCCCATAGTCCAGTCCAATCTGTGTCTGAAGAGTTCGCCTTAGGAATTGTTCTAGTTCTGGGTTAACAGACAGTCCAGGGCCATGCCCTCTGGGGTTCCTCCAGTCTCAGACCATTAAGTCTGGTCTTTTTACTAGAATTTGAGTTCTGCACCCCATCCTTCCCCTGCCCCACCAAGGACTCCCTGTTGTGTTGCCTGTCAGGGCGGTCATTGGTGGTAGCCGGGCATCATCTAGTTCTTCCGGTCTCAGGCTGATGAAGTCTCTCGTCTATGTTGCCGTTTCTGTCTCTTGGGCTTGTGTCTTTTGTGTTCTTCATTCTCCTTTGCTCCAGGTGGTTGGGACCAATTGATGCGTCTTAGATGGCCGCTATCTAGCTTTTAAAACCCCAGATGCCACTCAAAAAATTGGTGTATGTTTTGCTTTGTATATTCTCAACAACAACAACAAAATAAAATTTTAAAAAATGCTTGAACAAACCAGATAGTCCTGGCGGTGAGGTGGTTAAGCATTGGGCTGCTAACCCAAAGGCCGCCCTGCTGGAGAAAGGTAGAGCAGTCTGCTTCCGTAAAGGCAAATGAAAATCTATCAACTTCTTGGAATAAAAGTAACACTATTTCAAATCTTAAAATAAAAAAAAGAAAAGAAAAGAAATAGGGGTTGAGTGAAAAGGAGAATTCTGGGAAAAAGAAATAATTATGGAGAAGAACAAGAAGGGCCCTTTTAGCTGGTGCATAAATAGGGAGAAATGGAGTGATGGAACATGAGGCTGGACTTAGCAAAGTGTTGAGATAATATGAGAACATGTCAGCAATGGGAAGCTTCTAAAAAGTAGTCATCTCGGGAGTGATGTGATCAAATACTTATATTTGAATTATCAGTCTGGTGTCCCTGTAGGCAATGAAGTGAAGAAATTAAAATGTATATGTTGGGAGAACATTTAAGATACACTATAATTCTATTGTATCTTTTCACCATATTTATTCAATCTGTATGCTGAGCAAATAATCCGAGAAGCTGGACTATATGAAGAAGAACTGGGCATCAGGACCGGAGGAAGACTCATTAACAACATGCGTTATGCAGATGACTCAACCTTGCTTGCTGAAAGTGAAGAGGACTTAAAACACTTGCTGATGAAGATTAAAGACCACAGCCTTCAGGCTGGATTACATCTCAACATAAAGAAAAATAAAATCCTCACAACTGGACCAATAAGCAACATCATGATAAACAGAGAAAATACTGAAATTGTAAAGAATTTCATTTTACTTGGATCCACAATCAACGCCTAAGGAAGCAGCAGTCAAGAAATCAAAAGATGCATTGCATTAGGCAAATTTGCTGCAAAAGACATCTTTAAAGTGTTAAAAAGCAATGAGGTCACCTTGAAGACTAAGGTGCACCTGACCAAACCCATGATGTTTTCACCTGCCTCATATGCATGCGAAAACTGGACAATGGATAAGGAAGACCGAAGAAGAATTGACACCTTTGCTTTGTGGTGTTGGCGAAGAAGATTGAATGTACCTTGGACTGCCAAAAGAATGAATAAATCTGTCTTGGAAGAAGTACAACTAGAATGCTCCTTAGAAGGAAGGATGGCTAGGCTAAGTCTCACATACTTTGGACATGTTATTAGAACGGACCAGTCCCTGGAGAAGGACCTCATACTTGGCAAAGTAGAGGGTCAGTGAAAAGAGGAAAACCCTGAACGAGATGGACTGACACAGTGGCTGCGACAATGGGCTCACGCATAACAATGATTGTGAGGATGGCACAGGACCGGGTAGTATTTTGTTCTGTTGTACAAAGGGTTGCTATGAGTCAGGACTGACTGGACGATACCTAATAAAAATAGCACATAATTCTATTAAGCCATACTGGTGGTTTGGACAGTTGGGGTAACAGAAAGAGAAAAAGATGTTAATGATTTGATGTGCTTCATTTGATCTAGAGTGAATGTGAAGGGAACTTGAAAAGTGACTCAGATTTTAGATTAAGTAGGCGAGTAGATTGAAGTGACATTTATGGTGAAATAAGGGATATTAGAAATAACCCAAAGCTGGTGGGAAAGATCATGGGCTACATATTTAATGTAATGAGTTAGAGATATCTGTGTGTCAGGTAAGTATAAAAACCAAAAACCAAACCCATTTCCATCAAGTCAATTCTGACTCATAGCGTCCCCATAGGACAGAGTAGAACTGCCCCATAGAATTCCCAAGAAGTGCCTGGTGGATTTGAACTGCTGACCTTTTGTTAGCAGCCATAGCTCTTAACCACTACTCCACCAGGGTTTCCCATGTAAGTATAGGTGTCAGGTATTTAGTTTTATATATAGAATTGACCTCAGAGAGAAGAGTTTTTTCGGGAGGTCAGCAGTTCTAGGTGAGGTCATAGATGAGTAAGAATATGAACAGAGAAAATATAGCTTAAGAATATAATAGAATTTATCACCAAAGAATTAGGAATGTCGAAGATTTGGTAGAAGAAGAAGCAAGCATAAAAGAAACTAAAGGAGAGTGGCCAGAGACATAAACAATATTTTATTTAACAGCATGTCTATGAAGTAAGAATTGTTTTTTTTTCCTATCTAAAATAATTTGAGTAATATGTTGATGCAGAAACCGAATTGTAATGAGTTGAAAAATAAGTGGGCAAATGAGGAAATGAAGACCGTGAGTTTAACAGCTTAGTAAAAAGTTACATTTGTAGTGGAAGAAAAGGATAAGCTATAACTGGAGGAAAATGTAGCGTTGATGTGTAGATTGTGTTTGTTTGTTTTTTTTTTAAATGGGAGAAACTAAAGCATGTATACAGCCTGATCAAATCAATCCAATAGATCCTACAGTAAGTACCAGAACTGTGTAAGGAAGAAATCTGTCAGAGAAGGAAAACTCAGATATTTTCCACTAAAATGAATGACAGAAAACTGGTAAGACTGCACCCTATCAAAGGCAGAAAACTTGCAAAACCTGGAAAAACAAGGTGGTTCCGTCGCGTTCCAGCTCTCACAGATTTCACTGTGTATTCCAGTTGATCACCACTGGATTGTGAGCTACCCAAAGTTAAGTGTCCCCATCTACTGTACTGCCAGCAATTAGAATAATACCCGGCAGTGAATTCTGGAAGGAAGGAGGGGAGGAAGGAAGGAAGGGAGGAGGAAAAAAAGAGGTAAGGAAGGAAGGAGGAAAGGAAGGAAGGAAGGAAGGAGGGAAGGAGGGAAGGAGGGAAGGAAGGAAGGAAGGAAAGAAAAAAGAATAAAGAAGATGAAGATGATACGGGATACTCTGGAGAGAGGTAATCAATAACTCAGGATTTCCAAGACTTAGAAATAGTAGAGGGCAGATGCCTTTAGAAAGATAGTGAAGGGGAGATATTAGGAGACATACAAGTTGATTAACAAATTTGGTAGATGTTAGCTGAGCATGGAGCCCTGGTGGCTGGCACAAGGGTTAAGAGCTTGGCTGCTAACCAAAAGGATGGCAGTTCGAATCCACCAGCTGCTCCTTGGAAACCTTATGGGAGAGTTCTACTCTGTCTTACAGGGTCGCTTGAGTTGCAATCGACTGGACAGCATCAGGCAGCTGAGCACATTCCCACCTATTTTCTCTGTAAAATAAGTCTGGGCTGTATGGTGAGAGTGGTAAGGAGGGAGGGAATGAAAGACTTGAAATAGTTATTATAGAGCTGGAAAAGAGAACTTACTAGAGCAAAGTTGTGGGATTGACAAGCAATGTTGAAAAAGTCTGGCTGAGATCTGTGGTCATGAAATATGTACGAAAGATTAAACAACATTGATATATAGTTCACAACATCTGCAATAAAGATGAAGTTACTGTTTAAGTGATCTGTGTGTGACTTTTGAATAAGAAACAATTCAGGTACAACAATGGTTTCTGATTTGTGACATTAGTGTATATATTTGGAAACTATGCACTATTTGCACCTCTGCCTCAAAATTGCTGTCATTCAGATAGTTATTTTTATGTACAGCCTCCTGTTTCCAGGATGAAAATTTCAAACTAAAGTCTTACTCTTATATAAAGGGTTACAGGTTCAAACACAGTGCTTACGTTGTAGCTAGAGTTGCACAGGGATTCAAATTAATTGATCTGGGTTGAGCATGTGTCCAAGAAGTTAAATTGCTGGAATCTGGAATGATAGGCTAACATGCAACAAGACGGAAGTTTACTTCTTTGCTTTTTTGTTGCGTGCAGTTGGCGTACAGTGAACTCAGTTCAACATTTTCCAGGTGCCTGATCTAGGTATGGGCTTACATTTAAAAAAGTTAAATTTAGAATAAGTGTCACATCACATAAGGTAATAAAGTTAGGTATTCCCAAAGTATGTATAATTTTTTCTCATAAGGGAATAGAAACTTGATACAAGTTTACAATTTGAATAAGTTACTTAAGTGACTCTTAACTCAGACATTTCAAACCATGTAAATCTGGATGAGGTCTTTACAACTGTTTTTCATTTTTCTCACATTTAAAATGGGTACACTAATCTTATCTACCCATTACTCATACCTCCTAGGACTCTTTTGAGGATTAAAAGAGATAACACATATGAAGAGTTTAAGTCGGTTACTGGTTTGTAGCTCAATCAACTTTTGGTCATAGTAGCAGTGACGGTGTATTGTTATTATCAGTAAAGACCTCGGCAAAGTATTCCACTCATGCGTGGTGCTCTTAGAAACTCTTGCCTCCAAATTTCCCTTAGCTGTGGTCTCCTAATCCTCTGTTCTCAAGCCTACTAGTCTTTATAACGCCACTTATATTGGGAATGCCTAGGAATATAATACCTGCTGAGTATTTTGCTGTTTTTTAAATATTTGCCTTATTATGCTGCATTTCTGCTTTTCTTTGATATGTTTCTGAGAACTCTGTACCTGAAGCTGATCACTTCATGTTAAAGCTCGGGTAATGATCTGGCTGACTGATGCTTGGCACCACCAAGATCAATGTTAGGTTGAATATTTATGATGTTAACATCTATAGTGAGCAAATCTGCACTTGAATTTACCATATTTATGAAGACTCAAAATTGTTCTTTATAAAAAAGAAACCTGCATAGAGAATAGCTAACAGCAAATTAAAATTAAGTCATTTTATTGAGTCAATAAATTTCAGTATGTTCATAAAGGACATACTGGTTTGTATTTAGAATCCGTCTATTTTTCTATTTGTCAGTGCTCGAATACCACACATCATGTTATATTACATTTGTTTATACGTTATAACAAGCTTTAACCAAACCCCTAAACACATGATTTCCTCCTCGTTTCTGAGCTCTGAAATCAGATTACTTGAACATGCTTAATGTGATAAGTACACAAACGCTTGTTGAATTAAATTGAATAAGAAAGTCACTGAGTAGCTGCTATAAGCCAGACCCTGTGTTAGAAGTGAAAGATACAGAGATAAACACCTTCCCAAACCTGAAGGACATTCCACTCTTATCGTAGGAACAGACAGAAGACAGTAAATGCAGCTATAGATGACTGGGCAGTGGGAGAGGAGCAGTCAAGGAAGTCATCAGAGTAGAAACAAAATCTGAACTAGCTTTTGAAGAGCAAGACAATAGACCTCAGGCAAGGGATGGAGGACATTACAAACAAAATGAACATTATATGCAAAACTGTAGAAGGGTAAATGCACAGAGGGGCTGAGGGAAAGATTGGCAGGATTTACTTACGGTTTCTAAAGTAGGATGAGGTTCCTGGTGGTGGTAATCCAGGAAAGTGAGGAGTAACCAGGAAATGATTCTCTCTCCTCAGCCCCCCGTTGCTGTTGAGTGGATTCTGACTATAGCAACCCTATAGGACAGAGTGGAACTGTCCCGTAGGCTTTCCAAGGTGGTAATCTTTACAGAAGCAGACTGCCACATCTTTCTCCCACAGAGTGGCTGGTGGGTTTGAACTGCCAACCTTTCAGTTAGCAGCTGGGTGCTTAACCGTTGTGCCACCAGGGCACTTTATAAATGCCATTGTGTATCATGCAGGAAGGCTTGGGATGCATCTCGCCATCTAGATTCTCCAAAGGGAGGAAAGGTGAGGGTGGTGGGAGAGGAAGGAGGAAGAGCACCGCCTTTAAGACCTGGTGATCAATTGAATAATAAGGAGTAATTTCCGACGGTAGTTAGAGGCCTAGGAAAGAGTGTGATCACAAAAAGAAAGGGATAAAATGAGAAGAGAAGACAGCCAGGGAAAGAACATTCACAGGCATACAGAGGAAGACAATTCGAGCACAGAGGTGGAAGGCAAGTGAAGTGGAAAGAAGATGATATTGGTTAATGCTTATAAAGCAAAAAGGAGAGGAATAGTCAGACAAGGAGTCCTGGAGGGCGGTTGGTTCTACTCTATCCTATAGGGTTGTTATGAGTTGGAATCAACTCGATGGCAACAGGTTTGGGCTTAGTTTTTTTTTTTTTTTTTTTTTAGTGAGATAAGGCTAACACATAGTTACTAATTTGAAAATTAATAGATCATTTGTGGTCCTCAGTAAGATCACTATAGTAGTAAACAGGACAGGGGAATCTGTTTCAAGGAAAGATGTTTTTGGAATGAGAAATACTGTACAATGTATAGTTATAAGAAGGAAGACCATTTGAAGATATGGGATAGTAGATGGAGCCAGGAGTGGGAGAAATGAAGTACATTGATCTCCATCAGGAAGACGGACCTCATTTTTAGTGACCAGCCAGGAAGATGTAAGAATGTGTGGATATCAAGATAAATCAGTTACTGAGGAAAAGTGAGAGACTGGGGAGTTAACACCTGATGGCATCATTTTCAGTTCTTTGGAAAAAAGTCTTGATCATCTCCTAGAGATGGGTTTGGCGCTGGTTGGGCAGCATCTCCCAGGGTCTTTTAGCCCACCTGCCGTGGAGCCATGAGGTTAGTTAAGGTTGGAGCCTCTTGAAGGGCCACCAACTTCATAGGCTGTTTGTATCTCAGCACAGTGAGACACCAGTGTTGTTGGGATATTCCCTCTTGCTCTCAGATATCAGTTACTTTTTTCTTTGTAAGCTAAAGTTATCATAAAAATACTTTTGGTGTGTATTTCCAATTGATACTCCTCTGCAAGCATAATTTCATAAATAAATCATTTAGGAACTCATGCAAAAATACCACTTACTTTCACGATGTGTAGCTAGGATAAAAAGTAACTGCTAATTCTAACGGGAATTTAGAAAAATTGAACAGGGCTTATAACAGATGCGTCTGAATCTGTACTCCATTTTAGTTTAAGTAATTTCTATTAATAAAAAATGTGTTTAAATTTTATTTAATCTTTTAATATTCCATTATATAACCTGTCCATTTGATTCACATTAAGAGTAATTTATTAAGCCGGTTAAAAGATGGTATTTATAATTTCCAGAAATTAATACATTTTGATATTTGTGTAAACCACATAAGAATAATACAAATTTTTGTCTATCACTTGAATTACTTTTGAAATGATGACACATATAGATACAAATTCAGTTAAATGAGTCATTCAGTCAATTTGGTTTGAATAAACAGTAGATTTAATTTTGAATATTTTTTAAAAACAAGTATTTTCCAGTTTCAATAAAACAAATTAAGCATCTATTTATTTGTTTATGGATATTATGATTTATTTCATTCAGCGTTAAAATTTGTAAGCCTTCGTCAAAGGTTTATAATTGGTAGTAAACTCATTATGTCTAACCGAATGACATCTTTACATTTTTTAATATACTGATATTATTTACTTACAATAAAATATCAACAGTGAAAATTCCATTTCACAACATTTAATTTAAGTATATGAGTGTAAGCAGTCAATCTTTTGTTAATATGATACTTCTTTTTTAAATTTCAACATTAGATATATTTAATTTATAATTTTCTTCATATATTATGGGTTTTCTTTTCATAAAAATATCTCTGGCTTACTAGTTAAGAATTATTATAAATCTCTTTTAGAAAAACTAAGACAAAAGACCTAGGATATTAATGCCTATGCTGAGAAGTGCTTCAAGCTTTAGGCTGAGCCTGGAGGAACACAAGGTACTGTTATCAGGTGGTTATTTATAGAACTGTTCTTGGTGGCATACCCCTAAACAGTTGCTGCTGTCATAACCCATTTGCTGCCTTATATGTGCTTCTACAATTGTATATAAATTGAATCTTTATAAATTGAATTATTGTAAATGAATCAGGAAATTTAATGGAGAATCCTTTGGTAGACCGGTGAAGCCTTTATTCAAAATAATCAACTGGTATCTCACATTTTCTCTAAACTCACACTTTTTTCAAATCAGGATATATTCGAGAATTTGAGGAAACTTAAGTCCTTGGTACTACAGCCGAACTGCTAAATAAACAGTGTTAACAGGATTCAAGATTCTTAGTTAATACTTAAACATAAGGCATTCTTTTGAAACAAAATACTCTCTAACATTTACAAGAGTTTATTAACCAAGTTACCAGAAGATTAGACCATATCTTGAAACAAAATCTATAAAGAATTGAGGCTAGAGTTTGGAGGTAAAAAATAAAAACTGGGCTTCAGAAAGTCATTACATGTATATTTAAAAGGCTTTTTAGAGCAACGCTTCTCAAATATTCATGCCCGGAAGAATCACCTGGGGATGTGGTTAGAGTGAAGGCCTTGGGCGAGGCCTGAGATTCAGAATGTCTAACAAGCTCTAAAATAAAACTGACTCTGCTGGTCTGAAGATCACACATCAAGCAGTAAAGTATTAGAACTCTCTTTTATCCTTCAACTAGGTGTGCATTCCTTAAACTTCTTTTCACAGTTATTCAAGAAAAGCATTGAATAGACTTACGCACACCCGTGTTCATTGCGGTGCTGTTAACAACAGCAAAAAGATGGAAACAACCTAGGTGCCCATCAACAGACTAATGGATAAACAAATTATGGTACATACACACAATGGAATACTATGCAATGGTAAAGAACAATGATGAATCCGTGAAACATCTCACAACGTGGATGAAATGTGGAGGGCATTATGCTGAGGGAAATTAGTCAGTCACAAAAGGACAAATATTGAGACCACTGTTGTAAGGACTCAAGAAAAGGCTTAAACACAGAAAAAAGCATTTTTTGATGGTTATGAAGGTGGGGAGGAAGAGGGGAATTCACTAACTAAATAGTAGACAAGGATCAACTTCAGTGAAGGGAATGACAACACACAATATAGGGGAGGTCAGCACGACTGGACCAAAGCAAAAGCTAAGAAGTTTCCTGGACACATCCAAATACTTTGAGGGACAGAGTAGCTGGGGCCTGGGGACTATAATTTTGGGAGACAGCTAGGTCAACTGGCATAACAAAGTTTATTAAGAAAATGTTCTGCATCCCACTTTGGTCAGTGGTGTCTGGGGTCTTAAAAGCTTGCAAGTGGCCATCTAAGATACATTAATTGGTCCCCTCCCACTTGGAGCAAAGGAGAATGAAGAACACCAAATACACAAGGAAAATATTAGCTCAAGAGACTAATGGACCTATAAATCAGAGACCCCACCAGCCTGAGACCAGAAGAACTAGATGGTGCCTGGCTACCACCAATGACTGCCCTGACAGGGAACACAAGCGTCCTGGATGGAGCGGGAGAAAAGTGAGGAGCAAAACTCAAATTCACGTAAAAAGACCAGACTTAATGGTCTGACAGAGAGTGCAGAAGCCCCCAAAACTATGGTCCCCGGAAACCTGGTTAACCCAGAGCTGAAACCATTCCCAAAGCCTACTCTTCAGATGAAGATTAGACAGGACTATAAAGCAAAAAATTACACAGATGAGGAGTGTGCTTCTTAGTTTAGTCAGATACATGAGACCAAATATGTAGCCCCTGTTCGAAAGCAGGATAAGAAGGCAGGAAGGGACAGAAACTGGTTGAATGGACACAGGGAACCCAGGGTGGAAAGGGGGAATGTGCTGTCACTTTCTGGGGATTGCAACTAATGTCACAAAACAATATGTGTATAAATTTTTGTATGAGAAATTAACTTGAGCTGTAAACTTTCACCTAAAACAAATGAAAAAAATAAAATTTACTATATATCCTGTAGGAGCACAGGTGGTATAGTGGTTAAGCACTCGGCTGCTAACTGAAAGGTTGGCAGTGTGAATCCACCAGCTGATCCCTGGGAGAAAGATGTGGCTGTCTGCTTCTGTAAAGATTTACAGCCTTGGAAACCCTATGGGGGCAGTTCTACTCTGTCCTGTAGGGTTGCTGTGAATCGGAATCACCTCGACTACAATGGGTATATATCCCATTACTAGCTCAGCACACAATGAACAATATCAGACACAGTTGCTGCCCTCATGGAACTCCCGGCTCAGCAGGATAAAACAGATACTAAATAAACGCACAAGTAAACGTGATTTTAGACTCTGTGAGAATTGTTGTAAAGGAGAGCTACAGGGTGCGAAGATGGAGAATAACTGCAGATGGGGGACTAACTGACATGAAGAATTGAGGGAAGTCCTCTTTCAGACAGTGGCGATACAGCTATATTTTGAAGGGTCAGTCAGAGTTAACCAGACAAAGAGATAGGCAATAGAACTGCATGCAGAGAGAACAGCATGTAAAAACGTCCTGAGGAAGCAAAGCCCTTGCACATTAGAGGAGCAGACAGAAGGCTAGGGTGGGTGGAACGAGCTGTGTGCTGGGTGGAGAGGAGTGAGTTGAGGCTGGAGAGGTAGGCAGGAGTAAGTCCGTGCAAGACCGCCAGGCCGATCCACAGAGATGTGGAAAGGGTTTGTCATGGATTGAATTATGTCCCCAAAAAATGTATATCAACTTAGCTAGGCCATGATTTCCAGTACTGTGTGGTTGTCCACCATTTTGTGATCTGATGTAATTATCCTGTGTGTTGTAAATCCTCACCTCTATGATGTTAATGAGGAAGGATTAGAGGAATTATGTTAGTGAGGCAGGACTCAATCTACAGGATTAAGTTGCATTTTGAGTCAATCTCTTTTGAGATATAAAAGACAGAAGCTAGCAGAGAGGAGGAGGACCTCATTACCACCAAGCAAAAAGCACATTGAGCAGAGCCTGTCCTTTGGACCCGGGATCCCTGCACTGAGGAACTCCTAGATCAGACGAGGATTAATGACAAGGACATTCCTCCAGAGTCAACAGAGAGAAAAAGTGTTTCCCTGGAGCTGGTGCCCTGAATTTGGAATTTTAGCCTCCTACACTGTGAGAGAATAAACTTCTGTTTGTTAAAGCCAAAAAGAAAAAAGAAAAAAAAAAAAGAAAAACATGCAGTTTTTAGAAATGAAATATATATAATAGGTGATATCCCCCCCCCAAAAAAGCCAATTGAAATACACGATATAAGGAAAAAAATCTCCAAATAAACTGCACTTAAGAAATAAAGTATTTTTATTAAGTGAACATTTTTGAGCTTTGTTTGAGCATCATAGAATGTGCAAAGCAGGGTCATAATCAAAACGAAGCTAAATAGTTGTAAAAAGAAGACAAATATTTTTGTCTTAATAGAAAAAAAGAAATGAAACAGTAGTGATGCACAGCTCAGGATAAAAAAGAAAATTAAAATAACTCTTCTGCATTTGTTTTCTTACATCCAGTACCCTTCACAGTAAGAGCAAAACCACAAGAAGAACAGAGCCAAGAACAGGAAAACCAGTAATATATTGGCTGCTTCAACTGCTGGAATTTCTCGAAAAGTCTCCGATTTACTTTGCATTCACCAAACATACTTCCAGAAGGAGAAAAGGATTATCATATTTTATGAAACCAAGTTTATAAACCATTTCAGATTCATTCTAGTGAACTAGTCAGCTAAATCAGTGAGCACTAAATTTGGAAGAAAATGGTGATGCTGGTGAACACTGACTCCGAGCGTCCTTAATCTCTTACTGTTCTTCGAGTAGGGTGAAGAAGCATAGCTTAGACTTGAGATGGATAGTAATGCCTTCTGGACTTTAACAGGCTTTCATTGCAGCAAGTAGATTTATTGTTATAGGTGTGTTACAGATCACCTTCTCATTTAACATTGTCAAATGTAGGCAAGCAATGAACTCTAATACTATAAGAACATGTCATTAAATTGATTTTTTAAACTCAGATTGCTTTTCAGAGTTATCAAGGCCTAGGGCAAGTGGTTTGTTGACCTCCAGAGAGAAGAAAATGACTGAATGAAAATAAGCAAAAGTAAAGGAGGCACAGTAAGACTGTAGGATAGAAACTAATCTTCTATTAGAGATCACGACAGGGAGGTCCTTTGTCTATGGTGAGTTGGGACTCAGATAATCAACCGATCTGAGAAGATCAAGAGGTGCCTTGTAGTTGACTTCTTTTTGAAAGTGGTGCAAACTTTGAATTATTGAATTTGTAGAATTGTAAGGAAGCTGGGAGAATACGTAGTTCACCTTGCTCAATTTTCAGACTAGGAGAAAGGTACTTAGAAATATATGACAATTCTGACCACAAAATCTCATATCCCACCATAACCACTACCACACCACTGAGACACACAGTCACACACACACGGACGTACAAACATAGACACACACAAATACACAAAGACACAGAAACACACCACACACAAACACACACACGTAGACACACAGAAACACAGAAATACACCCCACACAAACACACACACATTATTTAATGGCCAAGAAAAAAATTATTCAGTGCTAAAATTATTTAATTATTCAGTAAAAACGTATTACATGTAAAGCCACCATTTACAAATTATTCTGAATATATCCTTAATGTTAATGACAATATTTGTCCCCATCTAATACGAAAACAAGGAGCACTAGTGGTGCAGTGGTTAAGCGCTCAGCTGCTAACCAAAAGGTCAGTGATTTGATCCCACCAGCTTCTTCAAGAGAAAGATGTTGCAGACTACCTCTTTAAAGTTCACAGCCTTGGAAACCCTATGGGGAAATTCTGCTCTGTCCTATAGAGTTGCTATGAGTTGAAATCAACTCAGTGGCAATGGGTAATACTGTAACAGATTTTCAGACCCATTTTGCAAGCAGAAAACAATGCATATTCTAGCACATTTTATTGAATATCTTAGTGTTGTTATTATTTATTTTTTTTAAGGACACTCAAGGTTTGCTGAAGTTGCTTTAAAAGTCTTCATGCTCAGGATGAGCTATTTATTTTAGGAATTTAATAGAAAATGTGCTGTTACTTTGGACAAACACACTTTCATTCTATATTTAAACACTTTTGAGCATGTTTTCAAGTTTAGAAGAAATCTCTAATTTGCACTTGATCTATATTTGCCATATTCATAGCATTTTGAAATTGAAAAAAACAACTTAGAGTTCATATAACCTGAAGACGTTTAGTTTTTTGCTATTTGGAGTTACAAAGTTGAAAAACTGTTCGATATTCTGAGACAATATTTCGACAGTGAGTCTAAATCCAGTTTTAAATCCAAGAATTAAAAATGATCAGGGAAGAATATAATTTGTCAATCTGTCAAGAAAGCAATATTTTATGGTAGAAAAACAAATGTTTTTTTGGTAATAGCTCCAACATAAGATATTGGTCTTGGTATAAAATCTACTTTTGCTTTGAAACATACAAAATTTTTGAGAAAACATTGAAAAACCTGACTTAAATTTTTTAACACTGTAATCCAAGATCTCTTTCTTGTCCTTGTGGAATGCACAGCACCCAGTATTTATATCATAGACCTTCAGTATTTGTTGAATGAATGACAGTCTATTAATTTCTTATTAACTACTTACGTTCAGATGACTCGAAGGAATTATTTATATTTAATAATTTTCGTACTTATATAATTGAGTATTAAGAAGTACGGTTGCTTTCTGCTAGATGGAAATGAGAAAATTTACGAAATAGAATGAAGTCTGAAACTTATCTAATCTTCAATCCTTTTAGGCTTACATGTATTATGGACTCTAAAAAATCACTGCTAGAAGTTAATATTTTGACAGTTCCGACCAGGGAAGGGGAAATCAAGACTGTATATTAATTATCAGCCAAGTGTTTAAGCCAAATCAATAAAAATGCCAGGATGATTGAATTATTTGTACTGATGAGTGAGGAGGGCGATTTGAATGAGAAAAGGGAAGGAGCTGAATCTAGGGGATGAGATAAAGCAGAAATATCCTGGTTTGGGGAATCTGCGGGATTTGAGGATAAATCAGGAAGTTATGAATTCGGTGACATAAGTCCATATTACAAAGATGTCAACATTGCTAGCCTTTGTATTTTTTATCCTCTTGCTTAATTTATTTTCAGGATATGGTTAAATTAATAACTTGTTAAAATATACCAGATAAGTACTAGACATTAAAAATCAAATCTTCAAGTCCAAAACTTTTATGACTTTATAACCCAAAGTCTGTTATTTCCCTTTTGTACGCATTGCGTTTCCACATTTTTGCTCCGCACTGTGATGAACTTACAACACAAGCACAACACATTTTATAAATTAAGAAACTATTCTAATGTTTTGTTTAAAAAAATAGATATATGAAGGCGATTCAGCATTCCTGACTTTCCTTAGAAAACAGAATAGATTGACTTTTAAAAAATTACCTCATTGGATATTTTCTACTGAATCGTTCTCAGTTTCCTTTTAACCACATACAGTACAAAAAAAAACAAGCACTAAATTTGTAGTTTATTATTGGTAAAATTATTTTCTTCTTTTTTTTTAGGATCTTCCCTTACCTTTGTTTTGTTTATCTTAACCCTACTTCTCCATTAAAAGCCCAGTTCAAGGTTATATTAGGTCATTTCTTCTAAAATACATTTTCTGTTTTGTCTCTTACTTCCAATTTTCTTTTTCATTCTGATTACTTTTATAGAACTGGGTATCTCTACCTGTAAGCCCTGCTGAATTTTCTAGGGTTTTTTTGTTTGTTTTAAGGATACAAGGGCTAATCCACAATCATTCTCTCTCTCTCCTTCTCTGGCTAACCTTCTCTTCTGCATCTACTGAAATTCCACCCATTCATCATCTTCCCCTTTGTGATGGATTAAAGACGGACACAAACCTCCCTCCTAGTAAGTGGTGAATCCATCAAAATAAAATTTGACCTTCTGATTTGTTTTGATCAATATGATGTGATCGAAGAGACACTGTTTAATTTAAAAAATGAGCCTTAAGAGTTCGGAAGCATTCATTTTCACCACTCTGGAAGCTCCCTCTTAAAGAAGAAATGCCGTATAAATTTACCCTGAGGACATCATGATGTGAGGAAGCCCAAGCTGTCACGCGGAGAGAGAGAAGAACCACATGTATGTGCCAAGGTGCCTTATATGCGTAACCGAAGGAGGTGACATCAAGGAACACAGGAATATTTTACTGTAATGGGGAGGGTTATAAAGGAAAAAAGCAAGCCCTGAATGGCCAAGTGAAAACTTAGGTGGCAGAATCCTGAAATTCATGATGAATTAGAGTTATTTATAGACTAAATGAACTCTACAAAATTTATAATTTCCCTGGAGTTAGACACTAATTAGTTTGAATCTACTTTTTCTAGCATTTAGAAGAAAATTTATGTTTTCCTAGATAAGGACCAAAGAATTAAACTGCTAAGAAACGTGAGGCCTTAATTTTGCCTTATGAATTAGAAATTAAATGTAAATATATTTTAATTATATTTTAAGATTGTTATTTTAGCCTATAATATTGCCTTACTATATTTTCTGAGTCATTGTCCTCTTTTTTTAAGTAAAATGGAAATTCCAACCCTAAGAATTAAAATGCTGAATACATCACTGATTATAGATTGAATGAAAGAATTAAAGGATCTAGTATACTTCATATAATGGAGTCGTGTGCTATACTTCATATAATGGAGTCCTGGTTGCACAGTAGTTAAGTACTCGGCTGCTAACTGAAAGGTTGGAGGTTCTAACCCACCAGCTGTTCTGCTGGAGAAAAATGTGGCAGTCTGCTTCCGTAAAGATTACACCCTTGGAAACTCTATGGGGCAGTTCTACTCTGTCCTATAGGGTCACTGTGAGTCAGAATCACTAGATGGTAACGGGGAGTATACTTCATATAGTATATGCTATCAGAGAGGGCCAGCTGGTTGATCTATGAAAGAAACAGAAACAAATTCTGTATGTATATTCATTATAGTTATTCTAGGTAATCTGCAAAAGTATGAAGTGTATGATTTTATCTCTACTCTCAAAGGAAGCATAAATCCATTGCGTATGAAATTTTATATTAATTGACCTTTAATTATAGTCACCTCATTCACTTTACATTGAAAGAAAAATATTTTAAAAAATCCATTATCTTTTATCAACCGGACAAAATTCTGAAAACAGTTCATTTACCACCACCTTGATATCCTTCAGTTATACCAGTGAAAAAGAAAAAGTAGCCTTGAATCTACATAGAGAGTAGACTAAATCATCTTATATAGAATACTGAAAGATGTAAATCTTTAGATTATGGATTGATACAAAAAAAAAAAAAAACCCTATTACTGTTGAGTCAGTTTCGACTCATAGCAACCCTATAGGACAAAGTAGAACTGCCTCATAGGGTTTCCAAGGAGCACCTGGTGGATTCGAACTGCCAACCTCTTGGCTAGCAGCTGTAACTCTTAACCACTGCGCCACCAGGGCTCCCTTTAGATTGATATGGTATATAATAAACTTACACATTTTAGGGAATACATTTTTAGAACACTCCTGGAGACCATTATCAGGAGCCCTGTTGATACAATGGTTAAAGCCATCAACTGCTAACCAGAAGGTGGACATTTTGAAACCACCAGAGGCTCCTTGAGAGAAACATGTGGCAGTCTGCTTCCGTAGAGATTTACAGCCTTGGAAACCCTCTCACTATGAGTCAGAACCCGCTCAAATGCAGTGGGGTTTTTTTTTGGGGGGGGGGTGGGGTGGGGGTGGTTGGAGACCACTATAGTGGAAGGCAAGATGGCTAAGCGTTTGGCTGCTAAGCAAAAGGTTGGCACTTTGAATCCACCATCCACCACCTGGAAACCTTATGGGCAGTTCTACTCTGTCCTACAAGGTTGCAGTGAGTCAGAATGGACTCAGCCAAGAGTGGTGGTGGTGGATAGTGGATGAATTTGGATTTAGAGCTTCGTAGATAAACTCTTAATTGTTTTTCCTAACTACTATTTGTGTTCTACAATACTAAAAAATATGGCTTGTAAATTATTTGTAAAATGTACTTTCTTTCCCAATCATTTGTTTGCTAAATCATTTCTCATTCTGACCTGTTTCCTATACCTCATCTCTGAAAAGTTTTTAATCTTAAACAGTAGTTCACATCATTAGATTTTTTTTGTCATAAAATACAACCTTCTACTGTCTGAAATTCTTCCATTTTTCTATTAAAAAACTCCATGCTTATTTTAGGTGAACAAGATTTTTTATTTAAAATCAAAATATCTTCTAAGAGTGAAATGACTGTTAGTTATTTGTCCCTTATTTTCAATTAGAAGGGGAGTTTGAATTAGGGGCTGACACATGGTGAGCTCGTCATCTTGCTAAAGGAAGGGCAATTTTAATAGAAAGGGAAACATTGCAGAAGTAATAATGGTCCGTGAGGCACCCTGTTGTCGTTAGTTGTCATCAAGTAGATTCCAGCTTATGGCAGAGTAGAACTGCACCACAGGGTTTTCAAGGCCATGACCTTTCAGAAGTAGATCTCCAGGTCTTACTTCACAGGTGCCTCTGTGTGGATTTGAACCACCAACCTTCCAGTTTGTAGTCCAGAGCTTAACCATTTGTGCCACCCAGGGGCTCCTTGATGCAACCTAGAGAAGGGGAAATGTTGCTGGTGTTCCAGATAGGTGTTGGGGGCTGGCAAATGTACGTACAAAGGGACCAAGCAAATAACTCTGGCTGGAGACTTAGGAGAGGGAGTAAACTGGATATCAGAAAATTTAATTTCAAAATTTTTTGCCACTTCTTACATGAGGTTGAGTAAAACATTTCAATGTTTCCAAGTTAATTTCTGCATCAACAAGTGCAGAGAATACTAACTTAAGAGTGTTGGGCAGAGAAGTAATTTAGATGGTGCAAGCAAAAGTATTATAAAATTTAAATTATACAAAAATATTAGATATTCTAACTATAATAATTCATCTAGAGATAACCCTGAATTTCTATAAATAAGAATCTTGAGTTCTAGATGGGAAAGAACAAATTTAGATAGTTCTTTGTGCAACATGCATAATTAGGCACTTTATAAACACTTGATTATGATATTAATCACACCGTCTACTGAAAATAAAGCAAATTCGTCTATTTGTCTTCCTTCACTGAAATGAAAAAAAAGTAGATATTAAAACCTAGGTAGAAAATTTCAATCAAAACAGCATTTATATTTATTAACTGTGTTTAAATATAGCACACAGAAGGAAGCTCTTAATCAGACTAAAAATAAACTTGCTATTGATTTGAGTCCCTGATTTTCTTATACTTAGTAATCAAAGGCACAATAGAATCTACGTTTTAGCGTTTTTTTTTCTTTTTGAAGTTAACGTTCCCTAAAATTTTTAAAAAATAATTTGGCTTAATAGAATAATGATAACAACTATGACTCGATAATTTTATAATATTGTATGCCTGTGTGCATAATACAATTAATCCAATAACAAGAGGGTTCATTGATTTTTGAGCTTTTTTTCATGAGTCCTTAGAAGGGCAGCTAGCTTACTAACAAAGCAATTCACTTAAAAAAGGATCAAATACAAAACTCCTAGAAAGCTATGGTTTCTTTTAATTTTTAAAATTATTTCATAAAATTATACATTAGGTTTTTTAAAAAGTTACCTATTTTGAAAACATTGTGAATAAACACAAAATAAATTCATTATCATATTAGTCCACTGAAATCTGTATGGAGTAGTTCAATTTTACTGTTTTTGACTTTGGGGATAATTATCATATCCAAAATCTGTTTAAAGCAGATGCTAAAACTCCTTATTTGTCACTGCAGTAGTGTGCAAATAGCCACATTTTCATTCTAAGAGTTTATGTTCTTCTTCTCTGGTCTATCTGCAGTGCTGTTGAGTTAGGCCAGATGTGCACCATCAACTCAACTGATAAATCTCTAGCCTCTAAGGGCTTTTTCTGACCACAGTATTTCCTATCTAATCCACTCTTAGTTCATAAAAAGGCAAATTTGATCATGTCACCTTTTGAGTGGCTCTTCATTGCATAGAGAAAAAATTCTACATTTTTCAATATAAAGATCTTCACCCTCTAGTAATACATTACCTTTACCATACTCATCCCTGACCGTTTTCTCCTCCGCGTCCTATGTAGCTTAACACCCAGCTACTATGAACTGATTCCACAAGCACGGCCATGCCCTTTCACCCTTGGTATCTATCACATCTTTCGTACAAGAATAATTTCCTATGTCTATATGTCATTTGATCTCAATACTCTTCAAATTTGAACAAAGACATTGCCCCTCCTATGAAACATTCCTGATTTCCTTCTCAGAAATTCTCAATATTTTGTATAATCACTGTGATACTGTGTTCCCTCTCTCTCTCTCTCTCTATATATATATATAATTTTTAAAAAATTTTTCCTACTCAAACATTCTATATCCTACAGAGAAAGTGTTTGATATTTGTATCAAGTATAGGATGGCTGCTTCTATTATGGCTAAAAGGTATCTCCTTTCTAGAAATGGCAGTATTGTTAAAGGATATTTTCAAAAGCAGTTAAAACCAAAACTCTCGTACAAATATAAAATGAACACATAAGAATTACTAAGATATTACAAATAGTTCAAAGAAGAATTCAAAGTGTCATATATATTCAGGTCCTTCAAGAAAGCAGAAAGAAATTTACAAGTAGCCATAACAATGGCTATTTCAACTGGGAGGGTGGGGCAGAGATTATCTTTCTATATGCATGTCTATGAACAAGATCTGGTGCACTGTTATGGTCATCTAACAATCTACCAAAACAAACAAACAAACAAACTCTTTGTCTTCTAGTTGATTCCTACTCATAGTGACCCTATAGGACAGCGTAGAACTGCCCCATAGCGTTTCCAAGGAGCCACTGGTGGATTTGAACTGCTTACCTTTCGGTTAGCAGCCAAGCTGTTAACCGTTGCACCACCAGGGTTCCCTTTAACAAGCGAGAGAACTAAAATTAGTTCAAAGAAAAGAAAAGTTGGGGAGATTGTGGGAGTGTGCACAAGTGTTCATTAATGTATTTTTAAAAGTCATTTTCAAGTCTTTAACAATTTTTCCTGAAAGTAATAAAAAAAATTGAACAAAATTTACATTTAACACCAAAATATGAATTAAAGAGAACATGGTGCTACGGAAAGTCTGTGTTCTATGAAAATTTCAAATTCTGTTCTTCATTTTCCCCTTTTTGATCAGGATTCTTCTATAGAATCTTTAATCAAAATGATCAGTAATCGTATCTGGGCACCATCCAGTGCTTCTGGTCTCATGGCAAAGGAGGCACACATTCCATTTTCTCCCCTCCTTTTCCCGACTCTCCTTCTTTTTCTTTCGTTCCAGGTGAATACAGACCAATTATTTTGCCTTGTGTGGCTGCTTGCAAGCTTTTAAGACCCCAGGCACTACTCAACAAACTAGATGGTAGAACAGAAGTAGTAAGCAGGTTATTAGGCCAATTGGCTGGGATGTCCCGTGAAACCATGATCCTAAACATTCAAACCGAAGAACCAAATCCCATGAGGTATTTGGTTGTTACCTACGTAGCCTCAGTAGCTACTGTCTTTTTTTTTTTTTTTTTTCCATTGTTGTAACTATATCTAACACACAACTTTTGCCAGTGGTGGCTGAATGAATCCCCAAACTATTGCCCTAAGATAATCTTTAAACCGTAAACCCAAAATATCCCCTGAAGTCTTCTTAAAACCAAACAATAGTTTACCTTAACTAGTAAGGACTGTATGTCTTGAGCATTATGCTCTTTTAAGATCTATCTGCATGGGATCAAACTGACACTAGCAACTCCAAAGATTAGATAGGAACATTAGGGAGTAGTGAGTTTATGTTAATGGAGGAGGAACAACTCAGATAAGTTGGGTAAGGATGGTTGCACAACTCAAAGAATGTAATCAACGTCACTGTAGAAACTTGAACTGGTGTATGTTTTTGCTGTGTATATTCTTGACAACAAATAATAAATGAAATAACATTTAAAAAAAAAAAAAAAACAGAGGACAAGGCGCATGAGTAGGATACTTATGTTCTATTCCGTGCCTAAACGTCCCTTGACATTATTTAACTAGGGACAGGTAGGACAATTTAGAGCATTTTTGAGAAGACTAAAAAGATAAGTTACTTAAGCATAAATAATTATTGTTTAAAAAATGTTTTAGTGGATTCATTTCTACAAGATGACTATTTTTCTAGGGCTTTAAGCCAACACAAGGTAAACTATTGGCAAATTCCTCCAGGAATTTCCGTTTAAACCTGACCACTTCTTGAATGTTATTCCTCATCAAAACCTGACTCCAGTATCATCTTCTTAATAAAACCTATCATTTTAAATGTAAGAGAGACATCGGTTCTTCCTCTTTTGTGATTCACATCATCCCTGCAGACTCATCTGTAATAGCACAAACCCACACTTAATTCCCATATTTATTTATATGCCTTTTTCACCATGTTAGACACGAGCACCTTGAAGACAGAAACTCCATCTAATTCATCTTTGTTTTCCCAGCATCTAACACATTTTGTTGCACAGATGGTTTTCAAAATGATTGATGAATATGTAAATAAAAAGGAATATTACTAAGAAAATGACAAATTCAATTTTAAACAGATTAAATTCATATTTCTCATTTTTAATGAGGTTTAATATATCAAATTGACTTAGGGAGAGCAATGATAGTTACCATAGAAAATACTAAAATTAAACTATGTATACCTACAATTCTTGTGTTTCTGGGGTCACCTAGGTAATGCCAGGAATACATCTTTTGTTAAACTAATTCCAATATTTTATTAAGACTGTATTTAACTACTAAGTATTTGTAAAAATATTGAGTTTAATAACAGGATAAAACTGAAATTTCAAAACAGTAGTTATTCAAAGTTGTTGTTAGGTCTGTCAAGTTGGTTCTGACTCGTAGCAACCCTCTGGACAAGAGGACAAAACACTGCTCTGTCCTGTGCCATCCTCACAATCATTGTTATGCTTGAGCCCATCGTTGCAGCCACTGTGTCAATTCATCTTGTTGAGGGTCTTTGTCTTTTTCGCTGACCCTCTAATTTTCCAAGCATGGTGTCCTTCTCCAGGGACTGGTCCCCTGATAAGATGTCCAAAGTATGTGAGATGAAGTCTCACCATCCTCGCTTCTAAGGAGCATTCTGGCTGTATGTTTTCTAAGACAGATTTGTTCGTTCTTCTGGAAGTTCATGCTATATTCAATATTCTTTGCCAGTGCCATAATTCAAAGGCATCAATTCTTCTCTGGTCTTCCTTATTCATTGTACAGCTTTCACATCCATATGAGATGATTGAAAACACCATGGCTTGGGTCAGGTGCACCTTAGTCCTCAAAATTACAAAACATTATGATACTTAATACAAGGTATATTTTATAGATAGACTTTATATTAGCTATATTTTTTTTCTTATAAAATAGCTAAGATCAAGACTTCTTACATGAAATAAAACTGGTTTCAAGTTGTCTAAGTTTCTGTTCATTTTCTGCTCAGATTCCGCATCTGGTGGAGTTTGTGAGCTAAAGTTAATTATTAAGGGAATTGCTAGAGCAAGTTATCTTGCATATTAATGACTCTAGTTGTTAGATCCAAAACTCACACTAACTTAAGCTCTCTGGAAATAGAAAAATGTACAGGTGTTTTTCATAGTCATCTGGATTATATTGCTCAGAGGCTGTGGATCTGTATCTGCTCTGCTAATTAATATTGACTTAAAAGGGTTAACTAACATTCATGATGTACCTAGCATGTGCCAGCCATGGATAGAGAAGCTTTACACATCACTAAATTCTATTCTCACAATCATCCTGGGGGAATGGATTAAAGACCCCTTTTTATAAATGAGAAAGGTGAGGTTCAGAGAGATCAAGCATATTTTCCAGGATGAAACTCATAGTGAATATCCAAGATAAAACCCAAGACTGACTTTAATACTCTCACTCAAGAAGGTGGGCATGTAGCCTTTAATGCAAGAGGGTACCTAGATGCATCCTGGAGTGCAGATCACACATGAGGGAACCTCACTGCCTCTTCAGTTTTTTATACTTAGATTTCAGAAGCAGTTTATGGTAATAGATTCATTAGAGATGGAAATCTTCAAATCAACCATATGATGTGACACAAAATAGCAAACACCAAAAAAAGCAAAAATGCATATTAATTAAAATTGAAAATGGGCAAATTATAAGTTATTGAATTATTCAGAGAATAGTAAATGAGGATGGTTATGAGACAATAATGTAGGGCAATGATTCAAGTAGTGAAAGCCATCTCTGTGAGATTCGGGACATCCCAGCCATGTAAGAAATTCTTGAAATGACTTTTGTGCATTAGGAAGCTGCAGGCTAAGGTAGACTCACTGATCGTGGGATCATTATACCTCTATCTGGAGTGGGGGAGAGAGAGGGAGGGCAGAGAAGTATCTGTACCATAATTAGATTCCAGGGAGATTTGAGATAGGGCCACTCCTTTCTCTTGGTCTTGACATCTCTGCGTCTTGCTTCCAGATCCGGCCCCTGGCTGTTCAGGGACAGAGATCTAATAAAGAGTTGAACAGTGCAAGTTTGAATTCCATCCTGTGTCTGGACAGTTTTTAGTTACAAAACTGGTTTGGCTATATGGCTGGTGTGCCCACTTCTGTAATGTTTCCTGGATCAGTCAAGATGCCACCCTCAAAAGAAGGTACTTAAAGAGAATTTAATGAAGGGAGTACTCAGAACTGTGGGCTGTAAGTCAACAAGGGGTGGCAGAGCCCCCAGAGACTAGCAAGAGCAAGCTCTGAACACGCCAGGCCTGATAGGGCAAAGAAGAGGGATGGGATATCAGAACCTGGAGAGAGCTTGTATAAGTTCATCTTCATTTTTGGTGATGATAGGAAAGAAACCGGATGTTGACAGACAAGAAAGCTGAGCTAAGCTAAACAAAAGAGCCATATAAATGGGCTGTAACCAACCTGAGATTGTAGTGGGGGGCAAGAGTGTTTCTTTCCCAACTTTCAAGAACAGGAGTGTGTTTGAGGCTTTATCTAGGAAGTGCCTTCAGGTCAGTCTATTTTCCCACTCTACCTTCTCCAAAGGGCACACACGTGCCTTTCTCCACCCTCAATCCCAGCCATATTGTTTCTTATCAAAACCGACTCTTCCTGCTTGAAAGAAGGAGCAGAACATTTTGCTGAATATGTTGTTGTGTTGCTGTTGTTGTATGCCCTTGAGTCTATTCCAACTCAGAGCAACCCTGCATGACAAAGTAGAATGGCCCCATAGGGTTTCCTAGGCCATGATCTTTACGAGAGATCTCCAGATCTTATCTCCCTTTTGGTCAGCATCCAAGTGCTTAACCATTGTACAATCAGGGCTCCTTTTTTTGAACACAGAGGAAAAAAAATATCAATAATGCCTAAAATTTATTGAGTGTTCTATGCTAGGCACTGTGCTAAGAGCTTTATAGGACTTATTTAATTCCCAGTACAACCCTATGGGAATACTAGGATCATCTCTATTTCAATAGTGGGTATCATAGATTGAATTGTGTCCCCCAAAAATATGTGTATCAATTTGGCTTGGCCATGATTCCCAGTATTGTGTGCTTGTCCACCATTTTGTCACCTGACGTGATTTTCCTATGTGTTGTAAATCTTACCTTTATGATGTTAATGAGGTGGGATAGGCGGCAGTTATGTTAATGAGGTGGGACTCAATCTACAAGATTGGATTGTGTCTTGAGCCAATATCTTTTGAGATATCGAGAGAAGCAAACAGAGAGACAGAGGACTTCATACTACCAAGAAAGCAGTGCCGGAAGCAGAGTGTGCCCTTTGGATCAGAGGTTGCTGAGCTGGGAAGATCCCAGATCAAGGTAAGATTGATGATAATGATCTTCCTCCAGAGTTGACAGAGAAAGCCTTCCTCTGGAGCTGATGCCCTGAATTTGGACTTCTAGCCTACTAGGCTGTGAGAGAATAAACTTCCGTTTGTTAAAGCCATCTACTTGTGGTATTTCTGTTACAGCAGCACTAAATGACTAAAATAGTGGGTAAAGAGTGAAGCCTTTTTTATTTTTAAACTTGTTATGCCAGTTGTCCAAGGAGTCCCTGGGTGGCACAGATGATTTTAATCACCATTAAGGTTGGTGGTTCCAGCCCACTCAAAGTCACTTCAGAAGAAATGCCTGGTGATCTGCCTCTGAAAGTTCACAGCCATGAAAACCCTATGGAGTATAGCTCTTCTCTGGCACACATCAGTCTTCATGAGTCAGAATCAACTCTACTCAGCTGTTCAGTTACACCAACTTTTCAGACTTTTATCAAAGCCTTCTAAAGCTAATGGAAACTCTACATCAGCAGCAATTCCCAATAAAGATTTAAAATTTCTTTCACACTTTGCAAAAATTACCTAACTGACCCAAAAAATTTCCAACTAAACTGATCTATACAATGTCCATATTTGTCTTTAACGTACAGTCCCACAAGAAACAAACACATAATAATATACAAAAACAGTTTTTATATAACATCTTTCAGCCTTTTTTATATGGTACCACCATCATGTGATTCTGTGGCATGTAATTGGATATCTGTGAGATGAATTCAGATTATAGTTTGCAGCCAACACAGGACAAAAATGCCTAATTTATGGGACACATAAAGACATCACTTTCCTCAATGTGGAATTCACCCTGTAGCTCACTGACACAAACAGGAGAGCAAACACTTTCCTTCTGGAATCTCAAGGTGTTCTATTTTGAGGAAAGCAGGATTTGATGCAGGTGGCTATTGAATTAGCTATTAACATTGATTAGAAGCATATATTTCATAATGTTCTATTTCTCTCCAAAACAAAGAAAAGGCAATTTTAAACACAAATCTCAGCTTCTGATATTATGTCTGATTCCTTCATACTATTTTGTGAAACAGAACTATAATTCAAACCTGTAAGTTAATGGAGTTTGACAGGAAGGTACACATAACGTTTTGCAAAAGAGCCTTGATTACATTCAGCGCTGCCTCTTGATAATAAAGCCTTGACAGCTTCCATTTCTCAAAAGAACAGCTTTATTATGTTCCCCTCAATTCTAAGTAGTTACTTAACTTTAAAATAGTTGCAAGTAAACAGGAGCTTCTCTGCTTCAAAAAAAAAGAAAGAAAGAAAGGCAGGTAAGAGGCATTTCTTATCCAGTTTCATCCAATCTTCCATCACTTAAGAAATTTAAAGTAACAAATTGGGTGTCATTTAAAACTTTGAATACTTTAAAATGTTTTAGTTGTCCCTTAGAAACTGTATCAGTTAGGGTCCAGGCAGGAAACAGATGCCATACACTCAAATTAGGTGATGTGAGGAGAATTTAATAAAGCCACCATTTACAAAGCACAGTGTGTTGTGTGGGAAAACTCCCATGAGTAGTATAGTCTCCGGGGCTAGAAACACAATGGCATATTGCTACATCTAGGACTGAAGGGAAAAAGGCAGGGATCGGGTTATGGGGATGAGGTACTGTGAGCTTTAGTTGAGGAAAATTAACCTATGAGATAACCTATAGGAAGGGACTAGGGAAAATTAATACTCTGGCTTGACTTTCATTCCTCTGCCAAATTTCTTGCTGGAGCTCCCCATTGACAAACCCAACTGGCAGCTTGATGATGCAGTCCATATTTTTGTCAACCTTCTTGAGCATGAAGCAGGTTGGAAAAGGGTAAAGCAGGGATTGGAAGGGGTAAATATAAAATATCCAGGGGAGTTGTGTTTTAGGCAATCATCTAAATTGCTTCTATTCGCCTACTTTTGCTGTTAAAGGATACACATTTAAGTCAGGACTTAAAATTTCTAAGGGCCATTCTCTAGTCAAGTGATATTTCAGGAGGGAATGACACGACCCAGTTTGCACTCATGAACCACACACAACTATTAACGGTTTTCAACAGCATAAGAGAGCTGTAAACAGTGTCAGTTTGGCTACCTAAATGAACCTAAAGTAAGTCCCCACAAAGTCATCTGGAAGACTTTTAGGACATCAACCCACTCCAGAACCAATAGAAGCAATGGGAATGTACTGTCTTGCCAATAAGTCTCACCACTGGTGAATCTCATCATCATTATTTACATATTATTTCTTTTCTTGAGAAAACATGTACAGCAGTAATTTTGTAGGAAACAGCAGTCTTTACATGTCCACAGCATGGAAAGAATTTTGATTGTAGATCTGTCTCAACGATTATCTGCAACTTCATGACTGGTTATAAAATATAAGAATTTGGTCTGTTCTAGTCTCTTTGCATCTATGTCCCATTTAATAAATTCAACAGATATTTATGGAGTAATTATCATGTGCCAGGCCATGTTATATGTACTGGAGATAAAGCACTGAAGTAAAATTTTACCTACGCTGGGCTTACCATTCAAGGTTTGAATCATTTTTGCAGTTATTACAATTATCAGAAAATGTGGAGCCTTGATGGCACAGTGGTTAAGCATTTGGCTGCTAACCAAAACTTCAGCAGTTCGAATCCACCAACCACTCCTTGGAAACCCTATGAGGAAGTTCTACTCTGTCCTCTAGGATCGCTAATTATTTAGATAAAAAAGTATTATTATATAACCTGCGGCCATTGAATCAATTCTGACTCATAGCGACCTGATCATCATCGTCATCGTTATTATATAGGTAATTCAATAAATCCATATGATACTTATTAATTAGAGTTTTCGACACAGTTTTATATTCATCTTACATATGTGGGAAGTTACAGTCCTTGCTTTTAAGAGTTGATATTTTGGTAGAAAATACATAAAAGCATAGGCATCATATTAATCTGTGCTTTTCTTTCTCTCTCTCTTTCTTTACCATTGTATGAATTTATAAAGCAGGAGACAGTGCTTGCTTCATTCACAAGATAGAATGTTGTCAAGTGAAACACAACATGATATATGCCAGAAAATATTTGTGAAGATGTACAGAATGGGAATGTAGATTTGCATTTTATTTTTATTTCAGAGGAGTAAAGATGAGCTGTGCTATGCAAAAATCTATTGAAGCAGTCACTGATGCATGAATGCTTCCCTATTGGTTCCATTTTGATCCACTGCAGTACCCTTGGATCATGTTCTTGTCTGGCTTTTTATTAGCAGGACAAGTGCTAGGCTGGTTTTGAAGAAGACAGTTCAGGGTTTCTTTAAATCTTTTTTTTTAAATTTTTTAATCACATTTCTTGTTGTATTGCTCCATGTCAAGTAAGCATGAACCACAGTGCACAGTATATTGAATTTTTTTCAGGTAGTTCAAAACAAATTAATTCTCTACCCACACATCATTTAAAGTACTAATTCCCTGTGCAGCCCGCAAACTTCAATCTGTACCTGTTCGGCATTTAAAGTTAAGGCAGTGCACCATAAACACCTGTTAAAGTTTATAGCCATCTGCTTCCTCAAGAAATGTAGCTTCTAATAATACCAAATTAACAGATGGGAAAGAGCTGTAACCTCAACTCTGAAGAGGGTAACTGTTACCTTTGAATGAACACAGTGCCATTTTGCTGGTAATTGCTTGCAAGGGCTACAGGGACACAGTTCAACACTGATGGCCTATTAGGGACATGTTTTGTTTTTGTTTAGGGATAGTTTGGATAGAGAGCATTTCTTGATGGTTTTTAAAACTCTACATTAAGGTGGATCTTCTGCTCTCAACCAAGGAGCAAAATAATTAAGATATAATGAAATGTGCTTTAACATACGACAGTCCTGACGATAATGAAAGGATACTTCTGAGACCGAAATGGCAATGTTTTAAATAAGAAATTAAGGATGGTTATAACCCACTTGTCTAGAATTGTGCACAAAAATTGAATGTCGAGAGGAAATTCATAGCGAACTATATGATTTTCAGGAACTATTCCTCTTATATATTCATAAAGAATTGTGAAGACTCTTGTTGCATGAAAGTTAATTCAGGAAAAAAGAAAAAGTAAAAACAATTATAGACCTAAGGGTTTTTCTTATTTTGTTTTGCAAAATTAGCATGTCTTTGTGTTGTTTTGTTTTTCTGATCATAAAAGTAACGCCTGCTCAGTATAAATAATTCAAACCACGCAGAGTGCTTAAAGTGGAAAGTGGAAGGTAACCATGATTTCATGCTCCACAAACCTGAGGAACAAACATCAGTAAATCTCTTTTATTTTTCCAGTGAGTGACTCAAGAACCCACATACCAGTTTCGGAAAGCGTCCAATATCTATCTCTTGGGGCTGACCCCATGCTATCCACAAGTAGCCCCTGTTGTGGCTAGTCCATAATGTGAAGAGAGTACCCAAGTCTGAGCCCAGTCTGGTCCTGTGATGTTTCTTGCCACACACAGTTTCACTGTTGAAATCTGGTCCTCCACTGCCCAACCAAAGAAGCTGATGCACACTGTGGAGATGCTCAGTGGTGCACATCTCTGCTTGGTTTTCTGTTGACTTTGCTAATAGACCATGCCTTCAGCACCCACCACTGAATGTGTTAGTTTCTTTTTGCTGCTATAATAGATGTGAAAATAAAGGAAGATGACCCAAGTGAGAATAGGCAAAGACTCTTTATTCAGAGCTTGCTACAGCAAGGGAATAAGCCATCATCATTTGTGTTCAGCAGAGACTCAAGGACAATACTTTTTGTGTTTGGGTTGATTCCAATTTGTGACGACCTCATGTGTTTCAGAATAGAACTGCATTACATAGGATTTTCATGACCTTTCAGAAACAGATCACCAGGGCTTTCTTCAGAAGCACCTCTGGTTGGGTTTGAACTACCAATCTTTTGGTTATTAGCCCAGCGCTTACCCTGGCGCTTACCTGTTTGTTCGCACCACTCAGGGACTCAAAGGTAGGCAGGGAAGGGTAAAAGCTTTACGGTGAAAAAAAGGGGGAAGGTTTCAGGTCTGTCCCGATTGAACATTATTGGCATGTGGAACCTGGAGGTGGGCTATCTTGATAGAAGTGGCGCATCCTATGTGATTGGTTAGGAGAGCACATTTGGCTTTCTCTGGTTGATCCTAAACTGGAAATACAGCAAAAATTAGGGATGTTGGCAGTTATTTATCAAGTCTTGGCCACAGGGAATCAATTGCTATGGAGGTTGTAGTTTTGCTTTCTGGACTGTTTGCTGCAGGGGTTGTGGGTCATGGTTTTGTTTTTATATAGGATCTGGTTCATTTTCTCACAAAATTACCAGAAATTTAGTAGCCTACACAAGACAAAATTATTATCGCACAGTTCTGGAGGTCAGAAGTCCCGTAAGGATCTCACTGTACTAAGATCAAGCTGTCAGCAGGGTGGCAGATCTTTCAGAAGGCTCTAGGGGAGAATCCATTTCCTGCTCACTTGGTTATTGATGGAATTCAGTTGGTTGTACTTATAGGCTTCAGCTTCCAAGCTCTCACCTCTGTTTTCTTCCTTTATATGAGCTAAAGAGCATTCCCAGTTTCTACAGGCTACCACTTTCCTTGGCTTGAGGCCCCATTCTTTCCTCTTCAATGCTAGCAATGGCGGGTTTGTGTTGTTTAAACTGCTGTGGCATCAGTAGGAAACTAATACAGATGTGAAGGGTGATTAGGAGGTTATTAGACAATTTAGTGTGAGAGTATGAATGGTTAGGTGATGATGTGGGAGGGCATTCCAGGCAGAAGGAATAGCATGTGCAAAAGCACTGACGCACTTGCGCACAGGGTGAGATACAGGAATTAAGAGTTGGTGGAGATTGCTGAAACCTAAAGTACAAAACTGCAATGGTCATCATAAGTAACACCATCAAGATATGTGTAATGTACCACTATTATTCAACACTGTGCTGGAGATCCTAGCCAGAGCAATTAGGCTAGAAAAAGAAATAAAGGGCATCCAAATTGGTAGGGAAGAAGCCAAAGTCTCTCTATTTGCAGATGATATGATCTTATACACAGAAAACCTCAAAGAATCTACAAGAAAACTACTGAGTAATAGAAGATTTCAGCAAAGTGTCAGGATGCAAGACAAACATACAAATATCTGTTGGATTCCTCTACACCAACAAAGAGAACTTCGAAGAGGAAATCACCAAATCAATACCATTTACAATGGCCCCCAAGTAGATAAAATACTTAGAAATAAATCTAACCAGAGATTTAAGACACCTATACAATGAAAACTACAAGACACTACTGCAAGAAACCAAAAGAGACCCGCATAAGTGGAAAAACATACCTCGTTCATGGATAGGAGGACTCAACATTGTGAAAGTGTCAATTCTACCCAAAGCGATCTACAAATAGAATGCAATCCTGATCTAAATTCCGATGGCATTTTTTAATGAGATGGAGAAACAAATTACCAACTTCAGTCTGGAAAGGGAACAGGCCCCAGATAAGTAAAGCATTACTCAAGAAGAAGAACAAAGTGGGAGGCCTCACACTACTTGATTTTAGAACCTATTATACCACTACAGTAGTCAAAAGAGCCTGATAATGGTACAACAACAAATACATAGACTAACGGAACAGAATTGAGAATCCAGACATAAGTTCATCCACCTATGAGCAGCTGATATTTGACAAAGGACCGAAGTCCAGTAAGTGGGAAAAGACAGTCTCTTTAACAAATGATGCTGGCATAACTGGATATCCATCTGCAAAAAACTGAAACAAGACCCATACCTCACACTATGCACAAAAACTAACTCAAAATGGATCAAAGATGTAAATATAAAAGCGAAAATGATAAAGATCAAGGAAGAAAAAATAAGGACAAAGCTAAGAGCCCTAATACATGGCATCAACAGAATATGAACCATAAGTAACAATGCACAAACACCGGAAGAGACACTAGATAACTGGGAGCTTCTAAAAATCAAACACTTATGCTCATCAAAAGACTTCACCAAAAGAGTCAAAAGACAGCCTACAGACTGGGAAAAAACTTTTGGCTATGATAAATCCGATCAGTGTCTGATCTCTAAAATCTACCAGGTACTGCAAAACCTCAATAACGAAAAGACAAATAACCCAATTAAAAACTGGGCAAAGGATATGAACAGGTACTTAACTGAGGAAGATATTCAGGTGGCTAACAGACACATGAAGAAATGTTCAGGATCATTAGTCATTAGAGAAATGCAAATCAAAACTACAATGAGATACCATCTCACCCCATCGAGGCTAGCATTAATCCAAAAAACACAAAATAATAAATGTTGGAGAGGGGGTGGAGAGACTGGAACACTTATACACCTTTAGTGGGAATGTAAAATGGTACAACCACTTTGGAAATTGATTTGGCCCTTCCTTAAAAAGCTAGAAATAGAAGTACCATACGATCCAGCAATCCTGCTCCTTGGAATATATTCTAGAGAAATAAAAGCCGTCACACAAGTAGATACACGCACACCCATGTTCATTGCAGCACTGTTCATGTTCGCAAAATGATGGAAACAACCTAGGTGCCCATCAATGGATGAATGGATAAACAAATTATGATATATTCACACAATGGAATAATACACAACAATAAAGAACAATGATGAACCTGTGAAACATCTTCTAACACGGAGGAATCTGGAAAGCATTATGCTGACTGAATTTAGTCAGTCACAGAAGGACAAATATTGTGTAAGACCACTATTATAAGAACTCAAGAAAAAGTTTAAACACAGAAGAAAACACTCTTAGATGGTTATGAGGGTGGGGAGGAGGGAGTGTGAGGGTTATACACTAATTAGGTAGTAGACAAGAATTTTTTTAGGTGAAGGGAGTGACAGCACACACGACAGGGGAAGTCAGCATAACTGGACTAAACAAAGCTAAGAAGTTTCCTGAATACAACCAAACACTTTAAGGGACAGAGTAGCAGGGGCAGAGGTCTGGGTACAATATTTTCAGGGGACATCAAGGTCAATTGGCATAACAAATTTTATTAAGAAAATGTTCTTCATCTCACTTTGGTGAGTGGCATCTGGGGTCTTAAAAGCTAGTGAGTAGCCATCTAAGATGCATCGATTGGTCCCAACCACTGGAGTAAAGGAAAATGAAGAACACTAAGGTCACAAGGAAAGCATTACGCCAAGAGACAGAAAGGGCCACATAAACCAGAGACTCCAGGGTGCCTGGCTACCATCAATGTTCGCCTTGACAAGGAACACAACAGAGAGTCCCGGATGGAGCAGGAGAAAAGTGGGGTGCAGAACTCAAATTCTAGTAAAAAGACCAGACTTAATGGTCTGACTGAGACTGGATGAACCCCAGAAAGCATGGCCCCCAGACTCTCTGTCAACCCAGAACTAAAACCATTCCCGAGGCCAACTCTTCAGTCAAAGATTAGACTGGACTATGATGCCTACAGTGATACTCATGAAGAGTGGGCTTCTTAGCTCAAGTAGATACATGAGACTAAATGGGCAGCTCCTGTCCGTAGGTGAGATGAGAAGGTAGAGTGTCAAGTTGAATGGACACAGGAAATCAGGGGCGGAAAGGAGGAGTGTGCCGTCACAGCATAGGGTCATATAACAATGTATGTATAAATTTTTGTATGAGAGACTAACATGAATTGTAAACTTTCATTTAAAGTACAATAAAATAAAAAAATAAAAGATACGTGTAATATAAGATTTTTTTTTTTTACCTCATGAAAAAGTAACTGGCATATCAATTGTTCATATACAAGTGATAAGCGGGTTTCAAAAGCAATCTGGCTTTGGAATAATTTAGAACTTGTGTCTGCCATTCACCAGCTGCATGACCTTGGTCAATATACTTCACTTCACGGAATCTCTATTTCCTTATACATGAGCTAGAGATAACCATAACAGGTACATAGTTGTTGGCATTAAGTGGACAAATGTATCTTTGCTGCCTAGAAAAAAAGAAAGAAACAAAAGAAAAACAAGAATTCTGACAATCATAATAATTTTCCTTATGCCTAGAATGTATTCTTTCTAGTTGTGGATCTAAATCTATAGAGAGATTGATTGATCCAGTGGATCTATAGTCCTGGAAAAGATGAAGGCCATGTTATTAGTCAGCTGGGCGTGTCAGTATAACCATCAACTTAACAACTAGCTGAGGTCACTTTTCTATTTGCACCAGAGGTGTCCAAAGCATGTTTAAAGTATTGGCATGATCCAGCTGCAGTCCGTCGCTTATCCATGCCAAATTAGATGCATACCATGGAAAGTACTCTAAATCACAATAGATTATTTGTTTACTTAATATCTAGTTATTATTTATAGTAAAGTAAATTGTGTCCTCCAAATGGCTATTAATAACACATACCAATTTATTCAGAATAGTGGTTTCTGGTTTCATGACTCTTAGAAAATAAGCAGGATAAGTATGATGACAATAGCTTCTATGTCCTACATGTAATTATATTATCTCTAATTTGCAAAATCTGCTTGAACTGTGCCATTTTTTTTTCCTTACAGAAATTTACTATTTTTTTCATGCAGAAAGACAGGAATAAGGTATTAAATGAATCACAGTTTACCTTAGAGAAATCTCACAGTAGAAGCATGGATGATAGGAGAAAGAAAATTGAGTATGCTTTCTCCTTTTTCATTTTGTAAACTAGACCTCTGAGATTGGGAGGCCCAGTTAACTTAGGAAAAATAATAACTAAAAGCAACCCAAATAAAAACGTCCCATGTGGCAATTCTTGAGACCAAATTAGATACATACATCCACCCAAACCCAAAAGACACATACCCTTGTCTAGCTAACTATATGTTGGGGATAACAGCAATACCTATTCTATAATACTTGAGATCACCATGAATGGGAATCGACTCTATGGCAACAGATTTTTTTTTAATTCTCATGTTGTTGTGAATATTATAGAAGATGTTATTGTTGTTAACTGCCATTTAGTTGGCCCCTGACTCATGGTGGCCCCAGGTACAACAGAATCAAACACTGCCTGGTCCTGCACCATGCCTGTGATAGGTTGCAAATCAGATCATTGTGATCCATAAGGTTTATTGGCTGATTTTTAGAAGTGGATCACCAGGCTTTTCTTCCTAGCCTGTCTTAGTCTGGAAGCTCTGCTGAAACCTGTTCAGCATCATGACAACACCCAAGGCTTCCCTGACAGAAGGGTGGAGACTGCACGTGAGGTGCATTGGCCCACAAATGAACCCAGGTCTCCTCTATGGAAGATGAGACTTCTACCACTTAACCAAGATAACCCAAAACCAAACCCGTTGCTGCTGAGTTGATTCTGACTCATAGAAACCCTATAGGACAGAGAAGAACTATCCCATAGGGTTTCCAAGGAGCAGCTTGTGGATTCAAACTGCCAACTTTTTGGCTAGCAGCTGAGCTCTTAACCACTGCTCCACCACTGAGCCAAGACAGTGGGTGTAAAATGCTTAGCATAGTATCTGGGAAATACTAAACATTCGATTGATGTTAGCTAATTTTATCAACATCATCAGTCAGCAGCATCATCCTTACTGTAGTTGTCATCAACATTAACTGTTTCTTCTGTGTGAAACTTTTAGCTCCTTGACTTAGACGCTAGGAGGGAATGAGCTTTAGGTCACCCAGAGTAGCAAGAAAGAAAGAGAAGCAATCTCAGGGGACTCTAAGAGCAAGAGCAGAACTGGCACAGCTCTTCCCAGCCTCAATATCTGTGCCAGTGAGTGCATATTTGATTCCCAAGAGAGAGCATTTCCTTCTGTGGTGGGAAGGGAATCTTTCCATCTGCTCCAGGTCCCTGCTAGAAGTCCAAAGTTTCTGAGCATACCTTGGTATTGTCATAAAATTTAGTATGTATCTAAGATGTGAGTAGCATCTCCTTACATCTGGGACCCTTGTAAAATGTATACCTTGAACACTGGTATCTATATGCAACGGTCCAGTACCCTCACATTATGTTCCAACCATCATAAACCACTTAGAGTTTTTTGGGTACACTCCACTCTTTTATGTTTCCACTTTTCACATGTATATCTACTAAGTATACCCTTCATCTTTTATCTGCCCACTGAACTCTATCAGACTTGCCTTTTAACACTCAGCTTAAGCATCTTCTCTTCTCCAAAGCCACCACTCATCCACCAGTTTGTCATACTGTGGTGGCTTGCGTGTTGCTGTGATGCTAGAAGCTATTCCACTGGTGTTTCAAATACTTGCAGGGCCACCCATGGTAGACAGGTTTCAGTGGAACTTTCAAACTAAGACAGACTAGGAAGAAGGACCTGGTGATCTATTTCTAAAAAAAAAATGGCCAGAGAAAATCTTATGAATAGCAGTGGAACATTTTCCCATATAGTGCTGGAAGATGATCACCACAGGTTGGAAGTCACTCCAAATACAACTAGGGAAGAGCTGCCCCCTCAAAGTAGAGAGGATGGGTTAAAGCTTTCGGGACCTCCATTTGCTGATGTGGCATGACTCAAAATGAGAAGGAACAGCTGCAAACATCCATTAATACTTAGAACATGGAATATATGAAGTGTGAATCTAGGAAAATGGAAGTCTTCAAAAATGAAACGGAACGCAAAAACATCGATATCCTAGGCATTAGTGAACTGAAATGGACTGGTACTGGCCACTGTGAATCAGATAATCATACGGTCTACCATACCGGGAATGACAAATAGAAGAGGAATGGTGTGGCATTCATCGGCAAAAAGAATATTTCAAGATCTATCTGGAAGTAAAATGTTGTCGGTGATAAAATAATATACATATGCCCACAAGGAAGACCAATCACTGATGCCAAAGATGAAGAAATTGAAGGTTTTTATCAGCCTCTGCAGTCTGAACTTGATCAAACATGCAATCAAGATGCACTGGTGACAACCGGTGATTGGAATGCAAAAGTTGAAAAAAAAGAAGCAGCAGTAGTTGGAAAATATGGCCTTAGTAATAGAAAAGAGGCAGGAGTTTGCAAAATAGAATTTTGCAAGACCAACAACTGATTCATTGCTAATGTCTTTTTTTCAAAGACATAAACAGTGACTATACATGTGGACCTTGCAGGATGGAATGCACAGGAATCAAATCGACAATATCTGTGGAAAGAAATGATGGAGAAACTCAATATCATCAGTCAGAAGAAGGCCAAGGGCCAATTGTGGAACAGACCATCAATGGCTAATATGCAAGTTCAATTTGAAGCTGAAGAAAATTAAAACAAGTCCACGAGAGCCAAAATACAACCTTGAGTATATCCCATCTGAATTTAGAGACCATCTCGAGAATCGATTTGACTCATTGAACACTAATGACCAAAGACTAAACGAGTTGTGGGCTGACATCAAGAACATCATACATGAAGAAAGCAAAAGGTCATTAAAAAGACAGGAAAGAAAATGCTAAAATGGATGTCAGAATAGATTCTGAAACTCGCTCTTGAACATAGAGCAGCTAAAGCAAAGTGAAGAAATGATGAAGTAAAAGAGCTGAACAGAAGATTTCAAAGGGTGGCTCGAGAAGACAAAGTAAAAGTGCAAAGACCTAGAGTTAGAAAACTAAAAGGGAAGAACATGCTCAGCTTTTCTCAAGCTGTAAACTAAAGAAAAAATTCAAGCCTCGGGTTGCAATATTGAAGGATTCTATGGGCAAAATATTGAACAATGCAGGAAGCATGAAAAGAAGATGGAAGGATTTACACAAAGTCACTGTACTAAAAAGAATTGGTCGACATTCAACTGTTTCAGGAGGCAGCATATAACCAAGAACCAGTGATATCGAAGGACGAAATCCAAGCTACGCTGAAGGCATTGGCGAAAAACAAGGCTCCAGGAATTGATAGAATACCAATTGAGATGTTTCATCAAACAGATGCAGAGCTGGAAGCACTTACTTATCTATACCAAGAAATTTGTAAGACAGCTACGTGGCCAACTGACTGGAAGAGATCCATATTTGTGGGCATTCCAAAGAAAGGTGATGTAACAGAATGTAGAAATTATCTAACAATATCATTAACATCACACACAAATAAAATTTTGCTGTATATCATTCAAAAATGGTTGCAGCAGTACATCGACAGGGAACTGTAAGAAATTCAAGCCAGATTCAGAAAAGGAGACGGATAATATAGCAAAGAGTGGGAATTCTAGAAATGTAGTTTTGCTCATGCCGAATCTGTACATAGACCAAGAGGCAGTCATTTGCACAGACCAAGGGGATACTGCATGGTTTAAAATCAGGAAAGGTGTGTTTCAGGGTTGTATTCTTTCACCATACTTATTCAATCTGTATGCTGAGCAAATAATTCGAGAAGCTGGACTATGTGAAGAAGAACGAGGCATCAGGTTTGGAGGAAGAATCATTAACAAATTTCCATATGCAGATCACACAACATGGCTTACTGAAAGCAAAGAGGATGTGAAGCACTTACTGATGAAGATCAAAGACTACAGCTTTCAGTATGGATTATACTTCAACATAAAGAAAACAAAAATCCTCACAATTGGACCAATAAGCAACATCATGATAAATAGAGAAAATATTGGAGTTATCAAGGATTTTACTTACCTTGGATACACAATGAACACCCGTGGATGCAGCAGTCAAGAAATCAAATGAAGTATTGCATTGGGCAAATCTGCTGCAAAAGACCTCTTTTGTTTAAGTGTTAAAAAATCAAAGATGTCACTTTAAGGACTAAGGTGCACCTGACCCAAGCAATGGAATTTCAATCACCCCGTATGCAAGTGAAAACTGGACAATGAATAAGGAAGACCATAGAAGAATTGATGCCTTTGAATTATGGTGCTGGTGAAGAGCATTGAGCGTACCATGGACTGCCAGAAGAATGAACAAATCTGTCTTGGAAGAAGTACAGCCAGAATGCTCCTTAGAAGCAAGAATGGCGAGACTTCGTCTCATGTATTTTGGACGTGTTATCAGGAGGAGACAGTCCCTGGAGAAGGACATCATCCTTGGTAAAGTAGAGGGTCAGCAAAAGAGACAAAGACCCTCAATAAGATGGAGTGACACAGTGTCTGCAACAATGGGCTCAAACATAGCAATGATTATGAGGATGGTGCAGAACTGGGCAGTATTTCGTTCTGTTGTACATAGGGTCAATATGAATTGGAACTGTCTCAACAGCACTTAACAACAACTTCTCTGAAGACTTTGCTGGTCTAACTGGGCACAATTTAATCATACTCCCTTTTACCACTACTATATGTATTGTGGAGCCTGGTGGTGCAGTGGTTAAGAGCTCAGCTGCTAACCAAAAGTTTGGCAGTTCTAATCTACCAGCCACTCCTTGGAAGCCCTATGGGGCAGTTCTACTCTGTCCTATAGGGTCTCTATGAGTTGGACTTAACCCAACAGCAACTGGTTTATATGTACTGTACAATTATTTTTAAGCTCATTTATATGAAATTATCAATCTCATCTCTTTTCAACTGAAGTATTGGCAATTTTTTAATGTTTGAATCTAATTTAATTGCTATTAGATAACTAACAGCTAATAACCCTATTCTTCAAACATTTGTTAAAATGTTAGGTAGTCTGGGAGCTATTCATGGACATGGACCATGCTTTATTCAACATATGTAACTGTATGTTATAGAGGTTAAGATATGTATTTAAAATCTGCTCAATAATTTTCATCTGTAACTTAACCTTTCCATTTCTCAATTTTTTTCTGCAAAATGAAACCAATTACTCCAATCATCATAGGTTATTTTCAAGGATTAAATGAGAAAGCATGCACTAAAATTAAATGTTTTTAAAGGTTTCGGTATAGGCTTAACTCTTTTCAACTAATCCTATTATTGTTCTTCAATTAGATTAAGACAAGTCACCTGAACACGATTTGAAATTGCACACACGGAGCCTTCTTTGGAAAAACAAAAAATAAAAGAAATTAAAAACAAACACGCCAATAAAAGATTGAACCTAAATATGGATGGACTATTTTTGAAAGCCAGCCAGCCTGAAAATGAAACATCTATCTTTAAAAATTCACAACATAGCGTCTGGGATCTTAAAAGTTTGCAAGTGGCCGTCTAAGATACAACTATTGGTCTCTTGCCATCTGTAGCAAAGAAGAGTGAATGAATCCAAAGACTCAAGGAAGCAATTAGTCCACAGGACTAATGGCCCACAGGAACCACGGCCTCCTCTAGCCTGAGACCGGAAGAACTAGATGATGCCCAGCTACCACTAACAACCACTCTTACCAAGGACTTACAGACTATTTGCTTTCTTATACACTGAATTTGTTGAAATGTTCTTTCAAGTTTCTGCATGATCTCATTCTAATTGTTCAGTTCTTAGCTCAAGTGACATTGCTTTAAAGAGGGCACCAAAGATCGTCCAATATGTGGCTTCTCCTAATTACTTTCACATCTCCCTGAAAATGTCCTTCACAGCGCCGGTCAAAATCCATACTGTCTTGCCTAGTTACTTGCTTTTTGTTTGCTATCTCTGTTCTTCAAACCACAAATTAATATGTTCCATGTGGATAAGTGTTATAACTCTTTTTTATGCCATACCCAATGTCTTAAATAACTTCACATATAGTATGTGTTAAATAAGTCCTTGCTGAATAAATAAAGTTATAAAAATATTATATGCTAACTATAGAAAATTAACACCAGAATATAATTTCCAGGAAAGAAGAGACTTGTTTTATTTATTCCTGACCTAAAAGAGTGCCTGACAAATAAATAGTAGGTATCCAATAGAAGGTCCCAGTTAGAATACAAAAACGTGGAACAAAAATCAAATTGATAAAAAAAATACCAGACTTACTGGATGGATAGAGAGTAGAGGAACCTCTAAAACTATCGCCACCCCCCACCCCAAGATACCCTTTTAACCTGGAACTGAAGCCACTCCTGGAGATCACCTTTCAGCTAAATAATAAATTGGCTTATAAAATAAAAAATAACACCTGTGAGGAATGTGCTCCTTAGATCATTCAACTATAAGAAATCAAACAGCAACATTTGCCCAAAAACAAAGATGAGAGGGAAAGGAGGGGCAGGGGAACTGAAGGGATAGAGCGGAAGAAGTCAGGGTGAAAATGGAGAGAGTGCCGACACATTGCAGGGAGAGCGACCAACGTCATGGAACAAACTGTGCATGCACTGTTGAATGGGAAACTAATCTGCTGTGTAAACTTTCACCTAAAATCCAATAAAATGTTAAAAAAAAAAATCACAACAAAGTCAGGTATTGGATCCAGAGGCCTTGAGGTGTTCATTCGCTGGTTGTCTTGATTCTTAAAGAAAACTTAGAAACATATGTACTCAGTGACTATGCAGACAATAAGAAGACTCTTGAATGACTTGTATTCTCATCTTAAATTTGTGCAAGAATACTGTCAAATGCATATACACAGAGTCAGAAAAAAAAAAATCCCTAAAACTAAAATACATATTAAATCCTAACGAAATTAGGAAATTGTTCTAGAAGCAAAACAAGAATAACAACAATAAAGAGGAAAATGTTACTGTTTCACTAAATGATGGAGAAACACAAGTATAACATGAATACAGCATTAAACATATTATCTGATTAAATCTTTCAATTACTATTTTAAAATAATGATTACCTATGGAAAAGTGCTACACAGAAGAAAGAATGCACATTGTGGTCAGAAAGATCTGAGTTCAAATCCTTGTTCTTCTGCTTACTGGCTGTGTAAACTTGGACCATTTAGTTAACTTGCCTGGGTCTCAGTTTCCTCACTTGCAAAATATGGATAATAGCACTTTCATTGTATGGGTGTGGTAAAAATTAGGAATGATGAATACAACAATCTTAATTTTATGACTAAAACACATTTTTCCTCAACTAAATGGTATAAAATTCCCTGGCCAACATACAGAGTATGAAGCACACACACACACACACACAAACACAAGTAATAAATAATCTGGACAAAGGTTGGTAGTGGACAAGTCCAGCTCTTTACTAATGCAGTATTCTCCCAGAAGGGATTTGAGATCTTGTATGAAAGCCTAAAATACATCTTGCCAAGAAATTGCTGATTTTTACATTTCTGTAAGTAGAAAGATATTGTTGTTTCCCAATGATCCTCTCACCCTACCACCAATATAGTTATGTCTGTAACTATCAATATGTTATTCAATTTTTAAAAATTGATTTTACAAGTACTATATTCCAAACACAGGGTCCTTGGATCCTGCAGCAAGTAAGACTGTGATACCCTGCTAGTTTTCATCAGAACCAATTCTTCTCCTCCAATATATCGACCTGGCACAGGGTAATATGGTTAGAAACTACATTTTCTGCAATTATATCTCACCAAAGATGAACTGGAAAATGACTGTGCCTTAAAGTCAATATGAATTTTTTTTTTCTCTGTGGGACCACATCACTAACTCAATGCATAGTTTTATCAGCTAAAGAATTTTAAAGAGGGAAAGAACATGGTCATATTAAGAAAAAAAATGTTCACAATATAGAGAATCAACTGGAGAAAGTAAGAGGAAAATGAGCTAACCATCATCCAAGCAAGAAGTAATTGTAGCCTAGAACAGGGTAAAGGCTTGGGGATTTAGAACCGCAGGACTTGGTTACTGAGGAATTTATTTGGTGCCCACATTTCTGGTTTGGGTAGCTCGATTATTGTTAGTGATGCCATTGACTGCTAGAACAAAAACAGGAGAAGAAAATGCTTTACAAGAACGCAGACGAACTCAGATATAGATACAACAAATTTTACTGTGAATATTTTGCTGTGCTATCTGAGGAATATTTAAGGAATGATATCCAGTAGCTAGCTGGAGAAAGATTCTCCAAAATAGATTTCATTGGAATGGTCAAAAATTAGGCACAAATGGTGCTTTAGAACCCAAGCAATGAATGTTTTTCAAGGAGAAGGTGGTCCACATCGTCAAATGGTACTGAAAAGTCAACTGAAACAACTAATGAACATATTCATTGTATTTACAAAGAAGATGATTATTATTAGTGATGTCTGAGAAAGATGTTTAGTAGTCTGGTAAGGGCTAAAGCCTTGTAGCATGAGTTGACCTATTAATAAAAGACAAGAAATGAGGCAGCCCGTGTATGCAACTCATAAACGCTTGTCAAGTGGAAAAATGAAAAGGAGGCAGAGATGGAGAAAGTTGAGATTGAAGAATTTTATTATTTGTTTGATTTGGTAAAATAAATGAATTAAACATGATTAAATCACGACAGGGTGGCACCAATAAAGACTGAAGTTACACACAAACCAGAAGCCAATGTATTTAGTGAGAGGGAATTTATCTAGTGGAAGATCCAGAAGTGGAGAAATGAGCTTTTGACAGGAAGAAGAAGGACTTCTAGTTTACAAAAGGACAGGTTGAGTATAGATGTAAAAAAGCTTTTAGGTGTATGTAGGAAAGGGGGTGGACAAGAAGTTCAGAGAGTTCTTGAGGACTTTTATTTTATTTGTGAAGTCAGAATTAAAGTACTGATAGAGAAGGGAAAGCACTAGGAAATGGGATTTAAAAAGAGTGGAGAAGGTTTGGAATCATAATCTTAGATAGTAGGAGAGTGCTAACTAAATAAATGATGGGTTTTCCAAGCAGTATTGAGGATTACGTTGCTGCTGGAGATGAAGAATTTTTCTAGAACTGCAATCAACAGTCCAGTGCTAGTCCTGAAGAAGGTGAAACGGGGTATATTCAGAGTTTTTGCCCACCCATACAATGGGTGGGCAATAATGGTCATGGATTGAGGATATTCACCTGGAAATGGTTAGAGTAATAGATCATTGCACCTAAATTCATTGGAAAGAAAATAAAGAGTAGGTCTGACAGGTGTAAAAACTTTTTTGAACACTTAGCACATGTGATACAATTTCCAGAAAGAAATATTTGGAACAAAGGAATGTCGCAAACACCTAATCCAAAAGGTAAAAAACAAACAACAACAACAAAACAACTAAATTTTAATTTCAACAGAGTCATAGTGACCCTATAGGACAAAGCAGAACTGCCCCACAGGGTTTCTAAGGAGCAGATAGTGGATTCAAACTGCTGACCTTTCGGATAGCAGCTAAGCTCTTAACCACTTGGACCACCAGGGCACTTGAAGGATAGTAGAGGGAAAAAGATCACATGTACAGAGTAAGCATGTTCTCCTGCAGAAAAATAAAGTAGAAATGACTTTCTAATGCAGAATAGAGTTAAAAAGAGTGGAAAAATACGTGAAAAAAGAGAAATATAGAAATGAGAGTTGTTAAATATTATATGGCCAAATGAGCAGGGCTATGAAATATTCTTCCTGACAAGCTTAAGTAACAGGATGTCCGAGTGTTTGAGTGATTTAAGTATGGGCTTGCTGGAAAGAAGAGAGATAGAAACTGTAACCTCTCAATATCCTTCCCAGTCCAGACATGCTTTACAAAGCTATTGACCCTCTATGGGTCAACTGTCCTTGTAAATAAACCTGGAACTGCTGTTGATCACAAAGGGAGTTTCACACGTGGAAGGTATGAAGCTATGGTGAAATTATCTTTTGAGGTATCACATGCATATTAAAATTTCAGTTTATAATATTTTAGCCTGGAGTTATTTCTTAATTACCCAATCATTTTACTTCGATCATATGCAACGAGATTTGCATGCACTTATAGATTCTCCTTGGCCTCTGTCTAGGCTAAACTTGCCCATTAGCACCATTAACAGTTGGTAAGTAGAGTATCCACTTGTTGCTATCTCCATATAATTGTAGTCCTAACATAAATTGCCCTTAATGTGCTACTGTAAACACATCTAAAGAATGTTCTTGAAACCAGGATATGGAGAACGTATTACATGAAGTACACAAAATCATTGTATGTCTACAAAAAAGTACGAGGAATAAAAAATGATTAAGTTTGGAGTATGTGAAAAGAACTAAAGAGTTAAGTAAATCAGTTAAGTCAGTTATCTAAATGACTTGAGCAAATGTAATTTTTCTCTTTGCAATGAAGGTTCGAATGAAATTCCATTTAGAAAGGGAAAACAGGATTAGGTACAGCAACTGTAAGAATGAGGCATTCTTAGATATTTTATTGCCCATAACATTACTTGTTTGCCTTCCAATGGTAACATTCATACATTGGATAATTTTATAGCAGCCTATATCATAAACTTTTAAATTAACCTGTTTTACAAGGTGTAAATATAGCCTAAATAGGCCAGACACATTAACGTAGGGTCAAATGAGTTTGTGTGAAGCATTTTAAAATTACGTGTCTAAGCTTTTAGTACCTGCATATTGATTTTAGATAATTTAAAGCATTAAATAATTGCATGTATCAATGCCCTAGCTAACAATAATTGCTGAGTAACATAATTTAAATACTTGTAAAATCTGACTCAGCCTCAGTGCCAGCTATTAAGGCCAACTTGAACAAATACACACTTCATTTTTATTGCTAACAATTGCAGAAGGTGTTAGATTTTATTGGTTTCCAAATGGACACATGAATATTTATTTAAAAGAGGTTCACTTTTGCCAAGCGTCTCTTCAGGAAGAGATACTAGAAACAAGGAAATTGGAGGTTTTATTCCATAGAATATCTTTTGGTCAATCATTTTTTTTCACTGACATTAAATATTAATTTTTTTTTTAAAGGATCGATGAAATAGGTAATTGTCAGGAGTACGGATAGCATATTGTGGGATAAACTCTAAAGCCAATTATCAACACAGTTGAAAGCCAGTAGAGACATTGCTTATTACCGTTTTTTAAACAGTATTTTTTAAAAAGATACTGAAACTTAAAAAAATACAACTAAATATACAACTAGAATTCTCATTCGGGCAATTGTTTTGTACATCTCTCTTTGTAATATCACAGAGGTTAACGCTTGAGACACTGGAGACAGACAGACCTATATTTTCTGCAGCTTCTTGGTGTGACTTCAGACAAGTGACCTCTGTAAACCTCAGTGTCCCATCTGTATATAGGGATGAAATACACCTATCTTCTCCTGTTATCTCAAAGGCCAAATGATAAAACACTCTTAAAAACCTTAGCACAGTGCTTGGCACAGAATAAACAATTAATATGAGCTCTTCTTAAAATTGAAAATGGCTTAATGAAAAATAAATTGTTTTACCCTTTGCTGGGGGTAAAATACCTAAGATGTTTAAGGTTGAGCATAAAATTGAGAACAGGAGCTTAACTACTATATAAAATGATTTATGGCTTAAGAAGAGAGAATTTAACTTAAAATTTCCTTTTTACTCTGTGTTTTGTATCTAGAGAGGGAGTCCTGGCTCTGAAAAATTTTATAGTCTACTAAGAGTGAAAAGATAGGTTGAAAAAAATCAAACAGAAAACAAAAAGCAAAATAAAAACCTCCCTATGATACACTGTATATTTTCATCATCGTTTGAATTTATTATTGTACCTATGTAAGAAACTTTGCAAAACTATCTCCTCTATATTTATTACTGATTTCTCTCTCTCCTGCATTCTTCAAGCTTTGCGTCATAACAGCTTCTTCTCTCATTCTATTGAATCTAGAATTCTAGTAGGTCTGTACTACCAATAATAAATAAACAAACCTACCTTCATATTTGACTATTCTTCCGCCATTTTACTTAGCTAGAAACCCAAAGAAAATTCAAGTTTCTGCTGTACTACTCTTCCTCTTTTCACTGCCAAATTTCTTGAAAGGGCATCCCACACCTGTGTCCTACAGTTCTTCATTGACAACTCAGTGTTTAGCACTTATAATATGGTTTCTTCCAGACCCATTTTCCTGAAACTGCTCTCTCAAAGGTCGCCAACTGTTTCTACAAGATTACAAAATCCAACAGTCTTATTTTACTTCTGGTTGAATGTCAGCTCTTGACATTGTTAATCACCATTTTTTACATACAGCTATTTTTTCCTTGACTTCTCCAACACCGTACTATCTTCATTTCTTGTTTACAGCAAATATTGCCTTGCATGTTGCCTATATATCAAGCAGAATGTTGGATATACAAGTGTGAACATGGAAGATATGGTCCCTGTGCAGAAAAAGAGAATCACATGCACAGAAATAGACTCATGAATGCAAAGATATCAGGAGTAATAAGGCTTAAAGAAATAATAATAAGTAATTTAAATAAAACAGGTTTGGTTTTGCTAGGATGTGACAATTATAAATAAAGCAACGTAAGGAGCTAGCCATGCAGAGAGAGGGAAGCATTCACTGTAGACAGAGAGAGGTTTATTATTTTTTCAGATGGGATGTGTGGGAAAATATGTCTTTGTTGATGGGGATAATCTGGTAAAAAGAGAGAGAGAAATGACACAGAAAAGAGAGAGACCAGGAAAAGGTGTGAGTCCTTGAGAAGGTAGGAGGGGACGGGATTCTGAGAAGAAGAGGGCTACTCTTCTCATTGTAAAGGGATAATAGGAAGACAGGATAGGTACGATAGCAAATGAGTTTGGGTCTACTGGTAGAAAGGTAAAGGCAATTGTGAGCTATTTATTTTTAACAACCAAGTGTGAGGAAAGATCACTAGTTGAAAGAAGTGTGGTACTGGGTTTCAGCACAAGAACATATAAAACATTAGTGTTGGGGAGCAAGAAATAAATTACTATATGACACTGTTAATCCTTCTTGTCGCCTTTGTTCACCTCCCTTCCTTCTCATGTCCCTCAAATGTAGTGTGTTTTGTGGTATTATCAAGCATCTCCTTTTCTCTTGCTTGGAAAATAATACTTATCCCCTTAAAAAAATCAAATATTTTCCCACCAATCACATTAATGAAAAAAATAAATTATCTCCGTAGCCTCATATCTGTTGTTGTTAGCTGCCATTGAGGTGGCCTTGACTCATGGTGAACTCAGGCAAAACGGAACAAAATGCAAAGTCTTGGGCCATCTCCCTTGATTGGTTGTGGGTAAGACCATTATGATTTCTAGAGTTTTCATTGGTTGATTTTCAGAAGTAGAAGGCCAGGCCTTTCTTCCTAGCTTGTCTTAGTCTGGAAGCTCTGCTGAAACTTGTTCAGCATCCTAGCAACATGCAAGCCTCCTCTTATAGAAGGGTGGTGGCTGTGCCACGGGAACTGAACACTGATCTCTCACATGGAAGGTGAGAATTCTACACCAAACCACCAATGCTCTTGCCTAATGTCTACTGCCCACTTAATATCTCCATTTGAATGTTCTGATTTTATCTTACTGTCAAAAATTTCAAAAGTGAACTTTTCTCATAAAATCACTTTCTCCTCTAAACTTTACAGTTTCTGTTAATGGCACCTTCATTCTTCCAATCTTGCCAAAATCCATCTTCACCATTAACTTCTCCCTCTTCTTCTACAGGAGCCCTGGTGGTACAGTGGTTAAGAACTATGGCTGCTAACTAAAAGATTGGCAGTTTGAATCCACCAGCCACTCCTTGGAACCCTATAGGGCAGTTCTACTCTGCCCCATAGAGTCGCTATGAGTCCGAATCGACTTGCCAGCAATGGGTTTGGTTCTCCTTCTACATTCAGGCAGGAGCCATGTTATGAAGGTCCTCCATTCACCATGGTTCTCTTCTCTATTCTTGTCTTGACCATCAGTGGTATTATAGTGATCATTTTCTTTCTACTGCATGATTGCAATATTCTCCTAAATAATTCCTCGTCTCCCATTCTCATCCCAGAACATCACTGTAAATTTTGCTAACAAATAGCCAATAAACATGTGGAAATATATTTAATTTCACAACTAGTCAAACAAATACAAATTAGTGATAATACATTGTCTTGATTTAAAAAAAAAAGCATCAAGTAGTTTTTAACCACGCTATCATTGAGAGTACACAAATATAAACGTGTATATATAAAATGTTTGTGTTTTATGCTTATATTTGTATTTAGTTATAAAAGCCTAGAAAAAAAATCGTGGAAGAATTATCGCAGATTTACAAATGGCTGCAATTCTTCACCCTGTTCTAAGCCCATACCTACTTAAATATGACTTTGTTGTTCTTCCCATTGAGAGCTGGAGTCAATTTCCCCACTCCTTAAATTTGTAACTTGCTGTGATGATATGCCAGTTCTTGAACTTACACCTGGAGAGGCCTTGCATACTTCTTTTCTCTTTCTCTGAACCCAGCCACTGCCGTGTCTATAAGCTTGGGCTAGCCTGTTGGAGGAGGAGAGACCACATGTGAAGTGTACCTCAACAGTCAGCCAACCAACACCCAGAGGCAGAGGTGTCTACTAAGAGTTGAGCACAGAAACTTGAAGAAACCCACCAGAAAATCAGAAGAGTAGCTCAGCCGAGCACAGTATAAACTAACAACACACTAATGATCCAGATAAACAGTTATTATTAAGCTGCAGAGTTTTGGGATGGTTTGCTCGATAGCAGCAGTGAACAAATACAAAGATATACCCAAATCTTAACACTGAATATATCTATCTGGGTGGTAGAAATACAGATCTGTGATTTTTAATAGCATTTTTTTTTGCTTTGATGTGTTTTCTAAATTATACCAGAAATAACCGATAATTTTATAATGAGAAGAAAACAATAAAAGCCATTTGGTACTAAAAATCAAATTAATCAATCTTCCTAATATACAAACACAGGATCTGGAGCCAGGCAGACCTGCTTGAAAATATTATTATTATTATTATTTCAATTATGAGCAGCATGAGCTTGAGCAAGATCAACCTCTATGAACTTTATTTTCTCACTTATCTGCTTGCCCACACAAAAATTTAAATTTTGTGAGGCATTCTACTCTGTTTCTCTCCTACCTAGAACAGCGGCTACATGTGATACATACCACACCAGTTGCCATCAAGTCGATTCCAACTCGTGGTGATGCCGTGCATGTCAGAGTAGAACTTTGTTCCATAGAGTTGTCAATGGCTGACTTTTTGAAAGTAGATCACCAGGCCTTTCTTGTGAGGTGTGTCTGGGTGGGCTTGAACCACTGACCTTTCAGTTAGCAGCCAAGTGCTGAACCGTTTGCACTACCTAGGGAATCTGCATAAATCCTTAATTATTCTTGAATGAAGGAATGCATGAATGAGGCAGAAATGATACAAAAAGTGAATTGCTCCAATGTTACCATCCTGACACTTTTAATGGTTCGAAACCATGATAGAACCTGGTATACGTTTGGGCAATGTGAGAGAGAAAAGATAACCACAACTTCTTTGCCTTTCCTCTCCTTAAGAGGTGGAGTCCAATTCCTCTCTCTTAATCTGGGCTGGCCTTAGTGACTTGCTTGACAAATAGAAGAGAGCAGAAGTGATAATCTAAGATTTTGAGGGTAGGCCATAAGAAGTCTTGTCACCTCTGCTGAGCCACTTGGAACTCTCTATCTGGGAAATCTGACCTTCCGTGTAAGAAGCCTGACTACTCTCAGACTGCTATGCTGGAAAAACCAATTGTGGGCACTCGGCTGGACAGTCCCAGGGGAGCCTAGTTTTCAGCTATCAATACAAAGGCACCGTATTTGTGGGTGACACCACTCACACCCTTCTACAGCTCATTGACCAGTTGAATACCACCAAGCAATGCAACTGATATCACGTGGAAGAGAAAAATCACCCAGTTAAGCTCTGCCCATGTTTCTGACCCACAAAGTTATAAGATAATAAAATGGTTGTTATGTTAAGCCACAGAGTTTCCAGGTAATTTTTTACACAGCAATAGATAACAGGAAAAGGTGGAAAATGTTTCTAAGGATAATAGCTGACTCGAACTCTATGCGATATTTGAAAATTGAAAAGCACTTTTTGTTCAAACCACTAAAAAACTGAAATCATTTGTGGGAGATTGGGCCCATTTCCAAAAAGAATTGCATGCAATCCAAGAAATGACATAACTTTTGAATCTCTAATTTATGATCCCTAACTTCAGGTATACTGTACCCATTGCTGTCAAGTTGATTTCGACTCATAGGAGTCATTCGAAAAGTGTTGGCTGGTCACAGAGTGTTAAGCAAAACTTATGAGTGAGAAGTATTAGGGAGCACAATGTTTTTCAGAATAGTCTGAAAATAGTTTAAAAATATGTGAATGTGTCAGCTAGTAAGGCATGTGTACCTACAGGGATTTAGAAAGCTTACTGAAGGGGTACAGGAGTTAATCGATATTTTAGCAGGGCCCAGAAGTTATAATCACTAAATAGGATAATAAAATCTAATCCTGAACTGAGCCTATTCCCATGTCTCTTCAGTCTGTCCCTCACTCCTCAGATGGAGAAACTGCAGCTGAACATAACCACTGAAAGAGTTTAGCCAATAGTGTTCTTTTGCTACTCGAGAAAGAAATGTGGAGAAAAACACATTTAAAGTTTCTGGATCATGGATTAAAGAATGTATGTGTTCAGGAGAATGACCGCAAAGCATAAGGGACAGATTGGAATTGCTTAAATAATCACACAAAAGCTAGCAAAAGCTGATGGACACTGGTTATGAGCTGCAGAGAGTTCGCAAGAAATGTTATTGCTCTTTTTTTCATTGAAAATATATTAATTCAGGGTTTAGGCCACTACAACTCAGTTATCTAACCATCTAATGTTCCTGACCCTTCTTCATTTCAAACTAAGCATGCCATACATATCCTACTTCTCATGTGCTGCACAAAAAACTCACTTCTCATCTTTCTTCCTTATTAATGTCTCCTGTTAGAAATGAAAGAAGACATACAAATACATAAAATTGAATCAAACATCTCCGTGACACAAATACACAGGGGAGAAATGGTCTGGGAACAAAGCTACATAATCATAATGTGGCGTGCAGGGATTTTTTATAGAGTTGCACATACTCCCCCTACAGATGATATCATCTTTTTCTATATCCTTTTCTTTTAGGACATAAAATGTCAAACATCTTATGATTGGTGTAGGATATTTTTAATCTCTGTGTCAAAATGGCACTGAGGTTAAAAGCTAGCTAGAGAATGAGGAAATGAGTATTAAAAAGAGAATCGGAGTTTTTAACCTTTCCTAAATTGTGCAGCGGAAACTGATTATTTGAAAGGAAGGTAGTTGAAATATTTTATTAGAAGCATGGAAAATATCCCAAATGTAATCACACCCACTAAGGAATGCTTTGAGTCGGAATCAACTCGATGGTAGTGGGTTGGGTTTTAAGGAACACATTCTCACAGACCTACACTAGTTATCAAAGTTCAGAGCTTCTTGGATCACATTTTAAAGTGTGGAATTTTGTAGGGTATTCTAAAGTTCTAATTTCCCATCATAGCAAAAGCCATGTTTTAGAAACTATGGCAGACCCTACTGAGTAAACTCATTTGAATTTCCATTTTTAAAATTGCTCATAAAAGTAGAAAAAAATCAATCTACCGTTTAAAAAAATCTCTGAAATCTATTTTCTTTCATATAAAATTTAGCTTATACTTTCTTTTCTTGATTCACATCATCTTTATGGTCTCTTTCATTCTAAAAGTTATAGTATTATTGTTGCAACTACTATCTATTTATTAAGCACCTTATTACATATGTGGCAATATAATGATCTGATTATTTCAATCAAATCCCCTCATTCATTTGACAATTAGATTCTGTTCTAGATACTATATAAATAAGAGACACTCCCTGGTCCCGTGTATCTTACATTCCACAAGAGAATCTAGGCAACAAACAAGTAAATGGCAAATAAAAATTATTGCTAATTGCAGTAATGGGTATGAACGAAATAAATAAAGGACTAGATGTTGAAAAAAGAAGATGTCTTATTCAGATAATGTTGTGAGAAAAATTCAAGGAGGTTGACATATAAACTGAGCTCTAAAGGAAGTGAGGTTGCTGGTCACACAGACTATAGGGAAGGTACGTTCCAGGCAGAAGGAGCATCATAAGCAAAGGCTCTGTTGCTGGAAAAGGTTGACCTGTGCCAGGAGCTGAAATAAGTTCAGTGGGGTACATATGGGAGGGTGGGGGTGGCTGCAACAGTGAGTCACCTGGTATGTATCAGATATTTATGAGACACTGCAGATGTTTCTTCCTTGATTATCTATGCCATTGAAAGCTATTGAAAGTTTTGTAGCAGTTGAGTTGTGAGATTTTATTTATATTTTTTAAATATTTTATTTGCTGTATATAGAAAGCAAACTGCTGAAGGGTGAAAGCAGACTCAGGGAGATCATTAAGAAAACTATTGTGAAGAGCCAGAGAAAAATGATGGTGGCCTAAAATAAGAGTTTTAGTGTATATAGATAGAACATTGAATCAAAAGAGTGGAGAGAGTACTAGCAGGACTTCCTGTTGGAGTAGATACAAGGAGTATGGGGATGGTAAGGACTAGTGAAAATCCAAAGATAATGCCAGCGTTTCTACTTGAGAAAATGGTGACGGGACCATTAAATTAGAGGAGATTCAGGTGGCACAAATTTGGAGTGAGTAAATTGTCTTGGAAAAGGCATAGCCAGAATGCTCCTTAGAAGTGAGGATGGTGAGACTTCGGCTCACATACCTTGGACACGTTATCAGGAAGGACAAGTCCCTGGAGAAGAGCATCATGCTTGGTAAAGTTGGGGTTAGTGAAAAAGAGGAAGACCCTCGACGAGATGGATTGACACAGTGGCTGCAAGAATGGGCTCAAACACAGCAACGATTGTGAGGATGGTGCAGGACCTGGCGGTGTTTCATTCTGTTGTACATAGGGTCTCTATGAGTTGGAACCAACCTGATGGCACCTGATGACAACAACAAAGAATTTCTTTTTGGATATTTTAAGTGTGGGACTCCAGTTGGTGACATCAAATTAAGTGTGTCTGGAGTGCAGAGAAGAGTCTGCTTTTACAGATAAATTCATAATCAGCAAAAGTGAATTCAGCTCAACAAATTCTTATTGAGAGTTCTTGTTATACAAGATGTGCTGCAAGGCATTTTTTCTAAAGAAGCTTTCAAATTTTGAGGGGAAATGGATATTATTGATGCTAAGTGGAGGAAAAATATTCTGCAGGGTGATTAATTTTGAATCTGTTTGATGGAAACGTATTTTTTTCAGGGTGAGTAGAGTTGGAAAAGAGGGGTATAGACATTCCACCCTGCAGAGATAACAGAAAAAATGACGCTGGAGTAAATAAGTAATTTCCAAGCATTTTGGTAACTAAATCAGGTACTGACTTTACAGTGGTGGATAAAGGTGGACCTGGTCGCTGTCCTCAAGGAGCTTATAATTTAGTGATACAGGCAGACACTGACCAATTTATGAGAGGTGTCATTTCTCTTACAAAATTAACTTCAAGGTAGCGTATAAGCACTAAGCTAATCTGAAGTTTGAGGATTTTCATCTCTGAGAAGGTGAGGTTTCAGCTGAAAAGTGCAGAATGACTGAATGCTATCATGCTATCTAGGTACAGAATAAAAGAGTACCATATCAATATCTGAATTTTTTAATGAAAAGATAACCTTGGTTACAATTGGGGACTGAACGGGAAGGAGGGATAGTGAATGCAGGAACACAAGTCAGCAGTCTACAGAAGTGGTCCAAGCCATACATGGCATACACTAGAGTAAAGGCAGTGTGATTAAAAGAAGTGTCAGAAATAAAAAGACATTTTTAAGAATTAGAACTGATAAGACTTAATGATTGACTGACTGTGGGTGGTGGTGAGGATGAAAAAGTCAAGGTTACTGACTTGAGTAACTCAGTAGATGATGATGCCTTTTATTAAAATATAGAACACTGAAGGAGGAGTGGGTTTGCAGGAGGGGATGGGAAAAATTATTAGTTCAGTCTAAACATTGAACTAGTAATACTTTTAAGGTCAGCAGATAAACTATGATTCTCTGTTAACTAGACTAGGACCCTGTGAGAGAGATGACCACAACTATGTTGTTCAACATTCTATTCCTAAAGTCTATTACACCACTGGACACATAGCAGGTTCTCAAAAAAACATCTGTTTCATTAATTCTAAGTAGGCTGCACTAAAGTTAGGAAGCTTTTTGTTTTAAATAAATATCAAGCAAATAATGATAATAACTTGTCTGGTTAAAATATCCCTTATGATTGTGTGAACACTTTTCAGTGTGAAGATAAAAACTCAGAGAGCTTTTCATTTTATTTTTTTAAATGACTAAACCACTAGGGATGCTGGGCAACATTATTGCCCATGACATTTATTCCAAACAGTGTTTCATGGAGCAAGACTTCTGTTAAAATTAGTGGTAACTTAAGAAAAAATTATTTTTTATATTCAAGGTATAGAATTTCACAATGAATAATATCTACTAGGCTCTACAAAATCCTATACTACAAACACCTGTTTAACGTTTTTCCTATACCAATTTAGTTTCAGAATTCCATACCACCTTTTCCCCCAGGGTATCTTGTAAAATTTTTTCTGTGGCACACCTTCTTGAAATACAATAACCTATAGCGTTAGTATATGTGCTTTTCATCTAAATCTGCGATGGGGTAAAAAAATATGAATTTGTAAGGTAATTACATACCTGAGATACATCAATGCCATCATCAAATTCAAATATGCAAGACATGTAAATGTTGTAGCTGATAAGGTTTTAAAATGGAAAGGAAAACTCTATAAATGTACATAAAATATTTTCTTTAATACTTCAAAACATAATATCTGAAACATTCTTCGTATGACTATCAAATAAAGGTGTGCTTATTTTCCCTGAATATCGCTTTCCAACTATTTCTTGCTGTTGGGCAGATCTTGCACAACAGGGAATTTCCAAAAACTCAAAGTTGTACCTTTAGAGACAGCACTACAAAGTAGAAATATGCCAAATTACCCAGAAGCAATTTGGATAGCTGGCAAACAGGGCTGCCTGCTGGTTTGTGAACAGTGTAGGTAATTTGCCACTCAACTCTCCTCTATTTGCCTCAATAAATTGTAGGGTACTTAGAACCCTACTATCAGTTATCCATCTGTCTATGTTTCTCTGCTCTGTCAGTGTCTGAGAGTAGAAGGGCTTCATCTTGTCTGTCTCTTTTGCAGTTGCCGGGAAAGATATAAAAGAAATAGGCTGACTTTGGAGGGAGAGGGGTTTACAATTAGTATGTAAAACAGAATATCTCCTTAGCTAGGATAAAAAGGTGATAAGCCCAAAATCAAAACAGAAAAGAACATTAAGAAGGAACATAAAATAAATGACTCTTATGCTCTCCCCAGATGACCCAGCAGGATGATCAAGCCTTGTATTTTCTAATCAACATATTCATAAACAAGATATTTACAAGATGTCATTGACAGTGACTTGGCCCAAACAACCTCAGCGTTGCTCCCCACACTACTTCAGTACTAGTCTTTCATATAAGTGGGAATGGTTGCTTCCAAGTGTGTGTTAAGTTGGAACAGATAGAATTAGGTCCAACAGCTCTTGAAAAAGACAGGTTATTGTCAGGCACCAAAAATGTGACTTGTATTTGCGTCTTTTCTCCAAGTTAATAAACTATAAAATCGAAATTTAATGTTTATTTCCTACCCGATTCAATATACTTATCACCATCTTCTTCCAAAAAGAAATATTTCCCATTGTAATAATGTATTATTTCTGGAAAATTTTTGTCAAATATACTAGGACAAACTGAGAAGTTTATCTAGCAATAGGCACAAAAAATAGTAAGCAGTTACTATCAGCACATAATTTGCTAATTTTATATTGGCTAAAGACTTGGAGTAAAAAACAGTGAGATTTTTAGAAAGGAATCACAAGAGGTTATCCCAGAGACATAAACAATGGATCCACTAGGCAGGTGTTGGAAACCCTGGTGGCGTAGTGGTTAAGAGTTCAGCTACTAACCAAAAGGTTGGCTGTTTGAATCCACCAGCTGCCCCTTGGAAACCCTACGGGGAAGTGCTACTCTGTCCTATAGGGTCGCTATGAGTTGAATCAACTCGACGGCAATATTTTTTTTTTTTTAATAACGTATGTATATTACTCCCGTTTTATGGTAAAGCAATCAAAGGTAGAAAAGTTAAACGCCTTATATAAAACTATGCAGGTAGTAATTAGTAAGACTAGAACTTGAATTCAGCTCCTCTGATTTTAAAAAGCTTTATACTGAGACCTTTATTTTGCTGTCATATGCTCATGATTCCAATTTTTGCTATAGTTTTCACATCTTTTTAGAAGACACCAAAAAACATTTTTAAGTAAAAGCAATTCTTGCTATAAATTTCTCTAGTACTCCGAGTGTATGCTTCTAGTTGGTATTAGCCACTGGGCCATCAGGGCTCCACATATGTTATTAGATGACTATAAAAATTAAAAAAAGAGAATCATTAGTAGGCTTTATCTTTTTGTGAATATTATTAAAAGCATCAGTTGAATAAATTATTTTTGTAGAGATTCAAAAAGAAGTGCTCTGACTTGTCTCCCCAGATGATATACAAAAGTGCTAAGGAATACAATACCTCCCTCCAAAAAAATAACCAAACCTGTTGCCATCGAGTCAATTCTGACTCATAGTGACTGTATAGGACAGAGTCAAATTGCCCCATAGGGTTTCCAAGGAGCGCCTGGTGGATTCGAACTGCCAACCTTTTGGTTAGCAGCTGAGCTGTTAACGATTATGCCACCAGGGTTTCCAATACCTCCCTAGTGGATCCATTTTTTATATCTCTAGGATAACCTCTTGTGATTCCTTTCTAAAAACCTCACTGTTTTCACTCCAAGTCTTCAGCCAATATAAAAATAACAAATTATGTGCTCTTGAAGCACTTTGTTTCTCTTTACTATAAAAGTTTACCATATTTTACTCTAATTTTAGCTATTACCTACCAAATAATCTATGAATAACTTTCAGGTAAGAGAGTCTTATTTATCTTTATATCCCCAGTATCTGGAACACAGCAGCCATTCAAAACAATGTTTGCTGTGCAATATAGCAAACTGTCCAACACCAGGAGGTTCTTACACGCTATCTACTCAAGACAGATATACAAGATGAAACACAACCCCGTTAGTGCCCTATTAGGCACCGGGGTGGAAGTGGAGCAGTAACCAAGGTTGGGCTAGTACTGAATTATAAAAAAAAAAAAAAAAAAAGTCTAAATTGTGCTGTTGACTTTCAGAATCAGGAGAAATACTAGAAAGACAGAGGAAAGTTAGAAGACTATAGAATGCAAAAAAAAAAAAAAAAAAAAAAAAAACATTTTGAAGAAGCATCATGTGTGACAAAGGACTCATAGTTTTTATTGCTTCCAGAAAGCAGTCTGACAGCTTACAATAAAATCAATGTAATTCAATGGCAACTACTAAGAACTGTAGACAGAGAAGAAAAAATAATAAAAAAAAATTAGCTGAGTGAGATTTCCATATTTGAGCACATATAATAGCTCTGAGTTTTCTGCTGAAGAGGTGAAAAGGAAAAATAAATGGGATAATAGAATTCTTCTTGCCTAGGAAGGATACCAATTCAGGAAGGAAAACTAATGTTTTCATTGCTCAAATATCTGAAATGAGTCTGTTGTGGAAGTATTTTTACAATGGGTATAATGGTAATTAAAGCATCCAGGGTAGGAGTTTTTATTTATATAAATGCAGATTTGTTTTTCAAAAAGTTCCTCCAGAACTGAAACCATTCCAAAGCCCACTCTTCAGACAAAGATTACACAGGATTATAAAACAAAAAATAATACTCATAAGGAGTGTGCTTCTTAGTTTAATCAGATACACTAGACCAAATGGGCAGCTCCTGCCCAGAGGCAGGATGAGAAAGCAGGAAGGGACAGGAACAGGTTGGGCTGAATGGACACAAGAAAACTGGGGTGGAAAGGGGGAGTGTGCTGTCACATTGTAGGGATTGCAAACAGTGTCACATAACAGTATGTATACATTTTTGTATGAGAGATTGACTTGAGCTATAAACTTTCACCTAAAGCACAATTAAAACAAACAAACAAAAAGCTGCTCCTTTTATTGACTCTAGGTTTAAACCAAAATACTAAGACAAAATCAGGTAAAAGCAATTCAGGGATCAGAAAAGTATGGTTCAAGAGTATAGCTTTCTGGTAGCCTTATTAAAAACATATGGTGTTAAAAATATTTTTGACCAGGCTTCTTAAACTGAGTTCTCTATAATATGTTGTAGTTTGTTTCATGAGAAAAATGGTTCCATGGTTGAATAATTTTAGAACCAATACATAAGTAATTCTCTTTTATATGTTAATTATTCCAATCAAACTTTAGACTAGAACTATAAATATTTTTCAAAATACAGGTCAGGAGTAATACACTGAAAATAAGAAGAATTAATCAACTCAATGGCACATAACAACCATGTATTTCATTGAGTTTTGTATAGCCCTGGTGGTGCAAATCGTTAAAGCACTTGGCTGCTAAGTGAAAGGTTATCAGTTCAAACCAACCCGGTGGCTCTATGGGAGAAAGATCTGGCAATCTGCTTCGGTAAAGATTACAGCCAAGCAAACCCTATGGAGCAGTCGAAATCCACTCAACGGCATCTGACAACACACACACACACACACACATATGTACATATTACTTATAAATAATTACATTTAATCCTCACTACAACATAGAAAGAGAAGAGAAAGAAACTTAGATTCAAAGAATTTAGCATATTGTTCATAGTCACAAAGCTAGCTGTGCATGAAATCAAATGCACACATTCCCTACTGTAATGTCCCTCAACTTTACACTATGTGGTCCTATTTTCTCTGATGAATTTTACATAGCTGGTTCAGAGACAGCACGCTGTGATATCAGACACTGTGTGATTTTTTTAAAACTGAGTTCCAGCCATTTTACCTTTGCTTGAAACTTTCCTTTGATTCACATTTGCATCATTCAATGACTTTTTTCTTTATCAACACATTTCTGCTTCTGAGTCCATCAGGGATTTTTTTTTTAATTTCAGAAAAATGTATTTTCAATTCTTAGATTTCTATTTTTAAAATAGTTTCTATTTCTCAGATGAGGATTTAATCTTTTTCTTTTTTCCAAGAGTGGTCACCTTTACCACAGGAAGCATGATTATAATAGTTGCTTTAAAGTCTTTGATAATTCCAATATCAGGGTCATCTCAGGTTGGCATTTGTTTATTGTTTTTTTCTTTTGAGAACTGGTCAGTTATTTCCCTGGATATTGGGGAGTAATTTTGGAGTGTACCACGGACACATTAAATATTATATTTTGATACTCTAGGTCCTATTAAATTGCTGTGGAGAATGTTGATTTGTTTGTTAGTTTGCTTGTTTCAGCAGGCAATCAACCTAGTTAGGTTCAGGCTGTGTTTTGCCTTCTAGAGGCAGTGGTTTCGATGTCAGTTTACTTTTCAAATCCTTTGCTCTACGCTTTGTGCCTGCTCATCACACAAGCTACTTAGGAGTTGTCCTGGAACTCTGGTGGAACTTTACATATTCCTTCTTGAAGACTTTGGTGTGCTTCCTTGGGTGTTTTCTGTCCATGTATAGCTTGGGGGTGAACTTCGAACTTTTGTTGATTTATACACAAAATACGGGATCTCTTTCTCTAGCTCTCTCTTCCTTTGGATTTATCTCTTATTCTCTGGCTTCCAGTCACCTATTTTCTGATTCTTCTGACCCAAAATATAGAATTCTTTCAGCGTTTTATCCTTCCACACTCTTGCACAGTTCTGCACAACTGCAGGCAGAGCAGTCAGAAAAAAGAGAGACAGAGAAGAAGAATATGATTCCCCCATATTTTTTTCACAACAGAGGCCCCTTTTCCTGGTTTCTCTATCTAAAAGGAGGGATTTTCTCTTGGGGTCTTTGCACCTGCACCTTCAGCACTGAGAGAGTGCAGTTATACCACCGGGGCGGTCTCAGGTTAGGGCTGGGAGAGGAAAAAAGAAAAACCACGAGGGTTACCTCCATTACCTACAGATCTTGTCCCTCTACTGACTACGTTTTGCTGACCATGATCATTATATAGTTTCTGGCTTGGTTTGCCCTTAGGTCGAAGTCAGAAAATAAAGGAAGAAAAGAAAACTCCAGGATGCTTACCACAGCCGTCCTTCAAGTTTTGACTTTCATCTGCCTGCTACTATTTATTTTTCAGAATCCTTAAATGATTTTAAAAAAAAATATTGTCCACAGTTTTTAGTTGTAATCAGTGGAAGAGATAAGCTGCAGTGTGCTTACTCCATCTTGGTGAGAACCAGGAATCTGTTCAAGACCCAAGTTCTGTGCCAGAAAAAATGGTAATAATGAACCTATGACCTAGAAAAGTTTATTGGGCAGGAGCCCCAAAAACCTATCGTAAACTGTAATGGTTCCTGGAAAGAGAATGGGATTTTATATCAGAAGGACCATGGTGTGAATTCCAGTTTGGATCTTGATCAAACATTTCCAAGGGCAGTTTTCTCATCGGCACGACGGGACAGTAAACCCTATCTCACAGAGTTGTAATGAGCAATAAGGAGCCCTGGTGGTGCAGTGGTTAAGAACTATGGCTACTAACTAAAAGGTTGGCAGTTCAAATCCACAAGCTGCTCCTTGGAAACTCTATGGGGTAGTTCTACTCTGTCCTATGGGGTCACTATGAGTTGGAATTGACTTGACGTCAGCAAGTTTGGTTTGTTTGCTTGTTTTTTTGGTAAGTGATAGAGTGTACAGATAACACTATCCATGTATGGCATAGAGCAGGTGCTTAACAATGGTTGACTATATTATTTCATAAAATTTAATTTTAGAAGAACTGGATCCTAATGTTCTAACAAAGATATATATATATGTACGTACACACACACACACACACACACACACACATATATATATATATATATATATAAGGAGATTGAGGTAGGTATATGAATAGGTAGAAAAATACCTACCTTAATCTCCTTATAGTATTATTTGGCAATAACTAATACAATATGGTTACACTGACACCATGCTAATCTCTTTATGTGCATTTTCTTATATAATCCTCTTCAACAATTCTCTGGGTCTAAGTACTATTACCATCTTCATTTCACATGTGCAACCAAAGAGTCCTAGATGCATAAACTAACTTGCCCAGGGTCAAACTAATAAACAGAAGAGCAGACATTTTAGCTCCAGAGCCTAAACAGGTACCATTACATATCTTGTCTTATCTGGGAATTGATGTTTAGTTGATCTGGTAGAAATGTATTGTTCAGTTTATTTGCTTCTTGAGGAAACTCCTAGAACAGAAATGTAGAGCCTTGACAGCAATATATAAAAAACATTTTGGCATCCAAATACGGTAAGAGGGTGTATTTGACATTATAAGCATGCTCAACTGAAAATTGGAAAATCATTGTACATTACTGTTTTTTACATCTAATTCAACTATTTCAATGTAAGTCAGAATGTAAGATGACTATTAATGGAATTGACTATATAGCAAGTGGATTTTGACAGACAACTGAAAAATAAATAACAATGAAAGTTTCAGTTGTGTTAGAACTTCCCAAATTATCACATACATTTATGTGAAGATGGCAAAGAAATAGATCGTGTGTGCTCATGCTAAACAACCATTTATACAAAAAGTGGGCAAAGAAAATGTATGTGCAACAGTCAGTCAAACACAAAGCAACCCAATAATAATAAGACTAATCTGGAAAAAGGACAGGAAGCCATTAAAAAAGTATTAGCTTTACTCAAAGAATACCCATGATATATCATTAAATTATAATTTATTCTCAAATATTGTGAATCCTGAAATGCAATAAAGTCAGAACAGGTTGCAGATAGTCATATTATTTTCCATACTCACCTATACCCGGATAGGAAGTTCTCATCTTTTGGGAGGAGTGTTTATTTATTCCTACTGAGGTACATAATCAGGAGTATTTCACTAGGCAAGAAACTAAGATCATCCTTACAATGGCAGATGCTCATGCTGCAAACACACAGAAGTTCTTTCTACTGCTTAAAGCCCCATGCATGGTACCTGCCATATCCTCAATATCCATAAAATATCATTTGTAAACAGATGAGGTCAGTGTCTCTGTTATGCTCATGGTGGGGCTGGAAATTAATCTACCAACATTCATGGCTTGTGTTTGAAAGAGCAGTACTGCCAGACTTCAGAAACCTGTGTGATTGCCCAGTTGACTGATCCTAGGCAACCTGTTTAGCATCTATGAGTCTCAGTTTCCTCATCTATATAGTGGGAAAAGAGGAAGAAGGAGAAAGGTGGCAGAATTTTGAGAAACGTGGTTTCTAAGATCCCTTCTAAATATAAATTACTGTGTTTTTAATAAATTTCCTCTAGCAACCTACACAATATAGAAGATAACATGATAATTTCTTAGGAATTTTTCAGGCAGTTTTCAAGACAATAGACATGCACCGTAATTTTAGACTGTACTGCAGAGGATCATAAAGTTTTGAAACGACTTCACTGTATTTTTTTTTTAAAAGCTCAGGAAATCAATGAAAATAAATAATCTGCTATATAGACCCCTTGAGAACAAATACTCTAATCTATATATCTTTGTTTTTCTCAGTACTTAGCAGTGTCCGCTGCATAGTAGATAGACAATCAGTATACACAATTTACATTATGGCAAAGCATTATTCTTCTGACCACTTCAGGATTTCCTGAATTTATTTAGTATTACAGATGTAGGAGCCCTGGTGGCACAGTGGTGTCCAATCCACCAGCCGCTCCACAGTTCTACTCTGTCCTAGAGGGTCGCTATGAGTTGGAATTGACTCAGTGGCAGTGGGTCTGGTTTTTGAGTATTACAGGTATATTTTATTACCCCTAATTTTCTTTTTTAAAAACATGTAAAATGTAACTTCAAGACACTTTAATGATAATTATCGCAGTAGAGTAGTTCTACTCTGCAAACATAGAGTTTCCGTGGGTTGGAATCAACTTGACAGCAACTAATAACAACAGAACTTTTTTTTTTTAATTGTGCTTTAAGTGAAAGTTTACAGTTTAAGTCAGTTTCTCATACAAAAATTTATACACACATTGCTATGTGATCCTAGCTGCTCTCCCTGTAATGTGACAGCACACTCCTACTTTCCATCCTGGATTTCCTGTGTCCATTCAACCAGCTTCTGTCCCTATTTGCCCTCTCATCTCACCCCCAGACAGGAGCTGCAATTTAGTCTCATGTATCTACTTGAGCTAAGAAGCACTCTCTTTACGAGTATCATTTTATGTCTAATAGTCCAGTCTAATCTTTGTCTGAAGCGCTGGCTTCTGGAATGGTTTCAGTTCTGGAACAGCCACATTTTTAGTTAGATGTTAATGGTAATTTTGGGGAAAGTTTTAAAGTATTATTAACTTTCAAAGGTACTACAGATAAAGGAAAACAGGTCCGTTTTATAAGAGCATTTGGATTTGTGTAGGGGTGATGAGACTTAAGAGTAACAAAGGAAATAAATTGTTGCCCAGAAACTCCATTTTGTAGACTGTACATTACAAAGAGAAAGCACTACTACATGGGGAGGATTGACATTGACAGTGCTGGGAAAGTAAAGATTAATATGAAAAGAATACGTGGTGAAGAAGAGTTGGCAAAAAGAGGATCCGAGAGAAGAAGAAAAATAAATAAAGTATAAGATACAGAAAAATTCTTTCAAGCATACATCTCTTTAAGGAATATTACTCTTTAGGTTGACTATGTGGTGGATGAGATTGTCTAATCTTATTTGAAATACAAATATAATGGCAGAGGTCTCATATGCTAATTTAAGAGTTTGGCATTGGGAAGACAAAGGTGGCCTCTAAATTATGCCTTTGGGATCATTCTTCATTCAGATACAGCGACCTCCAACTACACTCTAACTTGCATTTCTTTCTCCCTAGATTCCTTTTTTTCAGCAGTCAACGAGTAGGTTGGCAATACAAAAAAAAAAAAAAAGTCAAAAGAGATAGGAAACAGCATGAGTTAGCCCCGGGTTGAGTGGATCATCTACTTTGCCTACACTGTTAACACTGCACAGCAGAGGCTGCAGACACCGTCTGTGATTTCTTCAAGTTCAGAGTTCTGTTGATGGACTTCCAGCCCACCGGGAATGCTTGGCTCATGTCCTGATGGAGTGAACCACTAATGCAGAATGTAGTGATTTTACATACACATGCAAAAATATAACTAAAAAACCCACACAGTATACATGTCAACTGTTTTTTGGAATTTTCTTTAGAACACAAATTTGTAGTTATTAAACAATATTTTAACTTTCAGCATTTTCAGAAATTCAACTATCTTTATGTAGAAAATCCAAGGAGAATAATGGTATAATGCAAAGCAGATGGGTGGGTGCTGGTTTATAATCTAAATCCCTGTTCATGTGGTAATAATGGATGTGACAGACATAAATGACAGAAATTCTGTCTTTACGGTGTTCACAGATTAGAGAGAGATCTGAGAAATAAGCAAGCATGCATGATACGGTGGTGTGAATGCTACAATAGAGGGATGTATAGAATACGATGGAGAAGAAAGGAGAGGAATTCAACCAAGAGCCAGGGTAGGCTTCACAGAATGCCAGCTTCCTAAACTGAATTTGGAGAAGGAAGAAGATCTAATCAGGCAAAAAATGGCCACTAAGTTCATTCCTAGCAGAACAAAGCTCAGAGATGTTAGCAAGCAGAGTGGCTTCAGAGAATTGCAGCTGATGTCATACAACTCAAGCACAAAGTGAGAAGGAGGCATGGCTACCACTGAGATTGGCAACATCATCAGGCAACAGCACAGACCAAGCTAAAAAGTTTGGATAGATGCCTGATAAAAATGAAAATTTTAGGGAGAGAAGCCTGCTAAGGCACTGAGGGTGGAGAAAAGATAATTCATTCATACATTTAACAAAGATTTATTGAGTATATGCTTTAGGCAGGTACTTTTCTATGTGCTAGGGTACCAGAGTCAGTAAGTGTCAAGAACCCATGCCCCCTTGGAGTTTAGATTTAGTGTGTTCTAGTGTTTATTTTGCTAAGAATTCTTCTTTTTTTTGTATATGATGGGGTAGCCCTAAGGATCCATCTGAAGTTTGAGTGGAAATTTCTTGAATGAGGTTATGTGTGGGTGTGTATTTTTGGAACCTCCTGAATTTTGGAGTTAGGTAGTTAGATAGTTGGGTTAATCCAGGATTGGTTAGGGGTTGAGGTAGCTGGTTAGATAGGAATAGAAATGAAAATAGGAGAAGTCTGTGTAATTGGAAGAGAATAGACGATTGAAAAAACTAACCAAAAAATCAGAGGATAATGAAAGAACCAATCTGAGAAGAAGAAGATGAGAGAGTTAAACAGATTGAACATAATAGTTAAAACCCCTGCTGTTGAATTGATTCCAAATCATAATTTAAAATAGTGATATTAAAGATTAAGATTTTAGAAATTAGTCTTACAAATTTTAAGGCAATAATTGCTGTCCCATGTATAGGGACTTTTTAAAATTTCACAATTTATGTTACAAATATAAAAATGATTCCAAAGCACACATGAATATCCATGTAAAAATTCTAAACAACATACTGTAAAATTAATTTTAATAGCCCATTATAATGATATCTCATCACTATTTAGTACGATTATAATAAGGATAAAGGAATTCTTAGAATTAGTAAATGTCCATCACATCTACAAGCCAAAAACGTCCTCACTTGATAATCATCTTTAACCAATATCCAACATTACATTTGTTGGTGAAAAACTAGAGGATTTACCATTAAAATTTGAAGATAAAAGGCTAAGCATGCCCACTATTTCTTTAATGTTATTATCTGAATACTGCAATTTCTTGGTAATGTTATATGATGCAAAGAAAAATACAAAAATAATTATATGATAAAATAATCATCATTATTCTCAGTTGATACGATTATCCATAAAGAAAAATATAAAAATCTTTAAACTAACAGGAAATTTTAGTAATCTTGACATATTTGTGTTCTTATATGGAAATACTTTGACACAAACTTGTCATTTAGTAATTCATCCTGAAGAAATAATTATTGATGTGGTCAAATAGTTTTAGGCACATATTTTTTTTAACACTATCATAAGAAAAATTGAAAATAATCTGGATATTCAATAATAGGAGAAACTTGTTATTAAAAGGGTTTGAAGTTAATGTAATAACATGAAGAAATGATGTAGGCATGCTAAATGAGAAAAATAAATATATAAACGTACATATTTGTTATGGTCCCAGTTTTGGAATTAATATGTATATATGTAAAAAAGTTGGGAATAAATATTTCAAAATGTGAATAATTAAGTTTCCTTTGGGATAGTGGATTATAAGTGATTTTTATATTTTTCAAAATTTCTATAATAAGGAAAAGAAATAGTAAAGTAATTCACTTAGGGTCTAAGAGGTAGGTCAAATCAAAACTGTTTCACCCAGAGTTTCAGCCCTTAACCTCCAAGCTCTATTGACAGTATTCTGCCTTACTCATCTTTGTATGTCCCATGTCTAACATAGTGCCTGGCACACACTATGAGTCTAATAAATATTTATGAGCCATCTGAGCTACCAAAGAAGAAAGAACTTCCCCTTAATTCTCCCCACAACTTATATCCAAACTCATTATAACTCTACTTTTTTTCATTTGTAACTCATGGTAACAGACACTCAAGCCCGCCAAAATGAAAGATTGTGTATAATGTTATCCAATTATAAAAGCTATTATACTTCCATATGTTTTGATTTAAATGAGATATAAATTCAGATGGAGTCTCTGATGGAATTGCTCTGATCATTCTTTCAGTTCATGTACTCTAGTGCACATGAAGTATCAAGAAACGTGACAAATGCCGAGACAGATATCAGGTCCTTGAGTATTTCACAGTTGAAAAAGGGAGACAGAGGCAAGTAAGAAACTCAGTGAAATGTGATAAATTCTACAACACAAGTAAAAACCAACATTACCGTGAAAGCACAGAGAAAACCAAATTTGGAGCTGTAATTTGGATAAAAGGGAAAAATGCCCCAATACACATGGGACAGTCAGGAAAGGTGTATAAAATAGGAGTTCCATGAGAAAAGGAGAATGAGTAGGAAATGCTATGTTGGGTAGAGAGCAGAAGAATGACATGATTTCCCAGTGTCCCATACCCATTTGGCCACGCAGCACTATAGTAAGCAGGGTTCCTTCATATGGCTCATTGGTTTGGAGACATGTGATGTTAACCTGAAATACTCAACATTTTAGCTCACATTCAGACTTGATGCTGTTAGTCTGTTTTACTTTATATTTAACTATGGTGCATTTTAGAATATTTCTCAACATATCAAAAAAAACCATATTCTAAGAAACAAAAATCACTCAAAATATATGAAATTAGTACTTTTTAAATAAGTTTTAAAAATTGCTTTTGTTCTCAGGGATCAGATTTGATTAGAAACTTTAATGTAGTCAACTAAATTTGCTATTTGACCTTTTCACACTTCTCTATAATAAAAATCATTATATTTAAAAAGAAATTAAGTGGTTTTGCCTAAGAATGAAAGGTAACTTTAATACCACCCAAAAAAGGAATCTAATTCTCCTTTATGAAGAGACACAACATCTGTGTAATTGCTGTCATTCAGAAGAAATAGAAATTTTTGTGTGTTTTCCTTTGGGTTCACATAGCTTATTATAAATATCCTGCCAGTATTGGTTATGAGGTAATGTGACAGTTTCAAATTACATGAAAAAATTCATTTAACATGTCAGAATCTTTCTAAGAAAAGCTTCACAATTGAAATAAATGTCTATGTAAGGCAATAGCAGACCTAGGCAAGGCTGTGCATGTATTCACTATAGCCTTCACCTTGGTGGCCTGCAACATCTCTGTTTTAACTCTCCCCAGCTGGGGGCCAAATGTTTTGACACAGACCTTTTAATAAGACTCAATGTTCTAAACTGAAGGTTAATGCCATTAGCAGCCCAAAAAAAAATTGTTTAAAAATGTGTGGAATTTAATTCTTATATTCTCACAGCATACACTGTTTAGATTAAACATATAAAAAGTAAGTAGATGCAAGATTATTGAAGACTTTAAGTCAAGGATGTTTGATGTTGTTAGTGATCCATTGTATTGGCAAAAAAACTCGGTCTTTCTGTCCAAGGTATTCCCCTTCATGGGCTGTATACAATCATTTGAAGCCATTCTCTTTGGCCCCCACCCGAGTATGTTAGAGTCCCAACTAGTGTTCAGTTAACATGCATTACGACTCCACTCTCTTTTTTAATAATAATAATAAAATCCTTTAGCTTTTATTAAGTTAATTGATTGTAAATAATTAGATAAAATGGAATTAACCATGCAGGCAAGGAGGAGCACTTTAAAATTCGCCTTCACTCTTTCACCCCGTCACCTTACATTTAGTGCATAGTGGGTTTCAGTATTCATTTTTACATTCCTTGGATATCAGACAATAGAAACTGATTTATGCTTATAAATTCCTATTCTGTGGTCCAATTGAGAATGGGTTTGGGTAATGAGAAGTCCATAATATACCTTCAAATACACTATTTCTGTTCAATTTTACACCTGTATGGCTTCTTTTGCAGTTTTATGAATAACATTTCTGTGCGGCCTAGACAAATAACCTTGGACAATTTTTTTTTTTTTCTGTCACTTTCATGGAAGAAATCCTGACCTTACTTTCTTATTTCCTCCTATTTTAGTATATGGTTCTTTTTCAAGAACATCGCTGTACTCCTAAAACCTCATCACACTTGATAATATTTAATACAACACTTGTGATGTTCTGATTCAGAAAAAGTACTCTTCAAGGACATTTAAGCTAGCAGGAAGAAGAGGTACAGAAGTCCAAAAAAAAAAAAAAAAATACTGTCAAAAATGATAGCTCTGAAGTTTAGAACCTTAGAGAAGAAACAGCCTGGGAGAAGCAAAATGGTATCATTTAGCCTCATAGTAAAATCAATATCTCTTTTGGATGGAAAAAAAAAAAAATCTAGCCAACTGGTTTCTTTGACAAGAAAAGGCAGAAAGGAAAATTGTCTCCAGTGAAAGTGGTAAAGAAAGCACATCAAGAAGTTTTATAATTAGGTTTGTTTTCCAGGAAGTTTAAATGCCAGTTACATCTACTCACATGTACCTTTGTCTAATGTTTCAGATATTCTTTATGTTGAATATTTATTAAAATATTTAAAATCTTTTTATTGTAATATAGATAAAGAAAACCACTTGAAAGATATGCATGGCTTAATGAATTGAAGACAGACACACTTATAACCACAGCTCATATCAAGATAGAAATTTGCTACCCACAGCAGAAGCCCCTTCCATGTACCATATTGCAATCACAGCGCCTCCCCTACCTCCAAAAGCAACCACTGTCCTGACTTTTATTGTAATCCCTTTCTTGATCTTTTCTTAAAATAGACTCATCACATAAATGTGCATCCATAGACACCATAGTTTAATTTTGTTCAGTTTTAAAAGTTTATGTCTTAAGTCTCTTTTAATTGATAGGTTCCCTCCATCTTTTTCTATTCCAGTAGTGTTTTCCAAAGTATGGACTTTGCTGATTGCAATCTCATGATGCAATTCAATATGTTCATCTGTTCACTACATTTCATGCAAATTGGAAGTTGGATTTACAACCTGCATCAGACACAGTTTCTATCGCTTTTGAAAAGTATATGGGGTGTTGTGTTCTTTCATCAGGAGGCACGTAATTACTAACGTCTCTCCTTTTGTGATGTTAACAGTCATTGAGATTTAGGCTATATCAATTAATTCACTGGAGGTTGCAAAGCTGTGATGTTCTAATTTTGACGTTTAAAAAAATTACTACCTTTGATTTTTTTATACATCTATTATGTGTACTCTTTGGTTACTGGTGCAGTTTATATAGGAAAGGCAGGATAAATGTTTCCCTTTATTTACCAGTTTTTCAGATATGTTTAATATGGCATTTTTCTCAATCCTTGAATTCAGATTTTTTACCCCTGTGTTCTCAGTGAAGAATGACTTTATGCAAGCTATCAATCCTGATACTGAAATAACTATTTGTCCAGAAAATATATTGCGTAAAATCAATCAAAGAGTCGACAGTTGCTGAAAAGAAAATCAATATGCTTATGGTATGACCCCTAAAGCACACATTTATCCGCCTGGGGAAAAAAAAAAAGTTGATTTGTTTTAAAAAGAAGAAAAGAGATGGTTAAATGTAATAATATTTTCAGAATGTTTCAGACTAGTTACCATTTAGTGGTATAATTCACTTACTGATTCATGGTGACCTACCAACAGGCTGAATCCCTTTATATGTAATAGGAAACATGGGGAGTCTTTGGAAAATGAAATCAAGTCTACTCGAATATCAACTCCTCCAATGCTCTCTAATCACAGTCCAATCTGGAAAAGGCTCAACTGGAAAAAGAATCTCAAAACAGCTGTCTCGTCACTGGCAATGAGCATTTTCTCTTAAATCTCCATTTATTTTATCCATCTTTATATCATTTTGAAATCCTTTTGATGTTATACTAGTCTATAAGTATTGTGCTCTTCTGAACTTTTCTATCTAAGCCTTCAAAGTAGTGTATCATCATAAAATCACTGCAGTTTTGAGTGCCTCTTCCCACCTGTGCCTACATGGCTGCACAAATATGTCTTAGGCTGATGATTTAAAAAAATATTCATCAAGTTAGCCTTTTGCAAACCTAAAGAATCTGAACAATGAAAGAGCATGCAAACCAAACATGTCAAATTTTTTCTTTGGGGAAGTTGCTGCTGCTTTTGGGCAAGGTCCCCAAGGCCATGTTCTGATTTAGAAATATCTGTTCATGTCTCTCCAACATCCCCCTTGAAGCATTTCATCTTTTCTCCTTTCAACATGCAATACAATGTCTACATATGTCTTTCTGATTGCTGGGGCAAACGCCTACCTATTGTTGGGTAGCACCCAGAGCTGATATCATTACAGTGCCTCTGCTATGTGTCCAGTTCACCTAGGAATGTGTGATTAGATATCTGGGAAGAAGATGGAATATCTTCCAAGAATATGGAATCTTGTTCAAGGGTAGCATAGACATAAAACCAAAAACTAAACCCATTGCCATCAAGTCTATTCCTACTCACAGCGACCCTATAGGACAGAGTAGAACTGCTCCACAGGGTTTCCAAGGAGTGGCTGGTGGGTTCGAACTGCCAGCCTTTTGGCTACAGCCAAGCTCTTAACCACTGCACTACCAGGGATCCAGCATAGACACAAGAGCTATCCAAATATTCATATGCTATTGGACAGGCCCCAGCTTCCCCTGCAGTTTGAGCTGGGCTATTTGATCAGCTTCTTCATTTTCAGATCGAGTGCATAAATTTATCCTGCTTGAATCCCAAGCTCTTTGATCTCTCCATGAGGACTTTGCAAGCCATGGATTCTAGATGGAATAGATGAAAAATGGATGCTAAATCATTGTTTGGAGGGAACTCGCTGGTCCACACTGGATTTTGTGTGAAAGAAAAATAAACCTATTTTGTGTTAAGCCATGCAGATTTTGAGGTTTGACTTTTGCAGAAGATAGCTCCAATAACTGTAACTAAAAGAGGATGGCTTAGTTTCTATTTTAAGAAGAAATTTCAAGAGAAATGTTGATTTAGAGGACGTCCCTTGGTTGTTAACATTACCAACAAACAAAAACAGACCAAAAAACCCAATTATCTTCTCTAATTATGTGTTTGGACATCCTTTCCTCTGATTAACCTTAAGCCAAACATAGGTCATTGCTTTTGGTATTAAAAATAGCAAGTTTTTTTAGGGGCAGGCAGACATGTGTGTGGAGTTTGATTTTCAGTTTTGCCTTTTACCAGCTGTGTAACTGTGGGCAAGTTATTTAACCCCTCTGGGATAAAGGTTCTTTCCTCTACACTGGAAATAAAATATTTTTCTTAAAAATGTTGTGAGGCCTAGCAAGAATATCAGTCAAGTGCACAATATGATAATAGACATTAGTTTCTTTCCTTACTTTACATATGAAGCAGCCTTGAATTAGATTTTCATGGGACTAAAATCCATAAAAGATTTATTCATTCATTATTTATATTTATCTACTCATGGTTAACTAACAACATATTGGAAGAACTAAGGTTAGATGATCGTATTATAATCATTACTGCCCAGGAGACGTTAATTAGCAGAAATTAATAGCAGCTGTTCTATTTCTAGGATTTTTTTTTTTTTTTTTTTTTTTTTTTTTTTTTTTTTATTAGAGTAAGGCAGATCTAAATTTAAACCCTGGTTTTGCAAAATTATATTGGCAAGTGGCTTAAATTTCTGAACCTCAGTTTTCTCAAATGTAAAGTGTGTATAATAAAAAAAATAATATTTATCTGAAGAATTATATTGAGTAAATAAATGTGATTAGAAGCACCTGGACATTTCCTGGAACATAGCAGAGGTACTCAAGAATTTCAAAGATCTTCAGAAACTTTCCTTACTTAACACTATTGTAGAATGTTAGTTGGTAAGAGTGCAATGGGGGCTTAAACTGAGAAACTAATTTCTTACTGTAGAATCCAAAGAGAACCCTAATTAAATACCTTATACTATTTCCATTCATAATCATTAACACAAATACATATATTAGAAAGAGAACCCCAAAATCCCTACCTAAAAGTAAATATGTATCCAAAAACCTCTAAAGAATTCCTCTGAAAGATTTAGTAGTTCATATCAAATATTCCATTTAATGTTCCTTTCTATACACTCTATCAATCTTTTGATTGACTGACTTTGAAGCTCTATTAATGTATCCAACAGTCAAAGTTTTAATGGAGTTTAATGGAACTCATCCAAATCTCTAATAGTATTTTCCCCCTAAATTAACTTATAACACATGAGGTAATGAAATAAATGCAGCTGCCATTTACCCAGAGGGAATCATAGTGCAGGACCCATCACCCAGGAGATAGCCTGGTAACTTAGCTCCCTCAGTTCAGCCCTGGCACAGCATAACCCTGGAGGTGCATTAAGGATGCTGGTAAACATCGCTTGCATCCTCTACCAAGAACATTGGAGACCAAAGTACTTACATGACATCTTAAAGCTCATATGGAATTTAGTAATTGCACAAATGAACTAAACTTTTCAAGCACGGGGGTGATGTTTTACTCTTATTTAAATCCTGTCTTAGTGCTTTACACTTTGTGTGGCACTTGATGATCTTTAGTGAATGAATCAATGCTGCCATGCTAATTTCAATAAATGGCAACCAGATAATTATTCAATGGGAATTCACAATTGACTAGATTATAATTTCCTGATATTTCCCTCCCTGAATATAAAATCTGAAATGGTTGAGTTGCCCCGTAAAGGCTGTGTCCCCTCTCTTGAGTTCAGCTAAAGAGGTAATCAAATGTTTAGGAAATGGGTCATTTGAGGAAAGGCTACAGAGATGAATTTATTTACAACAGAGAACAGAAGGCTGACAAAGTGTATGGTGGAAGTGCTTGAGGCTGGGGGATTTACAATCTTCAACTATATAAAGCAACAGCATATGGGAGGTGTTAAGCAGCTGTTCTATTTCTGCTCAGGAAATAGTTATGCTTAGGAGCCCCAGCCAGCAGAAATAAGACCAATGGATCAAAGTTACAGCCAGGCAAATTTTATCTCATCATATACAAAGAGCATTCTTAAAATTGGAGCTGTTGAAAATTGAACAGGCTGCCCCTGGTGGCTCTGGGACCTCCCTGAGCAGCCAGCCCGGGCACATCTCTCTCTATTCGAGTGCTGTCCCGTTTAGACTCTAAAGGAAATGCAAGGGAGGTCAGGGAGGAGACAGCAGAAGAGAGACATTAAAAACTGAATTTCAGCATGAACATTATTGGAAACCAGCATGATCCCTGCTAGTGAGGTATGACTCTTGTTTATGAAGAATTCTTAATGTGATATTTTGCTTATGTAAATGAGGGCTTCAATAACTAGTCTAGTATGGTAACTAAGTTGCTCTAATAAAGTCCCAGGAATTTTGAAGTCTTTTCCTGACCACCGTAGAAGAAAAAGGGCGAGAAAAATGGAGACGAGGGGGAGATGCAAGGGTTGGGAGAGAAACTCAACAACATGGTAAGGTCAGGAACCTGGAGGAACATGGCCATGAAGTTTTAGGAGCAATGGTGTAAGATTTTCGATTGTAGTGGTTTCCTATTTTGTGTTCCGCTAAATGCTGTTACTCATTCATTCAACAAATATTTGCTGATCACCAACCATGTAGTAGGTGGTTTTCTTCGGTATGAAAATTCAGTGACAAACAAGTTAGAAAAAGGCCCCACACTCATGGAACTTGAGTTCTCATTATGGAGACACAAACAAGTTTTGGTGTCACAAACAAGTAAATCAATTAATATTTATGTTAAGCACTTGGCTGCTAATCAAAAGGTTGGAGGTAGGAACCCACCAGCAGCTCCATAGGAGAAAAGACCTGGCAATCTGCTCCTGCAAAGATTACCAAAAAAACCCTTGCCTTCCAGTTGATTCCAACTTATAGCAACCCTATAGGACAGAGTAGAACAGCCCCAAAGAATCTCCAGCGAATGGCTGGTGGATTCAAACTGCTGACCTTTCCTTTGGCTGCCGAGCTCTTAACCGTTACACCACCAGGGATTCCCTGTAAAAATTGCAGCCTAGGAAACCCTATGAGGCAGTTCTACTCTGTCCTACAGGGTCTCTATGAGTTGGAATCGACTCAACGGCGCACAACAACAACAACAAGATTGCAAGTAGTGAGAAGTATTATGAATTAAAAATAAAAATTGTTAAAACGTTAGTGTAACTGGGGAGAAAGTTGTATTTTAGCATGTGGTCGGGAAAGGTCTCCCTAACGAGGTGATATTTGAGCAGAGACTTTATGGAAGTAAAAATTAGCCATGTAGTGAACTCAGGGATGTGTGTTTCATACAGAGGTGATAGCGAGTGCAAAGGCCCCAAGGTAGGAACGTGCTCCATGTGTTTGACAAATAGCAACTGGACTGCTGTGGCTAGCTTAAAGTGATCAAGGAGAAGAGAGATGGGAGATGAATCAGAGAGGCATTCAGGAAGTAGATCCTGCAAGGCTGTTGTTCATTGTTGTTAGCTGCCATTGAGTTGGGCCCCAGCTCACGGTGACCCCATACACAACGGGATCGGATGGTTGTGAACCATAGGGTTTTCACTGGCTGATTTCTTATAAGTAAATTGCCGGAACTTTCTTCCTAATCTGTCTACGTGTGTGGAAACTCCACTGAAACCTTGTATAGCATCAGAACAACACACAACCTCCACTGACAAATGAGTGCTGGCTATGCTTGAGGCGCATTGAAAAAGAATTGAACTTAGGTCTGCTACATGGAAGGTGGGAATTCTACCACTGAGCCACCAATACCCCCTGCAAGGCTGTAGGTCTTGGATTTTAGTCTAAGTTTGGGTTTTAAGCAGGAGTTATAACGTTCTGATTTATATTTTAAAAGGACCACTTCAGCTGCAGTGTGCAGAGTAGACTCTAGGGGGACATAGGAAGAGAAGAATAACACAAATAGTTTTAAGAGAACCGTTTCATGGGATGTATAGGGGTTTGGACTAGGAGGAAAGTGTCAGAGGTAGAGAGTGTTTATCATATCCAGGTTATATTTTCAATAGAGAGTTGACAAAACTTGCTGATAAATGAGAAGCATGGTAGAAGAAAAAGAAAGGAATCAAGGTTTTTATCACAAGCAGTGGAGTTAATGTTGATACTACTTATAGCGATGAGGGAAGCTGAGGTTTGAGGGGGCAGGAAATCAAGAGATCTGCTTCAAATATATTAAAACTAGCACAGGGCTGAAGAGATAAATGCTGATGTCATTAGGATATAAATGGTCTATACAAAATAAAACCATGTGGCTGAATGAGCCATTCTAGACAGTGAATATAGAGGAAGAAGAGAAGAAAGCTAAGCATGAACCCAAGATGAATTCAACTTTAATCAATTAGGGGGGAAAAAAAAAAGTGAAAGGACCAGTGAAAGAGAATAGGAAAGCCAGTGAGACAGGAAGAAATGAAAGAGAGTGAGGTGTCTTGAAAGCCAAGTTAAAGATGAGTTTCTAATAAGGAATCAGCTTCACTCCTTAATTAAAATAAGGCAGTGAGGTCTAGTAGAAGGAGGCTGAGAATGGAACATTGAGAATTGGAAAAATGGAAGTTCTTGGTGACTTTGAAGAAAGACATTTTGGAGGGTTAGTGAAGATCAAAGGTAGATTGGGCTAGGACAAAAATTGAGATTAACAAGGAGAAACTGTCGGTTTTTGAACTCTTTTGAGAAATTTTACTGTAAAAGGAGCAGAGGAACATGGGAGTGTAAGGGAAGGAAAAGCTGTTTTTGTTTGTTTATATAAGGAGGCATTACAGCACGCTGGCGTGCTAAGGAACTGATCCCATAAAAAGGGAAAAGATATGATTCAGGAGAGAGATGAGGTAGCTGAAACTCTTGAAGTAGATGATACGGGATTAAATACAATAGATAGCCTCCGTAGTTATAGGAGTAGCACACCCACAGAAAGTCAGGTGTTTGGTGGTATTTTAACAGAAAGGAATACATTTTCTATGGATTGCTTCTATTTCTCATTAAAGTAAGAAGGGAGATTATGAAATGGGAATAGAGTTGGAAGGGGTTGTTGAGTGCTTGACAAGCTAGAAAGTGTGAAATAGTCATCTCTGAAATTATTTGTTTTTTTACTAACGACATGGATGGAAACAAGGATATATTTTTCCTTTATAACAGCCATAGATGTAATATAAAAATACACATTTATGCACTTATAAAAACTCTTTACTTATTAAAATTAATAAAAAAGTTAAACATGTTGATTATATTCACTCTTTAATTTACATTAAAGCTACCTCTCTGTGTCCTGAAACTTTTTTAAATTTCAGTCTCACTATGAATTTATAATGCATCACAAACTCAACTTACTTCAATTACCTATAATCATTACTTTCTTACTCAAGTTGTCTATCTTTATGTTGGCCAGTGACAGTCTGTGGTAAGGACAGAATTCTAAGATGGCTCCAATATTTCCACCAAACCCCTCCTCTCCGCACAGACTACCCTACATCATCCCCTCCACTTGAGTGGGAATGGACGCTGTGAATCTGATGGGACATTACTTCTGTGATTAGGTTACATTGTATGACAAAGGTAAAAGGATTTTTCAGATGCAATTAAATCTCTAATAAATTGATTTCGAGCTAATTAAAAAGGGATTATCCCAGGTGGGCCTAGCCAGTGAGTCCTTTAAAAGAGGTCTACTTTTGAAATGAACTCTGATTTCTTTGAAAAAGAGAGATTCAAAGCAGCAGAGGCACTCTCTAAACTAGAAAACTGGAGAGGAACAGTGATTCAGTTAGAGCAGGAGGTATGAGGACCTTGAGAAAAGAGCAGAGGATATAGAGAATTCGCTGATTGCAGATCCTGATTTCCACAGAGTGAGGTCTGAGGAGTGGGAAAAATATTAAATGTCACCCTGGAGAGAGGAAATGTAAGCTTACAGGAGGAATATAATATACAACATTTGAGGTTAGTCATTATGCATTTAATGCAAAAGCAGTCTTGTTCAATAATTGTTATAAAGAAGCTTTAGCTGCTGACGTATGGTTACGGAGCTGAGTATCTATGCATATCGTTATGGAGGTGGGTATTATGTGGATCCACTGTTGGAGTTTTGCCAAAAAGTATGATGGAGAAGAGAGGGGGCAAGCCAGTAAGGATTAATTGTAAAGGATTGATTACAATAACTATGGACTCTAAGGTGTGTATGGTATAAACCAGGATAAAGCTGATGATTAGTGGGGAAAAATAGTGGAGTCAATGGAATAAAAGTATCAATTAGTACCAATAAGTTTTTCCAGTAGAAGTCCTTGAGTAAGGCATGAAAGCATAGGATATGGTGATCAGAAGCTGGAAGAGTTGCAACCAAGGATGTTTGCGAATGGTTGACTGAAATAGGGTGGAGAACAGATCACTTGTATTACGATACTGAGAAGGGTGACAACAAGGACAGAGTGAGAAGTTGAGTGACTTCTCTTACTGGTTTTAATTCTTAGTTTATAATTTGACATCTGTAATCACAAATTACCTCCAGTAGAGTCTAAATTCTTCTTTGTATGTACATATACTCTATGGTTTATAAACTAATTCTGATGAATGGTTAGCTTATTAAAAATATCATTTATCATGCTTCTTTCTGACACTCTACCAATCAACTTTTTTCAAAATTGTGTATTTTCTGCTAATGGAAGTCCAACTACATTTTCTAAATCCTTCTGGAATTTTTCAACACTGATTAAGTTTTCAAAGTAAACTAGTAACTTCAGCTTTGCTTTTTGGTGACTTTTTCATCAAGTATATATGTCAAAAGTTTAATTTCATTTTTCTACTACTAATAAAGTAAATGATAATCAGTTGATATTCATGCAATACATTTGTTTAATATTTATGTTTACCAATGTTAGGGTAAGAAGATAAAGAGAAATATTTAATAATATTTAAATACATGAGGGACTCAAATATTATGATTTATGCTTTTAAGTCATAAAGCAAGCCTGATGTCTGAGAATGAAGAAGACAATATGTTTTACCAAATTGCTTATTAGAAACTCAGCCATAATATTTTTATTTTGCCTTAATGAACTGAGAAATCTTGGCTGATGAGAAAGTGGCCTAAAACTAGATACCATCTAACAGAGAATACATCACACCAAGAACCCATGAAGTCCACAAAATATTTATGTGACCTTCACAGGATTGACTACAGGTAACCATCACCTTTTTTTTAAATTCCAACTTTCACTAATATGTTTACAACCCCTTACATGTATACACTTAACAAAATCCTCAACATCAAAAATGGATAAGACTATTAATATAATATGTAAATTAGGTACTGATACCTTCTATAAATAATTAAAATAGAATCAGAATCTAGCCAGTTATGAATTAGAATAATCACGGTCAACGTTTGGTAATCATTTACTATAGCCAGGCACTGCATGAGCCTGTTATGTTTATGAACTAATTTTAGCTTCACGTCACTCTTAGGAAGTCCGTACTTTTAATATTTCCATTTGACCCATCAGTAGAATTGGGATTTTAAAACAGGGAGTTTGACTCCAGAATGTCTCTCTTAACTACTACATTCATTATCTCTTTAACAACACAATTTCAGAGTTATATAACACTATGATAGCTAAAATAATTAAAGATTTCCCAAACACAAACTAAAATCTGGGATTCTGGAGTCCTGGTACACTGCCCCTCCTAGAGAGAAGCTCCATGATGTAGATATATACCAAGTACAGATGCAACTTGACTCTATTCCATCACAAACACTAAGTATTAACAACAACTTTTCTTGACTTCTAAGAAATCAGAAAAGTCTAATGGCAGTATTTATAATCCATGCTTCTAAAAAGAAGTTTGAACTGAGCGTTATTTACTTCTTGATAACATTTTGTGCAGTAAATAGAGATTTCTAAAATCTTTAATTGTACAAAAAGATAAGGTTGCAGCGTTTGAAATTTTGTCATCTCCATGAAGGATTTTACTGTTATGATTTGTTCATCTTTGGCAACTCCTTCTCCTTCTGATCATGATCCTATTCCTCCTGATTTTCTCCCTCTTCCATCAGGGGCAGTTGCCTGGGTCAAAACACAGGGCCCTTATAAAAAACCTGTAAAAAAATACTTTGACCATTTGCACATCTAAAAATTAACATTCCTGTTTCCACTGACTTACTTGGCAAGAACAAGTCACTCATGAAATTCTTCCATATATAATAAATCATATCATTTCATTTTCATATTAACCATATTGAGAAAGTATAATGTAAATAAAATATTTACATGGTAATTTATTGGAAAACTTGGAACAAAGTATGCAATGATAGGAAAGTGGGGTGATAGGAAATGAGGAGAAAAATAAGGTATGGGAGAGTTTTAAAAGAAGTTTTTCACAATAACTGGTTAAAAACATCCACAGAGGATATTCATATATTGTTTGTTAGGTTACAAACCATTTTATCTACTCACATGTGATACTCTAGCAACTGAGTGTAGAAGATAAAACAGATATTACTTCCTACATATGAAAGATGATGAAATAGGGAAAAAGAATAACAAATGAAATGTCAGAAGTCTCAAAGCTAATAAACACCATAATCAAACTGAAATGTACATCTCCAATCCCAAAATCTTTGATCTTTGTTCAGAATTATACTGTACCTAGATGTCTCTAAGCTTCCAGGATTAAAAACAAAGGAATAAAGCCTAAAGCCTGGATAGAAATATTTGTTTTCCCCACCCCCAACTTCTATGTAGTGTATATATAGAGAGAGAGATAGGAAAGTAGGTAGGTAGGTCGGTAGGTGATAGGTAAATAGATAGATAGATACTATCCGTCTGTTTAATGAAGTATTATATAAAATTTTGTGGTTTCATAGACTAGCAATTTCTCTTTCATAGAAATTTACTAATTTTACATTATTGTAAATAAAAAATACAGCTGATCACGAACTTCAAGTAAAAATGTAAAACAGTCAGTTCATCAGAAGTCATGATAAATTACTAACCATATTGGTCTCCTTCAAAGTTTTCACTTGATCTAGATAATATCTAGTGGCTGTTCAATTTAATATAATGGAATCTGATGAGAACCCTGCAGTTCAAAGCCAGGGGTTAGGTATTTTAGTGGGTCTGTGCCATCTCTTATATGAATTTCTCAATTAACAAAACATGAAAACTCATTTTATGAAAGTTAATCAAAACCTAGATATTGCTGTCCATCACATGGAATATGAAAAAAAAGAAAGTCACATTTCTAGTTCAGAAGCTCCATTTTGCCGACTGCATAGGGAAAACCATTTGGTCAAAAGCTCTCCAAATAAAAACCTTGTGATTTCAGACCTATTTTTTCTTCTCTTCCTCACAAGTTACCAGATCAAAGTTCCTTAAATCATCTGCCACAGGAATTGTACAGCTGCCTTGATTTAAAAAATAAATAAATAAAGGAAATCTAGAACAAAAGTGTGCTGTGGAAAATGAAAACAAATGGTTGATTTTTCAGGCACAGCTCTATGACAAGGTTACTTTTATAAAGGTAAAGATGGACAAAAAGATCACTTATTTTGAAAGCCAGCTTGTATCTGCAGATAATGGTCACCTCAGGAAGGAAACTGACGGGCAGTGAGAGATCCTGACGAAAGCCTTGGACCTCTCTCTCAGAAAAAATGTGTTCATCATTTTGTGACTAATTTCAAGAGAGTCCAAGGGCCCAGCTGAAATCCGTCCGTATTCCATAGATACATAAGAATCCTACTAATGAAAATATGACCGCTTTTCAATTTGGAGTGGCTGGACTGTGATATAAATTATCTGAAACTATGGTATAAATAAGAGTGCCCAAGGAATTGTTCTTTTCCATAATCTAATGATCTCCAACATGCATATGCATGTTAAAAATCTAATTGTGTCTAAAACCTATAATTAACCCACACAGGGATGTATTAACCAGTCTGAGGGAAAAAACGACTTTACCTGTTTCTTTTTATATATCTGACTGAAATAAGCCCAAGAGCTTAGTGATTAAGTATAAATCATTTTTTGTACTTTTTCAGAGACAAGTTCCTTTAAAGGCTGATGAATCCTTCCCTCTTGCTTTAATATATTCACAAATGAAGTTCATGAAATTCATAAATAGCTATAGTACTTCAAACATCGAGCCCTATCATTTTTCTCTCAAGATGTCTAATACATTCCTCCCTCCAGTCTCTATTTATAAGTAATTAGAAATGTCTTTTTAAGTTTAGAACTGTTTTGTTAGTGTGTGTGTTAATAATTGCCTCTATTTCCCCACCACTCGGTGACTCTTTAACGCCTTGCTTTCCAATTTCAGTTCCCATTTCTCTAGACAACATGTTTGCTTGAAGGATACCTGTGATACCACGGTTGCTAAACCTAAGCACTTTGTCTCAGTTTTCATTTTGTTCAGCTTTAGAACCAAGTAACTTTAAAAATTTGGAGTCTAGAGTCACAGGAAGCAAGGTTTTAATCTCAACTCTGTCACCTATCAGCCTCAGATAATAACAGAGTTTTTCTTTTCACCATGGAATGAAACACTGCACAAGAAGTGATTAAAAAAAAAAAAGAGTGAGGATGATCAGTCATTCCATTATTAAAATTAGAGTTTTTGACACAGAATTATTATGGCTGTCTTATTTCTCTGTCCATTCTTTGTCTCCCCTTCTTTCTACTCTGCCTTAAATGTTACGTTTCTCAGAGTTGGTCTTTTAGTTCTTTTTTCATTCTACATATTCCTTCTTGGTGATCTCATTTATTTGCATGGATTGAAGAGTAAACCCTGTATTGATGACTCCCAAATCTATAACCACAGCCCTGAATTATCTCTCCTGAATACAAATCTTGCATTCTTAATTATAATCCATCCGTGCTGTTGTTGTTAGGTGCCGTGGAGTCAGTTCTGACTCACAGCAACCCTATGAACAACAGAACGAAACACTGCCTGGTTCTGTCCTCTCCTCATAATCGTTGTTATTCTTGTGCCACTGTTGCAGCCACTATGTCAATCCATCTCATTGAGGGTCTTTCTCTTTTTCACTGACCTCTATGCATCCAGATCCCACTTCCGGTTCACAATTGATTGACCTCTGATTCTTGGGACTCAAGACAGAGACCTGCTGTCTGACTTGCCAATTCTAGGATTCACCGGCCTCCAAGCCCTGTGGACCAGCAGGCTGTCATTTAACCTGATTCACCAGCTTCTGCAGCCTTGTGAGCCAGTAGCATGTGGTCTGAACTGCCGAGTTGGGCTCGTCAGCCACTGCAGCCATGCAGGTAGGGAGGAGCCTACACCTGACCCATGGATTTGGGACTTGCCAACCTCCACAACTGCGTGAGCCATTTCCTTTTCAGTCCATGAGTTCTGTGAGACATTGCAGCAAATTAGGGAACCCAATGACAAGAAGGAGAGTACTGAGAGGAGAGGGAATAGTTGATATTAGAGGTAATGGAGTGGTAGAGCAGCTTGGAAAAGTTGGACACTTGGGGCATCTCTGCCTCACAGGAATCAGCTTTGTGCTGATTCTTGCCTCAGCTCAGCAAATTGAAAGCAGAATTCACTTCTTTCCCAGCAAATCTGCTCTTCCCTTTTTTTTAGTTTATAACATTAACATAGCTTGTGTTTGTTGCTGGTAGGTGCCGTCAAGTGGATTTTCATAGAGATTCTTAGTGACCCCATGTGACAGATTAGAACTGCCCCATAGGGTTCTCTAGGTGGTAATCTTTACAGAAGCAGATCTCCGGGTCTTTCTTCCAAGGAGCTTCTGGATAGGTTCAACCACCAACCTTTCAGTTAGTAGCCAAGTGCTTAACCATTGTGCCACCAGAAATTGTGATCTCTACCAAGCTCTCACCTCCATATCAAATTAGTTGTCAAATTCCATGGATCCTGCCCTCCAAATCACTTGTGTGTGGCTGGCCTGAGATCGTCATTAGAACCATAACTAGTCTCAATGCTTGTAGTCTGCAATTCATCTTCTAATTCAACCATATTAATTCTCTTAAGCCACAGCTATTAATCCAATTTCTGTTTTGTTGGCCTAAGATTATTTCATTTCTTAACTAATATTTATTGAATGCTGATCTTATGTGTTAGGAATTCTATCACATGCCACTTGACTACCATTCAGTGGGATTGGGTGTATGATAATTTACCTTTTCATTGCCTCTTTCCTGAATATTTTTCTGAATCCATTTGTTATCCCACTTGTATCTTATTTCTGATTTTCTCAGCCACTAAGCTTTTAACACTTTTCCTATTTAGGTATTTATTTACCCAGGCTTAAAATTTTGGTCTTCTCAGTCATTCATTCAACCAGTATACATCAGTGCTTACTGTGAACAGGCAAACTTTTAGAGGCCAGAGACACTGAGGTTAAAAAAAATAGGCAATGTTCCTGCTCGCAGAGAGGTTACGTTCCAGAAGAGCTTATGCTTACGTTCTCAACAAGTATAATTCACATTCCCTCCATTTCCATTTATTCAATTTACAAATACTTATTGAGTGCCTATTATATTCCAGGCACTGTGATAGGGACTACCAGTCACCGCAGAGTCCATTCTAACTCATGCAACCCCATCTGTGCAGAGTAGAACTATGTTCCTTAGGGTTTTCAAGGCTGTGACCTTTCAGAAGCAGATTACCAAGACTTTCTTCTGAGGCACATCTGAGTGGGTTCAAAAAGCCAGCCTTTCAGTTAGTAGTCAAGCACTTAATCATTTGCATCACCCAGGGACTCCACATTCCCTCCTTTTATGTAGTATTTTTCAACATTTTTTGAAGAAAAGAAAAAAAAAAAAAAAACTTGACTAAAGAAAGCCACCCTCTCTCAACTCTCATCCCAAAACCAACCTAGTGACTTTTATTTAGGTAGAGCTGATCTCTCACTAGATCTCAGACAACCTCTTTACTTTAAATCTAGTTCATCCTTCTGCTTATCTCATAAAGTTCAAACATATTATCTTAACTTTTGAAGTTAAGATAATCTGGATATAACCTAACTTTCTTTATTTCTATTAACCCCCTCCCTCAACCTCGAGTTTTTAGTAAACCTTACTACTTGCCCTTCTCCAAGTTCTTCGTCATACATTTCCCTGTGATTGGAATGGCTTCCTTCCCGAATCTGCCTGTCTAAATTATACCCATTTCTTAAGACCCAGATTGGCTATCACTTCTTCCATAAATAACTTCATGGTCAGTAAAGCCAGAAGTAATTTCTTCTTTAATGTCTGGAATGTATATATTGATTTCATCAAATCTCTAAATTATACTTGAAAGTATAATTTTATATAACAGTCTTATTTCTTCCATTAGAATACAGTAGTTCTTATTAATAATTGCTTTTCTTATAGCACTTAACACACATGGCCTTGTACAAAGAGAAATAGTGAGGATGTGATACTATAATCAAAATCTCGGTTCACTGACCTTCCTCCTTTCCTTTTCCCACCCCCAAAGGAGAAGAGACATCTAGAAGCAATAAAACATAATAGGAAAAACAAGAAACTGTGATGTAAAAAAAAAAAATCTAAGTATTCTCCCTAGGGTTGCCACTAATTAGCTGTGTAAAGTTGGACACATTTTCCAGCATGTAGAGTTGGAGAGGAAGACATCCTGTTAACACAGAAGAGTCAGAAGAGAGACTAAGGCAATTATTAAGGGAATGTCTATGGTGTAGAGGTTCAGGGGGCAGGCTATAAAGTGACAGGCAAGATTGGAGTCTTGACTTTATCACTTACTATTAGTGGAACCTTAGCAATTTCACCTTTTTAAGCAAACTTCCACAACAGAACAATGAAAATAATAGTACGGTGGACTAAGCAATAAATCAGTTAGGAAAAATAAAGTAAATGAAATGGTGTCTGGCACACAATAAGCCAGCTATTATTATCCTTGTCATGGATTGAATTGTGCCCCCCAAAAATACGTGTCAACTTGGTTAGGCCATGATTCCCAGTATTGTGTGGTTGTCCTCCATTTCGTGATTTTAATTTTATGCTGAAGAGGATTAGGGTGGGATTGTAACACCCTTACTAAGGTCACATCCCTGATCCAATGTAAAGGGAGTTTCCCTGGATTGTGGTCTGTACCACCTTTTATCTTAGAAGAGATAAAGGGAATGAGAAGCAAGCAGAAATTTGGGGACCTCATACCACCAAGAAAGCAGTGCCAGGAACGGAGTGTGTCCTTTGGACCCAGGGTTCCTGCATGGAGAAGTTCCCAGTCCAGGGGAAGATTGATGACAAGGACCTTCCTCCAGAGGCGACAGGGAAAGCCTTCCCCTGGAGGTGACACCTTGAATCTGGACTTCTAGCCTACTAGACGGTGAGAAAATAAATTTCTCTTTGTTAAAGCCATCCACTTGTGGTATTTCTGTTACAGCAGAGTTAGATGACTAAAATAATCCTCAAGTTTTATTTATTTATCTTTTACCTGCAAAGCTGGCTAGGGTGTAGTTAATTTTAAACTATATTATTTATTAGGCTCCTTTACTCTAATGCAGTAATACAAGAATAGGATTAGGTTATTCCAAATATTTTATATTCAAACTAGTCATAACTGCTCTAAGTAAACGCACTTCAGCTTTCACTTACATTCTCCAAATTGAGGTTCTTTTTGAGGCTGACTTCTTAATTAATAAATGTCAGCTCTATGTACACAAAAACTGCCTGATCACGGCACAATAAAATATAGTCTGTATCCATTATTATTAGGGGGAAAAAGCCAAAATGATGTAATAAGTAAGTTGGTTATTTAGATCAGTTTTATTGATCAAATAAATTGGAATGAAATTTAACAAGACAGACATATGACATGTTACTTCTGAATAACCATGAAAGAGAATCAATGATGGGAGTTTTATAACAGGCTCTTAAACTTTAGGTACACATCTAGCTGATGCTTGGGAGAATATGGCCATTCCCCTTAGTTCTAATAAGAGTTCGGAAATGTAGCCTCTCAATGTTTTACCTGATGTTTTTCTTGTTAAATTTAACAGTGAGGTAATAAAGAATATCGGTTCTTAGGTGCAGAAACTGCTTCAGGGACTCTAGCTTTTTATAACTATATATTTCAAAATGTGTTCTAAAGTTTTTATAACTGCTATTTACTTCACATGTGCTTGAGGCTGGAAGGAACCCCGAGAGGTCATCATCCTGCCTTAAGGCAGGAGTACACCTAAACCCTCCTAGAGGAAAATGATACAGAATTTAAGAATTCTCTCTACTACTCTGCAGGATGCCCCTCCCTGACCCCACTTCCACTCCCTGCCATAAGGGTATGCATACGGGAGCAAAGATGACTTTTTATTTTATTTTACTTTATTTTAATGGAGACTTCAGACTTAACATACAAATATAAATTTAAATGCAGAAAACTATCCTTAACAGAAAAAATAGTCTTAATATTGTAAAGTCTATTACAATCAACATCACTAGATTCAGTTCTTACTATTTTTCAGTCAGAATGATTCAGTTGAAGTTTTGATATTTGTGCATTTTGCATTACTAGGTATTATTGTCCACAAACTTTACAACTTTAACAACGGAGGAAAATGTTGCTTAGCTATAAGGGAAGACAAAGCCTTAAAAATGCATATCAAAAGCATATTGTAGTCAGTCATAAGAAGTCATAGTGAATGTTGATGATATCTAAAGGAATGTTTGAATGTGGCAACTCAATGAGAAAAGAACTGTTTTCTATTAGCTTTAACAGCAGGGTTTGTTATCATTTAAATACACGCTCTAATACACTTAGTGTTTTGTGCTACATTTAACAAGATTAAGTGAACACACACTGTTTCAACTCAAATCTTTATCGGATATCAGAGGCAAGCCCATTTCTTGCCAAAACATTCTCTTGTGACTCATCCTTGGAGCAAATTCCATATAGGTAAATATATTTACCCAGGTGTACCATCTATCAATTAAAGGATTTCCCCTTTAGGTAACACTTTTTGCTTTGCTGAACTTTGAAAACTTTATCCAAAAATTCTAAAAAAATAGATGCATCTGAGAAGTGCTATTAAAGGCCACAGGTTGTAACAAATTTAAAATGGCATTATGAACATGGCAAAGCAATGACAGAAAATCAAGATGATTAGATCTCAAAGTTCTTACATGATTTCACTGTAATGATACAAATAATTAGATTCTGTATATGAGACAGCTTACCTAAAAAGCATAATCTCTCGCTGTTCCATGCCTTCATCCTCCTCCTTTTTCAATCAAGAAAAAGGTTAAACCGTCTGAAATAAGCTTCAATGAACATTACAATAATTATGCCCAGATCTCAACTTCCAGATAATCTTATAAAAAATTCAACCTGTTATTTTGTCCTAAAAATCAAATTCTCTTTTGAAGTACAGAATATTTCCAGTTTCTTGCATTTCATATTACCTTCTAAGGCTTTTCTCCTTGCATTTATATGATGAATGAAAGCATGTATATTTTGAGCCTAGAACTATATAGACCTATATTTTACAAAATGTTTTTATATTTTAATCTAGCTGAAGACAACAAATATTTACAGTTTTTATTTCTTAATTTTCCGCATTTGTAACTAACAAACTATTATGACCCTATGATGCATGAAATACAAGTGCTTTTTCTATAATACCATTCATCTCATAGGTAGTTTAAAAATCCACAGATATTTGAGTATCACATATCTTGATGAGCCTTTGGCATTTTCAGTTAATTCTAAAACTGGTTGCTGTCAATTCCAACTCACAGTGATACCATGCGTATCAGAGTAGAACTGTGCTCCATAGGGCTTTCAATGGCAGATTTTTCGGAATTAGATCACCAGCTCTTTCTGAGGCACTTTTGGGTAGACTCTAACCTTCAAATTTTCAGTTAATAGTTGAGCCTGTTAACCATTTGTATCACCTAGAGACTCCTCAATGGATTATAGTTCTCTATAAAAGACAAAAAACTTTTCTATCCTTTTGTATCATCTACAGCCAAAGATGTGATGGCAAAGTCATGGTTGTACTTCTGAGGTAGCAGAATAATGAGCCCCAATGATGTCTAAACCCTAATTCCCTAAATCTGTGAATATGTTACCCTACTTGGCAAAAGGGACTTGGCGGACGTGATTAAGAGTATTGACCTTGAGATAGAGAGATTATCCTGCGTTATCCAGATGAGCCCAGTTTAATCACATGAATACATAAAAATGGACCCTACCCTGGCTTTGGTCAGAGAGAAGGATGTGAAAACGTAAGATGGTTCAGAGAGATGCAATACAAAAAGGACTGACTCGCCATTGCAGGCTTTGAAGAGAGAGGAAGGGGACCATGAGCCAAGGAATGTGGGCAGCCTCTAGAAGCTTGAAAAGGTAAGGAAACAGATTCTCCCCTAGAGCCTCTAGAAGAGAATATAGCTCTGTCAACACTTTGATCTTATCTGGTGAGACCCATGCCAGATTTCTGACCTACTGAATTCAAGATAATAAATTTATAATATATATAAAATATAATATAAATACATATAAAGTAAATTTATACTCTATTTCTACCACAAAGTTTATGGTAATTTGTTTTATTCAAGCAGTAATAGAAAACTAACACAACATTTGATGGTGTTGCTTTTTCCCTGCAAAATATTAATGATATTGTCGGTTATAGTATGCTAACTCCTCTTCATGAGAAACCACTTAAGTTGTTTATATATAGAATTACTCTAGGAAAAATTGAATCTTTTTCCCCAATGTTACATATTTTTTGGAGTCTCTTATGAACATGATTTACATAATTGATTATTTTTACACTGGCGGCTAGAAATTTGGAACACAATTTGTGGTCTGCCTCTTGTATGATTCTAAGAGTTTTCTGCATTCATTTTCTACATTATCTTTACTCCTGGATTTATATACAGTTTCTTCAATCTCATTTTCCTTTGCTCATTTGTTTCTCAATCTCTCATTTTAGGGCATTATATATTATTATCTTTTTTAAAGTTGTTATGAACCTTTCATTAGGTATAAGTAAATACTTAACTACATATCTATGGATGTAATCTCACATATATGCAATACAGGCAGGTAGGCATGCGTCATCCCTCTGCACTCGTGCACAATTTGCTCCTATTGGCATCTTTTTACATATTTCCCCAGTCTTTCCAGCTTTCCCCAAATTAAAAAGAAAATAAAGAACCACAAAATCAACAGAAGGAGGAAGTGTTTTTTTTTAACCAATTTCCGAGTTTTCCCTCATTTTTCTTGTTGCCACCAGTCTCTGAGAACTTTTTATTTTAAGCCATTTTTCACCAATAAAATTGTTTCGAGGGAGTAATAAATCTATTTAAAAATTGAATTACCAGAATTCCAAAGAGGCAGAATAAAGTTTGGGTTTCCTACTGACAGCACTGCTAAATTCAGAGAATTGGAAGCTAGTATTTGAACTCTGTATAAGCCACCAGCAAGTATTATCACAATAGTAGCACACAACAATGCTCTCAGTGAAGTATTAGTCTCCATTTATATACACAAAGACTAAAACTGAGAACATCTTACTTAATTTTCCATGGTCCCTGTGATGGCAAATGGCAAATGCAAACGTGTTTCTTTCTATTACAGTGATTTCAAAGGTGAGCTATTTAAGTACCAGATAAAATATTTGCTCTCTACTTTTAACTTCACATTACAGTATTTTTCTGTAATGATACTGTAAATAATATTGCCTTATAGAAGCAAAAAACATATTCATAAACAGCACCAGTTAGAGATGATCTACTAAGTAACATTTCTTACTTAACATATGCAAACTTAACCCCCGGAGGTTGTTATACCAAAAGTATGTTTTAATTGATTGAATAACGTCAAATGATAAGTTGCTGTTAAGGAGCCCTGGTGGTGCAAATGGTTAAGAGATTGACTGCTAACCGAAAGGTCAGCAGTTCAAACCCACATAGTGGCTCCATGGGAGAAAAACCTGGTGATCTGCTTTGGTAAAGTTTACAGCCTAGAAAACTGTATAAAGCAGTTACACTCCATCACATGGGGTCTCTCTGAGCTGGAATCAACTTGTCCAGTACCCAGCAACAACAAAGGTGCTGTTTAAGAGATGATGCATTGCTTTATAAAACATGAGTTTTGCTTAATCCCTGGGGAAAATAAGTCGGAAATTATGAAATCTGAGTTCTAGTCTCAGCTCAGCTCAGCTACTTGTTAGATTTGTTAACTTTAAAATTACAGTATGTTTTGTATCACTGATCTGTTTTTCTGAAACATCAGAACACTGGTCTCTTCCTCTTGGGCTAGCTCCTGCAGGGTAAGTATGATACATCAGATGTACTTGTGTTCTAGACCCTACCACTCTGCATTTTCAATAGTATTACTGAACAAATCTGTGTGATGAATGAATGAATGAATTATCAAAGGCTACTCGGAAAACTTCCAGTAAAATTATAACACATTATACAAAAATATTATTTCTGTGAAAGAGCACTCTAAATCTGAGGAGCTTAGCATAACTAAAATGGCTGACACAGGTCTGCGTCAGACTCCATTTTGTTTTAAGCTCTTGCTGTTGTATGTAAAGTAGGAGCAACACTTTTGGGTAAACAAGTCTTCTGTTTCATTCCTAACAGTATGAGATTTTCTTTGTTGACTTTTCTGGTGTCAGAAATGGGACTTCAACGGTGCACTATCTTTCATGAGGCATCAGAAACACAGACACTACACCACTGAGCTGCTTTGGACTTTCCCCTTCTGTGAATCTTTGGGAATGTTTAAGGTTAAAAAACCTCTCAAATCCAAGCTCCACTCCTTTGCATTGATAGCTCTTCAAGTTTTATTGTGGAATTTGTTTTGGTTCTTGCAAGTAAAAGTTTATTTTGCTGTCATTATGAACTGGAAAATGCCATGTCTAAAAGAGATTTAGAGCCACCTTCTGGGACTCCTGCTCACTAGATGAACAAGCATTTTGGTCCCTTAAAGTGCATATTCACTGTATGTTTAGCATAACCTCATTAGGGACAGTTTGGAAAATCAGTGGCCAGTTTTGGATATTTTCCAATTGGAAAGACTAGTATGTTTAAGGTCTAAAATAAAAGACTAGGTTTCTAGCTGGCAGAATGAGTTAGGTTCATAAAGAATGAAACCAGGTTTTGTATCGTTACAAAGGATTCCGAGTCTTTTAAGCGGCAAAACTATGTGGTCATGGGTTCAAGCATCTTAAAAGACTCCAGGGCACTCGCCACTAACAGAAAGACACCAGTGAAAGGATAAACCAGGACATGAGATGGGTCAGAGCACAAGGCAGCCCACCAATCGCAAGACAACTCTCATGCAATGGAGGCAGTCTGTGAAACAAAACACTGACAAAACCGCACAACAGATTACCTGCTAGAAATTTTATTTGACTCCAGGAAACCAAAGTTTCAATCTAATTCTTAACATCTTTGATAAATGATCCTGGATTTCCCCCCTACTAGGATGCTGACTTGGGGTTCATGTTCAAAAAACACTATAAGCTGAATATATTTGAATTAATTAAGAATTTCAGTGATCATTTTGGGTAAATGAGTTTCCATCTGCTCTTTTTCCTTCCATTTTGGGAAAACGCATTTCCATTTGTGTTGCTTTTTTTTTTTTCCTCTGGGAAACTTCTGTTTAATGCTCAGGTTTTATCAGAAGGTCTGATATCCCTCCATCTGAGATGCTAGCAAGTTAATAAGTTCTATAGAGAACATATTTTTCTGTTGAATTAGGTCGATATTACCAAAAAATTGTTGTATACATTTTAAGAAACTAGGTTGTTTGTGTTGCATGGTATTGTATAAACTTGGATTTTGAGCTGGCCCCACACTCCAGTAAGTTTATGTGTTTTTTTCTGTTTAATTTTGTTCTGAGAGCTTGCCTCTGGTCTAGAGTGTTGCTTGCCTCTGGTCTGAGTTTCTGTCTTATAGTAGGTTGGAGGCTATGACTGGCAGTTGCTGTTTTCCATGAGGCTGTTTTAAATCTCAATTCTTTTCTCTTTCAAGAAAAACTGCTTCTTGTGCCTGTTTTATGATCTAGGTTTTTAGTAACTACTCTGAGACACTTTAATATAAGTTGGTTTATTTGAAAAGTGCACTGAAAAAGGATGGATTATTTATTTTGATCAGTATAAGGCTTTGAAAAGGAGAAATTATTCTAAATTTCTTCTTTCTCTAAAGGATCCTATAAAGCATTCAACAGATGTTGTTGTTAGGTGCCATCGAGTAGGTTCCAACTCATAGTGACTCTGTGTACAACAGAATGAAACACTGCCCTGTCCTGCGCCAACCTCACAATCATTGTTAAGCTTGAGCCCATTGTTGCAGCCACTGTGTCAATTCATCTCGTTGAGGGTCTTCCTCTTTTTTGTTGACCCTCTACATTATGAAGCATGATGTCCTTCTCCAGGGACTGGTCTCTTCTGATAATACGTCCAAAGTATGTGAGACAAAGTCTCTCCATGCTCACTTCTAATGAGCATTCTGACTGTACTTCTTCCAAGACAGACATACTCTTCTGGCAGTCCATGGTATCTTCAATATTCTTTGCCAACACCATAATTCAAATGCATCAATTCTTCTTTGGTATTCCTTATTCGTTGTAAACCTTTTGCATGCATATGAGGTGATTGAAAACACCATGGCTTGGGTCAGGCATACCTTAGTCCTCAAAGTAACATCTTTGCTTTCTTTTCAATACTTTAAAGGGGTCTTCTGCAGCAGATTAGGCCAATGCAATATATCCTTTGATTTCTTCACTGCTGCTTCCATTGGTGTTGATCGTGGATCCAAGTAAAATGAAATCCTTGACAACTTCAATCTTTTCTCCATTTTTCGTGATGTTGCTTATTGGTTCAGTTGTGAGGATTTTTGTTTTCTTTATGTTGAGGTGCAATCTATACTGAAGGTGTAGTCTTTGTTCTTCATTAGTAAGTGCTTCAAGTCTTCTTCGCTTTCAGCAAGCAAGGTTATGCCATCTGCATATCGCAGTTTGTTAATGAGTCTTCCTCCAATCATGATACTCTGTTCTTCTTCATATAGTCAAGCTTATTGGGTTATTTTTCAACTTACAGATTGAATAAGTATGGTGAAAGGATACAAACTTATAATTTAATATGGGAAACACTAACGGATCTGAATTTTCATGCACGGATCATGGAGAGGGATGACAGGCCTAACATTTAGTCAAACTACTGAATTAACTACTGATTGGGCTAATTTAACAAAGACATTCTCTCTCTAAGCATTAGAAGAAACTGTTAGAAAGAATGGATAAGACTTGAATGGGCTTTTATATTGAATAAAACTACCAGAAAATAAGACCACAGGTATACAATAAGAATAGCTATAATTACCAAGAAAAGTCCATAAAATTCAGTTACATGCATGAGGTCTTGCTCTGTGATCTTGGGATAAGCTATCTACTGTGGTTGTCTGCTTCTGGCCACGAGGACATTTAAATGTAATTTTCAGATCTCCAGAGAGCTGACAAGGCCAAACAGGTGTTTTAGCCCTTTAAGTTGTGACAAATGGATCCAGGGTTTAACTCCTTCCAGCTTCTCCCTCATGGGTTGGTAAGGAGAACTAAGTAGGATTCCTTTCAATGAGTTTCCAGTGAGTCCTTTAATTGATGTCTCTTCTAATACTTTTATTCCCTTGGAATGATATTAGGTGAATTCCGGTTATTTGATTTCTGGTCACCCAATGTCCCTCTAATGCAGTTGTGAGGGCTGGCAAGACCCAACTCCATGGGTCAGTCATCAGGCTGGATTCTTCTCCCGACTTACATGGCTGTGTGGGCTTACAAACCCCAAGTTGACAGGCCAGAAGGCAGGCTGCTGACTCTTGTCATCAGATTACAGAATGGAGGATGATTACATAATAAATACAAAACCACTGAGAATAACAGCCTAGCCAAACTGACACACAACCTGAACCATCACAGGTACCTCTTTGTGCAGTAGTAAGGATGTCAAGGGCCATTTGGCTTTGAAGAACTACTTCTCTGATCATAGTTATTTCAGTATACATTTCTTGGATTCAGTCAGAACTGTGATGTTATCCATAACATCTTCTAATCCTATTTAAGGTACAAAAATAGAAGCCAAATGATCATACAATTGAAATACAAATCTGGACTAACGAGCTCTTAAAAAGAGGGGATGTCAGCTAAAGAGGTAAGTTAGTTAATATTCAAACTTGGGTCCAGCTCAGTCCCATATTACATTGGCTAATACATGCAGGTAGGAGCCAAGGCCAAAGTTTAGAGCCACATAACCAAAATACTCTGTTTGGCCTAGTCAAATAGCAAGAATCAGATGACAAAAACCCTTACCATAGAATATCCTGTAGCCAGGATAGTGTTATTAGTTACTTAAGTAGCTGATTCTTACATTAAAAAGGGAAAGAAAAATTAAAAAATGGTTTCCTATATCTAGAAAACAGAACATTGAACATCAGCAATATTCTCATATAAACCTTACAGTAATTACTTTAGTTTACTCAGTCCTATGTAGTTATTTTGGTTCCATGTAATTCTGGATCAGCAGCAGTCTGAAAACTCTAAAAGCTTCTACATAAGAGTTCTAGAAATCTTGGTTTAGTCCAATTGTATCCACATTTGAAAAATAATGTCTTCTTTATAAGTCTGATAGATCCATTTTTTGTTGAAATATTTTGGTCAAGCATTTTCAGTGAATTAGCAAAGTAAAACTTATCTTCAGATGAAAACTTAAAAATGTTTGCAGTTAACTTACAATAATAATTTTTGAAAGTGAAAGATCTGATGAGAATTAACTACAAAAGTAATGCAAAGCCAAATAAAGTCAATCAAAAAGAAACTTTAGACAAAAATACCTCTAAACATAATGATTAACCTTATTTTCAAAGAGCTTATTTTAATAACAATCTTGAGTTGTTGTTGATGTTGTTGTTAGGTGTCGTTGAGTTGTTTCTGACTCATAGTGACTTTACATACAGCAAAATAAAACACTGATCCTGTGCCATCCTCACAATCGTTGCTATGCTTAAGCCCATCGTTGTGTCAATCCATCTTATTGAGGGTCTTCCTCTTTTTCACTGACCCTCTACTTTACCAAGCATAATGTCCTTCTCTAGGGACTGGTCCCTCCTGATGACATGTACTAAGTACCTAAGACTTGATTCAAACTGCCAACCTTTTGGTTAGCAGCCATAGCACTTAACCACTACCCCACCAGTTTTTCCATATATATACCAAAAAACTCAGACCCATTACCTTTGAGTCGATTCCAACTCATAATGACTCTATAAGACAGAGTAGAACCACCCCATAGGGTTTCCAAGTACGACTCGTGGATGTGAACGGTTGACGTTTTGGTTACCAGCCCAGCTCTTAACCACTGCACCACCAGGGCTCTGTATATATATGAATAGAGAAAGGATATATATATCCTTTCTCTGTGGCATAAAAAGCAAAAAGTATATAAACTTAAATTACAATGAATATCTAGTAACTCAATTTAAGACCAATAAATTACCTATAGATCTTAGAAATTATTTTAAACTCATGTACCACAAAACTTAACTAATGTTGAATTAAAGTTTGTTTGTATAGTCTATATTTTCATCCAGATCTTTACAATTTCCTATATATATTTTTTCAATCTTTTTTTTTTTTTTTTTTTTTTTACCATTTCAGGTGTGTCTCATTGTGATTTCTATCTTTTGGCTTCTTAGAATTCCTCTACAACATAGAGAACTTGTTTATAGTTCCTTTATGATGGTGATCCACTCAGTTTTGGATAACTATAGTAAGAGCATTTTTCTTATTTTCTTTTGTCTTAAAAGGTCTCCACCTCATTTGCAGGGCTCCTTAAAAAGCTGCCCTGGTCTACAAGGTCTCTGAGGCTGGGGGCTGAGGAGGCCCGATCCTGCCCACTCTCCCTATCTTTTGGTTCATGGTCCAAGACAAGAATTGGTTCTCCCAAATCATTTACATATGTTTACATTGGCCTAGGTATTTTGAAAAACAAAAAATAACCAAATTCTTTCTGTTTTACTATTTTCTTGGTAAGTATTTTTGCCTAGTCTTTATCACAGCCTTTTATCTACCCAGTAAATAAGAAAACTCTTCAGTAATTTTGTAAATGAACCTGTTAATTCTAGGCTAGCCATTTTTTTCCCCCTAGGTTTGTCCTATGCTTCCCTCTTCTCATTCTGGAACTACTAGTTTTACTTTAGTACAAAATTACCTCCTTTCCTTAAATAAAACACATTTCATATAATATCTACCTTAAGTTACTCAGAAAGCTTTTGCTTTTAAGATTGACATACTACAGAAAATAAAAATCTTTGTCAGAATGATTTCATTTTCATTAATTCCTGGAAATATTCAGGCTAATAAATTATATAAGTGTTTATCATTAAACCAATCAGAGTTATTTCTTTGAAGAGATATTATAATATAATTTAATAATACCATCAGGAGTAGGAAATTATTACATTTTCATAATCCTATCTTTGGCAGTTGTTCAAATAGAACAAGGAGATACTGCATGTTTTAAAGTCAGGAAAGGTGTGGGTGTGGGTTGTATCCTTTCACCATACTTATTCAATCTGTGAGCTGAGCAAATAATCCAAGAAGCTGGACTATATGAAGAACTTGACATCAGAATTGGAGGAAAACTGTGACCCTAATACTCCACAGCATGTTTTCTCCTTTTCAAAATGGGCAGTTGAGAGCTTGACATAACTAATGCCATGATGAACCTATAAGTTTTTTTTTTTTCTGCCTGCCCTCTCCTTTCTGCATACCTTTGTTAATGAATTTGTTTTGCTCTATCTGGCCACTTGTGACTTACAAGACCCTACATGGAGATTAGAGCCCAGATGTCCGGTCTGTAAATCTTTAGCCTGATAAGGACATGTCTGGCATGTATCTCTTTAGTCTGATTAAGAGTCTTTTGTAATTACCTTCTAATGAATAACTCATCCGGCCATGCCATCTGTGGGCTACAAAGACACTTCTAACCTTTGTAAAAATCATATATAAGCTCTAATATAAAAAAGTCTTTTGGGACTCCATAGAGACAGCCTGTGTTGCTGTCGGATGCCCCGTTTGTGGACACCTCCTAAATAAACTTTCTCACTCTTTCTGACTTGGGGTATGTTTCATTGGCTCAACTGCTCCAGGGGATAGGCCCTAATCAGGCAACAAGACTCATTAATAACTTCTTGCGATATGCAGATGACATAACATTGCTTGCTAAAAGCAAAGAGGATTTGAGGCCCTTATTGATGAAAATCAAAGACTACGGCCTTCAGTATCGATTGCACCTCAACATAAAGAAAACAAAAATCCTCACAACTGGACCAATAAGCAACATCAAGAAAAATGGAGAAAAGACTGAAGTTGTCCAGGATTCCATTTCACTTGGATCCACAATCAACACCTATGGAAGAAGCAGTCAAGAAATCTAATGACATACTGCACTGGCGAACTCTGCCGTAAAAGTGTTAAAAAGCAAAGATGTCACTTTGAGGACTAAGGTGTGTCTGACCCAAGCCATAGTGTTTTCAACTACCTCATATGCATTTGAAAGCTGGAGAACGAATAAGGAAGACCAAAGAAGAATTGACTAATTTGAATGATATGTACCTGGCACTACTGTTTGTAGCCCCACTTTACAGATGAGGACACTAAGGCACAGACACGATAAGTTTCACAACTGGGCTGTCTCCACTGTTTATGCTTTTAACCTGTCCGCTGAGCTCTCTTTTCCTGGCTAGCTTACTTTCATTACTGCATGATTGATTGCTGTTGCTGCCACTCCTCTTATGTAGTATCTTTCTCATCTACATAGAAGGAAAAGAGCACAAAATGAGGACATAAAGGCCATATAAGCATTTTTAAATAAAATTATATAATACAAAATAAGAAATAGGCATCTCTTTAAAACATTACTGCAAAAAATGACCTGATTCAATTTCTTAGCCTAGACTATAAAATCAATGTTAAAAAGTTTAATAATTTAGAAATACAAAAAAAAAAATTATTTCCTTTACTTTTCAGGAAATCTTTCTTTTGTGGCTTCTCATTTGGCATAAGATAAATGAAGACATTAATCAGAATCAGTGCTGAATAATGTGAATGTCTTACATATTTTAGAAGAAGGTGTAAAGCCAGGGCTCAGGCCCCCATAATGCTATATGTTAAAATTACTGCATAATAAGAGAGCATCAGAGTTGTGAAGAAAAGAGATAATGTAGCAGACCTGACTGCTATCCTTAGAAAGGCCAGCCTGCAAGTTCGGCCCCTGGGTAGCATCTGGGAACTTGAGTTTCAGAAGTGTTTCCATCATTCCCTAACTGATAAACATACCTTCCTTGTACAAACAATATGGTTTATGTTGTACACTTGCTTTCTTTCTGGATATCTGGGATTTGGTATGTGCTAGGCAGTGGGTGCCTATATGACAAGACCCAACAAAAACCTTCAACACAGAGTCTCTCATGAACTTCCCTGGTAGACAATGCTTTGCAAGTGTTGTCACAATTTAATGCTAAAAGAACAAAGCACAATCTGTGTGACTCCACTTGAGGAGGACTTTTGGAAACTTAACCCTGGTTCCCTCTAAAGCTTGCTCCATGCACCTTTTCCCTTGGCTGTTTTTGCTTAGTATCCTTTTGTTGTAATACATCTTAGCTGTGATTACTACTATATGCTAAGTCCTGTGATTCCTCCTGGAGAGGAGCTTGGAGGCTCCCACACAGGAAGCTATTTGAGTTTGGACAAGTCTTATAATTGTTATAATTGCTATTTAATTATTTTTTAAGCTTGCTAGTGATATACATATATGTATGTTTATGTGTATATCACTGTGGTTTAATTTTCCTGATTTGAGACACTTTATTCTCTACTTAGTGAGTCATTGGTGGCTCAGTGGTAGAATTCTTGCCTTTCATGTGGAAAAACATTGTTCAATTCCCAGCCAATGCACCTCAAGTGCAGCCACCATTCACCTGTCAGTAGAGGCTTGCATGCTGCTGGACTCTGAACAGGTTTCAGCAAAGCTTCCATACTAACACAAACTAGGAAGAAAGGTCTCGTGATCTACTTTCAAAAAAAAAAAAAATCAGCCAGTGAAAACCCTATAGATCCCAATGGTCCGATCTGCAACTGATTAGGATTAGGCAGCATTTTGCTTCTCTGTGCATGAGGTTGCTGTGAGTTTGGGATCAATCTGAGAGCTGCTAACAATAACAACAATATTCAATAAGGACATTTGTTTTTATTGTTTATTGTGAAATAAACCATCAATAACCATTAAAATTTACAGAACATTGTGTCTATGATCTCTAAATTGGAAATGATATGATCTTGCTCCTATTATGTTTGGAAGAAGCTAAGTACAAATTTGCTTAATATCAAAACAGTTATAGAACCAGAGAAAAAACGTCAGTAGTCATCTGCTGTTTGTGTTAAGGAATTTAGTAATAAGGACCGATGAAACAATGTCTGTACAAATGCCGTGGTGCTCAGCCCCTATCTCCTTTAAGATGGAGCTGCCAGAAATGCCAGTGAGTCCCTCCACAGGAATTGCACTTGCCCAAGGTGACACTAAGGAGCCCTGATGGCGCAAACTGTTATGTGCTTGGCTGCTAACTGAAAAGTTGACAGTTTGAACCCACCCAGAGCCTGCACAAGAGAAAGACCCGGAGATCTGCTAATGTAAAGACACTAGCCAAGAAAACTCTCCGGGGTTGATCTACTCTGTCACATGGAGTCATTACAAGTTGAAATAGACTCAATGGCATCTAACAACAACAACTAGTTAACACTCTGTCATCACACACCAAGGTTAAACTTCTTGCTTTGCCCAGTCCTGCTTCCTACACTTCCTTACGAGTATTGTTCAGAATGAGCTCTCCCCAATTATTTCCTGCAAACAAATCTTCATATCAAAGTCTTTTTTTCAGGTAACCCAACCTAAGGAAAACCCACATTATATAAAGTCTGTTAAATTTCTATAGAAAACAGTCCACCTAGCACTTTAAAATGTTTTCTAAATTATCAAAAAAGTTCTAATTTAAGACTTGATGAATGGGGACTTGAACTTCTGTCCTTGGCCTTTCATAAATTCTACTGGAAGAATGTATACTATACTGGGATCCAATAGCATCTATAGATAGATTTTTCAGTCTTTATGACTCAAGCAATCATGAAAAAAGAATAGTAAAAATTACTTTTTAAAATCTTAGTCCAGATGATGTAACATACTACATAAATGAATTTTGTGATTTTTAAAAATGTGAAAATCGGTAAGTTCAATTGAATAGTAAGTTAATTTTCTCATTTGCCAAATTGTGATTCCCTCTTCTCGGAGTTATTTAATCAACAAGTATTTTCTGAGTGTCTTCCATATGCCCATGACTGACTGCCCTGGGGACTGGGGACTACGAGAAAGCATTAAATGTAGGATCTCTCCACAAAGAGCTTGAAATCAGGAGGAGATTCAAGGAGGATATTCATCGATAAATATTAAAAAAAAAAAAGAACTGTATTCAACAGTGTGATTTACTAACTGGCAGATACGGTTGGTCACTTAGACCTTCCACTTTGCCCACAGAATGCTCGTTTTCTTTGAAATACGAATGGATTATGCTTCACTGAATCATGTTCTAGCCAGTGATTTTCCAAGATCTATTCTAATTAGGGATAGCCACATGGCCTGCTTACAGCCAATAAGATCTAAGGGGTTATCTGTGGAAGGGCTGGTACTGCCTCTTTTCTCATCATCCTTCTCAGAATGCAGATATAATGTCTGGAACCACATTGGCCATTTCACATCTATGCTGTCTGCAACAATGTTCTCTGGATTCTCCATGATATTGCTGAGTCTCTATATCTGCACTGGACTGCCTACTGCAGGATTCTCATTGTGTGATGTTATATCATTTTTTTTTCTTAAGCCATTAGTACTTAGATTTTCTTTTACCAGCAGCCAATAACAATCATAAGTGATATGATGTGAGTTAAGTGAATTATATGAGGGAAGACAACAGCAAATAATCAGATACGTGTTGTGCAAAGCTTGCAGTTAAGTACAAATGTACAGAAGAATTTAGAGAAAATGTTAAGGGCTGGCACCCTTAGCCAAGGGTTCATCTATATTCTAGAAAATTTCCACGCATCTGGGGAATGACCTCAGCCATCGAGATTACTGTGTTCAGAGGCATGTCTTCCACTATCTTAGAGTCATCTTCCCTGCTGTCCTGAAGAATCATGCTTTTTAGCACACAAACCTCTTCAGCTACATGACTTAGAAGATAAACAGTGCCTCACTGGGCATGCTTGAATCACTTTCAAAAGGTGCATATTAAGAGCTCTCTTTTCTAAACTCATTTCAATCCTAAACATAAAGTTATGTGTGTGAAAGAACTAGGGGTGGATTACCCAATAAGGAAAGTAAGCACAGGCTTACTTGTGCTTACTCTCTAATCTCTAGTGGACAATTTCACATGTTTTTCATCACAGATGTGGTGAAAACATGTGAACTTGTTCACTATATATTAGGTAGTAAGACAAGTAAACCCATACTTACCTTTCTCACTGGGTAATCCATCCTCGTCAGGGATTGCAAATTTGAAAAGAGGCTTTGATTCTATAGCAAGGTGCCGTGGGGTTGGGATAGCGACAGATGCTGGCCATACCTAGAAGCAGAATCTTTGGTGTGGTGAAAAAATGTGAAATTGTTCACTACAGATAATCTGGTAAGCAAAGTAAGTACTGTGCTTACCTTGCATATTGGATAATCTGTCCCAGGAAGAATCAATGTGTACTCTAAAATAGTGTAAAGCACAAGGCATTATCCTCATCATCTGGTACTATTGACCTTAAATTCTAGGTGATTGAGTAGTGCAATCCAAGTGGCCTCCAATAACAAAGACAGTTTTGAATACAAACACGGGACACATTTTTTTAAGAATAAGAATAAAAAAGCAAAATCTGTTCTGGAATTTCCCTATACAAAATGAAATTCTAATTTCCTTAAAACGTATGTGTTCTCATTCTCTAATGTTTAGCAGCAAATTGTTTGCTTTTTACTTCAGCATTATAAATACCAGATGATATTTTTCTGATCATTTGATCAGAGGCTTTGGTCACCAATAGATTAGAGTGTGAACTGAATTATCCTAGTAAACATTACAGAATGTGCAGCTACAGAAATCACACTTTCAAACCTCAATGAGGAAAAATTTCCCCAATCTTGAGGTTATTTTTTTAATGACACATCCTTTTGTTTTATTTAATTCTGTGTTTTCATAGAGTATAACCACACAGAAATGAGTATGTCACTATCTCTAAGTTCCCTGCAATCAGAAGACTAGTACATAGAAACCATGATTATTCACAAGTTATTGCTGTACACACAAACTCTTAAATCACAATACAATCACCACCACTCCTTTTACTTGACGAAAAGAAATGAAATGATTTCCAAGGAGAGGTATACATCTATACTTGAAGCACTGAATTAGTGTTTTCAAATTCTTTGCATTTTTTAGGACTATATAATGCAATAGCCACTGCTAAATGTAGCAATTTATAATCTTTGACAAAAGGTTAGTGAGTCAACAGGTATTGGCTGGCACTGTTGTTATTATTAGGTGCCACTGAGTCACTTCAGACTCATAGCAACTCTACATACAACAGAAGGAAACACTGCTGGACCAGCACCATCCTCACAATCGTTGCTATGTCTGAACCCATTGTTACTGCCACTGTATCAATCCATCTCTTTGAGGGACTTCCTCTTTTTCATTGACCCTCTATTTTACCAAGCATGATGTCCTTCTCCAGGGACTGGTCCCTCCTGATAACATGTCCAAAGTACGTGAGACAACGTTTCGCCATCTCTGCTTCTAAGGAGCATTCTGGCTGTACTTCTTCCAAGACAGATTTGTTGGCTCTTCTGGACGTTCATGGTATTTTCAATATTCTTCACCAACACCATCATTCAAATGCATCAGTTCTTCTTCAGTCTTCTTAGTCATTGTCCAGCTTTCACATGAATATGAGGCGATTGAAAATGCCATGGCTTGGGTCAGGTGCACCTTAGTAATCAAGGTGACATCTTTGCTTTTTAAAACTCTGAAGAGGTCTTTTGCAGCAGATTTTTCCAATGCAATATATGTCATTTGATTTCGTGACTGCTGCTTCCGTGGGCGTTGATTTTGGATTCAAGTAAAATGAAATCCTTGAGAACTTCAATGTTTTCTCCGTTTATCATGATGTTGCTTATTGGTCCAGTTGTGAAGATTTTTATTTTCTTTATGTTGAGGTGTAATCTGTCCTAAAGACTATAGTCTTTGATCTTTGTCAGTAAGAGCTTTAAGTGCTTTTCATTTCAGCAAGCAAGGTTGTGTCATCTACCTGTCGTGGGTTATTAATGAGACTTCCTTTAATCTCGATGCCTTGTTCTTCTTCGCATAGTCCAGCTTCTCAGATTATTTGCTCAGCGTAGAGATTGAATAAGTATGGTGAAAGGATAGAAACCTGATGCACACCTTTCCTGATGTAAACTACTCAGTATCCCCTTGTTCTGTTCTAACGATTGCCTCTTAGTCTATGTACAGGTTCCTCATGAGCACAATTAAGCATTCTGGAATTCCCATTCGTCCCAATGCTATCCACAATTTGTTATGATTCACACAGTTAAATGCCTTTGCATAGTCGATAAAACACAGGTAAACATATTTCTGGTATTCTCTGCTTTCAGCCAAGATCCATCTGACATCAGCAATGATATCCCTCTTTCCACGTCCTCTTCTGAGTCTAGCTTGAATTTCTGGTAGTTCCCTGTCCATATACTACTGCAACCATTTTTTTAATGATCTTCAGCAAAATTTTACTTGTGTGTGATTTTAATGATATTGTTCGATAAGTTCCACATCCTATTTGGATCACGTTTCTTTGGATTTGGCATGTATACGGATCTCTTTCAGTCGGTTGGCCATGTAGCTGTCTTCCAAATTTCTTTGCATAGATAAGTGAGTGCTTACGGCGTTATATCCAATTGCTGAAATATCTCAATTGATATTCTGTCAATTCCTGGAGCCTTGTTTTTTTGCCAATGTCTTCAGTGCAGCTGGGACTTCTTTAAGTACTATCAGTTCTTCATCATATGTTTACCTCCAGAAATAGTTGAACATCGACCAATTCTTTTTGGTGCAGTGACTCTGTGTATCCCTTCCATCTTCTTTTGATGTTTCCCGCATCATTCAACATTTTGTCCATAGAATCCTTCAATATTGCAGCCAGAGGCTTGAATTTTTTCTTAAGTTCTTTCAGCTTGAGAAATGCCAAGCATATTCTTCTCTTTTAGTTTTCTAACTCCAGGTCTTTGCACATTTCATTCTAATACTTTACTTTGTCTTCTTGAGCTGCCCTTTGAAATCTTCTGTTCAGTTCTTTTATTTCAGCATTTCTTCCAATTGCTTTAGCTACTCTATGTTCAAGAGCAAGTTTCAGAGTCTTTTCTGACATCTGTTTTAGCCTTTAATTCTTTCCTTTCTTTTTAATAACCTTTTTCTTTCTTCATGTATGACGTCCTTGATGTCATCCTACAACTCCTCTTGTCTTTAGTCATTAGTTTTCAATTCATCAAATCTTTTTTGAGAGGGTCTCTAAATTCAGGTGGGATATACTCAAGTTTGCACTTCGGCTCTCATAGATTTGTTTTAATTTTCTTCAGCTTCAATTTAACTTGCATATGAGCAATTGATGGTCTGTTCTGCAGTCTGCCTCTGGCCTTGTTTTGACTGATAATATTGAGCTTCTCCATCGTCTCTTTCCACAGGGGTAGCCTGTTTGATTCCTGTGTATTCCATCTGGTGAGATCCATGTGTATAGTCACCGTTTATGTTGCTGAGAAAAGGTATTTGCAATGAATAAGTTGTTGGTCTTACAAAATTCTATCATGCAATCTTCAGCGTTGTATCTGTCACCAAGGCCATATATTCCAACTACCGATCCCTCTTCTTTGTTTCCAACTTTTACATTCCAACCACTAGTAATTATTGATGCATCCTGATTGCATGTTTGATCAATTTCAGACTGCAGAAGTTGGTGAAAATCTTCAATATCTTTATCTTTGGCATTAGTGGTTAGTGGGTAAATTTGTATAATAGTCATATTAACTGATCTTCCTTGTAGGCATAGGATAATATCCTGTCACTGACAGTATTGTATTTCAGAATTGATCTTAAAATGTTCTTTGGCATTATCCAGCCGAAATGGTTATAGATAATTTTCAAATACGAATAAAATTCTCTTCCAGGGATTCCATATAAATGCAAAAAACAAATACAAGCACGCACACACACACACACACACACACACACACACACACACACCTCACATCCTTAGGTATAAACTTTTAGGCCTGTAAATCAACTTTCTTTAGACACAATGCAAAGTTATTAAAAATCTCATCTTTTCAACTTGGCGAGATAATTTCCTAAAAGTTTTCCCTCAAAGTAGATTTTGAATCAGAAAATAGTGGCAGTAATTTAATATAATGTCACTGGTCTGAGAGGAAAGATTTATGTGCTCTTCCTCCATGGCTAGAAACTGAGAAGCTCTTTGTTTAAGATCATTCACTTCATGTCTCATTTTTTTATAAATAAATCTGAAGAGATCTTTGCTATGAAGGCAACATTTTCTGTAAAGCATAACTAATCAAATACACAATACATAACTGGCTAAACGGTACTCATTTCAATGTTGCTAGTTTACTTTTCTTCTACTATAAAAATGTTTCAAGAATATGCAATTCTTTAAAGTGATCATTGTACTGTCTGTGCTTTTGAAACTATCCAGGCATTTTGTTTCAAGGAAGTTTTATAAAATAGATTTTCTTTTAATATAACACAGAAATTTGCTCTATATCCTATAAGAAGTCAGAACCTTTATACTAAAAAGTACATAGAATTCACTCTTTGAAAACAGCAATTGTTCACAGATTTGTTTTCTATTATTTACTTTACTTACTATTTTAGGAACCCTGGTGGCACAACGATTTATCGCTCTGCTGCTAACCAAAAGGTTCAAGGTTCAAACCCATCCAGCTACTATTTGGGACAAAGACCTGGTTATCTGTTTTTGTAAAGATTACAGCTTAGAAAACCGTATGGGCAGTTCTACTCTGTCACATGGGGTCACTTTGAGTTAAAATTGACTTGATGGCACCTAACAACATCTTGATATTATGTATTACGTGAGTTTCTTCCACTTCCAAGAAAGCCTATAGATACTTGGTTGTAGGAAAAAAAATTCATGTGCTTTCCATATAAACTTCTCCAATTGTATCATAGAAGTCAAACTGTTCAAATTTTTTTTTTTATAATATCATATATGTTAAAGGAGTCCCTGGGTGGCACAAATGATTAAGCACTCAGCTACTAACCAAACGGTTAGCAGTTTGAATATTCCCAGAGTTGCTTGAGAGGAAAGGTTTGGGAACCTACTTCCAAAAGGTCTCAGCTTTTGGGGTGGGAATGGGGAATCATATATGTTAGATCACAGTTATGTCTGACTCTATAGTGTATTTGTTTTAAATGATACAGTCTGATGCCTATTTGCTCATATCCTTTCATTTTAGTAATAAGCAAAGTACTACTAAATTTAAGAAACAAAAATCTTAAATCTGTGGAAAGGTCAGTGAGCAGATTCTCCAGCTTTTGGAAGTTCACTTCATAACTTACTGCTGCTAGAGTTGGATCTGGGAATCAGACGGTTATGACTGGATCAACCCAAAGATTCTCAGAGGCTGGTAAGCTCATACACAAAGAAGTATGACAGCATAGAGAGAGATCATCTCTAAGGAAAGTCTTTGTTTCAGGAAGTCCTGAGAGCCTAAGCTCCTTCATTACAGTAAAAAAAAAAAATTGATGATAGAATTCCACCACAGAGTCCTGTTCCCATGCCATCCCTAATCACATATCAACCATTCTCTGGAGGTAAATATAGAAAGGACACAATGTCTTGGCCATCTCATAAATTTATGAAATAGATGTTTAGTCCCAAACAAATCTTGTACTTTTACCAAATTAATGATGTTAGATAGAGATTAATATGCCACAAGTATTCCAGATTCTACACTTGGACATCCTTTATTTCATTTTATTTCAAATATATATATGTGTGTGTATATATATATATATATAAATATTGAGTACGTGCAAACATGCTCAGCTGCAAATCAAAGATTGGAGGTTTGAGTCTACCCAGAGGAAACTTAGAAGAAAAGCCTTGTGATCCTCTTCTGAAAAATCAGCCACTGCCAACCCTATGGGGCACACTTCTGCCCTGACACACACAGAGTGACCATGGGTCAGTCGATTCTACTGGAACTGTCTTTTTAAAATAATGTTTATATCCAATATCAGATCTAAACTGAGAGACAATTTGCATGTCAAGCTGTATTCCCTAAAAAGTCAGGAAATTGTGCTTTCTAACCTAATAACCAAAAAAAAAAAAAAAAAAAAAAAACCATTGCCGTCGAGTCGATTCCACCTCATAGCGACCCTATATAGAGTATAGAAATTATATTTTTATATTTCTCAGTTAAACTTAGAGCCTTGAAGCCTTTTCAATAAATATGTTGATGATTAACTTTAATTTTTTTTCCTGTCTTGAGGAATATGTTTTGAAGCAAAACTCTTGCAAAGATTACAAGTTAGCAGACTGGTATGTGTTGACACCCCTAGCTGCAAGTTGATGTTTGATTGATAGGTTACTGCTCTCTTGAAACTTAAAAATACAGAGATTGAGCCTGTTTTACCACTTTTCCCTTAGTACTAAAAGATGACAATGCAATTTACCTTTAGAATTATTTTGATGGTTTAAGATACTGTAATTTGCAATAAATAAGCCATTTGGTTTAATAGTATATTAAGTTTAAAGGGAAAAAAACCCAAAACTGTTGACGCAATAGTGTGTTAAGTTCAAATAGTAATAACAATCATAAATTAAAAATATTTCTCTGTTTAGATGGGTACGTTTTATTACGAATGGTTATTTCACAGATTCTTCTTCAGATCAGAAAAAGACACAGTATTTGACACAGGATTTTAATTATAAAACATTTTTCTACTGTCATTTGAGGAAAGAGTTCATCCTGACCCTTCTTTCCTGAATTGGCTTGATGTGTCTATTACAACCTCATTGCATACAACTCCATCTGACCCTTGTGAACAGTAATACTACTCATCAAAGATTTGTACAAGCGGAAGAGACCATGTGGAGAAGGAAAAATAGCTTCCATTGACTCTGGCGCCCACGGAAGTTATGTCAATTAGTGAGTGTGGAAATTCATGTTAAGCGCTGTTCTGGTCCTTAATTTAATGTGTAAGACAGGCTGTGAATATGCCCTGAGGTTTTTAATGCAAGGAAACTTAGCATAGAAATAGTCCCCAAATCAAACCCTGGAAAACATTAGGAGTATAGAGTACTAGATGGTTGCTTTCTAAATACAGGTTGTCATGAGCTATGTAATCCCAGTGGACCTCAATAATCAACTGCAAAGGCCATTCCAGCTAACAAAATTAAAACGTTTCCTTCAAATCAGGAATGAATATGGCAGAAGCACTAACCAGATACAGACAAGTTCTTTAAAACCTGAACAGTATTGCTTGGCTTCCCTGGCTAGTGTCTCCATTTTGGAATTAGGTAGTTTGTTTTCTTTTTTATTCATTAAAAATAATGTTCAGCTTTATGCATGCTGATTCCCTTATTTATCTTTTTTGACATCAATTCAGTTTTTTAAAAAAAAAAAAAACAAAGAAAAAACACCTGATTATTTTTAATACAAATCTCATTAAGAAGCTAGTGATGATTTCCCTTCACTGAACAAGATTTTGTTAACAGGTACAATAGTGAATAAATATATAGATTTAAACATTTCAGCATACGTATTTCTAACAACTCACCCAAAATGCAACAAAAAAGTTAATTAAAATCCTGGTAAGATTATGAAACATATAAAGATCCAGATCTTTCCAACAGGTAGATACGTGGACAAAAGCAGTGGCGATCAAAAGGAGGAGGAAAAAGCTAAGCCACTAGCTTTAGTTTTAAGCAAACTCTAAATTCCCTTTCAGCAACAGTGGGAACAGGAATATACCAGATGACAAGAAGACTTGAACTTAGTTTATGTCTGAAAAAAAGAGGAGGTGGGCTAAATAAGGAATTAATAGATTATCTATATTTGCAGGAACCAGTTTGTCAGTGTGACTGTGAAAGAGAAGAGAGCCTTTCCATTATCACAAAAAAAAAGCAAACTAACAAACAGAGAGACAAAAATCCCATAAAGATGTCCAACTCATTGGTTGGTGAGAAGTAAAACAAAATTGCAGTTACATACAAGAAACATGAGATTATAAGAAAAATTGCAATTAGCCTTGAACACAACCTTGATCTCTACCTTATAAATAATTGATCCATGAAGACATCCTTCCTTCAGTGATCATTAATCAAAAAAGCAACTTGAATAAGATATATACAAACATATTAAAATTTAAAAAAGGAGGAAAAGAACAGGGAAATACATATGAAATAAAAATTCTCAATAGAAAAAAATACTGCTAGAGAACAGATGAAAATTATGACCATATAGTTTCAACATGAATTAAAAAGAGTCACTGAATCAAAAACCAAAGACAGAAAGGCAAAATTTCAGGGGACAATGATAAATAACTGGGAGAGATTTAAAATCTGAGTTGTGGAAGTTCACAAAAAGTTAAAAGAGACAGAAATAAGGGGACGAGTAAGGATATACATTGCTAAAACAACATTAAAGGATGTAAGGAACAGAAATTGAAAGAAAAAGAGACAAATGTACATAGTTGAATGAAAATAAAAGGAATGGAAGAGAAAAAAATGAATAAAAATTATCGATGCAGAAAACAGGAAATCCAATGTACACCTGGATGGTCTCTTCATAGAAGAAAATGAAAATAATGGAATAGAATAAAAATTTATAGATATAACACTGAAAAGTTTTTTTCACGATTAAAAAAACAAACAAAAAACTTGATTTTTAAAGTTAAAAGGGCACATTCTTTCCTAGGTACAATTGCAACAAAACAGTCAGCTGTGAGACATATCCTAGTAAAGTTGTATAATTTCAAATGAAGTGTCTTCTGGGTAGAAAGGCAGAAATATTAAATCTCATGTAAAGAAGAAAGAAAAGCAGGCTAGTCTCAGGTTACCCACGCAATATTCAGATGTTAGAAAGTAATAGAACACTAACTACAAAATTCTAAAAGAAAGAATAAGTGTTACCCAAAGTGTTCTTAAACAGCTGAACTATCATTCAAGTGCAAATATCCCAGGCACATAGTTTGAACATGCACACTGATGCTATGAACACTTCTTTAGATTTAGCCAATGGAGGAATGCCTAGAATTCTTTGGCAAAAAGACCGTGCTTAAGGTTGCCAGATAAAACACACGATGCTTGATATTCTAAGCGTTTCATGAGCCACATTAACAGTAAAATATTATTTGGAGTTTATCTGAATTTCAAATTTAACTGGATATCTTGTATTTTTATTTGCTGAATCTGGCAACCCTAACTGTGGTGAACATTGAGTCCTTTTAACTGCAGGACCATGATTAAAACAAATGTGGTATTAGGGTTTTAGAGCAGAATGTAAATGTTCTGTGAATTGTCATTTTAGCTACTATATAAGAAGAAATGAGAGAAGAAGGGGGAAGCAATGGGGAGGAGAGTAGGTTAATTGATTTCCTAATTTTTAGCAGCTGAAGTAAATGGCACATAAAAGTTGACAAGAAGCAATAGATATGTAAATATATTCATATTGCAAATGTGCAAACCAAGAAAGCTAATGAAATAAGCTAAAATCAGGTGAAGGAGAAATATATTAATTTTCATTAAGGCTCAGGAGGGATGGGAAGATGAGATACTAAAAAACAGAAGATTACAAGCATTACATTTAACTCTATAAAATTATATTTATAAACTTAACTATTAGAATAAAAATATAAGCATAAGGACAAAAAAAATAAATAAAAAATGCTATATAACATAAAATAACAGGCTAGAAATAAGGTCAAGAATAACTATCACATAATAAAAGACTTCCAAATTGTTCCCAAATCAAAACCCAACTCTAGACTCTACAAGAAATACACCTTAAACAATATGATTCAGAAAAGTGAAAGTAAAAACGTTGACAAAATATACCAAACAGTCATATTAAAAAAAAAAAAAAATCCAGGACTGAAATATTTTATAGGCAAAGATTAAGTCAGGCCACAAAACTTTAGACAAATTGCAATAAGATGCAGATCACAATAAATATCTATGTTCAGAATGCCACAGTACCAACAGTCACAGAGCAAACTAGAGAGAACATATAGGGAGAAATAGACAAACATGTTAACCTCTTCTGTCCATCCATGAAAATTGAAGGGAGAACAATAAGTAAGGATCTAGAAGATCTTTGTAGCATAACTAGTAAACATCCAATGGTGTATATAAAACTCTGTACCTTAAAAAAAGAATACCATCTGCTTTTAAATATCCATGGAATATTTTTCTAAAAATTGGCCCTATTTAAGCCCAGAAAGAAGAAGTCAATGAATTCCAAAAAGTAGGAAAAGACAGGATGCATTCTTTAATCACTATACAAATAACAACATCAACAGCAGAAAAATAAAACATCTGAAAATAGAAACAGAAATCTCTCTTCTTGGGTCATAGAGGAAATGTCATATAAATTGAAAAATATCCAGAAAACAAAAATAGTGAAAACTCTACATATCTTGCTGGACACAATTCACAAATCACCTTCTAAGGATATGTATTATTTCCCTTATTTATAGTTGGTAAAATCGGAGGTACGAAAGTTATACAGCCAAACAGCATACATATTAGTCATTGATGCCTCAGTCCCTCCTCTTACTAAAAACAGCCTTTCTTCCTTCATTTGTAAAATGAGAAGTTTGTATTAGAAAATCAGAGCTAGTCGTTATGTACTGCTTACAGTATGGCAGGTGATATTATAGGTATATAGGTATTTTCCATGAATATGTTTAATCCCCATATCAGCTCTATAAGGTAAATATTATTATTACGCCTAATTTAAAGGAAAGTAACTAAAGCTGAGAGAAATTAAATAACTTTTCCAAGTTACTTAGCTACGAAATAGTCAAGTAAGAATCTAAATTGATTGGTTGGCTATAGACTTAGCCACATTTCAGTGGTAGTTGGCCTCTAAGGTAAATTCTGGCTCTAGAGTGCTGTAAGCTACATACCTTAGTGTTCTTGACATGAATGTTTTATTTATCACAGAACATTGTATGGCTCTCAGTGAATTACATGTGGATAACAAGGATAACTCTTCAGATGAGTTTTTTCCCCAGGGTAAATGAAGAGTAAAGTGCCAGGCTCTAATCTCACAGAACAAAATACCCAATTGTTAGT